>JARJEI010000021.1:19539-2732980 GCA_029955415.1 Lottia scabra | reverse complement strand
TCGAATTTATGAGCTATGATGGTTATTATTCGAAACTCGTGGATACTTTATTTAACATCAAAGACAATTATTATTGGCCGAAGATTGTCCACTATATTGGACTCTGATATTTATTAGTATGGTCAGAGTTGACAGAGGCTCTCAAACTAAGATACGTAAGTGGCTGAAAAATATTCATGGCTTCTGATGAATTGTTTTTTTTTGTGTGTGTTATGTATTCATGCGAGGGGGTTCGTGTGTATGACATTACTATTAAGAAAAGGACAAGAAAGAAATAAGGAACAACAGTTTTTTTTACAAAATATACCATGTTCACGTCTGTCTTGTCTACCAGCTGGTCAAACCTCATGGCATCAATATGTCTTGTGTTATCTGTACTATTAACAGCAGGGCATATAATTATGAGGAAAATGATTAATTCAAGGACACAAGAAACATCATTCGTTCGAAACCAAGAAAATCGACGTCGAAGAACCCACTTATCTATCGACTATGCTATCTAGCATCAATTTTGTTCTGTGATTACCGATTATCATATATGCATTAGTTATGCTCTATTAGAGAATCTGAGAATAGTAAACGCTGTAACATATGTTACAACCTTGAAAATATCACTGATCAAAGGCCACTTCAGTTCATCAGCGACGTTGCTTATCAAATATATCGACATTCCATTGAGGTGTTAATTCGATTTAAACGATATGGTGGGCGATGAAAAGGACAGACATAAATACATTTTTCACGACCATAATCTTATTGTAGTTGCTAGAAGTGATTGACCATAACTGTAAATATAACCCCTTCACCCGGCCACAATGGCTTCCCGACAATTAACATGACGTTTATTAATATAACAATCTTCACCATAACTCTTGTACCATCGATCTGAAACATGTTAAAAGTAGTCTTGTTGATGTATTGATATTCCACCAGCTGATAGATATATTCTTCCTTTACAAGTTAAAGTTGTAAAGCGAACGGTTCATAAATAAATTTCTTTTGTTCATAATATATTCCGAATGAGTTTTCGCTCACGAATGGTGTGCTTTGTCGTTTACGAAAGAAACATCTATATTTTACAAGGATAACTAATAAAGTTACATGAGGATCCTTTTTACCAGCTGGTCATTGGCCAAAACTTCGTAGCATTGATCTTTCCCGGATTATCCGTACCCATTTATAGCTGGGTTGACTGGAACATGCAAGTATAGATGAAAACTGTTTTCAAAATAAGAGTTTAAAAATACCAAACCAGACTACATATTATAGTTCTTACATGGAAGTTCATTGTTTCGTATGTGTGCATACAAACTGGCCAAAGTCGACGTTGCAATTGTGTTTTCAGCGCCTGTAAACTGGCATCGGGGAGAACACGACAACTGAACAGCGCCAGGTGCTACCAGCTTCCATCAGAGGCCCGGTGTGTCCTACTTTCTAGCAAAGATTTGATCTAGTCGCCACCAAGCCTGACAAATCTAGCCCTTAAATGATCCAAATATAACTTCAGAGAGAGTGGTCTGATCAGATTTGTCTAGATGGTCGTCAACCAGTTAACCGCAAAGACAACATGGTTTTAATGAGACTGGTTTCAGATCGCCAGTCGACTGGAGACCACAGTCTATTCTTGTTAAAGGTCAGTCTACATCTAAGCTTTAAAAAAATCGTCGCAGACAATGTGCGAGGAAATATTTCATGTCTCTAGCTACATAATCAGTAATATTTTTTAATATACATTTATTGTAACAAATGACTACATTAAAATATTATTAAGGAAAGTCTAATCCCAAGATATATAGCAAATGATGCTTTATGATCGGCTATATTTGATTAATATTTTAATTTCCTGACAGACTTTATATTTCGTATATCAAAGTGCAATAAGGGGAAGATAATTGAAATGGGAGGGATGGGGGGTGTGGGTGTGGGGTTGAGGTTTCCATAGACAAAGTGCTGCGATTGATTTCCACCGTGTGCCACTGGCTGGGCACATTACTCATCTCTCGATAGTTACAAATTGAAAAAAAAGTAATGATGTTACCTAGGGAAAACTGAGCTTTTGATATTAAAAAAAAAACTAAGTTTAGCCATTAAAGAAAGAAAGCCTATATAAATATAAGCAATAAAAGAAATAAGTTCAACAATTCCACTGATGAAACAATGAAAGACTTAATAAACGAGAGATTTAACAATGATTCAATGATAGTTCTATTCATCTGAACTTAAGTAGAATAACCGATTATGTAATAATGGAATTGTTCTTCGCCACGTCATCAATTTCAATCTTTTTTTTTGTTGAAATTCCATTAATTGTGACGAGTGTTTCTTTCTTTGCATGTTTCTAGAATATTAGTCGAATAAAGAACCAAAACAGAAGGGT
Organism: Lottia scabra; assembly: GCA_029955415.1. Taxonomy (NCBI): domain Eukaryota; kingdom Metazoa; phylum Mollusca; class Gastropoda; family Lottiidae; genus Lottia; species Lottia scabra. The sequence goes on along the minus strand of JARJEI010000021.1, from coordinate 2,730,603 downwards.
GACAAATTTATTGCTTTCATTTATCTGCATGTTTCAAGTATATCAATCAAAGAAGGTCGCAGTCAGAAAAAGTTTCATTGTTCTTTCTTTTATTGCATGTTTCCAGATTATCAATCAAAAAAGGTGTAAGCAGAAAGTGTTTTTAACACTTTTTCTTAATTTACATTACAGTTTATTTTTTGCTTTAGATTTCCCAAATGATGTTTTATAATGATTGGAAATTTCCAAAACGGCTTTAAACATAATGACTGGGAATTCGAATGATGATCATATCACCATCATCATAATCAGTCGATCATGGTCGTATCTGTAGCACTTTCGAGTGTTGCACTGCCGACGACAATTCGCTTGTGGACAAGATTGTCCTCAAAGTTGTTCTTCAACGTACCAGTTTTATATGCTCTCGAAAATTGCATTGTACTTTTGCTCAAGTACCGTATACTCTGATGAGACCAAACATGCTCAACCACAAAGTTTGCCTCTATAATAATATAACTATTCCTATAGTTCGGTGGAACTCAAATTATTACGTATCCACGATGGAGATTGGAGAGTCATCACAAACTTCAATTCCATGGAAACCATCAAGAACCTGCTTAACTTTTTCTGCTGATGATTAAAAAAATGTTTTCATGATTTGCCTATATCAGGACCATGTCCAGTTTTGGGAACAATTCTGACCAATTATTATTTCATGATTTTTTTTGTCTCCAGAAAATCCCACCCCCTTCAATCCCAGAACACATGTTCTTGTGTATTGACCAAACAACTTAATTGATTGCTATAAATGTGTTTTGAATGTAAAATCTATAATCATGTCACCTGGTAAAGATAAAAAGTTAAAAATTCAATATGTCGTCTTGCCTCATCTACCAGATTTATTGATAACCGTATATCTTTGCCTCATTGAAAGGTTACATATTTTGTGGATGATTGGGTTGTTGGTAAATGAAAAGATGACGCCTCCTTTCAGTAAACTTGTATCGCGGGCTAAGTTTAGTCACGGTATTTGGTATTTGGATCAGGATCAGGATCAATAAGCTCATAAAGATGAGATGGTTCGATACTGGCTCGATGTGGTAGTTATTTTGAAGAAAAGTAGTAGGACAATGGTTTGATTCTATTTGTAGAATTTATGTCCGCTTCGAGTACAAACAGATCACAGACTAGGTAATTGTTGTTTGTTGGTTAACATCTGCTTCCATTGGCATTAAACTGATATCTCAGACTAGGTAGCTGTTGGGTGGTTGGAAGGCGACAGGTTAACACCCTCTTCTATAACGCTGCAAAGATTAAAGAGATACTATAGACTACCTCTTAGAATGAACAAAAAAATTAAAATTTCAAACTTGGTCAGTAGTTGTATATATTCATCAGGGGACAAACCTAGTGGCATAACTATAAAACAGATTACCTAAATTATCTGATAAATCCAGAAAACTATGTTTAAATACAATAATTGATAAAATCCAATTTAAGGCATTTATCAATAATAATCTGTAATTGTATGGAAAATTACATAGTTTAATAGGTTTATTTGATTCTGTTTGTATACTTTGGACACCGTTGATGAATATATACTCTTATTGACAAAGTTTGAGAACTCAATTTTATTGTTCTTTCTAAGACGTAGTATCACTTTAAGTACCATGTTAGTTCACTTGATAACGATCTGTTTTTAAATGTCGAGATTAAAAAAGGATTTCCATAATTATTGAGTGGTCATCTACTTAAAATTATTTCTAATGAAAGCGATAGAAAATGGTGTTAGTTCTGATAATGAAAACATGAATTGGGATACAATATGATATATGATACTATGTCTGATGATGGCCACTATAGAATTATATGTCCATTATCACCAAGGTCTCACAGGAACTGCAAATGGCGTGTGACTTTCATAGTGTCCTATTATTATTAATGGTCTCCTATAAGCTATTAATATTAACCAACACATGTCAATGAGCGTTAAAGGTTATTACAAATGAAACATTGAGCGGTTAAAGGTTAATACAAATCCAACATTTGGCGTTCAAATGAAACATTGAGCGTTTAAAGGTTAATACAAATGAAACATTGAGCGTTCAAATGTTAATACAAATGAAACATTGAGCGTTCAAAGGTTAATATAAATTAAACATTGAGCGTTCAAATGTTAATACAAATCAAACATTGAGCGTTCAAAGGTTAATATAAATTAATTATTGAGCGTTCAAAGGTTAATACAAATCAAACATTGAGCGTTCAAAAGTTATTACAAATCAAACATTGAGTGTTAATAGGTTAATACAAATTAAACATGGAGCTTTCAAAGGTTAATACAAATCAAACATTGAGCGTTTAAAGGTTAATACAAATCAAACATTGAGCGTTCAAAGGTTAATACAAATCAAACATTGAGCGTTCAAAGGTTAATACAAATGAAACATTGAGCGTTTAAAGGTTTATACAAATCAAACATTGAGCGTTTAAATGTTAATACAAATCAAACATTGAGCGTTTAACGGTTAATACAAATCAAACATAGAGCGTTAAAATGTTTATACAAATCGAATATTGAGCGTTCTGGAGATGGTAAAGAGGAATCTAAAAAAATATATCGTGGGCACTAATCGTATAAATTTGCACCATTTTAATTTAAACTTAGATGTTTGTGATAATGCAAATTGATGCCATATCTGTGTCCCCAACACACATAAACAATTTAGAAAAAACAATTTAAAAGGTTGATACCTTCGTTTCTTGCAACCAAAACATGTCATTGAATGTCAAGAGATGACGCTATAGTTTCTTATATCTACTAATTAAAAATTTGACTTGAGGCAATCTGATATATTACAACTGGACACGAACTTTGAAATTCGTCTTGAATAAAAGATGAAGGCAGTTGTAGTTTTGTACATGAGGGAGGCAATTATATTTTTGTACGTGGAGGTAATAATAGTTTTTGTATTTGAAGCGAGTGGCGGTTGTTGTATGTTTTTTTTTACGTGGAGGCAATTATATTTTGTACAGAGACAATTCAATTTTTGTACATGGGGCAATTATATTTTTGTACATGGAGGTAATAATATTTGTTTGTACTTGAAGCAAGTGGAGGTTGTTGTATGTTTTTTTACGCGGAGGCAGTTATATTTTGTTCATGGAGATAATTATATTTTTGTACGTGGAGATAATTATATTTTTGTACGTGGAGATAATTATATTTGTGTACGTTGAGGCAATTATATTTTTGTACGTGGAGGTAATAATAGTGAAGCGGGTGGCTGTTGTTGTATGTTTTTTACGTTGAGGCAATTATATTTTGTACAGAGTCAATTGAATTTTTGGTACATGGGGCAATTATATTTTTGTACATAGAGGTAATAATATTTTTTATATATATAAATATATAATATATATAATAATATTTTTGTACGTGGAGATAATTATATTTGTGTACGTTGGGGGAATTATATTTTTGTACGTGGAGGCAATTGAATTTTTGTACATGGAGACAATTATATTTTTGTACATGGAGACAATTATATTTTTGTATTTAGAAATTATATTTTTGTACATGGAGACAAATATATTTTTGTACTCATGGAATCAATTACATATTGATACTGAAATGACTTGTTTTACTGATTAATTTGGTACAGGTCAAGAAAGGGACAATTACTGTAAAAGACTGACGCATTGCTTTCTCTCTAAATAAGTTGACAGCTCATTATATCCCATTCTTACAATAAATATCTTTTTAGAGTCCTTGGTTTGAGGATCGAACTGTTGGTTTTGATAGTTGCATGACGTGGTCGACACCTAAACACATTCGTTTTGTTCATGTTCTATAAAGAAACAAATCTTGATCGTCATGGATTGGAAAGGAGCAATATGGAACGAAGTGTAAGGGGAATATATATACATGTACTCATAAGTAACCATTGCCTTTTACACCTTATCCGAAAGTATGATGCATTTCACTATTTAGTAAACTTGGGATTGCGATAATAAAATTAACCATGTCACATGATTTGCAAACCGGCCAATCAAGACGCTTGCTATTTTTCCGTTTTGCTTTTAGAATATGAACACATAAAAAATGGTAAAAACATAAAAAAGGATAAGAAGTTTTTTTTCTTATTCCGTATCCGAGAAAGATCAATGCCAAGAGATTTGGCCAAGGACAAGCTGGGAGAAAGGATCCTCACGGAATCTAAGTTGTTATCCTTGTCAAATATAGATGTTCCAAGGACAGGGAAAGACTGGGTTGGTAATTCTAAGCTACTATCTTGATAAATGTTACGATCGAAACACAAAAACTATTTGACATGATAGCTTCTCGCATCGACATTTTAAGTTTGTGTACAATCCAAGCCAAGATCTACTCACAGAGCACAGCAAACAAACAAGCATTTAATTTGTGGTACCATTGAAATACTCTAAATGAGGAAATGTCTGACTCACTGAGTTATTACTGCTCCCCGATCAAACCAGGAAGCCCTATGAAATCTCTTAATGTGAACAGTCCATGCATCAACTCCAAAGAGATACGCCAGTCGTCGTCTGATAGACTTAGGTAACAAACTTTAATTGTTTTCAGTAAAAAATGACACCTTCTTATACCATTTGATTTCTCTTGAGACATTTTTTTTTCACCGTCTGATCAAATTGTCTTTAAAATTGTCCTTAGAGGAAACCGTCATAATTGGCGTGGATATTGGTAAATTATATATATGTCTATCATACCTGACTGGATATTTTAACCTTTAAAGGGGAGTCGCGACAGCTCTATTTTCTGACTTAAAAGGATACGTTACGTTCACTATCCGTTCAACATCAAACTTTAGTCTCAGAACCTGGAAGATTTTAGCTAAGCTAATCAGTAGTAGTGTTCTTCAAATCCATATATATAGCAATTATTATTATCAGCGTTTGCAAGTAAGAAATACGACTCGTATTTTTTTGAGACTATATGCATTATTTAGAAAACATATACTGAAAATGAAAAATACATGTTTTTAGTAGAGATAATGCGATTTTCGTGCAGCTCTAGTACTTCTGGCCCAAGTCTACTCTAGAAAACGCCGAACATTCACATTTAAAGACTGGACTTAGAAAAGGTGAAAAGAATCTTCAGTTTTACATTCATATTATAACGGATTTGTAAGATGGTCTTACATGAACGATTTCTGTCGCCAATGTTAAATCTTCCATGTGCTCGCAAGATTATCGCGTCGCGTCGCGTGTCGGATTTTTAAGCCTGTTTGATTTTCTGTGTCTTAGTATCTCCTCAACTGTCAGCGACAAGATTCTTGTCAGCAAAACAAATGGACGAACAATTATTCGAACGGCCCCAAATCAATTTGTACCAGTTAGCCAATAATACAAGACGCAAAAAGTGCTGATGATAGGCGTTGATTATAGTGAAGCTAGCTTACGTGGAATCGCAAGAACCACACACGTAATAGGCCTACTAAATATTGGAAAAGAGCAAATTGCTGTTATAAGTGTTCCCAATACACATAATTTCTTTTTTAGGAAATCTCTTTAAAATCCCGTTATCCCTTTAATTTAACTAGAGATACAAACGACTTCCGGCCTGACCAGACTAAGATTACTTAGAAAAATAACATTTGTCACAGTCTAGAAAACACTTCCCATTAGATAATAGCCTTGGATCATTTTAGTTTTTGTTTTTTATTTTTTTTAATAATAATTTGTAAAAAATGTTTGTAAGGTCTCGTAAACAAGCTCAAATCTTAAATCAGTGTAGAGAATACATGTAGATATAGCTAACCATAATAAAATTAGGATTTGTCTTTAAACCCATGATTTGGCCATAGTTAGCACATATTTTTTTAACATGTAGAAAATATATCTACGGTGAGCTTGATTTCTTGAAGTTCAAACTACGTTTATAACTAAGTTGAACTAGGCTTAACTACGTCATATTGCGTTTATTTATTAATTTTTAACTAAGGTCAACTACGGCTATATCTCACTACTGTCTACGTCCAAATTATGGTCATAGTAAAATATTGGTATCTAAGCTATCACCCACTCACAGATTTCTTCAAACTACGCTTATAACCAAGTTGAACTAGGCTTAACTACGTCATATTACGTTTATTTATTTTTAACTAAGGTTAACTCTCACTACTGTCAACTACGTTCAAACTATGGTCATAGTAAAATGTTGGTATCTAAGCTATTACGAACCACTCGCTGGTTTCTTGAAGTTCAAACTACGCTTATAACCACGTTGAACTAGGCTTAACTACGTCATATTACGTTTATTTATTTTTAACTAAGGTCAACTCTTATTACTGTCAACTACGTTCAAACTACGGCCATAGTAAAATCTAAGCTATTACGAACCACTCGCTGGTTTCTTGAAGTTCAAACTACGCTTATAACCACGTTGAACTAGGCTTAACTACGTCATATTACGTTTATTTATTTTTAACTAAGGTCAACTCTTATTACTGTCAACTACGTTCAAACTACGGCCATAGTAAAATCTAAGCTATTACGAACCACTCGCTGGTTTCTTGAAGTTCAAACTACGCTTATAACCACGTTGAACTAGGCTTAACTACGTCATATTACGTTTATTTATTTTTAACTAAGGTCAACTCTTATTACTGTCAACTACGTTCAAACTACGGCCATAGTAAAATCTAAGCTATTACGAACCACTCGCTGGTTTCTTGAAGTTCAAACTACGCTTATAGCTACGTTGAACTAGGCTTATGTAGGTCTAATTACGTTTAATATGTTTAACTACGGTCAATTTCGACTATGCATTACCGTATGTGACCAAGGCTTATTTCCTTGTCCAATGTATTTATTAAAAACGCGCTGCAGAATTTTTAATTCGTATAACCATTAACTTCATCGTGTGTTAATCAAAACGATTCCAACTTTAAATTCATAAGTAATTTCTGGTCCTAATCTGAACATGGAGTAAAGCCTGACCAGAATCTTAATAGTCTATTGAGCCAAGAAGTTATTATTAATGGCGTACCATAGATTAGCCTGCTTATATACGGACATCGTCTAAAAAAGGAATTTATCTTCTTTGTTATTATGATGATTTTGTGTCCGATTATATTATTAGCTCAATAAAGAACAGATTTGCTCAATTAGGAATAGATCTGTCCTTGATTCAGTTGTTTACTTTTTATACAAAAAGACACAAAAAGCAACCATTCTGAAATCTTCTTTATGTCACTTGCAAAGATTCGTTTGATATCGGATATCGCCTATAAACACAACCTTTGTAACTATGCCATTGTTCTCTTAAGGAAAGAACCATACATTCTCTTTCAATATTTGCATATGTAATTTACTGTTTTGTTTTCACCATAATATTATTTCAGTTTAATAACTAAGGTTATTGCACTTTAATAATGAATGCTACAACAATAACAATGTTTATTTCAGTTTAATAACAAAGCTTATTTCACTTCAATATAACAAAGCTTATTTCACTTCAATATAACAAAGCTTATTTCACTTTAATAACAAACGTATTTCTCTTTAATAACAAAGCTTATACCCCTTTAATAACAAAGCTCATATTCCTTTGTGTGTGTTTTTTTTTTGTATATGTACATGTATTTTACATCTGTTCTGTTAAAGTACAAGAAATCTGTTGACAACATCAGGCAAATTGTCTGGCAATTCGATTATCCGATCTTTTAACACCGAACAGACACATAAGATGTTACCTAGATTCATAATAGTCGGTGAACCAATTTTATGATGTAGTAGATACTCTTTAAAACGTAAATATTATGACAACAATGATTATGTCGATCTGGGAATAGGGTAGTTTTGTGAGATGTTTAGGAGAGTTCGTCTATGATCCATAACGCTCTCCAAGTTTTAGTATCTTGTGTGTATATTTCCGTTTTATGTTTAGCAGATAAAAGACTTTTGTGAGAATTGAGTGGCCAAGATTTCACTTTCAGATGACGATTTACGATCAGAATGTTTCACCAGAGGCCATCAGAACAAGTTGTAAATGACGCAGACATGGCTATACGTGTTTTGCAATAATCTAGATTCTAGAATCAATAATATATGATTCTAGAATCTAGATTATTGCAAAACACGTATAGCCATGTCTGAGTCATCTGATGGCTGTAAAAAAACCTAAGCTAAAGCATTTAACCCCTTTACAGTGTCTTTGTTGAATAGTAACTTGTCAGCTCTAAACCAATCTAACCACTAACAAAATCAGTTTTTTTGTAATTTTTGCATTTGGTCGGTAATTTCGAGAGGAAATGCTTTCTCCACTCCGTCTCCACTTTCAAATTTATTTTCACTTTACACAGACAAATAATATTTTTTGAGACCCCCTCGACAATTCTACGACCACCTACCCGAGTCTAACCGAATAATTCATAGAAAAACAACGGTAAGTAATGTATACTTAATGTAATTTACGCTATAACGGTAAAATAGACTGGTGTGAAAACGTGCAAACACAAATAAGAGAAACCAGGAGGCCAGACACTAGGGATTACAGAGTAATTTAACGGAATTTTATTTCGATCCAAATAAAGTGCAATCATGGGAAAAGTTTATTAAAGAGTGACTTTTACGCTAACCCTATCATTCCGCGATACTTCAGATTTTTTAATCAAGGAGCGTATAGATAGCGGGGTTATTAATTCAGTTAAGTGTAATGCCATTCCATAAACCTCACTCGCTTCACTCTAACTCGATAGATGACCTAATAGATGGGTCAACTTTTACTCTGGCTTTATATACTTCAGCATAGATAACTTTATTTCCTCTTAAATAATGACGGGATTTATAAGTGCTTATATTCACGTATATCATACAAGAGTTCTATCGCTGTTCCTGACATTTCTAATGAAAGATATGACCGCCTTTCTGAGCTCCATTCCCTTGTTTCATCCGCGACCCAATTTCTAAAGGTTAATTGCCTAGCTCATTTTAAATCGATTATATAATTCTGATCAGTTATAAAAAATAATGTTATGTAGGATCTTATAAGGCTTATGAAGGCTTGCGGCAGTGCCTCGACTAACACTGTGACTAGGCGGCAGCACTACCGCCCAGTGGCGTTATTCTGCCGCCCAGTGAACACAAAAGTCAGTCCCAGTCGGCAGTCCTATATTGTTAAAATATCGCTAGCAATCGAAATTCTTTAATGTAAAATATAAGTAACATAACATAACAGAAATAAGAATAATATGTTGTTTTCAACAACGGCATGATATCTGTTTCACTGATTGCATTTTTGGCGATCTAGTTTTCAACTTCGCCTGTTCAATTAACTGCCGCCCAGTTACAATTCCTTAGACGAGGCACTGGCTTGCGATGTGCAATAATAAACGTTTGCCAAGCTACCAACTTCTGTCTATACTTTACCATTGAGGGATCTTTATCGAAACGCAAGCTGTGGAAAATGGGACTTTGTTTACTGTGCGTTTAACCGTTTTTCCTGCAAGAATCTTCAAAATGCAACACCGACCAGCAACCATGGATTGAGTATCCGAGGATAACATCTCGACCGTATCGAAAATTAACATCCAAGAACGTTACCATCTGGTCATTCAACGCAGAGTAATCTTTGTACACCCACGAGAGTTTTAAATCCATTTTGAATGATAAATGTTATTTTTTGCTAACATTTGTCAAGTCCCACGCGAGAAACTTTGTCTTTTGATTAATGATTGATTACATATTGCTATTAATATTAGAACTATCATAAACTGTGAACTATTTCAAACATACGTCATTACTGTGTAATTCAAATACGTCCCTCTTTTGTATCCTCTGGTCATTAATCTAACTACCGTAACTAACCGGAAGTAAAAATAAATGCACAGATTTGACTAATGTAAAACTATCTGATCAGAGGTTTTCTTGCAACTAAATCTACTTAAGGGATTAATAAAATTATGTGGATCGTGCTTTCCTTCGTCAGTTCGGGAAATGGGGTTTACAAAATTCAATCGCGATAGCGGACAATCATCTTATTTCACCAGCCACTGCGACTATTTGAAAAGGTCAGAACTACCCGACCCAACCCGGCACAATATAATTTGATGTACTATTCTAATTCATAACGTTCAATACACTTGTGAAATTGTAAGTGTTTAACAAATAATTAGTTATCAAGGAACCTGTATGCCCTGAGTGAATTCTTCTGAACAATTGTGTTGCTCAAGATCCCTGGAAACTTCACAGAATGTCAAATGCCATTAAGAAAGCAATTTAAGTCTGTATAAGGGTTATTGACGTAATATAAGGAAGAATTATGTTTTCTTTAAAACTTCATAATTACTGTAATTATACGAAAGATGGTCTAACATGTTTGATCTACCGACATAATAACATTGTGTTAAGTCTCCCGCTTTCACAAATACGTTTTTTTTGATGCCACGAAGTGGTACTAAGATCGAGCTTCCAGCTGACAGAACCGATGAGCAGCTGGCAACATAACAAACTTCAAGGGATTGTTAAGATGTTTACTAAATGGTTAATATGTATCGGTGATACTTATTGCATCAATTTTCACTATTCCAATTTTCAACCAGACGTTTGTTAACCATTTGTGAAATATGTTTGGGTCTCAGATGACCTTTGCGGGTGTGACCTTCGCTAATCTAAGGTTACAGTCACAACTGGCTTTGTACATTATTTCTGAGATCAAGGGTTAACGTTATGTTTCTATGTGTAAACAGGTCGTTTGGGACTAGAAGTTATCTCCCTTGAGATAACTCGAAAGCGTACACCCGTATCAATGTCATGCTGAATAAATTATAGTTCAACCAATCACAATTATTCTTCAGAATGTATCAAAATCTTTCGCGGAAAAAACAGCCAATCAAAATCAACCTTGAAACAAGAGTTGTCTTTTCTCGTCCAAATACCGGGAAAGATGGCCGCTTATCATGGCCGAGTCATTACATAGTCTCGAACAATGACGAAGGTTGAGCCGAATGCTTCGAAACAAGACTAGAGTGCTAGATAACCTTGTATTCAATGTCGTATTGAATAAGTGTGGTTCAGTGGCGTCTCAAAATTACAATCAAAATCAATCTCCGAACAAGAGTGGTGTTGTCTTCCATTTACTGGAAAAAAGCTAACCTTCGTCATTGTTCCAGATTATATAATAACTCGGCCCTGATAGGTGATTTACTGGGAAAGATAGCCGCCTATTATGACCGAGTCATTATTTACAAAATGACGAAGGTTGAGCCGAATGGAAGGCGTTGTTACATACAATAATACTGAAAGTCCCTGACTAAATCCTTCTAGAAGTCAAGAGTAGTCTGATTGTCAAGAGAAATAGTAGTTTAAGTTTACAGACTGATCAATTCCTCAGGTGTGGGAGAAGTTAAACCAATTGCGGCACAAATCAAGAGTAAAGTTGATACGTACTGTAAGCATGGTTTGAAGTTAATAGCTAATTGTAGATCACTGGGGGATGTCTTATTGATCGACAGACTCTGATTAGCAAGATAAGTTACTACTCTTGAAGAAAATTCAGTTATCATGGAAAGCCTTAATGTCTACTTAAGAAACCACTTGGCTGCTAATTCATATCCTAAAATCCATTATTCCAAATGAATGACAAATGCCGACTTAGAAAAATCACCCTCGAGGGTCGTTTTCAGTTTCCAGTCTTACAAACAACATCAACACAAGCCTACTTCGTTTGTCTGCAATGACTTATTAAAGATCTGTATCAATAAATCAGGAGATGTGTTCTGTTATTAAATTGTAAAGAGTTGAAGTCGATATTGAAATCGGTAATAGATGCGAATTCAATTTTGTCGGAATTGTAGGTTAAGACAAGAACGCACTAAAACTATACTGTACGTGATTCCGATAACGTTGCAGAGACGTTATTTATGGCCTACCAGTTGCTACAAAGTAGTAGAACAATTGAAACTTTATTGAACGCTATTAGTATTTTTTATTGAATGATATAAGTATTTTTTATTGAATGATATTAGTATTTTTTATTGAATGATATTAGTATTTTTTAATTGAATGATATTAGTATTTTTTTTTATTATTAATAGTACCAAAAGTGCAGCGGTCAACCTTTAAGCTTAAAATTCGAACTTTTTATGTATATCGGAGACACACACTAATATCGTCGATGTCTTTTGTGGGTCTTTCACAAAGTATTTGAAGATGGAAAGAAGCAAAGCTATTATCGTATCGAGTCAGGCGAGGATCCAAGAAAGAGGCTCCCCCGGCTGGAGCCCCCCCCCCCCTAATTTTATATTTCAGAGCTCCCTTTCTCCAAATCCTGGATCCGCCCCTGCGAGTAACTATAAAGTGACCGGTAACGCTAGCGAAATACGAATTCTAACAATGTACATGTAATATCCTCTAACATTCTGCGATCGCATGCGGGCAAACCCTTTTATCAGCACAGCCACTCTCTATGCTTGCCATTTAGTTGAGCAAAATAGTAGGCTGATGTAGATGTCCAGGTATAATGCTCATGCTTTATGATGTTGTTGGTCGTCATTAGCTCAATCAGGTGCAGAAAAGTAGAACATCAAACTTTATTACCATTGCTTAAGGTTGCTGTGAAGTTGATATGATTAAATCTTGGAAGAAAACCATATTTATCTTGTCTTTCTAATGCACTATCCTATTTCCGATACTATATCCATTAACAAGTTGCAGATAACAGCTGTTGATTTGTTCATTGGTGTGTCTCTATTAGAGAATAAAAAAGCATAATTACTGTGAGAACAGGTTTCCACTTGAACTAATACCATTGCACGTTTCTTACTTGTAGTATCTTTCTGGTAATTTCATGAGAACAGATTTTCAATTGAAATAATTCCATCGTAGGTTTTCTTCAAGCAGTACTTCTACAGTATTTTCATGATTAACCAGCAGGTTTCCTCATGTCCATCTCCTGCGAAGAACATATTCCATAGCAAGTTTCTTTTTGGCGTTTTAAAGCATCCTATCCGATCCATCAGCTTAAAGATCATAAATAACTAAGATCATTCAGAAAATTGCAGAACACCAAGGTTAACGAACATATTAAAATACAAAGCGCAGTTTCAGTTGTCGGTGCGTTCCACTAAACATAATCCAGTCTTTTTCACGTTCTTGTTTTGTAGTTTTGTGTATGTTTAACAGCTAGGACGGGTGTGGCGCCAGGCAGGGTATTCTTACTCTTCTAGACACCTGATACCACTTTTCATTATGATATACTTACTCATGTATGATTGATATAATTCCTCATGTGAAAAGTTCACAATGTCCTTTTGGATTTCGAGTTTCGTTTTGCGGCTCGGATCGTTAGTACTTGGTTTCTGTATCCAATTCTCACAGATGCTGTCATTTGCAATCAAATCCTCCTGACGGTCTATATGTGATTTATTTAGAAAATAACATTAATACAATCGGATGTAGACAAAGAAAGGAAGAAAGAAGCAATCATTTTTTTTTTACAAGAATAACAACTGGGTTTTACGAGTATCCTGTTTACCAGCTGATTTTCCGGAGCATCCGTACCCATTTCCTGCTCGGGCGATGATAGATGACTAAGGTCAACATTATGTCAAACACCGACCGAGATTAGAATCCCAACATAATCACTGGCATACAAAGTTGTAGAATGCTAGACTATAACTTTATTTTCGATTTCACTTTTACACTAGGCCCCGATAAAGAGAGCCAGGCCCGGATCGGTACCGGCTCCGATCAAAACGTCTGATTACACTGGCATTCTGTGATCTGGGCCAGGCCGACTTTAAACGGAAAATAGCGTGCGCTCTCTAACTAAAAAGATTACAAAAGGTCCACAAGAAGTCAAAATGGCGGAGAATAATAATAATTTTCGATTGATTGCACATTCGTTTTAGACTAGTAAAATTGAAGTGGGCCAGGCATCAATCCGGACCTGGTCCACCTCTTATTGCGGTGCCAGTCCCTGATCTAAATTGGCTCGCTTTATTCCGTTTACACCAGTAAAATTGAAGCGGGTCACGTACAAATCAGGGCCTGGTGCACTTTATCGGAACCTAGTGTGAAAGGGGTATTAAATTCCATATGTTTTTTAATAACATACATTATAATTGATTGAGTGATTTAAAAAAGGTGTAATTTTTGTTGACAACTTGATAAAGAAGTTTAACTGTTTGTCATTGTTTTAAGACATGATAATAAGACACTATTGATTGTTATTTATACTCGGTGTCTTTGATTTACAAACTTCATTTGAATTTCAGATTTCTGAGTAAATAGAGAAGTCTGCTACAATCCACACTATTAAAACACGAGACAAGGTCGCAAATAAAACTATTTATTTGTTCACGAAATAAGAAAGAAATGAATAATTTGAATTTTAGCATGGGGAGTTGTGGCATGAGCCAGTTAGTATTTTATATTGAATGCTATTAGTATTTTTTATTATTAATAATACCAAAAGCCAGTTCCTCGCCGCCAAATGTTCTTCGTGTACAGACGCAACTACGTCATATTGTCTTCTTCTCTAGGAGCAATGACAGACAAATCATGGAAACCTTTTGTAATCGAAGACAAGGAATTAACATTATCTTTTCGATTAACAACTGTCGAAGCTTCTAAGACCTATAGCCGTAGGAGACAGGGGGGCAGTAGTTGCCCCCTCAAATATTATGTTTTCGGGCAAAAAATCCCTAAAATCGGGCAAAATATCATTAAAATTCGGGCAATATGTCGATCTGCCCCACTGTTGAGTCGTGGGCACCTAGGGCTATGCTATGACCTTCACAGCCTGCAGCACACGAAGCTTCGGATTAATGACCAAACTGTAATGGTTCAAGTTAGATCAGTGTCCCCGACGTGCATTGACAGAGGAATCTTAGTTGTAAATTTAAAGGTATACCTCGATCTCAACTTGTCAGCGAGCTCCTCATCTGAATGACTATGTTGAATCAATGATCGTAAACAATTTTTTACAAAATCGAACGATGTTAACGAACCCAAGACCCCTACACACATCAACAACTGATATAAGAAATATTAAGTATTCTAATTATTTTTTCCAATTCTCACAGATGCTGTCATTTGCTATAAAATCCACCTGACGGTCTATATGTGATTTATTTAGAAAATACCATTAATACAATCGGATGTAGACAAAGAAAGGAAGAAAAAAGCAATCATTTTTTTGTACAAGAATAATAATTTTGTTTTACGAGGATCCTGTCTACCAGCTGGTTTTCCGGACGACTTTAACGAACCCATAACCCCCACACACGTCAGCAACTGGGTCAGTCAGGGATTTATATTGGCCTTCAATATATGTAAATATTCTTCAGAAGAACTAAAAGGTTACGAAGATTTGTCAACACTATTACTGATAAGCTAAGATAAGATTCCTCTTTCTGTGACTATGGTACACTTCATCGAACGGAAGGCGAATTTGCCCTTTTAAGGCCTAAATATCAATTTAGCGCTATTTTACGTGTAATTTATTTTCCACCTTCTTATTCAATAGACATGATATTAAAGTTTGAAAATACGTGTGATATCATAGGAAACAACCAATAAAAATATACCAAGTCCATCAGAAAAATCGTGCAAATTCAATACAAACTGTTTACCATCATTAAACAACATCACAAACGTTCGTGCTGTGTAATCCAAAACTGTCTGCAGTCTGAAAATATCTTTTTCAGCAAAATCTGTAATCAAAATTTGTCATGAACTTTTTAAACAAAATCTGTAATAAAAGTGTTCATCAAAACGAAAAGATTTTCTTGCAGATTAACAAATCTAGAAACATTGGTTGTGTTAGAAACGTAAGAGTATGGCTGTAAAATCGGATTGTGCAAACGTTGATCTTAAACTATAAAAAATGAGGGAAGGAGTGTGTTTCAGGTGGATGTTCCTAGTGGTAGAATTATGAGGGCAAATGAATTTTCAACAACTGTCAGCTGAAAATTTCAGATTTTTTTTCCAGAAATCGGATCCGATCGTCGACATGAACGTTCAGAATCTGTGACCATTTAGTTGATCGCAATTGCTAGTAGTCGACTGCGCCGGACCCAAATGATCAGTCAACCAGATACTACTTATATATTTTAGGATGCGTCATACCATTTCCATATTATTTCATTCGTATTCTGTAGCCCAAATCGTCAGTTCTCCCCGGCTTAGGGAGCCGACATCTTTTCATCACAATTGATTTCTCATCGAAAAGAATTCCGAGAGGAAATGGTTCAACGGTTCTGACTTGTTTCATGACTTCATTATTTATTTATATATTTATCTACGTTAATTTATATCGATAATCAACCAATTAGCTATCAAATATAGTGCTGTGGGGTTATTTAAACTTATCGACTGGTTTAGACTTCTGTAATTATTATACGTCTAGTCGTCCATATCTGAGGGGCATCTAAGTTTGAAAAGATTGTAACCTTCATATAACAATTCAAGCCGCCCCAATTAACCTTCGGTATCGGATTTTCACTGTGAAAACCTTTGATAGAAAATCAAGTTTAATAATGTTTTAAAACATTCCTTGATTCTGTATCCACCTTTCGGGCTGATTGTACAATTTTTGCAGTGATCAAAACATCATGCAATTAGAATTTCGTCTAACGTACCAATTGTTGAGATTGTCCGACCTTGCACCCCATTATTCTTTCAAATTCTTGTTCAGTATCTGATGTAGGGAACCAATTCCGTGGCCTCTACTAGCCTCTATCCTTCGAACCCCCTAAGCGAATTGTCATATTATTATAAATTCTACTGCATTTGAACGACCCAAACTTGCATCGTTTCCAACCGTATTTGGCAACCGTTTCTTGTATTTTGGCTATTTCATTAACAGCAATATGATGGGCAGATTTCTCGTTCTGTATTTCTGTAATTGGAGTACAATTTACCAGATTACGACTTCTGTATTGTAAGTTAATAGCTATGACAATCCTCTTCCGGGGTTCTATCTCCTTTTCGTTTGCACCAGATTGAAACCATATGCAGTGTGTTATGAACGAGAAAGACAAAACATCGGCATTCCACTACCGTTTTTATAATTCCAACTGTGGAAGAATCTATCAAGTGCACAACCTGTAGAACACAGAACTTCACCCCGTTCAATATAAAATTCAAACAACTAGAGCTTTATCCTTTGATATCCTTTCAAGCTGTAATAATAGCTAATAATTAATTTTGTGCAATGAGATTTAGAAAGGGCTTATTGACATAGTATTAATCCTTTTCATCCAATTGTTCATTAAACAAATATCAGCCATCGGGGAAATATAATACCTATAACCATTTTTCAAAAACACAATACAGATTTGTCAATGCCAACACTGTTTAGATTTATCGCAGGTTTTTTGTTATTGTACTATCAATGGTAATGATAAATTAATAATTGTAAGCCGTCAGGGGATTTTCAAACATTAATAACGAATTTACGTTTTTAACAAACAAATGCCAGTTTATAAGGATTGTTAACAGTTATCAGAACCATTTATATTTTCAATCACACGTCTGTTGATTATGAAATTCCACTGAAAATTATTATTCTAAATTTAGTGCTAAATCCATTTGACAGTTTTAAGCAACTGGATAACTGACATTACTTTGGAATAGACTTGGATAATAAGACTTACTCTAATATTGTACTGTAAAGGCATGGCGAATGTGAACAAGGTCTAGAAGGTTTCAAAGCCAATGGGCTCGTATTTTTTTGTAACAAAAAATCATCTAAAATAAAAAATGATAAAGTTTGAAAACAATACAAGATCAAGCTTCCGAGTAACAGAGTGAATTGGAGATGAATTCTTTTAGACTCTTTTAATTCTTGTCTATGAAGTCATATCTTTCGTGAGCCATTGATGAATATACTCAGTTTTCCACACTAGTACACGTTAACCAAGAATCCAGTATCGGATGTTTTATGACAATTCCCACCATTGTACACTACATGGCGTCTTAATGTCCGACTTTTTTGGCATGTGTTATTGCAAAAAATTGGTCGTAAAATTTATTTATCAATAGCCACTTGTCTAATCTTAGTCATACAAGCTTCTATAATAAATAAATAGCCACTTAAGTATTTCGTGCTGCCGGAACAGAACAATATTTATGTACAGAAATCCTACAGTGTTCAGTTCCATAAATCTTCAAAGACTACTATTAGCCCAATTCAATCAGGAAATGTAACGAAATACGAATCGCTGAAATGTTGGGTTAACAGGGGGGTTAATGGAAGCAAATTCCGACTTGAATCAAATCAGCAAACCAAATTTGGAATTTAAAAAATCTCTAATAAGGTCAATTGAAGAGTTCAGATCGAAATGTTAAAGTTAAAAGAGGTGCAGGAAATGAAACATTTCTTCAATTAGTATAAAATGGATTGTAAAGATGTTTTCTAAACTAAACTTTTATGTGAATCGACAAATTCATAGCATCGCTTTGCACCGTTTTAAACGTCTGTGATTCTTAAAATTCTATTTGTAAGACAGCTGCGCCAATTCCAATTTTCCTCAGATATTAGTAACAACTTTCTGATTGTTTAGTTTAGTTTAGTTAAATCTTAAAATTGGAAGAATGAAATTAATGCTAACGATGTCTAGGAATACATATAAAAAGGGTTCCGAAAACTTCATTACAATTCGTTTAGTTTAAGGGGGATGTAGGAAATGATAATTTTCTTTTGCGGCGATCATTTAGTCATTAAATGGTAGATACAGCCAAAGGGCAGATTCTGTACCGAGTGGCAATTATGACATAGCCTCCAGCATTGTAGGTTATTGCCATAAACACAGAGTTTCTTTGTTTTAATCCCATGGTACTAAATTAAAGGATAGAACGAAGCCAATATTCGCGATGGCGCAGTGAGGCAGAAAGACTTCATACACCGAGGACTTGGGAGGTAGTTCATCTTAATTCCACTTCCATTCTAGTGGAAAATTACCTTATATTCACTTTCAGTACTAATTATGCCCCGGTGTACGATAGATTGACAAGAAGTCGTGGAAGATAGCTAGTTGAGTAAGCAAGGCCTTGGTGCATTGATAACAACAGTTACGAGGTAATTCAGAAATGGAATTGAAGGAATTACGGCGTAGAGAACGGGGTAATGAACTGAAGATACAATATATCATAAATTCTTTTCGTCTTTATCTTGCAAAGGTCACGTACAAAACCACCTCGAAACAAAATAGCGGAACAAATTTGACATGTATCCATTAACTATTTTATACGACGTAATTGCAGCGAAAAGAGTCCATTAACCACTGCAGCACTACTTAGATTTCTCAACTGAAAAGCCATGACATCAATAATTGTGCAGAATTGCCGTAATTAGATCTAACAAGAGTAGAGGAAGAGCCCGCTGCGACCGTAAATCTCTGATCAACTGTTTTAAATTCAGACGAGAGTCGTATGTCTTATTATATAAAAAAAATAACATAGAATATAAATTAAAATGGAGGTTTACGTCCGACGTTTAGATGGGGAATTAATCATGCATTACAGGTAAAGGACGTTCTTTCACGCAATTTATTGTTATTTTGGGTTGCTAATGCCCGGTCAAGACATTTGGCGGTGGCAGATTACTGATCGAGACGCTTGCTTGCTAATATTAGGGTCCAGGATTCAATCCAGAAAAACAGTAGTCTAATGCGACCGTTCTCATTAAGGAAAAAGGTTCAGAAAAGTAAGACATAAAACTAAATTTAAAGACATAATCGTAGAGACAATCATCGTCTAGAGGGGTGACAGAAATCAGGCAAGAAATCTTCAACCGTATTGATCCTTTTCTGTCCTCGTAATATTTACCTCTTTTCAATGTAAGAATCTATTAATAATGCATTATGCCTCGTACAAATCTTGCACTTAGGATGTCGGATACTCATGTCTGGTTTCTCATTGTGTCTTGATTATTGTATTTCTTGTTCCATTCTTCAGACTTGTTACAAAAAAGTTTGTCTGATTGAAAGGATGTTGCGAAAATTCGAGGCTTTGGAAATTAAAGGTCAATACTGTAAGGATCTTTCGACACATATAATGCCACTGTCTGAATTTCAAAACTTCCTTTCGTTAATGGAAACTTTCATAATGTGTGTGGATGTAAGTGCATCATTCAAAAACACGTATAAAAAAGAAAAAGAAAAGAAAGAAACATCTATATTTTACAAGGATAACAACTTAGGTTCCGTGCGGATCCTTTCTCCCAGCTGGTCTCTGGCCAAACCTCTTGGCATTGATCTTTCCCGGATGATCCGTACCCATTTACAGCTGGGTGGACTGGAAAATAATTATGAGTGGAGATGACTTATTCAAGGTCATCGGACTTTCACACCCTGATCGAGAACCGAACTCTCAAACATAACGACCAACATTTCCTTGTATCCAAGCAAATGACGTCATGTTTGTAAAGAACGATGCGCTAACCACTGTGCTATGAACGGTAGCAGTTGAAATTTATTCCAGCAGATGCTGATATCACAAACTATGCATTGGTGGATGACAAGTTAGTTAACGGCGTTTCTAGCTGTAGCCGATATCACAAACTGGGTAATAAATATGACTGGTTCACGCTCGACAAGTTGGTTGTTGCTGATATCACCAACTAGGTAGAGGTTTGTAGATGACCAGTTAACGCTTGCTTCTTGCTGTTGCTGATATCACCAACTAGGTTGTGGTTGGTAAATGACCAATTAAACTTTCGCTTCCAGTTGTTGCTGATATCACCAACAAGGTTGTGGTTGGTAGATGACAATTTAAGGATCGGTTAAGGATTGCTGTTAATGATATCAACAACTAGGCATTGGTTGGTAGATGTTAAGTTAACGTTTGCTTTGTGCTGTTGCTGATATCACCAACGATAAGTTGACGTTCGCTTCCAGCTTTTAATTATATTACCAACTAGGTTGTGGTTTGTAGATGACAAGTTAACGTTCTAGCTTATAAATGGTTTGTACCCCAAATTGCACCTCCACTTTATTTCTATGAAATAAAACCATATTCTCTTATTGAAAATGTTGCTCCTTCAAATCCTAACGACTAGCCTATGCCTTTTAGACATTACATATTCTGGATTATTTACCCAGACAGTTGTCTCTCAATTAATATCAAATAATATGACGAAATCGACAAAAAGCATTAAGACATTTTTTTTTCTTACAATCTATCTTAAATCAACAAGAAAAATTATTCTTGGACAAAAACTATCAAATAAATGAGCCCACACGCATAAGTTATAACAGGAAATAACACACGGAAGTTACTGACATAAATAATAATTTGAACGAATTGAATCACTCTAGAAATCTAGTTCAGCTCCTAAATGGCTTTCGTGAGCTTTCCTGGATTATTGGCATTAATTCATCATTAAATAATGGTATTACTCGCTCAGTAGTCACGCCACTATTCTCCCTAATGACAATTACTAGCTAAATTGCTACACGAAATTGATTCCAAATCCCAAAACTCTGACTTTGTTAATTTAACTCTTCCTTCTTTTTAACACCTGTAAGATTTGATAGATAAGGCATCTCGCTTTTGACGATTGCATTAGAGATGCGGTGGCTCATTAAGTTAGACGTCATGCTGGTAGTCTGAATAATGCTTCCAGCTTGTTCCGACATCCCCCTCGTCCTTCACCCACCCTTTTGCTTGAATGAGACACTAAATTGACTTCCTATGTGTTAAGATCTAACTTATCACGATTGTGCCGTGGTAACATTTCCCTGTGGTGTGTGTCCGTCTTTATGAGCTCGATCAGGTGCAGACTGGAAACTTTTCCGTACGTTCGAATCTGAATATTTCTGCAACTCGCGTTCGATAAATAACGAATAAGTTTATCATTAATCATAAGCATGAAATACATTAACTTATGATCGCTTTTCCACGTCGGTATCTGTTAATCATATAGGATTGAAGTACCAAATGACAATTATAAAATGCTCTCTGATGGGAAAATGATGATGTCGAGTGACAATATTTACGAGTTTGGACCATTTTCGTATGCTCATTGAGTTAGACGCTTGCTCGCTAACCTGAAGGTTCAAGGTTCAATCCCGGCATGGGTCGAGATGATACCTTCGGATTTTTCAACCTATTAGTGATGCAGGTCGGAGGGGCTGACATGGAAAAAGCGTCTAGTCGTTCGGATGGGACAATAAACCAAGGTCCCATGTGCTACTGGCTGTGTACGTTTAAGATTCCTCGACAGCTGGAAATCGAAAATAAGAGTAGGCTAATGCCACTGTCCGTGCAAAATGTCCCTCATTGCACACTGCATGGAGTTTACCCGTCCTCAAATAGCCCATACAGGTGTAGAAATGTAGGACATAAAATCCATTCATTTCTGGTATGCTCGAGCATTTTCTATGGATAGTAAAGAAGGTTTTCTAAACTATGTGTATTGGTAACATTGAAAGCATTGATTTGCACCATTCAAATTTCAATCAGACGTCTGTGGTTCTTGCTGTTCTTTAAAACTAAGCATTTCATTGCGTCACTATTGTAAAGACACTTAAATAATAACAAAAAGTGATAGCAACTGCATTAAACTTTAAACGATATAAAATGTCACAAGGATTGCTGATTGCTTACATCCTAGGTTTTCAAATTGGGGGACATGTCCCAGACTGGTGACATTTGGACATTCTCTAGAGACACAAACTGAGCTAAAAGTAGGAAAAAAAGTTCTCTTTTT
Organism: Lottia scabra; assembly: GCA_029955415.1. Lineage (NCBI taxonomy): Eukaryota > Metazoa > Mollusca > Gastropoda > Lottiidae > Lottia > Lottia scabra. The sequence goes on along the minus strand of JARJEI010000021.1, from coordinate 2,707,922 downwards.
ATGTTCTCTTGGGGAGGATAAATCTTAATTCCTTCCTTGACACTGTCTATTTTTGGCTTAATTATAAATATCTGATGCCGTAATGAAACCTAATGACCTTGGCAATTAGTAAGGATTAATAAATATGTTCATGTATACTGGATTTGCGCTATTTAATAAGAAACTAGAGCTGTGAACAGCACTGAGCGTGGCCCGTGATGCTTTGCCTGATATCTGTAAGACTTTTTGAACTTCAAACCCCTAAAGTCTGGTGTTCACTCCCTCATTTTTAGTAAAAAGTTTTGTGAAAGGGTAGATTCAATCAAATATCAATCTTGTAATTCAACTAGTAATCTTTCTAACATTGGAAGAAATAATTCTAATCGATAAACAGTTGGTCTATAGATAACAATTACGTTAATATTCTTATCCAGAATATTCAAAGCAAACTCCCAAATTTATTTTTTCTTCTTTAAAATATATTCTTAATCCTCAATGCCCCTTTTCTTTTAAACAATTTGAAATCTTTAGTGTCATCATAGCTGCTGCTTCGAGGTTGGTGATTTAACTAGAGTTTGGTTGGAATTATTGAATTATTTAGCCATGTTTCTGTTAAACAAATGATATCATCTAGCATTTAAATGTGTTTCTGTAGATCTTGTATGTGAATAGATATAAACCCTGAACATTGTGTAAAATTATATTAGTATCAGTCGATGTGGTCCTATTTTCGGGCTGTAATTGCTCCTAATGCCGATTAAATTTTTTCATCACATCTGTTTTTTTCCGTAAAATCTTGTATCGTTAGACCTTGTAATGTTTTAACTCTGCTTAACGCAACATAGGCTTGACCAGCTTGAAATATTTTACGAAGAGATATTACGCCTCTATCGAGCAGACGATAAAAATGGGTTATAGTCAATTGGGCCCCTATCGAAAATGGCCCCTCGTTTGGTCAAAATGGTCCCTGATAAATGTTCCTCAAAAAAGGTCAAAATGGTCCTTCCAAAAAGTCAAAATGGTCTCAAAATAATATTTTTATTTATGATGTTACAAATTAACAAAACATAAAGCCCTACATAATGTATTTTTGTATAATCTTTTTGAGAACTGGAACTTCAAATTAATATTGTAAGTCTTAGAATGTCTTTGCTTTGATGAAAATATAAATAGGAACACAATTTATGTCTCCAATATTTGTTGTTACAGAGTACAATTTTCAGTCAAAATTAGTGACCTTTTTAGGGTTAAAATAGCTTCCAATTATTCCTTTGATTATCATCATATAAGCTACAATTTATAAAAATCGTCATGATTTTCTAACTTTGCTTTTTGTAAATCCATTTGGTTTTTTCAATAACGTGTTTCTAGTCAAATTATAGTAACATTTTAACAAATTTCGTCATAAATTGAACACTTTTTCGGGGTAAAAGATTCAACTACATGTATATAACACGATAGTTAAGTCAAGACATACAACAGCCATATACTAATCGCGTATCCGATATATTATCCTATTAAAAAATATATATTATAAAGTTTATAATGCAAGTCGTCAACCCCTCCTCCCACAACCTACGGACGTAATCACTAATTTTCTGGTATTCGTTTAAGTGCTTCGTTTGCTGAACACATATTTTAAATCAGAACCTTATTTCCCTGTACGTGGCTTATTAAGCTTCTGTTTCGTATATTTCTATCGCCGAATTAAATCCGTTGATTGGAAATTAATTTGATGATAATAGCCTAGAGAGAAGCTGTCTAGTTATTATCTAAAAGATGGATTTCTATAAGCTAATCAAATCAACTTTTTATTTCTTGAGGAGTTGTTGCCGTTAACATTGTATCCATCTTCAAGAAGAAGCAGTCAGTCAAGCTTAAACGAATATAGAAGGCAGACACTTTAATTATTGGGTTTGTTGAACCAATTTCGCCTATTCATTCTATCAGAGCAGTCAATTGCATACAACGTCAAGAAAGTAGAATAGATCATTGAACGTCATTTGCTTGTCAAGAAAACAGTGGCTTATCAGACCACTTGTACGCCGGAAACTGTGTGAACTTTAAGCTAATAATGATGGAATTGTAGTCTAAAATTACTGCTTTTCACTACAAGACAAGCTTGTCATCTACAAATGGTTTTGTTGCGTCTTCAAATTATCGTAGTTTGACCTACTCTATAATTACATAGACTCTTCATCTCTGATAATTTTTAAAATTAATTTGACTAGAAATTTATTTCGATTGAAAAGATACACTTGAAATTAAGCTATCGAGAGAAGTGAACTGAAATATTTATGAGAAGTTAATGCTTAATAATAGTCTTCTATATTAGAGGGTCTTTAAGTTCCAGCGTACATTATGTTGGTAGAATGGCTGAACATAAAGAAATAACTTTTTATAGGAAGAAATTGTCTGTTTTTGGGTTAAGGAGGTAGATCTGAGTGCTCTTGTACGTTTGAAAGATAGTTTTGGGGGTAAGACCTTTGATCGCTTTTCATACGATTCAAGGGGTCAATCCCGGCAGGGGTCGAGATGCAACCTTTGGATTTTTCAAATTAGGTCCCCGACTTTAATGATGCAGGTTAAAGAAGCCTGCCCGGAAAAGGTTCAACTCTTAAAAAAAATATAACCATTGACAGTGGCCACAAAATTTGGTCCGCCACTTAATACAACCGGAAGTGTCAAAAGATTGCGATCAAGGTGGACACAAAACATTCAAAGCCGGAAGTGTAATCCTAAAAAGCATTTTGCACAGTAAGACAGGGCTTTTGGAGCCAATTATAATGAAGCCGAAGACATTTGGTGTAAGTTATACGCCGGAAACTGTATGAACTTTAAGCTAATAATGATGGAATTGTAGTCTAAAATTACTGCTATTCACTACAAGACAAGCTTGTCATCTACAAATGGTTTTGTTGCGTCTTCAAATTATCTTAGTTTGACCTACTCTATAATTAAATAGACTCTTCATAATGTTTAAAATTAGTGAGTTAGACATTTGCCCCATAAACTAAAGGTTCACTGGTCAATCCTGATAAAGATTAGGAAAGCTTGTTTTCAAACCAGCTTCCTCTTGTCGTTGATCGGAAGGGCTGGCATGAATAAAGAGTCTAGTACCTCGGTTCCCAACCTGGGGGTACCAACGAACACCACAAGGAGTACCCGAGAAGCCTCTCAGACAATTTAAAAAAATATGGAATGGATCAATATCAATCTCCATCAACCGACAAATATCCTTTTACTTACATGTTGGCTCTTAATGTTACTAAGGGTGGCTGTAGGGGAACCAGGAGATTGCTTGAACAAAATAGGAAGGCGAAGAGTCAAAAAGGTTGGGAACCGAGGGTCTAGTAGATCTGATGGGACTATAAAACTGGACCCATTGTGCTACTAAAGGATCATCCGACAGTTCTCTACAACATAATCTAGAGCAAAACGTTTCATTAGTAGCACTCTATATTATTCTACGTTAATAATTCTAGGGTTGTATAATATGATGAGATAATAATGATATAACTAAGTTTGACAGATGATCAAATTGTAATCTTTCAATCACCCAGACTATATTAAGAATAATTTATAAAATTCAAATTTCCATTCTAGTTTACACAAACCAACGAAAGTGGTGTTTCTACGGGGGGGTCTTGCTCCCCTCATCCCCACTCCCTCACTTTGAAATTCCGTATACAGTTACATAAGGATACCTGGTGCTGGTAGCCCAACACCTTCCACCCTCCCCCCTAACAATTATTTGGACCCAATTGACCTACGACTAACATTTCGACTTCCATTCAACAAGAATTACCATTACTCCATGTCGTGTCGTTTGACCCAATCAACCACGACGAACAACTTCAGCATAATCTGTGATAACAGTTTATAGGAAGCTGATGGTAACATGTCATCTTCCAACCAACCAACCAACCAACCGTACAATCCATTTGATCTAATCCTACTACCAAACTTCTTCTGACTTCCAACAACTATCTATTCTGCGACAACAGTTTACTGGAAACGGCACCAAAAACCCAGCAGATTTCAGATATCAAGGCCAGGAGAACCAGCAAAGTAGTTGATTAAACATATGGACTTAAATTGAGCAAATGTCATTCAATGTAATACCAAATGAAAAGCCAATTTTCTATGGCAAGAGTGACCACTATTAGTCCAGTGCAGTAGTCTACAAACGATGCTTTCACCCAATTGCTTAGTTCTAGCATACTTTGCTGCAACAAAAATAAAAGTAGCCGACAGCAAAACCACTTAAGTGCGTATTTTTTAACTATATGACAATATGTATTTGTATAAAAGGGAACTATTTATAAATGTCATTTGATGTCTTGACACCTGCGAGCAATGTTTATAAATGTCTCCTTACACAATATTAATATGTTTAAAAGGTAAAAAGGGCTACTGGCGTGATACTATAAAAACGTATGTGTACGTTAAGAAGAAGTAATTTTAGAACGAAACGACAGTGAATCAAAACTTACTGTCTTTGCAAGTTGCAGATTTTTGCGATTATTTTTATGAGAATTGGAATATCAGCCTGATAATGCTACTGTTAGTCTTAGAATATCTCTGCTTTGATAAAAAATATAATTTTTGTATGTTTACATTAAACGGATATACATTTTTCTCCTAGAAATTTCAACCCCAAAAAGGTCACTAATTTTGACTGAAAATTGTCCTCTGTAAAAACAAAATTTAAAGACATAAATTGTGTTCTTATTTATATTTTCATCAAAGCAAAGACATTCGAAGGCTAACAATACTAATTTGAAGCTTCTATTCTACTTCTCAAAACAATTATGGCAAAAATTAGTTAGAGGGAATTGATTTAATGCATTCAAAAAGTATTTGCCTATCTTGTCTTCTGAAGTTGAAAATAAAAAAAGGCGAACTAAATGCTGAGGTAATATCATTATACAATATCAGTGGTTGACAGTCATCTTTGCACAAAACAGTAGGACATACATCGGTTGGCTATTAATAGAATAACCCCCACCCTCGAGTAGCGTGGCGGGGAAGAGTACTATTGAGCTCAAGTGTTTTCAACTGGTAATCATGATAATAAGGGGAGATAATTTGTCTCTAAGTGATAATAAATCTAATATGAAAGGAACTTAATTTAATCTAACTTTCAAAAATATTTCTTACGCTTAACGAAAAAGGTTGATGATTGTATCTTTATTCATATTAATTGAATATCTCTTGGCTATTTGATACATTAGAATATTATCTATTCAAATTCAGTTATAATGCACATTAAAAAATAATGCATCTCCATAAATCTCTTTATCAGATGTTGAACGTAATAGCATTTCTAGCTTTCATTAAATATTGCACTTTATTAATAGTGCACTTAACTTAACATTGCACTTTAGTATATGTCACTTTATAAGATATTGATCTTTATTAAAGGGATATGTTAACTGACCGTTCGACCAAAAAACTTTTAGTCTCAGAACCTGGAATATTTTAGCTAATCTAATCTGTAGTAATGTTCCAAATTCTCCCTCAAATCCCCGAGTATCCATAAATATCAGCGTTTAGAAGTCAAAATTACGACATAGAAAACACATATACTGAAAATGAAAGATAAATGTTTAGGCAGCGGTATAAGTGAAGGGATTGTGCTGGTTTTTTTTGACAGTTCCATTAAATCTGAAGACTATTTACATAAATTCATTCTCCTTTAAATATTGCACCTGGTTAAATATTGAACTTCATTATATATCACTTTAATAGATATTGAACTTTATTAAATATTGCACCTTGTTAAATATTTAACCATTATTAATTGCACTTTATTAAATATCGGACTTTATCAAGTTAATATATAACAATTTAGTAAATATTTAATTTGAAAAAATATCACAATTTGTAAAGTGAACAGAAACCTAAAAAAAAGCGATGCATGCCTTTTTGGTTATGAAGTATTTTGATTGAATTAGAATAGTCAAAGATTTATTAGTATCTAATGGAAAAAGTAGGTTTTTGATTAAGTGCTGTTATATTATTTAACAAATCTACTGTTATGGGATTTGAATGCTGTTAAATGGATTTTTGTCGTCTAGCTCTAATAGTGTTTAGCTTATTTAATTAAAATGGAAACAATACAGAGATCGTTTGTTTAAGATATCAGTCATGGCAGGTAGTGCTGGGTATCGCCAGCCATGTCACGATACGATACGTATCGCTATACAGAGGTCACGATACAATACTTATCGCGATATGTGATTATGTGTTATCTAAAGCTTTTAAACTTCTAATTTGGTCATTTAGTTGATAGTAGTGATCCATATCCATGTCTTAAAAGAAATATTTCCCGACATCAATCAATTCTGTTACAAAAAATGTGTGATTTCATACGCTGACTTGTAAAAAATCCCAACTTTTTATGAAATATGAGGTATCGTCAAGTATCGATACACGACCTCGCAATACGATACGCGTATCGCGGCCTGCTGTATCGCAATGCATCGATACAACGATATATCGTGCCAGCACTAATGGCAGGTTACATTTTACTGATTAGTGTCTGCATTCTGATTTTTTCAAGTCCTGTTCTTGCTCTGCAAATTGGTTAAGGGCACCCAGAAACTCTTTAAGTTTTTTTTTATTTGTGGCTACAGTTTTACCATTATCTACATATCTTCTGGAATCTTAGAGACGAACGATGATAAATGTAGAAATCACATACAAAATGTGGAATAATTTGCTCTTAGATTGTGCATGTCCGAAAATTTGTGTTTTTCAGAATTGACGGCTAGTTCGTTCCTTAAAACATTAAGTAAACAATCAATTGCAGTTCTTGGATGATCTGGTACTCTCAGAAAAAAAAATTCTAATTTTGTTCAGACGTCTATGACACTTGTTATTCCACCAAAAACTCCGACTTATGTCTAACTAAGGGTTTGATCACACTGCAGGCAGAGCAGGGCGAAGCGGTGTAGCGCAAAACAGCATATTATATAGCTTTGCTCTCCTTCTTGCTGCGACGTTCCGCTTGAAATGTAAACAGCTGAGCGTCTGTAAATTGAAAACCATCTGTATATTTATGCTGCTACTAACCGCTCTGCTCCGAGCCGCATTGTATTGTTTGTAGTGTGATTTAGCCCTTAGGGTATTTCTGATAGTTGTTCGGACTGTACGTGCTATTGCCGCTGTCCTGGCAAGACTTCCCCTCATTGCACTCTATATAGCGTTTGCCTGTCCTCGTTAATTCATACAGTGCTAAAATCAGGACGTAAAATTCCATTTCATTTTGTCACAAAACGCCAAGTTTAAGCTAAATTGCAAGAATTATAGACGTCTGACTGAACATTTTATTTGTGAAAATCGATGCTATCAGTGTCCCTAGTATAGAAAACATCTTTACAAACCCATTAAGCACAACCAAAGCCGAATGTCTCTGACCAAGAAGGCGGACAGGCAGCATTAATAAATGTAGATCAAAAGACACATTAAAATAAGCAAATGGCCCTGACTTTCTTAAGAAGAAAATGTTACAATTAAATACGTGTACATGTATTACTTATATTGGACTTAATTTGATTTACACTGTTCATCTAGACGATATATTGAAAGTTAAATAGATTACTTTTAACCGACTTAACTCTCACGACCAGTTTTAAGTTAATCATCCGCGAACAGATTTCAACACACCGAAAGATAATTGTAATGTTCTAAAGTTGCAAGACCAGATTTTTCAGTTCATTAACCACTTCATAATAAAGAGAATGCATCGTGAAGTTAAATAGGCGAGCATTTAACAACTTGGTGGACTTCGTATCAAAAGCGAAGAACGTAGCATCGGATAATTAAAAAAAATAAACTGCTATATGTGATGTGTTCAGATTATGTTCCCAACATGTTATGAGTCGTGTTATAGATTGCATTTTTCTTAAATCCGCTCCCCCTATTTTCAAGTTGAGTTAAACTTTCCCTTTTTTTTCATTAACCCATTTTGTTAGATATAGTGGGATATATTCAAGATTTCCCTTGCCATTGATAATTTTCCAAGTACTCACTTCTACGACTACCTTTAGCAACCGCTGTAGCTTCTCATCGTCAGCCTTTATAAAGTGTCCTATTTTTGGCCGACAGTGCATATCCTGGTACCCAATTTGACAAAACCCTCTAAAAATGTGCCGCTCGTGGTGCCGTTGAATTTGAAAAATGTTCTATTTCAGAGCCCCCTCGAATCGTAGTGGATGTACATACATACACACAAATAACATTTCTTTCATAAAATCTTGATCTTTAATTTATGATGTAACTGTGTTCCCATTCACACATCGTCGTATACTGGAAACGGACCTTTACTTGTCATCTACCAACCAAAACAACAAAACATTATTGATAGCAAGGTATTATTAAGAAGATTTGATCTAGGAAAAACGCAGGCAGTAACTCAATAATATTTCTAAATGACAGGGATAAAATCCTATAATTGTATGGTAAGATGATAGCATTCGAGAAGATCTTTCCCTATTAGTTATAGAGTTAATGGGCTTGTATTCAAATTACTTAGAAATCATATTGCTATAACGTACATAATATCACCGATCACTGCCTTTCTGATTGGTGGATCACTGATGCAGATCAGAAGGGCTGACATGGAAAAGCGTCTAGTCGTTCGAATGGGACAATACACCGAGGCCCCATATACTTCAGATTGATTGTGCACGTTGAAGATTCCTCGACAGTTGGAAATAAAAAAAATAAGAGTAAGCTGATGCCGCTGTCCTGGCAATTTTTTCTAATTGCACACTACATGACGTTTGACCGTCCTCATTTGCCCATATAGGTGCAAAAACCAGGATGTTAAACGGCATTTTCATTTTTGTCTAATTTGCCATATGGATAAGCAACTAAAACCTCCCTGCATGCATCAATTGCATTTATTTTAAACACTGGCATATGGTGAAAAGTTTTGACCGTTATTCATTATTAATATTTTGTTTCTGTATATCTACGATGCATGTTCATGTCTATTTGTGCACTTATAGCTTGTGCCTCAAGTATTTAATTATTAAAAACTCTGAAGTTTGAATTCTTAGTAAAACGAAGTTTGTTCTTCACCGACCTACAAATTAAAGTGCCTCCTTTCGTATTCGATGGCAATTGTGACGTTTGTCAATTGATTTTTAATGATAGAACGTCAATAATGTTCATTGATTTAATTTTAATGCACAAGACAACAGAAGTGTCATAACATTATTATACTAAAGAGAGATAAATTGTGAAGAATTAATATTGAATCCAAGATGTTTTAATAACGAGACAACGAAAGCTGTCGTGCTTAAGATATTACAAAACTATAGGGTACTGCAGAAGATACTGTAGAAATACTGCCGAAGATACTGTATAAATACTGTTTAATATACTGTAGTAATATTGTCTAAGATACTGTAGAAATATTGTTGAAGATACTGTAAAAATACTGTCTAAGATACTGTAGACATATTGTCTAAGATACAGTAGAAATACTGTTCAAATACTGTAGAAATACTGAAGTACTACTGTTTAAGATACTGCAGAAATACTCTTCAAGATAAGCTTTAAGATACGGTAGAATAAACTGTAGAAGTACTGTTTCAGATACCGTAGAAATACTGTTTCAGAAAATGTAGAAATATTGTCTATAAAGATACTGTAGACTCTGCAGAAATACTTCTGAAGATACTTTTCAAATACTGTAGAATTACTGTAATAGTGTTTAAGATACTGTAGAAATATTGTTTTAAAATTAAAACGTTTCAGATACTGTAGAACACTGCTTACGATATTGTAGAAATACTGTTTGGTATACTGCAGAATGCGACTGAAGATAAATACTGTAGATTACTGTAAAGAATGAACAGTCAGATTTTAAATCTATTTTAAGATTAAGTTTCTTTATAAGCAATGAGGTAAATGATCATTTTTTGACGTATGTGTTGCAAAAGAAACGATGATTTTTTTATAACTGTATGTCATATTGCCATTGGCATTTAAAATGAAATCTGGTACGAAGCGTGTAATCGAATAAAATCCAAGTATGAGTTGAGATTCCAGTAATTACGATGAAGTTTTTTCATGAAATGAAATATATGCCATCATCAGTTAAGAACTTCTGCCGGCGTAATGGATCGAATTTCACATTATTGTTACTGTAATCGACCTTCTCTAAAAGATCAATTTTTACGTTTCCAATCTTTCACAAAGGGTTAATCGTCATTTCATTCGAATGAATTCAAGCTTAATACGCTGTTAAAAATGATATAGTTAAATCTTTTATTACATTCCTAATGCCCATCAATAATCAAATCGTATTTTCATTTAAATTATTTGCTATAAAATTACTAAATGCATACCACGAACATAACCGATATAACAGCGAACTGAAAAGGGTTACGAACCACTGCGCTGGAGTTTAGGGAAATTGTTTTGGAACGGACAGAGTGATGGGGAACGAAAACAAGCGTGAACCCAATCCATAACATTGATTCTAATTTTTGAATCAAGATAAGGCATCGAAGACTGTACTGGTGTTTCTAAACACGGCAAAATCAGCCAAAACGTTTAACAACAGGACTATAATATAATATAGCTTTAATTATTTTCCCCTTTGTGATATTGTTTGTGATGTTATTGAAAATTGTTTCGCACTCCAACTTAGTGTTGTTTCTTGCATAACATTTGTTTATTTTTTGTATTTGAATGGTACACTTTATATTTGGGCACTGAACCAAACCGTACTGAAAGTCCTAGCTTCGATTGACTGGTCTCGATTGTGTCAACATAGTGCAAGACGTATAGGAGTGATTCTTCATTAATTCTTCATTAATTCGTTAATTCATATTAATGATGATTGATCCAGATTGATCAGATAATAAATCTGACCTTTGACTGTCACTCAAGCAGCTTGTTAATTATTAGTACTGTTTTAAAATAAACACACCAAAATTTTACAAAATTTGCCAAATAATTATTTCAAATTTATATGTTTACAATTTGAAAATCCCAAAGGGGGTCATTCGGAAACGCAGGGGCCGCGGAGCGTTTCTGAAATTGTGTGGGGGGGGGGGGGGGCCTTGGATGAAAATTTTCAAAATCCAACTCTCACCCCCACCACCAAAACTCCTCAGATTTCGGCCACTCAAGTTTCAGATTCCAGAAATTATAAAAAAAAATATTTTAAAAATAACAAAAAAAATATTTTTTTTTTTAAAAAAGTATAATTTAGTGGCCAAAAAGTGGCCATGGCCTCCGCCATACCCCCCACCCCCCCCCCCCACCCCCCGCCGCTCCGCGGCCCCTGAAACGTAAGGAGTAATGCAGGTTCTGAGGATAGGATAGTACTGTTTTGGATACTGTTTTATATAAGCAGACAATACATGCTTTACTATTCTCTTTTAAGAAGAAGTAAATGTCAATGAAGTGAGGAAAAGAGCGCCGAGGGAATACTATTGTAAACAGTATAACTGCCTTCATTTATACTAAAATCAAATGTAACTTAAATATTCTTTTTGTCGTAAGTCTACATTGTTTTAGAATTCCTTCGTTAAATAAACAGCAGTCCCAATAGGATACTTGCATGACATATTTAACAATGTTTCTGAAGTTTTCAGGGTCGGATACAGGGTTTTGAGAAAGGGGGAGGGGCTCTGAAATATAATATGCTTCAATCTTAACGGCATCTGAAGGCTCAAGCGACAAATGGTTAGATGATTCTCACACCAGTAGACCAAAAATAGGGGTGGGGGGCTCGAGCCGGGGGAGCACCCTCTTGGATCCGCCCCTGTTTTTTTCATACTTTTACTGTTTTAGGTAACAGATACTAAACCATATTGGTACTTGTTACTGATCTATTTCATTTGTGTCCCGGCCGAAATTAATTTTACAAGTTGGAATTGAAGTAGTGTGGTTCATGGCACAGTTCGTTAGAGCGTTGGATCTTTATAATCATGTCTTTATCTTTTACGTGGTGACATTATCAATGTCAAATGTCATTTTATCATCATTGTTCATCTCAATTATATTCCCGGATATGACGTAATTATATCATGACCTGCCAGAAACAGTTGGAAATGTCATAGTTCGACTTCAACAGATAGGGGATTCTTGACCGATAAATGGTAATTAGGGGATTCTAGAACAATTAATGATAATAAAAAATCGCACGAAGATGCCACTTCGTATCCCAAGGCTAAGCATTCAATTAGTATCTCTGAACAACAAAACAGCAGGTTTTTATATGGCTAGGACAGCTTGAAGACCATAGCTTTCAATAAAACCACCTCACGATGTTCTTTGCTATAAAGAGCGCATGTATTTATGTAAAAACCGTAGAAGTTGACATTTGATTCTCCAAGCATATTATGAAATTGTTCTTATAGACCGAAATAGATCTATTGATATTGCGATGTTCCTGCTGAGTCTTACAAATTGTTACCTAAAGCAACAGCAAAGCATACAATAGCGTATAGCTCCCTCTTGTAGCGCTAATTAGAAAATCATGTTTCCAGTAAACGGTAAGGAAGCGGTGGTTAACTGTCTGTTGACAAGACTGATCGCGAGGAAATTAGCGTCAGAAAAACACGAAGGAAGTTGGTCATTATCATATTACCTTAAAACATACATTCTCTCTGGATCCCCTACCAGTTTCTCCTGTCATAGATCTGTATGTGGTTTTAACTATACTTCAAGTTAAATTCAGATGACGTATTACTTTTATCCTTTCTATATCACTTGAATTTCTGTTGCTATTAAACGCCATTAGTTCAAGTGTAACTTTTAACTAGTTTACGGAGAAGATCTCATTTATTATTAACATACAAATAAATTTCAGTTTGTACGTTTGACCATTCAATATTATAATGATAAAGTTTTCCTTCCTACGCTTTCTGCACTTGTTGACAAATGAACATATAGAATGAGCATCAAAATAATGCAATTGAACTGGAATTTATTTTACCCGAACGTTCATTCACCGATCTCTATGTAGAATAACTCGTATCTACTTCGGAACTATACTTGTAGCTAGATAACCTCCTAAACTATATAGTAATCGCCATATTGAACAAATTATAGTTCAGCCAATCACAATCATATTTTTCAGAGAGTGTTATCTTCTTTCGCGCTAAAAATAGCCAATCAAAATCAATCTACGAACAAGAGTTATCTTGTCCTGCACTTACAGGGAAAGATGGCCGCTTATCATGGCCGAATAATTACATAGTCTCGAACAATGACGAAGGTTTCTCGAACAATATGACGAATAGAATAACTGATTTGGTGTCGGTGTTCTCGTCTCTCTCGGGGTCACCTGTATTTATTTCTGCAGTCGAATCAGCTGTGAATTAACCATTGTCAAGAGGTTTGGACGAGAACCAGCTGATAGAAACCATCCTCGAAAATTTGCTATCTCTGTAATCTATTGTTGTTTATTCTTTTCCTTTGTCTACTATACATTGGTATGTTGGTGCAGAACACTAAACTTATTGTTACATGCAATGTAATTAATATTGTAAACTTGTTTTGTTTTTCAATAAAATTCCATCAATTCCAATCTATTGTAAAGACAATTAAAACCCATTAAACAAACAATGTTCAGACGATTTGCTATTTTTTTTTTTTGTAGTCTGTTGTTTATCTCAGTATCAGTTAAATGTGTTCATGTTGCGCATGAGTTAAAATAAAGCTGGCAAGTCGTCTAAACATTTACTCAACGTATAGGATAAAATACGACCCGCATCCCCAGGGAGGGAAAGTGTTTAATTTGGCTTCAAACTAACAACGACGAAACACAATAATCAATTAAGGGGAACAACTCATGTCTTCAATATTCTGCAAGTTTCGCCAGCAGTAACCAGTGAGCTAAACTTTATTTAACAGATAACAATAACTTTTTATTATTTATGCATACCACCCTAATACCTGCAAAGAGAGCAGAGACTCTCCTGGGAAGGAGGCATTTCATGGTAGATTGTGGGGAAGATGGAATTGGCGATGTTGGCGATCGAGCATATCTCGTGCGTGCAACGTTCATCGAGTTGTAAACGTGCACTCTCATCGGACCAAAACTATCTATGCAAGATAAGGTTAAAGATGAGCGGGTATTTAAGTAAAACTGTGGTATCACGTGTCTAGAAGAGTTAGCATACCCAGCTTGGCGCCACACCCGCCACTTACATCAATGGGTTATTGATTTCTGTCACAAAATCAATTTAAAGTTTAACTTTCAAGGCAGTTAATATAATAAATTTTAGCATTAGAGATATAAAATCCCACCGAACAATGGGATAACAGCACTAAGAGGCTTATAACAGCCAGTGAAACCTTATTTAATTTTTTAATCTACAAAAATCTTTTCAGAATGCACAATATTTTTCTTCAAGTATATATAATTGCTTTAATCAGTAATTTCATATAGAATTGAATACATTATTACAAAACATATTTTATGGCGGCACTTCTTGTATAATTGCAGACGAATCTAAAGTGTTAACGTATTATTGAAGTCAAATAATATGATGATATCCCTTAAAGTAACATTGTTTACCTCGAATTATAAACAAATAAATGTCTCATTAATTGCTGTATCGATTTTAAATGGTTGACATTCTTGTATATTATGCTTATCTTCTGTTATCAAATGTTGACGAGGGCTTAACCCAGTAATCGCTTGATTGCATATAAAGGGTAGAAGGTTCAAGAAGAGAGATAACATGCTCAATTAGAATTAAGATATAATCCATCGATGTGCTTGCTCCTTTAGTAACGGTAAGATCATATACTGTTGTTAAAGAAACAATATGGGCATGATGACATGTAGACCAACGACTGACATTTTATTTTGCATGTATGTAATCATATGAATCAGTGAATCTCTCTAATATTAAAAACTTCATCTTTTAAGGGCATTTGGTACACATGCTTAATTTCTACTGTTGTGGGGATTTTGCTCGGCTTGGCCAACCCACTTCGACGATTTTAGTTTTTTTTTATGTCTGGTGCTGTAAGCTACCTTAACATTCCATGACTCTACTGAGCTCTACCTAATAGTTCATAAACTGAACATGTCCTGTTGGCTCAGTGACTGCGTATTTCTTGACAACAGAGGATCCACCCCATTATAATAACATCAGAGCTGCCCTCTGACTGATGCGTAGTCGTTGGCATATAACAGAAAAGAAGACTTTTGATTTCTCTGACTTGCCAATCATATTAATAAGCACAACCTCTGCTCTAGAAAAATACTTCTGCTTTCTCTGAATCTCAGAGTGTGCAATCATATTAAAAAGCACAACCGCTGCTGTAGAAAAATAATTACACAACGAGATTGCCGATTACCGTTCGTTGTCATTCATGTTAGCGAACTTGGAATTTTATTTTGTCAAATTACAACTTCAAAGTGTTATATCTCCGTCAAGCTTTAAAACTGAGTGGGCTGTTGAGACGATGAGTTGACTGTTTACCTTCGCTTTTTATTTGAAGAAAGAAGAATTGTTGTACAAATGGAATTTGATTCCAGTGAAGTATTTTTCACAGAAAATCAATTCTGTTATTGAGCTTGTTGAAGCTTTAAGTGCAGAACCAATGACTTCCACACAAGGTCATTTTTTGCTCTGTTAGAATTAAGCTTTAGATTTTATTTAGAGAAACCTTGAGATTTGATAGGTGTCTAGCATTCCCTCTCGTCTTTAACACCTTAAATATTCAGCAATTATGCGAACACTACAGCACCTTCCGAGAATTCAAATAGATAATATTGTTTGTCTGGTACCTTTATTATTGATTACTATAGATGGAAGCGACATGATCAAAACAAATCACCTCTCGGGCCTTTCCTTGTTCAGTTAACTTTTAGCTTTTGAGTCAAAAATATTTGAGCTCTACTGGAAACAACACTGAAACAACTGTCGCAAGCAGGAAGTGCTTACATCTTCAGACAGATACCATTAGCAAAAAAAAAAAATGAAATGAATGGAGTTTTACGTCCTACTTTTCTGCACCTATATGGACTAATTGAGGACGGGCAAACGCCATACAGTGTGCAATGAGGGAAATTTTACCAGGACAGCGGCATTAGCCTGCTCTTACTTTCGATTTCCAACTGTCGAGGGATCTTTAACGTGCACAGCCAATAGCACACGGGGCCTCGGTTTATTGTCCCATCCGAACGACTAGACGCTTTTCTATGTCAGATACCATTAGCAACGTGAACACTATAATAATTATATGATATAATCATAGTTGTATTAGCTTTAATGTGTTGCTATTTTGTGAACAATTGTTATGCTTATTGGAGACACAAATGTCATTGACATCATGGATTTTCACCGTTTTTCAATTTTTCTTGCAATTCTACTTAAGCTCTGCATGTTATCACTATCGCAAAAGCTTTTAGATTTTATTAGAAATGTGCAAGTGAACACTATGTCAATAATGTTTATAAGAATGTAAATATTGATAAGGTCTGATCTTAAGATGGTTTTAAAAATCTTCAATATGTTTCGTCAGAATTTTTCACGTATCGAATACACTGATAGAAATTGATTTGTATCTCGAATTCCACTAAGTTTTTAATGATTTCAATATTTTATCAGATAATATAGACCATATTTTATATGTATGTAATTATGGACAATTACTGGTCATAAGGTGGTTATAAAAGCTTTAAAGGGCCATTCTGTCTTTTTGAAAAAAGTTTCCATTATCAAAAAAATCGCTAATGCTACCTGAGGGTATTTTTTAAGCATGCTTATTGTATCTCTATATCTTCTTGATCAAACTGAATTTGGTTTTAAAGGGTTTATAACAAACAGGGAGTACTTATTATAAATTAAGCAATTTGACCTAGTTTTGTTGTTTGCCCTTTAAATGGCTCAATATTTCTGGCTGAAACCTTTCCAATACACAAGAGGGACATTTCTCTACAATTAGGCGTTTGTTTTACTCAAACCCGTTTAGTAGTTTCCTATCAGCGTCCAAAAAACATAACACACTTTAAAACCTTAGGGCACATAGTTACAGATTTTGGCGTAAAATTTTCACAAATTTTACCAAAAAATAATTTTGACCTAAAAAAAATTGAGACTGTCCCTTTAATGTTTTATACCAATGAATAGATTTATACCTACTTTAAACCTATACTTAATACTTGTATAATAATAGACCTGCTGCATCACTTATGTATTTGAAATTGTAAATAATTTGGTATATAGTTACGGTCCAAACATATTGATATAAGCCTTATGCTTGTCTCTGAATCGACTAAATTGTACTAGGAAATTGTATTTTATATATTGTAATTTGTATAGAAATACATTTTGTTTTAACCAATGTTTTAGTCTGAGTTTTTCTGAACTTTTCGTTAATTTCATGTGTATCTTATCAAAAACACTGAAAGCACCCCATATTCACCTAAAACTAAGCATCATTTATATAAGTATGTAATTATTGACAATAATTTCTTATCATTTGTTCGTTAATTTTATATGTATCGGAAACACTGATTGCAAAGATTCGCGCCAACTGGATGTCAATATCTCAAAAGACCATGAAACAACATACTATAATTATGTGAGCTCATAATTATTGACAATTAATAAGATGGTTACGAAAGTTTTAATGTGTTGACGTCGTTGTTTAAGTACTCTGGTTTTTCAGAAATCTAATGGAATGACCTATTTTTATGATGAGATTTTAGTATTGACAAATCAATTTCGTCATGGACTAAGATCAGTGGCAGGTTATTTAATTTTAATTCTCAAGGGGATTGTTGTTGGTGGTAGTAGTCTATCAAGTCACCAGTACTCATTACTAGACAACCTTCGCTATTTTAATACAAACTTTCACTCACAATTCCCTATTCGTTATGTTTACATGGCAAACTTATCAAGCAATTTTCACAAGCACTGGAGATTAATTGCACAATGTTAGAGTCTTGTTTCGATTTTTCGAAATGAAATAAATGGAGTTTTACGTGCTACCTTTCTGCACCTATATGGACTAATTAAGGACGGGCAAACGTCATGTAGTGTGCAATGAGGGGAATTTTGCCATGACTGTGGCATTAGCCCAACTGTCGAGGGATCTTTAACGTGCACAGCCAAATAGCATACGGGACCTCGGTTTATTGTCCCATACGAACGACTAGCACCCTTTTACATAAGCATGAGTCAACTAGTAAAGTTGAGCGATTTCGCTTTCAGTCATGAAATGGATACTCTGAAAAGTTCAGAGGCAAAAAACATAAAACAATTTGCGTTTTAACTTAAGTCATCGCTTTTCTGAGCAAATTACATTATTCACTCATTCCGCTCCTAGTGCATTTAATTTCTTTGTACATTAATTCCCTCTGCAACACCTGCTGGAACTTTGCGCTCGAGTACATCAACGCTATGGCCAAATAGCTAACATTGTTTATTTGGCATAGTTATTTCGTTGTATATCAACAATAAACGATCAATGTTATGCTGAACAGTTTGTTTAGTGAGATAGTAAACTAGATATATAATTCATATTGCACTGTTACGCATGGCTTCGAAAAATGTCTGCTCAAATTCCAATCGCTTGCAATCGAATTCCACAATAAAAATATATCTAGAAATATTATGCCTTGCGACTGTGGAATCGATAAGTTAGCTAAATGGTTCGATATCATGACAAAATGTGTGTCATTCCACCTGCTAAACCCACCGGAAAGTCTGACATGCGTTCAGTTGTCTGCTTGCCTACAGGTTATTTCCTGAAAAAAAAAATAGTCTACGTTCCAATAACCTAGTGATATGACACTTTCCGAATAAAAGCTAACAAAACCCAACCAGGATTCACGTAGATGAACTTGGTAACTTGTTTGGTACATTGCAAGTTGACACTCGCTTTCAGTTAACTTATATCACAGACTAGAGTTGTTGGTTGTTTGGTCGATGAAATCATAGAAATGTAGATAGGGAATAATAACACAAGATTTATGCTTGGCACGCATGCGTTGAATTGAAGGTATGCCTATAACTTCCGGTTTCTGCAAGAAGTGATATTAATTTAAAAGCCACGATAAACGCGATTTAATTCGAACGGAACATCCAGTCTCTCTGTCACAGTATCACTTTTAAGAGTCAACTTGTCCTAGAGGAGAAACTAGGTCAACCATTAATTGAAACAGAAGTTCAGTAGACGGTGAGTAGACTAAGACTTCCAGTCTTATACATTTCTATGATGCAATATTAACGTCTGTTTTCAATTAACTTATATCACAGACTATATAGTTGTTGGTTGGTTGGTTGGTTGGTAGGTGCAAAATTAACGTCTGTTTCAAGTTAACTTATACCTATTGGTAGGTGACAGGTTAACGTCCGCTTATAAACTGATATACAGTACAGTAGGTATAGGTTGTTGACTGTATGGTAGATGTCAAGTTTCAGTTAATTTATATCACAAACTAGGTAGCTGTTGTTTGGTAGATTGCAAGTTTATACTAGCTTCCAGTAAACTGATATCACAGACTAGGTTTGGTAGATTGCAAGTTTACACTCGCTTCCAGTAAACTGATATCACTGACTAGGTAGTTGTTGGTAGGTTGGTAGATTGCAAGTTTACACTAGCTTCCAGTAAACTGATATCACAGACTAGGTAGCTGTTGCTTGGTAGATTGCAAGTTTACACTCGCTTCCAGTAAACTGATATCACAGATTAGGTAATTGTTGGTTGGTAGATATAAATTAACTTCTGTTTCCAGTAAACTGATATCACAGACTAGGTAGTTGTTGGTTGGCAGATGTCAAGTAAACGTCTGTTTCTAGTAGACTGATATCACAGACTAGGTAGTTGTTGATTTGTAGATGTAAAGTTAACGTCTGTTTCCAGTAAACTGATATCACAGACTAGGTAGTTGTTGGTTGGCAGATGTCAAGTAAACGTCTGTTTCTAGTAGACTGATATCACAGACTAGGTAGTTGTTGGTTGGTTGTTAGATTGCAAGTTAGCGTCTGTTTCAAGTTAACTGATATCACAGACTAGGTAGTTGTTGGTTGGTAGATGTCAAGTTAACGTCCATTTCCAGTAAACTTATATCATATACTAGGTAGTTGCTGGTTGGTAGTTGTAAAGTTCACAGACTAGGTAGTTGTTGGTTGGTAGTTGTAAAGTTCACAGACTAGGTAGTTGTTGGTTATTTGGTAGGTGACAGGTTAACTTCCGCTTGTAAACTGATAGACTAGGTATAGAAAATTAAACTATAAACGTAGTGACTTTAATGCATGGCATCGTATTTCTCGATATGTCTGGCAAGACAGCACTATTTCTAATGCGTATTTAAAATGTTTGTTTAATATGGTTAACGGTAAATTAATTCATTATATCTTCGCAGTAATGGTATAAAACACCGTATTACATCGACAAACCGAATAACCCATAATAAATCTGAGATAAGAAAGGGGAGAGGATCAAAATTACCACGAATATAGAATTTGTATTATGGGAATCATTAACAACGCAACACAATACAATAATCTACGCTATTCATCTAACGCATATATTTGTCATTAGTATTATCACATAGGAATAGATATTAATATCCTCTACCGGGAAAATTCATTTTATCTTTTGGACGATTACATCATAATGCACTCATCATAAAATAACTCAGATGGATTGAGGTGTCGGGGACACAGAAGTCTTACAACTGCATTTACTGCTGTAAAAGTTATTTAATGAAAACCAAGATCTGATATGGCGGTCCTGTTTCTTATCAAGCATATGACCAGGCATAGGTTTGGATTTTTTAACACGCTTTCTTCGTTCAGGAAGAGGTAGATGGAAAATGTATGTAGCTTTTTGGGATGGAAAAATGAACTGAGGTATCGTGTGCTTCAGACTGAGTTTCCAATTTTTTTATGCATTCTTTAGCAATAAGTGAGAATGTTCTAGGACATCAGTATGAGCCTCCATTTTGCAAATTTTCTAAGGATCAGATAAATGAAGTCTTATTCAGTCGTTTGAGCAAACGACGTGACAGCCCTTCCAATGTTGTTACTTTAGAACGCTTCGTTTCATTCGAATTGGTTATCGATAAAACGTTTTAAAATATCAGTTTCATAAAGCGGAAAAACTGAACGTTAGGGTGGGCAACGTTTGTATTGATTTGTTTACTCGATGAGCTTTGTAAAAATTGTTTCCTTTCTCGGCGTATCCTCCCTGCAGGATTAAATAAACACTCAATGAAATCTGATTACTGGTAAATGTAATGGCGTTATTTTTTTTTCTTCCTTGTAAGCTTGAGCAGAAAGTATGCAATAGTTATCTACATTTTATCGCCAAGAATATCTGAAGTGGTAAACGGGGTTGTGGAGTTTCGATTGAGTTGGAAGCATACTCACTAAGTTGGGGTCCAGTGCGTTTTTCATCTAGGTTGATCCCTTTCAGGGAGGCTTTCAAAAATGGCATGGATAACGTTCTCTGCGCTGTGGCTCGGTGGCGTTACTAGCGAGGAACCAGCTGAGCCCCCCAGATTGCAACCCCTTTTACTGCTGAGGCTCTGTGTGCTGCAAGATGTATATTAAAGAGCCATTGACAAATAGAAATCGAAGGAAGAGTAGGTATATGCCGCATTCCACAAACTCACACATTTCACACTGCCGATGTTGACCGTCTCAAACAGAGAAAAGTAGAACAAACAAATTCCAATTCCTTATACATTGTATATGTATTGATGATGTACGCGCATTGTTCTAAAGCTGCCATTGATACTGGAATCGTTATTCGGCTTATCCAAATAACATTAAGTGTCATTGATAGTGTATGATAGGATAAGTCGATTTGAAGACCAAGCTAATAAGATATAGCACTATTTATTGTCCAATCCAGATAATGATGCTTGCCATTCAATGTAGTGTTGGATCGATACACATTTTTACCAAACATCAATATGTTTCGAGAAATGTAAACAGACTGAACGGACGCATAAGTATTTCATGATTGACATTAAAACGTCAATGGTGTTAATTGTTAGGTGTTGCATTAATGTTGTCTTTGCTAGTTGTTCACCGGTGAATGACTTTAAAATACTTAACAAGAAAATACCAAGGCATTATCTAAAATAGATGCACACATAGTGAATGGACGAAGAATTATATCAAGATCGACATAATAACGTCAATGGTGCCAATAATTGTAAGGTAATTTTGTCGTTGTTAGCTGTTCACCGGTGATGTAGAATCGATGACTTAAGAATAACGTAGAGAGAGAATACCAACGCGTCTTGTGTACATTTATTATCAATAGCGTTATTATCTACTAAAACTTTATTTACTTATCATAATCGATATCGGCAAGATTATGAGGCTTTCATCAGAATACAGGAAGCGATGCTCTTAAGCGAACATCTCAGCGTGTTTATCTTGAGGTGACTTTAACATTGTCAATTAATGAAGTATTGACTGTAGAGTGAACATTATCTAAACATACTCGGGCTCTGGAATTAACAAATTGTCAATAATAGTTACTTTCTTTGTGGATTCTCGGACGGATAAACTCTCGCAGGTAAGACAAGTTTTGGTGTATGTCTTGTATAAGCCTAAGTGAAAAAAAGAATTGTTCTGGATTCTTTTTTTTTTAACAGTTGTAGCAAATGTTGTTGTCATTACTGGTTTCTTGGTTAAGTTCTTCTATACAGTTGTAGGAAATATTGGTTTCATTTTTGTTTTAAAGTACAATTGTAGGGAAAGGTTTGTTTAATTTGTTTACCTTACTGGATTCTTGGACAAATCTTAGTATACAGTTGTAGGAAAATTTGGTTTAATTTCATTTCATAAATGGTTTGTTTACAAAATTGTATCTTACTGGATTCTTGCACAAATCATTCTATACAGTTACATGGAAATTTTGGTTTTATTTCTGATTTTTACGTACAAATGTAGGGAAAAGGTTTGTTTTCAATTTTTCCCTTGTGTATTCTTGGTCAAGTATTCATGAACAGTTGTAGGAAATATTGTATTCATTTTTAATTTTTAAGGAAAAGTGTACCTATCAATGGTTTGTTTTCAAATTTGACCTTACAAGATTCTTTGTAATGTTATATTGGAAGTCGTTTTACCTTGGATTTCATTGTACTTCAGTTCAGTTAGGAACCCTGCTGTAATCTTTGAACTTGTGGCTTATGACAAGTCCATTATGAAACTCTTTTGACATATCTGACAAACACACGGACCTTACCGCTAGTTATGATAGTTGTTAAATAATATCACAGTCTATTAATACTAATTAATTGTACTGTTACAGTATAATCTCACATATCTGTTATTGTGTTGAGCGACAGTATTCTCTTATTTTCATGCCTTCCTCATAAGCTCGAAACCGAATGAAAAAAATGTGCCATTCACTGTTGGCAAAAATGAATCCATTGGAAGCTCCATCGAGTTTGTTTCGTACGTAAAACCTTTTGTAGTATATGTATTGCTTTTAGTTTCCAGTTGATCACACCACTCGTTTAGTATTGTGAATTCTTGGTAACAATTAACTAATAAAAGGCAAAGTATGAACCCTCGATGGTTTTAAAACAATCTCTCATATAGGTTATTTCCTATACGATTTGAACGACATATAGAAGCGAGGAGCACATATAACAAAACATAAGACAATATTATGGAATATAACTCACTTCTTTAATACAGTTAAGCACATAACGTTTCAACAAAATATACACGTGTCGTCATCAGATGTAAAAAATTCCTGCCAACTGCTTGCTAACCTGATGGTCCAGGGTTTAAACATTTTAGGAATATTTCGAGCGCATGTGCCCTTGTTAGTGATGCTAGAATTTAGTCATTCGGGTAGGAAATAAACCAGAGCCCCATGTGCTGCACCTGTGTGCAAAATATTACGTTGTCCACTGTCCCAACGAAATTCCTCTTTTTGCAAAATATACGACGAACTAAAAAGAGCGCAGAAGCGATAGAATGTTATGCTCCATTTAATTTCATTTGCTATAGTTTACCTTTTGTTAAGACAGAGTTCGTTCAGTAGAAAATCATGAAACGCGACGAAATGTTTTGCAATCTAAATGAAAAGCATTAAAGACGACGCACGTAAGTAAGCGATTAAGTTATGTCACACACTGTGCATAAAATGGGATTAAACACTGTTGGCAGAATTTAATCCTCTGTTGTTTTCAAGGGAAGTGTTTCAACGGCTGTGAAAGCCATCGAGACACTTAATAATTATCCTTTCATACATGTCATACATAATTACTTTATGATATAGCTTCCGGGTGTATACTATTTTGTTGACAAATGCAATTACAAGGAATGGAGGTTTACGTCCTACTTGGGTTATTAAACAACATGCCGTGTGTATTGAGGATAATCTTGCCAGGACTGACGAGGGGCCCTTAGTGAACATATGTGGGGTACGCACTCGGTGAGCTAGTCTCTTGTGAAAGCAGGGATGGTGATAGTCCAAAACTTGCTAAATCTTTCCCCAGCCTCTGACAGCTTTCTGGACGAATCTATCAAAGGCTGGGAATCAGCAAGTTTCGGACTAGGATGGTGATTCTGTTGAGCCCCGTGACAGCGAATTTCACAAAACAGGGAGCATCGAAAACACTAAATTTTTCACACAATTCTATATCAGAATATTACCTATGTCTGGAGATATCGGTTGAGTGGCGGTCGACACCATACAGTGTGTCATGAGGGCAATTTTATTGTTATCTCCAACATGCATCACAGACACTGTAAACAGAAACATCTCATCTCTTATGAATATTATTGATAATTCTATTACTGTAGTGTCAGTCTAATGCTCCAAGACATAATTTGCCAGACTGTGGCAATAACCTACGTTTTTCGATTTCAAACTGTCGAGGGGTTTAACATGTACATCCTGAAGCACACGAGGCCTTCGTGTATTGTCACATCCGAACGGCTATGCCTGGATTGAAGCCTTGTCATCAGGTAAAGCTATGATTCCGTATTCGCGTCATACGGATCCGTCATCGGTTAAAAATCGAAATGGTTGGTTTTAATGATTCCATATATGTATGCGGAAGCGGTATCCGTCGAATGATTTCCGTGCCGCGAGGAGATCTCCCAAATGTTACGTATTTTGTGGGGATTCCCTGTCTTCCCCCCCCCCCCATAATTTGACAAAGTATCCGTAAGATAACGCATACGTTTAACGCACATATGGAATCATATTTGATCCGCAAGGACCATTATTTATGTCCGCATGCCGCGTATATGGAATCTTAGCTTCCCAACTCAGATTCTATCGTGGTATCCTACAAAACAAATAAGAAACCACTAATTTATACACGATAATAATGAGGTTTCAAGGTTTTCAGAAGCATGTCATTGTTCAGTCATATTAAAGCTGCTCAGCAGTCAATAAATATCGATCACTTTAATTATCTCATTAAGTTAACCAAGAGATCTATAATGAGGTAGGCTTGTCCTTTGCAATCAATTTTTTATTGTCTATTATGTAAAGTTTTTACTATGGTAATTTTGTTTGTGTGTCACAATAAGCTATTCACTAACAAACAATTTTTCAAGACGAGACTGACAATGGTGGATGTTAGAGCAGTGTTGCATTTAGTGAGAACGGGGGTGGAGGGCTTGGAGTTATGGACATGGTTAACGGAAAATTTACTCTTTTCCACTCGCAAAACATAGTCACGATGTTAACATGTTCATCACTATGACTACCCACCCCCTTAAAAAATCATAGCTGTCACTATGAAAGAGCTTGGTATGAAATACAACTGCACAATCCAAACAACCCTCCCTCCTCGTAAGGATGTGAGACAACGATAAACAGGTTGCTTTGTTA
This sequence comes from Lottia scabra, assembly GCA_029955415.1. Classification (NCBI taxonomy): domain Eukaryota; kingdom Metazoa; phylum Mollusca; class Gastropoda; family Lottiidae; genus Lottia; species Lottia scabra. The sequence goes on along the minus strand of JARJEI010000021.1, from coordinate 2,682,116 downwards.
ATCGTTTGGGCTCATCCCCAATCAACTCTTTGCAAAAGACAAACATTGTCTGTTAAAATTAATGCAATCAATCTCTGCTCAAACGGTCTGGTAGATACCTTTACAAATAAAAAATCAGTTCAAAGTCAGAAATGGTACGTTTCAAGCTAGGTTAACATAACTATTAGACTGTGGAGATATGCAATAGACATTAAAGGACAGATACGAAATAAGGGCAATTAACTCAACCAACTGAACAAAAACATTACGTGGAGTTTTTATGCAACATTGGTTTACTCATAGAAATATAATAGGACTGGAAGTCTGAGAACTTCTGTTTCAGTTTATGGTTGACCTAGTTTCTCTTTTGGAGGCAATACTTGTGGCAGAGAGACTGGATGTTCCGGTCTAATTACATCGCGATTAACATGGCTTTTAAAGGGACAGTCTGAATTTCTCAATGAGTTTTTGTGGTCTGAATCGTGTAATACATAATACTTCATGCCAACATGTAGAGAAATATGCCCCTTACCATTCGTGAAAGTTTTAGCGTAAAATATCCAAGTAAATTAATTTCTTGCAGAAACCGGAAAAAGGTGAGATCCCAACTGTAAGAAAAAGAAACGGTGATTTGTTGCGAAACAAGACGTGTTATGATTGCCAATTAACAATAACACTGACACCTAAACGCAATGCATGTAGCGGCATTGACAGACAAAAAGACACAAACAAAACGCAAGGGTATGCTTTAAACAGAATTGTTTTCCTTGAAGGGAATCTCGGCATTTTCAACTCAGTTTAAGCAGGTAACTTTAGCCCTTAGAGATATCACACAATTGAAATGTTCCCTCAGAACAGAAACTGGCCCCCTTACAATCTATTTAATTTTTTAATATCACCCCCTTGGGAATTCTGTGCCCTCTTCCAATTATTCATAGCCACTGCTTTGTTAATGCACTTTTAAAAAATCACTGCGTGATATTTTGCTAACAAATCTACAACATACATCATGAATTAACAATAGAGTCAAAAAAATTCTAAGTATCGATGTTGTTCGAGTGGTAAGCTTAACATAATATTAAGACCAGTAGTCTGATGAGTCTGTCGGGATGTGTTCATACCACTTCAGTATGTCAATCTGTCCGTTAACCTTATACTTAGTATCAGACGAATATCTTGCTAGTCTGAATTTCAGACCCTCGGGTAAACTTTGTTTGGTCAAGTGCCATAAAGGCGAAGCGGGGGCCTGAAGAGTTCTTAATTCCAGATCATATCAAAACAAATAATAATGTTATACCTTTAAGAATGGTTTAATCTTGATATGATCTGTTTGATGTTGAACTTTCCAAAAGAACTGGATTCCGGATAGTTTTGTTCAATCCAGTAAAGTTGACATTGAAGTATGTAAGTACTCCTGGACGTCCTGGTTAAACAATCTGGAAAGATGTAAAGGATTTATCAGAAGTATTCAAGTTCCGGTACAACTTCAGCTGATATCTTTGGAATACCAATTGGCAATTCCTTTCCTGCTTCTACAGTTTAGATTTAGTTCTTCTTTTTAGTAGAAAATGAGCAAGTGCCATTTGTCAGGCGTTGCTGCTATCAAGTTGACTAAATCCAACGGCTGTTCAATATATCGCCAGTCGCATACTTCCTGACGCTACGCTTCTTGATTTTGCTGAAACGACGTTTTTTCCCCAGACTGTCTTGAGCCTCTCTTCATGAGTCTTTGACCCGGAAGACAAGTGCTTTTCTCTATGAGGTCTATTTATTTAGACATGTGATCCAATTATTATATCGCTCATATTATCAAGATTGTCTGATGTTAACTCGGATAATTCAAATTGAAATCTCTCGTAATATTTCTGTCTTGAAAGAAGATTATTGTAAGGCCATTTTCAATTAGTACGGTCTTTGATTGAGTATCCACTTGATTTTTATCTTTTTTGATGTCATTTCTGGAGAAAATTCGTCTGAGTGTACGGCTTATGACAACTTGAGAGATGCCGCGTTATCAAGTGGATATAGGCATTATTTGATACTTATTGTCACGAAGAAGAATATTATACAAGTTATCTACTTGAAAACGATGGAATTTTGTATAAGAATTGTCTTTGTCTAGGGGAAAGTATTCTTTTGTCACGACGTGAGTGTTTTGATTTTCATTTTGTTTAAGTGTCAACTTCATCAAGTTTCTTCTGGAAATTTTTGAAGTCAAATACAGTACGTCTCAGGTAGGATATAAATTTTGATTTCTTTCTAGATTTACGACATTTTTTTTTACGAGAATGAACTTTTTATTTTATATCAGTCAGAATACGATCGTCTTCATCCAAGTGAAATGGTTTGGTATGGGTAGGAGAATAAACTTTTTCAGTTGTTTCTTTGAGCAGATTTATTAAGTATAATAAAAAACATTTTTTTACTACACAGCGCATCACAAGTTTTTGATTGCCCAAGAGTTGTTTTTGCCTAGCAACGCTTAATGTAGTTTAAAGGTTGTACTGAAATGTGTTATAAAAAATAAATAAAAAACCAAATATTTTTCCCAATTTATTTAGGGACGATCAGAAACTCGAACCATTTTTCCCCTTTCTGTCCAGGATTTATCTTGTGCTTGCGTGTTCGTGAAAGCATTGCAAAAGGATGCAATGAATTTCCACATGCGAATGTTGTTCTCTCAAAAAACTGGACTTGTTGGAAATTCCTCGCATTCACAGACTTTACTTCTATGGTTGTATAATTTCTCTCACTATTGTTATCAATCAGTTCTACGCTGGCGATGATTTGTGCTCTAGATCACAGCCCTTCATTTCGGAAAACATTATGATTTTGAAGGTAAACCAGTGGTAGTTAGTTTGCTGTTATTTATTAATTGTCGTGTTCCTCAACTTTTTGCTGGAGAATGGACTAAGATTCTTTAAGAACATCAGAGATTCTCTTGATTATGAGACTCAAAACACCCCTTTGTTTAATAATTAGGTTTCTTTCAAAGTCCGATCTAAGCACTCTAAAGCACATTCTGTCCCAATCTTCAGACAGGATTTTACTGTTCCCTGTTTAAAACGGTACCTTAGTTTATCATTCTTTCAAATAGCAGGATTCTTTTCAATGTTTAAGTATTATTTATTCTCTTCTTTTTCTTCTGTCTCACAGTAATTTCCGGATATAACGTAAACATTTGAAAGAACCAAATGAGCAATAATTTGATTAAATATGATGTTCACATCCTTCCCTGCAATTTCTACTTTCATTAATTTTGAAGGCATCTATTCTGTAGAGCGAAAATTACAGTTATTATGTATTGGTAAATTTCCGAAAAAATGTTGCTGATGTTTTCACAATGTTTTTTTCTCTCCAATTTTTCAGAAGTTGACAACCTGTACAATTATATTATTCAATATTGATATTTCCAGCTTATTTCATTAAATATGTCATTTTTATTTTCTATAAATGTCAAGAGAAACACCATTGTTTTCGTGTCGGAAATTGTGCAGGCTTCCTACAAAATTTGAAAATCCATCAATATTGTTATGCAAAACAATCAAATAATTCTGTTATAAGTTTGACAACATAATTTTATTAACTTATTACAGAAAAAAAATCCCATTTGACCATACAATTAAAATGCAGTTCTTGATATTTCGTTCTATTTGTGCTTTGTCACTCAGTCGGTTATGACAATGATATAAATAATACGGAGTTTTACGCCATATTTTTCTGCCACCGAGTGGGCTATTGTCTTTATAAGACTATTCTTGTTTGACTTACAATTGTCCAGCTATCTTCGCTGCCCATAGAACGACAAGATGCCTCCAACCAACAGGGTAAAAGCAAGAAAAAAGTATAAACTGATAAAATTGTGTAATACAGAGAGGAATATGAAACGAAATAAAATATCTCATCAGCAACATAAAAATAATATTGCGAAATGTAAATGAAACAATATAAATATATATATACGTTTTATATTTCAGATTAATTAGATAGACATTGAAAACTTTGACGTTGCTGAACTTAATATAGAATGCATTAAGGTATGTCATTTCTCTTTACTTTAGATTTATTACAGCATTTATAGGGTTTGTCTGTCTGTTGAGGGCAGTGGCGGGTTAAGAACTTGTTGGGCTCTAAGTAAACGAAATAAAACCAAATTTCTCACTTAAGTCTGGACATTTCGCCATTATTGTATCTTGGACTACACGCATTTAGTTAATGCTCGATATTTTTCTGTGACAAAAACCAAATTTCTCACTTAAGTCTGGACATTTCGCCATTATTTTATCTTGGACTACAAGCATTTAGTTAATGCTCGATATTTTTCTGTGACAAAATGTTTTATGGGCCGAATTTGTGATGCGTCGAAGGCACTTAATATCTAGTTTGCCTAATGGTAAATTTGCCTCTGTTTGAAGGAGCATTTAAATTTATATGTAGCCCTATCAATAAGGTACCTGCTACAAGACTATGACCATTTTGATAGGATGGATCAATACCCTAGTGTTTGGTGTTATTTAATTTCATAAAACGAATTTTTTAAAAACAGGAAAACTTCAGAAACCACTTCTGCCATGTAACTGTTAACAAAACGTGCTATTTTAATTAAACGAGCACATTAAACGTTTAATGGTTAAATTCCATTCAGTCAGTTTCTGCAATGCATCTGTGAGCACCTACAAACTTCAAAGTCATTTTGAATATCATGTGGCTTTTACGACATCGACAATCAATATATATATTATTTGTGTACAACGTTACAACTAGGCTCATGTTTAATTTGTCTGTCTTTAACCTTTTGTTCAGTTGCAAACAAAACAAAAATCAAAACTGTACTAATTAATTCTTATTGAAAACAAAACAAAAATCAAAACTAATTAAGTCGCATTGAAGACCCAACAAAGATCAAAACGTTTGATAAAAAAAATTCTTTTTGAACACGAAAGCGATATGAATTACAATTAATAACAGTGTTTTATCATGTGTAATGTGACAATATATCATTAACAAAGCTTAGGTGGATCCAAGGGGGTCTCCCCCGGCTCGAGCCCACCCCCCTATTTTTGGCCGACTTATGCCAGAACCCTCTAAAAATCTGCACCTTTGGCACTCGCGGTGCAGTTGAATTTGAAGCCTGTTCAAGGCAATCTTAAGTCGATAAGATGCATCTATCTATTCCCACAGATGCTGTTTGTAGATGGAAATTCAGTCACTCCGAAATTCTTCACGTGGAAAGCAGTGGCTTAACTGATTGCTGGTCGAACAAAGTGCTTGAGACCCCACCTCTGAGGTTCCCATCATCAGAAACAAAATAAAGTTATCAGGCATTAAATTGACTAATACAGGGTTGGCAGAATTCCAGAGATACACAAGAATTATAATTATGTTAACAAATCCCCGGGAGAGCATGCTGACAGTCCAACTGACCTCCAAGCCAAACCCGCTGTCCACCAGCCGCCACTAGTGCCGTCAAGCCCTTTAGGTCAGTTTGACTGCTAGAAATTTGATTAGGGACAAATCAACTAAGTAATATGTTGTATTAGAAAACATGATCGGAAATAGAAGAAATGTTAAATTTCTATCATGAAGTCATATTTCCGTTAATACACGTTAAATTTCGAAATAATATGGATAAACACGATAGTTTCATATTATATAGATAATTAAACTACATGGTATTTTAACAGACTCGACTGTGTGTCTACCAAGGTCTGGAACTATGGTATAACACATGAAACAAAACGAAGTATTACGTAAAGAAACCAAGTATTAACGATCCGAACCGCAAAACGAAACCCGAAATCTCAAAAGACATTTTGACGAAACATAGGTAACAACTAATGAACTTTTCACATAAGGAATTATATTAATCATACATGGGTGAGTATTTCATTTGGAAAGTGGTATAAGGTGTATAGAAGGGTTAGCATACCCTGACTGGCGCCACACCATCCATACAATGTGCCATGGCATAAGCCCACTCTTTTCCATCCCTTCTACTTTACTGTGCACAACCTTAAGCACCATGGACGACGACTAGATGCTTTTGCCATTATTTATGAAAATCGGGTTCGATAAGAGTGATGGATATGGTTCAAACTATGCCTGAATTGAACTAAATTGAATGGCCTGGGTTCTCATATATGGTTTTGTTTCAAGATTAACTAAGCGTTAAGTTCAGCAGCCAAAACTTTAGAAACATTAATTTCATGATGGAATTTTCTGAAATTGTCTTGTTGTTAGAAGGGGTTGTAAGAGTTTTTATTATGTGTTTATATATATCAAACTGATCTAGGAGTATTTTAATAATAAAAATGTTAGTAAGATTTTGGTCACGTATTCTTATAAACCAATAAGATAATGGATAGTAAAAAAACATCCTTGAAGATGAATTAGTTGCAGGGAGCTCGGAAGCTATGAGCTAATCACTGGAAAAGCCATCTGTGATGTACTGTGTCCGACAGTGTCGCTAACAGCCTGATGGTTATAATCAAACACAAGATACGGGAAAATGTATAATGAACCAAATGAAAGTCTCTGTACTCTACAGCCTAATTTTATTTTTTACAAACTAATTATAAAATTACATTATACATAACGTGCCAGACAAGTTAACATACGCCCACTGGTAGCTTTGATACGACACGATATTTCGATGAAAAAATTATCCGATCATCATGAAAATCAATAGGGATCATCTTCATAATGACATTGACACACAAAATCAAAAGAATCTGTAAAGAATTGTAGCCTGTAGAGTGAGCACGAACCAAATGTGTACGGACGGACGTTCCGACAGGGTGGTTACAATATACGCTTATCTTTCGTATGGGCGTATAAAAAGATATGTATCTTCGGTAGAGTTTTGCCCTTTCTTATTGACACCTGATTAGGCCAATAATAATTTCTACCCAGGGATTTTTGTACTGCCTACAGCACGCGAGATCGCACTCAATTGTTCCCTGGCGAACGCAAAGAGACTTTTAACGATCTTAGAATATCTCTACTGAGAAAGGGTAAGTGAACAGAGTAGATCGTTTATAATATGTTTATGTGATTTTTTTTTTTAAAAAACTCATATACAGATGGGAATAAAAAAGCGGACATTTAAAAAGAGAAGGGAACTAATCTGTGATATCAATGACCTTAACTTTGTCAGTCAAACTTGGCTCAACTATCATACTGGTTGATCCAAATCCATGGGCATCCACATCCACCCCAAATAGTAAAAAATAAAAAATTTAATTTACCAGAATCTGTAAAAATAAAATACAAACAATAAAAAATAAAAAGTTCATATAAATTATGCAGGGGCCTTACAAAGGGCAATTGTTATGTTCATATTTAAGAAAACCATACCCTCGAACACCGCTAGCAAGGGACCACGTCAATGGGCCCCAAACTCATTTAGTTGAGCCACTGCCTACCCTTGTCTGTTCTGAATACCCGTTCGTGTTATCACTTTGGAGATGAATTCAGAATGTTGATGGAATAGTGATAATAATCTATATTTAATGATCAATTCGTGACCCTTCTCACCATTATCTGTGGTCATTTCGTACCATATAAAATTAATTATTAGATTGATTTCGGCCATTCAAATCTCAATGTCCATAATCTATATCTATATTTCATTAGGCTTACATTACGTGTTGAGTGACCGCTTGTACATTTAGAGTCCGTACAAAATCGATTTTCCTTTTATATCATCGTTTTCGCGAAAAATTAGGGCTTAATTCACTTTGCCTATTCTATTACTCGTACAAATGTAAAATGATACCGCATTTAATCGACATTGTTAACAACGTTAAAGTAACGTCCTAATTTCAGACCAACATCGATTTGTTGATCATCTTTTGAAACCTTTTAAATACAGGCGGTCAGTGAACTACATATCTTTAGTGCATGTATTTGCGATGAAGGTCCGGGGTTCAATCACAGAATGAGATTGAGATTGTTTTACCCGGTTTCCTCCTTTCAGTGCTCAAAATCGGAGAACTGACAAGGAAAAGCATCTGAAATCCAATGTTCGGAAAGCTTTTTTCGAAATTTGTAAATGAAGCAATTTTGTTAGAGTATTAAAGATTTTTTCTCGATGTTGCGACAGGTTCTACGGTAGGGTACGCAGAGTGAAATAGTTAAGTTGTCTAAAGATCGCACAGTTTCAAACATTGAGAAACAACAAGGTACAGTATCTAATTAGATATTTTAATCGCTCTACTTTTGATGCATTGAGCATTATTTTAACAAAGAAAATGTTATGTTTTAGTACAAGTTATGTACCTTTTTGGTGCGAAATATAGCCTCATTTTTACTATCAAGTAGCTGTTTATGACTTGCTTTGAATAAACGTTAAGTTTATGTTGCGTAAACAGGCGTCCAATGATTCTGAATGAAGTTTCCCTATTCATTCTAGGTTGATTAAAAGTCATAAACTGTCTACGAGTACAAAGTACGTCTAAGTATAGATGTTGTCTATTGAAAATATAAACCTTCATTATGCCAATGAATTGTTCCATCTTGAATCAGAAGGACTGATGAAAGTTGATTTAACGTCTACTATGATGGTCTAACCTTTATGTTGTCTCATCATAAATGAAGACATCTAATGAAGCAAAGGCTATCTGAGGCCTGCCTTGTATTACAGGGTTAAAATTGGGTATTAAAACTAAGCACTGACTATCACTCATTGGATAGTGTTTAGGGTGAGGAGGGGTAGCCCTGATCGCCTTTATTGCTGTAAGAAATTCCGAGCAATTGCATTTTTTCAGCAACAACTTTGGATTTGGGAGAATCTGATAGATATTTCGAGTAAAGTGAACAGAATTGCTCTCTAAATTGTACAATAACCATAAATAACTTTTTGATCCACAGTGTTGTTTTAATGCTGCTTTTTTGGTATTGATGGGTTTAAATGTTGATGTTTTAGTGGAGCTTTGTTGTTTTGGATTAAAGTTACTTTTATGGTGACGATGATAGTTTATCTTGAAGCTGATTTAATGTTGACTTTGGTTTGTTGACGGTTGAAGCTGTTGGAGTTGGGTTTCTGATGCTTTCTGGTAATGATGGTCGTTTATGATGTTTTGATGTTCTTATTCTGCTGTTGCTTTCGGGTGATAATATTTGTTCTGGTGTTCACAGTCGTTTATCTTGTTGGTTTGCTCATTATATAATTGTAATGATTGTTGTTTATCACGATATTGTTGGTTTGCTGTTACTTGTTGGTAATGATGGTTGTTCATGATGTTTTAATGTTGGTGGTTTGTTGCTGCTGTTTGGTAATGATGGTTGTTCATGATGTTTTAATGTTTCTCGTTTGCTGTTGCTTTTTGGTAATGATGGTTGTTCATGATGTTTTAATGTTGGTGGTTTGCTGTTGCTTTTTGTAATGATGGTTGTTCATGATGTTATAACGTTGGTGATTTGCGGTTGCTTGTTAGTAATGGTGGTTGTTCATGATGTTTTAATGTTTTTTGGTAATGATGGTTGTTCACAATGCTTTAATGTTGGTGGTTTGCAGTTGCTTTTCTGGTCGTATGTTTGTCCATGCCGGTTATTGATGTTGAGTTGCTGTTAATGATTACTTAATACTGATTCGACAAGTCTACCGATATCTGATATTATCAAATAAGTCGAGATGCCGAAGACATAACAATTATTTAATCATCGCAAATAGACCTGATTTGAAGACCTGGTGGAAATTGATTTTCATGAAAGGATTCAATTGTTTCCTATTGTTACTACTCGATGGTAAGAAATGATGTCACCCAGTAAATTCAACCTACTCTGACACGTGTACTACAAATAAAAAAACATACGTTTGTGTAGTGAACGGTAAGATTTAACCTAAGAAAAGCATAAGAATGGCGATTTTTTTCTCAGATTCAGTATCGATTATACATGGAATCTTAAGGGGACAATGGTTCAGAAATTTGACATAAGACAAGTTCGGAAATGCAATATACTCTGTCGAAAAACAAATATGGAACATTATCCGTATAACTATAAGTGACTCCAATAAATATGTAATGTTTTGTAACATTTTCCGCTCTTAATTTGTGCCTGGTTGAACCAATAATGCTAAATAACAGTCTTGTTTTCAATCATAGAAAAATATTGATTATTGATCACATCTAACGATTTTGCCAATTTTTGGAATAATAACCTTATTTTTGGCATAGTTCAATTGGTCGTGTGCCTAATATGGGGTTATTATCTCAAAGTTGGCTTTTCTTCTTGGACATGAAACAACCATAGTTTACAGAGATTACAGCTTAGGTTCATGAGGATCTTTTGTACCAGCTTAAACCTTTTGGCATTGAAATGAGGGCGGGGAACGACATGTAGTGTGTATTAATAACGGCTCTTGTATATGTGTAAAGATAGGCTTGTGTATATAAAAAATATTAAGATTTGTTAGTTCAACAACACATAAAAGACAGATAAAAAAGAAAAAAGTTATCGTTAAATTGTGATAGATTTTGAACATATTGCAATAATGAAAAATTGAAATGGTCCAATATGTACTTTTTTTTGGTTTATGAGCAAGCTGTTTCTTATTTGACGAACAATAATCGAGCTTTTTTTCCAACAAGGTTTTTGGAAATATCACTTGGTTTGTTTTACTGTCTGAAAGTGTAATGGCACACTGGTGGAACTATTGTTGAACAATGATTTTGACAGGTAGCGCCATGGGAAATTCTTTAGAAAGATTACTTTTTGATATGATTAAAATTATACTGTATGCTTCAATGTTTTAATAGCGTCAGTCAATCAGTTTAAGGTTCTGATTCGAGGTGAAAAAAAGATTCAAAATGATCGATAGATGGCGATTGTCTAACATGATATTTGTCATTGGTTTACAAATCAAATCTGTTATTCATCAAGTTTGTCCCCGTAGGTTGAATGATGTTAAAAAACGGAAATGAAATGAAGCTTTGAAAGATGTTTTCTGTTGCACATTTTTTATTTCTGATTATGAAGAACTATTCAGCGAGGGAAGTCTTATCAAAACAGCTGCATTACCGGTTCACTGCATTACCCTTTATGAAAAACACAGATTGAATTCTTGTAATTGATTTGTAATCGATGAACATGGGCCTAATTATGACGTAATTCAAAATTTACAAATATAAACGTTATTCTGATTGGCGTTACCAGAAGACGGTTGCCTTATAAACCTTTTTAGGTTACACTGAGTCGACAATTAAAAATAACCGCAACGAAATGTAATCTTATTTTAATTACTCTATACACAATGCAATCCATTACTTATTTGACCAAATTAAGAGTTTAAAAATTAAAAAAAAAACAATGTAATGATAATATGGTATATTTACTTTTCTGTTACTAATGAAGAAACCATGAAGTGTGCAAGATGGTAATTCTGTTAAGTCAGTTGTAAGTTCTAATTGATTATTTTCCGATGCCACGCTGTTGATAAAGCTTGACCCTTGAACCTCTGAAAGTAATCGACTAAAGCAACCTTCTAATTGATGTGCGTTGAATGCCGTCATCTAGCATTACCAATTGAAGCAATTCCGTGCAAATAATGAAGCGGCAGAGCATGTTAGCCAATTCAAGATTTTGTGTTCTTGTCGGACAGTCTGTGTAACTTTTGTACTCTTTGAAATTTCGTTGCTTGATCTCGCATTGATTACTGAAGCAATTCCAGACAAAAACAATTGATAGAGCAAGGATCATGAAAAAGGATTACTAATAGTCTATAGTTACTAACCCTGCTCGTTAATAAAGCTTGTGATTCAATACTGAGGTCTCTTCAGTTTAGCCAAATAGACTTATTGTATTAAGTATAGATTATACGCACTATCGTGGCCAGTTCTATGTCCTAACTTCATGGTTCATCACGTTCACAATGAGACAATCGGGAATAAAAGAAGGTCTTACATGGATTAATCAATCTATTGAACAGAAGAGATCGGGTCATCTACTGTACTGATTTAATAAACCATTCTCTAGTGAATAGGTCACTTTATATTGTTTGCTTTTCAGACTGATAACAACATTGTCAGATATTAACCAGTATCAAGCGGGGATAATTAAACGGAATTATCTGTGATAAATGCGATTAATATAACATCTTCAATAACGCCGTGGATCCTAACCCCGGGTACTAGTACCTCAAGGACACCTCGGATTTACTGAAAGGTTTCTGAGAAAATAAATTGTTAAAAAAATTAATTCAACTCTCCTTTGATGTGATCATTTCCTGACTTTTTGGTGTTGATGATACCTTATCACTTTTAGCTGTCCATTATTTAAGACTTTATTAAGTTATGGGATTTTTCGGGCGAAAAAGGTGTAGCCTACAAGGAAAGTACCTTTTAAATGTTATAGTTTACGAGAATCGCTTAGGTTTTGGAAGCAAAATTGCTTTTACTCTTTACAGTGGAAAAGACAATGATGTTGGCAAATGTTCCACTATGCAACTGGTTAGGCAACTTAACATCCTTTTATCGTACGGTATCAATAGTTGATATAATTTTTGTGTATTGGAGACAGTTGAGTAATGAATGGCGTTTACTAGTATTTGATGCAGTTGAAAATACGAATGGTGCTTACTCATAGGTCCGCGTTCTTACTGTCATTTACATGGCTATCTTCTTCAAAAAGTTAAATTAACTTTTTTGTTTTAATATGTGTTGCTCTTTTTGTAATTCATGTAGGCTAGCATAAACTAACAAAATAACGTTTTGTGATAGCTCTTAAAAAATGTCGTCGAGCCGGATTGCAGTCGTAATGTGTCATTTAGTGTGTTTTTCTCATTACAAAAATGACATGAAATGACTTTTACGTGTTATTTCTCATTAGAAAAGCTCACCCGAGTAATTATAGTTTTGACGTAATGGACTAGCATAAGTTTTTGATTAAGGTTAATGCACAAAATTCTTTCATAAATGTTAAAAGAAACACTTCATATAAAAGACATTAAATTTAAGACACGTCTAAATCGCAAGGACATGTGCAAATTAAACTTGTAAAAAAATCCCAAGTAATAACATTAAAATTACATTTACACAGAAATACTCTGAAATACTGTGACTACATTTTATCACTGATTTGAATGGTGCACGGCAATAAACCTGCCAGAAAGCCAATAAAAAATATATTAAAGCAAATTGAAGTCGGTCTGAGCTGTGTTAAAGTTTAAGATAAGATTCTTCTCTGGCATAATCAAGTTATCAGATGGTGGCGTTCGAATCTCAGCCTACGTAAGCAAGTTAAAAGTAAAATATTGACGTTCTTTGCTACAGCTTTAATCCTGGCGTAACTAATTTAAATGATGTACCGTGACAATGTTTGGCTTCCAGATCCAATTAATTCCTAGAAGATACAGTAAAACCTTTTTCTTTCACAAATTTACGACTAGTTGAAAGTAAATAGTGTCTGAATTTACTGAGTTTTTACGACATTTGTCCTTTGCGTGATTTACAAGGATGAAGTCAATAGAAGAAGACTGTTTTGTTAATGCTTCCACGAATTTTATCTTTATTTATATATAGACTAATAGAAATTGGGAGAAGTCTGGTGTGATCTTGAGGAAATCATATTTTCCAACTGAAATGAACTAAAATTTGGATATTTCCGCTTTGTTTTTTATACGCCCTCATCTCTCTATGAGGACGTATATTGTAGTCACCCCTGTCCGTCCGTCCGTCCGTCCGTCCGTCAACATTTGCTCGTAAACGCTCTAAAAACTAAAAACATCTTAAATATGCTATTATTCTCTTAGTTTTCAACCGATTTTGATGAAACTTAAAATGGATGTTATTGGACCTAAATCGAAAGGTTTGAGAAAGTTTAGTTTTCTCCTGATTAAATTTTTTCCATCTTCGACTTTTTCGTTAGGCGTATATGGCCGTGGTCCACTATCTTTTCGGTTGTGTGCGAGTCCGTAAAACAGTTGCCTCTTTTTATATTTCCAACTGTTATATCGGGTGTCGCAATAAAACGTCCTCAACTTTGTCGGAAAGTATATCAGCTTTTGGTAAACTGATCTAAAAATTTTCACAGATTTACTTCAACATGTCCTTGTTCAATCCTGAAAAAAAAATGAGAGTCATCGAATAAAAATTGTACCTGTGTTTGTCACGTATCTCAGCACACTTTTTTAGGAGGGACACCCGATATATTTAAAATCAAGGTTTGTAGCACATCTGTTTATGATCGTCCGAACGACTTTCATCACTGACAGGGCGACGAAATTCAGGCCAAATCTTTAACTAAAAAAGCAATTCACTGATTTACTGTGGCTTCTCGTCGACAGCTTAATTGCTTACCATACCAATGGTACACCTAATTTTGGTCTTCTATACAATTCACTGGCATTATGTTTGTTCAAATATTTGACATAGTGTATAGAAAGGAGGAGATGTATATATCCTGTCTGTCATAACTGCTAAAAGGTTGTCAGAAATCTTGTCGAATGGTAAGAATTATCGTCAATTAGTAGGCTCATATTAATAACGAACTATCACTGTACTGTTGACCAGATATCAATATGAAGTCCTCTGTACATTCTTATGAATAACTTAAAAATGACAAAATGTTGTATCGGTAATGTACCAAAGAAATCAGTTTCTTGTGAAAACCAAGATACATTAAGAGCTATGTACGTGTATGTGTTAAACTCAGAAACATTAGAGAAAAATATTATGTTTCATGTGTTCAACCAAGATACATTAAGAGCAAAATAAGTGTTTAAGGGAATTTGTTTTACGTAAAAATTTATTTTTTGCTCAAATTTGTGAAAACTATACACCAAAATCTCTCACTAATGTATACGTTCTTAAATGTATCTGAAAGTTTTCACTAAAACAATCCAGCCATTAAATTTTAAACGCTAAAAACATGCTAAAATTTTTAAAAACCTTACGTAAGGTTTGGTCATATTTGGTCATATGGCCATTTTGGAATCATGGCTAAGGCAGAGTCAGACACGGAGGAGATAAAAGCTCTGTATTTATATACAAAACTGGAGTCTTTTCAACTTCTAAAATCAAAACTTCTGTTTTATCCATTGTTTGTACCCTACAAGCAAATTGGAAAAGCCATGTGCACAAGTTTCAATTTTAGGAAATGATGCAAGGGAGGTGGTACAAGCTGATTGGTTGATAGCAAGAAATCCGCCGCGACTTTCTGGAAAATTAGCTCTTGGGGCAATCTCGGCGGTCGACCGCGTGAACAAATATTTGTTCGCGTTTGCGTTCGCATTCTATTTGAACGGTCCCTCTATAAAATGATGAAACCATTCCATAACGAAAAACCGCGTTCGGGTTTGCGTTCGCGCTCTGTATAAACCCACCTTTATAAATCACAGTCTTACTAAACGACGAGTTGTATTTTTCACTTTTAAACGCTGATAGTTATGGCTACACAGAGATTTGAAAGCTTATATTTTGAGGAAGAGTTTGGAACATTATTACGGATTAAATAAACTAAAATAATCCAGATTCTGAAACTAAAAGTTTTTCGGTCGAACTATTAGTGAACATATCCCTATAAGACCAATTACGTTCCATGTGTACAACCAAGACACATCAAAAGCAAAATACGTTTCATGTGTTCAACCAAGATATATGTACAACCAACATTCATTAAAAGCACAATTACTTACATACATCGTGATCATGTATGTTTTCAGGTACAGTAAAGTAAGACGTAAAACTCCATTTCATTTAATTAAGTAATCTTATATATATGTCACAATATATGAAGTAGGTCGTGTGATCAGTAATTAAAATAATGTCAACTTTAAAATAAAGTTTTTAGTTTTTTGTCATATCAACAATGACAATAGAAAGCCGATAGTTATGAAATGTCAAGATCGAAATGTTACTCATTTATCAACAAATAAAAAATGACAAGAATGGAGTGTAAATTACATTTTATTGAGTAGAATAGCCATTGTTGATATTAACAACAATTACGGCAGTCATATATAAATGGCATGTGAAATATGATATTTCAAAATCTTAAATTATTCTGTTTAAGTACACTTGCTATAGATGGCTTTAGCACATATTATTGTTACCAAAGACGGATGCTTATCTGTCAATCCTGAATCCAGCGATAGGATGAAGAGTTCATCACGTCAGACAATATGATGCAATGCTTATGGTCTTCCTTTCTGTTCCTAACAGCGATAATCCAGACGAGATCTTATCTTGTTCAATCTGTAGCAAACAGGGCTTCCGCTATGTGTCCCATCTCAGTGACTTGACACCTTTTACAAGTCAGTCCCTACAGGTCCGGGGTTGGTAAAATCCCCCGAAGTTATTATCTAATGGAACTCCGGACTGAAACATCTCTGTCATCATCAGTAATGCTCATGCTCTGTTATCAATTTCGCATACGATCTAGTCATCAATAATCTTATCTAAATTTGATTGCTAAGAATAGTACCTGTAAATTCGTGTAAATTCATTTAAGGGCTTTGAGTAGACTTTCGGAAAGCCTTCGCCGAGTAGACTTTTGGAAAGCCTTCATCAGTGGCGTTACTGACAAATAGCTTGCACGTTCATTTGTGAGATACGAGTATATAAGAAATTCAACCGCGACATGTGCTTCATTAAGCAGTCCGCCTCTTTATTTGTATCATGAAGTTTCAGGAGGCTGGCATCGCCACTTCTATCATAGTACCTACCGACATCTACAACTAAGGCAATCGTAAAGTTTTTATTAAGTAAACTATATTAGGAGTAGTTGTAATAATAAAAGTTTACATTCAATTTAGATTAGGAGATAGTCACTGACTTATAAAATCAATTATTGAAATGGGGTTTATTAGACAATTATGAGATCACCAAGTAATTGATGGAATCGAAAGATAAAAGCGAAGGGTATTAAAATGTGAAATTATACCCTAAATAACTTCTTAAAGATACTAATAACTATTTACGCCGGAGATTCATTTGACAATGTGCCTTATAAAGTCGGTGAATTTGTGGTTCTCAAAATGAGAGTTGGGCAAGGGTTTATTGTTCTAAACTCAAGCAATAGTCTAGACTACCAGGCTTCTAATGGTAATACACATAAAACCTCGGCAAATTAGATATGATCCTGACTTCGAAGGAACTTCATTTATTTTTTATCTTTATGTCTACATCTACTCGTGTCTCAATAAGAAGGCAATAAAAAGCATTTATGATTTCGTGTGTATCACGTATGAGAGTTTAATGTCTTAATATTATCAGAGCCTCACAGACGAACCATTATCCCGGAGCGTAATTCGCCTCCACTCATTACCTACATTAATAATACACTATACCATAATTATATTGATTAAAAATGAACTTTTAAAGAGTTCGAAATATTTTATCTTCTTTTTAATGGGCTAATAAAGACTTATGTCATGCAGTGTGCAATGAGGCAATACAGCCAACCACATTTATATTGATTGAAAATGGAATTATAAGGTTTTATATAATTATATGGATTAAAAATTAACCTGTAAAAAGTTTTAATCGTCACTATTCTTCTTTTAAATGGGCTAAATGCAGAAATTTAAGGCCATGCAGTGTGCAATGAGAATAATACAGTCATCTATAATGATATTGATTAGAACTTAAAATGTTAAGGTTTTTGACCTTTCAGTTATTATTGCTTGGGAAGGCATATGCACAGTGCACAAATATATAGGCAACCATAATAATATTGATCATAATTTGTAAGCTGTTTATGTCTCGCTTTCCTAGTCTTTTCCTAGGCTTACTGAGACGATAACGCCTAGGATTTGAGAAATGTCGTTGAAACGAGAGCACTATCTTCAGCATTTCCTTTTCGACTGTCGAGGTATCTAGAGATTACACAACCTTATCGCTCGAAGTTTCAGTTTAGGATTTCTTCATTGCGACAAGAAGCTCTTTGACCTGTATTTTTGAAAGGATCCAACATTTCTCGACCTATGCTGGGACTGAATAATGGAGGACAGGCAAACACCATACAGTGTACAATGAGGGAAAATTTTCCAGGACAGCAGCATTAGCCTACACTTATTTTTTATTTCCACCTGTCGAGGGATCTTTAACGCGCACAGCCTGTAGCACACGGAGCCTCTGTTTATTGTCCCATCCGGCTAGACATCACTGACAGGGGAAAACAGGGTTGAAAAATCCGAAGGTATCATCTCGACCCATGTCTTAACTGAATGAGGTGAGGGTTGATGAATGTTGTAATACCTAGAACGCATTCGTTTTGATTCAATATATGATTCAGACAAATGTCGGCTTTTTATTCCACTAAACCCAATCTACCATCAATCCGAATTATCAGTACATAATGCTATTTGGTTGTAATCGTTTGTTTTAATTACGACTATCTTGGGATTTAATCTAATTGACATTAATGTACTGAATCATTCATCAAGCTGAATGGGTTACGTGATGTGGTTTAAGAAGGTGTCACTACAAGACGTTGACTTCAGTGGTTTATGCGAATTCAGCCGCGAATAGAAGTGTGGTTCCCAGTGCAAAGTACGCTGACTCCAGGCAGGGAGTAAGCTGACTCAGTTGCGAATAGAGGTAACGTTCCCGGTGCGGAGTACGCTGGCTCAGTCGAGAATAGACGAGGTACGGGGCCTGATGCGAAGTGCCCTGATTCAGCCACGACGACCAATAAACGAACAATGCCCGGTATTGTGTTCTATGCAAAATGCATAAAATCCATGCAGTACAGATAGAAGAAGCGCATAAACAGTACAGTACAGTACAGATGCGGACACGATTTGCTTCTATTGTCTAACGTATCGATAACACGGATCCGTGAATAACGAGGGTTGCACAATTTTACATTTGAAAAAAAAAATACACTTCTATTTCAGAAATTGTCAATTGAAATAGAACATAAACTTTCAATCTGTAATCTTTCTGAACTTTTGTAGTGTGTAACAAATTGTTTACAACCCGAAGACAAAATAAGATTCTGCATACTATTTTAGAGTTGACATTTAAATTTTTATAAATGGAAGTGCTACTCTAAAGTTTTAGTGGTTGAACAGCTTCAAACATGTTTTGTTTCAAATTAGTGCGTTCTATAACAGGTTATTATTAGAGTTTTAATCTCAAATAAAAAAAATAAGGACTAAATTTATCTCATTTTTTTCAGCTAACCACAATAACCAATTCCTCAATCATATAACCACGGAATGAACGCTGCCTTCTCTGTCAATCATAACATAACCTTTCATCGATTACCTGAAAGAATCTCCTTTTTAATGTCGTATGACATTCTTGACAGAAAAGAAAATTTCCTATAATATGCATGTTTTTTTATTAACAAGTTGATGTGAAATTGAACCAAGGTGACAGTTTAACGTTTCTGTCCAATGTGTCAATTTCTAAACGCCAATAAATATGTCACGCAGGCATATATCATACGTTTGGAATTTATTGTACAGGTTGAATTGGACATGAAATGGAGTTTTACGTCCTATTCTTTGCACCCGGTTGAACTAACGAGAGCGGGCATTAGCTTACTCATGATGAGTACTCATGTTATCAAGACTGATTTTTGACGTGTACGGCCTGTAAATCACGCGACCACGGTTAATATTTTGTCCAGCAAGATGGGATGGAGGCAAATTTTTTTATGGACGAGACACTTAACTTGTTTGCAAGGAGACCTTGAAATTTCTTGCTCATACTTCTGCAAATGGGGAGAGAAAACTCCAGGGTTTTAATTGTCCCAGCAGGTTGGGATGTAGGCAGTTTTTTGTTGGAGAAGAGACACTAAACAAATTGTTGGCCAGGAGAAATTTCTTGCTCATACTTTTGTAAATGGGGAGGCACAACACCTTGAGGGGAATTGAGCGCGGCATAAGCATGATCTTTCAATTACTTTCTAAAAATGCGAAGCTCGAGTGGAATCAAATTTATATCCTAGGTCTCAGCATCAGCTTCGGATAACGACTACGAGGATAATGGTATATTTGCTAATATAGTTGAAGGATTAATTTCAAAATGTCTTAGGTTTTAGGAGTTGCGGTCGTATAAATTCAAAACGATTCTTAGCAGTAGAACGGTTTGTTTTTTAATAGTATAATATATATAAATAGAAGAGAGTCCTTGACCAAAACTACAAAGAACGTTAGAATTGTTTGTTTGTAAAAGAAGCTTTAAACCCACTGGCACCAAACGTTCCATTATTCTTTGTGTGTTTTCTGGATTATTGAATAAACCGTAAAGATAAACAATTCTCAATCTTATGTTTGAAAAGTTCGTACGTCACATTTCTTTCGACTGAAAAAGTTAATCTGCGTTTTGAGTGACAAATGTTACCGAGAGTAATGGTTTGGAATTGATGACTTCAAATCACTTTCATCTGAAGTTCACATTTTTATCTTTGATTTCATTCAGTTTTATTAAAAGAAATCAAAGAATGGCAAACCATAGTTTAGGTTTGACGATATATACGGCGCCACATTACATTTGTTTGTCATATTCATGGCTTTCAAAATTTTTGCTTTTTTTTTTTGTACGAAATATAAAGTTCAGTATGTATAAAACGATATGGTTGGAATGTAATGAAACGCATCTAGGTTTATTAACGAGAGTGGTCAACACCCTGCAGTGTGCAATGAATGTAACGAACTCTTTACACGACTCGCTGATGTCGTTCTCATTTAATTGATCAATTCAGCGGCTTTTTGTAAAAAAAAAATTTAATGAGCGTTTTTACGTTAATGTAAGAGATCCAAATGATTTTTTGAAAAATGATTCCCAAAAGCGGTGTCGTAAAAGCATGATTAGATAGCTGAGACGACTCGTTCGGTAAAAAAACCCCATAAAAACTCAAGGTAACCTTTAGAAAACTCCACCCGAGTCAGATTATTGTAAATTCTTCATTAAAATCTCACATTCAAATGACAATTAAAATTGTTTTTAATTCAGAAAATAATATAAAATTGCGCAAGAAACTTTGCATTATTTTATGTTTGTGTAGAAACCTGAAAGGATCGCATAACAATATCGTGTATAGAAGAAATAAACACTTATCTTCGATAACTGAATTAATGAGGATTCTTGACAATATTTACTATAAACGTTTTTATACCGTGCGAGTTGATATTTGTAACAAGAGCAGTGGAAAGACATTGGGTAAGGTCAAATCTCATGTTTCTCAAACTTCACCTATGTAAAAGATATTGTTGTGTTATGTGTTGGTGTTAACAACAATATCTTTTACATAGGTGAAGTTTTTCAAAATCAGTCAAATAAGGAAATATCTGCATGTGACCCAGTTTTTTCCAAATTCTGTACTAACACCAGTGTTAACACTAACGCTAACCCATGCTAAAGTGTTTTCAACCCATCTGGTGGAGAAAATAACATCGTTATTTGCTACCTCGTTCCCCACTCGTATCAACTTCGGAACTTGACTAGCGTGCTAGAAAACTTCGTATACTATACAGAGATTGTCATATTGAATAACTTATAGTTCAGCCAATCACAATCATTCTTCAGAAAGCGGCGTCTTCTTTCGCGATAACAACAGCCAATCAAAATCAATCTCCGGAAAAGAATTGTCTTCCACAGGCAAGATGGCCGCCTATTATGACCGAGTCATTATATAGTCTGGAATAATGACGATGGTTGAACCCAGTCAGTACAGAACCGGTACTGTAAAATAAAAGTAACACTCGTTTCTTGCACGTCAAACAATGAAGCGGTAAGGTGTGGTCTTTTGGATTTGGTGTGTACGTTAATTCTCCAGCTACAGATGTCAATCGTCAGAAAAAAGAAATCGTATGCTGTGGCAAAGTTTCTTTATTTTAAACTTGAGGGCACCAATAGTCATCAGTAAAACATAAAAGTAGGAGGCAAAACTATATTTTGTTTCATTTAAAAGTTTAAAAAAAGGAAGACGTAAGAAGCGTCGAACAAAAATATAAAAGATGTTACATAATCACGATAATCACACTCGTTCAATAATCGCTTCAAAGAGACGTTCCAACTGCAAACACCGATGAATAAGATAAATTTGTTATTTCTTTTGCCTATAGCCAATTTTACTTTAATGAAGTTCCGACTTCAATCAGACTTTATGGAGTACTATAAGCAAACAATAGTCCGAAATAAAAGTCTCTTCTAAGCTTCAGACACAATATAGGGAGCTGGTGATTTGATGGTTTTTGATGAAACTTGGTGTGAGTGTTCGTAATCAATTTAGTATGATGCATATTGAAAATCAGTAAAATCGAAAACTCTTTATTACATGAGTTATTGCCCTTGTTTTGTTCATATTTCAGTGACTTATCACAATGAAACTTATCATTTTAAGTTCATAAACATAAAAAAAAACTGTAACAAAACTCCTGTAAAATGAAAATGTCACTCTAAGAATCTTTCATTTAATGACAACTCTCGTCAACTTCCCGAACGAATTAGCTACCATTAGAAAAGTTGGCGTATTACGATGGCCATCGCTATTTGTAATAGATATTAGAGTCAACAACAACCATTATCAAACTAGAGAAATGGATAAAAGTCAGCCAGTATCGGACTAGATAGAAGCAGAATTAAGATTGATTATCTCATGCCGACCTTGTGTCAATGGACATCAAAAGAACATCAAACAAGAACTCGTTAATCAAGACCAAAACAAATACATAATTAATCATTAAATTATTGTCTTGTATTAATCACAAGGGCTTTGTTTTAAAGAGACTAATCTGCTTAGTCCATTGTGCTTACTATACGATGAATTTGGTCTTTTTTTCCAACCTCTGGAAACCTTTTCTGTGTAGTGTGCAATCTTATCATTTAATATAAGCTGTACAAAATCAACCAACGTTAGACTAAATATCTACCTGGCCATCAGGAAATAAATATATTCTCCTTAATAAAGGTGGGTATGAATTTCAACTGACCGAATACAGTAACCGGAACTCCGGATGTACAGTAGAGGGCAAAATTCGAAATCTCTTCAGTTATAGCTTGGGAGAAAATGTAAACAATATTGATATGATCGAACATTGCTTTAAATTCAAACGTTATGTTCTATGAAATTTAATAATCTATTAGCTATACCCATTTTCGCGCCGGTTTGGATTTAATACCAGCTTCCGAGCAGATTTCATTGCTGTTTACGTATTACCGCTAATGTATGCTTGAATGGTATAAAGTCAGTCGGTTGTTGCAATAAGTCAAATAACCAAAAATAAATCATATTCTACACAATCGGGGAAAGGTCGATTCCATGCATGTTCTTTTAGAAACTGAACACGGTCCAACTGATCTTACCGTTGCTTGTATGGCACATAATACCGTCATCATACTTTGCTTTGGTCGAGAGTGTATACTTCTCAGATAATCATATTTCTTCAGACATATTAATGTGGAAAAATGTCACCCTTCTATTTTGCCATTAACAGAAAAAATATCCCACCTGAAAACTTCAAAACATGATCTTACATGGAGGGAAGTTTGAAGTGAATATCTAGGATACATATTAGTATATTTCTGCCAGGTTTCAAATCGATAGCTAATTGCAAGGGGTTAACTAGTCCTTGATGAAAATAATGTGTCCACCAGTAAATTGTATATTAATATTATTTTGTTTGGGAGTCAAGTTCTATTGTTTATTACTGTGAAAGTCGTTATACTAACTTAATTATCGATATTATCAGTTATTAATGAAGTTATAATAATCGCTATACTGTTAATTTGATTTACAGTTATTTAATTAGTCAGGCGATTGAAATGGAGTTTTACGTTCTACTTTGTTTTGTACCTGGTACGAGGTCATACAGTGTACAACAAGAACAAATTTAGACTGAAGCATTATCTCCTTTCCGACTTTAAGAATCTTGAACGTTCAGCGTCTGTCTGTACAACTAAATTTTTTAAACCTTACAGTTGAGAATCGCCAGGCAATGTAAAATGACAGAGCCTTAATGCCAAGAGATTAGAATTTCCTTTCTTGATTACGGACCTAAATAATCCTTAACGTACACAGCCTATAGCACATGGAGTTCCAGCCGGACGACTAGACCCCTTCAAATTTCTTTTGACTTTGGTCCTATCGTATCCCCTCCTGAGTTCAAAAAGGGTCGCCCCCCCCCCCCGCCCACCCAAAAAAACCAACAAAAAAACAACACGCCCTTGCCTTCGTGAATACTGATTTTCACACAGACAGTTTCAGAAGTTGAGCAAACGGTCGATGGCAAGCGTTTGAACCACTATTTCTATACATTACCAGACATTCTCTACATGCACATTATGATTAAATTAAATATATTATATTTTTCTAATTCCAGGTATGATATATCCTAGCAATGGCCACAGTTAATGATACCGTACCGGAAGACGGCCCAATAGCCGCAGCACAGTTACATGCCGTAATCGGGATCCTATCTATTTTCGCAGTTTTCGGAACTATAGGAAATGCTCTTGCTTTTTATGTGTTTTATAATCTAAAACAGAAGCTAACGTCGACCATCTTCATCTTGACTTTAGCTGGAACAGATTTTATAACATGTCTTGTGACCATCCCGTTTACTATTACACTAGAATCTGTGGAGTTTGTCGTTGACGATGCCGTTTGTAAAATATATCATTTCCTTATTACGACAACGATTCCGTTCTCGGCATTTGTTATGGTTGCTATAGCATTCGATCGTTATTTATGCATTTGTCACCCGTTTTTACATGTGATGACCATCCGACGAGCAAAGATTATCGTCGCTTCTCTGAGTGTTTTAGCTCTATCCCTGGGCATCATTGCTTGCATACACTATACAACATGGGTGTTACAGGATTTGGAAGTTGACGATCTCCTTACTACTTCTAAACCGTTTCTGGATACCGATGTAACCGTAGATGATTTTAGTGATAGTAATGTGGTACGGTACTCGTCGTATCCGACTGGTTACACGCATCGCCAGAATTCTTCAGCTGCTGCTAGTACGTTAACTTTGTCCGTGAACGTATCCACAACGCCCACGCCAGTCAAAACCATAAAAGCATTTATAGACAAAGGACAATGTCGAACAAATGAACATGTTATTAATTCTGTGTTCTTTATGGTATATCAGAAGATTTATTCAGCTCTATTTTTGGTTTGCTGTCTCATTGTTTTAGCGCTGTACAGTCTTATTTATCGCTTCGTAATTTCACAGCGTGAAAAAAGATTACAAATCAAATCGAATAACTGTTGTTGGCCTGTGACAAACGCGGAGAATTCTAGCATAGAGTGCGAACAGTCTGAAGCCACCGTGGCTTTAGAACTTAGTCAAACTAATGGTGATAAATTGAAAAATAAATGTGAAAATACACACGTGGAAAACAACACAGCAAATGGAATCAATTCCAACATGTCCAGAACGCGGTTGGAGAAAATGCGTATGGCTAATATCAAAACGGCTTTTATGTTGTTTATAGTGACTCTTGTTTTCATCATCGCCTTTTTACCAGCCTGGCTAATGGCACATAAACTGGTCACATTGAACTTGGTAGTGTTTTATATGTATTTTATATACAACGTGGCAAATCCGTTTATATATGCTTTTTTAAACAATAATTTTAGAGTGGAGTTAAAGACTATATTCAAATCGTGTTAACATTACAATCACCAGCCTTACGTTCACTTGTTCACTTACTTTAAAATAGTTTAGACGAATTTTGATTTAGTTACCTTTTGATATGGCGCACTGAGTGTCGATGAAGCAATTTTCTGAAAATTCGCAACTATCATAGTTTTTAATTGTAGTGACGGTATAGTTGTATTAAAATGCAGTCATACTTCCCTATTTACACATTTGTAGATTTTAGGTATGGTCAAGTCATTTCAAAATTCATATTCATATTCGAAGTTATATATCCCTTTAGACATCATAGTCCAATTTTATGAACAATTTTCCTTAATTTCACAGTCAATGAGTTCCCTATTCATTTTGTATAGCATAGTTTTATTGCACAGTGATTTGTTTTGTTCTTTTAACATGTCACTTTTTTCAGCATGTCAAATCAGAGATGATTTGCAGTGAGACAAAACCTTTTACCAGTACATTTTAAAAAAAATAAAAGCTGAAAGCATTCATTCAGAAAACACATGCATCTAATTGTACATTAGGTTAACACGATTCTTTCAGCTGTTTGTTTTTTTAAAAGCAATTTACATGAAAGGTCATGTCACATCGGAAGTAGCTAATTGAAGTGACGAGCCATAATTCGAAATCTTACATCACAGCGCCGCTTCTTCGTCTTCTACTACCCTCAAACCATTTACCCAGGACATTCATGCATTAAATCCACTTTCACCAAGGATTGTTTTTTCTGTTATTCTTTATATGATTGTCCTGAATCGCTTTTAACCCGATTGCGCCCAATGGGCCATATCTGCTAGATGATTCACGAACGCTCCATCGAAACATTATAAGTACACGTATGTAACGCAGGTACGTGACAAAACTATCGAAACCCTTTATGAACGGAAGGTTGGATTCAATTGCATGCAATCTAAACAAATAAGCACTTTATTATACAAAAAAAGCATTGTGAAAACTTTCAAAGTCATAATTTAGACATTGTCAATTTGTTTTGCATGATAGCATCCTTGCACATTTAAAACCGTTTTATTTCTAGAGTGAACCTGTTATCTGCTGGTGATTGTGATACATATAATATTGTGTGTTTCATATATTATTAAAGCTGATGTAAAAAATAACAGTGTTGTTCGAACCCATCTGAAATGAAAGACATAGACAATTCAGTGGGGCCTTAATTTCAAAAAATTTCTATGTTTCTAGTGATCTGATCATTTAAATTGCCAAGCACTAAAAATAGGATAAGTTTAGTTCTGTAATCCAGTCAGAAACCAATTTATTTATTATAACTTGATTACATTCTGGGGCGGATCCGGCTCGACCCCCCTTTTTTTGGCCGACAGTGCATATCCTGGTACCTAATTGGACCCAACCCTCTGAAAATTTGCCGCTCTCGGTGCCGTTGAATTTGAAGCATGTTATATTCCAGAGCCCCCCCCCCCCCTCTTATTCTCTAAATCCGGGATCCGCCCCTGACATTTTCGTGAATTATTTTTTAAATAAGGTTCTGGTAACTAGCAAAGACGTTTTTCAGTAACATTCAGACCATCGGCCATTTCCCTAAACGAGATGCATCAATTTTAGCTATGGCCTTGGGTTTACAGTCAAAGAACGAACTGCGAACGAATGTGGTCTTGAATCATCTCAAGAAGAGACCAAAATGTCAAGCTTGAAATAACTCCCTCGACGAAGGACAGCTTTGATCGTGGGCCCATTTTTACTTAAAGCGGGACAGGCTTCATTTTCGTGGGTCGATTTTTCCAAGTCTCAGAACGGGGACTTTTTTAGCTCAGCAATTTAGTACTGGTTATCACAACTCACCATTGAAATTTGAGTCTTCAAATCCATGTGCATCCATAATTATTAGCATTTGAAAGTTATAATGCCCTACTACACATTATCGATACCATGCAATATATAGAAAAGTCATCTATAGAAATAGAAGGAGAAATGTTTAATTTAAGATATATTTGAAGGAAATGTGCAATTTTCGTACATTTCTAGTGCTTCTGAAGGATACTTAAATATATTCAAGACCCAAATCAACCAATAAAAATGAAGACTGGTCCCCTTTAAAGTCAAAGGGAAATACTGGGCAACAAGGCAAAGACGGCGTTAACTATAATTAACTATCGCTTTGCCCCGTGGTCCTTGTCACTTGAGAATACATTGGCAGCAGATATAGAACTTTTCATACGAGGAAGTATAAAAACGAGTAAATATATTTCATAATAAAAGGTGATATCAGGTATCTAGAAGAGTTCATATACCCTGTCTGGCACCACACCAATCACTGCTGCTCAATGATATTACGTCACAAGGTCAATTTGTAAAGTTCGAGATAAAATCATGAAATTCATCATTACGGGGGACAACTATATAAAAATTTGGTCGATGTAAAAAGTAGATAGACAATGTAATATATTATATAGGTACGTGACACATTTTGATTTTGAATTTGTATGAAGTTTCAGACCAAAGAGATAACTTTCTATCTAACTGGACTGGACACATTATTTAAATTGTTACTTCCCAAACAAATCAAAAAGTCTGGTTAGGACTATAATCTATAGACGACACTGTGTTGTAAATTTTGAATTAATTTAAAGGGATTGCAAAGTGGTTTTCTAAACTTTGTCTTCAAATTTCCATTCCGACGTCTGTGGTTCTTGCAATTCCACTAAAACTAACGCGTTTTATGACGCCACTGACAGTGATTTGCACAGATATCAATAGAAGCTTTCGGTAGATCAATGGTGGTGATGTCATAAAACGTGGAATTACAAGGACCACATACATTGGAATGGCGCAAATTGATGCTATCGACTAGAAAACCCTTTAAGTGTACTGTCAAGACCCAAACACCAGACTGTTTCTATATTAGTACAAAAAGTTTGAATTTACCTATTATTATGGCTAATGGTATCATTAAAATTCATGAGACACTGACTGGAGAGAGATAGATATATTATTATTATTTATAATAAATTCTCTTTACATCGTATCCAATAGAGTTTGACAAAGTTGTCTAGACCTGCGGGACACCAAGATCGTTTGTAAAAACTTCACTATACAGAGGTAACCGCATCTTCACAAAGTATCGCAAGTTCCGTCTAATACCTTGACATTCTGCACGTGTGTTGTATCCTGGAATTTTTTAATGCTGCGATTTGATTGGATTGAACGTAAGAGAATACAACCAGTCGTTGTTAGACTCGCAGTTAAATATATTGCTTCTGTCTTTTATTTCGAGCGCTCCGATTGGTTGCACAATTAAATCGGCGCATTAGGACACAACCGTGATAATGTGAAGGTACCAAATATATGAAGTAAAAATTGCTTGAAAAAAGAAACGCCTTGTCCAACATCTATCAGAAAATCTAACCAAACCAACTACCACCATCAAGAAGAAGAACCATGATCACAAAAAGTTTAGTAGAATGAAGCAGACCAAGCAACTCACACTACTCAGTACCAAATTTCGCCTCAATGTCATTCGACCCGACCAGATCTTACGAATTCTCAACTTACCAAACCAACATCACAGTACCATCCGATTGAACCAATCCAACTACCAACTACTACGACCACCATCAACTACCGAGTTTGCGATATCGGCATCCGCTGGAAGCGACCGTTAACTTGTAATCTACCAACCAAAAAGTATCTAATGACAAATACCTTGTCATGGTGACGATGGGGTAACCAGTGCTATATTATTTGTAAATAATGACTAAGAAGTTTTCAGTTATAATCTTCACATAATAATCCAATTTTCTTCAGCGCGTGCTGTCTGGTTGGGCCTTATATGTCACTATTAATCTTTTGATGGTAGTTTTACTATATTACACAAAACATGATGCGAATTCTAAAGTAATTCAGTAACATAGTACTACATTTGAGGTTAATGATCATAGGAAATATTGGTCTAGCTAGCCGAATGCACTTGAGGACAATGCACTATTTTGTCAGAATGGTGGTTCACTGTTATGTTTTACGGTTGGGATCGTTCGTACTTGGGTTTTATGGTTCTTTCTATGGTTATTTCCCAAGCAGTTTACAGCACAATATATTCAAAAAATATTACGAAACTTTGTTGTTAAGCTATATTGTTTATCATAACTTTTGGAAAATTCGGCAAAATCAAAGTCTTTGCAAAACTTTGGCTTGAAACCACTTGATGAATCGTGTACTACAATTTAGCAGAATGTGCCTAGATGAGGCAGTTATTTATCAAAATTGTGGCACATTGTTATCGTGCCAAAAATCTGTGCGGAATAGTTACTCACAAATTGCGGAAAAATTGACAAAAATCACTGTCCGAGAAAAAACCTTGTTTTGAAAAAGTTCCAAATCTTGTCTTAGAAGCTAAAAAAATGTTTTTTTGGGGCAAGACATTATTTTGGGGGTTGGCAGAGGCATTGTGACTGTTATCGTTGTCACGTTGGGGGCGAAAGGGTTCTATTTGGATGGTATATGAACCTCACGACGAAAACCGTCCACTATAAAGTTTGGAAAAATCCACGCCCTTTCGGTTCCCAGTTACTATCAGTATCTAACAAACTGTGGCCTCTGTGTTAGGAATGTATGTTTCTATCGATCAGACTAATCAACTCCAATCAGTGTCAGTTTGAATTTAATTCATTTGCTAAGGAGTAAAAACCTATTGGATAATGGCATTTTTTTATTTTTATTTCAATGCAGAAAAAAGGTGAAAATTTTGTTATAACTCACAAGCCGGTCAGTGGTATTCTGCATTGGGGTCTCTGGTGCCCCCTGGGCTGGGCTTATAGGCAAATCTACATCTATATTAGTGAATCATACTTAAAAGACAATATGGTTTTTCTTAATGGTGAATAGTGTTCAAAACCAGAATTAGAATATTCACACTGAGCTTTGATTTGCTTACAATATCATTATCCAATAGCCTGTTAGTATTTATATACTCAGATGATTGACACTGATAGGTGAGAATTGGTCTAATCATGCGACACAATCTGGATCATAAAGTCGTGGTTTGATCAACAATGAATTCGGCTTGGGTTCTTATTAGTTGTAGACTTAATAACCCAGACTCAAATCTTCAGATACTTCCAACTTATTCGGCTCAAACTTCGTCATTTTGTCCGAGACTATACAATGACTCAGCCATGATAGGCGGCCATCTTGCCCGGTAAATGGGCAGGGAAAGACAACTCTTGTTCTGAGATTAAATTTTCCGCGAAAAAAGATGACACTCTCTGAAGAATGATTGTGATTGGCTGACCTATAATTTATTCAATATGGCGACTACCGTATAGTATACCAGGTTATCTAGCCGCTAGTCTAGTTCCGAAGTAGATACAGAAGGATAAGTTCAATCTTAGGGCCAGGTGACAGAGTTTTGGTATGGCGTTTAGCGTTCAAGGAAGAATTGGAATACTTTCAGAGGTAAAATAAGCTTATGATGTAAGCAAACTTAATGACTCGACAGGTTCAGGTGGACCTTGAACAATACGATATCTAAACCAACTGGTAATATTATTCCATACTAGTCCTACTAGGAATATCTCGAATAGAAATCTATTTAAATGAAGTTAAACCTGTTATCTACATCATTTTGCATAAAATATAATTTTCTACCACTATGACGAATTACTCCACAGAGAGGTAACAGATGCAAGTACAGTGTGATGCTGACCTTACAAATAATTATCTCTATTCATGTGTCTTTTGGGAGGTCCTTTCTTACCAAAATGATTACACATTATGCAAGAATCCTCCTTGGAGAACTGATATTTCCGGGAGTAAAGTCAGTTTGTCTGCTACAATTCGAGCTAATGAAGACCTTGTATTGAGTAAAATAGCTTTAAATCGCCGCCATATTGGAATTCAAGATGGCTACCACGTGTGACGTGAATATTATGACACCATTGGTTTAAAAGTGCCGTAAAATGTAAGTATGATATTAAAAAAATGGCTTGTACCGACAACGAAATCCAAAATGGTTACCATACGGGTTGACGTTTCTGGTGCATCTGGGGTTTACCTAACACTTCGACAATGTCCAACACTAACATTATGACTCAGCCATGGTAGGCGACCATCTTGACCGTAAAATGGGAATGATTTTGACTGGTTAATATTAAAGCATGAGCAGATAACACTCTATGAACTATCATTTATTCAAAATTGCAGCCACCGTATAGTATCCAAGGATATCCAGCACATTAGTCGAGTTCTGGACCATATGCCAAAATTCATGCTTTTAACAGAAGGTTCCGAAATGATCAGCCGTTCTACTAATGTAGTAAACAGGGGTATAGGCATTGACAAGACTTTGAACGTGCAAAGTATATCCCTTTGCCACTCCGAACGACAAGCAGCTTTTTTCTATCAGATCGGATATAGTTACCCGGCCGAAATCGGAACCAACAGGTTAACAGTTAACGTTTATACTATAAACAACGTATTTCAACCGTTTTTATGTTTTTAAATTAACATTGCAAAGAATACAAAATTCTCAGGAAATCAATACTTGAAGATTTCTAATAAAATAAATGCGGCCCATTTACAGAAGGAAATTAAACGAAATCTACAAACACGTTTTTTTCTTCTCTTAAAATAGAGTACCACTATCTTAAAGTGCCACCTTCGGCGTTTTCGAAGGTTATCGTTGGTCTTGAGTGATCGAAATAATCTTCAAAAGTACAAGATCTGCACAAAATTTGCTCAATTGCCAATCCAACTACCAACTACTACCAACTTTTACCTAGTTTGCGTGTATGTCTCTTAAATATGGTGAAGTTTTAAGAAAATAGGCTACAAGTCGTCGTTGTAACTTCATCTTGGATGATTATATATGCACATGGATACAAAAACTCCAATGAGCATAGTCTTAGCCCTATGAACGATCGGTCGAATATGTGGTTAACGTGTCCCTTAACGTGTAACGTGAAATTTAGTTTTAAGTTCCACTTTATTGCACCTTTTGTGCTAACGAGGAGGGTTAAACAAACCTAAAAGAAAGATCATTATTTGTTTTCATATCATTGCAAAATGTGAAGCAGTGCAAGATCATTTATTTACCATAATATAAGCGTTTTGTTCTATTTGTACTTCTAACAAGACAAATTCGCTGAGAAAATATTTAATATTGTTTCTTCTTCGATAATTAGTGTAATTCTCAGATAATTGCTGTCTTAAATCGTAATCAATCGAGTTAAAGCGATACAACCTCTTAAAATGAACAAACAAATTAAGTTCTCAAACTTGGTCAATCAAAGTTTATTTTCATTAACAGTGTCCAAAGTATACAAACAGAATCAAATAATCCCATAAAACTATGTAAATTTCTATACAAATACAGATTGTTTAAATATAATAATTGATAAGTTTTTTGGATTTATTAGATTATTTAGGTAATCTGTTTTATAGTTATGCCACTAGGTTTGTCTCATGATGAATATATACTCCTATTGACCAAGTTTGAAAATTTAATTTTTTTTGTTCATTCTAAGACGTAGTATCGAGTTAAAGAAAGAAAAATAATAGAAAAAAAAACATCATAGAAAATAATTTCTATCATTGAAACAATATTTACCCGAAAGGAGTTGGAGTGGGTCAATCTTAGGGGCTAAATGGCTTAGGATGTTCCAAAAGAATGATCAAGAACTTGAAAGTCCTCCACACAAAAAATGATCGTAGTATGGAGATGACCTTTGTGGTATGTCTTGCAGGTTTGTTGATACAAAGCAAATTGAAAAAGTGAATGATGTTTGCAGCGTGTACGGAACTGTCCCTAGTTGGTTGGTAGATGAAAAGTTAACGTTCGCTTCCAGCGGAACCGATATTGCAAACTAGGTAGTTGTTGGTGGATGACAAGTTAATGTTCGTTTCCAACTGATATTGCAAACTAGGTTGTTGTAGACATGTCTCTCGTTTATTAGCATCTTATATTTTCTTCTGTATCGATAATGCACCAACGAATATCGTAGCTCGCCTATTTATCATTACTGCAAAAACAACAGTGACAATTCACAAATTTTCATTGTTGAATTTTTCCCCGACAATTTATACGTGAAACGCTCCAGACTCATAAATAATGTCTCCGACAGATATGAGATTTTAAAAATGAAATTTAATTGACTTTGAAAAAGCTAAATGTGTGACATTTTTTTTTTTCATGTTTTTATTTGTGGATGAAAAGTCTAAGAATTAAATTTAACATTCACGGTTTATTTTTTCAACAGACCATTAGATCAGAATCAGTCTTCTTTTCATCTTTCAAAAGAATTTAGCTTTCAATTCAGATCGTCAAACTGTGAAAGGCTCGTGTCGTTGTAGAAAACATATTTACATCTCTTTTAAGAATGTCGTCTATCCAGATATCAAATCAGAATTTGTGAAAAGCCAAAGGGTAATAGACAAGTGATAGAACTCCATTGAAATGGTTTAAATTGACTCTAGCCATCGAGTTATTCATCGTAAGATGTGAAAAGAAAAGCGAACAATATTTCATTAAACCTACCACACAAGAAATTCAACAGGGCTTTTAGAGTAGTTTCTAAATTTCCACTTTTCTTGTAGGGACGAGGTGCCCGTGTTAAGGTCTAGTAAGGTCCTGGTTGGTTTATTTTCTCAGCTCCTATCAGCGTCACTGCACACCAATTCAAGGATAAGTACAGAGCCATGATATCTTAGTTCAATAAAACCATGGACTGCAGGAACATGAATCTAGATTTGAATCTACTTTTACTGCTTTTTAGTGTTTTTTTCGGTATTTTACAGCAATTATAACAAATATTGACAAATACTTTTATATGTGAGACTCTTTTTTTTCTGAAATCAAACTTTAAACACAAATAATTATAAATGATTGTCTTTTAATAGCGTTTAATGCGCCATTCGAGACTTTTCAAGTTTTTGTCTCTAGACTTAATTTACTTACATTAATGAGATTTTTTAAATTATAAATCCTGCGAGGTTTGAAATTGTTCATACATAATTTATTTTATGTGACATAGTTTAAAATCATAAATTATGAACATAAAAGTGTTGTTTTGTGGCTCTTAACATATTGGATTGGTGATTGGTAATTTTGGTCAGGAAAATAAAAATAAATCTACATGAAGATATAGGTCAAAACACACTTCAAGGGAGATTATTGGGTGAAATATCATAGTTTTCTCAATATAAGATCGTTTTTACAGTAGATTATACTTAAAAACTTTAATCTTTTTTTTTAAATAGATCAGTAATTCAAATAAAAAAATACTTGAAAAGGGTAATTTTAAAATAAAATAATAAATGTTTTAATAAATATAGGTCAGAGTTATATCATGCTTAGATTAAGAGAGATAACTAAGTATCTATTTCTACATGTATATGTAAACAAAAGAAGTAGCTCAGTCGAGATCCAATCTTGGAAACCAGATTTGAGCCAAGCCGAAGATGATCACCCGAATTAAGCATAGCCAGATCTGACACACATATTTAATATCCGTTTTTCAGGCCTGGCCCAGATGCTGGCAGGGGGGTGCTCACCCAAGTTGGGCTTAGCCAGAACAAGCTCGCTCACTCACTAATATGAAAGCACTTATTCAGATCTGACCCATGCCTGACAAAAAGTACTCATCTGGTCCAGATCTAGAATGACCATATCTGTATTATACTATGCCTACTGTTAAAAAACAATAAATGATTAACTTAATTATCACTTGTAAGTGTTTAAATTATATGATTATTGGGTTGAACAGTTCTTGAATTAGGAACCAGGAGATCGATCTAGGGGAAATAAACCAAAGTTATTGTAAATTACCAGACAACATTCATTACACCGAATGCTATGAGTTAAGTGAAATACAACTTGGTTGAAGTAGGATAGTATTGATTTGTCAAACCAAGTCTAAAAGAGGTTTTCAATACTTTATATATCGGGGGTCACAATAAAAACGTCCGAAACTTTGACGGGAAGACTTCCAGCTGTTAATAAGCCGATTTCTTTAAAAATTCTCACATATATACTTGAAGATATCGTTGTCCAACCCTTACAATAGTAAAATCATCGAATATAAATTATACAACTGCCTCGGAACAAACTAACATGTCAAACAATTCAATATCGGAGCAAATTACTTTTTTCATCCGGTTTTGATGCCCACTTCGACCACCAATCTCAACCATCTTTAGATGCTGTTGCGCTGGCTGAACTGAACAGCAGGATGGTCGCTTCTTGGAAGAAGGTTACCTTTAGACAAGATCCGTGGTAGTATCGAAGTATGGAAAAACAGTTAATATTGGTGGCCGAAGTGGTGAAGTCACATTAAACACAGGTTGAAATAGGTAATGTGCAACGATATTGAATTTTTACTTGGTATTTTGTTTTGGACAGTACTTGTACAAATTTTAATAAATGACAGAACCAGATTTTTAGAACGGATTTTCTTCTTGCATTGGATCGTTATCTACTACATTTAGATTTGTTTTTTATCTTTTTTACTACATAATTTAATACGTTAAAAACGCAAGTTACAATGTCAGAAAGTCATGTTAAGCATGATAGTGCAATTGTCAGTTGAAGGCAGAGAACTGCATTTAAACATACAGACAACAAACATGTAAGTTTTAATCTTATATTTTGCAAACAAATGTTTTTTCAGATCATTTGAAAAATTCTAAATGTAGTTTAGTACGCTACGATTCCCCCCAAAAAATTTAATTCTTGTATTTTAATTTTGTGATATTATAAAAAAACATTTGAAAATACTGCGTTCGTTGTACATTATATATCAAAACATTGACCAATGAGAAGCGTTTAAAGAAACAATATGGTATATTGTAACTTTCTTATTGTCGGTACTCTGGACATGAATCGTATGACGAGCTGAGGGGATTATACGTTGCAATACGACAACGCAGACTCTCAGATATCTTCAGATATGGCAGTACAGTAAGACCCTCTCGATGTGTGATACACATACATATGGAAGCCGGATGCGGCCATTCGAAATCTCGTGTTCTCGCCTTAGTTTAGAGGGCGAGAAAGCGAGAAGGCGAGAAGGCGAGAAAGCGAGAACGCGAGAAGGCGAGAAGGCGAGAACGCGAGAAAGCGAGGGACGAGAACGCGAGAAGGCGACAACACGAGGAAAACAGCACGAGAATGCGAGAAAATGAGGGCGAGAAAGCGAGGAAAATTTTCCTCGTGTTCTCGCGTTCTCGCCTTTGTAAATTTTGATAACAGGGTGCTTTTCCTCGCGTTCTCGCGTTCTCGACCTTCGTTTTTCTCGCTTTCTCGCCTTCTCGCTTTCTCGCGTTCTCGCGTTCTCGCTTTCTCGCCTTTTCGTGTTCTCGTGTTCTCGCTTTCTCGTGTTCTCGCTTTCTCGCGTTCTCGCGTTCTCGCTTTCTCGCCTTTTCGTGTTCTCGTGTTCTCGCTTTCTCGTGTTCTCGCTTTCTCGCGTTCTCGCTTTCTCGCGTTCTCGTCTTCTCGCTTTCTCGCCTTCCGGTTTTACGACAATCATTTAATAAGCATGCGTATTAGGCTATTGCTCATTTTTCCTAAAAATAATGTATGAATCGGATTGGGGAACAGGCTTGCGCCTATATGGAACCCCTCTCCTTTACATAGAAAATGTACAATAATTATAACTAGAGCCACATGTGGCACAGAGTGGGACTTTGCAAATGTGCTAATTGCTAAGGGGAATTTAAAAAAAATGGGCCCTGAACGTTGATCCGAAGTATCAAAGAAGTCGACAACTTTTAAATTTTTTGATTTTTTGGAAAGGTTGTGAAACCGGAAGTAGTCACCAGATCTGACATTTGAACATACCATCCGAAAACCTTTATCAGTACTCTTCAACCTACTGAAGGTCAAGGTCACTCAAGGTCAAATTCACAAGAAACAAGTCTTTAAAATTTGGAAATGTATACAGTAATAACACCGGAAGTTGACGCTAGACATCAAATATGAAAGTATAAATGAACAGCTAAAGTCAATGACCTTTGATCCTTAAAAGGTCAAGGTCAACAAAGGTCAAGGTCAAAAACGGAAAAAATATTTTTTTTGACCCTGTTCCCATTTTTGAACCATAAAGCCGAAATCTATGAACCTTTAACATAAGCTGAATAAAGCAATGCTGTAACTGTATGCAAGGTCATTTTTTGAAAAAATTTAAACTTTACCTTTTTTTTTTGATAAACAAAATTTTGACAAAACAAATTTTTACCCGGATGTGCCACGCCCAAGTCAGATTTTTTTATGCTACTTTATTTATATTAATAACATCTTACTATGGTTGAATTATCAAGCCTTTGCATCTATTGGTTAACGCGATATACAATCATAAATGTCAAAAAAGGTCAAAATCTATAATCGGAAATTTTGAAATTAATAAACCTTGTTCCCTTTTTTGAACTATACATCCGAAATAGCTGAGATTTTGATATAATTGAGATAAAGTAATGAGGTTGGTGTGTGCAGAAGCATTTTTCAAAAAAATGCTGTCTATATGGATTTTTTCCAGACAACAAAATATTAACAAAATTAAAATTTAACCCGGATGTGCCACGCCCAAGTCAATTTTTGTTTGATGGATACATTTATATTGGGTATGTTCAATTATGTTACAATTTTCAAGTCTCTAAACTTAATAGATCATAAACTATGCATATATTAAAGTCGAAAAAATCAAAAAATCGGGTAAAGGTTTTCAAAATTGCAAAATTTAGAAAAAAAATAAGTTTGCCTTTTAACACATTGTGATATATCGTTCGATAGAGCTCATTCAGCTCATTCAGAATATGCAAAAATAAACTCCCTAGGTTAATTAGGTCACCTGTAGCAGAAGTACAAAGTTGCGAATTTGGCTATTTTCGGACAGCAATAAAACCGGAAGTTGATATCGGAAGTCAAATATCTAGGTATCAGCTGATAGCCTAGGTCAATGACCTTTGACCTACTAAAGGTCAAGGTCAGCAAAGGTCAAGGTCACGAGATATAAGCCTTCAAATAGTGAAAAAATTCAATTGCAAATTGCAAAAAAGCAAAATCGAAATTCAAAAATCGGCTTCCTGCGATCTCTTTTAATTTTTATGTTCTTTCATTTGACACCAAAATTTTGAAATTCGGTTCAGCCAAATTGGCTGAATAAAAATCGGAATGTTTCAGGAAAATCAAAATGGCGGCCTAAGTTCTACTTCCGGGTTGAATTTTATTTTAAAATCGGCTGTAGAATTACTTTGGCTACCGCTCAACAAAATTTCGTTGAATTTCATAAATATCGCCGGAAGTTATTCAACCGGAAGTGAAAATCGATTTTCCCCTTTAACCGGAAGTGACGCAAAAATTTTGAATACGTCAAATTGTTTACATTAGTGACATGCATCTTTTATTAAAATTTCAGATTAATCCGAAAAAAACTAAAATTTAGTCCAAAAATTTCGAAAATCGGCAAAAAAATTTATGCTACGAATTTACGAAATTTGAAATTTTTTAACTCGTATGACATCGGAATTTAGTCACAGATTCCGAAAATGAAAACCCGAGGAAAATCGACCCAAAAATGTAGCTTCCAGAGTCGAAAAACCGGTTATTACTGAGGTTGCAATGTGCAATTTGCACTTTTGCAAAAATGTTCCAATTTATATTTAAAAAATAGGTCGCCATGATGCGACATCAGAACATATTTCAGAAATGTTGCAGCTAGCATAGTTTAGGCTGTGTGCCCTGTGTAACTTTCGAAAAAAAAAAAAAAAAAAAAAAGAATTGACATTTCGAAAACAAACTGGGACTTTGCGGTAGCAAAGTCCCACAACTATATTTTACTACTAATTACAGATAGCTATACACACATTGATCTGTTAAAGATAGAGAAAGTTTGCTTATAATCGCTTTGTTAGATCCAAATATTTATGAAGTTTGTTAAATATCTCAATTGATGAAGATGTGCCATTAGTTCCATAAAGTAAAATGCTGTTGTATTTTCCGTAATTGGAAAATTTGAAAGTCTATAGGAGAATAAAACTAGTTTTATTTCGTTATGCGACTGAAGAAAAGATTTGATATGGAGATTATTCGGCTATAATATGATATAATTTGAAAAAGAAATTGAGCCACTCAGTCTCATAATGTGGTAATCAAGAGAGAAAAACTAATTTTAGTTCTAGATTTGGATAGAGAATGGCTTTCCAATAGGAATTATTGCACTGTAATCGATCCGTGAAATATAATAATAAACCGGAAGGCGAGAAGGCGAGAAGGCGAGAACGCGAGAAAGCGAGAACGCGAGAACGCGAGAACACGAGAACGCGAGAAAGTGAGAACGCGAGAAAGCGAGAAAGCGAGAACGCGAGAAAGCGAGAAAGCGAGAAAAACGAAGGTCGAGAACGCGAGAACGCGAGGAAAAGCACTCTGTTATCAAAATTTACAAGGGCGAGAACGCGAGAACACGAGGAAATTTTTTCTCGCTTTCTCGCCCTCTTTTTCTCGCGTTCTCGCCCTGTTTTATCGTGTTGTCGTGTTCTCGCGTTCTCGCCCCTCGCTTTCTCGCGTTCTCGCTTTCTCGCTTTCTCGTGTTCTCGCGTTCTCGCCTCCTGATTTTCATATGCGAGAAAGCGAGAACACGAGATGGCCGTATCCGGCTTCCATACATACACGATAATTGTGGGTGATGATTTATCATCACGATTACCCCTGTCATTGCTGCAGTTTTTATATAGTATTTTTTGAAGGTCTATATACCCCCGGTCTTCACCCATTTTTCTCGGCGACTCAAACCAAGCTTAGTAGCAGTTCATCGACCCTGAACTATGCCCGATTTTGAATCAAGAAAACTGTCAATGTGTTAAAATAAAACACTGTTTATTATCATATAAAGTTATGCAACATCAACATTATTACTTCTTAACTGTTAAAATTATCGTAAAAATCGTTATAAACGAGGACCCTACAGGTCCTACTGCACTGCGTGGTACTAACCATAAATGTTCTTTCGATCCATGTGACACTCGACAACCCCTGCCACCCTTTCAGGTAGCGTCATTAGTACGCTTTAAGTTGTTGCATGGAAGGTTTATACCATTAAGTCTTCAAATGGCTTGGACAAGCTGGATGCCAGTATACTAAGGTGGATGTAATCAGTAACGACGCCCAGGAATTTATCTTTTCGATTACCGTATATTATTTAGATTTCCTCTCACTATTACCTTATTCACTTTGACATAGAGTAAACAATGGCGTCCGCAGACTTTTTTTTAAGGAGTCAGGCCCAGGGGCGAAGAAAATTTAGTAACCAGAAAGCTTAGTTTTGCACATTTTTTTGATTTTCATATTTTTATCTTTTTTTCCAGGGGAAGGGGGATAACAGTAGGACACAAACACTTCAGCTAATATTGATAGCCGCCATCTCGTAATGTGTTGTTCTTTATTCTATCGACAAAATCTGATTAGATGTACGGGTTCATTCCCATGGAGTCACCGCTTAGGTCAAAACGAACCATGTAGAAACGAAAAACGATGACTTCCCGGGAATTGTTAAAAAATTGGATTTTGAAAACAATAGGATTATTGTTTGTTATCTTAGCAGACTAAAACCTTCTTAATCGGGTTAAAACCAATTAAACAAAAATGTCTTCAAATAATTTGTTTAACATTTTAAAAACATATAACAAACTATATTTTAATTTTAACAAATGTGAAAAGTAATCAGAAAATACTAGAACATTTGATTTAAATATATTTGATTGATATCAAATGGATTTGGATACAAATTTCGAGAACTGAGTAAAAAAAATCCTATCCATAAAGAAATACATACAAATTATTACAGATGGGGCAGACAATATATATATTATGAAAACCAAAATGTAAAAGGTGCACAGAACAACAAAAACACGAAGTACAATGTAGAGAATGGTCGAGAAAAGAAGTAAGAAACAGACATTATTAAAGATAAGATAATACCTTATCACAAAGGAAAACCACAAGTTGAAAAACGTTTCGAATTTTTAATGGATTTTCGAACGAGTAAAATTAATTCCAAAATCAAGATATCAGATAAATTAGGATCACCCCAAGGAATGCATCTAACTCAAGGTTAAAGCAATGAGACGAATTATTAAGTAAATGTTCCCTAGAACATTTACTTAGTAATTCCCTCTCAATTTTATACAGATTACACTTAAAGAAATAATGATAGGCGCCTATCATGACTTCTTTGAGTTAAAACTGTATAAAATTGAGAGGGAATTACTAAGTAAATGTTCCCTTATACATTTAACACCCAAAGAAGTCACGATAGGCGCCTATCATGACTTCTTTGAGTGTAAACTGTACGAGGTGATATTTACTTAGTAATTCGTCTCATTGCTTAAACCTTGACCTAGATGCAGCCCTTGCGGTTGATCCTAATTTATCTGATATCCTCAATTTGGAATCAATCTAAAAAACGTATTAAAAATTCGTTTTTGAACACGTTTGTGGTTTTCCTGGGTGATTAGGTATTATCTTATCTTTAATAATGTTTTTTTCTTACTTCTTTTCTCGACCATTCTCTACATTGTACTTCGTGTTTTTGTTGTTTTGTGCACCTTTTACATTTTTGTTTTCATAATATATATATTGTCTGTCCCATCTGTAATAATTTGTATGTATTTCTTTATGGATAGAATTTTTTTTATTAAGTTCTCGAAACTTTTATCAAAATCCATTTGATATCAATAAAATATGTTTAAATCAAATGTTCTTGTATTTGTTGATTCCGTTTCACATTATTGTTAAAATTAAAGTATAGTTTGTTATATGTTTTTAAATGTTAAATAAATTGTTTGAAGAAATGTTTGTTTAATTGGTTTTAACCCGATTAAGTAGGTTTTAGTCTGCTAAGATAACAAGAAATAATCCTATTGTTTTCAAAATCCAATTTTTGAACAAATTCCAGGGAAGTCCCCGTTTTTCGTTCCTACATGGTTAGTTTTGACCAAAGCGGTGACTTCGTGGGAATGAACCCGTACATCTAATCAGATTTCGTTGATAGAATAAAGAACAACACATTACTAGATGGCGGCTATCAATATTAGCTGAAGTGTTTGTGCCGTACAGTAATCCCCCCTCCCCTGAAAAAAAAGATAAAGATATCAAAATCCAAAACGTGCGAAACTAAGCTTTCGGGATGCTAAATTTTCTTCGCCCATGGGCCTGACTCCTAAAAAACAAATCTGCGGACGCTCTTGTTTAGTCTGTGTCAAAGTCCATAAGGTTATTTTAATCAGTGCATTTAAATTGGTGTTGCTTCTTGTAACCTTCTGGCTTTGACGATATTTTTGATTAACGGAATTGTTTTGCTAGAGAAAAAAATGATACACGTCCTCATGCCAATGCCCCTACAAAAAGTATGGTGTGAATATGCGTTGACTCTACGTCTACAAAGGAATGGTGTGGGTACACTCTGTCTACAAAGGGTATGATGTGGGTACACTCTATGCCTACAAAGGGTATGGTGATGGTATGCGTTGACTCTATGCCAACAAAAGGTGTGGTGTGGGTATGCGTTGACTCATGCCTACAAAGGGTATGGTGTTGGTATGCGTTGACTCTATGCCTACAAAAGGTGTGGTGTGGGTATGTGTGGACGCTATGACAACAAAAAGTCTGGTGTGGGTATGTGTTGACTCTATGCCTACAAAACATGTGGTGTGGGTATGTGTTGACTCTATGCCTACAAAAGGTGTGGTGTGGGTATGTGATCACTCTATGCCAACAAAATGTGTGGTGTGGGTATGTGTTGACTCTATGCCTACAAAAGGTGTGGTGTGGGTATGTGTTGACTCTATGCCTACAAAAGGTGTGGTGTGGGTATGTGATGACTTTATGCCTACAAAAGATGTGATGTGGGTATGCGTTGATGAATCAGTAAAACCTGTCATACATTCACACAAGCGGATTCCATTTTATTTCACCAAAATTGACTAACAGATCACATTCATTCTGTCACCACCTCCAAACAACATAGCTCATTTAGAAACGTTGTTTTTTAAAAAATGTTCAAGATTAAAAAAAAAATTACTCTTTGGTTCTGAAATAAAAGCTCTGGCCACTTGTTTAAAGCGATACCACCAACTTCTCAAACTTGGCCTATAATAGTATAATATATTCATCATTGATGTCAAAAGTATGCAAACAGAATCCTAGAAACCCATAAAACATGAACTTAATTTCCCTAAAATTACAGGTTATTGATGAAAAACGCTTAAAATATCTGTAAGCGTTTTTGAATTGTTTCTATATAACATGCTCTTTTGAATTTATGGGATTATACAGACAATGTATGATTATGACACTAGCTAATAAAAATCCGTACAAGCAAAACAATTTCGTTAATCAAAATCGCATCCAAAATCCACAACAAGTTGCCTAATGAATATAAACTTATATTCACCAAGTTTGAGAATTATGATTCTTTTTTATCATTCTTAGAGGTAATATTCCTTTAAAATGGTTTATTGTTATTCATAATGCCGAACTAACCCCCAAGACGCAACAGGTTAGAATTAGAATGTTCTAAAGAACTCGTGGATTGAAAGTACCTAAAAACAATGTATCATACTTTGTGACGATGCCTTTATCAGAAACATAAAATACGAGATAAGAAAGCCTTGGCGTGCAATGCCAATGTTTGGTGAATTTCAAATGGGTTGGGATAATGTTGTTATTCGCTATAATTATCTAAAATAATGCTACCTTAATATATTTTGAGTATTATGAGGGTTTCATTCCTTGCTTTTTTTTTCAACAAAAGCCGTTTTCAGATTTTTCTGATGTGGATTTTTTTGACAATAATAGAAAAATGGGGAGCAGCCAAACAAGTGTTTTCTTTCGTTCCAACTCAATATATCACAAGATATCATTATTTATTCCAAAACCTTTCTATCTTCTGTCTATCTATTCATGAATGAATGTAATAAAAAGTTAAAAAAGGGTTATTTTTACTAGAAATTTTGACATACCAGAATCAGTCCTTAGATGTTCCTTCATACAACAATAATACAGATAAATCCTTGATACCAATATATTTAGTTTCTCTTGTAGAAAGAAGTTAATTTGGATCTTAAAATAAAGTTTTTCTGTAACTGAGGCTGAATTGTCTAAGAAATTTTTTAAAGCCCCAGATGGTCAAGTGTAGTGACTTTCAAGAAAGCATTACATACAGTGACAGCATTTATTGTTCAAGCTGACAAAAATAAATAATTAATTTATAATTTGGAATGTATAAATAAATGAAGGGAAGACATCCAAGATGTAAACCAAGTTGCCAGTCCTGTCTATTCCATTCTGGAAATTTATACATGGACTTCTAAACACAACTTGGTGATAAT
Organism: Lottia scabra; assembly: GCA_029955415.1. NCBI lineage: Eukaryota > Metazoa > Mollusca > Gastropoda > Lottiidae > Lottia > Lottia scabra. The sequence goes on along the minus strand of JARJEI010000021.1, from coordinate 2,637,226 downwards.
AAGTTTTAATTCCGGACACGACTAAAGCGGGATTAGATGCTATCAACTAGGATTTGAAGTAGCTCAACTTTCCGGACAGCGTCCAAGGTAGGAGAACCTTAAGGGAGGTGTACAGCTTTCAGGACCACGTCCTAGGTAGTGGAACCAATATCTAACTAGCAATAAATAATGTTGCTTACTTCAAAGATCAAGGCCAGGAGGTCTTATTGACCATCTCTAGATACCAAGACCCGGAGCTTGTTGACTTAGCTCCTATTATTGCTATTTTATGATCCTTATAGACTGTCCTAGATATCGTAGACTAAGACCTAGTCTACACACCTGCCTGGTTTAATCTCAACCAGAATCTATTTTCTTCCCTTCAGTGATCAATGATCCAAAGTAAAGTTTTTGTTACATTCATTATAAATTTTAAAAATTATCAATAACGGTGAAATATTCAAATAGGGTTGTGCATATCTTTCTTCTAAATCCAAATGTCAACTACATCTTAACTCATTCAGTCTTTAAGGTATGAATCTTAGATACATTCAGCTCAAAAACTTAAAACACTATTTTAAAACTCAAACGAACTGAAATCTTCAAGACGAACTAAATATATTGCTATCAAGGATTTATCTGTATCAAAGACCACGAAGTATCTCAAAGTCCTGTATTGTAACTATACTCTCTCCTGTCCATTTTTAACTTCTCATTTCATCCAGCCGCTGGTGGATAGACAGAAGATTGTTTTGAATGAATGAATGATAACTAGGTAATTGAAGAATGATTGTATTAGCAGGTTTTGAAAAGCAATTTTTGTAAAAATTAATCCGACTTTTATGAAATTGAGAACAATGATATCGATATCATTAATTTCAATGGATTATTCATTTTAGAATTTTTTATGGTCTTGAAATATAGGCAATTAATAGATAACAATAAGGAATAAACATTACCAGTTAAATCAGAACTATATGGTGACAAAATTTAGAAGTTCGTATATACACAAGTACTCTCATTTTTACAAGAGCGTGGATTTGTCCAAAAAATAATTTTGAGGACGATCTAGGATGGATGGAGCCGAAGCGCCGCAACCGCAAGCCCAAACATCTGGTACATTCTCAAAAATATTTCGGAATTTGAGTTGCAATAGGGACTTCCTACTCTGATTTTCATCTGATCGATTTTGATTCTTCAAAAAATCTTACTTGCAAATCAAATTATAGATTCTGAGAACCTAACCTATTTTCTTCCAATCAGCGTTGGTTAAATCTCTTACGAAGTGACTCAATTATTAATCATTTGGTATTTTGATTGACAGCAAAGATGTATTTAAAAGCTAGTTTGATAACCTAACCATCTACATGATTGTATTATTTACTTAGTAGGCTAATATTAAATATTATAACGGAAATTATACTTGCGGTTTTCCATTTGTCCATTTTAAATACATTGCACTCATAATGCGTTCAGACAGCTTCAATAGATTGTGAAATTTATTTTTTTATCAAAAACATTTTCTTTAAAAAACATTATTTCGGAAAATGTCACTCTTTCATTTCGCCATTTTTAGGAAAATAACCCACCTGAAAACTTGATTTTAAATGGAAGGGAGCTTTAGAAATGGGACACACAGTGTTACGTTTTTGTCAAGTTTGAAATCGATAGTTCAATGCGAAGGGTTTATTAGTCATGGGAGCAACGGTTAGATCGGTGTGATCGTATACCGTTGCTACAGTAACCTGTCCTTACCATGGATATTTTTAAAACAACGTGTCTGGAGTAACTCATTTCTATTTTAGTTTCTAGAAGTTATATTACAAGTGCTTTACTAACCCTGAACATTTCAAAACAACATGTCTAGAGTAACTCATTTCTATTTTAGTTTCTAGAAGTTATATTACAAGTGCTTCAGTAACCCTGAACATTCCAAAACAACATGTCTGAAGTAACTAATATCTATTATAGTTTCTAGAAGTTATATTACAAGTGCTTTACTGACCCTGGACATTTCAAAACAACATATCTAGAGTAACTCATTTCTATTTTAGTTTCTAGAAGTTATATTACAAAACTTTACTAACCTTGAACATTTTAAAAACAACATATCTAGAGTAACTCATTTCTATTTTAGTTTCTAGAAGTTATATTACAAGAGCTTTATTGACCCTGAACATTTTTAATACAACATATCTAGAGTAACTCATTTCTCTTTTAGTTTCTAGAAGTTATATTACAAGTGCTTTACAATTCCTGAACATTTTATACAACATGTCTAGAGTATCTGATTTCTCTTCTAGTTTCTAAAGTTATATTACAAGAGCTTTACTGTCCCTGAACATTTTAAAAACAACATATACCTTAAAATAAACAATTCACTTTCTATTCCAATATATTTTTTTTGTATGGCGTTGTCTCACTAAAATACGAGTCGTATTTTTAACTTGAACACGCTGAATATTCTTGATGCAAATGGAATGAAAGGCTCAAAATTCGTCTATTAGTTGTGGACATTGTAACTGATAAGCTTTGCTTAAAAATAACCAAGCCAAAGTATGATTGGTCAATAATGTACATGTAGACATGTGCTGCAGTGCGGACAAATAGAGTGGCCCAGAATGGCTCTTATTGTACTGCATATCTTACTGGATCCTTGTATGATCGTTTCAGGTCAACTAGTATTGAACATATAAGTCAACTTTCTTAAAGGAATTACACCTCTTAGAATGATCAAGAATAAGAGTTTATATTCATTAGGCAATTTGTCTGTTGTCATAACTATACGATATAATCTGATAAATACAGAAAACTACCATGTATATTATAATTTCTCCTAGATAAACAAAATATTAAGCTTTTTATTAATCGTTTTTCAATAATAACTTGTAGTTTTACGGAAAATTACTTAGTTTTATGGTTTATTTGATTCTGTTACTGACATATTTCAGTATTGAAGTACTAGATTTGTGTTATATATAATGAACAATTTTCTATGATATATGTATGATGAATATTTTTAAAGGATATGTATACTTCATTTTTGTTTAATATATATGTATTATTAATATATGTTTGGTATAATGTATAATACATATTTATTTGATATATGTATAATGTGTATTTGTTTTAGATATGTATAATGCATATTTGTTTGGAATATGTACAATATATATTTTGTTATGTATAATTAATATTCGTTTGATATACGTATAATGTATATTTATTTTATATATGTATGATGTATATTTGTTTGGAATATGTATATTTGTCTGAGATATATATAATAGATATTTGTTTTGGATATGTATAATGAATATTTGTTTGGGATATTTATAATAGATATTTATTTGATGTATGTATAATAGATATTTGTTTGGGATATGATTGTATAATGGATATTTATTTTAGATATGTATATTTGTTTGGTATATGTATAATAAATATTTGTTTGGGATATGTAAAATGGATATTTATTTTAGATATGTATTAGGAATATTTGTTTAGGATAATATGTATTATAAATATTTGTTTGAGATATGTAAAATGAATATTTATTTAGGACAACATGTATTATGAATATTTGTTTAAGATATGTAGGCTATATTTATTTATATGTATATTTGTTTGGGATGTATAATGCATATTGTTTCAAAAGAATTTTACCTCTTACCTGATTCTAGTATTCACTACTTTATGAAATTCTGTTTATTTTTTGGAATTCTTAATAAATAATCTTAGTTGAAAACAGTTGATTATTACAAGTAAACGTCTTCTTTAAGTTAACTGACATCACAGTTAATCACATTCACAGGAAATTTCTAAACCTACAATTATACAAAAAATTTTGGTATTTTTGTTTGTGTTTCAGGAACTATAAAGCTTCAATTTTTACTTTTCCAACACTGTCTTATATTCCTGCAACTCTTATAACGGACAGAGATTTAGGTCCTACTTTCAAGGGATACTACCTCTTAAAATGAACAAAAGATTTAAGTTCTCAAACTAAGATTATAATATATTCAGCAAAGGTGTGTACAGTAAACAAATAGAATCAAATAAATTTTCTATAAAATTACAGACTATTATTAAAACTGTACTGTAATGGGCCTCATCAGGCAAATGGAAAGCAACCCAGTTTTATGTCACACTGTACTGTGAAACATTGGGCAAATGGAAAGAATCCAAGTTGTCCCACTGTACTGTACCCCTTTGGGCAAATTAAAAGTAACCAAGTTTTATGTCCCACTGTACTGTGAAACATTGGGCAAATGGAAAGCAACCAAGTTTTATGTCACACTGTACTATGAATCATTGGGCAAATGGAAAGAATCCAAGTTTTCCTACTGTACTGTACCTAATTTGGCAGATGGAAAGAATCCAAGTTGTCCCACTGTACTGTACCTATTTTGGCAAATAGGAAGCTACCAAGTTGTCCTACTGTACTGTACCTAATTTGCCAAATGGAAAGCAACCAAGTTGTTCCGCTGATGTGTAGGCTACATTAAACGATTAATGAAATGCCATTGTTGGTGTTCTTTTTTAGATTATGAACCTACATAAGTATAACCCACATCAAAATACAACAATATGAAACAGGCAAATATCACAAGATTAATTATCATTATAGAATAAGAGCAAACTTACAACAACGGTAACTGTCTGTGACTTCTACTGTATTGTGTTTTTTTTTCTCACTTGTCATATCAACTGTATCTTCTGTGTAATTTTTACCCTTGATCACATTACGTAGATATGAAACAAAAATATTTGAATTGTGTATTTAAAATGAAATCTGATTTCAAACTATTTTAAGGCTTCAAGGGAATGTTCAGTATTTTCGAGGGTCGATTTGAGCCTTTAATATTATGTAAATAGCCTCCAGAAGTACTAGAACTGCACAAAAATCGTTTGCCACGTAAAGTAATGGTAGAAGCTCTTTTAAAATAGAGACACAATGATTAACTCGACTAAAGAAATTTTCAGGAATAAAATATCATGGTTTTATTTCAAATTAACAAAATATAATCATTCCACTTACCTTAAATTTCAATATTTGATTTTGTTGAGATCCTTAATGACCAGTTTAAACTACCTGTACAGTCAAGGATTAAAATTTGAATGTGTAGAAACAAAAGAACAGGTGAAAGGTGTTCAGTTATAACTCACCGGTCTGAAAAGTGTTCAGTTATAGCTTTAACTCCAGGTTACTATTTGAGTGGTAGAGATTGGTGTTCAGAAAGCCTGTTTGATTCTCATAAAACGGATTCAGCTAAATTCGGATTGAAACACCGCAATTAAGATTTGAGGATATTTTTAATTTCATCCAATCAGATTTAAAACTTTGTGTACCAGGTTCAGTTTCTGAAGCAATCAATCAGGGTGCATTGAGGAAAACAGTTAAAAGATTACAGTGCCAATTTTAAAGGAATACTACCCTTTAGAATGATCAATAAAACAAAATTCTCAAAAATGGTGAATACGAGTTCATTATATTCATGAGGCAACTTGTCTGGAGTCATAATGATACTGTATAATCTGTTAAATCCAGAAAACTAATTTATATATATTAGGTAATATACAAAGTATTAAGCGTATTATCGAGCGTTTTTCAATAATAACCTGTAATTTAATGGAAAATTAATTCCAAATTATGAATTAAAAGAAAATCGAACGAACTGCAATAAGATATCAGAACCAGAGTGTCCTGCCTACCAACTCTTAATATTGAGCTCCCTTGATGGTCTGAACCCATTTACAATTATTGGTATCATTATCGACAGTGTAGTCTGAGTTGCCAATGTTCTTCTTAGAATTGGGATTGCTTCCCTTTGTTCACGTATTCTATACTCGGCGAAAACGTCTTCTCTATATATACCTTTTCCTGCCTTTTTGCAGTCGTTAAATTTCTGCATTTGTTAATATTCATAAGACAGATGCACAAATTACCATTTGAGCAAAAAGTAACAATATTTGATCATATTATGCTACTGTTATAATATAAGTGACAATAAGTTAAACTTGTTCTTGATTTTTTTGTACCAGAGCTATGTTGTCGAAAACTTAACTACATGCGATTTCAATGTTCGAGTCGTCTGAATGGTACACCATAACCATCGATTCAGATTTTTTATCTAATCAGATTACTTATATCTTGATACTCGTTGCGTCACATCATCGCGCAAACCATCACCAACGATGTTACATTCAGATTTATGTGTACACATGGGAGACAATAATTAATTTTCAATGCATGTACTTTTTCTTGAAGATAGCACACATTTTCCTTTTAATGATATATAGTAGATGGATGACAGACAGATAACGTGTCTGTCAGTTCAAGATGATTGTTATTTTGAAGCTGGTGCATACTGCGACGTTAATAACATCTCAACATATGGACACGTTTCAGCTTTATAACATATCTACATAACCTAATAGAATAACAACCAAAGGCACGATAAAAGAGTTCCATATACCACAGATAAGATGATTTGATAACAATATAAAGACAATGTTATAAGTAAGTTTTATTTACATTCCTCACAACATTATCAAATGAACAGAAATAAATCCGAGCGTAATTTTTCTAATACCATTAATTCGTGACAGTGGAAACGTCGGAGTCACGCTGCAACAAGATGGCATTACCAGTAATTCTAATCAAACTTGATTTGGTCTTTGTTAATTCAACAAATAATAGTAATTCAAACTAAGGCTTGTATTTTAGATAATGACTAACGCTGGTAAATGGTTATCGTAATACTGATTTTAATACAATGACGGCGCCAGTGTGGGTTCTAGGGGACATTATAAAATTGTTTTTCCCATTTGCACCCTCACGTTTTTATCAGAATCTACCGAATTTAATTATATTTTTCTTTTTTAAGGACTTCACCCTCACCCCCCTTCACCATCATGTCTTACATGTCTGGAATATCAACTCCAACAGTTGTACCTCCATGTAATGGTCTACCCCAGGGCTTCTCAAATGGCAGCCCGTGGGCCAAATCCGGCCCGCGACGCCCTCAAGAGTGGCCCATCATGAGTGACCCCTTCTACTAAAACGCTCTGCTCGCTATGTTAGCCAAGTTCTATATGTCCCTAATATTTTTTTCATAACATTGAATTTGGCCCTTTACAAAAATAAATTGAGATGGTCTGGTTTACCCCCAATTTACAATTTGTTTCTGGGAGTCTGGTGCCGCCACTGATCAAATAGTCTTTCTTCCATTCTTAGATCAATCCAGTTTCCACTGACAGTGATATTCGTGGGAGAGGCTGACATGGAAAATTATCGAATAGAACAGTAAATCGATCATTGTATATGTCACAACTTGTGCATGTTTAAGACACCATGACAGTTGGAAATCTGTAATGAGTAAGCCGATACAACTGCCCTTGCATAATGTATTGTAACACTGATTTCAAATATTTCTTTTCATATTGTGATAATATCAATCAAGTTTTCCCTGTCAGTGATGGGGAAGGGAGAGGCAAGCGTGGAAAAGATCTTTGTCAATCTGATCAAGAAGAATGACGAGACCCTTCTAACTGTTACATGTAATCGGTAGAACTGAACAAATACTTCGTCCTTTAGCTCGAGACATTTTTTTCAATCCAGAGGGTTGACATGGAGCGAGGAATTTGATCAGTTACAGTAAACCGAGGTACCGTGTACTTCAGGTCATGTGCGTTAAATATCTCCCAGCAGTAACAGTTAACAATTGTTTCGTTTTTGATTGACATAATCATAATTTTCAATCCTGTCAGTGCTGCAGGTGAAATAAATGTCCAGCGGTTGGGATAAACTGAGTCTAAAATATGTGTCGTTTACAGATCCATCAACCGTTAGAAATCACCTACTTCCACCAAATCAGACAACATAGTCTATTAAGCCATTTAGACTGAACAGTGAACCAAGGCAGGTGTACTACAGGCTGTGCCCGTTAATCTAAAGTGTGATCTAATGCAATTGTGCTGGCTTCAGCCTGATTATAACTTATAAAAAAATTATCATTATTAATAATCTTAATGTCTACTTTGCACTCTGTATGACGTTCATTAGACAAGTCGTAAAATATTCATTTCATTTTAATAAAAAATAGTAATGTCATGAAGAGCTAAATATAAACCAGAAACAACATTAAATTTTTATTAGACTTCAATACAATTAGATAATGTGCGACTTGAACATTACATTAAAAACCAAATTCCTCCAAATTGCCACTGAATAAAACCGAAACGAATTGAAATATTTGACACTAATAACAAGTAAAATTCATCCAATGACAAGACTTCAAATTAGTTTTGGCGACACACGCAATACGATTGACAACAGCTAAATTTAAGATTGCATGTTCCATCCCTTAATTTGGGTTTTATCCGGAACACATTAAACTGTTTTTTGTCCTCAGAATAAAAAAAAAATCGGGCTTAATTTGTTTTTATTACGACACGAAACATCAACGTCAATGGTTTGGAAAGAATCGAAGCATTAAACCGCATTTGAATAATAAAGGTTATTGTCTTGATGGGTAAGACTGCAATTGCGTTTGCTTATAATAATAATAATAAACTCTTTATTTTAAATGGGTCAGAATTAGGCCCAATACCACAAGTGATACGGTCATGTCTACCACTCAGCCCATGGGGACAAACATAGATACAACAATGCGTATGCCTAACTGACTTCAATGGAATGCTTAGTCATACGTCTTGACACCAAAGTCTTATTGTCAACTGTAAACACAGTGCTCGCTACCCAACATTTTGTAATACCAGAAAGATTTGGTCAGATTACGACTTGTTATTTAGAATAACCTTACTGTGTCCATATTAGTCAAATGGCTTTGTTGGTAGAGTCGTTTCTATATATACAACTTTTTCGAAATAGTTGGAACCTTTGACGTTAGACTACTACGAAGATTAGACAAGTCCTGTAAAATAAGAGTACACTAATGCCACTTTTCTGAAAAACTTCCCTTATTGTTCACTGGATGGCGTTTGCCTGTCTTCATTAGCCCAACTGCAACAAGCAGGACGTAAAACTCCATTTCATTTCAATTTCTGCATTCTTTCAGATCATTCGAGGATAAATTTCTGACAATCTGTAAAACTTTTAATGTTCTAAGATCAAAGAAAAGAGAAATAAGTTAGAGAAGATGATTGAAATCAAATGAGAGTTTTACTAGCAGTTTATTTCCTCTGAAAATGAAGTATCGTGTAGTATTTGGTTAAAATAAAGAATCCAATACGGTGAATGACTCCTAATACGGAATTGAAGCAATGATATTGATTAAAAGAGGCGAACAAGACGCATTAAGTAGGAATTTTATTGGCAAAAATATCAAATTATCATTGAATGGGATTCGAAGTCAGTGAGCAAAGTTGGTCAAACGGTGCACCCGATTTAAACAATATCCCACAAGTTTTATTCTAGACATGTCTTAGCTTACACTTTCTTTAGATTCATGTTAAAAATCCATAATCTTTTTGTCCTTCGTCGGTACTTCATCAATAACCTATGTTTCTTCTAGTCGCCGATAATCTAATGAACAATACTCTTAACTGTAAAGATAAATAAAACTGATAGGACAGATCACGAGTTAAAAGTCATGTGTCCGCCCACACCATTCTTCTATAGTTCTGATTTAATAATTGGCAGCTAGAAATACTGATTCAATCGAAGGGTTCATAATGTTAATGAATACATTCTACGCACAGAATGCAGTTTGAATTTTATTAAGACAAGGGCGATACAATCTAATTAGTTTATAATTTCGGATATTTGTTCTTGGTATATTTCATTCTTCTTTGTAAATAACGGGATTTATACCAAGGTTGTGTTCTCCAATAAATTTGTTCATGCCAAATCTGAGTCTTAATATCGAGTATGAAATGTAGGAAAGTAAAACATAGCGCAGCCATTTTGCTCTTTTTTTGATGCCGAACTGTAATCCAGTTTTGATCAAATTAGGCTAGCATGGAAAAGAGACCCCTTATAACTGTTATATGTAATCGGTAGAACTGAACAAATACTTCGTCCTTTAGCTCGAGACATTTCAATTCAGGGTTAACTTGGAGCAAGTAGTCTGGTCAGTTCGAGTAAACCGAGGTCCCGTGTGCTACAGGTTGTATACTTTAAATATCTCCCAACAGTTAGAAATTGAAAAAGGGTATGGGACGTTTTGCAACGTGACAACCAATATGTCCGTTTCGTTTTAGATTGACATAATCAAAATTTTCAATCTTGTCAGTGATGTAGGTGAAAGAGGCGTTTAGCTGTTGGAATTAACTAAAATATGTGCCGTTTACAGATCCATCAACTGTTAAAAATCGCGTTCTTCCACTAGATCAGACCACATAGTCAATTAAGCCATCTAGACTGCACTGTCAACCAAGGCAGGTGTACTACAGGCTGTGCCAGTTAATCTAAAGTGTGATCTAATGCAATTGTGCTGGCTTCAGCCTGATTATAACTTATTAAAAGTTTATCGTTATTAATAATCTTAATGTCTACTTTGCACTCTGTATGACGTTCATTAGACAAGTCGTAAAATATTCATTTCATTTTAATAAAAAATAGTAATGTCATGAAGAGCTAAATATAAATCAGAAACAACATTAAATTTTTATTAGACTTCAATACAATAAGATAATGTGCGACTTGAACATTACATTAAAAACCGAATTTCTCCAAATTGGCACTGAATAAAACCGAAACGAATTGAAATATTTGACACTAATAACAAGTAAAATTCATCCAATGACAAGACTTCAAATTAGTTTTGGCGACACACGCAATACGATTGACAACAGCTAAATTTAAGATTGCATGTTCCATCCCTTAATTTGGGTTTTATCCGGAACACATTAAACTGTTTTTTGTCCTCAGAATAAAAAAAAAATCGGGCTTAATTTGTTTTTATTACGACACGAAACATCAACGTCAATGGTTTGGAGAGAATCGAAGCACTAAACCGCATTTGAATAATAAAGGTTATTGTCGTTATGGGTAAGGTTGCAATTGCGTATGCTTAACTGACTGCAATGGGATGCGTAGTCATACGTCTTGACACAAAAGTCGAATTGTCAACAGTGCTCGGTAGACCTTTCCAAGATCTTGTAATACCAGAAATATTTGGCCAGATTACTACTTCACTAAAGAACAAATATCTAAAATAACTGTGTCCATATTAGTCAAATCATGTACAAAAATGGCTTTAATTCTATCTTGACAACTTTTCCGAAAGAGCATGAACCATTGAACGAAGATCAGACAAGCCCGTAGAAAATAAGAGTACACTATAATGTCACTGTCCAGGAAAAATGTCCTTATTGTTCACTGGATTGCGTTTGCATGTCTTCATTAGCCCAACTTGCAAAAAAGCAGGACGTAAAACTCCATTTGATTTCAATTCTGAATTCTTTCAGATCATGCGAGGATGAATTTCTGACAATCTGTAAAACTTTTAATGTTCTAAGATCAAAGAAAAGAGAAATAAGTTAGAGAAGATGATTGAAATCAAATGAGAGTTTTACTAGCAGTTTATTTCCTCTGAAAATGAAGTATCGTGTAGTATTTGGTTAAAATAAAGAATCCAATACGGTGAATGACTCCTAATACGGAATTGAAGCAATGATATTGATTAAAAGAGGCGAACAAGACGCATTAAGTAGGAATTTTATTGGCAAAAATATCAAATTATCATTGAATGGGATTCGATGTCAGTGAGCAAAGTTGGTCAAACAGTGCACCCGATTTAAACAATATCCCACAAGTTTTATTCTAGACATGTCTTAGCTTACACTTTCTTTAGATTCATGTTAAAAATCCATAATCTTTTTGTCCTTCGCCGGTACTTCATCAATAACCTATGTTTCTTCTAGTCGCCGATAATCTAATGAACAATACTCTTAACTGTAAAGATAAATAAAACTGATAGGACATATCACGAGTTAAAAGTCATGTGTCCGCCCACACCATTCTTCTATAGTTCTGATTTAATAATTGGCAGCTAGAAATGCTGATTCAATCGAAGGGTTCATAATGTTAATGAACACATTCTGCAGTATGCAGTTTGAATTTTATCAAGACAAGGGCGATACAATCTAATTAGTTTATAATTTCGGATATTTGTTCTTGGTATATTTCATTCTTCTTTGTAAATAACGGGATTTATACCAAGGCTGTGTTCTCCAATAAATTTTTTCATGCCAAATCTGAGTCTTAATATCGAGTATGAATTGTAGGAAAGTAAAACATAACGCAGCCATTTTGCTCTATTTTTTATGCTGAACTGTAATTCAGTTTAATAAATTTTTTGCGATACCAACACAATCAACAAATTAAAGAACAAAAACTTTCTCCTCTGTGCTGCAGTTTCGGATAGGAAAAACGGAACCTCGAAATTTGATACAAAAAATGAACGAGTAGATTCTTGTGATTTTTATTGCACACCCTAATGCCTTTAGAAGAGGACGTAAAACTCCCAATTTATTTCTTTATCCCTGACAACACAAGAAATATGACTAATAAAACTAGGGTTATATTTTCATTCGCTTAAGGGGTCATTTCACCAAGAAATCGTGCCTGAAGACTGAGCTGCGATCTCAGATCGTGACTTGGTCGCCGAAGGTCGTACACAGTCGACGGTTGATCGAGAGTTGGTCGCGCCTTGGTCTTTCGTGGTCGCACGTGGTCGAGGAATAGTCTCTCCGACGAAGAGATCGTAGCTCGGTTTTTTGACATGTCAAAAAACTGAGCTTCGACCTAAAAGTCGCACAAAAAGCGTCGAAAGAGCGAGGAAAGAACGCATTGGTCGAGAGACAATCGAGGCTAGAACGGGGATAAGCTAGGCTCAGTCTTCATGAGCGAGAACTGATTGCGCGCATGGTTGTGCTGTTCGATCCGTCCTCGACACTCACTCGATCCGTGCGATCTAGCTTCACTCTATTGCGATCAAGTCTCGCCCCGCGCAACCTATCCCAGACCGTCCCTCGCTTTAGTTGCGACCTACCTTCGACTGTCAATCTACTACAAGAGATGACCAATCTCTAAAAGACAATTAAGAGTATGGAATGCTATGGAATAATAATATTTCCATTTTGTGTTTGCAAATAGGTTAAATGCTTCAGAAAAGATGTTTAAATTGTTTTTTTTTTTTTGGTTAAATAATAAAATTATATGGCAGACTAGTCTTAGATATTTAATGGAGTTACATTACATATTTAAAGTTTTATAAAATATAGACATCAAACTTAGAATACTCTATACTTGGCTGACACCATCCTCTCCTGCCATGGAACAGAACCAACCGGACCTTTGAAGTAGTTCTTCATGTAATCCCTGACTTTCTTCCCTTCAGAGTTGTCCCTGTTGCGACCCAAATGAGCGGCCAAGTCTTGTATCTCCCCTGAGTTTCTCAACTCTCCAGGAATCAGGTTGTGGTCTAAATCTTCTATGTCCATTTCTGCATTCTGGAGGTCTGGGAACTTCATTCTCTTCATGCATTGAAGGCAAACAGCTTCCACAATGGTTCTACAATTGTCAGGATTCTGTTGTAGAATTGTCAACAAACACCTGAAGCGCGAGGACAGGATTCCGAAAGCATTTTCAACCACACGCCGGAAATTCTGTAGTTGAAGATAGTCTCTTGGTTAAACCTCTCCTGGAGTAGGGCTTCATAAGGTTTGGATTCAAGCCAAAAATATCATCGCCAAGGATAAAGTATGGCACATCCACGTCATCATTGGTCATAGATTCAGCACCTGGCAGGTCAGCTGAACCATCGGCGATGCATTCTCTCAGCTCACTTCCATGAAATATCTGAGCGTCAGATTGGTGTCCCAAACCACCGATATCGATCCACAGGAATTTGCAGTTCGCATCGACCAGGGCAAGAAGGACGATGGTGCAAACTTCTTGTAATTGTAGTACAAGGATCCTGAACTGGCTGGTTTGCTGATGGATATATGTTTACCATCGAGAGCTCCAATTGCATGTGGCACATTCCACCTTCTCTAAAAATCATCAGCAATTACCTTCCACTCCGCAGCTGTACATGGACATGGCATGGCTTCATGCTTGTACTCATCTACATTGCTTGACAAACCAGAGTAAGGAATGCGGCTATCGTATGGCGCGATACTCTGACCATAATGTTCCCTCTGGCGTTCATGCAGCGAGGGCGCAACCCAATATTTCTTCTTGGTATACTTCTTTCTCCTCATCTTCAGCATGGTTAGCATACGCAGAGAGTCTTGCTGCAGTTGCAGGGCATGGTGCTGCAATAACATAGTATGGTGCAAAGCGATTGGGTCCACGTCGTCACTTTTGAGGCTGGTAGGCGATCGATCGCGAGGCCTTTGTATACGATCGCAGTGGGTCGCACGCAAATCCGGCCGACTGTGACAAATTTGCGCGTAGCTCAGGCGAGAATCAGTCTAGAAAAGATTGAGAATTGAGCGTAAAGAGCGAGGCTAGATCGTTTATATCGTATCTTAATCGTATTGATCGAGGGTGGGTTCGTACGTAGCTAGATCGGCCAAGATTGAGCCTTGATCGGCCGAGATCGCGCACTAGCGAGGATAGATCGCCGAGAGATCGACGCTCTGTCGCAGATTGGTCGAAAAAAGCGAGCCTTGGTCGTGTTAAGATCGCATCAGATCGAGTGGATAGACGCAAGTAGAGCGTGTGCAGAGCGTAAATAGGACGCGGATTTTATTTATTATTCAATCCTTAAATATAAACGAGTAACTAACTTGAACAATATTTAACAAAAACAGTCTTAAATTAATTTTGTGCTGTTCAGACGAAAATGTCATATTTTAATCAAAATTTGATTTTTTAAAAAATATTTCGTAATGGAGTCTAAAATGAATTTTATAAGTTATTAAACTAAAAAGCATAATCCAGTCAGAAATACATTAACATTAAGACTGAAAGGTCTTTTCAATTTTCTTTAATATGATCTTTTTTTCGATAAACTCTTTCTGTTTTTAATAATTTGTCGTACTTATTGGATTTTAATCCTCCATCTGATCTTAGAAATAATGTAAAAATACTCGAAAACATTTATCTTACATTCAATAATAAAGCACTTTTATATGTCGAGGTTATTGTAAACCTTCGGGTCAATTTAAGCATTTAAATGACTTTTCAACTATAAGGGTGACATTTTCCAGGGGACAGAAACTGGTATTAAAAAAAATGTGGTATTTGCATTATCTGTGTGGATATGCATCCAATGTCTACTGCCCGCAACGACTCCATATACCTAGGCCAGTTTTCATGCACACACATAATTGTGTTTCGAACACGATTTTAGGTTTTGTATGTCAACCACTGAGCCCGAAATTTCGAAACTGATTCAAAACACATATCTTTGACATTGAACAATCTTTTACTTAACTTGTGGAGAGTGAGTATAAGTTAAAAAAAGTAAAATGTTGTGTCTTTATCATGCTTCGAATTTGCATGGTTTCGGTGACTTCCGGGGACAATTTCTATACCGAGAACATGGTAATTTCCTCAAGCGGAAATGGTTCACTTGAGACAATTAGTTGAAAACACAGGATTAATGCAGTTTCGCTAGTCAAAATGATACTTATCATTGTAAGTCACATATTTCGATCAAAATTGAACCGCGATGTTGACGACAAAGGTGTAACAAAATAATTAAATCAATAAATTTGACAAACAATGCCACGAAGTGGGCAATGAGAAACATTTCGCCAAAGCAGTGTCTAACAAAATTGGTATTGGCTTATTTCTGATTTCGCTCGTTGCTCTTCCTTAGTAGCAAAAATAAGACTATTTTTTAATCTATTTAATGTTATTAATGATAGAGCTATGTGAATTAGGGCAAATGACAAGACCAAGGAAGTCGTTTCTTTTCAAACAAGATCTTACAGCGTCGTTTCATAAGAAAATCAATCTATGACCTAGCTACTTGAATGTAAGAGGATGTTTAAGTGGGTCGAAGATCAATTCTAAGTCAAGTAAAAACAGGAATTTATCTTTTAATCTATTAGGGTTTACATTGACCTACGCAAAAACTGTTTTTTCAAATGAAATTGAAATGTATAGTCTCATTTACGTCGTGTTTGGTTTTTTACTGAAATTATATAAATCACGAACGGATCCAAAATTGATTTTTAAGTATTAAAAAGAACTAGTTTATGTCTAGTAGCAAAGTGATTTTTCGAGTTCTTTACAGTCTAGAAGTCTGCTGGAACCGTTATCAAATTAGTTTACGATCATTGCCGATCATAATTTTCCCATTTCTTCATTGATTTTGAAAAGAATTCTACTTAATTTCACACCGCACAGTGTATTAATTGCTTAACTTCCAATAAATCCGTAAGCAAATCATACTTATGTCATGCTACATTACTAAGTTTGTTAAAATCACTGATTTCATTAAGGTTTCGGGTTCACTTGCGTGCGTTTAAGATGTCCTTAATCTAAGAGTTTTCGTCGTTTAGTCGCCTGCTTTGTCATAGCTGTTTTTATGAATGATTCTTCATACTCACTTATTTGTGGTTGTTTCGAAACATTACATCAAAGCGGTGGACAAAACGCTGAACGCATTTAAAGGGAGGTAATGTAATGCAAAAATAATGAAAAGTGGGAACGAATTGCTATGTGCAATCAAAATTAATAACCTTGCCGCGGCATCTGAAAAATTAATATAATTAACCAAACATTACAATGCATGTCTCTTAATGTCGGGGTGTTAGACCCAAACGCGTAGTTACATTAGGTGCAGTGGCGTCTCTAGGAATCTTTAGGTGAGGGGCCAAATAATTGTCAAGTGGGAGTACCAGGAATCCGTATGTAACATTATACGAAAGTTCAAAGTGGGTGGGAGGGGGCATGACCCCCCGCGTAGAAACGTTATGATAAGGTGTTTAATAAAACTGAGTGTGGTCCGCTATGACAGCCTAAGGTAAACGACACTGTCTTTCTGTATGCGTATATCACTATTGTGCACACCTTGTGACATTTCATAATGATAATATTTCATATTTGTTATCTAAGCAAATATCAAGATAATTGCATCGATGATAACAGTCATTTTTTTATACAATGAGCACTGAGCAAATATTTTGACGTTACAGTATGTTGTTTCAAGAAATCTACTCCTAGCTCCCAAGATTGCACTTCATTAGGTTTTCCCCTGAAGCGGTATTGGATTACAAATATACATCTACTGCCTCAGTTCCCAACTGGGATTACCAGCAAACACCACAAGAGGTACCAAGGGAAACCTTTTAGACAATTTTAAAAAAATAGTGTTATATACAATTAATCAATCTACCTTATCATATACATAATATATATAACTGACATATTTATAACATCCAATATTTAACAATAAATACACACGTCAATCATCTACAACTGTAATAGTGGCTAAGAATGGATAAAGTATCAAATTACATAAATTGAATTAATTTAATTATGGGTATCAGGAAATTGCTTTCAAAAAAAAAGAGGAGCGAAGAATCCAAAAGGTTATTAACCGAGGATCTACTAAGCATAATGTATAAGTAAATATTATAGTGTACTCGGAGCCGTGTCTGAACCAACACTTAATGCATTTTGCTTCTCTTGTGGCTATGTTTTGAGCACTTGTTAAAAAAGTCCTTCAAAATGGTGGTTCATAATTGCACGTGCTACGGTTGACCAATTAGTTCTTCAACAATGGTGGTTCATTATTGCACGTGCGACGGTTGACCAATTAGTTTTCCAATAATGGTGGTTCATTATTGCACGTGCGACGGTTGACCAATGAGTCCTTCAACAATGGTGGTTCAGTTGTCCATTCCATGACCCCCCCCCCCCCCCCTTAACCCCTCGCGTAGAAAACATTATGATTAGGTGTTTAAAAAAAATGAGTGTGGTCCGCTATGTCACCAACGACAGCCTAAGGTAAACGACACTGTCTATGCGTATATCACTATTGTGCACACCTTATGACATTAGATAATGATAATATTTCATATTTGTTATCTAAGCAAATATCAAGATAATTGCATCGATGATAACAGTCATTTTTTATACAATGAGCACTGAGCAAATATTTTGACGTTACAGTATGTTGTTTCAAGAAATCTACTCCTAGCGCCCATGATTGCACTTCATTAGGTTTTCCCCTGAAGCGGTTAAGGATTACAAATATACATCTACTACCTCAGTTCCCAACTGGGATTACCAGCAAACACCACAAGAGGCACCAAGGGAAACCTTTTAGACAATTTTAAAAAGTAGTGTTATATACTATTAATCAATCTACCTTATAATATACATAATATATATAACTGACATATTTATAACATCCAATATTTAACAATAAAAAATACATACGTCTATCATCTACAACTGTAATAGTGGCTAAGAATGGATAAAGTATCAAACTACATAAAAGGATGTTACTTAAAGGGCCATTCTGCATTTTTCAAAAAAGTTTCCATTATCAAAACCAGCGCAAATATTACCTGAAAGCATTTCTAAAGTATGCTCATTATATCTATGCATCTTCTTGATCAAACTGAATTTGTTTTTAAAGGGTTAATTACAAACAGGGAGTACTTATTGTTAATTAAGCAATTTGACCTAGTTTGGGTGTTTGCCCTTTAAATGGCTCAATATTTCTAGCTGAAACCTTTCAAATACACAAGAGGGACAATTTGGCGTTTATTTTACTCAAATCCGTTCAGTAGTTTCCTATCAGCGTCCAAAAAATATAACATACTTAAAAACATTACGTCAGGTTTTTAAAAATGTTAGCATGTTATTAGCGTTTAAAAATTAACGGCTGGATTTTTTTGGTTAAAACTTTCAGATACATTAAAGGGCACATAGTTACAGATTTTGGTGTAAAGTTTTCACAAATTTAAGCAAAAAATTTTGTTAATATTATAGTATACTCGGAGCCGTGTCTGAATCAGCACTTAATGCATTTGCTTCTCTTGTGACTATGTTTTGAGCACTTGTTAAAAAAGTCCTTCAACAATGGTGGTTCATAAGTGCACGTACGATAGTTGACCAATTAGTTCTTCAACAATGGTGGTTAATTATTGCACGTGCAACGGTTGACCAATGAGTCCTTCAATAATGGTGCTTCAGTATTGTGCGTGCGATGGTTGACCAATTAGTTCTTCAACAATGGTGGTTCGGTATTGCACGTACGACGGTTGACCAATTAGTTTTCCAATAATGGTGGTTCATTATTGCACGTACGACGGTTGACCAATTAGTTTTCCAATAATGGTGGTTCATTATTGCACGTACGACGGTTGACCAATTAGTCCTTCAATAATGGTGGTTCATTATTGAACGCACGTGCGATGGTTGACCAATTAGTACTTCAACAATGGTGGTTCATTATTACACAAACGACGGTTGACCAATTAGTCCTTCAACAATGGTGGTTCATCATTGCACGTGCTACGGTTGACCAATGAATCCTTCAACAATGGTTGTTCATTATGGCACATGTGACGGTTGACCATTTAGTCCTTCAACAATGGTGTTTGCACGTGCGACGGTTGACCAATTAGTTCTTCAACAATGTTGGTTCATTATTGCACGTGCGACGGTTGACCAATTAGTTCTTCAACAATGGTGGTTCATTATTGCACGTGCGACGGTTGACCAATTAGTTTTTCAACAATGGTGTTTCATTATTGTACGTGTGGTGGTTGGCAGATATGCCCTGAGTAATGTTGGGTTATTATTGTTTGTACGATAGTTTATTTAGTACGCACGACTGTTTGCAGATTTTGCATCACTGTACGTGCGACTGTTGGCAGATTTGCCTTCAGCAATAGTGTTTTATTATTGCACGTACGTCAGTGTGCAATTTATGCTAAATTGAATGGTGATTTTGACAGCTATATGTCTCATTTCTCGCACTGATTATGAATTAAGGAGATTAGACGATGAATAATGGTGTTATTTACCAGCAATTTGAAGCCTTTTTTTCTGTTATTATGTAATGATCTGTTTTGTTCCTCGATTCCTTCATTGTCAATTGGCCAGTAGAAAATATATCAATCAAACGCCGATAATGCCTTCTCATTTAGATTATAACTTTGTTTTTTGATCAAGATTTATTGCCCTATTTACCGCCTTATTGATTTTCCTGCGAATTATTTTAAAGATATTCAAGAAGGAGGTATTCTTGAATATTTATTTTCATGGAATTACATCCTTTTCTTAATCCAAGATATTAGGTTTAATGTTTATTGAATAGTCAGATTATTAAATTGAATATTCAGGTTATATAATTGAACATTCAAGTTATTAAATTGAATATTCAAGTTATTAAATTGAATATTCAAGTTATTAAATTGAATATTCAAGTTATTAAATTGAATATTAAAGTTATTAAATTGAATATTCAAGTTATTAAGTTGAATATTCAAGTTATTAAATTGAATATTCAAATTATTAAATTGAATATTTAAGTTATTAAATTGAATATTCACATTATGAAATAGCTAAAATAAATTGAATTATTGTTTAATATTCAAGTAATTAAACTGAAAATTCAAGTTATCAAATTGATTTAAAAGAAATGCACGGAGCAAAAATAATGTCAATACAGCAGCTAGGCAGCAATAGACGATAGCCATAAAGAATTGTAACGTCTTTTTTAGCTGCAACACACCTTGAAACGGGAAGGAAATACCTGTCTATTCTATCCTTTATTATTTCCACATTAATACAGGAATAAAAGACACCCGTGGCTTTCTCAAGTCATTAATCGTGTCTGAGTAGCCGAGAAACAATTTGTTACGTTTAACGGGAAACTTTTCAAATTCACATATAATGTGATCCTCAACAATAATAAGTCATTTAGATTTATTAATGAAATCCGATAAATATTTTAATGTATTAGACATTCACAATGGGTCGTATATTGAATGCTTTCATTGCACCGTTCAAGTGATTTATAAAGAGTTAAACGCTCTGTGTATATGCTATAGTCGAAGGTTATAAAGAAGCCATGTAAGAAACATGGAATGGACTGTCATTTTCTGCCGAAAATAGGTCTTATTTCACTACTGAAATAGTACTATGCCTATTTCACTGCTCCGCTCGGGGATTTGTTGATAACGTTACCCCAAGTAATGTGCAAACCTATCAG
Organism: Lottia scabra; assembly: GCA_029955415.1. Lineage (NCBI taxonomy): Eukaryota > Metazoa > Mollusca > Gastropoda > Lottiidae > Lottia > Lottia scabra. The sequence continues at coordinate 2,616,083 of JARJEI010000021.1, read as the reverse complement.
TTTCCAACTGGATCTAACAGGATGTCTGAAGAAACGACGAGAAGAATCTCATCTTTCAAAATTCTCATAAACGTTGTTTTCCAACCCGGAAAATATGAGAGTCATTGAATAAAATTGTACAAGTACGGCCTCAAATTTGTCAACAAAAAATAACTATCAAAGTAAATTGCCTAATTCAACCTGGGTTCATAAAGCTTTCACCACTTCGGTCACCAATCGCATCTATTTTCTATCCTGAGATGCTTTTACGCCACGGATGGGGTAGGCCTACCCGATTATCCTGCCTTTTAATTCCTGTTCAGTCAATGGCTGAGATAATACTTCTCGTCAAACTAGGTGGTGTTTTTTTTTTTTTTGCTACACCCCATATCATATTCCTTTATAGCCGGTATCAAACAAATTTAAAGATATCAGTTGATTTTTTATGCCATATGGGTTTTCAACCCAAATATGCACAAGGAAATGACCATTTCCCATGAATTGTCTGCAGAAATCCCCAAAACATGCAATTTTGAAGCATGATAAAATCAAAGCATTTTTTTGTTCATACGTTGCTGACAGTAGACATTGTATGCATATCCACGCAGATACACAATATCACAACTTTTTTCAGACCTATAGCTCAGTTTGTGTCCCTGGAAACATGTCCTAATGTCCCCGGTTAAAAACCTATGCTGCATAGGGTCCATTCACTGGGAACATTGCTCCTCTAAAAATGTTACTGATATCATGTGATAACTTACCTTCATTGATTCGCCATTTTGTACGGATCATACTGAGTTTATCCGGCGTCGATTCGTCTGTACAAAGAATCATTCGACGTAGTTTTAAATTATTGAAAGTGCATTGTGACTTTATCATTACTTGATTAATTAAATAAAAATGAAACTAGAACTGTTTTTGTAATCGGATTAATTTTAAGCGATATGGAAAAATTTCTAGAATAAAACCTTGAAAAATCCAATTACAATCTCAATTTTTGTATTTATTTCGTTCTACATTTATCATAATGTATAACATATCCTGAGGGGCAGTAGTGATATCATTGATATTGGTGGCCGTTATAATTTGTTCGTTGGTGGGACATCAACCTTCTGGACCCTTCGTAGCTACTGGCTTTCGACCCATGAAAAGTATAATAACGAGAAAAGTGTGTCATGCAAAGCAACTGTTTGTTACTTTATAAGTGAATGGGCTAAGCACGAAAGATTGGCAGTGCGTCTACTTGAGGCAACCAGACTTTACCTTGTTGAATTCATGAACTACTTTACCCTGTTCACGATATTGTTTGTGGCAACAGGGGAACAGTTGGCTTTGCGATGATCTTGATTAAAAAACGCCTCAGAAGTACGAGAACTGCACATAGATCAAATAATCCCTTCACATAATTATACATCGAACTACGAATTTCAATAAATATTTCTATATTATGCTTTCTTTATTTGGCAGTCTATTTACGAGTCTCGGGGAAAAACGAGTTATTGCAACTTTCAAACGCGGATAATTTGGCTTAAATTAGATGATGAGACGTTACTATTACAGATAGCTTAACAAGTTAAAGCTTCTGAAACTAATGTATGGTAAAACAGATTGTGGACACATCCCCTTAAACAAGAATGGCAATATGCCTTTAAATGTATATGTTCACTAACTGTTCGACCAAGAATTTTTTAGCTTATCTGATCCATAATGATGTTCACTCTCCCTCAAAATTTAAGCCCTCAAATCTCTGCTTATCCATAATCATCAGCGTTTGAAAATGAAAAATACGACTTACGTTTAGAAAGACCATGCCTTATAATATAGAAAACAGAAAATGAAAGATAAAGGTTTGGGGTAGGGGTATAATTGAAGGGTTTGTACGATTTTTGTGCAGTTCCAGTAAATCTGAAGGCTATTTACATATAATGAAGGCCCAGATCGATCCTAGAATTTCTGAACGTTCATCTTTAAGAAAGCTATGGGGAATATCTTACCGCTCGCCTACCCTTTATCCTATCCATCAGACGTTGGTTTTACCCAGTCTATTTCTTCATCTGAATCACACACTAGGGATCTGACATACGACCACTTTCTATGTCCGGATCGATTTTTGCCAAGCGCTAGAGCCAATCCATAGTACTTCTGTAGCAATTGGCATGGTGCGAGGGTTTGAAAAAATGAATTAATCGTCCAGTGAATACTACTCAAGGAAAAGGTTAAAGGATTTCTAACAAACAAATTATGTGTATATCGGGGACACTTATTACACCCATTTGGTCTATTCCAATTTTCAATCAAATGTCTGTTTTTCTCGCAACTTCCACTTAAACTAAGCGTTGATGACGTCACACTCTCGAAATCTCTCATACAGTGTTACAGTCCCTTTGTTATGTGACGGCAAGGAACGACAGATCTGTATGAAAGATTGGAATCATAGAAGACCATACCAGAACGCGCCTGACCTAGTTAACCAGAATCTGTTATTTTTATGACGTAAGAACGACGCTATAGTTTCGGATGCACAGAAAACCTTTGTGGGTTTGATTTCATCCAACATTCAGATGGAATCTTCTACAAAATATAGAAAACCTCTTTAAAATCGCTGTAACAGAATATATTCCAGTCAAAAACAACTGTATTTCTTTACGATCGATGACTTATAAAAGCTGGTCAATGAACCCCATGTGTTAATTTTCAGAAAAAATCCACAGGGAAATTAAACCAGATTTGTTTTTTAAAAATCAAGAATTCAATCATGATTGAAATCTACCTACGTTAATTAAATAACAAAATATGAACACTATTGTTTCTAGCAACAAGCGAAGGAGGTTTCGTGACAGAAGGCATTCAGCTGTCAATCGAAAACAATAAGCAAACATCCAGTGTAGCGCTTGTTTATGGGTCCAGAACACCCAGAAGTAAATTCAGAATAAATAAGTGGTCTATTTTCTGGCACACTAAATGGAATATTCAGTCTTATTTTGGTTACCTTTGAATATGGGGTTACGGAAATTTTACAAGAACGATCATTTGTATAACTATGGGAAGACTGACATTTATTAGTCGTGAGAAACCGGAAGTATATTGTCATTAGTTACTTAGGTAACAGTGACTTATTTGATGGGAAAATGCCTCGCAGCACTATCTTATTGGTTATGACTTCCATGTTACCCTTTTCAATTATATACTATAGTTCAATTTTCATCCTTTATTGGCCATCTGGTGCTGATATTTTGTGTACACCGACATTATGGTGTAACACCTTATTCATGCAGTGGTAACCTGTTCAACTTGGGGCCATGTACTTGATCACAGTAACACATTCTGTACGAGTGTACATCTCATACACGTACTTCTGTATATTTCAACAATTTGTACACTGAATTTTCGATGCAGCACCTGATATAAACTTTGGTAGACTGTACATGCTACTTTTTTTTAATTTTAAAGTAATTAATATGTAATTTATGAATAATATTTTTTTGTGTAAATTACACCAAAGATGATTTTTTTTTCTCACCATTTTAAGTATCTCCCGTGAGAAAGTAAGTGTTGTTTGTGTCCCCTGGGAAAGGAGTATTGGACATATTGCTCGACATGTCAAATATACACGGAATGTTTAAAGATTCCCAAAAGAAAAAAGTGATTTATTAAAAAGTTGGTTAACTTTGAAATGACTATTAACACTTAGATCTGTTAACCGACTTTTCTACAAAGAAGTGTTTAAAGGCGCGTTATTCATCATACCTTAGTCTTACAAACGATAATTGTTCAACTTAGCTGATCAGTAGTTGTGTTTACAACTCTTATTCTTAATTTATTCTTAAAATATTCTTTATCCACAATAATGTTCACAACTCTCCTTGGAAATGTCAGCCTTCAAATCCCCGTGTATCTTTAAATATCAGCTTTTGAAAGTCAAAAATAGGACTCGTATTATTTAGAAAACACATTGACAGAAAATGAAAGATTAATGTTTAGGTAAGTATTTTAATTGCAGGGATTGTTCGATTTGTGTGCAGTTCTGGTGTTTCTGGGGGCTAGTTAAATATTCAAGGTCCAAATCTACCAAATACTGAACACCCCCTTTAAGTCCATGCAATCACGTATATCTTAAGGTTTTACTGTACTAATTATTTTATAATATAACAGTAATCATCTTTAGAAAATTGGGGTCATATGCAAATATTGTCCCAAAAGACTTTTTATGTCATAGATGAATTGTGAGTGAAATTAACAGAGTTCAGTAGGTTATAGTAAGGGATCCGTCCTATTAAAATCCATAACGGTTTTCCGGGGATCAGGATTCCCGGTGTTTGAACGCCTCTCAGGTCTTAACGAATTGGCCTACATTTATAAATTTACGTTTTTCGGAAATTTCGAAGAATTTTCTTATCGATGGAATGTAAACATTTCACAAGAATCTCCCAAAAGTACCGTCTTACGCCGAAACAAAATTTAATGCACTCACAGGTCGACTTGAGTCGCCATTTTTTTGCACTCATTTTTCCACCTTCATGACAGAAGAGTTGGCGGATGTGGGCGGAGTTTACATGTTTAACCAGAGATAACTCGCTCACAACCTGTAAGCTCCGCCCATATGGCAGCCATCACTGATAGAATTTTCGCTTGGAAACTTTCGATCAAAATAAAAGGTATTAATTGAGATAGGAGATCATTTAATTTACATTTTTATTTTATATTTTATGAAAATGTATCGAGATGTGCCGAGTTTCAAGGACACAGGGGCTTAATAAAGGATTTGAATTTCCGCAATGAAATGATACAGCATGGCAGCCTGACGTTGACCCGCTCAACGGCAGGTTTTATTTGACTAAGTAGGTTACAAAGACACTCGATAATCGGAGTAATATTTATAACAAAATAATGATCATTTTTTATTTAAAAAGTATACAAACAGAATGAAATAAACCCATAAAACTATGTAATTTTCCATGCAATTACAGGTTATTATTTAAACATTGTTTTCTGGATTGATCAGATTATTTAGGTAAACTGTAGTAGTTACGTCACCATGTTTAGATTATTTGTTCATTCTAAGAGGTGGTATTCCTTTAAAGCGATTGCTTTATGCAGATTGCTGCCATGTAAAAGGTGCACGTTCAATATGTGTTCCGGCATTTATATCTAAAATAACACCTTATGGTACTTCTCTTTGGAGTGGTCCACTACTATATAACTGTTGCTCTCGATTTTGCCATGTTTTTGGATGCAATTTTGATTAAAGGAATTGTTTTGCTTGTACGGATTTTTATCAGAAATAAGATTTTTAGCTAGGTTACATATATAACAAGAGGATCGAGTTTAGCTGTCCCTTTGTGAGGTGCCGAAGACTGGGTTTTCGCAAAATTTTGTGATGCAGTAGAAACATATTGACGTGATTTTTGAAGTCTTTTCTAAATGTAAACCAGCTTTTTAAAATTATTTTTTGTATTTTTGAAACTGGCCTATACTATATTCATAACGTGGATACGAAAAACACCTATCGGCATCTTAAATAATATTTGACCGAGAATGTTGTATAGAAATACTATATTTAAAAGGTAATCCAACTTTGACGCAATAAACGTGGTACAAACATTTTAAGATATATGTTTTACATATATCAAGGGTTCTTTTTTTTGAGCATGCATTTAAAGTTTAGTTATATCGACATTTTATATTTGAGTTATCGTCCGTAACTTAAAACATACACATTAAAAAAAATGTAAAAAAATTGTTCATGGTTTATTTCATAGAACGTTAACCTCGATTTCATGTCATCTTAATTAGGAGAAGTTTAGTATGCACTAAATAATAGAATCAATATTCACGTTAAATACCTATACTAAATAAGCCCTAGTTATGTCCCTTGTACGTGTTTCAAATTCAAATACATGAAAGAGGGTCATACACGTGCTCGTGTTTAAAACATTGTTGTTGTTATGAATTGAATCTTCATTGAAATTCGTTATACGTGTATTTGTATATTATATTATTAAACAAAATGGGAATTAAATAGATCCACCCATGTAATATGAAGAAATGTTATTGTTCAAATTACATAACATTGTAGCGGATTTGAGTATATACGTTATATAATTGTCTGTGTATTTCCGAATTGTCTATATTTAGTAACTAAAGACTAATCTGAGCCTGTTCAAAACTCCCTATTCGAAGGATCTTTAGTTATCTCGTGGTTCATTGTTTTATGATGAACATGATCAATAATTATTCATGATTACTGTATAACAGATTGCACGAACGGTATTAACTTGTTGCATGTAGATTTTATTCCGGTCAAATTCGAATTAGGTATTAATTGGATGAAACGTTGAGTTATTGCCGTTGCCTGGATGAAAAATTGTTTGTAGGCACATTAGAGGCTTTAGTTTGTATCTTGCCTTTATGAAACTTGTATGATTGTATAGATTGATATGATATCGATCAAGTTTAAATTTAATGTTAATTCGATGGACGTTTTTGTTTTGCGCTGAAACATTTTTTTTTATTATGAAAGTTGACAATGAACGTATGTTATCTTGCCTGGCAAGCTATCTTTAATGATATAACTAATTAAACAAAATATTGACTGGCCTCCTACACAAACTAACGACAATGCATTAATTCACTTTAGTCTTGTCGACTGTTTGGCCTAATTTGAATTTAAATCAATATTTTTAAAACATGTTTTAATACCTAAATATTGTGTTTAATTGTGAAATTGTCTATTTCAATTTCTTTTAGTTATTTTGCTCTAATTTTTACGTTTGATGTATTTGTGTAACGAATGGATTTTTATTTTTATTAAGAACATTAGAGGTTATTTATGTTATTATTTGAAATGATGGTATCACAAGTTAACTGCCTTCAATTATCAATTTAAACATTACTTAAGAAAGTAAAATAAGATAGAGTTTGAGGTCTAACCGAAATTATGTTACGATAGACAAAAAAGTCGTCCAGTATACATTGGAAGGGATTTTTGAAATTAAGATTTCGACAAACTTGACTTTCAACCCGGTTTTTCCCTGCCAGTGATGCAGGTAAGAGGGGCTGACATGGAAAAGGCGCCTAGTCGCTCGGATGGAATAATAATCGGAGGCACCGTGTGCTACTGGTTGTGCACGAAAAACGATCTTCGACAGCTGTTGTAAGTCGAAAATAAGAGTAGGCCAACGCTGTCTTGGCATAATTTCCTTCATGGTGTTGACAGGGCCCCAATTCTCAAAAACATCCTAAAGCTAGGACGTCTTAGAAACAGTCTTAAAAGTTAGGACCTTTCCCTATTCTATTCTCGAAAACGATCCTAAGCTAAGACGTCCTAACCAAGGACAGAAATCTAGGACATATGGAGTTGAAGTAAAACAGCAATTTAAGCTCCATTTCATTTCATTTTATTTGTAACACAGTTGATATATGTCCACAATCATTATTTACGAAATTGATTGTTCAGTAAAAGCATTTAAGTGTCACGATGGCACAAACTCTATATTTCCATATATAACATAAAATAATTACCATTACGAATTTGATTTTTAATAACATTAAATTTATAATACATAATTCTATTAAATAGTTACATAAATTACATAGTTATTTACACACTTTCGTAATATTTTTCAAATCCTCTCTAAAAGTTTGATTCATAAACGCGTATATAATTGGATTCGCTACGTTGTATGAAAAGTACATATAAAACACAATCATGTTGAAAGGTATCAAGTCCAATGTCATTAAAAATGCCGGGAGAAAAGCTATTACGAAGACAATTGTGACAACGAATAACATAAGCGCTGTTTTGATGTTGGCGTAGAGGGTTGTGTCCTTCACGGTGCTGGGTCTCTTACTCTTCTGTTTAGGTTGCAACGGTTTCGTAGCAGAATTTCCGTTTAACGCAGTTGTGACCTGAGCCGGAGACGCACTCTCCGTGACTGCAACACTAGTATAGTTGTTTTTCTTCTTTCGTTTTGCTTTTTTGGCGCGACGCATTAGAATAGAGCGATATATCATACAGTAGAGAACAACTACGATAACAAAAGCGACGATAAACGATGCCGTATAAATCCTCTGATAGTACAGATTAAAAGCATCGCCTCCAATAATCAAAGAGCTTCGAAAACACATTGTTGTTAATTCAAGCACAGTTGTTACGTTAGCGGCGTTATCATCCATGCCAGTGTTATTATCCATGCCTATCTCCGTCACGTTATCTGTGAAGTTGCCGCTAAAAAATGTATCATTCAACTCGACGACAACATCTGTAGGATAGTACAGACCATACTGAAGGGACGTTAACACTCCAAATGTACACGCTAAACACGCAAGGCACCACACAATAATTTTGGCTCGTCGTACGGTGAATGCGTGAAAAAACGGATGACATATGCAAAAGTAACGATCGAAAGCTATGGCCGTCATAATGTACGCCGAGAAAGGAATATTCGACGTTATTAAGAAGAAATAGAGTTTGCACAGAAAATCATACACTAAGTGATATTCCAATAATTCGAAAGTTATTGTATATGGTATAATGACTAAACACGTTAAAAAGTCCGTACCCGCCAAGGCAAGAATAAAGATCACCGACGTCGATTTATCGCGACGCTTATAATAAATATAAAAAGAGGTTGCGTTCCCGATCGTACCCACAACACAAAATAAGGATAACATGGGCACAACAATGTAGAGCGGGACTTTCGTTTCTTCCATTTCAACCAGGGTATCATTGCAGGGATATGATCCAAAACTGTTATTACAAAGAATTGTACTCAGATTCAGCTCGGTTTCCATAATTTCCTGAAATGAAAAAGAAAATAGAAATGAAATAGAGTTTTAGGATCCTTTCTATTTTTATTCAATATAATGGTCCTTTTTCTTTTAAAAAATTCTTAATTTCTGTTTCATCAATTTCAATTATTAAAAACAATTTTTCAGCATGCTTTAATGACACCTGGTTCGTCTACAATACGAAATTGCTTACCGACCATATATGTTCCGTCAAAATGTCTTTTTGGATTTCGAGTTTCGTTTTGCGTTTGGATCGTTAGTACTTGGTTTCTTTATTATTTATACAACAGAAGCACAGAGTGTTTGAATTAACAAGAAACTACTTGGCATCTGTCTGGAAACTCTCATAGTAAAAGAGCAACACTAAGGGGTTTGGCAAAAGAGCAGCTAGTGGAAAAGATATGTGTGAACCTAAATTCCAATCCAATGTAATATACATGTTGCCGAGGTGATTTTCTTTCAAATTCCATAAACTTCAACAACATAATATATCTGTTCTTTGTTAAATCGTTCATTACATTTAAAAACATAAGTTGATGAAAAAATAACAAATTTACTCGAAGTATTTAAAATGTCAGAAAGCTTTTAAGAAGAAGAATTAGCCAAGCTTAACATTGTAAAGAGATCTTAATACACATCAGAGTGCGATTATATACTTTCCAAAACTAATTGTTATGATACATACAAGAAGGAAATACCATCAAAACTAATAACCCATATTTCGTGCATTTATTAACCCAAATGTTAAAGGGATTTTAAAGAGGTTTTCTTAACTTTGTATGTGTATCGGAAACACTGATAGCATCAATTTGCTCCATTTATAACGTAATTGACAGTGATCTACAGGAAGCCACTACAATCGTATATACGGCGGCCATTGTCTTTTACAATAACCTCGTACGCAGATAGAAGAAAACCTTCCAAGATTATTGGGCGGAAGTAGAATACGCGATAAAAAAAAAAAGTTCCTGAGCTCATGCTAGTTACCTCTCTTGTTCATAATCTTTCGTAGACAGAAGATGTCTGGTTGTCAGAGAAGTCAACAATGGAGACTTGAAAGTAGTGCGCTTTATCCGCCAGCTGCATACGAGGTTATTGTCAGGCGTAATTGATACAAAAATCATGTAAGTAAGTCACCTATATAATGTGAAAGAAAATAAAATCACATTATCATTAAATTATATCTTTGGCACATAATCACTAATGTGTTTAAATCTCGTTCATCGCTTTATACTTAATGGCGCATGTCTTTTGAATCACATATTTGAAATATTTTAATTAACAATGGTTAGATATATTTCAACACGTTTTTTTTTTTTTTGCTCTAATTAATGAATTCTATACACTAAAAACTCCCAATAATTTGGTAAGACAGGTTATGTGCAATATAAAACTAGGTCAGATGAAAATGACTTCAACCTTCAATCCCGAAATTTGCTTGAAAATGCACAAAATCGATCGATGCCTTTTTCCATTTTGTTTTCTAAGGGAGAGAAGGGGGAGACCTTCTGTTGAGGATAGTACCAGTGGTGCTTCTCGACGTACTTGGACCCTTCAAAGCATTCGAGTTCGTCCCCACACTATTAGGAAAAATCCACGCCCTTGGCTGGCAAATTCCAAATATTGTCATTTCTGCGTTTATTTTGGATTTGGCTACGTGTCGGATCCAAAACATAAATTTGATCACCGTTTCCGACAACATTCACATAAAATCATCATATTCGTCCACATTTATCTCAAATCTGTTAGATTCAGTTCGTAATAGCTTGGCATTGTGAAGATGAAGTATTAAAATACATAGTTCATTATCTCAAAATATATATATTAAAGGGATATGTTCATTAACTGTTCGACCAAAAACAATTTTGTCTCAGAATCTGGAATTCTTTAGCTAATATAATCCGTAATATTGTTCACAACTCTCCTACGAAGTTTAAGCATTCAAACACACGTGTACCCATAAATCTCGGCGTTTGAAAGTCAAAATTACGACTCGCCGTTTAGTAAGACTATGCGTTAAATACAAACACAAATAGCCTACAGAAAATGAAGGATAAATGTTAAGGTAGTAACATAATTGAAGGAATTATATGATTTTCGTGCATTAGTAGTACTTCTGAAGGCTATTTGCATATATTCAAGGCCTAAATCGATCCTAAAAAATGTTGAACATTCCCCTTTAAAGAGCACGAGACATGCGTTGTATCATATCATAATATGATTCTGTAATTGATTTAAAATCAATTTTTATGTCGATACCTTCATCCTGGTATGCCTTAATGTTCCTGTGAAATAATAAAGATATACCCGTCCTACTTAAAGCTCTGGCAATTAGAATTGCATAACGATTATTCTTTGTTTGACAGAAAGGCATTCCTCTCACATATTATTTGGCAAGAAATACAAAAGTGATTTATAAAAAACGGCAAACGTTCTAACTGTTGGATACAATTACCAAAAAAATATTTAAAAAGGCGTTTTGCGTATTCTCTTTTCCATGAAAACTGAAAAATACTGGATACAATTGCAGCACATTAATAATATGATAACGATTATTTCTTATTCTCTTTTTAAAAATGTAGACAATGAACAGTTTTTCGGTAATGTAACATCTTATACGTAATATTGCCAGTAACAAAATGGTCCCCCGGGTTATCGCCCCATTCTAACGACAATACAGGGTTTTTTTTCATTCCAGGCCCTCAATATCTTGACTTTAACCCGGAACAACCCCGATAAACAGGTATAAAAAACAAAGATACTATATCTCAGGGTATACCATCCAAACGGTACAAACATCATTTTCTGTGTCAGTAACCATAATCGTTCTGACCCTTGCTATATATTTCCCAACTTTAACTGCATTAATATGTCTAACGACACTAGAATTACTTATTTGATGAATGATATTACTGACTCACATTTTCAGACTCAGTTCGACTCGGAATAGACAGAAGCCCTCCGATTCCAAAAAATAAATTTGATTGACCATATAAGTTTTTATCAATTTTTTTCATCGAAATTTTTGAAAAATACAAAAATCCAGTGAGAATAATATTGAGTACCGTATCGGTAGGATACAGGACAAGGAACAAGAATGGAAGACGCTTGGTTCGAGAGCTACCCAGCACAGAATATTCCATGCACCTGTAACAACGTCACTTGCCACAATACTTCTAGAATTCAGATTCAAAGAATGAAATACAACCAACATTTTTAACCCATTATCAGTTTAAAGGTTCAAAAGCCGTAAAACCAATGAGGTAGATGAGTAGCATCAAACACAATCAAAATCAACAAGTTACATAGAAAGAATTTTATAACATCTCTTAGATGATATCCATGACAAGAGTATGAACAGATTTTCTTTAAAACCTAAACCCACGGAAAGCTTATCAGTTTGATGGACAAATATATTTGAATAGAAATCATTTTATCATCAAAAAACACAGCTGCAAGAAGTTTTATCAGAAAAAGTTGTTTTCAAGAAAGATTTTTACAACAAAGCTTCAAATAATGAAAATATTTGAAAAAATATTTGAAAAAGTAAGCATATACATTAATATACTTTTTTCTTTTGGCATTGAGCACAATTGCAAAAAGTCCCTTCAAATAAATTGCGTTGAAAAACACATTTATCAAAACTTTATATATCACAATTGAATTTCTTTATGTAACATGCTTTCTAAAAAGCACATTTGTCAAATTTTGAAGTTGAATATATTTTTTTCTTTTTTTTTACATAAAACACAGTTGCACATGTTATTCACATAAATTGCATCAAAAAAAGAAGAAACATACCTATATCAATTTTAATGACGTTATTTTTTTTTTGCCAAGACAATTTCAAAAACTTATATCATCCTTCATAGAAAAAGTGCATCGGAATTATTTTATCAAGTGCAGTTGAAAATGATTAGCACCTGACAAATGAAAATTAGCCCGGAGGTTTTGAAAGACAGGCGTAGAAAGTGAGAATAATAATACAAATTGCTTTAATTAAATGAATCAATACGAACCTAATTCCATATAAAGCCAATTAGCCCACAACTGTTGACAATCGTTGAATCAAATGAACAAATATGCTGTTAACATATTATTTAAACCAAGTTGAGCCAATAGAATCAACAAACCAACCAGTTGATGATTAACGTACTGTTTATAATGCCGGGCATTACGATAGCAATAACGGCACACTTACACTTATACTAAATCTATCTCGACTGTCTTATTGGACATATTTCTCGTAGTGAACTATTAATGGTTCTGGAGGCGAAACCAATTGACAAACATATTTGTTTAGAGAACGTAAATTCATTAGCTGAATCAACCTGAAGAGGTTTATATGATCCCAAAGTTCGGCAATCAATTACTCTTCCTGACGGATATTGACCCAAGTTCGGTAAATTATAGCAATAGCTTTCGATGAAATCTGAAAAGATGGAAATGTAAAGGAATCCGAATTCAGCTCAACGTATGGGAAATTGAATCGGTAATATCTTTGACAAATCCTCTTGAATGAAACAAAATACTCGAGCCTTGCATTGTGTCGATCAGACGATTTTCTTCAGACCTCCAATGCCACTTAAGTGTCTTTCACACAAGTTTAATTTCCTTATATATAAAGAAACCGAACGGTTTCGTTGATTTCATCACTCAAAATGATGAATTAAGAAGTATTTGCCTTCATCTGTTTCTTTCTGGTTTAACCCAGTAAATCTTATTTGAAATAGATATACTTCGAACGCGTAAAGTAGTCTAGAGCCACTGTCCTGGCCAAATTTCACTCATTGCAGGAGGCTTATTCTCGGAAACTTAACTTAGATAACATCTAGATTTCAAGAAACACAGCAATTGGAAATAAAAAAGACGTTAGTGAATGACAAATCGTCTTAAGTTTTCCAGAATAAGGCCCCAAATTAGGGCCGTCAAATTTCTCTTCATTTATGAACGTTTATCTAGCTGAAAGGTCAATTATAAAAAACCAAAAGTGAACAATTTAAACTAACTACGTCATAATATTCTTAACTTCACAAGGAAAATAAAATGATTTAAGATATTAAGTTTCTGAATAATGTTACAGAAAAAATGGAATGAATAATGTCATGTAGAGTGCATTAAGGGAAAGTACTAACCTACTATTTTCATCTTTGAAGTGCAGAGTCCGCATTATGAAAATAAACGAAGTCATGTCTTCAAAATAGTTATAATGACACTACGATATCTGATTATCACTTTTATTAAATGAAGAGGGACATACAGGATATGTTGAAATATGCAATATATACTTATTCAATGTCGCTAACAGCTACCAATCTTCTTGAAATAATTCCTAATAGAATGAAGTGTTTCCTGCAGTCTAATTAAAATCAGACCCTAATTTCGTTCGTTCGTTTTTTTTTTAAATCCGGTTTTTTTAACCACTACATTAGGGTCTGAGAACGAGACGCGATAAGAAACGTTCACGTTAACTTTGACCTAACCTTAATGACCTTTGCTTTAACCAATCAGATCTTTGCCCTCTCCCGCAATGGGATTTTGTTCGCGAACAATAGGTGCATTCTAGGATTCCTAAGTGCTGTAGACTAGTTTATCAGGTCACGTTTATCAAGGTAAGGTCAAAGTAAACGTGAACGTTTCTTATCGCGTCTCGTTCTCAGACCCTAATGTAGTGGTTAACAAAATCTGACGAACGAACGAAATTAGGGTCTGATTTTAATTAGACTGTGTTTCCTGATCACTGATCACAAGTGTCGCCACGTACCTTTCTTCTGTAAATCAATGTATGAAGTTTTTCTAGCCTCTGATCGTTTATTGTAAGAAATATTCTGCATATTGCCTGCATATTTCACAAAAAATATCTTATGATCACTTCTTTATTAAGGCTTATATTTTTCAAGTACAATTTTACATTGGTAACTAAATTATAATACAGACATCAGTCATCAAGTTATGAATATAGATACAAGATTGTTTGCTAGGATTGATAGTCAAGTTTCTGGACTCTTCTCGTTACCATAGATGAAAATCAGTCTGCAAATTGCTAGATCTGTATTCGACTTCCATTATTAGCAATTGAAACTTACTAACGAATTATCTCTTGAATGCATCTTAAGGTCATTATTGACGATGTCGGATCCGAAACATGGTCTTACCTTTGAAAGCAACAATTTATCGGCCCAAGGGAATAACCAAATATCCAACTGCTATGAATTGTTGCTCAGAATTCAGTTGCTAGAATTAAGAGCCAGAGAAATAATCCATCAAATACTGTACATATTCTAGTAGCATATTACCTCGAACAAGACACTTGCCTTACAATACATGTTTCTATTTTTGTATCAGTGTTTCTTTCATGGTGCACAAACAGTAAGATGTTTACGAGAGTAATTGTTTTAAAAATCTATTAAAAAATCCCATTTTCTTGAACTTAACCATTTTGACAAATAGAGAACAGACTACCAAAACAATTCCTACTTGCTGGAGCAAGATTGTGGGAATCAACCTCAATAATATGTGAAAGCGTCTGAAACCTATTAAGATGCTTGTGGAAAGAGGTGACAACATGAAGAATGAAACATGTTGCGGAACTTGTGCGGGCAAGCAGTAGCTTTCAATATTTTGGTTGTTGATGTATGGTTGGTTGTATACTGAAAGGCAAAGTTACCGATACAACTTAGAGGGATTGTAAAGCGGTTTTCGTAGTGTATAGGTACACTGAAAACATCAGTTTACATCATTGCAATTTTTCCTGTGATGCCAGTAATTGCACTTAAAATAAGTGTTGATGACGTGTTGATGTGTGGCATCATCAAACTTTTGCAGGTTTGTTTTTTGTTCGATACACTATAGAGTAGAGATCGGCGTTCGGATATGAACATATAGCATTGTATATGATACATCCGCTTTATTTTTCTTCCAGTATAGAAGTTTGAAATGTAGTGTAATAAGAAGACTGTCTGTGATTAGCTGTCGTAGAGAAATACTTAACGTCAAAACATGTTGCACTAGAAGACATTTTAAACAAAATAGACAACAAGTAAACTAATTTCAGTTTGAAAAATCAATAAAAAACCATCGCCAAAGTTCATGAAACTAAATAACTTGGTTGCATGAAATGCGCTCATCTGTGAGTTTAATTTGGAAATGTCGTTGTTTTTTTATGCTGATGAAGTTTGAATGTCAATCAACAATACATCATGAGTTTTTATACAAAGAAAGGTTTGAACTAAGTGCGTCTTTGGTGCCAAAATGATGGTTCTAGTTATAACAACACATTAGATCTACTCTCACTTTCATATTTCTTAAACGGAGCACGTTTAGTTTCAGAAACGGGAATGAATTTTAGCTAAGCTCAAATCAAATCACGTCATAATAGAAATAGAAAGTGAAATTTCTAGTTGAAGGTATACTTGAAGGATTATGCTATTTACATGTATTCCAGATCCAAACCAATCTCAAAAAATGTGGACTGTTCCCCTCTAAATCCAATTTACAACTTATAGCTGTTCTGTTATTTATTAAAGCGGTATGTATGTAACAAGAATTTAAACGATTACGGACCATTGCTATAGCAGCATATTCTTTTTCAATTTACGTTGTCGAGGTTATTTGACGGATAAAGCACACGAACTCAGACTATTGTCCGATTTGACCGACGTTTTTATTGCCAGTCGCACTAAAATGTAATATTCTTTGGGAAACCGGGTCAAAAATTCCCTATGCCTAGATCCGGACATCAATGTTAACTTTGCGCCCCCTCCCTTTTAACTTAAAAGAAGAAGAAATGTAATAATTTGATGTTCCCGACCGACATTCGATCGTAAAATTCCATGCATATTTAATAAGAGCTGTCAGAAAGATTTGCGACTATTTCGTGAACATGGAATGACATGTAATGAACTGGTCTAAGACCACCTTGCCAACTAAGATGAAAGTCTGTGATTTAAATATATTGAAGCTTTTGAGGGGATATACATTCCCTTGAACTTCTCTGATCCGATACAAGAGATTATCTGTTTGTTTATGTGGTATATCATTGAGCTGGTGGAGTTTAATATCACCTATAAGATGTAAATTAAACTTCCTGTTTCTTAAACTTATATTATACATGTATTATGTTCAAATCCTCGTATTAAACAAGGAAATCACCATATTGACAGGTTCGACCCGAATTGAAGTTTTTACAGTCGGCGCTTTTCGGTCGTTATTAGCGAGCATGTAGTGATATCCCTGCTCTCTCACCTCAATCCCTTAAAAATAATGCCGCTACTGCAATATTTTTCTTCAACAGCTAGAAAGACATGCTGTAGGATACCCAGTGGCAGTGCCTCGTCTAAGGAATTGTTACTGGGCGGCAGTTAATTGAACAGGCGAAGTTGAAAACTAGATCGCCGAAAATGCAATCAGTGAAACAGACATCATGCCTTTGTCGACAGCAACATATTATTCCTATATCTGCCGACCGGGACTGCCTTTTGTATTCACTGGGTGGCAGAATACCGCCACTGTGCGTCAGCGCTGCCACCTAGTGACAGTGTTAGTCGAGGCACTGCGCAGTGGTTCAGCTACCTTAAGAACTGATTGAACTTAAGGCCCCCAACGACCTTGTTGAGCGCACGTGGATACCAATTATACAAGATTTACATAGTTGATAGACAAGTGTTGATAAGACGCATTGTTAATTGCTGCGTTTTTCGTCACAGCCGATTTTCTGATTGATAAGATCTATAATTGGACATCCGTGTTATGGAGATGAGCTGTTAATTTATTGTATGATTAATGGACATTGCATGGTGGTCAGAGGTTAAGAAGACTATTACAAGATAAATATTGACCACCCGGTGGTCCTAGCTTAGACGGCAAGATAATTTTTTTTGCAAAGTATAGGTGCGTAAAGGCCTGGGCCCAGTTCACAAAATATTAACTAAGATAAAATCCAGATTTTAAGAAATACAGTAATCTGATTGGTTTATAAAACAATATTTACAATCGATTTTAGTGATTGACCAATCAGATTATTGGAACACTAAAATTATTTTAAGTTAGGATTTTGTGAAACTGGCCCCTGGTGCCTTATTCTCGAAAACTAAACTTAAGCTAATTTAAGTGCTTTAGTCATCTGATTGGTTAATCACTAAAATCGATTTTAAACTTGACTTTATTATCCAATCAGAATACTGTATTTTTTCAAATCTTGATTTTATCTTAGTTAAGTTTTCGAGAATAAGGCCCCTAATTCGTATAAGACAATGATCCATACGTCCGGAATATGGACAAAAAAAAAAATCCATCGATTCGGTCCACCCTCCATCCAATGATGCTGTTTGGGGCTGGTATTAAAGTTAGTATTCGTATTAATTAATCAAGCAACCATGTTATACAAGTTATTCACATTTAAAATTCATCTACAGATAAAAATAAAAATGAAATTTAAAAAATTCACTCTCATTGGACAATGTATGCCCTTGTCAATTGGCCCTGACCTTAACAGAGTCAAATCTAGAACGTAAAAATCGTTTTGTTCCTATTATTGCAGTACAATTGAAATGAAAAAAGTTTGAGGTACTTTAATATGTCTTAAAAACTGAATTGAATTCTATTCTAAAATCGATCGCAACATGGTTTAAAAAGGATGGTATAAGAGTGACGAACAAAGGAAATTTTCAAGTAGGCAAAACGGCTGAATCGGCTTCTTCAGTTGACGTAAATAGAATACAATTGAAAAGCCCTGCATACTTGAAGTTAATTTGTTTATTGATATGATATTATATTATAAGCTCTTTTCCTCTATAATTGCTACCATAACAATTATATTGGCCTTGATTGCCGGCAGTTATTGTCTGTTCACTAGTTGGTTCTGGCGAAGATTTACATAAAAGAAATCATGCATGTTTGGCTTAACATCAATATAAATAAATTAGGCGATATGTGTGAAGTTGAAGTCTTCTTCAAGGTTGAGGACGAGTTTTATTCATGACTTGACAACAACATGTAAAATTGTTAGAAAACCTCTTCTGAATTCCTTAAAGTGACGTTTATTTTATCAAAGTGCTTGCCTTATTCCAATAACTGTACATAGGCAGTACTCGGACGTACGTTTTCTTGTCGGTTGATTGTTTTGGTCTCTTTTGAGAAAAAATTGAGAGCAACTGAAAGTAATTTGCGAAATCTTTCTCCGATGCAGTTGATCTGATAATATCGAATATCGTAAAATCACAGATGCAATAGCTGCCATTTGTACAAGCTACAACTGAAACTATTCGCGATCTGGGCAACCAGTAGGCTATCTACGACCATCTACATCTAGTGGATTTTGATTAATAGACAGTTTGGTTTCTTCGTTGATGACTGATGGATCGGATGTGATTGAATCGCCAGTAAATCTGGGTCTAAATCCTGTCTCACACATGCATTTGTTGTATTTTGATATTTTGTAATTCAAATATTTTTCTTTAAAAGCCATCTATGAAAAGAATATGTTTTCAAAAGCATAAAACTAAACACATTTTCCAGTCTGCAACATATATACCGCATTTACTGTTATTTTTTTCTCCCCAAGACAATAATTGTTATATACGATTAATGTAATATGTACCTTTTCGATCGTTACTGTTGCAAAGTTTGAACGTAAACTAATTTATTACGCAGAATAAATGTGAAATCGATCATAAGCCACCTTTAAAACGCATTCTGTTCTATAGCAGTAAGCTAATTGAAGATTAACAAAGCTTGTTTACTGAATATGAATTTCAAGAAATTGATCTTGTGACGTAGCTTAATTTGTTATTGATGAGTCTGTACTTTGCCTCTGATTTATTCTTGAGTACGACAATGTCGTATATTATTAATAAAAAAAAAAACAGAACATAATTTTATGGTAAACCACTCACAAGTCATAAGCTATGCCCAGTGAAGATCCATCGATTCGGCCTCATGTCAGTGCTACAGGCTTTCATGTTATGTTTTTTTTTTATTGTATACACCTTTTGATTTTTATGGTACACGGTTTTTCAATAGTTTACATTGTCATCATCAGGTGGAATGAAAATGTAAATTTTATTAAAAATTCCGGAGATTAGTACCAAAAAGAGTTCCGTGATCCCGAACCCTAATTGTTGGTTCTGGATTAATTTTAAATAGACTGGTACACAATACACACGGAAATATATATTTCAGGAATTTTTTGTTTCTTTCATACAGCTTTCAAGAAAAAATTTGTCTCGCCATCACATCACCGTCCGATACAGAAAAAAAGACACTTCGTCACGTTAATTCTCATCTGTCTGAAATAAGGGTGATGGCTATGTGCGGCTGAATATGGCATTTCGGAATCTTATTACACTACCCTGGTAAGTATGAGCGGACTACGACCACTGGATTTTCTAAGGCACCAACCTACCTTTTAAACAGTTTGAAGACAATGATAATGACACATGTTTATTGTGTTGAAAAGTTATATTCTTAATAGGGCTGCAACGATTCATCGTAGAACCGATGAATCGCGATTCGTTCCTCCTTATCGATGCATCGTTCAAGAAAAAAATAATCGCGATTCATCGGCCAAGATTTTGATTCATTTAATTATTCTTTTATTGACTGAGAACAAGAAATCCTCACGCATTTTATAATTTATGTCGTATAAAAATTTTCGAAAATTGCTTTTTACGTATCAATTTGTTTATTATCACCTTAAACCTTTGTTTTTAATGATGATGATCTTAAGCATATAAATTTGTTACGAAAATTATGTAAAAAATGTGTTAAAATGTTAATGATTAAAGGTTTTCTTTTCTTTCTGATTTCAAACTCAAGAATCGCGATTTGTAATCGCAATAAATCGAATCGTTGAATGTGTATCGTTTAGCGTATCGAATCGCCACTTCAGGAATCGTTGCAGCCCTAATTCTTAAGTTTATAAAGGTGTGTATTAGCCCATAATATCAGTTTTGTGTTTGTAATATGTTCCCCTCGTTCTATATGCTATTTAAACCTTTTTTTTTTTTTTTTTTTTTTAAATATTCGTTCAAAAATGAAGGTTGTCAATTCAGTCATACATAACCCTTCAGTCCGCCTTTACTGGTATGTATAACACACTAGTCCGAAACTTGCTGACTCAAGTCCCAGCCTTTGATAGATATTTGGAAAGATATGGCTCTCAGAGGCTGGGGAAAGAGTCAGCAAGTTTCGGACTAGTAACAAACATAATCAATCGATATTAATATGTAGTGTTAATAGAAATCTCTTCAAATATAATCGATAGTTTCTGGAGAACAAATGCCAAGAAAGTTTAATTGACACATCCAGCCTGCAAATCATTTGGAGGTCGTACAGAAGATCAATGATAGAGCTTCGTCAATAGCGTCTACGTCGTGATGAAAAGAACTTGAAAGACAGATCAATGCCGGCAATTAAATTCAAAGTAAGATTATGTGTTGAGTATGAGAATAAGGGTAATTAAGAATAGCGACCACGTATCTCAAATGAATGAATAATTCGTCGAATTTATTTTTTCTTGGTTCGTTTGAGTCCAGAGAAAAGATTTCTCTTGGATTCTCTTCCTGGTTTAATCACAAAACAAGCTGCTGATTTCATTGTCAGTTGTCCGATGGATCTTGTCCGTGCACTTACCTGTCGCACAGACAATTTATTTGTGTCTCGTCCGGACGACTGGATCTCTATATATGATTATGGTATATTTCAAGTTATCAAGGATCTTACACGGACATTACCTGAAGCACACAAATATGTTCTCGAATTAGCTTTCCATCGGATCAACGAGAAGCTTTTCCTCATCAACCACAGATACTACGAAAATACTATTCTTATCCGTCGAAACATAATCCTGTAGCTCAAGGACAATGATCAAACGCCTGAACAGCAAGTTCATTAAGGTCCAGTTGTTAAACCTGCCCTAAACTCACCCGCGACCGATTAAACTCCCACATCCATGGCTAATTTGATATAATTCGGACCTTAAAGCATTTCATGATACCCAATTACTTATAATGACGATAGTAACTTTGTAACAAACAATATATTCCATGAATACCTTTTCGACGTGATGCAAATGCCATATAATTACATATAGGCTAATCAATTCAGATTTCAACCACTAATGTTCTGTCTACTCAAAAACAACCACTTCGGGTTGAAAAGTGTATCATAGAAACTTAAAAATTTGGCATCGTTAAAAGCTCAATATTTTAAACCAACACGTTTCCACGTGATTCTGTGTTGGTGTATAGTTGGAACACTGAAGAAGTACTATGATGAAATTAATTGGCAATCGGTGGTAAATTATGACCAAGGAAGACAGTTTCACGCTCGATTAATGCTAATATTTCTGTTTATTATCCTAACAATTATAGTGATAGTGAAGCTAAACTTTCTGGATGTGTTTCTCGCCGCCGCGCTGGACTCTTTGGTAAACGTTAAACCATGTACAGTAGCTAAAAACAAATTTATCATATGATTTCAGACACTTCTGTCCAGTTTAAAGCTGTTATTGACCGGCCAACGATGTTTTATTCTTGTCTTGGGAGAATGTTAAGTGATAAATATGCCCACCATTAAGTGCGCCGTATTGTAGCATTAACATTTATCACCATGTCTTAGACATATCAATGTCTTATAGAACTGTCGGATTTGACACCAGAGCCATAGCATTCACACTTCCATTGGGAGAATGAAGTCGTTGGTAGCTCGTTAAATTATGATTGTTCTATCGGTCATATTTGTTTTAATCAATCATGTTTATTGTCAGTAAGGGTTATATAAGCTGCATGTATATGACAGTATTCCCAATTACTGTCTCATTTGAGTGGATAAGGCGATTTACACTGGACACCCGGTTTTTAGCACATGTAAAGGCTCTTTAGTTTGTTCGTTGGTAGATCAACGTCAACGTTCGCTTTACGTTTTGCTTTTCTGCATCTTTATGGGCTAATTGAGGACGAACAAACGCCATGCAGTTGCCAGGACAGCGGCATTAGCTACTCTTATTTTCGATTTCCGACTGTCGAGGGATCTTTAACGTGCACAGCCTGTAGCACATGGGGCCTCAGCTGGAATCAAAGAGAAAGGATGTACATATATAGGGTAATATTACAAGTTTATGAGTCGAGAGGGAAGGGCTTATCGTCTTTATTCTGGCCTTGTTTTCCCCCAAATCTGGCCCTGTCCAATCCCTCTGACGTGATATAGTGCCATGTCGTAACCTGCTTTTACCATACTGTTATAATAATATATCTTATTTATCAAAGGATATCATTGCTTTGATATGACCTCATTTTTTTTATTGATTCACCCACGTGATCGCTTGTACAGGTACAATCCTCCTCCTTTCCAACATGCAGCGTTAATTTTTTATGGGAATTGTGGTGTTTTTGTTCTTTTAGAAAACAAATCAAAGCGTCTCAAACAACAATAAACATAGACATTGTTTGTTGGAATCCATTTGGGAATTCTTTTATTACAATGTCTGGTGTACCATTGCGTCCGGCGTGTGTCTATGTTTGCACTATAAGATGGTAGTCAGCTTGTATTTCTGCGTTATTTAAAGTGAAATCATCCGTCTACACGCACGCAACATATATCTTGAATTAAACACTATTCTTGATCAAAATTCAAATAAGCACTGTTCATAACAGGCGGTTGAAGTAAGCCAACAGTCAATTTATAAAGCATTGCAAAATATAGCAAATAGATAACATCATTAGAAATTTTCATTAGAAATTTCATTGCGAGTTGCAGCGTTAACAAATTTTTAAAAGGATTCTCTAAATATCAGACTGAAAAAAGCTGAATGATGCAAGCAGAAGCCATATATGGATCCGTTACGCAAAAAAAGCTAGATATTTCTCTAATCCGCTTAAGTTGAATAGAACCCTATAACCTCTTTATATTCTTAGATCAAAAACGTATTGCTGTATTTGAGTCACGTATATCAGGAACCTTTAAATGTTGTAAGGTCTAAAAGCTTCATCTTGAGATCGAAATGTTTTTACAGATCATTTTTTGCAAGTTATTAATTCTAAATGTATCCAATTCCAAGAACATTTATAAATCTTTCTTCCCGTTCCTACCACAAAATTTTAATTTTGCCCAAAAGACGAATGCAGGAAAGCAGCCGATTGCATCTTCGACTTTTAAGTCGTTGGTGCGCTCAACATGATTCTCCAAGGCGGCGTCATGCTTGAAAGACGAATGCAAGAAAGCAGTCGATTGCAACTGCGACTTTCTAGTGGGTGGTGCGAATGCAAGAAAACAGCCGATTGCAACTGCGACTTTTAAGTGGGTGGTGCGCTCAACTTAATTCTCCAAGGCGGCATCATGTTTGAAAAGCGAATGCAAGAGAGCAGCCGATTGCAACTGCGACTTTTAAGTGGATGATGCGCTCAACCTGATTCTCCAAGGCGGCGTCAGATGGGTAAAATTCAGTATCTTTCAGATTCTGTTAGTTAAAGGTCGACGAAAGTATACTTGAATCATGGTCTGAAGTCATTAGTTATGAACTTTTAAACAGTGTCTCAAGAGTATTCTCATTATATCGAATAAAAGCTGACAGAACAATTATTTTCTTTGGTCTTAAACTTAGATTTACACTTTTTAATTAAATAACGTATTTTAATGTGAAACTTTTCTTTTAACCAATGGATTTAAATCTTTTAACGTTACTGCAATAATAACAATAACTTATGTTGATATTATGAATATAACATAGAACAATACTACACAGGGAAACTCTCATAAATGAGTCTCGGGTTGACAAACCCAAAGAGCGAACACAGGTAAAAGCAAGGGTTAGCATGATCTGACTAGCTATATATCTCTTCACAGTAAAACTATAGTAAATATCAAACATTATAGCTCATAAGATGAAGGATGGCATTTTCTACGTGCACATTCCTTGCGAGAAGTCCCTGATGTAACTTTATACCATCAATCCATCTTAAGGAGGGATATGATGAAATAGTCAAAGGTTATGAAGCTCTCACAGCGGTCATGATACACTGTTGGTGGGTGGTGTTGATGGTCTTCGTCTTGCTAATGGTCTTGAATAAAAGTTACAATTCAGGTGCCGGATTAGTATAAGATTCAGCTTGTTTCTGAAACTTTAGTTATTTTCTGTAAAAATATATGTTATGTAATGTAAAAATAAAATATTGTTTTAATCAAGTCATATTTTGCCCACAGTTACTGGCGCCGTCGATGTGTGTTTGTTTATATGTCATTATTTCGTTAAAGTAATGACATGAGGCTAAGAATATGTATTTTATGTATATGCATTAATATCCCTGTTCTTGCACTGGTACAATTCCTAATTGCACAATTGTACAGTCGTCCGAATTCTTAAATTCATTCCAAAATTATTCGCTCCCAATTCAAATTAACTTCAGTAATAGAAATGAAATGGAGTTATACGCCTGTTTGGGCTAATGACGACGGGCAAATGATGGAAATTATATTTTCCAGTTGTTGATGGGTCTTTAACGTACAAAGCACGTAGCACACGGTCTATTTTTCCATTCGAGCTAGTAGACGCTTATTCAATGCCAGCATCTTAGAACTGTATCACTGACAGGGAAAATCGAAAATCCAAATATTGAACCCTGGACCTCCTACTTAGAGAGCAAGCGTCTAACTCACCGAGTCATCGCGACTCTGTTCAGTAACAGAAAGAATGTACATGTAAGTCACTATATTATTATAAAATTAACAGAGATCGATTGTAATATAGATAATAGATATGATAGTGATCAACTCCTACCTATTGTCAAGTGACAAACATAACTATAACCCTCAATATCGATTGCTGTATCCTTCATTCAATCATTAAACATGTACAACTCTATAAAGATGCTTCACTTGATATTAACACATCTTAACCTTCAAACATTCCTGCTCTGTGCTCAGTGAAACTTAGGGATTTAGGAAGTAAGCGACATGCAGTTCAAAATGATGGAAAATTTGTCAGAACTGCAGCATAAGCATATCTTATTTTCGATTCTCAACTGTCGAGATAAACTAAACATGCGCGGTATGTACATAGCGTCTCGATATATTGACGCCAAGACGCGTTTTCCATGTCATTGAAATGACCACCAGCACTAGCACGTGTACCATACATATAAATAGAAGCTTCCAGACTAGATGACTGACGGTGACGTCATAAAACGCGTTAGTTTTAGTGGGATTGCAAGAACCACAGACGTCGGTATGGAAATTAGAATGGCGCAAATTGATGCCATCAGTGTCCCAGATACACATACAAAGTTTAGAAATACGCTTTACAATCCCTTTAAAAAAAGGGCGGATTATATAGGGTTTAATAAAGCCAAATTGATTATCTTTTAATGTCAATTGAATTAAACTTAAATGTTTTTAAAAATCAGCATTTAGAAATTCTCCGTCTAGACAAAAACAATCCTAACAGATTCGAAAACTTGTTGTAAAGAATAAACGCAACATTATCATATAATGAGTCCCAGTGGACCACGGCACACTAAAGAAGAAAATTGAATTAAGTATCACTTTAAAGAGTTAAATCAACTAATTTGGTACATAACTTACAACTACAATGTCTTCAGTGAGACCAAGTAATCATCTTTCTAGCACCTCATTATTCCACAGAGACCGTTTGAAATATTAGTATTCATATTTCAAACGCCAATAAATGTCTTTTTTGTAGAGAATCTATTACGAAACCTGTAGTGATTTAGCGATAAAGAGAGAAAATAAATCGCTCAATTAAAAAAGCTAAATTGATTTAAGCAACATTCTTTTTGGAAATCTTTATGGTTTATCAGCGGCAAATGTAACCTGCCTTTATTTTTTTCTAAAGGTTTTGGGTTTTCAAAAACAGTCAAATTAAAGCGGAAATCTTAACTAGGGTAGATATTGTTTGCTGGCACAATACGAAGGGTGATGGTATTGTAATATATATTATTAAAAAAAGAAAAAGACAACAGTTGAAAGGATCAGACCAACTTCAGCAACTGTAAAAATCTACACCAAGGTCACCCATTGGAAAGGTCCTCAGTCGGAAAGATAGATCCATCAGGCGACGAGGTCAGCACTTGGAAAGTCCTCAATAGAAAAGACCAACAGCCAATGTCAGCAATTGAAAAAAAAAAGGTCCTGAACAGGAAATATCAGCCGGCAGCAATCGAAAGTCACTCAATTGGTAATTGGAAAGGTCCTCAATAGAAAGTATCAACAATCACCTAAGTCAGTAATTGGAAAAAGGTCCTCAACAGGAAGGATCAGTCGCCGCAAAGGTCAGCAATCGAAAGTTACTCGATTCGGTAATTGGAAAGGTCCCCAATAGAAAGTATCAACAGTCACTTAAGTCAGAAGTTGGAAAAAGGTCCTCAACAGGAAGTATCAGCCGCCAAGGTCAGCAATCGAAAGTCACTCCATTCGGTAATTGGAAAGGTTCTCAATAGAAAGTATCAACAGGCATCTAAGTCAACAGTTGGAAAGTCAGCAATAGGAACGATCAGCAGTCAGTAATCGGAAACGTCAGTAGTTGAAATGATCAGTAATCAGAAAATTTCTGGTGTCAGACACGTCAACAATTGGAAAATTCACAAATGGAACAGTAAGCAGTTGGAAAGGTAAACAATCTATGAGATCAATCATCAGAAAGGATTTCAATCGATAGTAATTATCATTTATTTTTTCTGATTGAAATAAAAGAAAAGTTTGTGATTTGCTTGATCGCTGATATAACTCCACGTTCCGCTAAACAAATCTGATTCCATTATTGTTTTAATATACACTCATTTTAAATTTCCTGTTTCCACAAACCGTGTCCAACCATTTTTTTACCATAACAAAACAAGAACTACCTAATGAGCATGATCGATATCATAAATAAATGTAATTTATTCGATAGCAATATCTGTACAAGAATGTGAGTCCTGACTACCCACAAAATGTGAATGCAAGTCACGAAAACCCCAAGAAGACGGATCCCTGCATCTATTTCGTACCGCCTTCATTAACACTTAAGATTTAAACAATTAAATCAATATTGCATTTCAACAGTGGTTGTTCCCCATTAAGGTACGTCTTATCGGCTGCCATTTTTATGAATACTGTTCAAGAGTACTTATTTATTTTATGTATACAAGTTATTTTAAAGAATTAAAAATCCGAAACGCAATGTGGAGATGAGCTCTTTGATTGGTTGGAAGATGACAAGTCAACGGTCGTTTCCATGGGGTTTGGGCAATTTGATACGAGTTGATGATTTTTGTGCTCCTGCGAGTATATTTATTATTTACCTTCTGAAGTCCAAAAATAACCTTCACTTTCTAAACAAAAAGTGATGGGGATAGTTTATCCGAAACAGTGTCTCAAATACCACAGGGAGTGGTTAAACAAATAATAAAACCCAAGCACGAAAGATAACAACCGTAAAACAAATCTCGAAATTCATGTAAACTCAATATCAAAGGACCTCAAGCCATAAAGAGGTCCTTACCTCCCCAAAAGGGGAAAATTTGAAATTAAAAAAAAAATTGGCCCCTATCATCAACTTCTTACGTTCATGAGCTCCCATTCATCCAGCCTACACATACCTCAGATGAGCTTAAGTCAATTAAAATGCAGAAAAAGACATGGCGTTATAATAACATGTTGTTCTATGGAATACTGACAGGAATCGATGTTTGATGACCAGATGTCGGGAAAGGAATTATAGACTATAGTGTCATCAAGCTTATACTTATAGTGTTGGCAGCCTTTCTACTAATTAAGCCTTGTCGGAAAAACTAAATATAATTACAGGCTTCTGCGTCTCTTTAATGATTTTAATGAATAAGTTGTTTATTATACTTCAAATGACCCCTGTCAACAATCTTTTAATCAATACCTTAACAGCTTTTCACTTTTCCTGTGATACTGTTGCTGTACGTCAAAGGAGATCATAACAGCTTATATTCTTGCAACATTTTATCCCGGTCGTTCTAAAATGGTGGTGATAACTGCGCGATGGTGGGATGCTCTACAATCAGATCAAGGCATACAGGTTTATCATTCCATCGATTACCCAAAAAAGATATACAACAGGGTCACACATACATACGTCAGAATTGGGTGCGTCAAACGAATGCAAAACTATGCAGGTTGCGTATTCAACCTACGGATAGACATAAAAGGACAGTTACGTACACTTACCTACGTATGTGTGACCAAAGCCTTACCTAAATACACAGTTGCTATACGTTAAATAGATTGTTTTATATCTTTTAATGTGTATCGGAATCGTTATTAGCTTCTATTTGCACCAATCCAATCAAACATATTTGGTTTTGACAATTTAATTAAAACTTAAAACTAATAAAAATTACACAATGTAAAGAAAAGACACAATAAATAAAAACAGAAATTTATTGTTAGAGGTATATTTGAAAGAATTGTGTAATTTTTGTGCAGTTCTAGTACTTTTGACGGCAATTTACATATTGTATATTCGAGACCATAATCAAACCAAGAAGATCTGTTGATTGTTCCCCTTTAACATAATCAAATGAAATCTTTGGTGATTTCTTCGGTTTTATCATTAGTTAATGGGTATGGACCTTTACTTCCAGAGCTGACAATCCGGACAAAACCATCACCAAGGGAATTGACAATCGGGTTAAGATCTTTGCTCGAGGTCAATGTTGGAACATAGATCATTCAGATGTAGGGAGGCTTTGTAAAATTAATACGAATCGAAGTGAGAAATTACGTTCACAAAAGTGCTCATGATAAATATTATGCAAAGACTAAGACAGTCGCAATATTCTATTCTTTGTTATATCCATATGTTACATATTTAGAATGTAATATCGTTGCGAACAAAGTATACTGCTATGACTTTAAAATTAATGGATTGGCGATTAATATCCTGCCCCTGATACTGACTACGAAATAACAGTACTGAACAGAAAGTTTCAAATTCAAATAAATATTTAACATTCACAGCCTTAGTATTGAATAACTGAAAGATATTTATTTCGTTTCCAGCAAACAGAACAGCAATTTGAGTTGATGTACAAGAACCTCATTTTTTATTCAAACTTTTTACAGCTCCGTGATCACATTCGGTAAAACTTTATGAATGAAAAGAACATTACATTGATCGGCCGTGTAATACTGTTTATAACGTAGAAAATGCATTAAGAATTCCAAAAGAAATGAAAAATAGCATCGGAATGTATGAGTAAAAGCCAGTAGGTTCTTACACGGAACTGATAAATGACTTTCTATTCATAGCGTTTTTCTATAAGAGCCAACGTCTTCGTTTGATGATTCTAAAAACAATATAGAAAGAGTCAGAAAAAGGGTGGTTGTAATTCGGATCTAAATTACCAGTCAAATATGTGAGAAAAAAAAACCTAACATTTTAACCTTCAACATAACTTCCTGCTTTCTTTCTTAATCGAAATATCATCTCTATCAAAGATGTTTTAACAACTTTAAGTTTTTATTTGAAAAACCTTTGGTCAATTTTCTGTGCGATGTATCTTTAAGGATCGGTAGTCCATAAATCTGGACAAAAAGAGACAATGATGATTTTGTGATCTGAAAATGTTACGAAGCATCAAGATCAATTCCAAATAAGAGTTCAGATACTTTATACATTCTGTTCTGTTTTCTTGTAAAAGTTCGTAATTTTTAACTTGTTTATGGAAACTTTTATAAGAAATATAGATGAAGTCATATATTTCTTAGTATACGACAATACTTTTCACTGGGTTAATTGAGGGTTTCCTTTTAAAGTTTCTTGTATGCATAAATTCTTAAAAGCGCTAATGGAAAAGAGAAAGTCTAACACATGTAAATTATTTATGCTTTTATAGAATTCGAAAGGATTTTATTTGGTACACTGGTTAACTGGTTCGCTTCTTGTAACCAGAAATTATCAAAATCATTGAAAGCTTTCACATGTATTAACGACATTCACAACTTTCCATACGTCATATTCTTTTTTCGACATTTTCAGACTCACTCATGCCTTCCGCTTGTACCATCAACTTCTAGCCTTCTTATGTGTATATCGGGGACACTTATAATATATCTATACAATATACACATATACGATATAGAATGTGAGAATGACTATACTTTTTACTTCTCTTTTTGTCATTCTCAAAAGTCGAGCCTTGTTGGTGTATGTTTGCACCATTCTCATATTTCAATCTTTATATTTGTATCAGGGACATTAAAATTTAAAACTTCTCCTCGTCATTCTCACATTCTAACATTTTTTACAAGGACACTTATAATATCTATTTGCACCATTCTAACATTCAAGCCTTTGTTTGTGTATCAGGGACAATTTAATCTTCTCTTTTGGTCATTCTCAAATGCCTAGCCTTTGTATCAAGGACACTAATATTTGCGTCATTCTCATATTCTAGCCTATGTTTGTGTATCAAGGACACTTAGCACATCTATTTGCACCATTCTAATACTTAAAGCTGCTCTTTCGTTATTCTTAAATGTCTGTTTGTGTTACAGGGACACTGTAAGATTCTGTTTTTGTCATTCTCAAATGCTTAGCCTTTGTATCAAGGACATTTATAACATCTATCTGCGTCATTCTCACATTCAAGCCTTTGCGTGTATCTTGGACATTTATAGAATCTATTTGCACCATTCTAATATTCAAGCCTTTGCATGTGTATCAGGGACATTTATAGCATCTATTTGCAACATTCTCACATTCAAGCCTTTGCGTGTATCATGGACATTTATAGCATCTACTTGCACCATTCTAATATTCAAGCCTTTGCATGTGTATCAGGGACATTTATAGCATCTAATTGCACCATTCTCACGTTCAAGCCTTTGCGTGTATCATGGACATTTATAGCATCTATTTGCACCATTCTAATATTCAAGCCTTTGCATGTGTATCATGGACATTTATAGTATCTATTTGCACCATTCTCACATTCAAGCCTTTGTGTGTATCATGGATATTATAGCATCTATTATAGCATCTATTTGCACCATTCTAATATTCAAGCCTTTGCATGTGTATCAGGGACATTTATAGCATCTATTTGCACCATTCTCACATTCAAGCCTTTGCGTGTATCATGGACATTTATAGCAACTATTTGCACCTTTCTAACATTCAAGCCTATGCATGTGTAAGGACAAGTATAGCTTCTCTTTTGTCATTTTCACTAACTAGCCTATGTATGTGCATCAAGGACACTTGTAGCTTTTATTTATGTTTTTCTAATTGATTGTCTTTACTTCAACAGTTTATAACGTCAATGTCACAAAGTCCATTCAAGCCATAATAATAGTGCTATTGTGACATGGAAATATGGATGTTGTCATCATTTGAATGGAAATCACTGCTGATCATCGAGAGCGCGCTTTCAGTTTGGATTTTAAAAGGACTAGACAATCTATCTACTAATTAAGCCGGATAATTTATTTTCTAATTTCCGGGCTAATTTCTGGTCGACATGCGTTATTGCTTTTAACTGACTTAGTCTGAAAACACCAACAGTTAGCATAGTCCATCAATATGTTAGATTAATTTTTCTCAAGACAAGGATATATTTTAACACTGTCATTGGCAAAGTGGCTACATTTGTGGACAAGACTGGCACTATGCTCACTATCATCTGATTAATACTAATAATATTTAAATTAGAATATCTTATTTTTGGAGAAGCGGTTAGATTCCGTCGCGGTAGACATTTTGTAAACCAAGCTCTCGTTCCTTGTTAGTGGCTGAACAATAGTATTTTGATAAGCTAAATTAAAAGAAATTGTGTAGTACCCTTTTGATTATTGAATGTTCACAACCAAATTAAATCCGGAACTACTGGTAATTCATTCGGGGTCTTGACTTAATTTCTGGTGCCCTTGTCTCATTAAAATACCACTTGATTTGGTGTCTTTCTCGCATTAAAAAAATAAGTTGTTCATGATAAGACCATCGAATTCAAAATAAGCAATCTGTGCTCTATTGTAATAGGTAATACGGTGGGTGTTGTAAGCTCCAGATGCCACTCCACAGCTAACCTAGTTTATCAAAGTTGCGCAATGAATATAAACTCTTATTCACCAAGATTAAGAATTTTGCTTTTTTGATCATTCTAAGAAATAATATTCCTGTAACAATCCATATTATATTTGCGTACCTTAAAAACTCATGATTACTTTAGTTTCAATAACAAAGCGAAATCTCAATTTCAGGTGTTTATATTTTTTAGAGATGAGTAATTTATCAATCTGACACATTTTACGTCATGAAAATTGTGTGTACTTTTATCCTCATGTTATGAACAATTGGACAAAATACTAAACAAAGATCATCCATGAATCGTCAACATTTCGACAACACCGTTTCAAATTATAGCCTTCTCAATGTGTTGGAGTCGTATACTTTATTTGTCTGTATAATCTAACAAGAAACTAAACAAAGTCAAGACCATTGATATCGTCAACATGTTGACTAACCGTTAAAAAAGAATTTAGTCATATCTCCTTTCAGATGTATTGTAATCTTGAGCCATACTTTTTCTTTACAATAAAACAAGAACTACAGAAGAAGAATCAAGACACAGAAGAAGACAAAGGAGCACGTCGCTCCTTGCTCAAGGTCTGCGATCAGGGCTCCATACCTACCAAGTTGCAGCCGTTGATGTTATGGAGTTTTGCGTCTTAATCTTCTGTCCCATTACGCAAAACAGTATACCAAAAGTGAAGTTCATCCAAACATCAACCTTTCGACAAATTGTTAATCTTTTTTTACCCTAATGACCTTTCACATGTATGGAGTTTTCCGCCTTATAATCAAACAAGACAATACAAAGTGATAATCATTCAAACCTTTCAACAAACCGTTCAAAAAGAAATATAGCCTAATCACGTCTGATTTATGAGACCGATCGCGGAATTGACCGATTGTGTGTGACCACCATGGTCTATGAGGTTATTTCTATAATAATACTAAATTCAATATGATATATGGAAAAAAGTAAGTGTTAAAAATTTATATTATTTTTCTTTTAATGTTTTTGTCGACGAGCCGTCTATGACTTTTTTAAGACGTATTTAAAATCTCCTCATGGAATTAATAAACAAAATTGGTGACGCGTCGAAATCAGTCTGAATACAGATTTGGTTCCGAAAACCAATATCAATTGATTAGGTACTGGATATCCACCAAGCCGTTACCTCCCTCAGAGTCTGGGATTTAAATCAACTTAAGCCAAACATATAAACACCCCATCCCTACGATTTGTTGTCTTGCCTTTAGTTTCTTATCCTGCTTTTACTATCAAAAATAAACAGTTTTTACTAAACATTTGTTTTCCCCTTCAATAACCTATTCATAATTCAGTTTTCCATTTTACTTAAACAGTTTTTACTAAACATTTGTTTTCCATTTAGTAACCTATTCCGCGATAAGTTTTCCATGTTACTTAAACATTTTTTTATTAAACATTTTGTTTTCCCTTTAGTAACCTATTCCAAGCGATAAGTTTTCCATTTTACTTAAACAGTTTTTTACTAAACATTTGTTTTCCCTTCAGTAACCTTTCCTGCGTTCAGTTTTTCATTTTACTTAAACTGTTTTTACTTAACCTGTTTGTTCTAAACACGTTTTCCCTTTAGTAACCTATTCCGCGACAAGTTTTCCATTTTTCGTTAACTGTCTAAACATTTTGTCTTCCCTTAGTAACTTATTCAGCGTTCAGTTTTCCATTTTACTTAAGCTGTTTTTACTAAATATTTGTTTTACCTTTAGTAACCTATTCTGCGTTCAGTTTCCATTTTTCTTAAACTGTTTTTACTAAACATTTGTTTTCCTTTTAGTAACCTATTCCGCGTTCAGTTTTCCATTTTACATAAACTGTTTGTAAACACCCCATCCCTACATTCGGTTGTTCTCTTGTCTTCAGTATATTATCCCGCTTTCACTATTAAAATGCATTCTGTTGACTACCCCATTTTTCTTCCATTTAGTTACCTATTGCATGTGAAGTTTCCATTTTACTTAAGCTGTTTTTACTAAATATTTGTTTTACCTTTAGTAACCTATTCTGCGTTCAGTTTCCATTTTACTTAAGCTGTTTTTACTAAATATTTGTTTTACCTTTAGTAACCTATTCTGCGTTCAGTTTCCATTTTACTTAAGCTATTTGTTTTACCTTTAGTAACCTATTCTGCGTTCAGTTTCCATTTTACTTAAGCTGTTTTTACTAAATATTTGTTTTACCTTTAGTAACATATTCTGCGTTCAGTTTTCATTTTACTAAATATTTGTTTTACTTTAGTAACCTATTCCGCAATAAGTTTTCCATTTTACTTAAACATTTTTTTTATTAAACATTTTGTTTTCCCTTTAGTAACCTATTCCGCGATAAGTTTTCCATTTTACTTAAACATTTTTTTATAATCATTTTGTTTTCCCTTTAATAACATATTTCGCTTTCAGTTGTCCGTTTGATCAAAACAGATACCACTTAACATTTGTCTTCCCTTTTAGTTACCTATTACGCATACTCTCGTGAAAAATGTCTACATATTATGTTTTTCAATTTTGTACTTTTCAGGAGGTAAAAAAGTTATGGTTTTAGCAGTCTCTAAGGTTTTACCTTCATCATTTTGATTTATTAAAACTGTTTTTACAAAATTGAATGGCATACCATCACACCAATTCTTTTCCAGATGTAGTTTAAAGTCTACCTACGATCAATTTTATTAAGAAAAAAACAACTGCCGTCCATAATATAAAAGTCAAAGCTAAAAGTAAAAAAAAAAAGCTTAAATAATTGATAAAGTATACTTTAAGTACGTACCTCTAAGTGCTAGGCTGTGTTTGATTTCATTTGACAAGAGCAGAGATGTAGTCACTTCCACCTACGACAATTTCAACACATATCTGGCCTCCTGCAAATATAAATGACAATCCGACTCACTAATACAATACGTTGATATTTTCCAAGTAGATATGAATTAATTATATTTCGGTCAAGTGCTTTCGTGTGTTTTCAAAACAACTATCCGTCAAGAGTTCCAAAATCAACCATTAAACAATACGATTGATTTCTGCACAACTTGAGCTATATAAAAGACGCCGGTTGCTTGGCTTCCGCACAGATTGATATAGGTTTATCTGTCTATTTAATAACGACAACCAACTTCCAATCTAATAATTTATGTATCGCTTCCGCTTGAACGCTTGACTTGGTAAATTACCATTCTTTAGACTGTTACTGGTCGTTTTATATTATTAAAGTCAGAGTCAAAATATAAATTACTAGCTATGGAAACGGGTTATTTTCAAATGCTTCAAGACACTACTTGATACACACACGCCTTTTATTCCGACTGCAACACTTGTACTCTATAGTACTGAAGTCTGTCCATTCACTGAACGCCGAGGTACATGTAAGAAGTGGCAGTTAAATAGGCGTATTGTATAAGACACAATTTACACATCTCTAAATCGATTCTGTATTAACTTTTATAACTTAATGAGTTGGAACTTAACAACCGTTATATACGTAACTTGTTTTTTCAACTCGACAATAAAACAATAGACATACTGTTTTACATTACTAAAGATAGCGGTACCTTGGTGTTTTATTATTTATTTTATAAAATCGCTCAAAATTGTTCACGTCGACGACAATTTCGCACGATTAGCCTGTTTCAATTTATTTTAAATATTTTGGTCGATTGTGTCGCTTGCGGATGCATCTGCTGTCAAATTTACTCGTCCATCTCCGACTGACGTATTTTGTCGAGAGAAATATCTTGTTACAATCATATTTTGCGCTGATTGCCATTTTGCATCGAAAACAAACAAATGGTCAAATCCCACCAGTTGGCGTACAATGTCACGTTTGCCTTACCAGTCAGTACGCCTTCGTGATTTGTCGTAAGATTGCTGTAGCTTTAAGACCTGTGTCCCCAACGAAAACCTAGAACATTATCAGTTTGCTTTAGATGAAAATTAAGTGCAAATAGTTATATTTAAATTAATAGTTTACGCCCAATGTGTTAAATGACGGGGAAGGGAGAGTTTGAATAATTAGATTAAATGAAAACAACCTGAAATATAAGCACATCCTGGTGGTGTATCTGTCTATATATCTCGACACAGGATATGACATGAGGATGAAATTGGGTTTTACGTCCTACTTTTCTTTAAGTTCTGGTCTAATGGACGGACAGCCGTCATTCAATGGCCAATGCAGGAACTTTTGCTAAGACAGCATTTTGCATTAGCCTACTCTTATTATCAATTTACACGAATCTTTAAAGGGGTTGTAAAGATATTATCTAAACTTTGTATGTGTATGGGTGAAACTGCAATTCCACTTAAACTAACGCGTTTAATGCCGTCACCCCCACTGATCTGTATAGATATCAATACATGTAGTAGCTTCCGGTAGATCAGTGGGAATGGCGTCATAAAACGCGTTAGTTGTGGAATTGCAAGGACCACAGACGTCGGAATAGAAATTTCAATGGCGCAAATTGATGCTTTCAGTGTCCCCAATACACATACAAAATTTAGAAAACTTCCTTACAATCCCTTTAACAATTGCCGAGCGACAAAACGCTTTTACATTGTCAACTTCTGTGACCTTCAAGAATGCAGCATGGGTCTTATATCAAGTCTGTCACCATGTTAGTATCAAATACAAAAACAGAAATCTAAATTTCCACCATGTGAGACTTGATATAAGTAAGTGAATTAATCTCAGATATATGTTGACATGATTTGTGATGTTTTGTAGACATTCCACGTGTTTTTTTATGTTCCATATTTCTTTCTTTTTTTTATTTTAGACAGTTGAAAACTTTTCCTTAATTCATTACATGTACCATAAAATATAAATAATGTTGAAGTATAGGTTTTTAATTGTATTGAAAACAGGTTTCATGTATTGGAGACAGTTATATTTATGAAACTTATATAAAAGAGTCACATCTGGAATGGGCAGATAATTATTCTATTGAAAGGAAGAGTTTGTTCAAAGCAACTGCTATGTGTCAAGTTATGAAGATAGTTACAGTCCTAGACAATTTATGAGATATCGGATACGTAGCATGGACACTTAAAGGGAATGTAAATGAAATTTTTAACTTTTGCACTTTTCCAGTGTGTATCAGGGACATAGATAGCATCGTTTTTCACTTTACAGTGTGTATCAGGGACATAGATAGCATTGTTTTTTCACTTTACAGTATGTATCAAGGACTGGCATAGTTTTTCACTTTGCAGCGTGTATCAGGGACTTTGATAACATCGTTTTTCACTTTACAGTGAGTATCAGAGACTGTGATAGCATAGTTGTTTACTTTACAGTGTGAATCAGGGACATAGATAGCATCGTTTTTCACTTTACAGTGTGTATCAGGCACTGTGATAGCATATTTGTGCACTATACAGTGTGTATCAGGGACTCGCATAGTTTATCACTTTACAGTGTGTATCAGGAACTGTGATAGCATCGTTATTTATTTTACAGTGTGTATCAAGGACATAGATAGCATTGTTTTTCACTTTACAGTGTGTATCAGGGAATTGCATAGTTTTTCACTTTACAGTGTGTATCTGGGACTGTGTAATCACATAACTTTTCACTTTACAGTGTGCATCATAGCATCGATTGTCAATGTTCCTATGTGCAACAAGGACAAAGATGGCATTGTTTTCCACTTTTCACAAGTGTATCAAGGACACAAATTGTATTGATTTACACTTTTCCAATGACCTACAGTTTTCATGACTTCATTCATGGCTGGTCAAGTGGTTTTTTTGGTTTCAAGATTTTACGGAATCATGCCGAAATGGGAAGTAAAGCTCTATAATATGTGTCCAATACACATACATAAATCATTTGCTTCTGCAAATGTATTGCCAAACTGGTAACGTGTTTTCGTGTTGCGTTTTGTGATTCAGAAGGTTGTATCTGTTTGTTGCAATACGGAAACTATTAACTACATGTTAACAGGATAATGAGTATTATCCCTTAATTATCTTTTAGAGGCAAAGTAACCTGTGGTTCGGAAAATTGAATTCTGTAATAGACCATATCGAGGGTATAGAACACAAATGTGATATGTCCAAAATTCCAAATTTGAGATTTTTTTATCACTAAGTGCCATTTTAAACGCTCTATCTTGGAGCACAACCCTTATATCTCTAACTACCTTTGGTTCAGTAATACAAGACAGTTTTCAAATGTGTTATGTCCATCCAAACAAGTTAACTTGGTGCTCAATAGTGATATGTCCGGACATATCATGTTTGCGCTCCATCTATACTGTTTTCTTTGGTGCACATTTGTGACATGTCCAGATATGTACTTTTATGATTGTATATTTTGTACAACAAAATGGTGTGGTGAATTGGCTCAACATTAAATGGTTGAGGTTTGATAAATCAGAACCATACATAATTCGATACAAGTATGAGATCACCAATCCCGAGTTCATGCATATTGTTGTACAAGCAGATCGTGGCAGACGAAGATCTATTCAAAGTCTTCTTATCACTTCTCTTTACACTTCCAATTACTCAAGAAAAAGGTAGCTTGACAGGCAAGGTAATATACGCCCACTGGCAGCTTTGACTTTAAACAAATATATTTGAAAGTTACAGGAAAAGTGATTATGAAAATTCATATCAAGTTTCTTCAAAATCTGTCCAGTATTGTGCCTCCTATAGTGTTTATGAGCTAAAAATTGAACATGTTTTCAAGAACAAGGGCAATAATTCATAGTAAATATTTTTCGATTTTGCTGATTTTCAATAGGGTTCATCCTTGGGTGGTAATAAACATCAACAGTAAGTTTCATCAACATCTCTTAAGAATTGTGACCTGTAGAGTGTTTACGAGCCAAAAATTGAACGCGTTTTCAAGAACAAGGACTATTATAATTCATAGTTAATATTTTCGATTTTGCTGATTTTTAATAGGGTTCATCCTTGGGTGATAATAAACATTATCAATATGTTTCATCAAAATCCGTTACGAATTATGACCAGTCCTGTAGAGTGTTTACGAGCCATAATTAGAACGTGTTTTCAAGAACAAAAGCAAAAATTCATAGTAAATATTTTTCGATTTTTCTGATTTTCCAAAGGGTTCATCCTTGGGTGGTAATAAACATTATCAGTAAGTTTTGTCAAAATCTGTTAAGAATTGTGACCTGCATAGTTTTTACGAGCCAAATATCGAACGCGTTTTCAAAAACAAGGGCAATAATTCATAGTAAATATTTTTCGATTTTGCTGATTTGCAATAGGGTTCGTCCTTGGGCGGTAATAAACATTATCAGTAAGTTTCGTCAAAATTCGTCAAGAATTGTGACCTGGCCCCGTATTCTCGAAACGATCCTAGCGCTAGGATGTCCTAATTTCCTATCTTCTAACATTGTTTCTAGGACATCCTAGCGCTAGGATTGTTTCGAGAATACGGGGCCTGGGTCCTATGTCTCAAAAAATCGTACGATTTTGCAATGAATAATTCCACACTTACGACAGTTTTTAATCGTAAGACTTTTTGAGAAACAGGTCCCTGTAGTGTTAACGAGCAATTGAGGACGGACACGGGTGACGACAATATACGCTCCACATTTCACGTGGGCGTATAAAAAGATAACCTTCTTAGCCTTCTCCGCAATAGAGTCATCCCACCTGAGTATAAGGCGTACTATGAAGGTTTACTTTCATCAAAACGTGGAACGTGGAATGAAATAAATATTTAATAATTTCAGTGTTGTTCTTCATATTATTTTCAGTTGATAGTATTACTATGGCATTGTCGTGCACTAATTCTCCTTGAGCGCAAAAGCAATATGTCCAATTTTTGCATTTTTTGCTGTTGTGCTTGTTGCAATATAGTTGAATTATTGTGTAATTGGAGCCTGCAATCACCACGCTTGATATGCTTTTAAACTTTTTAAATTATGAAATATACCTGATTTGATATACCATTTACAAAGTTTAAAACGTCATTTTCTCAAAACTACTAAAATGGACATATGCCAATTGTGCTCCAAACCCTCGATATGTCTCATAATGTTCATGGTTCGGAACGAAAGGTTTTGAATATTGATAACTTGGTAAGTTTAATGTGTTGCTGTGGTCGTTTGCGTGATAAATACTCTCTTTAGTTTGAAACCGAAATGAGTTAATTTAAAATTAAGTTTCCCCCATTGCGCACCATACGTTCCGTATGAAAGACACAGATAGACGAAGACATTTCTTTCACAAATATTTTCTGATATACGTAACAGTGATTGATTTCGTTAGACACTCTTTGAATGAAAAATAAATTTGCTCATTGAAATTGCCTCGGGTAGAATGTACGCCATTTTCTGGTCACTTATGCCACCTTTCTGCTACTGGTCAGTTGCCCAGTCGCGGACTCGCCATGGCGTCTCCACTAGTGAGATATGCCATGTCATCTCCACAATGTTAAGTTTACGAACTCTGTTTTATACCTTGACACCAATAGCCACATTTATTTCGATCAAGTTTATAAATTCAGCTTTTTGATTGGATGATACTCTAGTGAATACGATCAATCAGAGCTCATGACAGAAAGTCTGCAGTCAAGTTTAAAACTTGATCTTTGCGCCTGATTTGATGCCAACTTAAGGATTTTTGAAGGAATAAGTTTGTTAACAGTCCAGACGATGAAGATAATGAGGCGTCTAAGATGATGAAACATGCAAGATAATGAAACGGAAGAATCCACATTGGTAGACAAATGAAGTACAGTCTATATGAGACGATCATGTTTACACCATTGATCAACAAATATAAATAAAATATACCGATTCATTATGTTTTCCTGAAAGTAGCCTTTGACAACGGTATACCTTAAGTTTTTTTCAGCACGGTTTCCCAGCGTTTAAGTAGTAGTGGACGGAGTACGATGCCCTTGAAGTCCACGTTGTAGGCTTATCGGTACAGTAAAAAGCAGAAGAAGTCAACAATTTCTGGTAATTCTCCACCGTACACCTCTCCAGAGGCGATACCTCGTCTATGCCACCTTTCCAAAGCAGATTTAAGGCATAACGTCCGGAATCCTGCCCGGGTCTTAACCTCATGTAATACCCTGTGTAAATAAGACCTTATCTGCTGCAAGGTTTCTTCTGTTTATTGGATATAAATACCACTTTAGGCAAATATTATTTTGGAATGCTCTAAACTTCCTCCAAACTTCAATTACCTTAGTGTAGTTTAGCTTATTAGCCGAATTGTAAAGACTGACTGTCATGGACACTGGCCTTGAGATGGTCTTCTTATTCCAAACTTATCTGAGCACAGCCTTCAGCTCTTGGGTCACATCATATCATTATCGCATTCCAACTCTTTCAACCTGCATCACAAGGAAGGAACCGGTTTAAATTTTTATTTCTAGGCAAAAAGCATATCCATTACATAGATTCGTACAATTTTACTTACAGAGAGTATTTAAATAATGTCTTCAGAAGAATTATCTGTGGCTTAAATAGTTTGATCTTGCGGCAAAGAAACTTAAGAACTTTGATGATTTCATAGTGCTAATTAACCCCAATGGATTTGAAACAAAAATGAAATTGATCATTAGGGAGGGTATTAGTACGTTGTTATGAGACGAAATCTATATCATGCCCAAAGGATATTTAACACTCTTTCTTTGAGTCTCTTAATGAACATTATATCACCTTTCAGGAAAAAGAGCGTTTTGCTTCATTTAATTACGCTACCTATAATGTGATTACTTTTAGTGGACAATTTCATGATCAAAAACGTCTTTAATTATAGGTGAAAATAATCCTAATATATCCGATTTATTATTACATATTGTATTTTCTTGATCAACCTGAATTTGTAAAAACGGAGTATACCATTTGTTAAAAAAATAGTTTTAACTCATTTTGGTGTTTGGCGTTATTTTTAGTTGAAATTTTCAGAATAAGCAGAGGAGATATTTCTCAACAATTTGGCGTTATCTAAATCCGTTGATTTGTTTTCCAACAAAAAAAAATATATTGACTTTAAAGGAGTATGTAAAATAGAAATGTAATCGAGCGCAACCGTTCGAGGTTGTGGTAAAGTGCACACCTTTAATTTCCCATCAAACATCCCTTGGGTGAATAGCATTCGAAATAGAGACATGCACGCTTCAACATCATAATAGTTTGTGTGTATATTCATCGAAAAAATCATAGTTTCGACATCGTTCTCAACAGGAGAATGTTCAGCATTTTTGAGGATCGATTTGGGCCTTGAATTTATGTAAATAGCCTTCAGATTGACTGAAATTGACCAAATATTGCACAATCCCTTCAATTATTATACCCGTACCTTAACATTTATCTTTCATT
This sequence comes from Lottia scabra, assembly GCA_029955415.1. NCBI lineage: Eukaryota > Metazoa > Mollusca > Gastropoda > Lottiidae > Lottia > Lottia scabra. The sequence continues at coordinate 2,572,934 of JARJEI010000021.1, read as the reverse complement.
TTCTGTATATGTGTTTCCTATACAAGTCACAGTCTTACTAAACGATGATTAGTATTTTTGACTTTCAAACGCTGTTATTTCGGATTAGATCAGCTAAAACAATTCAGGTTCTGAGACTACAAGTTTTTTGGTTGAACAGTTAGTGATCATATCTCTTTAAAATGTTTTCGTCAGATATAATAATATAAAGGCCATTTCTCTGGATTTTAACCAATTGATTAGTACATAAGTATCACAACCTACTGAAAAAAAGTTGAAACAAAGACAATATAAATTGATGTGAGTGAAGCTATTAAATCGATACATCTTTTGGTTTAAATTGAACATATCAATCAACTCGGTCTAAATAGCCCTATCAACCGGAAGTAAGATTTCTCGCCATCCGGTGTTAGAATTGGAATCAAATTAAAATCTGGCCTGATTCAGACATTGTAATCAATAATCAAAGACAAACAGTATTCATTTTGTGGCGCAAGGGAGTTGAAATTCCATATAAGACAGACTGCACTGGGCGTAGAAAATTGAGTTTTCGCTTATTTATTATTTATTAATTTATCTGATACCTTATAGGGGTTTTTAGTATGTATAAGAGTACCGACAAATTTATGACTTCTGTGATACTTGTAATTTCACCAAATAATCATATGATGTCAATGTGGCAATAATACGTCGTTGTTATCAGAATTGCAAAAAACACAGACGTCTGAATGAAATTGGTATGTCAATACTCATAAACAGTTTAGAACAGAGACCGCGGAGCGGGATGATCCGGGAGGGGTGGGGGCTTATGACCCATAAACTATTCTTTTTTTCATCCAACTTTTATTATCATGTTCATACGATAATGTCTTGAATCTGAAAATCAAGTGGCCGAGTTTTTATACGGGAGTAAGTGTGGAGGTGCAGTAGGTTCTATTTTTCGAAATACGGGCCCCTCCACGTCCGGAAACAATACCAAGGCCACACGTTACACAGCACATAAGTCGTTTAACACGTATTGCGTATGATCGATTCATCTACCGCTACACCATTCATCTACTGTTATAGCATTGAAGCCGATCCTTAGAATGAACTTTATGATTGATTGGGAATACATAGTATCGCTTAATTTTATATGGAAGTTATGAGTTTTTATATTGCATTCTATAATAGTTCCTGTCACTATAACTCGCCACCAGTTAATCTCCATTGCCATTAATAGGCATGTAATAGACCTCGCTCGGCGGACAATTTCATTTGAAATTAAATTAAGTTTCTTCAGATTGGGTAATGAAGACGGCCAACGCCATAAAGTGTGCGATGGGGGAATTTTTACTAATATTGCGTAGACACGGCAACAATGATATAGGGACAAAATTGAGAAATTAAACGAAATGAAATAAAGATTAAAGCCCCCCTGCGTCAGTTTGGTTTAATGACGATGGTATGTTGAAGATTTTTTTCAAATTTTGCAGACACAGATCACCCTACTCGTTCCAATCTTCCAGGGACATCATTTAATATGTCATGAAATGGTGTTTAACTCCCAATTTTCTCTTTCAGATTGGGCCAGTGCCAAGCAGTATGCAATGAGGGAAATTATGCCAACTTATTACGAACAAAACTGTTCCACTCATTATAAATTAACTGTTCCACTCATTATAAATTAACTGTTCCACTCATTATAAATTAACTGTTCCACTCATTATAAATTAAATATCGAGGGATGTAAAATATACACAACCTGTTCTATTTGTCCCCACCTTTTCCCTCGTCATCTCCTTTTACTTGTATCACTAACAAGGGGATACGAAATTTGGATTCTCAAGGTACTTTCCCAACCTGAGTAAGAGAAATGATTATGCCGACCGATCGACTGATGTCACTATAGTGCGATGATGGAACCATGAAACTTGGTGACAGAACGAATTTTTCATATTGTGAAATGAATGTATTTTATTCTTGGTTGGATTAATTCCACATTAAACACAAGGTATGAATAATTTAAAGTCATCAACCTCTTGAACAGTTCGTTGCGTAATGGTTAACAATTGTATCATAACGAAATTTGTAATCATTCGAGTAAAATAAAGATCTTTTATTTATGTATTTATATTTTTTCCAAAACCCTGTCTATCAAGTTGACAGCCTCTTAAACAGTTCGTTGCGTAATGGCTAACAATTATATCATGTAGAAAATTCAGTTGTTACGATATATGAAATCACTCAGTAAAAAAGATCCATTAAGTGTGTTTATATTTCTTTCAAAAAAGATAACCCAAAAAAAAACTATCCATCACGTTACTCGCAATCTCAAAGTAAACAGCGTCTTGAACAGTTAATGTGCAATGCTCAACTATTATTTTATATATAAAAAAAAAACAGTTGTTGCAACTATGGTTTTGGTCAAAAAGATGTATTTTATATATTCAAAATTAAACAACAAACAAACACATCCATCACATGCTATCCGGAAACTCAAAGGACATATGTATGTAAATCATTTGATCTTACCAGGAATAAAAACCCAGACGGAATTGGACTTCAAGTGGTGATACATCATTATTTAGGTAATGTATATCTCGTGCTATACAATTTATACCAAAGAGTTTGATCTCTCTAAGGAGAATAATGATACCACAATATGAGAATTGTTAAAATAACGTGGTTGCTAACCAACTTGAGTTACGAAGTGGTCATTTTTCATTATAATACAGTGTTGGATCAAATAACCTAGACGAAAATAAATTTGATATTTAGAAATGGGATTAAGAACACATAACATGTAAGATCAAAAGCAGTAGACAGCCTTGAAAAAAGGCAAATCGTATTTTTTTTAAACTGGAATATAATTGGTAAAAATCTGAAATTATTGCTCGATTACGATCGTGGGCGCTATTGAAATTAAAAATATCGAAATAATTTGTATTGTTGGCCAATTTTCCAATTATATAGTATTATTACATGTATATAAAAAGAAATCTCAAAATGTTTCTAACGCCTTCAAATTCACAAAACAACATAATTGCTTATTCCAAATTGGCATTGTTGGATCCTTTTGTAGCTACCTTAACATCAATCCCAGATCTAAATTAAGTTACAATTTTTACTTTAAAATAGAACCTTTTTCAAATTCGAGGACAAAACAATTTATAAAGCCAATATGGAATATGTATCAGGATTCTTCAGTTTTGCAAATAGCAACTGTATCACGTCAAGTAAGGTGATCATCGTCGATAAAGTTTGATAGCTTTGACTGCCTCAATATCCGTTGCCGTAGCCCAATATGCGATACAATTCCGCTAATTGCGTTACCAAAAGTTATATCAACCGTTTAATCTACAGTGTACAGTTCCATTCTGGGTCATTTTCTGCTTTACTCTGAGAAAACTCGCATCGATATGTGCAGGTCACTATTGCGAATGTCAACTACCGCTTACTCTACTGTTTGATAGGCATTTAGTGATCGGCACGAATAGAATATGAGTCTTTATGGAATTACAATCACTTTATTTCTTCAACACGACGTTTACCGCTTACTCGTGCAAATGATTCCAAATCTTAATGGTTTTACAACCACTAGGAAACATGTACGTACGAGATGTCTTGGAAAATAAAATTTCAGAGCAAGTTCATCACCACCTACGACATCAATCATGCTTTAAAGTTTTATTACTGAAGTAAAGCGTATAATGACTAGATTACAACTGTTTAACATGCAGACGATACATCGATGATGGTTATTAATCATATTTAAGTCACTCTACAGACTCAAGATGCCAGTCAGAAACATTCCGTACGTTTTCTTTTTTGTTTTAAGTTTCATAAAAGGTATTGCCAATATCTTTGAAAGCCTTTAGTTGGTATTTCTTGCTTTTTCAACGTTATGAGTAAACGCTGTCCGAATGTTTACTACATAAAGTTTCATATTATGCTTTTTGAGCAATGTTTTTGAATTGTAAACTAATGTTTCCTATGTTTCAGATACTTTTTGAGCAATGTTTTTGAATTGCAGACTAATGCTTCCTATGTTTCAAATACTTTTTAAGCAATGTTTTTGAATTGTAGACTGATGCTTCCTATGTTTCAGATACTTTTTGAGCAATGTTTTTGAAATGCAGACTAATGCTTCCTTATGTGTCAGATACTTTTTGAGCAATGTTTTTGAAATGCAGACTAATGCTTCCTTATGTGTCAGATACTTTTTGAGCAATGTTTTTGAATTGCAGACTAATGCTTCCTATGTGTCAGATACTTTTTGAGCAATGTTTTTGAATTGCAGACTGATGCTTCCTATGTTTCAAATACTTTTTAAGCAATGTTTTTGAATTGTAGACTAATGCTTCCTATATTTCAGATACTTTTTGAGCAATGTTTTTGAATTGTAAACTAATGCTTCCTATGTTTCAGATACTTTTTGAGCAATGTTTTTGAATTGTAGACTAATGCTTCCTATGTTTCAGATACTTTTTGAGCAATGTTTTTGAAATGCAGACTAATGCTTCCTTATGTGTCAGATACTTTTTGAGCAATGTTTTTGAAATGCAGACTAATGCTTCCTTATGTGTCAGATACTTTTTGAGCAATGTTTTTGAATTGCAGACTAATGCTTCCTATGTGTCAGATACTTTTTAAGCAATGTTTTTGAATTGCAGACTAATACTTCCTATGTTTCAGATACTTTTTGAGCAATGTTTTTGAATTGCAGACTAATGCCTCCTATGTTTCAAAAACTTTTTGAGCAATGTTTTTGAATTGCAGACTAATGCTTCCTATGTTTCAAATACTTTTTAAGCAATGTTTTGAATTGCAGACTAATGCTTCCTATGTGTCAGATACTTTTTGAGCAATGTTTTTGAAATGCAGACTAATGCTTCCTTATGTGTCAGATACTTTTTGAGCAATGTTTTTGAAATGCAGACTAATGCTTCCTTATGTGTCAGATACTTTTTGAGCAATGTTTTTGAATTGCAGACTATGTGTCAGATTACAAAAATACTTAAGAACGAATATTCTTGTTGTACTTGTGTAGGCCTGCTGGTGAAAATGGAATAACAATTGAAAATTGTTAACAAAAAATGTCCCCTATACACAATTGATAGAAACTTATTTACAACCCCTTAGCAAACAAGCTTTGAACTCTATTATAGCATCGACTTTCAAAGAAAATAACCCCAATTCTGCGGCCGCAACTGTTTAGAACTCAATCTTTATAAAATCATTACTAAGAGATTTGCCACTCCTTAGAAACCTAAGATCTATACTTAGAAGGTGTGACCAAGGATCAGCAATCAGAAGTAAACCTTCAAGTTGTTATCCCTACTAACATACCTGGCAATTAATACCAATCAATGCTTGACTGATAACTTCCCGTAGGAAATGTCCTTTTCAGCAAGAATTCTTGGAAACTTAACCGTTTCTTCCGCTATATTGTTTTTTTTTTTGGGTCTCTGTTGCAAAGCGGAGTAGAGCGTCGATTTTTTACATTTTCTTTGTTACGCTGAATAACTGTTTTTATTTCTAAGCTGCTCTGCGGATGAAAGTCCGATAATCTTAGAACTCATAATTCCATTCAATCCATTACACTAAAAATGAGTACGAATATTCGAAGGAAGCCCAATGCCAAGAGGTTTGGCAAAGGACCAGCTTGTAGAAAGGATCCATGTGAACCAAAGTTGTTATTCTTGTAAAATATATTTTTTTCTAGTCGTTACACAAAATTCGGTGCATTCTTTACATTACAAGTTAGATAATATGAGATACTTTTCAACTTCACACAGAATAGTTTTTTAACAGAAAAAACAACCGATAACCAATTAAAAATGGTATTACATTTCCCAATGTTTTCATAACATAATCACAATTTTTACTTAAAATTTCTTTCATCCATCTAAAATATTCATAGTTATTTAGTTATTTGAGATGATGATCGTTTGTTAGTAGTTTTTAGATACATTACAATTCTCAATTAAAGGGATACCATAGTCAAAATATTGGCTTTACTTGATGATAAGACGCTCAATTTTGATAGTCCACACCAGTTTTGAGAATATAATCCCAAGCCCGGTTCTTCAACGGTAATGTACTTATGCTTGTCAAATAATATCAATAACGTCATAACGGATTGTTTGAAAAACAAATGACTTTGCTCTGAACTTTTGTTTTTGAGATATTGCTTCGTAAATAATAGAGAAAAACATTTTTTTTTTTTGGCAATGACATAACAAAAAGAAATGTTGTTTTGTACATTGTTTAATGATACACATACAACATGAGAAAACAATTACACATTTCATCAGAAATTGTCAAGTAAAAATTAAACTTCTAGATATAAGTGCATAAAATCGCCAACGTTCACATGTGCATAAATTTGGTTTTGATAAGTGATTTTCAGGTTAAAACTAACAAAATTAAGTGAGCTTAAACTAGAATTGTGATCGTTTACAAATTCAATTTTGTTTTGATAATTGTTTTTCAGGCATTGTTTATGAATCCTTACAATAGTTTAGGTAAGTATGTACTGAATTTGTCATCGTTAACACATTTGTTTAAAATTTGACTTTTTAATTGAATTTCAACAAATATAGTTAAATATATCGTTAGTTTTTAATGAGTTTTAAATTCGATTTAAACAAACAGTAGTATATAAAACTGACGAGGAAAAGGTCTAAAAGAGATCAAAAGCCAAAAAGTAAAGAAGAAAAACTAACAAAGTTCTGAAGAGATTAAAACTATAAGGATAACGTTATCAGATCATGTTCTCAATCTACACGATCTCAGACAAAACATCAATCTAGCTGTCGAAAGGAATTTATGGCTAAGACTCGATTTCTTTTCACAAGAATCTAGTTAGTTGAGAGTTGATCAGTTTATAAGACCATAAACAACTATTTCTTCTCATGTTGCTGATGTTATTACGTACTGGAGTAGCGCTGTAGAAACACTTATTACAATTATTTGACGATTACAAGAAACGTACAAGTCGTTAAGACTGCCGTCAACGACTTTAACAAACATTTACTTGTAAGAATAGAAAGATTAAAGATACGAACAATATTTCATCGTGAAAGGTGTAATTAGTAATTAACGTGAAAATAGACGTTTGTTTAGTTAACTCGTATTTACCAGTTTTAAAGTTCTATTGCACCATCGGTTGTCAGAGCATAGGTTCCCGACCTTTTTCGAATCTTGGCCCAAATTCACGAGACTCCTAGAGACGTGGCACCCTGTTCAATTATATAATGACGAGATATTTTGCAAGGGTTGTTTTTTTCTGTTGCATTTGACAAGGTGAAAATAGACGTTTGTTTAGTTAACTCGAATTTTACCAGTTTTAAAGTTCTATTGCACTATCAGTATTGGTTCCCGTCCTTTTTTGAATCATGGCCCAAATTCACGAAACTCATAGAGCCGTGGACCTGTTCAATTCAATTAGGACCTGATATTGTGCAAGGGTTGTTTTTTTTTCTGTTGCATTTGACAAGGTGAAAATAGACGTTTGTTTAGTTGACGCAAATTCTACAGTTTTAAAGTTCTATTGCACCATCAGTTGTTAAAGCATTGGTTCCCAACCTTCAATTCAATAAGGGCGAGATATTGCGGAAGGGTTGTTTTTTTTCTGTTGCATTTGATAACAAGTAACTACAGACCTTACACAGCAATATACAGTGCATTACTAAATCATTTTTGCACCGATTTTGTCATGCTCTGGACGAGAGTTCTGATTAACGGAATTTTTATTATAACAAGCAATTTACGTTTTGAGTTCAAATTGTTATTTCGCTGTTATTCATGAATTTTAGAAAAAATATTCAGGTCTTAACGAATTATCATATGAACAAATATCTCGGTAGTTTGATAATAATAGTAACTCGAGATTTAAACATTCGAATTTGCTATTGGATTTATAAGATATATCTTCCGATGTAGTGTTAAATTTCTGCTTTCTCGAGTTAAATGGCTCTTGGGATATGAATATTTAACCAAATCTAAGCCAAGGAGAAATTACGAGGAAATAAAATTTACCAGATCATAAAATATTTAAGAGTAAAGTTTTAATTAAACCTATATGGCAAATAAGGAAAGTGATATTCTATATCAAGGAACTCGAGAAAATAAAAGCAGAGCAAGAAGCAAATTTTTCACCTTTGGGTTTTGACACCTTTGGGTTGAAAAGATTTTCCAAACAAATAAATATTTATAAAAGTTTCTAGATATGCATTTTATAAAAAATTCTAGATTTTCATTAAGAAAGGGTGAAGACTTCTCTTGTTCAAAAATGAATACCTTAAATATCAAAGATGAACGCCAAGAGAATAAGAAAGGACCAGTAGGGTAGAAGTTGTCAATTGTTGAAAGGAACAGCCACAGGAACAGGAACGATAAGGGACAAAACACTAACTATTGATATTGAATTTTTGACATGCTATTGTGTTGGGGGCAGTACTTGTACAATTTGTATTCGATGACACTCACATTGTCAGGGTCTGACAAGGACATGTAAATCTGTGAGAATTTTGAAATAGATCGGTTTATTAACAGCTGAGATACGTACCTTCTAACTTGGGAGGTTATTTTTTGTGACACCCTATATACAGGCTAAAGAACAATTCAGAATGACTAGATTCGTGCTGCAGACTGAACACTGTATGGTACGACTGACTAATTTATTCCAAGTTCCACGAAGATCAGGCATTCTAATTCATGACTATTGATTGCTTTAAATTTAAACATTTGTTTAATTATACACGACAATAGAAATCTAGTTTGTAAGCATGAGACGCAGTCAGAGAAATTCAGAGAATTTGACAAACACAAATACTGGCGTCCAAGGTTGAAAAAGACATTTGAATGCTTTACGTGGTTTAAACAGGCAATTTGCAATGAAAACAAGCAGTGTTGTAGACAGTCAAATATCAAAGAATCAAGATTATATGCGGTTAATTCAACTCAATATTGATCAGAGGCCTAACTGATTTTATTTAAGTCGTATTTATTCTGACGAGTTAGCCATGGAACCGGAAAAGAACGTTAATTTGTGTCAAAAAGCAGACGTTTTCGACATGGAATGCCATCGCATCTATCAATTTGAGTGCTTCTCAACTTCTGACTCGGTACGTTTTGGTTTTTACTCAACTGCGTAATGAAGTTGGATAGTCTAGTCTTGATGATCAGGGTTGAAATTAAGGTTAATTAAAAATTTAATTAAAAAGCAAATTAAATTGAAAACCGAGTCTCGACGTTATAAAATAAAACGATCCCAGTCGTGTTTAGTTTCATTATTTCTGAGCGTATTTCATTAATTTCATGTGACTCAAATGCTATAAAATACAAAGTTTTAATTTAGATTTAATTTGGTCAGTACAATCAAAAAAATAGCGATGGCCATCGTAATACGCCCACTTTTATAACGGCAGCCAATTCTTCCGGGCGGTTGACAAGAGTGATCAGTAAATGAAAGATTCTGAGAATGACATTTTCTCTTTTTACAAGAGTAAAGCCATGGGTTAAAGTTTCCTGAAAAAAACAAATATGTCACTGAAATATGCATAAAACAAGGGCAACCAACGTTAAGGTTCCATCTTAAAATGATAAAGAGCAGTCACATAGTTGATGATGTTTCTGATTTTCAATAAGGTGTATCCGAAGGTCAATACAAACACCAACAGCCAGTTTCATAAAATCCACCAAGAAACCAACTCTCTATCGTGTCCGTAACGGCTGAAAAATTAATGTGTTTTAAAGAACAAGGGGCAATAACCCATAAAATATTTTTTCGATGTTTCTAATATTCAATAGGGTTTAACCCAAGTTCAATACTTTCAAGTTTCATCAAAATCCATCAAGAAATCAGCTCAATATGGTGTCCACAACATATTTTCAAAAGCAAGGGCAATAACCCAGGAAATATTTTTCGATTCATCTGATTTTCAATAGGGTTCATCCTTGGGTGATTACAAACACTCACAGCAAGTTTCATAAAAATCCACCAAGAAACCAGCTCTCTATCGTGTCCACAACTTTGAGAGTGTAACGGCTGAAAAATTAACGCGTTTTAAAGAACAAGGGCAATTACTCATAAAATATTTTTTCGGTGTTTCTGATATTCAATAGGGTTTATCCCAATGTCAATACAAACACTCATACCCAAGTTTCATCAAAATCCATCAAGAAACCAGCTCACTATGGTGTCCACAACATATTTTCAAAAGCAAGGGCAATAACCCATGAAATATTTTTCGATTCGCCTGATTTTCAATAGGGTTCATCTTTGGGTGATAACAAACACTCACAGCAAGTTTCATCAAAATCCATCAAGAAACCAGCTCTCTATCGTGTCCACAACAATTGTGGACAGGCAGACAGACGGGCGTCTGCACACATTAATGTGTGGGCGTATAAAAACCATTAATAATGTTCATCAGGTATGACCTTTTAATACATTAAAATTATTGATATATTTATGAATCAGTTCAAGGTAACGGTCAAATGTTCAGGTCTCCACTTTATGAAACAGTTTTCATTAAGAATCAGCCATGCGTTTATGCCTAGTTCACACCGACGGCGAATGCGTTTTCTTTTGTTCTTCTTAGTGAACACAGGTAGATTCGATAGGACAAGAAACACGTTTTGATAGATGCTTACACCATAGCCTACATGGTAGTTTTCTGTGCTCGGTTGGAACGAGAATTTATATCTTATATGCATTGAATACCATGATAACTGTTACTATCATACACAATACCATGTCCAACTAGCACTCGAGATGTGCTGAAGGCAATTGTAATTTTCAGTGCAAAGATGGCACGAACAATTATTTATAGCAGCCTAACACGCGCAATATCGTGTGCACTGAACGTAATGAACGTTCTCGAATTGACTTAAACAAAGCTCAAAATTATATTGATTTAAAATCGTTTTTACATTTATTTGAAAGGAAATCTAATACAGGAACTGAGATTTTTCCACTATTGAAACAATATATGTTGGAAAGCAATGGTCTAGACGCCTATAAGTGAGTCATGAAATCTATTTATTGCGTTTCAACAGAACAACTAAAAAAATGTTCAGATAAAACTTTCTGAGAACTAAGAGTACAACATTATATAAAAAAAAATTATTAGACCCTTTTTGAAAAGATAACAAAATTAGAAAGTCTATTATAGTCTCTAGGAATTGCAAACTTTCTTTATAATGTATCTTTTATCGAACCTTTGACATTGGTCGAGATGATATCTGCGGATTCCCTGGTATCCACCTGTCAGTAATGCAGGTCGGAGGGACATTACTGAGGCGACCAGTCGGATGGAACTGATGCCATGTGTGTTACAAGCTGTGCACGTTAAAAATCTTTAGTTCGAAATCGAACGAAAAAGTAGGCTAATGCATAATGTCTGCCCGTTAAAATTATCCCAAAACTCGTTGGTGTAGCGCTAAATCGGTACATTCAGTTTAGAAATTAATGCAAATACAAAACCAACAGCTTCCATTAAACATCTAAGTAACTAAATGAAATGAAGTATTGCTGTTTTCTTTTGCCATGAAATGACTTATTTCAGTATTTCAGTTGGTGTCCCTACTGAAAACAGAAGTGGACCTGCTTACGTCTGTACTCGCTTACATATTTTGATGTTATCATAAAAACAAATTTCTCCAGTTCCATCTCAAGTCAATTAACCTTTAAGAGAAGAAACAAAATAAAAGACACAACGACAAATAAAATCAACAAAATTTCACAATGCATGAAACAGAACAGTTAATTATATTTACAAGAAAGCATTCCATTATGAATTATTATTTCACTGTATCATAATTTTCTATCTTTTCTACAGTTATGCCTACTGAGCATTTGGAAAGGAAAAATTTGGGGAACCACTCATATACCGAATATTGTATTTTAAGACATTGAAAACATGTATTACTTTGCCACGAATCCGTAAATTTTAGCAACGAACGATCCAAGTTAACAGCAACTCTTGGTGCAGCATGATGCAGCATAAAGTGTTTGGACAACTCAGGCCCGTAGGAAGCAATTTCATATTGGGGGAGCAAATTGTGCAAAAATTCATTCTCAAGGGTGGTGGTGCTGAATTCAAGGTTGCACCTCCCTATATAAAGCATTTTTGATTTTACTGGCCCTAACAACATACCAGTAACTTGTTTTTATTTTTTTATTGCTTCAGTCATTAATGTCAGAGGTCAGATGCTCCCCCCCCCCCTGTTCCTACGGGCCTGCAAATCGTGTATCAATATCAAACAAAATCCGAAACAACAATATTTTACGAGGGCAACAACTTTGGTTCTTCATGGGAGCCATTCTTACAGCTGGTTAAACTTCTAGGCATTAATATTTTCCAATAATCCGATCATATACAGACTGTATGACGCACAAACGCACTTTTTCTCAAAAATCGTGGAGTAACACAGTCGTAAAGTACCCTCGGGTGTCAAAACACAATTTGTAGGTTAACATGGTTATCTTTTTACGATTGTTGTCTATTCATTCTCTCATAAAATGTAGACACAAAAGTCATCCTTTATACAATATTCCGTACATCAAAATGATTTAAATTACGATTACTAAAAAATGTAATGTAAAATTGAAATTAAAACATCAATTTCTGGTGCGTTATGGGAAATGGTCGCCATTTATAATAGATATCGGTCATTTGGGAACACTTTAAGATGATATACAACAAACAGTGAAATCTGTTCAATTGTATATAATTAAAAGTTATTGCATTCAATGTAGAAAATAGCTTACATATTTTTTTCTTTTGAAGATATATGGCTTTTGGTTTTAACTATCGTCAAGGGACTCTAAATAGATTTAATGAACAGCAGTATATAATAATATAATTACCCATTCGGCCCAACCTTCGTCATTGTTCAAGACTATAAAATGACTCTGCCATCGTCTTACACGGTAAATGGTCAAGAGAAGACAACTCCAGTTTGAAGATCGATTTTGATTGGCTGATTTTTACGCAGGAGAACGCAACACTCTTTGAGGAATCATTGTGATTGGTTGAACTATAATTTATTCAATATGGCGATATCCTTACATTAAACAAGCTTATCTGGCACGCTAGTTTAGTTCCGAAGTTAATACAGGCGTATTGCAGGATGGCAGGAATCCCCAGCCTTTCAAGCTGCCAAGGTCATTACAAAGGATACAAAACAATGTCAAATGTGAATAAACTTCATGTTATTTCCCTTAAAATGCGCTTCAAGTATTCGGCAGTCAAATCAGTAGTAAATGAGACAAATGAGACGAAATTGCATGATAAATATAAACGGTTTACACCTAAAAAAATAAAAATTTAAACACTCTACAGACGCCAGAGATAATAATTCTCGACAAGAATTTATCTTTGATGCGTAACTCGAAACACAATTTGTTATGAGTAACAACACCACTTACATAAATATACTTGATTATTCCTAATTACTTTAACACAAGAAATAAGAATTTTTTCTGTCATATTTCAACACGCACTGTATTGAGGTGCTAACAGATACGATGCTGTGAAAACCAATATGCATCCGTATACTGGCATTTTGGTGAAATCTCAATTAGATTAGTCCACTAGATAATGTGTGTACGTGATATAAGGCGAGTCAGTTTTCTTCTTGTTTGACGAGCGAATATATTCCAGAGGCGGATTCCCTCAGAACTCAGGAAAGGGGGAAGAAAAAATCTTGGTCCCCAATATAATTTGGTTTTTATACGCCAACATGAAATGTGGAGCGTATATTGCCGTCACCCATGTCCGTCGGTCCGTCCGTCCACAATTGCTCGCTAACACTCTACAAGTCACAATTCTTTACGGATTTTGACGAAACTTTCTGAAATTGTTTATTATCACCCAAGGACGAACCCTATTGAAAATCAAAATAATCTAAAAATACTTAATGTGAATTATTGCCCTTGTTTTTTAAAACGCGTTCGATTTTTAGCTTGTTAACACTCTACAAGTCACAATTCTTTACGGATTTTGATGAAACTTACTGAAATTGCTTATTATCACCCAAGAATGAACCCTATTGAAAATCAAAAGAATCGAAAAATATTTAATATGAATTATTGCCCTTGTTCTTTAAAACGCGTTAGATTTATAGCTTGTTAACACTCTACAAGTCACAATTCTTTACGGATTTTGACGAAACTTACTGAAATTGTTTATTATCACCCAAGGATGAACCCTATTCAAAAATCAAAATAATCTAAAAATATTTGATATGAATTATTGCCCTTGTTTTTTAAAACGCGTTCGATTTTTAGCTTAACACTCTACAAGTCACAATTCTTTATGGATTTTGACGAAACTTACTGAAATTGTCTATTATGAACCCTATTGAAAATCAAAAGAATCGCAAAATATTTAATATGAATTATTGCCCTTGTTCTTTAAAAAGCGTTGATTTTTAGGTTTTAAATACTCTAGAAGGCACAATTCTTTTTCGATTAGATTTTAATGAAACCTATTGAAATGGTTTATTATCACACGATAAACCCTATCGACTTATTGCCCTTCTTGTTCAAAATAAGTTTTAGTTTTTAGCTCATAAACAGAGAAGGATTTTGACTAAACTTGATGAATGCTTAACTCTTAATGAAATCGAGCAAAAAAATGTTTGGACGACACTTAATTTAAGTTCTGAACGAAATGTAGGCCTATGACTACATGTTGAATATTTGATGGTTGCTGTTTTTGCCAAATGTTCTTTTTCAAACAAAGCTGTCAGTGGGCTTATATGACCTTGCCTGGCAAGCTATCTTTGAAGTTTTTTTGAAGAATTTAATGCCAATCAAAGTGACTTCAAATCCAAACCCCAATTCAGAATGCACCAAAATCTCGGCAATATCTTTTTTTTCTCAACAGGGGAAACCTTGTGTGGGGGTCTGCGCCTATTGCGCTTCGCGACTCTATCCTAGTTCGTTCCTCCCGACATTTGAGCAAATCCACGCCCTTTGACCATATTCTCTTTTTTGATCTGTCAGCGGAATCAAAAATTATAGAATTCCCACTGGGTACAAGAAGTCCAAGAGACTGGATATCCACAATACTACAGGCTTATAAAACACACTTGGTAGTCCAATACTAATAACCAAGTATGATAGTACATGCCCACAAAGGAGTTTCCATGTGGAAATCTCCATGTTTGTCAGCAGAGAATAGAAGTTGCATATTCGAAAACCATAACTTAATTAGCCCAATAAGGTGCAGAAAAAACCCAAAACATCATATAATTCTTGTCTCACAGCAGAACGAAGTAGATCTTTTTATTTCTTTCATCTCGTAAGTTTAGTTTTTATTTATATATTTAGAGTACAGACAAACATTAAGATAGATAGCATTCCTCGATATTGACAAAGTCAAAAATAGCAAAAAGCCTAATAATAATAATGATTGTATGAACGTAATTGTTTATTGTTTGTACTGTAATGTTGATGGAACCATTTAACAGTAAACAAAATAACAAGCTAATTTTTAGTGATAATATTTGCCAGTCAAGTGATAACATAACCTACAAAGCCAGAAGAATAAACATTTCGTATCGACTAAACTGTTCATCTTAAACTTA
This sequence comes from Lottia scabra, assembly GCA_029955415.1. Taxonomy (NCBI): domain Eukaryota; kingdom Metazoa; phylum Mollusca; class Gastropoda; family Lottiidae; genus Lottia; species Lottia scabra. The sequence continues at coordinate 2,557,367 of JARJEI010000021.1, read as the reverse complement.
CTGCACTTTTAAGTTCTTTTCAACACCGTTTCTTATCGAACGGACAAAAACTGGTGCAAAAAAGCTAACAGCCAATTGTATCAAGACAGTGACATCCATTTTACCCTGTAAACAAACCAATTTGTTATTTCAAATTATTCAACATAAACCTAAAAACCACTCAATCGTGTATTTAAAGTTGTTCGTCATTAGCATTATGTGCAATAAGGATAATTAAGAGTATGGTGTGCTTTCCGGCATGGTGCGTTTTGTTCTGGACACAAGACCGGAAACCGGAAACCGAATTTTGGCAGCTTTAAGCTGGATTTATACTTTTTACGCAGCCAACCGCTAGTATAACCCTCTGGCGCAAACAGTGACATTTTTTCATGGTTTCGCGGAATTTGACAGAGTTGTTGACCACAGACTGAAGGGATGAGGAACCATCGCGTTCTAACGAAAAACACTTCCCCTGATCAAACTCTCATTTAAGGTATCAATGTTAACTTCGTCCATCGAACCGACCACCATATACATGTACTTTTGCTATGTGTTGTCCAATAGCTAGGTCTACTTGTAATTGGTTAAAAAATGAAAATATTTCATATACCTTTCTGTAACATTGTTCATTTGCAGTTTTTGTTTTCTTTAAAAATTCAGACACATTGCAGGCATAAAAATATCTTTTATCTTGTATTTCCAATGACAATAAATTGCTGCTTTTTTCTCTCATAAAATGTGATACTCCTAACCAATCTTGACACTTAAAAAAGGTTTAGGTAGGATCAGAGTTGTTTATCAAAATTATCACAAAAAAACATAGCAATTTTCAGATCGCAAGATGCGAATATAATAGAATTTGTGAAATCGGATGACAAACAATAATTGCTACAGAAGTAATCAATGTTTTTATAGGCCATAAATAAAAGTTGAACATGGGATTTGTTTTTACCACTTTAAAAAATATCTGACAATTTATCCTTACATAATTTCGTACTTTTAGATATTAGATCTTACTGATAAATTGTATTGAGATTTTTTATATGATTGTAACGGGGATTGTAAAAAGATATTTATGTGTATCAAACACTCTGATCGTATCAGATAATGATAACATTATAATATATAGTCAGATGTCTGTGGTTCTTGTTTCAATAGAACTTGGCGTTTCATGGCGTCACTATCGCTTTTAATATAAAAGGTGCCATAATGACTTGAGAAAATGCAAAATTCAGTAATATTTCAAAAACCACAGACGTCTGATTGGAAATTAGAATGGTGCTGATTGATGTCATCAATATCCCCTGTATGGGCTAATTGAGGACGGACAAACTCCATGCAGGACAGCGGTATAAGTGTACTCTTACTTTTGATTTCCAACTGTCGAGGGATCTTTAACGTGCACAGCCTGTAGCACAGGGGGCCTCGGTTTATTGTCCCATCTGAACGACTAGACGTTTTTCCATCCGACCTGCAACACTGACAGGGTTGAAAAATCCGAAGGTATCATCTCGATCAATGTCGTGTGAACCCTGGACATTCAGGTTCCCGATACACAAAGAAAGATAAAAAAAAGTTAAACTTAAACAGTTTGTCAATCTGCGAAAAAGGCTGTAAGCTGTCTTGAGATGCAAATCATCGAGTTACTCTTCTCTTAGCAAATTCAAGTTTTGTTTTTCTGCTGAACAAGTTATAAGGTAAATAAATAAAAATATAACGTGTGTTTGACAGCTGAATACAGATTAGTATATCGGGATATATTCAATAAAGTGAACAGGAAATATGTTCAACGATTGTGTGCAGATAGATACTTTATTGGTACGACAAAAATAATAAAAGAAAAACAGAATACATATCAATCATCTATTTACTATACTGCTTCCTTCCACGGGTGTTTTACAAAAATTTAATATCTCCACGATTAAAGTGATTGTAAAGCATATTTCTAAACTTTGTATGTGTATCGGTGACACTGATAGCATCAATTTGAGCCATTCCAATTTGCATAGATATCAATAGTACCTGAAGGTAGATCACTGTCAGTAACGTCATAAAACGCGTAAGTTTCAGTGGAAATGCAAGAACCACAGACGTCGGAATGGAAATTGGAATGGCGCAAAAAGATGCTATATAAATGTCTCTGATACGCATACAAAGTTTAGAAATACGCTTTACAATCCCTTTAACTATCTAGAGTATATCTCATATGTTCTATATAGGTTGCATTTTTTAATGTTCATAGGGCTTCTATTGAGTCATTCCACGATGTCTATAGCCTCTCGATTATAGAAATGCTTATATATAAAGTCACTATCGCAAAAGCTGCTAATGGACCTTGGTGATAAATACATAAAGATAAGAAATCCTCTCTACAATCCCTTTAGTCGTGATTAATTGGATGGCTACAGATTACGATCGAGACTATGTTTTTCCAATCGTTAAGTTGACTAAACCCAGCAATTGATGCTCCCACATATCACCAGTGACTAGAAGTCATTGAAAATTCAGTTGTGATCAGTGAGTCTCGACATGGGACAGGATACTGCCTTCGGTTTTTGCAACTCTGTGTGCCAGTGATGCAGATCGGAGGGTCTAACATGGAAAGCGTTTAATCGTTCAGATGGGAGAATAATCCGTTGCCCCGCATGCTACCGACTGTGCTGTAACAATTGAAATCGATAATCAGAGTAGGTTTATACAGTTGTCCTTTTTCCTTTGTCCTATTTACCAATAGCTTAAACTGTTAAACAGTGCAGAAAAGTTCAATTCATTTCATTTCATATGTATTAGTTAGAGGGTATACCTTACATCAGCTTTAAGGCAGCAGTCCTCCATTGAAATGGGAGTTTAACTACCTACTTCCATTCCTGACTCCGCTGCTGAAAGCAGATAACACCAAGCAGTATGATGTACATAAGAAATTTTCCACGGAATCTGCTCTAACCTGGTATTTTTTTCAAATTTTAAAGTACTTAGGATCTTTATCAAATAAATGTAGATTCGATATATGAGTAAAATTAAATACACTGCTGTCTGAACTCGTTCAGTCTAATGAATGTGATGTCCCGCTAGGATCTTAACTTATTAAGAAACCCAGCTATTAGGTTAATAATTTTCAAGCGTATATTAACTTTTTCTCGATATTGGTTTCAATTTAGCCAAGTCGTAGATTACTCACGGTTGTATTATGACCGCGGTATGAGGTGTCTACGCTTATTTGATAACATTTCAATATAGAAACACTGACAAACACTCCAGGGAATTCTCGCTGTCTTGGCATTACTGTAAGATCAGATTATAGCGTTATCAAATCAAGGACAAGAACTCTGGTATAAACTGTAGTCCATGGTGTGGCCAGTAACTCAATGAATGACGTGGTATTACTGTAAGATAAGATTATAACATTGCCAAGCTCAAGAACTGTATTACACATTCTAGTCTATGGTTCCAGACCAGATTATAGCATGGACATGGGCAAGAACTCTTTAAAAAATCATTGGTAAGAACTTTTAAAAAAATCAAATCCTAAAAGACCAGTTCTAGCATGGTCAAGGTCAAGAGCTGTGAGTTTGTCAGTAAATAAATATAATAACTCATGTTTGCATGGTTGTAGTCAAGGGCAAGAACTCTGGTATGTATTCTGGTGGGACCAAAATATCGTTGCATTACAGTAAAATTAGTGGTGGATGAGTCAAGGGCAAGAACTCTTGTATGTATTTTATATACATGGGTTGTTTCCAGTAGCGTAATGGGATATATCGTGACATTACAATAAGTTCAAGCATGATGAAGTCAAGGACAAGAACCCCTGTTTGTACTTTGTCCCTATGATATTACCATTAGCTTATCAAAGTAGATAATGCTTAGTCTTTTCGAAACACTTATGGTACTACGCTTTAGAGAAATCCACTATTATGTAACTATTACTCTCGATGTTGAAATTAATTAACGGTATTGTTTTGCTTATATTTTTTTTACATTACAACAAATCCAGTTAAAGCATGTTCAAGTCAAGAGCAACGTCCCTAGAATGAACTCTATGTCCGTGATTCGTGTTTGCATTACGATGTAGTCTATGCTGCCAGTATATCCGAGAGTTTAAGAGTTGTCTTGTTGCTAGTTATTGACAATTTGTGGTTCATGCTGTCCATGGAATGCTGAATTGTTGCATTTTCGGATGTTATTGACACGAATCTGTGCATATTATATGCTATATTATTATATCTCTTGTTGATCTCTAATTACTGTAAACGAAACAAATACTTTAATTCATAGATAAGACACTGATTATAGCCAAGGACAAACAATGTTACTCCTTATTCCCCTGATGTTGCCAGAGACTCAAAGAGTTTAAGAGTTGTCTTGGCGGTTGGATTACTGGTAGTGATAACCTGCGGTTAAGTCAAATGTCTGACATGGTCAAGGACGAGAACTCGTACGTATAGCCCGTACTCTTTATTCCCGTGACAGTTTTCATGGCATTCCGATTGATGTTTCTGATAATTTATGGCATATCCTAATCACAGAAAGTTGATATTGTTTCAATTTCATGTTCGGATTATCCGATGACTTATCCAAAGTTCAATTTATCGATGGTGAATGTACTTCATTAATATTCTCCAAGAGGCTTGTTAAAGGGGAATGTTCTGCATTTGCGAGGGTCGATTTATGCCTTGAAGATATGAAAATAACCTTCAGAATCACTAGAACTGCACAAAAATCGCTGAATCACTTCAATTGAACCCGTACCTAAAAATTTACCTTTCATTTTCTGTATTTGTGTTTTCTATATTATAAGGCATAGTCTTACTAAACGACGAGTCGTATTTTTGACTTTTAAATGCTTATAATCGATACACAGGGATTTGAAGACTTAAATTTCAAGGGAGAGTTTGGAACATTATTACAGATTAGATTAGCTAAGAAATTCCAGATTCTGAGACTAAAAGTTTTTTGGTCGAACAGTTAGTGAACATATCCCTTTAAATACTCACTGGATTTGCTTGTACGTAGATGACTCGCTTCCTTGAAATCAGGTTGATTGGTGAATTGAGAACTGATGAAGTGTCAAAATATGAATTGATAATATTTCTCTGATCACTTATCAGAAAATTACTTTTAAGATCATACGTTTGATTACTCAGACGCAGGAGATCGATAGAGATTTGGCTATGATATCATTATCTATTTAAATTACACTTGTCCAGTTTCCAAAAGACCAGTTCTAAAAATGGTCAATACTTCCATATATTATGTATGTATTTTGGTATTTTTCTACTGACCGAGTTACGTATAGATTACTGGAGACAAAATAAACACATGACCAAAAGACCATATTTCCTTATGGTCGATACTTCCATTAAAATGTATAAGTATTTGTTTATTAGTCGTGCGTTTAGTTAACCCTTAGGATTTTGTTTTTATATTGAACGAGTTGCCTCATATCTTATTATTTTCAAAGACCAGTTTCATGGAATGGCCAATACATCCATTAAAACAGATGTATGTATCAGGCCCTACGTTCACTTAACAAGTGGGAGTTTGTTTTCAATTGACGTGTTGCGTCCTATGTGTAGGTAACAAAACAAAGCGTTTTATAAAAGCGTTTTATCCAAACACTGTTTAAAATACCATTTTTTTAAGATGGGTCAATATTTCGATTAAATAAAAAATCTTTAGTCGTGCGTTTAGTTAGCAAACCGTAACACATTTTTTTCTCTTCCATTGTATGAGCTATGTTATATCAATATAAAGAAAGGCATTACACAATGATGTTAAGGTCGACCGTCTTATTATAAAACTAAAGACGTTTCATAATTGCATAAGGCGAAACAACTTAGCTCAGTGTACAAAAAGTCTGAAATTATGTCTTGTCTTGATTTTCAAGTTATGTTTATGTCGATACGTATGATACAGATCACACATACGTAGGTATGTGTCAGTTTTTGTCTATCCGTCAATTGAATAGTTTCGCATTCGTTTGACGTACACTATATTTCTGACGTACGTATGTATGTGTGACCAAAGCCTGTCAAACTAATTATCACGTTAAAAGAAAGGCAAATTGATCAATAAAATGCGTCTTTCATATTCTAGTTTATTGCAGTGCGTTCGATTCTTCGAACGCACTGCATTGTTTTGCAAATGACTTTTTGCAGTGCGTTCTAGCGAACGCACTGCTTTGTTTTGCAAATGACTTTTTTTTTTTTTTTTTTGCAGTGTGTTCTCGCGAACACACTGCTTTGTTTTCGTAATTTTTAAAAAAATTAATTTTGTACCGAGTACTCTGAAGAAACTGTGATAATTACAGCAATATCTGCAATGCATTACATCACTGTATATGGTCTATTACTGAATGAATGTAAATTGGAACATTTTTGCACAACCGGAAGTGCAATATTGAAAACTGTGCAAAAAGTGGTTTATTGGCCTTAAAAAGCGCATTTTTGAACCGATTTTTCTCGGAGTTACGTTTTTTGAATCTCGTGCAAATATCTAATAGGATAGTAGTGAAACAAATTTGAATTTTGAAAATTCATAGCACACTTTTTTGTGTCGAATGTTGCTGTTTTTGGCCAAAATTTCTATTTTCTGTGCTATTCCTCCGATTTTATCAAAAATTCTGAAGCTCAAGCAGATCACATTAGAGAACAAATTTCCTCGGTTAAACTTTTTTATCACTTCCGGTTTTCATGATATCAAACTTCTCACTTCCGGTTGACCCACTCCACGAAAATCATGTGGTTATCAAAAAAACTGATACTAATAGATAGATATCGTTATGCCTCAAAAAATGAGAGGAAATTTCGGGAAGAAAATATTTATAGTTTGGCCGCCATTTTGATTTTTGTAAAAAGTGCCAAAATTTTATTCAGAAAAAACAGTTTATCCGATTTCGACGAATCTGGTGTCAAATAAAAGAACATAAAAATTATAAAAATTGTCGGGAAGCCGATTTTTGAATTTCGATTTGGTTTTCCTGCAATTTCCGGTTAAATTTTGTCAATATTTTGAAGACCCGTATCTTTTGACCTTGACCTTTGATCTATCTGACAAATAATAAATAGATAGATATTTTGATTGTATACAGTAGTCTATTTCAAAAATGTTGTTATTACTTCCGGTTTTGACGTCATTCGCTCTTAAAGTTGAAATTTCAACTTCCGGAATTTTGAAGATATTCGAAAAATTCTTTTTGCAGTATATTTGTTTTGTAGACACAAAAGTATACAAGTGATAAAATTTGACCCGGATGTAACGGATCAGTCGCCATTTTGAACTGGTATATTTCTATAAAACGCAAAATGGGGCCTCAGGGTGTTATGGAATTTGCATAATATTGATGATTATGGTATCTACAGTTGATTGCTACCAAAACATGGGAAGCCGATTTTTGAATTTCAATTCTGATTTTTTTTTATTACCGGTTGAAATAAATCAGTAATTGTCAAAACTTTCAGGGTCAATATTTCGTGACCTTGGCCTTCCGTGACCGAATGACCTCTACAAAAATTAACGTCCACGATGAGAAGCATTTAATGGCATAATATTTTCAGAGACAAAACGCTTACTTCCGGTTTTATAGCCCTTTGAAAATTGCAACTTTAAAGAGCCCTGTCACGTGACCTAATTTACATACGTCAAAAATCATTTCTCAATCCATCAATGCTTGATCTACACTTTCCAGGGATATATCATACAAGATTTTTTAATCAAAATTCCGCCTTTTAGAATCTAGAAGATTTGTTCCTTCTGCCATTTAAACTGTACGTATTTTTTCCGACTTTTTCAAATTCATTTTGATCACTCTGAAAACCTACCTACAGTTGGATAGACACTTTGATTGCGAACAAAACTATGTTTTTAACAATTTGATATCACTTTCGGTTTTAACGTCATTCGCTTTTCAATTAAGATTTTCAACTTCCGTAATTTACAAGAAATTTTACACATGCTGTTGACAGTGTACTATGTTTGTTCAAACCCACAGTTAAAAATTAGATTACCTCCCCTAATGCATAATGCCCCAATGTCAGTTCAATTTTTGTGGAGGCTCTGATTTTAGTAATAAAGTACTTCATTAAAGCAGAAACAAGTACATATCCGCATGGTCCTGATTTAGAGAATTTAGTAGTTTTGTTATAAAGCTCCATTCATCGGGGAAAAGGTATTATATTTGTTCATAATTGTGTAAAATATGTTAGGTTCGTGCCTTTGGTTAGTCTTTAAACTTTTTTAGATTCATTAATTTGTCATATTTTCAACAAATAGGCTAAGCTTTTCGCAAGAAATTATGAATAATCCGAATCTGTTCAACCCCATATAAGTATTAATTTTCCCACATGTTCACGTCAATTTTTTTTTCGTGTTTTAGTATTTAGAAATTAGGCCTAATTTAATTCTATTCTGCCCGAATAACATTAACTTATAATTTAATTCTATATTTTGTTTGCACCACATAGAATTATCTTAAATATATTTAAAAACTGGTTAATTTAATTCTAAACTTAAAATTGGTCGAGACCAGTTTTAACTTTTAATTCTATTTGTAAATTAGTAAAAATGCCTTTTGTGGCTCTTGGATGTTTCAAATTTAACGATTATTTCTAAGACGATTTAATTGAACTTAAAATAAGTGAAAATAACCGTGTGATTCCTGTAAACAGACATGTCAAAGATCGCCTGGACCCCCTTTCACCATACAGGCCATGTATTCGAGTCCATCAAAGTTTTTTTCCCGAGAAATAAAATCTGTCCCAGCCATATCCGTCCAAATAGCTATCAGGCTGGGGAAAGAGTCAGCGAGTTTCGGACTAGGTATTGGGATGAGTGGTTTAGATAGAACATAAAATCATTGTTGAATACCACCAATTGTTTGTAAAAGTATCAACTAAAGAGAATTCTACTTTGTACCCATTAGCTTACTGCCCTTACCAGGCGTCTTCCACGACTCATGACGTTTCTATCACGTAATCACGACGACTATAAAATGCAGTCATATTTTCAGAAATATTCATTTCTGAGCAAGACAATGCAGAAGAAACCAAGAAAGTTACCAGAGGCAGTGGCCATAGAAACGTAGTACACGCTTGGGGTAGGGACCGCACGAGAGTTCAATATTCGCACTAAAAGCCTTATGTTTAATCGCATAGCAGTGGTGAAATCCTAGTAAGATCGCCTTGGCAACACCATAGGGACGGGTAGTAGAGTCGTATCAGAAACCCGAGGGTCGTGGTGAGGACACCTTGAAGTCGCCGTTTCAAGTGTTACCGTTTTCTTTGCCACGCGTGTACTGCGCTTATGCTACGTTCATAGAGGTGTTACGACGTTTGTCTCACGACGTTCGCGATCCCACCGAGTTCTCAACGCGTTCCAGGACCGATCGTCAGACCTTGGCGTTTTCGATCATTGGCGACCGATGTCGCACGATGTCTGACGTTTCCACCACGCTATTAGTAAGTAATAGCACGCTTATGGCGACCATAACACGCTCTGAGACCATTTTCCGTTGCCACAGCAGCGCAGTAACTCTTTTGTGTGTGTGGTTCGAATGGATAACTGAATTTCAATTATGGTAGAGATAAATATATTTAGTTAATTTTCAGTTGGAGCATACAAAAAGTAGAATTATCTTTAATTACAATTAACTAAATCTATTTAAGGTTTAAGATAATACTATTCTTCTTAATTTGATATTATTTGGTGCATACGGGCCATTGTCTCTTTAGTAAGATCCAGACTATAAGTGATCTTTTTCAGTAGTTTTTAGATTGGTATTAAATTCTAACTGTAGAATATATCAATACATTTCTTAAGAAGAAATCATATTTTTCAAAATCTATCTTTGTGATTTATTGAAATAGTATTAAAAATTTAGTTTGATATACGTTGTATAAAACTGTTCACAAAGAAAAGTTTTTTAAACATAAGAGTATGATGTAACGACAAACTTTTGATTAGAGTATGAGCAGCAGTTGCAGACTGTGAAGTAAATTTGTTTGGACCATGAAGAATGTCCTACATTCAAATCGTATGTGCTATTGGTTGGAATTTTTATTTATTCCATTTAATTTTCAATCCTTAACATTAACTATTTCTACTTTTAAATTAACGAATAAAAATATAGATTTCTGCTGTAAATCTCCCAACTTGGGTCGAAAGATGTAACTTTTCACCCATGGTCGACATCGGATACACACTGCTCGGTACCGTCCACGGTTCTAGTTTTTTTTTTTTTTTTCACTTTCTGGTCAGAGCGCCCAGCCAAAACTACACATGCCACATATAATCTCTCAAGATTTCCCACGATAATCTACTGCTCGGTATTGTTTAAATGTAAAATGACGCATGCCCTACCAACCGGAAATGAGGTATGAGAACATATGGGTTTTGATGTTTTGGCCATTATCTCCTTTATTTTTCAACCGATTTTGATCGGACTGACTTTGCATATTTCTCTAATCGATTGTCCACGAGACAAAGGTTTAACAATATCATTTTGAGAAAAATCTTGCTGACTTTTGGAGCACTTTTTCTTGACCACTTTTTCAACTTTTGCAATTTTATATGGATCAACCTGAAAACTTACATATATATAGACATTTTGATTGCGAGCAATTAGCAATTTTCAAAATTTCGATATCACTTCCGGTTTTGACGTCATTCGCTCTCAAAGTTGAAATTTCAACTTCCGGAATTTTGAAGATATTCGAAAAATTCTTTTTGCAATATGTTTGTTATGTAGACTCAAAATTATACAAATCATAAAATTTGACCCGGATGTAACAGATCAGGCGCCATCTTGAAATGGTATATTTTCATAAAACGCAAAATGGGGCCTCAGGGTGTTATGGAATTTGCATAATTTTTATGTCTATGTAATCAACAGTCGACTGCGACCAAAACATGGGAAGCCGATTTTTGAATTTCAATTCTGAATTTTTCTGATTTCCGGTAAAAATAAATCAGTAATTGTCAAAACTTTAAAGAGCCATATTTTGTGACCTTGAACTTTTGTGACTTTGTGACCTGAACAAAAGTTATTGCCCTTGATTAGATGTATCCAATGACATATTTTTTTCAGATGCCCAATGGTTACTTCCGGTTTTATAGCCGTTTGAAAATTGTAATTTTTAACTTTAAACAGCCCTACCACGTGACCTAATTTACATATGTCTTATTTTCTTTCACCGTCGTACTATGCTATGTCTGCTCTTTCCAATGATATACAACACAATATATTTGAATCAAAATTCCGCCTTTTAAAGTTTGAAAAATTTGTGAATTTCCATTGAAACTGTGCGTGTTTTTTTCAATTTTTATTTCGATCGTTCTGAAAACTTACAGGTAGATAGACATTTTGATGGCGAACAAAAATATGTTTTCAAAATTTTTGTATCACTTCCGGTTTTGAAGTTATTGGCTCTCAAAGTCGAAATTTCAACTTCCGGAATTTTGAAGATATTTGAAAAATTCTTTTTGCAGTATGTATGTAATATAGACACAAAAGTATACAAATAATAAAATTTGACCCGGATGTAACAGATCAGTCGCCATCTTGAAATGGTATATTTTCATAAAACGCAAAATGGGGCCTCAGGGTGTAATGAAATTTGCATAATTCTGATGTTTTTGGAATCTACAGTCGATTGCTACCAAAACATGAGACGCCGATTTTTGAATTTCAATTCTGATTTATTTTGATTTCCGGTTAAGATAAATCAGTAATTGTCAAAACTTTAAAGGCTCATATCTTGTGACCTTGACCTCTGGTGACCAAGTGACCTGAAACAAATTCATTGCCATTGACGATACCTATGCACAGATACTTTCATTTAGGTTTTCCGATGTTTACTTCCGGTTTTATATCCATTTGAAAATTGCAGTTTTTAGCTTTAAAGAGCTCTGACACGTGACCTAATTCATGTACGTCACAAATTCTTTCACAATCTAATCATGCTAAATCTACTTTTTCAATTATATAAACACAATATTTTAAAATCAAAATAGCGCCTTTTGAATTTTGAAAATTAGTATTCCATCTGCTTGTAAGATATTAAATTCAAATTTCAGTTGAAGGGAGAGTACTACATTTTGACATAAAGCTGCGTTTGGGCGATCGTCCTCTCCCATTAACTTGCGTTTGGGCGATACGTTATCATTAATGCACTTTTTGTTACATTGTAACTGTTTGTAAGATATATTTTCTTTGAATGAAATATGTATTGATAAAATTCGATCTGTATTTCAAACTATGAAGTATGAATACTGTGCAGTCCGTTTCTAAATTGAGATTTGGCTCTTTCATGAGTCCTTTCTTGCACTTTAGAACTTATTTACAAATCTTAGAAATTTTGTGATATGCGTTTTCCACTGATGTATATCAAACTGGGATTACGCCTTTTTTTAATCAGATGACTTTTCACTACCGAACATGAAATGTTTATTTCACTTTTGACTACCGTGTGTGAACTGGTTTTTCTACTTTTCACTACCGAATTGAAAATTGTGCGTTTTAAAATTTTGTACCTTCTGCATTTTAATGTAAAACAAGCTTTCTTCTGTAAATCTGACATCATGGATTGAAAGATGTCACTTTTCACCAATGGACGAAACCGGATGCGCACTGCATGGTACCATTCATGGTTCTAGTTGCAGTGCGTTCTAGCGAACGCACTGCTTTGTTTTGCAAATGTCTTTTTTTGCAGTGCGTTCTAGCGAACGCACTGCTTTGTTTTGCAAATGACTTTTTTTTTTTTTTTTTTTTTTTTTTTTTCACTTTCTGGTCAGAGCGCTCAGCCAAAACTACACATGCCACATATAATCTCTCAAGATTTCCCACGATAATCTACTGCTCGGTATTGTTTAAATGTAAAATGAAGCATGCCCTACCAACCGGAAATGAGGTATGAGAACATATGGGTTTTGATGTTTTGGTCATTATCTCCTTTATTTTTCAACCGATTTTGATCGGACTGACTTTGCATATTTCTCTAATCGATTGTCCACGAGACAAAAGTTTAACAATATCATTTTGAGAAAAATCTTGCTGACTTTTGGAGCACTTTTTCTTGACCACTTTTTCAACTTTTGCAATTTTATATTGATCAACCTGAAAACGTACATGTTTATAGACATTTTGATTGCGAGCAATTAGCAATTTTCAAAATTTCGATATCACTTCCGGTTTTGACGTCATTCGCTCTCAAAGTTGAAATTTCAACTTCCGGAATTTTGAAGATATTCGAAAAATTCTTTTTGCAATATGTTTGTTATGTAGACTCAAAATTATACAAATCATAAAATTTGACCCGGATGTAACAGATCAGGCGCCATCTTGAAATGGTATATTTTCATAAAACGCAAAATGGGGCCTCAGGGTGTTATGGAATTTGCATAATTTTTATGTCTATGTAATCAACAGTCGACTGCGACCAAAACATGGGAAGCCGATTTTTGAATTTCAATTCTGAATTTTTCTGATTTCCGGAAAAAATAAGTCAGTAATTGTCAAAACTTTCAAGGCCCATATTTTGTGACCTTGACCTTTTGTGACTTTGTGACCTGTACAAAAGTTATTGCCCTTGATTAGATGTATCCAATGACATATTTTTTTTCAGATGCCCAATAGTTACTTCCGGTTTTATAGCCGTTTGAAAATTGTAATTTTTAACTTTAAACAGCCCTACCACGTGACCTAATTTACATATGTCTTATTTTCTTTCACCGTCGTACTATGCTATGTCTGCTCTTTCCAATGATATACAACACATATATTTGAATCAAAATTCCGCCTTTTAAAGTTTGAAAAATTTGTGTCAATTTCCATTGAAACTGTGCGTGTTTTTTTCAATTTTTATTTCGATCGTTCTGAAAACTTACAAGTAGATAGACATTTTGATGGCGAACAAAAATATGTTTTCAAAATTTTTGTATCACTTCCGGTTTTGAAGTTATTGGCTCTCAAAGTCGAAATCTCAACTTCCGGAATTTTGAAGATATTTGAAAAATTCTTTTTGCAGTATGTATGTAATATAGACACAAAAGTATACAAATAATAAAATTTGACCCAGATGTAACAGATCAGTCGCCATCTTGAAATGGTATATTTTCATAAAACGCAAAATGGGGCCTCAGGGTGTAATGAAATTTGCATAATTCTGATGTTTTTGGAATCTACAGTCGATTGCTACCAAAACATGAGACGCCGATTTTTGAATTTCAAGTCTGATTTATTTTAATTTCCGGTTAAGATAAATCAGTAATTGTCAAAACTTTAAAGGCTCATATCCTGTGACCTTGACCTCTGGTGACCAAGTGACCTGAAACAAATTCATTGCCATTGACGATACCTATGCACGGATACTTTCATTTAGGTTTTCCGATGTTTACTTCCGGTTTTATATCCATTTGAAAATTGTAGTTTTTAGCTTTAAAGAGCTCTGACACGTGACCTAATGCATGTACGTCACAAATTCTTTCACAATCTAATTATGCTAAATCTACTTTTTCAATTATATACAACACAATATTTTAAAATCAAAATAGCGCCTTTTGAATTTTGAAAATTAGTTATTCCATCTGCTTGTAAAATATTAAATTCAAATTCCAGTTGAAGGGAGAGAACTACATTTTGACATAAAGCTGCGTTTGGGCGATCGTCCTCTCCCATTAACTTGCGTTTTGGCGATACGTTATCATTAATGTACTTTTTTTTACATTGTAACTGTTTAAAAGAAACATTAAGATATATTTTCTTTGAATGAAATATGTATTGATAAAATTCGATCTGTATTTCAAACTATGAAGTATGAATATTGTGCAGTCCGTTTCTAAATTGAGATTTGGCTCTTTCATGTGTCCTTTCTTTTGTGATATGCGTTTTCCACTGATGTATATTATCAAACTGTGATTACGCCTTTTTTAATCAGATGACTTTTCACTACCGAACATGAAATGTTTATTTCACTTTTGACTACCGTGTGTGAACTGTTTTTTTCTACTTTTCACTGCCGAATTCAAAATTGTGCGTTTTAAAAGTTTGTACCTTCTGCATTTTAATGTAAAACAAGCTTTCTTCTGTAAACATGACATCATGGATTGAAAGATGTCACTTTTCACCAATGGACGAAACCGGATGCGCACTGCATGGTACCATTCATGGTTCTAGTTTTTTTTTTTTGTCTACTTCTGGTCACGCTAATTCGGTATGAAGGGAACATATCACACAATATCTCAAATTATCACCTACTAAATCTAACTGCACGGTGTTACGCGAATGTAAAATGGTGCTTTTTTGTTTAACCGGAAATGACGTATGACAGAAAAACCCATTTTAAGTTTTTTACCATTTTCACCATTGTTTTTCAACCGATTTTGATCGGAGTTTTTTTGTTACATTAGCTAATCGATTGTCCACAAGATAGGTGTTTAAAATCATCCACTTTGAAAACTTTGTCGCTGACTTTTGGAGCACCTTTTTTGACCATTTTTTCAACTTTTTCAATTTTATTTTCATCGACCTAAAAACTCGCATATGCATAGACCCTTTGATTGCAAACAATTAGCAATTTTCAAAATTTCCATATCACTTCCGGTTTTGACGTCATTCGCCCTCAAAGTTGAAATTTCAACTTCCGGAATTTTGAAGATATTCGAAAAATTCTTTTTGCAGTATGTTTGTTATGTAGACACAAAAGTATACAAATCATAAAATTTGACCCGGATGTAACAGATCAGTCGCCATCTTGAAATGGTATATTTTCATAAAACGCAAAATGGGGCCTCAGGGTGTTATGGAATTTGCATAATTTTTATGTCTATGTAATCAACAGTCGACTGCGACCAAAACATGGGAAGCCGATTTTTGAATTTCAATTCTGAATTTTTCTGATCTCCGGTAAAAATAAGTCAGTAATTGTCAAAACTTTCAAGGCCCATATTTTGTGACCTTGACCTTTTGTGACTTTGTGACCTGTACAAAAGTTATTGCCCTTGATTAGATGTATCCAATGACATATTTTCTCCAGATGCCCGATGTAAACTTCCGGTTTTCTAGCCGTTTGAAAATTGTAATTTTTAACTTTAAACAGCCCTACCACGTGACCTAATTTACATATGTCTTATTTTCTTTCACCGTCGTACTAAGCTCTGTCTGCTCTTTCCAATGATATACAACACAATATATTTGAATCAAAATTCCGCGTTTTAAAGTTTGGAAAATTTGTGTCAATTTCCATTGAAACTATGCGTGTTTTTTTTTCAATTTTTATTTTGATCGTTCTGAAAACTTACAAGCAGATAGACATTTTGATGGCGAACAAAAATATGTTTTCAAAATGTTTGTATCACTTCCGGTTTTGAAGTTATTGGCTCTCAAAGTCGAAATTTCAACTTCCGGAATTTTGAAGATATTTGAAAAATTCTTTTTGCAATATGTATGTAATATAGACACAAAAGTATACAAATAATAAAATTTGACCCGGATGTAACAGATCAGTCGCCATCTTGAAATGGTATATTTTCATAAAACGCAAAATGGGGCCTCAGGGTGTAATGAAATTTGCATAATTCTGATGTTTTTGGAATCTACAGTCGATTGCTACCAAAACATGAGACGCCGATTTTTGAATTTCAATTCTGATTTATTTTAATTTCCGGTTAAGATAAATCAGTAATTGTCAAAACTTTAAAGGCTCACATCTTGTGACCTTGACCTCTGGTGACCAAGTGATCTGAAACAAATTCATTGCCATTGACGATACCTATGCACAGATACTTTCATTTAGGTTTTCCGATGTTTACTTCCGGTTTTATATCCATTTGAAAATTTCAGTTTTTAGCTTTAAAGAGCTCTGACACGTGACCTAATTCATGTACGTCACAAATTCTTTCACAATCTAATTATGCTAAATCTACTTGTTCAATTATATACAACACAATATTTTAAAATCAAAATAGCGCCTTTTGAATTTTGAAAATTAGTTATTCCATCTGCTTGTAAAATATTAAATTCAAATTTCAGTTGAAGGGAGAGTACTACATTTTGACATAAAGCTGCGTTTGGGCGATCGTCATCTCTCATTAACTTGCGTTTGGGCGATACGTTATCATTAATGAACTTTTTTTTACATTGTAACTGTTTAAAAGAAACATTAAGATATATTTTCTTTAAATGAAATATGTATTGATAAAATTTGATCTGTATTTCAAACTATGAAGTATGAATACTGTGCAGTCCGTTTCTAAATTGAGATTTGGCTCTTTCATGTGTCCTTTCTTGCACTTTAGAACTTATTTACAAATCTTAGAAATTTTGTGATATGCGTTTTCCACTGATGTATATCAAACTGTGATTACGCCTTTTTTAATCAGATGACTTTTCACTACCGAACATGAAATGTTTATTTCACTTTTGACTACCGTGTGTGAACTGGTTTTTCTACTTTTCACTACCGAATTCAAAACTGTGCGTTTTAAAATTTTGTACCTTCTGCAATTTAATGTAAAACAAGCTTTCTTCTGTAAACCTGACATCATGGATTGAAAGATGTCACTTTTCACCAATGGACGAAGCCGGATGCGCACTGCATGGTACCATTCATGGTTCTAGTTACACATTTAAATTTGTACTTTTTATAAATCTTTCAGAACAACCATATTCGTCATCAATTATAATGATAGTTTTTGATTTACATCGAGTGTTATTATTTATCATTTAAGTCTAGGAATGTCGAATTAAAATCCAGCCACCACATGCGGTTGTTCCTTAAGCGTCAACTTGACATTCTATCAGTGTTTCCAATGGACAGTGATAATTCAAACCAACTGATATAATTTGCTTTATTATTTTGTGGGATTTAGAGCGAGAAGAATATTTGAGTACGATTCAAAAATAATAATCCCTTTCGTTTTTGTCGAATTCAGAGGTATCTTTTAATCCGATTTTCCTTAAAGTGGTCCGCCACCGGTTTAGTGCGGGATGTTCGCTATTTTCGTTTAATCGGTCTAAATTTCGAATTAAATTTGTTGGTTATAAAATTGACTTTTGCTAAGCATGAGCGTCTCTATAATCCAATAGGTGGCGACACTTGGCGGAGCTGGTGACAAAAAAAAAAAAAATGAAACCGCCGAAAAGGCTCCATTGATCCAAGATGCTGAGCCTCCCAGCACTGAGCACCGGTGTTTCGTTGCTGTTCCATAACTGTTGTAACCATATCGCTTAATCGGTCTTAATTTCGAATTAAATTTATGGTTATGAAATTGTCTTTTGAAAAATATGAGCGTCTTTATCATCCAATAAGTCGCGACACTTGGCGAACCTGGAGCAAAACAAAAAAATGGAACCGCCGAAAAGGCTCGATTGATCCAAGATGCTGAGCCTCCCAACACTAAGCACCGATATTTCGTTGCCGGTCCATAACTGTTGTAACCATAACAGTAATTGAAACAATATGTATAAAAGACAAACCTATATTATGTTCAAGGGAAGAATTTGCTGAAATTGAAACTTATCATTTACTTCGTCTTTCATATTATTGTTTGATGGAAAGCCACCTTAAAGTTCACTTCAAATATTAATGTATGACTTGTTATCGCGTGTCAAATTACATCTCAAATAAAAACAAGATTTTCAAAGTAACGTTCATAAATTGTATTAAAAGTATGAAAAATAGGAAATTAAAATGTCAATAAAGTTCAAACAAAAGAAACTAATGAATATCAAACTACACAAATGTAATGTAAAATGCATTGATTAGAATGCATGTTTTCCTTTCGACCCAATTAGAACAGATCGATTATAGAATGTCAACAACTACCAAGAGTTAGTGAAATGAACTCAACTACAAAATGAAAAGAAAAGAATAAAAATCCGTACAAGCAAAACAATTCCATTAATCAAAAATCTCGTCCAAAATCGAGAGAAATAGTTTTATAGTAGTGGACTACTCCAAAGAGAAGCACCACCAGGCGCTTCGAAAAGAGCAAGCATGGTCTGCTTCGTGTTCTGCTTTTCTGAATCTTTTAGGGCTATTGAGCCTGGGCCAACGTTATTCCATGAACTTCAAATCGTGGATCGCAGTCCAAAATTGGATCTCTATCACAACCTCAAAGGGTTGCGCGGTCCTTCTATAATGGTCGCGTGGGTTGAAAACACATTTGTTGCGTTGCACAGTACAGGGCAGTAAGAACTGTAGCGTACTTCGTTTACCACAATTCTAACAGCTTGATTCAGATTCAGAAACGCAAACGAATTTTAATTAATGATGTTATTTTACTTTTTAATCACCATTATGTATTAGATTTTCATATGTGGTCAGTAAGAGTTTATGTTTGTATGCTTTGGTAAACATGTATTCTTCGACGAATAATTTCGGAATTAAAATGTTTTGCAAAGTTAATGATATTATAATTCTATAAAAGAATTTTAATTTCAAATCATCTCTTAGATTGTCTGAGAATCCAAAGAAATGCCAGATTTGAAATATTACATTTAAATTTAAGGCACTGCCAGACATGCATGAAAAAACAGCCCATTATGTAAATTCTTCGTTCGAATTTTTTTTACGCGTCTTCTCTTTTTCAATTTGCATATTGTCGAGGGATATTTAACCTGCAATATGTCGATTTTTGACGTGCTCAACCAGTAGCACACGCAATCTCAACATCGGTACCGTTCAAACGACGAGACGACTTAGCAAGCCAAGTATTATTAAGTAATATAGTTCAGACATGAAACGTCCCTTATGTAATAAAAGCAGATTTGTGTCTTCTTAACATAATCACATTCGACAGGGAATGAAAAGAAATGGAGTTTTTCTGCATCTATTTAGACGCGTCAAGCGGATCCGTCATACGTCATGCGTTAAAAATCGAAATTGTTGGTTGTATGATTCCATATATGCGGTAGCGGTATCCGTCAATATTGGTCTCCGTCATGCGTCAAAAACCAGCCATTTCGATTTTTTAATGCAGAACGGATGAAGCATGACATGTATATGGAATCTTAGCTTTACTATGATGCATAAACATCGGCACTGCACAGACTATAACACACGGGGCATTGGTAGAAACAACAGGAAGAAGATTTCGGATTCTCCCGTCATCATTAAACAAATCTGATTGTAATGTAGGTGTCATGTTTCTTTGACAACGTGACATCAAATATTATATATGATTTAAATTAGTGCTGAAGTCACCGAGTATGTAATTGGGAACTAGAAAAAGACTACCCCAAGGGAGTCGGATTCACATATTAGCATTGTATAATCATGGCAACCTGTAAATGACATCGCGTGAAGACTTATACTATGATGTCATGTCTTCCTCAATTCTTGGATATTTCTGAAATACTAATGTCTTGTCCGAAACACCTCGACTCCTAACAGATTTGACAATGTAAAAGCCTCTGATCAGATTATATTATAGCTTAAATAATCAATTTTGAGCTTCAGCAAGATATCATACCGGAAATAACAATTATGGATGTGACTATATACCGGAAATGACAATATCAGAAGAAAATATAACGGATATTCTATACACTTGGAAAGAAAACTTTGCGTCAGTTTAAGGGTAACAATGCTATGTCTAGACTTCCTTTCTTAAAATTCTATGCGACGTTATGTTCGTGAATCTGTAGGGTAGCATATATCGAAATAATTCGATTTTAAAGATCTTCATATCACAGTTTAGTCATAGAACCTGGGATTTTTAAAACAAATCTTATATGTATAACGCACCTTCAAATTCAAGCCGTCAAACCCCGTGTATCCATAATTTTCGACTACAAAAACGTTTCACGTTCCCCTTTAATTCGTTAGAATTTTTTGTTGAAAAACAAACAAAAAATTGTGCAAAAAGAAAAATAAATTGATGCTGTCGCTTCAAATCCCGACACCAAAAATGTCAGCTGTTTAAACAGATATAAGTTCCAGACCAGTAAAGATGAAATGATGTAATTTACTGATCGATGTGCATTAAATATTGCTTGAGAAAATCCATGTACGAATTACAAATTATCTTGCTGTCGGTCTTTGTCGAATTATTATGTAAAAAATCACAAAATATGTCACTCCAAGGATTTGAACGTTTATTAACGCCAATAGTTTTAGCGGATTTTTTTTAGAAATATGTCTAGAGAAGAGAACGTATCGTTGTGCCAGCTGACTGATGGGTCGTATGAGTGGACGGGGGTCGAGGGCCTAAAGATGAGTTGCCCTACATCAACAATTCTTTTGAACGAATCGTTTATAACATTTTTCCTCTCTCCAATTTCCTGGAATAATAAAGCCTAAATCCGATGAGGAGATAATACTTTAGTAGGCCTACATTTGGTACATTAGTAGTAATAATCGAAGAATGATCATTTGTCTCGCTGTACAATTTGCAAAAAATGTAAAAAAAACGACGTTAAAAAAAACGTCCTACCATCGTTATTAGTAACAATATACAGGTACTCAGGATCCGATATTCACATCTGCCAAATGTCACTGTGTATAATATGCATAAAGAACTGTAAACAATTAGTTCACTTTTGATGAATTTTAATCGGATGATCTTGACATCATTGTGTATCATCTGGTGTATCTTCAGAAATAATTTACTAACGGAAACATAAACCGACATGCAATACAATATATATGCAATGCATTATGACATCAACTAAACTATTTATACGAGAAATATATCGATCATATATGAGGAAGTATTTCATGATGAAAGTGATATCAGGTGTGTAGATAAGTAATCATGCTATTCCTGGCGACGCCCTCGTCATTGATGTTCAACATTATTACACACCACATAGGAAGATAAATGTGACTATTACTGTAGTTTTTTTTTTTAAATCTTGTAAAAGACTATTACTGTAGTTAATGTCAACTTAGTGTTCGTGTTTTCTCTAATCTGAAAGCGACAAAGATCAGTGTTTGACCAATAAAATTTTAGTTGCAGTGCCAGGATTATTTTTTTGCTAATCTAATCTGTAATAATGTTTCCTCGAAATTCAAGTTTGAAAGTAAAATATACGACTCGTATTTCATTGATATGTCATATATAGAGACCACACAGAAAATGAAGATAAATATTTAGGATGAAGTATAAATGAAGGGGTTGAAGGGGCTATTTACATAATTATATTCAAGGCTGAAATGAAACCTCGATAATTCTGAATATTCTCCTTTAAACTGGCACTTTTAGACTTTTTAGAGGTTTTTGAATTTAAATTTCATATTTTGGACTTTTTATTTAATCAAAATATTATTCATATTTATATTAAATGAAAATCTTACAAAAATATATTTTAATCAGCGGAATAACACAAACAGTGTTATTTTAAGGCTGATATTACAAAATATAAAAATAATGGAATAACTTTTAACTCCGTTCAGAAGCTAGTTATGTCAAAGCCGTTAAACTTAAGTCTTTTATTACTAGTTAGTCTCGGAATTGAAAATACTCGACAAACATCCAAACATATTAAAGAGTGGTTTTGTATTTCTTGATTTGAAGCCATAGGACATGTAACTTCAACATCAATAAGTACCCTTGTGACGATTTAAAAGGCAAAAAATTATATGACTCATTTGGATATTATTAAAAATAAGAAGACTACATCGATATAGAATTGAAATTGAACAGAAACGGACTACTGTTAGAATAGCGTATTGGACCAGTGCGCTATTGCACCTAATTGTGATATGAAAGGTACATTATTATGCTGACAAGACATTCGTATAAATATGTTCTCGGCGGACACGTTAATCACGTTTCAGGGGCATCGTGGAGACAGTGGAATAAACATGAGACAACGCGATAGTCAAATGTGATTGCCCTGAATGCTAGATACTTCTGTTCGCACTAGCTTGCCAAGAGAACCGTGACAAAACAGAACACTGAGTGATAAAACTAGAAAAAGAAAACTTAAATGCCGAAAATAAATACGATTCCCGTTCCACTAAGGACCACATGCAAGTTTTGCTACGGTCTATTAAACGTTTTGGTCACGTTTTATAGCGTTTGCCCAGTCAATTAATTTTCTCCGCCAAATTTTGCGGCAGTTTAAATTTTGGTTCAGCGTTCACGTCAATTACGGCCTGTTACGTTTGACTTTGCAGTCCACTCGCGTTGTCTCACGTTCACAAAGATTTTAACACGCTAGCTTTAGGCCTTATTACCGTGGCTGCCGAGAACATAGTGTAAACGTTTACTTATAGTGGAACGATTGTCATTGCTTGAGGAGTTTCTTTGTACCCTGGCTACAAATGTGTTGCAATCTCCAGGTTTCCAGGTTTGATCCGAAAGAGGCCTTGACAGACACATCAGACCTTGATAAAGACGTGAACAACGTGAAAGATCCCATAAGAACACATAAGACCGGGAAGCCACATACCTACATCATATCAGCCCAAATCTTGGTGAACCTTGGAGGAGCCGCTTGTCACGGATACAGTGATAAACCATGACCTCCGTCACAACCTTACAAAACTTGGATATGTAGTGCAACGACCAAAATTAAACGGCGCAATACGGTGTCACGGTGTCAACCAAGCATAAGTAATAAGCCCAAAGGATCTGAATAAATACTATTAGACACGGCATTTGTGTCTAAACTTTGATCACAATGTGGAAAATTGGCAACAGGTGTTTGGCGACGTTAGGTTTGAAGAGGAAGTATATTGCGCGTTATATCATATTGAGCAATTGAGCGAAATTAAATTAACATTTCTGCATAATTCAGTTATAAATGAGGAAATACCAGGACGATGTCATCATCTTTTCGATTCCCAATTGATAAGGTGTTTTAACGTCAAAGCATCTACTCTTTCGACCCATGCTGGGATCGTAAACCAGACGTTCATGTAAGCCACCACGGTTATATAGAGCTGTTAAACGATTACTATTTGATGCAGTTTAAACTTTTGAAATTTTAAAAAATGTTAATGATGTTTCATTTCTCTGCGATTGATCAACCATGCATTTAGATAGCTCTGTTATAATTTTACAAATAATAAGTAGCAGCTGTATAACATGTATTTAGTTAGAAACCGATGTTTTATCTATAAACATAACTGGTTTGTTACGCTTCTCCATAGGCTAATCGACGGTTGAAAAAAAAATCGCGAAATCTTTTTTTGAAAAATTGCAAAGGCTTGCATGGGGCCATATTATTTAAATATTTAATTAAATAATTTAAGCAATCGGTTGATAAAACTTAATTTAAAATCAATTTTAGTGATTGACCAATTACCTGAAAACATGTCAAAAGTTAAGTTTTGAATCAGACTTAAGGTGTCATTTCAAGAATCAAGAAAGACTTACCTTTGCTTCCGAAAATCTACACTCGAATCACACTGGCAATTCCACAGGTGCATATAAAGCATTTACTCGTGAAGAAAAAAAATCAGTCGCTTACTATATATATATATAAGTTCCAGCAAATCGCTGGTAGATATTGGAGTGAAAAGTCAAGTTTTGTTAACACAAGTTAACACAAGTTAACTATGAACCGTCCAACTATCAACTGAACTCAATAGAAATCGATGAAAGACAGATTATTTGGAAGTGGGTGGAGTTTGGTTTTTATCAAATGATTTCTTGGAATCTATGTGACAGGCAGGTGTGCTGTTTTATTTTCCGAGGCGTTGAAAACTTATTTTCTATGCTAGCGTTGTTTTTTTTTTAAACCTGGAAACCGTGGTGGCTCAATGAGTTATGTGAGAAACACTTAGGTTATCCTCAATTCCATCCCAGCAATAGATAGAAGTTATGCCTTCAGAGCGACTGACATTGGGCAATGAATCGAGGTCCTGCATGCTACAGACTGTGGGGCATTGAGGAATTGGAGGCGATTAGGTCAATGCCTCTTCATTCTCAAAATTTGCATCATTTTACTGTGCAGGGTGTATGCATCGTCTTTAACACAACAGCGCGAAATCCTAGCTCTGTCACCAGTCCCAGTAACAGTAGGATACATATTTAACGACTACATACACTTCTTAAATCGTATGCTTTTTGTAATATGTCTATTTATGTACATTTTTATCTTTCTGAATAAATTTCATTGTTCAATTTTTTAAACAGCAAAACGAACACTTGGCAAAAAAAACTCAAAACTCAAAACTGTCGGTCTTTAAAATCAAATGATAATGCATTTAGTCGTTCTGAAGGAAAAATAAACAGGTTCTTGGTTTTTCAGGCTGTTCATGTTTACAATGAAATTACTTTTAATTAAATTAAATGCTGTCCCAAATTCTACATCTCGCTAAGCCCAATTAGTTGCAAAAAAAAGTAGCACGTAAAACTCCGTTTCCCTTTGTGTCCCTGTCTGATTTGAATAAGCTTCAGACGCCATGCGTATGTTGTAAGTAAATATATATTCACTCAGATAATATGGTGTTCCTTCTCTATTATTCCAGTTACAATTTGACACATTCGTCTTTGTTAATATCAGAATTTTCAAACATAACGAAATCAATGCTAGACCATTCTAATGATTCAGTCACTCGATTCAGAAAGTACGCGTCTGTTGGTATCACGAATAAGCCACATCAGAATCGCTATGTTTATATTGAAATCGATTCAAGCAAGCATTATGACAATAACTGTCAGTGTGTCAGGCTTAGTCTGTGGGTTTAAGCATCTGTGGTGAATGGATTTTCATCTAAAGCAGTGTTTCCCAAACTAAGGACCATGGCGCGTAATTGTCAGGGGACCTTGGGGCGTGAAGACATGTATCTTTTTTTTCAAGCCCAAATTTCATTTAACTCAAAACTAGCTCAGTACAATCTGGATATTGGATGCTTGAGGTGCAAAACAGCAACCCTTGAGCTATATCAGAGTTTTTACTTTCCTCGCCGGCTTCAGGGGCGGATTTAGGGGGTGGTGACGAGGCGGGCGTGCGCCCTCCCCCCCCCCCCTCCCTAAAATTTGCAAAGCATGGGTTGTCCGCACCATTTTACCACAAATGTTTCTCGCCGCACTTCGCTTGGCAAGATATATATCTACATTGCACCCACTCTAGAATAATATTTCAATAACTTTGTTTATTTTAACCTCAAATAATTTTATTCTGCGCCCCCCTAACGTCAAATCCTGCATCCGCCCCTGGGCTTGCCCTGAGAAATGAATTTGAATATCGTATCTGTGTCTTTGTTAAATTGTAGCTGTGTAAACAATCTGTGAATTAAACATTGAATTCTTAGTTTGGAAATGAACAAGGAGGGGATCGTGGCTTTGGGATTTCTGTGAATTTGGGCCAATTGAATTTTATAGGAGGCAGTGGTTCAATTAGATGACTGTTGGCTTCATTGGCCAACTGTTTGCTAGAAGATTGGAGATGTGGGCCCCCATTATAGGAAGAGGAAAGGGGGAGAAAAAGGGGGGGGGGGTCCGTGAACTAGGTTCAACTAGTCCTCATGATTAAGCCACTGATGGTCTGTTTGGTTGTTTGACACTATTACAAAATGAAACTTTTTTAATACGTTTATGGTCGTACTTCTCCAGCAAACAGCCACCAGGTTTTCAGTAACGGAAACGACTTATACACATCATATAAACCAATTATCAAAAATAATAATTTTCTATATATAATTATTTAGACAACAGTCTAGAAATTACCATAAGTGTACATCACAATCATTGTGCCGTTATAAAACGAGAAAAGGAAACTTGATAGAAATTGTTTCCGCAATTTATCGAACTCTGTATATATTTCTGTGCGCTTCATTATACATATAATTGACGTAGTTCAGAGATATTCTTCAATTATTAGCCAAATATAAACTTCTTAAGAGTGGGCATATTTTTTTTCATCTGGAAAACGTATTGATCATGACCTTCAAAATGTCAAAATGATTCTATTTGTGAAATTCATTACACAATCGAAATTAAGTACAACCTCTTGCAAAATCAAGATGAAAAACAATTTTTCATCCAACTTTTTATAAAATGTATCTGAAAAGGGGAAATGACATTTTTCACATTTTTCTCTGGAGGTGATTTACGTCTTATTAATTTATAATAAAAATGTTCAATTGACAGGAAATAAGTTTTATCGTATTATTTACTGTTAAAATGAAAAGGAATAAAATTTAATATGGATTTACCAAAAAATAAGATGACATTAAAATCACATCTAATTTTCGTGAAATGTATGAAATCCTACTTTCCGATTAATGGTTTGAAAACTTGAAAAGAAATTTCACATCTTACTTTTGGTGAAATATATGGCAAAAATATGATTAAATTGCGATTAACTTGAGGTAAAATAATAATATTTGAAATTGAAAAAAAAAAAAACGTTCTTCACACATTACTTTTATTAAAGTATACCAAAGTTAATGCTTAAAGTTATCACGATTCAAGCCAGGATTAAAACTGTAGTCTCAATCGTGAACTAATGGTTGTGATCCTATCAGAACGGATCAAGTCTTGAGATCTGTCTTGGCAATCGTTGGCAACGTTTTTGAACGGTTCAAAATCTTTCTACGATAAAACTGGATCAAAACGATATAATATTGTTTATTTTGATCATCGTATCAGATCTTATCATATTCTGATGAAGCGCGACGGATCGCATCTTTACGTACTTTAAATCGTAGTCAATCAATCGGGATCAATCTTAGCCTACTATAACACGGACATCAAGATAGGTCACTTTGAGCTGATCTCCTGGCTTTAATAGAAGTAGATATATCGCGATCGTATGCGATCTTTCAAAATTTTTTAAATATTAGGTATCAAGATCCGATCCCTCATTTAAGATGCGATTACAAATTCCGAATGACCAGTTAATCGTGTTGGTTGTAGACACATTTTAAACCGTTCAAAAATTGTCTACGATTAATACGTATCTGACAGGATAACCACGATTAGTTCCCGTTAACATTAAAGGTTCAATTAAATATTAAGTCAATTTATATCGAGCTGTATACATACCCTCCGGCTTCAGTCGCAGCCTACATTTGATCATCCTCTATCATGATCATGAAAAAAAAATCGCCACCGTAATTGTAACTATTCGTTATAAAGCTCATTAGTTCTTTGATAAATTATACTGTGCTCATCTGCAAGAACCAGATCGTTACAATTCGGGAAATCGCGACAGATCGAAACCCAATCGTAGACTCAATCTCAACAATCCTATCGGAATATATTATGTGATCGTAGGCTATCTGAATCGAACATCAACTTGTAATACCTGAAATTGATAAATCGTGAACAAATCGCATCTGAGCACAACAAATCTTAACAAAACATATTGACTTTTATCACAATCTTGAGATTTCAGAGAACTCCACGACCAGCTACAAACGGCCAATCGTGACATTCGAAACAGACCGCACGCTAGTGGGAACCCCGCATAAGATGAAATATTGCCATGCATATCTAATCCCCTAAAACAACCAAATACAAATGAAATGAAGAAGATATACTATTCTGCACCTGTATGGACTAATAAGAACGAATACACGACATGTTGTGTGCAGTGGGTTAAATATGCCAGGACAGCGGCAAAGTCTACATTTTTTTCGATTTCCAACTGTCGAGGGATCTTTAACGTGCACAGCCTGTCGCACACGGATCCATGGTCTATTGGCTTGACGCTTTTCCATGTCACTCCCAGGTCCCAAGTGATATCGGTAGCAGGATTTCATCATCTGGTAAAGTTAAAAAATAATGAACATACCCCTTTAAAATTAACTTTGTGACTATCTTCAAAGAATTAGCATAGTTTTTATACGCCCTCATCTCTCTATGAGGACGTATATTGTGGGCACCCCTGTCCGTCCGTCCATTCGTGCGTCGGTCCGTCCGTCAACATTTGCTCGTAAACGCTCTAAAAACTAGAGTTTTTGACAGAATCAAATGAAATTTGATATGTGTATACATATTCATAAAACGAAGATCAAGTTCGAATTTGAGCTATTTTCGATGGTTAGAAGCAGAGTTATTGCCCTTGCCCCATATCTTGAATATGCTATTACTCTCTTAGTTTTCAACCGATTTTGATGAAACTTAAAATGGATGTTATTGGACCTAAATCGAAAGGTTTGAGAAAGTTTAATTTTATCCCGATTAAATTTTTCGTTAGGCGTATATGGCCGTGGTCCACTATCTTTATTCGGGTTAGTAGTTTAAACCAATATAAACCAATGATGTAAAAACTCCCAGGGGAAAACTTTAACCATTATAAATGTTCCGGAAGTTATTAACTCAGAAAGAAGCAATATCGTATAATGTTAAGTGTTAGGGGTATAAACCAGTTATAAAAGGGTATTAGGGCACGATAAAAGTCCCTTACTTCTTCGGAATGTCAAGCCAATATGAACTGTGGTTAATACCTTGACATCATTAGGAACTTTTTCCGTCCTCATTTGCTCAATAGGTGCAGAGAAATTTGACGTAAACCATCATTACTTTTTATTATTGTTGTTAAAGGATATAAGTAAATTACATAGTTATTGGATCAAAGGTCAAGCATTAGATGACTCACAGGACCATTGATAAATCAGAAGGAAGTTCTGTTATTTTCTATTAAAGGATCTCAGACGTAAGTTGATAAGCAAAGCAATAATTTTAATGAAACGATAACAGTCTAACGACTAGAAATTTCACTTTAAACGAGGTTAATTCAAATGATGAATCTCAGAGGTGTTGTTGAAATTCGTCTAATAAATCGGAAGATGTTTAAACTCGCTTATTATCATTTGATCGTAAATCATCGAGATGACGCACCATGTACATCCACTTATATTAAACTTTGCTCGTTAACAGAAATTGAACCTTTCTAGGTGATTTACTAGGGAAGAACTCTCTCGGTAAATATAATGAGATTTGAACAGCGAAATGCATTTAAGTCCAATTTACTCGGTTATATATGAGTTCTGATAAAATTTTATTGGAAAATTTTCAAAAAATAGAATTAAAGGCTTTCAGATTGAATTATACGTACGTCCTGTACAAATGATGCATACAAATTACAATGTAGCGTTTTTTAGTATTTTTTTTTTAAACATAATCTACTATGATGTATCCATTTTTTTGCGTTTTGTATCAGATGAAAAGCTCGATCGGCAACTATATAACAATAAATAACATGCTATTGTATATTACCTTCATCAACATTATAAAGATGATTCAGGGCCACGTTCACCAAAAATGATTTTCACATACTGATCAAGTCAATCAATAAAATTTGAATTTAATTTGTTTAACCAGTTACATTTAAGTGCATCTTGAAATGTATGCGCATAAAATGAATCGTGGGCCTTTGTCCATTCTTCGGATGATCCGGAGTCCAAAATTCTTGTGACGGGATATAGTATGCAATTTTAACCGACCTTAAGGAATTTTCAGGGACCCCGTGAACCTAATTTGTTATCCTTGAAAGAGCGGCCCCTTTTACTTAGGTTCGTAAGCGTTTTTATACATAGGTTATATTTTCAAAAATTTATTGCGTCATCTTTTAGAGAACTAAATCGAGAAGTTGTGAAAAACAGAAAGTTTTTTCCTATTAAATTTCTGACGCGCCACATTCAATTTCGAGCTCATGTTCTGGTATTGTGCTTGAGGCCAGACTAGACGATCAATAGCTAGACAAGATCTTTGATAGCTTTCATGTCCATACACTTACAGCAACACTCCAATAAGTTTTTATTTACCTTTAAATATTAGTGGTAAACTTCTTCATCTAATGTAATATATCAACCTTGTCAAAAGAGAAAATTAACCCATATTTATCATGAAAACTGGGGAGAAGTGAGATTGGGCCAATCTATCTTGCTCAAGATAACTGTCTGGCAAGGGTAATCGAAAGTTGATTGCGTTTCAAAATATCGGTCATCTATTGCGACCCAACATTTTACTTTTAATCAAATTGAGAAGAACTACTCACTCATTGTAACGCTCTTGTGGAAATTGTTGCAAATTTAAATAGATGAATGAATGAAAAGTTTTGAATTTATTTAAATGAATCAATAATTGCATGTTTCAAATTTATGTAAATAAGTGAGTGAATGCAGGAATCCATATTAAAGTTTTTAGTAATAGAATGAATAAACGAATGAATTTTGAAGGGGAATGTTCATCATTTTCGATGATAGATTTAGGCCTTGAATTTATGTAAGTCTTCAGATACCCGTACCTTATCAGTTCAATTTCAAGAAAGGAAGATAACGACGTCCCAAGAGGATCCTTTCTTCCAGCTGGTCCCTGGCCAAACTCCTTAGCATTGATCTTTTTCTGAAAAACCCATTTCCATTTACATCTGGGTCCACGGACACTCACAGTCCAACCTGCCATAACTCAAACCCACAACCACAAATATCATTTGTTCGACGTTACCAAAAGCAAACGACGTGAAAATTGTAAAGAATCAAAATCTAACTGACCGCACTTTTACTTCTCAGGTAGAAATGTATACGATCTTACCGGTGGTCCCATAACATGATTTTTTTACTTTTCATTGGTATTGATCAATAATATTCCTTCAAATAATATATTGCGAGAAAAATGTCATTCTTCATGAAAATATTGAGACTTGAATTTTATGGAAGGGATCGTTACAATTATCCGAGATTTGAAATGGGCACCTAAGACTAATATATGTATCTTTTTGTCGAGTTCGACAGCTCAACGCGAAGGTTTACTGGTCATTGAACGAAAGGAACATGGGGTAAGTAATGGGTTCCTATCGTGATTAATTGACACAAAACCAGCCAAATAAAAAAAAGGTCACCTCGTCACATGTGCCTCTCTAGGTTGTCAATAGCAATTTTTCGTGATACAAAATATTTTTAAAACCACATTTAAATAATAAAAAAAAACCTGCCAGACTCTATACGTCATATCCAGATTTTCAAAGTACCCCTACTTCGTTTTCAACACAGTTTGTGTAGGAGTATGATCAATTACAACAAAAGTTACGTCAGTGAAAATAATGCTTCAAGATATTTCAACCCAGTTTCCACCAGTCAGTGATAGGAGGTTCTGTGAAGAAGACTTTTCAGATGGGACAGTTAAATGTGGTTCCATGTGTCATGCTGTGCAGGTTCCCTAACACAAATTCCCCTTATTGAATGATGTAGCCCCCCCCCCCCCTCCCCGCATTCCCTGGATAACCTATAAGCTTCAGTAAGGTAGAAGGAAAGACCCCCTCAAACTTGATTGTTGTGAGCATGACAAAAACATTTCACGCTTCGATTGCATTTATCATCCAGTACTCGTAATGCCCCATTCCCACTGAGAATTAAGTAATCTGCGATGGTGGAACGTGGAGATGGTTTGCGATGTCTTGTAGAAATGATGAATCTGCAATATTCTGCAACAGTTCTGCGTTGGATCTGCTGACCATGACCATGACCATCAGCGCGATCAGCGTATAAAGCACGATGAACACTCTGCATATGTCATCAATGATTCGTTAATCATGACAAAGCCCAGTAGGACTTAAGCTTAAGGAAACATTCGTGGGCAGAACGAAAAAACATTCAATCCTATAATTCGACCTATTCTAAATGCAGGTGTTCATGACGTTTTGAATTTAACTGATAGACAGAAGCTGTTAATAGACATTCATTTGAAACGAAGGTTTAAATAAACTTTAATTATAATCTTTATGTTCAAAATGACAGCAAATTCTTCAACTTGTCTGCAAGTACTGAATTAACTCAATTAACTCTTTTGAAGCGTTAATATCTTTTAGTTATACAAAATATACATGCTAATTTTACTCGGGTAAACCTTCAGCAGTTACCGAGTTTTAAAGCTAACATGCTTTAATTATGCCATTGTTATTATGATTTTGTTAATAAGCATTCCACCATTGGCGTAATAACAGCACGATAGCTTTAACGCCGGAAAGTGGTACGTCTGGCATATGTAACAATAAACACTGTTTCTGATTTCCCACTGCGAACTAATTCTACATTTTGTATGCCAGATATATCGGGTGGGCCTAAAAAAAGTGGCAACACACTTTAATATGATATTATGGAAAATGTATGGGAGCTATAATTTTGATATTACACACCCATCACAATATAGTAATTTGACATCTTCACTAGAAATTTCAGACCAAAAGACCAAATAGTGTTAATTTGCCAGCAATTTTAAAATTAGAGGTCAAAAAGTGCAATATCGAAGAATGTTAAATGTTATCTATCTGAACAATGACTATGTATTTCAGCATGCAACACAAAGTTACCCAAATGACGCGACCCCAAAGTTCATAAAAAAAGATGAGTGGCCCCCGCAGTCCCCTGATTGCAATCCCATGGACTTCACTGTGTGGGACTCTCTCTCAGAAAAAGTCTATGCGGATCGAACAAAGGTGTTCACGGAAAATGAACTAAAAGATCGAATTCGTGAAAAATGGAACGAAATCCCACAGACAGAGATCAGAAAGTGTATTTCTTCATGGAAAAAACGATTGAGGGCTGTCTGCAATCAAGACGGTGGACACATTGATCACCTTTTCAAGTGAAACAAAGTTTAGATAACATTTGACATTCTTCGATATTGCACTTTTTGACCTCTAATTTACCTTTTTTAACTCCGATTTACAAAAATTGCATTCCTAGTCTCAGAAATAGCTTATAGATTTCAATCACAAAAAGACTAAGGTAATGGTATTCTCAACCAGGGAACTAACAGCTTTACCAAAACTCTACTTAGGGTCTTCTCATATTAACAATATTCAACTTCGGCATTCAAATTACTTAACATTCTTCGAAAATTAAAGTACACATTAAGTCGTCCGATTCTAAGCTCAATATACAAATCCTATATCAGACCAATACTAGAATACGCATGTGATGTATGGGATGGTTGTAATTTAGATGATTCTGAACATCTAGAAAAAGTCGCACTAGAGGCTACAAGAATCGTCACAGGTCTTCCGAAATTCGCTAGCAGAGATTCACTTTATTTTGAAACTGGGTGGCCCAAATTAGCAGAGAGACGCAAACACAAACGCCTAACAACGTTCTACAGCATTGCACATCATAATGCACCAACATACCTTAATGAAATTTTGGATAACCAACTTAAACGCACAAGTTACAACCTGCGAAATTCCAATGATTTGGTTGTGCCTCGTTCTAGAACTGTCTTGTAGAGCGCTCTTTTTTTCCTTCAACCACAAATTTATTCATATTTACTTATGTATTTTGTTTGTTTCGTTTTGATAATCTTTTTTGTAAACCACTATTTGTAAAGGAAAGAGCGTTGTTGCCTAAGTTGTATAACTTGTACTCAACCCGTTTGTGTAATATTCAATAAAATATGTTTAAACTAGTGGTACGTTTATTAACACTAATTAGTTCGTATTTGGTACACATTTCGGAAGACGCATGTGCACTATAGATAAAAAAAAACATTGCTTCCGGTATAATGATTATTCAGAATGTCTGTCTGTCTACCATTGTTATGTCATAACGTGGAAACTTGTGCTTCTTAAATTTTAAAATAAAGGATATTATTTACACTCCTGTAGTTGTATTTGCCAGACGTAACGAATATAGCATACACGTCGATTTATAAGAAAGATCCTACACACAAAATTTTATTCAAATCAAACCAAAACTGTGGTCTCTATGGCGTTCACACGTCATTTTAACATATTTTGGGTGTAAAACTCCGTGAATTTTAGTCAAATCAAACCCAAATTCGAACTTGTCCGAGATCTTATGAATATAATCCTACATACAAAATTTTATTCAAATCCATCCAAAACTGTGGGCTCTATCGCGTTTACAAGCCATTTTTAACGTATTTTGGGTGTTAAACTCCATGAATTTTTGTCGAATCGAGCCCAAATTCAAACCGGACCTTTCGGATGGGACAGTTAAATGTGGTTCCATGTGTTTCATGCTGTGCAGGTTTAGGTTCCCTAAAACAAATGGCTTCATTCCTGTATACCTTCACGCTGTAGCCCCAACCCAACCCCCGCATTCCCTGGACAACCTATAAGCTTCAGTAAGGTAGAAGGAAAGACCCCCTCAAACTTGATTGTTGTGAGCATGACAAAAACATTTCACGCTTCGATTGCATTTATCATTCAGTACTCGTAATGCCCCATTCCCACTGAGAATTTAGTAATCTGCGATGGTGGAACGTGGAGATGGTTTGCGATGTATTGTAGAAATGGTGAATCTGCAATATTCTGCAACAGTTCTGCGTTGGATCTGCTGACCATGACCATGACCATCAGCGCGATCAGCGTATAAAGCACGACGAACACTCTGCATATGTCATCAATGATTCGCTAACCATGGCAAAGCCCAGTAGGACTTAAGCTTAAGGACACATTCGTGGGCAGAACGAAAAAACATTCAATCCTATAATTCGACCTATTCTAAATGCAGGTGTTCATGACGTTTTGAATTTAACTGATAGACAGAAGCTGTTATAGACATTCATTTGAAACGAACGTTTAAATAAACTTTAATTATAATCTTTATGTTCAAAATGACAGCAAATTCTTCAACTTGTCTGCAAGTACTGAATTAACTCAGATTGATCTTTTGAAGCGTTAATATCTTTTAGTTATATAAAATATACATGCTAATTTTACTCGGGT
The DNA here is from genome assembly GCA_029955415.1 of Lottia scabra. Classification (NCBI taxonomy): domain Eukaryota; kingdom Metazoa; phylum Mollusca; class Gastropoda; family Lottiidae; genus Lottia; species Lottia scabra. The sequence continues at coordinate 2,521,804 of JARJEI010000021.1, read as the reverse complement.
AAACCTTCAGCAGTTACCGAGTTTTATGCTCTTGTATTTGTTAAAGCTAACATGCTTTAATTATGTCAGAATGATTTTGTTAATAAGCATTCCACCATTGGTGTAATAACAGCATGATAGCTTTATCGCCGGAAAGTGGTACGTCTGGCATATGTAACAATAAATCTTCTAACACTGTTTCTTATTTCCCAGTGCGAACTAATTCTACATTTTGTATGCCAGATATAAACGAGTCAGAAATTAAAGATATTATAAAATGTCTAAAACCTAAAAACGCTAGCGGTCCAGACAAAATTAATCAAACCGTTCTGATTAACACTGTTGATACCATAGTGCGTCCACTGTGCTTTATATTTAACAAGTCTCTATCATCCGGAATTTTTCCAAGTTGCTGGAAAGAAGCTTTGGTACTACAATTTTTCAAGAAAGGTGATAGTGGTATTGTTACAAACTATAGACCGATTTCGCTGCTCAGCTGCATCAGCAAGGTTTTTGAAAAAATTGTTTACAAACATTTATACAACTTTCTTCATAACAATAACTTTATCAATCAGGTTTCAGAGCGAATTTTTCTACAGTTCATTAGTTACTTGAAATTTACAACGATATACGAAGGGGAGACTATGTTGAAAAATAATCCATGTTGTTAGTATCAGAAAATGTTGAATTTAATGGATGCCAAATTTCATCACTGTTGCATAACTCCTTCTGAGTTAGGCTATGAACTTTTCAGCCCCCCCCCCCCTCGTATTATTATCGATTGAAAGACGCCAATTTATCCTGCTTCACATTCTGCGATATCTCTAAGACATTTGACCGAGTCTATCACGACGGGCTAATCTTCAAACTTCAGAAATACGGCATTTCTGGTTCTAATTTAAACTGGTGTTCTGATTATGTTCGAGGTAGATCTCAACGTGTAATTTTGAATAATGTAGTCTTCATCTTCTGCTCTCAATTCGGGTATACCGTCTTAGGTCCTCTGTTATTTCTTGTGTATATCAACGATATACAAGACAACCTACAAAACCTTTCTCGTCTGTTTGCAGATGACACTGCAATTGGCACTTCCGGCTCATCTACTGAGCATATTGAAACTTCTGATTTACAAAAATCGCATTCCTGGTCTCAGAAATGGCTTATAGATTTCAATCACAAAAAGACTAAGGTAATGGTATTTTCAACCGGGGAACTAACAGCTTTACTACGAGAGAACGAATCATTAGAAATTGTAACCAATCACAAATTCCTGGGTGTAACGCTGTTTAACGACTGCAAATGGTCTTCTCATATTAACAATATTTTAACTTCGGCATTCAAATTACTTAACATTTTTCGAAAATTAAAGTACACATTAAGTCGTCCGATTCTAAGCTCAATATACAAATCCTATATCAGACCAATACTAGAATACGCATGTGATGTATGGGATGGTTGTAATTTAGATGATTCTGAACGTCAAGAAAAAGTCCAACTAGAGGCTGCAAGATTCGTCACAGGTCTTCCGAAATTCGCCAGCAGAGATTCACTTTATTTTGAAACTGGGTGACCCAAATTAGCAGAGAGACGCAAACACAAACGCCTAACAACTTTCTACAGCATTGCACATCATAATGCACCAACATACTTTAATGGAATTTTGGATAACCAACTTAAACGCACAAGTTACAACCTGCGAAATTCCAATGAAATGGTCGTGCCTCGTTCTAGAACTGTCATGTATGGGCGCTCTTTTTTTCCTTCAACCACAAATTTATTCATATTTACATATTTTCTCTATCTCAACAAAAGTGTAGAAAAATGATTTTTGTATGTATTTTGTTTGTTTCGTTTTGATAATTACAGCTTTCGAGTTGCGCTCGAAACTGTATTGTTACCATTAATTTTTTAGATATTTTTTTTTTTTTTTTTTTTTTTTTTGTAAATGTTGTCAGAGTACCCAGCAAAAACTGTTATACATGTACTTAGAAGATTTTTTGCATTAGCCCAAATATCCCAGACCTAGTGAATAGCCCTTAAATATATTTCCAGCTATCAGTGTCCGACAGGAAGCAGTCTGGCGGAAAACTCCTTATTTTTGGAAATCGACCATAAATTGTTTAATATTTATTTGATTTTCATAAAATTTTCTGTGTGCAATCTTGAAAGAACTTCTAAGCAGACATGGGCTTCAGAAATTTGAAATTTGAAAAGTTTGTAGATAACTTTTTGTACCGAATTTTGGTCAAAATTCAAACTTCTTTAATTTTTATTCGATTTGCACGAAAATTGGTAGGTTGGTAGAACCCAAATTATCGATTAAGATTCCCCAAACAAAAATTCCGAAATTTTTCCCGAACATTCGGAAATTTCCCAAAAATGTCGAAAATCCAAAAAATCAGAGTTTTCGGATTATTTTTTGCAAATATTTGCAAATTTGTTATTTCATTGAATTTGTACAACTGATATCTTCATTTTGTATATTTGCAGTATATGCAAATTCCTAACCGTTCAGCCGCCATCTTAAAAAAAAGCAAAATGTCTAAGAAATACTACTTGTCCCACATTTTTAATCCGATTTTTTTCAAACTTGATTTAAAATGTAATTATGAAAATTATCTAGGTCCTCTAGTCGCCCTTTTTTTAAATTTTGAATTTGTCTTTGCACAACCTTCATTCAAAGTTTTTTGTGATAGGCCTTGAATATCAACCACACTAGTAATTGTTGTCAGAGTACCCAGCAAAAACTGTTATACTTAGAAGATTCTTTGCATTTCCCCAGATATCCCAGACCTAGTGATTATCCCTTAAAGGTATATCCAGCCATCAGTTTCCGATCGGAAGCGGTCTGGCGGAAAACTCTTTATTTTTGGAAATCGACCATAAATTGTTTAATATTTGTTCGATTTCCGTAAAATTTTCTGTGTGACATCTTGAAAAAACTTCTAAGTAGGCATCCGCTTCAGAAATTTGAAATTTGAAAATTTTGTTGATAACTTTTTGTACCGAATTTTGGTCAAAATTCAAACTTCTTTAATTTTTATTCGATTTGCACGAAAATTGGTAGGTGGGTAGAAACGAAATTATCGATTAAGATTCCCAAAAAAGAAATTCCGAAATTTTTCCGGAACATTCGGAAATTTCCAAAAAATGTCAAAAATCACAAATATCGGAGTTTTCGGATTATTTTTTGCGAAAACTTGAAAATTTGTTATTTCATGGAATTTGTACCATTAATATCTTCATTTTGTACACTAGCCGTATATGCAAATTCCTATCCGTTTATCCGCCATCTTAAAAAAGCGAAATATCGCAAAAAATACTACTCTTCCACCATTTTTAATCCGATTTTTTTCAAACTTGATTTAAAATGTAAATTTGAAAATTATCTAGGTCCTCTAGTCGCCTTTTTTTAAATTTTTAATTTGTCTTTGCACAACCTTCATTCAAAGTTTTTTGTGATAGGCCATGAATATCAAGGCTTATAACTTTTGACCTTGACCGTCTGCAACCTATATTTTTGGACAAAACGATTTTTCTTTGGCTACCCTTTCATTTAATACCAACATTTATAATTTTGGTTAATTACTTTTGATTTTATGGGGTTTTGAAAATGAAGAATTTTTAATTTTCTTTAAATTATTCAATTTCAAGATATACAATTTTAATATCCCTAATTTTGTTCATCTGAGACTTCTATTTAACTTACAGAAAAAATTCGAAGAGATTTATAATGTACAAATTCACAGCTTTAAAATAATATATAAATCATTGTGCATTCACAAAATTCAACATTTTTTAAAAATAAAATATACTCTAATTACATGAGATTTTGAAGGTGTTATAAGAATTACATAACAGCTTCAACAAGCCAACAGACACAAGTATCTAGGTCATAAAAGTGTTATCAGGTCAAACCATTCTACTACACCCTATAGTCTCTACACAATATAAGCTTTATCAAAATATAGATGCAATATACAACCAGGAAACTGATTATAGATTTGTCAATCAAATGTTGAACCCAAAAGTTTTAATTTCAAGTTCAGGAGAAGAATTGTTTAAACAGAATTACAAAAGGAAAAAAACTTAAAATTCAATGGCCAAGTTTGAACATAAATATTTGGGACCGAATCCAGAGAAATGGATATGTATAGAAATATAATCTGAATACTTAAAATTTGTAAAACAGGTATACATGTATATTGTAAAATTTCACAGCTTTAAAACCATATATTATTTATAATAGAAATTCATCAAAAAAGGAAACTGACCAATCTATGACATTGTTAAATAGATCTAGAACTTTTTGTGGGATATGAAAATGCACGGTATAGATTAAAATTTCTTTATATTAAACAAAGGGCTAATCAGTTATAGTTGGTTCAATTTTAATTGGATATTGGTTTGTGTATTGGATTATTTTACTAGTTTATCCCAAAACAAAGGGTTTAATGAAGGACAATCATTGATAATGACATTTTCCAAATAAGAAAGTTGGATATTGTAAGTTAATAAAAAGAGCAATGTTTTGATAAACGGGTTATAGTCAATTGGGTCCCTAACCAAAATGGCTCCTAGTCAAAATGGTCACACACGTTAAAATGGCCATAAATGGTAAATATGGTCAAAATTGCCAGTCATGCTCCCTATTTTGGTCAAAATGGCCTCTGAATTTACTCTTTGATTTCAACCAATTCATTGATCAAAATGGCCAAAAATAGTCAAAATGGTCTCTGATTAATTTTTTTTATAAATTACCCTAAAGGGGTAAAGTCAATTGGGCCCGTATCCAAAATGGCCCCTAGTCAAAATGGCCATAAAAGTTAAATTTGGTCAAAATGGCCAGTCACCATGGCCCCTATAACATGTGTCAGGAAAATTAAATGTCATTTTTCTGAAGCAAATATTTTGTTATATTCTGAAAAATATAATGACTGTATTCAGAGAATTTCAAATTTGACAAAGAATGGCTTCGCCAAAAAAGGGAAATAATCTGTATTCCATCCTGAAATCATGCTTATCTTTACGCAAAATAAATATATCAAACGAAAACTACTCGGAAGCTGACAGATCTGTGTCGAACAGGTCTAGTCTTATTTTGTAAACCACTATTTGTAAAGGAACGAGCGTTGCCTAAGTTGTATAACTTGTGCTCAATCCGTTTGTGTTATATTCAATAAAATATGTGGTACTAGTGGTACGTTTCCAATTGGAAAACGTTTATTAACACTAATTACCATTGTTATGTCATAACGTGGAAACTTTTGCTTCTTAAATTTTAAAATAAAGGATATTATTTACACTCCGGTAGTTGTTTTTGCCAGACGTAACGAATACAGCACACACGTCAATTTATAAGATAGATTCGATACCTTTTTGGACTAAATATTTATCTGATCAAAACAAGGAAAATTACAAAAATACCATCTTGATCGGAATGTAATGAGTACAACTAGGAACGTAACAGATATATCAAGCCGTCACGCAATCGGAAGTGTTTAGAGACGACGTAATCCAATGTCTTACGTGATTGTATAAATATCTTCAACTAAACTATAGTTTATCTGTGTCCATTAAAACAATAAGACTAAAAGGGGGATAAGTTTCAAATTAGTTCTTGGTCTTCTATAAATATTTAATGATTTCCGCTTGCTGTCCATCACCATCAGATTGATTTCAGAAAATTTCATAGTAACAGCTGAATTATTGATGGTGCGTTGGAATAGTTCAGTTTCTTGTGCATGTTGGGGGTCCTTATTTCGGTCGGCGTTTGAAACCTGGTGACCTTTGAAATTCTTTTCCATCATAATATGATTGTAAATGAAAAATAATAATCCGGGATATATCTGCGAAGGACCAAGGACCAGTCGGTGCTGCAGGATCCCCAGGAATCTAAGTCGCAGTCCTGGTAACAAATGATGTTCTCTCTGAGACTACAACTCGTGACGACCACATGATCCAAATTTGGAAAGAAAAAATGACCAAGATTATCTTGAGGAAACTGACAGCAACTGTGTTTTAAAACTGAATGCACAATTTAACACAGCATCTTCAGTTGCTAGCAGTCCTTAAAAATTTAGTATTAGTTTATTTCAGGTCGAATGAAATTTTACAGAAGACTATCGACCGAGACAATCCCTCGACAGTGGAGAATTAAACAAAAATGTAGACTTATGCCCTAGGTCCTACCAACACTTCCCTCATTACGTAATGGTGATTCAGAAAAGTAGGACGTAGTAGTCCATTTCATTTCAATTTGTAAATAAAATATCTGTTTGACCCTATTTATTTGTGAGATTCAAACCCTTCTTTCTTTGATATCAGATACCCTTCAAATATCCAGTTTTTTTTTTAAAGTAGAGTATGTTTAATGTGAAAATAAAGGTCAGTCAATTAGTTTGTTACACCTAATTGAATGCATTTATTTAAACAGAATTTCCAATTTAGATGAAACAAAATTCTAGGCTGATCTCTCTTGATAATTCAATGCCTCGTTAAGTTCTGATTCAACATTTTTCTCGATTAAACAGTCCGAGAAATAAAATGAAATAGAGCTTCACGCGGTACCAATTACTTCTTGGTATGCCAGTCGTACCACGATACGCATCGTATCGCAACCTTTGTATCGAGATGCGTATTGTATTTGATATTTATATACTTGGCATCATAATCATGCCACGATACGCATCGTATCGCAACCTTAGTGTCGCCATGCGTATCGTACTTGGTATTTTAACTATGCTACGATACCCCTCGTATCGCGATGCGTATCGTACTTTGTAAACTTTGATACTTGGTATTTTAATCATGCCACGATACGTATCGTACTTGGGATACTTGGTATTTTTTCCAAGATACGCATCGCGATAGAAAGGTCTCGATACAATACGTATCGCATGCAATATTGGGTAGAGGTGTTTTTTCAAGATCGAACGCTGATCCTTGTGCAAAGATATCCTTGCTTTTATAAGAGAAACAAATGTTTGAAAGTTCAGGGCTGAAAATGGAATTGAAAAGCAATAAGACATCTTTTAAACTAGCCAACGTAGAATGTGCCTACGATTAAAAAAAAAATTCCTGAAGGCGTTCAATAGGCTCTTTAGCCATATCAATTGCAGATGAGTAGAGTGTTAGATTGCAGTGCATCATATTCAGCTTATCTACTCTCGGACTATCACTAGAAGAGCCAATTGTACAAATTTCCCGAGGCATTTATACCTGTTTTCGTGAAATTCTATTTAACATTTGACATTTTTTCTGTTATAACAGTTAAAATGCTTAATCTTCATTATTTACGAGTAGATGTGACAAGCGAACAATACCATATAAAAACATTTAAAAGCTAGCTCGATGACTTGTTGCAAAGGCCGTTAATTACTGTATTAAATGCAATCGTTGAATATATTGTTTTGCCATTTGACCAGTCATAGTCCATTAGCGTAGCTTTCAGTTTTTTTTTCAAAGCCAAATGTTGACTTTTCACTATTGTTCAATGTGTTTGCCTTTTATTGTGGATTCTATTCTCACGAGAATACATCGAATAAGACTTGCTATTCAGTACGGATAACCTGGAAAAAGCCAAAGATCAGTTGGTAGAATAAAAATGAACCTAAATTGTTATCTTTGTAAACTATTTCTGTTTGCTTTACTTGTATGACTTCAGTTTAATTATTAAACTTTACTGCAAGATTTGAAAACAGAGTTCATAAACAGGGAAGTCAATCCATCATCTCAAATAAGCTACGGACTACACATAATTTTATTAGTTAACTTAAAGAACCAATAGAAAAGTATAGTCTGTTTGGGATAGAATGAGTGGAGTGGGTAAGCAATAAAATAAAACGATCATTGATAGCACTTGTAACTCTAGTTAATAAAAAGTATCATTTAAAGCGCTTAGTCAATACAAAATGACCATATAAGAAAACACTATGGACCAAAGTGAGCACTTACACTAGATAAGGAAAGATAGTGAACACTTACCAAAAGGAAGAATGACAGAACAATGTGAGCTCTTTTCTTAGATAAGGGTAGATCAAATTGAACACTTACCCTAGATAGGGTTAGACCGAATGGAACATTTATCATAGATAAAGATAGAAAAAAGTGAACATACATTCTAGATACTGAAAAGCACTTACTCTAAATAATGTCAGAGCAAAGTGAGCACTTACACTAGACAAGGATAGAGCCAAATGAGAAAATGTTTGAACAAAGTGAGAACTTCAATTTGGTGAGGATAGAACAAAATAAACACGTACCCTAGTAAAGGATAAAAAAGGTATGCATTCACCCTAAATAGGGCAATATTAAATAGAGCACACACACCCTTAATTGACAAATTGACAACTTATTCAGATAAGGAGATCGCAAAGTGAGCATTTACTCTTGATAACGATACGGCAATAAATGCACTGAAGTTAAGAAAACATCAGTAAGAGACATTGACTTTAGATCAGACAGATAGATGAAAGAGTAATTACTCCTAGAAAATGATAGAGAAAAGTGAGCACTGACCCTAGGTAATGATAGAGAAAAGTGAGCACTGATCCTAGATAATGATAGAGAAAAGTGAGCACTGACCCTAGGTAATGATAGAGAAAAGTGAGCACTGACCTTAATGATAGAGAAAAGTGAGCACTGACCTTAGATAATGATAGAGAAAAGTGAACACTAAACCTACATAATGATAGAGAAAGGTGAGCACTGACCCTAGGTAATGATAGAGAAAAGTGAGCACTGACCTACATAATGATAGAGAAATTAAAGTGAACACTAAACCTACATAATGATAGAGAAAAGTGAGCACTGACCCTAGGTAATGATAGAGAAATGTGAGCACTGACCCTAGATAATGATAGAGAACAGTGAACACTAAACCTACATAATGATAGAGACAAGTGAGCACTGACCATCGAAAATGATAGAGAGAAGTGAGCACTAAACCTAGAAAATGATAGAGAAAAGTGAGCACTGACCCTAGAAAATGATAGAGAAAAGTGAGCACTGACCATAGATAATGATAAAGAAAAGTGAGAACTGACCCTAGATAATGATAGAGAAGAGTGAACACTAAACCTCATTATCTAGGGAGAGTGCTCACTTTGGTATATAATTGTCTAGGGCGAGTGCTAACTTTGGTATATCATTATCTAGAATAAGTGTTAACTTTGGTATATCATTATCTAGGGAGAGTGCTCACTTTGGTATATCATTATCTAGTGTAAGTGTTATATATCTGTGGTATATCATTATCTAGAATAAGTGTTAACTTTGGTATATCATTATCTAGAATAAGTGCTAACTTTGGTATGCCATTATATAGAATAAGTGCTACCTTTACCTTGAGCGAGTGCTCACTTTGGTATATCATTATCTAGGGCGAGTGCTCACTATGATATATCATTATCTAGGGCGAGATCTAGATTAAGTGCTAACTTTGGTATATCATTATCTAGTGTAAGTGCTATCTGTGGTATATCATTATCTAGAATAAGTGCTAACTTTGGTATATCATTATCTAGAATAAGTGCTACCTTTGGTATATCATTATTTAGAATAAGTGCTACCTTTGGTATATCATTATTTAGAATAAGTGCTACCTTTGGTATATCATTATCTAGGGCGAGTGCTCATTTTGATATATCATTATCTAGATTAAGTGCTAACTTTGGTTTAGTGTAAGTGCTAACTTTGGTATATCATTATCTAAGGCGAGTGCTCACTTTGATATATCATTATCTAGGGCGAGTGCTCAATTTGGTATATCATTATCTAAGGCGAGATCTAGATTAAGTGCTAACTTTGATATATCATTATCTAGAGCGAGTGCTCACTTTGATATATCATTATCTAGGGCGAGTGCTCAATTTGGTATATTATCATCTAAGGCGAGATCTAGATTAAGTGCTAAATTGGTATATCATTGTATAGAATAGGCGATAACTTTGGTATATCGTTAACTAGGGCTAGATCTAGAATAAGTGCTAACTTTGGTATATACATTATCTAGGGAGAGTGCTAACATTTGTATATCATTATCTAGAATCGGCTAACCCCAGATATAAAAACTTTGTAATAATAATAATAAGAGTTGGCCAAATACTGAAATTACTCGGGATCATGAAATGCAATGAAGAGCACTTACCCTAGATATTGAAAGACAATAGAAACATTTTAAGTAAAATGCAATTAAGATAAATTAAATGCTTAATTCAACCACGCATCAATCCGGTTGGGTTCTTTTATGTTTAAAGTCAATATATTTTTTAGAAGATAGCTTGCCAGGCAAGGTAATATAGGCCCATCGGCGTACAGGAAAATGTATTCAACTTTCAGTCATACACCTCTTTTGAACTTTTTGTGATATTACTGAACAATATTATCAAAATCCACCAAGGATTATTGAATGTTGACAGTAAATATTTTTCAATTTTGCTCATTTTCAATAGGGTTCATCCTTGAGTGATTAAGAACATTCCTAGAGTGTTTACGAGCTAAAAACTGAACATGTTTTCAAGAAAAAAGGAATAATTCATATTAAATGTTATTCCTTGGTTGGTAATAAACATTATCAGTAAATTTCATCAAAATCCGTTAAGAATTGTGACCTGTAGAGTGTTTAAAAGCCAAAAATCGAACGCGTTTTCAGGAACAAGGGCAATAATTCATCGTTAATATTTTCGGTTTGCTGATTTTCAATAGGGTTCATCCGTAAAGAATTGTGACATGTAGAGCGTTTAAGAGCCAAAAATCAAACGCGTTTTCAAGAACATGGGCAATAATTCATCGTAAATATTTTCGATTTTGCTGATTTTCAATAAGGTTACCTGTAGAGTGTTTCCGTTGACGGACGGACATGGGTGACGACAATACACGCTCCACATTTCATATAGGCGTATACAAATTATTAGATATTTGGTAAGTAAAATTTCATTTTTCAGAATTTAGAATAGATTTTTATGATTGGCTATTAGTTGCCACGATACCAAACAACCTCAAATATTAACTTTAATTGTTTCGAGAAATTTTTTAAATAGCATGTTTACATTCACAACTGTGGTTTATCGGAGTTTTTGCTCTTTAATTAGTGCTTATACAAACTTCAACAAACAATGCGTCTTTGCTTTGAATTAAAAATGAAATGGAAAAAATCAAAAGTAAATTAACGCATTCGTACAACTTTTATTGAATATAATTATATGTTAAAAGAAAATATTCCAGTTGGTGTACAGCAGTGAAATACAACTAATACAAAATGATAAACCATGTTGGTTTTGCAATTGCTATTTTATGTGGTATCGTGCACTGTGTTCTGTGGCAACGTGTGAATTACCCGACTGCAATTGAGATGGAATACATTGAAACTTCAACACAAAACAGCCTGACTACCTGTGTAATCGTCTGTGCTGGAAGAGAAGATACCTTGGCCGTTTCATATCAAATGAAGAACTGTTTTTGTTTAATTCACGATTCCTCCTCGGTTGGATCTGTCAACGTATCGTTTATTTTTCTAAAATACCACGGTAAGCAAAATGAGTGTTCCTATCGTAAATTATGTTTTTTCATATAAACTTGTTTATGTGTTAGTGAAAAATGTGCTTGTGTTCTACAGTTAAACTTGGTCCAACGGTCACCTGTATTCAGCACCACCCTTTAATGAAAGGCCACCCAAGTTACATCCCATGCAATTTTCAACCAAATTTACCTCTATTCAACACCACCCTCTTGACGCGGCCAGCGGTCACCCTTTTCTTGACAATAAACATGTGTCACCCTGCAATCAGCGGTCATTTTCCTTAATCCTTGTTAATCCCATTAATTAAACTAACAGTTAATTACTCCCAAACAGATTAACTTTGTCTATAATCCTTGAATTTTACTCATACACTGATATAATTAGACCTAATGTTGTAAATGATTATTAAAAGAAGTAATGAAATATTCAAAGGTGTATTAGAGACTTGTCTAAAATAATATTTTTATATAGGACATTGCTATTGCTATTTAAATTGTTATTGCTGTTTTTCTTAAGTGCATGTACATATAGTTACAAATAACAAACTTATAAATCTAAACTAGGTGTGCCATACATCTACCTCTATTAAACACCACCCCTTAGTAAGCAGCCACTTTTAAGCATTCCCTTGACTGGCTGCTTAATACAAGTTATACTGTACTTGTAGTATTCGTGTTCTTGAAAAATGTACCTTATAATATATTGCACGTGAAAAATGTGTTTGTATTTCATTTGTATTAAATGTGTTCGTGATAAATGTGTGTTTCATTGCAGTGCGTTCGATTTGTCGAACGCACTGCTTTGGTTTGCAATTGACTATATTTTTTTTTGTCTATTTCTGGTTACGCTCCCCAGCCAAAACTGCACATACCACACATAACTTGACATCATTTCCTGCGATGATTAACTGCTCGGTGTTGCTTAAATGTAAAATGGCGCATTTTTGCCAAACCGGAAATGACGTATAGTAAAAAGTCGTATTTCAGGGTTTTACCATTTTCAACTCATTTTTCCAACAGATTGTGATCGGTCTTTTTTTGGTTCATTTGTTTAACCCAATAGCTACAAATTGCAATTTTTGAAAAATTCATATTTTGACTTTTGTAGCTGACTTTTGGAGCACTTTTTAAAGGATTTTTTTTAACTTTTGCAATTTTATTTTGATCGATCTGAAACCTTTCACTAACATAGACATATGAATTTCAAAAGAAAATCAATTTTCAAAATTTCGATATCACTTCCGGTTTTGACGTCATTTGCTTCTGAACTTTCAATTTCAACTTGCGGAATATTGAAGATATTTGAAAAAAATGTTTTGTGTTATCATAGATTTGGTCATACATAAAAAATAAAATGATGAAATTTTATCCAGGTGTAAGGGATCAGCCGCCATCTTGAACTGACCTATGTTTCTTAAAATTTTAATTCAGAACCGAGGGTTAATCGGATTTTTTTAATTTTGAAATCTACGACTTCTGCAATCGATTGCAAAAAAAATGTAGGTTGTCGATTTTTGAATTTCGATTTCAATTTCTTTACATTTCCGGAACAAGAATTTCAGTAATGACCGAAACTTTCAAGGCTCATATCTAGTGACCTTGACCTTTGATGACCTCTTGACCTGTACAAAAATTATTGCCCCTGACGAGATCTATCAGATGATATATTCATTTCCGATTTCTGATGTTTACTTCCGGTTTTATCGCCATTTGAAAATTGCAATTTTTTACTTTAAAGAGCTCTGTCACGTGACCTAATTTACATACGTCACAAATTCTATTTCATTTTTACTATGCTAAATCTGCTCTTTCAAATGATATATAACACAATATATTTGAATCAAAATTGCGCTTTTTAAAACTTGCAAATTTTGTGTCAAATTCCATTGAAACTGTGCGTGTTTTTTTTTTAAAAATTTTCGAAGGATCTAAAAATTTACAGGTAGATAGACAATTTGATTCTGAACAAAAAAATATTTCTAGAATCTTTATATCACTTCCGGTTTTGACGTCATTTGCTTGTCATCTTGAAATTTTAACTTCCTCAGTTTTGGAGATATTTGAAAATATTTGTTTGCATTATGTTAAAAATGGTCATCATATAAAAATAACTAGAATCGTGAGACGATACTGGGCAGTGCGCATCCGGTTTCGTCCATGGGTGAAAAATGGCGTTTTCAATCCATACTGCGAAATTTACAGAACATAATCGGCATATCAATTGTTTATATTCGGGAGTGAAAAGTAGAATAACCAGTTCACGTTCGGTTGTGAAAAGTCATCTGATTAAAAAGTCGTTGTTTTTTATTAATGTACATTTTTATACATCATTGGAAGTAGAAAATAATATTTATTAATAATTTTCATATGCATTATCATACATATGAATGAAATGAAATGAAATGAATGGAGTTTAACGTCCGACTTTTCTGCACCTATATGTGCTGACTGAGGATGGGCAATCGCCATGCAGTGTGCAATGAGGGAAATTTTGCCAGGACAGCGGTATTAGCCTGCTCTTATTTTCGATTTCCAACTGTCGAGGGGATTGTCACGTGCATAGCCAAAAGAGCACCGGATCTTGGTTTATTGTCCCATCCGAACGACTAGGCGCTTTTTCCATGTCAGCCCCTCCGAAATGCATCATTGAGAGGGTGAAACCAGGTTGAAAAATCCGAAGGCATCATCTCGACCTGGACCTTTAGCTCAGAGAACAAGCGTCTAACTCACTGTGACACCGCGGCTCCCTACATGTGATAGAGCCAATTCTTGATATGATATATAAATGACATCAGAATACTGAGTGCCACAGCTCCTTAATTATCAATTCGTTATAAACATAGCCAAAATTCTATATTATTATTTTTTTTAGAAAACAATTTTATGGTCAACGTTTTTAGACATGCAATTTTAAAACTTGTTTTTTAATAAATGACAGAACAAGATTTTTAGAACAAATTTTCTTCTTTTGGCATTAGATCGTTATCTACTTCTTTTAGACTTTTTGTTTATCTGTTTAGTACATAATTTAAAACGTTAAAAATGCAAGTTACAATGTAAGAAAGTCATGTTAAGCTTGGTAGTGCAATTGTCAGTTGAAGGGAGAGAACTGCATTTAAACATACAGACAACAAACTTTTTTCAGTTGAAGGGAGAAAACTGCATTTGAACATTTTAAAATACTACTCTGACCAGTGAGAAGCGTTAAAAGAAACACTGTGGTAAATTGTAACTTTTCTAGATATGGGTATACTGATCATGAATCGTAAGATGTGCTGAGGGAATGTTACGTTGTAATACTACAGCGTAGACTCTCACATATTGTCAGATATAGTAACATATAATGATTCTCTCGAGGTGTGTTACTCTTATTTGAAGAATGCAGGCTAATAGTACTTCCTGGTCATTTGAACCAATAGGTTTAGAAATATGTGCCTTGAAAGTTTCAGTCTAAATTAAAATTCTTGTTCCAGAAATATAAAGAAATCGAAATTAAAAGATCAGTTGCCACAAGGTTGTTGGCCATCGACTAAAGATTTCATAGACACCGATATAATGTAAATTAAATTATCCCCTGAGGTCCCATTTTGAGTTTTATAAAAATTGGTCACAACAATATAGCACCTGACATAGTACTTCCGGGTTGGATTTTATCATTTATATCTTTTCTGATGACCATTTCTAACATGATGCAAAAAGAAACTTTCAAATAATTCGGGCACTCCAGAAGTTAGAATTTCAAGTTTACAAACAAATGACGTCAAAACCGGAAGTGATATCAAAATTTCAGAAATATTGCTTTGTTCATTATCAAATTGTTTATCTACTTGTAAGTTTTCAGATCGATCAAAATCAAATTTCCAAAAAACACGCACAGTTACAATGAAAATTGGCATAAAATTTGCAAGTTTTAAAAAGCGCAAATTTGATTCAAATATTTTGTATTATATATCATTCGAAAGAGCAGATTTAGCATAGTAAATTATGTCTAAAGATTTGTGACGTATGTTTATTAGGTCACGTGACAAAGCTCTTTAAAGTTAAAAATTACAATTTTCAAATGGCCATAAAACCGGAAGTTAACATCAGAAATCGGAAGTGAATATATCATTTGATAGATCTCGTTAAGGGCAATAACTTTTGTACAGGTCAAAAGGTCATCAAAGGTCAAGGTCACTAGATATGAGCCTTGAAAGTTTCGGTCATTACTGAAATTCTTTGTCCGGAAATAGAAAAAAGTCTAAATCGAAATTCAAAAATCCGTTGTCATAAGGTTGATGGCAATCGACTAAGGATTTCATAGACACCAAAATTGTGCAAATTCGATTATCCCCTGAGGCCCCATTTTGAGTTTTATAAAAATTACTCACAACAACATGGCACCTGACATATTACTTCCGGGTCAAATTTTATCATAAATATCTTTCATGATGTCAGTTTCTAACATAATGCAAAAAGAAATTTTCAAATATCTTCAAAACTCCGGAAGTTGAAATTTGAAGTTTACAAGCAAATGACGTCAAAACCGGAAGTGATATCAAAATTTTGAAAATACGGTTTTGTTCGCAATAACAATGTCTATATGCCTAGAAGTTTTTATAGCGATCGAAATAAAACTGTGGAAGTTGAAAAAAACGTGAAAAAAAAGTTTCAAAATTCAGGGTCAAAAGTAAAAAATTATAAGTTTTTAAGTGGTTATCGTGTAGAAAAGACACAACGGAAATAAAAAAAAAATATCCATCAAAATCGGTTGAAAATTGTAGGTAAAACTGATACAAAACCGAAAATACATGTTTTGTCATACCTCATTTCCGGTTGGACAAAACTGCGTCATTTAACATTTAAGCCACAATGAACAGCAAGTTATCGTGGGAAATCGTGTCAGATTGAGCGTGATAAATTCCCTTCATACCTAAATAGCGAGACCAGAAAACGAAAAAAAAAAAACTAGAGCCGTACCAAAACGGCGCTGGGCAGTGCGTCATCCTGGAAATCTTTCATAAATCACAAGGCACTAAGCATATGGTTATGAAAATATTAATATTTAAAAAGTTAGAAACATTTTTTCTAGTCTTGTTACAGCATGATAGCTTTAATAAAGATTAACAATAAAAATAGTAGTTCTCTCCCTTCAACTGTTTTGACGATAATTGTAAGCGTTATTTAATCAAATGTGTTAGCGTTTTGGCGATAGTTTTTACTTTTTTGGTTTAGTATCGCCAAAACTCAAGTTAATTACAGGTTGAAGGGAGAGCACTATCATTTAACCATTTAGACAACAAACATATTATTTTAGTTAATTAGCCAATAACGTCAAAACCGGTAGTAATATCGAAATTTTGAAAATAGATTTGAGTTCGCAATCAAAATGCTTAGATACCCACAAGATTACAGGACATTTAAATAAAATTTAAAAAAAAACACGCACAGTGACAATAGAATTATTATATCGCGCAATTTTCTTTAAAACATAAAGTGTTATATATCATTAAAAAGAATAGATTAGGCACAATAAGAATATATAAGAATTTGTGACGTATGAAAGTTAAGTCACGTGACAGAGGTATTTAAAGTTAAAATCGCAAATTTCCAATGGCCATAGAACCGGAGGTAAACATCGGACAACTAAATTGGATACATCAGTACATAGATCTGGTCAAGGACAATAATCTTTGTTAAGGTCACAAGGTCAAAAAAGTTCAAGGTCTCGAGTTACAATTCTTTGAAATTTTGGCAATTACATTAAATACAATATACCGGAAATAACAAAAAAGCATCATCGAATATCAAAATCGAATCACGTACTTTTTGGGGCAATCGACTAAGCTGTTCAAAAATACTACAATTACGAATTCCGCTCATAACCCCGAGGCCTCATTTTGAGTTTTACAAAAGTTAGTCATATAAATATGGCGGCCGATCTATTACAATTGGGTCAAATTTTATTGATTGATTGTTTATATAGCACCATTTCAAATATATTGCAAACAAAAAAATCATATATCTTCAAAATTCCGGAAGTAAGATTTTAGATTTAAAAAGCGAATAACGTCAAAACC
The DNA here is from genome assembly GCA_029955415.1 of Lottia scabra. NCBI lineage: Eukaryota > Metazoa > Mollusca > Gastropoda > Lottiidae > Lottia > Lottia scabra. The sequence continues at coordinate 2,504,246 of JARJEI010000021.1, read as the reverse complement.
GAATCGAAATTTTGAAAACAGATTTGAGTTTGCAATCAATATGTCTATCTACCTGTAAGTTTTCAGGACGGTCAAAATAAAATTTGAAAAAAACACGCACAGTTACAATGAAACTTTGCACAAAATTTTCAAATTTTAAATCGCGCTATTTTCATTCAAACATAAAGTGTTATATATCACTGGAAAGAGTAATATAAGCACACTAATAATATATAAGAGTTTGTGACGTATGTTAGTTGGGTCACGTGACAGACCTGTTTAAAGTTAAAAATCGCAAAGTTCAAATGGCAATAAAACCGGAAGTAAACATCGGACAACGAAAATGGATATTTCATTGGATATATCAAGTCAAGGGCAATAACCTTTGTTCAGGTTACAAGGTCATAAAAGGTCAAGGTCACGAGTTACAATTCTTTGAAATTTTGGCAATTACTTTAAACGTTATACCGGAAATAACAAAAAGGCAGTATTGAAAATCAAAAATCTAATGTCCTTTTTTTGCAATCGATTGGGCTGTCCTAAAATACTACTATTACGAATTCCGCCCATAACCCTGAGGCCCCATTTTGAGTTTTACAAAAGTTGGTCATATCAATATGGCGGCGTATTTGTTACTTCCGGGTCAATTTTTTTTAATTCATTGTTTTTGAATTGTCATTTCAATCATATTTCAGAAAAAAAAATTCACATATTTTCAAAATTCCGGAAGTTAAAATCTTAAAATTTAAGAGCCATTTTCGTCAAAATCGGAAGTGATATCGAAATTTTGAAATTAGCATTATGTTCACAATCGAATTGCCTATATGCATTTTTATTTTCAGATTCATCGAATTAAAATTGTAGAATTTAAAAAAAATTTATAATTCAAACTAAAAAAAGTTATCAACAAAAGTAAAAGTTTCAATTGCTTGAAGAAGCCGTATTGTAGACATTAGTTTAAAGAAGTGACCGAAAAAAATCCGAGTCAAATCGGAAGAAAAATAGAGCCGTGAAATGGAAAACTCTAAAAAAACATTTTTCGTCCTACGTCATTTCCGGTTAGACAAAAATGCATCAAATAACATTTAAAAAATTTAGTTTTTCGAGAAAAGAAAACAAATCGCATCAGTGCATATGTGACATTAGCAGTTTTTGCTGGGTGCTCTGACCAGTATTTGAAGAAAAAAAAAAACAAAAAAACTAGATCCATAGGCTTTGCATGGTTCTGAGCAGTGCGTAACAGTTTTTGAATTACTTAAAAACTGTTTTTAAACGGGTCTGTATTGGTATTATTTCTAGACAAAGAAAGCTACCACAATTAGCGAAACCTTGGATGTTAGCCTACATGTAAAGTCAAAAATCGCAAATTTGAATTGCTTACAAAACCGGAAGTATACATCGGACAACAAATATGAATACATAGTCGGATAGATCTCATCGAGGGCAAAAACTTTTGTTCAGGTCACAATGTCACCAAAGGTCAAGGTCACGAGGTATGAGTCTTGAAAGTTTTTTGTAATTACCGGAATTACAAAGCCGATTTGTAACTTCCGGGTTATTGCAGTGCGTTCGATAATCGAACGCACTGCATTGTTTTGCAAACGGCTATTTGCAGTGCGTTCGATTTCGAACGCACTGCTTTGTTTTCAGAATGTTTTTTTTTTTTTTTGCAGTGCGTTCGATAATCGAACGCACTGCATTGTTTTGCAAACGGCTATTTTTTTTTTTTTTTTTTCGAATTTTACACTCGCTATTTTAGTAAGAAGGCAACATGCCACATACAGATTTGTTCAATTCCCTACGATAAATTGTTGACCATCAACTATTAAATATAAATTGGTGCCATTTTGACAAACCGGAAATGAGGTAGAACAAAAAACACAGTTTTGATTTTTGGAATCTCAAAGCTCTATTTTTTATTCGATTTTTATCAAACTGTTTTGAACTGTTTTCTATAACTGTGCGCTACTAAATGAAAGTTTTAAACTTCTCCAATTTTGACTTTTAGTTGATTATTTTCTTAATTTTAATTTTTGCGTTTTTTTCAACTTCTACAATTTTATTTCGTTCGATCTGCAAATTTGCAGGTGTATACACATTTTGATTCTAAACAAAATTCAGTTTTCAAAATTTTGATACCACTTCCGGTTTTTACGTAATTAGCATGTAAATTTAAAATTTCAACTTCCGGAAATTTGAAGATATTTCAAATTTGTTTTTTTCAATGTGTTATAATTTGTTATAACAACAATTTGAAATAAAAAAATCCGACCCGGAAGTAAGAGATCATCCGCCATTTTGATATGAGTAACTTTTATAAAATTAAAAATGGGGCCTCAGGGTTATGAGCGGCATCCGTAACTTTAGTATTTTTGGAAACTACAATCGATTGCTAAAAAAGTCTAGGCGCCGAATTTTGAATTTTGATTTCAATTTTTTTTTTATTTTCGTTTTGATTTTTTATGCAATTACTAAAACTTTCAAGACTCATATCTTTTGACCTTGACCTTTGGTGACCTTGGTACCTGAACAAAAGTTATTGCCCTTGATGAAATATATCCAATGATGTATTCATGTTTGTTATCCGATGTATACTTCCGGTTTTATAGGCAATTGAAATTTGTAATTTTTTATTTTAAGTAGTCCTGTCACGTGACCTAGCGTAAATACGTCAAAAATGATCTAATAATCATATTATGCGTTATTTGCTCTTTCCAATGATGTACGACACTATACACTTAAATTAAAATTGCACGATTTAAAATTTGAACATTTTGTGCAAATTTCCATTGTAACTGTGCGTGTTTTTTTCAAATTTTATTTCAATCGATCTGAAAGTTTACAGATGGAAAGATATTTCGATTGCAATCCAAAATCCGTTTTCGAAAAATTGATACCACTTCCGGTTTTGACGTAATTAGCTTGTAAATTTGAAATTTCAACTTCCGGAATTTGGAATATATTTGAAATTTGTTTTTTGCAATATTTTACATTATGGTATATCAACAATTTGAAATAAAAAAATTTAACCCGGAAGTTACAAATCGGCCGCCATATTGATATGACTAACTTTTGTAAAACTCAAAATGGGGCCTCAGGGTTATAAGCGGAATTCGTAACTTTGATATTTTTGGAAACTACAGTCGATTGCATTCATAGCATTGTTAATCAATTTTTGATCTTGTGTTTTGCATTTCTTGCATTTCCGTTTTATTATACGCCCTCATCTCTCTATGAGGACGTATATTGTAGTCACCCCTGTCCGTCCGTCCGTCGGTCCGTCCGTCCGTCGGTCCGTCCGTCCGTCCGTCCGTCAACATTTGCTCGTAAACGCTCTAAAAACTAGAGTTTCTGACGGAATCTAATGAAATTTGATATGTGTATACATATTCATAAAACGAAGATCAAGTTCGAATTTGAGCTATTTTCGATCGTTAGAAGCAGAGTTATTGCCCTTGCCCCAAATCCGTCGGTCCGTCCATCAACATTTGCTTGTAAACGCTCTAAAAACTAGAGTTTTTGACGGAATCAAATGAAATTTGATATGTGTATACATATTCATCAAACGAAGATCAAGTTCGAATTTGAGCTATTTTCGATCGTTAGAAGCAGAGTTATTGCCCTTGCCCCAAATCCGTCGGTCCGTCCATCAACATTTGCTTGTAAATGCTCTAAAAACTAGAGTTTTTGACGGAATCAAATGAAATTTGATATGTGTATATATATTCAGAAAACGAAGATCAAGTTCGAATTTGAGCTATTTTCGATCGTTACAAGCAGAGTTATTGCCCTTGCCCCAAATCTTAAATATGCTATTACTCTCTTAGTTTTCAACCGATTTTGATGAAACTTAAAATGGATGTTATTGGACCTAAATCGAAAGGTTTGAGAAAGTTTAGTTTTCTCCAGATTAAATTTTTTCCTTTTTCGACTTTTTCGTTAGGCGTATATGGCCGTGGTCCACTATCTTTTTTTTCAGTAATTACAAAAACTTTCAAGACTCATACCTCGTGACCTTGACCTTTGGTGACATTGTAACCTGAACAAAAGTTTTTGCCCTCGATGAGATCTATCCGACTATGTATTCATATTTGTTGTCCGATGTATACTTCCGGTTTTGTGAGCAATTCAAATTTGCGATTTTTGACTTTACCAGCAACATCCAAGGTTTCGCTAGTTGTGGTAGCTTTCTTTGTCTAGAAATAATACCATTACAGACCCTTTAAAAAACAATTTTTAAGTAATTCCAAAACTGTTACGCACTGCTCAGAACCATGCAAAGCCTATGGATCTAGTTTTTTTTTTTTTTCTTCTTCGAATTCTGGTCAGAGTACACAGCCAAAACTGCAAATGCCACATATGCACTGATATGATTTCTTTTCTGTACTCGAAAAACTAAATTTTTTAAATGTAATTTGACGCATTTTTATCCAACCGGAAATGACGTAGGATACAGAAGTGTATTTTAGAATTTTCGATTTTATTACTCTATTTTAAATTCAATTCTAATCGGATTTTTTGTGTTTAATTGCAAAAACCAAAAGCTACAATTCGGCTTCTTGAAGACATTACAAATTTTGAATTTTGAAGCTAACTTTTTTGGTTTGAAATTGATGAATTTTTCAACTTCTACAATTTTATTTCGATCAATCTGAAAATAAACAAGCATATAGACCTTTTGATTGTTAAAAAAATACAATTTTCAAAATTTCGATATCACTTCCGGTTTTGACGTTATTGGCTCGTAAAGTTAAAATTTCAACTTCCGGAATTGTGAAGTTATTTGAAATTTTTTTTCAGCAATACGATTCAAATGATAATGCAAAAACAACAAATTAAAAAATTTTGACCCGGAAGTAACAGATAAGCCGCCATATTGATATGAGCAACTTTTGTAAAACTCAAAATGGGGCCTCAGGGTAATCGGCGGAATTCATATTTATAGTATTTTTGGACAGCTCAGTCGACTGCCCACAAAAATACGCAAATCGATTTTTGATGTTTGATTGTGCTTTTTGCTCATTTCCGGTATAACGTTTTAAGAAAGTGCCAAAATTTCAAAGACTTGTAACTCGTGACCTTGACCTTTTTTGACCTTGTGACCTGAACAAAAGTTATTGCCCTTGACTAGATCTATCAAATGATATATCCATTTCGGTTGTCCGATATTTACTTCCGGTTCTATTGTCATTTGAAATTTGATATTTTCAACTTTAAACAGCTCTGTCACGTGACCTTATTTACATACGTCACAAATTCTTATATATTCTTAATGTGCCTAATGTACTCTTTCCAGAGATATATAATACTCTATATGTTTATTGAAATTGCGCGATTTAAAATTTAAAAATTTTGTTCAAAGTTCCATTGTAACTGTGCGTGTTTTTTTCAAATTTTATTTTGATCGTTCTGAAAAGTTACAGGTAGACAGATGTTTTGATTGCAAACTCAAATCTGTTTTCAAAATTTTGATATCACTTCCGGTTTTGACGTTATTCACTTTTTAAATTTAAATTTCAACTTCCGGAATTTTGAAGATATTTGAAAGTTTTTGACGGCAATATATTAGAAATGATGTAATAGAAACAATTAATTAATAAAATCTGACCCGGATGTAATAAATCAGCCGCCATATTGATATGACCAACTTTTGTAAAACTCAAAATCGGGCCTCAGGGATATGAGCGATTTTCGTGATTGTAGTATTTTTGGACAGCTCAGTCGATTGTCATAAAAAATACGCTATTTGATTTTTGATATTCGATATTGCTTTCTTGTTATTTCTCAGTATAATGTTTTAAGTAATTTCCAAAATTTCAAAGACTTGACTTTGACTTTTTTTTACCTTGTGACCTGAAGAAAGGTTATTGTCCTTGATTAGATCTATCCAATGGTATGTACAATTTGTTCAATTTTTACTTCCTGTTCTATTGTCATTTGAAAATTGCGATTTTTAACTTTAAACGCATACATTTATCGTCAAAACAGTTGAAGGGAGAGAACTACTATTTTAATTGTAAATCTTTATTAAAGATATCATGCTGTAATTAAACTAGAAATGTTGATAAAAAATAAGTCAAACCATCCGACACTAATCGACATATTTACTACTTTTAGTCTCCATACCGAAGAAATATGGCCGCCACCGACCCATTATAAAGCCGTGTAAGCCACGTCATTCAGTCAATTGATATACAAACATCGAACTGTAAACATCAGTAATAAGCGATCACTATCATTATTATCAAGCCAACCCTGAAACTAGCAAAGTAGAAATTTTACTATAGTCGAAAACTAACCAATCGTCACTCTTTTAAGCATTCAGACCACAAACAGTTATTTTAATTCCTTAAAATAAGAAAATCTCTCTAGATATAACTTTTCTAATGTTCATAACCATTTGCCTTAGACTTAATGCCTCATGATTTATGAAAGATTTCCAGGATGACGCACTGCCCAGCGCCGTTTTGGTACGGCTCTAGTTTTTTTTTTTTTTCGAATTTTACACTCGCTATTTTAGTAAGAAGGCAACATGCCACATACAGATTTGTTCAATTCCCTACGATAAATTGTTGACCATCAACTATTAAATATAAATTGGTGCCATTTTGACAAACCGGAAATGAGGTAGAACAAAAAACACAGTTTTGGTTTTTGGAATCTCACAGCTCTATTTTTGATCCGATTTTTATCAAACTGTTTTGAACTGTTTTCTATAACTGTGCGCTACTTAATAAAAGTTTTAAACTTCTCCAATTTTGACTTTTAGTTGACTATTTTCTTAATTTTAATTTTTGCGTATTTTTCAACTTCTACAATTTTATTTCGTTTGATCTGCAAATTTGCAGGTGAATAGACATTTTGATTCTAAACAAAATGCAGTTTTCAAAATTTTGATATCACTTCCGGTTTTTACGTAATTAGCTTGTAAATTTAAAATTTCAACTTCCGGAAATTTGACGATATTTCAAATTTGTTTTTTTCAATGTGTTATAATTTGTTATAACAACAATTTGAAATAAAAAAATCCGACCCGGAAGTAACAGATCATCCGCCATTTTGATATGAGTAACTTTTATAAAATCAAAAATGGGGCCTCAGGGTTATGAGCGGCATCCGTAACTTTAGTATTTTTGGAAACTACAATCGATTGCTAAAAAAGTCTAGCCGCCGATTTTTGAATTTTGATTTCAATTTTTTTTTAATTTTCGTTTTGATTTTTTATGCATTTACTAAAACTTTCAAGGCTCATATCTTTTGACCTTGACCTTTTGTGACCTTGGTACCTGAACAAAAGTTATTGCCCTTGACGAAATATATCCAATGGTGTATTCATGTTTGTGATCCTATGTATACTTCCGGTTTTATAGGCAATTGAAATTTGTGATTTTTGACTTTAAACAGTCCTGTCACGTGACCTAGCGTAAATACGTCAAAAATGATTTAACAATCATATTATGCGTAATTTGCTCTTTCCAATGATGTACGACAATATACACTTAAATTAAAATTGCACGATTTAAAATTTGAACATTTTGTGCACATTGTAACTGTGCGTGTTTTTTTCAAATTTTATTTCAATCGATCTGAAAGTTAATAGATGGAAAGATATTTCGATTGCAATCCAAAATCCGTTTTCGAAAAATTGATACCACTTCCGGTTTTGACGTAATTAGCTTGTAAATTTGAAATTTCAACTTCCGGAATTTGGAATATATTTGAAATTTGTTTTTTGCAATATTTAACATTATGGTATACCAATAATTTGAAATAAAAAAAATTAACCCGGAAGTTACAAATCGGCCGATATATTGATATGACTAACTTTTGTAAAACTCAAAATGGAGCCTCAGGGTTATGAGCGGAAATCGTAACTTTGATATTTTTGGAAACTACAGTCGATTGCATTCATAGCATTGTTAATCGATTTTTGATCTTCTGCTTTGCCTTTCTTGCATTTCCGTTTTATTTTTTTCAGTAATTACAAAAACTTTCAAGACTCATACCTCGTGACCTTGACCTTTGGTGACATTGTAACCTGAACAAAAGTGTTTGCCCTCGATAAGATCTATCCGACTATGTATTCATATTTGTTGTCCGATGTATACTTCCGGTTTTGTGAGCAATTCAAATTTGCGATTTTTTACTTTACCGGTAACATCCAAGGTTTCGCTAGTTGTGGTAGCTTTCTTTGTCTAGAAATAATACCATTACAGACCTTTTAAAAAACAGTTTTTAAGTAATTCCAAAACTGTTACGCACTGCTCAGAACCATGCAAAGCCTATGGATCTAGTTTTTTTTTTATTTCAAATTGTTGATATACCATAATGTTAAATATTGCAAAATACAAATTTCAAATATATTCAAAATTCCGGAAGTTGAAATTTCAAATTTACAAGCTAATTACGTCAAAACCGGAAGTGGTATCAATTTTTCGAAAACAGATTTTGGATTGCAATCGAAATATCTTTCCATCTGAAAATTTTCAGATCGATTGAAATAAAATTTGAAAAAAACACGCACAGTTACAATGGAAATTTGCACAAAATGTTCAAATTTTAAATCGTGCAATTTTAATTTAAGTGTATATTGTCGTACATCATTGGAAAGAGCAAATTACGCATAATATGATTGTTAAATCATTTTTTACGTATTTACGCTAGATCACGTGACAGGGCTGTTTAAAGTCAAAAATCACAAATTTCAATTGCCTATAAAACCGGAAGTATACATCGGATCACAAACATGAATATATCATTGGATAGATTTCATCAAGTGCAATAACTTTTGTTCAGGTACCAAGGTCACCAAAGGTCAAGGTCAAAAGATATGAGCCTTGAAAGTTTTAGAAATTGCATAAAAAATCAAAACGAAAATAAAAAAAAAATTGAAATCAAAATTCAAAAATCGGCGGCTAGACTTTTTTAGCAATCTATTGTAGTTTCCAAAAATACTAAAGTTACGGATGCCGCTCATAACCCTGAGGCCCCATTTTTAATTTGACAAAAGTTACTCATATCAAAATGGCGGATGATCTGTTACTTCCGGGTCGGATTTTTTTATTTCAAATTGTTGTTATAACAAATTATAACACAATGAAAAAAACAAATTTGAAATATCTTCAAATTTCCGGAAGTTGAAATTTTAAATTTACAAGCTAATTACGTAAAAACCGGAAGTGGTATCAACATTTTGAAAACTGCATTTTGTTTAGAATCAAAATGTCTATACACCTGCAAATTTGCAGATCGAACGAAATAAAATTGTAGAAGTTGAAAAAAACGCAAAAATTAAAATTAAGAAAATAGTCAACTAAAAGTCAAAATTGGAGAAGTTTAAAAATTTTATTTAGTAGCGCACAGTTATAGAAAACAGTTCAAAACAGTTTGATAAAAATTGGATCAAAAATAGAGACGTGAGATTCAAAAAACCAAAATTGTGTTTTTTGTTCTACCTCATTTCCGGTTTGTCAAAATGGCACCAATTTATATTTAAAAGTTCATGGTCAACAATTTATCGTAGGGAATTGAACAAATCTGTATGTGGCATGTTGCCTTCTTACTAAAATAGCGAGTGTAAAATTCGAAAAAAAAAAAAACTAGAGCCGTACCAAAACGGCGCTGGGCAGTGCGTCATCCTGGAAATCTTTCATAAATCATAAGGCACTAAGTCTAAGGCAAATGGTTATGAAAATATGAACATTAGAAAAGTTAAATCTAGAGAGATTTTCTTATTTTAAGGAGTTAAAATAACTGTTTGTGATCTGAATGCTTAAAAGATTGACTATTGGTTAGTTTTCGACTATAGCAAAATTTCTCCTTTGCTAGTTTCAGGGTTGGCTTGATAATAATAATAGTGACCGCTTATTACTGATGTTGACAGTCCGATGTATGTATATCAACTGACTGAATGACGTGGCTTACACGGCTTTATAGTGGGTCGGTGGCGGCCATATTTCTTCGCTACGGAGGCTAAAAGTAGTAAATATGTCGATTAGTTTGACTTATTTTTTATAAACATTTCTAGTTTAATTACACCATGATAGCTTTAATAAAGATTTATGATTAAAATAGTAGTTCTCTCCCTTCAACTGTTTTGACGATAAATGTATGCGTTTAAAGTTATAAATCGCAAATTTCAAATGGCAATAGAACCGGAAATAAACATTGAACAACTCAATTGTACATACCATTGGATAGATCTAATCAAGGACAATAACCTTTCTTCAGGTAACAAGGTAAAAAAAAGTAAAGGTCAAGTCTTTGAAATTTTGGAAATTACTTAAAACATTATACTGAGAAATAACAAGAAAGCAATATCGAATATCAAAAATCAAATAGCGTATTTTTTATGACAATCGACTGAGCTGTCCAAAAATTCTACAATTACGAAAATCGCTCATATCCCTGAGGCCCCATTTTGAGTTTTACAAAAGTTGGTAATATCAATATGGCGGCTGTTATATTACATCCGGGTCAGATTTTATTAATGAATAGTTCCTATAACACCATTTCTAATATATTGCCGTCAAAAATTTTCAAATATCTTCAAAATTCCGGAAGTTGAAATTTAAAATTAAAAAGTGAATAACGTCAAAACCGGAAGTGATATCGAAATTTTGAAAACAGATTTGAGTTTGCAATCAAAACATCTATCTACCTGTAACTTTTCAGAACGCTCAAAATAAAATTTGAAAAAAACACGCACAGTTACAATGGAACTTTGAACAAAATTTTTAAATTTTGAATCGCGCAATTACAATAAACATATAGAGTATTATATATCTCTGGAAAGAGTACATTAGGCACACTAAGAATATATAAGGATTTTTGTTCGTATGATAATTAGGTCACGTGACCGAGCTGTTTAAAGTTAAAAATCACAGATTTCAAATGGCTATAAAACCGGAAGTAAACATCAACAAAAATTGATATAGCATTAAATAGATCTGGTCAAGGGCAATAACTTTTCTTCAGGTCACAAGGTCAAAAAAGGTCAAGGTCACAAGTTACAAGTCTTTGAAATTTTGGCACTTTCTTAAAACGTTATACCGGAAATGAGCAAAAGGCACAATCAAAAATCAAAAATCGATTTGCGTATTTTTGGGGGCAGTCGACTGAGCTGTCCAAAAATACTATAAATATGAATTCCGCCGATAACCCTGAGGCCCCATTTTGAGTTTTACAAAAGTTGCTCATATCAATGTGGCGGCTTATCTGTTACTTCCGGGTCAAAATTTTTTAATTTGTTGTTTTTGCATTATCATTTGAATCGTATTACTGAAAAAAAAATTCAAATAACTTCACAATTCCGGAAGTTGAAATTTTAACTTTACGAGCCAATAACGTCAAAACCGGAAGTGATATCGAAATTTTGAAAATTGTATTTTTTTAACAAAAAAAGGTCTATATGCTTGTTTATTTTCAGATTGATCGAAATAAAATTGTAGAAGTTGAAAAATTCATAAATTTCAAACCAAAGATAGTGGACCACGGCCATATACGCCTAACGAAAAAGTCGAAAAAGGAAAACAATTAATCAGGAGATAACTAAACTTTCTCAAACCTTTCGATATAGGTCCAATAACATCCATTTTAAGTTTCATCAAAATCGGTTGAAAACTAAGAGAGTAATAGCATATTTAAGATTTGGGGCAAGGGCAATAACTCTGCTTGTAACGATCGAAAATAGCTCAAATTCGAACTTGATCTTCGTTTTCTGAATATATATACACATGTCAAATTTCATTTGATTCCGTCAAAAACTCTAGTTTTTAGAGCGTTTACAAGGAAATGTTGGTGGACGGACCGACGGATTTGGGGCAAGGGCAATAACTCTGCTTCTAACGATCGAAAATAGCTCAAATTTGAACTTGATCTTCGTTTTATGAATATGTATACACATATCAAATTTCATTTGATTCCGTCAAAAACTCTAGTTTTTAGAGCGTTTACAAGCAAATGTTGATGGACGGACCGACGGATTTGGGGCAAGGGCAATAACTCTGCTTCTAACGATCGAAAATAGCTCAAATTCGAACTTGATCTTCGTTTTATGAATATGCATACACATATCAAATTTCATTTGATTCTGTCAAAAACTCTAGTTTTTAGAGCGTTTACAAGCAAATGTTGACGGACGGACCGACGGACGGACGGACCGACGGACGGACCGACGGACGGACGGACGGACGGACGGACGGACCGACGGACGGACGGACGGACGGACAGGGGTGACTACAATATACGTCCTCATAGAGAGATGAGGGCGTATAAAAAGGTTAGCTTCAAAATTCAAAATTTGTAATGTCTTCAAGAAGCCGACTTGTAGGTTTTGGTTTTAGCAATTAAACACAAAAAATCCAAACAGAATTAAATTTAAAATAGAGTAGGAAAATCGAAAATTCTAAAATACACTTCTGTATCCTACGTCATTTCCGGTTGGATAAAAATGCGTCAAATTACATTTAAAAAAATTTTTTAAAAAAGTTTTTCGAGAACAGAAAAGAAATCATATCAGTGTATATGTGGCTTTTGCAGTTTTGGCTGTGTACTCTGACCAGAATTCGAAGAAAAAAAAAAAAAAAAAAAAAACATTCTGAAAACAAAGCAGTGCGTTCGAAAAAATATATTACAGTGGAAGTATTATAAAAATTTCAAATTTTTGAAAAATGAAATGAAATGAATAGAGTTTTACGTCCTGCTTTTCTGCACCTATATTGAGGACGGGCAAACGCCATGCAGTGCGCAATGAGGAAAATTTTGCATTAGACTGATATTATTATCAATTTCCATTTGTCGAGGGATCTCTGACATGCACAGCCAATTAGCACATCGGTTTATTTACACCCACGATTGAACGCCTCTCCGAACTGTATCACTAACGGGATTCATTCCTGGACGTTCAGGTTGGCGAGCAAGCGTCTGACTCACTAAGCCAACGGGACCCCCCTTCATATCTTTAAAACTGCATCACTGACAGGGGGTATTGTGAGAGTCTACGTTGTTGTGTTACAATGTATCATCCTCTCAACACGTCAATCAATTCATGAATTGTGTACTGTGTACAGTGTATTGTTTCATTTAACGCTTCTCACTGGTCAATGTTTTGATATAATGTACAACAAATGTTTTTTTTATAATATCATAAAAGTTAAATACAACAATGAAATTTTTGGGGGAGAATTGTATCCTACTAAACTATATTAAGAATTTTTCAAATGATCTGAAAAAACACTTACTTGCAAATATAAGATTAAAACTTACATGTTTGTTGTCTGTATGTTAAAATGCAGTTCTCTCCCTTCAACTGACAAATGTTTGTTGTCTATATGTTCAAATGCAGTTCTATCCCCTCAACTGACAATTGCAAGTGCTTACTTTCTTACATTGTCACTTGCGCTTTTAACGTTTTAAATTATGTAGTAAAAATGAAAAAATAAAATCTAAATATAGAAGATAACGATCCGATACCAAAAGAAGAAAATTCGTTCTAAAAATCTGGTTCTGTCATTTATTAAAAAAAGGTTTTAAAACTGCATGTCTAAAAACGTTGATCATTAAAATGTTTTTTTAAAAAATAATAATATAAATGTTTTGCTAAGTTTATTGAAATGATAAATTACGAGTTGAACTGCGAACTTTTATGAGAGTTAGCACTCAGAATTCTGATGCTATTTATACATCATATCAAGTAATGGTGTTATGATATGAAGGGGGCCGCAGTAGCTCAGTGAGTAAGACCCTTGCTCGCCAACCTGAACGCCCAGGATTGAATCCCGTCAGTGATGCAGGTCGGAGGGGCTGACATGGAAAAAGCGCCTAGTCGTTCGGATGGAACAATAAACCATGGTCCCGTGTGCTATTGGCTGTGCACGTTAAAGACCCCTCGACAGTTGGAAATCGAAAAAAAAAGAGCAGGCTAATGCCGCTGTCCTGGCAAAATTTCCCATCATTTGCCCGTCCTCAGTTAGCCCATATAGGTGCAGAAAAAATAGGACGTAAACTCCATTCATTTCACTTCATTTCTTTCATATGATTTTACATATAAAAAAAATATTAATAAATATTCTTTAAATATTCTACTTCCAATGATGTATAAAAATGTACATAAATAAAAACAACGACTTTTTAATCAGATGACTTTTCACTACCGATCAGACGCTAGTTATTCCATTTTTCACCGAACGTGAACTGGTTATTCTACTTTTCACTCCCGAATATAAACAATTTACGTATATGTATGGATTGAAAATGACACTTTACACCCATAGACGAAACCGGATGCGCACTGCCCAGTATCGTCTCACGATTCTAGTTTTACTTGTATATACATGTTTAACACGTCGCAAAAATTGTGTTTGTATTCACCACATATATTCTTTGTATTACAAGTGTATGTATGTATTCAATTTTATAACAAGTGTTTATGAAAAAATATGCTTATTTTACACGAGTTCGTAAAAGGGTATTTGTATACGTGCTCATTAAAGAATGTATTTCTTTTGTGATACACGTGTTCATGAAAATGTGTTTGTATTTAAATGAATATGTGGTGCATATGTTTGTGATAAAAAAATATCTTATACTGAATTTTTGAACCACTAATTCTTTGTATTTAACGCCAGAAGTGCCTTTGTTTTTGTATGTATAATGTGATCGTACAATTTGTTAATTTCGTAGCACCACTGGATATTTACTTGTAAAAATCACGTCATAATGTTCATGTAATATCAGCATAATGGCAAGCAAACTTGAAATGTTATTTTAAAATGTCTTAGCTGATGAGCCATTGCTCTCACCTTTAAGAATGAATGAACAATTGGTGTAAAATAATAATTGAATTGCAAAACCCCTGGACGGGCGACTGAAAATATTAATGCTGCAAACCGATAATTTCAACGTCCAAACTACACATAACAAGTTAAGAAATCTTTTAACAATCCATTACATTTTGAAAAGAACTTAACATTTATATTGTAGATTATGTTAACTGTTTTGATAGTGGTTATGGTATTATTTATCCGCATCTAGAATTCTGTATAAAATTTAACAGTGCCAAGGCTAATTGGCCAACAGCAAATCAAAGATGTATAGATGATGGAGCTGGTCTGATGACTCTTGAAACTGATGCTAAGTGTAACATAGCTACTAACTTACCTACCGACAAGTTTGCAAGTAAGTAATTCTAACACATCTTTACCTAATAGAGATTTTGTAAGTTTGTAATTTTAACAGATCTGTACTGACTTACTATTTTACAAGTAAGTAATTTTAACAAATCTTTACATACTCATGAGTAAGTAATTTTAACACGTCTTTATCTACTTACAATTTGCCAAGTAAGTAATTCTAACAAATCTTTACCCATCTATTTTGCAAGTTATTAAGTTTAACAAGTCTTTATCTATCAATGATTTTGAATGTAAGTAATTTTAACACGTCTTTATCTACCAATGATTTTGCATGTTAGTAATTTTAACACGTCTTTATCTACCAACAATTTTGCATGTTAGTAATTTTAACACGTCTTTATATACTAACGATTTTGCATGTTAGTAATTTTAACACGTCTTATCTACCCAACGATTTTGCATGTTAGTAATTTTAACACGTCTTTATCTACCAACAATTTTGCATGTTAGTAATTTTAACACGTCTTTATCTACCAACAACTTTGCATGTTAGAAATTTTAACACGTCTTTATCTATCAACAATTTTGCATGTTACTAATTTTAACACGTCTTTATCTACCAACAATTTTGCATGTTAGTAATTTTAACACGTCTTTATCTACCAACAATTTTGCATGTTAGTAATTTTAACACGTCTTTATCTACCAACAATTTTGCATGTTAGTAATTTAAACACGTCTTTATCTACCAACAATTTTGCATGTTAGTAATTTTAACACGTCTTTATCTACCAACAATTTTGCATGTTAGTAATTTTAACACGTCTTTATCTATCAACAATTTTGCATGTTACTAATTTTAACACGTCTTTATCTACCAACAATTTTGCATGTTAGTAATTTTAACAGATCTGTACCGACTTACGATTTTACAATTAAGTAATTTCAACAAATCTTTATCTACCAACAATTTTGCATGTTAGTAATTTTAACACGTCTTTATATACTAACGATTTTGCATGTTAGTAATTTTAACACGTCTTTATCTACCAACGATTTTGCATGTTAGTAATTTTAACACGTCTTTATCTACTAACAATTTTGCATGTTAGTAATTTTAACACGTCTTTATCTACCAACAACTTTGCATGTTAGTAATTTAAACACGTCTTTATCTACCAACAATTTTGCATGTTAGTAATTTTAACACGTCTTTATCTATCAACAATTTTGCATGTTACTAATTTTAACACGTCTTTATCTACCCACAATTTTGCATGTTAGTAATTTTTAACAGATCTGTACCGACTTACGATTTTACAATTAAGTAATTTCAACAAATCTTTATCTACCAACGATTTTGCATGTTAGTAATTTTAACACGTCTTTATCTACCAACGATTTTGTATGGTAATTTTAACACGTCTTTATCTTTCAACGATTTTGCATATTAGTTATTTTAACACGTCTTTATCTACTAACAATTTTGCATGTTAGTAATTTCAACACGTCTTTATCTACCAACAATTTTGCTTGTTAGTAATTTTAACACGTCTTTATCTACCAACGATTTTGCATGTTAGTAATTTTAACACGTCTTTATCTACCAACGATTTTGCATGTTAGTTATTTTAAAACGTCTTTATCTACTAACAATTTTGCATGTTAGTAATTTTAACACGTCTTTATCTACCAACGATTTTGCATGTTAATAATTTCAACACGTCTTTATCTACCAACAATTTTGCAAGTTGGTAATTTTAACACGTCTTTATCTACCAACAATTTTGCATGTTAGTTATTTTAACACGTCTTTATCTACCAACGATTTTGCATGTTAGTAATTTTAACACGTCTTTATCTACCAACTTTCGATTTTGCTAGTAAGTAATTTTAACAAATCTTTCGTGATTTTGCAAGGAATGCAGATTAACAGTTTCAGTCCAGACTAATGATATGTTTCTGATTTCTTTTCCAGAGAGAATTCATGTTGGTGGAAGTTATAATGGAACACACTTTGTATGGAGTACAGGAGATGAGATCCTGAGTTGTTGGAGTGCTCTTGAACCTACCAATATATCAACGGAGGAATGTGTGTCGGTTTTAACTTCCGGAGATATATATTTGCATGACGTACCGTGTTTTAAAGTTTTTGCATTCATGTGTGAAAAGTCTGCCAAAGTTATCCCTTAAAGGAGCAGAAAAAAATAATTGTCGGAACTTTTAGAATGAGTAGTAGAACATATTTATCTATATTATGGCGTTTAGTTTGATAAATCTAAAACTAAAATATAGCGGCCATAAAGGGGTAAAGTACACTTTTATTTGTGGAGCCCATAAACTGTAGTAATATCATCATTAAAGTTTTAAAATTAATTTACGTAACTAAAGACATATGATTAAGTATGTATTCGTGGTTTTGATATTTGTCTTCTGTTTGTAAGTTTATTAATTATATGTCTAAGCGTTTTGACAAATAACACTCCCGATTGAAATTTTTTAATGTATTGTTTAGAATATGCCATCGCTTTGTATCAATGAATAAATTGTTGACCTCAGTTCCTTTATCCACCTTTATCCAGGGGGGATCCCCCTCCCTATTTTTGGCCAACTTATGTCAGAACCCTCGCAGTGCCGTTGAATTTAAAGCATGTTATATTTCAGAGCCCCCCCCCCCCCCCCCCCTTTTCTAAATCCTGGATCCGCCCCTGGGTAGGTCGAAACAGACTATTATAATAATAGAGCCCAAGCACAAACGATCTTAACCGTAAAACAAATCTGGAAATTGGAAATACATTGGGTACGCTAATCTCTGGATCGTATATTTTCTTCTTAATATTTGTACTTTCTATAGAAATTAATATTATTTAAACCAAGGATGTTTTCTTTTGTTTAAGGGAATGTTCATCATTTTTTAGAGTAGAATATACGTAAATAGCCTCCAGAAGTACTAGAAAAGATAGAAAATCGCATAGTCCATTCAATTATATCCTACCCCGACATTTCATACTGCAACCTGCATTAGTTATGTCAATAAGACAAACTTTTTCTTCTCTTTGGTTGGTATGGTGTCCCTTCGGTTAAATTGACCATATCGTTGATGTAAGAAGCGATATGCTCCTATGACTTTTCTGGGTCTTCGTTTCTTGATTCTGCGCGACGTACTCTTAAAGCTTCATCTGTCCTTTAATGTATTTTCAAGAACAAGGAAAATAATTCACAGTAAATATTTTTCAATTTTCAATAGGGTTCATCCTTGTGTGATTAAGAACATTCACACTAAGTTTCTCCAAAACCCGTCCAGTATTTTACCTCCTAGAGTGTTTACAAGCTAAAAACTGAACATGGGAATAATTCATAGTAAATGTTTTTCGGTTTTGCTGATTTTCAATAGGGTACAACCTTGATTTGAAATAAACATTACCAGTAAGTTTCAACACAATTGTGACCTGTAGAGTGTTAAATAAGCCATAAATCAAACGCGTTTTCAATAATTCATCGTAAATATTTTTCGATTTTGCTGATTTTCCATAGGGTTCATTCTTGGGTGGTAATGAACATTACCAGCAAGTTTCGTCAAAATCCGTAAAGAATTGTTACCTGTAAAGTGTTTACGAGCAATTGTGAACGGACAGATATTTGGTAGGTAAAATTTTTCAGAATTTAGAATAGATTTTCCCGATTGGCTATTAGTTGCCACGATACCGAACAACCTTAAATATTAACTTTAATTGTTTCAAGAATTTTTTTAAATACATTCAGAACTGTGGTTTATCGGAGTTTTTGCTCTTTAATTAGTGCTTTTACAAACTTCAACAAACAAGGCGTCATTGTTTTGAATTAATAAAAATGAAATGGAAAAAATCTAGAGTAAATTAACGCATTCGTACAACTTTTATTGAATATACGCGTTAAAAGAAAATATTCCAGTCGGTGTACAGCAGTGAAATACAACTAATACAAAATGATAAACCATGTTGGTTTTGCATTTGCTATTTTATGTGGTATCGTGCACTGTGTTCTGTGGCAACGTGTGAATTACCCGAATGCAATTGAAATGGAATACATTGAAACTTCAACACAAAACAGCCTGACTTCTTGTGTATTCTTCTGTGCTGGAAGAGAAGATACCTTGGCCGTTTCATACCAAATGAAGAACTGTTTTTGTTTAATTCACGATTCTTCCTCAGTTGGATCTGTAAACGTATCGTTTATTTTTCTAAAATACCACGGTAAGCAAAATGAGTGTTCCTATCGTAAATTATGTTTTTTCATATAAACTTGTTTATGTGTTTGTGAAAAATGTGCTTGTGTTCTACTTGTAATATACGTGTTCTTGAAAAATGTACTTTATATATATTGCACGTGAAAAATGTGTTTGTATTTCATTTGTATTAAATGTGTTCGTGATAAATGTGTGTTTCATTTTACTTGTATATACATGTTTAACACGTTGTCGCAAAAATTGTGTTCGCTCTCAAAATGTGGTTGTATTCACCACATACATTCTTTGTATTACATGTGTATGTTTGTATTCAATTTTATAACAAGTGTTTATGAAAAAATATGCTTACTTTACACGAGTTCGTAAAAGGGTATTTGTATACGTGCTCATTAAAGAATGTATTTCTTTTGTGATACACGTGTTCATGAAAATGTGTTTGTATTTAAATGAATATGTGGTGCATATGTTCGTGATAAAAAAAAATCTTATACTGAATTTTTGAACCACTAATTCTTTGTATTTATCGCCAGAAGTGCCTTTGTTTTATATATTTATAATGTTATCGTACAATTTATTAACTTCGTAGCACCACTTGATATTTACTTGTAAAAATCACGACTGAAAATATTAATGCTGCAAACCGATAATTTAACGTCCAAACTACACATAACAAGTTAAAAATCTGTTAACAATCCATTACATTTTAAGAAGAAAATAACATTTATATTGTAGATTATGTTAACTGTTTTGGAACTGGTTATGATATTATTTATCCGCATCTGGAATTTTGTATCAAATTCAACAGTGCCGAGGTGAAGTGGACCACAGCAAATCAAACATGTATAGATGATGGAGCTGGTCTGATGACTCTTGAAACTGATGCTAAGTGTAACATAGCCAGTAACTTACCTACCAACAAATTTGCAAGTAAGTAATTCTATACCGACTTACGATTTTACAATTAAGTAATTTCAACAAATCTTTATCTACCAACGATTTTGCATGTTAGTAATTTTAACAGGTCTTTATCTACTAACAATTTGCCAAGTAAGTAATTTTAACACGTCTTTATCTACTAACAATTTGCAAAGTAAGTAATTTTAACACGTCTTTATCTACTAACAATTTGCCAAGTAAGTAATTTTAACACGTCTTTATCTGCTAAAAATTTGCCAAGTAAGTAATTTTAACACGTCTTTATCTCCTAACAATTTGCCAAGTAAGTAATTTTAACACGTCTTTATCTACTAACAATTTGACTAGTAAGTAATTTTAACACGCCTTTATCTACTAACAATTTGCCAAGTAAGTAATTTTAACACGTCTTTATCTACTAACAATTTGCCAAGTAAGTAATTTTAACACGTTTTTATCTACTAACAATTTGCCAAGTAAGTAACTTTAACACGTCTTTATCTACTAACAATTTGCCAAGTAAGTAATTCTAACACGTTGTTATTCATAACTATTTTGAATGTTAGTAATTTTAACAAATCTTTATCTACCAACGATTTTGCAAGAAAGTAATTTGAACAAGTCTTTATCTACCAACGATTCAAGTCAGTAACTTTAGCAAATTCTTGTCCATCAATGACATCAAAGTAATTTAAATAAAACTTTATCAACGAATTTACTAGTTAGTTATTGTAGCTACTTAGCGTTATTATCTTATTTTTAGGGTCTTTTAAGACACCAGAAATATTTTTTGTCATCCAGGCTTTTGATATGTTTCTGATATCAATTCCAGGGAGAATTCATGTTGGTGGAAGTAATAATGGAACACACTTTGTATGGAGTACAGGAGATGAGATCCTGAGTTGTTGGGGTGAGAAAGAACCTACCAATGAACCGGACCAGAAATGTGTGTCAGTTTTAACTTCAGGAAATATATATTTGCATGACATATCGTGTTCTAGTGCCGTCTTTGCATTCTTGTGTGAAAAGTCTGCCAAAGTTATCCCTTAAAGCAGCAGAAAAAAAAATATTTTCATTATCAAAATTGCGGAAAAATCAGTCGGAACTTTTAGAATAAGTAGTAGAACATATATATCTACATTTTGACTAATATAATAATAAAACCTAAGCACGAACAGTAAAACAAATCTCGAAATCTATGAAAACACAGAACGCTTATCTCTGGATCGACTATTGAGTATTGTATTTTCTTCTTAATATTTGTACTTTCTATAGAAATAAATACTATTTAAACCAAGTACGTTTTCTTTGTGACATTTTCGAGGATCGATTTTGGCCTTGAATATACGTAAATAGCCTAGTTCAACCATAAATTGAAACAGAAGTTCAACAGACAATGAGAACACTTGAACTTCCAGTCTTATTTTATTTCTAAGATTTAATGTATCGACAAGTGATCCACCCTTTTCCTTAATTGTTCACAGTGAATTAACAAATGTTCTGCGGTGCCAGTTCATTGCAAGGACATAGCTTTAGCTCGTATCTGTGATCTCTTACCTCACCCATCATTCTCAGACGAGCGACCGACTGACAGATCTGTCGATTGGGATGGTACAAGTCAACTTTACAGCTAATGGTACAAGTAATGCTATCGTTTAGCTTGAAGCGGATTAACGTACTTACTAAAACATGACCCGAGCAGAACCGACCAGAAACGACCAGGAAACGACCTAAGAAAACGTGAACCGACCAAGAAAACGACCAGGAAACGATCTCAAACTATATTTAAATACATTCCATCAAAAAAATTACGCCAAAAAATTAATTAGTTTTTTGGAAACATGTCTTTTGGAAAATCATGAAAAAATTGACTCTTCCTTGATATTTTTCAATTAACCCCAATTGTCATGTTTCTTCTTTTTGAAGCAAATTCGCCGAATAGGTCTACCGTGTATAATCTTTTTAATCTCCCATTACCATGTTCCGACTTCCTTGCGTCCTAATGAGTTAAGGCGATCATTCGAACGATGCTAAGAAGATAATAAGGTCTTCAGTGACTTCATGGGAATTTTGAAATTTCGTCTAATCTGTGATAATCTACATTATTCTGTTATAATTTACACTGTTTTGTCACAATCTATCAGTTGGATTAATTCTGGAAAGAACAATACAATGGACCAACTAGAAAGAATTTGTCTGAAATTAAGTTGTCTTACTTACAGTTCTTTCTTTCCTCCATTTTGCTTAGCTTAAACGACTTTATTAAGTCCAGTTACAGTTATATGCTAGGCTAGCACTATATTCCAGGTGGTTTCAGCAATCACGGTTTGGGACACCGTGAGGGAAACAAGATGAACTTGAGACAGTGCTGCGGTACGGTATAGACAGACCACATTTATGGCCAGAATTTAGGCTTGCCCCCCCCCCCCCCTACTTTGAAATTTCGTATAATGTTACATACGGATACTTTGTGCCGGTAGCCCCTCCTGACAATTATTTGGCCCCAACTCGGCCCCTCCACCTAAAAATTCCTAGAAACGCCACTGGGATAGACCAAAGTGAGCACTTCTAGATAGGGATAGACCAAAGTGAGCACTTATCCTAGATAACGATAAATAAAAAGTGCTCCATAGATAAGGATAAGGAAAGATAAAAAGTGTTCCTTACCATAGATAGGGATAGATCAGGGAGAGAAATTTACATTTACCATTAAGTACAATTAGACTAGATACCGAAGACCCAAGAACCTAAAAAAAGGCAAGGTCATAGACAACACTGACTCAAGATAAATAAAAGAAGGAAAAAAATCAATTAACTTAGATGGAGGGATAATAGAAACACATAACCCACAGAAAAGCTAAGGGCTACATCAATCTGGTCGGGTTCTTTTATGTTTAAATTCGATAAATTTGTATTGTGTATTTGGTAAATTAAATTTTATGTTTTAGAATGTAGAATAGATATTCAAGATTGGCTATTAGTTGCCACGATACCGAACAACCTAAAAGGACTATGTTCACTAACTATACGACCAATAGAATCCATAATATTGTTTACAACTGTCCCACGAAATTTAAGCCTTCAAATCCCCTTGTAGCCATAAATATGAGCGTTTAAAAGTCAAAAATACGACTCGCCGTTTAGTAAGACTATGTATTACATGTATATAGAAAACACTTATACAGAAAATGAAAGATAAATGTTAAGGTACGGGTATAATTGAAGGGATTGGGTGATTTAGGAACTGTTACAATAAATCTGAAGGCTTTTTACATAAATTTAAGGCCCAAATCGATCCTCGAAAATGCTGAACATTCTCATTTAAATATTAACTTTATTTGTTTTAAGAAACTTTTTATAGCATGCTCACATTGACCACTTTATGATACGATAAGTAGGCTACTTATACTAACTAACAGGCATAGTATATGTGGACGGAATTAAAAATAAAGTGGAAAAAATCAAACTTTAAGCGACGAGTTCGCATAACATATTGAAAGAACATAATTCTAGACAGTGCAAGAAGTAATAAACAACTAATACAAAATGATAAACCATTTCGGTTTTGCACTGGCATTGATTCCTACTCAGTTGGATCTATAGCCGTAGGAGACAAAAGGGCAGCTGCCCCCCCCCCCCCCCAAATATTATGTTTTAGAGCAAAAAATCCCCCAAACCGGGCAAAATATCATTAAAATACGGTCTGTCCCCCTGTTTAGTCGTTGGCCCCTACGGCTATGGTTGGGTCTGTCAACGTATCGTTTGTTTTTGTTAAATACATTGGTAAGTAAAATTTGCGTTCTTATTGTTAGATGTGTATTTTTTATAAAAATGTTTTCCATACAATTACATATAATAATTAAAAAACGCTTAAAATTTGAGTAAGTGTTTTTCAGTTATTGTATAAAAACATAATTTTCTGAAATTATCAGATTATTTAGGTAATCTGTTGTATAGTTATGCCACTAGGTTTGTCCCTTGATGAATATATACTCCTATTGACCAAGTTTGAATATGAAGAGGTGGTATGAATATTTTTTCATTATCGAAATTATTAAAAGAAATTACTGTTCTTGATACACATAATTCTTTTCAAACCCTTTTTAAAGGGGAATGTTCAGCATTTTCGAGAATCGATTTGGGCCTTGAATTTATGTAAATGGCCTTCAGATTTACTAGAACTACCCAAAAATCGCACAATCCCTTCAATTATCAATTATCAATTTATCTTCCATTTTCTGTTTTTGTGTTTTCTATATAAGTCATAGTCTTACTAAACGACGAGTCGTATTTTTTACTTTCAAACTCTGATATTTATGGATACACAGGGATTTAAAGGCTTAAATTTCACGGGAGAGTCAATGTAGGACAATATAATGGATTAGATTAGCTATCAAATTACAGATTCTGGGACTAACATTTTTTGGTCATACGGTTAGTGAACATATCCCTTGAAGCTAATAAACAGGGACTCGATGCATTGTGTTGAGGGAAAGTTTTCAAAGACAGTGACATGAACGATTTTATATCGGTGTCAAAATTGAGAGTGATCGGGAGATATTTGACATTTCAAATCGAAAAACGTCTTGACGTAGCTTATCGGCTGGTGTGCGGGTCATCCCGATAATTTGTCGTGACCTGAATTTAATTCAACCAATAGGATTTCAGGTTTATATTGAGCGCCATATTGTTTACGACAGAAGCTCTGAAAAAGACCGCTAGAGGAGCCAAAGTTGCGATAAAAATCAGTTTGTGTGCTTTCACTGCACACACCGATAATTTGTGTTGTGATAAATCGTAGGGCGTTTCGTCCAAAAATCTTTAAATGTGCGCGGGCCTTTTACGTGTTCTCTTCGATTTCCACCTCAAAAGAAATACTATGTGAGAAAGTATCGACAAAATTAAGTAAAACACACACTTTTACCTCCATTAGTAATGTCAATAAGATAAAAATTCAATATGGCTTTTTTCTTGTACTAAGAAAAAAATCGACTGTACTCGTGTGCTTATGGTCATTCATATCAAGTTACACTTTTAAACTTTTCTACATTGTTTTGTCACAATCTACATTTATATGCTGAGACAATCTACATTGTTTTATCGCAATTTACACTGTAGTGTAACAAATTGCACTGATCTCTTATCTGATCACTTATAGAAGTCATTATAGGGGATAGGGTTACTCCCCACCCCTTACTCATGAAACATTTTGAAATAAGGTGCTTAAATCCTAATTTGATACATTTTAAGAATATCTTTTAATATTCTAACGCAGATAAAAAAAAAATGCAATTTGGGTTCGTTACTGGGAGTTCTATACTATTTTATTAGTTTGTTTTATTTATGTATGCAAATTATGAAAGTAATAACGAACATATGTTCACTCGTGGGAAGAGAAATATTAAGAGAATGATGTAATGGAAATACGTTATCGTTAAACCTGTCATGTCATGACGTACTTGCCTGTCCGAAAATTGCATTTGTCATTATTGACATGCCATGTCCATCTTCACCGTGTTAATATGTCAACTTTTACATTGTATCATTGCCTTATGATGTATTCGCATTCCTTTACTATATATACCGAACATTAACAACCAAATGATCATTTAAGACAACAACAAGCTATCATGAACAACATCATCATCAAAACAGCGATTCTTTTATTTGCAAGTAGTTTTGGATCAGCTCAGATTATCTTATGTAAGTAACTTTCCTTTTATACGTTAATTTGGGTATTTCACAAAACAGGACAAGACGGTTTCACAAGACGAACAGAACGTTAAGTTTCATTTTGAAAGGTGATACGGGTATGTTAGATTAAGCTCTTGTTTGGTAACGCAGATGTTGTTACATAGAAGACTATATATATATCAGATGCGATATGATCCACTCACGTTGGTATTTAATTGTAAAAATGATACAAATAGAGCTTATTAAAAGTTACCTAAAAAGTTTCAGACGTAAATCCATCGTCAGGACAGTCTTGTTTGATATTTCAAGTTCAGCAAACTCATGTCATCTTTTGTAGGTTTTTGATTGAGTATCATTTAACACCTTTTAATTTTATAACAAAACACTCGCTTCTACATGTCGTTCAAATCTTATACCTTTTAATTTTGTTTGCAGCAAATCAAGCAGGCGGTATTTTTAACAGACCAACTTTGAGACGAACAAACTTGTTTTCCAATCAGCTAGGCAATGTCCAGATGAACAATCTAGGTGGTAACCGGTTAATCGGCAACAACCAATTCGGTGCAAACACATTAGGTGTCAATGGCTTGGGTTTGAACCAAGTTCGTCTCAATGGCATCAACCAACTCGGCGGCACTAACAGAATCGGACTTGCCCAAGTTGGAGTGAATGGTTTAGGAGTCAACAACTTAGGCGTCAACCGAGTTGGAGTCAACGGTTTAAGATTAAACCGAGTAGGATCTAATGGTTTGGGACTCAATAATTTAAGAGTTAACCAGGTTGGGGTCAATGGTTTAGGAATGAATCAAGTAGGGGTCAATGGTTTAGGAATGAATCAAGTAGGAGTCAACAATTTAGGAGTAAATCAAGTAGGAGTCAATGGTTTAGGATTCAACAACCAGATGGGAGTCAACGGACTTGGATCTAACGGTTTGGGACTCAATGGTTTAAGAGTTAACCAGGTTGGGGTCAATGGTTTAGGAATGAACCAGGTAGGAGTCAATGGTTTGGGAATGAACCAATTAGGAGTCAATAGTTTAGGATTAAACAACCAGATGGGAGTCAACAGACTTGGATCTAATCAATTGGTAACTGGTGTTTCGAGCATGAACCAAGTAGGCGTCTCTAACCTAGGAAATACTGGAAGAGGCTTAAATAATATCGCTCTTGGTAACGGTTTAGGAAGAGGAAACATTGGAATGAACCAACTTGGTAACCAACAAACCCCAATCATATTTTCCGGAGATATTATGGAAAAGCAAATGAAATATAACAGAAAAGTTAATAAGGCTTACCTGGAGGCTTTGGGCCTTAATTTATAAATTTCATTTCCATTGACTTATATTTTTGTGGGCTTATGCTCATTTCGTGCATTTAGGGAACATATTTTTAAGTTGGGAGACAAACATGAGGTAAGGAAACTGTTGTTAGACTAAGAGTGCAGCAACCATCGAAAAATATACAAAGTTAAAGAATCAGGATGACATTTGTCTTAGTTAACATGTCTAAATAGAAAATGTGTAAAAAGTTAAATTCTAATAAAAAATAGTAGGCCTATTTATTTTCTTAGAGTCTTTTTATATTGAAAATATTGTAATCGATAAATTTGTTTAAATATTCAATTGAGTTTGTACAAATATGTTTCTAGAATGTTAATTATTTATTAAATATTGTAAAAAAGAATATTTTGAAAAAATGTGGATTTTTATTTTTGTCAAAGGTGTAAATGCATCAAGAAGACTGAGACAAATGTCTTATGTAACATAATTTTTGTTTGAAATGTGAATATGAATCATAAAGAGTTGCAATGAAAGACACATCTTACTTCACCCAACACCTGGATGTTTCGAATCTGTTGCAGTCCTGTATGATAACATAACCAGGGATCGAAAGTCTGTATCAGGCCGACTATTGATTGGCATCATAACTATTATTTCTTAAGGATGGACTTTGTACCAAATCCACTTGACCAAACAAACATTTAACTTCAAGTGCACTTTTCCACGCATCTTTTATACTTTTCGTCCATGGCATTTGTCAAATTGTTATGTTTCAATTCATGCAGTCTAATTAAAATCAGACCCTAATTTCGTTTCGTTGGGTTTTTTTTTTAATCCGTTTTTTTAACCACTACATTAGGGTCTGAGAACGAGACGCGATTCATAAGAACTAATCACAAGAGGAAATGTTAGCTAAATCCCCCCCCCCCCCCTTTAGTAGAATAAATCGGGTGTTTCGAAAGGTAAACAGTGATCGCCTTTCATAGCATTGGATAAAGCTCACTTTTAACTAGGTCACAGATGAAACACGATTTATATACAAAGTTACTTCCCTTGAAACAGTGAACAACTACATAATTCATTTTATTACATACATGTGTAATACTATGACAGCCAATCATTGAATACAAGCCCATGTAATAATTGAATCCATATTCAACGGTCATTGAATACGGTCGGAACTATTTTTTCTACTGACTCGCGAATAACGCCATCTTGGTTTTTTTTTTTATCTCACTTAGAATATTCCCAGTTGCATTACAAGTTTCAATTTACACAAATGATGATGAATTAACATAAAATCTTAATTTAAAACATGTCCAAACAAAAATAGTCTACAAAACCCATAAAGAACACCGTAATTAATGTTTTTGAAAGCAAAATAGCCTTGGTTACGTGTTGAACGGTATTGGGAATAGCCTATTTATAGCCGGAAAATAATTTTGGAAATCCCCTGTTTAGGCTAGTAGTCTCTATCACCTAGGCGTAATAAAAGTAGAACTGCACACGAGTCTATAGGAATTCAATATTGCACTCGGGGCTTGGCGGCGGGATATCCCTACGCCAAGCCCCGAGTGCAATATTGAATTCCTATAGACACGTATGTGCAGTTCTACTATTATATTATTTACGTTTCCACTCCACACCAACAGATTTCGTTGGCGGCCATTTGTTTTTGGCCCCTAAAAAAAAATCCTCAAGGGTGCCAATATGGCACCCGGCTGATTCTGGTTCAGGATAGCCAATAGATGATGAATCAGCCAAAAAACATCATAATGACGCTCAAACATGTCTTTTCCATGTTATCACGAAATTCTATCTTCCTATAACTTTATCCAGAGAATTCTTCTTTATAATATATTTTTATATATAGAGTGGCTCAAAAAGTGCTCTGATACTGAATTTTTTTGACATGCTATTTTGTTTGGTGCAGTACTTGTACAATTTTTATTCGATGTCTCTCGTATTGTTAGGGTCTGACAAGAACATGTTGAAGTAAATCTGGGAGGATTTTTAAAGAGCTCGGTCCACCAACCAACCAACTTAGATACTTGCCGCCAAACTTGGGGACGTCCATGGCGTTTGTCAAATTGTTATTTTTCAATTCATGAGAACGAATCACAATAGGAAATGTAAGCGAAGTGGACCCCCTAGTTGAATAAATAGGGTGTTTCAAAAGGTAAAAAGTACATCGATCGCCTTTCGTAGCATTGGATAAAGCTCACATTTAACTAGGTCACAGATGAAACACGATTTATATACAAAGTTACTTCCCTTGAAACAGTGAACAACTACATAATTCATTATATTATTTACGTTTCCACTCCACAAAGACCCCCCACCCATTGCTTGATAGTGCTCGATTAGTAAGTTGTACTTGTTCGTGAGATACGGTCTCCGTGAAAGTTATGCAAGAGCTCTTCAACATATCACGTCAATGAACGGCGGCCATATTTGACTGGACTACATCGCTTCTGGTAGTTCAAACATCAGAGACTGGTCGTTAGAGACTACAAGTTTGAGACTGGTCAGTAGAGACTACAAGTTTTTGTAAACAAAACAAACAGTTTTTAAGATATGTATTTAAAATGATAATAAAATGCAAAATTGGTGTACAGGTGGTCAGGATGTAGCATTAACTGGACGATAATGTGTCAGAATATTCCTACAAAGATTCTATAACCAAGAACTATATTTATGTCGCGACGTTATAGCGAGCAGTACAGCGTCAAAGTAAAGATCCTCGCCCATGAAGACACACCGATTGCGATTATGGTTTACGGAAACTGCCGAGGATTGCCGATTGCGTTCGTGATTCATAGAATCAACCGGAAGTCAATTACATTTTGGAACTTGGTACAGAATGCGCTCCATATAGAAGAAAGGGTAAAAAACAGTTTGTGTAGACATAATTCCTAATGGCAAAAAAGATATAGAAGTGTGCCGTTTGATTATCGTCTAGAATTAAAACTTAACAATCGAGCTATACAGATAAAGGGAAATAACTCTTAAGAGAATGTGTAAGTGAATTATTGTTCGCATTTGAAGTAATTTAAAAGCCATCTTTTTCCATGTTATCACGAGATTCTACATTCCTGTAACTTTATCCAGAGAACTCTTCTTTATAATATATTTTTATATATAGAGTGGCTCAAAAAGTGCTCTGATATTGAATTTTTTGACATGCTATTTTGTTTGGTGCAGTACTTGTACAATTTTTATGTACAATTTTTATTCGATGTCTCTCGTATTGTTAGGGTCTGACAAGAACATGTTGAAGTAAATCTGGGAGGATTTTTAAAGAGCTCGGTCCACCAACCAACCAACTTAGATACTTGCAGCCAAACTTGGGGACGTCCATGGCGTTTGTCAAATTGTTATTTTTCAATTCATGAGAACGAATCACAAGAGGAAATGTAAGCGAAATGGACCCCCTAGTTGAATAAATAGGGTGTTTCAAAAGGTAAAAAGTACATCGATCGGCTTTCGTAGCATTGGATAAAGCTCACATTTAACTAGGTCACAGATGAAACACGATTTATATACAAAGTTACTTCCCTTGAAACAGTGAACAACTACATAATTCATTATATTATTTACGTTTCCACTCCACAAAGACCCCCCATACAATTGCTTGATAGTGCTCGATTAGTAAGTTGTACTTGTTCGTGAGATACGGTCTCCGTGAAAGTTATGCAAGCGCTCTTCAACATATCACGTTAATGAACGGCGGCCATATTTGACTGGACTACATCGCTTCTGGTAGTTCAAACATCAGAGACTGGTCATTAGAGACTACAAGTTTTTGTAAACAAAACAAACAGTTTTTATACGCCCACACATAAATGTGGGCGTATATTGTAGTCGCGGTGTGAGTGTTTGTCATGACCTTGGGATTAACCCTATTGAAAATCAGAAACATCGATAAATATTTTATGAGTTATTGCCCTTGTTCCTTAAAACGTGTTAATTTTATAGCCCGTAACACTCTCAAAGTTGTGAACACAATAGAGAGCTGGTTTCATAATGGATTTTGATAAAACTTACTGTGAGTGTTTATAATCATCCAGGAAAGAAGCCTATTGAAAATCAGAAACATCGAAAAATATTTGATGGGTTATTGCCCTTGTTTTTTAAAATACTTTGTGAACACGATAGAGAGCTGGTTTCTTGATGGATTTTAATGAAACTTGGTGTGAGTGTTTGTCATGACCTTGGGATTAACCCTATTGAAATTCAGAAACATCGATAAATATTTTATGAGTCATTGCCCTTGTTCCTTAAAACGTGTTAATTTTATAGCCCATAACACTCTCAAAGTTGTGAACACAATAGAGAGCTGGTTTCTCGATGGAATTTGATAAAAATTATTGTGAGTGTTTATAATCATCCAAGGAAGAAGCCTATTGAAAGTCAGAAAAATCGAAAAATATTTAATGGGTTATTGCCCTTGTTTTTTAAAATACTTTGTGAACACGATAGAGAGCTGGTTTCGTGATGGATTTTGATGAAACTGGGTGTGAGTGTTTGTCATGACCTTGGAATTAACCCTATTGAAATTCAGAAACATCGATAAATATTTTATGAGTTATTGCCCTTGTTCTTTAAAATTTGTTAATTTATAGCCTGTAACACTCTCCAAGGAAGAAGCCTATTGAAAGTCAGACAAATCGAAAAATATTTAATGGGTTATTGCCCTTGTTTTTTAAAGAGCCACGTGCGGCATTTGTTTCGGACAATCATCCGACGGTCGCAAAGATGTGAAATCTTTAGCTTAGCTAATTAGAAATAGTCTACAGAGCTTACCGTTGAAATTTGAGCCTTCAAATCCATGTGTATCCTTAATTATCCGTGTTTGAAAGTCCCAATGTCCTACTACACATTGAGCGTCCCGCCATCTTGATAACAAATAAGTTATTCCCGTGGTGCAACAGCGCGGGTCAGGTCATCCAGACTACTGCACCGGCCCACACAAGCATACCGTATTTTGAATTGTAGACTTGGTCAACAAGACACACAATTTTCACACAGGGTGGAGACCAGCCGCGTACAGCAATGAAAAAAAAATAAATAAAAGTCAATTTTTTAGTTTGAGATATATTTGAAGGTATTTTGCGATTTTCTTATAGCTTGAGTACTTCTGAAGACTATTTACATATAACAAAGGCCCAGAACGACTCCCAAAAATGCCGCACGTGGCTCTTTAAAATACTTTGTGAACACAATAGAGAGCTGGTTTCTCGATGGAATTTGATAAAAATTATTGTGTGTGTTTATAATCTTCCAAGGATGAAGCCTATTGAAAATCTGACAAATCAAAAAATATTTGATGGGTTATTTCCCTTGTTTTTGAAAATACTTTGTGAACACGATAGAGAGCTGGTTTCTTGATGGATTTTGATGAAACTTGGTTTGAGTGTTTATAATCACCCAAGGATAAACCCTAGAAGAATTGAAAAATATTTCATCGGTTATTGCCCTTGTTAACTTGTAGTTGTAAACACTCAAAAATCGTTCAATTTTGTAAACATTCTTGATTTCACGGTTTTCGACATATGTTTCATTTACTGATAGTTCTTGTCGACCCCCCGGACGACTTGGCTGTCTTTACAAAAGTGGGCGTATTACGATGGGGCATCGCTATTTTTAAGATATGTATTCAAAATGATAATAAAATGCAAAATTGGTGTACAGGTGGTCAGGATGTAGCATTAACTGGACGATAATGTGTCAGAATATTCCTCCAAAGATTCTATAACCAAGAACTATATTTATGTCGCGACGTTATAGCGAGCAGTACAGCGTCAAAGTAAAGATTCTCGCCCATGAAGACACACCGATTGCGATTATGGTTTACGGAAACTGCCGAGGATTGTCGATTGCGTTCGTGATTCATAGAATCAACCGGAAGTCAATTACATTTTGGAACATGGTACAAAATGCGCTCCATATAGAAGAAAGGGTAAAAAACAGTTTGTGTAGACATAATTCTTAATGGCAAAAAAGATATAGAAGTGTGCCGTTTGATTATAGTCTAGAATTAAAACTTACCAATCGAGCTATACAGATAAAAAAGATTAAAGGGAAATAACTCTTAAGAGAATGTGTAAGTGAATTATTGTTCGCATTTGAAGTAATTTAAAAGCCATCTTTTTCCATGTTATCACGAGATTCAATCTTCCTATAATTTTTTCCAAAGAACTCTTTTTTATAATATAAATGGAGTGTCTCAAAAAGAGCTATGATATTGGTTTTTTTGACATGCTACAATTTTTATTCGATGTCTCTCGTATTGTTAGGGTCTGACAAGAACATGTTGAAGTAAATCTGGGATAATTTTGAAAGGGATCGCTGACGTTTTTTTGCGACTCCCGATAAATTATCTTATGGTCAATAATTTAGTATGAATTGATTTGTGATAGAAAAACATAGACCAGTGCAGGAAACGACTACTTTCTCACTTTATATATCTCTTATCTTAAAAAATAACAGTTTCAAATATCAGTTATTTATGAACAATTAGCTCTTTGAAAAGTAATACATATATCCTAATAGCAGCAACAACCATTAAGTCTGTAATGGGACCTAAGTAAGCCAATATCATTAAACTAAGTAGCAGGGCCTAATTAAAAAGATCAAATTGCGTTAGATATATCAAGTCAATCCACGAGCAGCCATAAAAGTCAGCAATGTGAGCTTTCTGGTATTATATCTTCTTCCTGGATGCTATTTATAGCCAAGCTGGTCAAATTACAAATCAAACAGTTGGGCGTGCTATGTGCCACATTCAAGACTGTAACATCATTTAATTGACGAGATTTGAATTCTTGAGGGATTACATTGGATTTCTGTTATTTTTCAATCCTTTAACTAGAATTTAAGTTAAAGCACCAGTTTTCAGTTTCAGATTGACCTTTATTAAAAGCGACAGCTGACATAGCCACGTTGCAATCATTTAACCAGGGCAGCAGAACAAGACTCTCCTTTTTTTCGTTTTCCAACAATTAAAGAATCTGTAACACAAGTTCACAGGCCTACACTACAACTCCGTTTGAACGACTTGATGAATGTTAAACCGACAAGTTGACTCTAAATTACAAATTTACTAATTGAAAGACAGGATGTTCCGGTCTAGATGAATGTAACCAAACGGGCATCCCTACTAATAAAATACAGCAAGCAAAGCATGAAGTTTGAATGTCATAGACTATTGTATGAAAAGCTATATTATTATATCATACTATTGACAGAAACAAGCCCGTAAGAACAGGGGGGAAATCTGCCCCCTAATAATTTTGACATTAATGACTAACGCAAAGCAATAAAAAAAAAAATTCAAGATAAAACAAGAAGTTACTGGTATGTTGTTAGGGCCAGTAAAATCAAAATTGTTTTATATATGCAGGAGCAACATTGAATTCAGTATCACCACCCTTCAGAATGAGTTTTTGCCCCCCCCCCCCTCCCCCCTCCCCCAAATATGAAATTACTTCCTACGGGCCTGAGAATCAAATTGTGGGAGTTTAGATTCCGATTAACACAATATCATTCTGATTGTATGAACCCACATGAATATCAATGCTGGAAGTCACATTATCAAATTACTCTTTCCGCACCGGACATTGTCAACTCCAGTAGGTTTTAAATATCCATACATATACATGTGTCGTAGTCTAATGATGTCTTTTCTGCGTGTAAAATTGGCTTTGATTCTTCAAATTAACGAGTTCTCCGTTAACTCGGAAGAAATTCAGACCAATAAATGGGGCGATTTAATATAAAGCACAGCAAGCTAGAAAAATGTTTATCACATAAAAGAATCTATTTTAAATTTGGTCGTTTCCGTCAAAGAAAACACCAGATTAACAACTGGATTGGTAACGTTAGAAACGTGGCGATATTAAATGTTTTTTTCTCCACAGCTGATGACGTATCACTGGTTATATTACTACCTGAAATGAAAAGAAAAATTAGGAATTAGATGAAACCAATGGTTCACAATATAAAATAAGACTAAGCACTAACAATCCGAACCATATGCGAATTTTGTGGCAAAACATTGGCAGTTTGTAGTAACAATCGTTTCGATCATGGTCTTTATTCAAAATTGGGTTTTAAACAAAGACATCCTATATGATAGCAGACATGAATATATTACATGTTTCAATAAAATTATGATGACGACCATAAAATTCTAAATTTTTGTAGTATTTATAGTGAAGTACTGTTCAGTGCTGTGAGCCCCTTCA
Source organism: Lottia scabra (assembly GCA_029955415.1). Classification (NCBI taxonomy): domain Eukaryota; kingdom Metazoa; phylum Mollusca; class Gastropoda; family Lottiidae; genus Lottia; species Lottia scabra. The sequence goes on along the minus strand of JARJEI010000021.1, from coordinate 2,468,770 downwards.
AAAATATGTGGCTTCTACTTGGTCCCAGCTAAATGGATCATAAAAACGTCAATGCTGTACCCAACAGGTACAAATCCCAAATTAACCTATCGAAATTCCTAAGTTTTATGGAAATTGGTGAAAATAAATTTACAACGCAATGTAAAATCAATCAAAGTTGCAAACAAAATATTGTACTTTATGATTTTTCTTTAAAAAAAAACTTAATCAATCAGATAACATACTTCCTAAGTTGTCACATTCCACTTATGAAAACATGCGTAAACAAATTTATGTTGAAGGGTGATCTGTTTCATATCAATCGCCAGAATTCATTTGGAGCAAAAAAGGAATTTATAAACAGAACATAATTCTTACAACAATACCGTCATTGAAACACTTAATTGAGCACTTCTGTGGCAATATTTTGTATAACTGAAACATATTATACTCTTTAAGTACTTGGCATCCAAAACTATTGTATGAATTCAAATTCATAAATCTTTGTTATTTACATGCCATTTTTGTTTGGTTACGTCGAACAAAATTTTGAATTTCAAAGTAATAATGTGTCCGTTGCTGCGGCGTTGGACGACCATACCCTAGTCACAGACACCAACATTTTGTGAGATAATCTAATCAGTATTAGTGTTCATGGCTTAAAATAAAAACTTATGCCTTCAAATCCATACGACTCGATAATTATCCTGGTTTGAAATTTAGCACTTCAAATCTAAATTCAAAACAAACGCCAATTGCAGCAAACGTTAAGTTTGGTTTATCCAGTCACATACCTTACAATGGTTTTGCTCTGAGCTTGGTGATCTTACAATGCTTTTGCTCTGAGCTTGGTGATCTTACAAAGTTGACAACTTGTATGGTGTGCAACAAAAATGTACTAGTTTTTGGAAAGTTTAGAAGGAAGGACAGAAGAGAGATGTAGCACTGAGTTTTCTTTTCCTTGATGCTTACACTGTGAAATTGAATTTAGAAAAAAAAATAAACATCTATATTTTACAAGGATAACAACTTAGGTTCCATGAGGACCCTTTCTCCCAGCTGGTCCTTGGCAATGTCAACAATACGTACAATTATCGAGTAACCTAATTTTTTTTTAGACAAAAGAGACATATGTTAAAGGGGGCCAGTCTTCATTTTTATTGGTTGATTTGGGTCTTGAATATATTTAAGTATCCTTCAGAAGCACTAGAAATGCACGAAAATTGCGTATTTCCTTCAAATATACCTTAAATTAGACATTTCTCCTTCTATTTCTATAGATAACTTTTCTATATTATTGCATAGTATCGCTAATGTGTAGTAGGGCATTATAACTTTCAAATGCTAATAATTATGGATGCACATGGATTTGAAGGCTCAAATTTCAATGGTGAGTTGTGATAACCAGTACTAAATTGCTGAGCTAAAAAATCCCCGTTTCTGAGACTTATCCAAATCGACCCGCGAAAATGAAGCCTGTGCCTCTGAAAGCAAGTACAGGGAAATTGTTCTATGAGGTTTTTTAGAAGGGATTTTTTTAATTTTCGTACAGTTTTAGTACTCCTGAAGACTGTTTACATATGTTTAGGGCTCAAATCAACCCAAAAATGCTTAACATTACCCTTTAGGTTGATTTGCAAATTCACATAATAAACGGACTACAGAGACTGTTGTGATTTTCCATGTTGTCCTGTAATATCAAAGGCTTTAGAAATATCGATCAATGTCATTTCTTTATCTTCAACCTATGAAGTTATTCCAAGTACGTAAGAAACATAATGATAGCCTTATAAACTCACGATTCAGGGACATGGATACTCTTATTTATTGTCTCTGATCACGTTCAAGATCAGCCACGACTCTTGAAACATTAAAATTTGCCTTCTTTACAGAATTGGCATGTATTATCAGAAGAAAAATGAATTTTATTTAATGCCTTAAAGGCAAGTAAATGTAAAGCAAAACATTTTTCTAAGACTTTTTCATAAAATAGAGAGACACAAGCACTTTGACAAACGTGATTTTCCATCCATGTGTACAGTAACATACCTGAATCACCAGCTTATGGTGTGTTCCTACAACTAATTACGCCTTTGGAACTGGATAGATTCAATTTTGCGAGTTTGAAAGAGATATCAATGCACTAATATTCACGGGATTTTTCAGGAAATTGGTACACAATTTTGGACATTTAAAAAGGGTTGTTCAGAATACAATTACGAGGATCCTGTGAAATTTATATACTTTAACTTAAGACGTTTCACAAAAAAAAATAAATTATATATATAGATAAATAATAAAATTTGTAGTCAGCATAAAAGTCCCTGAGTTTTGTCAGGTTGAATATTTATCTAATAGATTTTTATATGAATTTAATTTTGCTGACAAAGTCATTCACGAAAAGTACATCTTTCTTGACAAGGTCATACGATCGATTTAATCCCTTGTCCTATTTCTTAATGGAAATGTTGAAGACAACAATGCAAGGCCTTAGAATTATTAAAGGGATTATGTTGTCTTACACGTCTAAAGACCCACACCGCATTCCCCATTTGTTTAAAAATAACACATATTTTAACACACATATCCATTCCCGACAAATCGATTTTAGACATAATTTAATGTAAAGTGCGATCACTTTTCTTATTTTGGGAAACCTCTGCAGAACTGGGTAGGGCCTGACTTATACATTTAAAGTAATTTAACTCTACTGTTACGACCATGCATGAAATCAACTAACGAATCTAGGAGTGAATACTTTTACTTTCCATGACAAAAACTACTTGCAACTGCCAAATGAAAACAAAAGACTAACATCACTGGTCTTCCCATCGGATTCAATGAATTCAGCATTAACAAGAAAATAGAAACCATTTTCAAAGGATTCGTGATCACTACTTGGGTTCACAGTTGCCCTTTCTACTAGCGTATCCTGAATAAAAATTTATCTTTCCAGGAGTATCTTTACCTACTTACACATGGGTCGAATGCATTTCTTTTTTTCAATATAGAACTAACAACTATGTTTTATATCTCAATAATTTTTATATGAAACAAATTCTTTAAAATATTTGTAGCTATTTTGATATTTTGTTTAAATATAAATATAATCTATAGCAAATAAAGATATGACATATTTCAGTTATTGACGTTCATAAGACAAGATCTGTATTAATCTCTTTAGAAAGTAAGACAGAAACTTCAATTTATTACTGGAATAGCAACTTTGTTCCAGTTTCAGGACTACCATCTGGTCATTGCTATTGATCTTTTACAGATCTCCGTTTCCATATTCTGCAAGGTCGTCTGACACAATAGGAAAATGACTTCCTTGGTCACAAAAGGTCTACAAACCGACTGAAGAAATATTTAATATTCAACTTATGGCGTACGTGTTTACCCAAAAAACACAAATCCAGTAGACGAGGGAGGATGATTGTTTTTACCGTTCTTTATTTTTGAAGCTGCTCTATAGCCTTTAACGTAACATGCAACCTCCTTGTAGCTGTTTTCTCTCAAACAAATCATCTCCAAGCCACTGACTGTTAGTTAAAGTGCTACGTCTTTCGGATAGGCACCATATGCTACAGGATGTACACGGAAAGGCAAGGGATCGATCGACAGTTAAATATCGAAAAAAAAGGCTGATGCCACTTTCCTTACAAAAAAAAATGTCCTTTTCTATATTGCATTGCGATGGCCGTCCTCATTTTTAAAATTTCATTTCAAAAGGAATATCACATTTAACTTGTCTGAAACTCTTTTGTCACAACAAAATGTCTTATCCATTCTAAGACAATCTTCTTGTAATGATAGTATCTCTCTTCAAGTCATACAAGTTGGCATGATGATGGAAAGAAAATACTTAGACAGAAATCAGAAACCTAATCTGACAAACTAGTCGGAAACATGATGGTGGTCCGTTATCGTGCCACTTTATATGATCAATGTAAGAAGTTTTTGAAGGAGATCGGTCATAACTTGCTGACTCTATATCTGACCTCTGATAGTTATTATTGACGATACTTTCTGACTCTATATCTAACATCTGATAGTTATTATTGACGATACTTGCTGACTCTATATCTGACCTCTGATAGCTATTATTGACGATACTTGCTGACTCTCTATCTGACCTCTGATAGTTATTATTGACGATACTTGCTGACTCTATATCTGACCTCTGATAGTTATTATTGACGATACTTGCTGACTCTATATCTGACCTCTGATAGTTATTATTGACGATACTTGCTGACTCTATATCTGACCTCTGATAGTTATTATTGACGATACTTTTCTCACTCTATATCTGACCTCTGATAGTCATTATTGACGATACTTGCTGACTCTATATCTGACTTCTGATAGTTATTATTGGCGATACTTGCTGACTCTAAATCTGACTTCTGATAGTTATTATTGACGATACTTGCTGACTCTATATCTGACCTCTGATAGTTATTATTGACGATACTTTTCTCACTCTATATCTGACATATTATGATAGTTATCATTGACGATACTTGTTGACTCTATATCTGACCCGGATAGTTATTATTGACGATACTTGTTGACTCTATATCTGACCTCTGATAGTTATCATTGACGATACTTGCCGACCTATATCTGACCTCTAATAGTTATTATTGACGATACTTGCTAACTCTATATCTGACCCGGATAGTTATTATTGGCGATACTTGCTGACTCTATATCTGACCCGGATAGTTATTATTGCCGATACTTGCTGTCTCTATATCTGACCTCTGATAGTTATTATTGACGATACTTACTGACTCTATATCTGACTTATGGTAGTTATTATGGACGATACTTCCTGACTTTATATCTGACTTCTGAAAGTTATTATTGACGATACTTTCTGACTCTATATCTGACTTATGATAGTTATTATTGACGATACTTGCTGACTCTATATCTGACCTCTGATAGTTATTATTGACGATACTTGTTGACTCTATATCTGACCTCTGATAGTTATTATTGACGATACTTGCTGACTCTATATCTGACCCGGATAGTTATTATTGCCGATACTTGCTGACTCTATATCTGACCCGGATAGTTATTATTGCCGACACTTGCTGTCTCTATATCTGACCTCTGATAGTTATTATTGACGATAATTGCTGACTCTATATCTGACCTCTGATAGCTATTATTGACGATACTTGCTGACTCTATATCTGACCTCTGGTAGTTATTATTGACGATACTTGCTGACTCTATATCTGACCTCTGATAGTTATTATTGAAGATAATTGTTGACTCTTTATCTGACTTCTCATAGTTATTATTGACGATAATTGTTGACTGTATATCTGACCTCTGATAGTTATTATTGACGATAATTGTTGACTCTATATCTGACCTCTGATAGTTATTATTGACGATACTTCCTGACTCTATATCTGACCTCTGATAGTTATTATTGACGATACTTGCTGACTCTATATCTGACTTCTAATAGTTATTATTGACGATACTTGCTGACTCTATATCTGACCTCTGGTAGTTATTATTGACGATACTTGCTGACTCTATATCTGACCTCTGATAGTTATTATTGAAGATAATTGTTGACTCTTTATCTGACTTCTCATAGTTATTATTGACGATAATTGTTGACTGTATATCTGACCTCTGATAGTTATTATTGACGATAATTGTTGACTCTATATCTGACCTCTGATAGTTATTATTGACGATACTTCCTGACTCTATATCTGACCTCTGATAGTTATTATTGACGATACTTGCTGACTCTATATCTGGTCTCTAATAGTTATTATTGACGATAATTGTTGACTCTATATCTGACTTCTCATAGTTATTATTGACGATAATTGTTGACTCTATATCTGACCTCTGATAGTTATTATTGACGATACTTGCAGACTCTATATCTGGTCTCTAATAGTTATTATTGAAGATAATTGTTGACTCTATATCTGACTTCTCATAGTTATTATTGACGATAATTGTTGACTCTATATCTGACCTCTGATAGTTATTATTGACGATAATTGTTGACTCTATATCTGACCTCTGATAGTTATTATTGACGATACTTCCTGACTCTATATCTGACCTCTGATAGTTATTATTGACGATACTTGCAGACTCTATATCTGGTCTCTAATAGTTATTATTGACGATACTTGCTGACTCTATATCTGATCTAGGATAGTTATTATTCACGATACTTTCTGACTCTATATCTGATCTCTAATATTAAAAAAATTGATATAACTCAATTAAGATAGAGGATAGTTATTATTGATATGGTTGATCTGAAACTCGGTTAATCTATTTCTGACATTTGATGGTATTCATTTACGGAAGTAGGTTCCAAAGTTGTTACTTGTTATTTTTGACGAATGTCAACCTCTTGACTTTATATGTGAAATTTCTTTAAGATGTCTTTTGTTTCTGACCCTATGTCAACTGAAATAAAATACAGTTATCTGAATCATTAAATATAGTGACAGCCAATTTCGGACTATTAAGAAACCTGTCTTTTGATATCGATTTTGTATACGAACAAAAGCTTGACATAATAAAATCGCAGTAACCCATATTTATGAGAGACCTTTACGTCAAATTACTTGCAGAATGATTTGTTTGTACGTTATCTTTTAAAATAGCTGCCACTTAAGTTGTTCAAAGATACGCATACTGATGAACATTGTAAAATTTCGACAAGAGTTCTCTCTATTATTTTGACCTAATTATGGCATTTCACAGAATTTATCTCTTTTCAATAAGAGTTCCCTCCCTTAATGACAAAATATCATTGAGAGGCGGTGGTGCCAGACAGGGTGTGCTTAATCTTCTAGACACCCGGTACCACTTTCATTTTAAAATATTTACTCATTTATTGATATACTTCGTTATCTGCTACCTATGTACTGCCAATGTGTTTTACATGGAATGGTAATTATTTTATGGTTGGGATCGTTCGTTCTTGGGTATTATTATTGCATACACCAACTATAACTTTGGTTTTAGATAATTCAATAACAGATTAGCTATGATATACATGTATACATCATCCTTAACATGAACATTCCATAGCAAAATTAATGTTAGATTTGTCCATATAGTTTTGTTGATATTTGGCAGTGCGATTTTTCATACCCGGCTTCATTCTTCAAGTATATAATATGAATGAAACACTTAGCGATCTTTTGAAAGGCTATACTTTTCAAGGATAACAACAAAGATTCCCATCAGGATCTTATCTACCAGCTGGTTCTAGGACAAAACTCGTGAGGTTGATCTGTCCCTGATCATCCTTGCCCATTTACAGCAAATGACGTTTTGATTTTAAAGTACAAACTATATAACCGAAGGTTCCATGTATCATTGTATTCAATCTCTGTCTGTGAGTCCACTTCATAGGTCATCTACTTGACGTTCAAGATGCCTACTTGACTTTTCTAGAATACTTCTAGCTCACATTGAAGGTGTCAAAATGTGAAGTACAGTGTGATAGAATACAGGTTCAGAAATTATAAGAATCTTACAGTAGACTTAATCAACATTGCCGCTAGCATAATCTATGATAATTTGAATGGGAACCATTTGGGGAAATCTGGTCAGTGGATGTAGTCGACTCGATCGTAACGACGTCTTAAAAAAACAATCATTTGAACGGAGCAAACAAAAAAAAAGAAGAAATTTCTCTACTTTCATAACAGTGATTTAGCAATTAATGCATGCCTATTATTAGTCTTAGAAAGTCTTTGAGATGATAAAAATAAAATATGAACATTATGAACACACAATTCGTTTTTACAGAGGATCATGTTCAACCAAAATTGGAACATCTTAGTTGAACTTTTGGGGAGTGAAATGTGGTTTTATAATATGTAAACTTACAAAAGATTATACTTTTCTAAACATGCAATGACATTATTAGACACTTTTTTCAGCTTTCATACTTACAAATTATGTGAAATTTGGATTTCCATTGGTTTGTTATTTGTTTTAAACGATCTATGGACTGGAACTCGCTGTGTCCTTGACATTTATACAAGATAGATTCCAAACAAAGAGGCACTTCCATTAAATTCCTAAAAAATAAATGATCTGCTTTCTTAGCATTTATCTAGACTACAAGACTACGACATCCATTAGGAATAATGGGTCAATTCGGCATCAAGTTGAAAGGGATCCACTAAGCCAGGATTTTTTAATAAATTTTTGTAAAGGGCCGAATGAATTACTGCCAAAAAGAAGGGTCAAATAGAGCGCAATTCGCATAGCGAGAAGAGAGTTTTAGCACAAGGAGTCACTCTTGAGGGGCCATTTTAAGGGTGATGAGTGCCGGATTTGATCCGCGGGCCGCCATTTGAGAAGGCCTGCACTAAGCTAATGCTGGTATTTTGTCACTATATGGAGCACTATCTAATGTTCTCTTATGCTTCAATAGTCATGCGATCGAAGACATGTTCTCCGCTTAATAAAGCAAAAACTTTTGTAAGTTTGAACAGACTTTTCGTCTACATTCCTTACCTACAGGACTGCTCCACCGTTTTTATGTCTTCACCAGCTCTCGCGGTCATATTAGCCAGTTTGGCAGTACATGCGTGCATTTGTTCAATGGCATTTTTCGGACAATCGCTGTCCACTACTTCAAGAATCGCTGAAATGACAGAAACATAATCATCAGATTTCATGCACTACAGGGCATATAATATAGCCGGATACATGCCAGTCGACCGAAGAATCCCAGTTGTTATCAACAGGATCTTATCTCTCCTGCGACAGATCCTAGCCCACCATAATATTCGCTGCATGGCGTGTCTGTCCAATGAAATGCAGGAAAGTTGGAAGCATTCCATTTCTTACCCCGTGTTATCATTATGATAACATTATGTGCATATCATTCTGGTAACATGTTCATGTCATAACATAGTGTTTATAGCATTATAGTTTCATATCATTATAATAACAGTTCATAGCATTATGTTTATAGTATTATATCATTATAATATTAGTTATACAGAAAGTAATACAGACAGTACGCAATAATATCATGTTTTAAGCATTTGATTACGTTCCACAACACTGACATTATGTAAAACTGCGATTTTTAATTTCAAGAATAATTCTTGTTTTATTTCCGAGACGTGCATACCGACAACAAATCACAAGAATTGTCAATTTTACTGATATTCTATATCGCTTTGATGTGACCTAATTTTTATCCAACGGATATGATGACAAAAACTATGCAATATAATGATGTTTTGAATCTATATTTCAAGATATTATGATAGAAATTTTTTGATAACCTAAGATAATTTCATGAAAATAATGCATATTTTTTATATCGACGTAAATCTGGCAGGCAATTATTTGGCTTGTAATATTTGATTGCTTTCTGTTCAAAATTATTTTAAGGAACCTTTATTAAAATAAAAACACAAGTAAAATTTAATGAAATGGAATGGTGTTATAAGTCATGCCTTTTCTGTACCAAACGCCATACTGTACAATGATGGGTCTTTAATGTGCACAGCCTGTAGTACATGGAATCTAAGTTTATTGTCTGCTTCGAACTACGACACGTTTTGTCCATATCCAAAACCGATAACAATAATTTATACTATGTTCCGTTGCCATTTTGGTTCACAAAGTAAAAAGAAACATGAACTAAAGCGGGCAATGAACCGAGGCCCTGTTTGCTACAGGATGTGCAATTGAAAATTCCTTGACATTTTTGAAATTGGAAGGCATTGGTTGACCTCTAAAATTTAAAGGTCTTTGCTATTCACACAGCAAAGGTACAAATAGGCCTTGATGTAAAATCTCCATTAATTTTTAACTGTTTATATGAAATGTTTAAGGTTATATTGAATGCCAACGGCCTCTTTTCAATCTCTATTGTTAGTTTTCATTTTGTTGCGCTATTAACAGTTCTCTTCTACTTTTACCAATGCTATCAATAATAATATTTTGTCGTATTTAATTTCTTTTCAAGAGCTGTGATTTTAAGGTCATTGTATTATTTCTGTTCTTAAAGGACAAAAGCATTCAGTTTTGTGTTGCAACAAAGGGTCTCTTTTTTTCTTTCCTGAAACATGCTTTTACGTGATGGAAAAAGTGGATACGCCCACTTCCCTGATAACTTTTAAGTATATCAAGGGCGCTCGCTAATTTTTATCATATCTAACCTGTCAAAAATATTGATATCTTTAGATCACAAAATTAACCAAATCAAACTTTACCAAACCCTTCATTATAAATCATAACACAAATTTTCAATCAAATCATATGAAAACTGCAGTCTCTATCGCGTTCATAAGTCAATTTCGAAGATCAAGGGCAATAACTCATAATCCACTTTATAAAGTCATTGACAACATTGTGAAAAGTACATTGGACTTTCTGTCAACTACAGGGGTTGGGGCTTGTTGAGTAGAGATCCCAGCATTATCAAGAGAGCTCTCAACACAATTCATTTTAGAACTCATTTTAGAAAAAAATATAAAAATGGGAGGTTACAGTCGGACCCGCCTCGAATCTGTCCACCACATCCCGAAAGAAACACGGCGGCCTTTTTTTTTACACTATTCCTCCCACCATCTGATGGTTTGTCATAGCTTTGATGTTCTGAATACAATAAGGTGTTCGGATTATGTAAACAAATCTTCGATATGTTATCCTGTAAGCGGGTACACATGTCAGGAACAGAATGAATGAATTGGCCTTGTTGGATTTATATCGGTTGAAGGGGAGATAAGATCCCACCATCTGATGGTTAGTTAAAGCTTTGATGGTCTGAATACAATGAGTTATTTCGGACTATGTAAACGATTAACATCTCCAATATGTTCTTGAAATGTTTACACAATGTTATGGAAACAGATGTTCCTTGATCAATTATCAAGTCTTGTAATCTAATTATAGACAAAACCAGTGATTAAAACGTGATGGATTTTTATCTTCCAGATATGATAAAAATATTATCAACTGACAGGTTTTGAGAGCTTCCGAGTTGTTTACCTTTGCACTACATGATAGATTTGCTGATAACAAACTGAGCGCACCGACAACTGAAATTTCAGTTTGTTCGTAGACTTGATCAGTCTCATTTTTTCGGGTACGAGCGTTTCGCAAATATCGATTGTAAATTTTCAGCGGATCACAAAAGATGCTTTTCAACACGTTTCCTTTTAGGATTGTGCTTAAGCATTGCCCTTCCTGTGATATTTGCAAAAAATCATTAAAGGACCAGGGCTTGCCAGGCAAGGTAACATACGCCCACTGGCAGCTGTCGGAAATGATCGTATCTTAATAAGGGATAAAACAAATGTTATTATATTAAAAGTCAAGGGCAATAACTCAAAAACTGTTGATCGAAAATAAATCAAGTTAGAACTTGTTCGGGATCTCATTAATTGCAATGATCACACAAAGTTTCATCAGAATCGGTTAAACATTGTAGCTTCAAAGCTGATCAAAAACCTTTTTTTGACACATTTCGACAAAATTAAGGGTAATGGCTCAAAAACTGTTCATCAAAAAGTTAGAACTTGTCTAAGATGTTATCAATTGCAATGATCACACCAAGTTTTAATAAAATTGGATGAAAACTGTAGCTTCTATCTATTGTGCTAACGAACAATTTTTGACTAGTTTTATCAAGGTAAAGGGCAATAACTCAAAACCCGTTCATCGAAAATACGTCAAATTCGAACAAGACCGAGATCTTATCAATCTAAAGAAGCATACAAGTTTCATCAAAATCAGATCAAATGTGTATTCTATAGAGTGCTCACGAACCAAATTTGACGCGTTTGTACAAAGTCAAGGGCATTAACTCAAAACTCGTTCATCAAAACTACGTCAAATTTCATCTTGACAAGCATACCAAGTTTCATCAAAATCAGATGAAAAATGTAGTCTCTAGAGTGCTTACGAACTATATTTGACGCGTTTTTACAAAGTCAAGGGCAATAACTCAAAACCATTTCGTCGAAACTACGTCAAATTCGAACATCAAAATCAGATGAAAACGGTTCTCTCTTAGAGTGCTCACGAACTAAATTCGGTGCGATTTACCAAGTCAAGGGCAATAACTCAAAAACCATTCATCGAAGGACTTGACCAAGATCTTATCAATGTTAGAGATTGTATCAAGTTTCATTAAAATCAGAAAAAACTGTAGTCTCTATAGTGCTCACAAGAAATGTTGACGGAAGGACCGACGGACAGGGGCGACGACAATATACGACCACATATTCAAATAGGCCAACCAAAACTACCTTAAAATGAACATTTCATTCTCGAACTTGGTTAATAAGAGTACATGTATTTTATTCATCAGTGGACTTACCGGTGTCATAACTAAACAACATTTTGAAGTTTATTTTATTTCTCAGAGATAGATAGTATTTCTTTAAATAAATTCGCAAAATCGTCAAATTAACGTAAAATTTATACCGGTTAAGATTTATCTAATTCCCTAGATAAAAGACCGAGACAAATATTTACTGGTCTTGATACTTTTCAAGAACAGTTTATATCTAAGACAATTACATAGCCTTATAGAATAACTTAAAAACAGACGGCTCCCAAAGGGATTTGGTAACGACACAATTAGAAAACTTTAACTTATCTATACACAATTATATACTGTATTATTAAGTCTATGAATGTAAGTCAACAAATTCAACTCCTTTTTGGCACAAGAATCACAAGCTGATGCTTAATGCTGTTAAAAAAGCTCATTCTTTAAGCTTGCATCGTTCTATCAATTATTGCTAATTACATTTAAAGATTTCAAATTCCTTGGGCAATGATCGTGTATCATAAAGCATAAATTGTGACGAATTTTTTTTCATGAACGCCAGTAAAGTGAGTAATTCTTGTTTGATAAATTTCTTATATCTCCGTTACACGAAATCCAATACTGGACAATCTAGATCATAAAAAGATTGTCCGATTAGAATGTTTTGTTCATGTTTTGAATCCTCCAGTGTGCAGATATAGAAACATCTATGTCCCAGTGTTTGATGGTCGCTCTTAGTGTCGCGCAAGGGCTAGTCTAGTTTTAGCACTGATTATCTTCCATAAAGATAAGAACGAATTTTTATTTTATTAGATTATCCATTGTCCAATGTATAACCAGATTGTTGTTAATTATTATTAATTTTATATAAAATGATATTGGAAGTTAATCAACACGTAGAATATTGAAGAAGGTACATTATATGGTGTTTGATATCGGTCATAGGTAGTAGCTACTAAGGTGTGTTTGCTTGATTAAAAAGTAACACTACCTCCGTTTAAATAGATTTATAATGTCCGTTTCATACCTTCTGGGTAATCAGAAGGTGTAAAATGAAGCTGTCAGTGATTTCATTAGAGTCAGAATGTGCGATTGTGACCTAATTGGTCAGCTCTGTTTTGGAACTACAGGAACTTCGCATATTGAATATGAAATTAGAATTGGACAAATGAAAGCTCTTAATGTGCCTTAAATTTCTGTATCCTGAGAGAAATCAAATTGCATAAGGACGCTTCATAGATTTACAAAGGCTTGACAATCTATTATCAATTTGTGTAAATCTGTTTCGAATTTCTCTATTCAAAGGGATATTAGATTTATCAAAACGCCTGTTTTCACTCAAGCAGCTAGATTGGTATAAATAATATGTTATCGTTTAAAACACTGGTACTGTATAATCCTCAAAGGAACGCATGATAAATACCCTGTCTCATTTATCAATAGAAAGGATCTTATCTTCAATTTTAGTATTCTCTAAAGCATTAGAAAACCAACATATGTCAATCAGAACCGTTATAATGATGCAAATAGGCCAACCAAATCCAACATATGCTCGTAAGAACAATCCATGACCCAAATTCTCGTACGTGCAAAAGTTCTACACGTGCAAACCAGCACGTTCTAATCAAAATTGTCAAGCGCCAGCACATACAAAACTGTACACCGCATGTTAAAGAGGCACAGGCTTCATTTTCGCGGGTCGATTTGGATAAGTCTCAGAAACGGGGACTTTTTAGCTCAGCAATTTAGTACTGGTTATCACAACTCACCATTGAAATTTGAGCCTTCAAATCCATGTGCATCCATAAATATTAGGATTTGAAAGTTATAATGCCCTACTACACATAAGCGATACTATGCAATATATAGAAAAGTCATCTATAGAAATAGAAGGACAAATGTCTAATTTAAGGTATATTTGAAGGAAATACGCAATTTTCGTGCATTTCTAGTGCTTCTGAAGGATACTTAAATATATTCAAGACCCAAATCAACCAATAAAAATGAAGACTGGTCCCCTTTAAAACGAAAAAAACCTCAGATTTAAGTCCAATAATATCCATTTTAAATTTCATCAAAATCGGTAGAAAACTAAAAGAGTAACAGCATATTCAAGTTTTTTGGGCAAGGGCAATAACTCTATGTATAATATGTATACACAAACCGAATTTCATTTAATTCCATCAAAAACTCTAGTTTTTATAGCGTTTACAAGCAAAAGATAACGGACGGACGGACATTGTTGAGGACAATATACGTCCATATAGAGAGATATTGGCGTATTAAAAGCGCAAAAACCGACTTTATGCTTATTTGAAAAATTATTGACAAAACGCAGATCATTTTCCAAAAATCAATCAAGTTAACGACACAATGAAAGCGTCAGCGATTTTCGGGAGTCTGCAATACATTGACAAGTGGGATCATACAGAAACTTCTGATCAGGCGTTTGTAGAAAGAAATAACCCAAGACTTACCTAATATTATCAAACTTTTAAAGGCAAGAGTAGCTCCTTGTACACTGTGTAATATGTTCATCTTGATATCAACTCCTTGTCAGATTGGCGTCAGTCTGAATCCAATTATAACATCACACAACCAAACACTGTTTAATTCTTCCGTTAACAAACGTGTAAGTTTACATCCACTCCTGATGAATAACATTGGAATAAAGCATGTGATTTGTAAACCAAATCTGTTGTACTTCACAAAGTTGAAAGACCATCACGAACGCTTGTATATAGTATCAGTGCCAGCGTTCTTCTTCGAAACAATCGTTTATATTGTAAACACTTAAAGTTGTTGGCTCTGTTGAAAGATAAGAAACAGAAGTGTGATGATTGATAACATGCATTACATAGAATTAAATCTAAAGTAGTTATCTCTGCTGATATAAAACTACATTTGTGAACTGCATTGGTCAATTTAGATTTTTAGGTCAATTTTACGCATGTCGAAATGAAATGAATTTGAGTTCTACGTTACGAGCGAGCGTCAAATGAAGGGACTTTTGCAGAGAGAGGACAGAGGCATTACTCTCGTTTCGATTTCCAAAGGCTTGGAGATCTTTAACGTGCACAGCCTGTAGCACACGGCGTCTTATTATTTATTGTCCCATCCAAACGACTACTTGCATAGGTCGAGATGGGAACTTTTTCAAACCGGATTATACTTGGCGATTTTGAAAGTTCCCCTGAAAACTGTTTCTTTGATAAAACGGATATATTTGAAATACATTTGGAGTCTCTAATATCAATTTAGTATCAACTTTTAGAGGAATAACAGGAAGCTTCACGCATTTTAATTCAACTAACACAAAACTATAAAAGCCATCTCGTGAATTATTGAGAGCAATATATTACAAATGATACTTAAACGGTTGTTATTGTCGGTGATGTTGTGAATATGATACATGTATTACAATAATGGATATTTTAAATGGAATTGTCTACATGCACGCATTTAGTCGATCTGACCTTTACAAATGGGATAAGGGTATAAGGAAAGACGACCAGAAATATAAGAAATATGACCAAATAATATCGTACGTAGACTTGGTTATTAAGTTGATTTCCGCAATATTATTTTTCTTTATAAATTCTCTGATTTTGTCGACTTGGTTATTAGACTGATTTCCGAAAAGTTATTTGTCTATATAAATATTCATTGATTACTTTTTTCAGGTTTCTTCAACACAGATGGTCTAAGTGTATTGTGCTATCCAACTTGATGCTTGGTCTCAGTGTGTAGTGTGCTATACGACAGACTTAGTGCTTGGTCTCAGTGTCTTGTGGTATCATATAGCCTTAACGTTTGTTCTCAGTGTATTGTGCTATCCGACAGTCTTTAAGATTGGTCTCAATTTTGTGTGCTATCCGACAGCATTGACGCTTAGTCTCAGTTTTAATTGAGAACGGGCAAACGCCATGCAGTGTGCAATGAGGGAAATTTGGCCAGAACAGCGGTATTAGGCTGCTCTTATTTTCGATATCCAACTTTCGTGCACAGCCAATAGCACACGAGACCTCAGTTTATTGTCCCATCCGAACGACTAAACGCTTTTTCCATGTCAGCCCCTCCGACCTGCATCACTGACAGGGGGAAATTGGGAATGACCTTAACAACATAGCCAAGCACTTTAAACCAGGACGTGAATGTCTACTTTGATTCTGTAATACAGAACTAAATTAATGTCTATACAATTAATTACACAACAATGTTTTTCACGAGTATCAGACACGTATCAGTCTGTTTTTAAATCCTGGATGTTAAGACACGACCATGTCTCACAAGCTTGTAAACAAACCACTTGAACCAGTAAAAAAATAGAACCAAGATTATGCCATTTTGTAATTTGATTGACATTTCCAGAAACGAGAACAGAAAAAAAGCAGAACGGAAATCAGAAGGAAAAACATTTATTTACATGAATGGATTTGTTAAACTGTCATTTTGTTACACAATCATGTAATTTGATGTGCGTTACAAGCAACGAAAGTAAAAGTAAAGCATCCATGTCAATGAACTGAATTAGGTTTACGTCTTACGTATATGGCTGTAAAAATATGATACTTGAAACATACGTCCATCGTCATAAGAATACAAAAAATAATACAACATTGAAATCAGAAGGGACAGGAGACGACTTGGTTAGTCAACTAGGGTCGGTTCAATAAATAGATCTGTGCTTTTTGAAGTGAAAATTTTTTTCGCCATATTTTACTTCTGTTTGGTGTAGATGTCGGTTGGGAATTGATATCTACCCTTTATTATGATATTTTTGGGTATATTCATTATCCTTCAAACGACATGAATATGAGATGTACATCGCATAACATGGAACGCTAGATGCTGAACACGTTAAAGATCCTAGGCAGTTGGAAATAGAAAAGCCCAAACTAGGACGTAAAACTCAATTCCATTTTATTTTTTTGTATCAAAGACGATTTAGTGTTATATAATATATATTGTAAAGCACAAGTGCCATCCTATTCTATGACATAAAATAATTATATTAAAAATGGAAGGCTACAGGCTTAACACGTTAAAGATCTTGGGCAGTAAGAAATAGAACAGCCCAAACTCGGACGTAAAACTCAATTCCATTTCATTTGTTTTTTGTATCAAAATTCAAAATCATTACGGATAAAATAAAAAGATTCTCTCGATTGCCTGGGTTCAATTTCAGCTCATCACTTAAGTTGATAATGCATAAAACATCAACGAGTTAGCATTATAATTGCTTCCCAGTGGCAATATTTTCTTGTCAATGACCAAAAAATATCAACATTCTACATTGATTTATCATCATCCCTCTAATCTAATATAAGCGATTCAATTTGTCCAATTTGGATTTCATTTCATTATACCAGAAAAACAAGACATCAGAGAGCTTCAATAAAAAGTAGAGTGAAATAATTGTTATTATGTATTCATGATAGGAAGCCGGATTTTCGAAAATACTCCTGGGAAAGAGAAAATAATGTACGTTTACTACTTTACTACTCCACGTTTGGGAAATGGTTCATGCTCGAAAGGCTTCAAACGTTTATGATTCCTGATAGTTGAGTGGAATTGGTGCTACTTATGCCATCGTCCCACACATTTTTCCTCGCTTATTCATGCCATGGAAATGGGTCATATCCGTTATCTTTTACTTTAGAAAATAATCATTTAAAAAATTAAGAACGAGTTATTTCCCTTGATTTGTGCAGCGGTTGTTAATGAGATTAATTTTCATGTCCATTTTAATAAACCCTACTTTATGATCATATTGGAAAATAATCATATTAAAAATTAGGCACGAGTTATTTCCCCTGACTTAAGCAACGATCGAAAACGTTATATTGTGTCGCACACGTGCCACATTTGCTTTCCATGTCTCATTCAAATGGACCTACATTGGAAAATAATCATATTAAAAATTACGCACGAGTTATTTCCCTTGACTTAAGCAACGATCGAAAAAGTTATAGTGTGTTACACAAGTGCCACATATGCTTTCCGTGTCTCATTCAAATAGACTATATTTCGCGACCTACTTTGGCAAATAATCATATTAAAAATTAAGTACGAATTAATTTGACTTAAGCAACGATCGAAAAAGTTATATTGTGTTGTACAAGTGCCACATTTGCTTCCCATGTCTCATTCAAATAGACCATATTCCGTGACCTACTTTGGAAAATTAACATATTAAAAATTAAGCACGAGTTATTTCCCTTAACATTGACAACGATCGAAGAATTTATAATGTGCCAATACACATTTGCTTCCCGTGTCTCATTCAAATGGACCATATTCTGTGACCTACTTTGGAAAATAAAGATATTTAAAATTAAGCGCGAGTTATTTCCCTTAAGTTGGACAACGTTTGAGAAAGTTCGATTTTTTGTCAATGGTGTATAGACGAGTCTCACTTAACGTTTGTATTCAAGTACGTACTTGTCCCCAAATGGGATAAGTCACGCAAATTTAATCCGATACTTTCTTTTCAATGATGAAAGAAAGCTGTAATTGAGTACTCTTTTTTAATAAAGTTATCCGTATTGATCCAAATATAGAAGCGTTTTTTACTTTCGGAATAACGTTTACTTACAATCGTTACAAGTAATATTATACATACAGTACCGTGCAATATATATTCGTACAAAATGGCGTTTTCATTGAAATCGCTCTACGACCTTACATACTTTGACATCGCTTGGAAATTATTATAATAAAGGGGGGAAAACCATCACCTATGTATCAGAAATGTTGGGCTTGTACAAGAGTATAATTAGCAAATTTTAAGAAGCGTGTAGAACGAAGGGGGTACAGCCAGGATGAAAAAGGCTACCTATTTCTTAGTACGAATATATATTGCACGGTACTGTAGTCTAAAGTTGTAACTATTTGAGCCTTTTTTTTTTTAAAATTACTTTATTGTAATGAATGATCGTAAGTGTTTACATCACGCAGTTTCTGCTTTTTTCAATTGCGTAAACCCGAGTTTTCACATTTATCAAATAAATTACTTAGTTGTTACAAATCCCATGATGAACATTGAAGATCATTTTTTTCAGTAACATTTGTAAAGTACAGTAAGTAGAGTATAACTCGATGTTATAATACATTATTAATAGATGAATGTAAACTTCTCTCCCTCTGCCAAGTTTTTCATAACTTAATATATTGTACTTCATATGATTTAAATTTTTTTTAGAAACTTTTCTATTTAGCCACCACTGTATTGCATGAATACGTTGGTTAGATTCTGAAACAGTTGAAACACACTACGGTTCTTTATCTACTGTATGTGGTAAATCAAATTGTCAAATGATTGTTAAACTTTTAATGAATAAATGGGTCACTTCCTTGGAGATTTATCAATTTCTGATAGGAGGAAAAAGATGGTTAAGTTCCCAAATTTATAACAGGTACGAGTTATTTCCCTTAATTGAGCAACGGTTTTATCTTGTTTATAAATACAAATCTTTTAATGAATAAGTGAACAATTTCGTAGACCATTGCTTATTGGATGAATAAATATAGCAAAGTTCCAAAATATACAACAGGTATGGGTTATCTCCCTTAAGTTCTCTTGCGTAGAAATATATAGAATACAAGATTTAGCAAATACAGATGGAAAAAGTGGGTTGGTTTAAAATATAAAAATAGCGATGGCCATCGTAATACGCCCACTTATATAATGGCAGCCAATTCGTCCGGGGTGTTGACAAGATTGGTCAGTAAATGAAAGATTCTGAGAATGACATTTTCACTTTTTACAAGAGTAAAACCATGGGTTCAAGTTTCCTGGAAAAATCAAATATGTCACTGAAATATGCATACAACAAGGGCAACCACCGTATAGGTTCCACCCATCCATGATTAAGAGCAGTCACATAGTTGATTATGTTTCTGATTTTCAATAAGAAGTATCCGAAGGTCAATACAAACAATAACAGCCAGTTTCCTAAAAATCTGATATTCAATAGGGTTTAGCCTAATGTCAATACAAACACTCATACCAAGTTTCATCATAATCGATCAAGAAACAAGGTCTTTATGGTGTCCACATGATATTTTCAAAAGCAAGGGCAATAACCCATGAAATATTTTTCGATTCGTCTGATTTTCAATAGGGTTCATCCTTGGGTGATAACAAACACTCACAGCAAATCCATCAAGAAACCAGCTCTCTATCGTGTCCACAACAATTGTGGACAGACAGACAGGGGCGACTACAATATACGCCCACATTAATGTGTGGGCGTATAAAAAGGTGTATTTTCCTTAAGATGAACAGTGTTCGCTTTTCTTGTGTAGAAATGTATAAATAGGTTATGTGACAATAATAAGTTATTTATCTATAGTTTGACATTATATCTATCTATATTAAGAAGCTGTTCAAATGTTTTAAAAACTCCTACTTAAACCGATATTTTGCACTACGAACACATTTCAAAGATTCATTTACAGTTGGAAATAAAACAGACAAAGGCAACGATGGCTAAATGAGTTAGATGCTTGCGTGTCTAACTTGAGTGTTTAGACTTCGTGATGATAAAGTGGGATTTTTGGCCCCCAATCAGTGATGTAGGTTGGAGAGACTCGATCTTTTTTGGATTATCCGTACCCATTTACAGCTGGGTTGACTGGAATTATGACTGGTCATCGGAATTTCATACCGCGATCGAAAACCGAACTCTCAAACACAAGGACCATCATTTGCTCGTAGGCTATTCCAAAACCCTATATATTTATGTAGATATATAGGGCTTTGGGCTATCTAGCAAATGACGTCATGTTTGTGAAGAACAACGCATTAACCGATTATGCTATAGAACCCCACATACAATCATTATAAACACCCTTGTAGGCATAATTTCTCTCGTTATACACCGCATTGCTGTACTTTTTTTTTTAGCCCACTGCTGCATTTTCTGATCATTTTTACGTTCTACTTTTCTGCACCTATATTGGCTAATTGAGGACGGGCAAACGCCATGCAGTGTGTAATGAAATAAATTTTGCCAGGACAGCGGTATTAGCCTGCTCTTATTTTCGACTGTCGATGGATCTTTAACGTGCACAGCCATTAGCACACAGGGCCTTGGTTTATTTCCCATCCGAACGACTAGACGCTTTTCCATGTCAGCCCCTCCGACCTGCATCACTTACAAAGGGAAACCGGGTTGAAAAATCCTAAGGTAACCTATCATTTTCTGATCAGAAGTAGAAAGGTAGCACGTAAACCTCAATTACATTGCCTAGTGCCCTACTTTTCAGAGAAAATTAATCATGACATTTTGTTTTCCGGGAATTCATTTACTCTTTCATTTTGACTTGAGTAGGCTACCAATGTGCTTCATCAAACATAAGCGATAAATTGAACAAGACAAAATGATTATCTTCCACAAAACGCGAGCAAAAAAAAAAAAATGATTTCAAGTATTTCCAAAGGTTGGTGTCCCTACTTGTTAGCATTATTCGAATTGGTTTGTACACTGAATCAATGGTAAGAAAATAAAAGGCGGTTTTGCCTCCTATATTTCAATTCTGATTTGACGCTTTTTTTGCTTAGAGCATATTAAGCAGTAAAGTGGTACCATTGTTTTTTCAAATATATTAAAACTCAGTTTTTGGAAAATTAATTTTAAGAGGCAATTCATACCTTAACGCTAACAAAATGTATCGGATTGTCCCCCGTATTGACTAAGAAGTCGGCGTAATTGCACTCAAAATATTTTAGCACTTGAAAGAAACATAGTAATCCATAATAAAAAAAAATTAAACGCTTGTTTGTGTAACAGATTTACAATTATCTCTGTTAGTCTTGTATTGACATAACAGCGGAAAAAAGATTAATGCATTACCATTCCAAACATGTCTTGCTTAATAACAAAACTAAAGACGTTAAATATAAAGATAAAATTTATTTTAATTCAAACCTTCTCAATTTATTTTTTTAAGGGCCAAAATCATTTTATGAAGAAAATCCAAGGGACTAAAGAGCTTGGCTAGCATAGACGTTTTTTTTTCATCTGACGCTTTTTCGTGTTCTTGTTTTGTGTATGTTTAACAGCTTTCTCTTCTAGATACCTGATACGACTTTTCATTATGTATGATTGATATAATTCCTCATGTGAAAAATTCATAAGCTGTTACCTATGTTTCGTCAAAATGTCTTTTTTGATTTCGAGTTTTGTTTTGCGGTTCGGATCGTTAGTACTTGGTTTCTTTATGGAGAAGAAAGCGTTTTAGCGGAGGGGTCACTCTTGAGGTCCTGCTCTAATGTATGATAATCGGATATCACCAATAGAACATTATCAGCCTAATCCGTGAAGGGTCACTCATTAAATCTTTCTGGCTCAACATATCGAACCTCGGATTATATTATAGACTTTAAAAAAAATAATAAATTTAATTGGCAGGTCGATATAGGAATTAACGATTATATTACTGTGACGAAAACACGTATACGATCAAAAAATTGAGATTCAATACCTTTGTGTGGGAGAACAAATTCCTTAAAGGAATAAACTGATTTTTTGAATTAGACTAAAGATTTCCAAACTTGTGGAATATGTCCTTGAGCTTATCTGAAAGTTTTTAAAAAAAAAGTTGCCAAATGTTTTTTTTTATCCGATCAGCATTTTCTAATAAGCTCAACTTTAATAATTAAGACCGCTATGTTTTTAGTTAGTTTTAAAAAAATATCTAATATACACATTTCAGCAAAATAGTCGACTTTTTGCGGAGAAATTTGTTTTCTACTTATTCTGAAAGTTTCGTCTAAAATAGCGAGTCGTTTAAGGTCCAATTATAAAGCTAGTTGCTTCATAAGTACATTCCATTTTATAACCCTTTTAAATCAATCAAATATTTAAGTAAATATTATATTTTCGAACACTTCTATACTTCAGAATTCTACATACTCTCGCTTTGAGTACTTACCTAATTTTGAAAACAACCTTTGTCCAGATTAACCACTTAATAGTGACGCATTAGGAACAACTCTCCAAGTTAAAGTCGTTTCCAACAAAAAGCATTAATTTTTTCCGAGCGATTAACGACTGGTTGGAATTAAGTGAAATGGATCCTAGAAACATCAAATTATTAGAAAAATAAATTTCAAAATCTCAGAATTATTAGTCACAGAAGTACGTCCATCAAACCACAACGACCAAATCTTAATATTCAATACAGTGATACATTTTCCATATTAATAACTTCACCATGGTATGTCACATTCTAAAATAAAAATATGATGACCGTGTTTCGGAGATTGTTCTAATATATCTGTTTCTTTGTAATTCAGTCCACGATCGTCCAATCGGAAGCTTGCAGTCATTCACAACCAGTTCCAATTCACCTCTAATCAAGCTACTCGTAAGAAAATTTACATGTACTGACAATGATCCAACCAGAAGCGCATTGAGGAGTCATACCATCAAAGGCAATGTCAGTTCCCATAAAATCATTTTAATTCGACGAGAAAAAAGCAGTATCCCCAAAGCATTAGAGTTAGGACTAAGGAAACCAATTGGCCCACAGCTAAGTACTGTTCAGTCTGTCCCTGGATCTAAAAACACCATAACACCAACTTCCTGCAAACGCCATTTAGTGCTGTTGTCCTCAACAAAAGCTGGGTAAACTTCAAAGTCTATCAAAATCCATTTTGTTGAAAGTTTGAAAAAATAAACTTTTTCCGTTTTCGCCTGAAACAGTCGTAGGGAATATCAAACTTGCATTCTGTACAAAAATTATACCTCTAGGATCAAAATTGGCGAGGTTATGACCATTTTAGTTTTGGGTGTGTTATTTCCCTTTTTTAATAAGAGTAGAGTAAAGGCAAAAACTTTGACAGGCTGCGACTCAAAAACTATCAACGATGGAATGTTGCCATTTGCACTGCGTGTGCTCATCAATATCAACTTATATTGTGCCAAATTTGAAACTCTTATCGTCAACGGTCTGGGTGCCAAAACAGTTTTAGTGTCGCCAACTTCCTGCAAAACGCCATTTAGTGCTGTTGTCCTCTACAAAAGCTGGAAAAACTTCAAAGTCGATTTTCTCGAAAGTTTGAAAAAATAAACTATTTCCGTTTTCACCTGAAATGGTCGTAGGGAATATCAAACTTGCAAACTTGCATTCTGTACCAAAATTATACCTTTAGGATCAAAATTAGTTAGGACCATTTTAGTTTTGGGGTCGACCTTTCCACGCTTGTATGTCGGGGTTGGTGTGGAATCTGATATTGTAAAACAAAATATCAAAAAATGAATTAGAAGTGATTAAAAGACATATAGAGAGTAATGAACAGTCATGTTTTTCTGTTTCAGATTGGGCTAATCAAGATGCGTATGATGAAGGGGAATTATAAGGGAAAGGTTTTCCAAATACGAGGAAAGGTTAAAAAAAAAGACGAGTGCGACAAAGGAACTACACTCTAAGGCACTGATCATTTACCCTAGGAGATTATGACCACAAGACCACGGGCATAAGCACATTAAAAACAGCAAAACTTGGCCGTTTTTATGCTTTAATTCTGAAATAAACATTTAAATTCATTAACGAAAAAACAGGTTACACAGATATAGTTCAGAAGGTCTGAAACCGGAAAAACATAATATGCGACTTCCTTGGATCGAGTCCAACCATCAAACACGGAAATGGAACGACATGAAAACATTGTGTTGTGAGCAACCAAATGACATCCGGTGTAATCTCACGCCTGTCAACACCATACACTCGATATTAATAACCAGCACTAGAATCAGCTACAAGACATTAGAAAGTCTTAATAACAACGACTCATTACTTTAATTCTACAATACAACTTGTTGAGAATATAAATAATTGTTGGTTTTATCACCCTGTGACAAATTAAACCGCTGTTTTTATATTATCTTTATTCAATAAACTAACCGAATAATCGACCATTATTCTTTATATCAACATCTTATATTCTATTCTTAGTTTAAAGAAACGCTTCGCACTTGTTTTGTCTGAAAGGTATTGTAAAGTGATTTTTTTATGTAATGGGGAACACTGATGGCGACCATTTGCCCCCATTTTATTTTCAGTAAGTCGTCTGAGGTTCTTGCTCTTCTTCTTCTCTTAATCAATGACTTTCTGTATTATACAAGGATTCTCTTAGAATGCACTGGTGTCTAGTCTAGTATTACTCTTAGTGGTCAAATTTAGAATCTTTCTTGCCAGCCAGTCCTGATTCAAGATTCTAACCCCTTTAAAGCTTAAATAAATCTAAATAATTTTAGCCTTCCGACAATAATAGTTTATGGATTTGGAGTCGGAAGCATGAAACTTATCGTTTGGCAAATAATATAAATATTTTTGTTCTCGTTGACATTCATTGACCTAAAATTGATTAAAGAAATAAAGGGCAGCTTTATGTCTTATTTTTGTTACCTTTGCCTAATAGCAATATCATTATAGTGTTTTACCAGTAGGTTTTTATTTTTTTATTATTAATGATGCAAATGGAAAAGACTATTAACTTGTAAAGCACATATGCCAACCGCGACACCACCACGTTTAATAGAAGTGTTAACCATGATGACGAAATTGCTCTCATTGCACATTGCATGCAAGGCACGTATTCGTTATTGGACTGAGATAAAAGAAAATGGTAGGACGTTACATACAAATCCATTCCAATGTCAAAACACACCAGGAAAAAAAATTAAATCGATCACTTTAGTAAAAAAACAATATTGAGCCACATAAAATTCTGTTTGTGTTTTTAAATAAAAATGAAGTCATTGTCTTCTCATCTTTCTTACATTAGAACTAAATTATTTACCAAAGCATGGATTTTTTTCTTTCCAGAACAAAAACTTGTTTGATTGATTTTGTAAAGTCAACCTCTTTCCGTGTCTTCTTGCATAAGCCAATGCTCCCAGGACAAAGAAGCTAGAATAGTTGAAAGTACATACATCAACTTGTGTACTTTAAGACTAAGTTTGAAATTGGCCAAAACGCGTATGGATAATTACAATATCTGCTCATGTTCCTAATGTTGATTTGCAAAATGGCATTCTTAGGGCAGTGAACTCATTGGTACAAGTTTGATTAACTTTAGTTACTATTTACCATACATCTTGGAAGAAATTGAGGTCACTAAAAAACAAGTACAAGCAAAACAATATCGTTAATCGCATCCAAATTCATGACAAATTGGAGAGAAATAGTTGTGGACTACTCCAAAGAGAAGTACCATCACTGCTTCTGTTATTTAAACCAATGCCTACATCTGGAGGCACTGAGAAAATCTGATCAATCGCTGAACCTCATCCGTCGACATGTCCGTTTCCTGTTTGAGACGCTTGGACGCCATTCCATCAGAAATTTGTAGTTCTTGTAATTCTTCTGAACACAGAAACAATTTATGACTTGATATATCATAAAAGGGCGTTTGCAATACAGCTAAAATAAAATATTTGACACATCGCAGACAATTTTGCTTTAACAAAAATATTACAAAATAATCAATGCTAGATTATGGTTACAAAGAAACCGACAGTAAGACAAAGACAAGACTTGGTACCATAAATCATTGAACAAATATAATATATTGATTAAACAGTAAATTATTGTCCCATAACGTATTGAACTACAACGACTTAGCTAGAAAATCTCCTTATAACAAAACCTGTCCAAAGCTTGTTTCTTTTACTCTAATTTCCAGTTATTTTAAAAGGATTTTTAATAAAAGATACTCTAACCTTTAATATGTCTATTGGGTACAATTATAGCTTCCCCTTACAGATTTTTCATAAGAATTATGTATTTTTTTTTAAAATGAAAAAATGCTTCAATGTGACGTCAATTTATGTGCAATGACGTTTGTTTTTAATGTATCTTCTATACTTCTTTGAATGGCATTTAGTAAAGGTGGTTGAATATAGATAACACAATTCTTATGGAGTACAATTACTGATTTATTTAAGCGACGTTTCGACTATGATTCTCTAGTCTTTATCAAGCAATGAATATGTGAGGAAGTCGACTGGTATATGTACAAAAATTGAGTAAATCATGAATAAGACAAGAAACATTATGCTTAGGAGGAATGTTATGTTGTTACTCACTTTAATGTATTTGTTTTCCAGCCTTCCAATCTTATTCATGAGGTTAACAGCCACATCTCCATGTTGATGACGAATATATTCTTTGAATGGCATTTAGTAAAGGTGGTTGAATATAGATAACACAATTCTTATGGAGTACAATTACTGATTTATTTAAGCGACGTTTCGACTATGATTCTCTAGTCTTTATCAAGCAATGAATATGTGAGGAAGTCGAATGGTATATGTACAAAAATTGAGTAAATCATGAATAAGACAAGAAACATTATGCTTAGGAGGAATGTTATGTTGTTACTCACTTTTAGGTATTTGTTTTCCAGCCTTCCAATCTTAGTCGACTTCCTCACATATTCATTGCTTGATAAAGACTAGAGAATCATAGTCGAAACGTCGCTTAAATAAATCAGTAATTGTACTCCATAAGAATTGTGTTATCTATATTCAACCACCTTTACTAAATGCCATTCAAAGAATATATTCGTCATCAACATGGAGATGTGGCTGTTAACCTCATGAATAAGATTGGAAGGCTGGAAAACAAATACCTAAAAGTGAGTAACAACATAACATTCCTCCTAAGCATAATGTTTCTTGTCTTATTCATGATTTACTCAATTTTTGTACATATACCAGTCGACTTCCTCACATATTCATTGCTTGATAAGACTAGAGAATCATAGTCGAAACGTCGCTTAAATAAATCAGTAATTGTACTCCATAAGAATTGTGTTATCTATCTTCTATACTGACGCCTTAAACTTAGATCTAGTTCTAGAAAAATCTTGCCCTATCAATTTCCCTCACGTAATATTGCTGGACTGTTTTGGGTTGGATTTTGATACAATTCGCTGGATTTAGAATTTTTACTCGAGATCTTGACAATGTTTACAATAGATAGCGTCACCTCTATTCGAAATAAAATCAAACCCAATTTTTTTCCTGGACATTAAATTAGGGTCTTACCACATTGTTTGCAATTTGAACTCTGACCTAACCTTAATATTAGTGTTCAGCACTTAAGGACATTAGTTTGAACTTTTTGATCGCGTCACAAAATCCCAACACTGGAAAGGGCAAAGTTCTGATTGGTTAAAGCAGATGTCATTGAGATCGATCGAAACGAAATTGGGGTCTAATTTTAATGAAACTTTGTCAACCCAATTTGCTAAAATAATAAACCTTTTCAAGTGGTAACACATATGTTATAATACATCTAAAAGTTAATGAAAACGAAATCAATCTAAGACTAGAAAAGATACAATTCATATGCAACCTGATATAAAAATCCTCAGAATTATTCCAATTATCCTCATCATAGATTGGAATCAATCGGAAATAAATAGAGCGAAGATTCGCACCTCATAAACGTGTGATATTTTGTTTATAAATAATATCATTACCAAATCGCCTATTAATGACATTATAATCAAGCTGGAACCAATATTAATAGAGAAAATCTATCAAAGATTAATCTTCTGTATCAAATTATTTCCTTATAATTATCTTTCTCGGAGATATTATTACATAAATATTGTAATCAATTCATAGTCCATTATCTCTTCATCACGTCTCAAAAAATTACATATACCTACCATCTTCATTGGTCATGTAGTACAGTTGTGTGTGACGATATATAATATTGTTCCAAAGAACAATTGTTATGTATTAATTGTTTCATTTGGAACTTTTCTTATAAAATAAGCTCTAACCCCACCCTGATATTATATGATAAGAGTTCCTGAGATCATTTATTATAATGAGGAATATTTATTATGAGGAACAATAAATATACAGTCACATTTTCAGGGTGTAGGAAATTTTGCGTCATTGGATTGGTAACGTTAAACTACATGTAATGATGGTTGTAGAATGTAGATTCTCCATCAGCGTTTAACATTTTGTCCTCACTATTCCAGTCGAACAGGCTGTGAATGGGTATGAATAATCTGAGAAAGATCAGTACCAAGTACCAACAGAGCAACTGGTGACGTTCTTTTCACCATCAGTCGCTATCTTCGTAAAATAAAATGGTTTTTATTTTTCTGTTTTATCTTTTGTTGAAGGTTGTGGGAGAAGATATTCATATTTACATTATTATAATGTTTATCATTCAATTTATTCGCTCTGAGTTCTTGGTCGTTTTCAGTACTGAGTTGTTGAACTTGGGTTGGTATGGCAAAAAACCGAGTTTGAACTGCATGGAGCTCTCCATTTCGAGATATTTTTCTTTTGATCTTGGATATTCTTGGATTGAGACTATGGCTATTTAAAACCCAATTTATACACTCGGTGAGCCATTCAACTACCACCATCAAGAAGAATAACCATGATCACAACGAGTTTGGAAGAATGAAGAAGATCGAGTATCTCACGCCACACTACTCAGGGCCGAAGTCAAACAATCATATTACTTGCAAACCACAAAAACTTTTGTCTCAAAATGGTTGACTTATATATACCACATAGATGCCAGATAGATACGAGTAATTCTGAACAATCCTAGATGTATGGATCAACTTGTGCCGGATAATAATTAGACCAATTATTAACAATCAGTGGTATTCAGGTTGAACTTCGTCTCAAATGAATAGTGTTATTTTACACCAATGATAGCCCTGTGTAATATTCCCAATCTGGTTTAGAGAACCATTCAGACAAACAGTCGATGAAAGGAAAATGTTGTCAAGTGGATATGACGAATAGAGTGCTATTTTGAAATCGATCAAAAAGCTGTTTGAGTTCGCAATCGTAACGATTATAGCTTTAAAGGAGACACTTGTAAACCATTACATCGTTAAAATCTTTCTTTCTTGTTATAGACTTAAAAAGTAAATAAGTCAAGTGGTCGACAGCAACAATTCTTTAACATGGAAACACAATTTTAGAAAAATTCTAATTCATGAGTGCGTTCGAACTTGGCAGTATTCTAGTACGCTGCAAACGAACATAAAAACTGTGAGCTGAAATTGTTCTATATCGTCAAAGTCAGCATTGACGATAAAAAATGAAAATTGCTGCGAGGTAATATTACTTGTACAATATTTTACTTTACTTTTGTTATATTTTACATTAATGATATCGACACATTATCTAATTATCCACAACCATAGATATCTCATTATCCACAACCATAGATAACTTATTTACAAAGTCAATTCTCAAAGTAAGTAAGTTTGGTGAATTTTATACGCCCAAACGTAAGCATGGGCGTATATTGTGCTTGTCTTTGTTGCTTCGTCGGTCTGATCGTTTTCTTCAGAGATATGGCATAAAACTCTGATATCGCTTTCGTTTTTTGTTTGCTCGTGCTCACTCTACAGGCTATAATTTATCATGGATTCTTTTGTATGTGTGTCAGTATCATTATGAAGATGTGCACTATTGAATTTGGTGATGATTCGATGATTTTCTTCAGAGATATCTCATAAAACTTGTTAATTTGTTGTTGTTTTTGTTTTGCTCGTTCTCTCTCTACAAGCTGCAATTCTCCATGGATTCATTTGATCTCTTGTATGTGTGTCAATATCATTATGAAGATGTTCACTATTGAATTTGGTGATGATGCGATGATTTTTATGGCAAAAAACTGATATTGCGTTCGTAAAAAAAATCGTTGCTTCTTGTACATTGAAGAAGATTTTGTAATAAGAGAAGGAATAAAAACAAGATCAACAGTGAGGAAGGAGTTTTTGTGGTCTGATAATTTCAATACTCAAAAGTTTGCCTCCCATAAGAATAACAATAACAATCTTACAAGAAACCAACTTGAGATTCCCGAAGAGAATTTTTTAAAAACTGTTCCTTGACCAAACCTTTTGGCATTGATCTGTCCAATATTACCCGAACCCAGTTGGGTAGACTGAATGGTCATCACATCGATCGCGATAGACATACACGACGATGATGAATTCGAGAAAGTCATTTGTTTCTATGACAGCACTATTCTCTAAAAACTGAACATCCATCTATGTCATATGTTCAGAATAAAATGAATTTAAAAAGATGGCAATTATACGTGAACAGATTTCTAAAATATGATGTTAACTTCTTTGCTTGACGAACCTGAATTTGTTTTAAAGTGTTGAAAAATGAAGTGTGTTAAAAAGTTAGGAATCCAACAAATTTTGGAATTGGGCATTAAAAATTTTTATTTGAAATTTTCAAAATAATGAGTCTATTTCACTTAGCCTGTGTACAATAGTTTTTTCTGACACTAACTCAAAACAGAACAACTTTTAAAAAACGTTTACGTAAACCTTTTAAATTATAGTTTTGGAGCAAAATTAAAAAATAGTCCTAATTAAAAATTTCATTTAATGTTAGGGGCATAATTCTTCACATTTTCGTATATAGTTTTCATTATTTCAAAAACAATAAAATTGTATTAACCTCCAAAAAATGTCAAACTGTCACTTTCAGAGGTACTTCAATACTCATTAGACATATTTCCATAGACATTAACTTAAAACAACAACCCAAACACCAATGCTGAACTATAACATCATTGTACAAAACAATACCAAGCATTTTATTCGGATAAAAACAAAACAATACGAATTATTTTAAACGATGAAAATTTTCAAATTGCCAAATATTATATACTCTGACATCATTTTGCAGGAAAATTTATAACGCATTCTCATTCGAGTTTTTCTTAAGATCTAAAATTACATTTAGAAGATACATTCTGTCGCCCTGGGCCATATACATATAACAATATCATTCATCAAAGTTTGTAAGTTTAACTCTTATCTAAATTCATCGCAAATGTTGTCACTTCTTTCGTGTGTCTTACATCTTATGTCAATTGGATAAAACTTTGATTCTGGAGTGTTAAATTATTGAAAAATCTGTGTATTGTCTATTGGAATTTTGGTAAGTTTATTTATGTAGCTAATTCTTACGCAATTTGGTGAATTTGTCAAAATTTCACATTACAAATTTCAAAAGATTTTCATTTTAATGTCGTATATTACACACAAGTTTAAATGATAAACGTAAAAATTTAACACAGCATGTGAATAACGTTTATGTACCAAAAACACATATTGTTTACAAAAAGATATAGTTATAAATTAAACACAACACATGTATAACAGTTTATGTATTAAAAACACATATTAAAGAATTATTTTATATTACACAAAAATCACAATAATAACAGTAATATATTTTACACAATACAAGTGTAATTATTTATTTACGTAAAAACAAAATTTACCTTAACAATACACACACAACAATAATACAAGTAATAATACATTTAACACATACAACACAAAATGTATTGACATGCTGTGTCTTTTAAAATGTTACATAATTATAATACAATTTTGAATAACACAGTTTTCATAATTAATTCAATAGAAGTAACACAGAATATTTGTTTACAAAAATGATACAGGTACAACGCGGGATACGACACATCTATGCATTGACAAATATACCATTTCTGTTACATTACAAAAGATCTATATATGTAACATTGATCGTAAACAAAAGACCACATCTTGTAACATTGAACATAGACTAAACAACAAATATGTAACATTGAAAATAAACACAAGACCATATCGTTACATTCACCATTAACACTAGACCATATAATTATGTAACATTCACCATAAACACAAGGCCATATCTGTAACATTGATCTTAAACACTTGACCATATCTGTAACATTCACCATAAACACAAGACAATATCTGTAATATTGAACATAAACACGAGGCAATATTTGTAACATTGAACATAAACACAAGACAATATCTGTAACATTGAACATAAACTCAATGTCATATATTATGTAACATTGAACATAAGCACAAGACAATATCTGTAACATTGAACATAAATCAATGTCATATAATATGTAACATTGATCATAAATATATGCCCATATCTGTCAAATTGATCATCTTTAAACCGATATGCACTAAAATGTTATCGTATTTTCGATTCACTACAGTGTTGCCAGAGTCAGTGCTAGTCTAGAAATGATATTTAGAATATTAGATTTTATATATAATCTTTAAAATATATTTAGAAGTAGAACAACTACTTTATTTTACCGTAGGAATCTTTATCAGGCATCTTCTAGATAATTTAAAATAATATTCATTGTCCATTAGTAGACTGACATTATTTTATTCCCCTTTGTACACAGCCCACGCAAGTTCACTCTTAAACGTAAAACAGGTCAATTCCTTAAAGGGCCATTCTGCTTTTTTGAAAAAAGTTTCGATTATCAAAAAAATCCCAAATGCTACCTGAGAGTATTTTTAAAGTATGCTTATTATATCTCTATACCTTCTTGATCAAACTGAATTTGGTTTTAAAGGGTTAATTACAAACAGGGAGTACGTATTGTTAATTACGTAATTTGACCTAGTTTTGGTGTTTGCCCTTTAAATGGCTCAATATTTCTAGCTGAAACCTTTTAAATACACAAGAGGGACATTTCTCTTACAATTAGGCGTTTATTTTACTCAAATCCGTTCAGTAGTTTCCTATCAGCGTCCAAAAAAACATAACACACTTAAAAACCTTATGTAAGGTTTTTGAAAATTTTAGCATGTTTTTAGCGTTTAAAAATTAACGGCTGGATTTATTTAGTTAAAACTTTCAGATACATTAAAGGGCATATAGTTACAGATTTTGGTGTAAAGTTTTCACAAATTTGAGCAAAAAAAATTCTCGACGTAGAAAAAATTCAGACTGTCCCTTTAAGTTTAGATTTAAACATTCCACAATAATTCTCGTATGAGAAGTCCACTCCTAATAAATAATGCACCCGATTTTGTCATGCTCTGGACGAGATTTTTGATTAACGGAATTGTTTTTGCTTCTATGGATTTTTACTATTCACTACCGTTGTAATATACGATGTGATTTTTTTTTAACGATTTTGGTGTCCACACATGCAGCTTTTTCAAAAAAATGTATTTATGGTTTGAACTTTCCAAAGTGATCATTCTATACAGCCATACTATTATATAAAATGTGATTTATTTATAAACCGTATCAGTACATTATTTAACCTCGTAAATGTTCTTCTGACAGTCTGACGTCAGAGTGATTTGTTGAACATAAATTTGTGTCAATCATAAGGTGTAGGCCTATTAGCATTTAGAAAACAATCGTAACAATGCGTGAAGTAGCTTTCTTATTTCTTGTTTCTTGACAAATTATATCCGTTAAGTGGCAGAGTTTTCTGAGGTTTGATCAAGGCATCATCATATTCTGCAATGTCCATATGTCTCAAACGGTACCACAATACAGTGAGGGGTAGGCTTTTCGTATTAGTTTAAAGGGCATATTCAGTATTCTTTCGACCAATCTTAGTCTCAGAAACTGGATTTTTGTTTACATAAGTTACACATTAAATAAGTTCATTGCTCATCATCCAAATTTGGACCTGTAAATTCACAATTATCCATAATCATCTGCGATTGAAAGTTTAAAACTAAACTATACTCGCACATTGATGAAATTAAGCACATGAACCATACATGGTATATAGGAATACAGTTAAATTTGTAGGGATTATGACCTTTCCAAGTACTTCTGGCTATTATAGATGTTTTTTTTAAGACTCAAATGAACGCCAGAAAATAGCGACTGTCCCCCTTTAAGTTATCAAGGTGTCAGATCGTGTGCGTTTCTTGTATTAAATATGTAGGTTATTTCAAGTTTGACCTAAAATAAGATAAATACTATATTTTGACTTGTCTCCTCATAGTATACACCTGTCATGTCATGACAACGACAAATATTCATCTCATATTTAGCATAAAATATTTCAGTTTTATTCCTAAAAAATGTAAATGTATTATACTATACGACAATAAAATAAAGTTCAAAATAATGAGAATATGACACAAAAGATTCCTTATGTCTATGAACTGACCATTGCCAGATATATAAGTATTACTACATAATGGCATGCGTATAAAATCGGGACTGTGGGGGTTTTGAAAATCAGATTCTAGACAATTTTTTACCAATGACGGAGGAAGAGACTGTGCCAACACATTATAGTTGCTGTCGAGGACGACTGGAAAGAGCTTTTCCAATGTGTGAAAGGACCTTTTTTTACAAAATTTTCAGAATTTGACTCCCCGAAAAAATGATTTCCTGACATTTCCTTAATATGATGGAATAATTCCAGCTTAACCAAGGTTACAATAGGAAAATTGCGGACCAATATAATTGCCACCAATAATGCCTTGAAATCTTATCCGTAGTTAATCCAACGTCAAATTCTTTAGTGAATGACTTGGGCATTAGAGTCCGGATTGGAATAATTGGAAAACACGACGTATTATTATATAAATATTTATAGCCTTGGTCACGAAGACATTGGTCACTTCACGAAAGGATTGTCTTCTTGACGCAAAGCTGTTGAGGTTATGATTTACCTCCGATAAGAATAAGATCATAAAATCTGGACTAACCCGAGGCAATAATTGACCTTAAATAGACTAAGATTTGATTAATTCTTAATGCTTATTTTTATTATTTCTTTAATATTATCATTGATCTGATAAAGATAATGTTCATTGATATCGCCTTACATGTAATACCCCCATCACACCGCAGAGGCGTCCTTACTGCGCTGCTGCGGCGACGGAAAATGGTCCCAGAGCGTGGTAACGTCGCCATAAGCGTGGTATTAGCGTGGTAACGTCGCCAGACATCGTGCTGTGGTCGCCATGGTCGCCAATGATCGCAGAGTCACGGCGTTTGTTTTGGACATGTTCAAAACAAACGCCAAGGTCCGGCGATCCGTCTTGAAACGCGTTGAGAACTCGGTGGGATCACAAAGGTCGTAATACAAACGCCATAACATCTCCATGAACGTAGTATAAGCGCAGTACACGCGTGGTAAAGACGCTGCGAAAACGGTTACACTTGAAACGGCGACTTCAAGGCGTCCTCACCACGACCCTCGGGTTTCTGATACGACCAAAAGCGTAGTGAGAGCGCTGCGGGAACTCAGGTGAACGCCGTTAGATCTAAACAGAAACGCCATAAGCGGGTAAAAGTCGTGGCGGGCGCGTCGTGAGAACGCAGTATGATCGCATAGGTCGTGGTGAAAGCGCGGCTGTTATAGATTTTGCTTTTTTTCGGAGTCTTTTTCTCGAGTTTTCGTAGCGTTTGCCGCGAATTTGTCCATTTTCTGGTCGCCGTAAGAACGTAGTTGGTCGCGGTCCGGTGTGATGGGGGTTTTACCAACTGTTTTGAGAAATCAAACCTTATGTCAAGAAACTACGGTTATTTTAATTCAACCAAACCGTGCAGTAGAAATTTAACCTGGTCTGTCGCTGGGGCGGCCTGTGCCGCACTGAACCATCGGAACAATGGTTTTTCGAAGGGTCCATTAGACAGTTTTTGTATTAGGAGTCGTACAGCCCATGACCTATCTGGACCGCATCCAGTGGTTCATTTTCTCAATACGGCCCTAGACTGGCGTAACTAACGTTATGTCATCAATAATTAATATTATTTTAACAAAACCGTTAAAACGTTTACTTTGGCTTAAAGTACTCAGGATTGAACACAAGACAGTAACCTTTTGTATGATGTGGTCCGTTCTATAGACCAAAATATCAGTGTAAGTTATGAAAATGAATTCGCCATTCCACGAGCCATCAAAGGGAGGTAACTCGGTGTATCATAATAAACTTCAGTCTAATATTAACTATCGTGACCAGTGTGGAGTAGCAAAAATATAACACTTGTATCAATCGCCTTCGCAGTTTGTGATATCAGCTGCTGCTGGAAGCGAACGTCCCATGCCACAGGGGCAACTTTCCAGATACTCAATTAATGTCCTGATCTGTTCAATCATAAACAGCATCAATTGCACGCTTGATAAGTAAACAATTTACTAATGTGCCTGAGAAAACAAAAGTAGGGTAAATTTGGATTTGGAGGAACCTGTTCTGAACACCAAAATCCCTGCTAAGTCTACGATGTCAGTCATCGCCATCAGTGGATACTTTACTATCAGGGGTCAATAATGCAATTATTCCCTAATATCGAAGAAATAAAGTCATTATCACTTTCCATTGCCAATTTCTGAACAATAACATTGGTATGAATAGCATCAATATAGAGTAAACAAAATCAGGTTTATGTATGTTACTGTATTTACTTTATAAATAAAATAAAACAAACAAATTATTACATAGATTGACAAGAAAATGGTCAAATATAACAAAACAAATAATATCGGTTAACTGGGATTTTTCTATATTAGTGAAATAATTAAACAAAATAAACGTGAGTGTACAAAATAAAATTGCATTTTGTTTTCATAATGGTTGGTCTACACTAAAGGTTATACCAAATTCTGTTTATAGTTTTGTTTTCAGTTTTTAGTAAGGATTAGCCAATTGCGTCAAGCCAATACCGTACAATAAATATTCGTACAAAATGGCGGCGTGGTTACATTCGCTCTACGACACTACATACTTGGACATCGCTTGGAAATTATAACAAAAGGGGGAAACCATCACATACCCATCAGAAACGTTTGAAGTGTCCAGGAGTAAAGTTATAAGAAGCGTGTAGAACGAAGGGGGTACATAGAAAACACCCGAGACGAGGAAGGCAACCTATTTTTTTGTACAAATATTTATTGCACGGTACTGTATATCGAAAAAGAAGTATCGGGATGGTCGAGTGATATATCTGAATATACCAATAAGATATAACATTTTGAATATATCGGTTCCAACAGAGTAGATACAATTAGGTATATTTTCTTCAAGCAAGAAAACTGTGGATGTTGTAGGAAATCTTTTAATTTCAAATGGACTTGACTTGGTACAACCTTTAAGGAATGTCTTACTAAAGGAACTCTAAAATGCTACAATGGAAAATGAAATTAAATGAAATTTTAGTTTGATATTGCTTCAGCCCATTCACTTTATCTGTTCACCTAATAATGATAACAGTGACGGTTGTCGACAAAGAAATAAGTGTATTCATCCTTCCAGAATTTGATGCAGTTTATATATAGTTCGTAAATTCCTTTCGGATAATCTGCATATTTCATAACGTTCAAGTTCGCGAAGTGCCACAAGTCAATGACGAGATAAGGTTCTCATCTGTTTAACTGGGATCTCAATTTCAGAATATCTTATCCCATATAGTTAAAAAAATATCGATTTTGTCTCAAAGCTCTAAATTGCTTTAGCGGTCGTGAAAATGATGTGGGTGGATTTTTTAAGCCAAAGATTGATAACATACATATCAATAGCCTTTGAAGACGATCCATTATGATTTATTGTCATCTAGGTCATTGAGAGGAACGTCATGTCAACTGATCAATCTATCATGGTCAGGGTATGTCACAGTGACATTGGTTCAATAAAACATAACATGTCTGAATATCATCTAGCGACACGAGCAATTTTCATATATTAAGCATATGTGCTTTTAATTGATTATACTTGAAGCATATTAACAGGATGTTAAGTTTACAAGTATGAGTTACAGATTAAGCATTCATGATATTTTATGGACGTATATAAAGACCAATAATAATGTGCTTTATTATTAAAGAATTGAATAAAACAATTTTTTTTTATTGGCTATGTACACAAAATCCGAAAGGGATACAGAGTTGACGATGAAAATAGGATAGTGGTGTAGGGCCTAAATATTTGTCGTCCGAATTGCAACTGCGTCAAACCTGTACGAGTCAATATAGCTAGTCTGTCCTAATGCGACATTCTTTGTTGTCTTGATGGCATGGATCCTCCTAAATGGCTTTACAATAGCATCATCATGTTAAAAAGAAAAATGTGTAAGGTTAAATACTTTAAATAATAATACAACAACATCCATACATACATATATACAAATACTGACTGTAGCATAGCATAGCATAGCATAGCACTAATAACATTTAGCACAATTTAATATCGATTTATTTCAGTGGTTGTGTGGGATATTTTCAGAACGGCACGAAATTCTGTTTCATTTCTTATACCATGGGATACAAGTGATTTTAGGTTTTGGATTAACTTCTATAGAGGGAGAAATCCACCTTTGGTGAATATGAAAAATTAATTTTCTCATAACATTTTCCAAAACAATCTAAATTTCCAAATGTTTCACCAAAAGCTTCATATGAACTCTTCTCCCACACTATGATGTCAATGACCAAAACAAAAAATAGCTTGAAAATCGATCCACACAATTTCAAAAAACGATGACATGTCTTTAAGTATATTCAAATAAGAAATCTTTTAACCAAATTAAGAACATGCGATAAACTTAGATGATAAGAGTAATTTTGCGAAACATCGTCCTACAGTTTCAACATAGAGTTAATTTCAGATATGATTAAATTAATAAGAACTGAAGCTTATTTTCAGGGAGATTGGCTGCCAACAAATTTCGGTTGTATTCCACAGAAAAAGTTTAATAGTGCAGAGCTGTTATTTTAAAGCTGCAATTCTAATACATGTACACTGATTTAAAATTGACTAGATGATTTCAAATAATTCATCACATAATCCACTAAATATGAATATCATATTGTAAACAAAGGTTTAATAACCTAAATAGTCATCAATTTCAATATGGAATATCATTTTTAATTCAAAATACCCCCATTCAATCTACATTGATTAGATCAATTAATTCAATCGATCCACGTAGTGTAAATTCTGATCTTTCAGTCCACTGTTAAATTGATCAAAACTAAATCTATTTTTTGGCATTAAAGAAAAAGGCTCTCATACAATGAACAAAACCCACTGGTGCCATTTCAAATGAGAATTTGTTTTTAATATCATTATGTACACGTGTATTGAAATAAAATGATGAAAATTAAATGCAGAGCTAGGTATCTGACCATAAGTTTGGCTTTAAGACATTAAAACTCAAAACAAAGAAAATAAATTATATATAAATAACAGTTTAAGTTGTGACTTTTTAAATAAAAAGTTTCTAAAATCTATTTAATACTGATTTTTGTTTCATTGTGACTTAGTTTTCAGATTCGTGTTAGCTTGAATATGGGAACAATCTTGCTGAGTAGCATTCTTTCACGTGGTTATGTTTGTATATTAGCAGGTATTCCATATTCGTTTTCAAATATACATGGTAGCTTTAATAAGTTTTTAATTTCTCCCATTTCGTTTTGAAGAGGTGTAATAATTGAGTAGCATTCTTTCCCATACTTTTTTCGTTTCATTGTTTATCAATACCATTTTACAGCGAAGTTTTGTCGATTCATGATAGCTTTAATATAGGAAATGTTCATGACATTTTGATAAATGAGATGACAATTACATTACGCTATGTGATAATATATCATTGTCCCACGGACCTCACGAAATCACTAGCACATTCGATATAATCACAGATTTTTTTTTTATTGAGTATTCTTTTCAATGATATTCTTTGTCCTTACAATACTGTATCATGGCTTTATACATACTCAAAGCCAGCTTCACATTTGTTCCGTTAAGCGCATGCCGTAATATTTACACCAGACACCGTACACACGTTACACTAGCACTCACTCATCCGGCCTGCCACCTTACGCTGAGCAAACATTGATCATCCTAATCACACGACTCAACAGTCGCAATGATTGATCATTAATCAAAGTTGATGCTTTTCAAATTCACATTGAGCAAGCATCGCGTAACGTCACACAATTTGAAATTTCAAAATCACTTTGAGCAAGCATCACGTAACGTCACACAATTTGAAATTTCAAAATCACTTTGAGCATAAATTGGTAACGTCACACAATATGAAATTTCAAACTCACGTTGAGCATCGTCACACTATCAGACATGTCTGTTACGTCACCAATAATGATGACTAGCAATCATGATATTTACTTTGGAATCTTTAATCGTCACGTCACATACCTTTACTTATATCGCTTATTCACAATGCTACGTCTATAGACTATAGGTTTTTTTTATCCTGTATTGAATTGTTTTGCCTTCATTATATAATATGTTAAGATTACCAATTACAAAATTGTGACTCGTGACGCGTACGTATTTATCTTTAATTGCTTATATCACTTGAAAGAAGAAAGGTCATGTTCAACCACGAATCACATCGATTTTCGTTGATTTTCAGACATATCATTTTTTTCTAATGTTTCTTGATAAATGCAGAATTTCGTAGAATTGTGATCTCGTTTGTTTATATTCTTTGGTGAGTCAAAGCAACTGCTCCTCTTGATCGTCTTCGTCTTCTACGAATAAAGAATCCTATACACACCACGACAATGGCTAGGGCCGGGGTAGAAGCCAAGGCTGTTCCTCCTAATATACATCCCAAACTATGTACCCTCTTTCCATGGACAATTATCAGAATGCCTAAAAGAGAAGACAGAAATGATTAAAAACATTGTATAAATGGTATTATGGTATACTATAATTTTAAAAAAAAATTGACAAATTTTAATAAACATAATATTTAGAAAATACTTCGAAAATCAATAAATCTTTATTAGAAAAAACTTATAATTATTTTGATCTTTAAAAAATAATATATCATATTATCTGGAAAAATAACATCAAATTAATGATATGTTTTGAAAAGTAATGATAAATTACTTATATTATATACCAAAATATAATTAAATCAAGACTTGTATATCTGAAAAATAATGATAAATTTTTATACATTGAAATTTGTATTTTGAAATAAGCTACCTACCTCCTGGAAGTGCCACAAATATAAGGAACAGGAATAAAGTTACAACTGTAGCCACGAAGCATTTCTTGCCACATCGAGACTTCTTAGGTGTTGGTCCATCTGGAAATAGAAATAGAAAGTTTACATTAAATGACTTAAAGATTAAACTTTGAAATATTCTACTTTTGTAAAAGAAAGTTAGTGATGAGGAAACTGAAAAACAGAGAGTGAAAAGAAACAATATTTTTTATAAGAATACTTCGGTTCACTTGGAAAATATTATTAGTCGACTAATCGAGGTCAATTTTACTACTTGCTGTCTAAGAGTAAAAAATCGAAAAAGAAGAGGTTATTGACACTATTGAC
This sequence comes from Lottia scabra, assembly GCA_029955415.1. Classification (NCBI taxonomy): domain Eukaryota; kingdom Metazoa; phylum Mollusca; class Gastropoda; family Lottiidae; genus Lottia; species Lottia scabra. The sequence goes on along the minus strand of JARJEI010000021.1, from coordinate 2,426,308 downwards.
TAATGAGGGCGAGTAAATTTCCCCTGTTGAACACTGCATGGCTTTTACTCGCACTCATTAGTCAGAACAGGTGCAGAAAAGTAGGACCTAAAACTCCATTTCGTTTGTACTAATCAATCTACCATAGGAACGGGTTACATCAAGCAGGCCTCGGGATGGATCCCCCTCTCAAGTGCCCAAACCACTCATGGTCCCACTCATCTTGTCGAGCCACTGCACCTAATGTTTGTGTATGAACCGCACCTGTTACCGTCAGTACATCATATTACTGTATGTTTACAAACGATTTTCTACTTCATAGAAAACTACGTTTTAATCATCTTTCACTTGGCTCCACAGGTGGTATGACTAAACATAGCTTTTACAAGATGTACCACTTCACCGTCTTAATTAAATACATATCAAAATAGATACGTTAAGAAGTGCAGTGGAAATGAAATATAATTAAATAAGGATAGTAGCCAGGATTAATTGTTCAAGAGACAAATGACATATTTGGAGAAGCAATGCAGTGATGATGTAATTGGGTGACATCAGAATTGTTCCTCCCCTGTAGCTGACTTAATTAAATGGAGTTTTATGTTTTACATTCTGATGATGCGGACCGACATCCATGCAATGTGCAATTGTGTAAGGCTAACGGCCCACTCTTTTACGAGTCTTTTGAATCTTAAAGGTGCACATCCTGTAGCACATGTGGCACAACTAGGCACTTTTCCAAGTCAGCCTCTCCGACCAACTGGAAGAGGTAAACGCTTAACAAAGTGCCATGGAAGTTAATTTTCTACACCATTATGTGACACAAAGTAAAGAGTATAATAAAATTGATAATTTAGAGCATGCTGGTTGACGTTTGTATGAAATAATGCAATGTATAGTGTAATATTTTCCAGAAATATTCCTAGAAACACCTGCGACATCAGACGCAATAGATCAATGATTTATGATTCTCTGTGTATATTAATAGTTCAAAACAATAATAGACTGTATTCAAATCTAACTTGGCAAAACACTGATATCTTCAAACCAATAATTGGAAAAATGCATTGTCTTCAAACGGATTGGACAAAGCACTGATGTAACTGAAACCGATTTGACAATGCATTTTGTCAATTAAGTAGGCTCTCAAACCAATACCAATTGCTTGAATCATCAGTATATATATTCATCAGCAGCCCCAACATTCATAGAAAAACAACTGCCTGAATCATCAGTATATTCATCAGCAACTTCCACATTCATAGATGCACAATACAAAAATGATTCATGACAGGTTTGTAAAAAAGGCGCATTCATCTTTACAGTGTCAACATTGGATTAACATTGTATGATTTATTTTAACATATAATGTACTGGGTTATTTTAGGCAACATGCCCTTCCTTTTATCCTTTCATTATATAAAAAGGTCATACATGTATGTTGAAATACTGTTATATAGCAATATTGTTTATACATTAAGCCCATTGCTATGATTCACTAAGTGTACAATAAACCCGTGTGTGTTTTGACCACTGTTTTGACCAGGGTCTTTGTTTCCACAAGTTCTATGATACTATACGTAGTTTATGATTCACGTTTCGTCAACGTGTTACAAGATACGTGTAATAAGCTTATTAGATTAATAATTATAAAAAGTAATAATAACATGTTCGTGTTTATATCGAAATACAAACCATGTGTATTTTTATAATTTAATGTATTTACGGTCTTAACAGTGCAAAAATATCCATGTAATCTGATTAGCTGCATTTAAACAGCACATTTGCATTTGCACACGCTTTGCAGTATCAGGGAGAATCTATTTAATTAATAAATTTAGTCAACCTGAGCGCACCAACGACTTAAAATAAAAAATCGCAGTTGCATATTGCTGCCATGCAGTAAAGTTTTCGTTTTCGATTATAAATTCAGGAATCGAACCCAATAGTCTACTAGAAAGAATCTGCAATCACTGGTCTTTTTTTTGTCTGATATACATGTATTTAATCGCAAGTCGACCAGGGTACACATTTAAGTTGACCATAGCAATAAGAACACGCGGGGTAGGATGGTCTTTCTACGGCCCCATTCATAGGCTATTCAAACTGCTATATTTTGAATTAATGTGAAGGTTCCTATTTGTGATTTTTCACGACAATGAACGAATAAAGGGATTGAGCATAGTCTATTTTCATAATGATTGACGTCAAATAATCTGATCTATTGGTACTTTCGTCTTAACCCGAACTACCGGGTATTAACTAAAATATTAACCAGTTCTCAATAGCCATGCAGGTCCAGAAAAGTAGGACGTAAAACTCGTAAAATTTCATTTCATTCAAAATATCACCGTACGACCTGGGGCCTTATTCTCGAAAACTTAACTTATATAAAATCCATATTTTAAGGAATACAGCAAACTGGTTGGATAATAATACTTAATTTACAATCGATTTTAGTAACTGACCAATCAAATAAATGGAACACTAAAATCATCATAAGTTAAGTTTTCGAGAATAAGGTCCCGGGCCCTGTATTAGAATTCAGAATTCCCAGATCCACTTCCGTATTACATATTTGGTTAAATTGAAAATTGACTGATACACGAATGAATTAAACTTTGATAGAAATAAAAACGAAAATTTAATATATTTACCTATCTCGGGTTTTTCCTGTATCAATTTTGGTTGTCCCATATCGACCAGACTAACGGTACACTATATTGTATGAAGACAGTGTCACTTATATCACAGTAAATGGGAAGTATATTATACAAGCAAGATATCAGTTGAATGTAATATATCACTCGGTGTGACTCATACACTTTCAACTATGACCCCAACTAAAAACTAACCAAGACTATGTAATATATGTTTGACCCTATCTTCACCTCGCCAATAATGATGTAGACTTTGACCTAGATACTTAATTTAAGAAATTGACCTAATTAATTCTTAATAGTTCACTAATAGATGTACAAACGTTAGACAGATATTTTAGATTTTCAATTAACGAGTAACTTATTGGTCTACAAATAATAGAGGACTTACGTCAGAAACGTTTGATAACAGCTGTTTTTCACAATATTGACTACGCGAGTGAACACCTGACCGGTTACATTGTGCAGGTTAATCTGTTAATTCAGATAATCGCGGAATTAATATGTAGGAGGCCATTCAGCTATTTTACAAACTTTCCAAAAATGCGTCTTTGGGACAATAAGGCGATCTTGTTTTCTCTCTTTGAATATATTTAAAAAATATAATAACCTAAATCCAATGAGAAATGAACGAACATGTTTTTGAAATTTGGTTTGGACCCTTAGAAACCCTAGGAACTACTAACTTCGCCTCTGTTTTCGTGAAGTTTGATTTTTTATTTCCATTGACAAAAGTGGAAGTAACATCTTAGACTCATTTCCTCTCAAAATTAAACTTCTATAGACATTTAAATAACAAACGTTTAAGTGGTTTCGTACATATGTTAATACTTGTATCACGATTCGCCTGTATTCGTTACATTCAAGATTTCAAATTTTAAATTTTATTCGAAACCCTCGGTCTGATAAAACGATAGGTCGTACAAAATTATCGTGTCCAATAGACAAGTAGATTGTATAAGACGTTTTTTTCATTTGGTCGAACGAAAGGTGTCTGGAAGGCTGGTTCATTCTTGCTAGCATTGACCTTGTTGTGAATTTTGATGTTTCAACAAAAAACTAATGGACTAGGTCACATTGATTGAACTGATTATCGAAGGAATTCGGCGCATCATGCAACATGACCCAAGATGGAACTAGCCGTGGCATCAAACCCTATTTCTTTTCTGAACCTATTGTTCGCAAGGAGACATCATGAAGAGACCACCGAAAGTAATGATCAAGGCATCCGAATTGCGGGAAATTTTTCTTATCTTCAGCCCATCGACAGCGTAGACAAAACTCCAAGACAGCATGGAACTAAAGTGGTCACGAAGGCACTGTCAGTGGCATAAAAAAAAACCTAGTGTTAGAGATGAGACATCATGCAACTAAAACGCACTAGGATGTCATATTGATTAACAAGGAATGTTGTTTCAAGTCAAAGTGAACAAATATTATAACAACAGCGTAAACTAATTTCATTACAGGAGACAACGCCTTGGGTTATTTGGGTTTAATCTATGAGATATAATTTAACGATGTGGTATAAGGCTAATAGAGGGCAATGAGTACGATTACAATTTCAATATTTATTCTACATGGTTTTGCCATTAGAATTTCATTTTTTGTGGCTGCTATTTCACTTAAGCGAAATTTTGATCGTATTCTTGCATTGATCACAGCGTTAAAATCATCAAGCGTGAATATTCAAATGTGCTATACTAGCCAAAATGGAAGGTTATGCGGTTTTACATCCTATTTACGTTATGATGTGCAATAAGTAAAATTTTGTCTAACTGTTTTTCTGACACACCAAGTTACTCTTGTTCCTGAGTTTTCAACTTGAGGGACATGTCCCAGACTGGGGACATTTGGACATTCTCTAGGGACTTATATAGGTCTGAAAAAAAAAATATGTTATATTTTGTATTATCTTAAAACAAAAGTGTCCACTGGCCATAACGACTACAATATAAGTTCGTATTAGAACTAAAAATGAAGTGACTTCTTTAGACAATTCAGGGGATATGGTCATTTCCTTATGCATTTTCGGGGGCATTTGAGAAAACCAGTTGAAAACCCAGGCTCTAGTTCCATTCTAGATTCAAGAAACGACATTCTATTGATACCACATTTCAAATACTCAGAAATCAATTGGATACTAAGCAAATGAGGTTTTATGGCACATAAACACATTTAATAACGCTTGGGGATTCTCTAAAAGGTACACCGGGACAAAACAAGTCCCCAAAGAATGATATCAGAATGCCATGTCAATTATAATGGTACTTTCATCAAAAAGAAAAAGAAAAACATTAATTAAAAGAATATTTGATTGAAAGATTCGATTCAAGATGAAAATTTTTTCGCTTCAAAGAATCTTCTGAAAAGATTGTCAGGACGGTCTGACATTAAAAATAGATGTATTCTCGATAGACTTTTCTCATTATAACAAGCTTAATGTGACTTACGACAACGTGTCCAATTTGTCGTGTTCAATCCTATGATTTATTATGGGTTATATCTAGCTGATAGCAATAAGACTTTAAATGCAGATTGGCTTTTTATTGTACTGGAGCATCAGTTTACAGTCCCAGAATTTCGCTTGAAGGCAATGTCCAGTTTACAGTTCTTGCGAATTGTTTTTGAAGGTAGTTGAATTGAAGTCATGGTTTTGCAAAGTTGGAAACCGAGGTCCTCACGAAAACTTCATAAATCTGCTCCAGCAGCTTTCCCCAACAGAAATGCTTGATAGATCAGTCTCGTAGTTCTATAACTCCGAGCAATTCAAACTATGTACGCAGCTCCCTGACTGGAGCACCAATTTACAGCTTTAGTCCAAGAATTTGGCTTGAAGGCAATGTCCAGCAGTTTAGAGTCCTTGCGAATTGTTTTTGAAGGTAGTTACAGTTGAATTGAAGTCATGGTTTTGCAAAGTTGGAAACCGAGGTCCTCACGAAAACTACCAAAATCTGCTCAGACAGCTTTCCTCAACAGAAAGAATTGATAGGTCAGTCTCGTAGTTCTATAACTCCGAGCAATTCAAACTACGTACGCCGCTCCCTAACTGGAGCACCAATTTACAGCTTTAGTCCCAGAATTTTGCTTGAAGGCAATGTCCAGTTTACAGTTCTAACGAATTGTGATTGAAGGCAGTTACAGTTGAATTGAAGTCATGGTTTTGTAAAGTTGGAAACCGAGGTCCTCACGAAAACTACCAAAATCTGCTCAGACAGCTTTCCTCAACAGAAAGAATTGATAGGTCAGTCTCGTAGTTCTATAACTCCGAGCAATTCAAACTACGTACGCCGCTCCCTAACTGGAGCACCAATTTACAGCTTTAGTCCCAGAATTTCGCTTGAAGGTAGCGTCCAGTTTACAGTTCTAGCAAATTGTTTTTGAAGGCAGTTACAGTTGAATTGAAGTCATGGTTTTGCAAAGTTGGAAACCGAGGTCCTCACGAAAACTTCATAAATCTGCTCCAGCAGCTTTCCTCAACAAAAAGTATTGATAGGTCAGTCTCGTATTTCTGTAAATCCGGGCAATTCAAACCACCTACGTCGCCCCCTCGCCCTTTTCTTTCAATCATCTCTTTGCTGTTCAGAAGGTAAACAAAAGGCTTAACTTCTCATTTCCTAGTAGAAAATCATTACTCTTCAAGAGGATTAAGTTCAGTCAAACTGCCATTACTTTAGAGTCATCGAACTTGTCTATTGTTACTAATACATGATACTGACTGATGATATTGACCTCAAGGACATACTGGATAACAGAGTATAGGACGTTTTTTGGTTGACTTCCATGTCGGCAAAAAGACCTTAACAACCCGAATTTGCCTTGGTATAAAAAACATACAAACCTTTTTTACAAAGATTTAAGGTTATTACCGACCATTGGTCAAACCTCTTGTCTTGATGAATGACTAAGATGACTTATACCAGATCACCAGGCATTCACAGGCGGCTTTTTTTATAACCCAAACTACCATTAACTTTGTTAAAGATGTCACCGTAATGGTGGTCGAAGGAATCGATATTGAAAAAGAATATAATATATGGAATGGAATATTGGACGTAGACTACATCGTAAGAGACGATAAAATCAGCATTATTGAAAATTCACGTGAATCTGCACATGCACCTATTTGAAGTCAAAGATTTGTAGCTAACAAACTGAAGAGGAAAACATGAAATGAGTCCACTAAACCTTCCTAGGTCTTTGTCAAACAATGTGACATTGTTCAAATAGTTCCCAGAAGATAAATCCTTTAGTCTTGTACACATTAAGGTCTCTTTTCTATGCGGAGTTTAATAAATCATTTATCAACAAACAGTTCATTGATAAACAGTAACTTCTTGGGTTAAAACTCTATTGATCTTGCAGTTTTAACTTCTGATGTAGAGAAAAAGTATGTCCGATTGGTGCAAAGGTTTAAAATCCGCAGAAGGCTGGCTATACGATACGCGTCAATCTAGAGTTGGTGCTGCAAAGGTTTAAAATCGACTTCGAAGAAACACGAATTGATTTCAGAATGTTCCTTTCTTTGAGGTGCTTCATAGTCTGTCAAACGAAATTCCAATCTAAAAACTAGCTTTTGACGAGATCTAAATTTCACTGAATTTCAGACAACTGCAATACTAGTATCAAAGCTTTGTTGACGATCCATAACGTCCAACGAGGGGTAATATCAAAATTGCAGAAGATTTAGACATCGGATTTTTATTTTGAAAAGTAATATTATGGAAATCCTCGCCCCTGAAGCTCAGCAGGTAATTCCTGGACGACGCCTAAAGCATTATAAAAGAAACTTACTGTTTGTTTGAGTTAACACTACACTTAAAGCGGTCATCGTACAAACTGGTTGTTTTCCTATACATTTAACTTAAATGACTAACTTTCAAATGTTTTATAAAAATGACACAAAATGCCACTAATGAAAGCAGAGAAAATGCACACAAAGAAACTTTTCATTAGAGGCATTTAAATATCACGTACCGCACACGTTTGTGAAGTCAGTTTTCCGTAACCTGTTTGTTTCTATAACTAACAGTAGTTAAAAGGGCGTAGTGTTACCGACGTTAATGCCAATATTACTCTTTAAAGTGCACAATTTTAGAGATACATAACATTCCATTTGACCAAAGACTTTTTATTTTGCTATCAACCCGATTGTAATCCTGAATTGCCTCCATGTTCCTAAGACCACGACCGATGATTTTTGATCTGCTACTGTTTTTCTACCATGTTTCTAGAATTGTCGCCTTGAAAAAACTTCATGATTTTTCGTTTGACCTTAATTAATTATGAATGACGCAACTGTGTTTTCATCAGATTCTAGAAATTGCACCTTCAGAGTTTGATCAATCGCTAGATTTAGTCAACCAAAACATATCCGTAGCTTACATCTTTCTTGCAATAATTTTATCCACCATTTAATCTGTAAATTGGACAGCTACATAGCAAACGGATTATTATTTGCACGGCAATTTAGTACTAATTATCAAACGAATTCCCTTCATGGAACTTTAATTCTGTACCATAGTGATTTACGCTGACTTTACGTACCAATGCCTTAAAATTGATTGGTAGCTTGTTACGTTTCAATCATCCTTATTTCTTCAAGGTAAAACATACCCAACTACCATTGCTTCCGAGACATGTATTTCAATCTGTCCATGGACCCATTCATCTTCAACTGATTAAGGAAAGAAAGAAATGTATATTTACCATCCGTCATTGTCTGTGAAACACAACTAAAGAGAATGTGGTATGAAGTGAATTACAGGGTCGGTATTGCTAGCCAAGAGATCATGGGTCGATTGACATGTTGGCTCGTTCTAAACTAAACACGGCATTCCCCTCGTCCTTTCTATCTCGTTTGTTTGTTTGTTATTTGTCGAGTTCAGCTTATCCCACCTATTATGTAGCACTGTTATTAATCATGCACCTTTTTAGACGACGGGTTGTAGTTCAGTTTAATTAAGTTGGTTGACTTGTCATTACATCATTATGGTTAAAGAAGACAGTTGCAGTATATGAGAAAGGTTGTATTTCAGTGAGAAATTTGCACTCCATGTGCAGATCGATCTGACGTATTGTTCAGATTCCAAATTCTACGATGATCAGTCTGGTTACTTACCGAAAACTCCACGTTAGTGGGCCAATCCTGTCTTTCAAGCCAGGGTGGGGCAAATTCCTAAATTTTGGTAGACTGTGAGCCAGTGACCTTGTTTATCAAATGAGTTAACTGAGATTATTTGCGATTAACCCCATTTAAGATCCGTAACTCTTAATTGAAGCTTAATTGGTCTCCCCCTCCCCCCTGTCTATTTGTTTTCACACCTAGAAATACTGAGCTGGTTATATGGCCAGGGGCAGTAGACGTATATTTTATATAGCGGAACCAAGTTGTAAGCTATGTAACAAATACCCTATTTGCTTTTGTACTGCGAAATAAGATGCATTCCTTATAGTAATGAAAAGTCTAAAGCTAAGAATGTTAAAAGTTTTATGCGGTGCACTTTTATCGGATAACAAACTCTATATCGATAGGGAAGTCAAATTTACATAAGATCGCTTTCTGTTGACTTTTCTTTAAAACAGCATTAGTAAATAACACGAAAAACTTTTCTCAACTGTGTACATGCTTAATGGATAAGAACTTAGGTCAACGTTATGCATGCTATATGGATAAAAACCTAGATTTCAACGTTGTGCATGCTTAATGGATAAGAACTTAGGTCAACGTTATGCATGATATATGGCTAAAAACCTAGGTCAACGTTGTGCATGCTTAAAGGATAAGAACTTTGGTCAACGTTATGCATGCTCAATGGATAAAAACCTAGGCCTCAACGTTTTGCATGCCTAGTGGAGTTGAATGGATCGACGAATGGCCTCGAGGACAGTCTTGACCATCAGTTGAGTAATCGGCCTGTTTTGTAATAAAATACCAAACAATGTATAGCCCAGTGAGAAACAGAAAGTCTATATATTACATTTCATCTGATTATATTTTATACTGTAATAAATATATAGAGACTGATCAAGCCAATTTGAAACAAAAATCAGTAACATTAAGTAATATGACGCTAATGAAAACCAAGCCTGATACGTTTTCTCCATCTACTTACGTCAATTCATTTCAATTGAACTAATAGGAAAGAAGAGTGCTTCTAGAAAAGTTTATTAAATTAATCCGTCAATATATCAGTTTCTGTAAGTCTGAAATCGTTTGCAAGTCTAAAATCGTTCATCAGTGGGAAATCGAATGCCATGTAATCGTATGTCAATCTGAAATCGTGTGTCAGTCTAAACTTTAGCATGCATCTTTCAAGCTCTTTTATGTGTATTGGAGACATGTATAGGCTCTTTTTGCAGTTTCATCTTACAGTCAGATGTCTGTGGTTCCTGTAAAAGTCTAAACGTATGACGTCACCAACGCAGAAGCTGCTAAACAATGCTTATTATGATAGCTTCGTCATAAACCGCCAATTTTTGTGGAATTGAAAGAACCACAGACGTCTGTCTGAAAATACAAATCGATGCTTTCACTTTCTTTCTAACACCATATGCTATTTATAATCAAAATTTGTTCACAAAATACATGTACTTGAAAACCAGGGGACTCAATGATATGTATTCTACATCACCAAAGGAGAATGGAATCTACGACACCTAATAACCCAGTTTCTCGAAGTGAAATCCCTCTCTAACACGAGAAAGCGGCACTCCAATGAAAGGAATTTTAATTTTTGTATTGATAAGACAGTTATAAAACCACCACACATAAAATTATGAATTCAAAGAACATTCTTGAAATTCCTGACTAACTGACTGTTAAAAATTGGTCGATGTCTTGAGTCATGAAGAATATTAATCAATATTTTTATGTATTGAATGATATTGATTTTGATAAATACTTATATATACACGATAGTGGTGCATAAACATAACTCTTCATGTTAACACTTGCGTTGTGTTAAAGCTATTGTAAAACGGGTTTTCAAATGTTTATATTATGCGTATCGGGGAAAACTGATGGCATCGATTTGCCACCAAACATTTCATTTTTATTTAGATGTCTGTTGTTCACTAGGATAGAAGATTTATGACTTCACCATCTCAAAAGCTGTAAATTCAGAGCTGCAACAAATTTAATAGTAGCTTTTGAGATCATGGTGCGACAGACGTCTGACTTAAAGTTGGAATGGTGCAAATCGATGCTAAAAGTACATGATACAAAAAACAGTTTTAAAAAACTTCTTGCGCTCAGGGTCCAATTCTACAAAGTTTGCCTACACTTCAAAATCAAGATGCAATCATAGTAACGTCAGAGAGCAAGGGATGGGATCGAGTCAATACTATTGCCAAGTTTCAGGTTGAAAATACTATGATATAGAATGAATCAAAGATCATCAAGTGCAAATTACTCAACATCAACAGCACCTGGTTTTAATAGTATTATATACCACAGACTATGTTTTACTATCTTAAAACCATCTTAAAGATATACAGAAGACAATATGGCACAACATAATTTTACACATAAGTTATTTTGATCATCACCTGTTCCCTAAGAGATTTGTTTTGTTTTAAACGCATTTCAGGACAGATTGCCAAAGCATGGTGTTGGCTTTAAACATGACTGCATTGTGTCAACACGCTTTTGGGTTGCTCCGGGTCTCATTTTACCAACATCTTGCCGATTCACATGAAAGCATTACGTTTGGACTTTGGACTGACATCATATCAGCAAGAATGTTTTATATTGTTGGCGAACGAGGCACATCTTCATAAAGCATATCCTATCCAAATCATCACAATCCATTTGAGCAGGTTTAAAATGTGTTTACGAAAACATCTGAACTCAAAATAGGAATGGTGCAAATTCTTCCAGTATCACCAATACATATAAAACGTTTAGAAAACGGTTCGTTGGTAGATTACCAGTTAACGTTCGCATCTAAGGGATGCTGATGTCACAAACTACATGTATGTAGTTGTTGGTAGTCGTAATCGTTGTGCATGTTGTTGGTAGATGGATTGTTTTCACAAAATGATTCTGTAATTGGTTTAAAGTTTGGGGAATTCGTAAAGTCTCTTTACAATCCCTTTAAGTCACGAACTTGGCAATAGTTTAAATTAGTTTATGTAACGGATATCCAGCGGGTATTATGATTAAATCAAAATAACAATAATGTAATGAAATATCGGATTAACTTTGACGTCCTCAGTTCATATTGTTGGTTGTAATTTAATAACCTAGGTTTTAGATTATATTTAATTATAGTCAAACAAACAAACGACATTAATATTTAGCTTATTATGATATATAATCAAATGAGTTGTAATCAAAGGCGATGAAAAAAAAGAAGGGAGTTTCATCATAGCCGTAGGAGCCCACGACTCAACAGGGGGGCAGGCTGACTAATAGCCCGAATTTTAATGATATTTTGCCCGATTTCTTGAATTTTTTGCCCGAAAACATAATATTTAGGGGGGAAGCTGCCCCCCTGCCCACCCTGTCTCCTACGGCTATGAGTATCATCGGCATAATTTTTTTTAGGGTTATTTAATTTTGTGTGAGAAGCTTTCGGATTTTTTTTATGTTATTGTTACTTCTCAACAAGTTGTCGCCTTTTCCAGACCAGTTCCTCCATCACTGATATGACATGGCATTGCAAACAAGTGCAATTCGTGTGAAGGGAGTGCGAATTGCTCAATGGGTTACACATAGGTTCAATCCCAGCATGGTTCGAGGTAATACCTTCGGATTTTTCAGACAGGTTCTCTGGTCAGATCAGAGAAGTTGACTAGCGGAAAGACGTTCGAGGCACCGTCCGTTAAATGCTTGATCCCCTCACTGCACACTGTATGGCGTTGCCGACCCTCATTAGTGGAAACAGGTGCTCTAGATGTAAAAACCTGTGATAACTGTTAGAAGATAATTAATTAATTATAAAGACCTATGTTAATCAGTAAACATGGCTATTAATTGACGAGATATCGGCTTACAACACCTGGGATGATCTGTTATTTTTCTCGCTGTTTGTAACCTTGTAATACTACATTTAATTACTTATTGAAGGTCATCGGTTTTCTGACGTCAAACTTCAAACGCTAATCTGTTGACGTCATGAGCTTTTTGATGCTCTAACTGACTAAGCTACATAACGTCAAAAGATGCAAAACATCGCATTTGATTCGTAGCTGTGGACAGCTGAAAAACACTGTAATTTATAAAAAGTAATCAACTACCAGAATATGCGACAATCAAATGGATGGAAGGGATTTCTGTTTCCTCAGATCCACACGTTTCAATGTTTGTGGAAAATCAGAATCTGATGGAAAATGCGATTGTTGTACATGATGTTTATGTGTATTTATGCTAATTTAGACACAACTGTTAAACTTTCTATACACCCAGTTCCGACATCATATCGAAATATCACGTCACAGAAGCATTGGCGGTCTAGATTTGTCGGGCTAGCAGTGGTTCCCAACCTTTTTCAAGCCGTGGACCAAATTCACGAAGCTACCAGTGCCATGGCCCCCTGTTCAATTCCAAACAAGGACAAAAAAGGGAATACTGTATAGCGCAAGGGCTGTTGTCTTGTGTCTCATCACATCAGCATCAGGCGACCAGATGCATTTGACCAAAAGCAACTACAAACCTTACACAGAGAAATATAGTTAAATAAAAGTTGGGCTGGAGAAAAAATTATATACATCATCGTGGCCCATGACCCCCTGACAAACACCCCATGGCTCCCTAGAGAGAACACTTGGCTAGATTGTGCCGGATATACCACATACAAATAAAGGTACAAACTACTGCCTAAGTGTACTGAGCATTTATACTAAATTTTTCCCATCGGGTTTAGGCGGCTATATTTTAAAATGAATACAAAGAGACAGACATTTTTCAAAAAATCAGAACCTAAGAGCCTCTGACCCTTTGATCCTTTACGATCCCTTTTGTCAGTACCTTTCCAATGGAATAACGTAAAAATCTACTGTTTTTCATTTAATTCACAAACAACAATTATAAGTCTTGGCACAAACAGTAGATAACTCTGCTATATAATTTAATTTCTCTACAGTATACACAGTAATTGTAGATAATAATTTAATTATACAGTGAACTCCAGGTCCTCTGACATTAAATTGAAAATTATCATGGGAAAAATTCTAATTATTTACAACACGTTCACAAATTACTATGTATATTTTCTATTTAGCTCGTTTATCATGAAATATAAGGATCTAACACTCGTAAACTACCAAGTACATGTATGCGTCAAAATAGCACTGTACTGCCTTGTCTTCAGTAAGGAGCCAATGTTAAGCATTCCCCTGTCCTGACATGTCATGTGAAATATTCAATAAGGAAAGTGCAAATGCGACCCATGAGCTAGCTATACATGTATAGGTGAAATAACACGGAGATAAATGTATCTTTTTTTCTAGGATTTTATACACAAGACGGTTACTGCCTAACAACAGAAAATGTAAAAAAAAATCCTTCGAATTTAGACACGCTAAGAATAATTGAAATTCCAAACTGGACGGCTGACGGTATACTATATAATTGAATAAAACTCTGTTGACTTCTGTTGAGGCTTCCAAAAGTTTTGGTATATATTAGAAGTTCTAAATCGAAAGCTTGTAGTGAAAGACAGACCAACCAGGTGATTAGCCTATCAAAACTTTCCGAAATTCGTGAAAATACTTTGGTAATGGCCAATCAGGGACTTATGATTAGGAAACAATATGATTTCGAAACACTCAATAGATCAACTACCAGCAACTACTACCACTACCAACAACTACCTATATTGCGATATCAGCATCCGCTGGAATCGAACGTCAACTTGTCATCTACCAACCAACCAACCAACCTAATGGTTCTACTCTTTCGAGTAGTCCACTTCTATGCAACTTTTACTCTCGATTTTTTCACTACGCGGACATGGTGTTTGATTAATTTCTTTGCTTGCATGGATTGTTATCATCCCTTAGTCATCACAAAGTTAACCGAATCTAAGTTTCTGACAATTTAAAAGTTATTCTGATAACTGGCTCTAAATTCCTGAAAGTCAATTAGACATCGTATTTAACAGATATTCTGACGATAGTTTGTAGATTCAAACAGAATCTTATCTTAAATTTCGTCTTGCCCCAGGCAATTGGCTGAGTATCTTAAATGATTTGCCAAATTTCGTATCAGATTCTGATGTAGCAACATCTGTTTAAATGTTCGGTTCTGTTAAAGGGGAATGTTCATCATTTTCGAGGGTTGATTTAAGCCTTGAATATATGTAAATAGCCTTCAGAGTTCAGATGTACTAGAACTGAACAAAAATCACATATAATTCCTTCAATTATATCCCTACCTGAACAATCTTACATTTTCTACAAATGTGTTTTTAATAGTCATAGTCTTATTAAACGACGAGTCGTATTTTTGATTTTCAAACGGCCAAAATTATGGCTACATAGGGATTTGAAGGCTTATATTTCGAGGGAGAGTTGTGAACATTATTATTGATAAAAATAGCTAAAAAAAATACCAGGTTCTGAGACAAAAAAAAACTTTGGTCGAACAGTTATTGAACATATCCCTTTTAGTCATGTCGATAGACAGGCATGGGTATAATGCCAATGTCTGAGCGATCAGCGTCTGATGTATGGTTGTTTAACTCAGGCATTCTTGTACTTTATTTAATATGCCTTTCATATCCGAAACGTGCGTCTGCAGAATGACATGAAATCTTCTCAGTTAAGTTTGACTTATCCAAATCTTTTATGATTCCGAATTTGTCATTCACAATATTAGGGTATGAGTCAAGGATCGCACAAAAGGGCATCAATATGTAATTAATCATACAGACTCAATGACGAAATGTCATATGTTACCATTTTTAGTAACTGTGATCAACAACACATTGATACAACGTCATGCTCTTCAACGACAAGGAAGGTAAAAAGCATCAATTTGTTTACGTTTATGTCCAATTTAGGATGATAAAGAAAAGGGAATTGGCGTCACAGAACTGTTAATACTCTTGTGCAACTTCAACAGTTTCCACAGACCACAGTGCTTGTTAAATTTTTCACAGGGGTCAATTGCCTCCAAAGATGACTCCATTGATACCATGATATTGTTCTGTCATTCATTTGAACATTGAATCAGACCAGACAGTAAAGTTATCGAGGCATTTCAGACTGAAAACACTGTTAACAGAGTTTTGTATTAGCAATAAGATATAATTTCTATAAAATCTTTCAGAATTTTCAAATGCATGCAGAACTGTGTCTGAATAAAGCATATTAATTATTCTATGATAATATTTGTTTTCTACATGATATTGTGACTGAATACATGTGCTTTCTAACCAGTCTGTATCCAAATAAACGTTGTTATGCTCTTCAACTTAGATTGCACAAGTGGTATACGATGCTTTGTGGAACATTAAACGCAAGATACTGTCTAATTAATATATGATGTACATATAACTCCTTGCTAAAAGATTTCTGTGAATGAAAATGTGGTATAAGCTTCCTTATTATAATATTAAAAACGGGATATTTTCTTAATCATATTGTACATATAATACTTGTAATGTAATAATGTGTAATCACTTAGGCAAAGCAAAACGTCTGATAATGCTCTTCGTAAATGAAACGGGAATGTTGTATACACAACGGAACAAGCAGTATAAAATATATTCTTGAATATTGGACATGTTCTAAAATATAACGCAACCTTTGGTGTCATTCAATATTACTGTCTGTTTCGGGAGGAAAGTCTCGTTGAAATCGATTTTTAGCCATGCTTCATTTCTCTATATAGCTAGAGTAAACTATACAGTGTGATTTTCAACATGCGTTCGATACAGTATATCGGCCAATGTTTGGAATGTACATTCAAACAGACTGTGTTGTCTTCGCTAGAGTACAGTTTACTTACCTCTTATGAGATCACTAGCATCAGAACGTTTCTTCATTGCATTGTTTAGTTAAAATTCCTCTTAATTATCACATTTCATTGAGAATAATATTCAGTTTGAAGTATTCCTAGTTATACGCTCGCGTTCACTGCACAGATAGCTTTGTTTAGAATACGACGGCCTGAAACCGATCGATTACGCTGTTGAAACTAGCAATACATCACGAACGACTCACTAATTCGAGACTACCTAATGAATAACGTTTTATCATAGAAATGTAAAAGACTGGAAGTCTGAGACTTCTCTTAGTCTATTGAACTTCCGTTTAAATTTATGGTTGACCGAATTTCTACTTGGGGGTCTTTTATTAACTTCCGGTGTTAAGGTAAACAATAACAAAAGAAGTTAATTTAAAAATTATCACAGAAAATTTAATTTTACAACGTTTTTACAACTGTTATTTCTTGATTTGATATTTTACTCTCAGTATATAGTTTCTAAAATGATATAGGATTACTGTATTAATGACCTCATGCAGTGAGTTTTGAATTGATTGTTTTCTTTCATTCACATACATTCAAAATATTATTGTCAATTAATATATACATCATTTGTTCAAGGAAGACTTTGAGTCCCTAAAATGACTTTTCCTTGGAACATTTTCACTTGAAATTGACCCTTGCCCATACTATTTTCTACTGTAAATTACCTTGCATTTACACCAATTTGCTATAGAACAGTCTAATTATTATTTATTCAGTCCAGGCATAAGAAAAAGATGTGTATTACATCATGTTGGTATTATACCAACATTGTTTTTACCAGAACAATCTATTTCAACTACACTAAATACTCCCAAAAACAAGTAGTAATTATATGAAACAACCTTATAAGTTATAGTCACAGCTTTATGAACTTTATAAGTTGATTTAACAAAGTGCATTTATGCCTAATTGTCAGACAAAAAAATAATCTATTATTAATAGAATTGTCAAGACAATAAATTACTGCAAGTCAATGCAGTGATTTGGGGATCCTATATGCTAGTACTGGAAAGATTTATGATGGAATGTCTACTGGTTTTATTGCTTGCAGATAATATTATGTTTATAAAATTGTTTACTCTTTTGCAGGCAATAAGTATTCTACAACCAGTGCCAGTACAGTTTTAAAAGTTTCCCTACTATGCTTCCTCCTATATGCAATTATGTCTCTTTCATCACTGTCAATGCCTTTGACAGAATCCTGTTGACTTTGAGTTTGAAAAAAAATATAAATGTGAATAAGTTTTTCTAAGTACTTCGACAATACTGTCCAAAGATGAATGAAATAATTTTCAACTTTTCTCTGCATTGGACTCCTGTTGTGGTGAGGATGTGTATACAAAATTTAATAATTCACCAGATAATTCATTATTTAATTCATCTGGAAAAAATATGATAAAAACTGTGTGATAAAAACTTACTTTTTCTTAGATTTAATTAAAATTACAGATACAACATCAGAGGGCCGCAGTGGGTCAGGGGATTAAAACAATTGTTCTTTCCCAGAATGAGATGAGATGACTACTACCGATTTTTTACCCATTTCCCGCAGTCGTTCAAATGGACCAATTAATGGATGTTCTGTATGTTACAGACTGAGCATGATAAATATCCCTCGAAAGCTGAATATCAAAATATGAGTAGGATAATGACACTGTCCTGTAAAAATTGCCCAATTGCACACTGCATGTCATTTGCTGGTCCTCATTAGCACAAAATGTGCTGAAAAAACTATATGTAAAACTCAATTTCACTTCATAGAATTTATTTTTATCATATTTGATAATTCCAAACAATAACTGAATATATATATTGAACATCATACAAGAATACAAGGCATTCATTAAAAATCACCCATTTACCAGTCTTTGTGAATATCTTACTACTAACTTGAAAATAAATTACAATACATCATAAATCTATTCACCAATAAGAAAAATGAGCCTGCCTGTATTTTCACAATCAAAAATAAATTTAAGCCTTCAAATCCCTGTGTAGTCATAATTATTAGCATTTGAATGTTAAAAATACAACTTGTTGTTTAGTAAGTTTATGCTTCATATTAGAAAACAGTACACATAAACACAAAATGAAAGATAAACGTTTAGGTATTTGTATAATTGAAGGGATTCTGTGATTTTCCTGCAGATCTAGTACTTCTAGAAGCTATTTATATATATTCAAGGCCTAAATCGACTCTCAAAAATGCTGAACATCCCCTTTTAAATTGAACTGCACGGATCCTGAAATTGAATGATATTTTTAATTCCACTGGCAAACAAATATAGAATTATAATTAATGAAACTAATCCTTTAAGGCTTACAGTTTTATAATAGATGAATTTAAGAGGTAGAATATAATTGTATATCAAACAATGAAATATACTAATACTGCCAATACAATAAAGGTTTTAAAAAGAGTTTTCTGGTCTTAGTATGTAGCATTTATTTGGTCAGACATCTGTAGGGGTATAATTGAACGGATTGTGTAATTTTTGTGAAGTTCTAGTACTTATGGAGGCTATTGACCTATATGGCTATATAAGACCAAAATCAACCCTCGAAAATGCTGAAAATTCCCCTTTAAATTAAAAATGGGTAGGCTATAGCCTACCGGTATTGACATTACCATTATGGCATTATTGGACACTTATTTACCTGACCTTCTTCTTCACTTTACTTCACTGTTGGAAAAAAATCAACATTCTCAATAACCAGGAATTCCTGAAACATCCAGAACTTACAGTAGTCCCATATTTGTCATAATAAACGAAAAAGATCTCAAAGACTGACTTTATTAAGTACACAATAACTCAATAAGTTTTATTAAACAGTAACTTAGTAAGCAACTCAGGCAACGCTTTATCAATCTCAAATCTCACAAAGAATAACATTTTTTATCGCTATTACAAGGTGGCAACTCGTTGAATAGGTGAATAGTTAAATTAATTTTGTAAAAATGTTATAAAATAAACAGAATATGAAAATTTTCATTCATAACTTACTTCCAAAATAACATCAACAAACATCATATCAATATCGTCTGCCATTTTGCAGAATGCGGAAGTTATGCGATAACCCCCATATTCAGCGCATGCGTGCCAAGCATAAACTATTTATTTATCCTTCTTGGCATTCCCTACCTTTCAATTCTATGGTTTTATCAAAGAGCCAGACGTAAACAAAAACTAGCCATCTGCTACAATGAGGGAATTTAAGTGTTATAGTCACGACCACCCAGACTCTCCGCGATGCACATCGGCGGATCAAGTTACGATCAGTTACGTAATCTCTATTTACTTAAACAGATTATGACCTGACCTTTGTAAATATTTTAAGTTGAACTTTATATAGTCATTAAAATGGGATATTTCGTCTGTTAAAATAATATGGACATTTATAAAGCGTTAGTTTCCACATCACAGAGAGACCTGCTCAAAGCGTGTAGAATCCTCTAGGTTTTCGGATAAGACAATTCGGATATGTAGGCCTACGATAAAGATCCCTCGACAGTTGGCAATCGAAAAAGCTTTTTAAAATCCCCTTTAGGTGAACAAAAACCCTTTCCTGCTGCATACTCTGTGGGACTGTTAATAATAATAATAATAATAATAATAATAATATCTTTATTACAAAAGGGTAGAAAATTAGGCCATACATTACCGATGAGCATCAAGATAATCCTGAATACCCAACGATAGACCTGTCTTCCATTCTGCCCCTTATAGACAATACAAACATACACATATAAACAAAAAACACCACAATAACCAATTATTACAAGGATGACAAAATTATATGTACAGTTTATAGCTATAATGATGTATATCTTATTTATGAGAAGGAAAAAAAAAAAAAATAAAAATTATAAATGTACAAATTTTATCAAAAATGCAAACAAGTTTATAAGATTGAAAGTTTTAATACAAATTAATAGCCAAATTTGAAAGCCAAAATGGTCAGTTTATGTGCTGCGAGCGGAAAGTCTCCGAAAGCCGAATCGGTTGCATAACAGTATAGGACGTAAAAAAATAATCGTTCCTAATTCAAGTTTGCTTTTGAAACTCTCATGACAATTAAAAATGTTAAGTTTGTTAGTTTTGCAATAAAAGTGTTCAGCAAATAACTAGCAGCGTAGAGCGTATATAGTTTGTTCAATGGCATGTCAAATTTTCAAAACTTACGTTTAACATTTTAGTTTACATTTACACTTATGTGTGTTTTTTGTGCTAAGGCCTCTTGATGCCACATTATTTGGTAATAAAATATAATATATAGGGCAAAAGAACGTTAACGACAATTTGAAAGGTTCTTTTAAAAGGGAAATAAGTAGTAGCTATGGTAAAATTTCAGACCACATTGGATTCGGATCTAAAATTAAAGATTTTTTATACTATCGTAGTTTTCTTATTCAAAGACATTATTTATTCACTTCACGGTCAGGGCATGTACACTATTTCGTCTATTGAAGGGCATGTAAACTGACGATGCTTGCAATTGCACTGGCATAGGGTGAATGCTTCTGTGCATAATGCCTGGTACCCCACAAAAAGAAAATTAAAATATGATTGGGGTTGCAGGCCACATCGTACCTACTCTCAGAAGCTCTTGCCGCGACATCAATTTTTGTTTTTACCTCAAGGATTCGAACCCCTAATCATTTAGACAGCAAATCAACTGGCTACCGCAACTTAGCTTTTCACTATGAACTTTGGACCAAAAAACAAGAATTAGTGTCACAATCGACGAAAATATTAAACAGAAATATTATAAAAACATTTTTATTTAAAAGCGTACACGAGGTATCTTAGAGACCCCTGGTTTCTTCGCTGGTATGCTAAGTAAAAGACATTTTCCCCTCTAAATGGAAATTTAACAACATAACATTATAATTTAAAATAAATAATATTAAAATACATTAATCGACATCGATAGACAGCTAAAATGGACTGGTATGTTCCAATCTTCTCGCTTGACTGCGACATAATTATGCTGTTTCAATTTCAATTCCAACTGACGAATGCCTTGTTAGTTCATGACACTTTTTCGTTTCATTAGCATGGGTATAAAAGGAGCCGAAAATCAAAACGTCAACAAACTCCTATTTCATTTAGTAGTTCCTCGGAAATACCAGTATTTAGATATACCTGAAGGTTGGGCATGTCAATTTCACACACAACAGAACAGAGATCATTCGAGTTGGTATTTGGCACTAATATAGTAACACCTACTTCCATAAATACAAGGCCTTAAAATATCAAGCACATTAGCTACGCACTAAAGGTAGAATCTCAAAACAGACTCCGGTGCCACTAATTAAATAACTTTTAAAGTTTGGTTGTCATGTTAAAAGTGAGACAGTAACGTCCATTTCTCCCCATACCGCTACGATTTTGGATGCAAACTTTCACGTTAATCTAAGTTTCAATATTTAGTACATATACTGGTTTCATTCTTGTTCATTTCTGTCATAGTCTTCTGTTTAATTTTTAATTTGGCCAGTTTTAAACGATGTTTATTAAAACAAAGAGCAATCACTACTAGTAACACAAATAGAGGTAGGATAATCAACACTACGCCTGCTATAAGGAAATTAATATCATTGTCTTTTTGAGAATAGACTACCAACAGAATACCTGAAAAGATAAAATTATAGCCGTCAATTTTTATTATCGAGTTTATTGATTTTGATTTAAAGGGGAATAGTCAGCATTTTAAGAGGTTAACTTATGCCATTAATATATACGTAGTTTGTGAAAGAGCTAGAACTGCACCGAATTGAATTGCATAAAGCTAATATTCCATATACGCGTCATGCGGATCCGTCATGCGTTAAAAATCAAAATGGTTGGTTTAAGAAGTTATGATTCCATTTATGCGGAAGTGCTATCCGAAAAATGGTCTCCGTCATGCGTCACAATAAAAATCGCCTGGTGTAGACGCATTCGGAAGCCTTTCCGGGCGGAGATCTCCCAAATGTGACGTATTTTGTGGGGATTCAATGTCTTTTTTCCCGCTAAAGCATCAATCTGTCTAGAAGCGCGTAGGATAACGTATATGTTTAACGCACATATGGAATCATATTTGACGCATGTCGAATCCGCACGGGCCATTTATGTCCGCATGACGGATCCACATGACGCGTATATAAAATCTTAGATTAACCCATTCAAAAAAAGGCATAATATGCTTCGGTCTGCTTTCATTCTACGTTGCAATATGAAGCAGAGAAGTAGTTTTCTAAACAGGGAAGTAAAAATTGCAACAAATATGAAATAATGAAAGTACAAAATAGATTCGTGCTAAAAACATCCTTTAAATATATTTCATGGCAACGCTTTTTTAGAACCATTATTTTATAAGTACCTGTAGGCAAGGCAACAAAGAATGAAAATCCCACAGAAGACGTAGCCAAACATCCTTCTAAACAACACAAACTCGACTTGACCATATCATCTGAAATATACAATAGACTTTGTAACAATCATGTGACAATGATAATGTTGTCTGAATTGGTTCTCTTGTTATTCCCCCCAGAGAGTCAAGATGAAATTATCTATGGAGGAAAGCTGGAAAAAAGACTATTGTATCACATGTTCAACATGGCAAACAAAACATTTAAGGCCGGAAAGGTCACAAATAAGTATGCTTTTAAATGGCACACTGCGACACCGTTTATCAACCCGAACTTTTTTGTGGGGACGATAAGGCATATAGCCATTTCACAGGACATGAAAAACAGCACCAATGAAGAGACACGTATTTTTTTACAAGTCATTGTGTAACGTCGAGAAGCATCAATGGAAATATCTAAGAACAAAAATAATTGGAAATTGGGAAATGATATTATTTCCTTCAAATATTTTTTTTTACTTTTTTTTTTCCACATGCTTTCATGTGATAATATAAAATTTGGGTCATATTAATACAGATTGATATTTCTATTAAATAATAACAGTAAACTATATATTATGAAGTCAATAACATCTGTTACAGATATTTTCCATATCAACTTAATCGTCAATTGTATTCAATAGGACTGACTTGAATTATTGGTCCAATTACGATAAAATATTGAAAGAAGTTTAAAGGGATTGTAAAGAGGTTTAAAAAAATTTTATGAGTATAAGAGACTCTTTGATATCAATTTCCACCATTTGCATTCAGACGCCTGTGGTTCCAGCAATCCCATTTCACATCAAACACAGTTTAAGAAATTTCTGATTGAAAATGGGAGTGGTGCAAAGAGTCCCAGATTACTATCCCTTCAACACACAATTTTCTACAAATCAATGAGCTAATGCAGATGGACAACGTAATGCAGTGAGCAATAAAATATGTATTTACATTGCCATTTATAGTCTATCTTATCACAAACGGATGAATACCCAATAATGAACTATGTATCGTCATTGAGTCCTTGGGAGAAATCTCGTCTTGATATCAACCCATAACCCTGAGATTGACAAGAAATCAAATATTTAGTCAATGTCCCTTCAAGTACATGACCGCATTGTTTAACATCACATTTACCTTCTTCATATTCGTCCTGAGGAATCCACATTTTCCTCATTGGATTGTATGAAAAGCCCAGAGGAGGAGAACATGCGACATCCAGTCCATAGACCACAGTATGTGCTATCCAGTGTACCAGTTACAGCGTGTGATATCCACCAGTTACAGTGTATGATATCCAGTGTACCAGTTACAGTATGTGACATCCAGTGTACCAGTTACAGCGTGTAATATCCAGTGTTCCAGTTACAGTATGTGGTACCCAGTGTAGCAATTACAGTATGTGATATCCAGTGTACCAGTTACAGCGTGTGATATCCAGTGTACCAGCCACAGTATGTGATATCCAGTGTACCAGTTTCAGCGTGTAATATCCAGTGTACCAGTTACAGTTTGTGATATCCAGTGTACCAGTTACAGTATGTGATAGCCAATGTACCAGTTATAGCGTGTGATATCTAGTGTACCAGCCAGAGTATGTGATATCCAGTGTACCAGCTACAGTATGTGATATCCAGTGTACCAGTTACAGAATGTGATATCTAGTGTACAAGCCACAGTATGTGATATCCAGTGTACCAGCTACAGTATGTGATATCCAGTGTACCAGTCACAGTATGTGATATCCAGTGTACCAGTTACAGTATATGATATCCAGTGTACCAGTTACAGTATGTGATATCCAGTGTACCAGCTACAGTATGTGATATCCAGTGTACCAGTTACAGTATGTGCTATCCAGTGTACCAGCTACAGTATGTGATATCCGGTGTACCAGTTACAGCGTGTGATATCCAGTGTACCAGCCACAGTATGTGATATCCAGTTTACCAGTTACAGTATGTGATATCCAGTGTACCCGTTACAGTGTGTGATATCCAGTGTACCCGTTACAGTGTGTGATATCCAGTGTACCCGTTACAGTGTGTGATATCCAGTGTACCAGTTACAGTATGCGATATCCAATGTACCAGTTACAGCGTGTGATATCTAGTGTACCAGCTACAGTATGTGATATCCAGTGTACCAGTTACAGCGTGTGATATCCAGTGTACCAGCCACAGTATGTGATATCCAGTGTACCAGCCACAGTATGTGGTATCCAGTGTACCAGTTACAGTATGTGATATCCAATGTACCAGTTACAGTATGTGACATCCAGTGTACCAGTTACAGCGTGTGATATCCAGTGTACCAGCCACAGTATGTGATATCCAGTGTACCAGTTATTGTATGTGATATCCAGTGTACCAGTTACAGTATGTGATATCCAGTGTACCAGCTACAGTATGTGATATCCAATGTACCTGTTACAGCGTGTGATATCCAGTGTACCAGCCACAGTATGTGATATCCAGTGTACCAGTTACAGTATGTGATATCCAATGTACCAGTTACAGTATGTGACATCCAGTGTACCAGTTACAGCGTGTGATATCCAGTGTACCAGCCACAGTATGTGATATCCAGTTTACCAGTTATTGTATGTGATATCCAGTGTACCAGTTACAGTATGTGATATCCAGTGTATCAGTTACAGCATGATTTTATAGTCCACAACATGGGATAGGTCGGTCTACCCTGTTCAATAGTATATTTATATTATCTTGGTCAAAAATTACATGATACATAAGGCGATATCCGGTTTACTCCTTACAGCAGTTCAAATTAAGTCCAACTCATGTGATATCCTGTCATGAATTAAAGAGTGATATTCAATCCACAGGCTTACAGTCCACAAAGTTAATATCCAGTCCACAGATCACGGTGACCTTTTGTCAATCCATTAAAACACAGTTGGGGGCTTCATAATCTAATGAATTATTAAAGAAACCCTCCAGTCAGATGACAGTAAATTGTTGAAATCCACGCTGGTTTATGAGTGTAAAAATCGATGGTTTAGTTAGGTAAAATGGTATATTATTAATATTCGACTTTTAGCTTAGAGAAATATATAGGTCGATTTAAAGCAACGTCTGACAAAAAGGGCGTAGTCCGCTCAAGATTTTAAAAGGGCAGAAATGGTCTGAAATTGATTTTTTAAAGATCGCCAAGGCTAGATAAAAGTAGCTATAGAACTATCCATGTTTAGAGAAAATCGTCGATGAACACTCTGAGCTTTCACAATGTATCACTAGTCGTAGATGCCTATAGCTAGATAGACACGTAATAATCCGGGAAAGATCCAGCCAAGGACCAACTGTATCCTCGTGAAACTAAGTTGTTGTCCATGGTTGTTTGTTGATTTCTTAAGATGCCATTATTGGTGGACAAGATTGTCTCTACAAATTGTGAATCAAATTCATGTTCAATTCTTGAGAGAAAGTTTGTTGATTTGCAAAACATATTATGAAAACCATACATTCAAATTTTCGAACATGTAAAATAGTGGTCAATATTGAAGTTAAAAAATCACCATGACGTTTGTAGGTCGTGAAAGTACATGTAACATGTGGCAATAATGAACTATTTTACGAACGGACCGAGAAATTATCACGAATTTCCTTTTTAACAACATAACACCACTCAATGATATTTCATTTAGGAAAAATCGACCATTTGTAATCTTACGTTATCGTTATCAGTCCTTGAGATCAAATAGCATGATTAGAAAATTGTAATGTTGTGAAATCACTTTATCGACTCTAATCTGATTTTAAAGGGGGACGGTCGGTGATTCATTTTAAAAATAATGTAAATATTTTCAGTTTTACTAGAACTGCACATGCCAACCCCTTCAAATATACCACAATCTTCAAATTTCACTCTCTGTTATTAGATATATTCTGTCTTGGTGTCACTAGTGCCACTAAAATACGAGATTGATAAGTGGATAACAATTGTTTTAAATGTGCATATCATCTAGATAGTCGCAAATTACGACTTTCATGCTAATGTACCTTAAGTTTAACCGATTTCGTTCTGACGACATAATAAAAAAACGGATCCGAAGATCGGTTGATTGTTAAACGACCAGGACTGCCTTAGCTTTAGTCGTCTGAACACATTATTAAGCAATTGCTTGATGAGCTTGAAATGAAATACCAGAATAACAGATGACAGTGTTACTTAGTCGATAAATACATAAAGAAAGTTTTTACTAACTGATGACACGACTTTCTGTCCACAAAAACACTTCCCAAAAATTGACACACCTACCTTCGTCATCCTCTAAATCATCATTCTCGTCATTTTTACTGTCTACTCGAATTCCTCTGATAGTCATTGTCACTGATAAGGTTTATTCCACATATAAATCACACAGATAAGAATTATTAACCATCCGCTTGATACAACAACGTTATGTAAACCATAAATCTATATCAGCTCTTATTCAGTGGACGAGTTTCCTCGTTCGGTGATTGAAATTGTACAAGGGCACATCAATCTGCACTTCTGAAATAATAAAAGGATTGTGTAAATTATGTTTATGATTTGATAATGCAAATTTCAAGTACTTGATATGAGTTTTCAACAAAAAGACCATTCATTTACTATGTATATGTGGTTGTTATACACTAACATTTCTCAAAAATGGTGCTCAAATAATGCAGATGGTTGCTGAAACACTCAGAGAGAGGGGATATTCCAGTAATTCGACACTTATCGTGACTTAATCCCAATATTGTTTTCACCATGTATATAAATAGGAGAATTCCATAGTTCTGTCAAAAATCACAGGTGTTGGGGACAGCAGAGCCTGTTTTGGTGCTTCATGAGTCTCTCTCTGAGTAAGGACCCCGAATAATCCCCATTTTTTGAAAGACGTTTATTTAAAATGTGCATTTAATGGCAATTGTGCCGATTTACTGAAAAACTTCTCATAAAGCACCAAAAGAGGCTATCCTGTCCCAAATGGTAAATGTGTCAAAAATCAGTCAAATTTTCACAACAAAAAAAAAAACATTAATATTATCCAAATTGAGAGTTTGACTATGATCAAGCTATTCCAAAAACTTTAATATATCCTCTTTTCACATCTTTCCATTTAAAAAAATCGAATAAAACTGCTGGTGATGAGACAATATACGGACTAATACGCACCATTGATCGACATGCAGTTATAATACAGAAGTGGAATGCAAACATACACCAGGTTTTCGATCATTGATTAGGCTAGATGTTCTTTAGAAGAAATCGGATTTCACGACAATCCATGTGAATTACACAATATACTCTAAATCCTCTGACGTAATCAGCTAATCCAACACACAAATCTAAAGAATATCAGGCTAATGAAGTTGGAAAATCGAATTCAGATTTATTAATAGGATATCTTTTCACATTATAAAATACGTTATGCTTAATGCACCGTGAACACAAACAAATATTCTAATTGTCCATGAAATAACAAAACTATAAAACAAAATATCTAATATTACTTTACAATCTACACCAAATCTAAACCTAATCAATCTTAAGATCTAAAATCTGAAACCTAAGTTTGACATAAAATTCTATTTCTAAAAACGAACAATTAAAAAGTCAAAAAACAAAATACATGGATACAGAAATTTGCACAATAATTATACAATTATATTTCTTGTATATATGTAAAAGAAATCATAAAACACTCGTAATCTTCTCAACTTAGTCTAATATAGAACCGTACAAAAGAGAAAAACGTTATTTAAAATACAAATACTATTATGGTCCATGAAATACCAACACTAAACAACAAACCGAACACTTACTTACTCACTTACCATAATGCTATCTAAATCTGCTATTCCGTCATCATCATTAGTTCAGTCTATAGGTAAACAGTAGGGTGTAAAACTCCGTATTATTTCTGAATCCCATCACGTTACTAGACTAATGAAGAAAGAAAATCGAATAATGTTTCAATAATGCCTATAAAGACTATCAACTATAGAAAACGTTTACATTAAAGAAAGTAAGGTAGTAATAAGGGAAACAATACAACTCCATATGGTTCAGTTTACAGTTCATGATACATCGAATTCACGTGACCAGCGTTTATTTTTCTCGTTGAATGTTGATCAGAGTAAATAAAACCTGATAAACATTAATTCACACCAAACTGTTATACCTTTTATTCACACCATTCACATTATGATTAGCTATCTCGCTCACTGGGCAGTGGTCATTTTAATCGTTAAATTGTGACAAAGTTTGTTAACACTTTTAATGGTTAGGTTATTAAAAGCATTAGACATGGTCAGAGGTATAAAGATCTCCTTCATAAAACATTAAATAATCCTACGAACTACTACGACTACCAACTACCTATTTTGAGATATCAGCATCCGCAGGAAGCAAACGTGTACTTGCCATCTACCACCCAACCAACCAACATAAGATAAGCGAGTTTTGGCAAAGTTTTGAACTTAAAACATTAAAATCGTAATCAACAATTGAAATTAACGTTTACAAGTTATAATAAAAATTAAATAATTTACATCATTACCCACCGTTGCCCTATGATGTTCAGGTAAAACAAAAACCTAATTGCTCCTTCTTTCAACTCGTTCTTCGCAAATAGTGGCTTTAACTCCCCTTGATACAAAAGACTAGAAAACGCAATTTGAATACCTTTTGTGGATCTCTGTATATATACATTTAGGCCTACGAGGAAAACGTATTGCATTTCATTGAAATTCATACATGACATCCGTAACTAGTATATTATGTATAAGGTAAATACATTGAATTACTCAATAGCAAATTGCGCAATACTAAATAGTGTGTTCAGTATTATTTTCATATTGAAGCCCATGGCAGTATGGCTTTTATTTAAAGAAGGCGTGTCTTCGATTAATGAAACATTTTTAAAATAACATTGACCTATGCCATTAAAGAGATTGCAAAATTTTAAAAAAATATATATGTAGCGGGGACACAAATAGTAGGGATGGGACAATGAGACCTTTTTCTTAAAATTTGAGAAGGAATATGAACTTTTTTTTCGTCTATGACGTCATCTTAGTGGAGTGCGGGGCCATTTTTCATAGATGAAAATAAGTTTCATATTCTTTTCCAGCGGTCTTTTTCGCCTAAGAAACCGGTTGGCATTAATTTTGGTCCTCCATTGTCCCATCCCTACTAATAGCATCATATGCACCTTTCCAATAATTTCAATCAAACATTTGTAGTTCCAGCCAATTCCATTTAAAGCGACATAACATGCTTTTAACACTTAGTTTGAGTAAGCTATAAGTGTCCCCATTACACTTAATTAAATTAGAAAATCTCTTTACAATCTCTTTAAGTCCCACGATCAAGAAAAAACAAAGTACATGAGGGTCAACACCAAATGCTAAATGAAGCATAAAGTGTAACTTTTATACTGTTTCGGATCAGCGAAGGTTAGCGATAAGTGCTTTGTTAAAGGTCTCATATACCATTTGCTCTCAAACCTGAATGTTAATAGTTCAATCCCAACAAAATATTAACATGCATGTTGTGGTTCTGTTTATAAGCCGGTCCCAACACTTTCATGTTCCTTGAGCACCAAGATCGTAAACCGGAAAGATCCACCTACAATTGTTAATCGAAGGAGGGTAGCCTTAAGGTGCAAATAGACGAGGTAGAGGTCCAGGCAACGTGATTAAGAAAGCAGAAAAAGCGAATGCTCTGAGTACGGGTCCGGATATGATGCCGACAAGATTCGTATCTACTATTTCTTGATAATCCCGCAACAGACGATGAATCGGACATCGCACCTCGTCTAAAAGTGGCCACTGTCCTGTCAAAATTTCTCCTATTCACACACAATGACGTCATCAAAATTTGTTCATGTTTCTCTTTGTATAAGCATATCTTAAGTATATTTAAAAGTGTGTAATGCAGTTAGCCCTTCAAACTCAAATATTCACAATAAAAAGACAGTATCCTTATATAGCGAGTGAGTCAAAATTCTATACATAGAATTGACGTAATGAAAAAAGTTATGCAGTATGCATCTGACCCGTAGCTACAAGATGGTAATGCCCTCACGAACAAACCGATTTCCCCTCTCCTCCTGAAAATATTCTGTCACCATTACATTACCCGTCTGGATACATTACTGTCCCCTGAACATGCAAGATTGGCTATGCCTGGTATGCATAAAAAAGGATTTTCCATGTCAGCCCTTTCAAAATCCCTGTATAATCTGATAAATGAATTACAATCTTTTTATGCGTTTTTCAAATAAAATTAATAAAAAAGAGTTCGTATCTCTTTTAGAGAATTATAGAAGATTACGCAACCTAATTTTACCTAATGAATAAGATTACACAAACTTGATATCTGATTCTAAATCAACAGAAATAATTGATTACTTCTTCTTGAGATATCTTACCAGACAACTCGTAAAAGTTCAAAATATAATGCTATTGGAAATCGAAATAGAATTGTTTAATGCCAAAGTTTTGAATCAATTTTTTACTGCATAATTTGAAGCGTTTTGACTTCAATAATTTAAATGCCATCCCTTTCCATGTTAAATCATTAAATTCATTGATTCATTGTATAACTCTCTAGAAATCCCGTTGAATTTTTTTTCTTAAATCACATAAAAGTATAATCAATAAAGTGTCTGTTCAAAATCTTAAAGGGGAATGTTCAGCATTTTCGAAGATCGATTATATTATATGTAAATAGTCTCCAGAAGTACTAGAACTGCTCAAAAATCGCACAATCCCTTCAAAAAATACCCTTACCCGAACATTTATCTTTCATTTTCTGTTTTTACGTTTTCTATATAAGGCATAGTGTTTCTAAACGACAAGTCGTATTTTTGACTTTCAAACGCTGATAATTATGGATACGCAGGGATTAGAGAGCTTAAATTTTGAGAGGGAGTTGTGAACATCAGGTTCCGAGAAAACAAATTTCTTGGTCGAACAGTTAGTAAAAACCATTTAAAATTATTACGACTTTGCAAGCAATTCGACGAAGCCTGTACAATATTTTTTCTACAGAAAATGCGAAAATGGCCAAAAGAAGTGGAGATGTTATAACCATTCTGAAAAAATAATAACAAGTAGTAAAGGATGCCTAAAATGACAAATTGAAATAGACGTTAAAATTGACAGAGAGAAATAGATGTCTTAAAATTGCAGAGATAAAAGAGCTTTCTAAAAAAACAAAGAGAAAGAGATGTCTTAAAACCACATACAGGGAAAAAGAGATGTCTTAAAATGACCGGGCGAAAGATATGTCTAAAACAATTAGAAAGAGATTTCTAAAAACAAATAGAAAGAGACGTCTTTAAATCACATGCAGGTAGAAAGAGATGTCTTAAAATAACAGGGCGAAAGATATGTCTAAAACAATTAGAAAGAGATTTCTAAAAACAAATAGAAAAAGATGTCTTTAAATCACATGCAGGTAGAAAGAGATGTCTTACAATAACAGGGCAAAAGATATGTCTAAAACAATTAGAAAGAGATTTCTAAAAACAAATAGAAAGAGACGTCTTTAAATCACATACAGGTAGAAAGAGATGTCTTAAAATGACACGGCGAAAGGTATCTAAACCGTTTTGCAAAAGACTTTAAGTTTCCGAATCTGGAATTTATTAGCTCATCTAATCTGTAATAATGTCCTAAGCTCTCCCTTGAAATTTAAGCCTTCAAATCCCCGTGTATCCATAATTATAAGCGTTTGAATGTCAAAAATACGACTCGTTTAGTAAGACTATGCCTTATATCGAAAACACAAATACAGAAAATGAAAGATAAATGTTTACGTGTTCAATTGAAGGGATTCTGCGATTTTTTGGCAGTTCTACTGATTCTGAAAGCAATTTACATAATATTCAAGGCCCAAATCGACTCTGGGAAATGCTGAACATTCCCCTTTAAATATATACTTTAAATATACTTCTCGTTGCCCGATTATAATGTAGAATCAATGTGTCGTTCGAGTCAATTGCTATATGTCAAGGGGGATAATCGCGTTTTAAATTCTAAAGTCGATAAAACCCTATACAACTCTCTTCAAACAAACACCTTGAGAAATAAAAATTAAATGGATTTTTTAAAGACAGTATTTTGTTTCTTGCTCTGCAAGAACCAAAATTATTATCATTCAAAACAAAAAGATTGTTCAAAATAAACACATATTTACATTAAAAAAACACATAACCAATATTCATTAGCAAAAAACAGACTCACAAATTTTCATCCCGTTGCACCTGAAACGTGATTACCGTGGCTGCCAGGAACATAGTGTAAACCTAGCATAAATAACACACAACAGGATCTTTGTGATAGTAAATAGAAACGCATACATATGATTCTCATGAATATTCAAAATGGACACACATATTTGCAATATAAATTAGCCACAATAACATCGTTCAATATAGACAAGCATATTTACAATTTAATTAAATATTAACACACATATTACAATAGAGACACGATGACAAAAATAGACAGGCATATTTACAATACAATTTTATATATTATTGGCCTTTCGACAAGATGGAATAAATCTAAAACAACCTAGTAAGTATACTTGTCTAGAATGAAACCAAGAAACTTTTTTGGTGAAAAACTGCTTCAGACGAGAGCAATATTACAACAAATTAAAAAAAAACATATTTCTGAGCTTACTCATGCTAAATGTATGTGAAGTAATCATATGCAAATATATGATAATTTGTATGCTAATTAATTTTTAATTTATTCATTTTAGTATCGTAAGCGGCCATGGTAGTTGATAAACCAGAAAATGAAAACACTGCTCCGGATGACGAACCAGCATCAGCAACCTCAACTAGTCAGATGCCTGCTTCATCGCATAATTCTGATCAAATTCCGAAGCAAACCACTTCGGTTTCCGATGATAGTGGAGTAAGCTCTGAGGACGTAAGAGAAGTAAACAAAACTTCCGAGGTCACAGTCGACGTTGATGGCACGGAATGTAGTGGTTCGGATTCAGGAGCATCTCTTTCTCCGGATTCAATCACTGATGAGTATCGTAACAGAACGGGGACGTTATCAGATGAGGAAATCAACGAGTTGTATCTGGGAAATGTATCTGTGAAGAATAGACGACGTAGAGGCGTTGTCTACGACGGACTAAAGATCCACACACAAATTTCTGAAGAGGATACAAGCGAATATGGAGGTTCCCCTAGCACAGTTGAACCACAACCTACGCCCGAAAAGGAACGGAAAGTGTCTTCCGTGTCGTTTGATCTTGACACTCCTGAGGATTATAGTCATCTCAAACGCATGAGAGGAAGTGGGAGACGAATAACATTTGGTGGATTTGAAGAAGATATTCAAGATCGATATAAAAGTGAACATGGAAGGCGATGGAGTAGGGTATCATTTGAATCGAATGCTTCTCAAGACACGACGACGAACAAATCTGATATATCTGTAGGAAGTAACCTTCCAGGAGTGGCTTCCCATGTCAGAAGAGATTCCATAGCATTGGCTTTAAATGGTATTCCACTCATTGCTCAGCCACCCAAGAAATTTTCATTCAAGAATAAACTTCGTCAGGTGGGTGAAAATTTAATTATATCTTAAAAATAATGGTCGGGTGGTCAAGAGGAACATTCGGGCCGTACGGACGTATTTTTTGAACGATAGTGTTTTAGTCTTATTTTTTAGAATTTTGATTTCATTTACAAATATAACCTTAACAAGTTGGGGAAAGTAAATTGGTAGGGTTAAGGGTGTTATAGTTTTCTTTACAGAAATAATAAGCTGAGAGAAGTATTATTCATCCGATCAGTGGGAGCTGGGACACTCTCTGACCCGATAGCCAAGGTCCTGTAGATGTTCAGTTCGCTACCGATCATAATCAATCACTACCGTTACAATATTGAAATATTTTCAATGATTAAGAATTTTTGGTCCATGCGCTTGTTAACTATAAACAGAACTGTCAGTGAATAACGTCCATGTCAAAAGACAGTATTTAATTTGAGCTCTTTTCAATATTTATTTTAAAAGAGAAGCTGATATGGCTGATTTCGGACTTGTCACACCATTGTATTTGATTTATGCATTATTATACTCTTGTTCATTGTCAAGATGACTCAATGCGTGAGAGTTATTGACCTTCCTCTGTGACTTTAAATATCATGGGTGTTCCGTTCAAATATCCGGATGACATGCGTACTAAATCAGATTTGACATAATGAACTTCGTGATAAATAAAGATTTCTGTAGTTTTCGACTTATGTTTAACGTTTACTTTGGAATCAACCTTACCAAGGCTGATCAGTTTATACTATTTTGACCATCGAAAGGGTTTTTCAAAAAGAGATATTTAAGAGGTTGTTTGGTCAAGAATTACTTGGACTACAAAAGCTGTTATGACATGGCATACGGAAATTCAGAATGTTAGAGATACACGTACACAAAACACTCAACGTTTTTGTCTTAAGTGATCTCGGATCATAGACTCAAACAATTTTAAAGGAATACTCAAGTGGTGATCACTACTAGGATTACATCTGCTACAAACGACACCCGTTAAAATGTTAAGATACAATTGAATGCTGTTAACGTAATTTAATTATAAGTCGTTGTCAAAATTAATTTGAATAAGAGGTCATTCTCGTGAAAACTTTCCATAAATATACATTCTAAAAATACTTCATATTTGCATTTAAAACAAAATACGGTGGCGTGCATAATAGCGCCCTCACAAATGCAATAAATGTAAACATTTAACAATTATATTAACACCAAACGAGTTAATACAAATGTATCTAAAAATAAGTTTTGTGTGCATTTGAAAAAAATTAGTTGGCTCTCGGCAAACGTTGTGACTGTGCCTGAGGCTATGATCTAATCTCGGCGAAAATGAATTGCTTTAGGTGCAAGTATATGAAATTATAGTATCAATTTTATATTGTGTTCACCATTGTTGTAAGTGTGTGACTGTCCGAGGTTGTGAGGAGTGTAATGGAAGGGATTGTGACACCGAAAATGCCGCTCAACAATATCATGGTAAGAATGTTTGATCTTCCGATCTTGGCATAATCTAAGGCTTTGAGACGCACGACGTCGCGGAGGATCTCAATGTCATTGTAAGAAGTTACCTCCCATTTCCTATAAATACTAGGGTTTATATGCGAAAAACATGGCGGAATTTAAGGATTGGCTAATATTATTCATACTGTAATGAATAGTATAATTAATTGTCGTTCCATCCTCTTCGTAAAAAAAAATAAATTAAGACAATTTAAACGGCAGTCTAATTTTTTCATGAACAAAAGAAGTTGACAATTAATATTACGTTTCTAAGACTTAAAAAATATTATATTTACTTAAATGAATCTTCTTGATCATCCTGCTATTTTTTTTTTTTTTTTTTTTTGAAAAGGTTAATACAAAAACGCTATGCCGACTAAGGAATTCAAATTCAATTTTGGTATTCGGCATATAAAGGCTCGATAAATTTTTTTGAAACTTTCCACAATCTAACGTTAATTTCTCTTTAAAACGAACATTAGTTTTCCAACATCAACCAAACACAACATGGCAAACTTTAAAACTAAACCTTTGAAATAGTTGTGACATACTATCAGATAATGTAAAGACACATATTTTGGTCCGTAATTTTCATAGTTTAGCATGCTATTGGTTATTCAAAATAAAATTATTGCCTATAGAACTGCATCTGTCTGAGTTTTATCATTATTTTCAGAAGTGACATTTCCTTTGCCTGTTAGTATAATAATATATAAAATTTGATACATTTTCTAAAACAATAACCTACAATATTATTATCAAGATCGACAACCACAAACTAAGTTGTCTGTCTTTCTTGTAAAGCTAAAATTTGTATGTGTATCGGGGACACTGATAGCATCAATTTGCGCCATTCCAATTTCCATTTCGACGTCTGTGGTTCTTGCAATTCCACCAAAACTAACGCATTTATTATCTATGCAGATCACTGTCAGTGACGTCATAAAACGCGTTAGTTTTAGTGAAATTGCAAGAACCACAGATGTCCGAATTTTTTTCTAACACGATACGTTGAAGTAACCAATACTGGTATTTAATCAACGGGCGAGAGAGCGTCTGGTTGGTTTAGGAGTTGGTTGGCGAGGTTCGGAAGGCGTTCACCGATGAAGCACGAAAAGAGGATTCTTCCAGCTGGTTCCAGTCTGGAATCAGAACATTGGAACAGCGTAAATTGATGCTATCGGTGACCCCGATACACATACAAAGTTTAGAAGTAAGCTTTACAATCCTTTTAATAATCAATTAGACTTTGGCTTGCTCACAGTTACAGTACAGGCTATGATTATCCCAGCTTTCAGTTGACAAAAAGCAGCAAAATGTTGAATAACGTTTTGTTGATTAATATTATAAGATGAGACAGGACTCGTTTTACCAAATGAATGCAGGGCTAATTGGACATTTAACTTTAGATTTACAATAAAAATCATTTGTATCAACACTGAACACTTAGCATGTCAAATGATTAAATAAAGACAAAGGAGTAATAACGGTCTCGTTTATTAGATTGTACAAACGTTGACAGGTGTAATTGACGGCTGACTTGCTGAACATCCCAAAATAAATCTAGAGCGGGTAATTTAACCGAGGTGGACACTGGTCACCTTGACCAAGTGACAAGTACTCATCTGAAATATGACTTCTGGTCACTTTTGGATTTTATATGACACTGTAGACTTGCACGATGGAGTGTAATGACGACAAAACCAACAAACGTAAATCTAAATGGCCTCGCCCATTCAAGGATGTACACATTAAGATTCCGAAACCTACTTTGAAGGTAGGATAGCGTGATATTTTTTAAAATTTTAACCATGAAAATGTTTTTTTGTTTTCTCGTTGTAAATTAACTGGGTTCTTCTTTGTCAGTGATGCAGATCGGTGGAGCTGACTTGGACGTATCGTATATATCGTTAAGATGGGGAAATAAACCGAGGCCCCAGTTAAAGGTCTCGATAGTTGAAGACTAATGTCGCTGTCCTGGAAATAATTCCGTCATTCACACTGCATGGCGTTTGCACGTTCTCAGTAAGACGTAAAACTCCATTTCATTTGAAGTGCCCGTGTTACACCATATGCACGTTAAAGATAGGGGGGGGGGGGGGTATATTGTCGGTCCGCCCGTTCGTCCATTCATAATTGCTGGTTAACACTATAAAAGCTACAAAGAATAAACCCTATTGAAAATCAGCTAAATCGAAAAGTATTTACTATGAATTATTGCCCTTGTTTGTGAAAACGCGTTCGTTTTTAGCTCGTAAACAATCTAGAAGGTACAGTTCTTGGTGGATTTTGATAAAACTTGGTGTGAGTGTTTGTAATCACCCAAGGATTAACTCTATTGAAAATCAGTAATATCGAAAAAACATTTAATGAATTATTGCCCATTCAATATTTAGCTCGTAAACACTCAAGAAGGAAGAAATAATTACATTATGGAGAAAATCTTTCAAATTAGTAAAATTAAACACACTTTTTTATGAATTATGCTGTATTTCATTGTAAAAAATATTAGAATATAAAATAATATCGTTCAAATTAAATAAAATGCAAGTTTTAAGCCTATATTTTCAATATTTTAAGACTTGGAACCGTTTTGAGCAGGATTTTGATGTGGCAGTATTTTGACTATGTTATTGATATTGTTTTTTTTTTTTATCTTTGCAGATGAAACTAAAGGATAAAGAAAACTACAAGAAATATCTCCTCCATGTGTTCGTGATATTGGTCTTCATTCTCTCTATAATATTCGTTAGTTTGGCTTGGTATTATCACAACGAATCGGAGACCGCCATTGCCAGCAGTCAGCAAATCTTTTTTAATCCTCGAGGCCGAATCTTAACGTTGTCAGATCCTAAAGGTCATGACGTCATCCATGCCAAATTAGGCCAAGACATACCCTTCTGGCAGTTGCCCTTAAATTGTCCAATAGTAGAAACTGGTGATCAGTCAAATAAGGAGTGTAAATGGAAACGACGGGCAGTGCTCAGGATCAATCATTTTGAATCCCCGGCTCGGGATATTCAATGTTATAATGTTTCTTGGGAAAGTCTCAATCCGAAATATGTGCCGTTTGATTGCTTCGATCTTGGAGACGTGGAATGGTACGGTTCATCAAATCTCACAACTGGTTCGTTTCCAATCCAAGGACAGTTTGATTTCAATTCCAACAAATATGAATGTGGAAACGACGGAGTTTTGCAGTCTGCGGTCGAATTTTATTGGATTTCGTCCAAGTCAGCCGCCATCTTGGTGAACAGTGACATTCCTGTGCACGTTCATTGGAATACGACTCGACCCGGGAAAATGTGTTTAGTATCAAATTTCACGGTGCCATTTTATGATCAAGATGATAAACGATTGCCTCATCTAAACTACACTGTTTGCAACGGACATGATATTCTACAAACACACATATTCATGCGAAAATTACATGCCAATCCCGAAGGTCTGCGTATGATGGATCCCGGGGTGCTGCGCCATCCTCATTGGTCTGCGTTAGCTGAAAAGAAATCTCGCGATATAACCCAGGTTGATGTAGAAAATGTGGCCAAAGCAATTGTTCAAAATGGATTTAATTGCAGTACTATGCAGATCGATGGAATGTGGCAATCGGCTATAGGAGATTTAGCCTTCGACGAGAAAAATTTCCCGAACACCACTAAAATGATTGAAACTTTAATATCATCAAACTGTTCCATATCGTTGGAAGTCAATCCTTATTTTCATTTTACGTCTAAGAACTACGATGTTGGTGTTCGCAAAGGATTTTTTGTCAAAGATTCGGGCGATATGGTCCCAGGTTTGGTACATTGGCAACATGGCATCGGATCCATCCTTGATGTTTCCGATACAAACGCACAGGCATGGTTTTCGAATGAATTGATATCTTTAAGCAGTGAATACAGCGTAAAAGCATTTAGATTCAGTTTCGGGAACAAAGACTGGCTTCCACATAGACCTCATTTTAGCAAGCCGAAACAAACTCCCAACAGCCTGCGAAAAATGTTTACGGATATGATGTCAACAATTAACCGCAATCTCATCGTTGATAGAACTTCACATTCACAGCGTAATAGTGGTTTGATTAATGTTAAAGCATCCGTAAACATGGATGGAACACGATCTTGTATTAGTGATGTGATCTCAAAAACATTATCATTAGGTCTTCTTGGATATCCCTATATTATCTCGGATGGTTTTAGATCATACCACGATGAAAATGATCTCTTGCCTGCAAAGATTCCAAGTAAAGACCTGTTCATCCGTTGGCTGGAAATGTCTGCTTTCTTTCCAACTATGAGTTACTCTCTTGCTCCTTGGTCGTATGACAAAGAAACAGTGGACATTGCAAAGAAAATGAGTCAACTGCACGAAAAGTTAGTTATGCCCATAATTACAAACCTGAAAATGAAGCAAGAACTACATCAAGGGTTGGCGATGATTCGTCCAGTGTGGTCGGTCGACTCTGAAGACTCTACTGCTCGACGTATTCAAGACCAATTCCTGGTCGGAGACAAACTGTTAGTGGCACCAGTGGTTTGTGAAGGGACAAATAAACGAAACATTTACATTCCAAAAGGAATCTGGAATGACGAACTTAGATCGACTTTAGTTGTTGGTCCTAAATGGTTGGTAGGCTATCACGTGGAACTTCATGAAATTCCACATTTTATGTTTATGAGAGTGTACCAATGAAACAGCTTTTATTGTTAGAAATAGTTCATTCTTTGCATGAGAATGGTCCAAGATTGTTGTTTATTAGTTTTTTTTTATTTTCATATCGTTTAGTGAATGTTTATCAGTCTGATAACGGTTTTTAACAGTGTTATTTGTAATGAAGAGACATGCACTTATTCAGTATATGGGGCGGTGAAGAAGACAAGCTTATACAGCCAAATGCACCCCGACCTATTTCCGTGAAATTTCAAAATGCAATTTGTATATACATGTCCCAAAATATGCATCAAATGCACCAAATGTATTCTGCTTTTCAAATTCTTTCTGGGATTCAAATTCAATCTGACAACCTACAAGTGGCGTACGTTTTTTGGCTTCTCCATATTTGAAATTTCAACTCTCACAGATTGTCTCTCCAATAATCTATCTATCTATAATAGTCTATCTCCAGTTCCGGAAGATCTTGCAACCACTGGACTTATTTTGTGATCTATATATTAGTATCTGTTTGTGTGAATAATAATGGACGAATGAATCTTTAACATAGTCTAAATGTATTTGTATAGAAATTAGAGCATCAGACTACTCTAAATTTTCAAAATATTAAATTTCAAAACCAAATTGTCTTATTAACTAGCACTGATTTCAAACCAATCATTTCGTTGATACTTATGTATGTTTTATATACAATATCAAGATAAATACATTTTTCTCAATTTTATTATTAAGAAATTTTGTGTTTTTTGTTGTTGTTTGTCCTAAATATGTTTCTAAATGCATCAAATCAGTTATATTTTGTGTGTACCAGATTTGTCACAATAACCGACAGTTGCCCCCCCCCCTCCAATCTCTATTAAGTCATTTTGCCCTTATTTGTAACCCCACATCTTGGGGGCTAGCGATAGAAATCTGTACGCGCAAGATATTGGTTTCGAAAGAGTGGTCTGCTTCGCGCGCTTGTTTTGTTGGATTTGCACAATCCATATTTAAATCAATAATAATTTTTTTATATTTTCAAAATATTAAATTTCAAAACCAAATTGTCTTATTAACTAGCACTGATTTCAAACCAATCATTTCGTTGATACTTATGTATGTTTTATATACAATATCAAGATAAATACATTTTTCTCAATTTTATTATTAAGAAATTTTGTGTTTTTTGTTGTTGTTTGTCCTAAATATGTTTCTAAATGCATCAAATCAGTTATATTTTGTGGGTACCAGATTTGTCACAATAACCGACAGTTGCCCCCCCCCTCCAATCTCTATTAAGTCATTTTGCCCTTATTTGTAACCCCACATCTTGGGGGCTAGCGATAGAAATCTGTACGCGCAAGATATTGGTTTCGAAAGAGTGGTCTGCTTCGCGCGCTTGTTTTGTTGGATTTGCACAATCCATATTTAAAACAGACTTCTTTGGTTCCAGCATTGTCACTTAATGCAATGTGATGACGGTACACACACACATATATTCTGAGATACAAATTGTGCGAGTGTGGAGGAACCAAACACGTAGTGTAAGTAGAATTGCTAGAACCACAATCGTCTGATTAAAAATATGTTTCAAATATCCAGAAATAAGTAGAAAACCTCTTAACAATCTCTGAAAGAAAAGTTGACATAATGCTGAACGGTGTTATACTCAATGTAAAAATTGGTTATTTATGCTAAACTTCGATCTTCTTTTAGAAACAAGTGTCAGTATAATCTATTACATCATTACAATACATTTCTTTCAAAGTATTATTCGTTTCACAAAGTTTAAAACATTAGTTTTAAAGTTTTATAACAATTATTTCAAAGTTATATAACATTAGTTTCAAAGTTTTATAACATTAATTTCAAAGTTTTATAACATTAATTTCAAAGTGTATAACAATAATTTCAAAGTTTTACAAATAATTCAAAGTTTTACAACATTAGTTTTTAAGTTTTTTTTTAACATAGTAACACATATTTAAAACATGATTGTTACAAAGATTTACAACATAAGTTATACAGATTTATAACATTAGTTACAAAGTCTTATAACATTAGTTACTCAGATCTCACGAATTCTTAAATTACCAAACCAAAAGCACAGTGCCATTCTATTAAACCAATCCAACTACCCACAACTACCTAGTTTGCGATATCAGCATCCGCTGGAAGTGAATGTTCACTTGTACAGTTCCAGGAGACTGGTACAGATATGGCATTTCTAGAGAGTTGTTTATTTAATAAAGTAGTCATCCTAATTGATTGTTAATACTCATAATATCAATTATGACATTATTAAGGCTGCATGCATGTTAAAGTTCCCTCGACAGTTGGAAATGGAAAATAAGAGTAGGCTTATGCCGCTGACCTGGCAAAATTTCCCTCATTTCACACTACATGGCGTTTGCCCGTCCTCATTAACCCATACTGGCGCAGAAAAGTAGGCCGTAAAACTCCATTTCATTTCATTAAGGCAATATGTAATGCTCATAAACATTAATGCTTCTTAAATATGCTCATTCACTATTGTTCACTAATAAATGAATTGCTGTATATCAGTTATCTGACATTATTTCTCATGACTGCAAACATTGTGAACAAGTAAAAAAATATATAAAAAATTGATAACTGGAATAATTGCTTTTATTAAAGAATAATAAGACCATAACTGACTTTTTATGTACTTTTAATATAATGATATTTTAATGTTACCGTGAAGGTACAAATAAAATTCAGCCTAATTGAATCCTATTCTGCCCAAATAAACATGAATTTAATTGTATGTTAAGCACCCACCACATAAAATTATCTTAAATAAACGTAAAGATAAGTTGATTTTATGCTGTACATATGCATCAAATAGAACTATTCCTTAATT
This sequence comes from Lottia scabra, assembly GCA_029955415.1. Taxonomy (NCBI): domain Eukaryota; kingdom Metazoa; phylum Mollusca; class Gastropoda; family Lottiidae; genus Lottia; species Lottia scabra. The sequence goes on along the minus strand of JARJEI010000021.1, from coordinate 2,382,682 downwards.
TATATAAAATATTGTATTAAGCACAACCTATATCGGTTCACAGAGTTAGAACAAATTTCAAAATTTATAACATTAGTTTTAAAGATTTATTTAGTATTAGTTAAAAATATATACACCTTTATTTTCAATGATTTACATCATTAGTTTTAAAGATTTATTACATTAGTTTTAAAGTTTTATAACATTAGTTTCCAAGTTTTATAGAAAAAAAAGATTGATAAAATACGTGACAAATATCCATTAAAACAGTTTAAAAGATTAATATCAATTAATCTAAATATCAATATAAATTAGTCTAAAAATTAAAAAACTTAGTTTAAAAGATTAATATCAATATATTTAAAAGGTTTATAACATTAGTTTAAAAGATTTAGAACATTAGTTTAAAAGATTTATAATGTAAGTTACAAAAATCATTATTATTAAAGTTTAATATCATTAAATTCAAAGTTTTATAACATTAATTTAAAAGATTTAAAAGATTATTTTTAAAGATTTATAACATTAGTTCGGAAGATTTATGACATTAGTTTGGAAGATTTATAACATTAAAATTCAAGATTAATAACATTAGAATTAGAGATTTATAACATAAGCGTTGAACATTTATAAAATTAGTTAAAAAAAATGTTACAACATTAGTAACAAAGATTTATAACATTAGTTACAAAGTATTATTACGTAAATTTCATAGTTTTATAACTAAAAAACTAGTTTCAAAAATCTATGAGATAAGTTCTGACGATTTATAACATTGAAAAGTTTGAGAACATTACTTAAAATGTTTAGAACATTATTTTCAAAGATTTAAAACTTTGGCAGCGTACTTTTCTGCAGCCAATCTATCGGCTTTTTTGTTTCTGTTCAAAGGAATCTTATCTATCAGTAAAAAATATTTTGGACAAGCAGTGACGTGTTCATAATCCTCTTCAAGGAATATGTCTTTGCAAAATTCTTCAATCATCTTGACAGTGTATTTGGAACCTGGGGCCAAAACAACACATGCGCAGATTTCATTATCAACGTCTTCATCCGGAACTTTAACCACTATTACATCCTTTACTTCCGGACATGCTCTGATGATGTTTTCAATCCACGATGGATGAAAGTAATCTTCTGCTCTTACAATGACATCTTTCTTCCGACCAAAAATAATCAGGTCCCCATTGCTATTAAAATATCCCAAATCGGTGGTAATGAAATACCCTTCTTTGTCAAAGGCCAAATTCGTCAAATCGTCGTCCCCAAAATAACGTTTAAACATACATTTAGTTTTAACATAAACATCTCCAGATTTGTCGTTTGGAAGCACAGCGTTATTTTCATCTCTTATGACCACTTTGGACGAATCGAACGGAGCACCCGCGTTGAAGTCTTCAAAATCTGTTGTTTTAGTTATTTTTCTACAAGAGATGTAAAATGTTTCAGTGCTGGCATAGCTGTTGTAGATAATGCTAAAGAATCCTTTCAGAGTGTCGACATGTGACTTTGATAGTGGTCGTCCTGCCAAATAACATATTGCTGGCCAGTTTTCTGGTAAAGTATTGCTTTGTATTGCTGTAGTTATAAACAGTATAGTCTCTAAGGCAGTCATAATTACGTCACACTTTTCCTTGAACATGTAATCCAGCATTAACTTGGGTAAATCGCAGTATTCAACAAGAGCTCGTTGATCAAGGTACACTGTTTTTAGACCTGTCACCATGTAATAGATCGGTACACCTGGTCCCCAATTTAAAGGATAATGACATATAGCTCCAGATTGGCTGTTCAGTGTCACTGATTCTGAACTAGTCGTAAACAATCTTTGAGAATGAACTATCATTTTAGACATACCAGTTGTACCCGAGGATAAGAGAATTATAGCATCAGCATTTTCATCTAAAGATAAAAGGTCATTCATAAAAGCTTCGTTCTGATCGGATTTCGATTCTTGATTCCAATTAAATCCAATTTCGGGATCATCCTTGGTGAATACCACACTTTCAACATGTTCCAAGACTTTTGACGAGACCCGATGTTGGTCTGAAAATTCCAAAAGTTGAGACATCAGCTTATGACATGGTTCATCTTTTTGTGAAGACAGAATGAAAGCTTTACACTTCATTTTATTAAGATTTTTAATCAAAAATGTACCATCCTTGAGTTGCAGTTTACCATTGAATACCACGCATCCGGCTACAATGATACCAAAAAAGGCGATGTGGCCATTTGGAGAGGAATCTGGTAGGAGACTACAAACAACGTCACCAGGCTTCAGACCAAGTTCTTTCAGGTTTCTAGCAAAATGTACTGCTTTATCAAAAATCTCTTTACACGTCAGTACAGACCTCGATCCATATTTATCGATGAATACAAAAGCTTCTGAATTTGGATGTTGCTTTGCCCAATGGTGCAGTCTCTGGGTAATATTAGATGAGTCCATAATTGTTGACATCGTCTGAAAAGAGATTTAAGTATAATTTGCCTACGTCAAGGGAGGTAACTTGGACTTGGGTAGTATTAAAAATCCGTTAGTGGAAATAAGAGCTAAATCGAAAGTAAACTTTCTTCACAAAATTGCATAAACTTTTTTTAGAATTCCGCAAAATATATAAGCAGTTATTTGAAAGCCAAACTACCTAAAAGGCTTATGAACGCATTTACGCAAAAGTGCTGAAATATATGTCATCCTTTTATTCTATTTCTAATGTGTAAAAAAATTTTAATAATGATTTTTTTGATACTATCCCTGAAATAACTTTGACCTTTTATTGCAAAATGTTTTTACACAGGCATGACGTTTGCTTTCTTACAAAAATTTTTCAATTTGAACAAAATTTTAGTTAATAACTTGAAATTTGATTAAAAGAATCTTTTCTCGTATTAAAGTAAGTTCACGTAAGCTAGCTGAACGTGATTAATTTTTTTCAAGAACATTATAAACACCTACCTTTTGCTTCGAAACTTAAACAGCTTTTAACACAGTATCAGCGAGCATCGATAATAAACTAAACATAGTATAGTATAGTAAATTTATTTTATAGGTAAACTTTTTACATGCCAAGTCATGGGTGAAAGCATTGAATAGGCAATTGATTAAATACAAAAGTGTCCATGGATAGCGAAATGACTATAACGTCCTTGACAGCCAATAAAAACATCTCGTTACTTTTTAATGTGTATTTTGTCGGTTTTGTAACGCAATTTTTGCATAATGGCTACGAAGCTAAAGTTCGCTGTTCATTTCCACTATTCAGGGATAGAAGCACCAGTTTTTCCCTGCAATTCAAGAAACCCGAAACGTATCATATAGATCTCCCTCAACTCAGTTTTTCCGTCAATGATGAAAGTCGGAGATCTGAATGGAAACAACGTTCAGTTGTTCGAGGACGCGAGTTGAAAATAAGTTTAATGGAAAAAATTCCCTAAGTACACATTTTGCCATATTTCAAACAGATGCAGAAAATTATGACACAAGGGAGATGGGCCTGAAATTTTATTTTGAAAATTACTGAGAACTACATTTTTATGTTAGAGAAAGTGCAATCTTCAATACATGGACGGCAGGCACGTTAATGATTATGTGGACAACAGGATTATGTGTACTTTTGATACTGAAAATAGTCATGTACTCAGAATCAGCTATAGAAGTCAATAGAACATCAATTTATACACTGATGCTTGGAAAGATGTCCTCTTGTCTATAATATAAAAGTCTGACGGTCAAATCTAAACCGCATGCTTCGGGGTACATGAAAAAAAATACCATGTGTGGATCAGTTACAAGTCCATACTGAACACATTGAACGAACCAAATCCAGATTTCCTTAATTAGGAAGCCATAACCTGGTCACAGCACCACCGTAATGTTCTCTCATGTAATACAGAGATAAACACATGTACAATACAACCAAACATCTCTACTTCAATATCAAATAGTACCAGGCCCGTAGCCAAGGGCTACCCCCTAAAAAAAATCTCAAGTGTTATTTTTAAAAAGATACATTAATTCATTTTACTGAGTCAAGGGGTGTCTTTATAGCAGGAAATGTTCAGAATTTTCGTTCTCAGTTATCTTATTCTCAAGATTTTCCAGTGATCGTCCCGCAGTCTCTTAAACCTTAAATTCATCAGAAAATCGCATTTCCGGGAGTCCAATTCTCCAAATTTTCTGAAAGTGATCCCCAGACTTCAGGAAATCGTGTTTCCAGGCTTCCAATTGGCGTTCTCGGCAGCAAAAAATGGGTGTGTAATTCTCCAAATTTTCTTATAGTGACATATCTCAGAGCCTATTCAAATAATCTTAAACCCTAAATTCACTTAAAAATATCTGGAATTCGCGTCTAAATTTCATTTTTTTTTCGGCAAGAACCCTTTGACCCTAAAGAAATAATCTTAAATTCGCTAGGAAATATCAGAAATGTTAACATCTTTTTCTCGATTTTGCTATGTGTAAGTCACACAGTCCCTTTGCAGGAAATCGCGTTTCATTGAGTCAAATGCACTTTTCTAGAAGATATCCCCAGACTTCAGGAAATCGTGTTCCCAGGCTTCCAATTTCAATTTCTTAGTGACATACCTCAGACACTAATCAAAATACCTTAAACCCTAAATTCACCGAGAAATGGCGTCTAAATCTCAATTTTTTTCAGACAAAAACCCTTTGACCCTATAGAAATAATTTTGAACCTTCAATTCGCTGGAAAATATCAGGAATTTTCAGGAAATGTCAGGAAATCGCGTTTCAAGGAGTCAAAATCAGCTTTTCTAGAGATCATTAAATTTCAGAAAATCTCATTTCCAGATTCCGATTGCACCAATAAATGTATAAATGTAGAAATAACTCTACAGAGGGAACTGTCATGGCGTAACAAAGGATTGCAATTACACGAAGTTTTCCATAAAAGGGGGTAGGGGTGTCTTTGGGTGGCTACCTGATCTGCCCCCCTTGATTGGACGTTTGCCCCCCTAAAGGTACTTGGCAGGCTACGGGCCTGAATAGTACAAACTAACTTCTATGCAACCATTTGGTTTTGCATTGTGTTTATGGTGCATCCAATATTACCAACAATCCATCACGATGTAACATCAACCAATGAACGCACTTGGTATATGCATGCACTGTCAGAGCGACTGGGGTGTCGTAAGTAAGTCAAAAAGGTCAACCTGAGCCCACCTCTTTTTTCCAGCTCTGTTCTGTTAACGAGACTACTAATGGTTTAAAAGGTGTCAAATATCTCTGTTCAACTGCAGTTCTGTGTCTTGCTGGTTATTTTGAAGGTCAATCGAATGATTAAATTATACATGGAATTTATATCAGCTTTGTTTATTTATGATGAAAAATGGACGCCAAGAAATGTCATTATTAACTTTAATCATAATTCTCTTTAATGACAGAAATATTTTCAATTACAAAGAACTTTGGTCAAAAGTTAGCTGACAAAATTAAAACTTCACTAACGATTGTTTTAACATTTTTACACAGGTTACTTCCAATGAAATGTTATTATAATGTTATAATGTTGAAGAGTAACTGTTGGCGTTTTCTACAACTGTACGAAAATCAAATTTTCCCTTCAAAAAACCTTGTTTTCAAACACTGTTTCTTAATGGATAGTTAACGCACCCCTTAAAGTAACTTGCTGTCTACTTGTATCTGTGATTTTTTTTAAATATATTCAGCCTAATGAAGCGTTTTTTGGCGTTCTTCTAAATAAAGGCTAATGTCACGGGCCTGGCAAAGATTGCCTCAATACACACTGTATGTCGTTCACCCTCTTCATTGGCCCAACAAGGAACATAAAATTAGGACACAAAACTCCTTCCATTTCATTCATATCTATATAATGCCAAAAAATGCTGCCGAACCGTCAATTTCGATTGAAGATCGTTCCCACCACTGAAACAGAAATTAAAGAATCAAATAAACAGCCGTACAACTCTCAAAACATTTAAATAACTGATTCTGTAAATTTAAAGACTTACTGATAACTTTTTGCAAATACCAGCATTAAACCAGCCATCCAGATCAGTATACACTTGGTGGTAAATTTTCTTAATGTTCAGTGTCTCACATACTTTACACCAATGATTCATGGTTATCTTGTATCCTTTCGTCCATTTAAAATACTCATTATATGCAGTATTATTATTTTCCAGATAACGCAGATAGTTGGCTATGTCCTGCACATTGTTAAAATCACGAATGTCTATAAAAGAATGGGGTGGGGCATTTTCTTTGTAGTTTCCACCCCCGTATACAACAGGCAATATCCGATATTTTAATGAAGTAAAAAACTTTTCCGTAATATAATCCTCACAAACTGAATTTTCAAATGATAAATGAAACTTGTATCTACCTAAAATATTTTCGTAAGAATTGCTAGTTAATTTTTTTTGCCCACATGAACCGTATTGATCTACGTCTATATATTTTTGAAGTTCGTGCACGAGTAATTGTCTGCGTGCGTGGTCTTTACAATTACTGGCTATCCACACAACACCCGTTCTATTATCATCCACAACTACATCCGAAGTAGTATCTGTTTTCCCACGTTTTTCCACTATGCCGTACGGAATATGAATTTCACTTGCTTTATGATACGTTTCCGTCCAATTAAAAACGCCATTGAATTTTCTATAATCTACATGCTCATTCACAGGGGATTCGTTATTCATTAAAACCCAAATTTGTTCTTCAGTTCGATATTTTGGTAAAGAATAGTAACTTATATGATATATGTAATTCATAAACCAACGTGCGTGATATAAGTCGCGCTTATGAAAGATTAAAACGTCTGCGGATTTAACCTCGGATTTGTTATACGATAAAACGCAGTTGGAAATGGGACAACTTGAGAATACCGTTGTAAGATCTTTAAAATCCCAATCTTCACTTCCAAAAAATGGAGTCCACAATAAAATTTTATATTTTGATTTCAACTTGCGATGTGCATCAGTGTATTTATGGATATATGCACTTCGGTCATTCTGGTGGTATGTTGCAGTATTGTGCGTAAAGAAGTTTGGTTTATTCAATGGTAACGAGGTAAATATACAAATCACCGTTATAACTATGATACTATACAGCACATATCTTACGTTTACAACACGCTTGAGAACGTTTCTTCGTAGGTGAAGAATCTTGGCCGGAAAAGGCATGTTTGATGTTCAATTATAGATTTTTACTACATTGGTTTAGGAGATCATTTTTTTTAAAATTACATGTATATCTTCATTTCATTGATTGATTATATTTTTTCAGTTCACTTCTGGTTGATGTTCCTGTTCGGATTCAGCGAATTATTGTTGAATTAGCAAAATCGTCACGCTTATTGTCAGAGCAATGGTATGCAGAAGATTGTTCTTCTGGTAATAAGAAATCTCGTCGAAACATTTCAACAAACATAATTTACAATACTTTATCCCTAATATTGCCTGATATTTTTCAAATGCAAATCAAATATCAGCGTGGGTTTCAATCAAGTACTGTGACAGTCGTTGTCTAGTTGTTGGATAATCAAAATTTATTTTTGATTTGCAAATAGTTTCAACGTTTAGTATGTGTTCTTGATGAGACTCGCACAGACACTTAAGAAGAACTGAAAAATAAAAAAGGTGAAATAAAACTTTGTAAGGCCATAGGCGTACAGGGTGTTAGTTGAGCGGGGGGGCAAAACCAATTTGCCCGACAACTAATGCTAATTTGCCCGACAACGAAACATAAATGCCCGACAAGTCGACCCCCACCTATAAACCCCTAATTCCCCCCGGCCCGTACGCCTATGTGTAAGGCTGCTCGCAGTACTGGACATTAATTAGTGTGGGTACGAAATAATGATGACTCGAAAATCTGCGATACGATATGCAACGATATTATGAATATAATATTAAAAATAAAAATCCGTACAAGCAAAACAATTCCATTAATCAAAAATCTCGTCCAAAATGACTATCCTAACACAGCAAAGAAAATCTCAAAATCAATGTATAATAATGTCAATACAATGGTAGAAGCTAATAAAAAAAAAAAAAGTACAAACGATCTGAAACGCAAAACGAAACCCGAAATCCAAAAAAAAAACTTTTTTTTTTTGGACGAAACATAGGTAACAGCTTATGAACTTTTCAAATGAGGAATTATATCAATCATAGGCTAGATGGGTAAGTATTTCATAATGAAAAGTGGTAGTAGGTGTCTAGAAGAGTAAGTATACCCTGCATGGCGCATAACTTATAGTAAATATTTCATAAATAAAAAAAAAAGAATCAAATGACTAAAAGAGTAAGCTGGTACCACACGGCCAATTTGTTCAACTTTCAAGGGAGGTAATTCTTATACATTACGAAAGAGAATTCTGTTAAAATTTGGCAGACATAAAACTATTTCAATTAATTCCACATGTACAAAGAATCGAATCATGCAAAGCATAACAGTTATCTCCTAATGGATATGTTAGGCTACTATAGTCACATATGTCAAAGGTGAACACATAAAACTGGCCAAAAATGATATTTGTAAAGTTTACTTTCATAAATAAAATAATAGGGATAAAAGTCCTCTGATAATATTTTCTGTAAGTAATGCCAGTTGCTTAAATAACAAGAAAGGTAGGCCCTACTTTAATTATTCTGTATTATAACTTGTAGGCCTACGACTTCCACTCGGCACTATCAGCAGATGTAAAGGACTGAAATACAAAAATACTCTTCTGACCTTACTTCCTTGCAGTGAAAGAAACTGATACAGACATACGAAATACATGAAAATAGTCACACTCACTCTTTGAAGGGAAGTCAAATTGTCTAGAGATTTCGAAAATAAGTAAAATGTAATTCCCGGGGTTTTTACTTTTAAATTGAAGAGTTCAAATAAAGGGACATAACTAATTATAATACAGACTACAATGACATGAAGTAGTTTACGCTGCCTTCATTCATGGCGAACGCAGTAAAAAACGAAACTCCATAGTTCCAACGTTGTAATAACACTTTTCGTTTTCAGTTCCTTACCTTTACTATATTAAATAATTATTAAAACTAAAACTACAAAATACATTTACAAATATACAACAAAATGCCGTCCATACGTTAAAAGTAAATTGAGGTCCGCTATATAGAATATTTATGCCAACAGTGAATTTCGTCTTTTTAGATGACGTCATATGGTTGACAAATTGTTGTCATGGAGACTTTATGCATACATAAGCCATATTGAATCCAGAATGAGGCTCATAATTTCGATCAGAAAGTAGTTAAATTTAAGTTATTTAAATAAATATAGGCGATTGTTTTACCGGGATATTGCCAAAGTCAGGACGTAACTCGAAATCAAAAAAAAATTCTTACCTTTTCAATGTTTTGATTATTACGCTTCTGTCAGTTTTTCAAATGTCTAAAAATATTAGAAATGACATGTTCATAAGTTCTTAAACGGTATTATGTTTAATCTGGTCTCTCTGTGTTTGATGGATTATACACTAATCTATTTATTTGAAGATTATGTCCTATTCGTCATACGGGTTATAATGCATTGTGGCTGAAGGGAACTCAACCTCGATATAAAATAACACTGTGTATAGTAGTTGGTGTTGTGTTTAATGTGTTACGTTACTAACAGTGTATGAACTAGACTGGGCCATTCCATCTCAAATCACCCAATTTTGGAAAAAATTCCCAGGTCACCCTCTCATAGGTATTTCCATACCAAAAATAGGTAGAAATCCCAATTGTTAGGTCTGTATCTCATAAAATGTTGTAAACACTGCCCCAATTTTTGCAAACAAGACTCTCAGACTCAGAGCACTTTCCATCATGAATATATCTCCCTATATTATGTGGTACAGCTTTGAAAATCACTCTCTGGGGCTAACTTTTCCTCTTCATGGGAATGGTGTCAGATATTGAATAGTTTGTGCACCTTTTTCCCAACAGGAAAATGGTGGAAAATTGAAAAACAAAAAAATTACTTCCCCTTTAAAAACCTTTTACAAGTCGATTCGTCATTTTATTTTGTATGACCCCCTAAAAGTTAAGACATTTAAGATCACACCTGTAAAAAAACAAAACTTATTTCTTTTAACAGTGCCAGACAGTTCTCTGAGAGCAGTAATAAGGCAATTCGTATATTGCCCATGTGATATTCTTTTCCTACATGAGGGAACTTCTGTGATAGAGAAAAAAACCAAACAAATTTATTATTCATAGCTGTCAGTATACCTATTACAATTCAAAACTCAAGGGAAATAACTTGTACTAAAGTTTTAAAATTATAATGTACATACAATGAGACGTGCATACAATTTCACTTATATAAATTATAATATATATATCAATTATTTCAAATCACGAACGACACAGAATTAATTATTTTTAGATACATTCATGATGTCGACCATAGTAATTTATATTCAGATTTTCCTGCCGAGGAACGAAACCTCTCTCTTGAAGCTTCCGATTAATAAAAAAAACGTAATAATCATAATATCCCATAAGGAGAGTAGGCTACACTTTTCACCAACTATGCAAAAGACATTTTCGTGTATTTGCAAATGATTTCCCGATGTCGACCATAGTTCTGTTGTTTTTTTTTATCTGATTCTCTTGTTGAAGAACGAAACCACTTTCTTCAAGGATTTATTTGTTACAAATTGAAGTGATCACAATATCCCACAGGAAAATTACACATTACAACAATACTGAAAGACATGTTTTTTTTGCTTTTGTAAAAAGATGTCATGATGTCGACCATAGTACTTTTTTTTTTAGATTTAAATGTTTAAGAACGAAACTTCACTCAAGAAGCTCGTTGGTTAAAAAGAAGCACACGTTACAGTAATTATTCTGCAGAAGATATTTTCTTGTGTTTGCTACGTTCACCTTGTCCAGATAAATCCCACGGTGCTCTTTGAAACTCTTCTTCGTCTATTTTACCATTGTCTGAAAATAGAAAGGCAATATAGGTTTTACGTCGAAATTTAGTAAAGGCCATTATTGTAAATCGGTGGTTAAGTATGGTTATTGGAAAAGGCTTACACACTTTTCAGAAGTTTTTGAGGCTACTTCCTATACGTTACGTTACGTTCTGTCCGGATATTTTACCACGATTTGAAAAAAAAATTGGGCTGAAAACGAAAATCGTTCGAATGGGACATAAACCTTGGCCCCGTGTGCTACAGGCTTTGCACGTTAAAGATTCCTCAACAGTCTGAAATTGAAAATAAGAGTAGGCTAGTGGTCTATGCCAAAAATTCTCTCATTGATTACTGCATCGTGTGTGTCCGTCTTCAGAAGACTAAACAGGTTCAGAAAAAACAGTACGTAAATACCATTTCATTTCATTAGAATATTATTTGAAATTGAGAAATAATAATTTCATTAATTAAAGGGAAGTAACCAATTAAAATTTAAACACAGCCAAAAAAAAAAAACACTCCCAAACACAACATCATCTTCCCGTGGTCAAGTTATTCTCTTTAACTAGTAAAGGAGAAAGGTATGACATTGGGATGATGACACAACATGTACTTAAAAGAATCATATTTTGAAAGAAATATCTTAAAGATAGAACACACCGTTCTCACAAACGATCCATCACATGAGCATCAGTTTGAAATAAAATGAAATGTACCACTTTTCTACAACTATTAGGTTAATGAGTACGAGCAGACACCATGCAGTGTACAATGGGTGAAATTTGATTTCCAACTGTCGAGGGACTTCTTTAACAAAAAAGAAATTGCCTATTTTTTAGTTGGTTTCATCTAATTAATAGGTTTATAATATACTTGAAACTTCTGTTATATTAATTATCATGGTACTAGAGAGTAGGGTTAAATACCTTCAGTCTAAATACATATATTTCGTTTAAGACCAATCTGATGTAGGTCTGGAATATTATGTAGATATACTTCAGAAGAACTAGGAATGAACGAAAATTGCACAGTCCCTCCAAAAATGGAAAATGTAACATTTCCATCTGTTGCTTTATTTTTAATTAAAAATTAGTTTAGCTAGCTGAAACAAATCCATTTTCGCAATCGGAAGTGCGGTGAACAATTTGTTGTTGGGTAACATATGGCCACATTATTATGTGTATCGTGGTACTTAAAAGAAGGCTACATCTGAATTTTTCTTGCACCGACAATTTTGTATGTTTACAAGTTGAATATTTTTTAATCAAGAAACTCGTTCATCTGTTTCAAAAAGATTGACTACAGGAAAAAAAGATAGTTTCAATTAACACCTTTTTATTTTAAGAAAAACTAAAAGATAGTGATTAATTCTGAATAGTGTCTGTTTAAATCATTAGATTTTGGTTTATTTAACGATCTTTTTGTGTTCTGAAAGATTTATCATGCAATAGACACTCAACAATTAGCTACTTGTACGTTTCTAAAGAAAAGCCGGGCGCCAACGTGGCTCAGTGAGAAAGAAGGACTGATCAATGTTGTAACAATTTTGCCACAAACGATCGCTCAACAGTTACCGGGGAGCGATGGATCAGTGAGTTGCTTGCCAACATGAAGGTCCAGGGTTCAATCCGGTTTCCCCCTGTCAGTGATGCAAGTAAGAGGGGCCGACATGGAAAAAGCGTCTAGTCATTCGGATGGAACAATAAATCGAGACCCCGTGTGCTACAGGCTGTGCACGTTAAAGATTCATCGACAGTTGGAAATCGAAAATAAAAGTAGGCTAAAGCCGCTGTTCTGGCAAAATTTTCCTCATTGCCCATCCTCAATTAGCCCATCCCGGGTTTGTAAAGAGGTTTTCAAAACTTTTAATGTCTATTTTAGTCATTGTTGAATTTTATTTGCAATATTCAAATCTTACATCCGATGTTTATGGATCCTGAAAGTATGGAAATGAATGTCAGAACTCACAAACACTGATGGGAATCGAGTGTCTCCTATATGGTGAGAAAATTTAAATATGTACAATCCCATTAAATTTTGTTTGTCAATTCCTATCTTCAATCAAACATCTGTCGTTTCAGCAATGAGTGTCCCTGATAGTCTAAAAGAATTTAGAAAACCAGGAGGTCTTTGTTGCATATCAGTGTATTTTTGAACAAAAAAATAGTGTTATCGCTTTGTAAATAAATATGTTAAAACAAAAAATGCCCATTTCACACTGTGGTTAATAAATCTTAGAATAAAATTATCATATCAATTTGATCAGCTGGCTGCATGCCATTCTACATTCGTTTATCTTTATTAAATAGTTATGCTGAAATAAAACTTGTTTTTTACCCTCACAAAACTGTAGGATTGTTTCTAATTTCACATTTTATCGCAGTTTAAATGCAATGTTATTGATAACGATGACTTCGTTATTAAGAAACTAAAGTGCAAACAAACGTGTCGACGCACGATAAAGTACATATTTGTATGTTGTCTTCATATACTTTAAAGTAGATAGATACACATTAGCAATATTTTAACATTAATCATATCTATACATTATCATATAAATAGAGCAATAATCCCCTCCAAAGTTGAAATTTGATCAAGCATTAAATAGGGAATAACTGCAATCATGTGTTATAAAAACGCAACCATAAATTAAAAGTTACAGTTTGGCAATTTCATCTAACTCTTCGTATGAGGAAGTATATCAATAAGTAGGACAAATGGTATGAGGTGTTAAAAATTAAAACAAAATCTACCCCAAAATGTTTTATTGCATATAATAGAAAGTACAATCCTATATATTTAAAGGGATGGTGCGGTTTTCGTGCAGCTTTAGTATTTCTGTAGATTACAGAGAGCCAAGAATATCTTAAAAATACCGAATGTTCCCCTTTAGAATTTATGCTCATTTTACGAGGTTGTATTCCTTTAATTTTTTTTTTTACTTTATAAACATTTGGTTTTAAATAAACTCAGTGAAACATGTAATTAAATTTGAAAAGATTTCAAAATATACGTGTTATAATCTGTTTAGGTATAAGTTGATACTGTATAGGTGGGATACAGTTGTCAAAATATTTCCTTTCACAATGATACCATTGATTTTCAGCTTTACGTACTACTTCCCTGAAAGAACATCCGATCTTGACGGATTTGAAAAACAATGTTAAGACGTTAGACTTAGAATGGTGTTGGCATAACCGTGTAGTTATCGTTTAATCATTCGCAAACCTCATTTAAACAATAATGTTCAACTTGGGTAACTTTTTAAATTAGTTCATGTGTGGATATGGAAAGCAAATCGTTTGTAGTTGTAACCATTATATATTTACTAAAATTAAAGAGATTGTAAAGTGGTTTTCTAAACTTTATATGTGTATCAGGGACACTGATAGCATCAATTTGCGCCATTCCAATTCCATTTCGACGTCTGGTAGTAAACGTCATAGTTTTAGTTTTAGTGGAATTGCAAGAACCACAGTTGGACTGAAAATTGGAATGGCGCGAATTGATGCTATCATTGTCCTTGATACACATTCTAATTTAAGGAAACCTTCTTTAAAATCCCTTTAAGAGTTTTTATCGCAATTGTCGGTAGATATCATTTTAGCAAATTAAACGATAGTATATAATTATGTAAAAATTTACGGTTAAACATTCCACAGACATACCAATTGAAGTGATGCAAATGTAAGCAGAAAATTTACACTGTGTTATGTACACATAAAAAGCTTTAAAAAATCTTACAACTATTAAATAACAGTATATACCTCTTTAGGTGTAACGTTCTTGATATAAATAATTCATTGAATTTATGAGTTGAATACACGACAGAAATTGCATTCAACTGTCCTTGTCAGTTTAATAGAAAATGCACAATACAGTCTCACACCCGTATACTAGGTTTTTTGTAAACAATCTCTAATACTTACAAAAATATGTAGCCTTTTATGTACATAATGTATTGAAAGGGATGCAGATAAGACAATTTTAGTGAAGTTTTTCATCATATATAAAAACAAACCGCCCTACCCTACACATATACTTTATTTTCGATTTATACCATAGACCAAATAAAAACTTTGAAAAAATGATTCCAGAAATGTAAAGCTTGACCCAAGCAGTATTGATGACGTATTGTCAGCAAGCAGATCGTCGGGACATGCAGTGTACATGCAAAACACCTGATGTTTCTCTACCAATGAGTTTGTCAACTCCCCACACCTTTCAGAGAATTCTCAACATTGCTTATTCGTGAAATTTATGTGTATTTGTTAAATCTGAAATACACTTCTTCGAGACTAAAATCGTACTTTTAAACCTTCCAGTTAAAGTATTCTTGTACTTTAAATCGTCAGAAAAAAGAGTAATGTTGTTTATATAAGATCAAACATCAAACGCTTGTGAAGGAGGCAGAGGAGAAGAAATTAATTGGGATACACAACTAAATCAAAACTTTTCTGGCAGTTTCATGCTTTTCGTGGCTTTTATCTCGTATCTTCAGATAATATTAATGAATACATTAATACTAATTAAGTACGAACAATTTGCAGAATTTAAGGTAGATGCAATCCTTAACTCTTACGCTATTTCCATTTCCATGAGCTCGTCCTGCATCCCTGACAAAGGGAACATGGTTGAATACAACGAAGGTACTATATCGATCTTTCAGTATTCAAGTCACGAGCATTACCTTACTGTTGCTGTTGGAATCTAGAAAAGACACATATATTTGGAAATTCGCCCCTTTAGCTGGATCTGCTCAATTCTTACAGGCACTTCAAAGGCAGATCAAGTAAAAATTGGAAATTCGTAGGACAATACTTACTGTCGTTGTCGGAATCGGAGAACGCATATTTTGCGTTTACTACTGCTCCAGTTACGTCTATCAACTCACGTAAGGAAATATATCCATCTCTGTTATGATCGTAATCTTCAAATTTTTGAGGCATTCGAATTGGTTCGAAAAATTTCTCATCCTTTTCTTCTTTGTTTATTCTTAAACGATCCCGTCTCTTTGTATCCCGAACATTTTTCTTGCGACCATTTCGTTGAAATAGTTTTGGTGTAGAAAAATCACTTTCGTCTTTGAAATATTCGACTCGTTCATTTTCAATGTTACTTGTTGGCACTTCAGGAATCGCATTATGTCGCAACGCAGACGTATCCTTACTAGGAAGTTGATCGTTTGCGTGTGATTGTGTAGCCCTTCCCAAAGCAATTTCAAAGTCGCTGTAACTCGACTCTAATGTACTATGTTCTTTATGATGTCGTCCGTCACTATTTGAATCAGATCGACCGGTGTCACTTGTCTGAACATAATATCTACTATTGCTGTCACTTTCAGATCGTCCGATGTCACTATCATCACTTCCACGATTTTCACTTGGCGTCTGACCGCTGTCACTAAAAATTGAATTTCTTAGATCCGTGTCACTAGTTCCGTTTGTGTCTCTTACTGTTGCGATCTCAAAATTGCTTTTAATTCCATTAGATTCCGCAAGACAATACGAACCAATTATTAATCCGATTAAAAGCATTACCTCAATGGACAGCCACATTTTTAGTTCAGTCTAAATATTCAACACTCTTACCACATCGCGTGAATTTTTCAACAAAACGAAATGTTTACACCTGAACGCCCCCAATTTCAATGTTTCAAGATATATAAATAAACAAAATCGGTGACTGGGGAATCGAGAAGAAAGTTATGTTTTACAGGGTCGTTAGATAAGGGATAATTAATGCTATCTTTTTAAGTACTTTCTGACTGGGGGAGGCTATTGTATTATTGTAATATCAAGCTAAAACTTCTATCGATCTTTGAATTTGTAGCTGATTAATTTTGTGGGATTTTTTCGTGACCAAACATGATTAACTTTGGTCGAAAAAAAAGCTCTGAAAATCATGATAAAATTATGCAGTATTGCAAAAGCCTTATGGTTTTATTAACAGCCTTTTCATAATATCCAAGAGCCTTTGCGACAGTGGATTAATGAAACGTTTAGTGTTAGTTGAAGAGCATTACAATATACAGACGTGATTTAAATTGCTATAGGTTTCCCCAGAATATATTGACAAAATTTTGAAAACTTTATTACGATCCCTTCAAAAAATTAAGTACTATTTACATACAGATGTCTTGGTATATATAATTTTTTTTCCAGTAACGGAAATAGAAAATTTATAGCGAAAATAAACAGTAATTCTGCAACATTTAATCATGTTTATGCAATCAGTCTAATTCGTTTATATTTCTAGAGACTGTACCCGATGCTGTCGGTAATAGAAACTGTCATGGAAAAATGTCAAGAGTCCAAGCAGCTACCCTCGGTTTTTAACTTGCAGGCCCGTAGGAAGCAATTTCATATTGGGGTGAGGGGGGGGGGGGGGGCACATTGTGCAAAAACTCATTCTCAAGGGTGGTGCTGATTTCAAGGCTGCTACTGCCTACATAAAGCAATTTTGCCTGACTAGGGGGACATGTCCCTATACTGGTGAAATTTGGATTTCCCGTGTACTTTAAACTGAGCTATAGGTTTGAGAAAAATATTTGTTTTGTAATATCTGTGTAGATATGCTGTCTGTGTTCACTGCCTGCAATGACTCTATATACTTGGGCCACAATTTTTATGCTCATCAAAACCACGCTGACAATTTCCTCATTGTGTAATTGTGAACAACATCCAAACAGGCCTATTACTAGACAGTATAAACAATTTGAACAAATCTGTCACTACTGTTGCAATTTCCGTCAGGAATTATGCAAGGCGAAAACAGGACGTCCTATAAGGTCAAGGCACGCAACGTGGGAACCGGTAGTTTGTACACACTATTTGATGGGTTTAGAATTGCAATAGTACTATTTTGGGTAATTTTTCAAAATATTGTGAAATTAGATAAGTCGGTTAAGGTTCCATTACGGATAATTCAAATGATCGAATAATGATACTCTGGGTTGCCTAGAGAAATTGATAAAAATAGATTATGGAATATGGCGTGATGCTTTACGATTTTAACATGTCTTTTACCTTTCTCAATCCAGTTTTCGTAAAGCGCACGTTTGCCTTTCACTGTATATCGTTTGGTTTATTAAAAGAAATGAAATAAAGTTTCACGGTCTATGTATGTGCCATTGTATTACCAGCAGCGCCATTGTGCCATTCATGAAGCTATTTTAAGTACTATTCACGAGGATAGGTAACCTTACAGGTGTCCCGTGTGTGCTGCCATATCGTACTATAAATGTATGAACGACCCTTCATAAGTTGAATAAAAACCATACATACATTATATCAAAAGACAAAACTGTAAGCCACTGACCCAAACGGAAAACCAGATCATCATCAGCATTAAAACTAACACCTTCATTTTGAGGGTCAAAGCATTTTAAAAGTTGTAGCCTCTCTTCAGCATCAGCATACATGTAGGTCTATTCATTCATTATCTGATTTAATCAATAGAATTGATTGCAATAAGTGTAAAGCGATTTGTAGGGTTTTGGATAAATATTTGGAACACTTTTTCAAATGTTTAAAATTGACCTCTAAATGGAAAAAAATGGGTCAAATGATTACGACCTAACGTACTTGAAATGATGACTGGTGTAGAATGAACAAATATATTAGTTTATTAAACGGGAAGCTATAGTACGTTAAACCCTCTTCTTTCAAAATGATAATTTTACTTCCTATATAGCTCATTATTGACCTCTGACATGAATGAAATGTGAGTAAGTTCCGTTTGAAATATATTTGAAGGGTGGTCTGTAAAACTAGCATGTTTTTATTTTAATATTTGATATAGGCTTTTAATTTTAAAATAGACCTTTTTTTTAAACTTTCTGTTAAACGTCATTATTATTTGTTTTCTAACAAAACTGATGAGATACCTTAGTTTCCAATGAACGAATGCATTATTACATTCCAAATGTTATTTTATAACGAATATTTCGTTACCTGAGTATACGATACCATGCAGAAAGGCGATTCCAGGCTTTTGATTTAATAGTTTGGTTTCAGTAACGCCTTTAAAATGGCTGCTGAATATCTCCGGCCGGGCATGAAGTTTTGTATGAATGACCGACCTTTAAATTGTGACTGGGAGCCGCGGTGGCTTAGTGAGTTAGACGCTTGCTCGTTAACATGAGGGTCCAGGGTTCAATATCAGCATGGGTCGAGATACCTTCGGATTTTTCAACCCGGTTCATTTTCCCCTGTCAGTGATGCAGGTCGGCGGAGCTCACATGGAAAAAGCGTCTAGGCGTCCGGATGTGACAATAAACCGATATTGGCTGTGCACGTTAAAGTTCCCTCGGCGTTGGGAATCGAAAATAAGAGAATGCTAATGCCACTGTCCTGGCAAACTTTCCTCATTGCACACTGTGTTTGCCCGTCCTCAATTAACCCATGTAGGTGCAGAAAAGTAAGACGTAAAACTTCATTCATTTCATTTTAAATTTTGACTGAATAGATTATCAAATTGTTGAGTTTTTATGAACCACAATTGGTTAATTTTTATTAGTATATTTTTATAGACCACCAAGTATGTGGAAATGCACATAAACAATTATTTATAAAGGATGCGTAAATTGGCGTAACATTTGAATTTGGGTATTTCTGAATGACATAAGTTCAACATGACCAATAGTATGTTTATATTATATACTTTGCCTTTATTGTGGCTCAAATCTACATGCGTATTTTCCAAAGACCAATGCGACTTAGAAGTAACAAATTTATACCAAGAGGTAAGAGCTTAAATAACTGTCATGATTTAAAAAAAAAAAAAATGATTGTTATGTCGGTTGGAAATGTCAAGTATACTATTTATTAAGTGCATGGCTTCATGATCAAATTTTTCAAGGTCATTTTCAATGACTAATGGAATTGAAATCATCCTTGGACTGGAACCTTATGACGTTTTAGCTAACAGACTGAAATGATATCACGGGTCTATCATGAACACCATATATCGCGTTCTATTTGTGTGTATAAAATAAACCATTCAGCACAACCTCCGTTCAAAATTCGATACTAACAATATGAATCGTCCCATCATAGCAGCCATCTCGCCCAATATACAGGCAAGAGAAGACAAATCTTGTTCGATGATTGATTTTGATGTTTGACCGACATGACACAATGTAGAATAAAGATTCAAAAACTATTATGTAGTTACAGTAATAATGTAAATTGACGATTCAAATTGACCCAAGGCAGCTGTTAACTCATATTTGCTCCGATTTTGTCATTTTGGTTCTGTGGGTGATCTTTATTAGTTATGTTATTATTTTCAGAGGGAATTAGAATGTGTCGAATATAAGAAAGGTAAGCGCCATTTCTATGACATGAATAAAAGACGAAGTTGCTATGCAAGATGCTTGCTCCTAGTCCATAGTCCGCGAGTGGATCTGGGTATAGGTAGAGATTATAAAGTTGTGATTTTTGAAAGATTCTTGCCAATGCAGATTGCTGACATTTGCACATTGGTGTTGTCCATATTCATAAGTAGGACGTAAAACTTCATGTTATTGTATAATACTACTCCAATGCAAGAGAAGGGAGGGTATAAGTATTACTGCTGTGTGTGACTGCATGGATGATTCCAAAAACTTTATTACGACGTATATGTATATGACTAATATATTAATCAATACCTGTGGGGTGAGAGCGAGTAGGGGACATAGAATCATCAAAGGGGATAGGAGAGCCCCAATCACCAGACATTTAATATCTTGGGGGGTTGGGGGGACCTGATCTGGATTGTAAAACCTCTATTTTTTTTAAAACGCTATGGATGGTTATCATATTTTCTAGTAACAGGATGCAGAGCAGGCGAGAGGGTACAGGTGATTCCTGATAATCTTCACTTGTCTGTTGAAAAACCAGCAACATTATTTGCTACGTCGGCCATGCGACAATCTTCCGATGGATGGTATCCGTTTCTCAACATAACTTGGACGCCGCCAAAATCAGGTTTGAATTATTCCCTTTTTATTCACAAAATCATATACATGCACGGTAACACATGTAAAGCTGAATACATGTACACATACCTGTAGGTGCGATGTCTACGTTGTTGTAATCCGGCGTGATTATGTGTTACCGTTGAGGTAGGTATGACACAAACCCATGGTTCACTTTTGCGTTTCACTGAACGTGGCGTTCATTCAACCTTCACGGATGTCTCGGCTTCCACTTTGTAATGGATTCTCCACACAATGACGTCTGAAAATAATGGAAATCACCTGCGGCGCCGTTGTGTTTCACATGACACACAGTGTAAAAATATAGCAACGCACCACAACAGCATGTATGTGTCTTCAGCTTTAGAACTTTATCAAAACAAACGTGAAACTTCATACATTGTATTGACAAAGGTTCTATCATATGTCAAGCTACATCTTTCTTATTTTAAGTCAAACGTAAATCTACTCAAACGTTTTATGTCGCAACCATCGTAAGAGCAACGCAACGCACTACTATGATGATGACAAAATCTTCTGCACCACACCATCGATTAAAAAAGGATTTTGTAAAATAAACCAAAATCCAAGAAAACTTTAACCTCAATATCACATTATATCTGCTTTTAGACTCGTGTATACGAATATTTCATAATAAATCTTTCAGCAATGTCACTGAAGAACTTGAAAGGTTTTCTACTGCGACTTTGGACATCCTATCCAGATCCACATAATTATTGTCGAATATTCTTGATAGAAGATGGATTATTGCCGCACGATAAGGAGGTATGTAAAGGATAATGGCCCAGATAATTTTACGTGGTTCAGAAAGTATAAAATTTAAAAAGGCGTATCGTAGAATACAACAAGATGAAGCTCTAAAGTAATATTTAAATTGGATGTTCAGTTCCATTGCATTGATTTTTTTATCATTTCTGTGAAACCTTCGGATTTTTCAACTTGAGTTTCCCCCTTCCGATGATTACAGGTCAGAAGGGTTGACTTAGATAAAGTTATGGAGATAGTAGAATAAACTTAGGTTATACCCACAAAAATAATAAAATAATGTCGTTGTTCTGGCCTTTGCATTGCGTTGAGTAATCCTTAAAAATAAATTCCCTTTTGTTCCACACACTGAACTTTGAAATTTGAATGTAGGCTGTATTTAAGAAAATCGTCCATCCGGTTCTCGAAGCCACTACGTACTTCATCGTGATTTGGAGTTTACCAAGATCTGGAGAAAATTTTGAATTGGCTCAGACCTTACAGGTGACAACACCAAGTACAAACCAAGACTGTAGGTATCATGAGCATTTCGTATTTTAAAGCTAGAATCTCAAGCAAAGAGGTTGATGCTTAGGCTGTTAAATTGGTTTTATGTTCACATTTCAATGGATATATCAATCGGAATATATGAAAATAAGAAAACTCATCAATAAAACAAACAGAACCAGTGCGGAACTCACCAATCGAACCTAATCATTGTTGTATTTCAGATGACTACGACCCTCATTCTTCTTCGACCTGGACAACTTCTGTAACATTTCGAGTGGTGAACGAAAATGAAGTCCATGTAACGTTTGATTTCGGTACGTTTGGCATAGATAAATTTCAAGTTGGATTGATGAAAGAAGACCTAATGAATTCAGGGGATTATAGCTACTCTAAAACGGTTTTTAAGGTAGCATCACAATTATATCTAATGCTTAATAACTCGAACGGTGTTCAATTTGGATTGAAAAGTTAGCAATTTATCAAACCAAATTACAGTTTTGGCTAATCAAATTACATTTTGATTGGCATTTCTTTGAAACAAGGTAGCAGAATGCGCCAAATGTGGAATTCGGGTCGATCTTGTCAAAGTTGCCGTATGCTCCATAAAATTCGTATTAATAGTCGATTTTTTTTAATTATTCATGTTTTCTATTTTCAGTCCAAGTCCAAAGATCCTAACCATGGTAAAGTAAGTTTTAAGGACGTCGAAACTGGAACTTATCGTGTGCAGGTTTGTATTGATACTAACTTAAGGGATTGTCAAGTGGTTTTATAAAACTCTTAACGATTATCGAGGAACACAGACATCTGATTGCAAATTGGAATGATGCAAATTGATGCTATAAGAGTACCTGATACACATACAAATTTGAGAAAATTGCTTCACATCCTTTTAATAAATTCAACAATGCAGCCTTGATCTATCTAAGGTGCATAAGTATATTCGATTCAAGCCTTTGATATATCGGCCAGATGGAAATCATGTTTAAAATTTTCCAAATTACTGTGGAGTAAGTAGGGTTAAAACTCAATTTTGTTTCATTTGATTTATTTTTAAGGTTACGCCCTTAGATACTTTTAAATATGTTCAACAGCATTGTTTATGCTTTACGATGAGTGACGAAGATCGAGAGTGTGGATCATGTTCCACTTCTCAAACTTTACCTTTTAACGTAACTAGTAAACGAAAAGTCGGTACGTCCAATGAGATGAAAACAACGTCAACTCCAGGTAAATTTCTGCAGTTTCGTCTGGGTGATATTTATGTTAGACTGTCTGGGCAGATGATCATTTCTGGGCAACGGGTTTAGAGTTTTTATTGCCCAGGTATACTGCCCAGACTATACTCAATTTTCTCATTGTTTTTCGGGAAAGTGGGGGTTTATCATCCAAAATTTACAAGTTCAGAATGGGACAGATACCTCATTGAAAATTGGAGTTGAAACGTGCTTAGTATTTTTCTTTCAACTTCTACTTTTCTATTTGTTCAAGACAATTAATTGTAGTCTTGTTTTTCATGGCTTACCGAGTCGAACTGCGCGTCCGAGTGACTAACCCTTTGTTTCTCTCATTGTGATAGCACACACAAATTAATTGACTTTAATTTATTGGGATGAAACCAATCTGTACATGGCCAGCATGAAAGTCATCGATTGATGTAAACCTTGGTTGAGTTTTGTGAACTATTTGGTTGAGGCATAACCTGGCCTCAAAATAACTCAGTAAAATTGTCTTGAGACCCATTCTCCTCTGTCTTTGTTGCAGCTATGTACATACAAAGTGAGACTGGATAATGAGACTAATTTTCAACCATTCTTCTAGCTATTTCAGGTTTTGTTGAAGGGAAGGAATTGTCGGAAGAGTCATTGGCACCAAAGACGAAAAGGAAGAATAGCGAAGGATTAATCGTCATTGTTTTAGCACTGTTTGTTTGTGTGATAGTGTTTGGGAGCGTATCGATACTAATATGGAAAGCTCACCAAAATAGTAAGTCAGTTTAACCTTACTTTTTGTAATAAAGCGAAGAAGTTCCTAAAAACTCACATGAAAAGCAAAGGCCAGGGTCACAAATTCAAAGACAGATACAAAAAAAATGTGGAAATGTGTTCAGAACATTAAAAGACAAAATTATTAAATCACGTTGTCTTGCCTTAGGTTAAATAACTAATATTTAATTTGTATGCATATGTATCTCTGATTTTTCTTAATATAAGTCTTTTTAGAACATGATTTAGACCCTGGGTTTTCAACTGGTTTTCTCAAATGTCCCCTATAACGCACAAGAAAATGAACATGTCCCTGAATTGTCCGCGGAAGTCATTGAAATTTCAAGGCATGATATAGTCACAGCATTTTCGTTTTAATACAAACTTAAATTGTGATCGTTGCGGGCAGTGGACACTGGTGTTGCAAGATAATACAAGATATAACATATTTTTTCAGACCTAAATATTAGTTTGTGTCCCCTGGAGAATGTTCAAATGTCCCCAGTCTGGAACATGTCCCCCAAGTTGAAAACCCAGGATTTAGACCATAGACTTTGTAGAACAACAAATATCTTTTCGGGATCCTCAAATAACGGAAATTAAATAAGATCACATGACAAGATTAATACTCCAACAAGGTCCAACTACTCAGATAGTCCTATAGATCATTTGGAGTTTTATTTTTGCATATTGAAAATAACGTTTTCACGACACAAGCTGAAACAAAAAGTTAGAAGGTTCATGTATGATGAAAGGGTAATTTTTTTCTTTGTGACTCTATTGTTAACAAATGCTAACAAATGTTTAGATCGAGTTTTAACGTAAATTAGAGTAAGTTCGCGATCTGTTTTTTCTAAGTATTCGGAGTAGTTGAAGAATTAAAGACTTCGTTGTTTCTCGGTAGCAACTTTGACGATAATGGTATGTAGAAATGTCATGTGATATAATTTAATTTCCGTTATATGCAGATCCTGTAAAGATATCATAGAAGATATTCCGGCAGACAATTCAGAGGTGAAGTGCCAGAGTGTACAATCTGCGTTCCTTATGATCCTTATTATGTTCTCGGAAGTCTAAAAATAAGGAAATTGAATAAGATAAGAGAAATCATACGTAAAAATACAGATATTGACAAGGAAATTGGGAAACCACACGGCCACCGAGACCCAGGGTTAACCCTAGGGTTATGGTTAGCTCAGTTAAAGCGATACTACGTCTTAGAATGAATAAAAAAATTAAGTTCTCAAACTTAAGTTATAATAAATGTGGGCGTCCAGATTACTTTACATATACAATCCTTTTATACTTGGAACTTAACAATTGTCAAACAATTTGTTTCTATTACAACTCAGCATTTCACTAGACTTTTGTTAAATATACATTAAAAAAATTCTGAAAAATCTTCAGACATATGTCTCTTTAATTAAAAAGAAATAAGGAAATTACATGTATATGCTCTAACTCACACCACAGTTTCGTGCTTGCATAATAATTACATGTATAGGTAGTTGGTGTATTTATACAAACGGGAAACCCGTCATATCATTTAAACTTAATTAAACTCACGTCCAGGATGCCTGCCTCACCTCAATGACGTCGAATTTGATAGTGGGTATTACACCAACATTAGGCCTACACAAGTTGAAATCGACATCCGCGTTCTATTTCCCTTATACACACTTGTATTCAAAAGGACAGTTATATTCATTCATCATTAGTAGATTTTGTACTCTAAAGGTTTAACTGTGTGATATTATATTCAATTATAGGGGCTGGCCAAAATACAGGCAATCCTGCCGCTGAAATAGGTACCATGTCTCAAGGTACGTAACTTTCTTTGTTTTTAGGAATTAAACGGATAAAGTCCTCTTAAATGCGTTTTAAATCCTAAAATTCAATCATTAAGAAAATCCGATGTAATTATTATTTTGTGATTTATTCATCGTAACATATTATATTGGTATTGGTTTGAGAAAATGTCGTTATATCCGTTATTACGAACTGATTCAAAGTAACTTAGTAATTTCTTATGTTTTCGTAGGTTAGATCTTTTTTGATCGAGTTAATGAAATTTATAGATCTAAATCTGAAGAATTATGCCCATCACATAATCTGAAAATCATTTAAAATATCTTGCTTGAACACCTTTTGATACCAAAAGTATTTAAACGTTTAAGTAAACGTTTTACAATTTGCTATTTTGATTGATGTTGGAAAACTTGGGTATGGATTCAGTCGATATAAGTTCAAACTTGAAGAGAAATATGTCTTTTACTTATTCAGAAATCTATGATATTAATTAACACTTTGTTAAAAACAGAAATCAGGTTGATCACTTACATACAATTGCATACTTTCAACGTATAGTTGCCATTTCTTTATTTCATGAAAAACGTCAGACTTTCCCAAAGGACTTTATTTACTACGTATAGTTTGAAGATTATCATAACATTTTTTTTAATGAATGATAGGCTACTGTTACTGATATGACATTTGGTCGCTCACCTGGGTCGGACCTCGATCGCTTTTTAAATACTCCTCTACAACTGTAAATTCGACTATTTTGGTTACAATCTAATCATTTTCTATCTATACTGTCGAAACTAAAATGACTGTAATGTACTTTAACTTTCACTAATGCAGGCTTTAAATCAACTTTTTCTATTTATAGAGTCAGCAGACAACCGGAAGTCGATATTGGTTTTATGTGCAGATGATCATTATCGTCACCTTGAAGTAGTCAAAGATTTACTGAACATTCTTAATCAGTTCTGTGGATTCAATGTTATTTATCCACCAAAGCACATCGATCAAATATGCCGAATTAATTGGAAAAACTGGATAGTGCAGTGCGTGGATAACGTAGACTTTGTGTTACTCATTGCATCCGAAGCAGCGGCAAAGCTGGTTTCAGCGTCTTTGAAACGGGAGACATATAACGTTGAACAGCTTTCAGAAACTGGTCATCTCTTTGTGCCGATGTTGAGACAAGTTCTCAAAGCTTCTAATAAAGAATTGACACTTGATAGGTACATAACAGTTTCATTTAGTTACACCCCGATAGAATTTAGCCTTATTCCTGGATTACCAACACCACACAATTTCATATTAGTCGAAGGGTTACGAGAGTTCATGTGCTGCATGAAAAATTTGAGTGGTTCCTCAGTAACAGCAACAGCGTCTGATGAGAACCATCTGACAAACTTGCGATATTCTGTCCTTCGAGCAGCTCGATATGAATTGTGTCATGTAAACTGGTTTTCGGAAAGATTTGGTGATCCCTATCCAAGGAGCTACAATAGACTAGATTCTGGATACCATTCCGTAGCTCCTCCTAGAATAAACGACATCTCAGAAAGTTCTTCTCCGGAAAACCAACTGGAAAAGGAAGATCAAACGGACGAGCTAGGATTCTATCCACCGGAAGAAGAATGCGAACGTGTGGTCTTCTACAACATTCCTCCCGATGACTTTAATGCAGATTGTATGAGCTTATCAGTGAGCACACAGCTTCGCAAGATCAATGACAATTATGAAAATTCTGCGCATTAATTTTCAAAAAAAGTGAAGGAGGATCCTTTATAACATCACCTGTCCAATGAGTGTCACTGTTGATTTGCTTCAAATACAGCTGTTAAGATTTATTTTTAAAAGAATTTAATAAATAATAAACTAATTGGCCTAAGTAAGCTTGTCCTATGGCTTGTACAAGATTTTTCGATGATTTACATTAACCACGTGTGTTCGTATGTGTAATACAGCACTATGCTGAATCATTAACGACATGGAATGCCAGGTGGAAGTGGTGCTGGAGGTAGCATTCCTGGAAAGTCAAAGACTTCCGTCTGTTTTGTTTTTTTATTTATTGTTTGTGCGTTTGTTTGCATTATTTTTATTTATTGAGAAACAAATTCCACAATTTGCTATATTTTATTTATCATAATCGGTTATAACCTCGATGAGTATGGTGACTTTGAATAAGTCATCTTTATCATTCTGAGTAGAAAATATTTCTAAGACGTTTGATCATAGATCAAATGGTTGTTTCATAGATCAATGTACATGTAATCATTATTATTATCACTTTGTTTATCAACTTATTTAAACGGAGTGATGTTGTTAACATCATTTATTAAATTTAAAGCGGGATTTTTTGTTATTTATAAGATAGTACGTCATATTCTCAGCAATGTGATTTTTTTGATCAGATCACCAACTGCTCTATTCAATAATATGCCTTTCTTCAATATGCCAATCATTTCACCAAATATATTTTGATACTGGAGACATGCTTTATGTCTTTTCCATCTTCTTGTCTTAAGATGTTGCAGTTTCCCTTTTAGTATTTTTTTCAGTCCGTTTTATTATTTCAATTATTATAATATCCGGTTTTGTATTTCAATTATTATACACAGATTTGTCCTCCAACTGTTATATCCGATTTTATTTCCCGTTTTGTCTCATATCCGCATTCGTCTAACAACTTTTATATCCGGTTTTCTCTTCAAATTTCTATATCCGGATTTGTAATCCAACTTTGAAATTCTTTTGTGTACTTCAATATTTACACTTTTGTCAGGTTACTATTTTGTTTTATTTTATTACCTAGTTATTCCATCATTCCATATCCGATTTTGCCTTTCCCATTGACATCTTGTTGTTAGTAATGCAGTTTTTACATCCGTCGTTCTAGCTTTCGTATCCGTTTTTCTACAACTTTTATACAACCATTTTTATTGACTTTTGCAATTATATCCGGTTTTGTCGTCCCTACTTTTATTCCAATTAGATCCTTCAACTTCTTAATTGATCCGATTTGTTTAGTCAATTTTATATATGGTTTTGTCTCTAAAATTATATCCATATTTATTACAACTTTTACGTTTGGAAACTATGTATTTTATTTATTTTAAAGCTTACGTTCATAAATAAAAGTAATTTTTTCCAGCTGTTGCCTTTTTTCAAAATATGCCCACACATTAATGTGTGCGTACATTGCAGAAGCCCCTGTCCGTCTGTTGGTCTGTTTGAAAATCAACACATTGTGTTTTTTGCCTGAAATACACGCAGGACTTAACTGGTACAAAAATTATACCTCTCGAAGTTTGCAGGTTAGGGGTGGGATAAAATTCTAAACTTCGACAGACTGCCGTTCAAAAATTATCAGAGATGTAAGGTTGCAAATGGCAAGGCATGTGCAAAACCCACTAAAAATGCAGTGTTCCAAATTTTAGGCTTCTACCTGATCCCTTTTAATGTCACCGACTTCCCGAAAGCGAAAGCTTAAGCTAAGATTCCATATACGCGTAATGCGGATCCGTCATGTGTTTAAAATCGATATGGTTGGTTTTAAGAGGGTATGATTCCATTAATGCGGAAGCGGTATCCGTCAATTGGTCTCCGTCATGCGTCAAAATAAGAATCGCCTGGTGTAGCAATTTTTGACGCATCCGGACGCCTTACCGCACAGAGATATCTCAAATGTGACGTATTTTGTGGGGATTCCCCGTCTTTTATCCTGCCAAAGCATCCTCACATTCCTTATAGTTGCCTACTCAAAAAATCAGAACTTTAATGACAATCTGGTTCATAGCAAACTAAAACCAATAATTAATTAACAGATACTACACTACTCGCCCAATGGGCGAGTCCTTATTTTTTCTACTTTCAGATCACAACAGAAGAAAAGCCTCAATCCAGACCCGTAATCCCATTTTCTCAATAAAGTATTTGTTCCATCCTAGGCCTGTACATTTGGGAGATTCAAACCCTCCCTCCACCGAAATCAAATGTGACGTATTTTGTGGGGATTCCCCGTCTTTTATCCCGCCAAAGCATCCTCACATTCCTTCCCGAAAATCATACAAACATACATTCAGAATTAAAAAACGACAGATGATAGAAAGGAAAGTTTGTTTAATGACTACTTAAAACGGGCCAACAGACAACCACGATATTAAAATTATCCCCCTTTGACCACATACAAATTCCTACTATCTGGTATGGGTATAGATGGCACAGATGTAGTAAGCCACGTGTGCGACTAATTGCAAGTGACAACACAATACATTTCCACAATAAACTGATATTGCCCTCAATTTATTTTTAAATCTCAAAACAATTCTACAATGTTGCATATTGTATGACAAATCAGTATAAACTTAATAAAAAAATGATCCAAAAAAACTTGTAAACATTGTGTGTGATCAATATTAAAGAATAAATATAACTTTACTGTAATATGTAAGGAATTTAGCTAAACACTTAAATGTAAATATTGAATCATTTTAAACCTTGACCAAGAGTCAATAATGATGTTTAAATTATCTCCCTTTGACAACATGCAAATTCTATTATGTCGTTCTGTACATGCTGGATTACACAATGGATGCTCCCATGGGCGATGTAAATATTAAGTTTGAAAGAAAATTTTGTATTTTTGGACGTCATAAAAACAGTTTTACCACCGGTAAGCCATTTAGAAAAATGAATCTTATTGGGATTTTGATCTGAAAAGATGATCTCGTTCTTATTGAATAATGATTCTGATGCAGAATTATGAGAACTGATTGCAAATTCACAAAACATAGTCCGAAAAATTCTGATGTTGTCATCTTTATTTAGGTTTCATTCATTCATAAACATTTGTAATCATGAATTTTAGAACAAAGATTAAGTTTTTTCTTCTTTTTTTTAATTTGATGCCAAATTTTTATCGCTGCAAAGTTACAAAACATAGTCCGAAACAAGATGGCGTTTTTCATCCATTCATTCATATGGACTTGATATATGTATCTCAAAATTACGTTTTGTTCTATTTTCACTTCATTTCATTGTACTAGCGACGCTGCGTGCACCTAATGTTGTTCATATAAAAGAAGTCTTACTTCAGGTTAGACAATTTAAAACAAATAGGAACCTTACTTTGGTCTGAAAGGATTTCCCTTATTATATCATTTTTGATGCAGAATTATGATCACTGACTGCTGCGAATTCAAAAAATATAGTCCGAAACATACTGACCTTTGATATGTTATATTTCATTAAACAAGTAGACCAGTGATGTTTTTGATATACTGCCCTTACCTTTAACTTAAAATTAATTCTTTGTCAAAAAACCATATCTTCACCACTGAACAAATGGGACAATTGATGTAAAAAACAGTGTTCTTTATTTTCCTAAAGAGGAGTTTGAGAGAGCTTTATTAGAATGCTATATATAGAACATTATGAAAAGCGCTTCATTTAGGTATGTGACCGTATTATTGTGACCAAATTACCATGTGTACTTATTACTCTGACCAAATTATCGTGTAACCATATTACTGAGACCAAATTACCGTGTCTATCGTTTTTTTGGCTTTCAAATCCATTTGTATCTACACTTATCTGCGTTTAATTGTTCAAAACACGACCCATATTTTAGTATCCCATATATAGAATTCACTAGAAATGTCTAGAAAGGAAAATGTTTAGTTGAGTTATTTTGTAATATTTGTGCAGTTTTAGTTCTTCTGAACCATTCTAATGTATTGCAAGAAAGGTCATATCACCTTCACTCTCATCTAATTCTTTCCCGCAATTTTCGAACATAAAGACTCTTTGACCAAGTACAACTGAAACCATATATCCAAAATAATGCAAAACCTGGCAGATTTAACCATCTCCCATTGATTTTATAATTGATTATTACATGAAATACATTTATTGACCTTTAACAATTAACTTGATATGTATAACAGTGTTATACATTGTAATAACCTTGATCTTGAAGAATATACTAAAGTTTAAAGGGAATCAAACTCATTTGGAACTAAGATAAGATTAGTTAATTTTTTACAGTTTAATTGTATTCACATTTCACAAAACAATCACTCTTAGAAGAGTTTAATTGCATTTCTAGTTACTTATGTAGCTTTTTATGATAATAATGATTTAGAAATAGGAATGAAACTAACTTATGTCATTTTGTTACAGGGTACATCATTTCCGTTAATCATACATTTTCAACATCTGCAAACAGAATATAAAATAAGTAGGGACACGTTCCCAATCCGTTCGACAAATTATGCTATGGAATATAAAACTGTTAATGCAGAGTTAGAGGTATATTTGAAAACATTGTACGGAATTGTCGACTGTTCCCCTTTAAACGCATCAAGAATCAAGTGATTATATGCATTTTATTTTACAGTGCTGTGGTAACAACACATCAATCATCGATGTCAATTTTGACCTAGTTTGCTAGTTAAGTCAGTAAATTTAAAAGGGAATGTTCAACATTTCTGATGGTCGATTTAGCACTTGTAAGATATAGTCAACACTCAACAATATTTCGTTCTTTATATTTATTATTTCGTTTTATGTTTGTTAATATATTCTGTAAAATGAACGCAATCGGTACATAAAGAGTTATCTGCCCCAACAAGTATTCTATTCATTACATGGCGCCCAAACGCGAGGCAAAAAACTCACTTTTTTAAACATTTAAAACATCCATCATACATCAAGAGTCATGCCAGATTCCAAGGAAAGGTTTGATCGAACCAAAGCAACACGCAGGGGCCACAGATCCGTCTTAACAAGGTATTTAAATGAAGCAAGTAGAATGATGAAATTCGACATTACGTCACACGACGAAACAAGTACGACCATGACCGAAGATGTAAACAATAAGATTCAGCTACTGAATACGACCATAGAAGAAAAACTCTCAACAATTACTGCATTAGATGACGAAATTCTTAACATGTGTGCAGTAGACGACATCGAAAAGGAAATAGAAGAGGCTGACGATATCAAAACAAGAGCCCTCATGACGATTCAAGACATTCAAACACATATAAGGAGGTCTATCAAACCTATGACGTCAGATGTAAACAAAAGTCCAACAATCACACAATCAAGCCCATCTATCCATTCAACACCCCCTTCTACACCTCCATCACAACAAATCGACACTACAGATAGAAATTCAATAGTAGGCACTGTCATTAGCAATTCACATGAAACACAAATGCAAGTAGTGCAGGATGAAATAAATGGCTTAGACCTAGGCCTACAACAGACAGAAAACACTGCATCCGCTAATCCACCAACACATGGAACTATTAGGCCCAAGTTACCCAAAATAACACTCCAACGTTTTGATGGTGAAATTACCAAATTCAGGGCATTTTGGGATAGTTTTGACAGCGCAGTAAATAAGAATACAGCTATATCACCAATTGATAAGTTCAATTATTTACAAGGTTTATTAGAAGGAGATGCCAGTCGTGCCATTAGAGGTTTAGCCTTAACACAACACAATTACCAGTCAGCATTAGAGATATTACAGGAGAGGTTTGGTAACCCACAGCATATCATATCATCACACATGGATAGCCTCATGAAATTACCGAGTTGTGCAACTGATTGCAAAACTTCACAGTTAAGGTATATTTATGACCAAGTCAGTGTAAACATAAGAGGTCTAGAATCACTAGGCATTAAACCTGAACAATATGGTAGCTTTCTTATACCAGTTATCATGTCTAAACTTCCAACAGAAGTCAAACTACAAATTGCCAGAGCTACAAACAAACAAGTCTGGGAAATAGGTGAACTATTGAATGCCATAAAATCTGAAGTACAAGCTCGAGAACTTATAGACACAGTGAAATCTACGCACAGAACCACAGGCGACGACAAACATTATCCACACAGTTACACCAAGAAAACATCATCGGCATCAGCTTTATTCGTTCGAAATGATGTCCCTGGTGATCGAAAATGGATACCTATATGTGTATTCTGCAGCAATCAACATTTCTCGTCATCATGTGAGAATGTCTCAAATGTCAAACAAAGAAGAAACATTCTTAGTAAAAACAAAAGATGCTTCCTATGTCTCAAGAAGGGACATAACTCCTATGAGTGCTCAAGTGACAAACTTTGCAGAAATTGTCAAAATAAGCATCATGCTTCAGTCTGTGACAAGCAATCCAACTTCCAACGTTCAAGGGGTGAATCTCAACAACCAAACACTCAAACAAAACAAGCTCCAGCCAATACAAGTTCAGCAAGTACTTCATCTAACTTAACAAATGTTATGACGTCAGCATCAAGAAGTAAATGTAAAGTGCTTCTTCAAACAGCTACAGCTTATGTTAGTTCACCACTAGACGACAAAACAACTAAAGCACGATTACTTTTCGACAGCGGCAGCCAACGCTCGTATGTTAGAACACAATTAAAGTCAACTTTAAACCTACCCACAGTAAAATCTGAAACATTGAATTTAAACACATTTGGAAGTGACAATTGTTCAAAGAAAGACTGTGATGTAGTTGAAATCACATTAAATCTTAAGAATGGAGACATATTCAAAATTCGCGCTTTAAGCTATGACACAATTTGTTTGCCGTTAGAAAATAAGATAAACATTTCACCATTCCCTCATTTACACGATTTAGATTTGGCTGATTACAGAAATGATACAGAATCCGAAGCAATTGACATTCTCGTTGGTTCTGATTATTATTGGGATTTGATCACAGGTGATGATATTAGAGGAGACAGTGGTCCAGTAGCCATTAGTAGCAAGTTCGGTTGGATTCTCTCAGGAAAACTGAACAATCTAGGCCAAGATGGACATACATTAGCTTCACTAATTATTGACAGTCAAAATCATAACAGTTTAACTGATAACACATCAGAATTGGTGGATACTTTATCGAAATTCTGGGACACAGAGTCACTTGGATCAAAGATACTCCTGATGAGTTGGTTGAGACCAATACATTTACAGACCACATCAACTTTAACAGGGCAATTCAAAGATACGAGATTACATTACCGTGGAAAGATACCTGTTCATCTTTAACGCAAGCAACCAACTTAAACAACTGTATTTCAAGATTATACCAACTGAAATCACGACTGAAACAAGATAATTCGCTATTCAACGAGTATGATAAGATTATACGAGATCAGCTCAACACAGGCATCATCGAAGCGGTCAATGAGGACGTACATCCATCAACAGACACACACTTTCTACCACACCACGGTGTTGTGAGACAAGACAAGGATACAACAAAATTACGTATAGTATATAACGGTTCATCCAAGACGGAGAATGGATTCTCATTAAACGATTGTCTACAAACTGGTCCTAATCTTAATCCTCACATTTTCAACTTACTAGTCAACTTTCGAAAACAACCAGTTGGAATCACTTCTGATATAGAGAAGGCATTTCATCAAATATCTATTGAACCTGAGGATCGGAAAAGACTTCGATTTCTATGGTTTGACGACATTAAGAAACAAGATCCAGAAATCATCCAGTATCAATTCTGCAGACTTGTGTTTGGTCTTACGTCAAGTCCAGCCATCTTAAACAGTACAATACAGAAACATTTAACCAATTACAAAGATAGTGAATGCGAAATCATTGAACGCTTATCTCAATCTCTATATGTAGATGATTTCGTGGGAGGATCGAACAACACACTCGACGGTTTACAACTCTACGAAAAATCCAAATCAATACTCCAAGATGGAGGATTCAACTTACGAAAATGGCACACAAATGATTCAGCACTACAGAAGAAAATCAACGACCTAGAATCACAATCCAGCCAAACCGAGGTCAAGATTCTCGGATTAATATGGAACACGCAATAAGATGAATTTAGATTTGATTTTCATGACATAATTCAATTTGGTCAAACGTTACCTGTAACCAAACGTTCAGTGTTAAAATTGGCAGCTAAAATCTTCGACCCATTAGGTTGGTTAAGCCCATTCACAATACATTTAAAAACTTTGTTCCAGACATTATGTGTAACAAAAACAGATTGGGATACAGTACTCGATCATAAACTCAAACAATGGTGGAAACTACTTTTTCAGGAACTTAATATACTGTCTCATGTTCGAATACCTAGATGTTACTATGCAACCAACAGACAACCAGTCAACCAACAGCTACATGGGTTTAGCGATGCTTCAGAGACAGCATATGCAGCGGTTGTGTACATGAGAACCGAATACAACGATGGTAGTTTAGACATACGATTAATCGCATCTAAGACCAAGGTAGCACCACTCAAAAAACAAAGCATACCTAGACTAGAACTTTTAGGAGCCAATATTTTGGCACGTCTAGTACACAACACTCAGGAATCCATACATCGTACAACAACTGACATACAGCTATTACCTACTGTCTTATGGATTGACTCATTCACAGCATTATGTTGGATAAGAAACAATCGTCCATGGAAACAATATGTCCAACATCGTATCACAGAAATCCATCAACTAACTGACAAGGGTAGCTGGAGATTTTGTCCAGGTGTTGAAAACCCAGCCGACATACCATCACGTTCTTGTAAAGCTCAGGAATTACTACATAACACAAAATGGTGGGAAGGCCCTCCATTCTTGAAACAATCAGCTGAACATTGGCCAGATTTGCCTACAACGTTTGAAAACGATCTAGCAGAAGAAGAGCTTAAGAAAACCCCCAAACCTATAACTATTTCGCTGTCAACAGTTAACCATCATAATTCACCAGTCAATCTTGATTTAATAATAGACATTAGTAGATTTAGTTCCAAGCTGAAACTTCTTCGTGTTACATCCTTAGTAATCAAGTTCATCTCATTGTTACGTCATCCAGCTGCAACAGATAAATCTATCAGCGCATCAGATATCCAGAATGCTGAAACGGAATGGATTAAGACAATTCAACGAAAAACATTCAACTCTGATTTTGAAAATTTACAAAATGGAAACAAGACGACAACCTACATCAAGCAATTCGGATTATATTTGGACGGAGATAAAGTCATACGTAGCAGAGGTCGTATCAACAATGCCAACATTCCTGATCACGCTAAAACTCCTATCCTGCTACCACCAAATCATCGTTTTATAGAGCTTTTAATATCAGAAAGACACTATCAAGTACATCACAATGGCGTTCGAGATACCTTGAATGCAGTTCGTACCACACATTGGATCTTAAAGGGGCGTTCCGCAGTTAAGAAATTTATACGAAGATGTGTAGTTTGTAAACGATTCGAAGGCAAACCCTACACACCACCTTTAATGCCGGACTTACCTGAATGTAGAGTCAGTGACGAACCACCATTTGCCAATACTGGCATCGATTTTGCTGGTCCGCTATTAGTGCAAACTTCTGACAATGTAACTTTAAAATCATATGTATGTTTATTTACATGTGCATCCACTCGTGCAGTTCATTTAGAACTGGTTCAAGATCTAAGTGTTAAATCTTTTATGGAAGCATTTAGACGATTTTCTAGTCGAAGAGGTTTACCATCCAAGCTTCTTTCGGACAACGCCAAGACATTCATTAAAGCTGCTTCAGAAATCAAGAAAATAATCCGTTCCCCAGAAATTCAACGCTTTCTTACCAATAAACAAATACAGTGGACATTCATTATCGAAAAGGCTCCCTGGTGGGGAGGATTCTGGGAAAGACTTGTCAAAAGTGTAAAACGCTGTTTAAAGAAATCCATTGGAAGATCTTCGTTGAATTTTGAAGAATTACGAACATTATTAGTAGAAATTGAAACAACACTGAACAATAGACCTATTTCGTTTGTGTATGATGATGAAAATGGAATTTCCTATCCGTTAACCCCTTCTGATATGATATATGGCCGTCGTATATCTGTATCTCCCAGTGATAGACATTTTGAAGTTTCAAGTACTTATAATTGCTTAACAAAACGAGTCAAATATCATTTTCGTTTGTTAGATAATTTTGCTAAAATGTGGAGAAATGATTATTTGTTAAGTCTACGTGAACATTCCTCAAAACAGAAACCTAATGCTCAGCATGGCTCAAATATAACAGTTGGCGACATAGTTATTATTAAGGACGATCATTCTGCTCGTTGTCTTTGGAAATTAGCCAAAGTGGTAGAGCTGTTTCATGGAAATGACCATTTCGTGCGAGCAGCATTAGTACAAGTTTTGTCAACAGCTAATGCAAAGAAACCAATTCATATGCGTAGACCTATTCAACATCTTATCCCTTTAGAAGTATTTTCTAGTGACATTTAAATGTGAACATATTCATTTTGTGCATTTAAACATTTTATTTGAACAGTAAATGATTTTTGATTACCTTTCATTACTTTGGTAATCAACCCCGGCAGTGTAAGATATAGTCAACACTCAACAATATTTCGTTCTTTATATTTATTATTTCGTTTTATGTTTGTTAATATATTCTGTAAAATGAACGCAATCGGTACATAAAGAGTTATCTGCCCCAACAAGTATTCTATTCATTACAGCACTTGAATATTTTTATGTAGCCTCCAGATGTACTAGAACTGCATGAAAATCATATATTGCCTTCAATTATATCCCTTCCAAAACATTTATCTTTCATTTTCTGTATATGTGTTTCGTATATAAGCCATAGTCTTACTGAACGACGAGTAGTATTTTTTACTCTTATTTTTTTTTAGTCAGAGGTTAGTGAACATATCCCTTTAAAACTACTATTGTTTATCCATTCCGCAGGGCCCTTCAGAAACCAATGTATATTTTGAACAGCTGATGGGGCCGCATGACGTATTTCAATGCAAAGTCAATGGAGATATGTTCCGACCTAGTTTGGACTTTAAAAAAAAAAAAAAAAAAAAAAAAGTTGTCCTTTAGTAGGGTTGATAGCTAACGTGTTGATCTAATTTTCAAAGAGTTTCTTATCTTGTGTAACACCCAGACCGTTGACGATAGGAACTTCAAATTTGGCACAATATAAGTTGATATTGATGTGCACACGCTGTGCAAATGGCAACACTCCATCGTTGATAGTTTTCGAGCTACAGCCTGTCAAAGTTTTTGCTTTTACTCTACTCTTATTGAAAAAGGGAAATAACACACCCCAAAACTAAAATGGTCATAACCTCGCCAATTTTGATCCTAGAGGTATAATTTTTCTACAGAATGCAAGTTTGATATTCCCTACGACTATTTCCGGCGAAAACAGAACTAGTTTATTTTTTCAAACTTTCGAGAAAATCGACTTTGAAGTTTATCCAGATTTTGATGAGGAAAACTGCACTGATTGGCGTTTGCAGGAAGTTGGCGACACTAAAACTGTTCTGGCACCCAGACCGTTGACGATAGGAACTTCAAATTTGGCACAATATAAGTTGATATTGATGTGCACACGCTGTGCAAATGGCAACACTCCATCGTTGATAGTTTTCGAGCTACAGCCTGTCAAAGTTTTTGCTTTTACTCTACTCTTATTGAAAAAGGGAAATAACACACCCCGAAACTAAAATGGTCATAACCTCGCCAATTTTGATCCTAGAGGTATAATTTTTCTACAGAATGCAAGTTTGATATTCCCTACGACTATTTCCGGCGAAAACAGAAATAGTTTATTTTTTCAAACTTTCGAGAAAATCGACTTTGAAGTTTATCCAGATTTTGACGAGGAAAACTGCACTGATTGGCGTTTGCAGGAAGTTGGCGACACTAAAACTGTTCTGGCACCCAGACCGTTGACGATAGGAACTTCAAATTTGGCACAATATAAGTTGATATTGATGTGCACACGCTGTGCAAATGGCAACACTCCATCGTTGATAGTTTTCGAGCTACAGCCTGTCAAAGTTTTTGCTTTTACTCTACTCTTATTGAAAAAGGGAAATAACACACCCCAAAACTAAAATGGTCATAACCTCGCCAATTTTGATCCTAGAGGTATAATTTTTCTACAGAATGCAAGTTTGATATTCCCTACGACTATTTCCGGCGAAAACAGAAATAGTTTATTTTTTCAAACTTTCGAGAAAATCGACTTTGAAGTTTATCCAGATTTTGACGAGGAAAACTGCACTGATTGGCGTTTGCAGGAAGTTGGCGACACTAAAACTGTTCTGGCACCCAGACCGTTGACGATAGGAACTTCAAATTTGGCACAATATAAGTTGATATTGATGTGCACACGCTGTGCAAATGGCAACACTCCATCGTTGATAGTTTTCGAGCTACAGCCTGTCAAAGTTTTTGCTTTTACTCTACTCTTATTGAAAAAGGGAAATAACACACCCCAAAACTAAAATGGTCATAACCTCGCCAATTTTGATCCTAGAGGTATAATTTTTCTACAGAATGCAAGTTTGATATTCCCTACGACTATTTCCGGCGAAAACAGAACTAGTTTATTTTTTCAAACTTTCGAGAAAATCGACTTTGAAGTTTATCCAGATTTTGATGAGGAAAACTGCACTGATTGGCGTTTGCAGGAAGTTGGCGACACTAAAACTGTTCTGGCACCCAGACCGTTGACGATAGGAACTTCAAATTTGGCACAATATAAGTTGATATTGATGTGCACACGCTGTGCAAATGGCAACACTCCATCGTTGATAGTTTTCGAGCTACAGCCTGTCAAAGTTTTTGCTTTTACTCTACTCTTATTGAAAAAGGGAAATAACACACCCCGAAACTAAAATGGTCATAACCTCGCCAATTTTGATCCTAGAGGTATAATTTTTCTACAGAATGCAAGTTTGATATTCCCTACGACTATTTCCGGCGAAAACAGAAATAGTTTATTTTTTCAAACTTTCGAGAAAATCGACTTTGAAGTTTATCCAGATTTTGACGAGGAAAACTGCACTGATTGGCGTTTGCAGGAAGTTGGCGACACTAAAACTGTTCTGGCACCCAGACCGTTGACGATAGGAACTTCAAATTTGGCACAATATAAGTTGATATTGATGTGCACACGCTGTGCAAATGGCAACACTCCATCGTTGATAGTTTTCGAGCTACAGCCTGTCAAAGTTTTTGCTTTTACTCTACTCTTATTGAAAAAGGGAAATAACACACCCCAAAACTAAAATGGTCATAACCTCGCCAATTTTGATCCTAGAGGTATAATTTTTCTACAGAATGCAAGTTTGATATTCCCTACGACTATTTCCGGCGAAAACAGAAATAGTTTATTTTTTCAAACTTTCGAGAAAATCGACTTTGAAGTTTATCCAGATTTTGACGAGGAAAACTGCACTGATTGGCGTTTGCAGGAAGTTGGCGACACTAAAACTGTTCTGGCACCCAGACCGTTGACGATAGGAACTTCAAATTTGGCACAATATAAGTTGATATTGATGTGCACACGCTGTGCAAATGGCAACACTCCATCGTTGATAGTTTTCGAGCTACAGCCTGTCAAAGTTTTTGCTTTTACTCTACTCTTATTGAAAAAGGGAAATAACACACCCCAAAACTAAAATGGTCATAACCTCGCCAATTTTGATCCTAGAGGTATAATTTTTCTACAGAATGCAAGTTTGATATTCCCTACGACTATTTCCGGCGAAAACAGAACTAGTTTATTTTTTCAAACTTTCGAGAAAATCGACTTTGAAGTTTATCCAGATTTTGATGAGGAAAACTGCACTGATTGGCGTTTGCAGGAAGTTGGCGACACTAAAACTGTTCTGGCACCCAGACCGTTGACGATAGGAACTTCAAATTTGGCACAATATAAGTTGATATTGATGTGCACACGCTGTGCAAATGGCAACACTCCATCGTTGATAGTTTTCGAGCTACAGCCTGTCAAAGTTTTTGCTTTTACTCTACTCTTATTGAAAAAGGGAAATAACACACCCCGAAACTAAAATGGTCATAACCTCGCCAATTTTGATCCTAGAGGTATAATTTTTCTACAGAATGCAAGTTTGATATTCCCTACGACTATTTCCGGCGAAAACAGAAATAGTTTATTTTTTCAAACTTTCGAGAAAATCGACTTTGAAGTTTATCCAGATTTTGACGAGGAAAACTGCACTGATTGGCGTTTGCAGGAAGTTGGCGACACTAAAACTGTTCTGGCACCCAGACCGTTGACGATAGGAACTTCAAATTTGGCACAATATAAGTTGATATTGATGTGCACACGCTGTGCAAATGGCAACACTCCATCGTTGATAGTTTTCGAGCTACAGCCTGTCAAAGTTTTTGCTTTTACTCTACTCTTATTGAAAAAGGGAAATAACACACCCCAAAACTAAAATGGTCATAACCTCGCCAATTTTGATCCTAGAGGTATAATTTTTCTACAGAATGCAAGTTTGATATTCCCTACGACTATTTCCGGCGAAAACAGAAATAGTTTATTTTTTCAAACTTTCGAGAAAATCGACTTTGAAGTTTATCCAGATTTTGACGAGGAAAACTGCACTGATTGGCGTTTGCAGGAAGTTGGCGACACTAAAACTGTTCTGGCACCCAGACCGTTGACGATAGGAACTTCAAATTTGGCACAATATAAGTTGATATTGATGTGCACACGCTGTGCAAATGGCAACACTCCATCGTTGATAGTTTTCGAGCTACAGCCTGTCAAAGTTTTTGCTTTTACTCTACTCTTAT
This sequence comes from Lottia scabra, assembly GCA_029955415.1. Classification (NCBI taxonomy): domain Eukaryota; kingdom Metazoa; phylum Mollusca; class Gastropoda; family Lottiidae; genus Lottia; species Lottia scabra. The sequence goes on along the minus strand of JARJEI010000021.1, from coordinate 2,340,131 downwards.
TGAAAAAGGGAAATAACACACCCCAAAACTAAAATGGTCATAACCTCGCCAATTTTGATCCTAGAGGTATAATTTTTCTACAGAATGCAAGTTTGATATTCCCTACGACTATTTCCGGCGAAAACAGAAATAGTTTATTTTTTCAAACTTTCGAGAAAATCGACTTTGAAGTTTATCCAGATTTTGACGAGGAAAACTGCACTGATTGGCGTTTGCAGGAAGTTGGCGACACTAAAACTGTTCTGGCACCCAGACCGTTGACGATAGGAACTTCAAATTTGGCACAATATAAGTTGATATTGATGTGCACACGCTGTGCAAATGGCAACACTCCATCGTTGATAGTTTTCGAGCTACAGCCTGTCAAAGTTTTTGCTTTTACTCTACTCTTATTGAAAAAGGGAAATAACACACCCCAAAACTAAAATGGTCATAACCTCGCCAATTTTGATCCTAGAGGTATAATTTTTCTACAGAATGCAAGTTTGATATTCCCTACGACTATTTCCGGCGAAAACAGAAATAGTTTATTTTTTCAAACTTTCGAGAAAATCGACTTTGAAGTTTATCCAGATTTTGACGAGGAAAACTGCACTGATTGGCGTTTGCAGGAAGTTGGCGACACTAAAACTGTTCTGGCACCCAGACCGTTGACGATAGGAACTTCAAATTTGGCACAATATAAGTTGATATTGATGTGCACACGCTGTGCAAATGGCAACACTCCATCGTTGATAGTTTTCGAGCTACAGCCTGTCAAAGTTTTTGCTTTTACTCTACTCTTATTGAAAAAGGGAAATAACACACCCCAAAACTAAAATGGTCATAACCTCGCCAATTTTGATCCTAGAGGTATAATTTTTCTACAGAATGCAAGTTTGATATTCCCTACGACTATTTCCGGCGAAAACAGAAATAGTTTATTTTTTCAAACTTTCGAGAAAATCGACTTTGAAGTTTATCCAGATTTTGACGAGGAAAACTGCACTGATTGGCGTTTGCAGGAAGTTGGCGACACTAAAACTGTTCTGGCACCCAGACCGTTGACGATAGGAACTTCAAATTTGGCACAATATAAGTTGATATTGATGTGCACACGCTGTGCAAATGGCAACACTCCATCGTTGATAGTTTTCGAGCTACAGCCTGTCAAAGTTTTTGCTTTTACTCTACTCTTATTGAAAAAGGGAAATAACACACCCCAAAACTAAAATGGTCATAACCTCGCCAATTTTGATCCTAGAGGTATAATTTTTCTACAGAATGCAAGTTTGATATTCCCTACGACTATTTCCGGCGAAAACAGAAATAGTTTATTTTTTCAAACTTTCGAGAAAATCGACTTTGAAGTTTATCCAGATTTTGACGAGGAAAACTGCACTGATTGGCGTTTGCAGGAAGTTGGCGACACTAAAACTGTTCTGGCACCCAGACCGTTGACGATAGGAACTTCAAATTTGGCACAATATAAGTTGATATTGATGTGCACACGCTGTGCAAATGGCAACACTCCATCGTTGATAGTTTTCGAGCTACAGCCTGTCAAAGTTTTTGCTTTTACTCTACTCTTATTGAAAAAGGGAAATAACACACCCCAAAACTAAAATGGTCATAACCTCGCCAATTTTGATCCTAGAGGTATAATTTTTCTACAGAATGCAAGTTTGATATTCCCTACGACTATTTCCGGCGAAAACAGAAATAGTTTATTTTTTCAAACTTTCGAGAAAATCGACTTTGAAGTTTATCCAGATTTTGACGAGGAAAACTGCACTGATTGGCGTTTGCAGGAAGTTGGCGACACTAAAACTGTTCTGGCACCCAGACCGTTGACGATAGGAACTTCAAATTTGGCACAATATAAGTTGATATTGATGTGCACACGCTGTGCAAATGGCAACACTCCATCGTTGATAGTTTTCGAGCTACAGCCTGTCAAAGTTTTTGCTTTTACTCTACTCTTATTGAAAAAGGGAAATAACACACCCCAAAACTAAAATGGTCATAACCTCGCCAATTTTGATCCTAGAGGTATAATTTTTCTACAGAATGCAAGTTTGATATTCCCTACGACTATTTCCGGCGAAAACAGAAATAGTTTATTTTTTCAAACTTTCGAGAAAATCGACTTTGAAGTTTATCCAGATTTTGACGAGGAAAACTGCACTGATTGGCGTTTGCAGGAAGTTGGCGACACTAAAACTGTTCTGGCACCCAGACCGTTGACGATAGGAACTTCAAATTTGGCACAATATAAGTTGATATTGATGTGCACACGCTGTGCAAATGGCAACACTCCATCGTTGATAGTTTTCGAGCTACAGCCTGTCAAAGTTTTTGCTTTTACTCTACTCTTATTGAAAAAGGGAAATAACACACCCCAAAACTAAAATGGTCATAACCTCGCCAATTTTGATCCTAGAGGTATAATTTTTCTACAGAATGCAAGTTTGATATTCCCTACGACTATTTCCGGCGAAAACAGAAATAGTTTATTTTTTCAAACTTTCGAGAAAATCGACTTTGAAGTTTATCCAGATTTTGACGAGGAAAACTGCACTGATTGGCGTTTGCAGGAAGTTGGCGACACTAAAACTGTTCTGGCACCCAGACCGTTGACGATAGGAACTTCAAATTTGGCACAATATAAGTTGATATTGATGTGCACACGCTGTGCAAATGGCAACACTCCATCGTTGATAGTTTTCGAGCTACAGCCTGTCAAAGTTTTTGCTTTTACTCTACTCTTATTGAAAAAGGGAAATAACACACCCCAAAACTAAAATGGTCATAACCTCGCCAATTTTGATCCTAGAGGTATAATTTTTCTACAGAATGCAAGTTTGATATTCCCTACGACTATTTCCGGCGAAAACAGAAATAGTTTATTTTTTCAAACTTTCGAGAAAATCGACTTTGAAGTTTATCCAGATTTTGACGAGGAAAACTGCACTGATTGGCGTTTGCAGGAAGTTGGCGACACTAAAACTGTTCTGGCACCCAGACCGTTGACGATAGGAACTTCAAATTTGGCACAATATAAGTTGATATTGATGTGCACACGCTGTGCAAATGGCAACACTCCATCGTTGATAGTTTTCGAGCTACAGCCTGTCAAAGTTTTTGCTTTTACTCTACTCTTATTGAAAAAGGGAAATAACACACCCCAAAACTAAAATGGTCATAACCTCGCCAATTTTGATCCTAGAGGTATAATTTTTCTACAGAATGCAAGTTTGATATTCCCTACGACTATTTCCGGCGAAAACAGAAATAGTTTATTTTTTCAAACTTTCGAGAAAATCGACTTTGAAGTTTATCCAGATTTTGACGAGGAAAACTGCACTGATTGGCGTTTGCAGGAAGTTGGCGACACTAAAACTGTTCTGGCACCCAGACCGTTGACGATAGGAACTTCAAATTTGGCACAATATAAGTTGATATTGATGTGCACACGCTGTGCAAATGGCAACACTCCATCGTTGATAGTTTTCGAGCTACAGCCTGTCAAAGTTTTTGCTTTTACTCTACTCTTATTGAAAAAGGGAAATAACACACCCCAAAACTAAAATGGTCATAACCTCGCCAATTTTGATCCTAGAGGTATAATTTTTCTACAGAATGCAAGTTTGATATTCCCTACGACTATTTCCGGCGAAAACAGAAATAGTTTATTTTTTCAAACTTTCGAGAAAATCGACTTTGAAGTTTATCCAGATTTTGACGAGGTAAACTGCACTGATTGGCGTTTGCAGGAAGTTGGCGACACTAAAACTGTTCTGGCACCCAGACCGTTGACGATAGGAACTTCAAATTTGGCACAATATAAGTTGATATTGATGTGCACACGCTGTGCAAATGGCAACACTCCATCGTTGATAGTTTTCGAGCTACAGCCTGTCAAAGTTTTTGCTTTTACTCTACTCTTATTGAAAAAGGGAAATAACACACCCCAAAACTAAAATGGTCATAACCTCGCCAATTTTGATCCTAGAGGTATAATTTTTCTACAGAATGCAAGTTTGATATTCCCTACGACTATTTCCGGCGAAAACAGAAATAGTTTATTTTTTCAAACTTTCGAGAAAATCGACTTTGAAGTTTATCCAGATTTTGACGAGGAAAACTGCACTGATTGGCGTTTGCAGGAAGTTGGCGACACTAAAACTGTTCTGGCACCCAGACCGTTGACGATAGGAACTTCAAATTTGGCACAATATAAGTTGATATTGATGTGCACACGCTGTGCAAATGGCAACACTCCATCGTTGATAGTTTTCGAGCTACAGCCTGTCAAAGTTTTTGCTTTTACTCTACTCTTATTGAAAAAGGGAAATAACACACCCCAAAACTAAAATGGTCATAACCTCGCCAATTTTGATCCTAGAGGTATAATTTTTCTACAGAATGCAAGTTTGATATTCCCTACGACTATTTCCGGCGAAAACAGAAATAGTTTATTTTTTCAAACTTTCGAGAAAATCGACTTTGAAGTTTATCCAGATTTTGACGAGGAAAACTGCACTGATTGGCGTTTGCAGGAAGTTGGCGACACTAAAACTGTTCTGGCACCCAGACCGTTGACGATAGGAACTTCAAATTTGGCACAATATAAGTTGATATTGATGTGCACACGCTGTGCAAATGGCAACACTCCATCGTTGATAGTTTTCGAGCTACAGCCTGTCAAAGTTTTTGCTTTTACTCTACTCTTATTGAAAAAGGGAAATAACACACCCCAAAACTAAAATGGTCATAACCTCGCCAATTTTGATCCTAGAGGTATAATTTTTCTACAGAATGCAAGTTTGATATTCCCTACGACTATTTCCGGCGAAAACAGAAATAGTTTATTTTTTCAAACTTTCGAGAAAATCGACTTTGAAGTTTATCCAGATTTTGACGAGGAAAACTGCACTGATTGGCGTTTGCAGGAAGTTGGCGACACTAAAACTGTTCTGGCACCCAGACCGTTGACGATAGGAACTTCAAATTTGGCACAATATAAGTTGATATTGATGTGCACACGCTGTGCAAATGGCAACACTCCATCGTTGATAGTTTTCGAGCTACAGCCTGTCAAAGTTTTTGCTTTTACTCTACTCTTATTGAAAAAGGGAAATAACACACCCCAAAACTAAAATGGTCATAACCTCGCCAATTTTGATCCTAGAGGTATAATTTTTCTACAGAATGCAAGTTTGATATTCCCTACGACTATTTCCGGCGAAAACAGAAATAGTTTATTTTTTCAAACTTTCGAGAAAATCGACTTTGAAGTTTATCCAGATTTTGACGAGGAAAACTGCACTGATTGGCGTTTGCAGGAAGTTGGCGACACTAAAACTGTTCTGGCACCCAGACCGTTGACGATAGGAACTTCAAATTTGGCACAATATAAGTTGATATTGATGTGCACACGCTGTGCAAATGGCAACACTCCATCGTTGATAGTTTTCGAGCTACAGCCTGTCAAAGTTTTTGCTTTTACTCTACTCTTATTGAAAAAGGGAAATAACACACCCCAAAACTAAAATGGTCATAACCTCGCCAATTTTGATCCTAGAGGTATAATTTTTCTACAGAATGCAAGTTTGATATTCCCTACGACTATTTCCGGCGAAAACAGAAATAGTTTATTTTTTCAAACTTTCGAGAAAATCGACTTTGAAGTTTATCCAGATTTTGACGAGGAAAACTGCACTGATTGGCGTTTGCAGGAAGTTGGCGACACTAAAACTGTTCTGGCACCCAGACCGTTGACGATAGGAACTTCAAATTTGGCACAATATAAGTTGATATTGATGTGCACACGCTGTGCAAATGGCAACACTCCATCGTTGATAGTTTTCGAGCTACAGCCTGTCAAAGTTTTTGCTTTTACTCTACTCTTATTGAAAAAGGGAAATAACACACCCCAAAACTAAAATGGTCATAACCTCGCCAATTTTGATCCTAGAGGTATAATTTTTCTACAGAATGCAAGTTTGATATTCCCTACGACTATTTCCGGCGAAAACAGAAATAGTTTATTTTTTCAAACTTTCGAGAAAATCGACTTTGAAGTTTATCCAGATTTTGACGAGGAAAACTGCACTGATTGGCGTTTGCAGGAAGTTGGCGACACTAAAACTGTTCTGGCACCCAGACCGTTGACGATAGGAACTTCAAATTTGGCACAATATAAGTTGATATTGATGTGCACACGCTGTGCAAATGGCAACACTCCATCGTTGATAGTTTTCGAGCTACAGCCTGTCAAAGTTTTTGCTTTTACTCTACTCTTATTGAAAAAGGGAAATAACACACCCCAAAACTAAAATGGTCATAACCTCGCCAATTTTGATCCTAGAGGTATAATTTTTCTACAGAATGCAAGTTTGATATTCCCTACGACTATTTCCGGCGAAAACAGAAATAGTTTATTTTTTCAAACTTTCGAGAAAATCGACTTTGAAGTTTATCCAGATTTTGACGAGGAAAACTGCACTGATTGGCGTTTGCAGGAAGTTGGCGACACTAAAACTGTTCTGGCACCCAGACCGTTGACGATAGGAACTTCAAATTTGGCACAATATAAGTTGATATTGATGTGCACACGCTGTGCAAATGGCAACACTCCATCGTTGATAGTTTTCGAGCTACAGCCTGTCAAAGTTTTTGCTTTTACTCTACTCTTATTGAAAAAGGGAAATAACACACCCCAAAACTAAAATGGTCATAACCTCGCCAATTTTGATCCTAGAGGTATAATTTTTCTACAGAATGCAAGTTTGATATTCCCTACGACTATTTCCGGCGAAAACAGAAATAGTTTATTTTTTCAAACTTTCGAGAAAATCGACTTTGAAGTTTATCCAGATTTTGACGAGGAAAACTGCACTGATTGGCGTTTGCAGGAAGTTGGCGACACTAAAACTGTTCTGGCACCCAGACCGTTGACGATAGGAACTTCAAATTTGGCACAATATAAGTTGATATTGATGTGCACACGCTGTGCAAATGGCAACACTCCATCGTTGATAGTTTTCGAGCTACAGCCTGTCAAAGTTTTTGCTTTTACTCTACTCTTATTGAAAAAGGGAAATAACACACCCCAAAACTAAAATGGTCATAACCTCGCCAATTTTGATCCTAGAGGTATAATTTTTCTACAGAATGCAAGTTTGATATTCCCTACGACTATTTCCGGCGAAAACAGAAATAGTTTATTTTTTCAAACTTTCGAGAAAATCGACTTTGAAGTTTATCCAGATTTTGACGAGGAAAACTGCACTGATTGGCGTTTGCAGGAAGTTGGCGACACTAAAACTGTTCTGGCACCCAGACCGTTGACGATAGGAACTTCAAATTTGGCACAATATAAGTTGATATTGATGTGCACACGCTGTGCAAATGGCAACACTCCATCGTTTATAGTTTTCGAGCTACAGCCTGTCAAAGTTTTTGCTTTTACTCTACTCTTATTGAAAAAGGGAAATAACACACCCCAAAACTAAAATGGTCATAACCTCGCCAATTTTGATCCTAGAGGTATAATTTTTCTACAGAATGCAAGTTTGATATTCCCTACGACTATTTCCGGCGAAAACAGAAATAGTTTATTTTTTCAAACTTTCGAGAAAATCGACTTTGAAGTTTATCCAGATTTTGACGAGGAAAACTGCACTGATTGGCGTTTGCAGGAAGTTGGCGACACTAAAACTGTTCTGGCACCCAGACCGTTGACGATAGGAACTTCAAATTTGGCACAATATAAGTTGATATTGATGTGCACACGCTGTGCAAATGGCAACACTCCATCGTTGATAGTTTTCGAGCTACAGCCTGTCAAAGTTTTTGCTTTTACTCTACTCTTATTGAAAAAGGGAAATAACACACCCCAAAACTAAAATGGTCATAACCTCGCCAATTTTGATCCTAGAGGTATAATTTTTCTACAGAATGCAAGTTTGATATTCCCTACGACTATTTCCGGCGAAAACAGAAATAGTTTATTTTTTCAAACTTTCGAGAAAATCGACTTTGAAGTTTATCCAGATTTTGACGAGGAAAACTGCACTGATTGGCGTTTGCAGGAAGTTGGCGACACTAAAACTGTTCTGGCACCCAGACCGTTGACGATAGGAACTTCAAATTTGGCACAATATAAGTTGATATTGATGTGCACACGCTGTGCAAATGGCAACACTCCATCGTTGATAGTTTTCGAGCTACAGCCTGTCAAAGTTTTTGCTTTTACTCTACTCTTATTGAAAAAGGGAAATAACACACCCCAAAACTAAAATGGTCATAACCTCGCCAATTTTGATCCTAGAGGTATAATTTTTCTACAGAATGCAAGTTTGATATTCCCTACGACTATTTCCGGCGAAAACAGAAATAGTTTATTTTTTCAAACTTTCGAGAAAATCGACTTTGAAGTTTATCCAGATTTTGACGAGGAAAACTGCACTGATTGGCGTTTGCAGGAAGTTGGCGACACTAAAACTGTTCTGGCACCCAGACCGTTGACGATAGGAACTTCAAATTTGGCACAATATAAGTTGATATTGATGTGCACACGCTGTGCAAATGGCAACACTCCATCGTTGATAGTTTTCGAGCTACAGCCTGTCAAAGTTTTTGCTTTTACTCTACTCTTATTGAAAAAGGGAAATAACACACCCCAAAACTAAAATGGTCATAACCTCGCCAATTTTGATCCTAGAGGTATAATTTTTCTACAGAATGCAAGTTTGATATTCCCTACGACTATTTCCGGCGAAAACAGAAATAGTTTATTTTTTCAAACTTTCGAGAAAATCGACTTTGAAGTTTATCCAGATTTTGACGAGGAAAACTGCACTGATTGGCGTTTGCAGGAAGTTGGCGACACTAAAACTGTTCTGGCACCCAGACCGTTGACGATAGGAACTTCAAATTTGGCACAATATAAGTTGATATTGATGTGCACACGCTGTGCAAATGGCAACACTCCATCGTTGATAGTTTTCGAGCTACAGCCTGTCAAAGTTTTTGCTTTTACTCTACTCTTATTGAAAAAGGGAAATAACACACCCCAAAACTAAAATGGTCATAACCTCGCCAATTTTGATCCTAGAGGTATAATTTTTCTACAGAATGCAAGTTTGATATTCCCTACGACTATTTCCGGCGAAAACAGAAATAGTTTATTTTTTCAAACTTTCGAGAAAATCGACTTTGAAGTTTATCCAGATTTTGACGAGGAAAACTGCACTGATTGGCGTTTGCAGGAAGTTGGCGACACTAAAACTGTTCTGGCACCCAGACCGTTGACGATAGGAACTTCAAATTTGGCACAATATAAGTTGATATTGATGTGCACACGCTGTGCAAATGGCAACACTCCATCGTTGATAGTTTTCGAGCTACAGCCTGTCAAAGTTTTTGCTTTTACTCTACTCTTATTGAAAAAGGGAAATAACACACCCCAAAACTAAAATGGTCATAACCTCGCCAATTTTGATCCTAGAGGTATAATTTTTCTACAGAATGCAAGTTTGATATTCCCTACGACTATTTCCGGCGAAAACAGAAATAGTTTATTTTTTCAAACTTTCGAGAAAATCGACTTTGAAGTTTATCCAGATTTTGACGAGGAAAACTGCACTGATTGGCGTTTGCAGGAAGTTGGCGACACTAAAACTGTTCTGGCACCCAGACCGTTGACGATAGGAACTTCAAATTTGGCACAATATAAGTTGATATTGATGTGCACACGCTGTGCAAATGGCAACACTCCATCGTTGATAGTTTTCGAGCTACAGCCTGTCAAAGTTTTTGCTTTTACTCTACTCTTATTGAAAAAGGGAAATAACACACCCCAAAACTAAAATGGTCATAACCTCGCCAATTTTGATCCTAGAGGTATAATTTTTCTACAGAATGCAAGTTTGATATTCCCTACGACTATTTCCGGCGAAAACAGAAATAGTTTATTTTTTCAAACTTTCGAGAAAATCGACTTTGAAGTTTATCCAGATTTTGACGAGGAAAACTGCACTGATTGGCGTTTGCAGGAAGTTGGCGACACTAAAACTGTTCTGGCACCCAGACCGTTGACGATAGGAACTTCAAATTTGGCACAATATAAGTTGATATTGATGTGCACACGCTGTGCAAATGGCAACACTCCATCGTTGATAGTTTTCGAGCTACAGCCTGTCAAAGTTTTTGCTTTTACTCTACTCTTATTGAAAAAGGGAAATAACACACCCCAAAACTAAAATGGTCATAACCTCGCCAATTTTGATCCTAGAGGTATAATTTTTCTACAGAATGCAAGTTTGATATTCCCTACGACTATTTCCGGCGAAAACAGAAATAGTTTATTTTTTCAAACTTTCGAGAAAATCGACTTTGAAGTTTATCCAGATTTTGACGAGGAAAACTGCACTGATTGGCGTTTGCAGGAAGTTGGCGACACTAAAACTGTTCTGGCACCCAGACCGTTGACGATAGGAACTTCAAATTTGGCACAATATAAGTTGATATTGATGTGCACACGCTGTGCAAATGGCAACACTCCATCGTTGATAGTTTTCGAGCTACAGCCTGTCAAAGTTTTTGCTTTTACTCTACTCTTATTGAAAAAGGGAAATAACACACCCCAAAACTAAAATGGTCATAACCTCGCCAATTTTGATCCTAGAGGTATAATTTTTCTACAGAATGCAAGTTTGATATTCCCTACGACTATTTCCGGCGAAAACAGAAATAGTTTATTTTTTCAAACTTTCGAGAAAATCGACTTTGAAGTTTATCCAGATTTTGACGAGGAAAACTGCACTGATTGGCGTTTGCAGGAAGTTGGCGACACTAAAACTGTTCTGGCACCCAGACCGTTGACGATAGGAACTTCAAATTTGGCACAATATAAGTTGATATTGATGTGCACACGCTGTGCAAATGGCAACACTCCATCGTTGATAGTTTTCGAGCTACAGCCTGTCAAAGTTTTTGCTTTTACTCTACTCTTATTGAAAAAGGGAAATAACACACCCCAAAACTAAAATGGTCATAACCTCGCCAATTTTGATCCTAGAGGTATAATTTTTCTACAGAATGCAAGTTTGATATTCCCTACGACTATTTCCGGCGAAAACAGAAATAGTTTATTTTTTCAAACTTTCGAGAAAATCGACTTTGAAGTTTATCCAGATTTTGACGAGGAAAACTGCACTGATTGGCGTTTGCAGGAAGTTGGCGACACTAAAACTGTTCTGGCACCCAGACCGTTGACGATAGGAACTTCAAATTTGGCACAATATAAGTTGATATTGATGTGCACACGCTGTGCAAATGGCAACACTCCATCGTTGATAGTTTTCGAGCTACAGCCTGTCAAAGTTTTTGCTTTTACTCTACTCTTATTGAAAAAGGGAAATAACACACCCCAAAACTAAAATGGTCATAACCTCGCCAATTTTGATCCTAGAGGTATAATTTTTCTACAGAATGCAAGTTTGATATTCCCTACGACTATTTCCGGCGAAAACAGAAATAGTTTATTTTTTCAAACTTTCGAGAAAATCGACTTTGAAGTTTATCCAGATTTTGACGAGGAAAACTGCACTGATTGGCGTTTGCAGGAAGTTGGCGACACTAAAACTGTTCTGGCACCCAGACCGTTGACGATAGGAACTTCAAATTTGGCACAATATAAGTTGATATTGATGTGCACACGCTGTGCAAATGGCAACACTCCATCGTTGATAGTTTTCGAGCTACAGCCTGTCAAAGTTTTTGCTTTTACTCTACTCTTATTGAAAAAGGGAAATAACACACCCCAAAACTAAAATGGTCATAACCTCGCCAATTTTGATCCTAGAGGTATAATTTTTCTACAGAATGCAAGTTTGATATTCCCTACGACTATTTCCGGCGAAAACAGAAATAGTTTATTTTTTCAAACTTTCGAGAAAATCGACTTTGAAGTTTATCCAGATTTTGACGAGGAAAACTGCACTGATTGGCGTTTGCAGGAAGTTGGCGACACTAAAACTGTTCTGGCACCCAGACCGTTGACGATAGGAACTTCAAATTTGGCACAATATAAGTTGATATTGATGTGCACACGCTGTGCAAATGGCAACACTCCATCGTTGATAGTTTTCGAGCTACAGCCTGTCAAAGTTTTTGCTTTTACTCTACTCTTATTGAAAAAGGTAAATAACACACCCCAAAACTAAAATGGTCATAACCTCGCCAATTTTGATCCTAGAGGTATAATTTTTGTACAGAATGCAAGTTTGATATTCCCTACGACTATTTCCGGCGAAAACAGAAATAGTTTATTTTTTCAAACTTTCGAGAAAATCGACTTTGAAGTTTATCCAGATTTTGACGAGGAAAACTGCACTGATTGGCGTTTGCAGGAAGTTGGCGACACTAAAACTGTTCTGGCACCCAGACCGTTGACGATAGGAACTTCAAATTTGGCACAATATAAGTTGATATTGATGTGCACACGCTGTGCAAATGGCAACACTCCATCGTTGATAGTTTTCGAGCTACAGCCTGTCAAAGTTTTTGCTTTTACTCTACTCTTATTGAAAAAGGGAAATAACACACCCCAAAACTAAAATGGTCATAACCTCGCCAATTTTGATCCTAGAGGTATAATTTTTGTACAGAATGCAAGTTTGATATTCCCTACGACTATTTCCGGCGAAAACAGAAATAGTTTATTTTTTCAAACTTTCGAGAAAATCGACTTTGAAGTTTATCCAGATTTTGACGAGGAAAACTGCACTGATTGGCGTTTGCAGGAAGTTGGCGACACTAAAACTGTTCTGGCACCCAGACCGTTGACGATAGGAACTTCAAATTTGGCACAATATAAGTTGATATTGATGTGCACACGCTGTGCAAATGGCAACACTCCATCGTTGATAGTTTTCGAGCTACAGCCTGTCAAAGTTTTTGCTTTTACTCTACTCTTATTGAAAAAGGTAAATAACACACCCCAAAACTAAAATGGTCATAACCTCGCCAATTTTGATCCTAGAGGTATAATTTTTCTACAGAATGCAAGTTTGATATTCCCTACGACTATTTCCGGCGAAAACAGAAATAGTTTATTTTTTCAAACTTTCGAGAAAATCGACTTTGAAGTTTATCCAGATTTTGACGAGGAAAACTGCACTGATTGGCGTTTGCAGGAAGTTGGCGACACTAAAACTGTTCTGGCACCCAGACCGTTGACGATAGGAACTTCAAATTTGGCACAATATAAGTTGATATTGATGTGCACACGCTGTGCAAATGGCAACACTCCATCGTTGATAGTTTTCGAGCTACAGCCTGTCAAAGTTTTTGCTTTTACTCTACTCTTATTGAAAAAGGGAAATAACACACCCCAAAACTAAAATGGTCATAACCTCGCCAATTTTGATCCTAGAGGTATAATTTTTCTACAGAATGCAAGTTTGATATTCCCTACGACTATTTCCGGCGAAAACAGAAATAGTTTATTTTTTCAAACTTTCGAGAAAATCGACTTTGAAGTTTATCCAGATTTTGACGAGGAAAACTGCACTGATTGGCGTTTGCAGGAAGTTGGCGACACTAAAACTGTTCTGGCACCCAGACCGTTGACGATAGGAACTTCAAATTTGGCACAATATAAGTTGATATTGATGTGCACACGCTGTGCAAATGGCAACACTCCATCGTTGATAGTTTTCGAGCTACAGCCTGTTAAAGTTTTTGCTTTTACTCTACTCTTATTGAAAAAGGGAAATAACACACCCCAAAACTAAAATGGTCATAACCTCGCCAATTTTGATCCTAGAGGTATAATTTTTCTACAGAATGCAAGTTTGATATTCCCTACGACTATTTCCGGCGAAAACAGAAATAGTTTATTTTTTCAAACTTTCGAGAAAATCGACTTTGAAGTTTATCCAGATTTTGACGAGGAAAACTGCACTGATTGGCGTTTGCAGGAAGTTGGCGACACTAAAACTGTTCTGGCACCCAGACCGTTGACGATAGGAACTTCAAATTTGGCACAATATAAGTTGATATTGATGTGCACACGCTGTGCAAATGGCAACACTCCATCGTTGATAGTTTTTTGAGCTACAGCCTGTCAAAGTTTTTGCTTTTACTCTACTCTTATTGAAAAAGGGAAATAACACACCCCAAAACTAAAATGGTCATAACCTCGCCAATTTTGATCCTAGAGGTATAATTTTTCTACAGAATGCAAGTTTGATATTCCCTACGACTATTTCCGGCGAAAACAGAAATAGTTTATTTTTTCAAACTTTCGAGAAAATCGACTTTGAAGTTTATCCAGATTTTGACGAGGAAAACTGCACTGATTGGCGTTTGCAGGAAGTTGGCGACACTAAAACTGTTCTGGCACCCAGACCGTTGACGATAGGAACTTCAAATTTGGCACAATATAAGTTGATATTGATGTGCACACGCTGTGCAAATGACAACACTCCATCTTTGATAGTTTTCGAGCTACAGCCTGTCAAAGTTTTTGCTTTTACTCTACTCTTATTGAAAAAGGGAAATAACACACCCCAAAACTAAAATGGTCATAACCTCGCCAATTTTGATCCTAGAGGTATAATTTTTGTACAGAATGCAAGTTTGATATTCCCTACGACTATTTCCGGCGAAAACAGAAATAGTTTATTTTTTCAAACTTTCGAGAAAATCGACTTTGAAGTTTATCCAGATTTTGACGAGGAAAACTGCACTGATTGGCGTTTGCAGGAAGTTGGCGACACTAAAACTGTTCTGGCACCCAGACCGTTGACGATAGGAACTTCAAATTTGGCACAATATAAGTTGATATTGATGTGCACACGCTGTGCAAATGGCAACACTCCATCGTTGATAGTTTTCGAGCTACAGCCTGTCAAAGTTTTTGCTTTTACTCTACTCTTATTGAAAAAGGGAAATAACACACCCCAAAACTAAAATGGTCATAATCTCGCCAATTTTGATCCTAGATTTATAATTTTTGTACAGAATGCAAGTTTGATATTCCCTACGACTATTTCCGGCGAAAACAGAAATAGTTTATTTTTTCAAACTTTCGAGAAAATCGACTTTGAAGTTTATCCAGATTTTGACGAGGAAAACTGCACTGATTGGCGTTTGCAGGAAGTTGGCGACACTAAAACTGTTCTGGCACCCAGACCGTTGACGTTAGGAACTTCAAATTTGGCACAATATAAGTTGATATTGATGTGCACACGCTGTGCAAATGGCAACACTCCATCGTTGATAGTTTTCGAGCTACAGCCTGTCAAAGTTTTTGCTTTTACTCTACTCTTATTGAAAAAGGGAAATAACACACCCCAAAACCAAAATGGTCATAACCTCGCCAATTTTGATCCTAGAGGTATAATTTTTGTACAGAATGCAAGTTTGATATTCCCTACGACTATTTCCGGCGAAAACAGAAATAGTTTATTTTTTCAAACTTTCGAGAAAATCGACTTTGAAGTTTATCCAGATTTTGACGAGGAAAACTGCACTGATTGGCGTTTGCAGGAAGTTGGCGACACTAAAACTGTTCTGGCACCCAGACCGTTGACGATAGGAACTTCAAATTTGGCACAATATAAGTTGATATTGATGTGCACACGCTGTGCAAATGGCAACACTCCATCGTTGATAGTTTTCGAGCTACAGCCTGTCAAAGTTTTTGCTTTTACTCTACTCTTATTGAAAAAGGGAAATAACACACCCCAAAACTAAAATGGTCATAACCTCGCCAATTTTGATCCTAGAGGTATAATTTTTGTACAGAATGCAAGTTTGATATTCCCTACGACTATTTCCGGCGAAAACAGAAATAGTTTATTTTTTCAAACTTTCGAGAAAATCGACTTTGAAGTTTATCCAGATTTTGACGAGGAAAACTGCACTGATTGGCGTTTGCAGGAAGTTGGCGACACTAAAACTGTTCTGGCACCCAGACCGTTGACGATAGGAACTTCAAATTTGGCACAATATAAGTTGATATTGATGTGCACACGCTGTGCAAATGGCAACACTCCATCGTTGATAGTTTTCGAGCTACAGCCTGTCAAAGTTTTTGCTTTTACTCTACTCTTATTGAAAAAGGGAAATAACACACCCCAAAACTAAAATGGTCATAACCTCGCCAATTTTGATCCTAGAGGTATAATTTTTCTACAGAATGCAAGTTTGATATTCCCTACGACTATTTCCGGCGAAAACAGAAATAGTTTATTTTTTCAAACTTTCGAGAAAATCGACTTTGAAGTTTATCCAGATTTTGACGAGGAAAACTGCACTGATTGGCGTTTGCAGGAAGTTGGCGACACTAAAACTGTTCTGGCACCCATACCGTTGACGATAGGAACTTCAAATTTGGCACAATATAAGTTGATATTGATGTGCACACGCTGTGCAAATGGCAACACTCCATCGTTGATAGTTTTCGAGCTACAGCCTGTCAAAGTTTTTGCTTTTACTCTACTCTTATTGAAAAAGGGAAATAACACACCCCAAAACTAAAATGGTCATAACCTCGCCAATTTTGATCCTAGAGGTATAATTTTTCTACAGAATGCAAGTTTGATATTCCCTACGACTATTTCCGGCGAAAACAGAAATAGTTTATTTTTTCAAACTTTCGAGAAAATCGACTTTGAAGTTTATCCAGATTTTGACGAGGAAAACTGCACTGATTGGCGTTTGCAGGAAGTTGGCGACACTAAAACTGTTCTGGCACCCAGACCGTTGACGTTAGGAACTTCAAATTTGGCACAATATAAGTTGATATTGATGTGCACACGCTGTGCAAATGGCAACACTCCATCGTTGATAGTTTTCGAGCTACAGCCTGTCAAAGTTTTTGCTTTTACTCTAC
The DNA here is from genome assembly GCA_029955415.1 of Lottia scabra. Taxonomy (NCBI): domain Eukaryota; kingdom Metazoa; phylum Mollusca; class Gastropoda; family Lottiidae; genus Lottia; species Lottia scabra. The sequence goes on along the minus strand of JARJEI010000021.1, from coordinate 2,323,237 downwards.
TCTTATTGAAAAAGGGAAATAACACACCCCAAAACCAAAATGGTCATAACCTCGCCAATTTTGATCCTAGAGGTATAATTTTTGTACAGAATGCAAGTTTGATATTCCCTACGACTATTTCCGGCGAAAACAGAAATAGTTTATTTTTTCAAACTTTCGAGAAAATCGACTTTGAAGTTTATCCAGATTTTGACGAGGAAAACTGCACTGATTGGCGTTTGCAGGAAGTTGGCGACACTAAAACTGTTCTGGCACCCAGACCGTTGACGATAGGAACTTCAAATTTGGCACAATATAAGTTGATATTGATGTGCACACGCTGTGCAAATGGCAACACTCCATCGTTGATAGTTTTCGAGCTACAGCCTGTCAAAGTTTTTGCTTTTACTCTACTCTTATTGAAAAAGGGAAATAACACACCCCAAAACTAAAATGGTCATAACCTCGCCAATTTTGATCCTAGAGGTATAATTTTTGTACAGAATGCAAGTTTGATATTCCCTACGACTATTTCCGGCGAAAACAGAAATAGTTTATTTTTTCAAACTTTCGAGAAAATCGACTTTGAAGTTTATCCAGATTTTGACGAGGAAAACTGCACTGATTGGCGTTTGCAGGAAGTTGGCGACACTAAAACTGTTCTGGCACCCAGACCGTTGACGATAGGAACTTCAAATTTGGCACAATATAAGTTGATATTGATGTGCACACGCTGTGCAAATGGCAACACTCCATCGTTGATAGTTTTCGAGCTACAGCCTGTCAAAGTTTTTGCTTTTACTCTACTCTTATTGAAAAAGGGAAATAACACACCCCAAAACTAAAATGGTCATAACCTCGCCAATTTTGATCCTAGAGGTATAATTTTTCTACAGAATGCAAGTTTGATATTCCCTACGACTATTTCCGGCGAAAACAGAAATAGTTTATTTTTTCAAACTTTCGAGAAAATCGACTTTGAAGTTTATCCAGATTTTGACGAGGAAAACTGCACTGATTGGCGTTTGCAGGAAGTTGGCGACACTAAAACTGTTCTGGCACCCAGACCGTTGACGATAGGAACTTCAAATTTGGCACAATATAAGTTGATATTGATGTGCACACGCTGTGCAAATGGCAACACTCCATCGTTGATAGTTTTCGAGCTACAGCCTGTCAAAGTTTTTGCTTTTACTCTACTCTTATTGAAAAAGGGAAATAACACACCCCAAAACTAAAATGGTCATAACCTCGCCAATTTTGATCCTAGAGGTATAATTTTTCTACAGAATGCAAGTTTGATATTCCCTACGACTATTTCCGGCGAAAACAGAAATAGTTTATTTTTTCAAACTTTCGAGAAAATCGACTTTGAAGTTTATCCAGATTTTGACGAGGAAAACTGCACTGATTGGCGTTTGCAGGAAGTTGGCGACACTAAAACTGTTCTGGCACCCAGACCGTTGACGATAGGAACTTCAAATTTGGCACAATATAAGTTGATATTGATGTGCACACGCTGTGCAAATGGCAACACTCCATCGTTGATAGTTTTCGAGCTACAGCCTGTCAAAGTTTTTGCTTTTACTCTACTCTTATTGAAAAAGGAAAATAACACACCCCAAAACTAAAATGGTCATAACCTCGCCAATTTTGATCCTAGAGGTATAATTTTTCTACAGAATGCAAGTTTGATATTCCCTACGACTATTTCCGGCGAAAACAGAAATAGTTTATTTTTTCAAACTTTCGAGAAAATCGACTTTGAAGTTTATCCAGATTTTGACGAGGAAAACTGCACTGATTGGCGTTTGCAGGAAGTTGGCGACACTAAAACTGTTCTGGCACCCAGACCGTTGACGATAGGAACTTCAAATTTGGCACAATATAAGTTGATATTGATGTGCACACGCTGTGCAAATGGCAACACTCCATCGTTGATAGTTTTCGAGCTACAGCCTGTCAAAGTTTTTGCTTTTACTCTACTCTTATTGAAAAAGGGAAATAACACACCCCAAAACTAAAATGGTCATAACCTCGCCAATTTTGATCCTAGAGGTATAATTTTTCTACAGAATGCAAGTTTGATATTCCCTACGACTATTTCCGGCGAAAACAGAAATAGTTTATTTTTTCAAACTTTCGAGAAAATCGACTTTGAAGTTTATCCAGATTTTGACGAGGAAAACTGCACTGATTGGCGTTTGCAGGAAGTTGGCGACACTAAAACTGTTCTGGCACCCAGACCGTTGACGATAGGAACTTCAAATTTGGCACAATATAAGTTGATATTGATGTGCACACGCTGTGCAAATGGCAACACTCCATCGTTGATAGTTTTCGAGCTACAGCCTGTCAAAGTTTTTGCTTTTACTCTACTCTTATTGAAAAAGGGAAATAACACACCCCAAAACTAAAATGGTCATAACCTCGCCAATTTTGATCCTAGAGGTATAATTTTTCTACAGAATGCAAGTTTGATATTCCCTACGACTATTTCCGGCGAAAACAGAAATAGTTTATTTTTTCAAACTTTCGAGAAAATCGACTTTGAAGTTTATCCAGATTTTGACGAGGAAAACTGCACTGATTGGCGTTTGCAGGAAGTTGGCGACACTAAAACTGTTCTGGCACCCAGACCGTTGACGATAGGAACTTCAAATTTAACACAATATAAGTTGATATTGATGTGCACACGCTGTGCAAATGGCAACACTCCATCGTTGATAGTTTTCGAGCTACAGCCTGTCAAAGTTTTTGCTTTTACTCTACTCTTATTGAAAAAGGGAAATAACACACCCCAAAACTAAAATGGTCATAACCTCGCCAATTTTGATCCTAGAGGTATAATTTTTGTACAGAATGCAAGTTTGATATTCCCTACGACTATTTCCGGCGAAAACAGAAATAGTTTATTTTTTCAAACTTTCGAGAAAATCGACTTTGAAGTTTATCCAGATTTTGACGAGGAAAACTGCACTGATTGGCGTTTGCAGGAAGTTGGCGACACTAAAACTGTTCTGGCACCCAGACCGTTGACGATAGGAACTTCAAATTTGGCACAATATAAGTTGATATTGATGTGCACACGCTGTGCAAATGGCAACACTCCATCGTTGATAGTTTTCGAGCTACAGCCTGTCAAAGTTTTTGCTTTTACTCTACTCTTATTGAAAAAGGGAAATAACACACCCCAAAACTAAAATGGTCATAACCTCGCCAATTTTGATCCTAGAGGTATAATTTTTCTACAGAATGCAAGTTTGATATTCCCTACGACTATTTCCGGCGAAAACAGAAATAGTTTATTTTTTCAAACTTTCGAGAAAATCGACTTTGAAGTTTATCCAGATTTTGACGAGGAAAACTGCACTGATTGGCGTTTGCAGGAAGTTGGCGACACTAAAACTGTTCTGGCACCCATACCGTTGACGATAGGAACTTCAAATTTGGCACAATATAAGTTGATATTGATGTGCACACGCTGTGCAAATGGCAACACTCCATCGTTGATAGTTTTCGAGCTACAGCCTGTCAAAGTTTTTGCTTTTACTCTACTCTTATTGAAAAAGGGAAATAACACACCCCAAAACTAAAATGGTCATAACCTCGCCAATTTTGATCCTAGAGGTATAATTTTTCTACAGAATGCAAGTTTGATATTCCCTACGACTATTTCCGGCGAAAACAGAAATAGTTTATTTTTTCAAACTTTCGAGAAAATCGACTTTGAAGTTTATCCAGATTTTGACGAGGAAAACTGCACTGATTGGCGTTTGCAGGAAGTTGGCGACACTAAAACTGTTCTGGCACCCAGACCGTTGACGTTAGGAACTTCAAATTTGGCACAATATAAGTTGATATTGATGTGCACACGCTGTGCAAATGGCAACACTCCATCGTTGATAGTTTTCGAGCTACAGCCTGTCAAAGTTTTTGCTTTTACTCTACTCTTATTGAAAAAGGGAAATAACACACCCCAAAACCAAAATGGTCATAACCTCGCCAATTTTGATCCTAGAGGTATAATTTTTGTACAGAATGCAAGTTTGATATTCCCTACGACTATTTCCGGCGAAAACAGAAATAGTTTATTTTTTCAAACTTTCGAGAAAATCGACTTTGAAGTTTATCCAGATTTTGACGAGGAAAACTGCACTGATTGGCGTTTGCAGGAAGTTGGCGACACTAAAACTGTTCTGGCACCCAGACCGTTGACGATAGGAACTTCAAATTTGGCACAATATAAGTTGATATTGATGTGCACACGCTGTGCAAATGGCAACACTCCATCGTTGATAGTTTTCGAGCTACAGCCTGTCAAAGTTTTTGCTTTTACTCTACTCTTATTGAAAAGGGGAAATAACACACCCCAAAACTAAAATGGTCATAACCTCGCCAATTTTGATCCTAGAGGTATAATTTTTGTACAGAATGCAAGTTTGATATTCCCTACGACTATTTCCGGCGAAAACAGAAATAGTTTATTTTTTCAAACTTTCGAGAAAATCGACTTTGAAGTTTATCCAGATTTTGACGAGGAAAACTGCACTGATTGGCGTTTGCAGGAAGTTGGCGACACTAAAACTGTTCTGGCACCCAGACCGTTGACGATAGGAACTTCAAATTTGGCACAATATAAGTTGATATTGATGTGCACACGCTGTGCAAATGGCAACACTCCATCGTTGATAGTTTTCGAGCTACAGCCTGTCAAAGTTTTTGCTTTTACTCTACTCTTATTGAAAAAGGGAAATAACACACCCCAAAACTAAAATGGTCATAACCTCGCCAATTTTGATCCTAGAGGTATAATTTTTCTACAGAATGCAAGTTTGATATTCCCTACGACTATTTCCGGCGAAAACAGAAATAGTTTATTTTTTCAAACTTTCGAGAAAATCGACTTTGAAGTTTATCCAGATTTTGACGAGGAAAACTGCACTGATTGGCGTTTGCAGGAAGTTGGCGACACTAAAACTGTTCTGGCACCCAGACCGTTGACGATAGGAACTTCAAATTTGGCACAATATAAGTTGATATTGATGTGCACACGCTGTGCAAATGGCAACACTCCATCGTTGATAGTTTTCGAGCTACAGCCTGTCAAAGTTTTTGCTTTTACTCTACTCTTATTGAAAAAGGGAAATAACACACCCCAAAACTAAAATGGTCATAACCTCGCCAATTTTGATCCTAGAGGTATAATTTTTCTACAGAATGCAAGTTTGATATTCCCTACGACTATTTCCGGCGAAAACAGAAATAGTTTATTTTTTCAAACTTTCGAGAAAATCGACTTTGAAGTTTATCCAGATTTTGACGAGGAAAACTGCACTGATTGGCGTTTGCAGGAAGTTGGCGACACTAAAACTGTTCTGGCACCCAGACCGTTGACGATAGGAACTTCAAATTTGGCACAATATAAGTTGATATTGATGTGCACACGCTGTGCAAATGGCAACACTCCATCGTTGATAGTTTTCGAGCTACAGCCTGTCAAAGTTTTTGCTTTTACTCTACTCTTATTGAAAAAGGAAAATAACACACCCCAAAACTAAAATGGTCATAACCTCGCCAATTTTGATCCTAGAGGTATAATTTTTCTACAGAATGCAAGTTTGATATTCCCTACGACTATTTCCGGCGAAAACAGAAATAGTTTATTTTTTCAAACTTTCGAGAAAATCGACTTTGAAGTTTATCCAGATTTTGACGAGGAAAACTGCACTGATTGGCGTTTGCAGGAAGTTGGCGACACTAAAACTGTTCTGGCACCCAGACCGTTGACGATAGGAACTTCAAATTTGGCACAATATAAGTTGATATTGATGTGCACACGCTGTGCAAATGGCAACACTCCATCGTTGATAGTTTTCGAGCTACAGCCTGTCAAAGTTTTTGCTTTTACTCTACTCTTATTGAAAAAGGGAAATAACACACCCCAAAACTAAAATGGTCATAACCTCGCCAATTTTGATCCTAGAGGTATAATTTTTCTACAGAATGCAAGTTTGATATTCCCTACGACTATTTCCGGCGAAAACAGAAATAGTTTATTTTTTCAAACTTTCGAGAAAATCGACTTTGAAGTTTATCCAGATTTTGACGAGGAAAACTGCACTGATTGGCGTTTGCAGGAAGTTGGCGACACTAAAACTGTTCTGGCACCCAGACCGTTGACGATAGGAACTTCAAATTTGGCACAATATAAGTTGATATTGATGTGCACACGCTGTGCAAATGGCAACACTCCATCGTTGATAGTTTTCGAGCTACAGTCTGTCAAAGTTTTTGCTTTTACTCTACTCTTATTGAAAAAGGGAAATAACACACCCCAAAACTAAAATGGTCATAACCTCGCCAATTTTGATCCTAGAGGTATAATTTTTCTACAGAATGCAAGTTTGATATTCCCTACGACTATTTCCGGCGAAAACAGAAATAGTTTATTTTTTCAAACTTTCGAGAAAATCGACTTTGAAGTTTATCCATATTTTGACGAGGAAAACTGCACTGATTGGCGTTTGCAGGAAGTTGGCGACACTAAAACTGTTCTGGCACCCAGACCGTTGACGATAGGAACTTCAAATTTGGCACAATATAAGTTGATATTGATGTGCACACGCTGTGCAAATGGCAACACTCCATCGTTGATAGTTTTCGAGCTACAGCCTGTCAAAGTTTTTGCTTTTACTCTACTCTTATTGAAAAAGGGAAATAACACACCCCAAAACTAAAATGGTCATAACCTCGCCAATTTTGATCCTAGAGGTATAATTTTTCTACAGAATGCAAGTTTGATATTCCCTACGACTATTTCCGGCGAAAACAGAAATAGTTTATTTTTTCAAACTTTCGAGAAAATCGACTTTGAAGTTTATCCAGATTTTGACGAGGAAAACTGCACTGATTGGCGTTTGCAGGAAGTTGGCGACACTAAAACTGTTCTGGCACCCAGACCGTTGACGATAGGAACTTCAAATTTGGCACAATATAAGTTGATATTGATGTGCACACGCTGTGCAAATGGCAACACTCCATCGTTGATAGTTTTCGAGCTACAGCCTGTCAAAGTTTTTGCTTTTACTCTACTCTTATTGAAAAAGGGAAATAACACACCCCAAAACTAAAATGGTCATAACCTCGCCAATTTTGATCCTAGAGGTATAATTTTTCTACAGAATGCAAGTTTGATATTCCCTACGACTATTTCCGGCGAAAACAGAAATAGTTTATTTTTTCAAACTTTCGAGAAAATCGACTTTGAAGTTTATCCAGATTTTGACGAGGAAAACTGCACTGATTGGCGTTTGCAGGAAGTTGGCGACACTAAAACTGTTCTGGCACCCAGACCGTTGACGATAGGAACTTCAAATTTGGCACAATATAAGTTGATATTGATGTGCACACGCTGTGCAAATGGCAACACTCCATCGTTGATAGTTTTCGAGCTACAGCCTGTCAAAGTTTTTGCTTTTACTCTACTCTTATTGAAAAAGGGAAATAACACACCCCAAAACTAAAATGGTCATAACCTCGCCAATTTTGATCCTAGAGGTATAATTTTTCTACAGAATGCAAGTTTGATATTCCCTACGACTATTTCCGGCGAAAACAGAAATAGTTTATTTTTTCAAACTTTCGAGAAAATCGACTTTGAAGTTTATCCAGATTTTGACGAGGAAAACTGCACTGATTGGCGTTTGCAGGAAGTTGGCGACACTAAAACTGTTCTGGCACCCAGACCGTTGACGATAGGAACTTCAAATTTGGCACAATATAAGTTGATATTGATGTGCACACGCTGTGCAAATGGCAACACTCCATCGTTGATAGTTTTCGAGCTACAGCCTGTCAAAGTTTTTGCTTTTACTCTACTCTTATTGAAAAAGGGAAATAACACACCCCAAAACTAAAATGGTCATAACCTCGCCAATTTTGATCCCAGAGGTATAATTTTTCTACAGAATGCAAGTTTGATATTCCCTACGACTATTTCCGGCGAAAACAGAAATAGTTTATTTTTTCAAACTTTCGAGAAAATCGACTTTGAAGTTTATCCAGATTTTGACGAGGAAAACTGCACTGATTGGCGTTTGCAGGAAGTTGGCGACACTAAAACTGTTCTGGCACCCAGACCGTTGACGATAGGAACTTCAAATTTGGCACAATATAAGTTGATATTGATGTGCACACGCTGTGCAAATGGCAACACTCCATCGTTGATAGTTTTCGAGCTACAGCCTGTCAAAGTTTTTGCTTTTACTCTACTCTTATTGAAAAAGGGAAATAACACACCCCAAAACTAAAATGGTCATAACCTCGCCAATTTTGATCCCAGAGGTATAATTTTTCTACAGAATGCAAGTTTGATATTCCCTACGACTATTTCCGGCGAAAACAGAAATAGTTTATTTTTTCAAACTTTCGAGAAAATCGACTTTGAAGTTTATCCAGATTTTGACGAGGAAAACTGCACTGATTGGCGTTTGCAGGAAGTTGGCGACACTAAAACTGTTCTGGCACCCAGACCGTTGACGATAGGAACTTCAAATTTGGCACAATATAAGTTGATATTGATGTGCACAGGCTGTGCAAATGGCAACACTCCATCGTTGATAGTTTTCGAGCTACAGCCTGTCAAAGTTTTTGCTTTTACTCTACTCTTATTGAAAAAGGGAAATAACACACCCCAAAACTAAAATGGTCATAACCTCGCCAATTTTGATCCTAGAGGTATAATTTTTCTACAGAATGCAAGTTTGATATTCCCTACGACTATTTCCGGCGAAAACAGAAATAGTTTATTTTTTCAAACTTTCGAGAAAATCGACTTTGAAGTTTATCCAGATTTTGACGAGGAAAACTGCACTGATTGGCGTTTGCAGGAAGTTGGCGACACTAAAACTGTTCTGGCACCCAGACCGTTGACGATAGGAACTTCAAATTTGGCACAATATAAGTTGATATTGATGTGCACACGCTGTGCAAATGGCAACACTCCATCGTTGATAGTTTTCGAGCTACAGCCTGTCAAAGTTTTTGCTTTTACTCTACTCTTATTGAAAAAGGGAAATAACACACCCCAAAACTAAAATGGTCATAACCTCGCCAATTTTGATCCTAGAGGTATAATTTTTCTACAGAATGCAAGTTTGATATTCCCTACGACTATTTCCGGCGAAAACAGAAATAGTTTATTTTTTCAAACTTTCGAGAAAATCGACTTTGAAGTTTATCCAGATTTTGACGAGGAAAACTGCACTGATTGGCGTTTGCAGGAAGTTGGCGACACTAAAACTGTTCTGGCACCCAGACCGTTGACGATAGGAACTTCAAATTTGGCACAATATAAGTTGATATTGATGTGCACACGCTGTGCAAATGGCAACACTCCATCGTTGATAGTTTTCGAGCTACAGCCTGTCAAAGTTTTTGCTTTTACTCTACTCTTATTGAAAAAGGGAAATAACACACCCCAAAACTAAAATGGTCATAACCTCGCCAATTTTGATCCCAGAGGTATAATTTTTCTACAGAATGCAAGTTTGATATTCCCTACGACTATTTCCGGCGAAAACAGAAATAGTTTATTTTTTCAAACTTTCGAGAAAATCGACTTTGAAGTTTATCCAGATTTTGACGAGGAAAACTGCACTGATTGGCGTTTGCAGGAAGTTGGCGACACTAAAACTGTTCTGGCACCCAGACCGTTGACGATAGGAACTTCAAATTTGGCACAATATAAGTTGATATTGATGTGCACACGCTGTGCAAATGGCAACACTCCATCGTTGATAGTTTTCGAGCTACAGCCTGTCAAAGTTTTTGCTTTTACTCTACTCTTATTGAAAAAGGGAAATAACACACCCCAAAACTAAAATGGTCATAACCTCGCCAATTTTGATCCCAGAGGTATAATTTTTCTACAGAATGCAAGTTTGATATTCCCTACGACTATTTCCGGCGAAAACAGAAATAGTTTATTTTTTCAAACTTTCGAGAAAATCGACTTTGAAGTTTATCCAGATTTTGACGAGGAAAACTGCACTGATTGGCGTTTGCAGGAAGTTGGCGACACTAAAACTGTTCTGGCACCCAGACCGTTGACGATAGGAACTTCAAATTTGGCACAATATAAGTTGATATTGATGTGCACACGCTGTGCAAATGGCAACACTCCATCGTTGATAGTTTTCGAGCTACAGCCTGTCAAAGTTTTTGCTTTTACTCTACTCTTATTGAAAAAGGGAAATAACACACCCCAAAACTAAAATGGTCATAACCTCGCCAATTTTGATCCTAGAGGTATAATTTTTCTACAGAATGCAAGTTTGATATTCCCTACGACTATTTCCGGCGAAAACAGAAATAGTTTATTTTTTCAAACTTTCGAGAAAATCGACTTTGAAGTTTATCCAGATTTTGACGAGGAAAACTGCACTGATTGGCGTTTGCAGGAAGTTGGCGACACTAAAACTGTTCTGGCACCCAGACCGTTGACGATAGGAACTTCAAATTTGGCACAATATAAGTTGATATTGATGTGCACACGCTGTGCAAATGGCAACACTCCATCGTTGATAGTTTTCGAGCTACAGCCTGTCAAAGTTTTTGCTTTTACTCTACTCTTATTGAAAAAGGGAAATAACACACCCCAAAACTAAAATGGTCATAACCTCGCCAATTTTGATCCCAGAGGTATAATTTTTCTACAGAATGCAAGTTTGATATTCCCTACGACTATTTCCGGCGAAAACAGAAATAGTTTATTTTTTCAAACTTTCGAGAAAATCGACTTTGAAGTTTATCCAGATTTTGACGAGGAAAACTGCACTGATTGGCGTTTGCAGGAAGTTGGCGACACTAAAACTGTTCTGGCACCCAGACCGTTGACGATAGGAACTTCAAATTTGGCACAATATAAGTTGATATTGATGTGCACACGCTGTGCAAATGGCAACACTCCATCGTTGATAGTTTTCGAGCTACAGCCTGTCAAAGTTTTTGCTTTTACTCTACTCTTATTGAAAAAGGGAAATAACACACCCCAAAACTAAAATGGTCATAACCTCGCCAATTTTGATCCCAGAGGTATAATTTTTCTACAGAATGCAAGTTTGATATTCCCTACGACTATTTCCGGCGAAAACAGAAATAGTTTATTTTTTCAAACTTTCGAGAAAATCGACTTTGAAGTTTATCCAGATTTTGACGAGGAAAACTGCACTGATTGGCGTTTGCAGGAAGTTGGCGACACTAAAACTGTTCTGGCACCCAGACCGTTGACGATAGGAACTTCAAATTTGGCACAATATAAGTTGATATTGATGTGCACAGGCTGTGCAAATGGCAACACTCCATCGTTGATAGTTTTCGAGCTACAGCCTGTCAAAGTTTTTGCTTTTACTCTACTCTTATTGAAAAAGGGAAATAACACACCCCAAAACTAAAATGGTCATAACCTCGCCAATTTTGATCCTAGAGGTATAATTTTTCTACAGAATGCAAGTTTGATATTCCCTACGACTATTTCCGGCGAAAACAGAAATAGTTTATTTTTTCAAACTTTCGAGAAAATCGACTTTGAAGTTTATCCAGATTTTGACGAGGAAAACTGCACTGATTGGCGTTTGCAGGAAGTTGGCGACACTAAAACTGTTCTGGCACCCATACCGTTGACGATAGGAACTTCAAATTTGGCACAATATAAGTTGATATTGATGTGCACACGCTGTGCAAATGGCAACACTCCATCGTTGATAGTTTTCGAGCTACAGCCTGTCAAAGTTTTTGCTTTTACTCTACTCTTATTGAAAAAGGGAAATAACACACCCCAAAACTAAAATGGTCATAACCTCGCCAATTTTGATCCTAGAGGTATAATTTTTCTACAGAATGCAAGTTTGATATTCCCTACGACTATTTCCGGCGAAAACAGAAATAGTTTATTTTTTCAAACTTTCGAGAAAATCGACTTTGAAGTTTATCCAGATTTTGACGAGGAAAACTGCACTGATTGGCGTTTGCAGGAAGTTGGCGACACTAAAACTGTTCTGGCACCCAGACCGTTGACGATAGGAACTTCAAATTTGGCACAATATAAGTTGATATTGATGTGCACACGCTGTGCAAATGGCAACACTCCATCGTTGATAGTTTTCGAGCTACAGCCTGTCAAAGTTTTTGCTTTTACTCTACTCTTATTGAAAAAGGGAAATAACACACCCCAAAACTAAAATGGTCATAACCTCGCCAATTTTGATCCCAGAGGTATAATTTTTCTACAGAATGCAAGTTTGATATTCCCTACGACTATTTCCGGCGAAAACAGAAATAGTTTATTTTTTCAAACTTTCGAGAAAATCGACTTTGAAGTTTATCCAGATTTTGACGAGGAAAACTGCACTGATTGGCGTTTGCAGGAAGTTGGCGACACTAAAACTGTTCTGGCACCCAGACCGTTGACGATAGGAACTTCAAATTTGGCACAATATAAGTTGATATTGATGTGCACACGCTGTGCAAATGGCAACACTCCATCGTTGATAGTTTTCGAGCTACAGCCTGTCAAAGTTTTTGCTTTTACTCTACTCTTATTGAAAAAGGGAAATAACACACCCCAAAACTAAAATGGTCATAACCTCGCCAATTTTGATCCCAGAGGTATAATTTTTCTACAGAATGCAAGTTTGATATTCCCTACGACTATTTCCGGCGAAAACAGAAATAGTTTATTTTTTCAAACTTTCGAGAAAATCGACTTTGAAGTTTATCCAGATTTTGACGAGGAAAACTGCACTGATTGGCGTTTGCAGGAAGTTGGCGACACTAAAACTGTTCTGGCACCCAGACCGTTGACGATAGGAACTTCAAATTTGGCACAATATAAGTTGATATTGATGTGCACACGCTGTGCAAATGGCAACACTCCATCGTTGATAGTTTTCGAGCTACAGCCTGTCAAAGTTTTTGCTTTTACTCTACTCTTATTGAAAAAGGGAAATAACACACCCCAAAACTAAAATGGTCATAACCTCGCCAATTTTGATCCTAGAGGTATAATTTTTCTACAGAATGCAAGTTTGATATTCCCTACGACTATTTCCGGCGAAAACAGAAATAGTTTATTTTTTCAAACTTTCGAGAAAATCGACTTTGAAGTTTATCCAGATTTTGACGAGGAAAACTGCACTGATTGGCGTTTGCAGGAAGTTGGCGACACTAAAACTGTTCTGGCACCCAGACCGTTGACGATAGGAACTTCAAATTTGGCACAATATAAGTTGATATTGATGTGCACACGCTGTGCAAATGGCAACACTCCATCGTTGATAGTTTTCGAGCTACAGCCTGTCAAAGTTTTTGCTTTTACTCTACTCTTATTGAAAAAGGGAAATAACACACCCCAAAACTAAAATGGTCATAACCTCGCCAATTTTGATCCTAGAGGTATAATTTTTCTACAGAATGCAAGTTTGATATTCCCTACGACTATTTCCGGCGAAAACAGAAATAGTTTATTTTTTCAAACTTTCGAGAAAATCGACTTTGAAGTTTATCCAGATTTTGACGAGGAAAACTGCACTGATTGGCGTTTGCAGGAAGTTGGCGACACTAAAACTGTTCTGGCACCCAGACCGTTGACGATAGGAACTTCAAATTTGGCACAATATAAGTTGATATTGATGTGCACACGCTGTGCAAATGGCAACACTCCATCGTTGATAGTTTTCGAGCTACAGCCTGTCAAAGTTTTTGCTTTTACTCTACTCTTATTGAAAAAGGGAAATAACACACCCCAAAACTAAAATGGTCATAACCTCGCCAATTTTGATCCTAGAGGTATAATTTTTGTACAGAATGCAAGTTTGATATTCCCTACGACTATTTCCGGCGAAAACAGAAATAGTTTATTTTTTCAAACTTTCGAGAAAATCGACTTTGAAGTTTATCCAGATTTTGACGAGGAAAACTGCACTGATTGGCGTTTGCAGGAAGTTGGCGACACTAAAACTGTTCTGGCACCCAGACCGTTGACGATAGGAACTTCAAATTTGGCACAATATAAGTTGATATTGATGTGCACACGCTGTGCAAATGGCAACACTCCATCGTTGATAGTTTTCGAGCTACAGCCTGTCAAAGTTTTTGCTTTTACTCTACTCTTATTGAAAAAGGGAAATAACACACCCCAAAACTAAAATGGTCATAACCTCGCCAATTTTGATCCTAGAGGTATAATTTTTGTACAGAATGCAAGTTTGATATTCCCTACGACTATTTCCGGCGAAAACAGAAATAGTTTATTTTTTCAAACTTTCGAGAAAATCGACTTTGAAGTTTATCCAGATTTTGACGAGGAAAACTGCACTGATTGGCGTTTGCAGGAAGTTGGCGACACTAAAACTGTTCTGGCACCCAGACCGTTGACGATAGGAACTTCAAATTTGGCACAATATAAGTTGATATTGATGTGCACACGCTGTGCAAATGGCAACACTCCATCGTTGATAGTTTTCGAGCTACAGCCTGTCAAAGTTTTTGCTTTTACTCTACTCTTATTGAAAAAGGGAAATAACACACCCCAAAACTAAAATGGTCATAACCTCGCCAATTTTGATCCTAGAGGTATAATTTTTGTACAGAATGCAAGTTTGATATTCCCTACGACTATTTCCGGCGAAAACAGAAATAGTTTATTTTTTCAAACTTTCGAGAAAATCGACTTTGAAGTTTATCCAGATTTTGACGAGGAAAACTGCACTGATTGGCGTTTGCAGGAAGTTGGCGACACTAAAACTGTTCTGGCACCCAGACCGTTGACGATAGGAACTTCAAATTTGGCACAATATAAGTTGATATTGATGTGCACACGCTGTGCAAATGGAAACACTCCATCGTTGATAGTTTTTGAGCTACAGCCTGTCAAAGTTTTTGCTTTTACTCTACTCTTATTGAAAAAGGGAAATAACACACCCCAAAACTAAAATGGTCATAACCTCGCCAATTTTGATCCTAGAGGTATAATTTTTCTACAGAATGCAAGTTTGATATTCCCTACGACTATTTCCGGCGAAAACAGAAATAGTTTATTTTTTCAAACTTTCGAGAAAATCGACTTTGAAGTTTATCCAGATTTTGACGAGGAAAACTGCACTGATTGGCGTTTGCAGGAAGTTGGCGACACTAAAACTGTTCTGGCACCCAGACCGTTGACGATAGGAACTTCAAATTTGGCACAATATAAGTTGATATTGATGTGCACACGCTGTGCAAATGGCAACACTCCATCGTTGATAGTTTTCGAGCTACAGCCTGTCAAAGTTTTTGCTTTTACTCTACTCTTATTGAAAAAGGGAAATAACACACCCCAAAACTAAAATGGTCATAACCTCGCCAATTTTGATCCTAGAGGTATAATTTTTCTACAGAATGCAAGTTTGATATTCCCTACGACTATTTCCGGCGAAAACAGAAATAGTTTATTTTTTCAAACTTTCGAGAAAATCGACTTTGAAGTTTATCCAGATTTTGACGAGGAAAACTGCACTGATTGGCGTTTGCAGGAAGTTGGCGACACTAAAACTGTTCTGGCACCCAGACCGTTGACGATAGGAACTTCAAATTTGGCACAATATAAGTTGATATTGATGTGCACACGCTGTGCAAATGGCAACACTCCATCGTTGATAGTTTTCGAGCTACAGCCTGTCAAAGTTTTTGCTTTTACTCTACTCTTATTGAAAAAGGGAAATAACACACCCCAAAACTAAAATGGTCATAACCTCGCCAATTTTGATCCTAGAGGTATAATTTTTCTACAGAATGCAAGTTTGATATTCCCTACGACTATTTCCGGCGAAAACAGAAATAGTTTATTTTTTCAAACTTTCGAGAAAATCGACTTTGAAGTTTATCCAGATTTTGACGAGGAAAACTGCACTGATTGGCGTTTGCAGGAAGTTGGCGACACTAAAACTGTTCTGGCACCCAGACCGTTGACGATAGGAACTTCAAATTTGGCACAATATAAGTTGATATTGATGTGCACACGCTGTGCAAATGGCAACACTCCATCGTTGATAGTTTTCGAGCTACAGCCTGTCAAAGTTTTTGCTTTTACTCTACTCTTATTGAAAAAGGGAAATAACACACCCCAAAACTAAAATGGTCATAACCTCGCCAATTTTGATCCCAGAGGTATAATTTTTCTACAGAATGCAAGTTTGATATTCCCTACGACTATTTCCGGCGAAAACAGAAATAGTTTATTTTTTCAAACTTTCGAGAAAATCGACTTTGAAGTTTATCCAGATTTTGACGAGGAAAACTGCACTGATTGGCGTTTGCAGGAAGTTGGCGACACTAAAACTGTTCTGGCACCCAGACCGTTGACGATAGGAACTTCAAATTTGGCACAATATAAGTTGATATTGATGTGCACACGCTGTGCAAATGGCAACACTCCATCGTTGATAGTTTTCGAGCTACAGCCTGTCAAAGTTTTTGCTTTTACTCTACTCTTATTGAAAAAGGGAAATAACACACCCCAAAACTAAAATGGTCATAACCTCGCCAATTTTGATCCCAGAGGTATAATTTTTCTACAGAATGCAAGTTTGATATTCCCTACGACTATTTCCGGCGAAAACAGAAATAGTTTATTTTTTCAAACTTTCGAGAAAATCGACTTTGAAGTTTATCCAGATTTTGACGAGGAAAACTGCACTGATTGGCGTTTGCAGGAAGTTGGCGACACTAAAACTGTTCTGGCACCCAGACCGTTGACGATAGGAACTTCAAATTTGGCACAATATAAGTTGATATTGATGTGCACACGCTGTGCAAATGGCAACACTCCATCGTTGATAGTTTTCGAGCTACAGCCTGTCAAAGTTTTTGCTTTTACTCTACTCTTATTGAAAAAGGGAAATAACACACCCCAAAACTAAAATGGTCATAACCTCGCCAATTTTGATCCTAGAGGTATAATTTTTGTACAGAATGCAAGTTTGATATTCCCTACGACTATTTCCGGCGAAAACAGAAATAGTTTATTTTTTCAAACTTTCGAGAAAATCGACTTTGAAGTTTATCCAGATTTTGACGAGGAAAACTGCACTGATTGGCGTTTGCAGGAAGTTGGCGACACTAAAACTGTTCTGGCACCCAGACCGTTGACGATAGGAACTTCAAATTTGGCACAATATAAGTTGATATTGATGTGCACACGCTGTGCAAATGGCAACACTCCATCGTTGATAGTTTTCGAGCTACAGCCTGTCAAAGTTTTTGCTTTTACTCTACTCTTATTGAAAAAGGGAAATAACACACCCCAAAACTAAAATGGTCATAACCTCGCCAATTTTGATCCTAGAGGTATAATTTTTGTACAGAATGCAAGTTTGATATTCCCTACGACTATTTCCGGCGAAAACAGAAATAGTTTATTTTTTCAAACTTTCGAGAAAATCGACTTTGAAGTTTATCCAGATTTTGACGAGGAAAACTGCACTGATTGGCGTTTGCAGGAAGTTGGCGACACTAAAACTGTTCTGGCACCCAGACCGTTGACGATAGGAACTTCAAATTTGGCACAATATAAGTTGATATTGATGTGCACACGCTGTGCAAATGGCAACACTCCATCGTTGATAGTTTTCGAGCTACAGCCTGTCAAAGTTTTTGCTTTTACTCTACTCTTATTGAAAAAGGGAAATAACACACCCCAAAACTAAAATGGTCATAACCTCGCCAATTTTGATCCTAGAGGTATAATTTTTCTACAGAATGCAAGTTTGATATTCCCTACGACTATTTCCGGCGAAAACAGAAATAGTTTATTTTTTCAAACTTTCGAGAAAATCGACTTTGAAGTTTATCCAGATTTTGACGAGGAAAACTGCACTGATTGGCGTTTGCAGGAAGTTGGCGACACTAAAACTGTTCTGGCACCCAGACCGTTGACGATAGGAACTTCAAATTTGGCACAATATAAGTTGATATTGATGTGCACACGCTGTGCAAATGGCAACACTCCATCGTTGATAGTTTTCGAGCTACAGCCTGTCAAAGTTTTTGCTTTTACTCTACTCTTATTGAAAAAGGGAAATAACACACCCCAAAACTAAAATGGTCATAACCTCGCCAATTTTGATCCTAGAGGTATAATTTTTCTACAGAATGCAAGTTTGATATTCCCTACGACTATTTCCGGCGAAAACAGAAATAGTTTATTTTTTCAAACTTTCGAGAAAATCGACTTTGAAGTTTATCCAGATTTTGACGAGGAAAACTGCACTGATTGGCGTTTGCAGGAAGTTGGCGACACTAAAACTGTTCTGGCACCCAGACCGTTGACGATAGGAACTTCAAATTTGGCACAATATAAGTTGATATTGATGTGCACACGCTGTGCAAATGGCAACACTCCATCGTTGATAGTTTTCGAGCTACAGCCTGTCAAAGTTTTTGCTTTTACTCTACTCTTATTGAAAAAGGGAAATAACACACCCCAAAACTAAAATGGTCATAACCTCGCCAATTTTGATCCCAGAGGTATAATTTTTCTACAGAATGCAAGTTTGATATTCCCTACGACTATTTCCGGCGAAAACAGAAATAGTTTATTTTTTCAAACTTTCGAGAAAATCGACTTTGAAGTTTATCCAGATTTTGACGAGGAAAACTGCACTGATTGGCGTTTGCAGGAAGTTGGCGACACTAAAACTGTTCTGGCACCCAGACCGTTGACGATAGGAACTTCAAATTTGGCACAATATAAGTTGATATTGATGTGCACACGCTGTGCAAATGGCAACACTCCATCGTTGATAGTTTTCGAGCTACAGCCTGTCAAAGTTTTTGCTTTTACTCTACTCTTATTGAAAAAGGGAAATAACACACCCCAAAACTAAAATGGTCATAACCTCGCCAATTTTGATCCCAGAGGTATAATTTTTCTACAGAATGCAAGTTTGATATTCCCTACGACTATTTCCGGCGAAAACAGAAATAGTTTATTTTTTCAAACTTTCGAGAAAATCGACTTTGAAGTTTATCCAGATTTTGACGAGGAAAACTGCACTGATTGGCGTTTGCAGGAAGTTGGCGACACTAAAACTGTTCTGGCACCCAGACCGTTGACGATAGGAACTTCAAATTTGGCACAATATAAGTTGATATTGATGTGCACACGCTGTGCAAATGGCAACACTCCATCGTTGATAGTTTTCGAGCTACAGCCTGTCAAAGTTTTTGCTTTTACTCTACTCTTATTGAAAAAGGGAAATAACACACCCCAAAACTAAAATGGTCATAACCTCGCCAATTTTGATCCTAGAGGTATAATTTTTGTACAGAATGCAAGTTTGATATTCCCTACGACTATTTCCGGCGAAAACAGAAATAGTTTATTTTTTCAAACTTTCGAGAAAATCGACTTTGAAGTTTATCCAGATTTTGACGAGGAAAACTGCACTGATTGGCGTTTGCAGGAAGTTGGCGACACTAAAACTGTTCTGGCACCCAGACCGTTGACGATAGGAACTTCAAATTTGGCACAATATAAGTTGATATTGATGTGCACACGCTGTGCAAATGGCAACACTCCATCGTTGATAGTTTTCGAGCTACAGCCTGTCAAAGTTTTTGCTTTTACTCTACTCTTATTGAAAAAGGGAAATAACACACCCCAAAACTAAAATGGTCATAACCTCGCCAATTTTGATCCTAGAGGTATAATTTTTGTACAGAATGCAAGTTTGATATTCCCTACGACTATTTCCGGCGAAAACAGAAATAGTTTATTTTTTCAAACTTTCGAGAAAATCGACTTTGAAGTTTATCCAGATTTTGACGAGGAAAACTGCACTGATTGGCGTTTGCAGGAAGTTGGCGACACTAAAACTGTTCTGGCACCCAGACCGTTGACGATAGGAACTTCAAATTTGGCACAATATAAGTTGATATTGATGTGCACACGCTGTGCAAATGGCAACACTCCATCGTTGATAGTTTTCGAGCTACAGCCTGTCAAAGTTTTTGCTTTTACTCTACTCTTATTGAAAAAGGGAAATAACACACCCCAAAACTAAAATGGTCATAACCTCGCCAATTTTGATCCTAGAGGTATAATTTTTCTACAGAATGCAAGTTTGATATTCCCTACGACTATTTCCGGCGAAAACAGAAATAGTTTATTTTTTCAAACTTTCGAGAAAATCGACTTTGAAGTTTATCCAGATTTTGACGAGGAAAACTGCACTGATTGGCGTTTGCAGGAAGTTGGCGACACTAAAACTGTTCTGGCACCCAGACCGTTGACGATAGGAACTTCAAATTTGGCACAATATAAGTTGATATTGATGTGCACACGCTGTGCAAATGGCAACACTCCATCGTTGATAGTTTTCGAGCTACAGCCTGTCAAAGTTTTTGCTTTTACTCTACTCTTATTGAAAAAGGGAAATAACACACCCCAAAACTAAAATGGTCATAACCTCGCCAATTTTGATCCTAGAGGTATAATTTTTCTACAGAATGCAAGTTTGATATTCCCTACGACTATTTCCGGCGAAAACAGAAATAGTTTATTTTTTCAAACTTTCGAGAAAATCGACTTTGAAGTTTATCCAGATTTTGACGAGGAAAACTGCACTGATTGGCGTTTGCAGGAAGTTGGCGACACTAAAACTGTTCTGGCACCCAGACCGTTGACGATAGGAACTTCAAATTTGGCACAATATAAGTTGATATTGATGTGCACACGCTGTGCAAATGGCAACACTCCATCGTTGATAGTTTTCGAGCTACAGCCTGTCAAAGTTTTTGCTTTTACTCTACTCTTATTGAAAAAGGGAAATAACACACCCCAAAACTAAAATGGTCATAACCTCGCCAATTTTGATCCTAGAGGTATAATTTTTCTACAGAATGCAAGTTTGATATTCCCTACGACTATTTCCGGCGAAAACAGAAATAGTTTATTTTTTCAAACTTTCGAGAAAATCGACTTTGAAGTTTATCCAGATTTTGACGAGGAAAACTGCACTGATTGGCGTTTGCAGGAAGTTGGCGACACTAAAACTGTTCTGGCACCCAGACCGTTGACGATAGGAACTTCAAATTTGGCACAATATAAGTTGATATTGATGTGCACACGCTGTGCAAATGGCAACACTCCATCGTTGATAGTTTTCGAGCTACAGCCTGTCAAAGTTTTTGCTTTTACTCTACTCTTATTGAAAAAGGGAAATAACACACCCCAAAACTAAAATGGTCATAACCTCGCCAATTTTGATCCTAGAGGTATAATTTTTCTACAGAATGCAAGTTTGATATTCCCTACGACTATTTCCGGCGAAAACAGAAATAGTTTATTTTTTCAAACTTTCGAGAAAATCGACTTTGAAGTTTATCCAGATTTTGACGAGGAAAACTGCACTGATTGGCGTTTGCAGGAAGTTGGCGACACTAAAACTGTTCTGGCACCCAGACCGTTGACGATAGGAACTTCAAATTTGGCACAATATAAGTTGATATTGATGTGCACACGCTGTGCAAATGGCAACACTCCATCGTTGATAGTTTTCGAGCTACAGCCTGTCAAAGTTTTTGCTTTTACTCTACTCTTATTGAAAAAGGGAAATAACACACCCCAAAACTAAAATGGTCATAACCTCGCCAATTTTGATCCTAGAGGTATAATTTTTCTACAGAATGCAAGTTTGATATTCCCTACGACTATTTCCGGCGAAAACAGAAATAGTTTATTTTTTCAAACTTTCGAGAAAATCGACTTTGAAGTTTATCCAGATTTTGACGAGGAAAACTGCACTGATTGGCGTTTGCAGGAAGTTGGCGACACTAAAACTGTTCTGGCACCCAGACCGTTGACGATAGGAACTTCAAATTTGGCACAATATAAGTTGATATTGATGTGCACACGCTGTGCAAATGGCAACACTCCATCGTTGATAGTTTTCGAGCTACAGCCTGTCAAAGTTTTTGCTTTTACTCTACTCTTATTGAAAAAGGGAAATAACACACCCCAAAACTAAAATGGTCATAACCTCGCCAATTTTGATCCTAGAGGTATAATTTTTCTACAGAATGCAAGTTTGATATTCCCTACGACTATTTCCGGCGAAAACAGAAATAGTTTATTTTTTCAAACTTTCGAGAAAATCGACTTTGAAGTTTATCCAGATTTTGACGAGGAAAACTGCACTGATTGGCGTTTGCAGGAAGTTGGCGACACTAAAACTGTTCTGGCACCCAGACCGTTGACGATAGGAACTTCAAATTTGGCACAATATAAGTTGATATTGATGTGCACACGCTGTGCAAATGGCAACACTCCATCGTTGATAGTTTTCGAGCTACAGCCTGTCAAAGTTTTTGCTTTTACTCTACTCTTATTGAAAAAGGGAAATAACACACCCCAAAACTAAAATGGTCATAACCTCGCCAATTTTGATCCTAGAGGTATAATTTTTCTACAGAATGCAAGTTTGATATTCCCTACGACTATTTCCGGCGAAAACAGAAATAGTTTATTTTTTCAAACTTTCGAGAAAATCGACTTTGAAGTTTATCCAGATTTTGACGAGGAAAACTGCACTGATTGGCGTTTGCAGGAAGTTGGCGACACTAAAACTGTTCTGGCACCCAGACCGTTGACGATAGGAACTTCAAATTTGGCACAATATAAGTTGATATTGATGTGCACACGCTGTGCAAATGGCAACACTCCATCGTTGATAGTTTTCGAGCTACAGCCTGTCAAAGTTTTTGCTTTTACTCTACTCTTATTGAAAAAGGGAAATAACACACCCCAAAACTAAAATGGTCATAACCTCGCCAATTTTGATCCTAGAGGTATAATTTTTCTACAGAATGCAAGTTTGATATTCCCTACGACTATTTCCGGCGAAAACAGAAATAGTTTATTTTTTCAAACTTTCGAGAAAATCGACTTTGAAGTTTATCCAGATTTTGACGAGGAAAACTGCACTGATTGGCGTTTGCAGGAAGTTGGCGACACTAAAACTGTTCTGGCACCCAGACCGTTGACGATAGGAACTTCAAATTTGGCACAATATAAGTTGATATTGATGTGCACACGCTGTGCAAATGGCAACACTCCATCGTTGATAGTTTTTGAGCTACAGCCTGTCAAAGTTTTTGCTTTTACTCTACTCTTATTGAAAAAGGGAAATAACACACCCCAAAACTAAAATGGTCATAACCTCGCCAATTTTGATCCTAGAGGTATAATTTTTCTACAGAATGCAAGTTTGATATTCCCTACGACTATTTCCGGCGAAAACAGAAATAGTTTATTTTTTCAAACTTTCGAGAAAATCGACTTTGAAGTTTATCCAGATTTTGACGAGGAAAACTGCACTGATTGGCGTTTGCAGGAAGTTGGCGACACTAAAACTGTTCTGGCACCCAGACCGTTGACGATAGGAACTTCAAATTTGGCACAATATAAGTTGATATTGATGTGCACACGCTGTGCAAATGGCAACACTCCATCGTTGATAGTTTTCGAGCTACAGCCTGTCAAAGTTTTTGCTTTTACTCTACTCTTATTGAAAAAGGGAAATAACACACCCCAAAACTAAAATGGTCATAACCTCGCCAATTTTGATCCTAGAGGTATAATTTTTGTACAGAATGCAAGTTTGATATTCCCTACGACTATTTCCGGCGAAAACAGAAATAGTTTATTTTTTCAAACTTTCGAGAAAATCGACTTTGAAGTTTATCCAGATTTTGACGAGGAAAACTGCACTGATTGGCGTTTGCAGGAAGTTGGCGACACTAAAACTGTTCTGGCACCCAGACCGTTGACGATAGGAACTTCAAATTTGGCACAATATAAGTTGATATTGATGTGCACACGCTGTGCAAATGGCAACACTCCATCGTTGATAGTTTTCGAGCTACAGCCTGTCAAAGTTTTTGCTTTTACTCTACTCTTATTGAAAAAGGGAAATAACACACCCCAAAACTAAAATGGTCATAACCTCGCCAATTTTGATCCTAGAGGTATAATTTTTCTACAGAATGCAAGTTTGATATTCCCTACGACTATTTCCGGCGAAAACAGAAATAGTTTATTTTTTCAAACTTTCGAGAAAATCGACTTTGAAGTTTATCCAGATTTTGACGAGGAAAACTGCACTGATTGGCGTTTGCAGGAAGTTGGCGACACTAAAACTGTTCTGGCACCCAGACCGTTGACGATAGGAACTTCAAATTTGGCACAATATAAGTTGATATTGATGTGCACACGCTGTGCAAATGGCAACACTCCATCGTTGATAGTTTTCGAGCTACAGCCTGTCAAAGTTTTTGCTTTTACTCTACTCTTATTGAAAAAGGAAAATAACACACCCCAAAACTAAAATGGTCATAACCTCGCCAATTTTGATCCTAGAGGTATAATTTTTCTACAGAATGCAAGTTTGATATTCCCTACGACTATTTCCGGCGAAAACAGAAATAGTTTATTTTTTCAAACTTTCGAGAAAATCGACTTTGAAGTTTATCCAGATTTTGACGAGGAAAACTGCACTGATTGGCGTTTGCAGGAAGTTGGCGACACTAAAACTGTTCTGGCACCCAGACCGTTGACGATAGGAACTTCAAATTTGGCACAATATAAGTTGATATTGATGTGCACACGCTGTGCAAATGGCAACACTCCATCGTTGATAGTTTTCGAGCTACAGCCTGTCACAGTTTTTGCTTTTACTCTACTCTTATTGAAAAAGGGAAATAACACACCCCCAAACTAAAATGGTCATAACCTCGCCAATTTTGATCCTAGAGGTATAATTTTTCTACAGAATGCAAGTTTGATATTCCCTACGACTATTTCCGGCGAAAACAGAAATAGTCTATTTTTTCAAACTTTCGAGAAAATCGACTTTGAAGTTTATCCAGATTTTGACGAGGAAAACTGCACTGATTGGCGTTTGCAGGAAGTTGGCGACACTAAAACTGTTCTGGCACCCAGACCGTTGACGATAGGAACTTCAAATTTGGCACAATATAAGTTGATATTGATGTGCACACGCTGTGCAAATGGCAACACTCCATCGTTGATAGTTTTCGAGCTACAGCCTGTCAAAGTTTTTGCTTTTACTCTACTCTTATTGAAAAAGGAAAATAACACACCCCAAAACTAAAATGGTCATAACCTCGCCAATTTTGATCCTAGAGGTATAATTTTTCTACAGAATGCAAGTTTGATATTCCCTACGACTATTTCCGGCGAAAACAGAAATAGTTTATTTTTTCAAACTTTCGAGAAAATCGACTTTGAAGTTTATCCAGATTTTGACGAGGAAAACTGCACTGATTGGCGTTTGCAGGAAGTTGGCGACACTAAAACTGTTCTGGCACCCAGACCGTTGACGATAGGAACTTCAAATTTGGCACAATATAAGTTGATATTGATGTGCACACGCTGTGCAAATGGCAACACTCCATCGTTGATAGTTTTCGAGCTACAGCCTGTCACAGTTTTTGCTTTTACTCTACTCTTATTGAAAAAGGGAAATAACACACCCCCAAACTAAAATGGTCATAACCTCGCCAATTTTGATCCTAGAGGTATAATTTTTCTACAGAATGCAAGTTTGATATTCCCTACGACTATTTCCGGCGAAAACAGAAATAGTCTATTTTTTCAAACTTTCGAGAAAATCGACTTTGAAGTTTATCCAGATTTTGACGAGGAAAACTGCACTGATTGGCGTTTGCAGGAAGTTGGCGACACTAAAACTGTTCTGGCACCCAGACCGTTGACGATAGGAACTTCAAATTTGGCACAATATAAGTTGATATTGATGTGCACACGCTGTGCAAATGGCAACACTCCATCGTTGATAGTTTTCGAGCTACAGCCTGTCAAAGTTTTTGCTTTTACTCTACTCTTATTGAAAAAGGGAAATAACACACCCCAAAACTAAAATGGTCATAACCTCGCCAATTTTGATCCTAGAGGTATAATTTTTCTACAGAATGCAAGTTTGATATTCCCTACGACTATTTCCGGCGAAAACAGAAATAGTTTATTTTTTCAAACTTTCGAGAAAATCGACTTTGAAGTTTATCCAGATTTTGACGAGGAAAACTGCACTGATTGGCGTTTGCAGGAAGTTGGCGACACTAAAACTGTTCTGGCACCCAGACCGTTGACGATAGGAACTTCAAATTTGGCACAATATAAGTTGATATTGATGTGCACACGCTGTGCAAATGGCAACACTCCATCGTTGATAGTTTTCGAGCTACAGCCTGTCAAAGTTTTTGCTTTTACTCTACTCTTATTGAAAAAGGAAAATAACACACCCCAAAACTAAAATGGTCATAACCTCGCCAATTTTGATCCTAGAGGTATAATTTTTCTACAGAATGCAAGTTTGATATTCCCTACGACTATTTCCGGCGAAAACAGAAATAGTTTATTTTTTCAAACTTTCGAGAAAATCGACTTTGAAGTTTATCCAGATTTTGACGAGGAAAACTGCACTGATTGGCGTTTGCAGGAAGTTGGCGACACTAAAACTGTTCTGGCACCCAGACCGTTGACGATAGGAACTTCAAATTTGGCACAATATAAGTTGATATTGATGTGCACACGCTGTGCAAATGGCAACACTCCATCGTTGATAGTTTTCGAGCTACAGCCTGTCAAAGTTTTTGCTTTTACTCTACTCTTATTGAAAAAGGGAAATAACACACCCCAAAACTAAAATGGTCATAACCTCGCCAATTTTGATCCTAGAGGTATAATTTTTCTACAGAATGCAAGTTTGATATTCCCTACGACTATTTCCGGCGAAAACAGAAATAGTTTATTTTTTCAAACTTTCGAGAAAATCGACTTTGAAGTTTATCCAGATTTTGACGAGGAAAACTGCACTGATTGGCGTTTGCAGGAAGTTGGCGACACTAAAACTGTTCTGGCACCCAGACCGTTGACGATAGGAACTTCAAATTTGGCACAATATAAGTTGATATTGATGTGCACAGGATGTGCAAATGGCAACACTCCATCGTTGATAGTTTTCGAGCTACAGCCTGTCAAAGTTTTTGCTTTTACTCTACTCTTATTGAAAAAGGGAAATAACACACCCCAAAACTAAAATGGTCATAACCTCGCCAATTTTGATCCTAGAGGTATAATTTTTCTACAGAATGCAAGTTTGATATTCCCTACGACTATTTCCGGCGAAAACAGAAATAGTTTATTTTTTCAAACTTTCGAGAAAATCGACTTTGAAGTTTATCCAGATTTTGACGAGGAAAACTGCACTGATTGGCGTTTGCAGGAAGTTGGCGACACTAAAACTGTTCTGGCACCCAGACCGTTGACGATAGGAACTTCAAATTTGGCACAATATAAGTTGATATTGATGTGCACACGCTGTGCAAATGGCAACACTCCATCGTTGATAGTTTTCGAGCTACAGCCTGTCAAAGTTTTTGCTTTTACTCTACTCTTATTGAAAAAGGGAAATAACACACCCCAAAACTAAAATGGTCATAACCTCGCCAATTTTGATCCTAGAGGTATAATTTTTCTACAGAATGCAAGTTTGATATTCCCTACGACTATTTCCGGCGAAAACAGAAATAGTTTATTTTTTCAAACTTTCGAGAAAATCGACTTTGAAGTTTATCCAGATTTTGACGAGGAAAACTGCACTGATTGGCGTTTGCAGGAAGTTGGCGACACTAAAACTGTTCTGGCACCCAGACCGTTGACGATAGGAACTTCAAATTTGGCACAATATAAGTTGATATTGATGTGCACAGGCTGTGCAAATGGCAACACTCCATCGTTGATAGTTTTCGAGCTACAGCCTGTCAAAGTTTTTGCTTTTACTCTACTCTTATTGAAAAAGGGAAATAACACACCCCAAAACTAAAATGGTCATAACCTCGCCAATTTTGATCCTAGAGGTATAATTTTTCTACAGAATGCAAGTTTGATATTCCCTACGACTATTTCCGGCGAAAACAGAAATAGTTTATTTTTTCAAACTTTCGAGAAAATCGACTTTGAAGTTTATCCAGATTTTGACGAGGAAAACTGCACTGATTGGCGTTTGCAGGAAGTTGGCGACACTAAAACTGTTCTGGCACCCAGACCGTTGACGATAGGAACTTCAAATTTGGCACAATATAAGTTGATATTGATGTGCACACGCTGTGCAAATGGCAACACTCCATCGTTGATAGTTTTCGAGCTACAGCCTGTCAAAGTTTTTGCTTTTACTCTACTCTTATTGAAAAAGGGAAATAACACACCCCAAAACTAAAATGGTCATAACCTCGCCAATTTTGATCCTAGAGGTATAATTTTTCTACAGAATGCAAGTTTGATATTCCCTACGACTATTTCCGGCGAAAACAGAAATAGTTTATTTTTTCAAACTTTCGAGAAAATCGACTTTGAAGTTTATCCAGATTTTGACGAGGAAAACTGCACTGATTGGCGTTTGCAGGAAGTTGGCGACACTAAAACTGTTCTGGCACCCAGACCGTTGACGATAGGAACTTCAAATTTGGCACAATATAAGTTGATATTGATGTGCACAGGCTGTGCAAATGGCAACACTCCATCGTTGATAGTTTTCGAGCTACAGCCTGTCAAAGTTTTTGCTTTTACTCTACTCTTATTGAAAAAGGGAAATAACACACCCCAAAACTAAAATGGTCATAACCTCGCCAATTTTGATCCTAGAGGTATAATTTTTCTACAGAATGCAAGTTTGATATTCCCTACGACTATTTCCGGCGAAAACAGAAATAGTTTATTTTTTCAAACTTTCGAGAAAATCGACTTTGAAGTTTATCCAGATTTTGACGAGGAAAACTGCACTGATTGGCGTTTGCAGGAAGTTGGCGACACTAAAACTGTTCTGGCACCCAGACCGTTGACGATAGGAACTTCAAATTTGGCACAATATAAGTTGATATTGATGTGCACACGCTGTGCAAATGGCAACACTCCATCGTTGATAGTTTTCGAGCTACAGCCTGTCAAAGTTTTTGCTTTTACTCTACTCTTATTGAAAAAGGAAAATAACACACCCCAAAACTAAAATGGTCATAACCTCGCCAATTTTGATCCTAGAGGTATAATTTTTCTACAGAATGCAAGTTTGATATTCCCTACGACTATTTCCGGCGAAAACAGAAATAGTTTATTTTTTCAAACTTTCGAGAAAATCGACTTTGAAGTTTATCCAGATTTTGACGAGGAAAACTGCACTGATTGGCGTTTGCAGGAAGTTGGCGACACTAAAACTGTTCTGGCACCCAGACCGTTGACGATAGGAACTTCAAATTTGGCACAATATAAGTTGATATTGATGTGCACACGCTGTGCAAATGGCAACACTCCATCGTTGATAGTTTTCGAGCTACAGCCTGTCACAGTTTTTGCTTTTACTCTACTCTTATTGAAAAAGGGAAATAACACACCCCCAAACTAAAATGGTCATAACCTCGCCAATTTTGATCCTAGAGGTATAATTTTTCTACAGAATGCAAGTTTGATATTCCCTACGACTATTTCCGGCGAAAACAGAAATAGTCTATTTTTTCAAACTTTCGAGAAAATCGACTTTGAAGTTTATCCAGATTTTGACGAGGAAAACTGCACTGATTGGCGTTTGCAGGAAGTTGGCGACACTAAAACTGTTCTGGCACCCAGACCGTTGACGATGGGAACTTCAAATTTGGCACAATATAAGTTGATATTGATGTGCACACGCTGTGCAAATGGCAACACTCCATCGTTGATAGTTTTCGAGCTACAGCCTGTCAAAGTTTTTGCTTTTACTCTACTCTTATTGAAAAAGGGAAATAACACACCCCAAAACTAAAATGGTCATAACCTCGCCAATTTTGATCCTAGAGGTATAATTTTTCTACAGAATGCAAGTTTGATATTCCCTACGACTATTTCCGGCGAAAACAGAAATAGTTTATTTTTTCAAACTTTCGAGAAAATCGACTTTGAAGTTTATCCAGATTTTGACGAGGAAAACTGCACTGATTGGCGTTTGCAGGAAGTTGGCGACACTAAAACTGTTCTGGCACCCAGACCGTTGACGATAGGAACTTCAAATTTGGCACAATATAAGTTGATATTGATGTGCACACGCTGTGCAAATGGCAACACTCCATCGTTGATAGTTTTCGAGCTACAGCCTGTCAAAGTTTTTGCTTTTACTCTACTCTTATTGAAAAAGGGAAATAACACACCCCAAAACTAAAATGGTCATAACCTCGCCAATTTTGATCCTAGAGGTATAATTTTTCTACAGAATGCAAGTTTGATATTCCCTACGACTATTTCCGGCGAAAACAGAAATAGTTTATTTTTTCAAACTTTCGAGAAAATCGACTTTGAAGTTTATCCAGATTTTGACGAGGAAAACTGCACTGATTGGCGTTTGCAGGAAGTTGGCGACACTAAAACTGTTCTGGCACCCAGACCGTTGACGATAGGAACTTCAAATTTGGCACAATATAAATTGATATTGATGTGGACACGCTGTGCAAATGGCAACACTCCATCGTTGATAGTTTTTGAGCTACAGCCTGTCAAAGTTTTTGCTTTTACTCTACTCTTATTGAAAAAGGGAAATAACACACCCCAAAACTAAAATGGTCATAACCTCGCCAATTTTGATCCTAGAGGTATAATTTTTCTACAGAATGCAAGTTTGATATTCCCTACGACTATTTCCGGCGAAAACAGAAATAGTTTATTTTTTCAAACTTTCGAGAAAATCGACTTTGAAGTTTATCCAGATTTTGACGAGGAAAACTGCACTGATTGGCGTTTGCAGGAAGTTGGCGACACTAAAACTGTTCTGGCACCCAGACCGTTGACGATAGGAACTTCAAATTTGGCACAATATAAGTTGATATTGATGTGCACAGGCTGTGCAAATGGCAACACTCCATCGTTGATAGTTTTCGAGCTACAGCCTGTCAAAGTTTTTGCTTTTACTCTACTCTTATTGAAAAAGGGAAATAACACACCCCAAAACTAAAATGGTCATAACCTCGCCAATTTTGATCCTAGAGGTATAATTTTTCTACAGAATGCAAGTTTGATATTCCCTACGACTATTTCCGGCGAAAACAGAAATAGTTTATTTTTTCAAACTTTCGAGAAAATCGACTTTGAAGTTTATCCAGATTTTGACGAGGAAAACTGCACTGATTGGCGTTTGCAGGAAGTTGGCGACACTAAAACTGTTCTGGCACCCAGACCGTTGACGATAGGAACTTCAAATTTGGCACAATATAAGTTGATATTGATGTGCACACGCTGTGCAAATGGCAACACTCCATCGTTGATAGTTTTCGAGCTACAGCCTGTCAAAGTTTTTGCTTTTACTCTACTCTTATTGAAAAAGGAAAATAACACACCCCAAAACTAAAATGGTCATAACCTCGCCAATTTTGATCCTAGAGGTATAATTTTTCTACAGAATGCAAGTTTGATATTCCCTACGACTATTTCCGGCGAAAACAGAAATAGTTTATTTTTTCAAACTTTCGAGAAAATCGACTTTGAAGTTTATCCAGATTTTGACGAGGAAAACTGCACTGATTGGCGTTTGCAGGAAGTTGGCGACACTAAAACTGTTCTGGCACCCAGACCGTTGACGATAGGAACTTCAAATTTGGCACAATATAAGTTGATATTGATGTGCACACGCTGTGCAAATGGCAACACTCCATCGTTGATAGTTTTCGAGCTACAGCCTGTCACAGTTTTTGCTTTTACTCTACTCTTATTGAAAAAGGGAAATAACACACCCCCAAACTAAAATGGTCATAACCTCGCCAATTTTGATCCTAGAGGTATAATTTTTCTACAGAATGCAAGTTTGATATTCCCTACGACTATTTCCGGCGAAAACAGAAATAGTCTATTTTTTCAAACTTTCGAGAAAATCGACTTTGAAGTTTATCCAGATTTTGACGAGGAAAACTGCACTGATTGGCGTTTGCAGGAAGTTGGCGACACTAAAACTGTTCTGGCACCCAGACCGTTGACGATGGGAACTTCAAATTTGGCACAATATAAGTTGATATTGATGTGCACACGCTGTGCAAATGGCAACACTCCATCGTTGATAGTTTTCGAGCTACAGCCTGTCAAAGTTTTTGCTTTTACTCTACTCTTATTGAAAAAGGGAAATAACACACCCCAAAACTAAAATGGTCATAACCTCGCCAATTTTGATCCTAGAGGTATAATTTTTCTACAGAATGCAAGTTTGATATTCCCTACGACTATTTCCGGCGAAAACAGAAATAGTTTATTTTTTCAAACTTTCGAGAAAATCGACTTTGAAGTTTATCCAGATTTTGACGAGGAAAACTGCACTGATTGGCGTTTGCAGGAAGTTGGCGACACTAAAACTGTTCTGGCACCCAGACCGTTGACGATAGGAACTTCAAATTTGGCACAATATAAGTTGATATTGATGTGCACACGCTGTGCAAATGGCAACACTCCATCGTTGATAGTTTTCGAGCTACAGCCTGTCAAAGTTTTTGCTTTTACTCTACTCTTATTGAAAAAGGGAAATAACACACCCCAAAACTAAAATGGTCATAACCTCGCCAATTTTGATCCTAGAGGTATAATTTTTCTACAGAATGCAAGTTTGATATTCCCTACGACTATTTCCGGCGAAAACAGAAATAGTTTATTTTTTCAAACTTTCGAGAAAATCGACTTTGAAGTTTATCCAGATTTTGACGAGGAAAACTGCACTGATTGGCGTTTGCAGGAAGTTGGCGACACTAAAACTGTTCTGGCACCCAGACCGTTGACGATAGGAACTTCAAATTTGGCACAATATAAGTTGATATTGATGTGCACACGCTGTGCAAATGGCAACACTCCATCGTTGATAGTTTTCGAGCTACAGCCTGTCAAAGTTTTTGCTTTTACTCTACTCTTATTGAAAAAGGAAAATAACACACCCCAAAACTAAAATGGTCATAACCTCGCCAATTTTGATCCTAGAGGTATAATTTTTCTACAGAATGCAAGTTTGATATTCCCTACGACTATTTCCGGCGAAAACAGAAATAGTTTATTTTTTCAAACTTTCGAGAAAATCGACTTTGAAGTTTATCCAGATTTTGACGAGGAAAACTGCACTGATTGGCGTTTGCAGGAAGTTGGCGACACTAAAACTGTTCTGGCACCCAGACCGTTGACGATAGGAACTTCAAATTTGGCACAATATAAGTTGATATTGATGTGCACACGCTGTGCAAATGGCAACACTCCATCGTTGATAGTTTTCGAGCTACAGCCTGTCAAAGTTTTTGCTTTTACTCTACTCTTATTGAAAAAGGGAAATAACACACCCCAAAACTAAAATGGTCATAACCTCGCCAATTTTGATCCTAGAGGTATAATTTTTCTACAGAATGCAAGTTTGATATTCCCTACGACTATTTCCGGCGAAAACAGAAATAGTTTATTTTTTCAAACTTTCGAGAAAATCGACTTTGAAGTTTATCCAGATTTTGACGAGGAAAACTGCACTGATTGGCGTTTGCAGGAAGTTGGCGACACTAAAACTGTTCTGGCACCCAGACCGTTGACGATAGGAACTTCAAATTTGGCACAATATAAGTTGATATTGATGTGCACACGCTGTGCAAATGGCAACACTCCATCGTTGATAGTTTTCGAGCTACAGCCTGTCAAAGTTTTTGCTTTTACTCTACTCTTATTGAAAAAGGGAAATAACACACCCCAAAACTAAAATGGTCATAACCTCGCCAATTTTGATCCTAGAGGTATAATTTTTCTACAGAATGCAAGTTTGATATTCCCTACGACTATTTCCGGCGAAAACAGAAATAGTTTATTTTTTCAAACTTTCGAGAAAATCGACTTTGAAGTTTATCCAGATTTTGACGAGGAAAACTGCACTGATTGGCGTTTGCAGGAAGTTGGCGACACTAAAACTGTTCTGGCACCCAGACCGTTGACGATAGGAACTTCAAATTTGGCACAATATAAGTTGATATTGATGTGCACACGCTGTGCAAATGGCAACACTCCATCGTTGATAGTTTTCGAGCTACAGCCTGTCAAAGTTTTTGCTTTTACTCTACTCTTATTGAAAAAGGGAAATAACACACCCCAAAACTAAAATGGTCATAACCTCGCCAATTTTGATCCTAGAGGTATAATTTTTCTACAGAATGCAAGTTTGATATTCCCTACGACTATTTCCGGCGAAAACAGAAATAGTTTATTTTTTCAAACTTTCGAGAAAATCGACTTTGAAGTTTATCCAGATTTTGACGAGGAAAACTGCACTGATTGGCGTTTGCAGGAAGTTGGCGACACCAAAACTGTTCTGGCACCCAGACCGTTGACGATAGGAACTTCAAATTTGGCACAATATAAGTTGATATTGATGTGCACACGCTGTGCAAATGGCAACACTCCATCGTTGATAGTTTTCGAGCTACAGCCTGTCAAAGTTTTTGCTTTTACTCTACTCTTATTGAAAAAGGGAAATAACACACCCCAAAACTAAAATGGTCATAACCTCGCCAATTTTGATCCTAGAGGTATAATTTTTCTACAGAATGCAAGTTTGATATTCCCTACGACTATTTCCGGCGAAAACAGAAATAGTTTATTTTTTCAAACTTTCGAGAAAATCGACTTTGAAGTTTATCCAGATTTTGACGAGGAAAACTGCACTGATTGGCGTTTGCAGGAAGTTGGCGACACTAAAACTGTTCTGGCACCCAGACCGTTGACGATAGGAACTTCAAATTTGGCACAATATAAGTTGATATTGATGTGCACAGGCTGTGCAAATGGCAACACTCCATCGTTGATAGTTTTCGAGCTACAGCCTGTCAAAGTTTTTGCTTTTACTCTACTCTTATTGAAAAAGGGAAATAACACACCCCAAAACTAAAATGGTCATAACCTCGCCAATTTTGATCCTAGAGGTATAATTTTTCTACAGAATGCAAGTTTGATATTCCCTACGACTATTTCCGGCGAAAACAGAAATAGTTTATTTTTTCAAACTTTCGAGAAAATCGACTTTGAAGTTTATCCAGATTTTGACGAGGAAAACTGCACTGATTGGCGTTTGCAGGAAGTTGGCGACACTAAAACTGTTCTGGCACCCAGACCGTTGACGATAGGAACTTCAAATTTGGCACAATATAAGTTGATATTGATGTGCACACGCTGTGCAAATGGCAACACTCCATCGTTGATAGTTTTCGAGCTACAGCCTGTCAAAGTTTTTGCTTTTACTCTACTCTTATTGAAAAAGGGAAATAACACACCCCAAAACTAAAATGGTCATAACCTCGCCAATTTTGATCCTAGAGGTATAATTTTTCTACAGAATGCAAGTTTGATATTCCCTACGACTATTTCCGGCGAAAACAGAAATAGTTTATTTTTTCAAACTTTCGAGAAAATCGACTTTGAAGTTTATCCAGATTTTGACGAGGAAAACTGCACTGATTGGCGTTTGCAGGAAGTTGGCGACACCAAAACTGTTCTGGCACCCAGACCGTTGACGATAGGAACTTCAAATTTGGCACAATATAAGTTGATATTGATGTGCACACGCTGTGCAAATGGCAACACTCCATCGTTGATAGTTTTCGAGCTACAGCCTGTCAAAGTTTTTGCTTTTACTCTACTCTTATTGAAAAAGGGAAATAACACACCCCAAAACTAAAATGGTCATAACCTCGCCAATTTTGATCCTAGAGGTATAATTTTTCTACAGAATGCAAGTTTGATATTCCCTACGACTATTTCCGGCGAAAACAGAAATAGTTTATTTTTTCAAACTTTCGAGAAAATCGACTTTGAAGTTTATCCAGATTTTGACGAGGAAAACTGCACTGATTGGCGTTTGCAGGAAGTTGGCGACACTAAAACTGTTCTGGCACCCAGACCGTTGACGATAGGAACTTCAAATTTGGCACAATATAAGTTGATATTGATGTGCACACGCTGTGCAAATGGCAACACTCCATCGTTGATAGTTTTCGAGCTACAGCCTGTCAAAGTTTTTGCTTTTACTCTACTCTTATTGAAAAAGGGAAATAACACACCCCAAAACTAAAATGGTCATAACCTCGCCAATTTTGATCCTAGAGGTATAATTTTTCTACAGAATGCAAGTTTGATATTCCCTACGACTATTTCCGGCGAAAACAGAAATAGTTTATTTTTTCAAACTTTCGAGAAAATCGACTTTGAAGTTTATCCAGATTTTGACGAGGAAAACTGCACTGATTGGCGTTTGCAGGAAGTTGGCGACACTAAAACTGTTCTGGCACCCAGACCGTTGACGATAGGAACTTCAAATTTGGCACAATATAAGTTGATATTGATGTGCACACGCTGTGCAAATGGCAACACTCCATCGTTGATAGTTTTCGAGCTACAGCCTGTCAAAGTTTTTGCTTTTACTCTACTCTTATTGAAAAAGGGAAATAACACACCCCAAAACTAAAATGGTCATAACCTCGCCAATTTTGATCCTAGAGGTATAATTTTTCTACAGAATGCAAGTTTGATATTCCCTACGACTATTTCCGGCGAAAACAGAAATAGTTTATTTTTTCAAACTTTCGAGAAAATCGACTTTGAAGTTTATCCAGATTTTGACGAGGAAAACTGCACTGATTGGCGTTTGCAGGAAGTTGGCGACACTAAAACTGTTCTGGCACCCAGACCGTTGACGATAGGAACTTCAAATTTGGCACAATATAAGTTGATATTGATGTGCACACGCTGTGCAAATGGCAACACTCCATCGTTGATAGTTTTCGAGCTACAGCCTGTCAAAGTTTTTGCTTTTACTCTACTCTTATTGAAAAAGGGAAATAACACACCCCAAAACTAAAATGGTCATAACCTCGCCAATTTTGATCCTAGAGGTATAATTTTTCTACAGAATGCAAGTTTGATATTCCCTACGACTATTTCCGGCGAAAACAGAAATAGTTTATTTTTTCAAACTTTCGAGAAAATCGACTTTGAAGTTTATCCAGATTTTGACGAGGAAAACTGCACTGATTGGCGTTTGCAGGAAGTTGGCGACACTAAAACTGTTCTGGCACCCAGACCGTTGACGATAGGAACTTCAAATTTGGCACAATATAAGTTGATATTGATGTGCACACGCTGTGCAAATGGCAACACTCCATCGTTGATAGTTTTCGAGCTACAGCCTGTCAAAGTTTTTGCTTTTACTCTACTCTTATTGAAAAAGGGAAATAACACACCCCAAAACTAAAATGGTCATAACCTCGCCAATTTTGATCCTAGAGGTATAATTTTTCTACAGAATGCAAGTTTGATATTCCCTACGACTATTTCCGGCGAAAACAGAAATAGTTTATTTTTTCAAACTTTCGAGAAAATCGACTTTCAAGTTTATCCAGATTTTGACGAGGAAAACTGCACTGATTGGCGTTTGCAGGAAGTTGGCGACACTAAAACTGTTCTGGCACCCAGACCGTTGACGATAGGAACTTCAAATTTGGCACAATATAAGTTGATATTGATGTGCACACGCTGTGCAAATGGCAACACTCCATCGTTGATAGTTTTCGAGCTACAGCCTGTCAAAGTTTTTGCTTTTACTCTACTCTTATTGAAAAAGGGAAATAACACACCCCAAAACTAAAATGGTCATAACCTCGCCAATTTTGATCCTAGAGGTATAATTTTTCTACAGAATGCAAGTTTGATATTCCCTACGACTATTTCCGGCGAAAACAGAAATAGTTTATTTTTTCAAACTTTCGAGAAAATCGACTTTGAAGTTTATCCAGATTTTGACGAGGAAAACTGCACTGATTGGCGTTTGCAGGAAGTTGGCGACACTAAAACAGTTCTGGCACCCAGACCGTTGACGATAGGAACTTCAAATTTGGCACAATATAAGTTGATATTGATGTGCACACGCTGTGCAAATGGCAACACTCCATCGTTGATAGTTTTCGAGCTACAGCCTGTCAAAGTTTTTGCTTTTACTCTACTCTTATTGAAAAAGGGAAATAACACACCCCAAAACTAAAATGGTCATAACCTCGCCAATTTTGATCCTAGAGGTATAATTTTTCTACAGAATGCAAGTTTGATATTCCCTACAACTATTTCCGGCGAAAACAGAAATAGTTTATTTTTTCAAACTTTCGAGAAAATCGACTTTGAAGTTTATCCAGATTTTGACGAGGAAAACTGCACTGATTGGCGTTTGCAGGAAGTTGGCGACACTAAAACTGTTCTGGCACCCAGACCGTAGACGATAGGAACTTCAAATTTGGCACAATATAAGTTGATATTGATGTGCACACGCTGTGCAAATGGCAACACTCCATCGTTGATAGTTTTCGAGCTACAGCCTGTCAAAGTTTTTGCTTTTACTCTACTCTTATTGAAAAAGGGAAATAACACACCCCAAAACTAAAATGGTCATAACCTCGCCAATTTTGATCCTAGAGGTATAATTTTTCTACAGAATGCAAGTTTGATATTCCCTACGACTATTTCCGGCGAAAACAGAAATAGTTTATTTTTTCAAACTTTCGAGAAAATCGACTTTGAAGTTTATCCAGATTTTGACGAGGAAAACTGCACTGATTGGCGTTTGCAGGAAGTTGGCGACACTAAAACTGTTCTGGCACCCAGACCGTTGACGATAGGAACTTCAAATTTGGCACAATATAAGTTGATATTGATGTGCACACGCTGTGCAAATGGCAACACTCCATCGTTGATAGTTTTCGAGCTACAGCCTGTCAAAGTTTTTGCTTTTACTCTACTCTTATTGAAAAAGGGAAATAACACACCCCAAAACTAAAATGGTCATAACCTCGCCAATTTTGATCCTAGAGGTATAATTTTTCTACAGAATGCAAGTTTGATATTCCCTACGACTATTTCCGGCGAAAACAGAAATAGTTTATTTTTTCAAACTTTCGAGAAAATCGACTTTGAAGTTTATCCAGATTTTGACGAGGAAAACTGCACTGATTGGCGTTTGCAGGAAGTTGGCGACACTAAAACTGTTCTGGCACCCAGACCGTTGACGATAGGAACTTCAAATTTGGCACAATATAAGTTGATATTGATGTGCACAGGCTGTGCAAATGGCAACACTCCATCGTTGATAGTTTTCGAGCTACAGCCTGTCAAAGTTTTTGCTTTTACTCTACTCTTATTGAAAAAGGGAAATAACACACCCCAAAACTAAAATGGTCATAACCTCGCCAATTTTGATCCTAGAGGTATAATTTTTCTACAGAATGCAAGTTTGATATTCCCTACGACTATTTCCGGCGAAAACAGAAATAGTTTATTTTTTCAAACTTTCGAGAAAATCGACTTTGAAGTTTATCCAGATTTTGACGAGGAAAACTGCACTGATTGGCGTTTGCAGGAAGTTGGCGACACTAAAACTGTTCTGGCACCCAGACCGTTGACGATAGGAACTTCAAATTTGGCACAATATAAGTTGATATTGATGTGCACACGCTGTGCAAATGGCAACACTCCATCGTTGATAGTTTTCGAGCTACAGCCTGTCAAAGTTTTTGCTTTTACTCTACTCTTATTGAAAAAGGGAAATAACACACCCCAAAACTAAAATGGTCATAACCTCGCCAATTTTGATCCTAGAGGTATAATTTTTCTACAGAATGCAAGTTTGATATTCCCTACGACTATTTCCGGCGAAAACAGAAATAGTTTATTTTTTCAAACTTTCGAGAAAATCGACTTTGAAGTTTATCCAGATTTTGACGAGGAAAACTGCACTGATTGGCGTTTGCAGGAAGTTGGCGACACTAAAACTGTTCTGGCACCCAGACCGTTGACGATAGGAACTTCAAATTTGGCACAATATAAGTTGATATTGATGTGCACAGGCTGTGCAAATGGCAACACTCCATCGTTGATAGTTTTCGAGCTACAGCCTGTCAAAGTTTTTGCTTTTACTCTACTCTTATTGAAAAAGGGAAATAACACACCCCAAAACTAAAATGGTCATAACCTCGCCAATTTTGATCCTAGAGGTATAATTTTTGTACAGAATGCAAGTTTGATATTCCTTACGACTATTTCCGGCGAAAACAGAAATAGTTTATTTTTTCAAACTTTCGAGAAAATCGACTTTGAAGTTTATCCAGATTTTGACGAGGAAAACTGCACTGATTGGCGTTTGCAGGAAGTTGGCGACACTAAAACTGTTCTGGCACCCAGACCGTAGACGATAGGAACTTCAAATTTGGCACAATATAAGTTGATATTGATGTGCACACGCTGTGCAAATGGCAACACTCCATCGTTGATAGTTTTCGAGCTACAGCCTGTCAAAGTTTTTGCTTTTACTCTACTCTTATTGAAAAAGGAAAATAACACACCCCAAAACTAAAATGGTCATAACCTCGCCAATTTTGATCCTAGAGGTATAATTTTTCTACAGAATGCAAGTTTGATATTCCCTACGACTATTTCCGGCGAAAACAGAAATAGTTTATTTTTTCAAACTTTCGAGAAAATCGACTTTGAAGTTTATCCAGATTTTGACGAGGAAAACTGCACTGATTGGCGTTTGCAGGAAGTTGGCGACACTAAAACTGTTCTGGCACCCAGACCGTTGACGATAGGAACTTCAAATTTGGCAC
Organism: Lottia scabra; assembly: GCA_029955415.1. Taxonomy (NCBI): domain Eukaryota; kingdom Metazoa; phylum Mollusca; class Gastropoda; family Lottiidae; genus Lottia; species Lottia scabra. The sequence continues at coordinate 2,282,467 of JARJEI010000021.1, read as the reverse complement.
AATATAAGTTGATATTGATGTGCACACGCTGTGCAAATGGCAACACTCCATCGTTGATAGTTTTCGAGCTACAGCCTGTCAAAGTTTTTGCTTTTACTCTACTCTTATTGAAAAAGGGAAATAACACACCCCCAAACTAAAATGGTCATAACCTCGCCAATTTTGATCCTAGAGGTATAATTTTTCTACAGAATGCAAGTTTGATATTCCCTACGACTATTTCCGGCGAAAACAGAAATAGTTTATTTTTTCAAACTTTCGAGAAAATCGACTTTGAAGTTTATCCAGATTTTGACGAGGAAAACTGCACTGATTGGCGTTTGCAGGAAGTTGGCGACACTAAAACTGTTCTGGCACCCAGACCGTTGACGATAGGAACTTCAAATTTGGCACAATATAAGTTGATATTGATGTGCACACGCTGTGCAAATGGCAACACTCCATCGTTGATAGTTTTCGAGCTACAGCCTGTCAAAGTTTTTGCTTTTACTCTACTCTTATTGAAAAAGGGAAATAACACACCCCAAAACTAAAATGGTCATAACCTCGCCAATTTTGATCCTAGAGGTATAATTTTTCTACAGAATGCAAGTTTGATATTCCCTACGACTATTTCCGGCGAAAACAGAAATAGTTTATTTTTTCAAACTTTCGAGAAAATCGACTTTGAAGTTTATCCAGATTTTGACGAGGAAAACTGCACTGATTGGCGTTTGCAGGAAGTTGGCGACACTAAAACTGTTCTGGCACCCAGACCGTTGACGATAGGAACTTCAAATTTGGCACAATATAAGTTGATATTGATGTGCACACGCTGTGCAAATGGCAACACTCCATCGTTGATAGTTTTCGAGCTACAGCCTGTCAAAGTTTTTGCTTTTACTCTACTCTTATTGAAAAAGGGAAATAACACACCCCAAAACTAAAATGGTCATAACCTCGCCAATTTTGATCCTAGAGGTATAATTTTTCTACAGAATGCAAGTTTGATATTCCCTACGACTATTTCCGGCGAAAACAGAAATAGTTTATTTTTTCAAACTTTCGAGAAAATCGACTTTGAAGTTTATCCAGATTTTGACGAGGAAAACTGCACTGATTGGCGTTTGCAGGAAGTTGGCGACACTAAAACTGTTCTGGCACCCAGACCGTTGACGATAGGAACTTCAAATTTGGCACAATATAAGTTGATATTGATGTGCACACGCTGTGCAAATGGCAACACTCCATCGTTGATAGTTTTCGAGCTACAGCCTGTCAAAGTTTTTGCTTTTACTCTACTCTTATTGAAAAAGGGAAATAACACACCCCAAAACTAAAATGGTCATAACCTCGCCAATTTTGATCCTAGAGGTATAATTTTTGTACAGAATGCAAGTTTGATATTCCTTACGACTATTTCCGGCGAAAACAGAAATAGTTTATTTTTTCAAACTTTCGAGAAAATCGACTTTGAAGTTTATCCAGATTTTGACGAGGAAAACTGCACTGATTGGCGTTTGCAGGAAGTTGGCGACACTAAAACTGTTCTGGCACCCAGACCGTTGACGATAGGAACTTCAAATTTGGCACAATATAAGTTGATATTGATGTGCACACGCTGTGCAAATGGCAACACTCCATCGTTGATAGTTTTCGAGCTACAGCCTGTCAAAGTTTTTGCTTTTACTCTACTCTTATTGAAAAAGGGAAATAACACACCCCAAAACTAAAATGGTCATAACCTCGCCAATTTTGATCCTAGAGGTATAATTTTTCTACAGAATGCAAGTTTGATATTCCCTACGACTATTTCCGGCGAAAACAGAAATAGTTTATTTTTTCAAACTTTCGAGAAAATCGACTTTGAAGTTTATCCAGATTTTGACGAGGAAAACTGCACTGATTGGCGTTTGCAGGAAGTTGGCGACACTAAAACTGTTCTGGCACCCAGACCGTTGACGATAGGAACTTCAAATTTGGCACAATATAAGTTGATATTGATGTGCACACGCTGTGCAAATGGCAACACTCCATCGTTGATAGTTTTCGAGCTACAGCCTGTCAAAGTTTTTGCTTTTACTCTACTCTTATTGAAAAAGGGAAATAACACACCCCAAAACTAAAATGGTCATAACCTCGCCAATTTTGATCCCAGAGGTATAATTTTTCTACAGAATGCAAGTTTGATATTCCCTACGACTATTTCCGGCGAAAACAGAAATAGTTTATTTTTTCAAACTTTCGAGAAAATCGACTTTGAAGTTTATCCAGATTTTGACGAGGAAAACTGCACTGATTGGCGTTTGCAGGAAGTTGGCGACACTAAAACTGTTCTGGCACCCAGACCGTTGACGATAGGAACTTCAAATTTGGCACAATATAAGTTGATATTGATGTGCACACGCTGTGCAAATGGCAACACTCCATCGTTGATAGTTTTCGAGCTACAGCCTGTCAAAGTTTTTGCTTTTACTCTACTCTTATTGAAAAAGGGAAATAACACACCCCAAAACTAAAATGGTCATAACCTCGCCAATTTTGATCCTAGAGGTATAATTTTTCTACAGAATGCAAGTTTGATATTCCCTACGACTATTTCCGGCGAAAACAGAAATAGTTTATTTTTTCAAACTTTCGAGAAAATCGACTTTGAAGTTTATCCAGATTTTGACGAGGAAAACTGCACTGATTGGCGTTTGCAGGAAGTTGGCGACACTAAAACTGTTCTGGCACCCAGACCGTTGACGATAGGAACTTCAAATTTGGCACAATATAAGTTGATATTGATGTGCACACGCTGTGCAAATGGCAACACTCCATCGTTGATAGTTTTCGAGCTACAGCCTGTCAAAGTTTTTGCTTTTACTCTACTCTTATTGAAAAAGGGAAATAACACACCCCAAAACTAAAATGGTCATAACCTCGCCAATTTTGATCCTAGAGGTATAATTTTTCTACAGAATGCAAGTTTGATATTCCCTACAACTATTTCCGGCGAAAACAGAAATAGTTTATTTTTTCAAACTTTCGAGAAAATCGACTTTGAAGTTTATCCAGATTTTGACGAGGAAAACTGCACTGATTGGCGTTTGCAGGAAGTTGGCGACACTAAAACTGTTCTGGCACCCAGACCGTAGACGATAGGAACTTCAAATTTGGCACAATATAAGTTGATATTGATGTGCACACGCTGTGCAAATGGCAACACTCCATCGTTGATAGTTTTCGAGCTACAGCCTGTCAAAGTTTTTGCTTTTACTCTACTCTTATTGAAAAAGGGAAATAACACACCCCAAAACTAAAATGGTCATAACCTCGCCAATTTTGATCCTAGAGGTATAATTTTTCTACAGAATGCAAGTTTGATATTCCCTACGACTATTTCCGGCGAAAACAGAAATAGTTTATTTTTTCAAACTTTCGAGAAAATCGACTTTGAAGTTTATCCAGATTTTGACGAGGAAAACTGCACTGATTGGCGTTTGCAGGAAGTTGGCGACACTAAAACTGTTCTGGCACCCAGACCGTTGACGATAGGAACTTCAAATTTGGCACAATATAAGTTGATATTGATGTGCACACGCTGTGCAAATGGCAACACTCCATCGTTGATAGTTTTCGAGCTACAGCCTGTCAAAGTTTTTGCTTTTACTCTACTCTTATTGAAAAAGGGAAATAACACACCCCAAAACTAAAATGGTCATAACCTCGCCAATTTTGATCCCAGAGGTATAATTTTTCTACAGAATGCAAGTTTGATATTCCCTACGACTATTTCCGGCGAAAACAGAAATAGTTTATTTTTTCAAACTTTCGAGAAAATCGACTTTGAAGTTTATCCAGATTTTGACGAGGAAAACTGCACTGATTGGCGTTTGCAGGAAGTTGGCGACACTAAAACTGTTCTGGCACCCAGACCGTTGACGATAGGAACTTCAAATTTGGCACAATATAAGTTGATATTGATGTGCACACGCTGTGCAAATGGCAACACTCCATCGTTGATAGTTTTCGAGCTACAGCCTGTCAAAGTTTTTGCTTTTACTCTACTCTTATTGAAAAAGGGAAATAACACACCCCAAAACTAAAATGGTCATAACCTCGCCAATTTTGATCCTAGAGGTATAATTTTTCTACAGAATGCAAGTTTGATATTCCCTACGACTATTTCCGGCGAAAACAGAAATAGTTTATTTTTTCAAACTTTCGAGAAAATCGACTTTGAAGTTTATCCAGATTTTGACGAGGAAAACTGCACTGATTGGCGTTTGCAGGAAGTTGGCGACACTAAAACTGTTCTGGCACCCAGACCGTTGACGATAGGAACTTCAAATTTGGCACAATATAAGTTGATATTGATGTGCACACGCTGTGCAAATGGCAACACTCCATCGTTGATAGTTTTCGAGCTACAGCCTGTCAAAGTTTTTGCTTTTACTCTACTCTTATTGAAAAAGGGAAATAACACACCCCAAAACTAAAATGGTCATAACCTCGCCAATTTTGATCCTAGAGGTATAATTTTTCTACAGAATGCAAGTTTGATATTCCCTACAACTATTTCCGGCGAAAACAGAAATAGTTTATTTTTTCAAACTTTCGAGAAAATCGACTTTGAAGTTTATCCAGATTTTGACGAGGAAAACTGCACTGATTGGCGTTTGCAGGAAGTTGGCGACACTAAAACTGTTCTGGCACCCAGACCGTAGACGATAGGAACTTCAAATTTGGCACAATATAAGTTGATATTGATGTGCACACGCTGTGCAAATGGCAACACTCCATCGTTGATAGTTTTCGAGCTACAGCCTGTCAAAGTTTTTGCTTTTACTCTACTCTTATTGAAAAAGGGAAATAACACACCCCAAAACTAAAATGGTCATAACCTCGCCAATTTTGATCCTAGAGGTATAATTTTTCTACAGAATGCAAGTTTGATATTCCCTACGACTATTTCCGGCGAAAACAGAAATAGTTTATTTTTTCAAACTTTCGAGAAAATCGACTTTGAAGTTTATCCAGATTTTGACGAGGAAAACTGCACTGATTGGCGTTTGCAGGAAGTTGGCGACACTAAAACTGTTCTGGCACCCAGACCGTTGACGATAGGAACTTCAAATTTGGCACAATATAAGTTGATATTGATGTGCACACGCTGTGCAAATGGCAACACTCCATCGTTGATAGTTTTCGAGCTACAGCCTGTCAAAGTTTTTGCTTTTACTCTACTCTTATTGAAAAAGGGAAATAACACACCCCAAAACTAAAATGGTCATAACCTCGCCAATTTTGATCCTAGAGGTATAATTTTTCTACAGAATGCAAGTTTGATATTCCCTACGACTATTTCCGGCGAAAACAGAAATAGTTTATTTTTTCAAACTTTCGAGAAAATCGACTTTGAAGTTTATCCAGATTTTGACGAGGAAAACTGCACTGATTGGCGTTTGCAGGAAGTTGGCGACACTAAAACTGTTCTGGCACCCAGACCGTTGACGATAGGAACTTCAAATTTGGCACAATATAAGTTGATATTGATGTGCACAGGCTGTGCAAATGGCAACACTCCATCGTTGATAGTTTTCGAGCTACAGCCTGTCAAAGTTTTTGCTTTTACTCTACTCTTATTGAAAAAGGGAAATAACACACCCCAAAACTAAAATGGTCATAACCTCGCCAATTTTGATCCTAGAGGTATAATTTTTCTACAGAATGCAAGTTTGATATTCCCTACGACTATTTCCGGCGAAAACAGAAATAGTTTATTTTTTCAAACTTTCGAGAAAATCGACTTTGAAGTTTATCCAGATTTTGACGAGGAAAACTGCACTGATTGGCGTTTGCAGGAAGTTGGCGACACTAAAACTGTTCTGGCACCCAGACCGTTGACGATAGGAACTTCAAATTTGGCACAATATAAGTTGATATTGATGTGCACACGCTGTGCAAATGGCAACACTCCATCGTTGATAGTTTTCGAGCTACAGCCTGTCAAAGTTTTTGCTTTTACTCTACTCTTATTGAAAAAGGGAAATAACACACCCCAAAACTAAAATGGTCATAACCTCGCCAATTTTGATCCTAGAGGTATAATTTTTCTACAGAATGCAAGTTTGATATTCCCTACGACTATTTCCGGCGAAAACAGAAATAGTTTATTTTTTCAAACTTTCGAGAAAATCGACTTTGAAGTTTATCCAGATTTTGACGAGGAAAACTGCACTGATTGGCGTTTGCAGGAAGTTGGCGACACTAAAACTGTTCTGGCACCCAGACCGTTGACGATAGGAACTTCAAATTTGGCACAATATAAGTTGATATTGATGTGCACACGCTGTGCAAATGGAAACACTCCATCGTTGATAGTTTTCGAGCTACAGCCTGTCAAAGTTTTTGCTTTTACTCTACTCTTATTGAAAAAGGGAAATAACACACCCCAAAACTAAAATGGTCATAACCTCGCCAATTTTGATCCTAGAGGTATAATTTTTCTACAGAATGCAAGTTTGATATTCCCTACGACTATTTCCGGCGAAAACAGAAATAGTTTATTTTTTCAAACTTTCGAGAAAATCGACTTTGAAGTTTATCCAGATTTTGACGAGGAAAACTGCACTGATTGGCGTTTGCAGGAAGTTGGCGACACTAAAACTGTTCTGGCACCCAGACCGTTGACGATAGGAACTTCAAATTTGGCACAATATAAGTTGATATTGATGTGCACACGCTGTGCAAATGGCAACACTCCATCGTTGATAGTTTTCGAGCTACAGCCTGTCAAAGTTTTTGCTTTTACTCTACTCTTATTGAAAAAGGAAAATAACACACCCCAAAACTAAAATGGTCATAACCTCGCCAATTTTGATCCTAGAGGTATAATTTTTCTACAGAATGCAAGTTTGATATTCCCTACGACTATTTCCGGCGAAAACAGAAATAGTTTATTTTTTCAAACTTTCGAGAAAATCGACTTTGAAGTTTATCCAGATTTTGACGAGGAAAACTGCACTGATTGGCGTTTGCAGGAAGTTGGCGACACTAAAACTGTTCTGGCACCCAGACCGTTGACGATAGGAACTTCAAATTTGGCACAATATAAGTTGATATTGATGTGCACACGCTGTGCAAATGGCAACACTCCATCGTTGATAGTTTTCGAGCTACAGCCTGTCAAAGTTTTTGCTTTTACTCTACTCTTATTGAAAAAGGGAAATAACACACCCCAAAACTAAAATGGTCATAACCTCGCCAATTTTGATCCTAGAGGTATAATTTTTCTACAGAATGCAAGTTTGATATTCCCTACGACTATTTCCGGCGAAAACAGAAATAGTTTATTTTTTCAAACTTTCGAGAAAATCGACTTTGAAGTTTATCCAGATTTTGACGAGGAAAACTGCACTGATTGGCGTTTGCAGGAAGTTGGCGACACTAAAACTGTTCTGGCACCCAGACCGTTGACGATAGGAACTTCAAATTTGGCACAATATAAGTTGATATTGATGTGCACACGCTGTGCAAATGGCAACACTCCATCGTTGATAGTTTTCGAGCTACAGCCTGTCAAAGTTTTTGCTTTTACTCTACTCTTATTGAAAAAGGGAAATAACACACCCCAAAACTAAAATGGTCATAACCTCGCCAATTTTGATCCTAGAGGTATAATTTTTCTACAGAATGCAAGTTTGATATTCCCTACGACTATTTCCGGCGAAAACAGAAATAGTTTATTTTTTCAAACTTTCGAGAAAATCGACTTTGAAGTTTATCCAGATTTTGACGAGGAAAACTGCACTGATTGGCGTTTGCAGGAAGTTGGCGACACTAAAACTGTTCTGGCACCCAGACCGTTGACGATAGGAACTTCAAATTTGGCACAATATAAGTTGATATTGATGTGCACACGCTGTGCAAATGGCAACACTCCATCGTTGATAGTTTTCGAGCTACAGCCTGTCAAAGTTTTTGCTTTTACTCTACTCTTATTGAAAAAGGGAAATAACACACCCCAAAACTAAAATGGTCATAACCTCGCCAATTTTGATCCTAGAGGTATAATTTTTCTACAGAATGCAAGTTTGATATTCCCTACGACTATTTCCGGCGAAAACAGAAATAGTTTATTTTTTCAAACTTTCGAGAAAATCGACATTGAAGTTTATCCAGATTTTGACGAGGAAAACTGCACTGATTGGCGTTTGCAGGAAGTTGGCGACACTAAAACTGTTCTGGCACCCAGACCGTTGACGATAGGAACTTCAAATTTGGCACAATATACGTTGATATTGATGTGCACACGCTGTGCAAATGGCAACACTCCATCGTTGATAGTTTTCGAGCTACAGCCTGTCAAAGTTTTTGCTTTTACTCTACTCTTATTGAAAAAGGGAAATAACACACCCCAAAACTAAAATGGTCATAACCTCGCCAATTTTGATCCTAGAGGTATAATTTTTGTACAGAATGCAAGTTTGATATTCCCTACGACTATTTCCGGCGAAAACAGAAATAGTTTATTTTTTCAAACTTTCGAGAAAATCGACTTTGAAGTTTATCCAGATTTTGACGAGGAAAACTGCACTGATTGGCGTTTGCAGGAAGTTGGCGACACTAAAACTGTTCTGGCACCCAGACCGTTGACGATAGGAACTTCAAATTTGGCACAATATAAGTTGATATTGATGTGCACACGCTGTGCAAATGGCAACACTCCATCGTTGATAGTTTTCGAGCTACAGCCTGTCAAAGTTTTTGCTTTTACTCTACTCTTATTGAAAAAGGGAAATAACACACCCCAAAACTAAAATGGTCATAACCTCGCCAATTTTGATCCCAGAGGTATAATTTTTCTACAGAATGCAAGTTTGATATTCCCTACGACTATTTCCGGCGAAAACAGAAATAGTTTATTTTTTCAAACTTTCGAGAAAATCGACTTTGAAGTTTATCCAGATTTTGACGAGGAAAACTGCACTGATTGGCGTTTGCAGGAAGTTGGCGACACTAAAACTGTTCTGGCACCCAGACCGTTGACGATAGGAACTTCAAATTTGGCACAATATAAGTTGATATTGATGTGCACACGCTGTGCAAATGGCAACACTCCATCGTTGATAGTTTTCGAGCTACAGCCTGTCAAAGTTTTTGCTTTTACTCTACTCTTATTGAAAAAGGGAAATAACACACCCCAAAACTAAAATGGTCATAACCTCGCCAATTTTGATCCTAGAGGTATAATTTTTCTACAGAATGCAAGTTTGATATTCCCTACGACTATTTCCGGCGAAAACAGAAATAGTTTATTTTTTCAAACTTTCGAGAAAATCGACTTTGAAGTTTATCCAGATTTTGACGAGGAAAACTGCACTGATTGGCGTTTGCAGGAAGTTGGCGACACTAAAACTGTTCTGGCACCCAGACCGTTGACGATAGGAACTTCAAATTTGGCACAATATAAGTTGATATTGATGTGCACACGCTGTGCAAATGGCAACACTCCATCGTTGATAGTTTTCGAGCTACAGCCTGTCAAAGTTTTTGCTTTTACTCTACTCTTATTGAAAAAGGGAAATAACACACCCCAAAACTAAAATGGTCATAACCTCGCCAATTTTGATCCTAGAGGTATAATTTTTCTACAGAATGCAAGTTTGATATTCCCTACAACTATTTCCGGCGAAAACAGAAATAGTTTATTTTTTCAAACTTTCGAGAAAATCGACTTTGAAGTTTATCCAGATTTTGACGAGGAAAACTGCACTGATTGGCGTTTGCAGGAAGTTGGCGACACTAAAACTGTTCTGGCACCCAGACCGTAGACGATAGGAACTTCAAATTTGGCACAATATAAGTTGATATTGATGTGCACACGCTGTGCAAATGGCAACACTCCATCGTTGATAGTTTTCGAGCTACAGCCTGTCAAAGTTTTTGCTTTTACTCTACTCTTATTGAAAAAGGGAAATAACACACCCCAAAACTAAAATGGTCATAACCTCGCCAATTTTGATCCTAGAGGTATAATTTTTCTACAGAATGCAAGTTTGATATTCCCTACGACTATTTCCGGCGAAAACAGAAATAGTTTATTTTTTCAAACTTTCGAGAAAATCGACTTTGAAGTTTATCCAGATTTTGACGAGGAAAACTGCACTGATTGGCGTTTGCAGGAAGTTGGCGACACTAAAACTGTTCTGGCACCCAGACCGTTGACGATAGGAACTTCAAATTTGGCACAATATAAGTTGATATTGATGTGCACACGCTGTGCAAATGGCAACACTCCATCGTTGATAGTTTTCGAGCTACAGCCTGTCAAAGTTTTTGCTTTTACTCTACTCTTATTGAAAAAGGGAAATAACACACCCCAAAACTAAAATGGTCATAACCTCGCCAATTTTGATCCTAGAGGTATAATTTTTCTACAGAATGCAAGTTTGATATTCCCTACGACTATTTCCGGCGAAAACAGAAATAGTTTATTTTTTCAAACTTTCGAGAAAATCGACTTTGAAGTTTATCCAGATTTTGACGAGGAAAACTGCACTGATTGGCGTTTGCAGGAAGTTGGCGACACTAAAACTGTTCTGGCACCCAGACCGTTGACGATAGGAACTTCAAATTTGGCACAATATAAATTGATATTGATGTGGACACGCTGTGCAAATGGCAACACTCCATCGTTGATAGTTTTTGAGCTACAGCCTGTCAAAGTTTTTGCTTTTACTCTACTCTTATTGAAAAAGGGAAATAACACACCCCAAAACTAAAATGGTCATAACCTCGCCAATTTTGATCCTAGAGGTATAATTTTTCTACAGAATGCAAGTTTGATATTCCCTACGACTATTTCCGGCGAAAACAGAAATAGTTTATTTTTTCAAACTTTCGAGAAAATCGACTTTGAAGTTTATCCAGATTTTGACGAGGAAAACTGCACTGATTGGCGTTTGCAGGAAGTTGGCGACACTAAAACTGTTCTGGCACCCAGACCGTTGACGATAGGAACTTCAAATTTGGCACAATATAAGTTGATATTGATGTGCACAGGCTGTGCAAATGGCAACACTCCATCGTTGATAGTTTTCGAGCTACAGCCTGTCAAAGTTTTTGCTTTTACTCTACTCTTATTGAAAAAGGGAAATAACACACCCCAAAACTAAAATGGTCATAACCTCGCCAATTTTGATCCTAGAGGTATAATTTTTCTACAGAATGCAAGTTTGATATTCCCTACGACTATTTCCGGCGAAAACAGAAATAGTTTATTTTTTCAAACTTTCGAGAAAATCGACTTTGAAGTTTATCCAGATTTTGACGAGGAAAACTGCACTGATTGGCGTTTGCAGGAAGTTGGCGACACTAAAACTGTTCTGGCACCCAGACCGTTGACGATAGGAACTTCAAATTTGGCACAATATAAGTTGATATTGATGTGCACAGGCTGTGCAAATGGCAACACTCCATCGTTGATAGTTTTCGAGCTACAGCCTGTCAAAGTTTTTGCTTTTACTCTACTCTTATTGAAAAAGGGAAATAACACACCCCAAAACTAAAATGGTCATAACCTCGCCAATTTTGATCCTAGAGGTATAATTTTTCTACAGAATGCAAGTTTGATATTCCCTACGACTATTTCCGGCGAAAACAGAAATAGTTTATTTTTTCAAACTTTCGAGAAAATCGACTTTGAAGTTTATCCAGATTTTGACGAGGAAAACTGCACTGATTGGCGTTTGCAGGAAGTTGGCGACACTAAAACTGTTCTGGCACCCAGACCGTTGACGATAGGAACTTCAAATTTGGCACAATATAAGTTGATATTGATGTGCACACGCTGTGCAAATGGCAACACTCCATCGTTGATAGTTTTCGAGCTACAGCCTGTCAAAGTTTTTGCTTTTACTCTACTCTTATTGAAAAAGGGAAATAACACACCCCAAAACTAAAATGGTCATAACCTCGCCAATTTTGATCCTAGAGGTATAATTTTTCTACAGAATGCAAGTTTGATATTCCCTACGACTATTTCCGGCGAAAACAGAAATAGTTTATTTTTTCAAACTTTCGAGAAAATCGACTTTGAAGTTTATCCAGATTTTGACGAGGAAAACTGCACTGATTGGCGTTTGCAGGAAGTTGGCGACACTAAAACTGTTCTGGCACCCAGACCGTTGACGATAGGAACTTCAAATTTGGCACAATATAAGTTGATATTGATGTGCACACGCTGTGCAAATGGAAACACTCCATCGTTGATAGTTTTCGAGCTACAGCCTGTCAAAGTTTTTGCTTTTACTCTACTCTTATTGAAAAAGGGAAATAACACACCCCAAAACTAAAATGGTCATAACCTCGCCAATTTTGATCCTAGAGGTATAATTTTTCTACAGAATGCAAGTTTGATATTCCCTACGACTATTTCCGGCGAAAACAGAAATAGTTTATTTTTTCAAACTTTCGAGAAAATCGACTTTGAAGTTTATCCAGATTTTGACGAGGAAAACTGCACTGATTGGCGTTTGCAGGAAGTTGGCGACACTAAAACTGTTCTGGCACCCAGACCGTTGACGATAGGAACTTCAAATTTGGCACAATATAAGTTGATATTGATGTGCACACGCTGTGCAAATGGCAACACTCCATCGTTGATAGTTTTCGAGCTACAGCCTGTCAAAGTTTTTGCTTTTACTCTACTCTTATTGAAAAAGGAAAATAACACACCCCAAAACTAAAATGGTCATAACCTCGCCAATTTTGATCCTAGAGGTATAATTTTTCTACAGAATGCAAGTTTGATATTCCCTACGACTATTTCCGGCGAAAACAGAAATAGTTTATTTTTTCAAACTTTCGAGAAAATCGACTTTGAAGTTTATCCAGATTTTGACGAGGAAAACTGCACTGATTGGCGTTTGCAGGAAGTTGGCGACACTAAAACTGTTCTGGCACCCAGACCGTTGACGATAGGAACTTCAAATTTGGCACAATATAAGTTGATATTGATGTGCACACGCTGTGCAAATGGCAACACTCCATCGTTGATAGTTTTCGAGCTACAGCCTGTCAAAGTTTTTGCTTTTACTCTACTCTTATTGAAAAAGGGAAATAACACACCCCAAAACTAAAATGGTCATAACCTCGCCAATTTTGATCCTAGAGGTATAATTTTTCTACAGAATGCAAGTTTGATATTCCCTACGACTATTTCCGGCGAAAACAGAAATAGTTTATTTTTTCAAACTTTCGAGAAAATCGACTTTGAAGTTTATCCAGATTTTGACGAGGAAAACTGCACTGATTGGCGTTTGCAGGAAGTTGGCGACACTAAAACTGTTCTGGCACCCAGACCGTTGACGATAGGAACTTCAAATTTGGCACAATATAAGTTGATATTGATGTGCACACGCTGTGCAAATGGCAACACTCCATCGTTGATAGTTTTCGAGCTACAGCCTGTCAAAGTTTTTGCTTTTACTCTACTCTTATTGAAAAAGGGAAATAACACACCCCAAAACTAAAATGGTCATAACCTCGCCAATTTTGATCCTAGAGGTATAATTTTTCTACAGAATGCAAGTTTGATATTCCCTACGACTATTTCCGGCGAAAACAGAAATAGTTTATTTTTTCAAACTTTCGAGAAAATCGACATTGAAGTTTATCCAGATTTTGACGAGGAAAACTGCACTGATTGGCGTTTGCAGGAAGTTGGCGACACTAAAACTGTTCTGGCACCCAGACCGTTGACGATAGGAACTTCAAATTTGGCACAATATACGTTGATATTGATGTGCACACGCTGTGCAAATGGCAACACTCCATCGTTGATAGTTTTCGAGCTACAGCCTGTCAAAGTTTTTGCTTTTACTCTACTCTTATTGAAAAAGGGAAATAACACACCCCAAAACTAAAATGGTCATAACCTCGCCAATTTTGATCCTAGAGGTATAATTTTTGTACAGAATGCAAGTTTGATATTCCCTACGACTATTTCCGGCGAAAACAGAAATAGTTTATTTTTTCAAACTTTCGAGAAAATCGACTTTGAAGTTTATCCAGATTTTGACGAGGAAAACTGCACTGATTGGCGTTTGCAGGAAGTTGGCGACACTAAAACTGTTCTGGCACCCAGACCGTTGACGATAGGAACTTCAAATTTGGCACAATATAAGTTGATATTGATGTGCACACGCTGTGCAAATGGCAACACTCCATCGTTGATAGTTTTCGAGCTACAGCCTGTCAAAGTTTTTGCTCTTACTCTACTCTTATTGAAAAAGGGAAATAACACACTCCAAAACTAAAATGGTCATAACCTCGCCAATTTTGATCCTAGAGGTATAATTTTTCTACAGAATGCAAGTTTGATATTCCCTACGACTATTTCCGGCGAAAACAGAAATAGTTTATTTTTTCAAACTTTCGAGAAAATCGACATTGAAGTTTATCCAGATTTTGACGAGGAAAACTGCACTGATTGGCGTTTGCAGGAAGTTGGCGACACTAAAACTGTTCTGGCACCCAGACCGTTGACGATAGGAACTTCAAATTTGGCACAATATAAGTTGATATTGATGTGCACACGCTGTGCAAATGGCAACACTCCATCGTTGATAGTTTTCGAGCTACAGCCTGTCAAAGTTTTTGCTTTTACTCTACTCTTATTGAAAAAGGGAAATAACACACCCCAAAACTAAAATGGTCATAACCTCGCCAATTTTGATCCTAGAGGTATAATTTTTGTACAGAATGCAAGTTTGATATTCCCTACGACTATTTCCGGCGAAAACAGAAATAGTTTATTTTTTCAAACTTTCGAGAAAATCGACTTTGAAGTTTATCCAGATTTTGACGAGGAAAACTGCACTGATTGGCGTTTGCAGGAAGTTGGCGACACTAAAACTGTTCTGGCACCCAGACCGTTGACGATAGGAACTTCAAATTTGGCACAATATAAGTTGATATTGATGTGCACACGCTGTGCAAATGGCAACACTCCATCGTTGATAGTTTTCGAGCTACAGCCTGTCAAAGTTTTTGCTTTTACTCTACTCTTATTGAAAAAGGGAAATAACACACCCCAAAACTAAAATGGTCATAACTTCGCCAATTTTTGATCCTAGAGGTATAATTTTTGTACAGAATGCAAGTTTGATATTCCCTACGACTATTTCCGGCGAAAACAGAAATAGTTTATTTTTTCAAACTTTCGAGAAAATCGACTTTGAAGTTTATCCAGATTTTGACGAGGAAAACTGCACTGATTGGCGTTTGCAGGAAGTTGGCGACACTAAAACTGTTCTGGCACCCAGACCGTTGACGATAGGAACTTCAAATTTGGCACAATATAAGTTGATATTGATGTGCACACGCTGTGCAAATGGCAACACTCCATCGTTGATAGTTTTCGAGCTACAGCCTGTCAAAGTTTTTGCTTTTACTCTACTCTTATTGAAAAAGGGAAATAACACACCCCAAAACTAAAATGGTCATAACCTCGCCAATTTTGATCCTAGAGGTATAATTTTTCTACAGAATGCAAGTTTGATATTCCCTACGACTATTTCCGGCGAAAACAGAAATAGTTTATTTTTTCAAACTTTCGAAAAAATCGACTTTGAAGTTTATCCAGATTTTGACGAGGAAAACTGCACTGATTGGCGTTTGCAGGAAGTTGGCGACACTAAAACTGTTCTGGCACCCAGACCGTTGACGATAGGAACTTCAAATTTGGCACAATATACGTTGATATTGATGTGCACACGCTGTGCAAATGGCAACACTCCATCGTTGATAGTTTTCGAGCTACAGCCTGTCAAAGTTTTTGCTTTTACTCTACTCTTATTGAAAAAGGGAAATAACACACCCCAAAACTAAAATGGTCATAACCTCGCCAATTTTGATCCTAGAGGTATAATTTTTGTACAGAATGCAAGTTTGATATTCCCTACGACTATTTCCGGCGAAAACAGAAATAGTTTATTTTTTCAAACTTTCGAGAAAATCGACTTTGAAGTTTATCCAGATTTTGACGAGGAAAACTGCACTGATTGGCGTTTGCAGGAAGTTGGCGACACTAAAACTGTTCTGGCACCCAGACCGTTGACGATAGGAACTTCAAATTTG
This sequence comes from Lottia scabra, assembly GCA_029955415.1. Classification (NCBI taxonomy): domain Eukaryota; kingdom Metazoa; phylum Mollusca; class Gastropoda; family Lottiidae; genus Lottia; species Lottia scabra. Next base: position 2,266,357 of record JARJEI010000021.1, on the reverse strand, counting down.
GCACAATATAAGTTGATATTGATGTGCACACGCTGTGCAAATGGCAACACTCCATCGTTGATAGTTTTCGAGCTACAGCCTGTCAAAGTTTTTGCTCTTACTCTACTCTTATTGAAAAAGGGAAATAACACACTCCAAAACTAAAATGGTCATAACCTCGCCAATTTTGATCCTAGAGGTATAATTTTTCTACAGAATGCAAGTTTGATATTCCCTACGACTATTTCCGGCGAAAACAGAAATAGTTTATTTTTTCAAACTTTCGAGAAAATCGACTTTGAAGTTTATCCAGATTTTGACGAGGAAAACTGCACTGATTGGCGTTTGCAGGAAGTTGGCGACACTAAAACTGTTCTGGCACCCAGACCGTTGACGATAGGAACTTCAAATTTGGCACAATATAAGTTGATATTGATGTGCACACGCTGTGCAAATGGCAACACTCCATCGTTGATAGTTTTCGAGCTACAGCCTGTCAAAGTTTTTGCTTTTACTCTACTCTTATTGAAAAAGGGAAATAACACACCCCAAAACTAAAATGGTCATAACCTCGCCAATTTTGATCCTAGAGGTATAATTTTTGTACAGAATGCAAGTTTGATATTCCCTACGACTATTTCCGGCGAAAACAGAAATAGTTTATTTTTTCAAACTTTCGAGAAAATCGACTTTGAAGTTTATCCAGATTTTGACGAGGAAAACTGCACTGATTGGCGTTTGCAGGAAGTTGGCGACACTAAAACTGTTCTGGCACCCAGACCGTTGACGATAGGAACTTCAAATTTGGCACAATATAAGTTGATATTGATGTGCACACGCTGTGCAAATGGCAACACTCCATCGTTGATAGTTTTCGAGCTACAGCCTGTCAAAGTTTTTGCTTTTACTCTACTCTTATTGAAAAAGGGAAATAACACACCCCAAAACTAAAATGGTCATAACTTCGCCAATTTTTTATCCTAGAGGTATAATTTTTGTACAGAATGCAAGTTTGATATTCCCTACGACTATTTCCGGCGAAAACAGAAATAGTTTATTTTTTCAAACTTTCGAGAAAATCGACTTTGAAGTTTATCCAGATTTTGACGAGGAAAACTGCACTGATTGGCGTTTGCAGGAAGTTGGCGACACTAAAACTGTTCTGGCACCCAGACCGTTGACGATAGGAACTTCAAATTTGGCACAATATAAGTTGATATTGATGTGCACACGCTGTGCAAATGGCAACACTCCATCGTTGATAGTTTTCGAGCTACAGCCTGTCAAAGTTTTTGCTTTTACTCTACTCTTATTGAAAAAGGGAAATAACACACCCCAAAACTAAAATGGTCATAACCTCGCCAATTTTGATCCTAGAGGTATAATTTTTGTACAGAATGCAAGTTTGATATTCCCTACGACTATTTCCGGCGAAAACAGAAATAGTTTATTTTTTCAAACTTTCGAGAAAATCGACTTTGAAGTTTATCCAGATTTTGACGAGGAAAACTGCACTGATTGGCGTTTGCAGGAAGTTGGCGACACTAAAACTGTTCTGGCACCCAGACCGTTGACGATAGGAACTTCAAATTTGGCACAATATAAGTTGATATTGATGTGCACACGCTGTGCAAATGGCAACACTCCATCGTTGATAGTTTTCGAGCTACAGCCTGTCAAAGTTTTTGCTTTTACTCTACTCTTATTGAAAAAGGGAAATAACACACCCCAAAACTAAAATGGTCATAACCTCGCCAATTTTGATCCTAGAGGTATAATTTTTCTACAGAATGCAAGTTTGATATTCCCTACGACTATTTCCGGCTAAAACAGAAATAGTTTATTTTTTCAAACTTTCGAGAAAATCGACTTTGAAGTTTATCCAGATTTTGACGAGGAAAACTGCACTGATTGGCGTTTGCAGGAAGTTGGCGACACTAAAACTGTTCTGGCACCCAGACCTTTGACGATAGGAACTTCAAATTTGGCACAATATAAGTTGATATTGATGTGCACACGCTGTGCAAATGGCAACACTCCATCGTTGATAGTTTTCGAGCTACAGCCTGTCAAAGTTTTTGCTTTTACTCTACTCTTATTGAAAAAGGGAAATAACACACCCCAAAACTAAAATGGTCATAACCTCGCCAATTTTGATCCTAGAGGTATAATTTTTCTACAGAATGCAAGTTTGATATTCCCTACGACTATTTCCGGCGAAAACAGAAATAGTTTATTTTTTCAAACTTTCGAGAAAATCGACTTTGAAGTTTATCCAGATTTTGACGAGGAAAACTGCACTGATTGGCGTTTGCAGGAAGTTGGCGACACTAAAACTGTTCTGGCACCCAGACCGTTGACGATAGGAACTTCAAATTTGGCACAATATAAGTTGATATTGATGTGCACACGCTGTGCAAATGGCAACACTCCATCGTTGATAGTTTTCGAGCTACAGCCTGTCAAAGTTTTTGCTTTTACTCTACTCTTATTGAAAAAGGGAAATAACACACCCCAAAACTAAAATGGTCATAACCTCGCCAATTTTGATCCTAGAGGTATAATTTTTGTACAGAATGCAAGTTTGATATTCCCTACGACTATTTCCGGCGAAAACAGAAATAGTTTATTTTTTCAAACTTTCGAGAAAATCGACTTTGAAGTTTATCCAGATTTTGACGAGGAAAACTGCACTGATTGGCGTTTGCAGGAAGTTGGCGACACTAAAACTGTTCTGGCACCCAGACCGTTGACGATAGGAACTTCAAATTTGGCACAATATAAGTTGATATTGATGTGCACACGCTGTGCAAATGGCAACACTCCATCGTTGATAGTTTTCGAGCTACAGCCTGTCAAAGTTTTTGCTTTTACTCTACTCTTATTGAAAAAGGGAAATAACACACCCCAAAACTAAAATGGTCATAACCTCGCCAATTTTGATCCTAGAGGTATAATTTTTCTACAGAATGCAAGTTTGATATTCCCTACGACTATTTCCGGCGAAAACAGAAATAGTTTATTTTTTCAAACTTTCGAGAAAATCGACTTTGAAGTTTATCCAGATTTTGACGAGGAAAACTGCACTGATTGGCGTTTGCAGGAAGTTGGCGACACTAAAACTGTTCTGGCACCCAGACCGTTGACGATAGGAACTTCAAATTTGGCACAATATAAGTTGATATTGATGTGCACACGCTGTGCAAATGGCAACACTCCATCGTTGATAGTTTTCGAGCTACAGCCTGTCAAAGTTTTTGCTTTTACTCTACTCTTATTGAAAAAGGGAAATAACACACCCCAAAACTAAAATGGTCATAACCTCGCCAATTTTGATCCTAGAGGTATAATTTTTCTACAGAATGCAAGTTTGATATTCCCTACGACTATTTCCGGCTAAAACAGAAATAGTTTATTTTTTCAAACTTTCGAGAAAATCGACTTTGAAGTTTATCCAGATTTTGACGAGGAAAACTGCACTGATTGGCGTTTGCAGGAAGTTGGCGACACTAAAACTGTTCTGGCACCCAGACCTTTGACGATAGGAACTTCAAATTTGGCACAATATAAGTTGATATTGATGTGCACACGCTGTGCAAATGGCAACACTCCATCGTTGATAGTTTTCGAGCTACAGCCTGTCAACGTTTTTGCTTTTACTCTACTCTTATTGAAAAAGGGAAATAACACACCCCAAAACTAAAATGGTCATAACCTCGCCAATTTTGATCCTAGAGGTATAATTTTTCTACAGAATGCAAGTTTGATATTCCCTACGACTATTTCCGGCGAAAACAGAAATAGTTTATTTTTTCAAACTTTCGAGAAAATCGACTTTGAAGTTTATCCAGATTTTGACGAGGAAAACTGCACTGATTGGCGTTTGCAGGAAGTTGGCGACACTAAAACTGTTCTGGCACCCAGACCGTTGACGATAGGAACTTCAAATTTGGCACAATATAAGTTGATATTGATGTGCACACGCTGTGCAAATGGCAACACTCCATCGTTGATAGTTTTCGAGCTACAGCCTGTCAAAGTTTTTGCTTTTACTCTACTCTTATTGAAAAAGGGAAATAACACACCCCAAAACTAAAATGGTCATAACCTCGCCAATTTTGATCCTAGAGGTATAATTTTTGTACAGAATGCAAGTTTGATATTCCCTACGACTATTTCCGGCGAAAACAGAAATAGTTTATTTTTTCAAACTTTCGAGAAAATCGACTTTGAAGTTTATCCAGATTTTGACGAGGAAAACTGCACTGATTGGCGTTTGCAGGAAGTTGGCGACACTAAAACTGTTCTGGCACCCAGACCGTTGACGATAGGAACTTCAAATTTGGCACAATATAAGTTGATATTGATGTGCACACGCTGTGCAAATGGCAACACTCCATCGTTGATAGTTTTCGAGCTACAGCCTGTCAAAGTTTTTGCTTTTACTCTACTCTTATTGAAAAAGGGAAATAACACACCCCAAAACTAAAATGGTCATAACCTCGCCAATTTTGATCCTAGAGGTATAATTTTTCTACAGAATGCAAGTTTGATATTCCCTACGACTATTTCCGGCGAAAACAGAAATAGTTTATTTTTTCAAACTTTCGAGAAAATCGACTTTGAAGTTTATCCAGATTTTGACGAGGAAAACTGCACTGATTGGCGTTTGCAGGAAGTTGGCGACACTAAAACTGTTCTGGCACCCAGACCGTTGACGATAGGAACTTCAAATTTGGCACAATATAAGTTGATATTGATGTGCACACGCTGTGCAAATGGCAACACTCCATCGTTGATAGTTTTCGAGCTACAGCCTGTCAAAGTTTTTGCTTTTACTCTACTCTTATTGAAAAAGGGAAATAACACACCCCAAAACTAAAATGGTCATAACCTCGCCAATTTTGATCCTAGAGGTATAATTTTTCTACAGAATGCAAGTTTGGTATTCCCTACGACTATTTCCGGCGAAAACAGAAATAGTTTATTTTTTCAAACTTTCGAGAAAATCGACTTTGAAGTTTATCCAGATTTTGACGAGGAAAACTGCACTGATTGGCGTTTGCAGGAAGTTGGCGACACTAAAACTGTTCTGGCACCCAGACCGTTGACGATAGGAACTTCAAATTTGGCACAATATAAGTTGATATTGATGTGCACACGCTGTGCAAATGGCAACACTCCATCGTTGATAGTTTTCGAGTTACAGCCTGTCAAAGTTTTTGCTTTTACTCTACTCTTATTGAAAAAGGTAAATAACACACCCCAAAACTAAAATGGTCATAACCTCGCCAATTTTGATCCTAGAGGTATAATTTTTGTACAGAATGCAAGTTTGATATTCCCTACGACTATTTCCGGCGAAAACAGAAATAGTTTATTTTTTCAAACTTTCGAGAAAATCGACTTTGAAGTTTATCCAGATTTTGACGAGGAAAACTGCACTGATTGGCGTTTGCAGGAAGTTGGCGACACTAAAACTGTTCTGGCACCCAGACCGTTGACGATAGGAACTTCAAATTTGGCACAATATAAGTTGATATTGATGTGCACACGCTGTGCAAATGGCAACACTCCATCGTTGATAGTTTTCGAGCTACAGCCTGTCAAAGTTTTTGCTTTTACTCTACTCTTATTGAAAAAGGTAAATAACACACCCCAAAACTAAAATGGTCATAACCTCGCCAATTTTGATCCTAGAGGTATAATTTTTGTACAGAATGCAAGTTTGATATTCCCTACGACTATTTCCGGCGAAAACAGAAATAGTTTATTTTTTCAAACTTTCGAGAAAATCGACTTTGAAGTTTATCCAGATTTTGACGAGGAAAACTGCACTGATTGGCGTTTGCAGGAAGTTGGCGACACTAAAACTGTTCTGGCACCCAGACCGTTGACGATAGGAACTTCAAATTTGGCACAATATAAGTTGATATTGATGTGCACACGCTGTGCAAATGGCAACACTCCATCGTTGATAGTTTTCGAGCTACAGCCTGTCAAAGTTTTTGCTTTTACTCTACTCTTATTGAAAAAGGGAAATAACACACCCCAAAACTAAAATGGTCATAACCTCGCCAATTTTGATCCTAGAGGTATAATTTTTGTACAGAATGCAAGTTTGATATTCCCTACGACTATTTCCGGCGAAAACAGAAATAGTTTATTTTTTCAAACTTTCGAGAAAATCGACTTTGAAGTTTATCCAGATTTTGACGAGGAAAACTGCACTGATTGGCGTTTGCAGGAAGTTGGCGACACTAAAACTGTTCTGGCACCCAGACCGTTGACGATAGGAACTTCAAATTTGGCACAATATAAGTTGATATTGATGTGCACACGCTGTGCAAATGGCAACACTCCATCGTTGATAGTTTTCGAGCTACAGCCTGTCAAAGTTTTTGCTTTTACTCTACTCTTATTGAAAAAGGTAAATAACACACCCCAAAACTAAAATGGTCATAACCTCGCCAATTTTGATCCTAGAGGTATAATTTTTCTACAGAATGCAAGTTTGATATTCCCTACGACTATTTCCGGCGAAAACAGAAATAGTTTATTTTTTCAAACTTTCGAGAAAATCGACTTTGAAGTTTATCCAGATTTTGACGAGGAAAACTGCACTGATTGGCGTTTGCAGGAAGTTGGCGACACTAAAACTGTTCTGGCACCCAGACCGTTGACGATAGGAACTTCAAATTTGGCACAATATAAGTTGATATTGATGTGCACACGCTGTGCAAATGGCAACACTCCATCGTTGATAGTTTTCGAGCTACAGCCTGTCAAAGTTTTTGCTTTTACTCTACTCTTATTGAAAAAGGGAAATAACACACCCCAAAACTAAAATGGTCATAACCTCGCCAATTTTGATCCTAGAGGTATAATTTTTCTACAGAATGCAAGTTTGATATTCCCTACGACTATTTCCGGCGAAAACAGAAATAGTTTATTTTTTCAAACTTTCGAGAAAATCGACTTTGAAGTTTATCCAGATTTTGACGAGGAAAACTGCACTGATTGGCGTTTGCAGGAAGTTGGCGACACTAAAACTGTTCTGGCACCCAGACCGTTGACGATAGGAACTTCAAATTTGGCACAATATAAGTTGATATTGATGTGCACACGCTGTGCAAATGGCAACACTCCATCGTTGATAGTTTTCGAGCTACAGCCTGTCAAAGTTTTTGCTTTTACTCTACTCTTATTGAAAAAGGGAAATAACACACCCCAAAACTAAAATGGTCATAACCTCGCCAATTTTGATCCTAGAGGTATAATTTTTGTACAGAATGCAAGTTTGATATTCCCTACGACTATTTCTGGCGAAAACAGAAATAGTTTATTTTTTCAAACTTTCGAGAAAATCGACTTTGAAGTTTATCCAGATTTTGACGAGGAAAACTGCACTGATTGGCGTTTGCAGGAAGTTGGCGACACTAAAACTGTTCTGGCACCCAGACCGTTGACGATAGGAACTTCAAATTTGGCACAATATAAGTTGATATTGATGTGCACACGCTGTGCAAATGGCAACACTCCATCGTTGATAGTTTTCGAGCTACAGCCTGTCAAAGTTTTTGCTTTTACTCTACTCTTATTGAAAAAGGGAAATAACACACCCCAAAACTAAAATGGTCATAACCTCGCCAATTTTGATCCTAGAGGTATAATTTTTGTACAGAATGCAAGTTTGATATTCCCTACGACTATTTCCGGCGAAAACAGAAATAGTTTATTTTTTCAAACTTTCGAGAAAATCGACTTTGAAGTTTATCCAGATTTTGACGAGGAAAACTGCACTGATTGGCGTTTGCAGGAAGTTGGCGACACTAAAACTGTTCTGGCACCCAGACCGTTGACGATAGGAACTTCAAATTTGGCACAATATAAGTTGATATTGATGTGCACACGCTGTGCAAATGGCAACACTCCATCGTTGATAGTTTTCGAGCTACAGCCTGTCAAAGTTTTTGCTTTTACTCTACTCTTATTGAAAAAGGGAAATAACACACCCCAAAACTAAAATGGTCATAACCTCGCCAATTTTGATCCTAGAGGTATAATTTTTCTACAGAATGCAAGTTTGATATTCCCTACGACTATTTCCGGCTAAAACAGAAATAGTTTATTTTTTCAAACTTTCGAGAAAATCGACTTTGAAGTTTATCCAGATTTTGACGAGGAAAACTGCACTGATTGGCGTTTGCAGGAAGTTGGCGACACTAAAACTGTTCTGGCACCCAGACCTTTGACGATAGGAACTTCAAATTTGGCACAATATAAGTTGATATTGATGTGCACACGCTGTGCAAATGGCAACACTCCATCGTTGATAGTTTTCGAGCTACAGCCTGTCAAAGTTTTTGCTTTTACTCTACTCTTATTGAAAAAGGGAAATAACACACCCCAAAACTAAAATGGTCATAACCTCGCCAATTTTGATCCTAGAGGTATAATTTTTCTACAGAATGCAAGTTTGATATTCCCTACGACTATTTCCGGCGAAAACAGAAATAGTTTATTTTTTCAAACTTTCGAGAAAATCGACTTTGAAGTTTATCCAGATTTTGACGAGGAAAACTGCACTGATTGGCGTTTGCAGGAAGTTGGCGACACTAAAACTGTTCTGGCACCCAGACCGTTGACGATAGGAACTTCAAATTTGGCACAATATAAGTTGATATTGATGTGCACACGCTGTGCAAATGGCAACACTCCATCGTTGATAGTTTTCGAGCTACAGCCTGTCAAAGTTTTTGCTTTTACTCTACTCTTATTGAAAAAGGGAAATAACACACCCCAAAACTAAAATGGTCATAACCTCGCCAATTTTGATCCTAGAGGTATAATTTTTGTACAGAATGCAAGTTTGATATTCCCTACGACTATTTCCGGCGAAAACAGAAATAGTTTATTTTTTCAAACTTTCGAGAAAATCGACTTTGAAGTTTATCCAGATTTTGACGAGGAAAACTGCACTGATTGGCGTTTGCAGGAAGTTGGCGACACTAAAACTGTTCTGGCACCCAGACCGTTGACGATAGGAACTTCAAATTTGGCACAATATAAGTTGATATTGATGTGCACACGCTGTGCAAATGGCAACACTCCATCGTTGATAGTTTTCGAGCTACAGCCTGTCAAAGTTTTTGCTTTTACTCTACTCTTATTGAAAAAGGGAAATAACACACCCCAAAACTAAAATGGTCATAACCTCGCCAATTTTGATCCTAGAGGTATAATTTTTGTACAGAATGCAAGTTTGATATTCCCTACGACTATTTCCGGCGAAAACAGAAATAGTTTATTTTTTCAAACTTTCGAGAAAATCGACTTTGAAGTTTATCCAGATTTTGACGAGGAAAACTGCACTGATTGGCGTTTGCAGGAAGTTGGCGACACTAAAACTGTTCTGGCACCCAGACCGTTGACGATAGGAACTTCAAATTTGGCACAATATAAGTTGATATTGATGTGCACACGCTGTGCAAATGGCAACACTCCATCGTTGATAGTTTTCGAGCTACAGCCTGTCAAAGTTTTTGCTTTTACTCTACTCTTATTGAAAAAGGGAAATAACACACCCCAAAACTAAAATGGTCATAACCTCGCCAATTTTGATCCTAGAGGTATAATTTTTGTACAGAATGCAAGTTTGATATTCCCTACGACTATTTCCGGCGAAAACAGAAATAGTTTATTTTTTCAAACTTTCGAGAAAATCGACTTTGAAGTTTATCCAGATTTTGACGAGGAAAACTGCACTGATTGGCGTTTGCAGGAAGTTGGCGACACTAAAACTGTTCTGGCACCCAGACCGTTGACGATAGGAACTTCAAATTTGGCACAATATAAGTTGATATTGATGTGCACACGCTGTGCAAATGGCAACACTCCATCGTTGATAGTTTTCGAGCTACAGCCTGTCAAAGTTTTTGCTTTTACTCTACTCTTATTGAAAAAGGGAAATAACACACCCCAAAACTAAAATGGTCATAACCTCGCCAATTTTGATCCTAGAGGTATAATTTTTGTACAGAATGCAAGTTTGATATTCCCTACGACTATTTCCGGCGAAAACAGAAATAGTTTATTTTTTCAAACTTTCGAGAAAATCGACTTTGAAGTTTATCCAGATTTTGACGAGGAAAACTGCACTGATTGGCGTTTGCAGGAAGTTGGCGACACTAAAACTGTTCTGGCACCCAGACCGTTGACGATAGGAACTTCAAATTTGGCACAATATAAGTTGATATTGATGTGCACACGCTGTGCAAATGGCAACACTCCATCGTTGATAGTTTTCGAGCTACAGCCTGTCAAAGTTTTTGCTTTTACTCTACTCTTATTGAAAAAGGTAAATAACACACCCCAAAACTAAAATGGTCATAACCTCGCCAATTTTGATCCTAGAGGTATAATTTTTGTACAGAATGCAAGTTTGATATTCCCTACGACTATTTCCGGCGAAAACAGAAATAGTTTATTTTTTCAAACTTTCGAGAAAATCGACTTTGAAGTTTATCCAGATTTTGACGAGGAAAACTGCACTGATTGGCGTTTGCAGGAAGTTGGCGACACTAAAACTGTTCTGGCACCCAGACCGTTGACGATAGGAACTTCAAATTTGGCACAATATAAGTTGATATTGATGTGCACACGCTGTGCAAATGGCAACACTCCATCGTTGATAGTTTTCGAGCTACAGCCTGTCAAAGTTTTTGCTTTTACTCTACTCTTATTGAAAAAGGGAAATAACACACCCCAAAACTAAAATGGTCATAACCTCGCCAATTTTGATCCTAGAGGTATAATTTTTGTACAGAATGCAAGTTTGATATTCCCTACGACTATTTCCGGCGAAAACAGAAATAGTTTATTTTTTCAAACTTTCGAGAAAATCGACTTTGAAGTTTATCCAGATTTTGACGAGGAAAACTGCACTGATTGGCGTTTGCAGGAAGTTGGCGACACTAAAACTGTTCTGGCACCCAGACCGTTGACGATAGGAACTTCAAATTTGGCACAATATAAGTTGATATTGATGTGCACACGCTGTGCAAATGGCAACACTCCATCGTTGATAGTTTTCGAGCTACAGCCTGTCAAAGTTTTTGCTTTTACTCTACTCTTATTGAAAAAGGTAAATAACACACCCCAAAACTAAAATGGTCATAACCTCGCCAATTTTGATCCTAGAGGTATAATTTTTCTACAGAATGCAAGTTTGATATTCCCTACGACTATTTCCGGCGAAAACAGAAATAGTTTATTTTTTCAAACTTTCGAGAAAATCGACTTTGAAGTTTATCCAGATTTTGACGAGGAAAACTGCACTGATTGGCGTTTGCAGGAAGTTGGCGACACTAAAACTGTTCTGGCACCCAGACCGTTGACGATAGGAACTTCAAATTTGGCACAATATAAGTTGATATTGATGTGCACACGCTGTGCAAATGGCAACACTCCATCGTTGATAGTTTTCGAGCTACAGCCTGTCAAAGTTTTTGCTTTTACTCTACTCTTATTGAAAAAGGGAAATAACACACCCCAAAACTAAAATGGTCATAACCTCGCCAATTTTGATCCTAGAGGTATAATTTTTCTACAGAATGCAAGTTTGATATTCCCTACGACTATTTCCGGCGAAAACAGAAATAGTTTATTTTTTCAAACTTTCGAGAAAATCGACTTTGAAGTTTATCCAGATTTTGACGAGGAAAACTGCACTGATTGGCGTTTGCAGGAAGTTGGCGACACTAAAACTGTTCTGGCACCCAGACCGTTGACGATAGGAACTTCAAATTTGGCACAATATAAGTTGATATTGATGTGCACACGCTGTGCAAATGGCAACACTCCATCGTTGATAGTTTTCGAGCTACAGCCTGTTAAAGTTTTTGCTTTTACTCTACTCTTATTGAAAAAGGGAAATAACACACCCCAAAACTAAAATGGTCATAACCTCGCCAATTTTGATCCTAGAGGTATAATTTTTCTACAGAATGCAAGTTTGATATTCCCTACGACTATTTCCGGCGAAAACAGAAATAGTTTATTTTTTCAAACTTTCGAGAAAATCGACTTTGAAGTTTATCCAGATTTTGACGAGGAAAACTGCACTGATTGGCGTTTGCAGGAAGTTGGCGACACTAAAACTGTTCTGGCACCCAGACCGTTGACGATAGGAACTTCAAATTTGGCACAATATAAGTTGATATTGATGTGCACACGCTGTGCAAATGGCAACACTCCATCGTTGATAGTTTTTTGAGCTACAGCCTGTCAAAGTTTTTGCTTTTACTCTACTCTTATTGAAAAAGGGAAATAACACACCCCAAAACTAAAATGGTCATAACCTCGCCAATTTTGATCCTAGAGGTATAATTTTTCTACAGAATGCAAGTTTGATATTCCCTACGACTATTTCCGGCGAAAACAGAAATAGTTTATTTTTTCAAACTTTCGAGAAAATCGACTTTGAAGTTTATCCAGATTTTGACGAGGAAAACTGCACTGATTGGCGTTTGCAGGAAGTTGGCGACACTAAAACTGTTCTGGCACCCAGACCGTTGACGATAGGAACTTCAAATTTGGCACAATATAAGTTGATATTGATGTGCACACGCTGTGCAAATGACAACACTCCATCTTTGATAGTTTTCGAGCTACAGCCTGTCAAAGTTTTTGCTTTTACTCTACTCTTATTGAAAAAGGGAAATAACACACCCCAAAACTAAAATGGTCATAACCTCGCCAATTTTGATCCTAGAGGTATAATTTTTGTACAGAATGCAAGTTTGATATTCCCTACGACTATTTCCGGCGAAAACAGAAATAGTTTATTTTTTCAAACTTTCGAGAAAATCGACTTTGAAGTTTATCCAGATTTTGACGAGGAAAACTGCACTGATTGGCGTTTGCAGGAAGTTGGCGACACTAAAACTGTTCTGGCACCCAGACCGTTGACGATAGGAACTTCAAATTTGGCACAATATAAGTTGATATTGATGTGCACACGCTGTGCAAATGGCAACACTCCATCGTTGATAGTTTTCGAGCTACAGCCTGTCAAAGTTTTTGCTTTTACTCTACTCTTATTGAAAAAGGGAAATAACACACCCCAAAACTAAAATGGTCATAATCTCGCCAATTTTGATCCTAGATTTATAATTTTTGTACAGAATGCAAGTTTGATATTCCCTACGACTATTTCCGGCGAAAACAGAAATAGTTTATTTTTTCAAACTTTCGAGAAAATCGACTTTGAAGTTTATCCAGATTTTGACGAGGAAAACTGCACTGATTGGCGTTTGCAGGAAGTTGGCGACACTAAAACTGTTCTGGCACCCAGACCGTTGACGTTAGGAACTTCAAATTTGGCACAATATAAGTTGATATTGATGTGCACACGCTGTGCAAATGGCAACACTCCATCGTTGATAGTTTTCGAGCTACAGCCTGTCAAAGTTTTTGCTTTTACTCTACTCTTATTGAAAAAGGGAAATAACACACCCCAAAACCAAAATGGTCATAACCTCGCCAATTTTGATCCTAGAGGTATAATTTTTGTACAGAATGCAAGTTTGATATTCCCTACGACTATTTCCGGCGAAAACAGAAATAGTTTATTTTTTCAAACTTTCGAGAAAATCGACTTTGAAGTTTATCCAGATTTTGACGAGGAAAACTGCACTGATTGGCGTTTGCAGGAAGTTGGCGACACTAAAACTGTTCTGGCACCCAGACCGTTGACGATAGGAACTTCAAATTTGGCACAATATAAGTTGATATTGATGTGCACACGCTGTGCAAATGGCAACACTCCATCGTTGATAGTTTTCGAGCTACAGCCTGTCAAAGTTTTTGCTTTTACTCTACTCTTATTGAAAAAGGGAAATAACACACCCCAAAACTAAAATGGTCATAACCTCGCCAATTTTGATCCTAGAGGTATAATTTTTGTACAGAATGCAAGTTTGATATTCCCTACGACTATTTCCGGCGAAAACAGAAATAGTTTATTTTTTCAAACTTTCGAGAAAATCGACTTTGAAGTTTATCCAGATTTTGACGAGGAAAACTGCACTGATTGGCGTTTGCAGGAAGTTGGCGACACTAAAACTGTTCTGGCACCCAGACCGTTGACGATAGGAACTTCAAATTTGGCACAATATAAGTTGATATTGATGTGCACACGCTGTGCAAATGGCAACACTCCATCGTTGATAGTTTTCGAGCTACAGCCTGTCAAAGTTTTTGCTTTTACTCTACTCTTATTGAAAAAGGGAAATAACACACCCCAAAACTAAAATGGTCATAACCTCGCCAATTTTGATCCTAGAGGTATAATTTTTCTACAGAATGCAAGTTTGATATTCCCTACGACTATTTCCGGCGAAAACAGAAATAGTTTATTTTTTCAAACTTTCGAGAAAATCGACTTTGAAGTTTATCCAGATTTTGACGAGGAAAACTGCACTGATTGGCGTTTGCAGGAAGTTGGCGACACTAAAACTGTTCTGGCACCCATACCGTTGACGATAGGAACTTCAAATTTGGCACAATATAAGTTGATATTGATGTGCACACGCTGTGCAAATGGCAACACTCCATCGTTGATAGTTTTCGAGCTACAGCCTGTCAAAGTTTTTGCTTTTACTCTACTCTTATTGAAAAAGGGAAATAACACACCCCAAAACTAAAATGGTCATAACCTCGCCAATTTTGATCCTAGAGGTATAATTTTTCTACAGAATGCAAGTTTGATATTCCCTACGACTATTTCCGGCGAAAACAGAAATAGTTTATTTTTTCAAACTTTCGAGAAAATCGACTTTGAAGTTTATCCAGATTTTGACGAGGAAAACTGCACTGATTGGCGTTTGCAGGAAGTTGGCGACACTAAAACTGTTCTGGCACCCAGACCGTTGACGTTAGGAACTTCAAATTTGGCACAATATAAGTTGATATTGATGTGCACACGCTGTGCAAATGGCAACACTCCATCGTTGATAGTTTTCGAGCTACAGCCTGTCAAAGTTTTTGCTTTTACTCTACTCTTATTGAAAAAGGGAAATAACACACCCCAAAACCAAAATGGTCATAACCTCGCCAATTTTGATCCTAGAGGTATAATTTTTGTACAGAATGCAAGTTTGATATTCCCTACGACTATTTCCGGCGAAAACAGAAATAGTTTATTTTTTCAAACTTTCGAGAAAATCGACTTTGAAGTTTATCCAGATTTTGACGAGGAAAACTGCACTGATTGGCGTTTGCAGGAAGTTGGCGACACTAAAACTGTTCTGGCACCCAGACCGTTGACGATAGGAACTTCAAATTTGGCACAATATAAGTTGATATTGATGTGCACACGCTGTGCAAATGGCAACACTCCATCGTTGATAGTTTTCGAGCTACAGCCTGTCAAAGTTTTTGCTTTTACTCTACTCTTATTGAAAAAGGGAAATAACACACCCCAAAACTAAAATGGTCATAACCTCGCCAATTTTGATCCTAGAGGTATAATTTTTGTACAGAATGCAAGTTTGATATTCCCTACGACTATTTCCGGCGAAAACAGAAATAGTTTATTTTTTCAAACTTTCGAGAAAATCGACTTTGAAGTTTATCCAGATTTTGACGAGGAAAACTGCACTGATTGGCGTTTGCAGGAAGTTGGCGACACTAAAACTGTTCTGGCACCCAGACCGTTGACGATAGGAACTTCAAATTTGGCACAATATAAGTTGATATTGATGTGCACACGCTGTGCAAATGGCAACACTCCATCGTTGATAGTTTTCGAGCTACAGCCTGTCAAAGTTTTTGCTTTTACTCTACTCTTATTGAAAAAGGGAAATAACACACCCCAAAACTAAAATGGTCATAACCTCGCCAATTTTGATCCTAGAGGTATAATTTTTCTACAGAATGCAAGTTTGATATTCCCTACGACTATTTCCGGCGAAAACAGAAATAGTTTATTTTTTCAAACTTTCGAGAAAATCGACTTTGAAGTTTATCCAGATTTTGACGAGGAAAACTGCACTGATTGGCGTTTGCAGGAAGTTGGCGACACTAAAACTGTTCTGGCACCCAGACCGTTGACGATAGGAACTTCAAATTTGGCACAATATAAGTTGATATTGATGTGCACACGCTGTGCAAATGGCAACACTCCATCGTTGATAGTTTTCGAGCTACAGCCTGTCAAAGTTTTTGCTTTTACTCTACTCTTATTGAAAAAGGGAAATAACACACCCCAAAACTAAAATGGTCATAACCTCGCCAATTTTGATCCTAGAGGTATAATTTTTCTACAGAATGCAAGTTTGATATTCCCTACGACTATTTCCGGCGAAAACAGAAATAGTTTATTTTTTCAAACTTTCGAGAAAATCGACTTTGAAGTTTATCCAGATTTTGACGAGGAAAACTGCACTGATTGGCGTTTGCAGGAAGTTGGCGACACTAAAACTGTTCTGGCACCCAGACCGTTGACGATAGGAACTTCAAATTTGGCACAATATAAGTTGATATTGATGTGCACACGCTGTGCAAATGGCAACACTCCATCGTTGATAGTTTTCGAGCTACAGCCTGTCAAAGTTTTTGCTTTTACTCTACTCTTATTGAAAAAGGAAAATAACACACCCCAAAACTAAAATGGTCATAACCTCGCCAATTTTGATCCTAGAGGTATAATTTTTCTACAGAATGCAAGTTTGATATTCCCTACGACTATTTCCGGCGAAAACAGAAATAGTTTATTTTTTCAAACTTTCGAGAAAATCGACTTTGAAGTTTATCCAGATTTTGACGAGGAAAACTGCACTGATTGGCGTTTGCAGGAAGTTGGCGACACTAAAACTGTTCTGGCACCCAGACCGTTGACGATAGGAACTTCAAATTTGGCACAATATAAGTTGATATTGATGTGCACACGCTGTGCAAATGGCAACACTCCATCGTTGATAGTTTTCGAGCTACAGCCTGTCAAAGTTTTTGCTTTTACTCTACTCTTATTGAAAAAGGGAAATAACACACCCCAAAACTAAAATGGTCATAACCTCGCCAATTTTGATCCTAGAGGTATAATTTTTCTACAGAATGCAAGTTTGATATTCCCTACGACTATTTCCGGCGAAAACAGAAATAGTTTATTTTTTCAAACTTTCGAGAAAATCGACTTTGAAGTTTATCCAGATTTTGACGAGGAAAACTGCACTGATTGGCGTTTGCAGGAAGTTGGCGACACTAAAACTGTTCTGGCACCCAGACCGTTGACGATAGGAACTTCAAATTTGGCACAATATAAGTTGATATTGATGTGCACACGCTGTGCAAATGGCAACACTCCATCGTTGATAGTTTTCGAGCTACAGCCTGTCAAAGTTTTTGCTTTTACTCTACTCTTATTGAAAAAGGGAAATAACACACCCCAAAACTAAAATGGTCATAACCTCGCCAATTTTGATCCTAGAGGTATAATTTTTCTACAGAATGCAAGTTTGATATTCCCTACGACTATTTCCGGCGAAAACAGAAATAGTTTATTTTTTCAAACTTTCGAGAAAATCGACTTTGAAGTTTATCCAGATTTTGACGAGGAAAACTGCACTGATTGGCGTTTGCAGGAAGTTGGCGACACTAAAACTGTTCTGGCACCCAGACCGTTGACGATAGGAACTTCAAATTTAACACAATATAAGTTGATATTGATGTGCACACGCTGTGCAAATGGCAACACTCCATCGTTGATAGTTTTCGAGCTACAGCCTGTCAAAGTTTTTGCTTTTACTCTACTCTTATTGAAAAAGGGAAATAACACACCCCAAAACTAAAATGGTCATAACCTCGCCAATTTTGATCCTAGAGGTATAATTTTTGTACAGAATGCAAGTTTGATATTCCCTACGACTATTTCCGGCGAAAACAGAAATAGTTTATTTTTTCAAACTTTCGAGAAAATCGACTTTGAAGTTTATCCAGATTTTGACGAGGAAAACTGCACTGATTGGCGTTTGCAGGAAGTTGGCGACACTAAAACTGTTCTGGCACCCAGACCGTTGACGATAGGAACTTCAAATTTGGCACAATATAAGTTGATATTGATGTGCACACGCTGTGCAAATGGCAACACTCCATCGTTGATAGTTTTCGAGCTACAGCCTGTCAAAGTTTTTGCTTTTACTCTACTCTTATTGAAAAAGGGAAATAACACACCCCAAAACTAAAATGGTCATAACCTCGCCAATTTTGATCCTAGAGGTATAATTTTTCTACAGAATGCAAGTTTGATATTCCCTACGACTATTTCCGGCGAAAACAGAAATAGTTTATTTTTTCAAACTTTCGAGAAAATCGACTTTGAAGTTTATCCAGATTTTGACGAGGAAAACTGCACTGATTGGCGTTTGCAGGAAGTTGGCGACACTAAAACTGTTCTGGCACCCATACCGTTGACGATAGGAACTTCAAATTTGGCACAATATAAGTTGATATTGATGTGCACACGCTGTGCAAATGGCAACACTCCATCGTTGATAGTTTTCGAGCTACAGCCTGTCAAAGTTTTTGCTTTTACTCTACTCTTATTGAAAAAGGGAAATAACACACCCCAAAACTAAAATGGTCATAACCTCGCCAATTTTGATCCTAGAGGTATAATTTTTCTACAGAATGCAAGTTTGATATTCCCTACGACTATTTCCGGCGAAAACAGAAATAGTTTATTTTTTCAAACTTTCGAGAAAATCGACTTTGAAGTTTATCCAGATTTTGACGAGGAAAACTGCACTGATTGGCGTTTGCAGGAAGTTGGCGACACTAAAACTGTTCTGGCACCCAGACCGTTGACGTTAGGAACTTCAAATTTGGCACAATATAAGTTGATATTGATGTGCACACGCTGTGCAAATGGCAACACTCCATCGTTGATAGTTTTCGAGCTACAGCCTGTCAAAGTTTTTGCTTTTACTCTACTCTTATTGAAAAAGGGAAATAACACACCCCAAAACCAAAATGGTCATAACCTCGCCAATTTTGATCCTAGAGGTATAATTTTTGTACAGAATGCAAGTTTGATATTCCCTACGACTATTTCCGGCGAAAACAGAAATAGTTTATTTTTTCAAACTTTCGAGAAAATCGACTTTGAAGTTTATCCAGATTTTGACGAGGAAAACTGCACTGATTGGCGTTTGCAGGAAGTTGGCGACACTAAAACTGTTCTGGCACCCAGACCGTTGACGATAGGAACTTCAAATTTGGCACAATATAAGTTGATATTGATGTGCACACGCTGTGCAAATGGCAACACTCCATCGTTGATAGTTTTCGAGCTACAGCCTGTCAAAGTTTTTGCTTTTACTCTACTCTTATTGAAAAGGGGAAATAACACACCCCAAAACTAAAATGGTCATAACCTCGCCAATTTTGATCCTAGAGGTATAATTTTTGTACAGAATGCAAGTTTGATATTCCCTACGACTATTTCCGGCGAAAACAGAAATAGTTTATTTTTTCAAACTTTCGAGAAAATCGACTTTGAAGTTTATCCAGATTTTGACGAGGAAAACTGCACTGATTGGCGTTTGCAGGAAGTTGGCGACACTAAAACTGTTCTGGCACCCAGACCGTTGACGATAGGAACTTCAAATTTGGCACAATATAAGTTGATATTGATGTGCACACGCTGTGCAAATGGCAACACTCCATCGTTGATAGTTTTCGAGCTACAGCCTGTCAAAGTTTTTGCTTTTACTCTACTCTTATTGAAAAAGGGAAATAACACACCCCAAAACTAAAATGGTCATAACCTCGCCAATTTTGATCCTAGAGGTATAATTTTTCTACAGAATGCAAGTTTGATATTCCCTACGACTATTTCCGGCGAAAACAGAAATAGTTTATTTTTTCAAACTTTCGAGAAAATCGACTTTGAAGTTTATCCAGATTTTGACGAGGAAAACTGCACTGATTGGCGTTTGCAGGAAGTTGGCGACACTAAAACTGTTCTGGCACCCAGACCGTTGACGATAGGAACTTCAAATTTGGCACAATATAAGTTGATATTGATGTGCACACGCTGTGCAAATGGCAACACTCCATCGTTGATAGTTTTCGAGCTACAGCCTGTCAAAGTTTTTGCTTTTACTCTACTCTTATTGAAAAAGGGAAATAACACACCCCAAAACTAAAATGGTCATAACCTCGCCAATTTTGATCCTAGAGGTATAATTTTTCTACAGAATGCAAGTTTGATATTCCCTACGACTATTTCCGGCGAAAACAGAAATAGTTTATTTTTTCAAACTTTCGAGAAAATCGACTTTGAAGTTTATCCAGATTTTGACGAGGAAAACTGCACTGATTGGCGTTTGCAGGAAGTTGGCGACACTAAAACTGTTCTGGCACCCAGACCGTTGACGATAGGAACTTCAAATTTGGCACAATATAAGTTGATATTGATGTGCACACGCTGTGCAAATGGCAACACTCCATCGTTGATAGTTTTCGAGCTACAGCCTGTCAAAGTTTTTGCTTTTACTCTACTCTTATTGAAAAAGGAAAATAACACACCCCAAAACTAAAATGGTCATAACCTCGCCAATTTTGATCCTAGAGGTATAATTTTTCTACAGAATGCAAGTTTGATATTCCCTACGACTATTTCCGGCGAAAACAGAAATAGTTTATTTTTTCAAACTTTCGAGAAAATCGACTTTGAAGTTTATCCAGATTTTGACGAGGAAAACTGCACTGATTGGCGTTTGCAGGAAGTTGGCGACACTAAAACTGTTCTGGCACCCAGACCGTTGACGATAGGAACTTCAAATTTGGCACAATATAAGTTGATATTGATGTGCACACGCTGTGCAAATGGCAACACTCCATCGTTGATAGTTTTCGAGCTACAGCCTGTCAAAGTTTTTGCTTTTACTCTACTCTTATTGAAAAAGGGAAATAACACACCCCAAAACTAAAATGGTCATAACCTCGCCAATTTTGATCCTAGAGGTATAATTTTTCTACAGAATGCAAGTTTGATATTCCCTACGACTATTTCCGGCGAAAACAGAAATAGTTTATTTTTTCAAACTTTCGAGAAAATCGACTTTGAAGTTTATCCAGATTTTGACGAGGAAAACTGCACTGATTGGCGTTTGCAGGAAGTTGGCGACACTAAAACTGTTCTGGCACCCAGACCGTTGACGATAGGAACTTCAAATTTGGCACAATATAAGTTGATATTGATGTGCACACGCTGTGCAAATGGCAACACTCCATCGTTGATAGTTTTCGAGCTACAGTCTGTCAAAGTTTTTGCTTTTACTCTACTCTTATTGAAAAAGGGAAATAACACACCCCAAAACTAAAATGGTCATAACCTCGCCAATTTTGATCCTAGAGGTATAATTTTTCTACAGAATGCAAGTTTGATATTCCCTACGACTATTTCCGGCGAAAACAGAAATAGTTTATTTTTTCAAACTTTCGAGAAAATCGACTTTGAAGTTTATCCATATTTTGACGAGGAAAACTGCACTGATTGGCGTTTGCAGGAAGTTGGCGACACTAAAACTGTTCTGGCACCCAGACCGTTGACGATAGGAACTTCAAATTTGGCACAATATAAGTTGATATTGATGTGCACACGCTGTGCAAATGGCAACACTCCATCGTTGATAGTTTTCGAGCTACAGCCTGTCAAAGTTTTTGCTTTTACTCTACTCTTATTGAAAAAGGGAAATAACACACCCCAAAACTAAAATGGTCATAACCTCGCCAATTTTGATCCTAGAGGTATAATTTTTCTACAGAATGCAAGTTTGATATTCCCTACGACTATTTCCGGCGAAAACAGAAATAGTTTATTTTTTCAAACTTTCGAGAAAATCGACTTTGAAGTTTATCCAGATTTTGACGAGGAAAACTGCACTGATTGGCGTTTGCAGGAAGTTGGCGACACTAAAACTGTTCTGGCACCCAGACCGTTGACGATAGGAACTTCAAATTTGGCACAATATAAGTTGATATTGATGTGCACACGCTGTGCAAATGGCAACACTCCATCGTTGATAGTTTTCGAGCTACAGCCTGTCAAAGTTTTTGCTTTTACTCTACTCTTATTGAAAAAGGGAAATAACACACCCCAAAACTAAAATGGTCATAACCTCGCCAATTTTGATCCTAGAGGTATAATTTTTGTACAGAATGCAAGTTTGATATTCCCTACGACTATTTCCGGCGAAAACAGAAATAGTTTATTTTTTCAAACTTTCGAGAAAATCGACTTTGAAGTTTATCCAGATTTTGACGAGGAAAACTGCACTGATTGGCGTTTGCAGGAAGTTGGCGACACTAAAACTGTTCTGGCACCCAGACCGTTGACGATAGGAACTTCAAATTTGGCACAATATAAGTTGATATTGATGTGCACACGCTGTGCAAATGGCAACACTCCATCGTTGATAGTTTTCGAGCTACAGCCTGTCAAAGTTTTTGCTTTTACTCTACTCTTATTGAAAAAGGGAAATAACACACCCCAAAACTAAAATGGTCATAACCTCGCCAATTTTGATCCTAGAGGTATAATTTTTCTACAGAATGCAAGTTTGATATTCCCTACGACTATTTCCGGCGAAAACAAAAATAGTTTATTTTTTCAAACTTTCGAGAAAATCGACTTTGAAGTTTATCCATATTTTGACGAGGAAAACTGCACTGATTGGCGTTTGCAGGAAGTTGGCGACACTAAAACTGTTCTGGCACCCAGACCGTTGACGATAGGAACTTCAAATTTGGCACAATATAAGTTGATATTGATGTGCACACGCTGTGCAAATGGCAACACTCCATCGTTGATAGTTTTCGAGCTACAGCCTGTCAAAGTTTTTGCTTTTACTCTACTCTTATTGAAAAAGGGAAATAACACACCCCAAAACTAAAATGGTCATAACCTCGCCAATTTTGATCCTAGAGGTATAATTTTTGTACAGAATGCAAGTTTGATATTCCCTACGACTATTTCCGGCGAAAACAGAAATAGTTTATTTTTTCAAACTTTCGAGAAAATCGACTTTGAAGTTTATCCAGATTTTGACGAGGAAAACTGCACTGATTGGCGTTTGCAGGAAGTTGGCGACACTAAAACTGTTCTGGCACCCAGACCGTTGACGATAGGAACTTCAAATTTGGCACAATATAAGTTGATATTGATGTGCACACGCTGTGCAAATGGCAACACTCCATCGTTGATAGTTTTCGAGCTACAGCCTGTCAAAGTTTTTGCTTTTACTCTACTCTTATTGAAAAAGGGAAATAACACACCCCAAAACTAAAATGGTCATAACCTCGCCAATTTTGATCCTAGAGGTATAATTTTTCTACAGAATGCAAGTTTGATATTCCCTACGACTATTTCCGGCGAAAACAAAAATAGTTTATTTTTTCAAACTTTCGAGAAAATCGACTTTGAAGTTTATCCATATTTTGACGAGGAAAACTGCACTGATTGGCGTTTGCAGGAAGTTGGCGACACTAAAACTGTTCTGGCACCCAGACCGTTGACGATAGGAACTTCAAATTTGGCACAATATAAGTTGATATTGATGTGCACACGCTGTGCAAATGGCAACACTCCATCGTTGATAGTTTTCGAGCTACAGCCTGTCAAAGTTTTTGCTTTTACTCTACTCTTATTGAAAAAGGGAAATAACACACCCCAAAACTAAAATGGTCATAACCTCGCCAATTTTGATCCTAGAGGTATAATTTTTGTACAGAATGCAAGTTTGATATTCCCTACGACTATTTCCGGCGAAAACAGAAATAGTTTATTTTTTCAAACTTTCGAGAAAATCGACTTTGAAGTTTATCCAGATTTTGACGAGGAAAACTGCACTGATTGGCGTTTGCAGGAAGTTGGCGACACTAAAACTGTTCTGGCACCCAGACCGTTGACGATAGGAACTTCAAATTTGGCACAATATAAGTTGATATTGATGTGCACACGCTGTGCAAATGGCAACACTCCATCGTTGATAGTTTTCGAGCTACAGCCTGTCAAAGTTTTTGCTTTTACTCTACTCTTATTGAAAAAGGGAAATAACACACCCCAAAACTAAAATGGTCATAACCTCGCCAATTTTGATCCTAGAGGTATAATTTTTGTACAGAATGCAAGTTTGATATTCCCTACGACTATTTCCGGCGAAAACAGAAATAGTTTATTTTTTCAAACTTTCGAGAAAATCGACTTTGAAGTTTATCCAGATTTTGACGAGGAAAACTGCACTGATTGGCGTTTGCAGGAAGTTGGCGACACTAAAACTGTTCTGGCACCCAGACCGTTGACGATAGGAACTTCAAATTTGGCACAATATAAGTTGATATTGATGTGCACACGCTGTGCAAATGGCAACACTCCATCGTTGATAGTTTTCGAGCTACAGCCTGTCAAAGTTTTTGCTTTTACTCTACTCTTATTGAAAAAGGGAAATAACACACCCCAAAACTAAAATGGTCATAACCTCGCCAATTTTGATCCTAGAGGTATAATTTTTGTACAGAATGCAAGTTTGATATTCCCGACGACTATTTCCGGCGAAAACAGAAATAGTTTATTTTTTCAAACTTTCGAGAAAATCGACTTTGAAGTTTATCCAGATTTTGACGAGGAAAACTGCACTGATTGGCGTTTGCAGGAAGTTGGCGACACTAAAACTGTTCTGGCACCCAGACCGTTGACGATAGGAACTTCAAATTTGGCACAATATAAGTTGATATTGATGTGCACACGCTGTGCAAATGGCAACACTCCATCGTTGATAGTTTTCGAGCTACAGCCTGTCAAAGTTTTTGCTTTTACTCTACTCTTATTGAAAAAGGGAAATAACACACCCCAAAACTAAAATGGTCATAACCTCGCCAATTTTGATCCTAGAGGTATAATTTTTGTACAGAATGCAAGTTTGATATTCCCTACGACTATTTCCGGCGAAAACAGAAATAGTTTATTTTTTCAAACTTTCGAGAAAATCGACTTTGAAGTTTATCCAGATTTTGACGAGGAAAACTGCACTGATTGGCGTTTGCAGGAAGTTGGCGACACTAAAACTGTTCTGGATATGCACACGCAGTGCAAATTGCAACATTCCATCGTAGATTAGTACTAGTAGACTTAAGTAGTTGATGATTTAGAATAATAAGAATTATAACTATTGTTTATGAATTATAATTCAAATCCTAAAGTAGAATATACCTCTGGATTTAAAGGATGTGTAAAGAGGTTTTCTTAACTATGTATGTACAACCTCAATTACCAAAATTTGCTTGAAAATGCGCCAAATCGATGCCATATTTCCATTTTTCTAAGGGGAGAATCTTCCCTTGTGGCTCGGGCCGGAGGCTCTTAGCGACGTACTGGACAATGATTTGGACAAATCCACGCCCTCGGTTTTTGCCGTGGCTCAGTGAGTTAGACGCTTTCTGGCTAACCAGGGTTCAATCCCAGCAGTAGTCGAGATGATACCTTCGGATTTTTCAACCCGGTTTCCCGCTGTCAGTGATGCAGGTAGGAGGGGCTGAAATGGAAAAAGCGTCTAGTCGTTCGGATGGGAAAATAAACCTAGGTCCCGTGCGCTATTGGCTGTGCACGTTAAAGATCCTTCGATAGTTGGAAATCGAAAATAAGAACAAAATTTCCCTCATTACACACTGCATGGCGTTTGCCCGTCCTCAATTAGGCCATATAGGTGCATAAAAGCAGGACGTAAAACTCCATTCATTTCATTGCAAGAGTTTAGCGACAATAGTGACGTCATAAAACGTTATAAAGTAGACTTATTTGCATTCATAATATTAAGTATTTGATTTTGCCAAAGAGGACTAAATAGTTCAATGACATATACTTGGATAACCTCTACTGTTTAAATACATGTAGATCTTTTGAACCATCTGACTACTTTCCCATATACATGTTAGGGATTAAGGGATGTTATGTAGTTTTCGTAAACCATTTGGCATAGTTAAATTCCATCAGCTATCTACTTTTCAGGAAAAGTTAAGACTTGTAGAGACTGTAATTAAAAACAATTTCTGTTCGATAGATTGATTATACATGATTTTACGGTATGAAAATTTCAAATATCATCACATAAACGTACATAACTATCACTATGTCAGATTAATGATAACTTAAAATACGTTTAAAAACTCCAAACCCGCAAAGTCGCGGAAAATCCCTAATTTTTGTATTTCCATGTTGAGACAAGGCTATCCTCGACTATTGGATTACAGAAGCGATCGCCCTTGTCCTTATAAAACGCTTCCAATTGTCTGAAGTTCGAATTTTGTCGAAAAAAAAAAAAATACAAGGAGTGCTTAAAACGTCCTTTTTATTTAATGCCAAAAATCGATCGTGTGTTGGTGTCAATTTTTTGAATGCCCCGAGGGCAATATTGTTGAAGTTATGATTGACGGCTTTATGACATAATTTACGCCAAATCCTATTGTCTTATCATCTAGAAAGCCTTCAGCTAACCAGGTCTCGTGCAATAAGGAAGATTGCCGGGTGTAAAAAGGAAAGTTGTGGTCATTTAAAATCGATTCATTGAACGTGCCAAATCTGTCAGTCAACATCGTGTGTATCACGTGAGAGAATCTCTCCTCTTTTAAATACAGCAGCAAGCAGAGAGAATGAATGACTAATCTGAATGGAGTTCATATTTAATGTTAAAAAACGAAATGTCAGAGTGATCATAGAGTAATTTAGAACGAATTATGTGTATGTTTTAAGTTGGTGGTGCTATGTTGATAAGATATTTATAGACTGGTCCGAGGTCATTGCAGTAAAACCCCATTTCTATTTCGATAGCAAATAATTTCTGCATTGGATTAGTGAATCATAGGTAAGAACAATTTACTCGTTACATTTGACAACTGTGTGTAGACTATATTTCTGCCACATTTACCCCGTTGCACACTGTATGACGTTGTCCATTTCTAGATTAGGCCTACTCCTATATCGGATAGGCCTCTTTGAGGTTGGTTGGATTGTCGTCTGCTAGGAGATAAGGTGCTGTGGTGGGCTCGAATTCTGTTTAGAAAGGATTTTATATGTGAACTGGTTCTTATAAAATACTAATTTAGAATCCTTTTTCTCAGCGAGGTTGTTTATTTTTGATTGGTTATTGTAAATACGGTAATTCGAATCCCTCCCCCAATCCTCTTTCAAGAAAAAACACATTTCTGATTCCACGACCAGTGTTTTATGTCCTTCTATCTAGAATTTCTTCGTTAACAACTACATGACATGTTGTAGTACTATATAATTTTGCAAATGAGAATTAGTCTTACGTGGTCGGTGCTTTCGGGATACCTTTAAGAATTTCCCCGTTCCAAACCTATATAAATCGACATGATTTATATATTATATTTGTAAGTAGAGAAAATCATGAATCTGACTGACATATTATGATTGATAATATATGTCAATAAATTATGACATAGTGTCGCTTTAAATCAGTGTTTTGATGAATTGGACTGACTACTGTTTGAGTTCACTGTGAATACAGGCGTGTCGGGTCAATAACACGAAATATACAATATGTGATATGATTATATCTGTTATATGTAAGTATATTATATGTATATTCAGTGAGCATATTGCATAAAGTATGCATATTCGTAAATGATGTGGAATCATTGTGCCAAACCTTGTGTGTGACAGCATAGCTTTCTATAAATATAGTGCCAATTAGTAATCATTGTGAAAAAGAGTGCAAGAATAAAGAAAATCAAATACAGTATGTAATATACCTTTGTATTTATTATAGGCATTTATAGGCATATAGCATGCAAATTCGTAATTGTTATGAAATAGAGCATATTAATCACTATGTAATTGTACCACTAGGTTTCGTGTGTAACAGTATAGCATCCTACCAATATAATGCCAATTGGTAATTGTAATAACAAAAAATACACAGCCCAGTTTAGATTAGAAAGAAAGATGTATCCAAAACACTTGATACCATTTTACAAATGACTTTGTGATATACAAGTTAGTGTACTCTCTTGATCGACAGAAAATGCTAGGGTGTTCAGCCAATCGAAAATAAATATTTCTTCGGGGGTTTGATTCTACAAAAACATTGTTCGTGCCCATTTACCGGGCAAGACGTCTGTTATTACGACCAGTCATTATGCTCAAGTATCGCACATTGTCGAGGGCTGGGCTGAATGTTGAGTGGGGTAGGGTAAAGAATTGAAATAACATCTGTCAGAGGGATTGAAACATGCTTTCATTTTTCTTCCACGCCATGATTGGATCAAATTAAAGACAATCATATTTTTGTTTAAATTTGGTAATT
The DNA here is from genome assembly GCA_029955415.1 of Lottia scabra. Taxonomy (NCBI): domain Eukaryota; kingdom Metazoa; phylum Mollusca; class Gastropoda; family Lottiidae; genus Lottia; species Lottia scabra. The sequence goes on along the minus strand of JARJEI010000021.1, from coordinate 2,237,990 downwards.
TCATCCACTCAAAGACAATCAGTACTATTTTGATGTTGATATTTCAATTTATACAAAAATAATAGATAAAATTTGATTCAGAATTCAATGTAATCAGAGAGTTACGTATAGTTATAAAATTTTTGAGACTAAGGGACGATCGGTCGAACGAATAGTGATCGCGAAGCTTTATGCATAGAATTCAATTGACATTGCCTTTGTATAGCAATCTTTATATTTCACACCAATAACCGCTAAAACATCAGTTTACATGTCATTATTCTTTACTCAATTTAACATCTGTGGCAAAGTTTGTTTTTTTATATACAGGGTGGTTCAAAAAATTGATTAATTGTGCCTTGAAAATCAATATCTCTGTTAGTGATCTCATTTTCTCAAGATCGGGTTTGAGCAATGGCTTTCATTCGGAAATAATACCATAGTGTCAAAAAAAACATTTTTTCACCAAATGAGTTATCTCGAAATAGCGATGTTGAATCTGAAATGATGTCAAACAAAAGAGTCTGTTTTTTACCTCCACCCTGTAGAAATTACCTTTGTATTTAGTTGTTTTACCTGGCCATTGATTGAATTGAACAGGTTGATCATATGACGAATTTCACATGAATGTAGTAAGTAACTGATGTGTCGGTTTAGATCTTGGAGATACGGACGATTTATCGACGAACCATCACAAATTTGACAGAATAATATAGTCCGAAACTTGTTGACTCTATTCCCAGCTTTTGACAGCTATTTGGACAGATATCTGTCAGAGGCTGGGGACAGAGTCAGCAAGTTTCAGACTAAGAATTATGATGATCAAAGGATGAAAACTTAATAACATTGTGCCTAATTAATTCTGTGAAGTTAATTGCATAATATATACTTGTATATACCATCATCAACAAGTGACGGAGTTGTAAAGAATTGTAAAGTGGTTTTCTTAACTTGTGTATTGGGGACATCTGTTTGCACCATGTCAATTTTCAGTTACCGTACATGTCTTGGCTGGTTTGAAATGGTGTAAATCGAGGTAGTCAGTATCCTGAAATGAGTTTTACTACCTACTATTGTGCATCTGTTTTGGTTAACGAGGACGTGCAAATGCCATGAAGTGTGCAATAGGGCCCCTTAAAGCAGATATTGCTTGTTTTTCTGTCTTTTGATGCGACTCTTATTATTCAAGAAATTAACTACCTCCACTGCAGTGCTGCATGAAATGTTTTGGAATAACTATTTGAACATAATATATGCACATATTGATTCTGTAAATTCTTGTTTTAACTACATGAAAAAAAAATCGAAAAATCAATAATTTTGCACATTTATATACATCAATGTATTTATATATTTTTCAGTTTTTACACAGTGACCCGCATTTGAATGAAGAAGTGTAAAGACAGGTGTATATATCAACATTTAACGGTGGAATAAATTCATAGTGCATCAAACTCAATCAGGTAATTCTTACTGTCACCCCTATTCTCTTCAAAATCTCTGATTGACGATTGCCTGGCAAAAAAAGCCAAAAATATCTTTATGTGACAGACAAATACAATTCAACACCGCTTTTTGATTGCTAAATCACTAGTTTGTCTAACTAAGGTACATTTTCTTTGACAATTTCAGGGTCTTCAAAGGACTTGTGTCGATAACCAACGATTAGTGGTGTAAAATACCAAGTTCAAAAAACAAGATAAATCATCAAGACATTTTCTGTGAAGATATAGAATAAACTGTTTTCCAAAAACTCAGTGAAATAGTTTGATATTGGATACATAAACAGCATCGCAACGTTTCGACAATGAATCGCTATAGCAGTTTTACGTCTGTGAATATAGAGAGTGTACCAGATAAGAAAACAGGGGATATATCTTCAAAAGGTGACAGCTACGTACAGTTAGAAAATCTTCAGCTAGGAAGTGCCAATTCGAATGAAAAACTGCCTCTTTTGCCTCATGAGAAGTGGCTTCGGCGACTGATGTCCATATTTTGTGGCACATTGAAAAGATCGTACGATCCAGCAGACGGCACTGGCGATTTTAAAAGACGACTTGGAACTTTTGCTGGAGTTATTGCCCCTGTTGCTCTTGGTCAGTTTGGAAATAATCTTTTTCTGCGTACAGGTAAGCATTTTAATTTTTTTTTATATTTTTTAAAACTCAAAGGGACGTATAGCTTGTTCTGCATGTCACATTGACCAATGCATTTTAACATGAAAAGTACCACACCCTTAGTAAAGAATAACTTCTTTCAAATTCAACGATAATTTGCCATTCATTACATCTCCTATATCTATACATATTAACATATAATATAATGACATGTTAGATGTATGTAAGATACATTATGTAGGCTATAGGTAATTGTGAAGATACATTATCAAACCAACATTTATGAATATTAGTTGTTATATTATGATACATGTATGCCAAATTTCATACCAGAAAAGTGGGATGTAAAACACCATTTGTTATCCCCCGTCCATACGTATATAAGCTGATGTTAGATAATTGTGGAGATACATATTCAAACCAGCATTTATGAATATTACAATTATGTTATATTATGATATGCCAAATTTCATACTAGAAAAGTAGGCCATAAAACTCCTATCTGTATATAACATAAAATATACATATAGGCTGATGATAGATACTTTTGGAGATAAATAATCAAACGAACATTTATGAATATAACAGTTAATTATATTAGATTGCTACAAAAAAAGTAAGCCGTATATAAAACCCATTCTATTCCTATATTATATGTTTATAGGCCTATAATTGAAGCAGGCCCGTAACCAGCCCAGTGCTTCTAGGGGGGCGAACGTCCAAACAAGGGGGGAAGTTAATGTCAATACTCCTGAAAACACGATTTTCGGTCGTATTCAGATGAATTGACTTTTTTGAAATTTGGACTCTCAGAAATTCGATTTCCTGTCATTTTGCAACGAATTTGGATTGGAATATATCCTCTAGAAAATTTTGAGAATTATATGACTGGAAATGTGATTTACTGTCAATTTGAAAAGAGTTTAGGCTGGGGGACATCCACTAGGAAATTTTGAGATTTTGACGACTGGAAATGCGATTTACTGTCATTTTGAAAAGAGTTTAGGGGACATCCTCTAGAAATTTTTTAGAATTAAACGACTGGAAATGTGATTTACTGTCATTTTGAAAAGAGTTTGGGCTGGGGGACATCCACTAGAAAATTTTGAGATTTTGACGACTGGAAATGCGATTTACTGTCATTTTGAAAAGAGTTTAGGGGACATCCTCTAGAAATTTTTTAGAATTAAACGACTGGAAATGTGATTTCTGTCATTTTGAAAAGAGTTTGGGCTGGGGCACATCCACTAGGAAATTTTGAGAATTAGACGACTGGAAATACGATTTCTTGTCAATTTGAAAAGAGTTTGGTCTTTGGGATAGCCACTAGAAAATTTTGATACATAGACAACTGGAAATGCGATTTCTATCATTTTGCGACATTTTAAGGTTCAGAAATGTTTTTCTAAATATTCTGGATGTCTTATTGAAAATTTTGCAGGGGGGGGGGGGGGCGAATATATTTCCAGGGGGGGGCGCCGCCCCCCCCCCCCCCCTGCGCCCCCCTTAGTTACGGGTCTGAATTGAAGTGTAGGCGATATTTCGATTGCATATCATATAATAAATAATGTTAGAGGAATATATAACACAACTCTCTATGTTTCTTGAATGCGAGTACAACAATTATAAAATATAGTTATTCGCCATACTGGTAGCTGAGTTATTTGTTGACTTTGAATAATGGGTCGGGCATTAAATTGCCCAAAGGCCTACCTATGGAGTTTCATTTTGGAAAATGCAGGCCTACAGTAAACTGACATATTATATAACGTAATATCTACAAATAAATTGAAATTATCTGTAGATGCACGCTTTGACCATTGGATGGGAATCCTTTGGCAAAGATTTTGCTAGACGAATATTTTATTCAAAGTCCTTGCGTTGAGGTAATGTTTTGATTGGCTAAGAGGCCGAATAGTGTAATTTGATTGGCTAAACGGACAATTTGGTTAAATTGTTTGTTAGGTCACAGTCATTAGAGTTAGCTTTATGAACTTTTATTGTCATACTTAAAATCGTGAATAAGCAAGATGTAGTCCTATCTCTTACCTTTTGGAGAGTCCAAACATGGTTCATATCAGATAATTTTAGTAAAATAGGATAGGCCTATAAGCTTATAAGTTCCTATATGCGAATTTCATGCATTTCTAGTAGGCCTATTTTTCGATGATATTTATTTGAATACCCAAAATCTGAATGCTCCCCTTTAAAGAAAAGTCGTACAGAGATGACATGTTCAGGAAGGATCAGCATACATCGCCTAAATACTAAACAATATCACTTTCAATTCTGTATAGGTTTGTTATGGAGTAGCCTCAAATAATCGTTTACATATTATATTGACTTAATTGACGCCCTTAGTTCACAAATATGTTGTACAGTGAACTCTGCCAGCTGGATGAAAAACTAGGTTACATTTACTAATTGGATAACATATAGTGGATCATGACTCATATGGCCGATATCAATTGATATTTTTCGGCCACTAGGCTAATATTGAACTACTTGGAACTTTATGCAGTCTACCGCTCACTTATTTCATTGATAACTGTTGTATTGGGTTTTAATTTATGTCAACAAACACAACATCAAGGGTGAACTCAACTCGTTTAATGTTATACATGAAAAAGGCTTCAGTTAAAAGATTTTTTTTATGAATAACCGCCTCTCGTTTGACAGCTGATTATTGCGTAGTTGACTAATGCGCATGACAAATCATGTGATTTCCGGTTGAACTAACATGAAGGAAAACAAACTCACTGATTTGATATCGGTTGAATTTTTATCTTATCTGAATTGAATAGAACCATTTATGGCGAGGGCATTGTCAGTGCAGGATATGGAGGACAAGCAGCCTATTCTAACCGATCAGGACCATTATGATTATGGTGCTGGTGATGACACCAGTCAACATAGTTTGTCGGAAGTGAATGCAGCCGACAATCATCAGGATGATCATGGGGTAAACAACATGAGCACTCACATGCTTTGGAAGCTTCCTAGAAGTTTAAGCACCTCTGTCATGGACTCTACTCGACAGACTGAAAAGTCCCGAAGGACACTTGGAACTTTTCCTGGAGTATTTTGTCCGATTGCTCTGTCCATGTTCAGTACACTGTTGTTTTTGAGAGGAGGTATGTTTTCTACTTTCGATTTGGCTTTTTCAAGTCTGCTCTATTTGAATGCAATGATCGTATTTGGATTTGTAAAGTCATGTAAAATACTTCAGACATGAGTTAAATGGCCATTCCGTATTATTTGTAAAAAATGTTTATAAACCAAAACGGTGCAAATGTTACATGAAAGTGATTCAAAGTATCTTTATTGTATCTCTATATCTTCTTGATCAAACTGAATTTGGTTTTAAAGGGTTAATTACAAACAGGGAGTACTTATTGTTAATTAAGCAATTTGACCCATTTTTGGTGTTTGCCCTTTAAATGGCTCAAATTTCTAGCTGAAACTTTTAAGATACACAACAGGGACATTTCTCTACAATTAGGCGTTTATTTTACTCAAATCCGTTCAGTAGTTTCCTATCAGCGTCCAAAAAACATAACACACTTAAAAACCTTACGTAAGGTTTTTAAAAATTTTCGCATGTTTTTAGCGTTTAAAAATTAACGGATGGATTTTTTCAGTTAAAACTTTCAGATATATTATAGGGCACATAGTTACAGATTTTGGTGTAAAGTTTTCACAAATTTGAGCAAAAAAAATTTTTGACTTAAAAAAAATTCAGACTGTCCCTTTAAGATTGTCTCTGGTTAATTGAAGAGGTGTGGTCATTTGATTGCTTCATCAGCTGATAGTGATAATTTGAGTTCAATAGCCTAGTTTAGTAATGATAAAACTTGGTTTGAAAGTTGAACAATGTCTTTGACTTTGATGTTGCAAGTGCATGGGTGTGTGTTTCACATTTTTGGCATTTAATGAGTGATTTTATTACACCATTATCAAAATATTCAAACATGTGCATGCAATTAACTTAATATGACAATGGGTCTACCTATAGGCATAGCCTTTTTAAAGGCAATTTTGTTCTTTATAGGTTTTAAATGACTCAAGATAGGCCATGACCTATGATCTATTACATCTGTATACTACAAGTACAAAAATTTAAACAAAAAGCTACAAAGAGATTTTTTTTTTTTTTTTTTGTGTGTGTGTATGTAAATGTGCATTGAGCACAGCTTCCATTTTCACAATTTTATGGTTAAATTCCTAATTGTTCCTGAAATTTGAGAAAAACATCAAAATCATAACAAATTTGTGTTGTAAACTATTAAAGCTCTAATTTGCATTCAAGGGGAAGAGGGAGGGATATAATAGAGAAAAGGATACTTCAAAACTGAATATCATTTTTACAAATACATGTAGTACCTTAGACCCAGAGAAAATAATTTTTTCAGTTCATGGTTGAAATTTTAACTTTCAAATTAAAACAATTATCCCCTATTTGAAGTTAAAAATGTGATTAGTCTTTTGGTGAAATTGCAAATATACAGGATAAAAATTTAAATTAAACAGTTTTAGAAATTCTTCAAATCATTGATAAATTATTTTTAACCCCCAAAAATGCTGACTGTTATCCTGTAAGGTATCAAAGGTTATGTAGGAGTCAGCAAGTTTCATATTAAATTTAGATTACTACAAGCCTTAAAGGAAATGTGACTAAGTATCAAAAACTTTTCCTGTCAGTAATCCTTTATAATGTACAATATAAAAGCCATGATATTTCAAGATGTGTTTCCTTAAGTTTTAATTGCAAAAAATGTAAAATATTTGATAATTTGTGTTTCTTATAATTATCCATATGTTTATAGGAAACCCGCATTCGTTTGGCATAAATCTGTACATTTCAAAATCACCCAAAAAAACATAAGTTTTTAAAGTGCATGGTTTTGACGTTATATTCTTTATAATTTAAGCTAAAACTTGCAGATTGGTATAAAAGGGACATATGTCTCAGAAAAGCGTTTAAACACCGGTTCAGCCACAATTATCAGCAGTTAAAAGGCAAAAAATTGACTCAAATTCAAACCATAAATAGAAAAAAAAACACATTTAAATTTTTTAGTTTGAAGTATATTTGAAGGGATTGGGTGATTATGAAGATTATTTACATATATTTAAGACAAAAATCAACCCCCAAAGAATTTTGACTTCCCTTCATAACAAGAATTGGATACCTATATTCCTTTAATATTGCTAAAAACTCTTCGTATATAAGCTTATATCAGGTGATGTTAACCTATATGAAAAACATGAGTTGAGTACCGTAAATCAAATTGACTACAAGCATGTAAATAGAAACAATAAAGAATAAATTGATATTTTATTTGAGTCTATACTGATATAATTGACTTAAACAATGACGACCAGTAACAGATGTTCTATATCGATTTTTATTTCTGAATTTTTAATTAGTTTCCTGATTTTAGTGTTAATTGTTATAATAATTATTTATTTCAATGGTGTGGAACTGAAATAGATTATGTATGGGGCAGAGAAGTAGAGTTTCACGTTTAACACAATACTATGCAGTGTGCAATGAGTGAACCACTTCTTTTTCTGTTTATGAATCTAATTGGTAAAAATTAATCATCTATCCAACAACCATAACTTATAATATAAATAGTAACTTGGGAACACAGGGATCCTTTGTAGGCCAAACCTCTTGTCAATGCTCTATACCAAATTATCCATGTCTTATTCAAGGTCACCAAACCTGAAAATGAAAATTTGACCTTTTATTACCCCCCAACACTTCAAAGCATTGTATATGACATTGCTTATAAAGCTATTATTCATATATTATATTATGGTGAACTTTACTACTGTAATTGATGTTAATTGTTTTTGGGTAGGCTGTGCTGTGTGGAAATATGTTATATGTAGCTTTTCTTAAAAAAATATACTTTGACCTTTTGTGACTCCAAATAGGTGAAAACCTTGTAACATATATTATATTAGTTATAAAGTTAGTTATACATAATATCATGAACTTTATAACAATATAATTGATGATATTATTATTTATTGGTAATTATATGTTATATATAACCAGAAATGTGGATTATTAATTTTGTCTGACATGTACGTAACATTTCCCCTGGTATTATTTCCTCTCTACGCCTCAAATGAACTTTTAAATGTTATCACTTACAGTGTGTTATTAATATATTTACGTACATTTATTGCCCATGATATAAGTTAACATTTTTATGCGAGCATAAACGCAATGATTTGTTTTTCAAAAATTGGTTGATCATTTCCAGGTTATACCTTTAATGGAACTCCACCTCATAGATTTCAAACTTGGCCAACAAATCTATAAAACTAAGTAATTCTCCATAAATCTACAAGTAATTATTGAAAATTTTCAAAGGTTACCAAGTTTTAATGATTTATCCAAATAAAGAGAGATTTTGTTATCTTCCACTTAATGTTTTATTATTGACCAAGTTTGAGTAGGTAAATTTTGCGTTCATTTTGGTAGTATTCCTTTAAATAAGCAATTTGTTCGTTCATTTTGGTAGTATTCCTTTAACTAAGCAATTTGTACGTAATTTAGATGTTTGAGGCTTGAAATTCTAATAATCAAACCAGTGAACTTGAAAATGAGTTTGAACTGTCCTCTCACTTCCTTAATTTTCATTTTCATAGAATTGCTATTTTTATAACTTTAATTATTTCCTCAAAATTAATTTGGAAAGCTACAAATAGAATTTTGTGTTCAATTTCAAGTTATTCCTTTTAATCAGCAAGTTTTCTTTCATATAAAGTTTCCTAATCCTTTAATGGTTTAAAATTGAAAGAGAATTGACTCATGCTTCCGTAATGGAAACATTTTCCTCATTGAACACTGCATGACGCTAGAAAAAAAATCGTTTCATTTTATTTTATGCTAATGCATTTTATTATTCTCTATAATTTCAGGTTTTGTAGTTGGTCAAGCGGGACTTCTAGAAGCAATTGCTCAGTTATTTATAGCCTATATCATCCTGGTTTTAACAGTGTTGTCAATATGTGCTATATCAACCAATGGAGCTGTGGAGGGCGGTGGAGCTTATTGTATCCTTTGCAATTACTGCAAAGTCGTAAAATGTATTAAAGGCATTGTAAAGTGGTTTTCTAAACTTTGTATGTGTATCGGGGATGCTGATAGCATTAAATTGCGCCATTCCAATTTCCATTCCGATGTTCTTTTAATTCCACTAAAACTAAAACTATGACGTCACTTACAGTGATCTCCCGCAAGCTACTGTCAGTGACGTCTTTAAATGCGTTAGTTTTAGTGGAATTGCAAAAACCACACGCATCAGATTAAAAATTGGAATGGTGCAAATGATACACATGAAAACACTTCAAGATTACATAAGCTCTTTTTTCAAACTAAATGGCTTGTGAGCTATAACAATATTTTGATGTGAGAGTTTCCAGTGAGTGATTTTAATAGATCGTAATCGCAATAACAAGCTTTATATGTAATCATCTAGAAATTCTTACATAGTTTCAACTTTACAATCAATATTTCACTCTAGGGTATGATTTATACGGCAATCTCATTACTTACTAAAAAAACTAGATAAGATACAGATCTTTTCCATAACATTAAATCTAATAAAATCATCTATTTGAATTCATAATTAGTTTAGATACGCTTATATCATAATAATAATTATGTTAAGTTATGTTATGTATTAATGGTATAAAGTGTATTAGTTATGTTAGCTGAAAGATTTCAATTCCGTATCAAAATTATTGTGTCTAGTTTGCCTTCAATTCAGTTAAATTCAGTTCACAACTCTCCTTTAACATTTAAGCCTTCAATTTGAATCCATAATTATCGGTGTTTGAAAGTTGATAATAGGACTTAAAATTTAGAAATCCTGAAGACTATTAACATATATTCAAGACCAAAAACAAATTCCCACTGTTCTCTCTTAACTACATGTTTGAAGTAAGTTTAAGGGATTGAAAAGAGGTTTTCTAAACTTTGTATGTGTATCAGGGACACTGATAGCATCAATTTGCGCCATTCCGATGTCTGTGTTTCTTACAATTCCACTAAAACTAACGCGTTTTATGACATCACTGACAGTGATCTACCGGAAGCTACTATGATATCTATGTGGATCACTGTCAGTGACGTCATAAAACATGTTAGTTTTAGTGGAATTTTAAGAACCACGAAAGTCAGAATGGAAATTGGAATGGCGCAAATTGATGCTATCAGTGTCCCCGACACACATACAAAGTTTAGAAAAACCTCTTTGCAATCCCTTTAAGGAAATAAAAATCTACCATCTGGCTAGATATAATTATTATAGCTAATATTGTCCACATGATTGAAAGCTTTCAACTGATATGTAGTATATGTACACTCTATTGATTTTCTATATCAATAAACTTTTGGTGTTATGTTCTTTTCTAAATGTATTAATACATCCTGTACTAGATTTAAAGCACCTATGTGTCATATTTATAAGCTTACCTCTAAAAAGTTTTGGTTTCTGTAAGTTTGGTGTTCACTTGCTTATTCCTCTTTAGGTGCAGATAGTATTTTAGGTGATAAAGTTAAGAGCTACAATCTTCACTTATTTTTTTCTCTTTTACTTCACCAACTGCGATGTGTTTGAAACCCTTGTGACTCTTTGAGGTTGTGATAGCAACCCAATTTTGGGTCCTAACCCATGATTTGACGACATTTAGAACAATATCATTGTAATGCATTGTAATATGCTGTCGTCTTTCAAAGATATTCTCTCGTGGAAGGCTGCAATGCCAGTTCGTGTAAGTCCAAGCAACTGCAGATGAATACGATATAAAACTCCCTTTTACTTCCCCATTCATTTGTTTATTTTTGATGTTCCATAAAAGATCCTTAACTCTATATAAGATATGATAAGTCGAGCTCTAGGTCCAGAGTTTGGTGGAAGTATTGGCTTTCTGTTTTTTGTAGCCAATGTGTTAGCCTGTGCTCTTTATGTCAGTGGGTTTGTTGAGGGGATACTGCAGAATTTTGGTCCGGGAGGTAGGTAAACTTTTATTTTGAACTAATGAGGGATTTGTGAGGCTAAATCCATTATGCACACATTAAAGATTCTCTCACAGTTGAAAGGTCAGAAAAGCTTAGGATTATGCTTTGTTCTCTCCAATTTTTTCTCATTGCTCACCTAATGGCTTTGCCAGTCTTCATTAATTCCAAAAAGTCACAAAAACTTTAGATCACACTTTAGTTCTCTCCAAATTTGCATTTGCTTTGCAAATCTTCAGGTTCAAATCAGTCCCAACAGTAAAGGATTATGCTTCTTTCTCTCAAAATTTCCCTCATTGCACACTATATGTCAGGATTATCAAAGTAGACTGTAACATTTCATTCTACTTGTAGGTACGTTTGTAGCTGACGGTCAAGGCCTACCAGATGGTTCAAGTTGGTGGAAGTATTTATACTCCTCTGTTGTCTTGTTTGTTTGTTTACTTGTTTGTATTATTGGAGGAGCCATGTTTGCTAGAACTTCTGCTATCATCTTATTGGTAAGTTAATTGTATTAAAGGGATATTACCTCCAGAATGAACATAAAATTTAGACGGTCAATTTTGATTCTGTTTATGGTATTGGACATTGGACATAATGTGCTTGTCTGATTACAAGTGTATCACTTTGCCAAATGTAAATTTTTGTTGTCTGAATTTCAGATTGTAGTAATATGTCTACTGTCAGTGGTAATCAGTATGTTTTTATTGTCTGAATTTCAGGTTGTAGTAATATGTCTACTGTCAGTGGTAATTAGTATGTTTGCCATTAACCATACTATTGAAGTTGACATACCTTTGACCAATACCTTAGTTTATGGTGGAAATAACTCAGCAGATGGCAATATAACGGGCAACTATACAGGATTATTAACTGCTACTTTTAAAGAAAATCTTTATCGTGAGTCAATGGTTTTTGTATGTTCAGGGACAAAGGGCTGTGAAAAATGAATTATATTCACCAAGTAGTACTTGGCAAGTACACTGATAGCATCAATTTACAACATTCCAATTTTCAATAAGACGTCTGTAGTTCCATAAGACTTCTGTAGTTCCATGTTCGATAATGTCAGTATTCTTGCAGACCTTATGTGATACAAGCATATTTTTTAATTAGTGACGTCATCAGACACAAGTTTTAGTGTAATGGCAGGAACTACAGATTTCTGATTGGAAATGGGAATGGTGCAAATTAATGCTATCAGCTTCCCTGATACACATACAAAATTTAGAAAACCTCTTTACAATCCATTTAAAGTGTAATGAGTGTTGTGCCTTCAAATGACCACTTTATCCATAAATGTACAAAATATCTACATCATAGCTATCTGAGATTGCTACTGTTATAATGAACTATATTATATCTAAGTAAATATCTAACTGTTATCTTATCAGTCAAAAGGTGAAGTATTTCATCTAATTATTGATATTATATCCTTTAACTTTGTGCACTCATAAAAGATAAGTTCACTGCTGTGAAAGCTGTTGATAGAATTCCCTTAGATGATCATAAGATTTTCATTAACAGAATTGTTAAGAGGTTTTCTAAATATTTAAGATGTATCAGGGACACTTAACCCCTTTGAACCCTGACGTTATTTTGGATAAAACATCAGCAATATTTCTTTAAGTGTATTACTTAACATTGTATGATGTCATTTGACAACGGCCGGTTTACAGGCTTGTCAGGTATATATAACATGATGATGGGCTGGTTCAAAGTTTGAAGGGTTCAAAGGGTAAAAGCAACAATTTTAACCATTCAAAGTGAGTTGTTCCAGCAATTCCACTTAGACTAAGGTGTTTGATGACATCCTATCCGATGGTCTCCTGTGATACAAACACATTTTACAGGTGTGATGTCATCGAACACTTAACTAAAGTGGCACTGTTAGAACCATACAGGTCAAACTCAAAATTTGAATAGCTATTGCAAAGGCCCTTAGTGATTATAAGTCATATACAGTTAAGCATTTCTATGATAACAAGAACCACAGTTATCTGATGGATAAATTTAATGATGCAAACAGAAGCCATGAAAGGCTCTGATTGATACACATAAAATAGATAGAAAACATCTTTACAACCTTTGTTATTCTGACTGGTAGTTAAAATTTTATGTTTTATATTCAATTTTATTTTAAATTCCAGAAAATTATACGAGAGATTACAATACTGGAGATGAAATGAATTTTGCTACAGTCTTTGCTATTTTATTCAGTAGTGTTACAGGAATTTTAAATGGTGCCAATATGTCAGGTGAGAAATTTTTTAAAATATGAATACAATAAGATAAATTTACGATTAAGATGCTCTTTTTGAGGATATCAACAAATCTATTAAAAAAAAAATACTACCTAAATTTCATATACAACGTATATATAAATATAGTAAATGTATAGTAAATAAATCCACAACTGGGTAATTTTCCTTTTTAAGAATATTACCTCTTGGAGTATATCATTGGATTAACCTGGTGTCATTACTGACTGAACTGACTCTTGGAGAGAATAACTTATACTACAACTTAGAATAATATTGATACATGTATTTTTTAACTTGTAGGCGAGTTAAAAGATCCCAGTAAGTCGATACCTAAAGGAACTCTAGGAGCTGTTGGTTTTACTTTTATAAGTTATTTGATGGTTTCTATACTCATTGGTGGCTCTTGTTCCAGGTAGGTCATAAACATGGTTACTTCTTTAACATCACTGATGCAGATCACTATTAGTGACTTCATAAAACGCATTAGTTTTAGTGGAATTGCAATAACCACAGACGTCAGAATGGAAATTGAAATGGTACAAATTGATGCTATATCAGTGTCCCCAATACACATACAAAGTTTAGAAAACCACTTTACAATCCCTTTAAGTAAAATGAGTAACAAAAATACTCCATTTCCATTATCAATATGTTCAATCTTGGGCTGTTTTTCATTGCAGGTTTTTGTTAACAAATGATTATGTATTTCTACAACAAATTAATTTATGGGGACCATTTGTGGTTATTGGTATATTTGCTGCTACACTCAGTGCTGCCCTGGGTAATTTGATTGGTGCTTCCAGGATTCTAGAAGCTCTTGGAGTGGATGAGTTGTTTTGTAAGTATTTTTTATGAATGAAAATTAGTAGTCATAGGTATATTTGAAGGGACTTTGCTATATTGGTGCAGTTCTAGTACTTCTAAAGACTATTAATATATGTTTTTAAGACCTCAAATCGACCCCTACTGTTCCCCTTATAAGTTTTTCTAATATACAAGAACACCTCATGTACCTTGAGTTTTGGTTATCAGATATGATGTAGATCATAAGAACAGTTAATTTTAAATTGTGGATAAGATATCCAATATTTGTTCTTGATGAAATTTGCTGATTAGATATATTTTTTTCCTTTCAGGGAACTTTCTCAAGCCTGCTACATTGACTTCAAAGGGAGGTAACCCCTACATGGCTGTTATTATTTCATGGGCTTTAGTTCAGGTATGTTGGGCCTTTTGGTATAAACGAGTTTCCTATCATTTTACTGTCATTGTAAAAAAAAAATCTGCACTAACAAAACAATTCTGTGAATCAAAATCGCATCCAAAACATAGCAAAATCGAAAGTAATAGTTGTATAGTAGTGGACTACTCAAGTGTTTCGAAAAAAGAGTAAGCATTGTCTGTCATATCATATATTGTTCTTATCAAGTCTGAAAACCATACAAAATTTTATGAAGTTAACCAACATATTAAAATCAATAGGCTAAAAAAAAGTAAAAAAATGGGATGTAACTATCATGTATTTTTAAAAATTTGAATTTGTTCTTTCAGTTGTTATTGTTAGTGGGATCGTTGAATGCTATTGCTCCAATAACATCAGTTTTCTTCTTGTTGTCTTATGCTGCTGTTAATCTGGCCTGTTTGGCTCTTGAACTGGCTTCAGCACCTAACTTTAGGTGAGTAAACATACATTGTTTTGATAAAAGCAATCAATAGCATTTATAAGCACAAGGGATTGTTGATAAGGCCTTGTTGGTTGTTGTAATCTTGGTGGTCGGTGGAAAATATTCCAGTGTGACTGTGCAAAGAGACATTGAGACATACCTACTTGTTTTAAATTTTGTTCTGAACCAAGCAATGTCCATTGTGGTATAACATCGAAAAAGCACTATAAATAACAGAACACAATTTTATTGTAAAACCTTAATACTCCTGTTTCCATCTTTTTTCGTAAAAAAGCACAAGATATATGGAAAATGATATACTATTTTTGACATTAATTAACGGTTTATTGTATATTTCAGACCAACGTTTAGATATTTTTCATCTTATACATGTGGTTTGGCGTTACTCGGATGTTTAATTATGTGTTTCCTCATCAGTGCTGTTTACACATCCATAGCCTTGGTTATCATGCTGATTTTAGTCATTCTACTACATTTCCGTTCTCTTCCAACATCTTGGGGCTCCATTAGTCAAGCTCTTATCTTCCATCAAGTTCGTAAATACCTCCTCATGTTGGATTCTAGAAAAGCTCATGTAAAATACTGGCGTCCACAAATTTTATTGATGGTGGGCAATCCTCGTCAATCATGCGAATTGATTAATTTTATCAACGACATTAAAAAGAGTGGACTGTATGTTTTGGGACATGTTAAAATTGGAACATTAGATGATCACCAAGCTGATCCCATTCTGGAGGCTTATCCAAACTGGCTGACACTTGTCGATCATTTAAAAATCAAAGCTTTTGTGGAAATCACTCTTGCTAAAAGTGTGTCTGAAGGTTTCCAGCATTTAGTCAGAGTCTCGGGAATTGGTGGCATGAAGCCAAATACCGTCTGCTTAGGTTTCTATGACAACATCAAACCAATCGATAGTTTAGCTAAAACAAGATTACGAAAAAGTAAAATTTTGAAGAAAAATGTAGAAATTGGAAGTTTTGATAAGATTGAAACCTGTTTTGAATCAATTCGTCAAGATGAAAAGTGTTTGACGGGACACGAATACGTCAGTTTGATCAAAGATAGTTTAAAACTACAGAAAAATGTCTGCCTGTGTCGAAATTTTAATATGTTGGATAAGAAGAAGATATTTGAATCTGAAGGCACTTATTTCATAGATGTGTGGCCAGTTAATTTGTTCAGACCAGAAACTGCCAGTTTCTTCGACAATACCTGTTTATTTATTCTACAACTGGCGTGTGTATTAAATATGGTACCCAAATGGAGAGGAAAGACAACTCTACGCGTATTTTTGTGTATAAATGCTCAAACAGATAATACAGTTCAAAAAGAACAAAAATTAGAAATGTTTTTAAGACAATTAAGAATTCTGGCAAAGATTCAAATCGTATCTTGGGATCATTTGCAGCATTATATGTCAGGTCCATATTTAGATTTGGATCATGATGGATCCAAGATGGAAGATTTTCAGGAAGTTCCCGAAGACTTTGTTAAAG
Source organism: Lottia scabra (assembly GCA_029955415.1). NCBI lineage: Eukaryota > Metazoa > Mollusca > Gastropoda > Lottiidae > Lottia > Lottia scabra. Next base: position 2,221,406 of record JARJEI010000021.1, on the reverse strand, counting down.
CAATAAACGAAATGATTTTAGCCAACTCTAGTCGTACAGCTGTGAGCTTTTTCTATTTACCAAAGCCTCCAACAGATTCTACTAAATATGGTTCTTATTTATCTCAGTTGGATTTATTAACAGCGAATCTTCAGCCTTCTGTACTGGTTCATGGTCTACATCCAGTTACATCTACCACTTTATAATGATGGTTTATTTATAGAAGTAGTGGGTGAATTCGGGCTTAACTAATAACTTGCATTGATGATTCTGTTAGAGGTTTGCTCCAAAAAACAGCAGTTATAATTGAAATAATTGTTTCTTCTTGATGTGACACTAAATTAGAGCTAAATTTCATCTACCTGTATCACTCATTCAGAATGACAATCCAGTTTTGGGTTTGACTACAATTTGATTATATATTATAATGGTAGATAAAAGTAGACACTTATGAAGATTCACCCATGCATTGCCTATGTAAAAGTGTACAATGTCCGCCAGTGGAAAATTTCCATTGGACATTTTGCACTAGTGAAAAATGTCCAATGGACATTTTTAACTAGTGATTAATGTCCATAACTAAATAAAGGACAGTTCTATCTAGCGTATTATGTCCAACCCGGACATAAATACCCCCGGACATTATTTTCGCTTACACCTACATAAAAACAACGTTGCTCTAATTATAGTATTTGTAGGTAATTGAAGCAGAGGGAAACCCAGATTTGGGTAGCAGCTTTATTCCTTGATACACATTAGTGCATATTTAATTTTACTCGAATTAAAGCTATAATTGGAAATAATGCATTTTAAAAGTAACCAAACTCAGCATATTTGTCTTTTTCCCCATTTCCCATTGTTTTTAATATACAAGTATATTCTTTACACCACATTTCCTCACTATCTATGTGCAATCACGTCTTTTTGATAAATTAAAAATGTTTTCTTAAGGTGCTCAAATTGAAATATATTTTCTTATGTCATGATATATTTTCCTACAATTGTATATTTATAGTAACCATTATTACTACTATGTCATCATTGTGCTCTATTAGTAACCCCATAATAATCAGTTTGAAGAGGCATTGTATTTCAGATAGAGAGCAAGTGACACTGGTGGGACTTGCTATATTGTTTATGATAGTCAAATTGAATAAAGTTATCAATTGGGGGTGGGGTTATAAGGAACTCTGTTGTAAGGATAATCATGGATCCTAAAATGGGTAATATGAAGAAAAATATTGAAAATCCCAGTTCTAGAGAATAATCAGAGTGATGTAAGGTGTTTTAATGTTGTAAAAATGGGTGCTTTAATTTTTTAGGTCACATTCCTTTTAGTGCTCATTATCTCTTGATTATCTAATTTATTTATTTATTTCATTTTGCTCATTATTTTATAAGATCATATTATAATTAATAGATTTATAGTCAAAATCGCGTAATTTATATGTAGTATCAAAATCAAGAAATTGGAGCTCAAAAGCCAACTAAGGAAATAGACATACATTAATTCTGATAGCCATGTTGGGATATGTAACCTATAAAATGGTAGTAGGGCGTTTCACACCCAGATAATTCCCGTCCGGACAATTCCCGCCCGGCCAATTCCTATCAGGACATTTCGCACCAATTGGTTCAATTATAATGGATAGAGAGTCTCGATATCATTTCACGAAGAATGCAGAACAAAACTTCATGTATTAGAAAAAAAGAATAAACTTGTGATTCAAATTTATTTTAGAAGTCTATTGGAGATTTCAATGTTTGTGTCGATAGAATTATGCTAGCTTGTTTTTTTCAAACATTCCTTAGATTCAGTTCAAATGAGCCAATAAGAATTTTTTTATTTTGCATAATTTACTATATTTGTATAAAGAGCATTAATGTATCGCATTGTATTTTCTGTTTGTATATTGTGATAAATATTTGTTAATTAACTTATTAGGGATAAAAGATATGGTTTTCTATATTGGTCAACCTATTTGTAAGCATTTTTCATTGGAATTAAAAATTTCTATGTCAAATAGTTATTGTATATCTGATGTCCTACAGTTGCAGGATGTTGAAGATTTTTAGCTGGATCCATGCTACTTATGACTTTCAAAACCTTAGTCTCATCCTATCCGTAATAATGTTCCAAGCTCTCTCCCCCAAAATTTAAGTCTTCAAATCCCCGTATATCTATAGATATCAGCGTTTGAAAGTCAAAAGATACGACTAGTCGTTAAGGGTACTGTCTATTTACCACTGCGTGGTAACATGTTAAACTAGGCCAATGTCACCATATTAGTCAATGGAGACAAAAACGTGGTACTTATTTTTACCACGCTTTTTTCTTATTGGTCGGATTTTATTCATTTTTTTGAAAGAATCCAAAACATCACGTTTTTCAAAATTCAAATATGTCAATATTGTGCACATTTCACCACGATAACATGCAAAAATAGGCAGATTGAAATTCCAGGCGTAAGAAAATTTCCGCCATATTTAATGTCGGTGACTATGATTTTTGTGTATATATCGGTTGCTAAATTTCACAGTACAACTGCAATGAAGCTAACGATATTAATATGAAATATTTTTGCGTTTTAAGAGTTTCTTTTTTTAAATTCTCGGAAACGCAATTTGTATCAAGTTTATGGTTGAAGATTATTTGTCTTTTTAAAAGATGACTTTCATTTACGCTAATTCAATGTCTGTAGCCTTTTGTTTAATCTCTTAATGTTTCTTTCCGGGATTTTTGTGTGAAGGATACATTGTTTTTCTATATAGTTCAACTTTTATATTCGCTACCTCTATGCCATCTAGTAATCTTTGAAGTCCGCATTTCATTTCATTTCATGTTGGCGGTAGAGTAGGGACGGGGGTCGTGGTAGGTATCTACAGTCACTCTACATCAACCTACTATCATCTATAGTCACTCTACTCTATATAGTCACTATAAACCAACCTACTATCATTTATAGTCACTATCCTCTATCTACAGTCACTCTACATCAACCTATGATGAGAGTAGGTTGATGCAGAGTGACTATAGATAGAGGATAGTGACTGTAGATGATAGTAGATTGATGTATAGTGACTGTAGATAGAGGATAGTGACCGTAAATGATACTAGGTTGATGTAGAGAGGCTGTAGATGGAGGATAGTGACTATAAATGATAGTAGGTTGATGTAGAGTGACTGCAGATAGAGGACAGTGACTGTAGATGATAGTAGGTTGGTGTAGAGTGACTATAAATAGAGGATAGTGACTGTAGATGATAGTAGGTTGGTGTAGATTGACTGTAGATAGAGGATAAAGATTGTAGATGATAGTAGGTTGATGTAGAGTGACTGTAGATAGAGGATAGATACTGTAGATGAGAGTAGGTTTATGTTTAGAGATTGTAGATAGAGGATAGTGACTGTACTGTAGATGACAGTAGTTTGGTGTATAGTGACTATAGGAAGATAGTGACTGTAAATGATAGTGTATATCATTCCCGTATCATTGAAGTCCCCATCCCCGAAAGAAAATGGAAAAATGGCACATATTCCATGTATTCTGAACCATATTCCGAGAGAGAGGGAGTTTCCCAATAACTTCGGATGGGATTATAAAACTGGAAAATAAAACCACTGTCATATCATATGAATTTATTATCGAACAAAAACCTTCTACCACAAATTATGAGAATAATTTGTGGGTATTGTCTTTGGTCTCATACTCTCATTTTCCTCATTTTTTCCATACAATAAATACAAAAATTGCAGATTTGTTGTGAATAAAATGATTCTCCAAAAGAGAAACAATGCTATCCATTTCTAGGCTACTAGTTACTTATGATTATATGGCGGGGAAGGAAGAATTGGGCTAGGGAAAGAAACATATTCTTAATCAATAAGGGCAATCAATAAGCAAATTGCAGTTTCGCAACAAAAGATTGTCATTTAGCAAGTTCAAAACGAAGAAACCATACTGTAACATCATAGTCTGCACTTATTTGTATCTGGGATAATGTTTAACCTGTAACCCAAATTTCATAACATGGACCATTTTAGATAGGTTGGAAAACGGTAGTATCCAACCTTGAACCCTGAACTCTTCATAGATGGCCTTGACATTTATTTGTAAACAAACATTATTTTTATCCACAAATCCTGATTTTTGGGTGAAAACAGTATAAATATGGATGCAGAATACTTGTTATTATGCATCTTGGTTTTACAAATCAGATTTACCTTAAAAATATCAAAATATGACTAATTTTATTTACCACGCCGTGGTAAATAGCTGTAAGGCCACTTATGGCTATAAATAGACGCTGCCGTCGTTAAGTAAGACTATGACTTATATAGGAAACATACAAGTATAATTGAAGGGATTTTTGCAGCAGTTCCAGTAAATCTGAACGCTATTTTCATAAATTCAAGGCTCAAATCGATCCTCGAAAAAGCTGAACATTCCCCTTTTAAAATGCCCTTTTTACGTCATAGTTGTAAATGTATCATAGTTGTGTCATGTTTGAGCCATATAAAGCGACATTTTGCCGTGTTAAATAAAACATATAGATGCTTCAGGTTATGCTTGGATTTTCGAGGTGAAACAACCCCCCACATTTGCAATTGATGATGACATATGGTAGCTAATTAATCAAGGTTTAATTTTCCATATTGATGTTTTCACCGATTTTCATCCCTTTCATGGGAATTTTAAATGACGACAATCCATATTTTTCAGTAACAAATAAGTGATAAACAGATTATACTCTAATCTAGAAGAATCAGTGGCAAACCTTTTTTTTGGAGAGGAAAGGGGGGGGGGGGGGGTGAATGGGGGTAGTGAAGTAAGAAGAAGCATTTACTTGAAATGGGGAATTCCTAAGACATTCCAAGTGCCGCACATACACAGATTAATTTCATTTAAGGGGTCTCCATATTTCAAAAGAAAAAAAGAAAAAGAATGATAAACAATGTGTATTCTCTTTTGTATAGAAATGGAATTTTCTACTCATAGAAATGCTTCTTTTGTTTGGTCTTCTCACAATTCCATTGTTATTTCCATGAAATTAATTTGCATTAACATTTACAGGATGTCGTTATTTTCCAAAGAAATATATTTTTTAAAGTTTCTACAAAGGGACAATATATAACTTAATTTAAACAGATATATTGAACGGAAGCAAATTCAAAGAAAGAGAATGCCAAGTATATGAAACCAAAAAAGAATTTATTATTGTTAATGTTACTTGCAAACTAACAGTCGTTGAAGTCATGTCTCTCAAAATAAGGATAAGTTTTTGGCTGGTGATTTTATTTGTTTACGAAGACCTCATAGGATCAACCAATTCATTAGAGGAAAGGGTCTTTCAAGTTTCCACGGCAATGCCAGATGAAGACAATTTGCCAACTACCAAAAATCCATTAGATGAAAACCAAATGGCGACGGGATTCCCGAATGAAGAAGAATCACAGACCAACATCGGATCTCAAACGGAAGTCAAGGGCTCATCATCAGTAAAATCAAATGAAGATTTACTTGGTTTGTCTTTAACAACTAAACGGAACTTTGATTCGGTAGTATCAACAAACTCAATCCCCTTGATTCCAAAAGTAAATGATTCCTTGGAACTTAAAAATACATCCAGAATCGAACCAGCAAATAAACCAAATGCTGCGGTTAATGAAAGTGGTACATTTGAGGATTCTACAGATACCATGTTATTAAAATCAACAAGTGACGGGTTAGTATCAGAAACAGAGAATCAAACGACCATTACAAATGGAAGCGCTACATCTGAAGCCTCGAACGACGCCAAGGATTCGGACACTAAATATGTCGGACTGATTTCAGAGGAAGTTTGGAACGCTTTCAATGACGTAGCTGGTGACTTGTGGCTTCCCATCTGTGCTATAGGTTTAGTTGCTAATATATTTAATGTAATTGTGTTCACGGATTGTCGAATGCGCAACTCGACCAATTACTATTTAGCAGCAATAAGCGTTTTTCAGATTGCTTACATTATATCAAGCACAGTGACAAAAACGCATCAATTGATATATGGTGATATTGGACAAAGATCTACAAAGTTTTTCTACCAAGGTACAATTTACATAAATAATTATATTTTGGTCATTTTTTCTCGAGCAGTTTTTTGTATGGTTATGATTGTTTCCTTGGAACGGATGACGGCAATCGTGTTTCCATTCAGACGAGCTCGCTCCAGGTTAGTCAAGTCACCCATCCCATGTACGCTTTGTCTTATTATTGTCCTCTTTTTATTCCATCTTTTCTCCGTTCTGAAATATTCCGTCGAGCCGAAGAACGAAAATGGTCAAATATCTTACGATTTAAAGCCCCAGGGATATGACTTGAATGTCTTGAATACATTTAGCTTAGTTTCTAAAATTGTGTTTGTCTATTTACCATTGTTAGGCATTCTTATTTGTAACATCATTTTGTGTGTAGCCCTGAGACGTCAAAGTCAATGTAGAAATAATCTACAAGAAGGAGGTGGTGATAAAAGGCGGGAAGCACGTGAGAGACAGACGACCGTCGCCATTTTAGTTTCAACGTTTGTTTTCTTTCTCTTGGTACTTCCTGTTACTACCAATTCTGTAGTAGGTAACCTACTGAAAAACTACGGCTATTTTGGGACGCAGAATCGGTATACATTTCTTTTCATGCAGCGAATGGGAAACTTTTTAAATCTAATAAGCTATTCCACAGATTTCATTACCTACGTTACCATTAGCTCTAAATACAGAGATACCCTGGTAAGGAAATGTTTTCCTTGTTGGATGACATCCAAAATGTTGGACTCGGTTCAGACAACACTGAAAAGAAGTGCTTCTAGCCATCAGTCCATTTACAGCTCAGATAAAGGTTAAGTTATCTACTAGTCCGAAACTTGCTGATTCTTACCTCAGCCTCTTATATCGATTTGGACGGTACTTTTTCCCCAGCCTCTGATAGATAGCTATTTGGACAGAATCCTTTCAAATACCTATCGGAGGCTGAAGAAAGAATCAGCAAGTTTCGGACTGGTTGTCTGCATGACAAACATTTAATCGGACGATGGATATAGGCTTATTACCCTCAAATTCATAGCACAAACTCTTGTCAATTATTTCTTGCTGTATGATTATTAAAAACATTTAAATTATTTCACGCTTTGTAAATTCTGGGGGTTTTTTCTTGTGAAAGGGAGTAAGGGATTGCATGAATTGACTTTCAGCTTGATAAAATCAAAAATCAACAACGATTTGTGGGGAAAAGTTGTTGTTGGTATACTCATGGTAACTGACAAATTTTGTAGCTACACGAGAAAATTTCCATATGGAACGTCCAGCATCCTATCGAAAGAAGAGTCAGACTCGATGGTTTTGTAAGAACTACTACATCGTGAAATTAGTTATTCCGGTTGTTACGTTTATTTCTAGCATTTTCTCAAAGAAATATTGTTAAACAATAACAAAATGTGTAACTGTCAACATCGATTTACAAATTGGGTTTTGGCAGTTTTTTTTAAAAAGTTAGGTCCTTTTGCTTGCCAGAATAAATGTTATGCAAATATGGAAACGTCTCACACATGTTCTCACTTTTGCTCTTGAGCTGTGCATTGGAGCACAAACAAAGGGGTTAAGATCGGGTATTCCAAAATCCCAGAAAAACAGGTCTGTAATGCCTGCCAAAACCATGTTGGGGCTCATATTAGTCAGATAAAACCTGCTGTTAGCTCTTTAAATGACCTATTTGTATAACTATCTGAGAATATCACAAATTCAATACAACAAAAGATGGAAGAGGACCCCACCACAAATATATATCGTTGTATATAAAGGTATAAGATGGTGGACCACAGCCATATAGGGGCTCGTAGTTATATTTTTTTTAAATATTGTTATACGGTTATAAGAGAAATGAGAAGGGAGGACACTAATTTGGGGGTCAAAATTGAAATAGAAATTCGGCGCCTTTCTTCGCCTCGAAAACGGTCAAGTCTTTGGTCTAACCGATATATTTAGGTAAATAAAGCCGATTTTGAATGATAGACTGGTTTACGACGGAGTAATTACCGTTTTTGTGTTCCAAGCGGAGCGAACATGGCCCGGACAACTTCATTGTAGGTCATTTTCCGGTTGCTTCAAGACGAATTACCAGGTAAGTTTTCATTGGTTCAAATTTGAGTTAATAATTGACGTCATTGTATGACGTCCAGAAAAATAAATTTCTATTTTTATTTGGACCAATGAAAACTCACCTATTATTTCGTCTCGAAGCAACCGGAAAATGACCTACAAAGAAGTTGTCCGAACCATGTTTCCCCGCTTGGAACACAACAACGGTAATTACTCAGTCGTAAACCATTCTGTCATTCAAAATGTGCTTTTTTTACTTAAATATATCGGTTAGACCAAAGACTTGGCCGTTTTCGAGGCGAAAAAAGGCGCCGAATTTCTATTTCAATTTTGACCCCAAAATTAGTGTCCTCCCTTCTCATTTCTCTTATAACTTTAATAACAATATTTTAAAAAATATAACTACGAGCCCCTGTGTATACGCCCAACGAAAAAGCCTTAAATTAAAAAGGTGTAAACTAAACTTTCTCAATCCGTTCGATTTAGTCCAATAACATCCATTTTAAGTTTCATCAAAGCTTTGGAGCAAAGGGCAATAACTCTACTTCTAACAGTCAAAAATAGCTCAAATTCGAACTTAATCTCCGTTTTATAATTAAGTAAACACATACCAAATTTCATTTGATTCCATCAAAAACTCTAGTTTTTAAAGCGTTTACTAGCAAATTTTGACGGACGGACGAACCGTTGTGCCGACAATATACGTCCTCATAGAGAGATGAGGACGTATAAAAAAGATTGTATATGATATGAAGATGAATTTATTTCAATGATTTTATACAGAACAATTCTTAACATGATCAGTGAACCTAACATCATTACTGAGACTTTTATCATTCTCAGAAACCACAAAATCTATTGAAATACACAAGACAATACCCTCCCAGAAATCAAACTGAAAAAAGATAAGCTATAAACAGGAAATTTAAAATTACAATACAATGCCAAAGCATTTGGGAATTCTGGTCATTTAAATAAATTTCTAAATATGATGGTTCATGTATAATAACAATAAAACCCAAGTATTAATGATTCAAATCCCTAAAGCTTATTATGATCTTTTTATTTATAAATTGTTTTTTATATAAACTAAACTAATACCCAATTCCAAAACTAAATGTACATTTTAGAGTACTTAAAATTCTTTATATTTGAATGAAAACTCCAAAACATAATGGAAAACTTTGAACAATTAAATTCAAAAAACGCTTTATACAAATATGTACATATGCTAAAAAAAATTAATAGTGCTCTAATTTACAGTGTAAACCTTATTTCTGTGAATTTAGTGAAAATAAAAATACAAGTGTATGGGTGAAAACTAAAAATATATACAAACTTAATCTATAGTACAACAACATGCCATATATACACAAGAGCAAAATGAAAAGCAATTTAAATATTTTATGGTTAGTTATTTGTCATGGAAAGAAAATATAAAAGAGTCCAAAAATGAAATGAAGCCAAAATATATTTGACTTTTTAAGTGCATGCCACAACTCTTCAAAGCTTAATTTAAGCTTCCGATACTAAAATATTACTACATTTTAATCCCTGAATTATTACAAAAATTTTTTTGTGAATATCATAAATGAAATAATCTTGCAACAACAAATATATTAATATCAAAAGCTTAAATCAAGCTCAGAGCTGAATAGAAAATTAACCCTGGCATACACTTTCACTATCATTTGTGAGCTCTTCAAACACAATTAAATCAATATATTAAATTTATCAAGTAATTACATAGGCACTATAGCGACGCGGCACTGGTTGGAGCTAATTGGGGAGAGAAACTCGGAAAGTTTCAGTATCTTACGCACTATCGTTGATCGGCACTGTCGTTGAGCCCTCGGGGAGGAGGGAAATCTCAAATGATTTCCCTAAACACAGCACTTAGCTAGATTAATGCACTATCGTAGATGGGCACTGCTTTTGAGCTAATGGGGAAAGAACTGTCATATGGAAGCCCGATAATTTGACTATAACTCCATCTTTAAGGCAAAAGAATTTTTTTTTTCAAAAACCTCTCAATGAAATAACTGCAAAAATCAGAACAACCAAGACAGATACTTAATCCAATATATAATACGACTACATCTAAACTATATAATGGTCTCTGATCATTCAATGAGGGGCGCGTTTCACAGTACACCAGCATTAAGCTTCATATTGCCCTTGTGAATCAGTCACATGTTGGAATTGTCAAAACGCAACCGGAAATGAGCAACCATAAGAGCATAATTGATATTGCCTTTTTGAGTGAATACATGGTTTGTATTGCCCACTTGGTAATCTTAACCATGCAAGCAGAAATTGGTATCACTCTTATGGAAATGACTTAACACAATTGAACACTGAAAAGCAACCTCTCAAATGAAATGATCATTAACACTGCACTATCGTAGATGCACTAACACCGAGCTATTGGGGTAAGGTCAATTTTTATATTGAACCTGCTAGTACTACCGATACTAAATTAGCATATTAAATTTTTTTTTGATTTTTTTTTCTTTAAATTGCTATTTCTTGCTATGTAAAAGGCAATGCTGAGCCCAATTCTGTACTTTTTAACTACCCCAAAAAAAAATTTTTTTACAATGTATTCCCACTTTGCATATAAGAAAACATTTTGCAATACTGTGCACCACAAATATTGTTTTTGGATTTTAAGCTTGTATAGGACTGGGCTCAGCATTTTATGTTAGTGTGCATGAAGGGATTGTACAACAACATAAAAACTTAACACGCTAGTCTATGTTGTTGTACAACCCCTGTAGTGATTATGTACAATTCATTCAGACCATTCCATGAGGCAAAGATTCTCCTGTGAATCTTAAGATTAATTCTGTTTTACGTTTGGTATTACTCAATGTAAAAATTTCCCACTTTAAGGGTTGCTAATGTGGTTTTCTAAACTTTGTATGTGTATCAAGGACACTGATAACTTCAATTTTCGCCATTTAAATTTTCATTCTGACTTCTGCGTTTCTTACAATTTCACTAAAACCAACGTGTTTATGACGTCACTGACAGTGATCTGCATAGATATCAATAGTAGCTTCCAGTAGATCACTGTCGGTTACCAAAAAAGATTTTTACACCAGTTATGACCTCGTTCACAATCAGAAGGATCTCTGTGCAGGGAATGATCCAAAAGTTAAATATTTTTGGATTTTTTTTTTACATATTAACAGTAATATTTACACCTGTTTTGAAAGAATTAGTCCACACCATCAAGTTCACAGTAAACTGTTGTTCTCTACTTTCAATTCACAAATACAACATCCTTTACAGCCATGTTGCAAACCAACCATAATCTTTACCTCTCCATCAAAATTCTTCACAAGTCTTTTTGACTATGAATCAAATCTTAGTTTATCACATCAAAGTCACATTAACTGCATAATCCTTTACAATTTCAATGCTCAAATTTAAGAAAATTTATTGAGAATGGCTACACATCAGTTCTTAAACCCCAAAAAGGTAAAACTTTTTCTCTTTCACCATTGCCACACTCTGTTCACAGATTAACATAGTAACGCAACGTTTGAAACCAACTGCACGAAAAAAATTTGGCTCTGAAACGAAATCTATATGAACCAACTAACCTTGTTGTTCAACAAATTAGTCTATTCCAACATCAAGCTTAGTTGAGGATGGTCTTAAAATGATTGGATAATAATTTTTCGTTTGGTGTCGTGTGAGAAGTGATTAATTCTAAATATGTCACTGTCATAAAATGAGGTTAGATTATGGATATTAATCTGTCGTGCCTGAAATCAAAAAGATTTAATAGTTTATCAACATTATTTGTGTTACACATTTTAACCTGAGTGGCTGGTTATCCCACTATACTACTTTGACTTAGAACACTGAAATGAAATGGAGTTTTACGTCCTTGCACCTGACTGGGCAACTGGGCAATGTTGAAATACCATGCAGTGTGCAATGAGGCATTTTTGCCAGGACAACAGCCTTTTCCTGCTCTTATTTTTAATTTTCAGCCTTTGCACAGGGGCCTCAGTAAATTGTCCCATCCTAATGACAAGAGACATCCGATCTTCATCCCTGACAGCTGGAAGCCATGCTGATAATTCAGAGTTGATTTTAAACTATTATCAAATTTACGAAATTTGGTTTAATACCTTAAACAGAATTACAACCCCAGACTTAGTTCTAAGACATTTAAATGCAAAGGCTTCCCCAAAAAAAAACTGTCAAATTTCCATACCTTGTCTGCCAAGTCTTTCTCTGATATTTCTATAGTGTCTTGTTCTAGACCAAATCTATTCTTCTGAAACATCATCTGGTCCTGGGCCAGTTGTTTCAAGATAAATAACAATAATTCATTATTATCTTTACGGAATGCTAGGTATCTACCAAATGTCTGAAATAAATATCAAGGAAATGAAGTTTTACATCCAATTGTTTATAGGCAAATTAATGCTCTTTAAAGTTAAAGAGAAAATTTGCAATGAGAGACCCGAGTTTATCTTTACGGGATGCTATACATCTGAAAAACTCAATGAAATGTTAATGCTCAGACAGCACTAGTATATTTGGCTAAATCTTCTGTGAAGTGGCTCACTTACTTATTAGGAGCACAGATGTATATAACAGTTATTTTTAGAATCTAACAATCTTATTTATCCGATCAGCAGTACTTAAAAGCGAACTACGTCTTAGAATGAACAAAAAAAAAAAAAAATTCAAACTTAGTCAATAGGAATATATATTCATCAACAATAGGGAACAAACCTAGTGGCATAACTATAAAACAGATTACCTAAATAATCTGATAAATCCAGAAAACTATGTTTAAATGCAATAAATGATAAATGTCTTAATCTAATTTAAGACATTTATCAATAATAATCTGTAATTGTATGGAAAATTACATAGTTTTATAGATTTATTTGATTCTGTTTGTATACTTTGGACACTGTTGATGAATATATACTCCTATTGACCAAGTTTGAAAACTTAATTTTTTTGTTCATTCTAAGACATAGTATCGCTTTAATTTTACTTCATGTGATATTACTATTACATAAATCAATCTTTATCAATTAAAAATCTCCACCTACCTTTCTCATGCTTCTCATGACACTGAATTTCTGAGTACTGATAAAACTTTCTAACATTATTCTTATAGCCATATTGACATCATCATCATTGACATAGTCTCGTAGATTCATCCTGGCATGAGCCTCGGCCATACGAATCATTGACTCTATATGACGTACTGTAATTGGTATACTACCAGTTGCCTGAAATAGTCAAATGAAATGAAATTGAGATTCCTGTCCTACTTTTCTGCACTGACTTTGGCTTCAATGATATTGCACTGACATGTGAAACTGAAAAACGTCACATTTTAATAAAAAAAAAATAAGGGCAAAGTCATGCAAGATTTAAATCGTTATTTTTCTTCATGGATATCATTTTTTAGACTTAAAAAGTCCAGTGTATGTCATTCAACTGATAATACCGGTTGCAATCTAATAACTTCTGTTTTATTGAAATTTGAATAAATATTTCACTATTTACTCTGTTGTTTGGTTTATATCTGTTCAGTATGCATAGCATATAGGGCCCAGTCTAATTAAAATCAGACCCTAATTTCGTTCGTTCGTTTTTTTTTTTTTTTAAATCCGGTTTTTTAACCACTACATTTGGGTCTGAGAACGTCGCGCTTTGCCAGCCGTTCAGGTTAACTTTGACCTAACCTTAATGACCTTTGTTTTAACCAATCAGATCTTTGCCCTCTCCCGCGCTGGGATTTTGTTCGCGAACAATAGGTGCATTCTAGGATTCCTAAGTGCTGTAGACTAGTTTATTAGGTCATGTTTATCAAGGTAAGGTCAAAGTTAACCTGAACGGCTGGCAAAGCGCGACGTTCTCAGACCCAAATGTAGTGGTTAAAAAACCGGATTTAAAAAAAAACGAACGAACGAAATTAGGGTCTGATTTTAATTAGACTGATATAGGGCCTGAGCTTTTATCAAATTGAATGAATAGACACTTTCCCCAATCTATATGCTTCAATCTTCAGTGACTTAAAATATCTTGATATCTTTTCAAAGAAGTTAGTAAATACAGTGATTTGATAAAAGTCGTGAAAGTTTACCATGGATTCTCTACGAAGATCAGAGTACATCTTAGCTATTTTATCTTGATCCATCTGATGTAATTTAGGATGAACCTTCTCCTTGGCGTAGATAATATATTTTTTGAGTAAATCTTGAGGTAGAGGCTCAGCTCCTGTTGTATTAATACATTCCTGGAAAAATCATAACATTCACAGAATTCCCATTAAAAAAAACATTACTTTTCTTTCAAGATTAAGACTTAAAAAGATTGTAAAAGTTCAAGTTTTACCTTTTTGGGGTTTAAGAACTTATGTGTAGCCATTCTCAATAAATATTCTTAAATATGAGCATTGAAATTGAAATGCAGATAATGTGACTTTGATGTGATAAACTAAGATTTGATTCATAGTCAAAAAGACTTGTGAAGAATTTTGATGGAGAGGTAAAGATTATGTTTGGTTTGCAACATGGCTGTAAAGGATGTTGTATTTGTGAATTGAAAGTAGAGAACAGCAGTTTACTGTGAACTTGATGGTGTGGACTAATTCTTTCAAAACAGGTGTAAATATTACTGTTAATATGTAAAAAAAAAATCCAAAAATATTTAACTTTTGGATCATTCCCTGCACAGAGATTCTTCTGATTGTGAACAATATCATAACTGGTGTAAAAATCTTCGTTGGTCACCGACATGATCTACCGGATGCTACTATTGATATCTATGCAGATCACTGTCAGAGACGTCATAAAACTTGTTACTTTAGTGGAATTGCAAGAACCACAAGTCGGAATGGAAATGGGAATGGTTCAAATTGATGCTATCAGTGTCCCCTATACACACACAAAGAAAAACTTAGTAGAGGATAACTGCATAATTTGCAGCCATGTTCTTCTCCTTGTTGATTTCAATTTGTTGAGGAATCTTTATATACTGCATCTTGGACCTCGATTTAGTTTCTCAGAACAAGAAAAGTTTAGTATAATGCTGCATAATTCATAAAGAGATCATTTCAGTAAAAGCACTTTTTTGACACACAGCATCTCGAGCAAATTTAGCTGTTAAGACAATATTTGGCAGTTCGTAAAACAGCTTACCATATTTTCGTCGATATTATCACCAACATTAGGATGATGTCTCATATGACTGGCAACAACAAAGTTAGCTAATCTTTCATCTTGTACTGGGTCTACAGTATCACGTACTACACAAAGGATATCAAATCTTGATAAGATAGGTTCCGTCAGATCAACCTAAAATATTTTTAAGATAGATAAGAATGGGGATGGCAAATGTTTGAAAAAAAATGAATAGAAAGTCAAAATGGCAAGAAATTAATTTTATCTGCCATTCAAAATGCTTCATGGTTAAATTTAAAAAAATCAACTCAATAAAAACCGATGTAAAACAGTTATTTGATTGGACAGTAAAACAAAATTGTAAGTAATAGTTTGAGACACATTTTGGCGATTTAATTTCAAAATATTTAACTATATCATACTTCCACTGGAAAAGCAAGATACCTTAACTAGTTAAGAAATTGATCACACGTGAAACTTTCACACAAAAATGCAACAAGTTAACAAAACAAAAAGAAAAATCACGTTTCAAATTCTATATTTCAATTTCAAAATGTTTTTTTTAATACCTTTATTTCTATTTTAAACCATACACAAAGTAGCCTACATTTGGCTGGATGGAAAAATTGACTTAATATTATTTTCAAACCACAATCATCCAATTTAGCAGAGCACACCTTAAATTATTTAGTTCCAACATCCTTTCTCCCCACTCACTTTTTATTTCCTTTGGCTCCAAATCATTTAAATTCAATTTGAAATATTTCATTTCATAACACACAAAATCCCCACCCCCTCCCCTATCTCATTATAAACCCCTAGCCCACTACACTACACTCTACACAGCACACAAACAGACTGAAGAAATCAAACCAGGTAAACAGACTAAATAATTAATCAACTGAGTATTATATAACTCCCTACTGACATCACAGGTCACTGACACCATGACCCCTAGGTCAATCAGGATTAAAGTCAACAGTAGGTGTTAATCTGGATTATCTCAAGCCCAGTCAGCATGACATTGTCATTGTTTAGTAACAATGTCATTGGCACCTGTCCCACTATGAGGTATTATTTTTGACAACTTGAGTAAGGTGTCCCTTGCCAAATCAGGCTGGTGTTCCTTGCCAAAGTGGGCCCTTAAGACAAAGATAGTGGACCACGGCCATATACGCCTAACGAAAAAGTCGAAAAAGGAAAAAATTTAATCAGGAGAAAACTAAACTTTCTCAAACCTTTCGATTTAGGTCCAATAACATCCATTTTAAGTTTCATCAAAATCGGTTGAAAACTAAGAGAGTAATAGCATATTTAAGATTTGGGGCAAGGGCAATAACTCTGCTTGTAACGATCGAAAATAGCTCAAATTTGAACTTGATCTTCGTTTGATGAATATGTATACACATATCAAATTTCATTTGATTCCGTCAAAAACTCTAGTTTTTAGAGCGTTTACGAGCAAATGTTGACGGACGGACCGACGGACAGGGGTGACTACAATATACGTCCTCATAGAGAGATGAGGGCGTATAAAAAGTCATATCTTGATAAAAAACTTCAACTTTGAGTAGGAAATGTCAGATAATAGACCATGCTTACTCTTTTCGAAACACCTGATGGTATAATAATTATAGCACACTATTTTGTCATGCTCTGGACAAGATTTTTGATTAACGGAATTGTTTTGCTTGCACAGATTTTTATTATTGTTATTTGTTGTTAATTCATTGAAGCCGAAATGTAGTATGTTTTTTAAACAAAATGTCAGGTAATGTGAATGTGAAGTAGGTCCTTTCCAGAAGAAATAAAAACTTTTTAATCTTATTTTCTGTGCAATACTTAGGTTCACTTAACCGAGTCACAAAATCTTTCTAAATCAACTTACGTTTTCAGAAAAGGTTAATGAAGGGTCATATCTTCCACCAATAGGATTAGCAGCTGCTATAATTGTACATCGTGCTTGAAGGGAGGTAACTATACCAGCCTTAGAGATGGATATACTCTGCTGTTCCATTGCTTCGTGAATACTTGTACGATCTGCATCATTCATCTGGAAAATATAAAAGTCTATTTAGAACATACTTAAAATGAAAACAAAATAGCTGATGAAAATAAGCAAACTGTGCAAACGAGGGAAATTTTGAAAATTGAAATTGAACTGAAAATTCAGTGCTCACTTAACCACCTAAAAGACAGCATTCTAACTGACACACAGGATTATTCCCAAATTAATTTGCAAAACATAAAACATTTTACCTTATCAAACTCATCAATCAGACAAATTCCTTTATCAGCTAAAACCAGGGCACCAGCTTCTAAAGTCCATTCTTTTGACACAGGATTTCTCTGTACATAGGCTGTTAGACCTACAGCTGAGGCACCCTGTCCTGTAGCATACACAACACGAGAGGCAGTCTTTTCTACATATTTCAAAAATTGAGATTTGGCTGTTCCAGGATCCCCACAACATAAAATATTAATGTCACCACGAACTTTGTGTTTGCCACCAGGATTTTTAGGTTCTCCTCCAAACATGGCTAATGCCACTGCCCTTTTGATGTCCTCATGACCATAAATTGAAGGACCAATACTGGCAAATATCTGAAATTTGAAAAAGAAAATTATTTTCTGAACTTGTTTCAGAAAATCCAGGCAAGATCAATGCCCAGAAGCTTTTATCTTACTAGTCTCTGACAACCAGGCTTCTGTCTACGTAGTGTTCAAGAGAGGTAAGTAACTAAAATCAGCTGGCTATATTTTGTAAGGCGCTGTAACTTCTGGGCGGCCACTAATTAGGTTTTCTTCCAGCTGCAAACAAGACTATTGTTAGACAATGGCCACCCGGGATACGATTGCTCCTACCTTTACCTGATTTTATCATTGTATTTAGTCTAATGCCCCTGACCCATAAGCCAGACTTTTGTGATCCCACCTCAAAGATCACCCAAAATCGCTTAAAAACTCACCCTTTCTCCAATGCGTTCATCTTTAGATAAAGCCACAACAGCCTTAATATCTTCGTCTGTCAGACTAGCTGCGGCCATCTTGTCATCTTTCTTAGTGATGTAATTTGATTGGATAACTGTGGCAAACACTGGGAAACCATTGGACATATTCAAAGAACCATCGTAATTATTGTGATAAACACCAGTCAATTCCTAAAGAAATCATAATTAATAGTAATTAACACATAATTAACAAAGCAGGGTAGGGTAGTTAAAGTGTCTAAGCTTAAAGAGTATTGGTTTAAAAAGATTTTAAACCTTTGCCAAGACCTCAATTGAAAATCCATCTTTTGGCATTTAAGAGAAAAGGTAACCAAGGGGATTTGAACCTACCACGCCAAATTACAGAACACATTTCAGTGAGTGTCAGACTTTATGCCCTAAACACACTTCAACACCATGAAAACAGCTAACTTGTCTTGAACCCAAAACACATGGAAAATTTCATTTACGGGTTTCACCTCAAGAACTAGTCAAATCTGAACACAATATCTTAAGATGAGCTTTTCATTTGAACATTCCTTCACAAATACTTCATATACATGTAGTGATTAAATCCACAACACAACAGCACAAGTGTAGTAGCCCTTTAAGAGCATCCCATCAATACTTTAGAGGGTGTTTCAGATCACAAAACAGCACAAACTTGGCTTCTGGAGGCACCCCTTCACAAATAAATATGTAGAAGTGGTGTATAAGATCAAGCTATTTATATGTGACATACTAGACCATACCTAGATACCTAGGCTAACTGTGAACAAAGTCAAACAATGGCAAGACGTCTGCACCCACTGCGATGGTGTGAACAGCCATTAGCAAACTGTGAACAAGATTTCAGATCAGTTAGACTAACTGTTAGAATATAATGTAGCAGGTGACAATATGACAACCAAATAATACAAACATAGTTACAAACATATCTCCATCAACAAAGCATCTGATTTGATAATAAAACCAAATCAATCTAAGTGATTAACCAATCAAATGTCTGGAATCAATTTTCTAGTATAGGACCTTATAGCGCAGAACTCTGTTCAAAGTTAAAGGGATTGTAAAGAGGTTTTTCGTCCTTTTTATGTGGACAAAGGACACTTCCAACATCTATTTCGTACATACAAAATATTCATTGGGTGCCCGTGGTTCCTGTTATTCCAGAAAGAAAAACAGGAAGTGACGTCACAATCTTGGAAAAAATCGGACTGGATGACCAGGTACAGGGCATTATAAATACATGTTGTCACAACGCTATGACTTATATGATATTGCTGTAACAACATTTATCTAATAACGTCATATCGTTGTAACAACATGTATTTATAATGCATGTCACAAGATTGTGACGTCACTTCCTGTTTTTCTTTCTGGAATAACAGGAACCACGGGCACCCAATGAATATTTTGTATGTACGAAATAGATGTTGGAAGTGTCCTTCGTCCACATAAAAAGGCCAGAAAACCTCTTTACAATCCCTTTAAAGCAACTCTTAGCAAGATCACAAATTCAAAATCCTCAAACTTGGTTAATAAGAGCATATATATTTATCATTGAACTTCATCTGTATAATCTCATAATAAAATGTCCAAAAACTATGTTATATATAATAATTGAAAAACACTTACAGAACTTTTAAGCATTTTTCAACAAAAACCTGTGATTTTGTGGAAATTAACTTTTTTTGGGGGGGGGGGGGGGGGAATTCTGATTGTATGCTTTTGACTCCGTCAATGAATATACTCTTACAGGCCAAGATTGAGAATCTAATATTTTTGCTCATTTTAAGAGGTGGCAATGCTTTAATTATAAAAGCTACTCACAATCTCATCTCCTGGTTTACACGTGTCCACCAAGTCATCTAGTAATATAGCATCTTTAGATCTTGGTAGTCGACCAGCTGGTACTTTCCCTGGACTTTCTTGTAGTGTTATTCTCTGATAGTTCTTGTAGATTGTCTGAAATAAACCAGGAATTGTATTTGAAACAAATAACTATTTAAACTAAATCTTAAAGAGATATGTTCACTAACCCCCCAAAAAATTTGTCTCAGAATCTGGACTTTTGATATTCATAACTCTCCCTCCAAATTTAAGCCTTCAAAAACGTGTACCGATAATTATCAGCGTTTGAAAGTCAAAAATATGACTCGTCACAACAGAAAACACAAACAGAAAATAAAGGATAAATGTAGGCATATAAGTGAATGGATTATATGATTTTCGTGCATTTCTAGTACTACTGGAGGCTATTTAGAAATATTCTAGGCCTAAATCAACCATCAAAAAGTTGAACATTCCCCTTTAAAGACAAACCACATTTAACAAGTTGCAAAAACAGACTCCATCATGGTCTGTATGACTATTTAGGCCTGTTGGCTCACATATAGGGTCCATTTTGAGCATAATTATGTCAGTGGAATAGTTCAGCTAAGAGAGAGTTGGACTGTGCCTGTTAGGTCCTGTGAGTTGGATTTTTTCCTCAAGGGAATAAAAATTCTATTGCCACACCCAGTGATTTCGCGATCCAGGTGTCAACTTGACATTAGTTCTCCATCAATAGTGGTATACTTATCAATATTACACACTTACTTGTTCCATATTAATTTCAAACGGTCCAGTAGACTGACATTCTGGACAGGTACCAGGTTTGACTTCTTGGTTTTGATTCTGATAGAATGGACCAAGAATAAAACCACATTTATTACAGTCGTATTTTATAATACTGAGTTGAGGTAAGACACCAGTACAACTAGTCACCACACCACCTGTTCTTATCAACTGGTTTAAATGTAATTGTCTGAAACACAAATAGCAGACGTGAAATTGATTTGTCTGAAAATTTGATAAGCATAATTTTATTAGCAATTTGATGCCACTTTTATGTAGACTTTTATGGATTTGGATGACTTATGGCAGGGTTCGAAATAACCGGTATCGCATCGCAGTTTGCGATACAATTTTCGGCAAAATGCGATGTAATCTTAGTCAGTAGAGCAGTTTTTTTGCGATACATAGTATTTTCTATATAAACGAAACTCAGTTAAAATTTTACGATCGGATGACTATAAAAATCCCGTTAATTTGTTACATCTTGGATTTATTTTCCCCGAGACACAGAAAAAAAGGATTGTTACTATTAATAGATCGTGCTGACTCGGGAAGCGTATACATATAATACTGAAGACGAAGTGAATAGGCCTAGCAGACGACATAGTTGGCTTCCTATTTCATCCATATTGGAATGGAAACTTACGGCAATGAATCATGAAATAATTACAAATATTAGAGCTGGGTCGTAACATAATAATTGCAGGCCAATAAATATCCATTTCCGTAAAAACTGTAACTCAAACTGAGTCTAGAAATGTATCGGTCCATAAATATTATCGGTTAGTTTTGTCACCTGGAAATTCATACGCGTGCAACCTTGTCAATTTAGATTCAATGTCACGGGATTATAATTAACATACAAATATCGTACTTTTTGAAGATTCAAAAATGAATTATGAAAAACCCACATCTTGGCCAAAAGTAAGGAAGAGTCAGTCACTGTCCTGGAATTAACACTATTACATGTATAAGCACTTGAAACTATGGTGTCTCCGTTTTGCCAACTTGTTGGGTTTTTTTTTTTCGAGTGAATGGTTGCGTGCCTATGATTTACGGTGATTTATCCAGAATTACTCGACGAGGGATGTACCTTATAATTGATAGAAAACACTAAAAATGAACACATTCGGAAAGCATTTTATATAAAATATACTAGGAATAAACGATATTTTAGCACTCAAAATTATGGTGTGTCCGTTTTGCCAACTCTTTTTATTTACTCGAGGGATACACATTATACCTTGATATAAACACTAAAATGAAGTCAAAACACACCCTTCGAGAGCATTTTAAAAAAACTGCTATACATTTGCAACTGCCAGAGAAAAAACTGCTCCACAAAATTATAAACTGCTATGCAATTATGTCCCATAGAGCAAAAAACTGCTATGCATATAAAAAAATTAATTCGAACCCTGTTATGGTAGTGGTTTCCAACCTGGTGGGCCATGGGATATTTGTCAGGGGCCATGGGGCATGAGGATGTGTATAATTGTTTAATTATCGCCCAAATTTTCTTTGACTTTATTTCGCTGGGTAAGGTCTCTAGTTTCATGTGGTCAAATAAAGCAGGCATCCCAATGATGAGGCACAAAATAACAACCTGTGCAATTTGCCCTAGTTTCAAATTGAACATTGGGCCACCGCTATAGGAATTTGGGCCATGATTTGCAAAAGGTTGGTAACCACTGACATATAGCAATATTTTTAAATGTTAGTGTGTTGTATCGATTCACTGATAATAGATAACCAAAATATCCATTTTTGCTGTTTTTTTTAAGAAACTATATAAAGGGAAATAACTTAAACATGGAATGTCGCTGAGCTCAACAGGGTTCAGAATTCAAAATGGTGGAGAGATGTAATTGGTCCGCTACTGTTCAACTCATGCTCGACTTGAAAAAGATAGTGGACCACGGCCATATACGCCTAACGAAAAAGTCGAAAAAGGAAAAAATTTAATCCGGAGAAAACTAAACTTTCTCAAACCTTTCAATTTAGGTCCAATAACATCCATTTTAAGTTTCATCAAAATCGGTTGAAAACTAAGAGAGTAATAGCATATTTAAGATTTGGGGCAAGGGCAATAACTCTGCTTGTAACGATCGAAAATAGCTCAAATTTGAACTTGATCTTCGTTTTCTGAATATGTATACACATATCAAATTTCATTTGATTCCGTCAAAAACTCTAGTTTTTAGAGCGTTTACAAGCAAATGTTCATGGACAGACCGACGGATTTGGGGCAAGGGCAATAACTCTGCTTCTAACGATCGAAAATAGCTCAAATTCGAACTTCATCTTCGTTTTATGAATATATATACACATATCAAATTTCATTTGATTCCGTCAAAAACTCTAGTTTTTAGAGCGTTTACGAGCAAATGTTGACGGACGGACGGACCGACGGACCGACAGGGGTGACTACAATATACGTCCTCATAGAGAGATGAGGGCGTATAAAAACTGCACCCATTCAAAACTTTATAATCAAGAGTCATTACAAAGTTCGGAAATGAAATTGCGATTTTTATGCAGTGAAGGGAAATAAAACCACAAATGTCCTACCTGAGAGAACGTAAATCCTCTATCAATGGTAATTCAGCAATTCTAACATGTATTTCTTTAGCTATTCTTTCATAGTTAGGGTACATACTTAACACTACTTCTTTACCAGCCTGTAATAGATACACAATATGTTTTAAAAATTTGACTATTGTCGCGAGTGTCCACGAGTGTCCAGGTTACCAATGAATTTGTCGAGTTCCGTCCGAGGATATTAGGAGTTTCCTGATGTGTACTTGGGACGTACCCGGCTTGCAACTCCTGTAGGTGGGAGAGGGGCTTTTGAGGGAACTTTTATTTGAACCATCCGCTGTAATGGTGATTGAGGGTTCTAATCTAAGTTGGCTGTAAATTCTGTTGACCTTGAATAAAGTAATCTTCCCTCATTATAACAGTCAACCCATCTGTTAATGGTAAGACTACGAGAAAGATCAATGCCCTGCACGCCTGTATGTGACACAGTCCGCGAAAGACAGAAGATATGTATGCCCATGCTCAAGCCGCAGAAAGGTCCGAACCAAAGTGCGTTTTTTTTCGCAACTGGATGTTCTATCATCAGTACTTGTGACGTCTGCAAACTTTTGGAGATACATTACACTTCCTTGTAATGTCTTGCACACTAACAATGAGGGTTGGTTGTTAAGAAGCCTCAATTAGACAGGTCACAACCACTGTTAGTCCCCAAACTGGTTATTTCCACATTTATTTTCGATTTTTAGCCCTATTTTCGAATTTAGTCCCTAGATGATTTTCATTTTTCACCTATAGGAAGCTTCATATATGTGTTCCATGAAAATGCAAACCAAATGTCGGGGACTTTTTTTTAACCCTACCGCAACTTAACCAGTCATCTTCCCTCATTATAACAGTCAACCCATCTGTTAATGGTAAGAATATGAGAAAGATCAATGCCCAAGGAGCAGCCAGTGGAAAGGAACCTCATGAACCTCAGGTATTATCCTTGCATAATCTTATTTGCTCCACTTTACAATAACCCATGTTACAATTTGGCAAATGCTTTTTATGTCTGAATGAAAAGTTTACCTCGTCAAAATTTTGTAACATCTCTGTGGGAGCCTCTGGTAAGAAATAAGCTAAAACTTGTTCCACTGATGCTAACATATTATAATCTATAATTAAACTGCCTTTGTTAGCTGAAATATATAAACATTTAGAAATATAAACAAAGCAGAAGCAACCTTTAAAGATAACATTCACTATCAATTCCGCCAATCATTTTAGCTCATACGTAATATAGAGTTTGCAGTTCTTATACTTCTTATGACTATTTACAAATATTCAAGATCCAAATCAAACCCCTAAATGCTTACTGTTCTCAAATGATCACATAAAAATTCAGATACAGATTTTTAGAAGTATAACTATCTCTATACCACAGAGCTAAGCACATTTAAGTAAGAATCTAATCATAAACATAATTCTATTCCTGGCTTGCTAGGGATTTTCAAGAGGTTTGCAGTATTCCAAATTTCACTCAAACGCCTGAATAAGTGCACGAGGTTAAATAAAATATTTTTTACTTAACTGAAAGAATTACTGAAATAAGCAGCCTACCTTCAACCATCTGACGTATTTTTTCTCTATACACATTGTGTCCTTTCTGATCAACGAATGTTCTAAGGAAGTTTTTAAATCTGTTTTTAATTTCTGTCTTTGGACCCAACATGACCACCCATTCTCTAACAGAATGACCCTTCATATCTTCTAGATTTTCTATACTCTCTATCATCTGAAATAGTGGAGAGAATTTTCTTATTTTCAGTTTTTTACTTACAGAAAGCAATGTTTTGCTGTGACCAACTTGTAAGAATACTACACAGACTCTGTTGCATTGTATAGGGTATATCAAAAAATGAATAAGCTTATAAAGTTTTTTTTGGCTACGTTTGGCTACATTTTTTGGTTAGGTAGTATTCCTTTAAAAATTTCAAAAATCTATTTTTTATGCCGTCTCAACGACTCTTTTGGAACTTGTACAATCAAGCAGATTATGATTGCATCAATTTTCGTTCTTACAATTCTTTTAAAACTTACACATTTTATGACGTCACTAAGAAAGATCTACAGGAAGCTACTATTGTTATCTTTGCAGATCATAAAACGCGTTAGTTTTAGTGGAATTGCAAGAACAACAGACGTCAGAATGGAAATTGAAATGGCGCAAATTGATTCTATCAGTGTCGCCGATACACATACAAAGTTTAGGAAACCTCTTTACAATCCCTTTAATGTAGCAAAAAATCATATTGCTGAGAAATCATGCTACTTACATCTTCATCATCAATGTCACCTTCAGCAGCTCGTTCTGCTATTCTTCTTTTTCTGGCTGGACGATCTTCATCATCATCAGAATCTTCTACAAACACAACAATTACTTCCCTTTATACATAGAGAGTTACTTCCCTTTAGATAGGGACAGACACATTATGGCTTGCATTCAACTTCAATCACTAAGACACATCTGCTGAAAGGGTGTTACTTGACTGTATCTCAGTCTCAGTCACTGCAGTGTGTACAATGAGGAAAATTTTGCAATAGCAGTAATACTCATACTATTTTTCATCATTGGAAGCATTGACCGTCCAATATAGTAATTTTTTCAACCACTGATGTCCAAGGCAAAGCCATTAGTCTACTCATTTATTACTGTTGAGGATCATTGATTTGCATAGCCTGTAGCCGTTCATTTGGCAAAGAGACATATAGCATTTTCCAACATACCCCTACCCCCTAAAGGTTAGATACCATGACCAGTGCTTATGAGAGTCGACCCAATGCTGGCATTTTCCTTTACCACCTATAACCTCAGACATCTTACTTAGAGACATGGTACCTTTTTCTTACTTACCATACATTAGACCTCTTCTCATTCTACCAGACATTCTTCCCTCTTCCTTCTCTCGCATCCTGATTTCTCTTTCTGCAGCATGGCGCTGACTTTCAGAGATATCAGAATAATCATCTTCATCCATGTCTGCTGTATCAAACCTATCCAAAGCTGGAATTGGTCGATAATCTCTGGAAAATAGAAAATTAAAATTGAACCTCTAGCTCTAGGTAGACAGTTTAATGCTAGATGGCAGATTAGAACTTTTACCCTTTGAACCCCGACGTTATTTGGATAAAACGTCATATACCCCGAGTTCCCAGCAATATTTCTTTCTTAAAGTATATTACCGGTACGTTAACATTGTATGACATCACTTGGCAACGGCTGGTTTACCGGCTTGTCAGATATATATAACGTAAGGATGAGTCGGTATACAGGCCTCTCGGGTTGAAAGGGTGAAATGATTGCAAAGGTAAATTTTCCATGGCTCTGGAAAACCTCTTTCAATCCTTTAAACCTTTATTTTGCTATATAGGCAAGACAATTTTCAAAGCGCTGATAAAGTGTCTTACTGTTCAAGATTATCACCAAATAATTCCTCTCCATCTTCTTCTTCTTCTACTGGATTCTCTCCATTTAATTCAGATTCATCTTCAAAGGGAGGTAAGTCTCTACCGGGACTAGAAGTGGGGTCAGCACGACTACGAGTTGGTCTAGGTGGACTTGTAGCTGTTGAAAATGGGTCGGAACTTGTGTCCTAAAAAATAAAAGAACATGAAGACTATTTGGCATTTGATTATTTTAATTTCAAGTTCTGGATTAACTGTGTTAGACTGTGAGTTGTTTAAGAAAAGAAGCCAATCCATTTCTTCTGGATTTGTTGCAATCATTTCAGTCCAGTAGTTAAATCTTTAATATTTACATTTCAACTTCAATGAACAAATTTCGCAAACTGGTGTTTATTTTTCAACACGGTGTCACGGTGACAAGACATACATGACCCGCTTCGCATGGTCATTTATCTTGTCATGTGATAAACCAGCGTTTATTTCCCCATACTGTCACTGATAACAAGATCAACATTTATTCCTTAGTTGAACATTGATCAAATCAAAGAATAACTTGAATAACTTGGAATGGTTTTGTGCTGTTGGCCCCCCTTTTGGCCCTTTGTCATTCTGTGGCCCTACTCACTACTCAGCCCCTCAAGTCATCCACCTTGTCCTTATCTAGAAAGCCAATGGCAGACTGAAGAAGGCACTGACTGGACTGGTGCGGCACTGGTGGAATTGAATATAACTGAACTACAAGGCTAATATAATAGTTAATTACAGCATTGTCAAAAAGTTGGCAAGAGAAAAGTAGTCTACTGGGGACTATTGTTCTTCGACTGTGTCTGTGCTATTCTGTAGACGGACTGTAATATCTAGCTATGAATATGATGAGTATAATTTTTTTATGCAGCTTTGCAGGTGTCTGAATTTCAGTGATAATCATTTGAATTGATGCCATGGCCATTTAACATTGTTGTGATCCGTCCAAGTTTTGGACAAAATAGATATGTGATATTCATTTTTAACATAATTGTAATAAAGATCGGGAAAGTTGTATACTTACAGCCATGTTTTACTTTTAGTTCTTCGTTCTTTCTTCACCAACAATGACAACGTGATCAAATACCGCGGGAAATTCTGGGGTCGAGGGTCAAAGTTGATCTAGTTCATATAAAATAGTTCGTAAGCTTGTGATGTTTTGTACTGTTATTAACGGTTTTAACTAAACAAACATAGTCCTCATTAGTGAAACAAAATCAAATGTCGTGATTAATGTTGTCCTACTGATTGAAAATCTTCAACTGACAAATCTTGATTGCATCCTGATTAATTAATGCGCGAATTTCCCGCGGTTTTGGTCATGTGACTAATGTTTTTGTTTATTGTATGGTGGCAAATGAATGTAATAAAACTTTTATTGTGTACACCATTAGTATGGTGTCCTGTTGAGGCCATAAACATATCATTTCAGGTTTTGTTGTGGATCATAACTTTATGATTATCACGTTTTGCAAAGTTTATTAATTAAGAGATGGTTTTTTTTTTTAAATTAACGACCCAAAAGAATGAAAGAATGAATTTGAAATAATGATGATTGTTTTGCTAAAATATATAAATGTTTATGACCGTTATTTAAATATACAGCCTATAATAGTGAATTTTCCCCAAGATAAGTATTATTCTGAAAGCTTCCACGAATCAGCCAGGTGTCGGATTTCTACCCCTCTCTTAAAAAATAGGCTTAGTCCGAAACTTGCTGATTCTTTCCTCAGCCTCTGATAGCTATTTGGACGGATATGCCATATCATTCGTCCAAATATCTATATCAAAGGCTGGGAATTGTGTCAGCAAGTTTCGGACTATAGTAGGCCATATCTGTATGTACAAATACTGTGAGATTTTAGCTTTTGTATATATACATCTGTAACTTTTCGGGAACTGATTTTGAGTCGTGAATATTTTCAAATCATCTTCCTTGTATCAGAACTGTATGAAAATCGCTCTATATCCCATCAACTTGGAATTTTCACAGGCCTGTCTGTTTTCGGTATAGCATCCCTCCTTCCAATAATTTTGACATTAATGACTGAAGCAATACAATTTTTTTTTTAAAGATAAAATAAGAAGTTACTGGTATGTTGTTAGGGCCAGTGAAAGAAAAATTGCTTCATATCGGCAGGAGCAGCCTTGAACTCTGCACAACCCCCTTGAGAATGAGTTTTTGCACATTTTGCCCTCCCCCCCCCCCCATATAAAATTGCTTGCTACGGGCCTGTATAGATGTCGAATTATCACTAAAATATATACGATTCGTATATTCAACTTTCAAATGCAGATGCGCGGGAGCCGATAAAACTGTTTCTCCAAAAGACAAAGAAACGGATCTTTTGCAGGCAAAGCACCGATTGTGATTCTTCAAGGTAGACTCTCAATGTTTTATTTTATATCTTGGATGCAGAGATACTCAAAATTAGTGGACTACTGATATAAAACTGGGCATAGATGCTGATAGAATCTCCCACCCCCAATCTCGCAGCTTCCAAAATTAAATAAAGAAAAACATGAAATTGATTCATATATTATTTAATAACAATATCATAACAAAAGTATAATATAACATTTATCACCATTATCATCATATATATAATATTCATCATCATTAAAACTCATATATATAATATTCATCAACATTACAACTCATATATATATTCACATACTCATCATCATCATTACAACTGATATACTCATCATCATTACAACTCATATATATAAATATTCATATACTCATCATCATTACAACATATAATATATATATTCCTCATCATTACAACTCATATATATTCATCATCATTACAACTCATATACTCATCATCATTACAACTCATATACTCATCATCATTACAACTTATATACTCATCATCATTACAACTTATATACTCATCATCATTACAATTAATATACTCATCATCATCACAACTCATATATATAAATATATGTCCTAAATTATCAAAAATTCAGTTTAAAAAACATTTTTTATATAAATAGTCATATACATCATCATCACAACTCATATATATATAAATATATGTCCTAAATTATCAAAAACTAAGTTTAAAAAACATTTTTTATATAGATATTCATATACGCATCATCATCATCACAACTCATACATATAATATTCATCATCATTACAACTCATATACTCATCATCATTACAACTTATATACTCATCATCATTACAACTCATAATAAACGTATACTCATCACCATTTAACCCTTAAAACTTGCAAAGTTTATCATATCAAGCATTGCAAAAACGTCAAACTTTCAAAGTTTATCATATCTAGCAAACTTGGCAAACCCTTTAAACTTGCAATATTTACCCACCAAGCTTGGCAAAATAATATTTTACTTCCGTTCATTTCTACTAATTATTTCTAAACATTTCACTAAATTGGATAGAGGTATGTAGATCTATCCACTTGCAAGTGCCAAACCTATAATACCAATACCAATATCGCCCAGGCATATAATAGAAATCCTTTTTTATGCATTTAAAAAAAATATTATAGTCTTACTATAACCAGTTGAAAGTTAAAATCTTAACCGATTCAAAAAAAAAAACAACAGAAGTATTAAAAAATATATGTTTTCTTTGACCAACAAAATAAAAAATATCTTTATCCTCCTAAGATTTTTATAAATACTAGAATCATAAAAAAAACATCCCTAAACATCCAAATTTTCTAATGATGTGTTCCATGAGGAAAAGATATACACGTAATCCATTTAGCAGGCAATGGCAGATCCTGGATAGAGTTGTCCCAAGTATGGGTTTTGGTGTCCAGACACTCGACACATTTCAGGGTGTTGCCGTTAAGTGTGGACATTCCACCGACCAAGAATATTCTATGTCCTAAAAATAGACAAGGCATTCAATTACTCGACGATGACAATGTAAACTGTTGAAACGTTGTGTAGACTACAATTAAACTCAGGAGTAGTATTAGTATAACCTATATCATACAAACTGATAATGACAACGAAGCCTAAATTGTTGAAGTATTGTGTTGTGTAAATAAAAAAAAAACAATACTATGTCTTTATAATATTATAAAATGTCTTTTAAAGACGATAAAACATTCTGATCATTTTACAGATAGCCCCTAGACAAGTACTTACCTATGACAGCTGCACCATGGTGGTGTCTTGGAACAACCATCTCCGTTTTATATTCCCATTCATTCTTCTTGACATGATAGGCCTCTATCAAACCAATACTAGTTACAGGCTCATTCTTACTGTGACGAATGGTCGAGAAGGCTCGGGTCGCCCCACCACAAATATATATTGTGGAGTCAACACAGACCATAGCGGCGAAAACCCTGGGAAGTCTCAGATCAGCCAGCGATGTCCACCTTAAATAGATATGAAAAATTTCGGTACAGAAGTTGATTGGGCAACTTTGGGAACATGGTTTCCCCGGGGATCCCGCCTTATTCAATTTTTTCAATGGATTTAGGCTTTGACGTTTTTGACCAATTTGAAGAAACAACGAAATTTGTTTTTGAAAAAATTTCTTTTCTTATCACAGTAGTAGGTTCTTAAACAATTTTCACCCTCATTCCCATCTTCAAAAGTCCTCGGCCATTCGATTTTCAGGTTCAGAAAATTATATTATAAAACTGACAAAAAAAGTCTGATGAAAAATATGATTTTGTATGTGTCAAAAAGTGGGAGGACAAGTGAACCGCCCTCCCCTTCCTTTGTTTGGATAATGGAGACGAAGATCCAAAGAAGCAATACTTACTGATTAATTCGAGGATCAAAAGATTCCAAAGACTGCAGGATCGGCAAAGCACTGTTTTTACTGACAGCTTGTCCATGACCTCCAGCGACATAGAGTCTTCCTTCGCAAGAAGTGGCAGCAAATCCCATCCTCGGCCAGTGCATGGAGCTGATATATACCCAGGCATTGGTCTTGGGGTTGTAGCATTCACCACTTGATAGTATACTGAAGAAGAAAAAAGAGATACCAAGTCCATAAGTTTTCATTCATTTTTAGACAGACATGAAGTCATTCGGCTATCATCGGCAGTTTTCGTAAAGCTGAATTTGTAGAAGAATGCAGACGTTAATTTCACAGAGAACGGCATCCTTGTACACTTGATTTTCAATACCATCCGGCATTTCTCAGCAGTTTCCGTAAATCTGAATTTGTTGCACAGTGCAAGCTTAGCGTCTCGGTAGACCGTATTCCATAAACACGTTTTCACCAAAGAAGATTTAGATTTATCGTATACAGAACACCAAAATAAAAAATCAGAACTTACTGTTGCCTGTCGTTCTGACCAGCTAAAGCATACATCATACCATATAAGGGGATCAGTTTAAAGTACATTCGACATGAGTTCATAGGAGCGCATAATTTCCATGATTTCTGTTCAGGATCGTAAAGGAAAACAGTCTTGGTTGCCACATCTGATCGTTTGAATAAAGTTCGATTGAGATTGGCACCGCCTGAAAAGATCGAAGTCCATGAATAAAATGTAAAAAAATAAGGGTAACTACTGTCACAAGAATCATTTCTAACCTTATAACATTGATCATTATTAAAAATTTTAACAGATGGGTCGACAGAAATTATGAGTGAAGCTGAATGTTTTATGCTTTAATGTTTTAAAGTAATTTCATGAAATTTCTCTTTGGATATCATTACACTTACCAGCTAAATAAATTCTACCAAGAAGGAGAGCCACAGCATGGTGATGACGGGGAGCCGGAAGCGAACCAAAAAATCTCCACTGTTCTGCCTTAACACTGTATCTCTGCATCTGTTTTTGGGCTGAAATAAAGGATTGATTGGGAATTATATATACATGTATAGGGATTTCGACTATCATGTTTAACATGATAATCAAGTGACAGGTGAAATCCCTGCAAATACTTTACAGTTCCTATCTTCACATGTTTCTCCCTTCCTGAATATTATACATCTTTTAAGAGGAAAGGCGGTGCTAATAATGACTGTCTTAAATTGTGCATCTAACCTCGAGCTAAATGACTGTTATCGCAATTACAAAAGAATCGATTTATGAACTTTGCTGCCTTCTACAAGTTTCTATAAAAGACGAGTCGCCAATATAACTTTTAAACGCGGATAATCATGAAAAAATATGGAAAAGAAGGATCCATTTTTGAAAATATTTTTCCATTACATGGAATTGTCTGACCAAACATAAGCAGAGAAATAGAACGTAAAACTCCATTTCATTCCATATCATTTGTATCCCGAAGATGACAAAAATAGTAAGCTAATATCGCTGACCAGATGATATTTCACTCATTGCAGACGGCAAAGCATTGTCTGTCCTCATTAGCCCAAACAGATGCTAAAACGTAGAAAATATTCCATTCCATTCCATAATCTTTGAAAGTTGACTGAAAACTATACTTACTATGGTTACTGTGGGAATCCAATTGGAATCCACCAATAGTTATGATATCAGCTGTTAATTGATCCGCATAACTGGGACTTTTTTGAGCCACCTCACTTTTGGGGGTTGTTGGCCTCGAATGATCTTTATCTGCTTCTATATGATTGAACACTTCACATGAAAACGCTTCTCGTAATTCAGGAAGACAGATAGACATATCTTCTGTCGTGGACTAAAAGGATCGAAAAATGAAATAAACTGCTGAGTAATCAACCAATTATTATTTTACTCTGTGTTCAACAAACATGTCTACCAACTGGTCCTTTGCCAACTCTTTGGATATTTGCATGGGTTGTAGAGTCCAAGTCCGCAACCACAAGCCCAAACATAAGGTCTTTGCCCCAGAGAAAAAAAATGGAAAATGATTTTGATTCTACAAAATATCTATTTTACTAATAAAATAATTGGGGGGGTGGGGGGACCAAGATCCTTTCATTCCCCCCTTCTGAGTTTAAGGGGGGATACGTCCCTAAATCCACGCATTGAAAGCTGGTTTTAACAAGGACATAACTGTTGCTAACAAAATATTGCTATCTTACCATAAATGTTTCTGTTGACTCAGTCTTATGGCCTCTTCTGAAACATAATCGTTTTGGTGGTTTAGGAAGATTCAGCAAATCTGACTTGTTTCTCTCTTCAGACGATATAATCCTACAAACAGTATTATGTCATGTTAGGGATGGAAAGGAAAGGAACTTATTTTTAACAACTAAGGTTCTCGGGATCCTTGTCGCCATTATTATTCTATGACTTATTCAAGGTCACACCCAGTCTAACTAAAATCAGACCCTAATTTCGTTCGTTCGTTTTGTTTAAAACTGTTTTTAATTTAAAAAAAAAACTAACGAACGAAATTGGGTTCTGATTTTAATTAGACTGGGCCACACCACATATCTGGCAAAATTTCTGAAGGCTTGCTTAGATAGAACCTCGAGTATACTCAAACCACTGCTGCATGAACAGTTTCCAAACTTGGTTGAAAAAGGAGACAATTAATCTTAGCCACTTTCATGACAAAACGTATTTCTTCTTGTTTTAATGCAGAAGCACTCTGAGATCGGTATCTTAAAAACTGGGACAGCCGGGTGGGGCGACAACTTCATATCATAGAGTGACATTAGACATAATATGAGAGTTGGGTAGGGCCAAATTAGTCACGAACAATTTTAATGATAACAGACGTATATATTTACCAATTTGCATGGATCAAAATCTCCTTGCACTTGTCTGATGTCCTGAGCAGATCGGTGGTTTCCAGACACTTGAATATTTCAGCTTGACTGAGGTATGGGAATCGAACACACTCCATCACTTTGTTTAAATATGGTGATCTTTCGTTCATATGGTAAGCAATCCATTTAAGTGCTGCCCAAAATACATCCATTTCGGTGAATACGACTAATCTATCATCACGGAGAATAGAGCAAACGTTCTCCAAGCTTAGATTGTTAAATGCGTTTGTATCGTAACAATCACAGAAGTGCTCCATAATATTATCATATGAGGACCTAAATAAGTCGCTGGAGTAGGGTATGTTTCCTGTTTCAAGGACGACCAAGGCTTTTTCCGGAGTAATGGAGCTCAAGAAATCGACCGTTTTGTCTTTAAGAGTGCCAATCTCCAAAAATTCGGAAGCTATGGCTATCTCTCCAATAACTTCAGGCTTTAGATCTATGATTCCAGTGTATACATATTCCAAGAATATTTTGAACGCGTTGGAGGTAATGCCATTCAATTTGATCTCTAATGGGTTCTTCGTCTTTCCTGTAGTTGCCATAAAAGAATCCGCGAAGTATTTGCTGAAGCAGGATAAGATCACTTTGTGTGCCTTAAAATTCTGATTTCCAACGTAAACAATTACATCAAAAAACAAATCATTCTTCTGCAGGAAACCCAAATGTTGTCCAACGGTAGCGAAGTGGTATAACCGATCTATGGGCAGTGTGTTCATATGCTGGAGGGTTTCGTGTACAGTTTTGATAGACGCAGGTGGAGCAGCTTTTGATAACATCTCTGTGAATTCGTGTTCATCCTGGACTTCATGCAAGATGCAGTTATCATCCAGGTACATCACCCGACCTGGAAATGTGGTCTTTGCTGATTTCCTAAATGCCTTAAGTTTATCTTTATCGCTTTCGTCTAAAATATTTAAGTACATACAAACAAATTATATTGGCCATTGACATTAGGTGGGGTGGGAGGAAAATAAAGTGTTAAGATTATTTATTCTTAATCATCTGTGGTACAAAAGAAGGAAAGGGCGAAAACAGTCAAATCATTTGTGTATTAATTCGTATCGAAATTTAGCAGGATACCACAGACTCAGGCCCGTAGTCTTTCAAGAACTTTGAGGGGGGAAAACGTCCAATCAATGGGGGGGGGGGGGGGGGGCAGTTTAGGTATCCACCCAAAAACACCCCACCCCAACTTTGTGTTTTTGCAATGCAATGTTACTCCATTACAGTGCCATTTCTACATTTATTGATTTATCGGAAGCCTGGAAATGAAATTTTCTGAATCTTAGGGAACTCTAGAAAATATAGAGAGTTTGACTCGCTGGAACGCGATTTCCTGACATTTCCTGAAAATTCCTGACATTTCCTGAAAATTCCGGACATTTCCTGAAAATTCCGGACATTTCCTGAATATTTCTAAAGGATCAGAGGGATCTTGTCTTAAAAAAAAGAGATTTATAGAGAGGCGAATTCCAGACATTTCCCGGTGAATTTAGGGTCTGAGGAATGTCACTAAGAAAAATTTGAGAATTACACACATTTTTTGCTGCCGAGAACTCTTCTATATAGAATATAGAAAATTTGACTCCTGGAAACACGATTGCCTGATGAATTTAAGGTTTAATTAGGGGGGGGGGGGGCGACAAAGACCCCCAGACCTGCAGACTGTATTCTACGTTACGAAAAGCAAGAAACTTACGTTTTTTGTGTTCCTCCTTAATTTCTACGCTTTTCTGGGCTCCATCCAGCATCATCTTTCTCGGAGTGGGTGGTGGGGATTTTTTCTTATAGGATTTGGGTTGCACTGGTGGTGGACCGTCCCGACCACTTGAGGGAGGCGGACTCACAAAAGCAGATCGGGTAGCAGTTCCGTGGTTGGTAGCAGTTCCATGGTTGGTAGCAGTTCCATGCTGGGTAACAAAACCACTTTCTCGAGTGAACTGATCCGTAAGATTTTGAGGCTGGAACTTAGCTTCGACATCTCGAGTTGGACGAGTATTTTGCAGTGGCGAGGTTGCTCTAGGTGTTGTCATTGGACCAGAATAGGAATACGGTGATCCACTTCTACCTTTGTCCACAATGAAAGTAGCACTTGAGGATTCCACTTCGGACATACTTTTGATGGTGAGTTTTTCCACATCGGTCGGATGACTTCCCCCTACTGGACTGGTTGACACAATGGGCTCTGTCTTCTGGTGACGTTCTGGTGTTGTGCGACCATGCTTTGATCGCCATTCTTCTTGAGGATCTTCGAAATCAAAATTGTTAAAAGCATTATTATACCTGTTCATTTTGAAAATGTCTTCAACTTAGAACAAAGATATCACACTGGTAACGTGAGCGGGAGAATAGAAGCTTGACGTCATTACAATTGTCAGGACTTTTTGCATGCGACGTCAACGATTTTGGGGTTTGACGTGATTTTTTGCGCTATATTATGTTTCTGAAATTTCCCTTTTATACAAAGTACTGTATTGTAAATTGTATCTCATTGTTAGCTTATGGCCAATTTGTGAATTGTTGCTAAGTGAGTTCTTGCCCAGATATTCTATTAAGTCCTCAATATTCCATAAAGAGAGTGATATTTCAATCAGTGTCTCCTTATAGTCAACCTTATAGTCAAATACAGTTATAGACGACTCAAGGCTGGACTAAGTCTTGTTTATTTGATAAGTTAATGTTGTCTAATTACTATTATTCCAACTGGCAACACCAAATGACGTAAAGTGTAAAATATCTGCTGTAATAATAATATATCATCGATTTTGGTGCAGTCTGAAACATATTTCGGTATAAGAGGATGAAGACGTAACTTACGACTCGGATGACTCTGGTTTCATATAGACTAACCGGTTTTAATTCTTCACAAAATCTTTCTTACCAATCCAATTTTAGGGGGGACCGATCAGACATTCCCCCACTCTCCTCGCTACAGTCTCAACAAGGCTACTATAAAGTATCTTTGGCCCATGCAAAGTACCATTAAATTGCCTCAATAAAGACAAAGACTTTGACAGCATTGTCAAAAGGGTGGTTCTCATGTAAGAATATGCCTATGGCCACTAAAATAAATAAAGATTTGAATCGTATTGAACGTGTTCGTATATAGGTGTTAAAATCATTTCTATGTCAGGCATTGTTTGATGGAGGGTGTGTCAGAGTTTTTATCGGGAGTTTAATTGAGTTGTAATATCGTTACTAAGGTAAACAAATCAATACTGGTCTCAGTGATAGAGGTTTAAAGCCAACCCCGGACCGACTTGCGGATGCTGTTGAAACATTTTTTTCGCTTTGAGAGTGATTCGAAGGCGACGCAGATCGCCATCCTCTTGAAACTTTGGTTAGAAATACGAGCAGGCTGAATATGGAGGTGTGAGGCTTTCGAGATTGAATTTCCCCTCTCATGGGATGGATCCTGGGGGTTCTTTCCAACAAAAAAAGCTATCCCATTGTGGGATGAATCGTGTGGACGGGAATGGTGCCATCCATGCATCTACGAGTCTGTCCATATGGATGTGTGTTAAAGGGTCTTGGTTGAAGACATCTCTAATTATATTCATTACCCTCACATTTTGTAAACATACACATCAACCCCTTCATAAGGCGATACCAATAAACACAATTATTTTAAGGGTTGGGATTTGAACACCTCTTGTCTGATTCTACATCAGAATACGCCCTAATCATAAATATTGTATGTCTGTGATGTACTCGGAATTAATTGTTTTGTAAACGTAGGCTACATTCACTCTTCTCTTACACAAAGTCATTCTCTAATATGGATTTCCATGCATTGGTTATATATAACTTATTGTGTACGGTTTCTAATGGTTCTAAACTAAACAAGTGCTCGAAAGGCTAATTTTAATTTGTCTAGTGGTTTATTATTGGTTGGTAAGACCGTAACGTTGGATTAGCGGTTGGATTATAGGATTATCGCTGCATTAATCACAAGTTTAATTGTTAGCTAATTAAAGATTAATGAATTAAGAATTATGAAGTTTTTGTTTGAAAGGGAATTAATGGAAATAATTCATGACATGAAGTTTTCAAGGTTTGTGTGCTATTTTTTATTTCTTTAAACCATATTGAATTATTTCATCGTAGGCCTATACACTGCACCAAAATCTTGGATTTAGTTCTTTAGTGTTTTGTCATGTGGAATTTTGGATCTTGAGGAATTTTTGAAATTTTACGACCCAATCATGGTAAGGCTAAATATTTTTGATGTTCCGTCCCCCATTATCATAAATAATTATTTTCAGAAAACACGTAAAAAAGGTGATGAATGTGCCGTATTATACCCCAAAATGATTGATAGCTATTTTCCAGCTAATCTATTGTCTTTTAAATCTGTGAAAAATTTGTATTAGCAGTAGACACTTTTTAAAAGATTTAGCAGTGTCACAGTTCTAATAACGTTCTCCTGATTGCACACTGCATACTAGTTTAAATTAACTATTTATTCCACTCAACTTAATTTGCAAATGAATAATTATTTTTATACAATAATAGTCATCAATGTTTCTGTGACCTTGCCGATATATTGATTTCTGATCGATAACAAATTAATAATTGTAAATCGATAGTTAACTTAATTAGTGACAAATTGTCAATGAGAATAATTCATTTGGGACCATAGATTCTTCGAAATAGAGTGAGGTGTAAATAGGGGTACAACAGTGGCGTTTCTATGGGGGTGAGTGCGGGCAAGACAGCCCACCCCCTACCCCCTGACAATTATTTGGCCCCAACTCACCACCCCACACCTTAAGATGCATAGAAACGCGACTAGGGTACAAGGTCGTTTTTCTGGTTTCTGGCGCAATCACTGCTCGGATACTGATTCTTGACAAATGTCGACCATCATTCAGATAGCCAGAGAAACTACTCTGATGCTGATTCTTGACCTTGACAAATGTCTACCAGTGTTCAGATAGAGAAATTCTCTTCATAGTCAAATAACCGCCAATGGTTTTTAATTGTTGGTGATAAGATATGAAAATATCAAGGCCACACTGGTCATAATGATTCAGCTCAATTTTAATATCTGCAGTTTAATGACTGATATAACCACATTGACCTATGATAATGTCGCATTTATGTGCTTTAAAGGGACACATACCAATCATCCGCCTGAACATCCATATACCACAGAATAGGAATTTTCAGCTCAAAATCTTAATTTCAGCCTGAACAAGTGTTTCCATGTTTTCTGAGTCTGGAAGTTAAACATGTGACCGTAGTGTGACTACACTATATATAGAAAAAATAATTCTGGGTTAAAGTATATTTCAATGAATCTGTTTGGGGGCTGAGCGGGGTTGGGGGATCTATCCATATTAAAAGGTCTGGTAGTTTAATTATGTTCACATAACATCTCTTGACCCCTCTGATCTTGATGAGATAAATCTTGATTTATCAGCAATTTATCAGTTATCACACCTCCAACTCAATGTTGGTTATATAAAATTTTAATGTTCACTTTCACTACAGATAACAACTTGGCGTTTATGTGTACTTGATAACAATAGTAAGTAAGGGGGAGGGGGATATAGGACATTACATAGACGGCAAAACACTGGTATATTCCTATTTCGTTTAGTACTTATTTAGTACTGTAACCATTACAATATTATTGAAGTAGTATCAAACAAACTATGACTGTCATATTAAAGCTATCATGTAATATCAAAAACAAAGCACAATACATTCCTCGGCTAACAAATAAGTAATGGTCTATAAAAAAAAACCATAAGATCTATGTACACATATTGAAACAACATAGATTGTAGTATTAAAGCTGCCATGAAACACCATAAAAAACACACTTTTTTTTAACTGTATAACAAAGTCATATATAAAGTATATAACAAAACTGGAATGCCATTTTCAATACTGATATACATGTAAAAATAATGGAATGCCAAATTTTGAGCATTAGAAAAATAGAGAAAATCTTTGATTAATTTTACAAAAATGCAGAGCCATATAAAAATATTGTAATAATTGACATTGATTGACTTAAAAGAAAGAAAATGTCTAAGAAAAACTTAAAGACTGGAAATACTTTGCCGAAACAAGGTCCTCAAATTTTAAATGAACTCTTTTATGTCAGAATTTCTAACGTAAATACATAGTATCACACTAGCCTTATCTATACATGCTCTTAAAGCAATATCACCTCTTAGAATGAAAACAAAAACTAGAATCGTGAGACGATACTGGGCAGTGCGCATCCGGTTTCGTCCATGGGTGAAAAATGGCGTTTTCAATCCATACTGCGAAATTTACAGAACATAAAAATCGGCATATAATTTTTTTTATATTCGGGAGTGAAAAGTAAATAACCATTTCACGTTCAGTAGTGAAAAGTCATCTGATTAAGTCGTTGTTTTTTTCGTTTGACTTTTTCCATGTCAGCCCCTCCAACCTGCATCATTGAGAGGGTGAAACCGGGTTGAAAAATCCGAAGGCATGCGACCCATGCCGGAATTGAACCCTGGAACTTCAGCTTAGCGAGCAAGCGTCTAATTCACTGTGCCACGGCAGCTCCCTACATGATAGAGCCAATTCTTGATATGTCGAGTAAATGACATCAGAATACCGAGTGTTAACCTCCATACATGAAAGTTCGCAGCACAGTTCGTATATTGTCATTTCAACATAAACCTTGCAAAAAATCTATATTATTATTTTTTTAGAAAACATTTTAATGGTCAACGTTTTTAGACATGCAATTTTAATAAATGACAGAACCAGATTTTTAGAACGGATTTTCTTCTTTTGGCGTTGGATCGTTATCTACTTCTTTTTGTTTATCTTTTTTAGTACATAATTTACAACGTTAAACATGCAAGTTACAATGAAAGAAAGTCATGTTAAGCATGGTGCAATTGTCAGTTGAAGGGAGAGAACTGTATCTAAATATGCAGACAACAAACATTTTTCAGTTCAAGGGAGAAAACTGCATTTGAACATTTTAAAATACTACTCTGACCAGTGAGAAGCGTTAAAAGAAACACTATGGTTAATTGTAACTTTCTAGATGTTGGCATGCAGACCATGAAACGCATAATGTGCTGAGGGAATAATTCGCTGACTCTCACATGTTAATAGATATAGTGTCTAAAGCTGTTTTTCTTGAGGTGTGATACACCTATTTGAAGATTACAGGCAAATAATACTTCCTGGTCATTTGAACTAATGGATGTAGAAATATGAGCATTGAAAATTACAGTCTGAATTAAAATTCTTGTCCCAGAAATATAAAGAAATCGAAATTAAAAAAATCAGTTGCCACAAGGTTGTTGGCCATACACTAAGGATTTCATAGACACCGGTATTATGCAAATCAGATTATCCCCTGAGGTCCCATTTTGAGGTTTATAAAAATAAGTCACAACAACATGGCACCTGACATAGTACTTCCGGGTCGGATTTTATCATTTTATCTTTTCTGATGATCATTTCTAAGATGATGCAAAAAGAAACTTTCAAATAATTCGGGAACTCCAGAAGTTAGAATTTCAAGTTTACAAACAAATGACGTCAAAACCGGACGTGATATCAAAATTTCAGAAATATTGTTTTGTTCATTATCAAATTGTTTATCTACTTGTAAGTTTTCAGATCGATCGAAATCAAATTTCCAAAAAACACGCACAGTTACAATGAAAATTGTCGCAAAATTTGCAAGTTTTAAAAAGCGCAATTTTGATTCAAATATTTTGTGTTATATATCATTAGAAAGAGCAGATTTAGCATAGTAAATATGTCTAAAAATTTGTGACGTATGTTTATTAGGTCACGTGACAAAGCTCTTTAAAGTTAAAAATTCCAATTTTCAAATGGCGATAAAACCGGAAGTTAAAATCAGAAATCGGAAATGAATATATCATTTGGTAGATCTCGTTAAGGGCAATAACTTTTGTACAGGTCAAAAGGTCATCAAAGGTCAAGGTCACTAGATATGAGCCTTGAAAGTTTCGGTCATTACTGAAATTCTTTGTCCGGAAATAGAAAAAAGTCTAAATCGAAATTTAAAAATCCGCTGTCATAAGGTTGGTGGCAATCGACTAAGGATTTCATAGACACCAAAATTGTGCAAATCCGATTAACCCCTGAGGCCCCATTTTGAGTTTTATAAAAATTACTCACAACAACATGGCGCTTGACATATTACTTCCGGGTCAAATTTTATCATAAATATCTTTCATGATGACAGTTTCTAACATAATGCAAAAAGAAATTTTCAAATATCTTCAAAACTCCGGAAGTTGAAATTTGAAGTTTACAAGCAAATGACGTCAAAACCGGAAGTGATATCAAAATTTTGAAAACACATTTTTGTTCGCAATAACAATGTCTATATGCCTAGAAGTTTTCATAGTGATCGAAATAAAACTGTGGAAGTTGAAAAAAACGTCAAAAAATAGTTTCAAAATTCAGGGTCAAAAGTCAACAATTATAACTTTTTAAGTGGT
This sequence comes from Lottia scabra, assembly GCA_029955415.1. Lineage (NCBI taxonomy): Eukaryota > Metazoa > Mollusca > Gastropoda > Lottiidae > Lottia > Lottia scabra. Next base: position 2,178,330 of record JARJEI010000021.1, on the reverse strand, counting down.
TATCGTGTAGAAAAGACACAACGGAAATAAACAAAAAAATATTCATCAAAATCGGTTGAAAATTGTAAGTTAAAATGATAAAAAACCGAAAATACACGTTTTGTCATACCTCATTTCCGGTTGGACAAAACTGCGTCATTTACCCTCTAAGCCACAATGAGCAGCAGTTTATCGTGGGAAATCGTGTCAGATTGTGCGTGACAAGCTCCCTTCATAGCGAAATAGCGAGACCAGAAAACGAAAAAAAAAAAAAAAAAAAAAAAAAAAAAAAAAAAATAGTCAATTGCAAAACAATGCAGTGCGTTCGAGAATCGAACGCACTGCAACTAAGTTCTCAAACTTGGTCAATAAATTTTCATCAAAAAAATACCGTATATGAACAGAATCAAATAAACCCATAAAACTATGCAATTTTCCATACAATTGCAGATTAATATTGAAAAAACGCTTAAAATTTGATTAAGCGTTTTTTCAATTATTGTATATAAACACAGTTTTCTGGATTTTTTAGGAAATTTGTGGTATAGTTATGCCACCAGGAAGTCCCCTGAAGAATATATACTCCTATTGACCAAATTTGAAATTGTAGACATTTTGTTCATTCTAAGAGGTTGTATTACTTTAAGCTTGAGTTAGTTGTTTACATGTACCATAAATCTGAGTTTAATAAACTCGAGATTAATTTAATACCTTGTGTTTAATAAACACTGCCACAAGGTTTATTAAGCCTGAGAATAATTAAGCTGGGACTAAGACCAATTAGAGGAAGAGTCATAATAGTCCTGAGTTAAAAAGTTAGCTATTGGCATAATAGACAGCGTTACTATAACTGTTTCCAGTCGTTATTTTATCAAACTACCATAGTATAGACACAAAAAAATTGTCTCAGGTTTCAGATAGTCCCAAAATTGTGGATCATTTGTGTAAACAAAGCTATTGTATGTATTTTTGGAAGAGTCTAAAAAATATTTGAGTGTCATTTATATACATAAAATATAAATATTTGGCACACTATTTGGAGCCCTGACTAAAAATCGTAAACAATTTGCTAAATTTCATTAGCGACATATTTTTTAAGGCACAATAAGCAAACTTTGATTACAATTTTTTGTTTTACATTATATTATTGAATATTTGAAATGAAAGACTTAGTTTTAAACCACACTCATATTCTAAACCTGCACCACTGATGATGGGTTGATGTCCCAATACACCATTTTGATTTATAAAGTGTGAGGGAGTCAGTTAAACAACATGCAACCCTTGATAAAGCAAGCTAATATTTTTGTAACAAATTTTGATTGGTCAAAAACTATTTAAAATTTAAATTATGCTTCAAAAGAGTTTAAAATAAGGGATACACTAGGCAGAGCTCAATTTCAGCAATCTGTATCTTTTATCAGATTTAAAACCTCATTTAAAGTTCTCCTTCAATTCAAATTTTACCTAGCTAACAACCACTCAACCAAACATCATATACAGGGGTTTTAACTAAAGATGATTTTAGTGATCAAGTCATCTGATTGGTCAGTAATCAAAATTCAATTTTGATTTTCCCAATCAAATTACAGTATTTCAAAATTGTTAAGATTATTAGCCTGCTTGGTCAAAGGTTGGATGTTGTCTGACTCTTACACCTTTGACAATCAATGCTCTACTGACGTTGGTAATCAAAAGACTCATCAGGAACATGGTAGACCTTCTTATAAATAAAAATTTTCAGTCGATAAATGCTGAATAGAAAAAGCTGAAGCAAGGGACTGAGCACTATTCCTAATAGTGCAACATAACCTACAGAAGGGCCTGGTTTGTTCCAGTCTAAGATAGGGTAGATCACTCTATTGTGATCTCCTGTCCAATAAAACACGCTGAATAATGTATATATTAATCCATATGTAATCGGGTAGATTACGTGTAAAAGTCGAACTGGTATAGCCGATAAACTATGCTCAATTAATATAATAACAGAATTTAGTAAATGAAGTTGAAGATTGTCCATGGAGAATGCAGGTCCTTTCATGTGTGGAAATAGAGCTATCCAAAACACCAAGGTAACTATCATAGCTGCAGCAGACACATAAGTATAAAAAAGCCACACTAGTGCTTGTACAATTGAAAACCGACTGATTACAGTTGTAACTCCTTGAACTGAAGAGTCATCGACACTTTGATAAGGCGAAGTGTTTTCTCGATGTGTTTGAGGAATGATTGCTTTCCGATGAACTTCGTTATCCGTCCTAGTTATCAAACTTCCACCATGTCGCGCTCTGTGAATAAACGTTACTAAGGCAACAAGGAAATGTAGGAGCATGTAAATTGTCAAGGAGGTATAAGACCAGTTTGTAAGGTAAACATTCCATGGGTACGGAGCTTTATGTTCCCTTATGTTAGTGGCTGTGATTGACAACATGGTGAGAGTGAAGGCCGCCATTAAAAATCTGTAGATGAGAAATGCCAGCCTTGATGGCCACCACTGAAAGTAGAATAAAATAATAAAATTAGATTAAAAGTTTAAAAAAACGACTAAGACTGGTAGTAAAGATGATTGGGGTTGTAAGCGAAATTTCAGAACCACTTGCCATGGCATAAATTATTTTTTCACCCTGAGGAGGATTTCTAACAGACAACAATTTAACTCAGAATCAATTTTTGTCATACATCCTTTTTGAGAGGGGTTATATAGGCGAGAGCCTGTTCCCCAATCCTTTTCATATTACTGTGAATAAAATATTGTTTAAAAAAAAAATACATCCTTTTTTGCTGCTCCTAATGAGGACTGAGAAATTTTGCTAGGACAGCTGCATCTTTCCTCTCTTTTCAATTTCCAATTACTGTCAAGGGATCATTGGCACGTACAGCATGCAGCATACATGCATTGGTTTATTGTCTCATTAGAACAACTTGACACCTTTTCCATGTCAAGGCAGCCAATCCAACATGCATCACTCATATCCAAGGTATTATTTGGACTTATGCCAGGATTAAACCTGGACCAGGTTAGCAAACAAGCATCAATCCCTTCATTGCAGTCATCAATTTTGTCAAACCTTTACTTTTTCAAAATTTAGTTTTCAAAAATGAGTTGCTGCATGAGACCATGATGTAGGATAATAGTAAAAGTTCATCTTGAAAAGTGTTTTAATGTTAAATTTAAAAAAATTTGATAAACATAAAATACTTACAATAAATGTGGAGAAACATTCTGAATCCACTCCACCAAATCCAATCCTTTTTAAACGGAACTCTTCGCGAAAAACACGCAAGACACTCATCCTTCTTCAGCTTGGATTCTAAAAGAATAAAAATTATGAAGGTATACATAGCCAGCAATTCAATTTTTAAGGTTTTTTTAAACAAAATATTCATCATAAAAGTTTGCAAAATAATGTGTAATTTTTTTCTAAATTTTTTTTTAAGTTTCATGATAGCTTTAAGTTTTGTGACAAAGGACACTGCTTTTATTCAATAACAAAACGTAGATTTTTTACAATATTGTTACTTAGAATAAAGCAAAAGAAAAACAAGAATCCTCACCCGAAAACTGCTGATTACAGACGAACTCGAACCAATGATAACGTTCAGTCACCTGATAATTTACTCATTGCCTCTGTTCAAAGATGACTTTTAGTTTTCATCCGTTTCCACTTTGACTTTTGACAGTTTTTACGATCGTGAACCATTGACCAAAGTTCACGTGACTTGAACTGACCTAATTTGAGAAAACTTGACCTAGTTATTTCATTTCGGTCTTTTCCGTTCCTTTACGATTCATTCCGAGAATTACTAACATTTTCATATTGGTTTTATTTTTGTTTAAACCATACATATTATAGAAATAAAGAAAAATATTCAATCTGTAGTTTGATTAATGAAAATATCATTAGAACATTATTTTGGTTTAGAGACTATTTCCGCGAAACTATGATAAACAATATGGCGGCCTTTCCTTGGAGACCAAAATTATGATCTCATATTTCTTGTTTTTTAACTGAAGATATGTAAACACTAGAGTTCTTAAACTAAAAATTCAAGGATGTGCTTAAAACTCTGAAACATGGCAAAGATGAAATGGGGAAAAGACAACCTTTTTGTGACGTAGACTTCACTTTTGCTCCAAAAATCAGTGAAGCCAGCAAGAAAATAGTTTTGAATCGAGAGTCAAAACAACCAAGGATTCCTCATTTTATGTTAGAAACCAAGAGTAAATTAAACTACAAGAAACCTCTGGGTCCAATTCCTGTCAAAGAGCAGCAGAGACTGGGAAATAAGGATACTGAAGCTGCCAATGGCAAGGATAGCCAACCAGTTGTCGCAGAGAAAGAAATATTTGTAGATAAAATTCCAAGAGATCTGCCATTTACCATTGTCAGCCCAAGTTTGATTGATCCGAAATTTATTACTGAAATTGCTGAAGAAAGCAAGAATCCCATGATCATTAAGAAACGCTCCAGCTTTGACAGTTCTGCAGAAAATAATGCCTCAACTTCAAACTCAAACTTAGATTCATCTGTTTTCACCTTTAAACCTAGCCTTAGTAATGCCAGTTTAAAAATCGCTGAGAATTTAAACAGTGATTTTATGTCAAGACAACAACAACATCTTGAAAATCAAAGAAAACATGTGAGTTTAAGTGTTGTGGGATGAAATAATATATACTTTCTGTCTAACCACAACGTTAAAATGTCAAATAATGCCAATCATCTTAGTAGTATGGTACCGATACCATTACAGTGTATACATATTACATGTAGATAAGTCATCAACCACTGTCACAAAATTTGCCCAGTCTTAGATCGTCTATGGTTTTTTGAAAGTGTCAACTATGGAAAAATAAAGGAAATATGATTTTACAGAAAGAAAAAAAAACAGTCTGAAATAAGCTTATAAGTAATTTTGAGAGGAAATTTCTAAGAGAGAAGTGTATTTGACAAACAGCATACTTGATTAAGGAATATTTTGTTTAATTCCACAGACGTCGTAATGGAAATTGGAATGGTGCAAATTGATGCTATCAGTGTCACTGAGGCACATACAAAGTTTAGAAAACTTCTTTACTTTACAATCCCTTTAATAAGCTTTTGATAATCAGAAATTTTTGTTTTCTATTTTTAGGTAGAAAAAGCTGATACATTATACAAGAAAAGAGTATCTATATCACCTCAGTCTAGAAGAAATTCTTATCGAGTTTCTAAAGATCTCGAGAAAGAATCTGAAAACAATAATTCAGACAACGAAAATGAGGTCAGAATATTTTCATGTATTTGGGTCAGAAAGGATGAAAGTTAAGTGTTAGACGAGAAAGTTGCAAAATTATCTTAAAGGGGAATGGTCAGCATTTTCGATGGTCAATTTAAGACTTTTAATATATCCATTAGTCTCCAAAAGTACTACTTTGGCACGAAAATCATAATTCCTTCAATTACATCCCTACTTAATCATTTACTTTTCATTTTCGGTATATGTGTTTTCTATTTAAAGCATAGTCTCACTATAGTACGAGTCATATATGAGTTTGAAGGCTTAAATTTCGTACGAAAGTTATAAACAATATTCTGTATTAGATTAGCTAAAAAATTTCAGATTAGTGAATATATCCCTTTAACCCTTTTAACCTTTCTCAGAAATTTAGAAATCATGTGATATAAAGGACTGTATAAAAAGTTATAAGTTATAAGTCATGAAATAGTTGATAAAGCATATCTTTAAATTACTTTTTTCTGTTAATTTACAGAGAGTTGATGAAACAGAATCTCCTGTAATCCCAGGTGTCCAGTGTGAGACAATCTGTGAAGAGGAAGAAGGTAATTCTGAAGCTGTAGAGTGTTCGGAAGGTCTTGACGAAATGCCTTCAGTCAGTACCTTAGCTGTTGATAGAATGAAAACCACCAATTCTGCCAAACTTCAACGTCTTTTAGAAGGTAATTTTATCACTATAGTACATGTACATGTTATCTGTATGAGTATGTGTTCACTTTCAGTAATTATAGAAATCGGTAACTAAGGCTATGTTTTGAACTTCATCACTAAACAGCACATAAGTGATATTAAAGGATGTTTAATATTAAAGGGATTGTCAAAAGGTTTTCTAATTTTTGTATGTGTATCACACTTGCACCATTATACTTGGGCATACCCTGTATTTGTGCAGCACATTAAGGAAAAGAAGGCTACAGAAGCATTTTCACTAATTCAGAACTCTCTGGGGTTAATATTTCATTCATGGGAATGGACTATTGTAATTATCAGACCTTCAAAGTTGTTGGGAAATCTGGCACAAGGTCATGTGCCAGAGTGTGTTACCCTTCAACTTTCTATAGAACTTTTCCACACACCCCTATTTTTTCTAACAATATATGATTGGAAGAGCTCTGTTCAAGTGGCAATCTTACATAGTATGCATTAAATACTTAACAAAAATACATATATCATACTACTTTAGATCAATGTGTTCAAAATGCAATTCTGCTAATTCCACTAGCCATCCATAAACTGACAACAAATTTATGCATCTCATGTATCTCATTTATTGCCATTTCCTTTTCAATTTCAACTTGGTGTCGGACCACTTTTTATGATGTTTTTAATTGTTTATCGTAAGTTGTGACACCTTTTGATGCTCTTTGGGCAAAGTCTCCCCATAAAAAAAGGAGGAATCTTCTCAGAACATGGATGGCATGGTAGAAAAAAAACTTTTAGTTTAGTATTTTAATCAGACTGCACCAAATTAACTATTTAACACCTTTTAATTACGTTATAATAATTGTTGTAAATTTCTAATATGTATGTGTAACTAATTTTGTTATTAGCATTAATTGTTGTACAACTAACACCCACCATTTTTCAGGGCCTTATGCATCACCTCAAGATGTTCTCAAAGTTCAACAGAAAAATCGCTTTAGTCACCCGGGTGTTCTTCAACGCCCAATGGAAGCAGATAAAGGTAAAACAAAATCGAAATGAACTCAACTAAAGTCCAGCTTCAGTTTATTGTCCCATCTAAACAAGTAGACGCTTTGTTCATGTTAGACCTGAATCACTGACAGGGGAAACCTTCACGTTAGCGAGCAAATGTGTAACTCACTGAGCCGCTGTGGCTTACAAAACTGAACATAATAATAATAATAATAATAATAAACTCTTTATTTTACATGGGTCAGAATTAGGCCCTATACCACAAGTGGTAACGGTCCTGTCTCACACCCAGCCCATGGGGACAAACATAGATACAATATACAACATATAGACACAAAAAAAAAAAAAAAAAAAAAATAAATAAATCAATGTACAAAGTTTGATGATTTAGAGATCAAGTACATGACCACAGCCTACTGGATATTTTTTTTTTAAGATATACAATATAGCAATATACACAAGTACATGTGTACATGACCTGACCCTTTTATAAATTATTCTTAAGAATGTCTAATATCAATGTAATTTTCAGAGGAGGAGTCGCCAGCATGTCTTCCACGAAGTAAAACAATGCCCTCTATTGCCAGATCGAAATTAGGGAGAAAATTGTCTCTGAATAATGAGGGAGAGAGGCTCAGAAATGCTAAAGAAATGGTTGATAAAGCAATAAAGGTAAGAATTATGCCATGTTTTTTTTATTCGAACTATAATGCAGATCCAGTTAATAAGCTCAGAAAAGTAGAAATGTTTTATTTTTAAAAATCGCAGAATTCCAATTTTATTGGACTACCATAACTATTTTTTTTGTTTTTTATTGCAGTATCGTAAAGTCTTCACAATACAAGGTGGATATGCCAGTGTTAGAAACAGCTTGAGGAAAAGAGGGTGGGTAGAAAAGTTCTACAAAACAACAGGCTTCAATAAACGTCCCCCTCGACCAAAACGGCGGAAACAGAATTCAGATGATTCAGACAGTGATGGTGCTGCAGCTGATAATGATGATGATGATGATGCTGGTACAGATGATGATGATGGAACAGATGATGATAGTGAGTCATGACCAGAGTTTATTTTTTCCCATGTAAATTTTGTATATTGACTTGACATATAGTTCTAACAAAGGGTCGACAGTTGGGCAAAGATTGGTGAGGAGACTTTTGATTCAAATGGTTTTGATTGTCTAAAAAATACTGGGTGAGGGCAAGAAAAAAGCTGGAAAAACTGTGATTTGCAGAATCTCTATTAGATCAATCTGATGTAGACAAGTAAATCATGAAATCTCATTTTGATTTTTTTTTAGATGATGAACCTAAAATTCCTCCATGGGAAGAAGAAGATGGCTTGTATGGCATTATGGTTAGTTTAGCACTCATTGTTAATGTGGTATATATGCAACTTGTCCAACTTTCCTTGCCATCATAAATGGTGCTTACTAACAAGGTCATAGATTTGATCTTAAAAAAAAAAACCTAAAGATCTAAAATTGGGATTTAAAAAAAAAATGCGCTAAAGTCCCTGTTCCAATGCAATTTTCTTCATAACACAGTTTTAGATGAAAAAAAAAAATTTCTTTTCAGTCACGAATGGTGCGTAACGTGAACCCCCAATTTTTCTGGGTGTTAAAAAGAGACGTAATAGATTATCGTTTTTTACTACGAGATCAGATGGTCAACCATTACTGTAAAGCTGGTTCTTTTACAACTAAGGTGAGTTGACCTTAAAACTTTTCTGTCTGAATTTATTCTGTGGCCTTATTTATTCTGTGGTCTAATTTATTCTGTGGTCTAATTTATTCTGTGGCCTAATTTATTCTGTGGTCTAATTTATTCTGTGGTCTAATTTATTCTGTGGTCTATGATCTAATTTATTCTGTGGTCTAATTTATTCTGTGATCTAATTTATTCTGTGGTCTAATTTATTCTGTGGTCTAATTTATTCTGTGGTCTAATTTATTCTATGGCCTTATTTATTCTATGGCCTAATTTATAATAATTGAATAATTCATTGTTTCTATCGTAGTTTTTCCTTTGCTTCTGTTGAATCTGAGCACATTTTGAACAAAGATTAGTCCATCTTTTAATTTTCTCTGTTTTGTAAAAGTTTTGTGTGCAACTTTTGAGATTGAAGCAACGGCATTAAACAAAATGTTTCCATAAATTACATTATCAGGTTGATCTTATTATATTCTAGGTTGGTTTATGTGTAAATTTAAGAAATGTCCGATATTTTGAGAATGTTGATCAAGATTCCTTTTGTCCACGATGCTACAGATTAAGTCATGAAGAGGATAAAGAAGCCTTTATTGGTAGGTTCAATTTTTGAGTTTAAGATGCTTGCTCACTAACCTAAAGGTCTCAGGTTCAATCTCAGCATGGGTTGAGTTATTGAGCGGCTGACAGTTGGAAATAAAAAACAATAGTAGGTTAATGCCACTGTTTCCCTCATTGCACACTGCATGACATTTGACTGTCCTCATTTAATTTAAAGTGTTTCAGAACACTGATAACATTGGTTTTCACCATTCCAGCTTTCAATCAGATGTCTGTTGTTCATGCAATTCAAGCATTTTAAAACATCGCTATTGCAAAGTCTGCAAATGATTTTTAAGGGCAAATTTACCACCATCAATTCCCAATAATCACCATTTTCTCTCAATTTTTTGCAGAGGATTATAGACTATCAGCTTGTATGAACATAGTCAAAATTATGCATAACCATATAACAGAGATCAAGATGAAAAAAAGTGAAAATACTACTGACAACTGTGCTGTTATCAACATAAACAGTGAAAATAAAACTATCGAGACTGTCAAGAAAGTACAGATTCAATCAGAACCAGTGCAAGAAACTGAAAAAATCAAACCTGCGGCGCCAAGTTGTAAAGATCCTAAATGTGCTGAGATCACCAAAGATGGAACCAAATGTGTTCACATTCAAGAGGATGAATTAAAGATTAAAGAAGATGAGAGAAAGAAAGAGGAAAAAAAGAATGAAGATATAAGAAGGTCGAGTTTATCTGTTCCTGAGAGAGGCACTCCATCTCGTAAGTATCAAAATGTCCCTCAATGCAAACTGCTTCATGTTCTCCAATCCTGATCTTCATTAGTCCTATCAGGTATAGAAAAGTAAGAGGTTATGGTCGTGGTCACAAATATAAAGTGAGTGTTTCAGGTTGGTTGGTTGGTATATGACAAGTTAACCTTTGCTTCTAGCGAATGCTGATATTGCAAACTAAGTAGTTGCTGGTAGCCTTTGCAGTTAGATTGGTTCAATTGAATATGTGATGTTGGTATGATCATTTGAAAATTTATAAGATCTGGTTGGGTCAAATGAAGTGGCGATGAAACTCAGCCCTGAGGAATGTGGCATGAGTTACTCGATCTTCTTCATTTTCCAAACTCGTTGTGATCATGGTTATTCTTCTTGATGGCGGTAGTTGAAAATTGTTCCAGGAGAACGTAATCTATTTATTTCTATTTTTAGAATCCAAGAATTCCCCACGTAATGTAAAGAAAAAGAAGAAACCTGTGACAGTACCAATAGAAGCACTAGAAATAGCTATATCTCAATGTGAGGTTTTTCTACAATTTAAATTACATGAAGATATAGACCAGGTAGAAGAGGTAGGTAACCTTTTCTATGGTTTTGGCAGTTATGTGTTTCCTAGCTTATCTGGAAACCAAGGGTTCATCCCAGTAAAGGTCTACAGACTTTTCAAATTTAGTTTTCCTGACATTGATGAAGGTCAAAGGAACTGACATGGAAAATCGACAAAAATAGATAATCTGGGAAAGATTAATGTATCAAGCTCTTGTACAAGATAGTTGTATTAATAAAAATCCGTACAAGCAAAACAATTCCGTTAATCAAAAATCTCGTCCAGAGCATGACAAAATCGGGTGCAATAATTATATAGTAGTGGACTTCCTATACGAGAAGTACCATCAGGTGTTTCGAAAAGAGTAAGCATGGTCTAGTTCGCTCGCAACACCCTCCACTACTATAAAGTTGTATCTTTGTTTTTCCAGACTGGTGTTTTAAGTGAGAGTCAGTGGAGTCAATTACTTCAGTGGTACTATCAGCTAGCTCAGTAAGTATTTCTTAGTAATAATTATCATTTACTTTATCAATTGCCATTAGCTTAAAAATTTTTTTTTATATCAGCTAAGCAACAAATTGCTTTGAGTTTAACCTCTTATGGTAAAAATGTTTTCAAGAGTCAACCGAGTGTCAACATTCGATGCTTTCTATTTACCCAGGGATTGTGAAGATTGTGAAGATTTCTTAAACTTTTTATGTGTATCAGACTTCTATCGATTTTCTTGCAATTCCTCTGTAACTATGTGTTTAAATAGCATATGCTGAAAATATGAGATTTTTTCATAGTGAGGTAAAAAGAAATTTAGTTTTAGTAGAATTACAATATAAACAGACAACTGATTAAAAATTAGAATGGTGCAAATTGATTTATTGTAGTGATGAAGGAATAATTCCCACCGTACCTCAGGCTCTGATAGATAAATGTGAAGTATTAATGAAGAATCTACCTACTAAATGTCCCCAGTTTGAGTTAGATGGAGTGAAGAATGTATGGATTGTTAAACCCGGTGCTAAATCACGAGGTCGTGGTAAGTCACAGCCAATCTTCAATCATAAGATTTTTTGCTGAACAAGGTTCTTTTCCCCATTTTAAAAAGTAACTTAACTATTGAATATAACTTTGCATTCATCCCTGCATAAATTGAGTATATCCATTTGAATTTTTCAACCTGCTTTCCCCCTGTCTAGTTTCTAATTGTTTGGCCGGGACAATAAACATTTGTAGGTATTATTTGTTATTGTAGGTATTGTTTGTTATTCTGAGTATTTGTTATTGTAGGTATTGTTTGTTATAAAGTATTGTTTGTTATTCTAGGCATTGAATGTTATTCTAGGTACTGTTTGTTATAGAGTATTGTTTGTTATTCTAGGTACTGTTTGTTATTCCAGGTATTGTTTGTTATTATAGGTATTGTTTGTTATTCTAGGTACTGTTTATTCTAGGTATTGTTTGTTATTTTAAATATGTTTGTTATTCCAGGTATTGTTTGTTATGATAAGTTAGAAGATATGTTAAAACTAGTCAATTCTAATGTAGTTAGAAAAGATAGTAAATATGTAGTTCAGAAATATATAGGTAAGTAACGTCGTATGTCTATTTGAACATCCAGACATTCCCAATGCGTATTAAATGAAAAAGCACATGCTTAAGAAACTCTTGACTTGACCTTTTTATGTTGTAAAATCATTTCGTTGACTCTATAATAGAGCACCAATTTCATTAGATTCAAAAATAGGTGTAAAACAGTAGGACATAAACACCATTCTGTTTCATTGATCCAATAAGGTGTAGGACATTACATGTATCAGGGTTCGTACAGGTCATGGAAAACCTGGAAAATCAGGGAATTTTAAAAAAGCTTTTCCAGACATGGAATATCAGGGAAAATCATGATTATTCTGGAAAATTGTCAAAATAACCTGGAAAAATGATATTTCATACCATTCTCCTATTTGTGCATTGTCAAATAAAAAAATCATGATCCTGAATAGTCACAAATTACCCGTTCCCGTTTTTTATCAAATTGGTCATGGAAAATTACTAAATACTGTCTGGAAAGTCATGGAAATATCAGGGAAAATTTACTCAGATGATCTGTATGAACCCTGATGTATAATATAAATTCCCATTTCATTTCATTAGTCCAATGAAGGAAAAAAGTGTAACAACTCTAATGCAGTTTGATGTGGTTTCCTAAAATTCATTTATTGTGCTCAACAAGATACAGAACTTTTAAAAACAATCGCATTTCATATTTTTATTGTAATATTTTTCAGAGCGGCCATTGTTAGTATATAATACAAAGTTTGATATAAGACAGTGGTTTTTAGTAACAGACTGGAACCCACTGACTATCTGGTTTTATCAAGATAGTTATCTTCGTTTCTGTTCCCAGCAATATACTCTTGATGATTTTGATGAATCTATTCATCTATCCAATAACGCTATACAGAAACATTATAAAAATGGTCCACGATCCAATCAACTTCCAGATGATAATATGTGGACTCATGAACAATTTAAAGATTACCTCAAGTACGTTTTTGATTTTTTTTTTCAGTATTTCAGGGAGGTCGCCATATTGAAAACAAAAAAGTTTAACAAATAGAAATCATTCTTTGGAGTTTTGCTTTTTCCCATATTGACTGAGCAAGATGCCTCACTCGTATCAACTTCGGAACTAGACTAGTGGCTAGATAACCTCGTATACTATACGGTTCTTCCCATATTGAATAAATTATAGCTCAGCCAATCACAAGCGTTCTTCAGAAAGTATTGTCTTCTTCCTTGAAAAAAGAGCCATCAAAAACATTCTTTGAACAAGAGTTGTCTTTTCCTGCCCATGTACTGGGCAAGATGGCCGCCTATCATGGCCGAGTCATTACATAGTCTTGAACAAAATGACGATAATGATTGTGCTGCATAAGTAATAAACAGTGTATTGAACAGTAAAACTGAATTTGACTATTATTTATTATTGTAGAACTAGAAATGTTGGTAATTTGTGGGATGAAATGATCTATCCAGGAATGAAGAAAGCTATACAGTGTGCTTTATTAACAGCTCAAGATATTATAGAATATAGAAAGGTATTGTAGACATTAATGTGATATGTTGTAAGGCAATTGACTCATCAAAATTTGCTTGGGTATCACATTATTATGAGGAAGTTAGTCGGTAAAAAGGCATTTAGGCCTAACCCTAATTTTGATTCAAGGTTCCGTCATATTTCCTTCACTCAATTTTGATTTTGACCTACACTCAACATCTGCGCTGATGGTAATACTTTATTTCTCCATCCATGGCTCTAGCCAATCACAGAGATTTAATCTAAGCCAATGAAAGACGTCGTTTTAGCTGTTGGCTCAGTACTTGATAACTGATATTTTAATTTCAGTCGTCTTTTGAGTTGTATGGTGCTGATTTTATGTTAACAGAAGACTATGCTCCGTGGTTGATTGAAATTAACTCATCTCCCAGTATGGAGGCCAGTACAGCTGTCACAGCTAGAATGTGTAATAATGTCTTAGATGATACCATCAAAGGTTTGTACCGCTTACTTTCCACGTTATCAAATGTAGTTTATATGTAGAATGCTCACCCCTTCTAATCCTCAAATATATCTGAAAAAATATGTCAAAAATGTCAGAAAAAAAATACTATGTTTTAAGGCTTTAAATAGTTTCATTTGAAATGTTTGTGTGATTTTTTAATTTTTTGTCCTTGAAGTTGAAGTAACAGGCAATGTTCCCATATGAATGATCTTTTTTTTTTCAATTTTAGTTGTCATAGATAGAAAGCAAGATAGAAATTGTGATATTGGGCGATTTGAGTTGTCATACAAACAACCATTGGTTACTGTCCCTCCATATATAGGCATTAACTTACAAGTTGAAGGTTCATCCATACGGAAACCATTTGGATACAAAAAGGTGGAATCCGTGTCCCCACAAACTTCGCGTCATAATGTGTCAGAGAAGTCTTCTGCTACTGCTGTAAACAACGAATCAAAACCGAAAGAAATAGTTTCTAGCTCAAATGATAGTCCGCCTAAGAAAGATGTGGCTAAAAAGTCCCCTACCCATGGTGCACCTGTGAGTTCTTCGTATGGCAAACAGTTACCAAAATGTGGTACAAACTCTGTTGAAGCTAGTGATTCAGATTTTAAGTTACAGTCATCTGTTAGTGATACCGGTATAAGCCGATCTCAGTATTATAAACCATTGGACATCCTTCCTTCGAAACATTCCAAATCAGGTGGCGCCACCCGGCAACCAGAGCCACCATCACAACCAAAACTGTGTTTACAAACACCTTATGTTTCCGTTGGTAACAGGAGAATTGTCTCTAAGACGTCTGTTTCTATGAACTACAGTATTCCTGGATCGATTGCTGAAAAACCTTTCCGACCAGCTGTCTCTGTCAAGAATGTTGAAACAACAGATTTCCGACAAATGAAAGCTCAAAAAGGTAAAAATGATTCCAATATTGCAGCATGTCTATATCCAGTGACAAAAATTAAACGCAAGTATAAAAAGAATAAGGTCAAACCTGTGGTTAGAATTCCTAAACCACATATTACTCTGAAATTCCCTAAAGTGACATATTTAAATGCAGACGACACCACAACTGAAAAAACTTCAAGTAATCTTCCTAAACTGAAAATGTTTAATCTTTCGAAATCCCAAGAATCTGTCTTTCGACCAAATATGGCAACAGTTGCAAAAGTTGGAAGTAATTAGAAAATTGAGGTTTGGAAGAATCCATTTCAGTAAATTTTAGTATTTAGACTAACCCTTAGAGAATAGATTTCTGAATCCTCACAGTATATTTGAGCCAAGTCTTCCATGATTTGGTAAATTTTAGTTTTTTTAAAGTCCAGGGAAGATATTGTTTCTGTAATTAAGATAAACTTGACCAATTCTGTAAGACTTTGTGATATTGGTGTTTAGGCTAACCCTTATAAAAGATGCTGATTCCTTAAACATGGGCTTGCATCAAGTCCAACAGGTTGTAAGATTTCATTCAGAATAGTCTCATGGGTAGTTTATAATAGCTATCTCAATGAATAAGCACCCATTTTCCTTTATAATGCTAACATTACTTAGATGTGAAAATATCATCCATTTTGAAATGTGCATCTATACAGTTATGCTATATGAAATATAGATTTTTCCTTTTTTTTTTTCAAACCACTTCATCCATTTATTTATTAATTAATTTCATATTATTTAATGTTTTAAACTATTTACTATTTAGAAGAGATTAAATTGTAATGAATTGTTCGCTGTGATTTTTATGGTTTTATTTTTTAGAGAGTTCTTTATTTTTGAGAGATCAATATCCGTTTTGTTTGTTTTTGAATTTCCAATGTTATGATTTTTTAAAAAGTTTTTAAGAGGCTTTGTTAGTCTATGTGTGTCAGGAACTCTGTTAGCTTCAATTTGTACCATTCAGATTTATCATCTGATAACTATAGTTCCTGTAAATACAAAAAATCCTTATGTAACCTGGTGTAGTCTCATGTCTTTTGTCAAGTTTTTCTAGAAAAACAGGAACCACAGATGTTGGACTGGAGATCAGAATGGTGCCAATGGAAGCAAGTTTATAGGATTAACATCCCTGATACACATAAGAAAACTTCATTTGAAACCTCTTTAAGTTTATATTTGTTACAAGTTTTTTGATTATTCAAAGTTTGGAATGCAAGTCTGTTCAGACTTGCAAAATTTGAACGACAAAAGGCAAGCCCCTTTTAAATGGGTAACCTCTTTTGAACAAAAGGCAATCCCCCAATAAGTTTTTGATCTTTTGACCTGAATGCACTTTTATAAAATATCAAAAACATTTTGAAAAGAAATGTTACTACATGTATAATATATACATTTAAGCCCTCAAGAATGTTTGCTGCAATAAACATAATTTGTGAAATATTTTTATACATTTGTGCCAAATATTAGCTTTAGTTGATTAGTTGAGCTTTACGTTAGATTTAGTTTAGGAAGTGTTCAATTTTAGCATTATCGTGCGTAGTTTAATAGTCAAAATAGCCCTTTTTATCCAAATTTCCAAATGAATAGTTTGAATTAAATCTACAAATAAAATTATAAGATTTGAACGACATATAGAAGCAAGGAGGACATATAACAAAACACAAGACAATATTATGGAATATAACACACTTCTTTAATACAGATAAGCACATAACGTTTCAACACAATATACATGTGTTGTCATCAGATGATCATTACATCTGATGACGACACGTGTATATTGTGTTGAAACGCTATGTGCTTATCCGTATTAAAGAAGTGTGTTATATTCCATAATATTGTCTTGTGTTTTGTTATATACAAATAAAATTGTTTTTGTTTAATGAGAATTTTTTCAGATTTATTAACTTTAGTCAACGCTCGGTATTCCTAAGGGTATAAAGACAGTTTTGTCTAGAACATTAAATTAGGAGTAGAGATCACAAAATTTAACAATGCTTAACAAAATGTGAAATGATGGACTGATGATATAAATTGTTGAAATGTTAAACCTAGGAGTAGATTTTAGATTAGATTTAATACAATGTTCCCTAGTTTAGAGTGTAGTTACTGAAATTGATTGCACCTCAAGTTTCCAATTCTCTTATTTGCAGATAGAGTTAGTTAATAGGCATTTTAACATGGACAATAAAAGAATCTTTCATTTTTTATGCAAAAAATTTTGATTATGTTTTAACTTTTACCAGTGTTCCTTTTGATAACGTAATTCCACTGACTATTATCTCAAGAAAAACATTACTAACATTAAATAGACTTGGACAATTTATAAGCCTATGAATAATGAATTATGTAATTTCTATCTATATTGAATTGAATTATGTAATTTATAACATTATGACTGGATAATCTCCACTAAATTTGATAATATGTAATGTTTGTCAATGACTTTGACACTGTTATGTATTTCATAGATATCATGTTTACTAATTTTGATAATGTAATGTTTTTATCCATAACAACACTGATGCTTACTGATTATGTGATGTTTTTATCTACTACAACACTGATGCTTACTGATTATGTGATGTTTTTATCCACAACACTGATGCTTACTGATTTTGATTCTGTAATGATTCAATATTTATGTTAATTATCAAGGCAGAGGAAAGAAAGTGAAACTAAATGGATTGTCTCCTTACCTTAATCCACTTAAACCACTTAAATTGGCATTAGCAAGGTCAAGGTCATCACCTCATATGGTATTACATAAATTACCGGTGGTCAAAGTTCACATTTTTAATCGGCATCGTTAAAGGTATTCATTCATAATATGATTCTTGGGCTAGGTTAACAAATGGATCCTAAAAGTTCACATAGATCATAACTGATTAATTTTCCTTGTTGCACACTGCATGCATGACAATATTTTATTAACCCTTAAGATATAACATATTGTTTAAATCCTTTGACAACCTAGCCCAGGATTTCTATAATAGTTAGTCTATGGATTTGTAGAAGTAGTATATCTTTAAACTCTTCATTCTTCTTTTTCTACTGCTGACTTTATTATGAAAAAAAAATTTGGCCCTATTCAGTTCCTCAAATGTGATATACAAATCTAATATTGTCATGTGTAGGGCCAGGAAACGCAAAGCAGGCCATGCTCACTCTTTTTGAAACATCTGATGGTACTTCTCTTTGGAGATTTTGCCATCCTTTGAACATGACTTTTGTTTCACGGAATTGTCTTTCTTTTATGGATTTTTATTTACATGGTAGATTCATTAGATGTTTGACCCTACCAGTGAAGATGTCACATCAGTCTGAGAAACGTTGGGCCAGATTTGTCTAACAAAAAAAACCCTTAATCTAACTTCAAAGAAATTTTCATTATAGATAGATGATGATCATGAAACTTATCAGGGAACAAGTACCAGGCTTTGATAATTTATTTGTTTAAAGTTTAATAATATGTCGATATATTCACAGCTCTAGATTTTAACCATGCAATTTAGTATTGAATTTTCATGGACATAGGCTTAGGGGGTCCTTTAGTTTAGTTCTTCAGCACTTTTTAAAAGTGAACTACATTGCATTTATTTTGTTTAAAAGGGCATGGACAATGTTGCTTGTGGTATTTCTTTCTGCATATTTTCCTTTCCTATTAATCTTTGCCTATATAAATGGTACTTATAACTTATAATATTCTTGCATGATTTTTGTATAATTTAAAAAGTAAATTCAGAAATAATTGAGGAAAATTAGATGATATTCAGTGTGATTTTTGGGGTATTTTTTTTTTAACCATTTTAAGCTTTTCCTGTTATAAAATATATACGGTAAATTGCAGCTCATCCGTTTCTGAATTTCTTTTAAGCTTATTTTTAAGTTTTATAACTGAATTTTGCTTTATCTTATAAGGTTTGAAATATAACTGACATCATAAAAACTAGATGTGTTCAAGTCATCTGATTGACAATTCGGGAAAATATATTTTGAACTATTTTTGATAATCAATCACATCCAAAACTTTGTATTTGAAAAAAATCTAGGCCTTTTTCTCAAAACAATTTTGGTTATATTTTTATATTAGGATATACTCTACTTAAAACAAAATTGATTAAGTGGAACAGTGCCCTGGTGTCAAATATGTTTCAAACTTAGCTCTTTGTAATCACTAATCATAATTCTTTCTTTTTCTCTTCTCACAGGTCTAACCCAACTAATACCCAACATGTGGTGTCGAATGTGCAGCGAATGCGGGCACGGAGCCAATCTTCACTTCCATGCCATCAACCCAGATTGTAAATGTCAACGTGACAGAATGGTAGATTATATTTTAAACTCGCGCCCTAAGAGTGCTAACTCTAAGCCTTCAACTTGTGGCCCATTAATGGAGGATGTACGACCAATAACTCCTGCCCAATCGATTAAAATTATCAAAGATAAATATTCTAACAATGCTAGACTAGGGAATATGGATAGGGTGTTATTAAGATACACAGATGGTTCGGTTAAGAGTCAGAAAAAACATCAACTTCCCACCCTGCCTCGAGTTGTTGGCTATTATATAAAAAATACAAATATTAAGTCCAAGAAAAGTGACAAGGGTTCGTATTATTTAGACACCTCGAAATTTACAAACCCTTTTTATATCTCCACACATAAATCAAATATTCATTGATCTAGTATTTGAGGCAGAGAATTGAGGATTGTTTTAATCAATTTACCAGAGTTTGATTAATGTAAGAAAACTGTGTGAAAATCTGACCTCTGCCTCTGCAAGAAAATAACTCTAAAACAAAATCTGACCTCTGTAATGAATTATCTCTGTAAAGAAATCTGCACTCTGCAATAAAAAAAAAACTCTGTTATAAAAGAACTTTTGCAAATTATCTGTTCTGTGTAGTGAAATAACTCTGTAATGAAATAACTCTGTAATGAAATAACTCTGTAATGAAATCTACTCTTAGTAGTGAAATAACTCTGTAAAGAAATATGCTCTCTGCAATGAAATAACTCCTATAGAAAATAACTCAGTAATGAAATATGCTCTGAAATCTATCTGTTCTGTGTAGTGAAATAACTCTGTAATGAAATAACTCTGTAATGAAATCTTCTCTTAGTAGTGAAATAACTCTGTAAAGAAATATGCTCTCTGCAATGAAATAACTCCTTAAGGAAATAACTCTGTAAAGAAATATGCTCTCTGAAATGAAATACTCCTCTAGGAAATAACTCAGTAATGAAATAACTCTATCAAAATAATCTGACTTCTGTAATTAAATAACTCTGTGTACGAAAGAATTATTTCTGTCAAGACTTTGATCTCTGTACAAATGATCCTCTGAAAAGTAAGTGCTTTGTATTTTTTAAAAGGCCAGTCAGTAGTTGAATTTAGTTGTTAGATATGTCAGGGATGTCTGAATAGGGCTTTGAAATGTACGATTGTGGTATAGATCATTAGGACTTTTCTTTATCAAAGAGGTAGTAAATGATATTAACTTTATTTTTGAAAATTGCTGTTTAATTGTGGAATTTTTTAATAGGTTGTACCATATTAGTGATTTTTGCCAAAATTTAAAACTAAAAATATGCAATATTCTTAAAAAAAATCAGCATTCAAAAGGGAAATATTTTGTTTTTGATATTTTATGCTTTTATATAATCTTACATATATTTTCTGCACCTGCTTATGCATGTGCATGGGGTTAAATATTGTGATGCTCAATTTTAATGTGCTCATTTTCTATTTATTTATTTATTGAATTGCTTGTGAATGTTGTTTTTGTATATATATTTTAAATTTATTATAACTTTTGGGTTGTTATTGTAAAAAAAAAGTTATTTAACTTTTGCGATATCTGTCAAATCCTAAATTAATATACTATATATTTTTGAATAAATTAAGATTATGCAAATTTTATCAATTTTTCAGCATATTTTTTTAAATTCCATCTTTATATACAGGAATTTGTGTTTTCTTTGCTTTTAACACAATCAATAAAAGAATATACAATGCATTTTATGTACAGTTTTGGTCAACAAAATGCATTAATATGAGCTAAAAAAAAAATACCTTCGAAATCCATGACATGGTATTGTTCCACCAATGTAATCATCTAAAAATGATAAAATTGTGTATAACAAATTGTTGGTGCACTTCAATCAACATTATTACTATTATCATCTGTTAATTATTTAAAGCTGTGATATGTTGTAAGGATAATTTGTAACTGGTTAAATTTTTTCCTTCTGTCTTGCAAAGGACTTTTGTGACTCTGGATCAAAAGAGCAAATTGCAGATTATAATATGCAGTTTGAAATAGAAAGTAGTGTTAAGAATTATATGAAACGGGTCCCTAAGCATTACTACAAATGCGTTCAAGTTCTTAGGTTGAATAATAGAAATTTTCCGCATACCGTACCACTACGAGTATAATGCGCACCTTTTTGTCCATTTACTTATCTTATTTCTAATGCACTTTCTTTGACTTTAACTGTGCATTTTATGCGCAAAGACAAAGAAGAACAAATTGAACCAGATACAACCAATTGCTGTGATTGATATATTATTTATTATATAGAATTATATTGTACATTGTACTTAATTATATAAATATATTATGGTTGAATTTATTGAATAAAATCTAATTTTGAAATTTGGTTCGTAAATTGTGCTTTACAAGCTTTTAGATCCCAATTTCAGCTATCAGAGTTATTTTTCAGAGTTAAAACCAATGTCCAGTTTTTCTGCAATCAACTAGATTAAATAAATATTAATACCCCAAGGCATGCATCTCGAATACGAGAAAGCATTGATTGATTTGGGGGCAGGTGCATATAAATTTAGAGAAGCATAGGCAAATGTTTTCCGGGTTCTGACTACGGGAAACGGCTTCTGTCCAGAATGATCGGTTGGTATACGAGAGAGATGTATTTGTTGAGACAATTTTCCACATATTATTATCAGGGGCAAGGGGCAAGGTAGGTCGATTTAAAATTGACTCGTGAAGTAACTATGCGTAGCGGAAATTTTTTTCGGAAGGACGTTGACCCAGCACGTCCCTTTCCTACCACCACCTACAGGTTATGGGCCTTGACTTTAAATGGACCAGGTCATGAATCTACAACTATATAGTTTAAATTGAACTTAATTAAGTTGATTTAATAGATAAATAATATGAAAAGATAACCGATATTTACAAAACTGTTCTTCTGACGATTCTTACTTGAGTGAGTTACCAGAGCTTGACTATTTTCAGTTGCAAATCGTAAGATTAGAAAATAAACTTTGCTCAATCCCTCTTGATATATACATGCGGATACTTTGCATAAACATGTAATGTTTTTTTTACATTTAAAGATGCATTTTTGCCGTGTAATTGATTATAGACCCCCACGTTACTACAGAATGGAATAATTTGGTTATTAGATCATGTGGGTCCGACTAAAAAGCGCAAACAAGCGCAAACAAACCCAAACAAGCCCAAACAAGCGCAAACAAAACCCAAACAAGCGCAAACAACATGTAGCTATACAACTTTGCTATCTTACGTCCACAAAATCTCACAAATAACTGAATATCATGCGTTGATCACCTTTATTCAGTGAGACAAGGAATAGAACCAAGGATTGAATACAAGTTTTATTTCTATCTATTTATATATACATATAACAAGACAACAATAGCACAAATAATAGCATAACAACCGAGTTTTTAACGAGGGGTAATGGTTTTAGCACATTTTATTCTTTTTTTTCTGACCAGGTTTTTTTGCAATTTGTACAGTGGAAGGAACTTGTAATTATTTATCAGTCGAAACCTGAGTTTTGACCTTGTGTGGTCTTGTTGCCTTCAAAAATTTTCTGTAAGCGGTCTCCTTGTCGTCTTCACTTTTTTTTGCCCAAATAATTTCCCGTACAATGTGAGAATTGTATTGCCTATCTAACATAAAATTCCCCTGGCCATGCAAGGCACGTCTCACTTCTAGATACTGCAATGTGACAATGTTTTCTAGTTTATATATCAAGTCAGGCAACTTGTTGGCTTTCCAGTTTGTATATAATTTCAGGATGTGATTAATGGACTCACAGTTGTTATTTGTCCATTTTTTGGGAAGCCACTTTTGTTTTAGTTTCGGGTCTAAAATTTTCTTTTTGAACTTGGGAATTAGATTATGTTTAAAATGATTCGAAAAAATGGGACATTCATTATCGTATTTTATTTCCAAATCCAGTTTTTTCGTTTCGAAATCAAAGTAGTTCTCAGAGTTACACAGGGATTGCTCACTAGTAAAGATTTCAAAGTCAATCTGCTGTCTATTTTTAATGTTCATCTCCACCTAGTCCTTCAGAAATAGGTTCACGTTTTTCTGCTGCATATTTAAAGTATGGTTTTGGGCTTGACATTGAGAAAGATAGGCTAGCTTAGCTGCTATAGAAAAATCAATCATTGTAAGGTCAAAGTGCTTTGCAATAGTTCTAACTTGGTCATTCATACTAAAGCGTGACAATTTAAATGGATACAGAGCGCATTTTGAGTTTCGCCAACACACTGAATTGTTCCCAAGAAAGAAGGTATATCAAATTTTGGTCAACGCATGAAAAATATTGTTAGGGGAGGACTTTTCCTTTCCTCTTATGTTCACAGAACCTCTTCATGATCTTGAAGCAAAGTCATTTCTTACAAGTGAGGGTCATTTCTGTTTTGTTTCTGAGTTAGTACAATATGCCGTCGCCTTGTTGTTTTCTTAGAACATTCCATCTAAACTGTTTTAGATTTCTTCTTCCGGTGCAATAATCTTTTTCTGCGTCGTTCGCACCGTTTTCTTTTCTTCTCCACCTTATGTCGGCATTTTTTCTTTAAGCCATGTTTCTTGTTTTTCTTGCGTCGTCTTTTGATCTTCTTGCCCTTTCCTCTTTTATGCTTTCGTCTACGACCACCTGACGTAGTCTTCGAAGGTTTACGGGTTACCTGCTTAAGTGGATTGCTAGTGACTTTATCGATGCCATTAGATATTGTTGCTCCTTTTCTATTTGGTGTTTGACCATTTTTATTAGGGATATAAGGTTCAGATGTTCTTTTGTCATTTTCATATGCAATCTTATATGAGTTAACCACGGTTCCATTTGCAGATGCATTGACTGCAGATTCAAACACAGGAGCAGGAGCATTAGGTAAAGTTTCATTAACAGATGCTTTAATCATAGTACCATTTGCATGTGCATGGTTCTCAGTTATATTAGAAGTTGTATTGTGTATTGTTGTATCTTTGAACACAGGGGGACTAATAGTAGCACGCTGTGGTTTCCAAAGTTTGTGAATGCCGTTATGATACACGGGTCTCTTATAATGTCCTTGTTTGAAAACTTGATATTGTTCACTTTTTGTACTGTTATTTTGGTTGATGTTTTGGACATCTGTTCGTTTAGTATTGTCTCTAGATCCCGATGTTGCTACTGGTCTTTTTCTGTCCGTGGTCAGTAAGATAGACAGTGTTGTTGGTGGTGCCTTCTTGCAAATAGTATCGGAGGTAGGGGTCCCTGAAAGATCAACAGAACTAAATCATATATACATATATCGATATACTATAGTATGTAGTTAATAAGCTCCATGTAAAGAGATTTGAAGGAAGAGGTTGTTGACAGTCTTTATTCTGTTATTGTGGATCCAGAAGATTCATACCCTCTCTGAAAAACGTTTTTGATAGAAATCCATGTTGAAAACGGTAACAATTTAGTTCTGTCTTCTGCTGTATATCAAGCGTGGTTTTTGTTTGGCATCGATAAGATCGTATATAGGCTACCATTATTAAAAGAGCACGAAATTATGTAACACATATATAGCCATCTATCAAAAGACTACTATCCCGTAACGAGGTATATCAGTCTTATCATCGATCATGCAGAATGCAGCGACATGAGCAACATGGCAAAATAGCTTTATTTACCTTTAACAGCAACGACTTCGTCATCTTTACAGACTTTATGATGTAGACAAACACTGTCGTAACCAAGATATTGGACCCAAAATAATCCTTGGGGACATTCACACACTCTGTCGCTGGTATCAGTACATGGTGCCCTCTGGCGTTGTGTCATGCGACATATCGTACACTCTTCACATTCCGTTGCGGTATTTTCCGTATTGGTAAACGTTCCCCTCGTACAAACACTACACATTGATTCTCCACCATCTTGTTCACAGGGTTTTAGGAGAAATTTCCCAGCGGGACATGGTTGACATAGTAAACCATTTGCAGACTTGTAGAACTGATTTCGAAACTGTCGAAAAATAAAATAAAAAACAAAGGTTGAAGACATAGCCTACTATCTATATTAACAAGTTCACTTAAAAGGGGAATGTTCAGAATTTTCAAGTGTAGATTTGAGCCTTGAATATATGTGAATAACTTCAAGAAGTACTAGAACTGCACAAAAATCGCATAATTCGTTCAATATTATTATAACAGGTAACATTTACAGGGGCGGATACAGGATTTGACGTTAGGAGGGGCGCAGAATAAAATTTAAATAAACAATAGGTCAGTTGATTAGTAATCACGTTAAATAATACTGTTAAATTACTGTTTTATATAGTAATACTTGCTTGAATGTTAAAACAGATTGAATGCGACGACATTAGGCTAGCTTTCGTCGTCTCTTAGGATACTTATTACGTGCGGACAACCCATGTTTTGCAAATTTTAGGGGGGGCGCACGCCCGCCACGCCACCCCCTAAATCCGCCCCTGATTTATCTTTTTTTTCCTGTATTTGTGTTTTCTATCTAAGGCATAGTCTTACTAAAACACGTGTCGGATTTTTTACTTTCAAATGCTCATAATTATGGCTAGACATAGAGATTTGAAGGCTTATATTTCCAGGGAGAGTTGTGAACATTATTATGGATTAGAATAGCTAAAAAATTCCAGGTTCTGAGACAAAAAAAAATATTGATCGAACAGTTAGTGAACATATCCCTTTAAAGTAACCGTCCTAGATAAACAGGATGACAAAGGTATCTAAATACCAGAAAGTCATCTTGATAAAATAGATTGATATTTTGCATAATATTTTATAAGCGCCAAGAAGAGAACATAAAAAAAAGTCAACAAATAATTCAAGTCTACATCTTCTTCGCAATAAAACAAATTATGTAGTCGAGGGGTTTATAGATAATGGAAAACCCCTAAAAATATCCTTACCTTGATTTTTGCCGTCAAACAGTTATTAATTATCACTACATGTATAAGAATAAATATCTGAATTTTAAACATGGTATAAAGGGAATCGTGTATATCCTGTTAGTACGTATTTAATTGTTACACATGACGTTAAATAAATGCATGCCTATCATGTGTGTAATATATATATATACATGTATATGTATATCTAAAACTAGACATTACTAAATATATGTATATAGGAATACCCGATAGCCTAGACCATTGATCGTCCGTCATGGATCGACAACTGTATTGTTTGTTACATTGACGTAATATAATATATAGGCCTATAACAATTACATGCACATAAAATATATTTTTAGTATGGTGGAAGAAGCGGGGGAGGGGACCTGCCTGACAAAATAATCGTGTTATTACGGCACTGTCCCTTTTTAAAAGAATACTACCACTCAAATAAGATGGAGTTAATAATTTCGTCAGTATACATTTAGTAGAAATTTGAAAATTGGAATTGTGCAAATTGATACAACAAGTGTCCCCGTTACTCATGCAAAATTTCAGAAAACCTCTATTATATTTTATCTTTATTCAGGTTGCATCATATGTATTACATGTATAGGTACTCATGTTATGTCATGTTATAAAGCTTATGTCAGAATGATTATCTAAGATATAAATAAGATCCACTAAAAACAACCCGAAAATAATCATTTCTAAAAATAGATAGAAATGGCCTTGCCCTCACCCTCACTTAAATTTCTCATTGGATTCCGGTGGTCATAGTGATCTGACCGCTCATACCGTTCAAATAAACGAAAATTCCGACTCAACCCTTCAAGGCTAACATTATGACTCGACGGCTTGCAGTCATATTTCCTCCCTGTATAAAGTCCACCCAGATATTCTCCCCAAGTGATTTCAACCTCATTTAAATCTTAGTGAATTCCATTCGAATTCAAGGGTTTTCCTCCCCTAAAGTTGACACATCTCGAACATAATTGCAGCCATCTACTTAAAATAACATTCGACATATCCTTTGACATTTCAATTATAAACGCGCAGTTATAATATTTGGCATTTCCAAAGTCTAATTCTCCGAAAACGAACAATCCTGTTGTGTCATGACAAACGTTTCTGGAATGTATTGAATCTGAAAGATTTTGATTTTAAAAAAAATAGAGACGAATTCCGGACAGGAGTCTAACAAAATTCTTCAATCTTCGATGTGTTTCCGGTTAATGTCAGGTGTCAAATTCTTGTCAGGGTTTTAACAGACTTTCTTTTAATGCGTTTAATTTGTTTCCTACCACGCCGCACTGAATTCCCCGGGATATGTTTCTCCGCCTGTTTTTTTTTTTTTTTTTTTTTGCTCTTTAAATTGCTATTATGATTCAAGGGAAAATGATACTGTTCGTGTTCCTATTTCATCCACTTATTCTTTCTGAATCGAACATAGTCGTACTATTCCGTCACACGTTGTAACCACTTCCAATTCTCTGACTACCGATGTTTACCGAAGGTCAGATTTCTTCTTTTACTTCATCCTCGGACATTCACTTGATTCTTCTTCAAGGCCTGTTACAACTTCATTCAGAACTGATGGATATTGTTTAATTGTTAACTTGATTCTTGGACATAGGTTATGCAAGCGTTCTGAACCGTTATCGAACTCAGTTGGGGTATATTGTTTGTTTGTTCTCTTGGTTCTTGGATGGATGCATTCGGAGCAATTATCGAACTGGGCTCTTGGTCATACTCTAATCGTCCACTACTGATCTGATAACACGTCTCAGGTTGTGGGTGTTCTTGAGAAACTACCTGCTGAAGATGATGCTCCGGAACTGATGATCCAGCTGGCCCATACTTGTAGATTTGAGAGTTTTTGATAACCTCGTCGTATGACGGTGGCAAATCTATAAATGCGACATTAACATACTCTGGAGGCTCGTCATTTCCGGTAGTAACACCATCTGGAAATAACAGAAAAGCATATATGATTTATACTTTTTCAAGCAACATTTTTCACCATTCTACAGTATTTTTTTTTGTATAATCAGCAACTCGTCACATGAATAATATTTATCAGCTGCGAAAGAGAAAGGACGATACCCAAAACGTTTCACATCCAGGAGTCACTAAATTCGCATTGTTTATCATTTTCCTTCATTAGCCCTACCAGGATCAGGATCTCATTGAATTTATACTTACATTCCACCTCACAATGCCTTTGACCACTTGAGCCTCTCTCTTGGTAATCCCAGCCTAGGTTGTCATGGAGATATTTTCGCCATCGTATTGCCAGACGTTTGAATGGTCCGAATAGACAAAGGAGTGGACATATTATGGCAGTAATGCCTGCGATGCAGAGGATGACTGATAATATTATACTTTCAGTGGACTTTCTGAAATAAAGATAATGACATTCAGTAATAGACTTTCAAGTGACCTTTACATCCCTAACCGGAAGTGGGCAGAATGCACATGCAGGTGCTATTTCCGGTTTTATTTTTAAGTTATTCTACCAATACAAGGAACTTCTGCGATTTTGTGTATCGCAGGCCAGAAGTCATCGTATCCAGGGTAACCTTGATAGACACCCTCTTCTCTCCACCACCACCACCCACTCACCCTCTCCCCCTTTAGCGAAAGTTTCTGTCCCAATTTCTTGACCTCTTCAAAGTAATCGGATAAGCCTAAGAGGGAGACAATGAATATATATAAATTGATTACGTAATCTTTGATTATGCCTACGTCATACACATTATTGTTAATGCTCAATCAGCTTTAAAATTAATGCTACTTTAAGGTCTGATTAATCATAATATAACTTTTAAAAAACTGTAATCAACCGCATGGAAAATAATTGAGTCTTACGTCTTTTAATAACAAATGTACTATACTTACGGGCATTTTCCTTCACAACCGCGAACAGAATCTGAAAATAATCAAAAAGTCTCATTGTGAGCCCTATGAACAAATCAAGAAAAGATACCCTGTGCGCCCAATCCCTCCCCTAAACCACACACACAAATGGTCAAGCTTGTCTGTAATGGACATAAAATAGGCACAATTTGGGGTTCGAGAACAACAAAGTCCCAAAACTTTAAGTCTGCGGGTCACTATTACAACAATTTAACGTGAAAACTCATTCGTTCCTTCCGCAAATCATCACCACTCACACAACCATCGTTGCTAATAGACACACGAAGCAAATTTTATCGGTTGCATATTTTCATCGCATATGTGCAAATGACACTGTCCCCAAAGACAACAAAAAGTGATCTGCGCCCCTGCCATTGGAAAAAGTTACATGATATCTACGGCATCCTTTCTAACCCTAAATCCATCTTTCTTCTATTTGCAATTTACGAACAAACTCCACTTTAAAAATGGTTTACTTCGCATTTTACTTACCTATAAGCAATAGTCCAATGTACATGTACAATTCAAAATTTCTATTAGATTGTAGGATCATTTCAGATGATTGATTTTTGTATTTTAAACAATTTCAACCAAACGCTGAAATCTGGTTTCCTTAAAACTCGAACGCGCACTTTTTTCTCTCATAAATCTTCTTTTTAAAACTCAGGCCAATGCTTTAATGTAGGTTTTTCATCTCATCTAGCACTAAATACATGTATCCTTAAAATGACATTGAAAATGGAGAGAGTCCTAACTAAAGGCTATTAGAGGGTAGCCGGGACATATATAACAATGCTCCAATGAACATATTATCATCTGTTGTGCAAGTCTGATTTAATCTGCGGCTATTATAGTTATTTTAAAGGTTGGTGAAATGTACCCAAGTGCCAACGCAAGAGGAAATTTGCGAAAATTGAACTCTATGTGATTTAGTTCGTGTCACATCATATAAGTTTGT
Organism: Lottia scabra; assembly: GCA_029955415.1. NCBI lineage: Eukaryota > Metazoa > Mollusca > Gastropoda > Lottiidae > Lottia > Lottia scabra. The sequence continues at coordinate 2,148,253 of JARJEI010000021.1, read as the reverse complement.
TGACCAATCAATTTGTTGTATCTCCAAACGTTGTTATTATCTTTTACCTTAGTGAAGCGTGCCTGACACATTGGTGAAGCATTGCCATGATACAGGGGTGGATCCAAGATTTAGAGAGAGGGGGGGGGGGGGTCTGTAAAATATAACATGCTTCTTCAAATTCAACGGCAAATGTTTAAGAGTGTTTGGTCAAATTGGGTAACAGGATAAAAAAGAAAGAAAGAAAGAAAGAAACATCTATATTTTACAAGGATAACAACTTAGGTTCCGTGCGGATCCTATCTCCCAGCTGGTCCTTGGCCAAACCTCTTGGCATTGATCTTTCCCGGATTATCCGTACCCATTTACAGCTGGGTGGACTGGAATTATGAGTGAAGATAACTTATTCAAGGTCATCGGACTTTCACACCCTAGTCAGGAACCGAACTCACAAACATAACAACCTTCATTTCCTCGTATCCAAGCAAATGACGTCATGTTTTGTAAAGAAGATATGCCTTGTCGGTCAAATTAGGGGAGGGGGGGGGGGGGCTCATACCGAAAAAGCACCCCCCTTGGACCCGCCTCTGATGAAAACTGCTTTACACGTACTTTGCAATATTATGAATTATAGACCCTATTATCTATTTGCCAAGTTGGTCATTACGACCCGTTGGGCATTTCATACAAACCCTTTTTCCTAGCAAAACGCACAATTAACTTGCTAGTTAACCAAACTGTGAAGTCAACCTGCTCGCCCACCTGGCAACAATTTTCACCTCAGGAATATACCTAAATATATCAGAATTGACAACATCGTGATCGTTGTTGTCCAAGTTACATTATTAGGCCAATAATTAGGCTTCAGGTTGAACGATCTAGTCTACAGTTACTTGTTTTCATAAACTCTATACGATGAAATAAAGTTTGATAGTCACAAAAAAGGGCAAATAGAGTCTACTAGTATCACAAAATAATTTGTATAATGGATATCAGACAATTAGGCCGATGTCATGCATGTAAAAGCAGGGGCCGCGGAGCGTTTCTGAAAGTGGGGGGGGGGGGGGGGGGGGGGGGGTCCTTGGTTGAAAATTTTCAAAATCCACCTCTCACCCTCACCCCCACCACAAAAACAAAATTATAAAAAAAAATTATAAAAATGACAAAATAAATTGATAAAAAATAATAAAAAAAATTAACTGCCAAAAAGTGTGTGTGTGTGTGGGGGGGGGGGGGGGCATGGCCTCAACGCCCCCTCCCCCCCTCCCGCTCAACGGCCCCTGAAAAGGCTATTGTCCTAGGTAAGGGCCTCTGTTTTGTAGGTTTGCCAGACAGCATTAGCTCGTAAAATCTCAATAATAGGGCCTAATAAATTTTGAGGGGGGGGGGGGGGCAGTGCCGGGTCACCCCTCAGTAGAAACGCCATTGTAGGTCTCCCTTCGATTACGCCTGTACCTTCACCAAAATAAGTGATGTTTATAGATTGAAATTTCTAGGAGAGAAATGTATTTCTCTTTGATTCAAACTTACAAGAATTATATTTTTTCTCAAATCGAAGAGATTCCAAAACCAACAGTAGGGTAGGCCTACCATTTTCAGACTGATATTATAATTCTTCACTTGCATTCTTGCAAAAATTTAAAAACCTTTTAACTAGCGGACGGTTATTCGGCCTTAGGAACTATGATTTTGTAGTCAATCAGTCTTGTGGATTATTCAAGACAGGGCCTACCAATATTATCGTATCAACGGCAGGTTTTATCTGACCTTAGATCTGACTAACATTAATCGTAGCTATATGATGTATGTAGTAAATCGTTTATTGGAATCACAAAGAGCTTTAGAAGCATCTGAAACATTGTCAGACATGAAGCCAGTCTTACAAAATTAGGCGATATACCAGCCAATCGAAATATGCATTTGGATTTAAAATGTTGCATGGGATATTTGAAGCCAATCAGTTTTGAACCAATGAAGGATAAACTTTTAGACAATCATGCATTTTATGCGGAACCATCTTCAGCTCTCTTTCTGTCATTTTGACAGATTCCATGACGAGGCTAGTGGCACGTGCTCTGAAGAGTGACGACAGAAGAAGTTGACAAAGTTTTGTAAGTTTTTTTTATTTAGGCCTAGTGGATTTTACTGTTCTGCTGCTGTGGTGATTATTATATCTGTCCTTACTTCTAGTCACATTGATGACCTTTAGTGTCTCTGGCTCTGAAATAGAATATTATCTGTTTGTTGATGAAGAGAATTTCGTTTTCTAGCCTACCGATCTGCCATTTTTTTTCTCTACACTCATGACTCAGCATTGACACTGTCAGCAGTTGGAAATACCCATTAGAAAATGGAAAGTGAAAGTGCCGAAAGTTGAATCAAAATTTAGATGGAATATAATTGTCTTGGGGTATTCATGTGCATGTTCAAAAATGATCATTTGATTGCAATTTAAATAGGTAGGCCTAGCCTAATTACTAATGTCTCCAACCAAGACTAAGAGCCATTATTATTATGAATGCCTTTTTTCTTCGAAGTTCATTCTGATTTTGGTTTGTACAGAAAAGTTGGACGTAAAACTTTATTTTAGGCTTATTCCATTTCTCATTTCTCATTTTTTGTCAAATTAAAAACGCAGAGAGAAATTGAGACAAAATAGCAGAGAGAAACTGAGACAGGCAACAGGGTGAATCTTTGGAACTTCTCCTCTGGCACTTGATCGTATTCCATGAAGCGTCATCTTTCGACTTTCTTCATTCGACTTTGGATTGTGTTGACTGAATCATAACCTTGAACATTACAGAAATTAAATTAGACTGCATATTATTATTGTTCATGTTGCTAACAGAAAACCCACGATGTCGTTATTATCTTTTGTCCCTTTTGACCAATGTTTGAAAATTTAGATTTTTTGATCTTTCTTTCTAAGAGGTGGTAAGTTTATTCCTTTAAATTAATTCCTGATTGATGCCACTTTCTTTCCATTATATTTCAGATTGCATTCATTCATCCAATCATGGAGACCAACAAAGTCAATACCGGTACTGGTACTAAAAGGGTAAGTCTTCCTTCTGGAACATTTCGAATCTTTGCTAAATCTGTTCGAGATGTAACAACAAATAAATTGAAGAAAGACAGAAGTGGGTCCACATCTACTACATCATCTTCCAATGAAAGCAGTCCAAATAAAGATGGAGGTAGCCCTTTATCAGAAGGAAAGACTTCACCTGGTATGAAAATGTCTGAGGATCATGAAATTTCTGAGAAAAGAAAGACTCCAGAAAGTTTGAGTCCATTAAAATCTCACTCACCTGCAAAAATCAACAGAATGGATTCACCAGAAAAGCCCTCAAAATCTCGAAGATCCATTGTCATCGAAATAGATAACTTAAAAGAAAATTATCCTGCACCTGATATAGAAAATGAAGAATCATTAGGCCTGTCAAAAAATGGTGGAAATAGAATGACTGGCATGGTAGATGAACTAATGATGCAGAATAATGTGGTAAGATATTTACTTGATTAAGCTTATGCATCATGTTTTTATTTAGATGTTGATTGTATATAATTAAATCAAAGTTGTAAACAAATTTTGGGTCAAGTGTATCAGAAATTAATAAGCATAAGCTTATTCAAGATATGTGCATTTGATGAGATCTTGGTTTAGAAGTTTGAATTTTTATTTTTTTACATGGAATGTGGTTTGAGTTAGGGTAGGGTATCGAATATAAAATTGAGATCGATTATCAAAGACAGACTACCAATCAATAATAATTGAAATATTTTAATTGAGAAATCTTTGTGATTTATCAATATTCATATGTTCGTGTACGTTTTTGTATCTGAATTTTTGTTATTTATCAATATCAGGTACGATATCGAAGACAAATGAAACTAAAGTTATGTCCAGAATTTTATATGATTATCATGATAAAATGGGTTGTGACTTCTCTGATAGCCTAATAATAAAAGAAATTTTGACTATGAATTTTAATTGATTAACGTATGAAATTTGATAATCGATAATCAAAATAAATAATTTGTAGCGTCGATAATTGATTATTTCAATTTTTTAGACCCAGCCCTATATTTAATATTCATGAGCTATTGCCCTTATTTTTCAAAATGTTAGCCTTAAATGTCATTCCATTTGTCTTTCTGTTGATCTGTAGGTCAGTCCGTCCATTTACAATTTACTTGTAAACATAGAGGTTATGGTGCTATCTTTTGTTTAACAATATTTTGGACAAGTTCGAATTCGGGTTTGATTTGATAAAAGATAATCGTAGATACGGTACACTGAAGTTATGTGAAATGTGGCTTGTGAACACTATAGGGGCCAAAGTTTTTATGCATAAGATCTATTATAATTCTACTTTCGGATTGATTTGACAAAAAGGATAACAGAGTTTCAACCCTACATACACTGAAATCAGATAAATGTGGCGTAAGATTTTATACCCCCACGTCTCTCTATATAGGAATGTATATTTTCGGCACCCCTTTCCGTCCGTCCGTCCGTCAGTCAAAATTGTTCGTAAACGCTCTAAAAACTAGAATTTCTGACATATTTATAAAACAAAGATCAAGTTCGAAATTAACGGCTGGATTGTTTTAGTTTAAACTTTCAGATACTTTAAAGGGCACATGTCTGTATAGTTTTCACAAATTTGAGAAAAAAAAATTTGGACCTGGAAAAAATTCAAACTGTCCCTTTAAAATGGATGTTATTGGACCTAAATCGAAATGTTTGAGGAAGTTAAGTTTGCTTCTGATTAAATTTTAGGCTTTTTCAAGATTTAGGCCTCTTACGTCAGTTTTGAGGAGTTATGGCCCTTTAACCTCTATACAGTAAGTACTTCTATATCAACATCAATTGCTTGTAAACGCTCTAAAAACTAGATTTTTTGATGGAATCAAATGAAATTCGGTATGTATAAGCTTATACGTACCGGTAGTGAAGATTAGAGCTATTTTTAGAGTTATTGCCCTTGCCCCAAAATCTTGAATATACTATTACCGGGTACTCTCTTATGTTTTCAACCAATTTTGATGAAACTTAAAATGGATGTTATTTGACCTAAATCGAAAAGTGCCATGAATTGAGTCAATTGATTGAGTCAATAATGTCAATTGTCTAAACTGCACTAAGGAAGTAATGAACAAAAAATGGGGCTTTTAAAATTTGAAAGGTGCCATTTTTTGGTCACTGTCAAATTTCACATGAATAGGCCTACTTGAAATTAGATACAAGGTTGCTTTTTCATAAAAAAAATTGTTGAGTAAAGTGAAGGAATAGCTTGTATTCTTGTTGATTACAAGTACTGGTACACATATATGTACCGTATTGGAAATATTTTAACTTCACTCTTTGTTAAGTATTTTTCTGTTACTATTTTTCAGTGTAAACCAGATATCTCTATGGAAGTTAAAAACGATGAACCAAAAAGCACTAAGGGTACCGGTAATGATAAAGATGCCAAATCCAAGAATAATCCGCCAGACAAGCAGCATTTTGATAAAAAACCATTGATACCATACAACCGACATAGAAGATCCTCATACAATGACTCATTTAACCATGACCAATACCATCATCATAAACCCAACAGACATCCAAATCCAGACCATTATCAACCACGTCGACACAGTTCTAATAATGATATGGATCACAGAACTCATGGTAGACCTTATCAAAGATTTGACAATGATTGGAGACCTAGACCCCCTTACAGAAATCCACCACCAAGAATAAGAGTTAATAGATCTTCAGGAGCTGGAGAAGTCAATTCTGAAAATAAATCTGAAGATAGAGATCAAGAAGACTGGAATAATGATTTACTGGTTGTTAAAGATAAAGTGGGTGATAACAAATTAGCAAAGGGTTTGAGTACATCTCTTCCTGGTGAAAAAACACCAGGTGATTCATCTGTAGCTTTGAATAGCTCTTGTCCAGAACTAGATCAAGACACAAAGGTACCAATTTCTTCTTCTGACATTGACCATTTGAAAGAAATCATTGACACTGACTTACAAGATAATATGAATTGTAGTTTAAGCCAAATTCATTTAAACCATTCTGGACAATCCCATCTTGAATCAGGTATCAGAGAATCAGAAAAAAACTTTGATCATGAGCATAAACCAGCTGGCCCAAAGACAAAAGAAAAATCCAATGAACTATCAAACAAAATTGACAAAAGTCTTTTGAACATTAGTGAATCTGCCAAGAATCTAGTAAAGAATGACAAGGATTATGCTGAAGATCCAAATGTAGATGTTAAAACTCCCAAGATAAATATGGACAATTTTATGTCGAAATCAGATAATTCTGGTGTAAATACTCCTGATGCTGTTGGCTCAACTATTGTCCAAGCTTCATCAGAAAAGAAAATTTTCAAAGATAATGATGCTGTTGAGAACACTGAAGATTGGTCTAATGAATTGACTGAAGTTACCACACCTGAAAAAGATGTTAAGGAAGTCCAGAATGGCATGATAGAAATCCTTCACCAACAGCATTCACCATCTGATAAGAACAATGACTCGAAAAAATCTTCAGATACCGGTACTGGTAGTGTTTGCGATCAATGTATATCAGACCGGCAAGATGCAAGTGGTAGTAAATTAGAGTCTGAGGTAAATTGGGCTGAGGGTTGGACACATTCAATTGTGGAGACCAGCTCAGCTGATGTAACAGGTATTTCTCTTCAGGGTGCCATCCAGAATATTTCTAATAGTAATGATGCTGGTGAAATAGCAGATTTATTGCCCGAGACTTGCATGTCATATACTTCAGAGAAGTCGGTGCTGAGCACAGATAATCGAGCAGTGGGTTTGAGTAGAGTTGAAAACAATGATTTGAATTCCAAAACTGAAGATGTTTTACCAAATACCAATTCCAATCATCATATTGTATCTTTGCAGGATGGTGTTCCAAGGATGAAAGCTATCTTTGCTCGTGGAGGAATTCGACCAAGCCACAGTTCTAGAGGAGCCCATAGTTTTATTCATACAGAGAGAAGTACCATAACATCAGATAAGGACATAATCAAACCACATCCTTTAATGTCTATCGAGTTGGAAGGAAATTGGGAAAAAGTTTTGGAAAATGATGCCGAGGAACCTGATGAAGAAGAGATGTTTGACAGTGAAGTTAAAACTCCTAAAAATGTAGACCAACCCTTACCAGTGGCAGAGCCTTTGAAAGACCCCAATAACAATATTGAAGAAGGGGCTGAAGTTGTTCCAGGGAATGTGGCACCTCAATACAGTCAAGATATTCGTAGAAAATCATCCTCAAAAGAAGATCAGAAACAAATTGGCTCAAGTCCAAATCAAAATGTTCAACTCCTCAATGTAAGCAGACGCTCATCTTTTGAAAACACTGAAACTGTGAAACATTCAAGACCTCATGTTCCAAGAAGAAACACACAGACACCACCACTTAGAACACGCAATGATGAATCACTAGATGCAGAGTTGAAAAAAATTGATGATTACTTGGGGTTAACCAAACACCCCAAAAGGCCAGAGCATCATGCAAGTTCCCATAAGAAACATGTGCAGCCTCGCACCCATAGTTTTAGTGAAAGTTCTAGAAAAAACGAAAAAAGAGGTTCTAAAACTGAGAAATCCTTTAAGAGTGACAAATCAAACAAGAGTGAGGATTGGTCAAGTGAACTTTTAGATGTGCATTCAGAGCCTGTGAAACCTCAACATATTACTGAAAAACTATATGACACTACCTCCAACAGTATCCAGAATGTTTCTAAGTATTCCAATAATTCAGACACTATACCAATTCCTGACAATTCTTTGATGGATATAAATGCAAATTATTCCCCAAATTGTAGCACAGACAATCAGATTAAAATGATCTCTCCTAAAAGAAGTTACATAAATGAAAAGTTACCTTCACCTCAAAAAAATTGTTCCAAGCACACCAGAGAACAATCTAAAGGAATAAGACCTGATCGAGATCTAATTGAAATTACTAAATATAAGAATGACAAAAATTATGTAATGCCAAATGTGAAAAATGAAAGTGTTCAATCATCTAAAGAATTCTCAATTGAAAGAGACATTTCTGGGGATAAGCATGGAATCTTGACATCTTCTAAGATGAGCACCTCAAACAATGGAGTGGCCATAAGTGACGCTTTTTCGGACTTTAGTAGTGTAGGTTCTGATGATGATATACTTAAACAATCTGATTCTATAAGTGATCCTCCCAAAAAATTGACACCAAAATCGTCAATTTCTAAGAAGAGCAAACATCATTATCGATATTCTAGTCAAGATATGAGCATTTCAGAAACAATCTCCAGCATGTCGACAGACCAGAGATGCCAGTCGGTTCAGAAAGCAGAAGTGAATGATATGGATTACAGATGCAAACCTCCAATGCCACCAAATCCATTGGAATATCCATATTATCACCAAGGAAAGCCAGTCCCTGGCCCTCCGTTTGATCCAAGACTCTTTAACCCATACATTCCCTTTTACCCTCCCTACATATACCCACCTTATTACCCAGGGTATGATAGCACTCTCTTGGAGCAGCATCAGAAAATAGAGGAAGAGAGACGACACATCAAGCAGGAAAAGGAGGAAATCAAACCCAAGAAGAACCCTGACACCATCAAGAAAGAAAGCAAATATGCAGATCAAAATTACCCCATCCCAAATCTGAGTCACCTTATAACTGTACCATTGAATAAGATAACTGATTTAGAACAAGCTCAATTGCTTCTTCAATTTGTGGATCAACTTGTGAGAAAAGTTCCCCATGCCTCAGGTGCTTACTATAGAGCTGTTTCCAACCAAGGTGAGCCATCTTTAGAAGTTGGAGCAACCACTGAACCATCAACACAAAACAAGAACAAGACAAAGTCACCAGTGAACCATTATCCAACATCACATCAGCATGAGAGAAGACGACCACCAGTCACTAGTGATATGTCATCAGTAAATCATCAGTACCAGTATCAACCAAGATATCCTCCACCTCAATTTGATCCAACAGAAGATCCCCAGTTTCCCCATCAAGATCTTCCCAGTCACATCTTCCAGTATCATGATGCTGCACTAAAGACTAGTGAGGACAATAGATATCATGATTTAAGACATTATTGTAAGTTGTTTGTATAAAACTGCTCTAAATCACTGCCGGTTTTTTTTGTGCACCCTTTTTCTTTTTTAACAATTAAGTCTCCAGTGTGTGATATAATATCATTTGAACTTTTTGCATGATTTGCTTCCTTTTTTGGAAATAATTAGGTCTTGTTTCGAAGCTTAAATTGATCTGGTTAATGCTTAAGCTTCTTAAAGCGATACAACCTCTTAGAATGAACAAAAAAATTAAGTTCTCAAACTTGGTCAATAAGAGTATATATTCATCAACAGTGTCCAAAGTATACAAACAGAATCAAATAAACCCATAAAACTATGTAATTTTCCATACAATTACAGATTTTTATTGATAAATGTCTTAAAATTTGATAAAGCTTTTTTATCAATTATTGCATTTAAACATAGTTTTCTGGATTTATCAGATTATTTAGGTAATCTGTTTTATGAAAATTTATTTTTTTTGTTCATTCTAAGACGTATCGCTTTCAAGTGATACTGTTTGGCATAAGTGGCGTAAATACACTAAGGAGTATTTCAGACTGCAAGACAGAAAAGATAGGTGTTTACGGATCTCAAAATATTTATGTGTTTTCAGATCTCTGAATATTTTCAATGTCTTTTCAGATATGAATGAAAACCAAATGAATATGGATAACTTAAGAGAACCTGACTCTCCAAATCCCAGTCTGGTCAGCTATGAAATCACTGATGATGATGACTATTATGAAGAAACGGACAAAAATGTTCGCAAAGTTTTATGTCCTCAAGATCCTCTAAATGACAGAAGAAATATCATCTGTAACAAGCTGATTGAAGACTCTTTAGGCCAGAAGCCCTTGGACCACTATCATCAGGAATTCCCCGAGTTGGGCAAGAATTTTAAGGGTCCTAAAAGAAGTGTTAGTGATACAGATGCTTCCATTAGAAAGGTTATTGATAGAGATATTTCAGCGAAAGAAACTTTTGAACAGAAGCCAACAAACATTAGATATGTTCCTCCCCATAAACGAAGGTTTTCTGAATATGGAGAAAGCAGATCCATGACTAAATTTGGAGCATTAAATACATTTGAAGAAGAAAATCGCAATCCTTATGAAGTGTGGCAGAAATACCTGAAGAGCTCACCAACAGACCAAAATAAAAATACAGCTTCTAGCCAGACCAATTACCTTAGAAATAATTGGAGGGAGAAAGCTGATCCAGTAGAATCTTATGCTTCTAAATTCAGTAATGTCCCACCATCTTATGTTCAAGAAAACCAGAGACGACGATATTCCAGTGGCCAGATTCCAGAGTCATTGGTTAATGATGCCAAATTGTATCGTGATCCTTACAGACCGTATTCCGACAGTCGTCAGTATGATTGCAGTACTGGTACTCCTGCTAGTTCCATGGACAGTATTTCTTCACGGTCATCTTATACATCTCGATTACTGAATGATAATAGATTGAACAATGACGCTACACCTAGTCGGTCCTTCAACCAAATGTGGAAGATCAGATTTAAGGATCGCAGCAAGATATATCAAGTGCCATTCATTGACAGTCATTGTCACCTAGATTTGTTGTATGAAAGACTGAATTTTAATGGAACTTATAAGGAGTTCTTACAACGTTATTCAGATTGTTACCCAAGTAATTTTGCTGGATGTATTGCCATCTTCTGCTACCCAAGAAATTTTGAACTAAGTGAGTTTACTTCCATTACTTCCATGATTGCAAATTGGTTCTCTGAACATGTCTTGGAATGTACATCAATGAGCACCATTCCAATTTTCAGCCAGATATGTATGGAAATTCAACTAAAACTTTCATGACTTTATTGATATCATAGGATAGCTAAATTGTGAGTGATGCCATAAAACACCTAGTCCACTTCACCCCCTAGCCTAGGATCTAAATATTTCCCAAATCCTTTGGACCACTGTTCTCAAAACTAAATTTCACTGAAAAGGGTTGAGGGCTGTGCATTCCTCGACATTTGAAGACTGGTAAAAATTAGGCAAACCCCAATTTCCTTGTAAAACTCCATTTCATTTCTGGTTTCAGATGGTTTGTGGAAGAAATTAGCTGAAGAAGATCATGTGTGGATATCTATGGGGTGTCATCCTAAAAATGCTAAACAATACAATGAAATGGTAGAAGAGAACATGCTGAAGATACTCAAACATCCTAAAGTAGTGGCTGTTGGTGAAATAGGCTTGGATTATTCTTCAGGGTAAGTCTTGTGATTCTCTTCAGGAAATGAATTGCTTATATCTAATGCCTCTGTCCTGACAAAATTACCAACACTTATAGCGTTGTCCATCTTCATTCGCCAAAGCAGGGCCAATATGCATAAAACTTAACACTGAGTTAAATCCTTATTTTACCCTCGAAAACCTACTGAAATCAATGGCAATTTAACTCAGTGTTCAGTTTTAATCCTGAGTTATTTTTTTATGCATATGGCCCCAGGTGTAGAAAAAAACATGAAGATCTGTCTGGAACCTACTGGCACCCAGCGGGAATCTAGAATGTACCAAAAAAAGTTAGAAATGCCCTCATACACATCAAAAGACTAGAAAATCTGTTTACAATCCCTTTAAGACCCTATTATGTTGTTTTTAGGCATAAACAGTTCGAGAGCCTACAGAAAACTGTTTTAAGAAGACAATTGAAGATAGCTTTAGATGTAAAGAAACCTATAGTAATACATTGTCGGGATGCTGAAGATGATTGTCTGCAGATCATGGAAGAGGTGAAACAACTTGCTTTATTGTAGATCTGGGTTATTTAGAAGAGCATATTATTGTCCAAAATATGTTATATGCCTCCTAAATACCATGTTCCTTCAGCAACGTTAGACATTTGCATTATCTACCCTTCCTGGATTGACGGGGTTTTCTTGTCATTAACAAATAATAACCTCGTTTAAAATACACTACGTCACATTCAATTTATGACCGTTGAGACTTGATTATCCCAAGGTAAATTTGCTACAAGAAATTTGACGTCTGGTCATTCGAAAGTTTTCCCGCAATAATTTGTTACAAGGAATCAAAGTTAATGACGAGAAAGTCTTATTATGATAGCAACAGATTAATGTAATGAAATGAAGGAACATGCCTAAATACTAGCCAATCATTCTGATCATCATATCATGGGAAAGATATTGCTATATAGGGCTGACATAGTAGAAAGTTGTAGATTATTGTTGTTTCTCTCTTTGCTTTGTTTTCTTAGTGTTGTTATGTTGTTTGTGTATTTCAGATCATTCCATTATGGCTTGTGTATATTTCAGATCATTCCTGTATATTTCAGATCATTCCTGTCATTCCTGTATATTTCAGATCATTCCTGTATATTCCAGATCATTCCTGTATATTTCAAATCATTCCAATATTGTTTGTGTATATTTCAGATCATTCCAAAAAATTACAAAATCCAGTGCCATTGTTTTTCTGGTAACTATAGTCAGGCTCAGAGATGGTTATCAGCCTTTCCTAATCTGTATCTTGGATTGACACCTGTGGTTACATTCAGTGGAGCCCATGCTGCACATGATGTAGCCAGAAATATACCTCTTAATAGACTGTTATTAGAAACTGATTCACCTTACTTTGTACCTAGACCTGTAAGTACTGAATTCGTTCTTTGTTCCATGGCACCCTTAAAGGAATTGTAAATCTGGGACATTGATAGCATCAATTTGTGCCATTCCAATTTCCATTCAAACGTCTGTGGTTCTTGCAATTCCACTAACACGTTTTATGACGCTGCTGATAGTGATCTGCATAGATATCAATAGTAGCTTTCGGTAGGTCACTGTCAGTGACATCATAAAATGCGCTAGAATTGCAAGAACCACGGACGTCAAAATGGAACTTGGAATGGCGCAAATTGATGCTATCAGTGTCCCCAATACACATACAAAGTTTAGAAAACCACTTTACAACTCTTTTACTTTGAATTTTTTTTATCGCATTTTCTTAAATTTGGATTGAAGTCTTTGAAATTGTGCAGGATTGATATCTTCAAAAGTGGCCATTAAAAAGAAAATTTGAAAGCCGTGAATTTTCATACCAACTAAAACCTCGATTCCCAACCAGGGGTACTGGCACCCCTTGGGGGTACCAACAAACACCACATGGTGTACAGGAATAGCCTCTCAGAAAATTTTAAAAAGTATGGAATAGTGTAAATATCAAACACCATCAACTGACAAATATCCTTTTACTTTCATGTTGGCTCGAAATGTTACTTAGGATGGGCGAAGGGGTACCAGGGGATTGCTAGAACAAAATAGGTGTACGACGTGTCCAAAAGGTTGGGAACCGAGGAACTAAAAGATTGTGCATAATACCATACACTATTTGAGATTTCACTTGCATAGACTTGAGACTCATAGATGGCATTGAATAAGGCATTTACAATAGGAAATTTTGAATCCTATTCTCAGCATTAACAACAAACACGACATTCAGGTAAGTAGATGCACCAGTAACCTTATCTTGCACCCTTTTCCTATTGTAGTTACAAAAAGAAGAACAAGTGATCTCCTTTCCTGGGTTTGCTCTGACTGTAGCTGAAGATGTTGCACATAGACGCGGTATTGCTGTACAGGAAGTTCTTAGACATTGTCGCGAAAACATGACTTCGTTGTTCGGAATTTAATTTTTGGAGAACCTAATTGTTTGTGTGGATTTTTGTCATCTGTGCTACTATTTGACAACTTTAGTTTGAGCAAATGTTCTAAAGATTAAAGTGATCAAACTTTCTTTTAAGAAGAGAATCAAACTTTAGACTATGTACAATGCTTTTTATACGCCCACACGATAGTATGGGCGTATATTGCGGTTACCCCTGTCGGTCCGTCCATCCGTCCGTCGGTCCGTCCGTTCACATTTACCTCGTGCTCACTCTACAGACTACAATTCTTCATGGATCCTTTTGATATTTTGTATGTGTGTCAATATCATTATGAAGATGTGCACTATTGAATTTGGTGATGATTCGATGATTTTCTTCCGAGATATCGCTTAAAACTCTGATATCGCGTTCGTTTTTTTGCTCGTGCTCACTCTACAGGCAACAATTCTTTATGGATCCTTTTGATATTTTGTATGTGTGTCAATATTATTATGAAGATGTGCACTATTGAATTTGGTGATGATTCGATGATTTTCTTCCGAGATATCGCGTAAAACTCTGATATCGCGTTCATTTTTTTGCTCGTGCTCACTCTACAGACTACAATTCTTCATGGATCCTTTTGATATTTTGTATGTGTGTCAATATTATTATGAAGATGTGCACTATTGAATTTGGTGATGATTCAATGATTTTCTTTCGAGATATCGCGTTTGTTTTTTTTGCTCGTGCTCACTCTACAGACTACAATTCTCCATGGATCCTTTAGATATTTTGTATGTGTTTCAATATCATTATGAATATGTGCACTATTGAATTTAATGACGATGCGATAATTTTTATCGCATAAAACTCTGATATCGCGTTTGTTTTGGTGTTCACATTTACCTCTTTATCAAGCTGCTGGTGGGCGTATACGCTTGCGAGACTTGCCGCAAGCCTATGTTTTTTGTTATTTTGGAGTTTTTGTGTGTGTGTTATAGATCATTAGTGCTGTCAATGACTTATTATTTTGTGATTTTGTTCTAAATTTTTGTAATTTTGTTTCTTTACAAGATTTTCTTTTTTTTTGTCATAAGTAAATACTGTGTTTTTTACAACTTAAAGTATATTAGTGCTGAGATGAATTTCTTTGAAGATGAAAGAGATCATAATCTATATTCTTAACTGATTGATTGGGCTTAATTTACAAAAAAAGAATGGTCCTCTTCAGAATGAATTCCGAAATTGTTTCACATTTTTCCATTTTTACGTCACAAAGCAAAATATTTTACAGGTCCCTTTTCAAATTATCAACTTTGTTTCTAGCAAAGGAAAGCTATGTTTCTAGCGAAGAAAAGCTGAGCTATGTAGCATGAATTGGTTAAAATTAAAGTATGAATTTCTCATGCAGGCATAACTTATTTTATTCTGAAAAGTATATGCCTTAGACATTCCTAAGTTGTTAAAGGATTGATAGCTTTTTATGAGTTTGAAGGACACTTCTATTTGGCATATTCAAGATTCCTGTTAGGTGCCTGTGGTTCCTGTTATTCCAGAAAGACTTCACCAGGTATGAAGCACTGGGAGTTGCTAGGAAGCTTCAGCATACATATAATTAATAATATAACAAGGTGTTATCTCCCTTTACAAGATGGTGGCATTTGTTGATAAAAACGGTTTTGTCGCTTTGCTAACTATTGTACTAATTTTAGGGAAGGTGGGCTGGTTTTGTTGAAATAACACTATTTATTTTATGCGAGCTGAAGCTTCGTAGTAGCACGACGTGTCATATCCGGTGATGGCTTTCTGAAATAACAGGAAGCATGGGCACCCAGTGGGAATTTTGATTATACCAAATAGAAGTTAGAAGTGTCCCTCATACACATAAAAAGGATTAGAAAACCTCTTTACCAACCCTTTAATGATTATTTAGATAATTAGTTTCTGTGTTGAACTAAAAAAAGACATTCCAATATTTCTTTCTTTAAATTTTATTGTGGGAATTTATGGTCATAAAAAAATTGTGAAAGAGTGATCTAGGTAAATATGTAAAATAACAAACTTGTACTGTTCAGTCTGAAAGAGATTTTAAATCTTAAATCTTTTTGTGTTCAGGGGAAACTGATCTTATTTATTGGCACCATTACAATTTGATTCTGATGTCTGTGGTTCTATCAAGAACTAAGTGTGATCACTATTAAAGAGGTCCTTGGATAATATTATCACCTTTTACTAGAATGACAAATCACAGATGTCTGACCAAAAATTGGAATTGTGCATTTGATAGTAATCCCTCCACTACATGGTGGCTTTTTCAAACTTCTGATTTTCATTTTCTTAAACATTAATTTATGCCATAATTTTTGCTCGAGACTGCTATATTTAAGAAAGTGCATGTAGGGTATAAACAAGAGCACTTTATTTGATTTTGAGATGGAGAAACTGGAACTACTGATCAAAACTCTACATGTCAAGCTTATTTAGTGTTTATTACTCCTTAAACCACTTAAAGTAAAAATAAACTGCTCTTGTTTATTTTCTGGGTTTTGAGCATCAAAAGTCTTGACATATTTCAAGCATTTCTTTGTCAATATCATTCCATTTTCTTTTTTGTTAAAGTTCATATTAAAACGTTTGTTTTTCTTTTTTTGTGACTTCAACAGGCAACCATTTCTGACTGTAGTTGTAGATTTTGGCCCCCATAACCTTCAGTCCTTTTTACATCAAAAATATAAAAGTTATATGCTCATTTAGGGCAAAATGCCTTACTTAACTGTAATGGACTTTACCTTGCTCCAGAAATAAACATGATTTGCAGGATTTAAAAACAGGGAAACTAATGCTTTGTAAGGCATGTTTTGAAAACAATTTAGAAAAATCAGATGCCTTTGACAGTTTTTCTATTTATTTGTTTTGCTTTAAAGCATTTAAAGATGTATTCCATGTCATTGTTTAGCTGTAGGATAGGGGTTATATAGGAGACAGCCTATTCTCTAATCCTTTTCATATATTTGTGAATATAATATTGTTTAGAAAAAAAGCAATAATTTAGCAGTTCTCATCCAAAATAACAGTGGATAGTTTGTTTAATTGTGTTATAATTTTTTGATGAACTGAAACACAAATATATAAATTGGTAATATTTTGCTTGACAATAATCTTGTAACTTAAACCACTACAAAATTGGTAAAGTTAATATTTGATACTTTACTTTTACATGTATTTGATAAACTGCTACATAGATACAATTGATAGATTTGTATAGTGTTTACAATTTAATATGCGAAATACTTCCTCTTTGTCATAAAACACTATAAATAGAAGTGGGAAAACCATTATGATGTTATTTATAGAAGGGAAAGCCCCCAAGGAATTAAAATTACAGATTATTGTAGATTGAGGTATTCTGATTTTTAATTTTATATTTTCAAAGAAAACAACGGTATAAAATAATGACATGAACTTATTTTTTGAAAGTGGTACATACATTCAACATTGCTTTAACCAATTGTTGCCCACTGTCAACAGAAGTCACTTCGTAGATATAGGCTATTAGTATTATATTTATCAGTGAACTCACCTGGGGCCTTATTCTCAAAAAAATTAACTTAGATAAAATCCAGATTTTAAGAAATACTGATTGGATAATAAAGCTTTATTTAAAATTGATTTTAGTGATTAACCAATCAGATGACTAGAATACTAAAATCAGTTTTCGAGAATAAGGCCCCTGGTGTAAAAATAGTATAAATTGCATAAAACTCTGATATCGCGTTCGTTTTGGAGTTCACATTTACCTCTTTATCAAGCTGCTGGTGGGCATATACGCTTGCGAGACTTGCCGCAAGCCTATGTTCATAAGCTTAGCCAAAAAAGTAGGACATTAAATTCCATATCCTTTATTTTCAGTAATGGTTTCACATCATTTCTGGGCTTGTAGATGGTTTCTGGGCTTGTAGATGGGATCCAAAGTCCTTGTAACTGACTGTTTCATTAGCTGAGATGGCAGGTTCAAGTACTCCTCTCCTGAATTTGACTATTTATGATGCTGCTATTGCCTTCTCTGATGCAGATTGTGATGAAGCCGAACAAATCATGGAGATGATGAATAACATAGATTTGGGCAATGGTTTAAAGCCCAATGTTTGCTTGTACAATAATCCACAGTTCAGTCCTTCTTTTATAAATAGAACATGTTGTGTGGTTAAAAACTGCTTGTTTATTTTTTACCTGTTGACAAAAAATAGCAAGAAAGACCAGCGCTTAACTTTGTTTATTAATGAATCCATAGGAATAACTCAATTCCAGTCTTGTGGAAATTGTGGTCTTCCTCCAACTTTAGTTCAGAAGAAATTCTGGTCTGTGAGACCTCTGCATACTCAACCAGAGGCAACAAGGGATTACCTGACTCCCCTGGGTCTTACAACTATATCAGGATTTGATCTTCAAAAACCCAACATTAAGGATGAATTAAGGGACTTTTTTAATTGTCATAAAAATGGAAAACGCTTTCTCAAAGGCTGTGCTGAATCATCAAACTCATCAACTCCTAAGCAGTCAACATCAGCAACATCACCTTCTTCCAGATCAGCTCTTGCCTTGCCTGAACAGGAAATCTCTTTAAACACTAATTTAATTCCCAGGCCTCAAGCTTCTGCCTCACATGTTCCTTCATTAGAAAAAGATGTGATCAAGGAATCCATGGATAACCAATATAATTATGAAATGTATGAGCATATTACCACAGACAGTGCCTATAACAGCAGCTGTGCAAGTACTGCTGCCAGTTACTGCCCATCTATTTCAATTTCTGAAAATAGAAACCAAGTAGATATAAGATCTTACTCGAACCCTTGCCGGTATTCTGCTACAAACACAGAACAGGCAATGGAAGCCGTTCAAGAACCTTTTCCTAGAAGCTTACCAGAGACATGTATAATAGGAAATGGGAGACTTAGGGGCTATGGAAATGATTTCCAATCAAATAGAAATCTTGGGAACTCAGCAGCTTTTCCAACTCCAATAAAGAAGAAGCCACCAAGAAAACAAAAAAGAAGTGTTAGTATGGTTAAGTGTAGTTTTGTACAGATTGGTTGTGGTGTGCCAACTTTTGGTAATTCTTTAAAAGGGAAATTTTCTCCACAGTAAGTATCGGGATCTGAAATTTTAGTGCTCATTGGGAAAATGATAGCATCAATTGCTTACCAATAACTCCAATTTTCAATCAGACATCTGTGGTACCATTCATAGAGCCATTGATCTCCCTTGGTCTTCTGACTTTGTCCTTTGGTCCAAATTTTAATCTGTAATGGTCCATATAAAACCTTTCAGTTGCTCTCTGTCTGTTGTAACCAGGTTTTTTTATTTTCAGGAATGTTACGGATGATTCTGACAATGAGTGGTCTAATGAGGAACCAGTATTTACACACAGTGTTAAAGAATCAGATAAACAAGAATCTGTTAAAGAGACTGTTGTACCATCAGTATCCGATCCATTCCAATCAAATGAGAACCAATCAGATTCAACAGAAACTCTGAATTCAGATATCGTCTTACTAAATAATAATCGAAAGAACACCATTGAAGAGAGCAATGATTCTGTACAGCAGAGTATTGTCCCTGAAAGCTTGATTGAATCAGCAACAGCAAGTCAAATTGACCAGGTCCATTACGGGCAAATATCTGTTGATCCCACGATCCCAGCAGCAAACATTGATTCAAATAAGGACAATCCAAAATATGACCAACAAGCAGTGAACTGTTCAAATAGTTCATTGTTGTCTTATGTAAGTGCTGATGCTCAAGAAGCTTTGGATAATCCAGATGTATTGCCATCTCATGAAGTATTGAGTCCAGAATTGGTACCACATGAAGAACCTCTGCAATATTCAAACCAGTTATCAACTCAGGAAGTATTGTCCTGTCAAGAGGTATTGTCACGTGAAGAACCATTATCTATGGGTTCAATACAACAAGAAAATATGGAGGTTACAAGAGTTCCACATGTTATTAACAAAGGTAAGGGAAATGAATGTTTTTATACGCCCTCATCTCTCTACTTTGTTGTCACCCCTGTCCGTCCATCCGTCAACATTTGCTTTAAACGCTCTAAAAAGTTTTGGATGGAATCAAATGAAATTTGGTATGTGTTTACATATTCTTAAAACGAAGATCAAGTTCAAATTTTAGCTATTTTCGATCGTTAGAAGCAGAGTTATTGCCCTTGCCCCAAAGTCTTGAATATGCTATTACCTATTACTCTCTTAGTTTTCAACCGTTTTTGATGAAACTTTAAGGGACAGTCTGAATTTTTTTTAGGTCAAAAATTTTTTTTGCTCAAATTTGTGAAAACTTTACACTAAAATCTGTAACTATGTGCCCTTTAATGTATCTGAAAGTTTTAACTAAAAAAATCGAGCCGTTAATTTTTAAACACTAAAAACATGCTAAAAATTTTAAAAACCTTACGTAAGGTTGTGTTTTTTGGACGCTGATAGGAAACTATTGAACGGATTTGAGTAAAATAAACTCCTAATTGTAGAGAAATGTCCCTCTTGTGTATTTAAAAGGTTTGAGCTAGAAATAATGAGCCATTTAAAGGGCAAACACTAAAACTAGGTCAAATTGCTTAATTAACAATAAGTACTCCATGTTTGTAATTAACCCTTTAAAACCAAATTCAGTTTGATCAAGAAGATATAGAGATACAATAAGCATACTTTAAAAATACTCTCAGGTAGTATTTGCGATTTATTTGATAATGGAAACTTTTTTCAAAAAATCAGAATGGCCCTTTAATGGATGTTATTGGACCTAAATCGAAAGGTTTGAGAAAGTTTAGTTTACTCCTGATTAAAATTAATGCTTTTTCAAGATTTGGTCCTCTTTCATCAGTTTTGTGGAAATATCGCCCTATAATCTCTATACAGTAAGTACATCTATATCAACATCAATTGCTTTTAAACTCTCTAAAAATTAGAGTTTTTGATGGAATCAAATGAAATTCGGTATCTGTATACAATTCAGAAAACGAAGATCAAGTTCAAATTTGAGCTATTGCCCTTGCTCCTGATTAAATTTAAGGCTTTTTCGTTGGGTGTATATGACTGTGGTCCGCTGTATACATGTATATTGTGAATAATGGAAACAATTGTAAACATATTGTTATATTGCTTATTAATCTCACTCATGTACTTAATTGGAGTTGCTTTCCTTTATGGTACTATGTTTTCTATGATGCGTATGAAGACAAGAAAGTAGTACACACATGTATGTAACCGCCATGATGTCTAATTTTAATCATTAAAGTATATTTGATTATATTCAATTTAAAACATTTTGTAATCAGATAATTTTACTACCTTTTCAGATCAATGTGGATTTGGTAGAGCTGATGTAAACCAGTTTACCAGTAGATTTTCCCATCCTGGAACTCATCCATTCTCTTATCACAGTTATCACAGTTTACAATCCAACCACTGGCCAGATCGACAAATGTCTTTTTTGGATGTGGCACAACATCTCACTAGACTGTATCATCCTCCTGTTCTGGAATGTGATGAATTGGATTAAGCCTTGCTTCTGTTTTCAGAAAATATTTCTAGGCTATTGAGTGGGAATATTATAGGGATTGTAAAGTGTATTTCTAAACTTTGTATGTGTATCGGGGACACTGACAGTTATCTGCATAGATATCAATAGTACCGGAAGGTAGATCACTGTCAGTGACTTAATAAAACGCGTTAGTTTTAGTGGAATTGTACGAACTACAGACATCGAATGAAATTTGGAATGGCGCAAATTTATGCTGTCCCTGATACACATACAAAGAATAGAAATATGCTTTATTACAATCCCTTTAAGTCAGTTATGCTATCAACTGAGCAAAAAAAGGTTAAAGGACATTACCATTTGGCAATCCTCGGCTGATTCTGGTACCCTACATCAAACCTCGGCTGTATGACATTATGATGTGATGCGGCGACCGATTTTGGACAGTAGGAAACCCTTCCTCTTCAATAATTAGTTATATGCAATAGACCGCGAAACAGTTTAATTCCTGTGAACGTTTCAATGATTTTCACATAGTTCCCCTTTCGGGCTTTGAAATCGACTAGTAAATGTAAACGTTTATTAGTATTTGAACACAAAAGACAAGCCAAAAGTCTCCTACGATATAGCATCCATGGGCGCGGCCATGTTGAATGCAGTAATCGCACCTCCAAACTTACAGAGCTCCGAAAGTAGTCCCGATGGACGCATGGACGTAACCAATATACAGACGAGGCTAGATGAGATGCGAATCGGCCGATGTTAAGACGAGTGAGGACATTACATCATCATCACCTACTTTATTGAACATTTTCTACATTCTAATGAGGCATATATTGTTGTCATCTCTATTGGTACACAATTACAATGTGATGTTAAATGTGGCTTATGAACTCAATATATCAACAACATCTTGAATTTTGTGTCTGGGTTTCAATCAACAATGAATGAAATATATGTCTGGACAGACAGACACATTATCTGGTACAAGTTTGATATATTTTGACGTTGAGATATATTGATAACCACCCTATTCCAAAACTTGCTGACTCTTTCCCCAGCCTTTGATAGATATTTGGACAGATATGGCTGGGAGAGAGTCAGAAAAACTAGGCCACAAAAAGTTGCGATTTTCACGTGCAGCATCAATACTATAGAGCAGGC
Organism: Lottia scabra; assembly: GCA_029955415.1. Taxonomy (NCBI): domain Eukaryota; kingdom Metazoa; phylum Mollusca; class Gastropoda; family Lottiidae; genus Lottia; species Lottia scabra. The sequence goes on along the minus strand of JARJEI010000021.1, from coordinate 2,125,810 downwards.
CTTCAATTAGGGGTGGGCGGTATTACCGAAAATACCGGTTCTTAAAAAAATATCGGTAGTAATACCGTGGCTCATCTAAAAACCGGTATACCGTGAATACCGTGAATTCTCAATAAAAATACCACGATACCGATTATCTGACTGTCACTGTCAAGATATTGTTGAAAATATGTGCTCTTTATGCTTATCTTAAAATCAGCTGGTCTTATTTTGATTTTTATCATGCCTGTCTGCCACACAAGTTCATTGTGGTGTGAAAATCATGTTAATTTAGTGTCTGCTTGGATAGTACCAACATACCAGAGAATAAAAAATATAGTACTGTTGACAGCAGTTAAGAAAATTCATTCAATTGAAAAAATAAATAAATAACCACCAGTCACCTCTTAAATAAGATTTTGAAATATTTCCACATCAAGATAAGAAACATAAACTGTCAGCCAACTCTATAGAGAGTTGACATTTCAGTGGATATGTGACTCTTTTCACACAAAATCACCCCTTACCCCTTCTTATGATAATAGAATATTCTGTCATGCACAAATAAAAAGGTCCGAGAACCATTTTGGCAAAAATGCAAATGTTCCAAAAATACCGTGACTTATATAAAATACCGAGGTATTTGAAATTGACAATACCGCTCACCCCTACCTTCAATATAATTTTGTGAAGCGCCACTTTCTTCAAAATAATAAGCACTAATCGATTCATTTTGTATAATCGTGAGGGAAGGGGGTAAGTTATTCAAACAAACTAATCTATAAAACATCATCTTACAATGATAGACCATTCTTGTTGGAAATGTGTTCATTAAGTGAAAATTTCAAGTATCCTGTATGTTGAGCTTTAATATTCATTTTCATGGTATCTTAAATATTATTATCATGGTAGCTTTAATATTTCAATTTCATGGTAGCTTAATGTTATAATATCACGGTAGCTTTAATATCAATGGTAGCTTTAATATTATCATGGTAGCTTTAATGTTATAGTTTCATGATAGCTTTAATATCTAGATTCATGGTACCTTTAATAATTCAATGGTAGCTTTAATGTTTCAATTTAATTGTAGCTTTAATGTTTATTTTCATGGTAGCTTTAATATTGTTCATGGTAGCTGTAATAATTCAATTCATGATAACTTTAATATTTATTTTCATGGTAGCTTTAATATTTTAATTTCATGGTAGCTTTAACAATGTAGTTTCATGGTAGCTTTAATACCTAGTTTAATGGTAGCTTTAATGTTCTAATTTTATAGTAGCGCTAATAATATTTTACATGGTAGCTTTAATAAATAGTATCTTAAATGATATGGTAGTTTTAATGAATATATATCATGGTAGCTTAAATGTTATAATTTCATGGTAGCTTTAATATTGTTCATGGTAGCTTTAATGTCTCAATTTAATTGTAGCTTTAATATTTTAATTTCATGGTAGCTTTAATATTTCAATTTGTCATGGTAGCTTTAACAATATAGTTTCATGGTAGCTTTAATGTTTCAATTTAATGGTAGCTTTAATGTTTCAATTTAATGTTATCTTTAATGTTTATTTTCATGGTAGCTTTAATGTTATACTTTCATGGTAGCTTTAATATCTAGATCCAGTGTAGCTTTTATATTGTTCATGGTAGCTTTAATGTCTCAATTTAATTGTGGCTTTAATGTTTATTTTTATGGTAGCTTTAATATTTTAATTTGTCATGGTAGCTTTAATGTTTCAATTTAATGGTACCTTTAATGTTTCAATTTAATGGTATATTTAATGTTTATTTTCATGGTAGCTTTAATATTTCTATTACATGGTAGCTTTAATATTATAATTTCATGGTAGCTTGAAAATTTTAACTTCATGGTAGCCTTTATATTGTTCATGGTAGCTTTAATGGCTCAATTTTAATTGTAGCTTTAATGTTTATTTTCATGGTAGCTTTAATAATTCAATTCATGGTAGCTTTAACAATATAGTTTCATGGTAGCTTTAATGTTTATTTTCATGGTGGCGCTAATATTATTTTACATGATAGCTTTAATAAAAAAGTTTCATGGTATCTTAAATATTATTTTACATGGTAGCTTTAATAATATAGATTCATGGTAGGTTTTTAAGTGTGTTATGTTTTTTGGACGCTGATAGGAAACTACTTAACAGATTTTAGTAAAATAAATGCCTAATTGTAGAGAAATGTCCCTCTTGTGTACATGTATTTAAAAGGTTTCAGCTAGAAATATTGAGCCATTTAAAGGGCAAACACCAAAACTAGGTCAAATTGCTTAATTAACAATAAGTACTCCATGTTTGTAATTAACCCGTTAAAACCAAATTCAGTTTGATCAAGAAGATATAGAGATACAGTAAGCATACTTTAAAAATACTCTCAGGTAGCATTTGCGATTTTTTTGATAATGGAAACTTTTTTCAAAAAAGCAGAATGGCCCTTTAATGTTAGCTAAATCTGTTATGCTTATCTGTTATGCTTCATTTAATAAAAGACACAATGGAATATTCAAACAGCATGTGCATATAACAATAGCTGAAATGGAATAATGAAGCTATGGCGAAATAAAATAGTTAGTTTTGATGGATGAAGAACAACAAGTCATTAAGAGTATCTGATTTTAATTTAATAGACTTTAAAATTTACCCCACAAACAAATTCAACATCATTTTACACAGAAATCTACATTTCAAGTTTTCATATATATATATACAATCATATCATAAAATACAGATTTATTAAATACAGAGTTTCAAGAATTTGAACAGGATGTTATCATCATAACTGGTACAGAGACAGGCATAAATAAAAACCCATAACCCATAACATATATATATATATATATAGTTTATCTGAATCTGAGAATTTAAACATGCCTTATTTTATCATTACAGAAAATGGATTACAATAATATCTTGTTCAGAATAAGGAATATACCACAACATTGTGTTTATAATTGTGTTCAGAATAGGGTATACAAGTAGTTCAGAATAGGGTACACCACAATATTTTTAAGTTTTAAAGACTTGCACTTTGCACACTATCGTTTCTTTCATTTTCCATTAGGTATACCACTGTCAGGGGCAGATAATAAGTCTTTATATTCATGTAGTGCATCTTTCAATGCCTTACAAACATGAGGACTTGATGTGGTTGTACACTCTACTAAATATGGGTATAAGTTGATCACCTGCTTCCAAACACCAGCTTCCACTGAAAATAAAATAATTCATGAATTCGTTGTGGTCTTAAATTAGTGTAGTACAAGAGTTATTTCCCTTTCTATATGTGACTAAATGCTCTTTCATTTGATACCATCAATATAAATCTTAATTATAGGGAACTTGGTAATATGTGCACTGCAAACAATAAATGATTTCTTTGTTGAATAAGCTTTCGGCAAAGAAATTGATATAAAAACAAAGATTGAATTTCATTTCATGAAAAAAGTGACTTCTACAAAAAGTTTACCATTATTTTTGGGTGCCCTCTTCAGTGAACCAAGCAAAGTTGAAATTGCTTTCAGAACTGAAGACATTTCAGCCATTCTGGGTCTGAAAAAGAAAGAATTGATGTTTTCATGAATTTGCAAATAGGTCTCGGGAAGAATTCTACCATTGAAATGTTTCCAAACTAAATACGGTAGATGTCCTGATGAGATATTTGCAGAGAAACATGGCACTCTTACAGCATCATTGGCTCTTCTGAATCAAGGGTTTGACTAAGTTTAACTGACTCAAAGACCTTTAAAGGATCTAAATGGAGTACCTTGGAAGAGGACATTTTCCACTTAATCTTTCATCATCAACGTATTTCTTCACAACATCTTGACAGCGTTGTAATAACGATAGAACAGCTATTTTAGTAATGGCCCCTTCCCCTTCTTTTTCCTGATTGATAAACGAGAATTGAAGTAGCGTCTCAAAACAGGTTTTGGCAAACTCTTCACGCAGTTTACGACTTGACTCAGTATCTGAAAGTAGAAGAGAGGAATTTAAATATATTTTTATTAATTAGAAAAATCTACATTGTGGATCCCAATTAACAAAAAGATCTTTTGATAAATGTTAAATGTTAAATTCCACACTGCATGTTCTACTACTATGGAGCTCCGATTTTGACTGTTGGAACGTCCATGCTGCCAGATAATGGACTTGCATTCTAAAAAATAATACAGGTAGCTGAAAGAAATTGAGCTATATGAGCTGGTAATGAAAACATTAAGACAATTGTATCAATAAGCCCAACACAAGGATTTAGGAAAACATAAAATAGCTTTCAAACAGCCATTCTTGATCAACTTCCAAGCAAAGTTCAACATATAACAACCATATACATATCTGGTACATAAAGCAGCAACCTACATCATTCTAAATACACACAGATTTTTTTACGATTCATCATCCATTTAGCTTATAATCACTTATAAATCTTTAAAACTATACCAAAAGAGTTACAGATCTTTGGATTTTTTTACATATCAATGAGATAACAAATGACACCAAAAGCGCAATGGATAAATGGATTAAAGCAGAGGGTCAAGTTAACTTTTGGAAAAGGTCAACGCCAATTCCTGATAGATTGTTGATGGCAGAGCTTTTCTTGTCTTCATGGAAGATTTATGGATGTTTCCTTGTAGCAATTGCTACTGAGTGTGCCATTGATCAAACACCATAATCAAAATGGTACTTTGTTTTAACTTAGTTTGACAATAATTCAAAATAGAGAAATATTTAGATAAACAATACGGGATGTTAAGATTTGATAAGTCAGACGCTCATGTGCCCCTTTTCAAAATCTGAACATGATTACCACAACCCAGAGTTTTTCAGGGAAAATGTTGTGCCGGCAACAAACACCTTCACAAAACTTAACATCACCCACCAATAAATGATCAACCATTTTGATGAGATGAAAAGCTAAAACCAATGAAATATTTAAAGCCCAAATTTGTGCAACCAACTTAACACCATGTGCAGCAAAATAAAATGAAATGAAACAAAGTTACAATGATGCAAACTAATTATCAAAGAACTATGTTGATTGGCCATTTGAATGAAATTTTCAGCTGTTTTTAAATGCTTTACAGACAAAGAGGAAATCAAGTTTAAAAATCCAATGGCATATCTTGATTTATACCGGGTTCTATCCATAGCCGTAGGGGCCCACGACTCAACAGGGGGGCAGACTGACTAATTGCCCGAATTTTAATGATATTTTGCCAGATTTCTTTAATTTTTTGCCCGAAAGACATAATATTTAGGGGGGCAGCTGCCCCCCCTCGCCTACGGCTATGGTTCTATCCCAGATCCTCCATGTTTATCATACGGTATATAATATTAGTATTCTAGTCATCTGAGGTGTCAAAACTAAAATTGATTCAAATCCAGCTTTATGAACAATCAGATGACTTTGTTCCTTAAAATGGTAAATTTATCCAAATTAAATTTAAAAATATTAATTTTATCAGTAAAATACGACATGCACTTTTATTCAAAATATATAACTATACACAAATAGTTCATTTTACTACTGCTTTGTCAAAAACTGTCAACAGATTTAAAATGGAAAATATTATTTTGTTATAAAGAATTATCATAACATATATTTAAGAAATTATAACATATTTATAAATAAAAGATTAAATAAAGTATAAAGTTATTTACTAATTCAAACAATCAAAGTAAATGACATATCTAGATGTTTTGTTTTCTTTTTTTGCGTAGATTCATATACCTGTCATATGATCTGACAAGAGTTTTCTTTACATTGGAATTTAACCAAATAGCATTTAAAGTTGTAATAATTTACATTGAGAAAGATTACAAAGAGATATATTCACAAGCCGTTCGATCAATAAATTTTAGTTTGAGATCCTGGAATTTTTTAAGATAATCTTATCCATAATATTGTTCACAACTCTCCTCAAAACTTATTCCTTCAAAGCCCTGAAAATCCATAATTAGAAGCATTAGAAAGTCAAAAATATGACGTGTATTTTATTGAGACTATGTTTTATATAGAAATATACACTCAAAAATGCTAAATATTCCCCTTTTATAACATCACAAAATTCCAAATATATCTTAGAAATTATCATTAACTTAGGATACAGCATTTGATTGGTGGAAAACAAAATAATCTAGAACATGAGATACATAACAACTTTGTCAGATCATAGATGGCAAGTGGAAACAAAATAACATAATTTGCTCTTTAGTTGGCATTTTCAATGTCACATAGAATAGTCGATGCAAACATAAACATGATAAGGCCTAAAGATAAAATAAAGAAACATAAAGAGATCTCTGTCAGTCATTTTACTTTGAATTTCAGACTTTTGGACACGTAAATACAACCCAATCAACAGCCCTGCCTCTTCCAAAAAACATAAATAATACAATACATAAAGCAAAACTAAATAAAAATGGGGTGCATTTCTTGATTGATTGTATTTCAAATTTCCATCATGTTTCATACTCTTAAAAAATTGATTAAAATGTCAATATTTTTATTTCAGTTTTCTTGGATACTATTCCCAAATTTTGTAATTTTCATGTTTTATGGTTAATAATAATTTTTATTTAAAATATCAAAATCAAACGTCAAAACACTTTAAATTATTTACGTTAATATAGCCCTTATTTTCAAGACTAATTGGTTGAAAGACACACAAGAATTTGCAGAAAAATTATCTTATGCTTTATTTTTTGCTCCTGTATTGACTTCAGAAAGATATTATTGTTAGAATTTGTGAGAAAAATTAAGAAAATCGGGTTTTAAATTTGAAATACGATCATGATATATATCAAGAGAGAAAGAAAATAAAGGGTGGAATTAACAAAGCTAGGTGATGGAAATATTACCTATACTATGATACGAGGGGGCAGAAAAAACTGAAATAAAGACATTGAAATTTCCATCAAATTTTCACAATATACAGTCAGGAACATATTTATACAAAGTTTTACCCCTACTTTTATGCACCTGTTTGGGCTAATGAGAACTGTCAAACAAAACGCAGCCAATTTTTTGACTGTCCAGGAATCTTCCACAAGTATACAAATCCAGGCATTAGTTCGACCCTGTCTGGATCGAACACTGAGCAACTCAATGAGCCATAATGTTTTTGTATTGAAGGTAGAAGATAATTATGCAAATGCAGGAATATTTTGTTTTAGTATTAATGAACACAGTTGTAGTGTAAAATTACTTCTTATTTTACCTAAAAAAAGGTTGGATTGCTTGTGTAATTATGTTTCGAATCAGGTTTATATGCCCTCAAATACACTCAGATCTCAATTTGCACATTCCATTACATACTTTTATTTCCATATTCTTGTAAAAATCAAATGACTTATTCCATGGAAATAGGTTTTGTCAAACAATGCTTAATCATTAGCAACATAAATATAACAGAACACAATTTTATGGTATACTATCATCACTTGATGATGACATTGTAGATTGTTGAAACATTGTGTGTAATGAAACTAAGGAGTAGTATATCATAAAAGCGTGTTCCGTTTTTTAAACAATTCTTAATATTAAGCATATTGAGTAATATCTTAAGTACCAAGGTATACTAACCTATGAATGTGTCTGAGGTTGCTGAATGTATGGAACCTTTATTCAAAATCTCCATAATCTTGACGATAAAATCTTTTGGCAAGTTGCCTGCGTATGGTAAGATATCATCTCTTATTATACACACCACCTGAAATTACACAACAAACATAAAATATTGACCTTGACCTTTAGAGACAAAATCAGTGACCTTCAAATTGATAGAAAAATGTGACCTTGACACAAAAAACCTTGATATTGAGAGAACCTTGTTAATCAAAATATAATTTTAACCATTATCTTATATGGTTGTTGAAGATAAGTAATTGAAACAAATTGGAAATACAATATATTGTCAACATATCTAATAAGCACAATCTGTAAAACATAAGGTCATTTAAAATAACCTTGAACTCCCAAGTCTGTGAACTTAAAAAATAAGGGGTAATAACTTGTAGCCTAAATTTTGTTGTTTAAAATACCCTACCTTACAATCAATGGCTTCATCACGTTGAAATTCTTCTACAGTTAATGTTGGTGGTGATGGACTGAAATTGATTACGATGGTTTTATATAAATAATCACATGGGTCAACATCTTCTCAAAATGATAGGATGGACAACACAGCATACAAATAGGAAAATGTATTCTAATAATATTACTCTTGAATTCCAAAAGGGGATCCATAACACGCACCGCCGGTAATGTGGTACATTTATCATCCCATCTGACATACAAGATGCATTTTTTCATAACAACCTGAATCAATAATAAACAGATTTCTCAAAAAATCTCAGGGTCTTTTATTAAAAGACATTGATTAAAAAAAGGAATTTTAGACATTGAGGGAATCTCTATAGAAATGCTAATGGGACCATGGCTTTTTGTTCCATGAACTCTACTTACTGTTTTGTGAAGAGAAATTCTTCAAATGTTAGAGACAGTTCACTCCACATTCCAGAAGAGTCTTCCACTAAAAATAAAATAATAAACATTGGTTTTCATTGAACCATATTGGTCACAATAAGTTGAGATTTTTGTTTTTTAATTCCTTTTTTTAATAAATTAAATTGCTTTCAATGCAAAAATATTGGTAAATGATCCAGATAAATACTTATATAAAAAAAATTAGCTGGCAATTTAACCTTGAATGCATCTGGAAAAAAATCTTTCTAAATAGTTAGCCTGAAGAGCCAGAAGTGTCATAAGTGCAAAATACAGTCTATTAGATGTTAGTTATCTCCCTTGAAGGTGCTATTCTCATCGTAGACTGGAGAAATCTAAGTGTCAGAAAAAGTGTTAGTTGAAAATAAATATCAAAGTTACGGTCAAGTTTAGCAAGAAAGACAGACTAAAGAGAGGCCAAATTAAAAATAAAACTGAATTCATCTTCGTCCGTTGTAAAAATTTGAAACTTACCATGTTTCCTAGCAACAGGTAAACCAATGTCTAATACTGAAAACAACGAGTTTATTACCAACTTCCATGTTGACGGTGACGGACAACTGTACTTTAAACTCAATGGTAGTCGGAAAGTCTGAAATGATAATAAGTTTAGATCAAGGGCAACAATTCAAATTGAAAGAATTCTTTACCTAATCAGCACCTTATTCGACTTAAGGGTATTGATTGGGCTAGCGTTCGAGAAAAAAAACACGAGATGGAAATTTTGCGAATTACTTATTATTTATGGGCTCAGATTGTAGAGAATTATTATTACTTTATTTGTAAACTATATAGAATGAAAAAAAACAGAAAAGAAATTAGGTATTTCGTTAGTTTTTGCTAAAAAATTAGGAAAAAGTAGCCAAATGTGTCCTTGATGGTACAAGATTTCTCAGCCATTTTTTATTGGAAAATTACGATCTTGGTCTTGATTGAAAGCTTATTCAATAAGGATGAAACGTACAGAGAGTTTTTTCGAAAATTCTAATCAGTTTGGCCCATGGAAAATGTTTGCCGTACCTACGTGTAAATTTTTGTAAATTTTCGTATTTCCATGGTAACCACCAAAATAATATTTTTTTTTGGAAAATCGCTCTGTACGTTTCTCGGCAATGTAATTATCTACATTTATGCCAAGTTTAAAGTAGATTGATCCATTCACATTTTTTTAAACTTGTATCAAAGGTTTGAAATGTCCAATTTTTATGACATGTTTGAAAGGGCTGTCAACTCATTAAAAAAAATCTGATTGATATGAAATCAACCTTAAACTATCGAAAAATCATCAACAAATGCACAACAAGTCTCAAGAAATCATTATTTCATATACTTATTCCATTTTTTCATAACGTGAAATAGCCCAATAAACACCCTTAATGAAAACTTTATGAAATACTTTTAAGTATTTTTGTAAATGTTTTCAATCAAAGAGTTCTTGAGTACAAAATGAAAATAAGTATGATCAAGGGCTATAACTCTTGTAAATTGGACCTGTAGCAATTTCCTGCACAATACTGGGATAGAACATACATATATAACTTTAAAGAAGTAGATGTATATTGACCATTTAATTGTCCAATGAATGGTACTTAAGTGTCAGAAACATGAATATTTTTACTAACAACTACAGCTACCTAGTTGCGATACCAGCATGCGCTGGAAGCGTATGTTAACTTGTCATCTACTAACACCAGGATTATTTTAGCTAGGGTAATCAGTAATTGAGTTCACTGTCTAAATCTATATTCTGCATTTGAAAATTACTTGTATTTTAATAAGAAACATGTACAGAAACATTCAGAGAAGTTCCTTGTTTGAGTTTGGAAGACTATTATCAAAAAATCAACCCTTGAAAATGCTGACTGTTCTGACTTTATAAGTCATGGAAAAACCTTATTGCCTTCAATGATGATCCTCAAATCACAATACACAGTATTTCACCCAGTAGAGTTGAAATTGCTCGTTTATGTGGGGGTGGGGAGAAACAGTAACCCATAAGATGTCCCTAATGGGGACAACAGTCTCACTCTGAACAAAGGCCAGTAAAAAAGATTTTTAAATTCCCAACAGATTAAGACTTGACACAAATTTTAAATATTTAAAAACACTTCAGATTTCCTGATTAAAAGATTCAGTAAAATCTAAACACTTTCATTGTTTTCAAAATTAACCCTTTTAACCCCAAAATATAGCCCCTAAATAAAGCTGCCAACTTGTAATTTCAGATTATCAAAAGAAGATTGAAAGATAAAGAAAAGCCTCTTGGTTCCGCTTGAAGGATAGAGTTAAAACAATAGGAGGGTTAATAGACCAATCAGGCCAGAATGACAACTAACTATGACAATTAACAATGGACTCTAAATAGCCCCTAAAAACCCATTGTCTTGTCTGAGTTGAGGTATTGTGAGGGAGTTATCAATTTTGATAGCCTTAGGGACAACAAATAGATCTGAAAAAATATACTTTGTGCACTTTTCTTGTAGGTCACCCTGTTTCAATAATTTTTTCTGATACCAAATCCAAAATGCTAAATGTTCAATTGACAAATCCTTTACATTCCAATGAAAATTGTTTATAAAAATTGCGTTAAATTTCAAAATCAATTGGTAAGTTGGCTTCTTAAATGACAAAAATAAAAATTGACAGATCCAAGTATTTCAGGCATGACAATTCAAAATGGACACCAAGCTCTATTTTCAAAAAAAACTATTTCAGTAGGGCCTATGGAGTCCTAATGATGCATTATGCAATAATCTACCTAAACAATGTAGACCACTCCATTTCAGCAAATTAGGTTCATTTAAGAAAACTTCACAAGAGTGGAAGTCCATAATCAAAGTATATTTCGTTTTAACCGTTGACCAACCAAAAATATACAGTGAATAAGGCTAATGATCTATTACTTAATATTTCATTACAAAAAAAGAGGACCACCCAAATTTGGGTTAAATGTGGTAATTTGGGCACCCCAGTGGTCAAGGGAGAGGGGTTAAATGTATATTATAAGTAAATTGGGAGTTGACCTGTATCAACAAGTCTAATCAGGAACACTCCAAAAGTCATTGACACATTATTGACTAACATTGTAGAGAGATGATTGGGCAATATTACATAATCTTATTGGTCAGACTTGGTCACATGACCCTAAGGGTGAGGAGGTCAGGCATGAAGGCAGGGAATTAATTGGTCAATGTAGAGTTTGGGCAAGTTTGTGTAATATTGTCAAGTTTTCCAGTAACTATTGCTAAAATCTTCAGCCTTCTGCTCAATATTATGATGGCCATTTTGAAATGGTGGATTTATTTTTGAGGATTTTTATCAAATATGGCTTATTAAATGTAAGTAAATAATTATTAATTCATGATTTTGCGTAATATATTTTGTATCTTTGATTTTGGGATGAAACATTGCAAAAAATTACATGCAGCACAAATATTCTAAGGATTTTTTATAGCAAGCATTTTCAACTGAATAATTTGATGTATAGTTCACACGTTTGATTTTCAATTCCAGAAACAAAACAGACACAGCTTTGCAGCTTTAAAAAATGCTAGAGTTTTCATATTCATAAATATTATAGCAAAATCTATTTCAGTCTTAAGAACCTTAGCACTGGAAGAAAAAGCGTTTAACTTTTTAACAATCATAGCTGTTAAAAACTTTGTCCTTGAAAAAATGCTAAGGTCAAAAGAATATGGTGTATGGTTTCAAATCACATTGGTTTCAATGTAGGATTGATGATTTGTGATAAAATTGTAAATTATTGTTGATTAAGGTCTTGCCATATTTGGCAAATTGTTAATTGGCAATCAAGAGATGATGCCAAGATGGTCATAGAATATTTATAATACTAATATACATATACACCATCTGTGACAGTTAATGAATTAATCTATAACCACTGTAAATACACATTAGTTTTATATCTTTTTAAAGGTAAATGTAAGCGGCGGGCATCCAAAACTAGGTCTTAGTGTGGGTGGGAATGACCGATAAAAAAAAAAGTGGCCATTTTTGGAAATTTCTTTTTTGAAATAACTTGAAGAAGGAAAAACTTGAAAATAAGTTTTACAGCAGAGATATTTTTTTTTAATTCTTACTATTAGTATCTTTAGTGGCAAATTCTTTTTAGGATAAATAAATTAATATGAAGCAAAATGTTGTAAATTTTTCATACAGGACCCTAATAACTAAGATGAAATAACTTCTCAAAACAAGGATGTACATTTATCATAAATGCCCTAAAATTAACCCTACGAAATACATGGTATCTCGAGATATGAAAACTGGCAATCCTGTTTATGATAAGAATATTGGGTGATATCTCGATATTATTATCAATTAGAATCAAGATCATAAACAATTGAGATAATTGAAACTTCGCAATAATTTCTGAATTCAACAAAAAGAGAAAATAATTCATAGAAAATTCTGAAATAAATCAGTAAGCAATGATTTGTATTTTTTTCCTTTAAAAAAATCATGAATATTTGCTTAAAATTTTGGTTATTTACGAATTTTGTTAATAATATGAACAATAAACTCAAAATAAATTGTTGAAAATTATTCATTAAAACATTTTTAATTATAATGGGTAATATAATAATTAAGTCAAAATTAATCATTGAATAAATTTGCATATATTATGTTAATTGATTCTATATTACTGTCAATACACACATTGTCTTTAAACAATCTTTCTAGATTGTAATATCAATATTCAAATATTCTTGAAAAAAAAATTCCATTATAAAAATTTGTAAAAAATATTTACAATTTTGCTACAAGCTTTAATTTTTTATATCAATTTCCAAATAATTTTTAAGAGAAATAGGAAATGCACTCCATTATACTTTCTCCCCAAAATTAAATTTCGAGAAATAAGACAAATTGTCCTGAAGTAACCTGACTATAAAATTTCAACAATTTCTGTTAAAACCATTATAATCTCTTTAAACCCCTGAAATTTCATTGAAACTTTAGAAATTTGTCCTCACACAACCCCTACACGTGTTGAATGACGAACCTGGTCTAACAGGGGTTAAAATTGAAACTAATGATCTAGAATATCTTAAATTTCAAACCATTGTAATGTTACACAAGCCAGTGAAACAATTTACTGAAAAAAATTGAGCTAGACGAAAATTAACTTCCAAAAAAGCAAGAAATTGTTATAAAAAGCAAAAAATATCTTTTAAAAAATGGAGAAAAAAAACCCCAAAATGATCATTTTTAAGAATACAGTAATAGATTGTAATCTATTTTGATGAGAAACAATTTAATTTTCTGATTCAATTTGGGCTACACTAAAATTACAAACATTTTGTTTACATCCAAGATTTCTGTTTCCTAATTGGAAATTGGAAACACTAAGCAATGTGCAATGAGGGAAATGATTTAAATGATTATCATGAAACTTAAAACCGCCTAATTTCATAATAAATGAATTAATTAATAAATAATGAGTATAATAAACTTTATTAATTAGACTGATGAGTTAAAATTATTATATAATTTCTCAATAAGGAAGGACACAAGATAACATGAATCAACATTTTAATGGAAGTGTTTTTCACTAACTAGTATGAAAATCTGAAGTCTCAAATCCAAAATGTAAATTACTGGACGATCATTAAAGTTTACAGATGGTATAATGAAAAAAGGGCACTGTTGAATATTTTCTGGTGACTAGACGGTTTGCAAAAAATAATCAATTTGGTTTAAAGGGACAGTCTGAATTTTTTTTTCTTTCAAATTTGTGAAAACTATACATCATAATTTAGAGATATGTACTCTTTAAAGTATCTGAAAGTTTAAGCTAAAAAAAATCCATCCGGTAATTTTTAAACGTTAAAAACATGCTAAAATATTTAAAAACCTTACATAAGGTTTTTAAGATTCTCATGCTTTTTGAACGCTGTTAGAAAATTACTGAACCGATTTGAGTAAAATAGAAACGCCTAATTGTAGAGAAATGTATCTCCTATGTATTCTTTAAGTTTCACCTAGAAATATTAAGTAATTATTGAGACAAACACCAAAACTAGGTCAAACTGCTAAATTAACAATAAGTACTACTCCCTATTTTTTTATTTTTTTCAAAAAAGCAGAATGGCCTTTTATGTGGAATTACTGGAACCTCAAACGTCTCAATTTAAATAAGAATTGTGTAAATTGCCAAATTGATGCCACCCCAATACACAGACAAAATTTAGCAAGCCTCTTTACAATATCCCTTCAAAATTCAAATTCAGAGTGGTATAGTCATTTCAGTGAGCTCGTTCGATTTCAACATGTCAAAAGGAACCAATTCAAGCGATAACACTAGGCAGCCATCAATCAATTTACTGATGAGAAATTATTATAATTATATAATAGCTAATTAATATTCATAATTATAATTAGTTAATTAAGTTTGGATCTCAGACCCAGACCAATACATGTTATTAGCATAGTCTCTGAATTTGAACCAAGTGAAATTAAATGAAATGGAGTTAAACATATCCTAACTTTCTGCACGTGATTCAGGACAAATGTTCACAGGCAAAATGGCAATGTGCCAACACAGCAGCATTATCTTATTTCGATTCTTGGCTGTCAAGGGATCTTTAATATGCATATCTGTAGCAAACAAGACCTTGGTTTATGGCGCCTCCATAAAGACTTAATTAGCTTTTTCCATGTCAGCCCCTCTGACCTGCACCATTATCACCTGTGAAACTGGGTTGAGTAATATCAAGACCTATGTTGAGATTGAGGGCCCACTAAAGAAGGTTGGGACAGGCATGAAAATGTTCAAATTTGCAATTTTCAAGTGAAAATAGAACAAAATTTTAGGTCCAAGCAGGATTGGGGCCATTCCCGTACTAATAACGCCACTGATTCTGCTCCTTATGCTATTGTGGTTGAACAACACATGTAACGTAAAAATAATTTAATTTTTCTAGGACAGAGGCATGTGCAAACTCTACCATGAGAAAATCTTATTTACAAGGATATCAAGTTATCTTACAAAATATAATCAAATTCATTTATGATAAAAACAGTTGAACAAAAGCCATACTTCTAGGGCATAGCCTTTCCGAATTTATGAAATTTTCACAAATTTTTAAAAATAAATTTTCTATTGCTTAATGTACCTTTAAAACAGTAAACAACTTTGTGAGGTCCAAGCCATATTTCTAGGGCATCATACTGTGATGTAAAATGATGCAACATGACTTGATGGTGATTAGCAATCATTACATGAAACCCCTGTAACAGGGCAATGGTCTATTAAGACTATTAACAAACATTGAATCTGGAGTAAATATACATAGAGGTCTGTACATTATCACTCATAACAGATTCTCAACAACACATCACAGGGCCTTGAATTAACTGAAGAGTTCATTTACAACCAGCATTCAGTTTTCAACAAAAACTCATGTTTGCTGAGCTTTTTACGAGGCCCAATAAAAGAAACTGAAGAGCTTTTGAAAGTGTTTTAACAAATATTAGGTATCTCTTCCACTCTCTGCTCAAGGAGCATCTTCCAAATTGGACAAATATAACTTTTGTGTCCAGATAAGAGGTTGTTAACCTGAGCAAAGATTTTTTTGTCTCAAAATTTGGACAGCAAAACGTTATTTGTACATCTTCAAAAGACAATTTAATCAAAAGTTTATCTTTGTCCTACATTAAACAAATAACTACACCTTTTAAAACATGCCTACCAAAGCAACTCAAATTCAAAAGTTGTTTTTCAAAAGAATGACATTTATTCAAGTTTTTCTTATGAAAAATTCAACAAGTATCACTTCCCCCATTATTAGTAAACCCTGCCTAGATATTTAAACATTTGTGACAAACAACATAAATTCCAAACCATATTTTTATAACATAATTTTTTTTTCTTTTTCAGATAGTCACATCAATAAATGGTTCCAATTATTAGTGAAAACCACATTAACAATTGTTTAAGCCTTATTTACGTTTGAAAAATGAACACGGCAAGCTCATCATATCCGTATCCCATGGATAGCCGAGGTGAACCAGATCGACCATACAAATCATATTCTCCAGTCCAAATGCAAGGGTCATACTATGGCTCGCAATATTCAAACTCTTCATACATGACTCCAGGAAATTGTGGCATGCAGCTTCCGAATTCGACTGCGTTTGATTTCAGTCATAGCCAATCAATGGGTTCGTGTAGCGGAGGACAAGACATGCGTGTGCGCACAAACGGACATTCAATGCAAATGATACCAGGTTTAAAACCAGAAAAGGAATCACAGATCGATCATTATGTCAATCATACACCCGGCTCCGATCTGTCGTCCCAGCCTTCACCGCAAGATGAAGGAATTGAAGTTTCTCCAGACCAGAAGATGAAAGATATGGATTTAGATCACAGCAAAATGCCGCCCAAAAAGCGACCATGTTCGATTCCAGATAAAAGCAAAGATGATACCTATTGGGATAAAAGGAAGAAGAATAACGACTCTGCCAAAAGATCACGAGAAGCCAGACGGATGAAAGAAGAGCAGATTGCATTGAGAGTTGTCTACCTTGAACAAGAAAATCTTCAGCTACGTACAGAAGTGTCTTTACTGAAGAGTGAGATTGAAAAATTGAGGTGTATGCTATATAACTCATAGACTCTTTTTATATATTGAAAAAATACGAAAAAAATCAAAGAGCTAGATTTGGATGAGTGTTACATGATCATGATAAAAAAAAATTGTGAACACGTTTTCCAAACTTATATGTATTACGGAC
Organism: Lottia scabra; assembly: GCA_029955415.1. Taxonomy (NCBI): domain Eukaryota; kingdom Metazoa; phylum Mollusca; class Gastropoda; family Lottiidae; genus Lottia; species Lottia scabra. Next base: position 2,108,533 of record JARJEI010000021.1, on the reverse strand, counting down.
ACTGACAGCACCATTGCAATTTCAGGCAGACGTCTTAAATTCTTGACATCCACTTAAACAATCCATTTCAAATTGTGAAAATTGTGATTCAAATGCTTGCAGTTACTGGAAACGTTGCTAAAATACACAGAGACAGAACTCATCCAAACTAGCTCTTGGAAATACAAACGAGAAATAATAATATATTTATGCAAGTGAAAATGTGTTGAATAAAGGGAAATTGAAAGATTTGCTGAATCAGAATTTCAGCTATAAAGCAAATATTTAATGACTTTCTCTTTTGATGGGAACTTATGATATGATTATTTTGTTGCAAAAAAAATGTGCTTGGTTGTAAAAATGAATTTTTTTTTAAAAACAATCTGTCATTAAATGTAGAATAAGATGTTTTAAGTTTTTCTGAGGATGACTTCACTTGCCATCTGCGTCTGAAACATTTTAATATTTTAATGTGTAAAATTTTACAGAACTCAATATCAATGAGTATTGTGTCAGATCATGAATGGCAAATGGAGTGACCTCAAGAGAAAACTGGAAAAGAAACAATCACCTGGATGTTCATCTGCTTAGATCAGGCCTTCTCAAATGGCGGCCCACGGGCCAAATCAGGCCAGCAACGCCCTTGAGAATGGCCCACAAGAGTTTATACACTCTGCTTGCTTGCTAGCTAGCTCAGCTTTTTTTCGGCCCTTATATTTTTTTCATAAAATGTATTTGGCCCGTTACAAAATTTAATTGAGAAGTCTTAGATCAAAATCCAACTTATGAGCAACTTAGATTTTGCACAAAAAATCTTGTGATAGAATTTTTCATAAGTATGGTATATCTGTTTATAAAATATCATACTTATGATTGTCCTATTCCAAGATATTTTGATCAACTTTTGAGTCTCATTTAAAGTTAATAACTCACTACATGTGTAAAATATTAATTGTATAAAGTTTTAATATATCTTTTTTCTAGAGTATAACTTGTTAAATTGTTTTTCAAAATACTTGGTTTGAGAAGTTTAGAAAAAATGTACAAAAAAAATGTTAGTATGTCTCAATAGTGACCCTCTGCCACAAAACGCGTAAAATGGAAACTTAAAAAAATTGTTTAATATGAAATTTGATCAAGTTCTAAGAATTCAAAGCTTATTTTTTTTTATTGACAAAAACTTCAAACATCAAAATTGTATCCATTTTTATTAATAAATCAGAAGGTATATATTTTTAGATTTAAATGTTTACTTGAATTCAAATTTCATTTGTTTTAAGTCTCAAAGTTAACACTTTCAATCTAATTTTTTCATTAACCTAGGACCTTATTCTTAAAAACTGAACTTCAGATGATTTCAGTGCCTTATATATAGTCAACTATTTGGTCAATAACTAAAATCATTTCTTAATCAGTTGTATCCAATCAGACTCTGTATACCGTATCTCAAAATCTGTATTTAATATCTCAGTTAAGTTTTCCAGAATATGTTCCTGGGATCTGTATTGTTATTTTTTTTTTATTTTGTCTCAGGGATTTTGTCAATACTCAAAAAGAAAATTTAATAAAAATATGTAAAACATGTATTATTTTATTTTTGGGAAGTTTTTAAATTTTTCTTTCTTCATCTGAATTTGTGAAAAAGTTCTGAATGAAAAACTAGAATGGAATAACAGTTTGAGATATCATGAAAACCAAGACAATGGGATGTAAAACACTTTTCATTATTCAATAAAATCAATTGCACACAAATGGAGGTTGCTGTGGATGAAGGTTTGGTTCTCGATCTGGATGTGAAAAACAGATGACCTTGAAATGAAAATCTCAAATTTGGCTTAATGTAAACGTTATCTCAAATATTATTATTTTGAAATTTTTATTTTTATTCAATTGTGTAGAACACAAAGATGGAAAAATCCATAAAACTTTTGACCATACCACATATATGACTTTGGTTCAATCTGCAATGAGGAAGAATAAAATGTCAAATTCGCGAGAGAGGATTTTATCTCACCGACCCCACACAGAAATTGAGAGGTAAAAATTTGGCATTAATTAGGGAATATCTTTAAGAAGGAAATGGTAATAATTAGTAAGTCTAGAGTAGGGTATATAATAATAAGTATAAAAGAGGTTAAAGGAGTTGACAAGCTGTCAGTAAAGGGGCTGCCTGGGGGGTGACCCTCCACTTCTATAACAATTACCACATGGTTCATTGGTTGTTAATCAGGGACGGGCTACAAACAACCCTTAAAACCCTTTTTAAACAGACAATTCAACTGCTTAGAAAACACAATAGAGACAAGTTGTTTTCAACCCCTTTTCTACCCCCTTTTTGACATCAGACATCATCCTCAACCCACCCCCTCCACTTTAATTAAGTTTTTCTGACATCATCTCATACCCATCACATCCCCTCTAATTTTACTTTTTTCTCTTTAAAATCATCTCATCCCTTAAATCTAAAATGGTGTATTCAGTGAAATTCTTTATTTTGCATATTTGTCAAGCGATATCTTCTTCTGTCAGCCGAAAACCAACAATAAAACCATGCTCAGAATTTTGATTCACTTTTGGTAGACTTAGGTCAGATAGCCGCCAAAACAAATGTCATGATTTTTAAAACATTTAAACTAACTCTCATTCTCAATTCCACAAATTGACTCATAAAAAAAATTCTGGAATTTCAAACCATTTTGGCATCATTTATTACCTTTATTAGACACAAAATGTTTTCAAATTTAGGCAAGCCCCATTTTAGTTTAGAAATAGGGTTTAGTTTTTAGTAGGATATTCCAGTGTCCAAGTCTCTTAAACACAATAAAATTGCTCAGTAAAGCATGTTATATGTTACTGTCCCAAAACTACAAAAGACAAATTCATATCAATTGAGTGTCCATGGTGTTTGAACATATTTAAAGGGGGTTAAACTTAGATATAATTGCCTAAAGAACAAACATGTTTGGGTCGATCTGTAAACAAGCCTAGGGCAGGGTTCATTGAGATGTGGCTTTGACATGTGATGTAAGAAAAATAACAACAGCTTTTGTTGCATCTTATCTCTAAATAAAGCCTTTTTCCTCTGCAGCCACCATTTTGTTTTATCTGAAGTAGTTTAGTTGACACCTGTGTTCAAACTTAACTCGTGTGATCTCAAAAACAAAAAATCTCCCATTGATGTGCCTGTCATAATAAGACTAATTATTACACTTTCTTAAAGGAACACTACTTCTTATTGAATAAACGTAAAATCAAAATTCTCAAACTAGGCCAAATATAGTGCAGTATATACATTCATCAGTAACTAGTTTGCGAATGTTTATTTTAAGAGGGAGTACTTCATGCACTGTACAACTTGGTTTGTCAATGCAAATTTTCTTTTGGAAAATTTATATTGATATTGAATGCTTTTTGTATATTTACAGAAACAAAAATTGTTCTTCAATATATCCAACTATCTCTGATATGATTATGACCCAATAAACACTAAAAGCGTAAAAAAAAGCACCACTTGTGAGTTTTTGCAAGAAATGATAAGTATAAATATAAAATGAATATAGATAACACGGTCAACATTCATCACTTTTTGGTCAAACATTTTGAATGTAGATTATGTGTCAAATTTGCTCTTCTTGAAAATAAACCGAAATTCTATCTTTAATATTTATTAAAATAAAGTTTTTTCATCAATTTTTTATTTATATTAATTCAAATATTTTTTTAATTTCCACATTTGCAAAAAAAAATACCAAAATTCCCCAAAATCAAAATTAATCAAGCAGAATTAAAACAAATCTAAATGTTTCATTTCTAAAAAATTCCCAAAAGTACCCTAAATCAACATTTTATGACATTTTAAAAGAAATTGACCAGAGGGGCATAAGACAAGGTGATGACATTGGTCCTTAATGATTTATTTTCACAATGAATGTGATAAGTTAATCAAACTTTCTTCCTGTCTGGCTAAACACCTGTAGGGGGTTCACATGATTATAGGCATAGATCAATTTGAATAGGGTGCAGTCAGGAAGTCAAGGCGATCAAGTCTAATCTTCCTAATTGTCCAGACTTCCTCATTCAAAATAAATTGACTGGACACTTTCTTTTTGATTATGGCATGCAATTTGTTCAGGTTGAAAAGTAGACTTCAATTGCTTGAAACAATCTTGCTGTTTACTCTTTACATTGTGTACAGCAAATGACTGAATGAAAAATATACCTAGTAATTGGAATTTGACATGCATTTTGTTGTTATTCTTTTTTAATTGTCGAAACATATTGACTTCATTGTTAGAGCATGGCAAGCTTCACTTTATCACATTTTAAGACTAAGTGCAATTGGCTGGAAAAATATCTTAATTTTTAATCGTAGAATTTTTGTCATTGATTCAGAAGAGTTTGCAATGAGGGATAAATAGCCAAGACAGTAAATCAAAAAATTTTGATGAGACTTCACCAAACAACTCACCACACAGAGCCCTGTTTAAACTCTCCAATATTAATCACTCACTGTTTAGTCTAGTAGTATGCATAAAACATAAAAACAGCAGTCTATTTTTATTTGAGGTAGAAAAACCTATATGTGCCAATGAGGACGGGCAAACGCTACACAGTGTGCAATGAGGGAAATTTAGCTAGGATAAGGGAATTAACCTACTCTTATTTTTGATATCCAACTGTCGAAGGATCTTCAACATGCACAGCTAAAAGGACTAGGGGCCCATCTGAACAACTTGACACTTTTTGCATGTCAGCCCCTCTGACTTGCATCAGAAGTCGAAGAAAGGAAGCAAAGTTGTAAAACATATTTTTTTCTTTTTTTTACCACAAAATAAAATAGATTGTCTGTGATTGAAAAGTTTTGAATCATGTCCAAAAATATAAATGACTGACCAATATAGAAAAGATGATTGAATATAGGATGGCCAAGTGAGCGGTGGAGCCAGATAGAAAAGATGATTAAATATAGGATGGCCAAGTGAGCGGTAGAGCCAGATAGAAAAGATGATTGAATATAAGATGGGCAAGTGAGTGGTATAGCCAGATAGAAAAGATAATAGAATATAGAATGGCTAAGTGAGTGGTATAGCCAGATAGAAAAGATAATAGAATATAGAATGGCTAAGTGAGCGGTATAGCCAGATGGTAAAATTATACAATAATTAATATCTTAATCATAACTAATTAGAATTATATAATAATATTATCTAATGTATAACATTGTGTCAGATACATTCAAACTAGAGCACTGGGATACTTAAACTTCACCCGTTTAAAGAGGTTTTCTAAACTTTTTGTGAATCTGTGACATTGATTTGCATCATGTTTTTCAATTCCACATACAACATAGCCTTTTATAATTTCACTATTGCAAAGGCCTTTAGTTACTATAAACAGTTTTTGCCGTAGTGATGTAAAGAAATGCAAGAACCATAGTCTTCTGGCTGAAAATTGGAATGGAGAAACGGTGCAAATGGATGCCATCAGTTTTTCAAATACATGTAGGCCTACACATAAAAATGTTAGAAAATCTCTTTTAGGGTGAAGATATTGGTTTATCTTTATTATTGATACAAACCTTAATTATATTCTGCAAAACATGTGCTTTAATAACAGAATTGTGATTGGCTGAGGTTGAATACAGGTCAACTACCATCTCAATGGTTCTTTCAGAAAACGGAACGAAATTCATGGTTACCCAATCCACCTGAAAGGTAAAATAACAGTCAAAACATTTCAGGACAGGCTGTAACAAGAGTCAAAGCATTGGAATAACATCACTTGCTTTGTTGTGTTACCATAAATAGTAGTTGTGGGTTCTAATCTCAATTGGCTTCTGAAAATCTTGGATCAGTCATATTTCGCCAATATTCCAGTCCACCAGCTTTAAATAGGTACTAATAACTCAAGGAACAGCCCCACGGTTTTTTAGTTATTATTCATGACTTTGCTTAAACACTTCAAGATTTGTTTGTGAAGCACAATAGATATTACAGTTTTCAACTGATTTTAATGAACCAAGATCTTATCAATCTAAAGGATCATACCATGTTTCATCAAAATCAGATGAAAACTGTAATCTCTAGAGTGCTCACAAACAAATTTTGATGCGTTTTTACTTAATCAAGGGCAATAACTAAAAAATTATTCATCGAAAATACGTGAAATTGGAACTTAACTGAGATCTTATCAATCTAAAGGAGCACACCAAGTTTCATTAAAATCAGATGAAAACTCTAGTCTCTACAGTGCTCACAAGAAATGATGACGGACGGACCGACGGACAGGGGTGACACCGATATATAATACCACATATTCATGTAGGCATATAAAAATGAGCCACGACAGCCAGACAATCTACATACCTGAGGACCTTTAACTGTACCAAATACTTTGGTTTCCAGGTGACCATATTTTGGAGCCTGGACACCAAATTTACTGTATGTTAATAATTGATCAAATATATGAGGATACATCAAATTCATAGATTCTTCACCTTCTCTCAGGGCCTGGAATGATAGAAATAACAATGTTACATGGGTCAGAATTCCACCAAATGACAAAAAATATCACACAATATTTATATGTCAAGCGCAAAGATTCTTTATCTTCTCTGGAAAGTCTGGAATGATAGAAAATATCTAATAATCAAGACCAATAACTCTGGTGATTAATCAAATCAAATTCATATATTTTTAACATTCTTCGAAAGCCTTGAGCAATAGAAAATATTTAAATGTCTAAGACATACTTATTCAGAATTTAAAGCTTTCTTTTGCATGATTCAAGGGAAATAACTCTATTTAAAGTCAATCTGAATTGAAAGTTATAAGCATGTTTCTCATTTGTTATATTTTGTTCACTTGATAACGACTAGTGGAATCTTGTCGAAACGTCGTGTTGTTAAAAATAAAGTGATTGTAATTCCATAAAAGACTCTTGCTATATTCGTGTCGATCACTAAATGCCTATCAAACAGTATATAAGCATGAAGTTGAGTTCAAAAACTTAGATATTATATGTTCATTCTTAAATGTAGTATTCCTTTAATACATTAACCAAATGAAATCGGAGGTTCCATTTTCTGTCAGGAGATCAACAAAACATATTTCAACAAACCTGAATAAGGACTTCCATGGCCTGTAGAGTAGCATCTTGAAGGGGTGTGATAGTAACTTCAGGAAATGTAGGTATAATAAAGGGGGAGGCATCACCATGAACTGGTACAGACAATGAACTAAACAACACATTAGATAATTTTGTCAGATCTGCTGCCACAAAGCGTGGCTTAATGTGTTGAAATAACGATGGAAAAGTTTGAATGAGGGCAGTTAAAAAGTTCTGAGAAGGGACATAGACTTTGTTCGAATCGTTTGGAGGCTTTGTAGCATTTGTTCCTATATTCAAAAACACTTTCCAAGCCATAGACCATAATGCAATATCCACATCTGAGACTTCCTGTTTTGGTGCAGGTTTTGTTGTCATTAATTTGACTGCTTCTCCAGTTCTGTTGATCTCTTCACCAGATGGTGCTTCCAGGAAAATTTTAGGATCGTCCGATTTTGATTCTCGATTGATCTGTAAAATTTCTTGAAAACTTTTCAAAGCTGCAAGAGAGACTTCGGCACTGAGGCATAATGCTGAGTTTTCTATATGTTCTAATAGGAGTGACCAAGCTCTAGGAAAGTCACCTGAAATTGAAAGTCAAATTATTGCGTTAAATAATCAGGCACTATGTAGTGTCTAGATTCGAATAAATGTAACGCCTAAACAGAATGTGCGCTTCAACATGCTTATATTTCACAAGGTCACATGACTTCATTCGCTTTGATAGTCAGCAGGCTTACCAAGTTTTCATTTGTAATAAATTTATAGTTTTAATCAATTATGCCTCTTTATGGCCATCAAAACACAACACACTATGTGATCAAATTCTTCAAATGGCCTTTGCAATAATGACATCATGCAACATTCAGTTTTATAGGAATCACAAGAACTACAGACATCTGCCAATAATATAAATGATAAAAATACGGAAACCTCACCTATTTGCTGTAGTATTTTGCGTTTAGAATTAAAGGTACGAGCTACACCAGCAAGGGAGAGAACTCTAGTTTCTGCCCATTGTTTCTCGGCAGTGTCACGAGAATGATGTATCAGAATGTTACCAGTAGTTTGTTCATCTTTAGTGGAGGAGGCACTGCTAGATAATGATTGAACATTCTCCAGTAGGGGGAACAGGACCTGCAAAAATATTGCCAAAATGATTCTCCCAACAAAAGCTGCAAAGTTTTCCTTAATCAATACATTTGCCACATCATGACTCCACCAATTATAGAAGAACCATGCAAGTTCACAAACGGACAGCGCTGTTGGTCTTTGGGAGCAATAAGAAGAGTAAAGATTTCTTTCAAATCCCCAAATAATTGGCATGCAATAAATTAATATTTTTTTTTTCATGTTATTCTAACCAAAGATATCTGAAAGCAGACTTACCTGCCAAAGTACTTTTGACCATGTTGATTTTTGAAGCAGACTACCATGAGCTGAGATGGTAGAGAAAAGCGTCTGTCCAGCACTTTTTCTCACAGCTGGACGAGAATCTACACAGAGTTCTCCCAATTTGGAAAACAAACACATCCATAATGCATCAAATGGTTTGAGATCACTTTTACTTCCGTCATTTTCAGCTTGAGATTTCTCTAATTCCTCTGAAAGTTTTTGTCGATTTTGGTAGAAGAAATCAGAGATGTTCCACTAGAAAAGAATGGCATAAAAAATTCATATCAGAGTTTTCTCCCTTGAAAATCTTTCTTAAGTAGATTCATTGCATTAAATTATCTAGCTTTTTCAAAGGTTAGCTGAATCCCTTATGATGATCCACTCCAGCACGATGACTTTCTCTCTTCAATAAAGACATTATATAACCATCCAGTAATAAGACCAATGATACATAGGATGGGCGCTCATTGGTTGAGTTCTGTTCAATCAAAAACTTATGCCGTCAAAGTAAAAAACAGAGTTTAGAATGCATTCCAAGTGTGCTGAAAAAATGTAAAATTCAATATGGCAGACTAAGGAGCATAGAGTATATTTTGCATGTGACATATTCTAATCCATTTTCTTTTGACTCCAGAAATGGAACAGACCGATCCTGTTTACTCCAGATGGATGATTTTTTAAACTAAAAACTTTCATATTCAAGCGACATTTTGTCCAAACCAAGTCAGTACTGAAAGAATAAACAAATGTCTGAAACTTACCAACAATCCGATTGCCGTTAAACTGACATTCAATTCTTTATTCTGTAGACCAAATCGTCCAGCTACCTCCACACAGACTTGTTGATATATGCTTGGAATTATGGGAAGAAAGTCAGTAACTACCACTTGTAGTGACTGGAAGGCTGTTTGCACCAATTTTTCTCTGAAAAAAAAACAGAAAAGATGAATTGGAGCTTACAGATGAACAATTCTCAGAGACAATAGAATAGCTCAGTTGGATGATTGTCGTCTGCTAAAATCAAAACACTCTTCTTACAAAAATTGATACAAGTTGAAGGATGTTGTGATTAACAGACAAGATGTATACAGTTGTGGTCTGTACACTTTTATGATGTGTTATCTCCCTTTAATTGTATATATTTGATTTTCTACACTTTTCTTGATTTGTACAGAAGCAAACATTTTACACTGTATAATAAAAGAAATCTATAACCTTTAATAACTTTGATGCCATAGACTGTTTTTGTTAAATTTCATTAAGCCACAAAACCAAATGAAACTTAAGTTCTCATAATATTTGCTTTACAACTCCATAGAGCTTAATTTCATCCGTCCATTCCCTTTTCAGAATTTGATCTTCAGTTTTAAGAAATACCAAACCCGAGCTCGTAGCCAAGAATTTCCAGGGGCTAGATCGATGCAGTAAGCAATCATATCCAACATTAGCAGTTACAAATCAAACAGAACGTTGACATTAACTGTGCTTTTTCAGGGGTCCTGTTCTTCAAAAAGTCTTAAGATTACAAATTGTCGTAAGTGTGGAATTATTCATTGCAAAATCCTCAACTTACGACAAAATTCATTACGATTTTTTTGAGAAACAAGCCCAAGCCTACAGGTGTGAAGCCAACAGATGGTTTAGAAGTGCAAAGTGTGTTTTTACATTCTCTTATGCAATTATTAATGATATATCATTTTATCATTTGGTCCTATATAATCATGTGGAATATACATTTTTCTAAATTAACTATATGCACAGTTAAATCCATATCTAATCTAGACAACCTTTTTTCCCTCCAAATTGAAACACGACACGCAGTATAGATATACATGTTACATGGAATGTGGTCATTAACAAAAATTTCTGTAGAGAAAAGCGGGAAGCGGTACGAGTGTCGTATTTCACAAGGTAATTACACTCATAACAGACAATAATATCCTGTTGATGACATATTCAAATAACTAGCAGATTTTCACGCAATGTCTTTTTTAAACTTCCGACATATTCATTGATAGGTTTGTTTGGAATCTATTTTCTAAATTTCATTTCGACCTTAACAAATATGCAACTGCATCACATTTCTGAATTTCATTTCTACTTTCGGTATGCTGTAGTTCACAAGAGTACAAATTCTATTCTAAATTTCACTTCTTATACAATATTTCATAATATCAATTCCACTTCTGTGTGCTGTTGTTCACAAGAGCTCTAAATTCAAATTCTGTTTACAAGAGTTCTTAATTTAAATTCATTTCTAAATTTTATTTCAAACTATCATTTGCAACTTCAAACAATATTTATAAATTTCATTCCCATTTGTTCACAAGACATGCAAATTCAAAACTTTCATGAAGTTCAACAGCACATATGAAACTTAACAGAAGATAGCAATAGATACTGCCTGTTCAAATTGTTCTATACTAAATAATGATTATGATACATGAACAATAATACAAGTTCATATATATAAGTTCACTAAAATCTGGATACAACCAACTGGTTAGAAGAAAACTTCTAATCAAAACTTGTAACTGTTCACTTGTGGTATTTCAGAAAATGTAAAAAAAAACTAATGTGACCAACAGTCAACTACTAATTTTACCTAATAAAAAGTGTTCACCAAAATCTTCATATAATTGGCTATAAGAAAACTGCTAATCAAAACTAATAACTGTTCACTTGATTTCAGAAAATGTAAAGACCAATACACTAAAACTGAACACAAGTAAACTACTAACCTAACTATATGATCAAAAGTGTTCACTAAGGTTGGCTTGTAGAGAACTGAAAATGAATCATAATCAACTACTAACTTAAAACTAATAATAAGTGTTCACTTGAGTTATTTTAGAAAATGAACCACCAACAAACTGGATTTGAGTAAAACTTTAATTACAAATTCATATAAGTGTTCAGTGTCCACTAAGGTTTGTCAAGAAGAAACTGAGTTGAATATTTGTGAACTTTCAACAAAACTTTTAAAAGTGTTCACCAATGTTGAGAGTGTTCACTGAGAGTGTTCACTGGTATTGGTAAAAAGTTTAGAAGTATTGAATTTGTATTTGGCACCACACATAAAAATGCACCATTTTAATTTCAGTCAGATGTCATTAGTTTTTGCCATTAAATTTATAACTGAGCATTCTATGATAACACTATTGCAAGATAATATCTATAGCTTTTTTGATAGTGACATCACAAAATGTGTAGTTTTTGTTGAATTTCAAGAATGAACAGCATGAAATTGGGATGGTGTGACAGGTAGTGCTGTCACGATATATCGTTGTATCAATGTATCGTGATACAACATTCCACGATACGCATATCGTATTGCAAGGTCGTGTAATGATACTTGACGATACCTCTCATTTCATAAAAAGGGAGCATTTATTTACAAGTCAGCGTATGAAATCACAATTTTTTTCTAACTGACTTGATTGAAATTGTTGGGAAATATTTTAAGACATGGATATGGACCACTACTATCAACTAAATTACCAAATTTAAAAGTTTTAAAGCTTTGAATAAATAAATATTGAAACTTTGAATATGAAGTGTTGATTTTTGCCTCTTTATCCCATATTGCGATACGTATTGTATTGTGACCTTTGTATCGCAATACTTATCGTATCGTGACATGGTTGGCAATACCCAGCACTAGTGACAGGTGAGTTGTCAAAAGAGGAAACTACCACATGCCTCGCCAATCTAGGCAAAATTGTATCAAAAATCTTATAAGTCGAAGATATTGTTTATTTAATCTGCATACACACAAAATTTCATAAAATTCTGACATAAACTCACCTGCATCACGTTCAAAAACAAATTTTGACACATTGAAATGATGAAAACCATTCATTGAAAGATCTTCAAATTCACACTTTTTCATGATCTCATCCTAACAACTGATCAGAGACCAAATTTCATCAAAATTAGATGAAAAATGTAGTCTTTGAGGTGTTCACAGGCCAATTGGGACAGACAGACAAACGGACAACGATAAAGTGAACTGTTCATGTTATGTTTTATATTGTCCTTGAATATGTATGTGCAAAATGAACTTTACTCGACGACATATTAAATGCTTTGAGTTTGTTTAGACAAAATCCAAAATGGCCTCCATTGTTTTTGACATTTAAAGAATTACGAAATCAGACGTCAGAACGGTTGAAAATATCACAGAGTAATATTACTACTAGGGTATCAAATAATCACAAGGATTAGTTGTGGAATTAGGAAAGGCTTTGTACAGGATTAGTAAGAGATTTCAGTAACCACTGTCTGTTTTTTCTCAAGAGACGTTGCTTATGTGTGATATAACATAGTTATATGGCTTCCTGTTTACTTTAAAGGAAATGTTCCACCTAGTCAATTTTTTTTTGTTTTCCTTTAGCAGACAAGGTCATACAGAAATAATACATGAAAATGAACCTTGTGACATTTAATGGCACATTCACCATCCGTTCAACAATAATTCCATAGTTTCAGAAACATATCTTTTAGCTAAGCTGATAAGTAATAGCCTTCAAAGCGCAATGTCAAAATTTGATCTAATCCATGTTTCCTAAATTATCCGCATTTAAGAGTTTAAGTAATTTACAATTTGTATTTTGGTAAGACTACGGCTATATAATATAGAAAACACATATATAGAAATAGAAAGAGATTGTGCAAGTTTCGTGCAGATCTTCATCTTTTTTACTACACTTATGACAGAATTGATACCTGAATCAGCTGAATCCCAAGGTTAGCAAGCAATCATCAATCAGCCAAGTGTCAGAATTCAAAGCCTATCACCCCAGATCCCAAACAGATTTTAGAGTTACCTACCCCTGATTATCATTAACAGCACCAATGACTCCTAAAATGAGAGGCCAGCCATGTAACAATTGATCACCATTATTATGTAAGATCTGTAGAACACATTCAAGTTGTTTCTGTCGTATATCAGAATGGTTTGTTGTTGAGATTTCTTGTAGTGGTTGTAGAATAGTCTTCTGTAGTTTCTGGAAAAAATTGACATTGAAGAAGAAGATAGCTTGCCAGGCAAGGATATACACCCACTGGCACCTTTGATTTTAAACAAAAATATTTAACAGATTGAATTGTGCTTTCTAGAGTGTTTACGAGCTAATAATTGAATGCTTTTTCAAGAAGGGCAATAATTCATAGTAAATAGTTTTCGATAAATTGTTTATGCTGATTTTTAATAGGGTTCATCCTAAGGGGACTACAAACACTCACACCAAGCAACTTTTTCATGATGGTAAACTTACCAGATTTTCGTTGAGTGGGGTATCAAATTTATAACCTAATGCTGCCTTTACTAATGATGTCACTGCTTCAGCTCCCCAACTTCTCATTCCAGGATAAGGATGCTGGCATACCTGAAATTAGAAAATAAAGTTATTATTATAATCATGATTAATTAACAATTTGAACCCTTCATAGACAATTTAAATAAGAACAGGGTCATTGTAACAAAGAAGAAACAGCAATAATTCACTAGGATAACAACTAAGGTTTCTTAAGAAACAAAAGCAATTTGGGTGGATAAGAACCTTTTCTACCAGCTGAACTTTGGCTATTGGTTTTGATTATCCATACTCATAAAAAACAGTAAAAACTGTCCATAGAACACCCTTTTCCAAACCACAAAATTTCATAGCTTGACAAGAGATTACATTTTACTTTTCTTAACCGGTTTGGGCTATTATTGGGCTATTGAGATCATTAAAGATGGTTTATAATATGTTATAGACTGCTTATAATTTAATGATTTCTATGATGTAATTAGACCAATATTTCATATAATTATTGTGTAAGTCAATAAACTTTGCACTTGAGCAAAGTACACTAGTATAGATATCTTAATGTGACAGGCCTCCATTACTGTATACGAAAAGCAAATCCGATTTCAGTTTTCTCTAAACAAAATGGGATCAACACATTAGATTCAAAGAAGTGATTTCAATCTGAACAATTGCTTGATTCAATAACTTTGTGTCGATTTGGGTAATCAAATTTAGGGTCAGACACGCTAATATTCCTAGGTCAATATTTGTCGAAGATTGAACCAAGCAAAATAATATTACGTTAACTTTGGACAATTGCTTCGAAGTAGTTACCTTCAATGGCCGTAATAACCTAATAAATTTGGCGGGAATGTGGTCAGATGTGGTAGGAAATGGTTTGTAGCTGAATACACTGATTGCTTTCAGACTGGACAACATTAGTCATGTCTAACGGATAGTCTTGACTTTCCAGTTGTATACTTTGACTTTCCAGTCCTTCATCTACATTAACTAGATAAAGTAGTTGAGCCAACCATTAACAAATTTTAGCACCCCCTGAAGCCTTGGGCTAGCCATTGGGCCAATGATCTCAGAGACATCATACTGTTAACTGGTTATCATATTTAATTCAAAATAATAGACCTTCTCTTATTGGCTAAGTCTAATTTAAATTTCATGTTCATTATTCTAAGGAATATATGCATTTATCCAATCACACCTGAAGAAAACATTCTCTTTGTCGCCAAGTCTGAGAATTTCTATTTCGTGTTCAATCTAAGAAGTAGTTGGCCTATTCCTTTAAGGACGCTGATCAAAAAGATTTATATAAATACAGACTTCAATTAATTAGTCAAAGAATTAAAGTAGATGAACACACAATGACACCAAAAACCAGAGAATTGGAACCACCAGACCAAATCTTTCTGCTAGAGCTCAGACATCTTTAATCACAGACTTGTAACGTTCTAATTTAAATGTTTTGATTAAAAAAGAATAAAGAACACCCAGACCTAATCTTCCTGCTTTAAGCCACGAAAACAAAAATCAGAATAAAAAATATGACATGATCAAAGATTCAATTAAAACTCAAAACCAATATCCATTAGAAATACTAGCTCAGTCGGTAGTGAGTTGGAATGCTGTCTGCTATTCAGCGATTAGGTTTTGTTGATTTCCAATCTTCCTCAAGGTAAGACAAATTCTGATGCCATGGCCAGTGCTTTTGCGAGTCGTCCCAGTGTCGGCCTTCACCGCTTATCATCTAAAAGTTTTGATTGTCTGCTACTTTGTAACTGTGGTTTGATGGTCAAAGGTGCTAAAAATGACCATCTTACCTCAAATGACAAAGTCCTAAAACGTCATGTGTATTACGTTTAGGCAATAGGGGGTGAAGAAAGCCGACACTGGGCCCACTCTTGATAGCATTGGTCTTGGCATCACAATTTTTCTTATCTTGAGGGGTATTCGAACCTTCAGCATCTAATCCTAGCAGACGGCAATAGGTTATTGGTACTTTCACCAACAAAAATTTAAATAATAGTGAAAGTGGTTAAAAATTGATAAATGAAACCGACGAACATTATAATGTAATGAACGTGCAGAAGTTCAAAAAGTTTTCCGCAAAAATTTTCAAAAGGTTTCATAGAAGTAGGTATCTTTAAATGACCATATCTCACAACAGACATTTTATTGCGTAAACGAAGGAGAAAAAGGGAGATAAAAACGTAAGAAGAAAATAATCCCAGAAGATTAGTCAAACTATAAAATGGCTATCATTGCGACAGTGTTGATTACTACCTAGATTACAATTAATCAACAAGGCCATTTTCCACGTAATCTTTGTAGTCTTGTACTACCAGACATGATATTGAATAGAAAGTTAAAGTACATAATTCTTGTAGTCCTTTACACCTAGACATGGTATTAGTTATCAAATTCTAGCTTCATAATCTTTCATATGCTTGTACAACCAGGTGTATAAATCAAACTGTAACGTTTGTAGTCTTTTACATCAAGTCATCATCTATCGAAATCAAACTACATAATCTTTTTATTTTTACATTTGGCTAGTCATTGTTCGAGACTACCGGTATATAATAACTTGGTCATGATATATGGCCATATTGCCCGCTAAATGGATAAAGGAAGACAACTATTGTTCATAGATTGATTTTGATTGACTGATTTTAACAATGTGTAGACAACTCTTCCTGAAGAAATATTTTGATTGGCTGAACTTTACTTAATTCAAAATGGAGATCTCTGTAAAGTATACAGATTACGCTAGTCTAGTTCCGAAGTTGATACAAGTGAATCTTTAGTCTTTAACATCCAGAAATGAAATTAAAAGTAATCTTCAACATCTAGACATGATATTAGCTATCAAAATTAAACCTCTAAAAAATATTTTGAAAAATATGAGCGTATCATCTGGACCAAGGCAGGGATTGAATCTGTTGCCTTCCACTAAGAGAACAACTCAGTCTCAATGAGTCACTGCAGTTCCCTTTGCATCCTGTCAAGCTTTACACAAATGGTTTTTTTTCATCATTGAAAATGACCTCGATATCACAGTAATTTATAGATTTCTTCCCATTAATCTCCATGGGAAGAGCTCTTAAGAACAATTATCCAGACTTAAACCACAGCAAAATGACAGTGATCCCCCTTCTTCAAATTCAACAAAAACATGTTTCCACTATGAGTAAATTGATTTTATCATTATATTATCAGTATAGTTGCTCTTCAATTAGTTAATTCCGTAATAAAGAGTTTTTATACCTTAGAAAGAGTTTTTATGCCATAGAAAGAGCTTCTTGTGTTAGGAAAACAAGTTGTAAGTAGATAATGTTAACAAAGAAGAGAGTGCAACAACAGCAATCTGACAAATCAAAACAAAAAATAGCCATAATGTAACGTGGAGAAAACTGAGAAAGAAAAATCTTCTTTATTTTACAACTATAACAAGTTACTAATAGGTTTACATGGGGATACTTTCTTTCAACTGGTCTTTGACCATACCTCTTGACATTGATCATTCCTAAATTATCTGTACCCATTTTTACTTCTGGGTTGACTGGAATTAGGGATGAAAATTATATAGGAGAATCAAACTATCACACTCTGACTGAGATTAGAATCAACAACTACCATATTCTTTATGTAACAAAGCAAATGACATAATGTAAAGATATATACATAAGATTAAAGTGCACGAAAACATTGTTGAAATAAAACCAACTCATCAGAACACATTGGGTGAGGTCAAATTCCGTGTAAGTGTTAACACTGGTGTTAATACAGAATTTGGACTGGGTCAAATACAAATATTTCCTTATTTGATTGATATTGAAACACTTAATTAGGTAAAAGATATACTGGTTTCGCCTGTTCACTCCCAAAAAGTACTATATTAACATGAAAAATGAGTTCAAATGTTGTGTTAAATTCATGTTAACACTAACACGGAACGCTAACATGAGATTTGACCTTACCCATTGTCAGATCATGTATGGCAAGAGTAATAACCGACAGAACTGGAGAACTGACATTCACTTCTGTATTTTAAACAGAAAAATATGGAAAAATGTTAGGAAAACTTTTATAGCATTAGTTTTCAAAAGGAACGTTCAATATATGACATGTAGCCATAAAATACCCTTCACAGAGAAAATTCAAAAGGAATGAAAAATATGATAGATTACCTCCCCTGATAATGAAAATCAACAAACAATACAACAAAACAAGTTGAACTAGTTTACACCATTAATAAAAAAAATCTATACAAATGTGCAGTGCATTTGAAAAAGCAAACAGATCCTACTTTCAATTTCATCTATTTGAACACATAAATCATTATTTAGAAAAATAAAATGTTTTTCAGAAAAGACCATAAATAAAAGAAGAAATGAAATTTATAATGATAAACGACGTCTACAGACATCCATTTTCTTTGACGTCTGGGACAAATTGCAAGGAGTTTTATATCTTTGATAATAAAGGATTGAAATTTTAGTCTATTTAAACGAATCATTTTCCGGCGTTTCACGATGTTTTCTGATCTCGATAAAATAATTTGCAGACGCAGAATAATGAATGAGCATTTCAATTTTACGATTTTATCGTCATGAATAATGAGGCATTTTCGACATTACCTAACTTTTGTGAATCAAAGTTGTTATAGTTTGTAAGCATTTGTTAGTACCAAATATGTTTAAAGTTCCATTTTATTTTCAATGGTTCCAATCATACAACTTTTTGCCAAATAACGTACCAATGACAGCTTCCCACATTGCCGTTCTGATCAAAAATATTTAAAAGGGCTTGATTGTAAACAAACCCTAATCAATGTACTTATAAAGATATAACCATAATACCATATTACTGTTATCATTATTCTTAAAGGAATACTACATCTTAGAATGATCAAAAAAGCAAAATCTCAAACTTGATGAATTAGAGTTTATATATCCATTAGACAACTTATTTGGTTTTATAACTATACTGTATAATCTGATAAATCCAGAAAACTACCTTATATATTACAATGGTTAAAAATATCAAGTATTTTATTAAGCGTTTTTCAAAAATAACCTGTAATTTACGGAAAATTACTTAGTTTTATGGTTTATTGGATTCTGTTTGTATACTGTAAACACCTTTGATGAATATATTCTCTTATTGTATAAGTTTGAGAAATTTTGGTTCATTTAAGAGCTGGTATGGCTCTAAGTGTAAAGTGTAAATTTTAGAATGTGAGTTTTTTAGTATCCATACCCCGACTTTCAACAAGACATGCTGATAAAACAAAATGTATGGAACGCCATTAACGCAAAAGATCAGTTCACAGATTCTGAATTAGTTTGCGAATTTGTCCAGCAGTTTAAAGATTCTAATCTAAATTCGACGAAACTAGAACCAACTTGCGAATTAATACCAACTCGCAAATTTACGCTGTTTCGTGGAAAATCTAGCTATACCGGCAACTTAAACCAGTTGCCGCGAATTAATACCAACTCGCAAATTTACGCCGTATCGTGAAAAATCTAGCTATACCGGCAACTTAAACCAGTTGCCGAGATTTAATACCAACTTGTAAATTTGCCGTATCGTGAAAGTTACGCCGTCATCTTACACCAGGTGGCGCGCGATGTGTCAAAGTTCATAGAGCTATAAATAGAATAATATTGCCAATTCCCAAAACACTTTCTGTCTTGTGCCGTTTTCTAAATATAAACAGATGGTTTTAATAAAAATCAATAAATAAGAAATTTCCGGCATCCCTGAAACCCAAAAACTTCAATTATGTCCAAAAAATTCAAATCAAAAATTTTATTTGAAAAAGTCGATTTTTTCCGTTTTTCAAATTTTCCTGACCAAAATGATAAAAAATTCAGCCATTTTTGGCCAAGTTTGACCGATTTTACCATTTTTTCAAACGCCGATTGCCGGCAAACCATAAATAGGAGAATGTTGTCCTTTTGCAGGTAGATAAAGCACGTCGTTCCGCAATTTTCAACACAAACCAGAAGGTTCTATCTTATGCAGTTCCATAGTAACAGGCGCTCAAAGTTTGGCTTTTTTCCCCCAAAATGACCAAAATTTGCCGAGTTTTTTGCCTCTAGTTTTGGCCCAAAATTCACGAAACAAGTTTTAATCGAATTTCGGGCATCCCTGAAACCCAAAAACTTCAATTATGTCCCAAAAATTCAAATCAAAAATTTTATTTGAAAAAGTCGATTTTTTCCGATTTTGAAATTTTTCTGACCAAAATGATAAAAATTCAGCGATTTTTGGCCAAGTTTGGCCGAAATTACCATTTTTTCAAAAGCCGATTGCCGGCAAACCATACATAGGAGAATGTTGTCCTTTTGCAGGTAGATAAAGCACGTCGTTCCGCAATTTTCAACACAAACCAGAAGGTTCTATCTTATGCAGTTCCATAGTAACAGGCGCTCAAAGTTTGGCTTTTTTCCCCCAAAATGACCAAAATTTGCCGAGTTTTTTGCCTCTAGTTTTGGCCCAAAATTCACGAAACAAGTTTTAATCGAATTTCGGGCATCCCTGAAACCCAAAAACTTCAATTATGTCCCAAAAATTCAAATCAAAAATTTTATTTGAAAAAGTCGATTTTTTCCGATTTTGAAATTTTCCTGACCAAAATGATAAAAATTCAGCGATTTTTGGCCAAGTTTGGCCGAAATTACCATTTTTTCAAACGCCGATTGCCGGCGAACCATACATAGGAGAATGTTGTCCTTTTGCAGGTAGATAAAGCACGTCGTTCCGCAATTTTCAACACAAACCAGAAGGTTCTATCTTATGCAGTTCCATAGTAACAGGCGCTCAAAGTTTGGCTTTTTTTTTTGGGACATAATTGAAGTTTTTGGGTTTCAGGGATGCCCGAAATTCGATTAAAACTTGTTTCGTGAATTTTGGGCCAAAACTAGAGGCAAAAAACTCGGCAAATTTTGGTCATTTTGGGGGAAAAAAGCCAAACTTTGAGCGCCTGTTACTATGGAACTGCATAAGATAGAACCTTCTGGTTTGTGTTGAAAATTGCGGAACGACGTGCTTTATCTACCTGCAAAAGGACAACATTCTCCTATTTATGGTTTGCCGGCAATCGGCGTTTGAAAAAATGGTAAAATCGGTCAAACTTGGCCAAAAATGGCTGAATTTTTATCATTTTGGTCAGGAAAATTTGAAAAACGGAAAAAATCGACTTTTTCAAATAAAATTTTTGATTTGAATTTTTTGGACATATATGAAGTTTTTGGGTTTCAGGGATGCCGGAAATTTCTTATTTATTGATTTTTATTAAAACCATCTGTTTATATTTAGAAAACGGCACAAGACAGAAAGTGTTTTGGGAATTGGCAATATTATTCTATTTATAGCTCTATGAACTTTGACACATCGCGCGCCACCTGGTGTAAGATGACGGCGTAACTTTCACGATACGGCAAATTTACAAGTTGGTATTAAATCTCGGCAACTGGTTTAAGTTGCCGGTATAGCTAGATTTTTCACGATACGGCGTAAATTTGCGAGTTGGTATTAATTCGCGGCAACTGGTTTAAGTTGCCGGTATAGCTAGATTTTCCACGAAACAGCGTAAATTTGCGAGTTGGTATTAATTCGCAAGTTGGTTCTAGTTTCGTCGAATTTAGATTAGAATCTTTAAACTGCTGGACAAATTCGCAAACTAATTCAGAATCTGTGAACTGATCTTTTGCGTTAATGGCGTTCCATAAAAATGTTCTGATCAAAACTATTTTAATTGTAAGGAATTTTAAACTTGAAATATTCCAGGAAAGAATGTGAGATTTTTAATTAAATACCTCGTTAGCACAACAGGGGGCAATAATTTAATTAATTTTAACTTAACTTTCAAATTAAGTGGCAAAAACTTTGATAATGGAACTGAAATTAGATTTAGTGCTAAAAGTTACATAAATATTAAAATTATGAATTTGCACTCAATTGAACTCAAAGTCTTCATTAGCGGGATCAGATACATCTTCTCAATGTCAAGGTATTACACACTGCATCCTTGACATAACTCAAAGTCTTCATTAGTGGGATCAGATACATCTTCTCAATGTCAAGGTATTACACACTGCATCCTTGACATAACTCAAAGTCTTTATTTGCGGGATCAGATACATCTTCTCAATGTCAAGGTATTACACACTGCATCCTTGACATAACTCAAAGTCTTCATTAGCGGGATCAGATACATCTTCTCAGTGTCAAGGTATTTCACACTGCATCCTTGACATAACTCAAAGTCTTCATTAGCGGGATCAGATACATCTTCTCAATGTCAAGGTATTACACACTGCATCCTTGACATAACTCAAAGTCTTCATTAGCGGGATCAGATACATCTTCTCAATGTCGAGGTATTACACACTGCATCCTTGACATAACTCAAAGTCTTCATTAGCGGGATCAGATACATCTTCTCAGTGTCAAGATATTACACACTGCATCCTTGACATAACTCAAAGTCTTCATTAGCGGGATCAGATACATCTTCTCAATGTCAAGATATTACACACTGCATCCTTGACATAACTCAAAGTCTTCATTAGCGGGATCAGATACATCTTCTCAATGTCAAGGTATTACACACTGCATCCTTGACATAACTCAAAGTCTTCATTAGCGGGATCAGATACATCTTCTCAATGTCAAGGTATTACACACTGCATCCTTGACATTGTATTTCCTGGCCAACAAGGTTGGAAAAAGTACCAGTTATTTATCGTAACTAAGTTTTTTAGCTCGATAACAAAATACACGACAACCTAAATAAGGTTAAGTCCAATATTAAGTGCCTTAATATTCTGAATAAATACGTTAAAAAGAACATGAAAATGACAAATAAGAAGATTATTACGAGACTGGGTGTCCAAAACACAATAAATTGCACTGCAAAAAAAAAAGTGAAAAGTTGATAAAACAACATACATGAATACAATTCTGTCAAATTTCCACCTCAACTGTCAAATTTAACGCTGAAAATTGGCACCATTTAATTCTAAATTTCGTCCACAGAATTTTCTGTTTCATTTCACAATATAAATAAACTTAATTTGCTCTGTAATCTAAAACCCATTTAAATTTAATTTTGGTTGCTAAGCAAATTGAGATCTGACACAAACCATGAAACAATTTCACGAATTTTCTGTCAAGTCCAAAATTAAAATTGGTATTTCAGACAAATAATTTGATAGTTTCTGACCAATTTAAGATATTTGTACACTTTTCTTGACAACACATCGACTTAGTAAAATGTCATTATAAATTGTCTGTCGGCGAAATTAGAGTTTCTGGACAAAGCAGAACTTCAGTTTAAAAGCCATACACCAAATAAATATAAACATTACTTATTTTCTAAAATGGATGCTAAGTTAAAGGGGCACCATGACCTTTCCAAGACAAATCGTACATGATTATTTTATCTATCAGAAATGATTAGTATCAATAACTAAAGAAAGAAACGTTAAATAGTTTACAAGGATAACAACTTGGTCCTTGGTCAAACCTCTTGGCATTGGATCTTTCCCTGATTATCTACCCTTTTATTATAAAGCTGGGTTGACTGGAATTATGAGTTAAGATGACTTTTTAAAGGTAATCAGACTTTTACACTTGATGACATCCAAACTGGAGGAGGGACGGAGGGGGCCTATTATTGATATCTGTCAGTTGAAAAAGTGCCAGCGGTAAAGTTGAGCCGACCGACTGCAGGCATAAACATTATTAAAAAAATCCAAAAATATAGCTTCAAAAAGCCTTCCTGCAGTGTGTCAAATAGCTTAAACCACAAAGCCTACGCGGGTCGCTCGCAATGTCATTTTATTCTATCGGTTCATCTTTACCATTGCACCCCCAATGTAAAAAACCTGGCCACTGAAGAATTGCCCCACTTTTAAAGTGAAAATATACCGGTATATATAAATATCTAGTTCGAGTTATATTTGAAGAGATTTTCATGCAGTACCAGTACCTTTGAAGACTATTTAAATATAATCAACTCCTCAAAAATTCTGACTGTTACCCACAAAATATCATTTTCTATGTCAACTCTCAAA
Source organism: Lottia scabra (assembly GCA_029955415.1). Lineage (NCBI taxonomy): Eukaryota > Metazoa > Mollusca > Gastropoda > Lottiidae > Lottia > Lottia scabra. The sequence continues at coordinate 2,084,649 of JARJEI010000021.1, read as the reverse complement.
AAAGAGTTTTTCAACACTAGAAACATTGTACTAAAGTGGACATTGGAAAATCCACATAAGAGTACAAAACATGATTATAGGTTAAATAGCTTTTCAATGGCCATTTTCTGGGAAAATCTCATTCCTAGTTTTAACGGCACCATCAATGGTCTCCTCAGGCCGCCATTTTAAGCCTTATAATCATACTAATGACAATAGTCTGTCTTCATAAAGACATTAACTTTTTAAAAACAACATTAACCACTGTATTCTGACATTTGACAAAATTACTTTAATCAAAAATGACCAACTCAAAGGCTGTAAATATAAAATTTTAATGTGTCTGTAATTGTCCTTATTTGGACTTGTGGGTTTTCTAAATTACGAATTTTCTATGGCTGCGTCTGTAGAGTTTAACAAGCAATATTTCTGTACTGACAGAATGAAGTGTTGAGAAATAATGTAATGAGTAATTTAACGACATTTTATCATAGGAATTGTTTGATTTAAATGTCTGGTGCCAGGGGGTGGATTTGTCAAAAATTTTAGGTGGGCCGAATCAGGATGGTTGAAAAGTCCAAGTATGTCGCAAAACTCTACAAACGCATCATGTTCCGACAGAAAGTAACTCTTGCTATAGAAACAAATGGAAAAATATCCTGTGTTGGGCTTGACTCCTTTTGGAGTATGTGGCATGTTTTTTGTAGGGTTAAGCCCAACAGAATTTTAAGTTTAAGTAAATGTTATTGTTAAGTTTTAGTTTTAGGATTAATATGTATTTATATTTTTTAATCTTTATTAAAAGATCTTTACACCAACTGTTTTTATCCTTGTTTAGGGGTGTTGGATGGGGACGCAAATGAATATTAATGAAAGTAATATGTTTTGCGTCCCAGCCAATCAGTATACAGTATTTTATTTTCTGTGAACCCCAGTGTTCTAATTACACCCGCCATTGTTGCAACGTGCTTTTTTGTTAACTGTTACTGAAAACCCTCCACCTCCCCTACATACCACCTTCATTTTTTCTTGTGTATCTAGTCGTAAGTTTTTGTACATATTGTTAGCTTTGTGTTTAATGTTAGTTTTCTTTAAATTTTTAAGTATTTTTTATACGTTTTTGATAATTTTTTATACTTATTATTTTTGTTGGGCATGTTTTTTGTAGGATTAAGCCCAACGGAATTTTAAGTTTAAATAAATGTTATTGTTAAGTTTTAGTTTTAGGATTAATATGTATTTTATATTTTTTAATCTTTATTAAAAGATCTTTACACCAACTGTTTTTATCCTTGTTTAGGGGTGTTGGATGGGGACGCAAATGGAAAAACGGCATTAATTTGGTGCATTCTGAAAGATATTTCGAGATTGGAGTTTGCTGACAGGACTACTCTAATTTCTCTAATTTTCATTAGATTGATTTTAATTCTTCACAAAACCTTTCTTACCAATCAAATTATAGATGGCACCAAAATCCTTTCCTACCCTCACCCCCCTAAATCCACACCCTTGTCTGGAGCTCATTTACTGCAGCCCTGTGTTCTAGATTTAAAAAATTGGTGTATTATCAAAGCATAGGAATTATCTAAAAAAGGAGCCTTGTTTTGCTTGTCAGCTATTGTGAGCGTACAAGAGACCCTTATGGCTTCCATTTTCACTCTTCAGATTTCTCGTATGCCTGTCTGTTGCTTCTTGAATTTCAGAAAAATGTGAAGTCAAGATATTGACACCATTATGGTTCAAGCTTTCATGACAAGATGAAATGAAGTACATTTCTGAGCATTTTCGAGAGAGCAGGGGCCGCGGAGCAGGAGAACCAGGGGGAGGAGTTTTGGTGGTGGGGGTGAGAGTTGGAATTTGAAAATTTTCAATCGACGGCCCCCCCCACTTCCAGAAACGCTCCGCGGCCCCTGGAGAGCACTATAACATTAAGTAGAGATTTGGGTATGTAGATTTGACATCCTTTACCGAGTGTCAACAAACCAAAAACATTTTTCATAAACCAGAAAATAAAATATCAAATCAAAAATTATTTTCCACAAAAATCTCCACCAATTTCTCTCGATGTAATCAACCAAACCAACCAATCACAACATCCCTTACAAGGAAATAATTCATAAATACATATAAATGAAATGAACTATAATTTTCGCTTGACTGGACAAAGAGATGAAGAGATTTTGATGAAATAGACTATATTGTAATATTCATGGTTTATCAGATTAAATAGTAAGACTATGTGTAGGATAATGCATGGTTTCGAGGGATTAGTTGACATAATGCCCGCGGGTTCGGGAAAGCACGAGGGCCGAAGGCCCGAGGGCTTTCCCGAGCCCAAGGGCATTATGTCAACTAATCCCGATAGAAACCATGCATTATCCGACATAAAAACCGATTCCTAATTCAATAATTGGTAAATATGTTGAAAAATCAATCAATACATTTAACATCACATGGGAGGTAATCCATGTCGTGTGAAAAAAATGTTCCAGAATTTTCAGAAATATTTAGTTTTTAATATTAAATATCTAATTTTACATTAAAAAATTCTAAAATGTAGTATTAAAAGATAGAAATCCCTCGAAAATTAATTACGCTCTAAAAATCTAGTTTTTAAATTTTTAAAACCATTTTTAAAAAATAAGATGACCAGTAAAAAACATTACAAGAAATGTGAGGGTATATATTGTTGTATCAACCTTCAGTGCATCATAGGAAGCAAGAAACCTTACATTGATCACTGGGTAGTGACTTGAGTCTTGTCTGATCAGATTGCATTCTTTGTCACTGGGTAGTGACTAGTTACGATTAATCAGCTTGATTTTGAAACTTAAATATTAAGTTTGAAAGAAAAAAATCTTTAAGACAGAGTTGATTGCTCCAAATGCATTGGTGTAAGATTAAAGTATATTCTCTCGAATGTACTTTGGTAGAGGGATATTATCTCTAATATACCTGTCCACGGGGGATATTCTCTCGAATATCCCTGGGTTGAGGGATATTCTCTCGAATGTCCCTGAGTAGAGGGATATTAGTAAAAAGAAAGACCTGCCATAACAATGGGATGACGTCACAAGAGGTTTTTATTACCAAATAATTGTCTGGTTTTCACCATTATTCCAACCTAATCATACATTTTCCTACAAGTAACTTCTCATTCTTGAGGTATTAAGATGGTATAAATCATACTGAACACCACTTAAAGGAAGTCTTTCTTCTCAACTAATCTGCCTATAAGCAATACCACCTCTTATAAAAAATCAAAAAAATCAATATTTTCAAACTTTGTTCAATAAGAGTTTATATTCATTAGGGACTTTATCTGGTGTCATAACCTGTAAGCTTATAATATTATATATTATATATAATATTTATATATTTAAACCGATCTCTTTCAAAATTCAGGATGGTCGATACCATTCTACAGAGGTGGTATCCGTAAGAGCTTATCAGGATGGGAAATGTTGATATTGGTGATCGATGAAGGCACAATTAATGAACACAGGTTGAAATATGTCATTTGCTCTGATATTGAATTTTATCATATAAATAGGACAAATATCCCTGTGATAAGCCCATTACATATAAACACGTATCAACTCGGCATTACATAACTATGCAAATTAGGTAAATTAGGTCAATATGCAAATTAGGTACCCGGCAGCCGCACTACTTTTTTCTAATAAACAAACTCCAACTAAAGTTTTGAACCTTGTTTACTGTTCGTATTTGTTTTAATAATTGTATTAAACAGTGTTCAATGTATTTTGTCTTTATTTTTTAACAGGATTTTAATATCACATGTTTTACTTTGTGAACTATATCGGTCGCGCAATAACACTAATCGACAAGGCTCATTTTACAGAGTATGTATTCATACACAGTCAAGTTTCATATGTTAACGTTTTCTTGCATATAATACCTAAAAATACATAAAAGAACCTTAATTTGGGATACAGTGAGGTTATATGATAAATAGAATTCGCCACTCGTGTTTTTGAATACGTGAAATATCAACCTCGTCTAAGATAATCGGTATTTTTCGAGCCTTTGGCTTTTATCTTAGACTCGGTTGATATTTCACGTATTCAAAAACACTCATGACGAATCCTCTATTTATGACATGCTATTTTGTTTGGGGTAGTACTAGTATAATATTTATTCGATGACTCTATTTTCAGGGTCTGACAAGGGCATGTGGAAGTAAATTTGTGAGGAATTTGAAAGAGATCAGTTCACCAACAGCTGAGACACTTACCGTCAAACTTACCGGGACCCGATATAATAATAATCAAAAACAAATTACATAGTTTTATTGGTTTATTGGATTCTGTTTGTATACTTTTGACAATGTTGATGAATATATAGGCCTGCTCTTATTGACATTGGCAAATTCAACAGAACATAATTTTGACAATGGTACGTACTTTCAACAGCCAAATCATATTGACAATGGTAATTTCAATAGAAAAACATTATAAAATGGTACCAATGATAATTTTTAAAAAAAATTTTGGGACTATGGTAATGTTCAGAAAATATTCTTTGTAAATGGTACTTCAACTGAATTCTCTGTAAACTTTGAACAGAAAATATTTTTGATTAAAAAGTACTTTAAATTGAGGTTTGATAATGGCCTTTTAAACAGAAAATGACCAAGTCTATTCTAATGACTGTGTTGAGGTATAATCTTACAGTCTGAAATGTTTATCATGTAGTTTAAAGAGGGATGTCTACTATCATGTATTTAGCTTGTCATATTAGCAATCAGATCATCTTTATGATGGTTGAAATGGCTTCATTAAAGTGGGGCTTGACTCAGTGAGTTAGATGCTTGCTTACTAACCTGGATAACCATGCCACATGTGCTACAGGTTGCAATGTGCCATTAGACCTCTCGACTTTTGGAGATCTAAAAAAAAAAAAGTCTACTGCTTCTGTCCTTGCAAAATTTCCCTCATAGCCCACTGCATGGTGTCACCCATTATCCTTTTTTGTTGCAGTAAAGAAAGAACTTATAGCAAGCATTTCACACAAGGTTCAGGTTTAATACTCATTACGATCCAATTATTTTGTATCTTTCAAAAAGTATTCTGTCTGCTCATTGGAAATCACAATCTATGCCCATGGGTCAAATAGTAAAATTGATTTTCGTTTTTTGGTAAAACTTGTTCTTCACAAACATTAACTATCTGTCCAATGATATTTTCCTTTTAATATTTTTTTCGTTGGCAGAATGCCATTGTATCAATGTATTAACCAGGATTTTTAAATACTGAAATTTCTGGACCATTCTCCTTTAAAGATGGTATCAAGTTATTATTGAATAATTTCACCCTTTCATCTCAACTTATTTAACCTTTTCTCAGTGGTTCAATCAGCTGGAATAACAGGAATTATTCTGACTTGATGCTTGACTGGAACCTTGATGACCATTTTATGAGTGGCGTTAAAGAGACATGGCTATAAAACATGTTGCTGGCTTGTAACTGTCAATCAAAACCATAATACATGCTAGAAACACGCTACCAACCTAAATGTATTACTCCATGGTTGTTCTTTTAGTAGCCTTTAAAGGACAGATTTAACAGGTTACATGCTCATTTTAACTGTCAATGAAAAATAAATACAGAAAACTTATTGATGGCTTACCAATAATGATAAAAATTCGTACAAGCAAAACAATTCCAGAAATTTCATCCAGAGCATGACAAAACCGGGTGCAATAATTATATAGCATTGGACTTACCATATGAGAAGTACAATCAGGTGTTTCGAAAAGAGTAAGCATGGTGTATTGGGCGTGACACCTGCCGCTACAGCTATAAAGGTCAAAATCATGAGGTGCAACAAGATCAATTCATGCCTGACTAAACAAATCTGCCAAAATGCAAGAAACAGATTTGTCATATATTTTACAAGGAGTTCTCCGTAACGACCATAAAATTTTCTACAAGTTTGTGTATTATATTAAGTAACCCTATTTCAGTAATTTCACTGTTAATATTTGATCTCTTGCCACTAAAATCCTTAAAAAGTGAACAGGCTCTAGATAGCATGGCGGATCAGTTGTGAAATGTACATATGCCATATTGTTAAAAAATTGGAGAATCCTTTGAATCTACATTAAAGCAAATATGTTAAGATGTAAAACTTTCCATTCCTTTGGTTGCATATACCAGACATGTTACAATATGGCTGAAAAAAGGGCTTCCCACACAATATGCACTGAGCTGTTAATGTTTCAGCAGACATTCTGTTTCTTGTGTGGCTGTAAAGAGACAAGCTATAAAATACGTTGCTGGCTCATAACTGTCAATCAAAGCCAGACAATACACCGATAACTCACCATCAATATGGTTAAGGGGAAGGGACTCTTGAGCACTTGCCAGTCAGGTCTGATTGTTCCTTTCATTGTCTGGCAGCAATGTCAATCAAAACTACACAATGGCAAACTGAAAATATTGCAGTACATTGCTGCAGCTCTGTGTCGACAGTTATTTCATTTTTTAACAGTTATTTCATTTTTTAATCGTCAGTAAAGAAGCAAGGCTATCAAAACAACTAGCACATAAACAACATGCCATCACAATATCATTTAAGTGCCATTTTGATTTTGCATGTCTGGTCTGCTGTGTTTACAAACAATCTGGCACTAGCAAAAAAGCTTTATGCAGTGTGTAATAAGGGTTACTCTGTTATTAAAGCAGCATTAGCATACTACTTTTTGATTTTCAACTCTCAAAGGATGTTGGATTTATGCCGCAGTGAATTTTGACACAGACTAAATCAATCTTGTAATTTCAGTCTCTTGTGACATTCTAGAATGTTATTTCTGGTAAAATATGATGCTTTTAAATAATTCTACAGACCAAATTTGAATATTGTTCTCGTAAATCATCCTGCTGAACACTTTAAAACTATCTTAAACCTGAAACAAGCCACTGACTTCAATTTACGACAACCAATCATCTTGATTGAGTAACAGTTTGACGGAAGCGTTATCATGTTAAAACATTAAAAGTCCCACGAGAGAGAAGGCGGCGACAAAATGTTGCTTTGACATTTCAAAGTAAATTAACAAATCTGGGCACAAGACGTGAAAATTAAAACCAATCGACGACAAATTCTATAAAGAGCCAAGTCGGATCCATTAACAAATACTCTTCAGACAGAAATCACCCAGTTATTTCCCCTTGAGACGCCATTTTAGTCCCTGTCAGAAACTAACAGTTTAATCAAGGTCAAATGATTTACTCTAGTAGATCTTAATTAGTTTAGTAGACCAGGATTGTTGATCTATTTAGCCAGTCATGTCAGATTCCTGATGCAAGCCTTGATGTCAGAATTATTGCGTGATCTAGGTATAGTTCCCAAGGCTGTTGATCTAGTTGTGTTTTAAATCTAGTAAATTTCACTTTCTTTGCACAATAGATTCGCTAGTCATATAAGGCCATTGCTCTGTCCCATTTTGGTAATACTTGTCAGTTTTGCTGAAGGCCTATTTGGCTGTATTTTTTTTATACCAGATGTACTCACCATGCAAATATCATACAAAATGCATATTAATACCAACTTAAGTACTTGCCAGGTGCAAATGTCATACAAAACATATCAAATTACTAACAAGTGTTATAGCTCTAATCATGATGTCATTTGCTTATCTGAATGTCAAAGTCCAATGATCTGGCACCAGTGAGTTTCAATCATAAATCCAGAAGAGATCAGCTGTATATGATACGGATAATCAGAGAAGATCAATGTCAAGAAGATTAGCTCAGGACAAGCTGGAAGGAAGAATTTTTGTAAAATTAAATTGTTATCCTTGTAAAATGGTTGTGTGTAGATTTCTCAAGTTTATTTTTAAAGTACGAAGGATTTCTGAATCGTTTCTCACAAGATGTACTATATCAGAGTTATGACAGAAAATTTGATGATTTTCGACATGCGTTTGAAAAGTTGGATAGGTTATCATCATATATTACCATATATAGTATGTCTTGGCGGCAAAATAAACAGAATTATTCCAATCATGACCAGACGGTATGAATTCTAAACAATAAATGTCAGAAGTTATTTTGTATACTTGTGCACAGTAATTTATTGGTACTTACTAAAAATATTTCAAAATACTCTTGAGTATTATCTCAAAATTAAATCAACCTTTTCAAGACAAAAAAATGAATGACAAATTTTAAAACAAATTTTGACACTCAAGAATAGTATTTTATTCTTTATTGGTACTTGGACTTATTACTAATGGTCGACTTTTTTGTACTTACATACGAACAATACTTATATGATCTTGACTGGTAATCCAAGAAACTGGACCAAAAATTAAGTGAAAATTCTGGTTTCATCAGGGCTATATTTGAATTTTCAGAACAAATCTAGTATTAAAGAAACCAACAAAAATGCTGACAAAAATTTTGATTTTTATCGTTTGACTTCCGACAATAATTATTTCAAGAAAAGGTGTAGACCTTTAAATGTACTTTAGAACCAGTACAAAATATATCTTGTGAGAATATCTTGATCTTTTAAACAATGTTTCAGCCGACAACGATATGACAAGTATAAATTGGACAAGAAACAGTCATCGATTTTGTCATATTCAAATTAATTATTTCACATGACAAGGGCAGATAATCAATAAAAATACCAGAAACCTCAGAAGATTGGTGAATGTGGTAATATCCCACTAGATATAGATCATTTTAATTACCTCTATTTGAGTTTCACTTCTCTTTATAGAGATATAATTTAAAGGGGAACAGTTGGGATTTTGAGCAGTTGATATGTGTCTGAAATATATTATATAAATAATCTTCAGAAGTACCAGAACTGCACAGAAATCTATTCAAATACATTTCAAATGAAAAATGTAACTTTCGATTCCTACGTAATACATAGTCTCATGTATCACTAAAATTGTTACAAATCATATTTCTAACTTTCAAATGCCGAAAATTATGGATTTCAAAATTACAAGGGTGAGCTGTGATCACAATTACTGATCATTTTTACAAAAAAACACTTTTGTTATGTGAATCTAAGACACTACTTTTTATATGCCTAGATCTCTCTATGTGGACATATATTGTTGGCACCCCCGTCTGTCCATCAACATTTGCTTGTAAACGCTCTAAAAACTATATTTTATGATGGAATCAAATGAAATTCGGTATGTGCATACATCTTCATTAAAAGAAGATCAAGTTCGAATTTGAGCTATTTTCAACCGTTAGAAGCAGAGTTGATGCCCTTGTCCCAAAATCTTGAATATATGCTATTACTCTCTTAGTTTTCAACCGATTTTTATGAAACTTAATAAGGATGTTCTTGGACATAAATCAAAAGGTTTGAGAAAGTTTAGTTTACTTCTGATTAAATTTAAGGCTTTTTTGTTTTTACCATCCACAGTGGGCGGATATGGCTGTGGTCCAGTATCTTTGTACTTGTTTGACAAGTGACACATCTGACATGAAAATGAAAATAGAAGCACTGGTACTATACTTATAAAATTTAGTTTGTGCAAATAACAAATGGTTTTAAATATTTTAAAAGTTCAATTTGTCAGAACGTTTGCTTATTTGTTGGCAAAAAAATTATGGATCCAGCAATACAAAAGTTAGATTTTAGAGCCCTTTTCAATAGTTGAATTTTACCGAATGTCTGTGTATCTCTTGGCAAAACAAAAATGGATCCAGAAATTCAAAATTTAAATTTGACAGCGCTTGCCACAGTTCAACTTATAAAACAATATCAGGATTGTTAAAAAATAGAAATAAAGAAATTCGATTTTACTGCGCTTGTCGACATTTAAACAATATTGCATACAAATCTATATCTTGTTTGTTCTGACAAAATAACAAACAGTTCCAGCAATTGAGAAATCAAATTTGACAAAGTGTTTATGTACTTGTAGACATTATTACATAAAATGATGACAAAAAATTTCCTAAGCACTTGTAAACAGGTTTAAGTGGAACTATTTGTTACAAGCGTATCTCTGTAGAACACACGTCTGCCTGGCTTTATTACCGACCAATCAAATCAAACCCTCATCAATCACCGACAGTTCACATTAAACACAGCTCACCCCGAGATTGTTTTTGCCCGATCGTTTATAAATTTGCGCTCGAGCGAATTATAAAGCATCATTAAATGATCTCATTGTCCTATAAAGTATTCAGTGAACTTATGACGGTTTTATCGCGTCCAACATGATGAATGACTGGATATTCCAGACTATACAAGTAATTGTCTGGATTGATTGGGACAGTGAAGAGATAGTCTTTGAGTTTATGGTTTGACGTGATATAATGAAACGCTGAAATGATTTTCATATTGATGTGATGTTTGCATGTTACTGATATCATTTTACTTTTGATCAAGTTGTTAAGAAGTTTTTTTTAATCAGATTAGTTTAAGATGTCTGTTTTCCACTGATAATATTGTTTGTATATCTGCACCTAAAGACAGAGAGTTGTAGGCTGATACGGCTTTGTCATATAATCGCTGTTCTTTTATCATAATTACATTAATTCTTTGCCGCTATCTTTTATGGCATGAAAAGTCTTGCTGTTATGATTTGCTGATATATTTTCTCTTCTTTAATGATGTACAGTGGTGTGACTATGAATCATAAGAGACTAGAAGGAAGCTTAACACCACATCATGACCTTTGAAAACTTAATGATAAATTTTAAAATAAAAAGGTTCCAAGCAAAGTCAGTCACATTTCTGGGCCCAATAATTTCAACAGTCAAGGGATCTTTAGTAAGCACTACCTGTGCTACACTGGGCTTCTGCTTATTGTCGTTTAAAAATTACTAGACACTTGCCATGATCAAAACCCTACACTGATGAACAATTGCTCCAAGAAAGCAGTGGAAGAAAACCAAGAAAGAAGTGGTAGAAAAGACACAAAACTGTATCTTTAACTTGGAGGAATCATTTCGAGGCTGAACACAAAATCAATCAGCAGTGTTTCAGTGCTTGTATTCGTTACTTTAAGCTTGATTTAACTTAACAATTAAGGAACAATCAAAACTATCTTGATAGGAACGAACATTTTTATTGATTTCCATATCATACATCTGATAAACACAGTTCAAACGCAAGCAAAATATAATTTTTAGAAGTTATTGTGAAATTTTAACACTTTTTATTTTGTAAAGTTACAAAATAATCATTGAGTTTTCACCTTGAAATATAAGGTTGCTTCCACAGCAACATATGCCAAGACAGTAAGCTATAATCTTGGCCTGAAGATCATAATACTAGATGTTATGACATTGAAGTGATCTTGGTAACTTAAATCAATTTCTTTCAGCTGGTGCGGTGAAAAATTAACTCCTTCCCTTAACACAGATAAGTAAAGAAACCGAAATTTTCATAAGTTATATCACAAGTAGAAGTTATTAAAACAAGACAGAAGTAAGAGTTACATTTGAAAAATGTTAACCGAATTACATAAACTTGAAAAGTAATATCAATAGTATCTTCCGTTAGATCACTGTCAGTGATGTCATAAATTGCGTTAGTTTTAGAGGAATTGCAAGAATCACTGACGTCGGAATGGAAATTGGAAAGGCGCAAATTGATTCTATCAGTGTCCCCAATAAACATGCAAAGTTTAGAAAATCACTTTACAATCCCTTTGATAACAATTTAAGTAAAATCATTAGTAGAATATAATGTTATTGAAACAAACCAGTAGTAAGATTTACTATGTGAAAAGTGATACTGGGAATATACAGATTGCAGAAATTAACCATCAGCTGTTATAGCCAATAATTTTTATATCTTTCCCTTTAAAGCAGAATTGAAAAGACGAAATGACCAGAATATTATTTCCTGTATATCATCTATTAAGTTGTTTTTTTCCGCCATTTCAAACTGCATCTGATTTCCCTAGAAACCATATTTCTCAATTGTTGAAAATTCTTAACTTGATTTTGCCTCATTGAAATGGAATTACGTCTGCATTTAAGCGTAAATTGAAACTCGATATATTCAAAAAGCTGTTAAATAATAATACAGCATTATCTTTCATTTTTTTCGTCTCAAACACTTTGAAATTGCGTATCATATTTAGACAAAAATACATCTAAATTAAAGGCATGCAAAAATGACAAAAAAAGATATTAAGTTGAGAATCACTGGTTTAAATCTTTGATATAGAGTTTTACATTATTTTAGTTTATAAGAGTGGGCTTGATATGGAATATATCTCATTGTACACTGCATGGTGTTGCTTCAACAGCTGCTCAGCTCTACAAACTTGCACAACCCCTTCATTGTTTGTGTTGGGTTTCATTGTAGAGTTTTGTCTCTTTCAAGTTGACATTTTTGTAATGAAAATTGAGATCACTAGACGAACAGTCATATGTCATATGATGTTGAAATTTTCAAGATCTTCATATTTCATCAATACTAACAACCACACAAAAAAAGAAAAAATTGAAGGAAATTTGATGAGACAACAAGACAATTTTTCCCTCTAATGCTGGATTGTAACATTGTACAAAGTTTGATGAGACAATTTTTCATTCTAATGCTGGATTGTAACATTGTACAAAGTTTGATGAGACAATGAGACAATTTTTCCTTCTAATGCTGGATTGTAACATTGTACAAAGTTTGATGAGACAATGAGACAATTTTTCCTTCTAATGCTGGATTGTAACATTGTACAAAGTTTGACGAGACAATTTTTCCTTCTAATGCTGGATTGTAACATTGTACAAAGTTTGATGAGACAATTTTTCATTCTAATGCTGGATTGTAACATTGTACAAAGTTTGATGAGACAATGAGACAATTTTTCCTTCTAATGCTGGATTGTAACATTGTACAAAGTTTGATGAGACAATGAGACAATTTTTCCTTCTAATGCTGGATTGTAACATTGTACAAAGTTTGATGAGACAATGAGACAATTTTTCATTCTAATGCTGGATTGTAACATTGTACAAAGTTTGATGAAACAATGAGACAATTTTTCATTCTAATGCTGGATTGAAACATTGTACAAAGTTTGATGAGACAATGAGACAATTTTTCATTCTAATGCTGGATTGTAACATTGTACAAAGTTTGATTAAACAATGAGACAATTTTTCATTCTAATGCTGGATTGAAACATTGTACAAAGTATGATGAGACAATGAGACAATTTTTCATTCTAATGCTGGATTGTAACATTGTACAAAGTTTGATGAAACAATGAGACAATTTTTCATTCTAATGCTGGATTGAAACATTGTACAAAGTTTGATGAGACATTGAGACAATTTTTCATTCTAATGCTGGATTGTAACATTGTACAAAGTTTGATGAGACAATGAGACAATTTTTCCTTTGAATGCTGGATTGTAACATTGTACAAAGTTTGATGAGACAATTTTTCCTTCTAATGCTGGATTGTAACATTGTAAAAAGTTTGATGGGACAATGAGACAATTTTCCTTCTAATGCTGGATTGTAACATTGTAAAGAGTTTGATGAGACAACGAGACAATTTTTCCTTCTAATGCTGTATTGTAACATAGTACAAAATTTGATGAGACAAGGAGACAATTTTTCCCTCTAAAACTGGATTGTAACATAGTACGAACTTTAATTGTCTTCTGCTAGTCAATTAGGAACAGTAGGTTCGAATTTCTCTAATCATTTCACTAGATGTTAGAAGTTTAAAACATGAAAGTTATTTATGACAAGAATCTGTACAAGTATTTATTGATGATGAGAAGATATACAAGTGGCTATCGTCTGTAAATATATTATCGTCTGTAAATATGTTGTCTTCTATTAACACGTGGACAACGGAAATGTTGAATTTTGTCAAGTACTGTTGTCAAGTACCACAACTCTTATGTTCTCTAATAAACTAATCTAAACAGTCAATCATCTTTAAAGGGATTGTTAAGAGGTTTTCTTATCTTTTTATGAATATTAGGAACTTTGCACTGTTGGTCAGACATCTTTGGTTTTAGCAAATTCCACTCAAACTAAACCTTTTAATATGGCTTTTTGGTAAGATATGTCGTGATGAAAGGCTCAGATATGCTGATCAGCACCTTGGCCAAAATATCAACAAAAACTTGACAATAGAATTTGACAACGCCTCACAAATGACATCACATTCTTGGCCAAAAGCTTAATGACAAGAGCAAAAGACTTGACCACAGTGTAAAATTAACCATTATAATCAAAACTGTATGCCAGAAATATAACTAGACAACAGCAAACCTCTGAAACTTGACATTAGAAAAACCTCTGAAACTAGACGACAGCAAACCTCTATAACTTGACATTAGAAAAACCTCTGAAACTAGACGAAAGCAAACCTCTATAACTTGACATTAGAAAAACCTCTGAAACTAGACGACAGCAAACCTCTATAACTTGACATTAGAAAAACCTCTGAAACTAGACGACAGCAAACCTCTATAACTTGACATTAGAAAAACCTCTGAAACTAGACGACAGCAAACCTCTATAACTTGACATTAGAAAAACCTCTGAAACTAGACGACAGCAAACCTCTATAACTTGACATTAGAAAAACCTCTGAAACTAGACGACAGCAAACCTCTATGACTTGACATTAGAAAAACCTCTGAAACTAGACGACAGCAAACCTCTATAACTTGACATTAGAAAAACATCTTAAACTTGACAACAGCAAACCTCTATAACTTGACATTAGAAAAACCTCTGAAACTAGACGACAGCAAACCTCTATAACTTGACATTAGAAAAACCTCTAAAACTTGACAACAGCTAACCTCTATAACTTGACATTAGAAAAACTTCTTAACCTTGACAACAGCAAATCTTCAAAACCTTGAAAACTAGAGAAGTAGAAAAGAAGTTCAAGCACAAGTTTACACAAACCAAAACCTAAGCATAAAACTAACTGACATCAAGCGAAAACATTTTGCAGTTGCGAAGAAAAGAATGGTAAATAAGGAGAGAATAATCTACAACAGACATGACGAGATTGAAATAATCCTCAGTTGAATCACAAATACCTCATTATCCTGATGGTCACTCACTTAATACTGACCCTAGGTCAAGCTTTGTCCACCATTTTCTTTAGAAATTACACCCATTTATAAACAATCTTGTTTAAGGCTGATTCAATTCTGAGGTCCATTCAATGTAAAAGCTTTGATCGTGTCTCAATTGGTGTCCCATGATGCCTTGTTTCAATTCAGCACCATTCAAAACCAACTGCTTCATGGACAATATTAATTTGATATAATTTAATTGCTGAGGCTCCGAAGTTTCAAGTATTCGATTATCATGTCCCTAAAGGTCACATCTATAAAGTTGTTCTTTAGATCTTGTACTTTTAAGCACAAAATGCTTCTTCTTGAAGGGATTGTAAAATGGTTTTCTAAACTTTCAATACACTGATCAATTTGCGCCATTTCAATTTCCATTACGATGTTTTATGACGTCACTATCAGTGATCTACCAGAAGCGATATCAATATCTATGCAGATCACTGTCAATGACGTCATAAAACGTGTTAGTTTTAGTGGAATTGCAAAAAGCACAGACATTGGAATGGAAATTTGAATGGCGCAAATTGATGCTATCAGTGTCCCTGATACATATACAAAGTTTAGAAAACAAATTTACAATCCCTTTAACACTTTAGTCATAGTCCTATGTATCTGATCATTTCAGAACATTTTGATGGATCATACTTGGGTCTCTGAAACAGGAGTTTTTGAACGTTTTGTTGGATCATACTTGGGTCTCCGAAACAGGAGTTTTTGAACATTTTGATGGATCATACTTGGGTCTCCGAAACAGGAGTTTTTGAACATTTTGTTGGATCATACTTGGGTCTCCGAAACAGGAGTTTTTGAACATTTTGTTGGATCATACTTGGTTCTCCGAAACAGGAGTCTTTTGGACTTCTAAGGTCTTTTTGCCAAAAAGACTATTCATTCTCTTTTACACACACTTTATATACAATCATCAACTTTTGCTTTAAAATGATGAAAGCTTTAGAGGAACCTTTCAAAATTCAGAAATTCTGTCTGTGAAAAAAGATTTAGCCTATTTATTATTCCCTTTGAACATAATAATACATAATATAAAATGATCTACTTTTACTTCATTTATCAATAAATTAGAAGTTTTTCAAAAAGAAATTTACTAGTTATTCATTCTCTTTATTCTATTCTTTATTCATTCTACCTCTCATAATGCACATACAATTTAAATTCTTGAACTTGGCCAAAACAAAAGAATCTGATGAATAAAAATATAATCATTAAAAAAATTATCGAATAATCAAGGATTTTTAATGTATAGTCATGACATCAGGTAAGTCACTGATGGATGGCCATGTTCATATATACAGAAACGTGCAATATATATTCATACATAGAAATGGGTTGCCTTTTTTTGTCTCAAGTGTATACTATGAACCCCCTTTGCAGGGCTGTTGATTTATTTTTTTGCCAATCGGACATTTTTAACGATATATTGAGTGTGAATACAGACCACAATATTCAACAAAGAATTTGCCAGTTTTCAAAGAGAATAAAAATCTAAGTTTTGGCCTATTTCTAGTTTCAACATATCTTGCATATTTGCAAAGTTTATTTTACATCTAATTCAGAGTAAAATACTATCCGAATACAAAATATTTTTTGTTGCGTGGCAAATCTATCGATTTGTCACGCTTTGTTTTCGTTATGATTATTTTTTTTTTTTTTTTTTTTTTTTTTGCAGTGCGTTCTAGCGAACGCACTGCTTTGTTTTGCAAATGACTTTTTCTTGACCACTTTTTCAACTTTTGCAATTCTATATTGATCAACCTGAAAACTTACATGTTTATAGACATTTTGATTGCGAGCAATTAGCAATTTTCAAAATTTCGATATCACTTCCGGTTTTGACGTCATTCGCTCTCAAAGTCGAAATTTCAACTTCCGGAATTTTGAAGATATTCGAAAAATTCTTTTTGCAATATGTTTGTTATGTAGACTCAAAATTATACAAATCATAAAATTTGACCCGGATGTAACAGATCAGGCGCCATCTTGAAATGGTATATTTTCATAAAACGCAAAATGGGGCCTCAGTGTGTTATGGAATTTGCATAATTTTTATGTCTATGTAATCATCAGTCGACTGCGACCAAAACATGGGAAGCCGATTTTTGAATTTCAATTCTGAATTTTTCTGATTTCCGGAATAAATAAGTCAGCAATTGTCAAAACTTTCAAAGCCCATATTTTGTGACCTTGACCTTTTGTGACTTTGTGACCTGTACAAAAGTTATTGCCCTTGATTAGATGTATCCAATGACATATTTTTTTCAGATGCCCAATGGTTACTTCCGGTTTTATAGCCGTTTGAAAATTGTAATTTTTAACTTTAAACAGCCCTAACCACGTGACCTAATTTACATATATCTTATTTTCTTTCACCGTCGTACTATGCTATGTCTGCTCTTTCCAATGATATACAACACAATATATTTGAATCAAAATTCCGCCTTTTAAAGTTTGAAAAATTTGTGTCAATTTCCATTGAAACTGTGCGTGTTTTTTTCAATTTTTATTTCGATCGTTCTGAAAACTTACAGGTAGATAGACATTTTGATGGCGAACAAAAATATGTTTTCAAAATATTTGTATCACTTCCGGTTTTGAAGTTATTGGCTCTCAAAGTCGAAATCTCAACTTCCGGAATTTTGAAGATATTTGAAAAATTCTTTTTGCAGTATGTATGTAATATAGACAAAAAAGTATACAAATAATAAAATTTGACCCAGATGTAACAGATCAGTCGCCATCTTGAAATGGCATATTTTCATAAAACGCAAAATGGAGCCTCAGGGTGTAATGAAATTTGCATAATTCTGATGTTTTTGGAATCTACAGTCGATTGCTACCAAATCATGAGACGCCGATTTTTGAATTTCAATTCTGATTTATTTTAATTTCCGGTTAAGATAAATCAGTAATTGTCAAAACTTTAAAGGCTCATATCTTGTGACTTTGACCTCTGGTGACCAAGTGACCTTAAACAAATTCATTGCCATTGACGATACCTATGCACAGATACTTTCATTTAGGTTTTCCGATGTTTACTTCCGGTTTTATATCCATTTGAAAATTGCAGTTTTTAGCTTTAAAGAGCTCTGACACGTGACCTAATTCATGTACGTCACAAATTCTTTCACAATCTAATTATGCTAAATCTACTTTTTCAATTATATACAACACAATATTTTAAAATCTAAATAGCGCCTTTTGAATTTTGAAAATTAGTTATTCCATCTGCTTGTAAAATATTAAATTCAAATTTCAGTTGAAGGGAGAGAACTAGATTTTTACATAAAGCTGCGTTTGGGCGATCGTCCTCTCCCATTAACTTGCGTTTGGGCGATACGTTATCATTAATGTACTTTTTTTTTTACATTGTAACTGTTTAAAAGAAACATTAAGATATATTTTCTTTGAATGAAATATGTATTGATAAAATTGGATCTGTATTTCAAACTATGAAGTATGAATACTGTGCAGTCCGTTTCTAAATTGAGATTTGGCTCTTTCATGTGTCCTTTCTTGCACTTTAGAACGTATTTACAAATCTTAGAAATTTTGTGATATGCGTTTTCCACTGATGTATATCAAACTGTGATTACGCCTTTTTTAATCAGATGACTTTTCACTACCAAACATGAAATGTTTATTTCACTTTTGACTACCGTGTGTGAACTGGTTTTTCTACTTTTCACTACTGAATTCAAAATTGTGCGTTTTAAAATTTTGTACCTTCTGCATTTTAATGTAAAACAAGCTTTCTTCTGTAAACCTGACATCATGGATTGAAAGATGTCACTTTTCACCAATGGACGAAACCGGATGCGCACTGCATGGTACCATTCATGGTTCTAGTTTTTTTTTTTTTTCCAAATTCTGGTCAGCGTCTGTAGAGAAAACTGGAAATGGTATAGAAATTCTGGTTTGATCAGCTAGTTTCACTCGAGGGAAATTTTCCCTTAAATATGAAACGGCAAATTTTTGCGGAACCAGAAGTGGGCTATTACATAATGTGCAATATTTTTTCATCGAGTCTGTAGGACTTATTTATGAACGGATTTACCTGAAATTTCCTTTATTACGTTAATTGTTAAAAGAAGTATCTGGAGCATTTTCAAAATTTTCAATTTTTAAATATTTTTGTAAAAAAAATTTGAAACCAAAATTTTCAAAAAAAATCAAAGTTTTTTTCTCAGCCGCTAATTATCAGATTGATCTGAAATTCACAGGACATAAACAGAATGTCGATACAAATAATACAAGATAATTAAAATATTTCTATCACTTCCGGTTTTGGCGTGAAGACTTCCGGTTTTTCAAAATTAAGACTGGCGACCCCACTTCCGGTGTAAATTTCAGATGTTGGCTAAAACCATAAATATTGTATGTCAGGCATAATTAGAAGGTACTTAGCAGAAAAAATCCAAACCGGAAGTGATACATAAGCTGTCGTCACAGACTGACACATTTCAGCAAAAAATTAATTAGTCCTCCATTTTTTATCCGATTTTTATGATTTTGATGTCTATCAAAACATTGTAACTTTATCTAAAACTTGTAGGCACAGAATTTTGAATTTCGAATTTGAAGTGTTTTTATTTTGGTTTGAATTTTTTGAAAATTCAAAAGGCCATACCATGTGACCTTGACCTTCAATGACCCTGAAATTTTCAATGTAGAATGTCCTTGACCTCAGCTATCCATAGGTGTTTTGATTTTAGTTGAAAAATATTAACTTCCGGTTTTATAGACATTCAAAAATTGACACTTTTGACAACTTTGGACGGCTGTATCACCTTCTCTAATTAACACAAAGAATTAATCATTTCAATTTTGTAATGCTGATTTAATTATCTTTTTAACGATATATGACGATAATACCTTAAAATATGTTTTCAAAATATTGGGTTTTTTTCGACTGAGAGTTCCAAATTACAATGTAATTATCTAATAGCAATATCGATTGTTTAATGATGATGTACACAATTTTCTCTTTTCAACGATATATGACATGATTAGTTTAATACAAAATCCATTAAAGTGAAAATAGGCATAGAGTACCCTGAGTAATCTGAGAAAAATAGAAATAGAGAGGATTAAAATGATTGACACGGGTTATAGCAGGTTATATAATACAGTAATAAAACTATCCATGTGAACTTTTCACATGGAGGTGTGAAGTATTTTAGGTCATAAACAGATTAATCTGATTATGTAATCTTTTAACACTCTAAAAAATATATAAAATTTATTAATTTTTTTTGCAAAATTTTCACTTACATTAATTTTACATACAATCATTTAGAGCAGTGAATTTTTGATACATTAACCTGTTCGAATTTTTTTTCTACCATTGACAGAACTCTTTCTACAAGATACACACCAATTTTCTTTTTGTCGTCTGCTAAGGTTTTTAAAGGTCATAAACAAATTAGTCAGACTACATAATCTTTTAACTCTAGGGCTGGACTCTAGCAGACTGCAATTTAACTGTTTACGCGTCTGCGCTAATCCGTTGCAATAAAAAGTAAGTGCTCAAACTGTTTTTTATCGTCTGCTAAGATTATTATAGGTCAAAGATAAATTAATCTCATTACATATTGTTTTAACTTTATAAAGATTAACATGTTTTTACGAGTGTTTGCTATGTTTGATATAATATCAGATTTTTTCTTATTTTGAGGGTAATTCTTACCCACGGCACTTAATTGACTAACATACATCAATTCAACTGGCTACTGTCTGCTCCAATCCATTGAAACAAAAGACAGTATTTCAACTCAGCATTAAAGGAAAATATTGACGTTTACACAGTTCGAATGTTGGGGAAGGGGGCATATCCCCTATACAAAATGGCCCTTAGTTCTAATTGTTATCATTTGAATTGATAATTGAAATGTATGCTCTCTTCTTGTGACCTTGACTAGTGCTTCTATAGGAGAGTATCTTCTGTAACACCCAATTCCAATTTTGTTTTTGTCGTCTGCTAAGCTTATTATATGTCATAAACAAATTAGTCAGAGTACATAATCGGTAGTGATGGACTATCTAGCAGACAGCAATAAATTATTTAACTGGCAACGCGTCTGCGCTAATCCGTTGCAATAAAAAGTAAATGTTTAATCTTGTCATAGTTAATTGGGCCCCTGTCCTAATCGGCTATTAGTCAAAATGGTTTGGTCAAAATGGCCAGTCACCATGGCTCCTATTTTGGTCAAAATGGCCTCTGAATTTCTCTTTTGATTTCAACCAATTCATTGATTAAAATGGCCACAAAAATAAAGTCAAGATGTTCCCTGATTTTTTTTTTATAAATTGTAGCTTATATGATGATAATCAAAGGAATAATTGGAAGCTATTTTAACCCTAAAAAAGGTCACTAATTTTGACTGAAAATTGTACTCTGTTACAACAAATTTTGAAGACATAAATTGTGTTCCAATTTATATTTTCATCAAAGCAAAGACATTCTAAGACTTACAATATTAATTTGAAGTTCCAGTTCCAGTTCTCAAAAAGATTATATAAAAAATATATTATTTAGCGCTTTATGTTTTGTTAATTTGTAACATCATAAATAAAAATATTATTTTGAGACCATTTTGACTTTTTGGAAGGACCATTTTGACTTTTTTTGAAGACCATTTTGACCATTTATCAGGGACCATTTTGACCAAACGAGGGGCCATTTTGGATGGAGGCCCAATTGACTATAACCTGTTTTTATCTGCTAAGCTTATTATTTGTTCGTAATTGTTCAATGTATTTGTAATGTATTTGTAATGTACCGTCTATGCAGTCACTGTTCACAAAGTAGTCGTTATTAGCCGATTTCCAACTGTCTAGGGATCTTTAACGTACACATCCAATAGCACACGGGGCCTCGGTTTATTGTCCCATCCAAGCGACTAGACACTTTTCCATGTCAGCCCCTCCGACCTGCATCACTGACAGGGGGAAACCGGGTTGAAAAATCCGAAGGTGTCATCTCAACCCATGCCGGGATTGAACCCTGGACCTTCAGGTTAGCGAGCAAGCGTCTAACTCGCTGAGCCACTCTTAAATTTGGGAGTTTTAAAAATAGAACACATTACTTTGAATATTCTGGATAAGAATATTAACGTAATTGTTATCTATAGACCACCTGTTTATCGATTAGAATTATTTCTCCCAATGTTACAAAGATCACTAGTTGAATAACAAGAATCTGGTGTATGTTATTATGAGAGATTTCAATCAAAATATCTTGGGGGGTCATTTGTCTATACTTAATTTTTTTCAAAAATTTGGTTTTCAACAACTTGTTCAGCATTATACTAATGAAGGTGAAACACTTATAGATCATATTTATATCAGTAAAGGAATTCTGTCAAATAATGTTCACATTTCACCCATACCTGTGTATTGTAGCTACCATGAAGCTATAAAAATTACCATACTATAAGTTATATTGATATAATATTGAATCTACCCTTTCACAAAACTTTTTACTAAAAATGAGGGAGTGAACACCAGACTTTAGGGGTTTGAAGTTCAAAAAGTCTTACAGCTATCAGGCAAAGTATCACGGGCCACGCTCAGTGCTGTTCACAGCTCTAGTTTTACCTTTTAATTGAAATTAATCTGGGTCATTGTCCCAGTCCATGAAAAATATTCAACAACTTGGATTTGGTCCTGGAATTCTTACCATATTTTGTGTCTTTTCTGCTAAATTTATACATAATTTGATAACAAGCCGCTTTTATGCAAAGTTTCCAGAATATTTTAATCACATTGACAATGAATGGCACATCATGATTAAGTCCTCAGTTCAAAGCAAAATTCGTTTTTTACAAGGAATAAATAAATCTGAAAACCTTCCATTAATGTTACTATAAATAGAATTTCCATGGTTGAATTCACTCTCTATAAATAACTCAGTGGGCTGGGTGTGTTCAGTGCTATGTACTGCTATAGTTCCATACTCTATAGCTACAAGACTAGTTTCACTATGGCAGACATCAAGAAGGCACAATTGACAAATTCACTCAAGTGGAACTGCTGTGTTATTGTTTTATTCGTGGGTCATTCAGGATAATTAAACACTTAATTAACAGGTAATTAATGGGATTATTAGTTTATTGTCTTAACAACTATCACTGATTGAGTATGGTGTCTCATTGACTATAGTAATTGTAGCCTATACAAAATGAAGTTGCAATTTTTGGCGTAATTTTTTTTTTACCGTTACGTACACTTGATGTCCGATAGAGGTCATTTGTAGGCGGACATAATGGCAAAAGAATCGGTCATGTCCGGAATATACAGGCAAATCAACAGCCCTGCCCCTTTGTTCTACATGCTTCTTAAAACTTGCTAATTGTACTCCTGGACATGTCCAACGTTTCTGAAACATAGGTGATGGTTTTCCCACTTTGTAATAATTTCCAAGCGATGTGCAAGTATGTAAGGTCGTAGAGCTAATGTAACCACACTGTCATTTTGTATGCATATTTATGGCACGGTACTGTATGTTCATTCTAAAAGGCAGTATTCCTTCAAAGGGGAATATTCAGCATTTTTGAGAGTCTTAAATATATGTAAATAGCCTTCAAAAGTACTTCAACAGCAAACAAATGGCAAAATCATTCAAATATATATATGTGTTTTGTATATTAGGCATGGTCTCCTAAAATATAAGTCATATTTTTAAACTTTCAAACACTGATAATTATATGGATTAGCTTAGCTTAAAAAGTTCCTGTTTCTGAAAATAAAATAGGATTGGTCGAACTAACAGTAAATGTGCCCCTTTAACAGTACATCATATAAAATTATCTACTTTCACTTTATCTCATTTCTATATCAGAATTATGAGAAATTATCTGAAATACATTCTAAGTAATTTTCTAGAGCCAATATTGACGTCTATTTAACGAACAAATTTCATCCTATAATATTTAACTAAACTCTATAGAAAATCGTTATCATTTTCCTTTCACAACCAACAGAAGAAACTGAAAGTAGAAAAATATCTGAGAAAATTGATAGCCTTGGTTATTTATTGTCAGTAAGAAGCTGACTTCTGTTTTTCTATTCAATAATTATTTTGATTCCTGGTTTTCGATAGTGGCTACATAACTGTGTTTCCACTGAGAGTTGTAGAGGAAGCTAGCTCTTAGCTAACACGTTGTGTTTACACTGAATTTGCTGGTTCCCGCACGACTTTAGCCTCAATCATAAAATCACACATTATCTACCAGACTTGCCATTTACTCTACTAGTTAATGATAAAGAGCGTGCCCCCCCCTAAACAAGAAACTAAATTGCTGTATGCAAAAAGCTTTGATTGCCAAACCGTAATGGTTCAGCAATTGCCAGCAAACTCACGAAAGCTAGCTTAAAGCCGGCTTTTTCTGTCAGTGGAAACACAGTTAATACATTACATGTATTACCAGATTTGGGTGTTAAGGTAGAAGGTGAGTGTATTGGGTGATGAAGGGGTATATCACCCATAATCAATTAGTCAGCAGAAGACAAAAACTTTTTTTGGGAAAGGCAATACTTTTTAAGACAATATAAGTTCAGAATGGAATTTTTGTTTTTTGATAATTTTTGATTCCTCAATGATCAGATGACCAAACCAAAAATCAAAACACTACAGCAAACAATTAAATACCTTTAAACATCACCAATTTAGCAACTCAAATCTTTAAATCAGAATCATATCTGTCAATCAAACACTATAATAGAACAGCAGATTCAGAGAAAGGGGGGCAAATTCAATGGCACAGCAAGCAACAATATTTTGAAGGGTTCTGACATCACTCAGTCAAAAAATAGGGGGGCTCGAGCCGGTGGAGCCCCCCTTTGGATCAGCCCCTGAAAAGGGTCAAAATATACCAAAACTCTAAAACTCCAACTTCACAATTCCTCAATAGTTCTTCTTAAATAGTTCACAAATGACAGATCAAAAATTTCCAACCAAGTGCTACAAGTCTACATTTGATACCAGAAATCGCAAATAGACTTTGTAACATACGTAACAAAACAAAACAATATAAACTCAGATTACATGATCCTTGGATTCCTCAAATTCTAAATCATTTAAAATAATTGACAAATGACAGACCAAAAATCAAATCTGCCAACTAAACGTCGGCATAAAGTGACAAAGGAGTGGAATCAGACAGAAGTTAATTTACTTGGAAACCACAAAAAGCTCATTAGTCTAGACTGAACAGTCATTTTATTAGAAATAATGAAATGAAACCCAATTAAACTGCAGCCATTCCTAGTAAACACGACTACTGTTACAGAAGAATATGAAGTTATAAAAATGATCATCAGTATAAAGAACATCCATAAAACTCAAATGAAAATGAATAAAACAAAATTCAAAAGAAGTTTTTGTCATTAGGCCACATAAAAAAAAAAAATTGGTGATCGTTCTTTCAATTTCCGAAATCAGGGGAGGGGGGGAGGTTTTTTTTTTTTTTTTTTTTTTTTTTTTTATAGGACCCTAATACACTAAAGCCCACATGATACGATGGCAGCGCATGCGCGGATGGGTGTTGTAGTTCCTACTATGGTCGCTAGATGGACCTACTGGTGGTATTTCCTATTATATTACAGTTATTCTGCGTTAAATGTCCGCGAAAAATTGAATTTTTGCTATACCTAAGCTATTGAGCGGATTGTTTACGTTTTTTTTTAAATAAAAAATAAAAAAAAATTAGGGACGGGGCCATTTTCAGGCACGGGCGGGGACGATCACCAATTGTTTTTTTTTATGTGGCCTTAATATGAGCTTTAAGAAATGCTTGAATCCAGATTATGTCAGAAAAAAGTCAAATTCAATTGATCAAGGGCTGGGAGAAACACGTTTGCGCACAAAATCAAAAGTTTCATTTGCGCACAGTATACATCTGCGCACAAAAAAGCTCCACAATTGCGCACAAATTATAGTCTACATTTGCGCACATCTAGATTAGATATAAACCATGAAATCAAAAATATTAGGGTGACTTTGGTAGAACATTGTACTTAATTGTTTATGGAAACTCTCACATCCATTTGTATTACGCTTGGTAGTTAGATTAGAATCAGCCTATAAAATAACATAACAGGAAATCTGGCGTTTAAGTCGACATACGTTTTCAGGATATGTCAAACGCAAAGGAATCCGCCACGTCACAAGGATCAAGATAACTTAAACCGAAGAAAGATTTAAGCCACTTGCCAACAGCAGAATCTGGATCCTTATAAGCGTTCGTCAATCCAAGACTCTGGATTTTCCTGAACCATGCTTGTCCAAGATGGAATTGACAAGTCTTTATAACCACGTTAGGCCAAAGTGTACGTGCTGCCTCAAATACAGCTGGTTCAAAATCCAGATGTAGAATATTAATGTGAAGATTGATGGCATTCTATAAGATAAATATTATATAAATGTTGTGCGCAATCGTAACATAGATTAATTAGTTTCTTTTGAAAAAATGTGCGCAAATGTCGACCCGATTAGTAATTTTGTGCGCAAATGTCTTGCACCCCAAGGGCTATATGAAAAAAAGTAAAATAATGCTTACTTCATAGACCAAATGAACAAATGTGTTAACTTAGAGAACAAATGAGTTAACTTAGAGAACAAATGTGCTTACTTCATAGACCAAATGAACAAATATGTTAACTTTATATAGAACAAATGTGTTAACTTAGAGAACAAATGTGCTTACTTCATAAACCAAATGAACAAATATGCTAACTTAGAGAACAAATTTGTTAAGAGAACAAATGTGCTTACTTCATAGAACAAATGTTCTTATTTCATAGAACAAATTTGTGCCTATTTCTTAGAACTAATGAACCAATGTGTTTACTTCATAGAACAAATGTAGAACAAAATGTGCTTATTAAATAGAACATATATGCTTACTTCATAGAACAAATGTGTTTACTTTACAGAACAAATGTGTTTACTTTACAGAACAAATGTGTTTACTTTATAGAACATATGTGTGTTTACTTCATAGAACAAATGTGACACAAAAACTTGAATACCATACTCTTCATAAATCATAACGGCACAAAGAATTAAAAAGAAGCTCTCTAGTCATTATAAAATAAGGAAGTGATCTAATTACAACAATGTGAGAAAAACAGCAAAATATGACATACTTTGTAATAACGAGCAAAAAACTCGTTATCAACCCTTCATCAATCACATTTGCAGAAAGAATTAAAAGCAGCTCTCGTGTCATTATAAAATAAGGAAGTGACTGTATCAAGATTATGTCACAATATAGTTCAGAAGAGTGACAATATTCCAGAAGCGAGGTGACATGAGTAGAAACATTGACATCTGAAAGAGCCCTTAATGTCAATTTCTTGATGCCAGCTATCTAAAAATCTTGCACTGGCATAAATATCTGCTATGATCAAGAAATATATTGGAGAAAGAGGAAACAAAACAACCAGAAAATCAAGATCCTGTAGTCGATGAACATATTAGGTAATATCAAGAAGGCTGTAGGAAATGAAATTAAAATAATTCTTATCATTCATCACCAGATAAGGAAGGCAATGCAAAGTAGTGTGCAATTTTGTCTTCTATCAAATCTAATAGTTAATGATAATGCTGAAATGATACTAGATTTAGCATCTTTTAGGGTCAGCTGCCAAAGGAACTGGTTCAACAAAATACAAAGGGTCCTCAAATCCTTCATGGACCCCTCAGTTGATTTGGTGAGCCCACTGATAAAGAGTCTAATTTCAGCTATCCACTTAAGGCTTTTTTTACATTTTTATGTTTTCAATGATCAATTTTTATATAATCCTGGATAGAACAGGTAATTAAGAATATTCTTGATGACGCAAAAAGATGATTGAAATCAGGGTTGGTATGAATAAACATTTTTTAAAGTCATTTTGACAATTTCCCAGAATTAAATATAATTAAACACTTAATTAACAGGTAATTAATGGGATTATTAGTTTATTGTCTTAACAACTATCACTGATTGAGTATGGTGTCTCATTGACTATAGTAATTGTAGCCTATACAAAATGAAGTTGCAATTTTTGGCGTAATTTTTTTTTTACCGTTACGTACACTTGATGTCCGATAGAGGTCATTTGTAGGCGGACATAATGGCAAAAGAATCGGTCATGTCCGGAATATACAGGCAAATCAACAGCCCTGCCCCTTTGTTCTACATGCTTCTTAAAACTTGCTAATTGTACTCCTGGACATGTCCAACGTTTCTGAAACATAGGTGATGGTTTTCCCACTTTGTAATAATTTCCAAGCGATGTGCAAGTATGTAAGGTCGTAGAGCTAATGTAACCACACTGTCATTTTGTATGCATATTTATGGCACGGTACTGTATGTTCATTCTAAAAGGCAGTATTCCTTCAAAGGGGAATATTCAGCATTTTTGAGAGTCTTAAATATATGTAAATAGCCTTCAAAAGTATCAAATCTAATAGTTAATGATAATGCTGAAATGATACTAGATTTAGCATCTTTTAGGGTCAGCTGCCAAAGGAACTGGTTCAACAAAATACAAAGGGTCCTCAAATCCTTCATGGACCCCTCAGTTGATTTGGTGAGCCCACTGATAAAGAGTCTAATTTCAGCTATCCACTTAAGGCTTTTTTTACATTTTTATGTTTTCAATGATCAATTTTTATATAATCCTGGATAGAACAGGTAATTAAGAATATTCTTGATGACGCAAAAAGATGATTGAAATCAGGGTTGGTATGAATAAACATTTTTTAAAGTCATTTTGACAATTTCCCAGAATAATCCCTGTTATTCCATGTCTGGAAAATCTTTTTAAAACTTGCATGATTTTCCATAACCTGTTCGAACCCTGTATAACTATTTAGGATGATGTAACAAAGGTAAAATCATCCTATATATTTCTCTAAGTAGAGCTTACTTTAAATGATTTATTTCACTTTTCAAAATGAATTCTGGTGTCTAGTTCATGAACAATTAAATCTATCTTATAAAGATAACATGTATATAGATAAGTTTGATCAATTTAAGCTCAGACGAGTTTATCCATAGAAATAGCATTAAAGAATTAAATTCCACTTGGGGCTGCATTAGGTTACTTAACTTTATTTCATTTAACGATCAACTTTTCTCTCAAAGAATCACAGAAATTTCTCATTCACATTGTGTTTAATGGAAAAAAGTCGTAAACAAAGATAGGAATGAAAGAAAAAGTCCAATATTTGATGATTTAAGAAGAAAAGGAAGTCACACAGCTATCAGAAGGCCATTTTTCTGAGCTGATATGGAATGACTTATGTGCTCAGTGCCAATAAATGGAATTAAATTCTTGTTAACTGCAGGATAAATGGCATGAAAGTCTTTACATGGACATAATAATGAAACTATCAACTTAAAGGGATTTTAAAGCCAAAGGAATATGGTTTCTAAAAGGCATATCCCTTTTCAAAAATAAAATGTTAAATCAGGTTCCCCTACATTCATGTAAGATAACTTGCCAGCCAAGGTAACATACGCCCACTTCAGCAAATTTAAATAATCCAAGTTGATTGCAACATCATCGCACTTATCTGAGCTGATATTTAGATGAATTAAATTGAATGAAAACTCTAGCCTCTATCAAGTACACAAGTTAATTTCAAAGTTTTATTTCACTATGTCAGGGTGATAACTCATAAACCGACAACTGGAATCGCACGATTCTCAAATTTATCTGAGTTATTATCAAGATGAATACACATACCAAGTTACATTCAAATCGAATGAAAATTCTAGCCTCTATCACATACACAAGTTAATTTTAACATTTTTTCACAAGTCAAGGGCAATAACTCATAAACCAAAGTTTTATTCAAATCGGATGAAAACTCTAGCTTCTATTGCTTACACAAGTTTTTTCATAAAGTCAAGGCCAATAACTCATAAACCGACGAATGGAATCTTCGAGATATTATCAAGATGAATACACATACCAAGTTTCATTCAAATCGAATAAAAACTCTAGTCTCTATTGCGTACACAAGAAATTGTTGACGGACGGACAGGGGTGACGGCAATATACGTTCACATTTTGATGTGGGCGTATAAAAAGGTATTAGGGAAGTTTAAACTGTTACTACCAAGTTGTTTACTGACATTCACACACAGCTAAACACATAAACAGGCCAGAAAATCTCTGTGCGATTCCTATCCAAAGTGTCATGAACAAAATGTCAGTTATGAAAACCCTAATGACAACTAACCAGGAAAAATAACATCAATTACCTAAACATATTTATATTTTTGTAAGTAATAAAAGATTGCTTGTTAAAGGTGTGAAAAAAAACTGTTACGGAGTATAAAAAAATAATTAAACCAACTCCCTAAAGATTTCTGATCAGGAAAGAACATCAATAACTTACTGAGGTTTTTTTATTCTAACACATCAGTTTTTAGTCCGAAACACATCCAGTCTGAGATGTAGAAAAACAGCTTTGCAACTAAAAATTTGTTGTATTTTTGTAACCTTTTGATTTCTTTAAATTAGAAGTCCAGTCTGTATAATGTACAAATCAAATAGCGTGTATCATAGGTTTATCTACAGAGTATCTTTTGTCAAAAATCCGCCTAAAAAAAAATAATAATAGAGGACTGACTAAATGTCATGTCATGTCTTCCACATGCCAACTGAGATTAGAATCCACCACAACCATTTGTTTGCTGTATCCAAGCAATTGATATTATATCAAGTTACTAACTCTCCAATCAACTGTGCCATAGCCTGTCCTCAAAGAAAAGTTTTTAAGTAAAAGACATGTACATGTACCATGATCAGGGATTAAGGAACCATAAAAAATTAGCAAGTTTTGGACTAACCAATGCCCGACTTTTAAACATCACGAACCATGCAATGCATCAGGTTTAACCAGCTTGAACCAATGACACAAAGATTCTCTGTAGGCTGTAGTTTGATAAAGATTGATTATGTATCTGCAGATGTCAAGGTCTTCTGACATTAGTTTTGGCATCAAATATCCCAAGAGAGGCAAGATTATGTGGTGGATGCTTAGCAGTGATTTCTTTCGTATAACCCTTACACACTCAGAAATATCCAATTTCTTAAAATTCAACTAGACGTGTTGAGATACCAGGAGGGGTGGTATCCTTGGTGGTAGTGGGTTTTAAGGGTCTGTAACTGTCATGTCAATTTTGCAAACAGATTTACATTCTAATTTTCTGACCATGATTTGATAAATGAAGATGAAGAAATATTTATGATATCACATTCAAGGACATAACTGCAATACCCCATTAATTCTCATTTAGAACAAAGAGGTTTTTCATGTCTTCCTCTCTGACCTGCATCAATACAAGGGAAAATGGATAATTCAAAAAATGATCATGAATTATGATGGTTTTAAAATGTTTCAACTTCAGTTTCACGAACATGCATCTAACTCAAAAAAAACATTTTGGCTCCCAATATTCCCCATCAAAGATAGATAAGGATTAAGTAATAATTTCAGAACCAATGGCAGCCATTATCAGTTTCCTTCATAAAGAGATACCACCTCTTAGAATAAACATAATATTTCAGTTCCCAAACTTGACCAATAAGAGTATATATTCATCATATAAAATCAAATAAACCATAAAACTAACTAATTTTCCTTACAGTGGCGGCTCGAGGGGGGTGGCATGGGGCGAGGGGGGGCGCCCAAAATCGCACATCATGGGATTTCGGGTCTGAATCAGTTTGTTCAAGTCCAACGGACTAATAAATGTATGCAAAAGTAATTTACATCACTCAATGTTTGAGGTACATGTTTATAACAATGGGGAATATAGGGACTATTTTTTTTCCGAAAATTCATATTCACATGTATGGCCATCACCACATATGTCCGAAAATACTGCATGCTTTTGTGTTCAACTTAAAGCAAAAGTTCACTCTAAAACTCACCAGAGCTCACTTAATCCTATCTCGATTACAAAAATGTTCTTACTTTGGAAGGGGTGTAAACTCCCCTTCCAAACCAACCCCCACCCCCTTTTGATCATTCTAAGAGGTAGTATTCTTTTAAATTAGGGATAAAAATGAAGATTGAAAGATCTGAAGACTAAGAAACTATGAGATTATTGAAATGCCATGCAAATATAAAGAGTGGGTGTATGATAGAAATATAATGATTTCAGATCAGGTAGCAGATTACAAAGTTCAGCGTCTGAGATCATTTTGAAATCAGCTCATCAGCACTACTGACCTTCTCTGGACAGACAGACATCTGATCACAGATAACGTTAATTACAGTTATTGACTGACACTAGTACATTAATATTAAAATATCAGCCACAGAACACCAGCATAAAGGAGATTCTTGGTAAAATGACTGTAGGTTTGAAGGTTTTGGGCAAGAGACTAGAGGCTTAAAAGTGTTTTTGGCCAAATGACTATAAATTTGAAGGAGATTTTGGGCAAAATACTAGTGTCATGAAGGAGATTTTCAGCAAAAGACTATAATAGTGTCATGAAGGAGGTTTTCAGCAAAAGACTATAATAGTGTCATGAAGGAGGCTTTCAGCAAAAGACTAAGGTCGTGAAGGAGATTTTCAGCAAAAGACTAATAGGAAGGAAGTTTTCAGCAAAAGACAATAATAGGGTCATGAAGGAAGTTTTCAGCTAAAGACAATAATAGGGCCATGAAGGAAGTTTTCAGCAAAAGACAATAATAGGGCCATGAAGGAAGTTTTCAGCAAAAGACAATAATAGGGCCATGAAGGACATTTTCAGCAAAAGACTATAATAGTGTCATGAAGGAGGCTTTCAGCAAAAGACTATAATAGTGTCATGAAGGAGGTTTTCAGCAAAAGACTAAGGTCATGAAGGAGGTTTTCAGCAAAAGAATTGGGTCATGAAGGAGGTTTTCAGCAAAAGACTAAGATCATGAAGGAGGTTTTCAGCAAAAGAATTGGGTCATGAAGGAGGTTTTCAGCCAAAGTCTATAATAGGGTCATGACGGAAGTTTTCAGCAAAAGACAAAAATAGGGCCATGAAGGAAGTTTTCAGCAAAATACTATAATAGGGTCATGAAGGAAGTTTTCAGCAAACAACAATAATAGGGTCATGAAGGAGGTTTTAAGCAAAAGACAATAATAGGGTCATGAAGGAGGTTTTAAGCAAAAGACTTGGGTCATGAAGGAGGTTTTCAGCAAAAGACTTGGGTCATGAAGGAGGTTTTCAGCAAAAGTCTATGGTCATGAAGGAAGTTTTCTATAGGCATGCAGGACTTAGAGGCATGAAGGAAGCAAAAGACAGATCATAGAGAGTGTCCACAAAGTTAATTAACCCAATCAAACTTTCCAGAGAGTCTATATGACTGAACTAAAGTAACCACTCAAATTAGCTCAGATATTGTTAGTTAACTATATTTAATTACAGAGAGTTCACATAATATTGTTTATTAGGTATAGTTTTTGATAATATTCAAATGAAATTCAAAGACAAAAGATCCATACTTATGGATACTGTGAGCACTCTAATCAATTGAGCTACAACCTCTCTTGGTTTTGATCAGATTCAAACAAAGGAAAAGTAATGATTTATGTTTAGTTTGTGTATTTATTCATTCCAGAAACATCCAGTTCCATTAAAATCATAATGATTTTACATTTTTAAGTAAAATTAAAGGAGGAATCCCAAGAAGCAAAACATAAAGCAAATAAATAATCAGAAGCCTCCATTGACAAGAAAAAAACAACCAACAGTAGTTTTAAAGAAAATCACATGGATCATTTCTACCACCTACATTACAACATTTTGAATTAAGTTCTTGTAAACTCTTCAGTTTGTTTTAGAAAATCTCAAGAAGATTGAACTTTTTTTACATGGGTCAACACAAGGGCTTAAAAAGACAAACTTTTTTTTCTGCCAAACAACAGGATAAAATCCTTAAAGGGGCACAGGCTTCATTTTCGCGGGTCGATTTGGATAAGTCTCAGAAACGGGGCTTTTTAGCTCAGCAATTTAGTACTGGTTATCACAACTCACCATTGAAATTTGAGCCTTCAAATCCATGCGCATCCATAATTATTAGCATCTGAA
Organism: Lottia scabra; assembly: GCA_029955415.1. Classification (NCBI taxonomy): domain Eukaryota; kingdom Metazoa; phylum Mollusca; class Gastropoda; family Lottiidae; genus Lottia; species Lottia scabra. Next base: position 2,050,495 of record JARJEI010000021.1, on the reverse strand, counting down.
AGTTATAATGCCCTACTACACATTAGCGATACTATGCAATATATAGAAAAGTCATCTATAGAAATAGAAGGAGAAATGTCTAATTTGAGGTATATTTGAAGGAAATACGCAATTTTCGTGCATTTCTAGTGCTTCTAAAGGATACTGTAATATATTCAAGACCCAAATCAACCAATAAAAATTAAGACTGGTCCCCTTTAAATAATGGTGCCCAAAGGCTTAACTCAAATATTCAACAACATCTTAAGCTTAAAGATTAGCAGAATACTTTCTGGCTAATAAAATCCTAACTCTTCAATCATTAGTACACACGATAAATACAGGATTTAAAAAAATTAGAGCCCAAAAAAGTTTTCCCATTTTTACAAAATCTGGATTAAAGAAGACACATTATTCCAATGCTTTTATCTTTTCTCACACACAGATTATTCTAGTAGAAATAAACACCTTATCTGAAGAAATCCTTTTTTTGTAAGGCATCAATATGAAAATTACATTTTGATTGGTAAAGGTCAAGGTCAGATATCAAAAGTCGAATAGCAGAGGTTTCATTAGCAAGAGTTTTTAAAAGATTTAAAAAGACAAATGTTTTTTACAATAATAGAAACTAAGGTTCACATGGATCCTTTCTACTAGTTGATTCTTGGTCAAACCTCTTGACATTGATCATTTCTGGAATTATTTGTAGGCCTACCAAGTTAAAGGTTCAGTATTGGAGTTAATAGGTATAAAAAACAATTTATCCGAGGTCAATAGACTCTGACATGCTGAAAATGACATGATGACATGCACCTAATTGACAGTTACAGGTATAGAATTTGCCATAGGACAGGAATCATCAAAGATATTTAATAGTACAAAGCTTTTGATACCAGTCCAGTATATTAGTAAAATTAAAGCAATACAAACATTTTTACGAGAATAACAATTTAGGTTCACATGGATCCTTTCTACCAGCTAGTTTTTGGCAAATCTCAGTCAGAGCTGTTCCCTCATATAGTATGGTTTCAGGCAGTTTGTTCCAAAAAAAAACAGGCAAAATCATCCCAAACATCATTTAAAAAAAATAAAATTTGGCCCGTTGAGTCATAGGCCCCTTACGGCTATGCATTGATCTTTTCAGAAATTATCTGTGCCCTTTTACAGTGACCCTTTTGAAGGCGTAATGAAGAAAAACAATAAATATAAGATCAATAGACTCTCACATGCAGAAAATGATATCACGATTAGATCCAATTTGAATAATGGCTGACATGCACTTGATTGACTGTTACAAGCATAGCTTTTGCCATGGGATATGAATGATCAAAGCTCTTGATGTTGGTACAAAGCTTTTGATACCAGTATTAATAGAACAAAAATACCTACTAACTTTGTGATTTTTTTTTATCCTAAACTCGAACTTACCTGAAAAAAAAAAACAAGTTTTTGAGTGAAAGTTGAATATAGTACATGAAAGGAATTGAAGGGCTACCAAGGCTTTTTTTGACAAAACATAATAGTGTAAGATTAAATAACCCATAAAGCAACCTTATTTGATACTCTTTATGAAATATAATTGTGCCAATATTTCAAAGATAAGTTTGCAGAGCAAGGCAACATAAGACCACTGACAGAAATGATAACTGTCTTTAATAAAAAAAAATAGATAAAATTCAAATTAAAAACCGCAATTATGTGTTTATTGTTGAAAGCTTTTGACATATCAATATCGCATAAATCCAATGTAGGATACATCAAAATTATTAAAATCACGGTCTTGTGTCTATACAAACCAATAAATATGATTTTTTTTAATGACTCCATAACCATTCAATCAACCTCAAATTCAATTTTTAATATACATGCACGTCAAGCTTCATCCAAGTCAGATTGAAGCCTTTTTTTTCTTTTAAGACAAGGGCAATAACTCCAAAAACCTTTTCAAAAATTTGTTCTTGAACAACATTTCATCAAGTTTCATCAAAATTTGTATACAAATTTTCAACAAGAAATATGACGAACAGATTGACAGATGGCATCAAAGGGCAACAACAATATCCACATTTTCATGTGGGCGTATAACAAGGTATTTGATGTATACTATTTACTATATATCAATAATGACTAAAGAAAAAGCAATATATTGATTAGTACTACAATAATATTTGAATAAAAGTCAATAAATAAATCATTATAGAGTAGTTATCTCGTTAGGATATCATATAATTAGTCATTATCCTCGTTAAACTATCATATAATTATCAATCTTTAACACGGTATTAAAATCGTCTGTTTAGAATCACAATTATAGCAGATTTTGTATTGGCTCCATTGACAAATTGATCAAATATAACCTTTTAAGTCCAAAGAGGAATTCATATTGGAATTATTGTGTGTTTTGGTAAACTGACAATTCTCATACTATCGTTTCAAATTCATTAAATTTTTACTGAGCTTTTGGAAGGCAAGCTCCTCTTGTGAAAGTCCGATGACCTTGAATAAGTTATCTTCACTCATAATTCCAGTCCACCCAGCTGTAAATGGGTACGGATAATCCGGGAAAGATCAATGCCAAGAGGTTTGGCCAAGGACCAGCTGGGAGATAGGATCCGCACGGAACCTAAGTTGTTATCCTTGTAAAATATAGATGTTTCTTTTTTTTTTTTCTTTTTTTTTCTTTCTTCCATCCTGTTTAAACCCTTTCTACACTATACGAGGGTGTCTCAGAAGTTTCTGGCTTCCGGATGAACCGGCATTATGCTGTTGTAGAGGTTCAGTGCCAAAAAGTTGTTTTCTGACATGACAAGGAAAGGATGTAACAGGTGCATTGAGGTCAAGGGAGATTATGTTGAAAAATAAGCATAATATCAGTTTTCATAAGCTTATGATAGCAGCTGACTTAAAGAAGCCAAAAATTTCAAGGGCACCTCTCATTATTCCAAAACCTCAAGCACCACACAAGCCTTCATGACACACTCGTTGTATTACACAATACTTGTTCATCATCACCTCAGAAATAATGGCCTGAATTGATGGACACCTCTGATATTGACCAATCCCATCTGTCTTTTTTACGTCAAGTTACAGGTCTACCTTACAGCTGAGACACAAATTAATGAAGTCAGAAGTAGTCTTATTTGATTATATAATTAATGAGATGTCTTGTTTTTCGTTCTGGCAACACTTGCCATTTGACATTCAAATACATCAGTCTAATCTGGCAACATAGTTTACCATTTGCTGCGACTGACCTTTTTGTAATAATGTTAATAAAGAACAAGACTGAAATAATTGTGAAAGTTGAAAGTGTCAGAATCACGCCAAGTTTTTCTGATTGACCCAATAAAGTATTGATTGCTCCGATTGGAAATCTGATTGTTTCAGATTTAAAGAAGCCAAGCGAAATAAAACAATTTTTTTAAAAGAGAAAAAGATAGTGGACCACAGCCATATACGCCCAATGAAAAAGCCTTAAATTTAATCAGCAGTAAACTAAACTTTCTCAAACCTTTCGATTTAGGTCCAATAACATCCATTTTTAAGTTTCATCAAAATCAGTTGAAAACTAAGAAAGTAATAGCATATTCACGACTTTGGGATAAGGGCAATAACTCTGCTTCTAACCAGGGGAAAATAGCTCAAATTCAAACTATTAATTCCATCAAAAATTCTAGTTTTTAGATCGTTTTTACATGCAATTGATGTTGATAGAAGCACTAACTTTATTGAGGTAAAAGGGCGATAACTCCTCAAAACTGATGAAAGAGACCTAAATCTTGAAAAAGCCTTAATTTTAATCAGGAGTAAACTAAATTTTTGATTTAGGTCCAATAACATTCATTTTAAGTTTCATCAAAATCGGTTGAAAACTAACGATCGAAAATAGCTCAAATTCGAACTTGATCTTCGTTTTATGAATATGAATACACATATCAAATTTTATTTGATTCCGTCAAAAACACTAGTTTTTAGAGCGTTCACAAGCAAAGGTTGACGGATGGACACATCGACGGACAGAGGTGCCGACAATATACGTCCTCATAGAGAGATGAGGTCGTTTAAAAATATGTTTTGTAATAAGATTGATGTAGTCTCCTGTAAATTTTCAACTTTCATCAAGCCAAAATACAATTTTCATCGTTTTTTTTTTGACACATAATATTCAAAAAGTCAAGTTAACCATTGAATTTGCATGTCAAATATAAAAGCTGCTTTTTTCCCTGTTTGTTTCTTTCCTGTTGTTTTCGTGTTGTCTGTTAATTAACAGGTATTTTATCTGATAAACTGTTAACATAAATAATCCAAATCAGTCATGCGATCTAATTATCTCAATCACGATCGTTATCCTGGGCCACTCCTTAACTTCAAAAGGACATACGAGATGATGGGATTGTAATAATGTTTAATTCATTTTTCTATGTAAATTAACAGGCAAAAGAAACTTATCACCGACTTCATTTGACCACACATCAAAGACAAAGGCATATGTGAGATATATGATGACTGATTTATAAACCGAAATCAATTTCGAAAAAATGAAAATGAAAATGCATTGTAATTCTGACATTCAATTCTCCACAATACACAAAGGAAGGGTCAAAGGGTCAAAATTAAAAATAACACGAAATAGAGTTCTTTGCTAAAGTGCTTAAAGAGTTTTTTCCATGACACAGTAGTCAGGCAAAACTTCATCAATAATGAGTGTGGCCATCCTGAGCACACATGCGCGCAGACACACGCCTCCTTATTAACGTCGTTAGGCGGCGAATAACGTCAATATGAATCCCGTTCAGTAAGTTCTGTATAACCTGTTCAAGGTCCTGTCGGTTCACTGAAGGTCGTACACGCCTTTTCAGCTGAAGATTAAGGTGATCCTGGAGATAGGGAACCAACTTTCATCTGTAAAGAACACTCTGACCTTGTCACGTCGCTCCGACCGACGTACAGTTCGTGCCCATTGCAGTCTACTTAGACGGGTCAACGCCATTCCAAAGGAGGGTCGGTATGCTCGTTACATCAAGTGATCAAAGTCTTCGAAGGACTGTTCGTCTGCTGATGACATGATCGAGTGTTGTTGCTGCCGTCGACGCCGCCGTCACTCATCTGTTTCGAAGATGAATATACCGGATGTAGCGGTCGTTGGCCGGTGTTGTCACCCTCCGTTTTCCAGATTTTGGTCGGTCGTGGGTCTGTATTGTCTGTTGGAACCGGATTATCAAATTGCTGATGGTGATCTGGGAGCAGTTGAAGGTTCTGACTAACTGTCATTGAGAAGCTCCCATATTGGCCATACCGATCGCTGTTCTCGTTGCGTCTGTGTACGTCTTGGCATATTTTTGGTGGTTTTTTACTTACAGAATACCTGTTCTGTCCAAATTCGGCATTTATGCCAAAATCGTGCACGTGCATTTGAACCGATGTCGCAAAAACGCATTTTGCACATTTTTATGCAAGCACTATTTGGAAAGCTACGTTTGATAATCTGCGTTGTGGTTATAATTGCGTTGCATTTATGTTAATATTTGCTGCTGGGGTTCAAACCTGTACCAGCTTTTTTGTCTTTGATACAACGATTTTTAAAGTGATAAGTTTCTTTTGCCTGTCAGTTTATATCAGGACACTGAGAGCATCAATTTGCACCATTCCAATTTTGATTAAGATGTCTATAGTTTCACCAATTCCAACTAAGTGTTTGATGACGTCACAACTCCAAAAAAATCTTGTATCACAGAAGACCTTGGTGTCTTCATCAAACACTTAGTGTAAGTGGAATCACACGAACCACAAACATCTGATTTAAATTGGAATGTTGCAAATTGATGATTTCTATCTGGAAGGGGCTCTTTAACATCCACTCATTATTTTCTGCTGATTAGCAGTTTTTTTCATTTTCTAATTAGCTTAGGCTACATTTTTCTTGCCACTAATAAACATTTTAATAATTAATAATCTTCTGACACCAGCCCTCTAACAAATGATGAGTTGTTAAACACAACAGTTCACACAATGTAAATAAAAACTAATCAATAACACAAAAAAAAAAAAGCAAAATTTAATAACATGCAATATGACCATATTTTCTTTTTTTGCTCTTTTTTCACAAATTTACTGTGGGACATACGTCAATATACTTTCCCTACAATTACCAATCATATCCAATATATAATTCCATAGTTAATTAATTATTTAAATATTGCACAAAAAGTTACAAAGGTCCACGCCCCCTTTACTTTGTCTTTTTCTTTTAGAATGGGGAGAATACGAAATCAAAAATGTCTAACCCATTAACGTTTACTATAAAACATACATATGGTCCACGTCAAAAACCGTTAAATTAGTACAATTTATACTATATCTATGTTTTTAAGCTAAAAAAAAATAAAAAAAAAAATTCTCCTCGCTTTGCTCGGCCAACATTTTAAGCTACGCCTCCCCTTTCCAAAAACCTGGATCCGCCCCTGCTGGTTCCGCTTGCAGGCTGTAAGCACCCCCCCATTTAAAGACCTGGCTACGGGCCTGATATTCAAATATTTCTCCACCCAATTACTTTTTAGTTCAATATACCTACAACCAATTAACTACCGAATAATTCCGAATATAGTGCTCACCTTTTTACCCTGAAAAGTACCGTCAAACAAGGGGTGCGCATTATACACGGTGACTTAAAAAAATTGAATTTTTCACCTGTGATTCCCAAGTCAATATTGTCTGGACGCCATTTTGTAATTGATCGCTGATGGATGAAGGTGTTAAAAATAGATTACGGCAGCCACATGACAAAGTCTTATCAATGTCAATGTACCGTTTTTACCAATTTTCAATGTTTTTTTTAAGTTATTTTTCTGTTTTGAATTTTGATGAAAATATTATTTTAATTTCGTATTCAAAAATTAGATATATGTAAAAATTATAAAATTATAAAGAGCAAAAATGAAGCCTGTATTTTTAATAAAAATCCATTTTAGTCAAAGTAAGGTAGTTACGTGAAATTTGATTTTTTATCACTCACTATTTTGCTGTCTGTGTTATGCCAACTTCAATTTTTTCGTCAACAAGGTGTGCGCACTATACATGGGTAAATGAATTTTTCCCGATTTTGATGGGGTAGGGAAGGGCTGCGCATTATACATGGGTGCGCATTATATTAGGAATTATACAGTATTTCTCCACCCAATTACTTTTTAGTTCAATATTTCTCAAACCAATTATTCTCCAACAATTACCTTTTAGTGCAATATTTCTCCACCCAATTACCTTTTAGTTCAATATTTCTCCACCCAATTACCTTTTAGTGCAATATTTCTCAACCCAATTACCTTTTACTTCAATATTTCTTCACCCAATTACCTTTTAGTGCAATATTTCTCAACCCAATTACCCTGGCCCATATTTCTCCACCAATTACCTTTTAGTTCAATATTTCTTCACCCAATTACCTTTTAGTGCAATATTTCTCCACCCAATTACCTTTTAGTTCAATATTTCTTCACCCAATTACCTTTTAGTGCAATATTTCTCCACCCAATTACCTTTTAGTTCAATATTTCTCCACCCAATTACCTTTTAGTGCAATATTTCTCCACCCAATTACCTTTTAGTTCAATATTTCTCCACCCAATTACCTTTTAGTTCAATATTTCTTCACCCAATTACCTTTTAGTTCAATATTTCTCAACCCAATTACCCTGGCCCATATTTCTCCACCAATTACCTTTTAGTTCAATATTTCTCAACCCAATTACCCTGGCCCATATTTCTCCACCAATTACCTTTTAGTTCAATATTTCTCCACCAATTATCCTACATTTCAACCTAAATCACCTTAGATCTCTTTAACAATAGTTGGAGCCCATAATGATCTATAAAGCCTTTTAAATATATATTTGTCTTCGTTAGTTGTCGGCAAATAGTGGTCCAGAACAAATAAATTACCTAGAATTTAATTAGAGATTTTTTAACTTTCAGATAGTCGTTAAGGCTTTCATCTTCCTAACAAAAAAGAATCTACAAAGGAATTAACAAAATCAATAATTTTTATTTTAAAGAAGGGTAATCAAAGTTTTTATGTCCTAGAATGTTTTTTCTTAACGACTGTAATTTGACAAATATTCAAAAAAAATTTCAAGTCCATCAATAGCAGGTTGAATTTTAATGTTTGGTATTTTGAGCAAAGCAGGTGTCCACATTGCACTCAGCATCAATCTTTCAACAACCTTCTGTATTTACATAATACAGGTATGGCAGTAGAGAGGGTCTTAAATTCTTTTGGAAAACTTTCTACCTCTTGAATTTCAGAGGGAAATAGAGATAAGCTTTTAAATAATTTAAATATAGAGTCCCTGTCTTTAATTTTACTGGAATACAGATGAAAGTTCTGTAATAATAGGAAATCTGGGCCAAGCTCTTTAATACAATGAATACAGATGCAAGTTCTTGAATTTCTAGTTAGTGGCTATAACCTCCTTGCAAGTTCTTTAATAATAGTGAATACAGATGCTAGTCTCACTTAAAGGGATTGTAAAGTGATTTTCTAAACTTTGTATACGTGTATTGGGGACACTGATAGCATCAATTTGCGCCATTCCAATTTCCATTCCGACGTCTGTGGTTATTGCAATTCCACTGACAGTGATCTACCGGAAGGTGCTATTGATATCTATGCAGATCACTATCAGTGGCGTCATAAAACGTGCGAGAACCAAAGACGTCAGAATGGAAATTGGAATTGTGCATACAAAGTTTAGAAAACCTCTTTACAATCCCTTTCTTGAATTCTAGTGAATACAGGGCTAACCTCTTTAGTTAGTTTCAGTCCAATTAAAATCAAATGATAAATGTTTTAGAGATTTTGAAGACTTGACTAGTGTTTGTCATACAATATTCATAGAACAAGTGTTGTTCCAGACATACAGCCTGCAGCCATTTTTAAATTTGTCTCAGTTTCACTATATAGTAAACATCATGAATTCATGGACCATTCTATAAAACTGTTTCCTGTTTTCAGATTCAAAACACCCAAGTTCTAACTATCCAAACTTGAAAACAAAACCCTGAATCCTAAATATTATTTAGGCTACGAAGAACATGAACAATTCATATGAGAAGGTAAATTAAAATGAAAAGTGGTATGAGGTGTCCAGAAGAGTAAACATACCTTGCCCTAGCATTACACCTACCTATAATGGATCCTAGTGGATTTAATAGTGCAGCTAAAAGAATGAGTAAGCAAAAGCAGCATTACTTATAGTGCGTTCAGACGACTAAATATAAGACAGCTTAATATCAACCATTCTTTGAGCCTCAGGTTTACATTTTTTGGGTGAGCGTTTGGCGGGCATAAAAATTAAGACAGCTTGCCGATACCTCACAATTAATTTAAGTTCAGAGGTCACAAAGTCACGATATCAGGTACAGGGCATTATAAATACATGTTGTTACAACGATATGACATTATTAGATAAATGTTGTTACAGCGATATCATATAAGTCATAGCGTAAGATTGTGACGTCACTTCCTGTTTTTCTTTCTGGAATAACAGGAACCACGGGCACCCAATGAATATTTTTTTGTATGTACGAAATAGATGTTGGAAGTGTCCTTCGTCCACATAAAAAGGCTAGAAAACCTCTTTACAATCCCTTTAATTTCAACCAGTCGCTTTCAAAAGCAGAATATTTAAAATGATATTGCAAACAGCACGCTTTTGAAGAATGCAGCATGATTTACAGAAAAAAAATTTGAAGAAGATGATTAGGAAGATTTAATGATCATTACATTCTTTAAGCTTAAAACCACAGTCGTAAAAATTGTTACACAATTCACTGTACAATCTCATCAATGTCACATCTCATAAATGATTCATCAAAGCTTGTATTTTATTGTCTAAATTTGTGAAAGTGAACAGTAAAAATCATGTTGCGAAGACGTAAAGTTCACAGATATCATTCTTCACAAAATCTCGCATCAAGCTACGTTAAAAAAATGTCACTGAAAATCAATTTTGGAATCAATAAGCTTTCAGGGACAAAAGAGATTGTGTAACGTTTACGGTTTAACTAGTAAAATAATCTAAAATCAAACGGAAGTTTTCGCTCGCTATTCATTGGGTCTTGTAAGATTATAAAACAACCAATACAACCTAATCTTTTCTCTACCAGTCCATTCATCATTGACATTTTTTTTATCGGCATGTTTCACAATTACTGGAAAATCAAGTCCTTATTTAAAGGGATTGTAAAGTGATTTTCTAAACTTTGTATGTGTATCGGGGACACTGAAAGCACAATTTTTGCCATTCCAATTTTCATTCCGTCTGTGGTTCTTGTACTAGTAATTCCATTAAAACTAACACCTTTTATGACGTCACTGACAGTAATCTGTATAAGCCTAGATATCAATAGTAGCTTCTGGTAGAAAAAATGTAAGTTTTAGTGGATTTGCAAGAACCACAGACGTTGGAATGGAAATTGGAATGGTACAAATTGATGCTATCAGTGTCCCCGATACACATACAAAATTAAGAAAATCACTTTACAATCCATTTAGTGTGACTCTCATAGTGGATGTTCTATAAAATTATATAAAAGTTACGGCATGTGTAGGGTCAACAGAAATATAAATTCTTTAATTTCTGGTAAAAAGTAAATGAAAAAATAGGTAAAAAAAAAAAGAGAGGTAGGGAGGGACCAAAGCTGGGAGTCACAATTCTAGACCATGTCAAGGCACGTTTCATTGGTATTACATCCTGACAGAGAACTTGGGGAGAAGAGGCAAAGAAAATTTTGACAATTTAAATATTTGGCCATATGTCTATATTTCTACATTTAAGCAATATTTTGCATGTTTTTGTTTTTCAACTTTTTGTCTAATTGAAAGTGGGGGAAGTGACTCCAAGTGAACCAACAATGTAAAATGAGAAGTTTTACAAGGAAAGTGTTAAGTGCATTTATTTGCTGCAAAAACACAAAAATAATCATTCATATCTGTACTTTACTCAGGATTACCGGAAGTTCAAAGTATTTATAAGAAAAAAATATTTGGATAAGATTAAATTGTTAACTTGAAAAATAGACAAGATTAACGTTATTGCACTGGAAATTGGAAAAAATATTATGAATGAAATTTAACATTCCAATCTTCTGGAACTAATTGGGTAAATGAAGATAGGCGATACATTTCATTGAAGTGGGGTTTTACTGGGAGGATGTTAAGTGCAGTTATTTGCTGCAAAAACACGAAAATAATCATTCATATCTCTGTACTTTACTCGGGATAAACGGAAGTTCCAAATATTTATAAGAAAAAACTATAGAGAAGAAGTTTTGGATTAGATTAAATTGTTAACTTGAAAATAGACAAGATTAACATTACAGCACTGGAAATTGTTTAAATTGAAGTGCACTTTCATTTAAAGGGATTGTAAAGTGGTTTTGTAAACTTTGTATGCGTATTGGGGACACTGATAGCATGAATTCGCACCATTCCAATTTCCATTCCGACATATGTGGTTCTTTCAATTCCACAACCAGTGATCTACCAGAAGCTACTGTTGATGTCTATGCAAATCACTGGTAGCACAACTTCCATTACCCAATTTTCCTTTTATTAGGGTCATTTACAAAAACTTTTATTTCAAAAGAATCTTGCAGAATTTTCAGAATATTCCTAAAAGACATGAATGAGTATGAAATGAAATTTCTTTTGTTATGAAAATGAAATTTTACATCATACTTTTTTTGCATCTTAATGGGCACTGCATCATACTGTTTTGCCATCTTACTCAACAAATGAAATTCAAGTTTACATCACATTGATCATACTATTTGTACCTAATTGGACAAATGAAATGCAGTTTTACACCATACTATTTGTACATTACTGGACAAATGAAATGAAATGAAATTCAGTTTTACATCATACTTTTGAGTACCTTACTGGACAAATGAAATGAAATGAAATGAAATACAGTTTAACGTTATACTTTTTGTACCTTAATGGACAAACGAAATATAGTGCAGTTTTACATCACACTGTTTTAAACCTTGCCGGACAAATGAAATTTTACATCCCATTTTTGCTAATGAAGAAAGGTTACCGTACTCCAAATTTTTTATTTCAGTTCTAGTATAGTGATTAGAAGAAACGAGACAGGTTTTTTTTATCCAATATGAAATATTATAGTTTGAAAACATCTCCTCTAAATCCTAGCAATGTTTTGCCTGCTAATGATTCTCATTACAAGACACTTGGAAAGCCACTTGTCTGGTAGATAAGAGCCGTGTAGCGCTTCTTCAGCCTAGACATCCTCTATCTTAAATACAACTAGCCACAGGGCAAAGTTATACAACAACTAAGCCAGCTTCACACTCTGACAATCACAGGAAATGTATCAATAAAGCAGCACTTTGCCACAAACAAATCATACAGCAATTAAGCAAGCATCAAAAACTGGCAAATGCTGAAAGTGTAATGCAATGAACAATATGGGAAATTTTACCAAGAAAGAAATTGAGACATTCCCTATTAAAAAATCAGACAGCAATCAAATGAAATGAAATGAAATGTATTAAGGAGCATCAGCACCAAATGGGCTATATAGCTCCAGACAGCAATCAAGCCAGCTTCACACATTGACAATTTCAGGAAAAGTCATGTAGTGTAGGAAATGAACAAATTTGTTTTGTACACTTTACAAGCGTTCACAAGCAACAACACCAGACTATGTGCAACAAGGAAAATTTACAAGGATTACAGGCAACAACACATGTCAAGGATAATTTACAAGGATTACAGCAAGAACAATAATCTTCAGTGTCTCCACATAATTTGCTTTGGATGATACCATGATTTATGAACAATATATCAGAGTAACATTAGCAAAAAGGAAGCATCCAACTTTAAGTGAGACTCTTGAATTAAGATGGACAAGTTTTAAATATCAATATAATGTTCTAATACCCACTTCAGACTCACTCCAGTACTCCAGTGGTCAGCTTCATAACATACTTCACAAAACCACAGTCTTCTTAAATGGGGCAGCCTGATGTTTTAAAGGTATTGTAAAGCGTATTTCTAAAACTTTGTACGTCTATCAGGAACACTGATAGCATCAATTAGCGGAATTGCAATTGAAAACACGCATGGTCCCCAACATATTGTTAAATCATAAAGTACACTATTATTTTTTTCTCTCCAGAAGTAATATTATATCATTGAATATTAATTAGTAAAAAATGTATTTTATCTAAATTTATTAAGTTTTTATTACGAAATCAATAGTCTCTACTTGTGATCTAGGCCAGTGCTTCTATAGGGAGTATCTCCTATAACACCTATAACTATTACAGGTGCACCTATACGTAATACAATTTTAACCACCAATGACTAATTACTTTCATAACAATGGTTTTGACATAAAGTTCACCAAAGTTGACATTAAAAAGAAGGTAAAAGTGTGGTATGATGAAATGAAAGTGGTGATAAATGTGTTAACATCTATTGTGAATTTGGACTAATCAGCTCCTTCAACATCTGAGACCATGATGTCACGATATGAAGGTCATCTCAAGTGTGTCTGTCAAACATAAAACAAGCTAGAATTTTACTTCCTGATGTAAAATATATCTGAAGTAATTAATTAAACTGACTAATCACTTAGAGAAAAACAGCTCAGATTCCTTTTTGTCACAAGAGAAAACAGCTCAGATTCCTTTTTGTCACAAGAGAAAACAGCTCAGATTCCTTTTTGTCTCAAGAGAAAAACAGCTCAGATTCCTTTTTGTCACAAGAGAAAAACAGCTCAGATTCCTTTTTGTCTCAAAAGAAAAACAGCTCAGTTTCCTTTTTGTCGCAAGAGAAAAACAGCTCAGATTCCTTTTTGTCACAAGAGAAAAACAGCTCAGATTCTTTTTTGTCTCAAGAGAAAAACAGCTCAGTTTCCTTTTGTCACAAGAGAAAAAACAGCTCAGTTTCTCTTTTGTCACAAGAGAAGAACAGCTGAGATCCCTTTTATTGTAAGAGAAAAACAACTCAGATCTCTTTTATCATAAGAGAAAAACAACTCAGATCCCTTTTATCGTAAGAGAAGAACAGCTCAGTTCCCTTTTATCGTAAGAGAAAAACAGCTCAGATCCCTTTTATCACAAGAGAAAAACAACTCAGATCCCTTTTATCGTAAGAGAAGAACAGCTCAGTTCCCTTTTGTCATAAGAGAAAAACAACTCAGATCCCTTTTATCTCAAGAGAAAAACAACTCAGATCCCTTTTATCTCAAGAGAAAAACAACTCAGATCCCTTTTATCGTAAGAGAAAAACAACTCAGATCCCTTTTATCGTAAGAGAAAAACAGCTCAGATCCCTTTTATCTCAAGAGAAAAACAACTCAGATCTCTTTTATCATAAGAGAAAAACAACTCAGATCTCTTTTATCATAAGAGAAAAACAGCTCAGTTCCCTTTTATCGTAAGAGAAGAACAGCTCAGTTCCCTTTTATCGTAAGAGAAAAACAACTCAGATCTCTTTTATCATAAGAGAAAAACAACTCAGATCTCTTTTATCATAAGAGAAAAACAACTCAGATCCCTTTTATCGTAAGAGAAGAACAGCTCAGTTCCCTTTTATCGTAAGAGAAAAACAGCTCAGATCCCTTTTATCACAAGAGAAAAACAACTCAGATCCCTTTTATCGTAAGAGAAGAACAGCTCAGTTCCCTTTTATCGTAAGAGAAAAACAACTCAGATCCCTTTTGTCTCAAGAGAAAAACAGCTCAGATTCCTTTTTGTCACAAGAGAAAAACAGCTCAGATCTCTTTTGTCACAAGAGAAAAACAGCTCAGTTTCTCTTTTGTCACAAGAGAAAAACAGCTCAGATCCCTTTTATCATAAGAGAAAAACAGCTCAGATCCCTTTTATCATAAGAGAAAAACTGCTCAGTTCCCTTTTATCGTAAGAGAAGAACAGCTCAGTTCCCTTTTATCGTAAGAGAAAAACAACTCAGATCCCTTTTATCGTAAGAGAAAAACAGCTCAGATCCCTTTTATCTCAAGAGAAAAACAACTCAGATCCCTTTTATCGTAAGAGAAAAACAGCTCAGTTCCCTTTTGTCATAAGAGAAAAACAACTCAGATCCATTTTATCATAAGAGAAAAACAACTCAGATCTCTTTTATCATAAGAGAAAAACAACTCAGATCTCTTTTATCATAAGAGAAAAACAGCTCAGTTCCCTTTTATCGTAAGAGAAGAACAGCTCAGTTCCCTTTTATCGTAAGAGAAAAACAACTCAGATCTCTTTTATCATAAGAGAAAAACAACTCAGATCTCTTTTATCATAAGAGAAAAACAACTCAGATCCCTTTTATCGTAAGAGAAGAACAGCTCAGTTCCCTTTTATCGTAAGAGAAAAACAGCTCAGATCCCTTTTATCACAAGAGAAAAACAACTCAGATCCCTTTTATCGTAAGAGAAGAACAGCTCAGTTCCCTTTTATCGTAAGAGAAAAACAACTCAGATCCCTTTTGTCTCAAGAGAAAAACAGCTCAGATTCCTTTTTGTCACAAGAGAAAAACAGCTCAGATCTCTTTTGTCACAAGAGAAAAACAGCTCAGTTTCTCTTTTGTCACAAGAGAAAAACAGCTCAGATCCCTTTTATCATAAGAGAAAAACAGCTCAGATCCCTTTTATCATAAGAGAAAAACTGCTCAGTTCCCTTTTATCGTAAGAGAAGAACAGCTCAGTTCCCTTTTATCGTAAGAGAAAAACAACTCAGATCTCTTTTATCATAAGAGAAAAACAACTCAGATCTCTTTTATCATAAGAGAAAAACAACTCAGATCCCTTTTATCGTAAGAGAAGAACAGCTCAGTTCCCTTTTATCGTAAGAGAAAAACAACTCAGATCCCTTTTATCACAAGAGAAAAACAACTCAGATCCCTTTTATCGTAAGAGAAGAACAGCTCAGTTCCCTTTTATCGTAAGAGAAAAACAACTCAGATCCCTTTTGTCTCAAGAGAAAAACAGCTCAGATTCCTTTTTGTCACAAGAGAAAAACAGCTCAGATCTCTTTTGTCACAAGAGAAAAACAGCTCAGTTTCTCTTTTGTCACAAGAGAAAAACAGATCAATTTCTCTTTTGTCACATGAGAAAAACAGCTCAGATTCCTTTTTGTCACAAGAGAAAAATATCTCTATTTCTCTATATGATCCTAGTTATCTATTTCCTAAAGCACTTAATGTTCAAAAAATAAAAGCAGGTGTTCTATTAGAAAGTTGCAGGAATTTTTCCTATCTTTTTAACATTATTTTTTATTAATTTTATCAGGAAGCTTGAAGCAGGAGCAGGTGTAGGAACTGTGGCCTAGTGACATTTTAGGGTAAGGTTAAAAACTCTATTACAAAAAATAAATGACATTTTGGACAAAAATTAGTTTTTTGTTTTATCTCACCCACACTCCATGATTCAGTACAAAAAAGTCAAAATCATAAAACCTTTTGCCCCAAAAAATGAATGTCAGTTCTTTATATTGCTTATGAAGACATTGACATTCACTGTACACCGAGAAAATTTAAATGGGACAGTAGATTTGGCTTAATCTCTTGCAATTTCCAACTGCCAAATGATCGCTTGAAGGAACACTAGCGCATAAATCTACACACGTTACATTTCAAACTGCTAAAGGATCATATATGGAATGGCGGATCTAATTAGGGTACACTTGCATCCTTACAATTTCTACATTTAAAAAAAAAAAAAATTTTGTTTGGTTTCAAAAAGGAATCAGAATGCCACAACTGAATTCTTTTTTTTTCAAAATTACCCAATAATTTGGGATCTTCTATTATTGGAACATCAATCTGTGCCCTATTTGTATACCCAGTTCCAGAAGACTGACACCATTACTGCAAATTTTTTAGCTCTATGTCCAGTCCAAAGATAAGGACAAATTTCTCCTATTTCCATGTAATATTTTTTAAATAATACAATATATTTTCACTAGCACAAATTGAACTCTTTGACAGATATCACATCCAAATAAGGGTAAACAACAGAAAGTTGAAGCAGGCCCCATAGTGTGTGTGCAGTGCCATTTCTAGGAATTTTTAGGTGGAGGGGCCGCGGTGGGGCCAAATAGTTGTCAGGGGGGGGGGGGGCTACCAGCACATACCATCTGTATTTAACATTATAAGAAAATTTCAAAGTGGGGGGGGGGGGGGGGGGCTACCAGCACATACCATCTGTATTTAACATTATAGGAAAATTTCAAAGTGGGGGGGGGGGGGGGGGGTCCCCCTGTAGATACGCCACTTGATTTATTTTTTAACTTTGTTTAGAATTATGAAAAAAGAACCAAAGTTTATTTTCTAAAAATTGTTCTCCTTTCATTTAAATAATAATAATGAAGACTATATATTTCATAATGTACGCTAAAACTGAAATCATTTTGGCATCTGTTGATTTTAAACAATTTTTGAAAAAGAAATTTGATGGCAAATTTCTAAAAAAAAGAATTAAGCAATTTAAGCAATTAATCATGGACCCACTCCAGTTACATTGATCAAATGATGTAGGTGCTAAAATTATCAAGGACGATTGAAATTGAGTTATAGTGATTCTGAAATGAACACCTGATATCATGTTGAAATTTTTCAGAGATTGAAAGAGAAATCAATAGGGTTGATAGCTCTAAATAATCACTTATCACTTTCAGATTGACATTCCTTCATCTTGGCATTCTTTATATATATGCTTAGTCCTTCCCATTAGTTTGACATTGTGTAAACCAAGCAATTAATCCAGCTTTCCATTTACCTACAATTTGACATTCCAATCCCTTTCAATTTGAGATTCCCTTGCAGCCTGGCATTCATACATCTTGCCATTCCTTTACAGTTTGACACCCCATTCCCTTTCAGTCTGGGTTTTCCTTTCAGATGACATTCCTTTCTCTTTCAGCATGAAATCCTTCCTAGCTTCAAATTTGGTATTTCCATTTTGCATGACATTTTCTTCACAATCTGACAAGCGCAGAAAATTAGGATGAAAAAGTCCCTCCTTTAATCTTAGATTTTCTTTTTCACCTTAACATCCCTTAGCATGATTATGTCACATTAGGGGTCAATCTGTAGGCGTATGATCTATAAAAAGACTGCTTCAGTCTGCAGGAAATTCATTGTAATAAATCACTATTTTGATGAAGATAAAGCATGCATGATAGCAACATATTTATCATACATACATGACATCTTATAACCTATTCTTAGTTATCTTTACATAATGAAATTCCGGTCTTTAGGCTGCTGTGTATCTATCAGGTTTCTTTTAAAACTATTATTCATATCTAAACTATCAAGATTTGTTTTCAAAGCTTTCACAAGTGATATTGAGCACTTTTCCTTTCAAATGCTATCACGTTTTTATTCTTAACCTAATATTCATAATATCTACAATCAAGTTTATTTTTTTTCAAACTGGAAAGTTGGCATTTAGTTAGTTTAAAAACCTGCAGGTAGAATAAAGAAACCAAGTACTAACAATCCGAACGGCAAAGCAAAACCTAAAATCCAAAAAGATATTTTGACGAAACATAGGTAACAGCTTATGAACTTTTCACGCATGGAATTATATCAACCATGTGAGAAAGTATTTCATAATGAAGAGTGGTATCAGGTGTCTAGAAGAGTAAGCATCCACCCATCCTAGCTGTAAATACACAAAACAAACTAGAAGTGATCCCAATACCTGCATGCATTGCAAGACTTGGACTACTATAACTTAATTCCTGAAACCAAAACCAATGCCTTATCAGGCTTTTTTTTTAATTGACATTCAGATATTCATTGATTTTTTTTTTATGATAAAAATAAGGACGAGTTCTCGTAGTTAAACACAAGACTCAGTTTCTTTAAAGGGGCTTAACTCTGGATTAGTCAGGGATACATTGAATTTAGAACTTATTTCAGTTTACGAAATAAAATTGAACTGAACTGAACTTAAGTATCACATAACAAATCCGGTTTCAATTAGGAGTTTCTTGGATTGTATTCCAGGCTAAAGTCAAACTTTTATTCCTATTGGTGATAAAATCACATCGTTAGTCACAACAACTTTTAATATAAAAAGTCACTTTGAGGTTCTATATAGCACAGTGGTTAGCGCATCGTTCATTACAAACATGACGTCGTTTGCTTGGATACGAGAAAATGGTGGTCGTTTTGAGAGTGCGGTTCTTGATCAGGCTGTGAAAGTCCAATGATTAAGTCATCTTCACTCATAATTCCAGTCCACCAAGCTGTAAATGGGTACGGATAATCCGGGAAAGATCAATGCCAAGAGGTTTGGCCAAGGACCAGTTGGGAGAAAGGATCTTCAAGGAACCTAAGTTGTTTTCCTTGTAAAATATAGATCTTTCTTTCTTTCTTTATATTTATATTGCCCTTTTTAAATTGTACACAAGGCTTAAGTCAGAGAAAAAGTTATACTAGCAAATTAAAAGTGATATTGATATTACCAAGAATGTTCCCTCAAGAGTGGCCCCTCAAAAGTGACGTTCTGTTCACTAAGCTCTATTTGGCCCTTATATTTCATTCATAAAATGCATTTGGTCCTTTACATAAATGAATTGAGAAGGCCTGACTTAGAAGATTACATCACTTCAATTTTTAAAAAGTTTTCAGACTGTTCTATAGTTTGTAAGGTTTCACGTAGATCAATTATTCTTCCATAATTTTTATCTTGCTTTTCCTGGAGTCAGACACAACCTGGGGGGGTCCTCAAAAGATTAGTGGGGGGTGCCTTTAGCTCTCAAGGTGGTCTTCCGATTTAAAATTTAAGACTTATAAATTATCATTTAATTACTTTTGACATAAAATATATTTAGGATTGAATTCTTTTTGTAGGGTTTTTAACTCCATTTTATTAAAACTGGTATGTTCCCCTTATTCAAAGATAGCTTGCCAGGCAAGGTAATATATACGCCCACTGACAGCTTTTATTTTATACAAAAATATTGACAGTTACATCTTTCAGTCATACACCTCTTTTAACCTTTTTCAAATAATACTGAGCAATATTTAAGGTTTCCTCAAAATACATTAAGAAGTGTGCCTATTAGAGCTTCAAACGCTCACACCAAGTTTCCTCACGTGTAGAGTGTTTAGGAGCTAAAATTAAACATATTTTCAAGAACAAGGGCAATAATTCAAAATAAATGTTTTTCGATTTAGCTGATCTTCAATAGGGTTAATCCTTGGGTGATTATGAACACTCACACACACACCAAATTTCATCAAAATCCATCAAGAATTATGACCTATAGAATATTTACAAGCTAAAAAGTCAACACATTTTCAAGAACAAGGGCAATATTTCAAAATAATTTTTTTTTGATTCTTTTCCAAATGGAGACAAGTCAAAGAATGGCATCAGACAAGTATACCCTATAAGAATAAAAGTAAAAATGAACTCTTTGCACTGAAAATTCAGACAGACAACTTAAACCTCTTGTTACTCATTAATCTTAATACGAAATTAAAACCAATTTGCCATCACTTCATTATCAAAGGCCAAAACTTGTAATTGGCAATCGAAAAAAATCAGAAACTCTAATCAAAGGTGAAAAGAATTATTTAAGATATAAATTAAACATCCCAAAGGTGCTTGTAAAAAACACGTAATGACAGTTTAAGTTTTATAAAATGTATCTTGCACAGGTGTCAGTCGGCAAAAACTAAATTTAAATGCTTCATTAGTTTCCTTCTAACTTGCGTAATCACTATTTAATGATCATAAAAATTTATTTCACGATTTTTATCTAATCTTATTTTTCCCTGCTGACATTTCGGTTATTTGGCGATAAATTCCATTAAAAGTTCATGCGTTACTGATCTTTCAATATCACGCCAAATCTCAAATCTGGCAGACACGAACGTGCAGCTATTACAGAGAAATGTGAACTATTTGATTCAAATTAAAGTGAAATGCATCATCTGGAAGAAATAAACAACTGCCTTAGTATTTATTTACATGTAAAATCTGACATATAATTACGTAATCAACCTAAAATATACACTTCATGACGTATCTGGACTCTCTAAAAAAGAATGTCTTAGTTGAAAGACCCGGAATGAATTATTTATTTCGATTATCGATTATCAAATTTCATAATCGATTAAAATTCATAGTCAAATTTTCTTTTAATATTATTTGCCTAACACGCTTATCACTTCTTCAATTCTGGACATTACTTCTGTTTCATTTGTCTTTGATACCTGATATTGATAAATAACAAACATTCAGGTACAAAAACGTACACGAACATATGAAGATTAGAAGATTTCAAAATTAAAATATTTCGATTATTAATCGATTATTGATTGGTAGCCTGCCTTCCATAAGCGATCTCAATTTGGTAATCAATACCCATCCCTACTTATAACTGGCTAAAAGCTCTGCAGGTATATCCTCAACATTTTATTTTACAATCCGCAGTACCAGAGTTAGCAGCACATCCAAACAAGACGTTTCAAGGCTAGACTTAATGTGGAATGTTTCAACACCAACAAATGTTAAGTTCAAAATACAGGAGCGAGCTCTAAAGAGTTTGCCAAGTCAATGATGATGTCAATGATGATGTCAGTGATGATGCCAATCTTTCCTGATAAACTAGTATTATATCAGAATGTACCTAACATGTCTGTGCTTACAGCAAAAAGCAAATCTATTTAAGGTTTATTTTTCGATCATCTATTAGCACTAGTTAATGTTTCATTTGAGAAAAGAATGCAAAATTTCATTTTGGTTATTCTAGATCCTACAATGCGTTCCAAAACAAAGGTCTCAAAGTTGGTGTGGTATGTTTCATTTAAGTCCATAAAGTAATTTAAAGATAATTTTTCTATTTTGATATTTTTATTAACACCAGCAAATGTTTCGTTTCATTTCAAAGGAATGGTTGTTCACCTTATTAATTTACTCAGTGCTAAAAACGGAAGATAATTAACAAAAGTAATGACTTTTCATGATTATTGAAAACATAAAACAGGTATTGAAAAATAAAGAAATATTGTGAGAGCTGGAAATGAAGATTTTTATGGAGTCTGTTTATTTGGTTACACAATCTGGCAGATGGGTTGTATCTAGATTTAAAGTTGCATTCCCACTGAAACATCAGCTGAATTTCATCTAGCATTAAAGTGGCTAAAAAAGGATAATCTACAGTACCATGCAATAAATATTCGTACAAAGAAATAGGATACCTTCCTCGTCCTAGTGATGGTTTCTCCCTTTGTAATAATTTTCAAGTGATGTCCAAGTATGTAAGGTCGTAGAGCGAATGTAATCACGCCACCATTTTGTAGGAATATTTATTGCACTGTACTGTATGTTGAAATTAAATCTGTCTATAATTTTTCAGTTCAATTGTATAAGATTTAAAGTGATCATAGTTCTTAGTAAAAAAATTCATATATCATAAATAATCGCTTATCGACGCTACACTTAAATGTTTAATTTCAATTAACAAATATAATCATTTAAAATTCAAACTCAAATTTTCTTTTAATAAGGTATATTGTTACCATGAATTTTGGACAAGTCACATCCCATTATATCATGATCTTCATGAAAACTCTAGATATTTACTTCAGTTCCATGTGTCTTTGATATCAGTTATTGATTAATAAAAATCAGGTTCAAAATCGTACCTCAACAGACAAATTAATCATTATCGATTATTAAAAACAATTATCGGTAGTTTGCCTTCGATCATCGATCTGAATTTGGTAATTGATACGACAAAAATAATCTGAAATCAAATTTATTTGATAACAATTCCAATTCAAAAGTCTTTAAAAAATAAATTAGTCAAGTACAAAAATATTCAACTTAACTTGATAACAATTCAAATTCAAAAGTTTTTTGATAACAGATCCCAATTTCATTAAATTGTTCAAGTTAACTACAAACAGCAAAATCAACTTTATTTCATAACAAATCAAAAGTCTTAGGAAAACAAATCAATTTTCTTGGCTCTGCCTTTTAAACAAGTCTGGAATCATCTTCCATTGATAACAAATTCAATATAGTCAAGTACAAAAATAATCAACTTAACTTGATAACGATAACAATTCAAATTCAAAAGTTTTCTGATAACAGAACAAGTTAAGATCAGTTTAAGTTAACTATACAGAAAATCAACTTCATTTCATAAAAAATCAAAAGTCTTAGGATAACAAATCAATTTTCTGAACTCAGTCTGGAATCAACTTCCATTGATAACAAATTCAATATAGTTTTTGATAACACATGACCTAGCCACTTTAACTCCTCTGAGATCAACGTGTCTTCATTACATATCAGTTGATAATTTAGATAAAAAACATACTGAATTGTTGGAACATCTAGATTTTAATGAACACACAGGGAGAAAGTTAACACCCAATGTTTTAACGCCCTTGTCACGATTATCAATCAAGATAAGACAACCAGGTAAGTAGGTTTTTAACGCCAAATTTTTTTTTTAACACCTTACCTTTCTCAGGTAATGTTTTTAAGATTAAATAAAGAAACTATACATATCCTCATAAAAAAAGCAAGAAAAGTAATTCTCATGTATTTTTTTTTAACATCCATAATTAGAAAACAAAGATAGACCTCAGATAAAACTGCAATTCTTTCGAATTTTTCAGGTTAAATGCCAAGTACTCTTTTTTATATTTTTTACATACTAATGAAATCTCCAAACTCAACACATTTTTATTCACAACATAACAAAAATTTTTTATGTTATTTTCAAACATACATAAAACAAATTAATTGCCTGATTTTTGTGGGCATAATGAAACAATGACTTGATGAAATAATATATTTATCATTTATCTGCACTTTTATTTAAAGGGATATGTTCGCCACTCGTTCAACAAATATAATTTTTGTCTCAGAACCTCAAATTTGTTAGATTATTTAAACAGTATATAGTTATGTTCACAACTCGCCCTCGAAATTTAAGCCTTCAAATCCTTGTGTATCCATCATTATCAGCGTTTGAAAGTAAAAAATATGACTTGACGTTTAGTAAAACTATGCCTTAAGCTTGTATATAGAAAACACATACCGGTATACAAAAATGAAGATAAATGAGATTGTGTGATTTTTGTGCAGTTCTAGTACTTCTGAAGGCTATTTATAAATATTCAAGGTCTAAATCAAAAATGCTGAACATTCCCCTTTAAGTCCAGCAATGTCATGTAATGAGCCAAATTTTGACAGTTGGCCTACTGTTGAGGCATCTTAACGTGCAAAGCCGGAAGGGAAGTTTGTTCCCTTCAAAATGACTACACACTTCAGCCTGTCCCAGATTCAATGATAATGGGTTGGAAGTTGTATCTCAACCTGTTCCAAGGTTTGCAAGCAACTCGATGAGCCAAAATGGCTTGATCAAGATACAAGATTATCATATTTACAATCAAAATAGAACATAACTCGATAATTTACTTTCGCTTTCTTTTTTTAGTAGCTGGAATAACAATTTGGTTAGTATAACCTTTTCTATATACCAGGTGTTGGCAACTTAATTCTTAAACATCCATGTTCACGTAAAAAATATATTAAAATAGCGCAGTGCAAAATAACATAGGGTTTATCTAGATAAATAATCGAAAAGTTTAAAATTATTACAAAAATATTTGTTTATCGGAGAAGATTAGATTTTCAGCTGCAGGGCAGGTTTAACCGGTTGTGATTTTGTGCGTTTATCAACTCATTATCCCCATGGAGAGTCCACGGAGTTAAAACTGTATTTTGGTTTGTCAACTTGCCATCCCTTTAAGGATTTATTAACTTATGAATACATGGATTATTCATTAGAAACACTGGTTAATCAATTAGTAAGATTGATTTGACCCTAAAACAATGCAAAAACCCATCTTTAATTCATTTCTATTTCAGTGATTGCAATGAGGTTGGAAAGGTCAACATGGAAAATGGTCTTTTTGGATAAGATAATAATCTGAGGCCATCTGTGGTACAGACTATGAACATTAAAGATCACTAGACAGTTGGGAAATACAAAAAAGAGTGGGCTTCTGTGAATACTGCAGTCTTGACAAATCTGGCCTTCAGAGTTGTCCATCTTCATGAACCCAATATGGTACAGAATAAAACACAATTTCCTTTAATATTTGTGCTATTTTCAAATGTATTATTGTGATTTCAATGGAATTATAATTTAAAATGCTTCAAATACAGAAAGATAAAAAACTTTCAAATTCATTTTATTTCTAGATTTAGGTGAATCTTATATAATAGTGGGAGCTAAGAATCAATTTCCAGAAGGCGTGAATACAAGTTCTCGACGTATCGAATGAGTCTTGGAGGTTAATAACAGATCTATTTTATTCTTAACTTTACTATTATCATTCTGCAATTACATATTGAACTAGGCTACCACCATGTCTCTTATTGTTTCTTGAACATCCAGTAAATCTTTTTTTTAACTTGTGGCATTTGGCAAGACCTTCGTCAATATTGGAGACTTACATTATGAGTGCTACATGATATGCAACCATCTTGCCCAGTAAATGTGCAAGAGAAGATCACTCTTGTTCAAAGATTGGTTTTAATAGGCCGATTTGAAAGCAGGAACAGTCTCTAAGGAATGATTATGCGACCCAAGCCAATTTTCATTTCATGGCGGTCATCTTGACTGGTAAATATGCAAGGAAAGACAACTCTTGTTTGAGATTGATTTTGATTGCTTGATTTTAATGCCGGAGAAGACAACTATTTCTCTGTAAAATTAGCACACTAATCTATTTCCAAAGTTGATATACGTGAGAAATGATTTGATTAGCTGAATCATTTGATTGGCTAACTGTTTTGTTTCCAACATGTATATCAATGAGATTTCTAGTATGCTAGTCTATAACCTATTGCACACTGCATGGCATCATTCACCACAGTAAGACATCAAACACTGTTTTATGAAATATCTGGGCTTAAGAAACATAAAATAAATCTGTTTTGGCCTTGGCAGTCGATCATGATAGATATTTTAACTATCACCAGCTTTTATCATGTCATTCCAGGAATAATTCCTAAATAATTCCAAAATAATTCCTCCAATAATCTCAGAAAAAAAACTATCTTTTCTGGATTATTTTTAAATTACTCTGCTCTCAAAGTAAAATGGCTGACAAGAATTTAAATTAAAGTTCAACAATGGAATGGTCTTTAAAGGCATGCTTTCAAGTAATGGTGTAAAATGATTGAAGTTCTTCATTTTAAAATATTACAAAATTGATTACCGGTACATGATAGTTATGTTGCATGGGTTGTGAACACTTTAAATGATCACCATATTTTCGACCCATTACACCTTAGTCTCAAACAGGAATTATTTAAAGTAATCTTAAAGATAGTGGACTACAGCCATATACGCCCACCATGGCATGCGGGTGGTAAAACGAAAAAGCCTTAAATTTAAACTAAACTAATCATATATTTTATAAGTTTCATCAAAATTGGTTGAAAACTAAGAGAGTAATAGCAAATTCAAGATTTTGGGGCAAAGGCAATAACTCTGCTTCTAACAATCAAAAATAGCTCAAATTCGAACTTGATCTTCATTTTACGAATATGTATACACAAACCATATTTTATTTGATTCCATCAAAAACTCAAAATTTTTAGAGCGTTTACAAGCAAATGTTGACGGACGGACAGGGGCCATCTACAAAATACTTCCACATAGATGTTGGCGTATAAAAAGTATCCATCAAGAATATTCGAATGGTAACCTCTTTAAGCACTTCTACCATTCAAATTCAAAGAAGAGGGAGGGCTGTGTTAATGTGGGATAATTTCGTAAGCCCTCATAAGAATGTTAATACAACATGATCTTCAGACTATTTCTATTATATCATAACTAATCAAACTCAGCCCAATGAGCCATTATCATCTAATCACCATGTTAATTACTGTTTAAATCTGCTCATGTTTAACAAAGTCTTTAGCAGGGCTGTTGATTTATTTTTTTGCCAATCGGACATTTTCAACGATATATTGAGTGTGACAGACCACAATATTCAACAAAGAATTTGACAGTTTTCAAAGAGAATAAAAATCTAAGTTTAGGCCTATATATATCTTAGGCCTTAAGTTTCAACATATCTTGCATATTTGCAAAGTTTATTTTAAATCTAATTCAGAGTAAAATACTATCCAAATACTGAATTTTTTTTGTTTTACCTTTGAAATTAATCTGGGTCATTGTCCCCGTCAATGAAAATTATTTAACAACTTGGATTTGCTCCTGGAATTCTTACCCATATTTTGTGTCTTTTCTGCTAAATTTATACATCTTTAATAACAAGCAGCTTTTATGCAAAGTTTCCAGAATATTTTAATCACATTGTCAAAGAATGGCACATCATGAATAAGTCCTCAGTTCAAAGCAAAATTCGTTTTTTACAAGGAATAAATAAATCTGAAAACCTTCCATTAATGTTACTATAAATAGAATGTCCATGGTTGAATTCACTCTCTATAAATAACTCAGTGGGCTGGGTGTGTTCAGTGCTATGTACTGCTATAGTTCCATACTCTATAGCTACATGGACTAGTTTCACTATGTTAGGCAACAAGAAGGCGCAATTGACAAATTCACTCAAGTGGAACTGCTTTGTTATTGTTTCTTTCGTGGGTCTTTCAGGATAATTAAACACTTAATTAACAGGTAATTAATGGGATTATTAGTTTATTGTCTCGACAACTATCACTGATTGAGTATGGTGCTTCATTTATTATAGTAGTTGTATACAGAATAAAGTTTGAATTTTTGGGGGAATTTTTTTTTTACCGTTACGTACACTTGATGTCCGATAGAGGTCATTTGTAGGCGGACATAATGGCAAAAGAATCGGTCATGTCCGGAATATACAGGCAAATCAACAGCCCTGGTCTTTAGTACTGTACCGATGACAACATGTTGGCCAATATGTTGCCGAAATGCTATGTTGTCAAAATGTTGTTTGTGTATACAGTTTGGAAACATTCATCAACAAGTTGCCCAACATGTTGTCGAACTGTGTCGTGTGTACTAGACCAAAATTTTGTTGCCCAAGTGTTTCATGTTGGCCAACAAGATGTAGAAAATGTTGTCAGTGTGTACAGTATTTTACAGGAATCTAACATCTGCTGCTATCTTTTTAGACAGGATATGACATACAGTGTACAATGGGGAAAATTTTGCCAAACAGCCTTTTTAACATATTCTTTTGGATTTCAATCTGTTGTGAAGGTCTTTCACATTCACATCACACAAAATATTAGCCAGAACAGCAGAGTTAGCCTACTCTTTTTCAAATTCCTCCTGAGATCATTACAGGGGAACAGTTGACCTTTCTGAGGGCTTAAATTTAGTCTTGAATATATGTAAATAGTCTTCAGAAATATTGAATATATTATACAGATAATAATGGATACACATGAGTTGTGAACATTGTTATTTTTGTAGCTTAGCTATTAACATGGAGGAGTCTACTGCTAAGAGTATTGCTCTTAAATATTGCCATGATTTCAATGTTATTTTGATGACCGGTAACTGAATTATTTCACTTGGAGAATTTTATTTTCCTATAACATGCACAGCCTGTAATGAAAGGGCAAAATGGGCGCCATGGTTATCGTACCAACTGAACCAGTTGATGTCAACCTACTCCCACAATGAAAACTGATCTGCTCTTATACTAAGCGTGGGTTAACTAATTTTAAGAATTTACAATTCAGATTTTCTTTCCACCACCATCTCTCCTTGATTCTATAACAAATACTTCAGATTGGAAACAAACTACAGTATAATGTATCACTTTCAACATCTTAAAAAATTCTTTCCAAAAAATTAAAATACATTTTGTTTCATTTGCCATGATAACAGGCAATTATGTGGATTGTAAACATCTTAAAGTCAGATAATAGGAGCCGGTTGTCTTGGAATGACTCGCAGGAAAAAATACCAGGCATCAATTTAATGGTAACATTACATTAATAAGATTGAAACATTCTGCCAACTTGGCATCCAAATTGAAGTGAAATAAATGATTTCTGAATACGAATTGTTTTCAAATTTAAATTCTGCCATCATCATTTTCTGACAATACCCATTTTTCTTTCCAGTAATTTGACAAAAAATACAGATCTGCTGTTTCTAAGTTTCTTGTTAATTTGTTGACATTGTTCCAAAATATTCATTTGTTTTAGAAATCATGCAAGTGATTGGAACGGAATAATTCAAAGCCACGAAAATAATCTGAGAGAATGAATTTGTATCTTTGCAGAAGATGACATTAATCTTAAAGAGATTAAATTGTAAAGAGGTTTTTTAAATTTGTATGTTTATCGGGGACACTGATAGCATCAATTTGCACCATTCCAATTTTAATTCCGAAGTATGTGGTTCTTGCTATTCCACTAAAACTAACCCGTTTTATGAAGTCACTGACAGTGATCTGCATAGACATCATTAGTAGCTCACTGTCAGCGACGTCATAAAAGGCATTAGTTTTAGTGGAGTTGCAAGAACCACAGATGTCAGAATGGAAATTTGAATGGTGTAAATTGATACTATCAGTGTCTCAGATACACATACAAAGTTTAGAAATACTCTTTACAATCCCTTTAAAGATACATATTCTAAACTTTGGGAAAGATGCACATTGATGCTATCCCAGATAACGTCTATATAATCTCTTTAATGATCCTTTTACAATTGTTTGTTACAGGTGAGATTTCAGTGGGGTGTTACTTTCATAAAAAAAATTCAATTGAAATGATTTTAGTGTTACATTTAGTGGTGGAACAGTCTCCTAGAACTGAGGTTGCAAATAGGGGGGACAACTATTGGGGTTGAATTTCAAAAATAGAAGAGTCTATGGTAAATTCTTATATATCTTTTGGGCCAAAATACTTAAATTTCGTATAATGTGTGGGTGAAATGGGGGGAGGGGGGTACAAAGCATTTTTTACGTTTGGGAGTGTGAGGTCAAATTATCAATTAAATCATACAGATGTCTGAAATTGAGCTGCATTAGCTGAAAAAGCAAATATTTTGTGAAGAAGTGAAAGCGTAAAATACATATTAAACGAGTAAGAATAATGACTATAGAAAGTGGTAATTGAATAAAGGAGAGAGTGAAGTCAAGATGAAACTATCAATGTATTATGTTATTTGTGTTGAATACGGTAAATCAAATTAGATTGGTGAGACAAGATAGTTTTTCCCGCTCTAGGGATGGCAATTATATTTGGTTTCATTTTCTTACAACATCTAAATAGCTTTTAAACAGTATTTTCATTGATATACATGCAGTTCTTAAATCTAAAGCAATTCCTTATATTTCTATTGGGAAATTGAATATAAATTGAGTTTTTCATACTTCCTGTCTTCAAACTGTTGGACTTTCAGTTAAAGAAATTAATGAAATGGAGTTTTACATCCTACATTTCTACAAAATATTGAATTACTTGAATCAAGTGGAGTTTTCCATCCTGCTTCTGGACAAATATATAAATATATCTTGCATTTCTATAAACTATTACGTTTTCAAACTTGTTGAAGAAAAAACATACTTTGACAAGAACCAATTGCAAGTCAAAGCGACCTAAATTTTCTATCAGCAGATCTGTGTTGGCGGTATAATTTCAGGGTTTGGATTTTGGTGTATTTAATACTTGATCAGTTGAATAGAGAGATAGCAAATCAAAACAAACTATATTTTCCATATAATTTCTGGTTTGGGATTTTGATTTTATAAATGCTATTTTGGATAGGAGGATGGCAAATCAAAGCAACAGATATTTTCCATATAAATCCAATGAGTTAGTATTACGTTGTGTACTATCATCCGATGTGAATGCCGCTGGTATAATTCCTGATTCTTGACAAGATATTGGAACAATACCTGTCATAACTAACAACTGATTATATCCCTGGTTTATATTGATCCCTGGGTGATATTCCTGTGACATTTCTAACCTTTATCATCTGATCAGTAACATTCGATATATCAATCTGTACTTTAAATGTTGCAGACGTCATACCGCTTTTCATGATTTGAAGTGCCAATGGCTATGAAATTGAAATTTTGATGGTACAACTGTCAATGCTGTTACCGTAGATTGCACCCCCTAATATTTCTCCTGAAAGTGTCTATTTTGAATGAGAAAATATATATTTGTGAAGAAATGAAATTGAAAAAAAAAAAACTGTACAGTTGTCTACAAGCAAAAATCTCTTATACTCAGGCATTATTAAAGCTGAATTCATGTGAAATTGCATCTAAATGTTGAAATTACACCTCGCTGCCATGATTGGTTATGTGTTTTTTTGATGTTTATACCCCCTAAAAATAAATTAGTGTGCAGGGCCTGCCGGCTATCATAACTATTTCACATGATGTGACACAATACCATCATATTGAATTTTGATGAAACCCATGAATAGAAGGTTACGAAAGACTTTGAGACAATTTGTGGACTCTTTGAAAGGAATGCAAATAAAAAACAACCTTAATCTAAATTAACATTATTAGTTATGTAGACTCTCTGAAAGAACCGTTCATAAGTATTTTTGGCTGATCGATCATGGTTACTATAGTTCCTCCTGGAAGTTATATTTCATGGCATCAATACCAGAGGAAACTGGGTCTGATTTTTATATTTTATTTTTAAATTGCCAATTATATTTAATATTCAATGCTGACATGGCATGTTATAGATTACATCATATCACAAGATTACAGAAAAAGATTTGATAAGCATGAAATTGGCATGGCACAATCTCTTTAGCTGCCATAAATATCATTTACGATTAGAAAGAATCTTATTGAATTCTTGAAACGCCTGAATAAGTTGAAGAAATCAGACTTTTATAACCCAGTCTTTCTTGATATCGAAAGAATCAAAAACTTTAGGAGAACAGCTATTGTAAACAGATAAATGAAATGAAATGGAGTTTTACTTCCTCTTTTTCTGCACATGATTGGGAAAATAAAGACTAGCAACACCACGCAGTGTGCATTGAAATTTTTACAGGTTTTCTAAATTTTGTGCGTGTATCGGGGACACTGATAGCATCAATTTGCGCCATTCCAATTTTAACTTTTAACTGCAAAGTGAGCTTTTATTTCACAGACTAAAGTACGTACACAGGGCGTGCAATTATTGCTTCACCAAAAGACTTTTTCCATGTCTGCATCAATGTCAAGTTAGAAAATATGAAATTATTTCTGAGATGAACACTGGACCTTTGGGTTGTTGAACATTTCTTTACCCCTTAAATATCAGTCAAATGTTATTTTTTCCCCTCAAAGAAGTCTCAGAAAACTGTGTCATTGGCTAGACAGATTTTTTCATCTTAAATTTTAACATTAATCCCAGTTATGCTAACAGACATATTTTGCCTTAAACAAAAGTCTGGCTTGTGAAATTAAAGTTTGAAGATTTCTAGTTCACCTGCCCGTATAAATTGTTGATATTTGAAACATTTTTGTTACCGAGACAAAAATATTTCGCAGTAACATTTAATTCTTATTTGTACAATAGCTGCAAGAAATGTGGAAACTAAAATGAAACTGACATGTTATTCTCTTGTGCACTGTCAAACAAAGAGACTTTGAACTTATGCAATCTGAACTCACAGAATCTTAAACATGTACTCTTTGCAAAACAATTAATCAACCTAAAGGCACAGCACGGTACCAGTGAGGATACTTGGTAGTGGCACTAGTGGGCATACATAAGCCTAAGTTTGAACAACCACTTGCACCCCAATTTTAACTTTAAGAAATTTCAGAATATCCTATATTACATTCTTTTCCAAAATTTTATATGTTTTAGAATACACCTTATCAATTCTATTTTACAAAATTTTACTTTTACTTTTAATAAGGTGTGCACCTTTTGTTACCTACATTTGATATCTCAAACACAATGTCCCCCCCATTCTTAAGTCTGCTTCCTATTTGTTCCTCCATTTCTAGGAGACTGGCACCGCCAATGCTACAAGGGGGAGTTGTAGGCATTGCCCCAAAAAACATTTTGTACCCAAAGTGCACGCCAACTTTATTTCTAGATCTTAACCCCCAACAGTTGCCCCCCCCCCCCTATTTTATCTTCATTTATCAGTCTGTCTGATTTTTATACCTCCAGTTCCTGAGGCACCACCATCAGCCTTGGTCATCTGAGATTCAATTATAAAGATTTTAGAAACAAATGTACAGCTGTCTTTATTAGTTTAAATTTGACACAGGTGTTGGCAGCTAAAAAACAATTTTTTCTAAATTATACCTGAAAGGCAACAGTCTACCATCTTATCCTTGACAAAACCTCCAAGCAAACATCTTTCCTAGATTATAAGTCTCTTATGAGGAAAGACAAAAGACAAGCAACAAATCTAGAAAGATACTTTTGACCTCATTTTAGACTTATGATAGTTGTGACAGATACAATACTTAGTATGTGACTCAGTAATGTTACATAAAATTTGAAATTGTAATAAGGATCTCTGTTAAGGGGATAATAAATATTTTTTTTTTTTAGATAGGCCTATAGGCAACAAAAGCATTGTATCTGAAAACAATGTGATGTATTACAATCCAAGCCATCCAAGCAAATAACATTGCAACAAGTTTCATATTTGACCAGATTAAAGAGAGATTATTTAAATGAAGCCTGTCCCCAATCTGCACAAGAAAAATTTGACTACCATACTTTTAAATCTGAAGTCAAACATGACTGGTCAATACAGTCAAAAAATGCCCCGATTAGTAATTTCTAGAGTAAAACCGGCCAGGATTGGTAGTTTCTATAGTAAAACCATCTAGGATTGGTAGTTTCTATAGTAAAACCATCTAGGATTGGTAGTTTCTATAGTAAAACCATCTAGGATTGGTAGTTTCTAGAGTAAAACCATCTAGGATTGGTAGTTTCTAGAGTAAAACCATCCAGGATTGTAGTTTCTATAGTAAAACCATCTAAGATTGGTAGTTTCTAGAGTAAAACCATCTAGGATTGGTAGTTTCTAGAGTAAAACCATCCAGGATTGGTAGTTTCTAGAGTAAAACCATCCAAGATTGGTAGTTTCTAGAGTAAAACCATCCAAGATTGGTAGTTTCTAGAGTAATAAAACCATCGAAGATTGGTAGTTTCTAGAGTAAAACCGGTCAGGATTGGTAGTTTCTGGAGTAAAATCGGCCAGGGTAACATGTACACTGTATAATTATTGTTGATTTGGTCTTCTAAAGGGTCAGTCAAACATTACTGGTAAATACAGTCTTATCGACAGCCCTGATTGGTATTTTCTAGAGTAAAAGAAGCCAGGATGGGTTGATATTAACACAGAATATAGTTGATTTGGTGTAAACTAAAGAATAAAAAGTCAACTGAATGATTTTAGTAATAGATTAATCCATCATTCTGACAGTTCAACTCTGGTTTTATTTACTTAAAGGTTAAAAATAACATAATCAAACCAAACCAATAGATCTTTAATAAACCAACAGTGCCAGACTATGTGGGGTATAAGAGCTAGGGGATATTTATATGGTGGAAGTTAGATAATGCCATGCAGTTTGGAATGAGACAAATTTTGTAGAATTAGTCTACTCATTTTTGATTTCCAAATGTCTTGAAGTCCTAAATGCACAGCCTAACGAACATTTACCATTCTGAACAAATAGGCACTTTTTCTATGTTAGTATCTCTGATCTGCTGGAAATTGAAATTAAGAGTAGGCTAATGCCACTGTTCTGGCAAAATTTCCCTCATTGCACACTGTACAGGTGCTGAAAGCAGGACCGAATACTCCATTTAATTTCTCATCCTTGTCTGACCTGACCGTTAAAGGTATTATCTTTACACTAGTGATGCAGGCACCTTCAGGTAAAACATGAAATGACCTCGTAGCTTGTCAACACTGTAACCAACAAAATGAGCCAAAAGTCTGTTGATTTCATGATTTGACTATCTAGAACAGTAGTTCCCAACTAGGGAGCCATGGAGTGTTTGTCAGGGGGCCATGGCGCATGAGGATGTGTACCATTTTTTCTCTAGCCAAACTTTTATTTTAAGTATTTTTTGTTGTCTGTAGGTCTGTAGTTGCTTATGAACAAATGCATCTGACCTCCTGATAATAAGGAGGCACAAGACAACAACCCTTGTGCTATATTCCCTATTTTCTCCTAGTTTCGAATAGAACAAGGGGCCATGGTTCTGAAAGCTTTGTGAATTTGGGTCACAGCTTGAAAACGGTGCGGAACTATGGATCTAGAATGTTCTATTTAAAGTTGTGTGATTCTTTCTTTAAATTGACCTCTAGCCTACTATTGCTTTTAAATAATTGAAATCTTTCCTAATTTGGCTAATTTTATATCATTAAAAGAGTCTGAGGTTTTTTTTTCAATCGAACAAAATTCTTTTTATGTGTGCTGAGAGAGAAAATACAGTAATGACATTTTGTGAATTGTCAACATGAAAGAACCAAATGAAACATTGTTAGCTATGTGGACTTTCTGTACAACTCTGTGTAGCAGGAAATAATTCCTGAAAATTTGGACATTGGATGAGGTCAAATTCTGTGTTAGTGTTAACATCAGTGGTGTTATAGTACTGAATTTGGACTGGGTCACTGCAAATATTTCCTTATTTGACTGATATTGAAACACTTAATTATGTAAAAGATATACTGGCTTCGCGTGTTCACACCCAATAGTAACTATATTAACATGAGTCCAAACCGTGTGTAATGTGTTGTTAACACTATAACACAGAACGCTAACACAAGATTTGACCTTACCCATTGTCTTAGAAACTGACTTTGCCAAACTGTAGTGCTCAGTTATCTCTAACACCTTAATATAGATAAAGAACATCTCAATCGCTGATTAAACTCTATGGTGTGACTTGAAAACAATTCTTTTTAAGTTAAATATGGAATTTCTATCTTGTAATCTACTGTATGAGTAATCTGGATCACCTTAATATTGATAAACACCGTCTCTATTGTGGTATAAGCTCCATGATGTGACTGGAACACAATTTTTTAACATTCTTTTATCTGCAAGTACTTTTTTAAAGTTACTGTCTAGGCCAGTCTAGATCACAATGGCTCACACCTAAATATCGGTAAACAAAGCCTCTATTGGGGTTAAAACACTATTGTATGCATTCGGCTCAACATTTGTCATTTTTCGAGACTATATAATGACTCGACCATGATAAGCGGCCATCTTGCCCGGTATTTGGGCAGGAAAAGACAACTCTTGTTTCTAGGTTG
Source organism: Lottia scabra (assembly GCA_029955415.1). NCBI lineage: Eukaryota > Metazoa > Mollusca > Gastropoda > Lottiidae > Lottia > Lottia scabra. The sequence continues at coordinate 2,014,192 of JARJEI010000021.1, read as the reverse complement.
ATTTTGATTGGTTGTTTTTTTCCGCAAAAGATGATGATACATTCTGAAGAATGATTGTGATTGGTTGAACTATAATTTATTCAACATGGAAACTACCGTACAGTATACAAGGTTATCTAGCATGTCTAGTTCCGAAGTTGATATGAGTGTATTGTATGATCATCACCACAATGTGGCTGGATGATTCAGACATTATTCAGTGTCTCTGATATCCTGTCTTTCATGTCTTTCTTATTTCCACTCAGACATCCCTTGGAGACATTTTTTAGAAATTTGGTGAAAGAAAAACAATAATCTGGTATTAATAAAAATATTTTCAGGTGGGATGAATTGATAAAAAAAAATTATATTGTTTAAGCCTCAGATGTAAAAAAAAAAAGCAGCCATTAAATTTTGTTTACTTTTATGTCTCATCCAGTATTTAACTACCTTAATTTTGTTTAAAAGTACGCAAAATTTTGAAATATCATGAACTAAAGACACAGATTAAATTTAAAATGAGGCCATTTTGTTTTCATATACATTCACCATGGATACCACTTTAAAATACCCAAACAGGAAATGAGAATCCGTCCAATCAAAAAAGGACATGACTACTTTTGGTTTAGCATATAAAATATATTCAAGTTTACTTTATTCCTTCAATCTAAAAATTTATTGAAACCTGACAAATTATTTTGAAACAGCAGTCAAAAATTTCTTGAATAGTAACTTTTGAGAATGACCATGATTATGTTTGGTTCAGCAAATAGAATACTGCAGCAAACTATTTCATTATTTTGACATTCGAAACTAACATCATCACTTAAACCGGATAGTTACGCAATATCTCCATTTCCTTTTGACAGTATCGCTACTTTAAATCAAGTCAAAAACACATGAAAAAATTAAGCGATAGTGACATTAAGTGGAGTATGCCAGGATGTATCCTAGCAACAGACAGACGGCAATTCTTTTGATCCTTTAGTGAACATGTCTACCCTCAAGAAAAATCTGACTGACTTTCGTTTCGCTTTGATTATCAAACCAGATTTACAAATTCAATCACCAAAATAAATCTTTATTAACTATCCCTAACACAATTATCTCCCCTTAATAAAAGATACGGCTCCCTCTAGATATATTTTTAGCGACATTTGATTGACGTAGTCAGACAAGTAATGAAAAATCTCCATATAACTTCATTACATTTGACAAATAATCAAAGATAAATTTCGCTAAGCATATTTTTTCTTTAAATTACTTTTGGTTTTATGTGACAATTTTCTTCTATTATCTTATCATAAAGATTGAAAATGGTTTTGTGGACACGAAATGTTCGTGACTGGTTTCTTAAATGACTTAACAGTTTCAAATAAGAAAAAAAGACAATTGTTTTAAAGTAATTGTTTTTTTCTCTTTTTCTGAAAGGGATCATGAATGGAAGCCATGTTATACAAAGAAATAAATGCTACAAACCTGATCAGAAATAGTCTTACATTTTTGCATGGTACTAGTGGGACACTCATATTTATGTGACTTTTTAAAATGTTCTTCAACACAAGTACCGTAAATTTTATAAATTCTACCCCACTTCTAACATAGCATATCTAAACAATCTACTTCCCAGGGCTTTCATTGATTTTTAAATCTAGTCTTATCCAAATCGTATTTCTTTAAATCGGGATTAAATCTTTAAATTGTTTACCTATCGAGAATGTGGCCCACTCCGATTCTTACAGAAAACTAACACAAATATTTTAAAGGGGACCAGTCTTCATTTTTATTGGTTGATTTGGGTCTTGAATATACTGTAAGGCTAGAAATTAATGCGTCAACAAATTAATGCGACATGGGGTATACAGACTAATTAATGCGATCCGCGATAGGTGTCGCATTTTTTAATATCATAAAAAAGAAAATGGAAGTTTGACGGCTATATAGTGCTGTATTCACCTCTAATCTTATCAATTAAGGGTTCTTTTCATTAAAACTCAAGCCAACGAGTTTGATTACTAATCAGCTTCAAATTTAGAGATGACCTAATTACTTAATCCAGCCCGGTCTCAATTAAAATACTTGACCTATATTACCATTTGTCCATATAATTAACTTGGAAATATGTATTTTAAAATGCGGATACAAATTAATGCGATCGCGGATAGGTTGCATTTAACGCATTAATTTCTATCTCGCAATAATTTGTAGCCTTACAGTACTTAAATTTCCTTCAGAAGCACTAGAAATGTTCGCAAATTGCATATTTCCTTAAAATATACCTTAAATTAGACATTTCCCCTTCTATTTCTATAGATGACTTTTCTATATATTGCATAGTATTGCTAATGTGTAGTAGGGCATTATAACATTCAAATGCTAATAATTATGGATGCACATGGATTTGAAGACTCAAATTTCAATGGTGAGTTGTGATAACCAGTACTAAATTGCTGAGCTAAAAAATCCCTGTTTCTGAGACCCACGAAAATGAAGCTTGTGCCTCTTTAAACTATTTCACAATTCAGACCATTTGTGTATTGGAAATAAGTGATATTAGTTTCATAATAAAATGGAAAAAAGTGTATAGGAAATAAGTAGTATTATTTTCCAAATATATTTAAAAAAAAATGAATATAGTGGTTTTTTGTCCATTAAATATGATTTAAAAGGATTCTACCTACTCTCTGATAATTTCCTGTAATCTTTGTTTTTATTCTGCGTTCATCTCTTTCTTAAAACTTGTATAAAATCTATAAAGCTCATATTTGTATTATTTTTCACCCAAACCTTATAATTGCTGTGTTTTTAGCGAGGCATGATGACCTTCTGGAACACCCAATAGATTTCGTCAAAACAGCTTTATTTATTAACTCCTTTTAATGAGCATATTGACACCTGGTGCATAAGATCAGAATACACATCAAAAAAAGAAAAAACGCTATCTTGCATCCCCCAAGAGTGGCTCAACCGATCTGCTAAAACATTCCCCTTGCTTTGCATAGCTAAGTTCTCTTTTGCCCTTATATTTAATTCAGAAATACATTTGGCCCTTTTCAAAAATTAATTGAGAAGGTCTGGTCTGGGTACCAAGTTCTGGTATTTTGTTACTTTCCATCTGATGTCCATTTTTACAGTTTTTGCCAGTCATATAAACCGTGTTTCCACTGAGAAATGTGAAGGAAAGCTAGCTCTAAGCTAGCCTAAAGCTAGCTTTATTGCCGAACACGTTGCGTTTACACTGAGTTTTTCTGGTTCCCGAACGGCTTTAGTCTCGATCATAATGTCACAAATTATAGACAGCACGCGATCTACAAGACTTACCATTTACTCTACTAGTTAATTAAGAGCGCGCGCCCCCTATTGCCGAACGAGATAAAGCCGGCTTTTTTTGTGTTTCCACTGAGTAAATGGAAGCTGGCTTTCATTTGGCCCCCGATAAATTGCCGAACGCAAAAAGCTTCAATTGCCGAACCGTTACGGTTCCCGAACCGTAACGGTTCGGCAATTTGTCAGTGGAAACACAAAAAAGCTAGCTTAAAGCCGGCTTTTTATGTCAGTGGAAACACAGTTATACTAACCAGATTTTCTAGTACAAATCATTCATTCTGTCACTATTCATTCATTCATTCCATTAGTAAATACATTTCTTCTGATGTCCATATGACAATTGTCCATTGAGATTAATTACAATAAAGAACTATTTCCGGCTTCCTGTCCATCCTTCCATTAATTTCTCAACATAGTCATACATCTGAAGACAGCCAAGAAAAATCGGTTACAGAATGACGTCATTTTATTGTACGGTTACCTTGAACATGGATTCTAATCTTAATCAGCATGTATGATGGCCTAACCCAGCTGTACATAGGTACATGTAATTCAGGAAAGATCAGTGCTTAGAAGACCAGCATGAAGAAAGGATCCTTGGAACCTTGAAAAACTATTTTTTTAGTTTTTTAGCCAATTCCTGCCATTGGCAATCCTTTTCTTCTATCATTTCTTCAATCTATTCATTCAAGCCACTATTCATTCTTTTATTCAATCTATTTATTCAAGACATTATTCATTCATTCAATGTATTCATTTAAGACACTTTCATTCATGCAAGCCACTATTCATTTTATCATTCAATCTTATATCAATTCAAGCAACTATTCATTATTTCATTCCATCTATCCATTTAAACCATCTATTCATTCAATCTATTCTTTCCATGAACCATTCAAGTATTTATTTATTTATTCATTCAAGATACTATTCATAGGTTCATTCATTCATTTATTCATTCATTCAATCAATCATATAATGTCCACTGTAAAGGGTCAGTGACATTAATTTCCAGAAAGATCTGTTTCCTGGTATTTATGGAATTTTATTGATCTGGAATTATTTCTGCTGCTTTCTCATTGACTCCCCTGGACAGCTTCATTAATTACTGCAGTCCAGTTGCCATTTTCATACTCCAATCATCTCATATACTCCGCAGTCAACTCAAGGCTACAATTAATAACATATGTAGTCAGATTTTCATTCATTCATTCATTGGTCTGATGGTCATTTGTTCCTGTTCATTCATTCATTCCAAAGCTCATTCTTGGTGGTCATTTGTCCCTCAGGTCATTCATTCTTTCAATCATTCATTCATATCTTGTTGATTCCAAAGTGTTGACTTTTTCACCTTCATTCATTCTCGAATACTATTTTCCATTTCATTCATTTAAGGAATGAATGTGGATCTTGTTATCGTTATGGGGAAATAAACGCTGGTTTATCACGTGACAAGATAAATGACCCGACGAAGCGAGTCATGTACGTCTTGTCACGTGTAAACCAGCGTTTATTTCCCCATAACAATAACAAGATCCACATTCATTCCTTATATTTACATTCGTCAAACTAATCCACAATTTTCTATTTTTTGTATGTAAAAATACTGAAAAAAACTGTTTTTTTAATTCATCGGCATCTGTCAATCAAGTTGACCGTCCCCCCTTGTTTTACTTTGAGCCAATAGATTGTGAGTGCTTTGACGACGTCATAGTATCACTAGCGTTTGCGTTGACGACGCCAAAGAGTCACGTGACAAAGTAGCGTTTATTGAAAAATAAACGCTAGTTTGCTAAACTGGTTCATTGAAGGGAGTGATAGTTGAAATGTAAATATTCATTCTTGAATAATATTTTCTATGCATTTGCTATTTCATTCATTTTTCTGAATAATATTTTTCATATATTGACTATTTCATTCATTCTTAACTAATATTTTCTATTTATTGGCTATTTTATTCATTCATTCATCTATTTATTCATTCCACTGCTCATATTTTCTATTTATTTATTCATGGCGGTGTGATGAGAGAATTAATTGGTAATAATTAGATGTATCTTGATGATTCGTTAACATTATCTATATGTCAGTCCTGGTTTACATATCAGTGGTGGCTAATGGTCAATGACAGTCCATGTCACTATGTGTCATGTCAGTCATACTAATTGGCAGTAAGTGAAAGTGTCTGCGGTTTTATTCACGTGAATTAGCTATTCCAATACTTTGCCATGTTAGCATGTCATGGCTGGTAAAAGAAAAAAATCATTTTGTCTCATTTAGGTTTCCTTGTCAATGATGCATTTCAAATTAGACATTTATTTGTGACAAATAACACAAGACACTTACACTTCACTCTCTACTCCTGAATGATCTTTCTATAGTTGGAAATCGGGCCAGCTGAGAATTAAGCTAGTAGGTACTTTCCTGGATAATTTTCTACATAGCTTTACCCCCCCCCCCCCCTCGACTATGATTTCACATTCTGTAAGTACTGTAACTTAATCCCTCATTTGAGTTGCTAATGAATCCAATCAAACACCAAATTAAAGCTAAATTTTGTTAATTATTTTACCAAATTAATCCCTAATTAGCCCAGGGCAATATTTACAGAACAAATTATTCTCTCAACACCAAGAGTAATATAAACAAACTAGTAAGTAATTATACTCAAATAATTTTACTTTGATAGATCTGTATACCAACTTTAATATCAGTCAGGGTTCATACAGATCATCTGATCAAATTTTCCCTGATATTTCCATGAATTTCCAGATAACATTTCATCATTTTCCATGACTAATTTTACCCTGGATCCTGGATGGTTTTCTTATTTACCGTCGAAAAAAAGATGAATAAAATAAGACAGTTAGAAATATCATTTTTCCAGGTCATTTTGACAATTTTCCAGAATTATCATGATTTTCCCTGATATTCCATGTCTGGAAAAGCTTTTTTAAAATTCCCTGATTTTCCAGGTTTTCCATGACCTGTATGAACCCTGATCAGTGTGTTGGTTATCCCACTCCTTTACTTAGTGCTAGATCCTTGCACTGTTTTTGGCTAGCAAAAAAAATCTGTGGTTTTCAGTGGCTAAAATGGATTTCCTTCGTTATGCACGTGTGTGTAACTACTAATATCAATCATGTGATACACTTCATACATAATATAGATAATATCCATAACCTAGTTAGCCTCCCTCCCCTAGGCAAAAGTGACCACATGGTAACATGGAGACAAAAGCATCAATAGACAACCCCACTGACTATGCTGGCAACTATGCTGAAATGAGATCTGCTATAGGTAAATTCAATTGGAATGAAATTATAACCGACAAGACTTTAACTCAACTATTAGATTAGATAAAATGACAACAACTACATGCGAAAAATGAATCTAATACAAAAACATTTTTTATTCCTTGAACACGAAGTATATATATATCAAAGACCCAAAACCTACTAAACAGAAAAAGCAACAAACTATGTCCTTAAAATCAAAAGAGGAACATGGAACAAATTTTGTAGAAACAAAACCACTACCAATTAGAAAAATGACAGAATTACCAGGGACATAGCCTCTGCTATCCAGATCAAATTTGAAAGAGAAATAGCTACAGATATTTGACACAACCCAAAGAATTTCTTGAGATACGTAAACTCAAAGATCAAAACTCATAACCAGATCGTATCCATCTCTACAGAAAGTGGCGAGATACTACTTACCAACGATATTTCTTCACCAGTGTATTCACAGTTGAAGACAACAATAGGCCAACTGCATACCAAACTAACAACATGGCACCCAGACTTGAAAATATTACTGTAATATCAGGATCAGGTGTCTACCAAACTCGCAAAACTAAAGATCACCAAATCCGCTGGCCCAGACGGAATACACCCTAAAGTTTGGTGCCCAATGTTAAAGATAGACTAAGATACTTCCCCATTCAAGAAATATTACCTACACCGAAAGACTCAAACCTCTGGGATTCCCCACTCTTAAATACAGAAGAAAACACGCTGATGTTATCCAGATTTACAGATTCTTATACGACATAGATACACTGGTAGACAAACCAAATGTTCTCAATAACCACCTACAGCAGCACCAGAGGCCACAATCTAAAACTCAACAAGCCTCACACACGATTGGATATCAGAAAAAAACTTTTCAGTTCGTGCCATTTGGAACTCATTACCAAGCTATGTGGTCAATTGACAATCATTAAACACCTTTAAATCAAATCTAAACGTGGCATGGAAAAACGATCCTGACAAATTTAATCTATAACCTGTGAAAACGAAGATAATTACATGTATAAATGCACACTCCTGAGGTTTTATAGCACCGTGGTTAGCGCGTCGTTCTTGACAAGCATGACGTCATTTGCATGGATAGGAGCAAATGCAGGTCTTTATGTTTGAGAGTTCAGTTCTCGATCAGGGTGTGCGATGACCTTGAATAAGTCATTTTCACTCATAATTCCAGTCCACCCAGCTGTAAATGGGTACGGATAATCCTGGAAAGATCAATGCCAAGGTTTGGCCAAGGACCAGCTTTATGGTGGTCAAGAAGCCTTCAAGCTTAATAAAAGACTGGTTTACAGTAAGATTACAAAGTTGCAGAAATCGGCTGACTTTCATTTCACAACTGGCAGATAATGGCTGTAAAGAAATCTATGACGGCAGCTCAAAGGTCTACTTAAGGCAGATGACGTGACAAAACTCATTGCACACTACTAACAATATCTCTCCTCAGCTTTTGAATGAAATCAGCCAAAGTTTCTCACACTTGTTGAAATTCTTAATCAATGACAGTGTGATTTTGGCATAATTAGTCAAAAACATGGGAGCAGCAAAGAAAATGAAGCCTCCTAATTCATTTAAATCCAAACCAAATAAGCCAAAAACTATCACATCAGTAGTAATTCTTGATCAATCAAAAACTAATTTCAATGTAATTAGTCAAAAAACTTACAATAAAATACTCCTGATTGGTAGGACAATTTGCCTTAAAGCTGTGACTAATTAACTGTTGCTATGTAAATCCAACCGCCTTCGTTCTTCTCAATATACTTCCTATGGAAATGGCAAACGGTGCCTTAGAGGGAAATTCTGAGCCTAAGAAGGTCACAGACTGTGTTTAGACGCTAAAAAAATGGCAAGACGGCAATTTTCAGGTCGAGAAAAATACCAGAAGTTGAATGGTGATTATTTTCAGTTTGATCTTCTCATTCATCTTCTAGGAATCCATTTCTGACATTTTTTTAATGGCAGTTGACAGTCGGCAATATGCAAAAGGTTAACATCAAAGTAGGTTGAAAAAACAGCCTATTGACTTATAGATCACTGAGAGACAATAAAGAAACTTGTGTGGTGTTTTCAGAAACAAAAAGGTATAAGCAAGTGCAGTTTAGGTTTGTCATTTTTTTTTTCATGTCTAATGACATGGATTGTATGTGTACACTGAAAGCATCAATTTGCGCCATTCCAATTTCCATTCCGACATATATGGTTCTTGCAATTCCACTAAAACTAACGTGTTTTATGACGGAAGTGACAGAGATCTACCAGGAGCTACTATTGATATCTAAGCAGATCACTGTGAGTGACGTCATAAGACGCGTTAGTTTTAGTGGAATTACAAGAACCACAAACGTCAGAATGTAAATTGGAATGGCGCAAATTAATGCTATCAGTGTCCCCGATACACATACAAAGTTTAGAAAACCACTTTACAATCCCTTTAAGATACGACAAGGCAAAACTCAGGTGGTGTTCTTGGTAAAAAAGGTCTAAATGCAATGTCCTACTTTTCTGCAACTGTTAGAGCTAAAGGTGTGACTTTTTTATTCAATTTCAACTGTTGATACATCTATTGTACAGCCTTTGGGCATTCTTAATCAATGCATGGATTTAATCCTGGTCCTTCAGATTAGAAAGCAAGCATCTAACTCACTAAGCCATTTAGGCTTCCTCATTGAAACAAAGATTAAACTGGTACAGTAAGGTCAATTGTATTTGCCAGACATTATTTTCAATCATTTTAATTAAATATGTTATGACATATCAAAAAAACAATATCTAAAACTGACCAGGAAGAAACCCAAGTGATGCCTTCAGAACAAAATGTACAAATTAGTACAATAAGGTCATTGTATTTGTCTGTCATTTTCAATGTGAGCGCAATTTTGTTTTGCTGCAAAACCAAATGACTCGATGCCTTTTATTGCACATTGCATGTATGGTCATATTTTCATTAGCCAATGAGGTTCACAGAAGTATGAGAACACAAAATGTCACAAAAGTAGCGTACACACTGACATCAATTTCGACAACATGTTGCCGAAATACCTGGGCAACAATCATTTGGTCCTGTACACACACGACAACAGTTTGACAACATATTACCGAATGTTTCCGAACTGTATACACTGACAACATTTTCGACAACATGGCATTTCGACAACCAGTTGGCCAACATGTTGTCAGTGTGTACGCTACTTAAGTGACATTTTGTGTTCTCATACTTCTCTGAACCTCATTGGCTATTGAAAATATGACAATATCATGCAATGTGCAATAAAAGGCATCAAGTCATTTGGTTTTGCAGCAAAACAAATTTGCACTCAACTTGGCAATTCATTCCATAGTTCTTTAAATCCTATTCAAACACATATTTTGGAATTTTGAAATCATTTCCAATTTGGTATTAATGACCTACAACCTATTTTTAACTTCATTCATGTAAAAAAAAAAATAATAGTTCAATCTGCATTTGATTATACTCTAGCCTGCCATTACTGTACCATGTTTTTTATTTTTATCATTTTCAATGGCCATAGAACACTGTCAATTTTCACTTAAAAACCACCCATTTTCCTTTTTACAGCTAATAATTCTTTCATTAAAGTCACGATTAGAACTTGAGATGTTACAATTTCCACGATTTACGAACATTTCTTACTAAGATTAGAACTATTTCGGAAGAATTGACTTTTGATTTGTGTTGACGATTTTCCAATGATTGGATATTCTATAAATGATGCTGAAACACTGTTGATATTCATGTTACAATTTCTATGTAAATTACCTCTTAAATTTCTCATTAAAACGTGATCTTGTCATCGTTACTTATCAACGCTGAACTCAGTTCACTGATTGGTCAGTTCAAATTTCATCATAAACTATCACCAATTAGATTGGCCAATAAATAAATAGCTTTTTTTAAATCTATTGTATCCTTGTAATCTGGGTTAAGTTCATCTTACAACTGGAAAATCTGGGAGCTAGATTTTGAACGACGGAATGTGGCACCTTCTTGATGTTTCCGGCCAATTGCAGAATTTTTACCATATTGCATTTGCCGCTTGGATGCATTCAGATGCTCAAGTTCATTCAGCAAAAATATGATCTTGTCATACATTCAAAATCATATCAATTGTGATAAAACTGACAAATTGATCATTCTTCCATTCCAGTGCAACATATATTTTCAATTATTACCAAAATGCCAATTTTGTCAGAGCTGAATAACATTAATCTCTTTGGAAATGAAATGGAGTTTTATTTCCTACTTTTCTGCACCTATATGGGCTAATTGAGAATTTTGCCAGGACAGCGGCATTAGCCTGCTCTTCTTATCGATTTCCAACTGTCGAGAGATCTTTAACATCCACAGCCAATAGTACACGGGACCTCGGTTTATTGTCCCATCCAAACGACTAGACGCTTTTTCCATGTCAGCCCCTCCGACCTGCATCACTGACAGAGGGGAAACCAGATTGAAAAATTCGAAGGTATCATCTCCACCCATGAGATTGAACCCTGGACCTTCAGGTTAGTGAGCAAGCGTCTAACTCGCTGAGCCACCACAGCTCCCATTAATCTCTGTGGACAAGGTCCTTTAAATAAAAATCTGCATTGCCGAAATCTGAAGAATATTAAAGAGTTTCTGCAGACAGACTTTTAATCAGAAAGGTTGGAGTGATTCCAGGAACTTCAAAACAAATCCAATTACTGCTGAAATGAATTGAACTAAGGTTCCATTATTTTAACATTAGATTTTACGTATATTTGAACAAGTTAATTGACTGACACACAAATATTTCAATATGAATGCAACATAGTTAACATTGTATTAATCTTAATTTTGTTTCGAGCATCATAACTTTCAGATACACAAAAAATAAGATCTTTTTGGTTTCATAACTTTGTACATTTCTGAAACAAAGTCCACCAAAATTGTATTGTAGTATAGACCTAGAATCATGCCCTGTTAAAGGGACAGTCTGAATTTTGTTTAGGTCAAAAATTTTTTTGGCTCAAATTTGTGAAAACTTTACACCAAAATCTGTAACTATGTGCCCTTTGTGGATCTGAAAGTTTTATCTTAAAAAATCCAGCCGTTAATTTTTAAACGCTTAAAACATGCTAAAATTTTTAAAAACCTTACGTAAGGTTTTTAAGTGTGTTATGTTTTTTGGATGCTGATAGGAAACTACTGAACGGATTTGAGTAAAATAAACGTCTAATTGTAGAGAAATGACCCTCTTGTTTATTGAAAAGGTTTCAGCTAGAAATATTGAACCATTTAAAGGGCAAACACCAAAACTAGGTCAAATTTCTTAATTAACAATAAGTACTCCCTGTTTGTAATTAACCCTTTAAAAACAAATTCAGTTTGATCAAGAAGATGCATAGATATAATGAGCATATTAGAAATACTTTCAGGTAATATTTGCGCTGTTTTTGATAATGGAAACTTTTTTGAAAAAAGCAGAATGGCCCTTTAAGGGATCATTAAATCCAACGCTTGTAACACAGATGTATTGAAAAGTTGATTAGACTATGTAAGCTAAACACTCTATGAACAGTGAGAAAATTTCGCTTAAAAATTTTTGAAGACAGACTTCATCTGAATGTATCAGTTTAGAAAGGTTATAAAATTGATATATTGGGATTAGTTTTGAGTAAAGCCTAGTGGAATTGGAAAAAGTGTTAAAGAAGTCAAGTAACATTTTCACTATTTTCTTTGTGTGATGAGCATAGTACTGGATTCAATATGGGTTCTTAAATTTTGGCAAATTTGTTTTGATTTACCTTAATTATACAGTAGTGCTAGATATGGTGCACAAAGCAGACCATGCATTTTTTTTGTGACACCCAATGGTACAAAGGCAAAATCAGAGAAAAACTGATTATGCCACGATTTGCACCATATATTCAAGAATTATTTAGTGCATCCATTGTTTGGGAAAAGAATTGCCATTTTGAATTGTTATTATTATTAATATTATTATAAATTCTTAGTTTTAGTGGAATTGGGAAAACCAGACACAAGACAAAAATGCCAAAATATTAATATATTCAGAAGATTATCACTCTTCATGGTAAATTTTGGTGGAAATTGTTGTTTTGAAACTAATTGTTGATAGGAACATCATAAAATTTTTAGTTTTAGTGGAATTGGAAATATCACATACACAAGACAAATATGCCAAAATATTAATATATTCTGAAGATTATCACTCTTCATGGTCAATTTTGGTGGAAATTGTTGTTTTGAAACTAATTGTTGATAGTAACATCATAAAATTCTTAGTTTTAGAGGAATTGGGAAAACCAGACACAAGACAAAAATGCCAAAATATTAATATATTCTGAGTATAATCACTCTTCATGGTAAATTTTGGTTGAAATTGTTGTTTTGAAACTAATTGTTGATAGTAACATAATAAAATTCTTAGTTTTAGTGGAATTGGAAAAATCACAGACACAAGACAAACATGCCAAAATATTAATATATTCAGAAGATTTCCACTCTTCATTGTAAATTTTGGTAGAAATAGTTGTTTTGAAACTAATTGTTGATAAATGTGCCTCATTATGTTTGATTAATGGCGGTAGAATGAAATTTGTTTTGATATCTGACACATTTTTCTCATTTTTAACACCATTTCTTTAGACATTCACTGGCCACCTGGTATACAGATTTATTTTAATAATTTAGAGTCAAAGATTCTTTGGCAAATCTGGATTCAACTTCATTACAGGGTGCTAGATATCTGCATATTTCAGAGGGAGATCACCATGTTTTGGGGTTTTTGTTTCAAAACGTAAAAGCACATGAACATCCCCCCAAAAATCAATTTTAGTTTGCATTCTACATAGCCATGCAACAATGCTATTTTAATATTTCATACTATATTTTGTGAATTTTCTGTTTTTTTAAATAGTACAGTTTCTTCCAAGGATTTTTATAAATGCAACAAGAAAAGTTGCACCAAAGGCTATACTTATCTAAAAAACCAAAATTCCCCTCACAAAAAATGTCATTAGATTTGACAAAGACATAATATTTGTTTTGCATTTTGCAATTCCAAAAAGGACAAAAGTACAAATTAAAGTAAGACAAAGACAACCACGTCTTCTGTGTTTTTTTAAAATGCTGAAAGGAAAATGACTCAAGGCTGTTTATTATCAACCTGGTATTATTCCTAGACCTTTATATAAACTATGGTGGGTGTATTTACTCTTCCTAAACTATTAATATTTCTATGTGTAGGCTTATTTATTTCTCCAAATGTCAAGATCTTTCCCATTTTAAGGTACTTTAGTGGAGAAAATGCAACAAATCAGTGATTGGGCCCCCGTTTTTGTATTGACCAGTCAAGTTGAACTAAGCCTTTAAAATGTTTGACTTCAATTTGTAATCTATAATTTCCAGAAGTTTTAAAATTTCAAATATTTCCAATTAAAATTTGCTTTAATTCACATAAATTCTGCATTGACACACTTTTAAAGTCCATAAAAATATATATACTATCATGTCATTATATACACAAAAAAATGTTTTTGAAAACAAAAATGTTGAAATACTTTTATAAAACTTGTCTTTCCACTCAAAAGTGATAATTTGAGAAAAAAAATTGCTATCGATTTATCATCCTTCTTGACTGTTATAATTATACTGAAGAATTCTCTGTATTTTTATCATTTCAAATATTTCTACTTAAAGAGTCTTCTACCTTAGCGTTCTTTAAGAGGATTGTAAAAAGGTTTTCTAAACTTTTTGTATTAAATTATTGATAGTATAGATGAAAAACATTCAACTTTTTTGAGTTTCATGATGTCACAATTGCAAAGGTCCATAGATTTATCAGCAGCTTTTGAGATAATGATGTGGCTAAAAAATCTACGCTGATCTACCAGTTGGAAAAAGCAAATTTCCATCATTAAATACTGCATAATAAAAACCAAGCACAAATGATCCCAACCGTAAAACAAATCTCGAAATCCATGTAAACACATTGGCAGTAGCTAGTGAACTTTTCATATGAGGAAGTATATCAATAAATGAGTAAAATGAAAAGCGGTATCAGGTGGATACAATGGAATTGGACATTTTTCATTAGTCCAAAAGTGGTGTCGAAAAGTATAAAGATGAAAAACTGTTTTTGCATTTCATTTTGCAAACCCAGAGGACAAGAATTCCAATGGTACGTTTGAACTTTCAGCCTGGTTTTCTCCTTGGGAACAGTGATGCATTTTAGAACGCTGATATAAAAAAAGTGGACAAACAACCATCAATTTTTCAAGAGTTTCTGATGATATTTCTGATAACAAACCACAGACATCTTCCAATTTTCTCTGGAAAACCTCTATTTATTATGAACATATGTTTGGACAATAAATAAAATTTAATCCTAAGTTGAAGAAAAGTAATTTTCTAAACATAACTGATAGCCGTTTGTCTCTGGTTTATGATGAAGAAAAAACATGAAATGTAGATATTAAAGAGGTGATATCTAACAATAATCACATGAAAATAACAATAACTATTTTCATCATTTACAATAAATATTATATTACAGACCAGTCCATATTACTCGACAGACAGCTTAAAGATTCCTTGCCATAGTTCTGGCATCTTGAGGAAAGAGGGTGGGGGGAAACTTGGTTCAGTCGAGTAGCTGTAATGGACGTAAAATAGGCACAATATTACTAGACAGCTTAAAGATTCCTGCTATAGATCTGAGATTTGGAGGAAAGAGGGCGGGGGGCAAGCTTAGTTCAGTCAAGTAGTTGTAATGAACGTAAAATAGGCACAATATTACTAGACAGCTTAAAGATTCCTTGCCATATATCTGGTATCAGGAGGAAAGAGAGGAGGGGGGGCAAGCTCAGTTCAGTCGAGTAACTGCAATGGACGTAAAATAGGCACAATATTACTAGACAGCTTAAAGATTCCTTACCATACATCTGGTATCAGGAGGAAAGAGGGGGGGCGGGCAAGCTCGGTTCAGTCGACTAGCTGTAATGGATGTAAAATAGACACAATATTACTAGACAACTTAAAGATTCCTTGCCATAGATCAGGCATCAGGAAGAGAGAGGGAGGGGGGGGGGGGGCAATCTTGGTTGAGTAGAGTCTATACTAAACGGAACACAATTTGTGAAAGTTGAATTCCTAAAATTTTGCACCTGTGGCCTATATTTGTACAAATGGTCAAATGACTTTCTTTCTATAATATTTCTGAGGGCTATGAAGAAATGGTGTCGCCAGATCAACTGAAACATTCGCACTTACAGATTTGAATTTATGCAACTGGTCCCACTTGTCACATCCATGAAATATGCTTGTATCTTAGTAGACCTTCACGATTTGCGATTTTATCAAACAATAGTGCAAATGGATACACATGAAAGTTTAACAAATCCTCTAACAAACCCTTAAAAACCCTTTTCAGAATAAGTTGGCACGACATATCAGTGAATCAATACATCACAATACTATATGCAATGATACATAATATTGTATTGTCTTCATGGTCATATATCCAGATATCATTTTAAATATGTATGAACATATAACTTGACATCTTTCAAATGCATAAAACGTGTCCTTTGTAAACAAGATATGCCAAGAGTAAAACACACACAAAAGGGCAATTCACTAGTGACAATTTCTCAATAATAATTTCATTCGATCGGAACAATTCATTGGAATGTTCCTTTAACCACAAAAGCAATAAATGGAAACCAAATTTGATACCCTGCCCATTATTTCAATAATATTTCTTTATGACAGGACATTTATAGTGTTTTTTATTTACAATAACCTCATCAGTCAACATACAGTATCTATCTATATGACTGGTGTATTTATTAATGGCAGTCAAGTCGGCCATCTTGAGTGCTTATTTTTGTCGCATCCCTCACGGCAACACATCTGAGTCTATCACATATTTCGACCGTGGTATTATTATTATAAAGCCTAATGAATTACAAACTGCTAATCAGCACACTTCCATACAATCTTATTAAAATTAGATTACATTTCGTTCCAGTTAGTTTTTGATTGTCGACTCCATATAATCTAACCACTTATATAAGGCAAGCATCTTCTGGTGACGAATAAGCTATTTATAGCACGTGCCACCCCTCCACCAATCAGAGCAACGTTTATATTTGAATATTTTGTATAACGTCATAAATAGACTGCTGTGTCGCTTTACTTTCTGATTTGTCTTCCCACAATGCATATCAATGCATAGACCAGCGAAGGTAGTTTTTGATTGGCTGAAATTTTCGACAGCAGAAGATGCTGACCTTATATAAGTGGTTAGATTACATGGACTCGACACTCAAAAAATAACCGAAACGAACTGTAATCTAATTTTAATTAGATTGACTTCTATATTACCACAACCATAACTCTTCACAACTATATCAGTGTGGGCAACCCTTTCATATGAAAAAGTTTGCTCTGGTTAAATACTAAGGTCCCATTTGCTTATTGATAAGGGTACCAATCAGGGGCACAGATCACTTTTTCGTTGGGGGAACCAGTGTCTTTTGTACTGATCAGATACGATCGACGAAAATGTGCGATCACATTTTTGCTTTGTATTTGTGCCCATTAGTAATGATAATTGTGTGAGTGGAGATGATTTGCAAAAGGAACGAATGAGTAGGGGACAAATTTGGCTAAAATTGGCTTATTTTATGTCCACTTCAGACACTCTACTCATCCAAGCTTGATCATTTTGGGGGTGGGGGGGGGGGTGTAAAACAGGGTATCATGTCCCCCACCCCAGGTTGTCCCTCTGTCCTCCCCCTGTCATCTGCGCCCATGGTACCAATGATAACAGTTTAGCACATACATTTGAATTAAACTGATGGAATTGACACAAAAGGTTTGGAATAGTTTTGTTACATTGATGGCATGATTGATTTCAAGAAGACAAGTGTGACAGCTAGTTCATTTAAATAGCACGTATTATATTATATTTGTGGGTATTGTTTTTGACCATCACGTATTAACAATCACTATTGTATCTCTTGATTAATAAAAAGCTATAAATCACTATAATAACAGCTCTTGTTTTTCCTCTTTATGTTTTAACACTGTTCAATTCATTTTTCTTGTTTAAAGATGCATCACCACTTATTTCAAGGAGCAAAAATTATCGCCATTTGAAAGGAAAGACAATAAAGCAAAGAGTATCACAAAATACAACTTAAAGGAGCAAGAAGCATCACCTTGTGTAGTTTCAAGGAACAAGAGGCATCACCACATCAACTGATCTTGAAACTTTCAACTGTACAATGATGTTGATCTCATTTTTTTTCTTTCTTAGTGACCGAATTTTATGTGGCAGAAGTACTTTAATCTGAAATGATATTTTACATTCAATACTTTTTTAATGAGTGACACCCTTTAAAATGATAACTATATTAATGTCGGTATCATTTAAATGTTATTGATATTACTTAGTAAACACACGATAAATAACAAAATCAAATCTAAAATCATTACTTTTCTTCCGCTTCAATATCAAATCACTTTTATTCCATTGTTTCAATAAAACTCATAAATAAGATAGTTTATAATAACTATTTCAGGTATTTAGAGAATAGTTTCAAAACAGGTTTCAACGCTTTAATGCCTTTTAATACAGTCCATGTATAGAGGTGTGCTCTCAGAACTCACCTTTATGCCAAGTTACTGAGCTGTATTCAAATGGGTCATATAAGCTGATATTTAGGGATACACGGGGATTTGAAGACTTAAATTTTGAGGAGAGTTTAGAACATTATTACGAATTAGATAAGCAAAAAGTTGTTTGTTTGAACGGTTAGTGAACATATCCCTTTAAATGAAGAATGAACAAATTATATTTTACAAGGATCCTGTCTACTAGCTGATCCTTGGCCAAGCATCTTGGACATTCTGTATCCACTTAAAGATGGGCCAAAGGTGTATTCACTAGAACCCATAGTTACCTGAAAACCTACAGCTCACTTGACAATGGGTTTAAAGTCCTACTTGAATGTTAAACACAGCACTTTTAACCAAAAAGAGATCAGGTTGAAAAATTCCTAAATCAAAAACATCAATCACTGCACACCTCTATAAATAATAAAATTTCACTTTAGATCAGATTTGTTACAAATTAATTAATTATTGACAAAAATGAACAAAAAAACTAAAACTAATGATTTTATAACAATGACACAGGATTAAAAAAATTTGCTTTCATTTATTTATATTGATTCTGGCTAGAAAACAACTAGATAATGAACTGACTTTGGGTTTAATTCAATATTGTTAGTGCTGAATAGTGAGCAAACAGAGTGCAATCACTGAACGAAAGGTAGAAAAAACAACCAGAAATTTCTGCTAGAGCTGAAACTTCATGTATCATGATTTGAATCAATACTGTGTAAAAAAAATGCTACTGCACATCAGGTAGATGGAATTAAAGGTTAAAAAACATACTGGATAATCTGAGACAAGTCAGCAGATTTTGTCCTCTTATTATCAAGACTTTTATCTAGTGTTCATTTTGTGGCTGTAGATGGTAATTATCATCTATATCAGAAATCTGAAAATCCCAAAAATTAGGGATGCAATTTGTGACTAAATAGACTTGTTCATCATATCAGCATTATTTTACTTCTGCAATATATATAACTACTTTTGTTTAGCGTCATTTTGCGTCTTTGAATAATTTGATTCAATATTATCATCAGATTCCTCAAAAAGAAGGTTCAATTCCACCATTTTATGTCGGCAACAAGGGACTGGTTAATCTGAAATTTGATGTCTTTTGTGGTTTCAAATGAATTATGTACAATGCTGTCGATATCCGTAGGTTTCCAAAAAAAAATCAAATGCGCAATTTCTTTTGTAGGTGACTAAAAGAGACTTGATAATCCGAATCTAATCAGCTATATTTCCTTTCCTAAATATTAGCCTTTCATCTTCTTCAAATGTTAATCACCCCAAAAGATAATCCTGTCTAATTTTGAAATTGAAAGTAGAGAAAAGAGAGATCAGTGATTGGTCAGGCAGTAATCTGCTTGTTGATCGGCTTATAAAGTAAACAGGATTACCGATTTATCATCATATATAGAGCTCTGATCAGTTTAAAGCAAATATATACCATACAGATTAGCCTATGATAGTTTTAATAAGTTTTAATATCGCTTACAGCTTTGACGCACTATAATATTTCTAACAATTTTGTCATTCTAAAATATCACCTATAACCTTGCCATTCTGTAATATCACTTACAACTTTGCCATTCTGTAATATCACTTACAACTTTGCCATTCTGTAATACAAGTTTGTCATTCTATAATTTCATTCACTAACAACTTTGCCATTCTGTAATATCACTTACAACTTTGCCATTCTGTAATACAAGTTTGTCATTCTATAATTTCATTCACTAACAACTTTGCCATTCTGTAATTAATATCACTTTACAACTTTGCCATTCTGTAATATCACTTACAACTTTGTCATTCTATAATATCACTTACAACTTTGTCATTCTATAATATCACTTACAACTTTGCCATTCTATAATATCACTTACAACTTTGCCATTCTATAATATAACTTACAACTTTGCCATTCTATAATATCACCTACTACTTTGCCATTCTATAATATCACTTACAACTTTGTCATTCTGTAATATCACCTACAACTTTGCCATTCTATAATATCACTTGCAACTTTGCCATTCTAAAATGTCAATTACAACTTTGCCATCTGATAATATTTGTAACAACTTTACAATTTGTTTTAGTTTATGATTCGAAAATGCATTTAACATTAAAGGGATTGTAAAGTGATTTTCTTAACTTTGTATGTGTATCAGGGACACTGATAGCATCAATTTGCATTCCAATTTCCAATTTCCATTCCAATGTCTGTGGTTACTGCAATTTCACTAAAACTAATGCGTTTTATGACGTCACTGATCTATCGGAAGCTACTATTGATATATCTATGCAGATCACTGGTAGTGACTAGCAAGAACCATAAAAGATTAATAGAAATTTAACTTTTTAACCTTGGTCAATAAGAGTATATTTTCATCAGTGGACTACCTGGTATAATAACTATACAACATTACCTGTATAATCTCATAAATTAAGTAATTACTTATAGATTTCTGGATGTATGAATAATTTCTGAGTTTTAGGGAGCTAATTCTAACAACTTTGGTTTTAGCATTAGCTTTGATGCCCTGTAAGATCTTGTAGGAACAAACAAAACTGACTTAGTTTTATGGATTTGATTAGATGACACTAGTACTTAGAAAGAAAAATCTTGATGTCTAAGTGCATACATAATACCATGTTCATTAGGCTTTATTCTCAAATACTTTGAAAGATGATTTTAGTGTATTAGTCATTTGATTGGACAATCATTGAAGTAGATTATAAATTCAGTTTGATTAGTTAAGATTTAAAAATAAGGTATAAGAAGCTTGCTGATTTAAAGGGGACCAGTCTTCATTTTTATTGGTTGATTTGGGTCTTGAATATACTTAAGTATCCTTCAGAAGCACTAGAAATGTACGAAAATTGCATAATTCCTTCAAATATATCTTAAATTAGACATTTCTCCTTCTATTTCTATAGATGACTTTTCTATATATTGCATAGTATTGCTAATGTGTAGTAGGGCATTATAATTTCAAATGCTAATAATTATGGATGCACATGGATTTGAAGACTCAAATTTCAATGGCGAGTTGTGATAACCAGTACTAAATTGATGAGCTAAAAAAATCCCTGTTTCTGAGACTTTGAAAAATCGACCCACGAAAATGAAGCCTGTGCCACTTTAAACATTCACTTAAAATATTCAAGCTTCACATAGTCAAGAAAAACAGGTAAAAAAAGGACAGAGAATTATCTTGAACCCTACCATCTCTTTAATCATAATGGAAAAATAAACGCTGTTATGGGTTAAGATGAACAGCTCAAGGTATTCAGTAGAAATGTTATTCCAGTCATTCCGTAAAGACAAGAGTAAACACTTCAGTAGACAGGATCGAAAAGTAAACTTTTTAATATGTTTGAAATTGGTCTGCTAGAATAACCCAACTTGTTTACTGAGTATATTCTTTACAATAATTTGATGGCATTTACTATTAGTAAAAGATCTTTTCCGGATCCATATATGGTACCCGCCCACTTAACTTCTGTATTTTATTCCAAGGCCAAGTGTATAATAGTTCTTTACCATGCAAGTTTGATCTCCGCCCCGGGTGTTAAAGACCAATGACCTTGAACAAGTCATCTTCACTCATAATTCCAGTCCACTCAGCTGTAAATGGGTACGGATAATCTGGGAAAGATCAATGCTAAGCTGGTAGCAAGGATTCTCATTAAACCCAAATTGTTATTAAAATATAGATGTTTCTTTCTATACCTGCCAACTTAATAATTATATGATCGAATGCCTTCATTCTGAGGAGAAATTTACACATACCCTCCCTCTCCCTCTCCCAAGTTTGACCCATTAACTACCCACTGAATATATGACCTGACGCCTACACTACATTGATATTACTTTCATTATTGTTTAATCATCGTCATTTATTTCTGTACATTTTTCAACCATTCGACAGTTTATTTTCAAACCTTTTTGTCATTTCAATTCATTTATTAATCATTGATTTTTAGTTTCAGTGCTAGTGCTTAGGAATTACTTTACAGATAATATATATATTTTTATGATAATCTTATAGATTTTCAAGATAGTGATAGTCACACTCTGAATTAACTTTTTAACATAATAACCATAACATTTTTTGTGAACACTACTTCAACCCTGCGCCAGTGCCTTCTGTTGAATAGTAACTTGTTGCTTTCAACCACTCTACTAACCACTATATTCCAAGATCAAGTCTAGGATGAATAGTTTTTTACCCTTGCAACTTTGATCCATTTTATCCTTAATTCTGGAGTCACCACCTACATTCTATGTGAAGGCCAAGCCTCTAATCATTACATCTTAACACCCCACCCCCCTAGACCAATAGTCTACAATGAATAGTTCTTTACCCTTGCAACTTTGATCCCTATACCCGCCCACTTAATTCTGGAGTCACCACCTACATTCTGTTCCAAGGCCACTTCTACAATGAATTCATCTTATAACCCATAGTCCACAATGAATAGTTCTTTACCCTTGCATCTTGGATCCCTATACCAGCCTACTTAATTCAGGACTCACCACCTACATTCTATTCAAAGGCCAAGCCCCTGATGATTACATCTTAACACCCCACCCCCCTAGACCAATAGTCTACAATGAATAGTTCTTTACCCTTGCAACTTTGATCCCTATACCCGCCCACTTAATTCAGGACTCGCCACCTACTTTCTATACAAGGCCAAGCCTCTAATGATTAGTAAATAGTATTATGACATGAGGTTAGATATGTAAGAACCTTCAGATTGTCTATCCACTGCCAGACTTGACGTGTCTTGAATGCTATTATCAAACACATCGTTTTCAGTTTCATGCCAATTTGTCGAGGGGCTTAACAAAGCGAGCCATACTAAGCCAGTAATAAATGGTATTAGATAGTTATCCAATTGATTTTGTAATCATTCTTTCAGTCTTTTCCAAGATCTTAGTTAAATATCTCTAAGATTGTGTACAACACAAATAGGTGGATTGGGTTTAAACTCTTTTCTTTTTTTCTCACATACCCAAATGTTCATTGTGTGAGTGAAATATTTTGTTATATAAACAAAATAATTGTTATGGGGACCACAAAAATGTTAAAATATTTGTTATAGGAACAAAAAATATTGAAATATTTGTTATAAACACAATATTTTGTTGTATGAATGAAATATTTTTTTGCAGGAATATAACCTTGATGAAATATTTGTTTAAAAAATCTCAATATTATATGAATGATTGAAACATTTGTTACATGAACAATAAAACACACTAAGTTTCATCAAAATCCATCAAGAAACCAAACAACATATTTTCAAAAACAAGGGCAATAACCCATCAAATATTTTTTGATTTTTCTGATTTTCAATAGGCTTCTTCCTTTTATGATTATAAACACTCACAGCAAGTTTTATCAAAATCCATCCAGAAACCAGCTCTCTATTGTGTTCACAACAATTGTGGACAGACAGACAGACAGACAGACAGGGGCAACTACAATATACGCCCACATTTAAGTGTGGGCGTATAAAAACATAAGTGCAATATTTATTTACAAGAGCCCAACATTGATGATTTTTGTAATAAAATAAAATATTTGTTATAGAAATTAACCATTTGCTATAGAAACTAAACATTTGTATAAGAACAAAATATTTTTTTTTGTGTAACAAAATATTTGTAATAGAAAGGAAATATCTGAATATGCTTTGTAACAAATGAAAGAGCCTCTTTGCTGTTCTTGAATGTTTTGAATGCCTATGTACATGTTTCTATATATATATGAGTATCACATAAGAGTGCCCCTGTAAGTGTGTTCAATGGTAAAAATTCTAAAATCAAACCTTTTTCCTCTGAAGAAATATTTTCAAAAATGCTTCTTAATTAAACTTACCTGAAAAGAAAAAAACAATTAATAAATTCAATGAAAATATACATATAGGTTTCCAAACACAAACCATTATAGGTTCTACAACACAAACCGTTATAGGTTTTACAACACAAACCTAAATAGTTAAGTTTCACAACACAAGCCTAAAGTATGTCAAATGAAACAAACCTAAATAAAGGTTAAAAATAGTGCAGACTTGACAAAAAATAGGTTAAATAACAAAACCTTAGAGTTAGTTGAACAACACAAACCTAAAGTAGGTTGAACATAAACCTAAAGTAGGTTAAACAACACAATTCTAAAGTAGGTTAAACAACACAAACCTCTATAAAGTAGGTTGAACAACACAAACCTAAAGTAGATTGAACAACACTTAAGTAGGGTGAACAACACAAACCTAAAAGAAGTTGAACAACTATGTAATAAACCTTATGAAAGAGGAAGTAAACTAAAAGAAGATGGTGACCACAAATTGTTGAAACCATAGAAGATTTGACAAATTACTACAACCTGAAAGGAAATCTCTTGCCTAAGGAAAACTATTATTTTCAGATTCCAAGATTTTCATGTCAAAAACAGAAAAGATTAATTCCCTGTCGTTTCCTGGTTTAACAAAGAAAAAAAATGTTTTTGTTGTATATCACTTTTTTGACATATTTTTGTAATTGTGTTATAAAACACAATTGAAGGTCCATTAATTTCAATTATAAGCAGGGTATACTTATAAATCATAGCAAATCATAGCAAATTTGAGCTACAGTATTTGTGTACATAAGGGAAGGATTCAAAACACATACAGGAACCATTCAAAACAATACAGGACCAATTAAATAAACATACAGGACCAATTAACCAAACCTAGAGGAACAATTCATTCAAAACATACAGGAATGATTCATAACACATACAGAACAATTCATAACAAATACAGGAACAATTCAACACATACAGGAATATGATTCAAAAAACGTACAGAAACAATACATGAAGCACATACAGGAACCATTCATTACATACAGAAAGAATATAGGAACAATTCATAACACAAACAGGAACCATTCATTACACATACAGAAAGAATATAGGAACAATTCATAACACATACTAAAAGAATATAGGAACAATTCATAACACATTCAGGAACCATTCATTACACATACAGAAAGAATATATAAAACATACAGGAACAATTCATAAAACACATACAGGACCAATTAAATAAACATAGAGGAACAATTCATTACACATACAGGAACCATTCATTACACATACAGATTTTAGAACATGTTTTTCTGTGTTTTATTAAGAATAGTAGGCCTAGGTGTGTAGACAGAATTCAAAATAGTGGAGAAGCAAATAGATGATTGCATTATGAATGAATCCAGTTCACTACTGTTCAATTGAAGGCAAAAATGGATCAGACATAAACTGTTCCAAATTTCCCTATCAAGCGCATGTCTATTGTGTTTTTGTTTGGAATTGTACTCAGACAAGCACAACAAAAGTTTTCATATTTTTTTAGACTAGCATAATTTTAATCTTGCTTAAAACAAAAGACATTTTTTGTAAAAAAAGAAATAAAGGGATTAGAACATAATCCCCTACATTAATGTATCAAAGACTGTCTTTTTTAAGGGAAAAAAATTGCCTTTCTTTAATTCTTAAACATGGATGAGCATATATAAAAATTTGCTGAAATGATTTTGAATGCGACACTATTCATGTACACAAAATGAAATGATTTTGAGAATGATGCTGTTCATGTTCACTAAATGAAATGAAATTATTTTGAGAATGATGCTGTTCATTTTCACTAAATGAAATGATTTTGAGAATGATGCTGTCATGTTCACTAAATAAAATGAAATGATTTTGAGAATGATGCTGTTCATGTTCACTAAATGAAATGATTTTGTGAATGATGCTGTTCAGGATCACTAGATGAAACAATTTTGAGATTGATTCTGTTCATGTTTACTAAATGAAATGAAATGATTTTGTGAATGATGCTGTTCAGGATCACTAGATGAAACAATTTTGAGATTGATTCTGTTCATGTTCACTAAATGAAATGAAATGATTTTGAGAATGATGCTGTTCATGTTCACTAAATGAAATGATTTTGTGAATGATGCTGTTCAGGATCACTAGATGAAACAATTTTGAGATTGATTCTGTTCATGTTCACTAAATGAAATGAAATGATTTTGAGAATGATGCTGTTCATGTTCACTAAATGAAATGATTTTGAGAATGATGCTGTTCATGTTTACTAAATGAAATTGAGAATAATGCTGTTAATGTTCAAGAAATGAAATGATTTTGAGAATAATGCTGTGCATGTTCACTTAATAAAATGCTGTAGAGAATGATGTTCTTGTTAATTTAATAAAATTATTTTGAGAATGATGCTATTCTTGTTCACTAAATGAAATGATTTTGTGTTTCTTTTATGGTTTCATGTATGTATTGTAACACTTTTGTCATTTTTGCACTTATTAGTCTCCATTATGATACATCCATTTAAATTTTTTACATCAAAAATGTCAAAAACCCCAGATATTCCCTATCTTGCTCTTGAATTTGACAATCCATGATAACCATCATATTCATCAGAGACGCAATTCAATCGGCAATAAAAAATACAATCGTAGTACGAGTAAAAAAAAATGGCTTTCATCTTTGATTACCGTTGACCTTTTCAATCTCTGATGTTTTTCTCGTCTGATTTCTGCTTGTACTAATTAAGATGTTAATGTTCTTAATACAATTTCTTCAAGCCGTATTTTGTGGTTGATTTCAGCCCAAACCATTAATCAATAAGATCGTACTTCTTGAGGAGAACTGATCTTTAATACCATATTAACAAGGGTGAGATATATTTAAAACTGTCAATAGTTATAGAATTAACATCAAATTTTTCTCAATTTTCATCTTTCTAGATTAAATTTAATAGAGACAACGTGAATATTGAACGAGTTCTACTTGAAAATGTCAGACTGAGCCATAGAGAAACTCAGAAGACTTTGACATCTTTCATGATGGAAAAGTGGAGTGTACAACAATTTATATCTGTGGCCATATTCTTGGGCACTTGATTTAGATAAAATAAAAATTTTACGAATTACATAAATCCTATTAGTTAATAAAAAATGCATTTTATACCAAGTTTATTAATGGGCCAATCAGATAATTGAAGCACTAAAACCATCGTAAGTTTTTAAGGATAAGGTACTTGGATGTTGCGATTGGGAACTAAGGATTTACACACCCTTTATGTTGGATATCTGCTTATATTGACCATTTCTATTTAGAAGGAAATGAGGGCATAGCTTCATAAAAGCACTTACGAGCCTAGGTCACAAAGTAAGGATTAAAGGAATTGTAAAGTGTATTTTGTATGTGTATCGGGGATACTGATAGCATCAATTTGTGCCATTCCAATTTCCACTAAATCTAACACGTTTTATGACCCCACTTACAGAAATCTACCGGAAGATACTATTGATATCAATGCAGATCACTGTCAGTGACGTTATAAAACACGTTTAGTGGAATTGCAAGAACCACAAAAGTCGGAATGGAAATTGGAATGGCACAAATTGATGCTATCAATGTCCCCGATTCACATACAGAGTTTAGAAATACGCTTTACAATTCCTTTAAGGACAAAACAAGTGCAAGTTAAAGTATTTGACTGCATTTATGTTTAAGTTTGTTCCTTTTCCATGTTTCTAAATATTTAAAGAACGATGATCAATAAAAGTGAAAGAATAAAGAACAAATTTGACCATCAAAGTTAGTTACACCCTCTAGAATGGCTAATAGCTATTATTTTCCTGCAATCATGTCTTAGTTTGTTCCTGTTTCAATATATTTACTAAATATTCAAAGCCAATGATCAATATAAAAAATAACCATTTAAACACTTTCAATACATGACTGTAGTGAATGGACGTCATTTTATAAAAGACGTTAAAAGAAAAAAAATGAAAGTGAGAATATTACGTGCCGAATTGTCGAGCTAACGGACTCCACAAATTGATTACATTATGACTAACATGTAGCTATCAAAAGAAGGTTATATTTGCACTTAATCTTCATCAATAACCATCCAGTTCTTTTCACATTTAGGAATTAAGATGCTGCGACGCCATAGAAATCTTTTGGGGTTTGTATGCAATTTTTGCAATTTGGAAGACTGGTAGAGATTCTTAAATTTCATGAAATAATTAATCCAAAAAGACTTTCCTTAACTCTCTTCTAAACCAGAGGCATTTTGACATCTTATATCTTCAAAAGAAGTTTTTGGACAGAACATTAACAAAGATTTGCCCAAAGTTGTTTTTGCTGGTCCCAGAAACTCCTATTTCAAAGGCCTTTTTTATTCCATGAGGGCTTTTCTCTGTCATGAAGGCTATTTTTAGAATAAGACACACTTTGCAAATTCATTGGTTGGTTTGTATTATATGACAAGTGAACATTTGCTTCTAGCGGATACTGATATTGCAAACTAGGTAGTTGTTTGTAGTTGGATTGGTTCAATCGGATGGTACTGATGGTTTGGTAATTTGCGGGTTCACAAGATACGGTCAAGTCGGAGGACATGACAGTGAAACTCGACCCAGAGTTTCAAATCCACTTCTACTTAGAACCCCTAATACCCTAAGTATGTGTCAATTCACTTTACACGAAAACTTGTCAAAGGTCTTTATACCATATTTTCAAATCCCTTGTCAATGATTTAAAATCAATAACAGCGAGAGAAAAGTCATAACTTCCACCCGGCTTGTGACGTAGAGTAAAATATCATCATTAAAATCAAATATACCAACTTTAACGACTTAAGAAAAATCTTTAACGACTGAAAAAATGTCTTTAACGGCCAAAAGACCAACTAAAGAATATCAATATGAAAGATTTTATATGCTTTGAAGATCAAAGTTGGAAGACATTTGAAGAAAATACATCTATCAATTAATGCCAGGAAATTCATGACATTTCATAATAATCGCACATTTCAGATCCAAAAAACTCAAAATGTATCAACAGCGAACTGAGAACAGCTAAAATCCTGATAAATGGTATTAAGATTTACTTTTTAAAACTTTAATTGTCAAGTACCAAGTTTTTACTCTTAAAAGCTGAATTTGAAATGTCTTTTTGTGTCAAAGAAGCTGTGAATTATTTGATTAGCTTGGGGCATGTTAGTCAACTCATTTCAGATATTACGACCAACATTCTTGCTTCAAGGGAAATTATGATTTTAAATCCTTACTGATATCCAAAATGGAACAGAAAGTAAATTGGTTAATATAAATAAAGACAGTCAACTTCATGAACTGTACAATGAAAGAAATGTTTTCCAACTGTTGATCTTAAAGCGATACCAACTTTTAGAATGAACAAAAAAAAAATTAAGTTCTCAAACTTAGCCAATAAATGTATAAATACATTAAAGGTGTCTACAGTTTACAAACAGAATCGAATAAACCATAAAAATAAGTAATTTTCCATACAATTACAGGTTATAATTTAAAAACGCTTAAAATTTGAGTATGCGTTTTTCAATGATTGAATATTAACATAGTTTTCTGGATTTATCAGATTATTTCATGATGAATATATATATACTCCTATTGACCAAGTAAGTAACAACATGCAGTGTACAATGAGGAATAATACTCCAGTCCTTTTTTTATTTCCAGATTTTTAGAGATCCTCAACCAGTTGCATTTTCACCCCATGTTATACAATTTGGTAGAAAGATGGCAGGTAACACTTTAATTTGAATTGAGGGACATTTTAAAAACTCTTGTTTCACTCATTTGCAACAGTTTCTAGATCTTTTCAAAACACCTGATGGTACTTCTCGTATGGGAAGTCCACTACTATATTATTATTGCACCCGATTTTGTCATGCTCTGGACGAGAATTTGATGAACGGACTTGTTTTGCTTGTACAGATTTTTATTATGGAACACCTGATGTAGTTCTGTGTCTTGGATTGACAATTCAACATCCCTTTGGGAAAGTTCAATTGGCTAAAAACAATATTTGGAATCTTAATACCATCTATGACCAAATCAATACTGGAAAGATTTAGGTTAAAGAGCCTTCACCATCATTAAATACCAATATACTAGAGTAACAGTTCCCTATCAACAATCTCATTAATATCAACCATAACATCTAAATAACTTGCTGTATTAACCATGCTTATAAAGCTTTACTCACAATTCCTTTAATGGAGACTTGGAGGGGCTGTCAAAATAAAAGTGCCTAGTTGTTTGGATAGGACAATAAACAGCACTGGGTGCTACAGACTGAAAAAGTATATGGTGTTTTAGGTCCCACTTTTCTGTACTGCTGT
Source organism: Lottia scabra (assembly GCA_029955415.1). NCBI lineage: Eukaryota > Metazoa > Mollusca > Gastropoda > Lottiidae > Lottia > Lottia scabra. The sequence continues at coordinate 1,983,613 of JARJEI010000021.1, read as the reverse complement.
TTGGTTACTGAAGACGAGTAAACTATACACTGTGCAATATTTTCAGGACAGCAACATTAGCCTACTATTATTTTCAACCTCTAACTGTCCAGGGATTTTTAATGTGCACAACTTTTAGCACATAGAATCTAGGTTTATCATACCATCTGAACAACTAGATGCTTTTTCCATGTCAGCCACTCCGACCTGCATCACTGACAGGGGCTAATTGGGTTGACAAAAGGTATCATCCTGACCCATACCCGGATTAACTCAATGAGCCACAATGCCTCCCCTAAACAGTATAAAGATAGCTCATTATCTGGAAAACATAAAAACAAAAACCAGAAAATGGGATTTGAATTTAAAAGTTGATACCATTCTAGTTCTATAGAGACTATGAGACCTATGCCTTAACTTGAACAAGATCAAGAGACCTATGCCTAAACTACTCTAACAAGCCAAAGATAAATATAAATATTGATATTCAAAACAATGTCTATATGCGAGTTGCACGAAATTGTGAGACGAACAAAATTGTTTATGACACGGTCGTGAGTCGGACAAGATCATGAGATATCTAACTGATTGGTGATAACTTTATAATCAAAGAATAACTAATCATCAAAAAGAGCTTTGACTAGTCTCATTTCCCTATATCTACTGACATATACACTAATATTTAGTTAGATGTCTTTTCAATAGGCCTTTACAAATCTTCTCTTGATGCCTGCCTGTTCCAATGACCTATATCACATTCTGAAAGTCTGTTAATTCCAGGAATCATAGTATTAAAAGAAGCCGGGAAGTGGAACTTCAGATCATTTCATTATCCCTGAATTAAAGTAAAATGACAGCCTGAAGCAGGGTCAGTGATCTCAGTAAAATGTACTAATTGAGGAGAACCATACTGGTTTGAATGAATGGATACCTTGACTATTATGCATTAAGGAAGCTGTGAATTCTTTCAGGTATCTCCTTTTGTCTATCTCTATCACCTATCATGTAACTAACACACACATTTTGTTTCCCTTTTAATGAACATCTGAATCTCATACGTCCTGTGTCTTTGCTTTCGTCACAACCTCTAATTACAATAACCTGCCGATCAAATATAATAAAGTGATGAAATAATTCATTTATCTAGGCATCTATCCTGTCAGTCTATTCTACCTGTATATCATTCTTTCTACCTATGTTTATCCGTCCATCTATCCGCAGCCTATCTATTTCATTTATCTTGACCTTATCCCACCATCTGCACTCCATCCTATACTATATCTATCCATCCTGTCTATCCCATATCCTGCCAATCTATCCACAACCAGCCTATCTATCCCCTACAATCTATAAGTGCCTATCCTGCCCATCCATAATGCAAACTATTTTCTACACTTACATAACAGAGAGAAATTAAGAAATCTATCCATCATTCCATCTATCCAAGCAATCCGTAACGTATGAGTATTTACAGCGCTAACATAATTAAGAAAGGAATTTAGAAATTTGCATTCATCCTTCCATCCATCATATCTGCTATCATTCATCCATCAATCTATAAAGTATGAGTATTTACAGCAATAACATTATTAATAAGAAAGTATGTGTCAATTCACTTTACACGAAAACTTGTCAAAGGTCTTTATACCATATTTTCAAATCCCTTGTCAATGATTTAAAATCAATAACAGCGAGAGAAAAGTCATAACTTCCACCCGGCTTGTGACGTAGAGTAAAATATCATCATTAAAATCAAATATACCAACTTTAACGACTTAAGAAAAATCTTTAACGACTGAAAAAATGTCTTTAACGGCCAAAAGACCAACTAAAGAATATCAATATGAAAGATTTTATATGCTTTGAAGATCAAAGTTGGAAGACATTTGAAGAAAATACATCTATCAATTAATGCCAGGAAATTCATGACATTTCATAATAATCGCACATTTCAGATCCAAAAAACTCAAAATGTATCAACAGCGAACTGAGAACAGCTAAAATCCTGATAAATGGTATTAAGATTTACTTTTTAAAACTTTAATTGTCAAGTACCAAGTTTTTACTCTTAAAAGCTGAATTTGAAATGTCTTTTTGTGTCAAAGAAGCTGTGAATTATTTGATTAGCTTGGGGCATGTTAGTCAACTCATTTCAGATATTACGACCAACATTCTTGCTTCAAGGGAAATTATGATTTTAAATCCTTACTGATATCCAAAATGGAACAGAAAGTAAATTGGTTAATATAAATAAAGACAGTCAACTTCATGAACTGTACAATGAAAGAAATGTTTTCCAACTGTTGATCTTAAAGCGATACCAACTTTTAGAATGAACAAAAAAAAAATTAAGTTCTCAAACTTAGCCAATAAATGTATAAATACATTAAAGGTGTCTACAGTTTACAAACAGAATCGAATAAACCATAAAAATAAGTAATTTTCCATACAATTACAGGTTATAATTTAAAAACGCTTAAAATTTGAGTATGCGTTTTTCAATGATTGAATATTAACATAGTTTTCTGGATTTATCAGATTATTTCATGATGAATATATATATACTCCTATTGACCAAGTAAGTAACAACATGCAGTGTACAATGAGGAATAATACTCCAGTCCTTTTTTTATTTCCAGATTTTTAGAGATCCTCAACCAGTTGCATTTTCACCCCATGTTATACAATTTGGTAGAAAGATGGCAGGTAACACTTTAATTTGAATTGAGGGACATTTTAAAAACTCTTGTTTCACTCATTTGCAACAGTTTCTAGATCTTTTCAAAACACCTGATGGTACTTCTCGTATGGGAAGTCCACTACTATATTATTATTGCACCCGATTTTGTCATGCTCTGGACGAGAATTTGATGAACGGACTTGTTTTGCTTGTACAGATTTTTATTATGGAACACCTGATGTAGTTCTGTGTCTTGGATTGACAATTCAACATCCCTTTGGGAAAGTTCAATTGGCTAAAAACAATATTTGGAATCTTAATACCATCTATGACCAAATCAATACTGGAAAGATTTAGGTTAAAGAGCCTTCACCATCATTAAATACCAATATACTAGAGTAACAGTTCCCTATCAACAATCTCATTAATATCAACCATAACATCTAAATAACTTGCTGTATTAACCATGCTTATAAAGCTTTACTCACAATTCCTTTAATGGAGACTTGGAGGGGCTGTCAAAATAAAAGTGCCTAGTTGTTTGGATAGGACAATAAACAGCACTGGGTGCTACAGACTGAAAAAGTATATGGTGTTTTAGGTCCCACTTTTCTGTACTGCTGTTTGGTTACTGAAGACGAGTAAACTATACACTGTGCAATATTTTCAGGACAGCAACATTAGCCTACTATTATTTTCAACCTCTAACTGTCCAGGGATTTTTAATGTGCACAACTTTTAGCACATAGAATCTAGGTTTATCATACCATCTGAACAACTAGATGCTTTTTCCATGTCAGCCACTCCGACCTGCATCACTGACAGGGGCTAATTGGGTTGACAAAAGGTATCATCCTGACCCATACCCGGATTAACTCAATGAGCCACAATGCCTCCCCTAAACAGTATAAAGATAGCTCATTATCTGGAAAACATAAAAACAAAAACCAGAAAATGGGATTTGAATTTAAAAGTTGATACCATTCTAGTTCTATAGAGACTATGAGACCTATGCCTTAACTTGAACAAGATCAAGAGACCTATGCCTAAACTACTCTAACAAGCCAAAGATAAATATAAATATTGATATTCAAAACAATGTCTATATGCGAGTTGCACGAAATTGTGAGACGAACAAAATTGTTTATGACACGGTCGTGAGTCGGACAAGATCATGAGATATCTAACTGATTGGTGATAACTTTATAATCAAAGAATAACTAATCATCAAAAAGAGCTTTGACTAGTCTCATTTCCCTATATCTACTGACATATACACTAATATTTAGTTAGATGTCTTTTCAATAGGCCTTTACAAATCTTCTCTTGATGCCTGCCTGTTCCAATGACCTATATCACATTCTGAAAGTCTGTTAATTCCAGGAATCATAGTATTAAAAGAAGCCGGGAAGTGGAACTTCAGATCATTTCATTATCCCTGAATTAAAGTAAAATGACAGCCTGAAGCAGGGTCAGTGATCTCAGTAAAATGTACTAATTGAGGAGAACCATACTGGTTTGAATGAATGGATACCTTGACTATTATGCATTAAGGAAGCTGTGAATTCTTTCAGGTATCTCCTTTTGTCTATCTCTATCACCTATCATGTAACTAACACACACATTTTGTTTCCCTTTTAATGAACATCTGAATCTCATACGTCCTGTGTCTTTGCTTTCGTCACAACCTCTAATTACAATAACCTGCCGATCAAATATAATAAAGTGATGAAATAATTCATTTATCTAGGCATCTATCCTGTCAGTCTATTCTACCTGTATATCATTCTTTCTACCTATGTTTATCCGTCCATCTATCCGCAGCCTATCTATTTCATTTATCTTGACCTTATCCCACCATCTGCACTCCATCCTATACTATATCTATCCATCCTGTCTATCCCATATCCTGCCAATCTATCCACAACCAGCCTATCTATCCCCTACAATCTATAAGTGCCTATCCTGCCCATCCATAATGCAAACTATTTTCTACACTTACATAACAGAGAGAAATTAAGAAATCTATCCATCATTCCATCTATCCAAGCAATCCGTAACGTATGAGTATTTACAGCGCTAACATAATTAAGAAAGGAATTTAGAAATTTGCATTCATCCTTCCATCCATCATATCTGCTATCATTCATCCATCAATCTATAAAGTATGAGTATTTACAGCAATAACATTATTAATAAGAAAGGAAATTCATTCATCGCTCTATCTATCCATCATATCATTCATCCATCTATTCCTATCTATCCAAGCAATCTATAATGTATGAGTATTTACAGCGCTAACATAATAAAGAGAGCAATTAAGAAAGTAATAATTAGAAAATGTGATGTAGTAAGGTTATTAATACAATATAGGTCAGATTGCTGATTTATGTCCCGTTTTTATCGGCCTGTGTATCGATTCTGCCTCGTAAAACTGGACAGTCGTAAATCTGTGTAGGTATAGTAAATTGATTAGCGTTCTTCAGGCAAAATCGAACTGAATGACCGAAATTACTGCCACATTGCCAGCAAGAAAATTGAGATTGACTGCTGATTTTGTAATCTTTTAGATCAGCTTCCTTATTCTAGAAAACTTGTATTAAGAGTGAAGAAGTTCCTAAAAACATCTATGTAAAGCACTAGCGAAGGTCACAAATACAGAAGTAGATAAAAATTGTAGGCAAAACAAAAAAGGTCTGAAGATGATTTTGAGTTCGAATAACATTGATGACTTTCTTAATATCTAGAAAAATTCTAAAATTTAGACTAAGTTTTGGCTTGAGCAGATGGGCATATGTCAGGCATGAGTAATTGTGCCAGGCATTTGCCTATTTTTATTTTCAGTTTCCAACTGTCAATGCATCTTTAAAGTCAACAACCTGTATGTCGTATAAGGGACCTTGGTGAATTGTCCAGCAGACACTTTTTCAATACCTGCCTCTCAGAACCATATCAACGGCACCGAACTTGGGCTGAAAGAGCTTAAAGCTAATAGTGTAAAGAATTATCATTATTGAGCCATTTCAGCCGTTTTATCCAATATCAATATGCGGTATAGAATATCAATAGCAAACCTGGACAATTCAATTGTTTTCATATAATGGTCATGTGACCCGGCCAATTAGGTTATACGTGAATGAGTTTAAATGTGAAGAAGTTGTGATTAGATTATCCAGTGTTTTCTTGCCGTCGCCAAGTTGATTAATTTTCTATATCTATTTATTGATCCTGGAGAAATTTATCCCATTCTATTGCTTGAAATGAGATAATTCTTATACTCTTTTAGTTGCTTTGTGGCGCTATCTTGGCATGTACATTGAAATGGTCAAAGAGCACAAACTTACATGTGGTCTGATTTCAAGTGATCTGATTGGTTGATCTTATCAATTGTTATTTTAAGTTTCCAACTGTTGAGGGATCTTTAACCGTTAACTGGTCCTAAAGTTTACTGTCACATCCAAACAACAAGACACTTATCTATGTTAGGATTTTGGACTGATGAGGACTGTAAAACCAAAGGTAGTATTTTGACTCATGCCGGAATTGAACCTTCACATTAGCGAGCAACTCAGTTAAGAAATACTGTCATCCGAGTGGTTGTTGCATGTAAAAATTTAATCATGTAACATGGCTTAAGTTTGTAAGGAAAATGAGTTCAAACAAACTATGCACTGGTTTAAAATTTAAAAAAATAATCCCCTTTTATTAAATATTGGATACAGAAATTTCATGATATCTTCCAGGCATTATAGCACTTAATGCACGTTTTATATTTTTAATTTGTTCATGCATGAAAAACATCTTATTCAGTGTAATCTAAAATAGATATTTTCAAATTTCCTAGCCTACAGTCATGATTAAAGAGGTAGTCCTGAGTGAATTCTTATAAATATAAATAGAGCCCTATATTATATTTAAAAATCCTTTCAAAAATGAGACAATCAGTTTTCAGATAATTCTATTTAAAGAATTATTGCAATGGTTGCAGTTTTCTTCAAAGGTACTCTGATCTAACTTCGTGTTTCCGTAACATCTGCAATGAATTGATAGATAAGTGGGATTGACAACCCAGTAAAAAATTTTAAAACATTTCTACAAAACAGAATATTTACTAAAAATTATTAAAAAATTTTTTAAAATATTTAGTGAAATCAAAAATTTGACATATAATTTACTAGATTGAAAGGGACAACAGAATGTGAATCCAAAGTTCGCTTAAATGATTCTATTGACCTGTTTTGTTGTATGACTTACGATACAATTGACAATGTAATTTATCTTATGGTGTCTTTTGTAGCATTTTAAAAATAACAAAGACATAATCCTTTCTAGCTTGTTTTTAAAAATGTTGAGTTTTCAATAACGAGATTTTCAAGCCTTTAATTTGAAGATTGCATGATGGTTTGCCGTCAAAATTGATTCCACCAATCAGAAATCTCTCGTCACAAATCCAGCATTTCCGTTGACTGGCAAGTGCTTCGATTTTATAGTCGAGAACATGTAAATAATGAGTGATTATTAAATTGTTCGAGGGATTATCGAAGGATTTGCATTCAATTTACTCGGCTAGTTTATTGATGTTTGAACTCTTCAGTCATTGAAGATAGTTTTATAGTCACGTATAAACACATATCAGCACATGCCATTTCTATGTAGAACTTAACGGTGGAATTTGTAAAATAAAAGCTTTCTCTGCAATTTGCCTTCATAAGGATTTTAATTTTAGCTATTGATGATAGATATTTTCATTCAATTCATGAAAATTCTATGAATAATGTATCATTCCTTCACAATTTTTTTTTGAAAAATTTCAAACTCCATACTACATCTTAAATATCTTCCTAGATTGCAATGTATGATTACACTTTCAAACACATAATGCCACTCAGCATTGGTGGCACATGATGGTTTTTTAAATATTCCGGTTGAGAATCTCTTCTGGAGAGTCCTCAATATTAATATAATTCTTGTCTAGTATTTAGGTTGGTATCACTTTTTAGAAATCCACACATTTAATAATATTTGCATCTGCTTTGGAGAGTCTTCAATGCCTTTTTGATTATTTGAGTATGCTAATTTTGGTAATCCTTTCCAAGGGTTCACAAAGTTAATAATATTATGGATTGTAAAGAAGTGGATATTTCAATTCTACTAAAATAAAAATATGTACAAGCGAGACAATCCTTTTCAACAAAATCCACTTCTGAAGGATGACAAAATCAAGATCAACAGTTGTATAGTAGTGGACTCCAAATAAAAGTACCATTAGGTGTTTTGAAAAGAGTGACCATTAGGTGTTTTGAAAAGAGTGACCATTAGGTGTTTCGAAAAGAGTGACCATAATCTGCTTTGCGCTTGACACAAACCACTACTATATATATAAGTTCACATCATGAGATACAGCCAGATCAAAACTATGCATTTTATGCTGACCACTTATATTTAAAGGGATTGTAAATTGGTTTTCTAAACTTTGTAAAACTAATGCGTTATATGATCTCACTGATCTACCGGAAGCTACTATTGATATCTATGCAGATCACTGTCAGTGACGTCATAAAACGTGTTAGTTTTAGTGGAATTGCAAGAACCACAGACGTGGGATTGGAAATTCAAATGACGCAAATTGATGCTATCAGTGTCTACGATACACATAAAAAGTTTATCCCTTTTGGAGAATCTGCAAGGCTGATATTAAAGATCTGGACTTGTTTTTTTGACCTAAAAAATGAACACCATTGATTGTCTGCTATACAAGGAAAGAGATGTTTTATTATTCTGATTTTCTATAGAAATAAAACACAATACCACCCAGTCAACTTTATTTACATACAAAATTAATTTCCGATATATACTATAGAATCTGTAAATAGCTTGATAAAATCACTGTATATACTGTCTTATACCACCCTCTCTATACAGCCCTGGATAACTTGAAAAATCCTTCCTAAATTGACTTGTGCTCATCTCATGCTACAGACATGTTTTGAATAAACAACCCTCTAAATAATTGATATACCTTGGCTTATTAACGTCTTGTTCAGCACTCTATCTGGAGTGTAGCACTGTCAATGTTATCCGTAGCTCATTTTATGGTTGGAGTACTTTGAAATTGTACAATGCTATCACTTAATTATGTGGGGTTGGTTGGTAGTTAACGTTGGCTCCCAGCAGCAGCTGACATCGCAAACTGGGTAGATGTTGGTAGTGGTAGAAGTTGGATTGGTTCAATCGGATGGTACTATGATGTTGGTTTGGTAATTTGAGAATTCATAAGATCTGGTCGGGTCGAATGACATGGCAGTGAAACTCGGCCCTGAGTAGTGTGGCGTGAGTTACTCGGTCTTCATCATTCTTCCAAATTTGTTGTGAAAATACATGGGGTTAACTGAGGTGACTATATAGCTAAACTTGAATATAGCCAAACCTCAACTCCAGAATGAGGATGAGACCCAAAAAGCTGAAACAGTATTGTTTACAGTTATTTCCTCATAATTATGTTCAATTGGTTCAATTGCACTTTCAATGTATTGCCAAACTATCATGTTGGATTTCCTGTTTTGTCTTTTGTTTGGATATAGTTAGTACATGTTTTTGAATGGTTTTCTTTCATTGCAGCCTACAATTTTTACAGACGAAAGAAATATTGCCAGTCTAGGGGGGCAAATCGATGGATGAGGGCACAACTGTCAGGGTTGAGCTGTTACGGTCGCAATTCAGATGGATTTCCTTACGAAAAATTAAAACCTTTTTTGAATTCTGATACATATCAGACATTAAGTAGCCATATTTCAAAATAAAGTGCAGGTGCAAATAAGGGTACAATCTATTATTTAGGCAGGCAAATGCCTCTAGCAGCCACAACAGGCACCGCCACTTAAGGCAAAAGGCTGATGACACGAACCTTAGTAAAAATCTTTTATTGATAATTTAATCATCACCTCTTGGTCATAAAACTAGCCCAATTGACACAGATAATGATTGAATTGAATTCTGCTATAGATTATAGGTAATAGCGACTGGCTACAACGTCGCGTTTTACGACCCAGCAATCGATTGTCTAAACCTACGCTTATATCTTGTCAGCTGAGATTTATTGTCTTGGATTAATTTCAGAATCTGGCAACTATTGTTAGGTTATTTCATATTTCAGTTTTTGACATGAAGCCAATTAAAATGATGTCAGGTTGACTTGTGTGTCAGGTAGATTGTTTCATCCAGGTCATTTTACTGTCTTTTAACCAGGTCAATGTATTGTCTTCTATATCAAACTACTCAAATTAAAGGGATATGTTCACTAACTGTTCGACCAAAAAACTTTTAGTCTCAGAACCTGGAAATTTTTTAGCTAATCTAATCCGTAATAATATTCCAAACCCTCTATCAAAATTTTAGCCTTCAAATCCCTGTGTATCCATAAATATCAGCTTGCAAAAGTTAAAAATACAACTCGTCGTTTAATAAGATTATGACTTATATAGAAAACACATATACAGAAAATGAAAGCTAAATGTTAAGGTACTGGTATATTGAAGGGATTGTGCAATTTTTAGACTATTTACATAAATCCAAGGCCCAAATCCATCCCCTATAATAAGGCCATTATGCTCTTGATATTTTTTAACATGATAATCTAGAATTTTTAGTAGAATGTTTAAGTCAGGCCCCTAGTCAGGTCAATCAGAGGGAAATATAATATATCAGGGACAATGCGATGATTGAAAAAGGTCAGAACTATTCAGTGAGGCATTACCCCCCATAGTACTACTATGGATGCGAGCTTGGATTAAGTCTATTATTATCCGCTTACAATGTGCTCAGCTGTGTGGTTAAAGGATTTTTGTGTCCAGTAATCTTTGATGCCTCAAAACAACGTTAATACTATTCAAAAACTCTAATAGTAATACAAAAAAAAAATGTATTTCTATGTAAAAAACAAAAAAAAATTTTTTTCGGCCATGTTGATTTTATGCAATTTTCTGGCAATCTTCAGAATTTTCCTGGAATGACGTCAGTGTTACATGTGCTTTCTACCTGTTCCTCGTGTAAGTTCACGTGAGTAGACTACACTCTTGCTTATACACTGACCTCAACTTCATTTCATTTCTTCATTATTTGTTAAAAAAAAAAAACTTTTTTGTCTAACTAAAAGCTTAGCTTAACATTTTTAACTTTAATTTTTTTTTGGAAATTTCCAGACATAATTTAATCAAATTTTACAACAAGTGGTTGCCTAGCAATATACGCCCACTTACACTACATAAATTGTCAATATATAAAGGAATGTTACTATCTTAATTTTTGTTGGATGGTGTTCAGATTTGAATTCATCCAATATCTTGTTAATATAAAGCATCTAATTTCATAACTAATAAAACTCCGTAAATATTTGTTGAATCGATCCGGAATACAAACTTGTCCAAGATTTTAAGGATATTATCCTACACACAAAAGTTTATTAAATTCCTACCACAACTGTGGTCTCTATCATGTTCACAAGTCATTTTTAACACATTTTAGGTGTAAAACTCTGTAAATATTTGTTGAATCGATCCGGAATTCGAACTTGTCCAAGATCTTATGGATATAATCCTACACACCACAAAATTTTATTCAAATCCAACCAAAACTGTGGTCTCTATCGCGTTCACAAGCTATTTTTAACATATTTTGGGTGTAAAACTCCATGAATTTTAGTCAAATCAAACCCAAATTCGAACTTGTATGAGATCTTATGAATATAATCCTACATACAAAATTTTATTCAAATCCAACCAAAACTGTGGGCTCTATCGCGTTCACAAGCCATTTTTAACATATTTTGGGTGTAAAACTCCATGAATTTTAGTCGAATCAAACCCAAATTCGAACTTGTCCGAGATCTTATGAATATAATCCTACATACAAAATTTCATTCAAATCCAACCAAAACTGTGGTCTCTATTGCGTTCACAAGCCAATTGTGGACAGACGGACGGACGGACGGACGGACGGACCGACGGACGGACAGGGGCGACGGCAATATACGACCACATTTCAATGTGGGCGTATAAAAAAATGTAAAAAATTAGTGTATTGTATTTCTCCTATATGGAATTAGGTGAGTAAAATATGATGAAGTAATCATAATATATTTAAAAAAAATGGTCAAATATATAAGAAATTCGACCATACATTATACTGATGAGTATCAAAGCGAAGATTCTCCAGCTTTAAACGAAAAAAAACAAAAAAGAAAAGATATGGTGTCCCACTAATGAGAATGGGCAAACACCATGCAGTGTGCAAAAAGGGAAATTTTACCTGTTGAGGGATCTTTAACGTTACACTGAAGTCAGCAAAACAGATTGTTACAAATTATTTATCATTTCAACAGTTCTTCCCTTGATTTCTTGAACCAAAGGTTATAGATCAGGCATTCTCAATTAATTTTTGTGAGTCAAATGCATTTTATGAAAAAAGTATAAGAGCCTTTTTGAGAAGGCCTGTTACAGATCAACTAACATGATGTAAAATTTACCAGGTCATATAATTGCAGATATCTCTACTTTCAATTTGAAGACATAAATTATTTCCAGTGATAGATCTCTGGTGAAGCGATTCTTAAGCCTCTGGTTAAATTTCTGATTTACTGGTTGAAATGTAGTGTTTACAACCCTCATTTGTGTCAGAACAGATTTATAGAAGTGGATAGGTTTACAGTCAGCCTCCATATATCTTGTTACTATGATTCTTAAAACTCTAATTTGTGCAAAATCTTAGTGAAGGTCCAAGGTCAGACAGCTAAAAGTAGTTATTCTTACCTAACAGATCAATGTCTGCAATAGAAAGACATTCCATATGTTAAACCCAACCTTAAAGTTAAAAACAGATCGTTTTTTTTACATTGTTTTGGATCCATTTCCCTTATTTATCAATGAAAGGGACTGGATGAATGAATGTTGCTTCATAAAGAAGCCATATAAAAAAATATTATATACAAATATCTAAAATCATTAAAGGGTTATGTTCACAACCATTCAACCAAAAACCTTTTAGTCTCAGAACCTGGAATTTTAGCTTCAAATCTCCATAAATACGACTTGTCGTTTAGTAAGATTTAATTATGACTAATATAGAAAACACACATACAGAAAATACAGAAAGATAACATTTAAAGTAAAAGTAAAATTGAAGGGATTGTGTGTTTTTTGGGCTATTAACATAAATTCAACGCCTATTTCCTCAAAAATACTGAACATTCCCCTTTAATTGCAAACATCATTCGGGCAAAATTCTTTTTGCAATTTGTGCCTTTCTGAATTACAGGATTGACAGACCTAAAAATAGAATCTAATTTCGGTAAATAGAATCTAATTTCGGTAAATACAAGCTTGAAGTGTTTGCCCGATACATATAAATAGCCAGAAAAACCTTAATCTGAAACAATTTTTTCTCTTGCAAAAAAATGCTGAAAAGCAAAATACCATATTTAGAATTCTTTGACAACGAACATGACAATAATCAGGGATTTTTTTAGATTAAAAAGAAAAATCTTCTTCAAAGTTTAATTTTCACAATAACCTAAAGTTTTTTGGTTTCTTGAATTCCAAAAATAGAAATTTATGATACTTAAAATCTTCTCACTTCTCTTTGTCAACAACTTTCAACCATTTTTTATTTTGTTTTTTAAAATACTGTCTTTCTATTTCCAAATTAAATTTTAGTTTAATTATATCAGTTACTTTCCAACATTTGTACTTGAGTGGAACTATTGAACTTTCAAACACTTAGTTGCACATGATTTTCATTATACATATAGTACGTACGAAGGTGGAACTATTGAACTTCCAAGTATGTATATACCAGTTACTTTCCAACACTTGTGTTTGATTTTCATTATACATATTGTAGTACATAAGTGCAACTATTGAACTGTCAAACACTTAGTTGCACTTGATTTTCAGTATGCATATTATAGTACGTAAGTGCAACTATTGAACTTTCAAACACTTAGTTGCACTTGATTTTCATTATACATATTGTACATAGGTGGAACTATTGAACTTTCAAACACTTTGTTTCACTTGATTTTCATTATACATATAGTACGTAGATGGAACTATTGAACTTTCAAACAATACGTAGAACTATTGAACTTTCAAACACTTAGTTGCACTTGATTTTCATTATACATATAGTACGAAGGTGGAACTATTGAACTTACTAAAACTTTGTTGCACTTGATTTTCATTATACATATAGTACGTAGGTGGAACTATTCAACTTACAAACACTTAGTTGTATGTACTTGATTTTCAGTATACACATTATAGGACATAAGTGTAACTATTGAACTTTCAAGTATGTATATATATACCAGTTACTTTCCAAAACTTGTACTTGATTTTCAGTGGACACATTATAGGACATAAGTGGAACTATTGAACTTTCAAGTATGTATATATATACCAGTTACTTTCCAACACTTGTACTTGATTTTCAGTGGACACATTATAGGACATAAGTGGAACTATTGAACTTTCAAGTATGTATATATATACCAGTTACTTTCCAACACTTGTACTTGATTTTCAGTGGACACATTATAGGACATAAGTGGAACTATTGAACTTTCAAGTATGTATATATATACCAGTTACTTTCCAACACTTGTACTTGATTTTCAGTGGACACATTATAGGACATAAGTGGAACTATTGAACTTTCAAGTATGTATATATATACCAGTTACTTTCCAACACTTGTACTTGATTTTCAGTGGACACATTATAGGACATAAGTGGAACTATTGAACTTTCAAGTATGTATTCACACGCAGTTCCAATTGCAACTTTACATTTTAATTTCAATCTGCCATAAAGGTAAGGTAACCAAAAAAAAGATCAAACAACATTTCTAAATGAGATGTCTCCATTTACCTTGTAGTTATCTTTCCTTGATGTTGATGTAAGTGAACATTATAAGCCTTTAAAGAAAAAACTGCCATAAAAAAAAACAGTCATAAATATCGAAAATGATGGCCTAAAAAGCACACGTAGACAGAAAAATGACTAAAAGTTATTAAATGATGATATGATATGACAGAAATATTCAGAAATATGATCCATAGAATACTTTCAACGTCAGACAAGTTTGTCATTAACTCAAATAGATATTATTTTATTGTGTGTAAAAGAATCATAAATTTGTAAGAGAGAGTTCGAATAGCTGTAATTTGGCACCAATATCGTGGATAAATTTTACGTTAAATTGGAAATTGACAGATTGTGTTCCAGTTTCTTCACGCCCATTTTATCTTGTTCACGATCTATATTTCATAGACTGGCCCAGTTCCTAGCCTTGTGCTTCTTTAATTTGTAAGAGAGAGTTTGAATAGCCGTAATTTGGCACCAATATCGTGGATAATTTTACGTTAAATTAGAAATTGACATATTGTGTTCCAGTTTCTTCACGCCCATTTTTATCTTGTTCACGATCTATATTCCATAGACTGGGCCCAGTTCCTAGCCTTGTGCTTCATAATTTTGTAAGCGAGAGTTCGAATAGCCGTAATTTGGCACCAACATCGTGGATAAATTTTATGTTAAATTAGAAATTGACAGATTGTGTTCCAGTTTCTTCACGCCCATTTTATCTTGTTCATGATCTATATTCCATAGACTGAGCCCAGTTCCTAGCCTTGTGCTTCATAAATTTGTAAGGGAGAGTTCGATACAACAAATACTCTAGGTTTTGCCATGATTTTGATTAACAGAATAGTTTTGTTTGAACAGATTTATATTTTCTCAACAATTTAGGGTTTATTTTTCTTAAATTTGTAAATTAGTTTTCTATCACCAACCAAAACCTTACCGCAAGATAATTCTAATGAAAACTTTTAGATGATGTTAGTTCAGATTTTGGTTTTTAGTTTTAAATTTCCGACCAAGACTTGGTCGATATACTCTAGATATAAACAGTTAAAATTATACAAAGTTTATTACTGATTAACTATAAAATATAATTGATAGTACTTGATAATAATAACTAGATTACTAGAATATACTATGATAGTTTTACACTGTAATGAATACTGTCAACCTAGCTGATATACTCTAGATATAAACAGTTAAAATTATACAAAGTTTATCACTGATTAACTGTAAAATATAATTGATAGTACTTGATAATAATAACTAGATTACTAGAATATACTATAAACTGTAATGAATACTGTCAACCTAGCTGATATACTCTAGATATAAACTGTTAAAATTATACAAAGTTTATTACTGATTAACTATAAAATATAATTGATAGTACTTGATAATAATAACTAAATTACTAGAATATACTATGATAGTTTAACAGGGTAATACTGTCAACATAGCTGATATACTCTAGATATAAACTGTTAAAATTATACAAAGTTTATCACCGAATAAGTAATAGTATTTGATAATAATAACTAGATTACTAGAATATACTATAAACTGTAATGAATACTGTCAACCTAGCTGATATACTTTAGATATAAACTGTTAAAATTATATAAATATTATCACTGAATAACCATAAAATATAAGTAATAGTATTTGATAATAATAATAAGTAAATTACTAGAAAATACTGATAGTTTTAAATGGTTTATATTGTCAACCAAACTGCCTAGATATATTCTGTTTTATTCTCTGATAATATAGTTTATCACTGAATAACAGTAAAATATAAGTAATAATGACTAAATTACTAGAATATACTATGATAGTTTTACACTCTGTAATATTGTCAACCTAGATACTCTAGATATATACTGTCCAAATTCAACCATTCATAGCTTAGTGGTCGTGTCTTATTGCTTGGTCTCAATTTGCGACTATTCTAGTGATCGGGAAGGGAAAGATACATCACAGTTGGCTTTTTCTCTCCTGATACATTTTATTCATTGCTGCCTCTCAGTTGGTCTACTGATATCTTTCATACAGTCAGTTGGCTAGAGTCAGTTGACTTGAACAGTCAATACTTGAACGACTATTGAAAAAAAGTTATTGAACATATCGTACAAGTCCAATAGTATTGGTTACTAAAAGTGTGATTTAGTGAGGTAGTTATTATTATCAATATATGTTAGAATAGATAAACCTCAGTTTGCAGGAATTATAGATTGGTGCCACACCGTAGACTCAGCTAGCGCTATCATCTTTTATCAGTTGTGATTTTCTTCTGTATAGACTATACATATTGGACTTCAAAACTGAATTTTGGATATCACCAATTTCATGCAGCTTAAATTATATTTGTAAGAAACTGTGATTCAAAATTCTTAAGAAATTGTAAATCATAAACTTTGTGAGACACAAAATATTGGACTTGGATATCATGAGCATTCATATGCCTTGAATCTAAAAGAATCGTCAAATATTATTGAACATAGAATTTAAATTGGACTTCAAAACTGAATCTTTGGATATCACGCAGATCCACATACGTCATATTTAGGAATAATTTCTTTTATCTAATAACTTCAGTCAGTTGTGAAGGGAAAACATTTTAAAAATTGTGAAAAACTAAATTATCGTGTTTGAAAATAATGAAATTGGGAAAAATATCGTGCAGGCACTAATGTGATATGAAAGAAATTTGAAAACTCAGCAGACTGTTTACTTTAAATGTAATTTTAGGGAAATAAGTCGAGACGCAGAAATCATTGGGGATGAAAAAACTCCATTAAATTAAATGACTTATTCACTCCGAAACTGAAAAGTAAGTTTGAAAATTTGGTGCAGACGACTTCGAAGTAAACTGCTGCATTAGTGAGAACTTTTATTTCTTTCATTTCAATTGTGTTTAACTAGCGATACAGCAAAGGAAACATTTCGATTTCTAAGATTTATGCTTTAGGTTTGATTTTTTGTTTTTGTCTTCAAAGGTATTGTAAATTCAAATACAAACCGCGTAAATTAACTTATTTTCAATTTAAGATTAGGAATTTAAATATTTTTTTTGGCAAAAAATTGTGTAGGCTACTTTTTTTTTCTATAAGGAATAAAAAACATGTCTCCAAAAGTGACTTTGATTAAGTTAGACTTTTTACTACGTAAAATAATTTCAAAGTTGATTAATATAAAAACTTGTGTATTGGTTTAATTTTACTACGTAAATATGACGTATAGTTTAAAAAATAAAAAAATTTAAAAAAACCTTCTTTTATTTCAGAATGCGTAGTTAGTCTACGATGTTTGAATTGAAGTGAGACGCCTAAAAACCTAGCTCTGGACTTGAAACATCACTGGATAGAACTTTCCTATGGTTGAAGACGCCAACCATTTTTCTGTGGCATTAAAGTGTTTGTTTTACAACCCACTTATATTCTATGTCGTTCTCATCATGGTGATTTTGAGTTTTCGACTCAGAAAAAATAAAGTTATCTACCTTCTTCGTAAATAACGGAATAGAAAACACGATTTTGTGCTCGGTAATATGAGTACATATTATCATGGATTCGTTTGATTTTTGGTAAGTAAGGACTCTGTTCTTTCAGCATTTTTTTTTTGTTTTTTGGGTTGGAATAAATGTAATCTTGAGATTGAGTTGGAGGTACTGAAATCTCGAACAAGATCTTAAAAAATCTCCAAGAATTGCTTTAGAAATGATGTTAATCGCTAACATTAACATTATTGGAAATGTTAGAAATCTCCAGCAATACGTTTGGAAATATTGGAAATCTTCAGCATTAGGTTTGGAAATCTCCAGCAATAGGTTTGGAAATCTCCAGCAATAGGTTTGGTATGTTGGAAATATTCAGCAATAGGTTTGGAAATCTCCAGCAATAGGTTTGGAAATGTTGGAAATCTCAAGCAAAAAGTTTGGCATTGCTGAATTCTCTAGCATATATGAAAATCTCGCCATATTTCAAAATTGATTTTTTATTTTTTTGATTGACATACTGCACAGAAATCAAGTTCATTTTATTTCATAAAAACTCAGGAAAAAAGTAAATTGATTTAAAATTAATCAATCATGTCTACTTGGAAATCATTTAATAGATCAAAAATATAAAAAACATAATGTGAAAAATGTTGATTTTAATGTGTCGTCATTCGTAATACCTCATTTCCTTTTATTCAAACGCAATTAATGAAAAAATTAATTGAATGAATAATGCAAGTACAAAAAATTGGAAGATTTGATAAAAAAAAGCAAGATAATCTGCAGTTGCGTAGCCAAGCCATGCAGTAAAAAAGAATATTTAGGTTGACGTCTGGGAGATGCAGCCTCTCTTGAAGCTGGGCCTATTTTGTCTTGTAACTGCCATTAAACGTACACAATACATGTAAATGAGCTTGATAAAAAATATTGCCGTTACGTCAGCTAAAGCAATATTAAATAGGTTGCTGAAACATTTCAAATAATGTTCTAGAAAGGAATGCAACAAATACATGAGTGGAAATGTGCCTAAAGGGGTCATTTCACCGAGTACGATCTGAAAAAATCGCACGCGACCACGCACAACTATGATCGCAGCTTGGTTTTCTCATAGTCGCGTGCATAATCCGTGCGACCTGATCATTTTTTCTGTGTACGCTCTATGTTCGATGTTATCTCGTTCCACCCTCGACGTGTACGATTGAACTGTGTCCTATTTACGCTCTGCACACGCTCTACTTGCGTCTATCCAAGCGATCTGTTCTAGCTCAAGAAGACTGAGCCTCGCTTATCCCCGTTCTAGCCTCGATTGTCTCTCGACCAATGCGTTCTTTCCTCGACCTTGTTCGCTCTTTCGACGCTCTTTGTGCGACTTTTAGGTCAAAGGTCAGTTTTTTGACATGTCAAATAACCGAGCTACGATCTCTTCGTCGGGGAGACTATTCCTCGACCACGTGCGACCACGAAAGACCAAGGTGCGACCAACTCTCGGTCAACCGTCGACTGTGTACGACCTTCGGCGACCAAGTCACGATCTGAGATCGCAGCTCAGTCTTCAGGCACGATTTCTTGGTGAAATGACCCCATAAGTAAAATAAAAAAATTTAATTGCCAAATATATTTGTACTTTTTAGCACATGCAGATGTTGCTTTAATACAGCTATGCCACTTATTTGAATGCATGAGCCACTAAAAGAAGGAAAAATCAGCATGGAGAAAATAGTTGTCTCTTAATAAATTGGCTGATAAATAAGAAACCTATCACAAGCTTTAGGTCATAATGTTCCATTCATTTTCTTTCTTTTAACGGAAAACAAAAATTACCAGTATCAATACTAATAATAGCCTGCGATGACAGTCATGTGACAATAATGAATTCTTTCATGTTTAAAAAATATCGGCGTTGCGCGAGATAAATCCCAGTAGAATTCTTGTCTATTAAAGTACTGACAGAGTTAGCACCTGACATTAACTTTAAATATTCTTTGACTATATTTAAACTATCGTCAACATGCTATAATGCTATCTTTAAATATTCTTTGACTATATTTAAACTGTAATCAACATGCTATAATGCTATCTTAAATGATCTTTTACTATATTTTCTCTGTTGTCAACATGCTGAATTACTTAAATTAAACTGTTGTAGTAAAATTGTCGTCAACATGCTGTAATGCCATCTAAATATACTAATGAAGATGCAGTTATGTCGTCAAAATGCTACAATGCTGTAGTTTATGCAATAATGCTATAAAACTTGACTGTTACTAACATTACTGTGACAATGCTACATGTATAATGTTATATTTGAACTGTTGTCAACATGATACAATGCCATAGTTATACTGTTGTCAACATGCTATAATGCCATAGTTATACTGTAGTCAACATGCTATAATGCCATAGTTATACTGTTGTCAATATGCTATAACACCATACTTAAACTGTAATCAAATGCTTAGATTATATAGCATACTACCAGTAGGTGATTGGATGTCTCAATGATAGTTCTGAGTGCAAATTATTCTGGATGGGATTCGAACTTAAAGCACTTAATTACCTCACAGACATTAACATGCTTTCAAGTGGAGGAATGACCAATTAAAGAACTAGGTTGCATACAATTATCCTCTATGAAAAGACATCACAGATATATCAAAGCTTTCAATCTATTTATGCATAAATCCTTTCAACATTCACATCAGTAAAGCAGTAAAGCATTATCAAGTGACATCACATAATGTTAACATCATAGTAGTGGCGGGTGTCTCGTGTGAAGCAGATCATGCTTACTTTTTTCGAAACACCTGATGGTACTTCTCTTTGGAGTAGTCCACTACTATACAACTATTGCTCTTGATTTTGCCATGTTTTTGGATGCGATTTTGATACACAGAATTGTTTTTCTCATGCAGATTTTTATCAAGTGAAATCACATAATTTTAACATCATAGTAGTGGCGGGTGTCTCTTGGGAAGCAGATACCTGATGGTACTTTTCTTTGGAGTAGTCCACTACTATACAACTATTGCTCTCGATTTTGCTATGTTATTGGATGCGATCAACAGAATTGTTTTGCTAGTGCAGATTTTATCAAGTGATATCACATAATGTTAACATCATATGCTTTCAAGATATACAACTTTTTATAAATTTTATTTACTCTTAGTGCTCAAGGGTTAATGATGGTATGCTTGTAAATGTGAAGTACAAGGAACTTAAATGTTCTTGAAGTTAGGTAAAATAATGGGTTAATAAACCAATGCTATCAACGTTGAATAGTTTTAAAAGACCTGATAAACTAGGCAATGTGGTTCATCTGGCATGGTTATCTGGTTTCTCTGGCAAAAGCTTTAACAGTAGGAAATCTCAAAACCATTAGGACTAAGTATATACATTTTATATATGATGAACATTTTGGCTTATTCAATGGTATTCCAATCATAATACATTAGAATGATTAGAAAAAAATGGGATAAAAATCTGATTAAAGAAAAAATTGCGGGGGTGCATGGTTTTTTACCAAATTCTGTGTAGTTTTTAAATAGATTTATCAAACACTATATCTTAAGAATTAAAGATTCCAAATATTGTGAAAGTCAACATAGAGGATCCCTTAGAACTGAAAGCTGAAATAAGTAGATGCAACGAATTAAAGTGTATTTTGTTTTGAAAGAATTCATCTAAGATATATACCAGAGTACACTGGATATCTGTAATCTTATTCAAAGAGTATCTGGTTCCATTTCCTTCAAAATATCAACTTTGATGTCAGAAAAAAATAAGTAAATATTTAGGCAAGAGAAAAAAAACATGGCCTTTTATCTCAAGGTAGATACATCATCTTGTGTATTGAATTAATTCTGATAAAAAATGCTCTAATATATTTTACATGCATTTAATCAACTTGGTAAATGCAATTATCTTGTGAAAGCTGAATCATGTTATGGCAAGTTTCATTCGATATAGCAGTGGTGAGCCGCACTTTTCACACATCTAGAAAATCTGATGTCACTTTTTTAATGAACAATTCTGAATTATGTTATGCAGCATTAAATAATGTTTTATGCTTTGTAAACATGCCCTCTTCAAGTGCATGCATAACATTTTATGTGCTTCATAAAGGCATAGCATTACTGTTGTGCAATTTTTAATTATGTTACGCATCATTTGATGAAGCCATACACAAATAAAGTATGTTATATGGCATAGTGTGTGCAATTAAAAATGATGTGAAGTCTATGCTAATATAGCATTGCAAATGTATTTACAGTTGAAATACAACAGTATTGCATCATGTTGACAATATTTTTAAAAAATAAACCATTAATGTTCATCTTTCCAATTGGATTCAAATGGGCACAAATATATATGTGTTCAAAAAGCTTTTAAGTAGATATGCAATTTCAAAAGTTGCGTTGTCAAAGTCAACCCCTCAGGATATCAAACAGCCTTGCTGAGTAAAGGTATCAAGAAATTCAGCTTGTATCGTGTTGTATTATCGTGTTGTATTATCATGTTGTATTATCATTCCTTAAAACAATCCGGCCTGTTTTTGACAAATTGAACATGACCTCCGAGTCAACAGAGGAATAGTAAAGTGTTGGTATTTATGCATGTATAAATATGTGATAAAGCCCTTCCAGCTATGATATTGATGATCCAACAAGACAACATGTATTGGGAAGCCTGCGGGGATATTCAATTAACTTGTAGAGCCCTGAGTAAACGTCAAGTTGTATGATAAGATAGGTCCGTGGACCACCATGTTATTACTGCTATCTATACCTTATGATCATTATCTTATTAATTTGAACTGATAATAGTCTATAAACTACTAGCAACTTGATAATGAATTAGTAATGGGTGATAGATTTATACACGTTAGTGTTACTGGTACCAAGTGTGTTCCATATGCGTTTAATGTTTGAGTACTGTATTTTTTACATCATGTTACTCTTAAGAATACCAAAGTCCCTCATCCAGATTTTAAGAAATAAAATCTGACTGGATAATAATACTTAATTTAAAACGGATTTTAGTAACTGACCAATCAGATTACTGGATCACTAAAATCATCTTAAGTTTTCGAGAATAAGTCCCTGCTTATTGTTCGGCAACTCCTTTCCGTGCTTTACATCTTACTTTTCTGGACCCGTTTGGCTACTAGATACAATGCACTGTGCTGTGCAATGAGAAACTAAAATGAGAAACTAAACAACAATGGGATGTTTACTGTACGGTATCTAAATCATACTGAATTGTAATTAAACCAAAAACTGAACAGTTCATAGTGAACCAGCATGGTAATCCCATCTATAACATACTGAACTGTAATTAAACCTAGTCATAAAGGTAGGGAAACTGAACAGTTCATAGTGAACCAGCATGGTAATCACATCTAAATCATACTGAACTGTAATTACACAGTAAACCAAATCATAAAGGTAGGAAAACTGAACAGTTCATTGTGAACCAGCATGGTAATCACATCTAAATCATTCTGAACTGTAATTGAACTGAATCATAAAGGTAGGAAAACTGAACAGTTCATAGTGAACCAGCATGGTAATCATATCTAAATCATGATGAACTGTAATTAAACCAAATCATAAAGGTAGGAAAACTGAACAGTTCATAGTGAACCAGCATGGTAATCACATCTAAATCATTCTGAACTGTAATTGAACTGAATCATAAAGGTAGGAAAACTGAACAGTTCATAGTGAACCAACATGGTAATCACATCTAAATCATGCTGAACTGTAATTAAACCAAGTCATAAAAGTAGGAAAACTGAACAGTTCATAGTGAACCAACATTGTTATCACATCTAAATAATGCTGAAATAATTGTAAAAGAGAAGAACCATAACTCAAGCTTTCAAATCATGTTGAACTGTGATTTAATCCAAGACTAGTAAATATTTAATGTAATGTAAGCTGTATACTCTAGGGTATCTAAAGCTCTCAATAAATTATATCATTCCCTTATTAACTGCTTATTCAACTCTTTAATCAAAGATATTAACTACATTCTAAATGCTAATCACTGCTTTCACATCAAGAGAGTGTCTATTAGACAAACAACGGCCATCTTTAATGATATCTTAATTCGAGATTAGTTTCATATTCTCATCATCCGATTGGACAAGCACGGATAAATATCAGAAGAAGACCACAATTATACTAGTATTTTGAAACCCTAGAATTTTTTGATGGTCTCAAATTATTTAAGATGGTAGCCAGGGCTTGAAAACACCTACAGAAAAGAAACCAGTAAGCTTGTGGAAGCCACCATGTTGAAGTGGGCATGATCTGAAATTCTTTTGATGGACCTGCGAACTATAGGTCAAGACAAATGATAGAAATAGTTCACCCACACACTAGCTGATGAGGAATGACAGGATGTCTTAAAGTCAGACATGTCAGATCATTCCCTGATTTTGTGCAATGGATGTCATGGAACGCCACGCCAAAAATTTCTTATTATTTACGATAATATCAGTATTCAATATAACAGTCCTGACATGCAAATATATCCATACATATGAATTAATAGCTTCATATTTCAGAAATAATATTTCATACATTGATACATAATATTTTTATAGTTCTAAAATAACTCGTCTGCAATTTCAAACTATCAAATCTCTACAGACTTCCTAATATGGAATCCATTATTCAAATTAACATAGCCCGAATTTCACGCTTGGCATATACTAAGCTTTTACCTGATTATAACTGAAAGAGCACGATGTCAGCTAATCGTGCTAGTTTACTGTAAATATTGCACTTTATCAAATTGTTATTTTATATATGTCAATCTGAATAATAGAATTGTGCATGTCTGGGAAAAATTTGATAAACTGAAATGAGTTTATATGCGTTTAATGTAGTAAGAGTAAGTTATGTTAGAAAAATAAAGCTTATTGCATTTTATCAACATACAAAAGAAATTTTATGTCATTTTACTGCTCTTGGTTCAGTTAATGAAGATTGACAACAAGATCCATTTTGAAACTGTAGAAATATGGCTCTCATATTGACACTAAGAAGATAAGTAAGGGAATTAAGTTTTAAAGTATCAGAATATGAAAATACAGAAAACTATTGACATTGGGGAGATATGACCATTTGAAATACCCGAGATATGGCCATGGCCATTTGAAATACCCGAGATATGACCATTTGAAATACCCGAGATATTACCATTTGAAATACCAGAGATATGACCATTTGAAATACCAGAGATATGGCCATTTGAATTACCAGAGATATGACCATTTGAAATACCAGAGATATGACCATTTGAAATACCAGAGATATTACCATTTGAAATACCAGAGATATGACCATTTGAAATACCAGAGATATGACCCCATTTGAAATACCAGAGATATGACCATTTGAAATACCAGAGATATGACCATTTGAAATACCAGAGATATGACCATTTGAAATACCAGAGATATGACCCCATTTGAAATACCACATTTGAAATACCAGAGATATTACCATTTGAAATACCAGAGATATGACCATTTAAAATACCAGAGATATGACCCCATTTGAAATACCACATTTGAAATACCAGAGATATGACCATTTGAAATACCAGAGATATGACCAGAGATATGACCATTTGAAATACCAGAGATATGACCATTTGAAATACCAGAGATATGACCCCATTTGAAATACCACATTTGAAATACCAGAGATATGACCATTTGAAATACCAGAGATATGACCATTTGAAATACCAGAGATATGACCATTTCAACTGTTCCATTACTGTTCGACCAATAAAATTTTTGTGCAGTTCTTGTACTTTTTGAGGCTATATTTACATATTCAATGATCAAATCAACTCTCGAAAATGATGAACATTCCCTTTTAAATGCACATATACTTGAAATTAGAAGCCAATCTCAGAAAACTACATAAAATGATAATCAAAGTCAAGGAATGAAGTTTCTATTTATCTTGACGCTAAGGTTAAAACTGTGTACAAACATCCATAACCTTGTCAGTGTGAATAACGTACACTGTAACAATCAATATCTCATTTTACAAGTCATTTTCAAAATCTCCACCAAATTTGGTGGAATTGATCTCTAGTGTTTGGCATGAAACGGCCATAAAATCCTAGATCATTGATTTCACTCTTTTGTTCTTTTAAAACAGATCTGAACAAGACGTCTGCTGGTATCTGAATTCAACAGATTCGTCAAATAATCCTATAAAACATTTAAATATGGTCTAGTATTTTGGCCAGTTTAAATAAATTGATCTGTTTATAAGAGTTCAATCAAGCAATTGTTCATGATGCTTGTTTCCATAAAAGAATTGAAGTTGCAAAAATAAAAATAAACATCTAGCAAAGAAATTAAAAAATCCCAAGACTTCAAAACTGGTTTGTTCATGATTACTTTTAGGGAGTTAAGCATTGTTCGAGACATTTTTTACAAAAAGAATATTGTGATCACAATTAATTTTTAGAGATGTGCAAAAAAAGAGGCCATAAATTTCCCAAAACACAAAGAGTTCGACATAAATGTTGAGAAATGTTCAATTGGGAAATCTAAGAGAAAGAATCCAGATAGTATTGTGATATCTTAAAGAAATCCCTTAATTACCCTCCGAGCATTTTAAAAACACATTAGTCTTGATTCTTATTAATGTTGCCTACTTATTTGTCTGATAAAAGGATTTTGATGTTCTATGATTCCATAAGTTATCAGGCTTAAATATTATAGTCAGTCTGATGTAATATTCCAAGAAGCATAAGAAATTCACATTCCAGGGCCTAGTTTGTCGCCTTGTGCTTATCAAGATCAATTTTGTGTTTAAAACCCCAACTTAAGTCTGTAAGAATTTAGTGAGACAATCTCAAGGTAAATATCAGACTAAGACTGAGTTAAATGCTAGGAACTGGGCCCTGGGGCCATTCCAGTTATCTGGTCAATCAACAAAATTGTATTTGAATTTGGTTTCATTACCCATTTCATTATATTTTTTGGAGAAAAACCCTCATTTTTGAAAGGCAGAAAATTTTTAATTTTGATATTATCCATGTCCCATGGCACCGAAACTTGTCATATTTAAGCACACATTCCGTCTGAGTATTAAAATTAGAATTTTATCAAAACCATGTACTACAATTCCAAAGGAATGCCAGATTTCGCAAAAACTTTGTATCAATCTTCTTAAGTGACATAATTCCAAAGTAGCATAACCCAATTTCTGAAGAACTATATAGCAATTATTTTTTTTTCATGAATAATTCCTAAGTAGAACGCAATTTATGACTGAACTTTGAAGCAATTTTGGCGACTATTGAAAATTTCATTTTAAGCGATATAATTCCATTGTAACCCAATTTGTACAAACTTTTTTCAATTTTTCTTTTTTTCAACAAATATTGAAAATTTCATGTTAAGTGATATAATTCCAAACTAGTAACCCAATTCCACTGTACCTAACTTTAAATATGGTGAAAGTGAGAATTCTAGTTTATTTATGAGACTCCGTAATCAAATTTAGTTCATCCAATATCTGTTTTCACACTTCTGTACATATTGTCTCTCATTCATACTGTATCTCTATACCGTCTACTTCAAATACCACTCTACATATAGTTTGTTTCATTTACTTTCTGTGGGTTCCTTCACATATTCTTTATTTCCTATGCATCTAGTTAAATTTTGTTTCCTTTATTTCTTGTGGGCTAGTCTGCAGGGGCGCCGGAAGCAAAGGGGGGCGAATTTGTTCACTTTTCATATGTATTCAAGCAAAATTTGTTGTGTCCTTACCCCATATATATGTTCTGGTATACCTCAGAGGATCAAAGAGGATCTAAAAACCCCCAGACCAACTTGGTCACATAGTGCCCTTTATAGACAGCTTTGCCCCCATCCCTTTCATTTACCTCTGGCGCCCTTGCTAATTTGCATATTCTATATTATTCATTTACTTGCCCAGCCTTAGCACACAGGGTCCAAATAAAGCCTTTCCAATCAAACAACTAGATAC
Organism: Lottia scabra; assembly: GCA_029955415.1. Classification (NCBI taxonomy): domain Eukaryota; kingdom Metazoa; phylum Mollusca; class Gastropoda; family Lottiidae; genus Lottia; species Lottia scabra. The sequence continues at coordinate 1,955,509 of JARJEI010000021.1, read as the reverse complement.
TCAGTAACTAGTAACTCAGCCAATGCAGAGATGCAAAAAAGCAAGCAAACATCTAACTCACTGAGCCACCCCGGACCCCAAATGGCTATGGCTAATCTGTGTTTTGAGATAAACACTGCTATTATAAAAAGATAGCTAAATCAGTTAAACTGTAATCACTGGATTCTGAGCCACCATGGACCCCAAATGGCTATGGATAATCTGTGTTTTGAGATAAACACAGCTATTATAAAAAGATGGCTAAATCAGTTAAACTGTAATCACTGGAAGTTCTGACATAAAACACTGTTTAAAAGACAGTAGGAGTTGTTTTATTCATTAGAAGATGTACACAGATCTAATTGGGTTAGAAAACAGATGTTTAATTCATTGGTATAATGGCGACCGTTTGGTGGCAGGCCTTGAATAAAACATGGAGATGGTAAAAAAAACACTGTTTATATCCATAAGATCTGACAGGAAATTCTTTCTAGTCAATACCACAGAAAATCATAGGGTTCTTTGATGATTTAACAAGGGTGTATGAGTAATACATCAACTAACCCTTGATAATCCTAGATTCAATTTCTACTCAATAATTTCTAATGAAGGCAATACTTATGCATGCAGTGTGCAATGAGAGAAATTCTACCATTCCTTTTATAGCTTGTCATTCTCTAGTCTATATATATACAGGAGCAGAAAAGTAGAATGTAAAACTTTGTTGATTGGATAGCTTCCAGCAGATGTTGATATTGCAAACTAGAAAGATGTTGGTAAGAAAGAAAGACATGTTACTGTTCTTTTCCAGCAGATCTAGAAAGATGTTGGTAAGAAAGAAAGACATGTTACTGTTCTTTTCCAGCGGATGTTGATATTGCAAACTAGGTAGTTGTTGGTATATGACAAGTTACTGTTCTCTTCCAGCGGATGTTGATATTGCAAACTAGAAAGATGTTGGTAGATGACACGTTACAGTTCTCTTCCAGCAGATGCTGATATTGCAAATTAAGTAGTTTCACGTTGATTTATCGAAGTCTCAAACATTACTACCAACACTGCGTGAGACTATGTGAACCTCTAGAAATTTGATCTTTGTGCCTAGGCTCGGGGCACGTTCTTTTCATTATCCACATATGAACTAGTAACAATTCATTGAAGTCAATGTTGAAAATTGATAAGCAGTTATAACACCCATGTTCCGTTGACATTAATTAACATTAATTAACGTGCCGTGTTGGTGGTAATTAACTAACGAGCTTTCACTCATTGATCCTTCATCTGTCATCTTCCATCAAAAATCGTCACTTTAATCAAGCGACCAAGAAATACCGGATATGTTATTGAACGTGATGTGATTTAAATTAATTTGACTGGGAGGTATTTCAGTTTTTCATTAGTAGGACAATTATTTTGAGATAGGTAAATATGTTTACTTCCTCTGATAAGCAATTTAAATTATGATTTTTTTTATCATTTACTGCAATATATACCATTTTAACATCACTATCTCTATCTTTTTAACATCATCTGTAGCATCATCTATCTCATTTTGAACATCACCTGTACCATGTATAACATCATCTGTACGATTTCTTCATTTTTAACATCATTCATACCACTGACAACATAATCTGTCCCATTCTTAACATTATCTATCCCACTTTTAACATCAATTGTAAGCTTTGTAAGATTTATGTAAGTGTACATATTTACATTAGCTGTACCATTTTACATAAGCTGTCATACATCTTCACATAAGCTGTTGTACCATTTTGGCATGTGCTGTTTAATGTGAATTTTTTTAAATTGGTACATTCAACATCTTCATGAATCAAATGAAAATTTTCTAAGCCATGTGAACGATTTTGAAATAATACACAGAAAATAATATGATAGAAGTGCACAAACGGCACAACAAGGCATCCATCAATTACCGTTCACGGTACATCTTGATATTAACCAATCAGAAGCCTTAAAATAATATACTTCTGATTTTTGTGGTATGAAACGTGTACAATAGAATTGAGATGATAGATAGAACTATTGACTGGTGTAAACAAACAAAACAACAAGTCATCTGTCAATTACGGTACATACTTCAGGCATTTTACATCATCCTGATTGCTTCGTGAGTTGATGACATGATTGGAACAATCGCTTTGGAGATTGAATGAAAAAATGAATGAATGAATGAAGGAATAAATCATTGAATGACTTTCTAATTGAAATAAAAAATGTGAGTGAAAAAATGGATAATTAATGGGTGAAAGAATGTATGATAGAATAAATGACTGAATGAATGAATGTATGATAGAATAAATGACTGAATGAATGAATGTATGATAGAATGAATGACTGAATGAATGGATGAATAATGGATTGATGATCTAATGTATGAAATAATATATGCTTGCATGAATGAATAATATGAAGGAATGAATGAAGTATGAATTACTTAAATATTCTGGCAATAAGAAGCTACTTTACATATAATCTTTTTGCCTTCAATTTTTTTTTGGCACAACAGTACATAACCGTTATGCCCTCATGAATTCCTCTGATGACTTCATCAACTTATATCTTATGATTTATAAGAGATAAACCTTCTATCTTAATATTTAAATGAGAAAAACATAAAATAGTTGGCATCAAAATCATCTTATTTCAGGAATATTTAGTATCAATAGTATCTAATTGCAGAACCATTAGCACTAATTTCACCAATTGCAGAAACAGTATCCGTCTGTTAAATTGATACAACTTTATGTAATATCTGGCATATTTTAGGATCAAAGACTAATAAAACAAATTTACTGAGCTTTAAAATGCCAAACTACGTGTCGTTCTTATATTTCATATAGAAACGGAAACAAACATTATTCACCATCATTGATATCAATAAGCTAAAAAAAAATCAGCAGACGTTTTTAAAAAGATTATATATATTTGAACTAAGGTTTCAAGTATTTTTCATTTGATTTATGCATAAAAATTTCCAGAAAATCCTGATATGAATTTTCAAACCTAAATTAGCCAAATCTAAAAATAGTCCTTGATTGATTAAGATTATTTTGTATCTCAAATGGTGGCCCGTGTGTCAAATCCGGCCCGCAACGTCTTTGAGAATGGCTCCTCAAGAGTGACCCCTTCTGCCAAAATGCTATGCTCGCTTTGCTTGCTAAGCTCTATTTGGCCTTTTTATTTCATTCATAAAATGCAATTGGCCCTTTACAAATTAATTGAGAAGGCCTGATAGACTAGGCTTCTGATCAACATTGTCCCATGCAATTATTCCCATAGGAAACAAGTGGGGACAACACAAGACGGAGCTTCTTGTATTGTGTCCTACTAATAATTTCTGCATCTATGTTGATAATTGGTACGACAAATTCTATTTCCATATCAACATTAACCTGACATCTGTGAAATCTGGAATTTGATATTTCAGAATTGGACAATGCTGCTCAATGTTAGTACACAAAGGGGAGGAAAATTCTTTCAGTGTAAAGTACAAAAGATTGTTGACCTTAAAATTGGAAAATACAAAATTGAAATTGAAGTTTTATTTATTTACATAATGATTTGATTATGTCCCTGCAAGAGAACGCAACTAAAATCATATTACAAAATGAACAAACTGTCAAAAAATCACCATAATTTCTCTATCCGTTTGATCAATTACACCATAGTCTCAGAAACAAGAATTTTTAAACCAAGTTAATCAGTAATGGTGCCACTTTTCCGAGCATACGAGTGCATCTGATTTTTTTCTGGCAACAGAACATTTAGAAATTTTATGGCCATAAAATGAAGTCTGCAAACTGCATGAAAGAGTTAATGTGATTATTTTGATATGTCTGTGTAAATGTATTTATAGTAACAAGTTGTTAACTTTATTATTATCATACCAAATTAACACATCGGAATCATGGCAGCCATTTTGTTGTCTTAGCAATCAAAGTCATATTTTATGTACCTTTGTGTTTTTTTTTTTGTATATTTTATAACAGCAGACATCTTAATTTTCAAAGTAATTCGTGTTTTTAGGCATCAAAGACGTCATTTTAAAACTGAAACAGAATTTTAGTAATAAAATAAATATTGTAAACGTCTGTTCGAAGTGATTTTATAACAGAATGATTTTAATGTGATTAAACCTTTAAAAACGGATTAAAAAATGGACGTGGGCTGGCATCTTACTCAGAGCCACAGCAACTCCTACTGACAAACTTTAAAGCAATGCAAACTAAAACCATTGAAATCATATTTTCTCACCAGATGAGTCTTTTAATACTTGAATATGAAAACAACCATTTAAATTACATAACCTTTAAACAACACCTTTTTATATTGAATATGAGATTAAACATTGTCGTCATGGAGCTTTTGTCTACATTCTTTACAACTATTATTTTACCAAGGTCAGAATAATATGGAGTTCGTAACTATTTAGTAATTTGTGCATTGTTAAATGTCAATGAATGCAATATGACATGCAAATTTAAATAATGAATGACCGTTGTTCAGACTTTAGAAGTAAAATTTATGGCGTCAGGATCAATGAGACACCGATCTGTCACCGGTTCCATTGAGCGTGATATTTGTATTATAAATAACGTACCAAGGTCGACAAATTACGCTAATTTTCTTTCAATTGATGCCTGCAAGGAGAAAAATATATCACTATTGCTGGAAATATGAAATAGACAAACACATTTTGACATTTAACTGAAAACACTGAATTTGATCTTAAAATCTTGTATTGGTACTATTATAATCTGTAAAGAATGAATAAAATTGATGCAAAACCTAATTTGTACCATTTCAAATCAGTATATAAATGATAATGAATGATAAATGGATGAATAATGAATGAATGGATTAATGAATGGAGGTCCTTTACTGTATTCTTTTGGTTGCTGACAAACTATATATTTCTGGATCAGATGTTAGTGCCTACTCTTTGAGTGTTTGTTAGATTCATATTTTTGACCAAACAGATTCACAAGCAACGCTTACTAAAGAGCATTTAAAATAACTCACATCAAGAATTATTGTCACATTTTAATCTCGTCTGCTTCAAAAATATAGAAAAATTCTCGACATCACCATGTTTTTTCCCATGGTGATGGTAAAAACTCCAGACTTTGCGACGTCTTCAAAACAGTGGGAAGACCATTTTCATTCATTATCAACATTTTTTTCTAAACGCCTGAGATTTTGTTGGCTAGCAGTATACAAAGAACTCCAGTCAGAATAACACAGAAAATTAATTCTGAAAATTGGACCTCATTTTTTTTACACACCATATGAATACAAGCTCAGTTGGATTATTGTCTGATATGTGCCATAGGCTTGAATCCTCCTGGAGTCTGAAAGATTTTTTGATGACATGGCTATAGTGCTATGTTAGCTAGATTATTGTCTGCCAGCTTTGAGTATCAAGCACCATTCTCAGATCATACAGAGTTTGTTTGGCGTCTGGTAGGTGATCAAATCTTCTTCACTAACCATAAGAAGTAAAACTGCATTTTGTATCATATTCAGCGATAAATATTCGAATTGCTGCATTCAGAATATGTCCTGAAATTTGATGCCATACAGAAGTGCTTCAACAGAACTGAGGCTGGCCTGGCTTTTGCACCTCCAATTACCAATTTTTCTATCATTTGATTGAGGGAAATATATCTCTTTAAGCTATAGAAACATCACAGTCGCGTCATTGCTTTTGTACCGAAGACTGAATCTATTCGATTGACAATATTAGACTAAACGATTGAGTTGTTTGGTACAGTGAAAACAATAACAAGACCGATTCTGATATACTGAGAAAACACAGATGCTCCAACCAGACAACTAATTTGACGGCCAGGCACTGATTGGTTGACCTAATTAGATGATGACATCAGATAACATCATCACTTCCATTAGACTCTATCATACCAGACACTTTTCCAAATGTTAAAGGGGTAACAACTACACTTCTATTAGTCTCAATCATACTAGACATTTTTTTAAAAATTAAAGGCAATACGAATTGTTCCAGTTACAACTGTCCAAGTGTGCATTTTAAATATCTTCCTGACCCCTGTTGGAATTTTAAAATATTGTAAGTCAATGCCCCAGTACTGTCAAAATATTTTCACTGCTTTATTTCAAAACTAATTCAGTCAATTTTTTAGGATATTGTGATATATTTGTTTTCAGTTATTTTAATAATTTGTGGCATTTTAAAACTATGTATCACACACAAAATGATAGTTCTGATAGAACTATTTATACAAGACGTTAAAAAATCTCTAAGCCAAATCTCTATTGTTCAGATTGAAAATAATGTTCAATAAATTTTGTTGACATTTGAGCACTTACAACTGTTTAATACGATAAACTGTAATCAATGTATTGGTTATTTCACATCAATACATGTCACAAAACCAGATATGACGATCTATAAATAGAACATAAATGAGAGAAGAATAACAATACGGATTCCTGCAGTCACATTCAATTTTTACAATACGGATACCTATGGTCGCATTGAATATCTACAATACAGACACCTGTGGTCTTACTGAATACCATTTTCTCGTAAAAGCAATCTTTCATTAAATATGAAAAACATTTAAATCCTAATCGAATTTTGTTGTCAAGAATTTTTTTCGTGACCCGATTTATTTTAATAATTAACCTTATTTGTTAAACCTAGTTGTTAAAAAGGTTTGTTATGTATTTCAATGGTGGCAGTGGAACAGTTTCGTTTGTAGCGTATTTGATTGTCGTATGCTTTGCGATTGGTTGTTAAATCCTCCCTATTGATTAGAAAAATGTCCATAGTTGGCTCCTGTGACCCTGTGTTGACTTTCAACCCCTTTAATTAGATATCTTCATATATTATGGTATGCTACCTTTAATTAACTACAAGCCTGATGTCAATGAATATACCAATGAATATGTGTGGTATGCCTCTTTAATTTAAGAAGTAAACTATTCTATCTATATGGTATGCCCTCTTTAATTTCCAATGTGGTATAATCCATTAATAATAGATGTAACAATTTGATATGCCACTATATTGAATTACCGGTACATGAAAAAAAAAATAATAAAAACAGTCAAAAATGGAAATATTTTTGTCATGCTGAGTTGAATTTACTATCAGACGCATGTCTTGGAATCAAATGTCAAAGACTTATTTCTGAACCAGAAACGGCAAAATCAAAGATTAAACTGTAAATAACTGCCATAACAGATTTAAATATCACATTTTTTCTACATTTAGAACTTTGTATCCTTTTTTAGACTTCCTTAGTATTCATTAGCCATCATTAAAAACGTGCCTCAGGGGCAACACCAGACAACATTTCTTAGTTTTTCTTTTCACACATACTACTTCGCACCATTTAAAGAAAATTAAAATCAAAACAAAATCAAAACTAAGAAACTTTGAAGATAACAAATGAAATACAAAATCTGTGACTCTTTTTATATGTATGGTTCTGCAAGTATGTTTGCCGTAAAACTTTTTTTGCAATTTATTAAGGAACCTTTGTGCATTATGCATATCATAAGCATTAAATTTTTAATACATCATTTGTGCACGGATAGGCATTATGCACATGATGAACATTAAAAGCATTCCATGTATTTGTAACTTAAAATCTTTGTAATAATTATCTTTGAAGATTCAAAATTCTTAAGAATATTTGTTTTTATGTCTCTCAACCCCCCAGACTGACGAACTGGCATTAGAACTAGGCAATACTTAGTGCCTCAACAAAGATAAAAGATGTGCTTGTAGGTGTGAATATCATTTATTTCAATGATATGAGAAATATGAGTTGATTAAATGAAACATCAATTAAAGATAAGATTGATACATAAAAATGGAACATAACATGGAACTCATATTTCTTGAAACATAAAACATAGTTTGGGCTTAATGTGAAAATTCAATATGCCAAACACATCACCAATGGTGATGACAGGCCCAAACCAAGACACATCACACCAACAAGCACATATTGAACATAGTTAAAAACATAGAAACATACTTTAGGAAATCAAATTGTGTACCGTGTGTTGAAAAGTGGAACTTCTGAGAGCAGCTACCCACACTCAGAAGCCTATCAATAAATAAATTGAATCATTATGGGCACAATGTGAATTCCTGACAAGCAATAGTAAGTTATAACATGATTACAAATAATAAACATAGTTGCCAACCTGGACCCTAACCCAAACTATGGAAAAGCAATAAACGATTAATACAAATTTGAACATAATCTTAAACTATGTCTAAACAGACAGATTAGGAACATGTATGTAGGATTTTACTGCAGAACTCTTCCAACGTCCCATTCTCTGAATAGCTTCTTCAGAAAAGCCTTTTGAAAAGGCTGTTGTCGCCGCTCCTATCCTGAATGAGTGCAGTTTATAATGAGCGGGGTTTAAATCCAAAAAGGAAATCAATTTATGGAGGTATGAGTTTACAAAATTGTAAGTTATAGGGGCACCCCCATGGAACTGAAAAAACGGTCCAGATGAATGAGGACAATCTCTAAGATATAACATCATATTACAGGGTGCACATGTAAGAGAACTATCTACTGAACATACACAATTTATAATAATCAAAACAGGACCATCTGTTGTCTTGTGTTTAAAATGATGCAAAGAAATTTCAACTGAAGACACTTTACTATCCACAATATTAAATTTAACAGAGGTGGTGTTAATAACATTGATAGCTGCATTGTCTGATTTGACCACTAATTCACCTATCCTGAAAAATCCTGCAAAGGCTAAAGTAAAGATAGCCTTCAAAACCAAACCATGAAATTTGACAGAAACTACTAAGGGAACCGCTTTCACCAATTTAAGTAATATAGCATGTGTTATAGGTAGCCTATAGTTTGGACAACCATGAAGACGCTTCGCTCCCTTTAGGAGATTTTTCAGCATGAAAGAATTATTAGAATCAGCATAACCTTGAGATTTCTGAATAAAGGAGATAGCAGAAGCATGGGTGGCCAATGTGCTGGGGGAAAATCCAGATTCAAAAAGAAATGACATATAATTACATAATAAAGTGTTAGGGATGGGAAAACAAGGTGCTAAACAATTTCTTTTACAAAAATCTTGGAATTTTGTCCAGACCCTTCTGTACACTGACCTAGAAGATGGAGCTAGGGATTCATTTAGGAGAGCAGTGGCACCAGAGCTTAAATCTTCAGCAGAGCAGGATCGATCATCTGAGGATAGGGATCCAACCACGGTGCCCAAGCTCGAGCAAGCTGAAAATTAAATCGTGATAAGTGATCAGCAACCAAATTCGATTTACCTGGGATGTGTTTAGCACGTAGTAAAATATTATGTTTGATAGAGGCCAAGACTAATCTACGAACAAGTTTCATTAAGGATGAACACGGTGATGTAGCTTTGTTAATAACATACATAACACATTCATTATCTGTCAGTAGTAGAACCTTATGGTTTTTAAGAAGGTACCCCCAATGTTCAATGGCCAGAACTATTGGAAACATTTCCATCACATTGATAGAAAGCATCTTCATTTCTGGAGGCCACTCCCCATAAAGCCATTTAGACCCTAATACTGCAGCGTAACCCTTAGTTGTTGCAGCATCTGAGAACATCTTAATAACATCAGAACCTACCCACTGATCATTCAAAAACATTGACCTACCATTAAAACCCTTTATAAACTCAAACCAGATTTTTAAATCAAGACGAGCGGAATTGGTGATAACTATGGCATCATTTGGATTAGAAACATTTAGAGTAAGATCATATAGGCGTCTAAGAAAAGTTCTACCAGGGACAACCACTAAAGTTGCAAAGTTCAATAAACCAATAAGTGACTGCAGCTCACGAAGGGAAATTTTATGTCTTTTCAGAGTCATGCACAGCAAAGCCTTGATTTTTGAAACTTTTGCAAGGGGCAGACGGCTAGTCATGTTAATTGAATCAACTTCAATACCATATATGGTAATGACATTGACTGGGCCTACAGTTTTGGAAGTTTTAATAGGAACACCTAAGTACTCAGATAATTGAAGGAAAGAATTTAAAGATTGCAAACATTTGAGAGAGTCAGGGGGGCCAGCAAAGAAAAAATCGTCAATCATGTGACTTACTGAATATTTGTTTATTCATAAAAAAGTTATTCCATATTTGAAAAAGATCACAATTAAAGTTCTTAGCTAGAATAACAGTCATAAATAGTGTTCCTTAAAAATATATTATCTTGGAATTATCCTCATTAGAAATATTTATGGCTGAAACACTGGGAATAGCTTCCTTATTCTTTCAAAAACATCGTTAATTCGAAAAAAAAAGAGTTTTTACGCAAGATTAAGAAATACTGGTGGTATGAAAATCTGCTGTCACAATAGTTGATGTTTTGTTTTCCAGAAAACTAACAACCCTGTCAGTTTAGCCTAATGTTAAGCTGCTTATCCAAGTCCCCAAGCAGATTACTTAAGATAGTAGTGCAGAAAGGAACTAAAATGTTTTTCGTCATACTTTTCACCACTTAGTTTCGCTACTGAAAATAGGCAATGCCATGCAGTGTGCGATGGATATTTCGACCAACAGCAGCATTAGCTTACTCATTTCCATTCCCAACTATTGAGGTTCCTAAAAGGGCGCAGAGTCTGTAGTGCACAAGGCCTCGATTTATTGAACCTTCAACCAATGTGTTTTCCATCAGCCTCTACCCTGCAATATGCTTATGATCGAGGAAAATCATCTTTTTAACCTTCACGTTAGCCAGCAATGTTTTAACTGGATGAGCAACAGCAGCTTCCAAAATCTCTAATCTAATGGGCCCGTCACACCATGACGTTCTAGTCAACGTTCTCTGAACGTTTCAATCGTTCAAATTTTTAGCGTTCTAGAGCGTTCTATGACACATCTGGCGTGTGATGAACGTTTGCCTAGCGTTCGATTAACGTGTGTCTAACGCGCGAGAAGCATGTTATAGCGACCAACTGGCGTGTGACGAACGATTTGTCAACGTTAGGCGAGCGTGTGACTAACGTTTAAATAACGTCAGAAAAGCGCTTTACTGGTGTGTGCGCCAGGGAACCATTCAGTGGTCGTTAACAACCAAGTAACGCTAGAGTAACGAATCAGTAACGAATGAGTAACGGTGGCCGAACACGTGCTACGCTCGTCGAACGTTAGTAAAACGTTCAAGAAACGTTCTTCAGCGTCTAAACTTAAACGTTGGAGAACGCTCGTCTCGGTGAAAACTTTTGTGCATGTTCAAAACTTTTTTTCCGGACCAGCGTTTTCCGACTATTAACGACGATCACCGACGTTCACTGGCGATAACTCAACGGTCTTCTGGCGCTATCCTAGCGACCATGGACGACTGCCAACGTTTCCTCTAACGTCAAAGAACGTTGGCCAGAACGTCATGGTGTGACAGGCCCATAAAAGAGAGCAATTCCAAGGAAACTTGTCAAAGAGACTGATTGCTATAGATTCCCATTTAAGACGAAAAAGTAATGCAAGCTCGATGGCATCTTCTGCCTTCCCTCGGTCGAACTTGAAACAGTTATAATTTCATCATAAGTTTTGTTTTCGCCGTTAATAAAATAACAGATTATAATGAAGTTTATTTTGTACTAGAGAATGAATGAGTAATGCCAAGGGCAGAGAAAGTAATCTTCATACAGTCAGTTTCCACCATTTCTCAATTTTCTGACAATCCTGACACAAAATCAATTTTGATTATCCAGAATTTTTTATACACTGGACTATTTGGTTTTATATGACGGAAACAGGATATAGCGATATTGTTTATAAACTAGTTATTGAGGACGTTAATTTTTATTTCAGCTTTAAAGAGATTGTAAAGAGGTTTTCTAAACTTTTTATGTGTTTCATGGACACTGATGGCATCAATTTTCACCATTCCAATTTCTAGTGCTATGTCTGTGGTTTTTGCAAAAGCTGCAACTACTATTATTCCGTTTACAATTGTAAAACATGCTTAGTTTATTGGAATTGCTGGAACCAGTGATGTCAAAATTGCACATAAAAGGCTATAAAACCTCTCTAAAATTTCTTTAAAACATTGTGGCTCTTGGCAATTATTTTTACATAACCACAATATCAAATGGCTTAGTAAAGTCAATCCAAAATGTTTCTGCACACCAAAGTCTCAACCTAATGGCACCCTGCCACTGTGCATGTCAACTTGACCTTCCTAATAATACTAATTGGATTCTCGTCTTTGATCACAATTTCTAATCATAAAAATCTCCAATCATCAATACTGTACAACCTGGGGGCATATCTTGCAAAACTTAACTCAGATAAATTTAGATTTAAAGAACAGTTATTTGATTGGATAATAATGCTACATTCAAAATCAATTTTAATGATTGTCCAATCAGGTGCTTGAAACGCTTAACTGATTTAAGTTCGAAAAAAATAAAATTTCGGAATTTTTCACAGGGACACTAATAGCACTGACTTGTACCATTTCAATTTGCAATCGGACGTCTTTGGTTCTAGCAATCCGACAAACTAAATTAAGAACTTCTGAGAATAAGGTCCTGAAATTTATGTCATGGCCTTATTTTTAAGTCCATTCCGAAGTTTGGCTAATGATTCGTTACTTTGAAGATAATATCGGGTGATTATTAACTAACTACCCGCTAGCTATGATGATATCTCTTCTGTAGTTTCAATACTACTCATTTTCTAAATTGCTATTTCAATGTTATAGTAAAGGGAACAAACTAGTTTGATTCAGAAAATATAGACGAATGCGTAGGCGTGAGTCAGTGAAAGTCAGCCATGTCTACCACACTTCCTTTGACTCATTTGAAGATACACAAATTCAAAACATCAAATTATTCAATTAGAGATGAAATACGACTGAAAACATAAAAACAAACACTCCTTTTTATTTTCATGACTGAAAACATAAAACAAACACTCCTTTTTATTTTCATGACTTAAAACGTAAAAACAAACACTTCTTTTTATTTTCATGTAGTGATTTACACTTTTCTTAAAGGGGAAAGTTGGGAATGGTTTTGTTAAAGGGATGAACAATGACTGTGGACCAAAAATCTTTTCCAAAGCATGACTAAATATGAAAAATTTTTGTATCGTAGTGCACAAATGATAAGTATCATCAGGTGTTTCAAAAAGAGTGAGCAAGTTCTGACGCCAAACTTGCCACTGTAATAGTTAGATAATGTGCTTTGGATATAATATACCATGCAAGATTATTTGTGTGTACTCCCAGACACAGAGTGGTATCAGGTGTTCTAAAATAGTGAGCATGCTATGCAGGGCCAATACTAAGTCAAGGTACCTGCTGTGTTTATTATGGTATGAGTATTTAGAAGTTAATATAATGAAAAAAATCTCATCTGTATTATTTACTGTTAACATATCTCTTGCTGTTTTAGTAGATGTTTTAGCAGTTATAAATCTGCCTGTCTCTGTGAGTGGTTCCTTTTTCCTCAGACCTCATTGCCTGTAGTCAGGTATACCAGCTGATTCTTAGTACTATTTTGTCTCGTCTTGCTTTGGCTTCAGGCTAACTATGTTTCAGGAAATCGGTCAACTAATTTGATATAAATCCAAATAGACATGCTGATACTTTTTCCATAACATTTATGCTTCAGCAATAAATATATTATGGAATCTTGCCATTTTTTTTTCACATTTATATAAATGGAAAAGTCGGGGAGAGCATTTTCTATGTCATCTATGACCAAAATGTTGCCAAAATGCCATGTTGTAGAAAATGTTGTTAATGTATACAGGTTTGGAAACATTCAGCAACTTAAGTTGCCCAACATGTTGCTGTGTGTTACAGGATCAAATTTGTGTTTCCCAGGTGTATCAGCAACATGTTGTAAAAAATTTTGTCAGTGTGTACAGTACTTTAGTGACTATTGGCCACATAAAATTAAGCTTCGCACATGCATCCATCTTCTTAAAGTTCATGAAAAAGACTTTCACAAATGAAATTGCTAATCTAAAATGACACGAATGAAATAAATGTGGGAAACTGTTTGGGAAACATGATTAACTTTAACAAAAAACACAAAACAAAGTGTACAAACTTGATACAAAATAAATGAAGCTAAAGTAATTTTCAACCATTTCACATTTTGAATTTTGTACCTTTTTTTTTCTAAGAACTAATCATGTGACATTTTGGAGAAAAGCAAATGATTCAATTTGTATTCTACCACTGTAATTACTGTAATATGTGCAAGAGGAAAATTGTTAACTCTTCAGAAACCTCTACAACTTCGCAGCATTTTTTTTTATATCATCTTTCCAAGAATTCAAATGGCTATTTGATAGGTTAATTTCATGCTATGCTTTATTATTTTGGACCTATGGAAATGCTGAATTGATTTAAAACAATCCAGTAACAGTGGCTCCTATTTTAATGTATAAATGGCAATATCTGATAAAACAACCACCATCAAGAAGAATAACCATAATCACAACGAGTTTGGAAGAATGAAGAAGACTGAGTAACTCACGCCACACTACTCAGGGACTAGTTTCACTGCCATGTCATTCGACCCGACCAGATCTTACGAATTCTCAAATTACCAAACCAACATCATAGTACCATCCGATTGAACCAATCATCTACCAACTACTACCACTACCAAGTTTGCAATATCAGCTGCTGCTGGAAGCAAACGGAAACTTGTCATCTACCAACCAACCAAATATCTGAGGACACTTTTGTTTAACCAAAAAACTCTAAATGTCCGCATGATACTAAAAATACCAATGATTACCAAAAAAATGTTTGCATCAGTAAATTGCAAAAAAAAGGTGAAGAGTTAGAAAGATCTATTCTTTAATACAAAATGACTGCTAAAACAAGTTTTAAGTATGAGAAAACCAATTAAGCTAACAGATTTTTACCAAAGCTCGGAAATGAATGAAGGGTGTAATTAGTGCTGACATATATATATTTTACATTGACTTGATTCCTGCTGTGAACATGGCAATCATTCCTGCAACTCTTCAAGACTTCATTCCAAGACATTATTCATTATTCTGTACTGTGTGGTAGAAATTAGGTTGGAGGAATAACTAGATGAGTTTGTTCTGTATTTCAAAGCAATTCCAGTTAATTATATTGCAGTTATTCATGAGAGTTATTTTCAATATTCAGAGGGTATGCAAAGGGAACAATTATGTCATTTTTTCAAAGGTTTAAAATGTTCCAAAGTAAGTTCTATAGTACAAAAGTAAGTGTTTTATTACAAAATGTTCCAAAGTAATTGCTATAGTACAAAAGTAAGTGTTATAGTACAAAATGTTCCAAAGTAAGTGCTATAGTACAAAAGTAAGTGTTATTATAGTACAAAATTAAGTGCTATAATTCAAAGTTAAGAAAATAATTTCTATAATTCAAAGGTACAATGTAAATGCTATATTTCAGAGATTAAAAAGTATTTGCTGCAATTCAGAAGGAACTAAAGTAATTGACTTAAATGTATTTCTTATTTGCAATATATGACACATAAATATTTATAGCTCATGGTTTCAGCCAAGCACAAATGACCCCTGCCATAATTTTCTGAACCTTTTGAAATTGAACCAATCATGAAAAACTTGGTTACCAAGGTGACTTTTACATAAAGGATCGGTCGGCCATATTTACAAATTGGCTACCATAAAGATACATCACGATTAAGAAATGAAAAATTCATATGAAATGGAACAGACGTCAAATCGCGTTATCGGCAAAAACTTCCAGATTAGTTACAGAACGCTAAAATAGAATATTTCCTGAACCAATATTTATTTAGTAAATTACCAGAATGAGGTTCCGTCTGCTTGCCTTGTAATATTTGTCTAGGAGAGTGAAAGTATGAAAACACTACATTTCAATAAAACTTCCGTCAATACAATTCAGTCTATGTTTGGTGATTGATACAAATATTAGAAAATATTATTTAAAGTAGAGGTATTAAAACGAACTCTCTCAAAGAATTGCCAAGTTGATAAACTAAAGGTAGTATATACCACAAGATATCGATATCGTATATTTTTAAACATATCACCATGCTTTGTATATCTACTTATTTAAAACACAATTACAGATTGGAATCAGGTATGTCATGTGTGCACGATAAAACTCGAGAGTAGTACAAGATGTCATATAAGTGTATTTGCCAAGGTGATAAACCAGAGAGTGGTATACAGCTAGATGGCGCCAGGCACGGTATGCTTACTCTTCTACACACCTGATATCACTTTTCATTATGATATACTTACTCATGTATGATTGATGTAATTCCTCATTTGAAAAGTTCATAAGCTGCTACCTATGTCTCGTCAAAATGTCTTTTTGGATTTCAAGTTATATTTTGCGGTTAGTACTTGGTTTCTTTATTTATACCACAATTAAGATATCATAACCTTTTGAATGCACCGCAATGAACTGTTTATCTGCTGGTATAAAACACAGGGGCTCGTAGTTATATTTTTTTGTTATGCGGTCATAAGAGAAATGAGAAGGGAGGACACTAATTTTGGAGTCAAAATAGAAATAGAAATTCGGCGCTTTTCTTCGCCTCGAAAACGGCCAAGTCTTTGGTCTAACCTAAATATTTAGGTAAATAAAGCAGATTTTGAATGATAGACTGGTTTACGACGGAGTAATTACCGTTTTTTAGTTCCAAGCGTAGCGAACATGGTCCGGACAACTTCATTGTAGGTCATTTTCAGCTTGCTTCGAAACGAAATACTAGGTGAGTTTTCATTGGTCCAAATGAAAATAGAAATTTATTTTTCTGGACGTCATACAATGACGTCTATAAATAACTCAAATTTGGACCAATGAAAACTCATCTGGTATTTCGTCTCGAAGCAAGCGCAAAATGACCTACAATGAAGTTGTCCAGACCATGTTCGCTACGCTTGGAACTAAAAAACGGTAATTACTCCGTCGTAGACCAGTTATTCATTCAAAATTTTCTTTAATTACCTAAATATATAGGTTAGACCAAAGACTTGGCTGTTTTCGAGGCGAAGAAAAGCGTCAAATTTCTATTTCAATTTTTACCCCAAAATTAGTGTTCTCCCTTCTCTTTTCTCTTACCACCATATAACAATATTTAGAAAAAATATAAATACGAGCCCCTGTGGTATAAAACACAATTACAGAGTAGTATTTGCTATTTCATAAGTACAATAATTAGTATAGTACAATTATAGTGTATTAGCCTAATATTTTGAAAACTAGAAAAAAAAGATTTACACTTCAATAAAACTAAAGTTGGAAAGGTATATAACTATCAGACAACCTAGTATTTAAAAGTTAACAGAATCGTTTACCATCATAAGCCTCTTATACTTCACTAGCTGAAGTAATTTATATAATTTTCACACTGTTTGAAGGAATTTAGGAGTGTATTTATTGAATCTTGTTTGGAATTTCAACAAAGTTGAACATAAGTTAATAAGTGTGACTTGGAAGTTTCAAGTTTGTCAAGTACGTGCTTTCATCATAAAACATTAACATTAAAGCATATACTTTGAAAAATTTTATCAACAAATGTTTGGAGGTTTTTTTTTAATGGATCATCAAAGGATACAAGATATTTGTAAAATTCTGAGTTTGGGCTAAGTTTTTGAAGTGGATTTAATTTTCTTAAATTTAACCAAATTCTTAAATGATGTTGAAGTGTTTGAGGTGGGTCCATTTTTTTTTCCAAATCATTTTTCTGAAAATCAGTTTCTTCTCATTGATCGAGTCATTTAATTCAGAGCAAAACAGAATATTTTTTTTTTGTAAAAACTTGACATTTCTTAAATTTTATTAATATATGGACTTGAATAAGAAGTAGGAAAGAAATTCTATTTTATTTAACGATACAAAAGCATGGACATTAAGACTTACACTTTAGCATATTGAATTACAATTGTTTGGTTTAGATAGGGCTGGTTAAAGCAAGACAAGTGGAAAGCATCAACATTCTGGATTTCAATTCTGAAGAGTTCCATTTTGGGTAGTTAATAACTTTGTTTCTAGTGGAACTTTCAGTTACTAAAGCTTGCTTTTTAGTAGAAATACTAATCTTTTATTCACTGCCATAAAAAATATCAATACACAAGAGTCCATTCCTAAAAAACAGAACTCCCACCCCTTTTGTCTTTTTAGTCGGGGGATGGTTATCGATTTTTTATGCATTATGAAAATTTCAAAACCAAAATCGATTTTTTTTTATTTTAAACAAAATTGATTGATAAACATATAGTATTTGTTCTTACATTTGAAAAATATCGTAACGTCTACAGCCAGGTGTGTTTAAAAAATAATAATTAACGATTTCTAAATATATTTTCTACTTTTGACTTAAGTTTTTTTATCTCTAATGAGCCATTCTATAAAGGTTTTTTTTATATATATTTTTAAGTGTTAAAGATTGTTAATTGAAAGTTTCGGTCAATAAAATTTCTTTTATTAAATGGATTGTAAAAATGTTTTGATAATCTTTGTGTATGTATTCACTTGAATCGTCACTTTCTGAAGATTCAACAAATTTTCTGATTAAATCTTAATCTTAATAAATGTCATTTAAGCCAAATGGAATTATTATTATTAATATACTGCCAAACCCACATTTGCAAAAGGAAGCTTTAGGTGTACCATTATACTTTTGAATTTTGGAACAATTTCATTTTAAATTTCAAAGATGATTTGAAACATGCGTACAAAAAATTGTAACATTTAATTATGTTGTACAAGAGAAAACTCTAATTACTTGTTGACTGCCAATTTTTCGTTACAAAAATAATCACAAATGTTGCGTTAAAATTCTTAAGATGTCAATTAGGCAAACAAAATTATCTGTTTTTTGAAAATTTTAACAATTTGTCACTTGTAATGTTCCAAAATGATTTTCAAAACGACTCTTTAAGTGTTAAACGTTAATTGAGGGTGTTAAAAACAAGTTTTTAAATCTTAACGCCAGAAGTGATAATGTGTTGAATTTGAGCTGCGTAATAATAAACACCAACCACTAAAGAGTTTTAATAAAAAGGTAAAAAAAGACTAAACTCCTTAAGCAAGATTTTAACTAAGCTAATTCACTCAAGTCTTATATTTTTTTTATAGCCTCGCACAATTTTTTACTTCCATGTTATTCAATTACATGGAGAAAACAAACATATTTAGGTACTGTTGGTTAAATAAAATAAAATGGAGTTTTACGTCCTACTGATTTTGCTAAAGAATTACAATATCATGCTGTGTGCAATGAGAGAAATTTTGACAGCAATAGTATATTTGTTCAAATTCAACTGCTCAGGGATCTACAGGAACGTTTGTTGTACACCGGGCCTGCAGATAAGGGATAAATCATTGGTCATTGTATTATGTGTCTGATCTTTCCGACAGGACAATAAACCGAGGCCCCATATTGTACATGCTGTGCATGTTTAAGAAATGAAATCAGCTGAGTTAGCTCTCTGACACGCTGCATGGCGCTACACATTATCCAAATCAGGTGTGGAAAAGTAGGAAGCAAAACTTTAATCCATTTCAATCTATTTATACAATTAAAAACCCTGTTTCCATTGAGCCGCGCCAGCTTTATTGTCCAATGCATTGTGATAACACTGAATTTAACTGGTTCACAAATCAGATTAGCCTCAATTACAAAAAACACGTTTCCACTGAGAATTGTGAAGGAAAGCTAGCTCTAAGCTAGACTAGAGCTAGCTTTATTTCCGAACACGTTGCGTTTACACTGAGTTTTTCTGGTTCCCGAACGACTTTAGTCTCGATCATAAAGTCACACATTATAGACAGCACGCGATCTACAAGACTTACCGTTTACTCTACTAGTTAATTAAGAGTGCGCACCCCCTATTGCTGAACGAGATAAATCCGGCTTTTTTGTGTTTCCACTGAGTAAATGAAAGCCGGCTTTCATCTGGCCCCCGATAAATTGTCGAACGCAAAAAAAGCTTCAATTGCCAAACCGTTACGGTTCCCGAACCATAACGGTTCGGCAATTTGTCAGTGTAAACACAAAAAAGCTAGCTTAAAGCCAGCTTTTTATGTCAGTGGAAACACAGTTAATGTCACACATTGTTGACAAAATGTGATGTACAAGACTACTGTTTAATTCACTAGTTAAATAGAAAGACTGTGTGCCCCTACTACCAAACGAAGAAAAGCTGGCTTAAGCATTGAAAACTCTTAACCCTTTAAAATGTCTTATACTCTGAGTTCCCAGCAATATTTCTTTCAAGTGTATTACGTTAACGTTGTATGACGTTACATGACAACAGCTTGTTGGGTATATATAACGTAAGGATGAGCCGGTATACCAGCCTCTAGGGTTGAAA
The DNA here is from genome assembly GCA_029955415.1 of Lottia scabra. Taxonomy (NCBI): domain Eukaryota; kingdom Metazoa; phylum Mollusca; class Gastropoda; family Lottiidae; genus Lottia; species Lottia scabra. Next base: position 1,935,136 of record JARJEI010000021.1, on the reverse strand, counting down.
GGGTTAAAGCTTGTTTTTTTCATCAGTGGCAACGCAATTAAAGAGTATACTGATTAAAGTTAAATATATTGCGATGTAATGTACAGGCAGATGATATAACTAACTGCCAACGAACATAGATCTACCCACATTGTTGATAATGTAATTTGAGTGTTTTAAATCCTGTCTATATCTTATTTGAACATTCAACGAAGCAATTTATCTTGAGAATGTCAAACAGAGAACATGATTTAACCGATAACACCATTTGTTAATAGGTCTTATTTAAAATATTGTACTTCTTGAACTGATCTTGATGCTCCCATCCTAACAGATGTTCCTCATTGTACACTGCATGGTGCTGGCAATCTTTATAAACCCAATTAAGAAAAGTAAATAAGAACACATAACTCCATTTCTTTCTTTTTGAATTGATCTTGATCTAGACTAAATTCTGACTAATTGAACACTCCATGGAATTGCTTGCTTGTCAAATAGGTACAGAGAAATAGGGAATAAAACACAATTCCATTTGAATTGATTTTGATGCCCCCGTCCCAATAAAATTTCTCTCTTTGAAAATGACATGCAATAACAGTAAGATAATTTGGAAAGAGCCTTTATTATCAGATTATGATCATAATCTGACAAGATTTCTGAAATTACAAGAATCATTGACATCAGATAGGAAATCAAAGACTAGAACCGTGCGACGGTACATGACACAGGAAACATGTCAAGACCTTAAACCAGACAACATGTGCAGTTCTTTACGTTTGAATCCTGGTTGAACAAGGTCAAAGTTTGATATTTTTCTTAAGATAAAATATTAGTCTGTTGAACTTTTAAGCAAAAATTTTCTTGTGTAGTTTTGTCAGATGAAAAATAGAGCTGTGAGATTCAAAAAACTGGAATTATGTTTTTTGCTCTACCTCCGCAAAATCTCTTTGGAATCATTAAAAATAAAAATCAGAAAAAATAACTATAGATAATTTACAGATTATAAAAAAGGCGGACAAAGCCGGGGAAAATCTAAAAAGAATCATCAAATATTCATGTTAAAATCAAATAATAGAAAAATAATTCGAGTTTTTATGTTTTTCTTCTGACAAAAAAAATCTTTTGTTTGTTTAAACACCTACCAGTACATTGAAAATCAGGAGCAAATTTGTTTTTTCTAATTTTTTTAAGTGTTCCAAAGTATTTGTTAAATGTTAAATTATAGAATGCTTATGAAAAAAGCCTTAAAAACTTGAGCATTTACTAGATATACATGCAAAAAAAAAAGGGAATTTTTGAAAAATTATTTTTTCTAATTGACTGATATGACTTTTGATGTGTCATATATGTATAAGCCTGAATTGTAATTGGCATACGCAATTCTCTCACTCCCTTCGGATTTGAAAAGTATAAGACTGGCAAAGGATTTACAGTATTACATTACAGACCTATTATAATATACCCTGTGAAATGAGCAAACAGTTTGCATAATAGTAAATGTACTAAACCCTGTGCATCAACTCCTTTTTCATATCTGTTCATGCAGGGGTGGATTCTTGATTTAGAGAAAGGGGGGCTCTGAAATATAACATGCTTCAAATTGAATGGAATCGGGAGAGCCAAAGATGCAAACAGCAAATTTTTAGAGGGTTAAGTCAAAATTGGGTACCAGGATATGCACTGTCGGCAAAAATAGGGGGGGCTGAAGCCGGAGGAGCCCCTCCACCCCCTCTTGGATCCACCCCGGTCATAGGTTAATGGAAGTGAGAAGTATAGTTTGGAATTGTAAGCAGAACCCACTGTGTTTTCACCCTTCTTGAATGCCTACTCTTTGACTAGGATTGTCAGTGCACCACTCCTTACAGAGAGTCCACATAGCCCAGTTGTTTACTTCATGTATTTGTCAATACTACAGATCTTAAAACATTGTAATGCATAATCAATTTCATATACAACTTAAATTTCAATTTCCTTTTACTTGAGATCTAAAATTCAGTGAAATCAGAAATCTATATATTTCTGTAGAGAAAGTTTTATTGAAATTTCATGAATATTTTCTCTTCATTAAACCTAAAATTCTCTTGACTCTGAAGCTCATAATTGTGTCCGACGTATCATAAAATCCTAATTATAATTCTGACAGTCAGTCGCTGTCAGTTCCAGGTCTGTGTCAGACAACTCAGCAGAAGACATGAATAAATTTGAATATATTTATTCTATTTAATTCTTACCAATTCTTCCCTGGAGAATTCAAACTCATCACTGATACCAAATGACAAACCAAATTATAAATAAATTCTGTGTGACCTTGACATTACAGTTGAGGCATCTTGACCTGTGTGGGTGAAATTTTTACATCCAGTACAGACGTACGACTTACATGAGTTAGGTCGACTATTCAAGAAAGCATTGGCTGAATTGCCCGAGCATCAAAATTTTTCTTAGACTAATGAAGTTTCAAATCCTTAAGCACCTAATTCAGGGTTCATACAGCATTTTGCCTCAAAAATTCAAAGACTTTTCAAGGACTCTGGGCTTTGAAATTCAAGGACTTTTCAAGGATATTAGTCTGACAGAATACACATGTACCTAACTTCTGAACTGTGAAATCAATAAAGATACAGTTAATATTTGACAAGGGGGTTAATCTGTTCTGTATTTTCAGTTACGGCTGTTCTGTAGATAAATCTTACCCAAACAAAAATGTCCCATAAAAACATACGAAAAACAAATTCACTCAACTCAAAATTCAAGGACTTTTCAAGAGAAAATGGGTTTTTTATGGTGTTTTCAAAGACTTTTTTTTAAATCAAGGTTTTTCAAGGCAACAGACGGAATTCAAGGGTTTTTCAAGGCTGTGCAAACCCTGTAATTGTTGAACAAATATTCTAACTGGCAATAAACTGAGCTATTCTGTTAATATTTGTATATAATAGTTTAATCAACCAATGAAACATATCCATCAACAGTTATGGAGCTCAATAGCACAAATGGTGCAAAGTGAGCTTTACAATCTTATGCTGGGTTAAGAGCAATTGGTAGTAGTTGTGATGGTGTGTTTCGGTCTCAATCACTTTATAAAAGGTCGATGACATAAAATAAGTCATCTCCACTCATAATTCCAGAAAATTCTGAAAAGGTCCATGCTAAGAGGTTTTGTCGAGAACCAGCAGCGGAAAGGATCCACTTGTTTGTTGTTTAATTCAGGAAATTTCATCGCATTTTCTTTTGATGAATAATGAAATTCTTTACTACAATTGAATTCAACTTAAATTTCTCCCTTTTGTTTTTTCAGATGTCGACCATTGAAAGTTGAAAGTATGATGTCAGACTACAGGATGATTGGTTGAGAAACAAAACTACGATTTGTACGTTAATTTATCACAGTGCCTTTCGTTATTTAAAATACAAGCTAGTACATCGTTAATTATTTTGTTTAATTATCACCTTTCATAACATAGTTGAAAAGAAGAGCCAAAACTCCTAAAAAATTTGAAAATAAACATTTAAAGTGGCCGCTCCTGTAAGACTTTTAGGAGTGTAGGATTTGTGTTAAAGTAAACTGAAAGAATTGTGTTAGTTTATGAAAACAGTGTTATAGTGCAGATATCATACATTTGAGGCTGTGTACAACAAGATAATTTATCTGTATTACACCGTGTTGGTTTAAGAAAACAGCCTTACATTGAAAAAAAGGAGAATTGGGTTCATTGAATTACCAAGTTTACACCCAGTACTGTTAATTTTTTAAAACAGTGTCTGATTGAAAGAATTGAGGATATTGTGTTGGTTAATAAAATTGTGTTACAGAGGAAATATCTCATTGGTACAAAATTGTGCTGTTTATCAAAACAGTGTGACACATCAAAAAATTTAGTGGTTATTATAACAGTGATACAGAGCAACTATCAAGCTAGTCACCAAAATCGTGATACAGAGCATATATGCTAGTTATTGAAACTGTGTTATATTGGGAGAATCGTGCAAGATTGAGAAATTTTCAAGAACTGGATTGCTGAACAAATAGATTTTCCAAAAATGAATACTCCAAGATTACATACAATGTATTCGGACATGAACAGTTCAGTATCGTTCATTCCGATACAAGAGTCCGAGATTACAGAAGAGACTGAAATGGTTGAAGTGACAACGATCTTACCGAACACCACAACATTGAGCCCCATGGTTCAATTCGCCATCACCTATGGCAACATTCACGGATATTTCAGTATTGTAGTGTGTATATTTGGAATTATTTCTAATATTTTGAATATTGTGGTGTTAACACGAAAACACATGTCATCCCCGACAAATTACATTTTGACAGCCTTAGCCATTGCTGATATGCTCACAATGAGCACATATCCCATAATGGCCTGTTACTTATACATAATATCGCGGCCCGATTGTGATGGGACCAATCATTCAAAGGAATGGATGTACTTTATTCTCTTTCATAACCTATTTATAGTAACATGTCACAATATGGCTATGTGGCTCACAGTGTCTTTGGCGGTTTTTCGTTATATTTTTGTCTGTCAGCATGCTATGGCTATGGTTATGTGTAGTTTGGCTCGTGCCAGAGTAACCGTGATCGCCATTGTTGGTGCGACTATATTAATCTGTTTACCTAATTATTTGATGTATACGGTAATTGATTATGGAAAGAGTAACAACATGACCTCGTGTTTTTGGGTTGTTTCTTCGGAGATTGCTGTCAGATATCCTGCTTATGAAATGTTCGTGCGTTGGTTATTCGGAGTAGTTATAAAAATTCTACCCTGTATACTGCTGACTGTTTTAAGTACTCTGATTATCATCGCCATGCATGAAGCTAAAAAGCGACGATCGCGTCTGTTGGGAATGGTGAACCGTGCCTCGGATCATGATAACGCTAGCAGTGAACATAATCGAACCACCATGATGTTGGTGACCGTTGTGCTGACATTTGTGATCACCGAACTTCCTCAAGGAATCTTAGCTTTGATCAGTGCCGTGAACACCGATTTCTTCTCGCGAGTTTACGTGAATCTCGGTGATTTAATGGATTTACTCGTATTAATCAACAGTGCAGTTAATTTTATCTTATATTGTATTATGTCTCAACAGTTTCGTAACACATTTAAAAGTTTGTTTGTAGGTAAATATTTTAGGCCTTTTTTCAACAAAAATCCATCGCAAAATGGAACCAGCTATACCATGGTAAAAACTGAAACTACTCAGGTTTAAGTTCTGTAGAGTTAATTTGATTGTAAAAAGATTTTTACTGCATCTGCATCACTTTTTGGAGAAAAAAAAATCTGAAATCTGGCTAGTCTGCAATGGATGAAAGGGTAGCAAGAAACATGATGAAAATACCATATTTATACTTTTGACTTTTTATCACCTATCAGAAGTCAGATTTACATTCTAACAAGTGATACAGATAGTTGATATTGCTCTGTAAACTGGAAAGATAATACCCTTTTAAAGGCCTATGTGATATTTGTAGACATTTAGAAGCAACAACAGTTGCAGATTCAGATTTAAAAGGGCTAGGAAAACCTATTTTAAAATTCTTTTTAAGTTTATTTATTTATGTTTAATGATGTAAAACTGTTTCAAATAAAATAGGTTATTATTAATATTGAAATTATTTCCAGTGACACAATACTAGTCTAGCAATTCACCTCACAGTAGATTGCATAAGCTTATCATGTTGGAAGATGTATCTAATTTTATTGCGCAATACCATGATCAGAAGAAATGTGTCAAATAACTCTCTGCTGTCTCTCGTAGACTAAGGTTGACGTAAAAGGGTCAGACAGTTCCAGAACTCAGAAGAGTCGGGGGCCGTACAGCACCTATTACAAATATTTCTTGTCTATTGTATTCATTGATATATATGGACTAAGGTTGACATACAAGGGTCAGATAGTTCCAGAGCTCAGAGGAATCGGGGGGCCGTACAGCACCTATTACAAATATTTTTTATCTCTTTGCATTCATTGATATATATTACAGCCTAAATAAGGCAAGAGATTTGGTAGGATGGGGATCGTTGATAACCAATGTCCAATCGGTTGTTTATAATGCTCAGTCTGTATTGTCAAGGGTTTGGATTTTGGGGGGACAGACCCTTTCATCTCCTCCTAAATCCACACCATTGTGTGTTGTATAACACACTATTTGCTCATCTGATACAACACTTATTCTACACGATAATCTCTGTACAGCATCACTGACTTGTCCAATAAAATATAAAATCGTTTGATATATTTTCTCAACCAGGGTCCTTATTCTGGAAAACTTAATTTAAGATAATCTTAGTGTTTCAGTCATCTGATTGGTCAATTACTAAAATCGGTTTTAAATTTAGATTCATATTCCAATCAGATAACTGTATTTCTTAAAATCTGGATCTTAAGTAAGTTTTTGAGAATAATGACCAGTATTTCATGAAAGCATGGTGAAAGTAAAGCATATACAGGGTTGATGATATTCTAGAAAATTTCTCAAACCATCAATGGTTGTGTGTGTCAATCCGGTGTCATCTATGTGTGTGTTTATGATCTAACGATATTGGAGATAAGGATTTCACATTGTTTTCTATTGAATAAATACTTTTCAAGGACCTATTCAGTAGAACATAATGTGAATTATGCTTTATGTTATGTTTTTTATATCCTTAGAATTAATGTTATAACGATATAACATGTTATAAAGAGAATGAAACATAAGCTATGAACTTTTTAAATGTTATAAGCATTAAAAAACATATACTCTTATTGGCCTTTCTGGGAATTAGAAGGGCTGGTATCCATTTCAAGAATATGCCAAATGGAATCAATGATAGTTCATGATGGAAAATCATAATTTATAAAAATCATGCGTTGGAAATTATAAATAACGTTATTATAAGGTTTATATTATATATATATTAAGTTATAAAATGAAAATCAGTGTCTTATGTTGTTTATAATTCGATGTAGATGTTTCTATAAACAAATTTATATTATTATAAACATCTATATAGTTATTGTTTGGTTTAAAGGGACAAGAAATAGATTTTCTGTTTGTGTATGTGCATCAGGGACACTTATAGCTTACTTTCTAGATTTTCCCAATTATTGTCTATGATTCCTGCAATTCCAGTAAAATGTGCCACATAAGAATTATGGTAAATGGTGACATCATCTTTGGTGAAGTGTTTCTGTAACTTAAGGAATCAGAATCATGGATAACAAAACACAAGACAATATTATGGAATATAACACACTTCTTTAATACAGTTATGCACATAACGTTACATGTCGTTCAAATCAGAATCATGGAATTCAGACAAGGAAAGTAGATGGTACAAATAGAAACTATAGGTGTCCATGATGCACATATATAAGACAACTTTTGAAACCCTTTAACCATGGAAAAAAAACATTATTGCTATTATTATTATTATTATTATTCATTGTTGAAATTATGAATTTGTTTGTTTGCAAAAGTAATTATTGACTGTACAAATGTAAATAAAACTGTGTTGGATTAAACAATATCTTTGAAGAACATGCAGTGCATGCTGGGTAAAATGAACATCCAATGCATTTTGAGAAAAGGTCCAAGGTTATATGCCTAGCAATGAGATTAAAGTCACACCCGTAGCCAGGTGGGGTTCGAAGGGTTCGGACGAACCCCCCTTCAAAAACAAAGCACTGTTAAAGTCAATGTTCTGTTTGAATTGTAGCTGTTAAAATTGATTCTGATTGCTTCGCTAGTCAATGTAACCCCTCCTTGGAAAATCCTGGCTACGTACGGGCCTGAAAGATGTTTTGTTTAAGGCCTATATTTCTGCAGGGTCTTGTCTCACAAAGAGATCTATTTTTGCAGTAAGTATGGTATTTCTCAATGTATAAGTATCACTTACAACAAATTTTATCTTAGATTTATTGAGAACACTGGGCTCTTACAATGCATGCAATGACGAAAAATTCTGCAAGTCTTTCTCTGGATGCAATTTCCTACTATCAAGTGATGTTAAAAGCGCTCTGAACTTTACCACAGTAAAAGAAAAAAATACACAGAGGATTTAACCCCCAACGTAGTTACCTATCTATCAGGGAAGGTCCAATTTTGTCTTCCCCACAATATTAACAATCTGGTTATATAGTCTGGCTTTTCTAACAATCCGAAACATAACTAAAAAATAGCCGTCAGAGGTTGTGCAGGGATCTGTTTGCAACTTCATTAATTTTTGACTTCTAAAATGTATTTATCTCCAAAATTTCAGTGCCATTATTTACTTTTTATTTGACAATCGATCAATATATACATCTGAATCTTGAGTTCACATCCAATTCATCAGAGGCACAGAACATGCTTTTCAAAAATGTTTACAACATCAATTACAATCATAATTTTGTCATCTATGACACTGTTGATAGCAGAAAAAAAGTTAAAATATGATTTTTTAATGGTTTTAACAATTTCATTGGTAACCCTGAGTTACAAAAAATAAAACATAAATCTGTCACAAAATGACAATTTTATGATCAATCATGCTAATGCTAAACTTAAACAATTCTAACAAATAACCTGTATACTTACTCATCAACAATACTTAAAAAACCTATGGCAGCATATTTCTTTGATATTTTAGGTTGCTTCAAATCCCGTAATAACCTCTGAACATGTGAGAGGTTCTTTATTCTGAAGTGCAGGGTTTAGATACAAGTCTTACATTTCAGGGACAGGTTCTACTTTTGAAGGACAGGTTTTACTTTAAAGGGATGGTTTTGCAAGAATTGCTATGTCGTCCTATGTTTCAAGTCTGAAGTAGGCTACTAAATGCGGTAGAAGTTTATTGCAGGAACATTTATAGTGTTCAAAACCAATCAGAACCAGTTATCCGTATTATTCCATACAACTTCTTATCACAATGTCGTTATACTTAACGAAAATAAATATAGCCGTATGTTTCTTTAAATAACTTTTCACTGGTCAACATTTAGTCAAAATACACAGTAAATTATATACATTTTTTAATTGTTTTTAAAAATTACAAAGCTGAATTGTTATTCTTTTTGACTGTATCATCCTATAAGCTTACATCATTTAGAGTTTTTCAAATGTAGGATTCAATGTTCCAACTATTTTTGAAAAAAACTTTTAGACACCTAAACGTAACAGATAGTACATTAAATAGCGAAATTTTAATTTTTGAAAGAAACGGTATGGTATATAGGTCAGATTCTGACCGAGGACGAGTTTTTACTGAGTTTAAAAAACTCTGTTCTTAGAACACCCGAAGGCGAAGCCTGAGGCTATTTGGCCTGCCTTTCTCTTTCTCGGGTTTTTAAAACTCAGTAAAAACTCGTCCTCGGTCATTATCCTATACTTACAAATAGGGCAACAATTGCATATACCGGTACCACAAATGGCTTTTCAAAAATTATCAACAATACTCACAAATAAGCCACAAATAGCTTAAGCATGTCAACAATACTCGCAAATAATCTAAGGAATTGCTGAAACTCATAAACAATACTAACAAATGCTTGAGCTCATCAGCAATACTAACAAAAATGCTAGCAAATACTATAAATTATTTTCCAAACATGATTCTATTTATACCGATAACCACTTATAAGTGGACAATCCACACCATTTTTTTCTGCAAGAACAAACCATCATCAAATAAATAGGATTACTCATTTTTCAATTTCTGCCAGAAAAACCAACAAGTCAATAATATGGTGTGATCCGAGCTTTAGTGTGAAATAGAATGAAAACTTGTAAGAAATAGAGATAGGATAAATATTCCCTTTCATGTCTTTTATCTTCACCAAGCCAATAGATTGATTTTCCTTTAAAAGGCTTAAACATTTTACAATTCTTTTTCTTTAAGCTGCGCGATAAATGCTTGCACATAGTCTGATGGCCGATTTTTTTTTATCAGAAACGACAAAAATTGTAGAGAGTTCAGTTGAAGAGAATATGTTGGAAAATGAAAATGGAGTTTCAAGTGTTACTCGTCTGTTCCTGATTTAATTTTAGGGAGCATGCTATCAGGAAGTGTATGCCATGATAGCAGCATTAATAAAGTTAAGGGAGATGTTGAACTGTCCATAGATCTTGAACATGCACAGCACTTACTTGAACACGTGACACATTTCCATGTAAGTCCTTTTGAACATCATCATCATTGATAGATGTAACAGTTGCTTAACTACCACTCCTAAAGGCTATAGCGCACACAAGAGCTAAGAGGCACAAATGAAATTTTGCTCAGCTGGGAGCTCTTGTATGCGCTCAGTCTACATAAGGTTATTTTCATTTGAGTCGTTATGGAAATAATCGGTCGCATTTGATAATTCTGGCCTCGAATGAAAAATACCTTACCGTGTGCGCACTGAAAAGCCAAATCCCTAAAGAAAAATACAAAATTTTATAATCTACAGCTTTGTCAAATGACCTATTTTTATATCCAACTGTCAAGGAATCTTTCATGTGTCTAGCCTGAATAACATGAGGCTTAACTTTATGGTGCCATTCAAATGAATAGAGGCTAGTTCCATGCAAAATTACCTTCATTACCAGATAGAAACCAAAGTAGCGCCAAAATGACATACGTGACCTAAGTTCCAACTGTTAACGGATGTTTAATGGGTACATTCTGGAAATCATGTGCCAAAAGTGGAATACAGAGTCGGAATTTTTTAAAATTATACAGGAATTTAGCACATATTTATTTAAACTTTCTGGACATTTTTAATTTGACACATTTAAAATTCCTGCTAATAAAATAAAACATTTATTATTTTCCAATTTTTTTTCACAAACACAAATATTTAAATGACATTATCAACTATGTGGACTCTCTAAAATTGATTATAAGGTAACAAACCTAAATATTCAAATAACATAATCAGATGTGTGGACTTACTCATGTATGATTGATATAATTCCTTATTTGAAAAGTTCATATTAAGCCAATCTAATTAAAATTAGATTACATTTCGTTTCGGTTATTTTTTGATTGTCGACTCCATGTAATCTAAAGACTTGTATAAGGAGGTCATCTTCAAGTGACGAAAATTTCAGCCAATCAAAAACTACCTTCAAGATCGCGGGTCTATGCATTGATATGCATTGTGGGAAAATTATGACGCAATACAAAATATTCAAATATAAACGGTGTTCTGATTGGCAGAGGGGTGGCACGTGCTATAAATAGCTTATTCGTAACCAGAAGATGACCTCCTTATACAAGTCTTTAGATTACATGGAGTTGGCAATCAAAAAATAACCGAAACGAAATGTAATCCAATTTTAATTAGATTGATATTAAGCTGTTACCTATGTTTCAACCAAATGTCCTTTTGGATTTCGAGTTTCGTTTTGCTGTTTGGTTTCTTTATAAGGTAACAAACCTAAATATTCAAATAACCAAATAACATAATCAGATTTGTGGACTCTCTAAAAGGAATGTCAAGAAATATCAAAATAATAGTATTCCTTGTGTACTCTTTTCCACAAAAAGTGTGCTTTTATGACCTATATTTTCTAAACCTTGCCAAGCTGATTTATGATTTTTAAACTGCCACAATAGAAAAGTGACAATACTCAAAGGAATATGTTAAATAAAGTTTGGAATCTAATACTAGTCAAAAATCGACTGTGAAAGAGTTAAACTTTGAAAATCGCAGAGTTGACAGACGGAGATTTCCCAGAAGTCCTCACATGTTATTACTGATAATAGTCAGGCAATTTATTGTGGAGTTTGAAAGTTCAACACTTCTGATAGTCATCTTGGTTTACTGTTATAGAACGACTGAGGTCAATGTCCATGGCTTCCGAACAGAAAAACAACAAAGCTATGATTTTTGTGTAAGGGAGTCTTAACTGATGTAGGCTAAGTTGTAGTGTAACTGACATAGATTTCAACCTTAAAGGGATTGTAAAGTGGTTTTCTAAACTTTGTACCTGTATGTATTGGGGACAATGATAGCATCAATTTGCGCCATTTTGACGCCTGTGGTTCTTGCAATTCTATTAAAACTAACTCGTTTTATGACATCACTGACAGTTATCTGGTAGATATCGATAGTAGCTTCCTGTTGATCACTGTCAGTGACGTCATAAAATGTGTTAGTTTTAGTAGAATTGTAAGAAACACAGACGGAATGGAAATTGAAATGGCGCAAATCGATGCTATCAGTGTCCCTGATACACTTACAAAATTAAGAAAACCACTTTATAATCCCTTTAATTTAGATATTTCGGGCTTTTATATCTTCTATATCTATTTTTATTCGTAATTATATCATAATTCACAGTTGCAGATTTAGGACTTGTTTGGCCGTAGGCAACCATACAGTCAATGACTTAATTTTTAACTAATAGCTATATTAGTCAGAAGAGATTTGAGGTGCATCTGGTATTGTCAACATTTATAGTTACTAGATCTTATAGTAACTATACTTAAATCAACAACACAAAAGATATCCAAGATCAGATGAGCAAAATCAAATAAAGTGGAGTCCATATAGTCTTCTGCACATATAGGGTTCATGAGGACAGGCAAACATGTACAATGAGGGAAATTTTTCCATGACATGGGCATTGGCCTACTACTATTTTTGATTTCCAATTATCAAAACATCTTTACTGTACAAACACTAGGACTCAGTTTTTTGTTCCATCCAAACAACTAGAAGCTGTTTTCCATGTCAGCCACTCTGCCCTACATCACTGACAAGGCGAAACCAGGTTGAATAATTATCTAGATAAAACATAAGAAGATTTTAATTCTTTAATAATGTCTCTACATGTTAAACGCATTTTTTGGACATATATGAGCAAAGAAAATGACTTTCACTCTTTGAATTCAGGAAGTTTGCTTAAGAACTAGAAAGGATTTTAAATTCCTAATATACTTAAAAAAAGTTTCTTGAGAAATTGAAATATGTCTTTCTACTTCCTTTAAGAAAAAAAGAAGTCAACAGAAGATAAGACTGTTCAAAAGAGAAAAACAATTTTGAAACCATACATTGGAAGATAAAAATAGTCAATAAAGAAAGCAAAATCTACAAAAATAAATTTCAAACGTCTTATCTTTGTGGCCTTCTTCAAACAGTAATCTATTTTTTACTTAGACAAATTCTCCATTTTAAAAGTAAATCGAATTTCATGTTTTCGCTCAAATAAACAAATTTCTTTTGGTAGATCTCGCAGCTCCCCGCCTATTAATTTAACATTATTTCACATCTATTGGAGTAAAAAACATTTCGTTCAAAAGAAAATTACCTAATTTTGTACGCAGCCATTATAGAGCTGTCTGGTCTAAATGAGAAACTCTTGTGATTCATTTCAACCATGTGTTAGCTTTGATATTGATTACGATCAACCAAGGCTACAGACCACAACTAATTCTATGAAATCAAAGCCACAGATCAAGGCTGTAATGTTATTCAATTAAGGCTACAAATCAAGGCTACAGACCTCAACTAATTCTATTAGATAGAGGCTACACATCAAGGCTACAGACCCAAATTAGTTACAGACAACTTATTTTGTTACCTCAAGGATACAGACCACAACTACTTCTGTTTTACACTTACACACTGTCTACAGCCCACCAGTCTACACAGTGGCAGTGAACCAACATCTTACACACTGGCTATACAGACCACCAGCTTACACAGTGGCGGTGAACCAACAGCTTAAACTATGGCTACAGACGGACAGCTACACAGTTGCTACAGCTTACGCAGTGGCTACAGACCAACAGCTACACAGTTGCTACAACTTACACAGTGGCTACAGACCAACAGCTACACAGTTGCTTCAGCTTACACAGTTGCTACAGACCAACAGCTTACACAGTTGCTACTATAGACCAACAGCTTAATTAATGGCTATAGAGACCACCAGTTGACACAGTGCCTACAGACCAACAGCTTACACAGTTGCTACTATAGACCAACAGCTTAATTAATGGCTATACAGACCAACAGCTAAACACAGTGGCTTACAGACCAACAGCTTACACAATGACTACAGACCAATGGCAAACAAAGTGGTTACAGACTAACAGCTTTTAGGCACGGCTTACATAATGGCTAAAGACCAACAGTTTACACACTGGCTACAGACCAACAGTTTACACAGTGGCTATAGACCAACAGTTTACACAGTGGCTATAGACCAACAGTTTACACAGTGGCTATAGACCAACAGTTTACACAGTGGCTACTGACCAACAGTTTACACAGTGGCTATAGACCAACAGTTTACACAGTGGCTACAGACCAACAGTTTACACAGTGGCTACAGACCAACAGTTTACACAGTGGCTACAGACCAACAGTTTACACAGTGGCTATAGACCAACAGTTTACACAGTGGCTATAGACCAACAGTTTACACAATGGCTACTGACCAACAGTTTACACAGTGGCTATGGGCAAACAGTTTACACAGTGGCTATGGGCAAACAGTTTACACAGTGGCTATAGACCTACAGCTTACACAATGACTACAGACAAATAGCAAACAAAGTGGCTACAGACTAACAGCTTACAAAATATCTTTTAACCACAGCTTACATAATGGCTACAGCCCAACAGCTTAAACAGAGGCTGCAGACCAACTGCTTACAAAATTGCTACAGGCCATTATTATATTGTTACACAATATATGATAGAGACCACAGCTTTCTAAGTGTCTGCAGACCAAAAGCTAACACAGGGGCGACAGACCAACAGCTTACACAGTGGCTACAGACTAACAGCTTACACAGTGGCTACAGACCAACAGCTTACACGGTGGCTATGAAAAAAAATTATACAATTGCTAAAGACCAAAAGTATGATATCCTTCAAGATAAATCTATATAAATAAGCATCTTTATAATCAGGTATATGATCAACCTTTGATTTTGATCTTTGGCAACCTTCAAATCATTCCAAATTGATCTAAACAAGACACTTTAGAACATGGACACAGAACAGTTCAAATTTCGATTTTCTACAAGTAAAAAAACAAACTTCAAAGAATTCAATCTAATACAGTCTACATCTAAATATCTAATGGAAAATTTGGTGAAACCGTTTATGGTGTGAAATCTTGTTTGCACTGTATGTTAAATTGGCACAGAAAGTAAATTGAAAACCCATTTTCTTTGCTTTCAACTCGAAATAATGCGTTTAATGTATTGGTTTAACGCATTTCAAGATCTCAGATGAATGATTCAAAAGGAAATTTATTTTTTACTTAAACACATTTTCTAAGCTAAGATTAGCTCACAGTGAATTACTGAATCATTCCAAATAAGATCATTAGGGATGTTGATTTGGCTGTATTTACCAGTCATGTCTGATGAGAGCTCTAGCTGTATTTACCAGTCATGTCTGATAAGAGCTCTGGCTGTATTTGATGACACATCTGGCTGTATTAACCAGTCATATCTGATGAGAACTCTGGCTGTATTTATCTGTAATGTCTGATGAGAGCTCTGGCTGTATTTACCAGTCATATCTGATAAGAGCTCTGGCTGTATTTGTCAGTCATGTCTGATGAGAGCTCTGGCTGTATTTGTCAGTCGTTTTTGATGAGAGCTCTGGCTGTATTTACCAGTCATATCTGATGAGAGCTCTGGCTGTATTTACCAGTCATATCTGATGAGATCTCTGGCTGTATTTACCAGTCATATCTGATGAGAGCTCTGGCTGTATTTACCAGTCATGTCTGATGAGAGCTCTGGCTGTATTTACCAGTCATATCTGATGAGAGCTCTGGCTGTATTTACTAGTCATGTCTGATGAGAGCTCTGGCTGTATTTACCAGTCATGTCTGATGAGAGTTTTAGCTGTGTTTGCCATTCATGTCTGATGAGAGCTCTTGCTGTATTTACCAGTCATGTCTGATAAGAGCTCTGGCTGTGTTTACCAGTCATGTCTGATAAGAGCTCTGGTTGTATTTACCAGTCATGTCTGATGAGAGCTCTGGCTGTATTTACCAGTCATATCTGATGAGATCTCTGGCTGTATTTACCAGTCATATCTGATGAGAGCTCTGGCTGTATTTACCAGTCATGTCTGATGAGAGCTCTGGCTGTATTTACCAGTCATATCTGATGAGAGCTCTGGCTGTATTTACTAGTCATGTCTGATGAGAGCTCTGGCTGTATATCAGTCATATCTGATGAGAGCTCTGGCTGTATTTACTAGTCATGTCTGATGAGAGCTCTGGCTGTATTAACCAGTCATGTCTGATGAGAGCTCTGGCTGTATTTACTAGTCATGTATGATGAGAGCTCTGGCTGTATTTACCAGTCATGTCTGATGAGAGTTTTAGCTGTGTTTGCCATTCATGTCTGATGAGAGCTCTTGCTGTATTTACCAGTCATGTCTGATAAGAGCTCTGGCTGTGTTTACCAGTCATGTCTGATAAGAGCTCTGGTTGTATTTACCAGTCATGTCTGATGAGAGCTCTGGCTGTATTTACCAGTCATGTCTGATAAGATCTCTGGCTGTATTTACCAGTCATGTCTGATAAGAGCTCTGGCTGTGTTTACCAGTCATGTCTGATGAGAGCTCTGGCTGTATTTACCAGTCATGTCTGATGAGAGCTCTGGCTGTATTTACCAGTCATGTCTGATAAGATCTCTGGCTGTATTTACCAGTCATGTCTGATAAGATCTCTGGCTGTATTTACCAGTCATGTCTGATAAGAGCTCTGGCTGTGTTTACCAGTCATGTCTGATGAGAGCTCTGGCTGTATTTACCAGTCATGTCTGATAAGAGCTCTGGTTGTGTTACCAGTCATGTCTGATAAGAGCTCTGGCTGTATCAGTCATGTCTGATGATAGCTCTGTCTGTATTTACCAGTCATGTCTGATGAGAGCTATGGCTGTGTTTACCAGTCATGTCTGATGATAGCTATGTCTGTATTTACCAGTCATGTCTGATGAGAGCTCTGGCTTTATTTACCAGTCATGTCTGATGAGAGCTATGGCTGTGTTTACCAGTCATGTCTGATGAGATCTCTGGCTGTATTTACCAGTCATGTCCGATAAGAGCTCTGGCTGTACCAGTCATATCTGATGAGAGCTCTGGCTGTATTTACCAGTCATGTCTGATGAGAGCTCTGGCTGTATTTACCAGTCATGTCTGAGATATTCTTAATCTATTTGATATATTTTATATCTATAGTATGTGATCCCATCTGGTAATTGGGATAATGAACTCGTGACTTAAACAATTAACAGAAGTCATGTCAATTCCTAATTTGACAAAATTAACACATTCATGTAGTTCAAAATTCTTAAGTACCATTATATATTAGCCTATTTTCTCTACAATTTATAAACTTTACGATCTTAAACAAGCTCATAAGTGTCATTAGATGTGTGTATATGTATTCAATAACGTCTTAAACAGGAACATTATCTCAATGTTGCAGGCCAGCTCAAGACATAAAAATATCGTTAAATGGCTTACGTAGGAAATGTTTACACCTAAAGGGTTAAAGTTTGAACAATTCTTAACTAACAAATGGCATCCGAAGATTAAGATATTATGAAAAGGAAGAAAATTTCATCAGGAAACAAGTGTGAAACTAAAATGGCAAAAGTCAAAAATTACAAAATGGCAGAAAGAGCAGAAGTGAAAAGGTCAAGTTTTTCATTCATAAAACTAATCAAAACTGAAGTCATAAAAAGATGCTATTAGTAAGAAAAGTTTCAATTTTTATTCATTACATTTTTTGTAGCAATTGAGAAATAATCTGACTGAATAATTTATTGTTTTCAAAAATGACTCTTCTTTCATTCTGAAATATCACATCTACATCCTCATGTTGTCTTAGTTGGCAATCTTAAACTTTAAAAGGACTTAGCTTTAACTCCTTGGTTCCCATCCAGGGGTACTAATACCACTTGGGTATACCAGCGAACACCACAAGGGGTACCTGAGAAGCTTCTTGGCTAATTTTAAAAAGGATGGAATGGATTAAATATCAAACTCCATCAACAGACAAATGTCCTTTTACTTTCAAGGCTCTTTATGTTAACTAGAGTGGGCAAAGGGGTACCAGGAGATTGGTTAAAAAAAATAGGGATACGAAAACAAACCCAGTCTTAAGTGTTAGAAACAAGAAAAAGCCCTGTATCATATACAACAAATCCTTATATAATGATTATAAAAATCATGACAGAGTACATCTTACGCACGTCTTCTGCTGACACAAGCATTCGCTCATTCTATTTTTTGTAGTTGTAGTCCAACCCATCCAGACTAACTGATGATATAAATATGACAAAGTACCTTTAAATTCAGTCTTGTTGATCTGTCTGCTGATAACCCAAGAGTCTCCTTTTTGTTAAGCGATTGTTTAGAATGACTAGACTAGGATTAGATTCAATGTAATTTCTTATTCCAACTAATTGACTTAGCAATTAAAACCACATTCGATCAAATTACATATGTAATTGTCTGGACGTTTGAAAACTTGATTGTAGACTTGAATAACTAAGTCTCATTATTTCTTGACTAAGTACAGTACAATCTTTAAAAATCTTTAAAGAATCATTGAACATTTAAATTTTAAATCTGATTTCTATTTGGGGCTTAAATTCCTGAAAATGTACAAAAAGAAACAGGCTACAAGTAAACACAAATAAAAGGCAGGTAAAAAGACAGGCTACATTTGTATTTTGAAACATACATGAAATTTTGCCCATACAGCGAGTTTGGCAGTCTGTAAATTTCATACACCATTTAATGAAGAGAAGCTGTAAGTGTCAGGTCTGAATTCGACCGAAGGAGGATTAATTGTTGGTAAAGCTCTTCATAATGAAAACAAGATGAACCAATGTCACTTGACTTGTCCAAATTGTCTGTTAAATGTTGGAAAGCTGTCAAAAATTACAGTTCGTAGACATTCGTTGATCTCTTAAATCGATCTCAAATAGTTGATAACATGAGAATTTCTTTAAAAGGCAATCTTTTTCGATTCAGAAAAGTTTTGACACGAAAGAGGTTGATTTTTGTTCAAAATGAAACATCAAAATCAAACCAAAACAAATAGTTGGACAATAATTTTTATGCCTATGTTGTGTTATAAAACATAAACAAAAACTGTCCCTTTTGTTTTGAGGTAAAACAGTTTGAAAAGGAAGGACTAGAAAATTAAATTACTGAAATGTTGCCAACATGGTCACACATTCATCACTAAGCTGTAATAATATGTTGTAATAATGCAACATGTTCATTATTCATAATGCTTTTTATAACATCATCTTCACAATGTCAAGGTATTAAGAACTTGGCCGAATACTTTATTAGAAACTTGTATCACAGAAATTTGTATTTGATTGGATCGTATGCTAAGCATATACAACCAATCACATCCCTTGAGTCACACCATTGTTTATGTCTTTTTGTCTAAGACAGGCCTTCTCAATTAATTTTTGTAAAGGGCTAAATGCATTTTATGAAAAAAATATAAGGGCCAAAGAGAGCTTAGCTAGCATAACGAGCAGAGCATTTTAGCGGAAGGGGTCACTATTGAGGGGCCATTCTCTATTGAGGGACTGGTCTAGGACTGAGGCTGACTGTATTTGATAGCACCTGATCTAATCAAATTGCTATATTTACAGACATCGGTGACAAATGTGCTTAAGGATGTCAAGGTATTAGTCACGGTTTGTAATAGTTCGACATTGTGAAGATGATATAAGGTCTATAGTCTGAGTATTAACGAATTTGATATATTTTAATTATCTTATTTAGCAACCTCCATTCTCATATTCCTTGTTTGGTTTCGTATTTCCCATTTTATTATTTTCAATATACTGTTGACGACAAAATAGAATGTCTAATACTCCTAAATCTATTTGTAAAAACAAAACAGAGAAGCATTGACGTGTAAAAAGAAATTCAATTATCTGGCAATTTCTCTTTGTTATTTATCATACAAGTGTAAAGAAAAGAAGAAATAATGTCCTCTGCTAACAGGATTTGCATACACCCCCATTTTTATGGTGATTACCCAAGTGATGTGACACTGAAAATAAGTAATCACTGATGTGACGTAGTGTATTACAACTACATGTATTACAAATATTGTAATGCAGTAAGTAGAAACACCCATTTTCATGTGCTAAGAAAAAGCATTTTTTTTCATATGTGGAAGGCAGAATCACACATTGTAAGGTGGTAAACAGAAACGCCCATTGTAATGATGTTAACAGAAGAAAAATGAAATGAAATGGAGTTTTATGTCCTGCTTTTCTGCACCTGTATGGAAACAGTTGAAACACCCATTGTAATGATGTAAGCAGACACACTTATATGGCAAGCATCTATTGTAAAGTGGTTAGCAAAAGCAACCATTGTAATATGATAAGCAGAAACACTTTTACAAGAAAGATAAAATAGTATAAAAACATATCGTACAAGAATAATAACTTAAAGTTCACAAGAATACTTTCTACCCGGTGGTCCTTGGCCAAACACCTTGACGTTGATTTGCCCAGATTATCTGTACTTATTTACAGCTGGGTCGCCAGAGAAAGTTTGTGCATCACATGATCCACATACATTAATATCAATGGTTTATTATTTATTCGATACCTCTTAACATATAAATATGTCATTACATAAATCTATATTTCTTTTCTTCAATGACAAAACAGCTTCAAATTATTGGCGTTTTTAATCAGAGATTTCCTGCATAATCTGAGAAACTTTACATAAACTAGAAAAAAATTACAGTTTGTCTATTGTTACCATTGATTTTATGTTAATCTCATTAATTTTTATTGTTCAAATTACTGCCTTATTTCTTGTCATTATCTTTTTTTTCTCTTGAGGACAATAAGTTTAACATCAATTCAGAAGTAAAAATATTCAAGAGTTTTTCTCGAAATCCAGGTGTTTCTTTATTGTGTGTGTAGAGTAGAGGAATAGGATACATTATACTCAGAAAATATCTTTAAGAATATATTTAATAAAAGCTAAATTGGTGATATACATATATATGTATATCTATGTATATTAAAGTAAAATTGATAAAAATATCAATTTATAAATTATACAAGATTAGTCCAAAAAGTCCAGGTGCTCTTTGTTAAGAAAGGTAGGAAAATTAACCTAAAAATATTTTGCTAACCATTGATCTTCCTACTACCTAACATTATTCAATGAGGCAGAAGACAAAATATTCATTCAATTCAATATCAAAGTACATTAAAGCTATACAACCTCTTAGAATGAAAAAAAAGTTCTCCAAGCTTTTTTCATTTATTATATATATATAAACATAATTTTCGGGATTTATCAGATTATTTAGGTAATCTGTTGTAAAGTGATGCCATGTAAGTCCTCTGATGAAATTATACTCCTATTGACCAAGTTTGAAAATTTAGACTTTTTGTTCATTCTAAGAGATGGTATTCGTTTAAGTTTTCAGAACTGATGAGAGTTGCTGAGTTATCTAAAATGTATTTCAATATCGAATAGTCTGTAAGTTACAATTCTTTGTTTTCAGTTAAAAATTTCAAATATTTATCAAATTCCCCTTACAGGATGATTTTCAATAACAGACATTTTCGACCATTTACTCAGAGAAATCAAATCAAGTAATATTATGGTTAAACTCATTTACTAAAAAGAAGCGTGTTTATTTGATTAGCTTGGATATTTTTGTCTCATTATCAGTGGTCCAGGGGGACTGGAACCAACCTACTGATAAACCAACAGTCGTAAAAAAAAAGTGAAGATAAATTCTCAGAGACTATCAAGGGATGATTCATGAAAGAAAGCTTAATAGCGTAAAAATATCGCGATACTGTTTTGTCTTCAGATGTCGTGATCTTTAATAACAATAACAGACAAAACATTTCATTTGTTTTTATCATAAAAGTTGGGATGTTCGTTGACGATAAATCACGATCAGAAATAAAAAACATTTATGCAGTTTTTAATCATTGTGTAAGCTTCAACAACTTTGCATGATCTTTGATAAGGCACTTGTTCTGCATTGTAAGAGATAAACTTTACAATTAATGCCAAATATAACTACAGTCAAACTTTATTCAGCGAGATGGGAGTGCTTAAAACTGACTGCCTACTGAAGTGATTGTTTAATAAATTGATATTTTAAGGTGTTATATATATCACTTTCAAATGGAACTCTAATTGAACTAGAACTCAATGGAAAGGTTCAATATAACCTCTTAAAGTGATATCACCTCTTAGAATGACCAAAAAAATTAAGTTCTCAAATTTAGCAAAGAGTATATATTCATCAACAATGTCAAAGTATACCAATTGAATCCGATTAACCAATAATTTTCCATAAAATCATAAGTAATTATGAAGAATTATTAAATTATTAAAAAATACACCTATGTTCTACTAATTCGTGCATTTATCAGATTATATGGGTAAACTATTGTACATTTATAACATCAGGTAAATTCACTCATGAATATCTATTCTTATTTGACAAGTTTTAGAATGTAAAAATTGTTTTCATTCTAAAAGATAGTAATCCTTTAAAGAACAATCAAAGCTAAATGTTAAACTTTCAAAAATTTAATGCAATTACTTAGTCTAGAAATTCTGCTGAGCAAGCAGTAGCAAGGTCACAAGGCCTACACACAACCATACAATTTATGAAATGATGATAGATTATGCCAAGCTAATAAAAATTCAAATATAGAAGCACTGCCCAAGGTCACAAGCCTACACATTCAAACTACATATACTGCGCCAACGCATCAATCTAAATTGACTCAAGCAAAAATTTATGTTCATATGCCTAATGGGAGTAGGATTGGGTGAGCCAAGCCCATTCAAGGCAAACATAAAATAAATTAATTAATTATTGTCTGTAGTAGTCCTTAAGCCTAATTATCTTCAATCGACATTGTTTAGATATGATGTTCTGTCAGCTTTGATACATGACTAGCCTACAGATATTATTTTGATTACTTTGATTAGATCTATGTATTATGTATCAATTTTGATTAAGTGTGTCCTTGCAGTAAAACGCTTCGTAAACAATAATTATCTTTCCCTTCCAGCATCCTTACTGTTTTTAATTATTGTTTAATATAGAGTTATCTGCCCTTATAGTCATGTCAATAATACTATATATCAAATGAAGAGAGTTTATGAAAGGCCCTACTCGTTTACAACCAATCTGAAACTGGATTTCGAATCCGTGTCACACGGTTACAACGGTTTACCCTGAATCCAAATCCGGATATCGAATCCGTGAATCTGCCTCGTAGGGAGGATTCGACGGATTCAATATGGCGTCGTTCAGCGGAAACACTAGTCAAATACGAATGTTTTTACAAAATTAATCTGTTTTCGGATTTTTGTAAATTTACACTCGTTTACAACACGAATCTGATGTACCAAACTAGTTTTAGATTTTTTGTAATCAAGCAGGGCCTATAATTTTCATTGAGAGATATTTATCTATATTATCCAAAGATTTAGTTGTGACTTTGTGTCTTTAAGGAGTTCTGTAGCATTGGTTCTTTACATTCTTTTGTTGGCTTTTTCAAACCCATACTGGACGTGGGTTTTTATCTCTGTTGACTTGTGAAAAACTAAATTAGTCTTAGATAAGTCACATTCACTCATAATTTAGGGAAAGATAAAATTCTAAAAATGGCAAAGGACCAGCTGGTCGAAAGGCTCCTTGTGGACCAAATTATCTTCTTTACAAACATAATGTCATTTGCTTGGATAGGAGGAAATGTATGTCGTTATCTTTGAGAGTTTGGTTCTTGACTGGGTTGTGAAAGTCTGATGACCTTGAATATTTTAAGTCATCTTCATTCATAGTTCCAGTCAACCCTACGGATAATCTGGGAAAAATCATTGCCAAGAGGTTTGGCCAAGGACCATCTGGGAGAAAGGATCCTCACCTAACCTAAGATGCTCATTTCATATCTTATAGAAATCTTCAATAATATTGTGACATAAAAAAAGAATTGAAATGAGTTTTTCTGCATCTGATGAAGCTGGAGAAAATCAGCCATGAGTGTTAGACATCCTTCACCTGTCAAATTATCTAAACCATGCAATGCACAATGAGGTAAAATTATCCACATAATCCACAATTTGCTACTTTGATTTCATATGAATTCATATTTTTCAACATCACCCCAAATTACTATGGAAAAGAAAATTAAAAAATATAAAAAACAGCCATTGTGAGCATATTTGATGAAAGAAAAGACGAAATGTTTCCGTGTTCCACTTGAGGTTCTTAATTTCCTGTTCACTACAACCATAAAGTAAACTGTTTTTCTCCTAAAAGACAGAAAACAATGGAACAGTTTGAAACTTTCTAGTTTAAAAATACCACATGATGAAGATCAATTGGAAATGAAATTGGGTTTTAGGACGTGCTTTTATTTACCTGACTGTACTATGAAAAAAGCAACGTCATGCAGTGCACAATGAAGTAAATTTTGCCAGGACATTGACATTAGCTTGTTGTGTTTTCAGATGTGAAAGTCATATGACCATTAATAAGTCATCTTCACTCATAAATCAAGTCTACCCAGAGGTAAATAAAATCAGATAATCTGGGAAAGTTCTGTGCCAATGAATAAGTGGTTTTGCCAAGGACACCAGCTTGGAGAAAACAAGGATACATGTTTGCTTGAAATTTGATGCAGAATATTTTGCCAAGCACCAGTACAAAAGTCCTACCAAAAAAGGAGGCACCATGTGACTCACCCAGTTATTTAGCTTAAAGGGGAACAACTAGAATTGTTAAGAGACAAGGGTCTTAAATATATAGATGTGTATTAATATTCTTCAGAAGTGCTAAACTGATGAGTTTTATGATGTCACCCCAATGATCTACCGGAAGCTACTATTGATATCTATGCAGATTAGTGGGGGTAACCTCATAAAATGTGTTAGTTTAAGTGGAATTGCAAGAACCACAGATGTCGAAATGGAAATTTGAATGGCACAAATTGATGCTATCAGTGTCCCCGATACACATACAAAGTTTAGAAATAAACTTTACAATCCCTTTAACAAGAAATCTCCTGATTCTGGAATAAAGATATTCTGCCTAAGGTAGTGGGTTCATGTGCCTTTAAAATCTTCAAACAGTAGAACAAATCCTGAAACTGACGTAATAAAAATTGACCAAGTTATATAACTCTATATTTATAAAACTTATATAACTTAATCTATGATAAATGACAGGGTATAAAAACATCAAAGCCAGTTTATCTTCTATCATATATCAGAATAAATAAATACAGATTAACCCATCACAAATCTCAGTGTTCAATTTCAATAATATTTTGACGGCACACCACCAGCAAGATGCTGAAAATAGCAACGTTAATAATTTGTTTTGTCAGTTTTTCTTCCCTCCATTTTTCAATTTTTGGCAGTTCAATTAGGTTTAGTTACACAGAAACAAGAAAATCATGAGTCAGATATTAAAGGGAAAAGTTCATGGAATGGTTAGAATAGGTAAATGATTATGAGGAAGAATGAATGAATGAATGAAGGAGTGAGTAAATGACAGAATGAATGAATAAATTTGTGAGACAGGAATGAAATGGTCCTGCTTTTCTGCACCAATTGGGCTAATGGAGACGGGCAGATATAGAAACTTATTTTGGAATGACTGAATGGACAAATGAAGAAAATATATAAATACAGTTAAACAAAAAATCTATTGCAATGAATGAGTGAAGAGATAAATGAATGAGACCTTATTAAAGGGAAACATCCAATGGAAAAAATACAAATGGCCAAGACAAACAAATAGACCTTGCTACTATTTCAGTAAATGAAATATACATTTCAACTTCAATTCCTGATTATAGGAAAGGATACCTTTAAAACCAAATATAACTGGTATGTGATACTATGTTTATATTTTTACCTCTTTAACTTGAAATCATAACAATGTCTTATCAGCATTCTAATATACCAACACCAAGAATCTATCCCATAATACTAGCAAATTACAGCTTGACATTACCATTTTGAACATATGCAAATAACTTCCAAGATTCAATAAACAGTCTTAACCCTTTAAACACATAATTAGGTGTTATGATACCTTAACACCTGATGGCGAATTTTGAAAATGAACAACAGATAGTTTGACAAAATCAACAGATTAGGCAAGGGATTAAGGAGGCTGTCTTAGACCCATTTAAGTTCGGGACTACGCAATCAGTTAAAAATTTATAACTCTAGCTGTGTCGTATAACATTCGCAAAAACAAATTCACGAAGTCTAAATTATAAGATTTAACTAAATATATTGAAAGGGGAATAGCCAGTTTTAGGGGTTGATTTAGGTCTTGAAGAAATTGCACAAGATCACATTATTCCTTAAAATATCCTTCAAACTATAATCTTCAGATTATATTTATGCATTTTGTCTATTTTTATAATCCCACAGAATAAGTCATTTTTAAACTTTCTAATGTGAATAGGCCTACTTGAATTTGAAGACTTTAAATTTCATTGGAAAGCTGTGTACACTATTACTGAAACATTTCTGTTTCTGAGGCTAAAATTATGATTTGGATGAGGATTGATCTCCTTTAAAGTTTCAAATAATTCTATCCCTATGAATTTAATTTTTTTTGGGTGCAAACATGTCACTATAAAATTTAAATTAATTTATGATCCTGTTATGGCTTAAAACAATCTAAAGAAGCAGTAATCAAATTATGATAAAAATTAACCAGTATACTCTGGCAAAATTCCCTGTACGGAGCCATTAGCTTTTTGATACTTTGATATTTTTGCTCCCTTGAAAACAAATTAAATAATGATTAAGGTTTTCAAATAGAAAGTTAACTTCATTAGAAGTTAATATTACAGCTAAAACAATCAAACCATCCCAAATTTTGCCCCAAAAGACAGATTTGAAAAGTTGTTCCAGATGAAAAAGTAGTTGAAATCAGGTTAGAAAAGATTCAAAAGATATAATCATCAAGCAATAAAATTCGTTAATGAGCAAAAAATAGCAGAAAACATAAAATTCTTGAATCAAACTCAAAACAGTAAGCCATTACAATCAAATCACAGAAGTGAAATATATTTTGCTTCCTCCTAAAAAAAAGAGCAGCAGGAAGTACTGGTAGTAGATAACATTTGAGGAGATTTAAGGTTTTAATGATGATCCTAGAAACTCTAATCTTAAAGCACTGCAGTATCGCAATTCCAGTTAAAATGATGCAAAGGGGTCTTTTGTACAATATATAACTTTGTGCTGTTCTTAGAGTTATAACTTTGAAATTCTTGTGACTTTGAATAATGAAATGAAATATAACGAAAATGAACGCAAAGAAGTACATGCAGTGTGCAATGAGATAAATTTTGTTGTAATAGCACAACTAAATCTCTTTCAATTTGGTAACCTAACTACTGTTGAGGAATCTGTTACCTTTTACTTTAATCTAAACGCCATTCCCCTGGCCAAAAGCATGCGAGGGTAACGTACAAACATGCACCCATTAGACTTTAATTTGATTTATTAGGGGGAACGTTAATCCAGTTTAACAGATTGGAAATTAAATCAATTCAAAGTCTTTAGTACTTTATATTAAACCATAAACAAGATCAACATTTGTGATAAAGAATGACTATAATTGAAATCAGTCATGGTGAAATTCAATCAGTTTTCCGTGCGTTTAACAAAATATTAAATTTCATTTCCAGACAGCTTTCGTCTTTAGACCGTAAACTATGAATTACTGTTAAAATACATTACAAAATTAATAGTGTAGACCACTTGTAGAACAGTCATTCACAAAGCACTGTATAACTGTTTCATTAGATTGACAGAGCTCATCTCATGCTGTAGACAAGGCCTTCTCAACTGGCGGCGCACACCACATGTGGCGCACTTCAACCTCCAAAGTGACGCGCTGTCGTTTGTGTGAAAAAAGATTAAAAAAAAATACTGTGTTACTGACATTCATAAGTCAATATGAATCTTAGATATATACGTCCAATATATGGACATCGTACATTTGAACCGGGACACATTTTGCTACTTTTTCCTAATTTTTTAGCAAAAACTAACGAAATACCTAATTTCTTTTCGTTTTTTTTTCAATCTATATAGTTTACAAATAAAGTAATAATAATTATCTACAATCTGAGCCCAAAAATAATAAGTAATTCGCAAAACTTCCATCTCGTGTTTTTTTTCTCGAACGCTAGCCCAATCAATACCCTTAAGGAAATTGTCTTGAGAAGGCCTGCTGTAGACATGTTTTGGATAGGCAGTCCTCATTTGTACAGGACAGTTTCAGAAGTGGCGATTACTATATATACCACTTGAGGTGTTCATGTATAAGTATTCAAATTCAAACAGAAGCTAGAATATTCCTCTGGTACGAGATTTGAATCCTATCTCATTCCCTAGAGTTGTATTATGAACATAAATTTAAGAAATAAAAATGAGTTTTACGTTCTGCTTTTCTCCACCGGTATGGGTAAATGGGAGGATGGGAAAACGCCATGCAATGAGAGAAATTTTGTCAGGACAGCGGTATTAGCGAACACTTGTTTTCGAATTCCAACTGTCGAGGGATCTTTAACATACACAGTCTGTAGCACACAAAGCCTCGGTTTATTGTCCCATTCGAACCACACTTCATAACCTTTAAGAAATAAGGCTTATATAACCATATATGAAGTCCAAAGAAAAAGCAAAATGGAATGATGCAAATGGATGCTATCATTGTCACCGATATAAATAGAAAGTTTGAAAAGTTTCTCTACTAAAGAAAAGACATGAGTGTGAATCAGTCAATATATGAGTATTTGTTATGTAAGATAGGAATGACCTTGAGAGGTCAATGATCATACAGTAACTTCTGCATTCCATTGTCACTATTGCTATTTCAAGCATCCATTTTAAAATCTGTGAAAAAACACAAAAGTGTAAACGTAATAACTGGAATTACTTGACGGCTTGCGGCAGAAGATCTGAAATCATGTAAGAATCTATTTTCTATTTAATTTGCTGGCGTTTTGGAGAAGTACTTCATTGGTTTTAAAGGATGGATTGTATTTGAACAGTAAACTGAAGTAATTGTTCCCTCACAATGGCCACTCTCATTCATTTCCCTTTCAACATCTTCATTAGCTTTCTCCAAACTTGGAAAAGTCACGTGAATGTGAGAAAATACTTGTTCAAAGTTAAAGATCAATTTAGGTGCTAATCCGAGAAAGCCAATCTGAAAACTGACTATGTAAAGATTTAAGAACAGTATATGGATGTTAGAGGTTACAGTGGTTGAAAGGTAATAGTTTATATTCAACAGAAGGTTAAATGAAATCAAGATTAAATTAGGCATTAACTTTGGTTTGAAAATGTTTCAAATGTACAATGAATTTGTCACCTAGTTACATTAGTATTTTTCAATGAAAGAAAAAAAAGTGTTTTCAGAAAATCACCGCAATGCAATGATCTTGCATTCTTTTTCTACTTTAACAATTTAAAAACTTAAACAGCAATTGTTATGCCTGTTTCACTGCTTTTGAAAATTGGCTGTATTTCAAATATTATGTTATTCCCTTTCGAACAAAAAACTAAGAAAAAAAATTTTGTCTGTTAATCTAATGTTGGAAGTTGGCTGTATCGCCAAAATTGGTATTTCTGTTACTCTTTTCATACTATTTTTCTACCTAAAACACCTATCCTAATTAAAAGGTCATTACCTTAAAATAGCAAAGGAAGGAAAGATCATAGCATTACACCTTATTCTTTTAAAAGACACGCAATTTTTTCAAAGACCAAAAGGAGGAATATATTTATAAGAATCAGCAACAGATTAAGAGTTTTGTAGCTATGAGGCAAAATGAGTGAAAACATATTAAATCTCGGCTGGTGATTGAAAATTGAAATTGATCGTTATATTGGATGAGCTGTGACAATCTGTGATGAATACCTTGTTTCATCACCCCTCAAGCAGTTAAACACAAGATTTCATTTTTTTTTTCAATTGAACTCTTAAAGGAGGTGTTTCAAATTGAAAATACAGATACAATTTTCAACAAATCAGATATAAGATACAAGAGATATAGATAAAATCAAGATAATTTTCAAAATCAGTAATCAAATACAGAAGATATAGATAAAATCGAGATAATTTTTCAGTAATCAAATACAGAAGATACAGATAAAATCAAGATCATTTTCTGAATCAGTAATCAGATACAGAAAATATAGATAAAATCAAGATAATTTTTTGAATCAGTGATCAAATACAGAAAATATAGAAAAAAATCAAGATTATTTTCTGAATCAGTAATTAGATACAGAAAATTTAGATAAAATCAAGATTATTTTCTAAATCAGTAATTAGATACAGAAAATTTAGATAAAATCAAGATTATTTTCTAAATCAGTAATTAGATACAGAAAATATAGATAAAATCATTAAGATTATTTTCCAAATCAGTAATCAAATACAGAAGATATAGATAAAATCGAGATAATTTTTCAGTAATCAAATACAGAAGATACAGATAAAATCAAGATCATTTTCTGAATCAGTAATCAGATACAGAAAATATAGATAAAATCAAGATAATTTTTTGAATCAGTGATCAAATACAGAAAATATAGAAAAAAATCAAGATTATTTTCTGAATCAGTAATTAGATACAGAAAATTTAGATAAAATCAAGATTATTTTCTAAATCAGTAATTAGATACAGAAAATTTAGATAAAATCAAGATTATTTTCTAAATCAGTAATTAGATACAGAAAATATAGATAAAATCATTAAGATTATTTTCCAAATCAGTAATCAAATACAGAAAATATAGAAAAAATCGAATTTATTTTCAAAATCAGTAATCAAATACAGAAAAAAACAGATAGGCCTAATTCAAAGTTATTATAAAATTCCTGTTAAAGTTTAGAATTGATTTTAAATAATTTTGTAAGTGTCTGGATAAGTTATACTTGATAATAGGAAACAAAATCTAAATTATAAAAAATGCTGAAAAATAGACTTAAATAATTAATAAGACACTATCAGAATTGTAAGAGAAAACTTATGCATTTAAGCCATTTATAGCTTATCAATTATTACTTACTATCATATGTCAGGGTTCCTGTTATTATATAAATATTTATTTATATTGTATATTATGTCATGATGTCACTATTACAAAACCTGTTAAAGAACCGTTATGTCACTGAGGTCTGACTGAAAATTGGAATGATACTAAAAGGATTCTATCAGTGTAACACATACAAAGTTCAGAAACCTGTTTATAACCCCCTTAAGGTGGTAGTGGTAGATGTACTTATCGATTTAAATTTTTAAAAACTGATCTTAATGTTTTACACAGTTTAGTTTCTCTGTAATTTTAATGTATCTTTTTGAATAACAGTAATTATTTTATTGTTTTATTGGTTTTCTTTCATTCTTGCATGTAATAAAAGCCATTTTCTACAGATCCAAAAATTACTAATAAGCAGTTTTCATATACAAGTTAATAATGATCAATTTTAGTTTAAATATTTCTTTCATCAAACTAAAAAGAAGAACTAAAGGGATATGGATAGCTGATTAACAAAATCCATATTCCTTATCAAAAATTCAAGACAAATTTAAAAAAAATATATTTTCAACATACAACATATTTGATCTTAAAGGAATATAATAATATATGTTCCAGTCATCTGATTGGTCAATTAAAATATTCATTTTAAATTTGGTTTGATCCACCAATCAAAACAGTAATTTTAAAAATTAAGAAGTGGGAAGCAAAGGAATATTATTGAGAAATCATAAAATCGTTTGTCAAATAGATTCCCAGAATTTCATATACAGATATATGTATTTCAAATATTAACCCTTGAGCATTTTTATCCTATACAGATCAGAGTTATATTTATCCTAAAGTCACCGAGATATTAATCTAGGTTTAAAAGAAAGCTATCTAAATCTAGGTTTAAAAGAAAACTATCTAAATCTAGGTTTAAAAGATAACTATCTAAATCTAGGTTTAAAAGAAAACTATCTAAATCTAGGTTTAGAAATATTAAAAGTATTAAAACAGAACCTGAAACATGTTGTTACTCAGAGTTTCACGCTATGCGATCTTCAGACAACTGATCTGAGTAAACTCTGAGTAACAACATGTTTCAGGTTCTGTTTTAATACTTATAATATTTCTATATCGCTCTACATTTGATGTATTGAGCACTATTTTAACAGTAAAAATATTGTATTATTATTATTGTAAATCTAGGTTTATAAGAAAACTATCTAAATCTAGGTTTATAAGAAAACTATCTAAATCTAGGTTTATAAGAAAACTATCTAAATCTAGGTTTAAAAGAAAACTATCTAAATCTAGGTTTATAAGAAAACTATCTATCTAGGTTTATAAGAAAACTATCTAAATCTAGGTTTAAAAGAAAACTATCTAAATCTAGGTTTAAAAGAAAACTATCTAAATCTAGGTTTAAAAGAAAACTATCTAAATCTAGGTTTATAAGAAAACTATCTAAATCTAGGTTTATAAGAAAACTATCTAAATCTAGGTTTATAAGAAAACTATCTAAATCTAGGTTTATAAGAAAACTATCTAAATCTAGGTTTATAAAGGCCGGCGCACATTGAACGATTTTTTAACGGAACGCCCTACGATTTTTTGACGGCGCCAAATTTTTGGTCAAAGCAGTCAAAGCACACTTACCCACTTTTTATTGCGACTGAAGCACTTCTAGCAGTCGTTTTCAGAGATTCTGTCGTAAACAAAATGGCGCCAAATATAAATCTGAAATTCAATTGGTTGACTTCAATCCAGGTCACGATAAGTTATCGGGATGACCCGCACACTAGCCGATAAGTCACGTCAAGACGTTTTTCGATTTGACATATTAAATATCTCCCGATCACTCCCGATTTTGTCGTAGGGCTGTCGTAAGCCAACGCACATTGACCGATTTTTTGACAGCGTTCAATGTGCGCCGGCCTTAAGAAAACTATCTTCAAATGTTTTATTCTGATAAACTACAGGACGAAATATCTTTAATTTTCATTGTTTGATACAGCATCGATCGAAGCAAAAAAAAGTGAATCTTGAAGGTAATGAAACAAACAGGAGCATAGTGGCTTCAATTGATTTTTCTAATCAAGTACAAGATGAAATTCCCATCAAGGGCTCTTCAATTATACAGAGCTGAATAATTAAGTTGAATTACTGTAATATACACCGAACCAACTTGTTTGAAAGTTTTTAATCAAAGTTCAAGGTAGAACGGCTGACACCGAACGTTGATCTATATATTATAGGAATCAGAAATTTCATGAATATGATATAACTATGATGTGATGCTGATGATATTGCAGCCACCAAAAAACTAACAAAAATAATTTGAGCTGCTATTGCTATTACTTCAGTTACCCTTGATATCATCTTAAACAGAAACACCTTGTTTCAAAGTTATCAAAAAATGACAAAAGTCAAGATCATCAAAGTGTTGTTCTATAGTTATAAAACAAACCCAACTACCAGTTTGCAATACATTTGTAGCAAAAATGAAATATTCTCATATGCATATGGTTCAAATATGAATCAAGAAGCAGAGCATGTATGCATTCCCAAAAATGTTTCATGTACTTTCAGTACTTCTGACACCTGTTAACTTTCATGAAGGCCCAGATCAACAGCTAAAAATGTTAGTTCACCTTTAAATAGATGGAAAAAAGCATCTAGGTCACTAAGCCATTCAGTCTCCATTTAACAGAGAAGACATTATTTTTGTCTGTAGCAGAAGACAGTCGACACAATGAGAAGTTAGACAATAATTTAAAACCAATTACATCAACACTATACAATTGTTTACAGAATAACCAATTCCAAACGTCTCGTACAGGCCAATTCTGTCAAAAACAGAGGTATGATCAGGAAGTTGAAGATTAGTTTATAAAAATTGGTTTCCAGGCAAATAAAAGAATCTTTTCTTCCCACGATTTGTTCCAAATTTGTTTTTGAGTGTCAGGTCTTTCATTCTTATGTCATATACCAAATTCTGTTTCCAAGTATGTATAATCTCGCATCCCTCAATAGTCAAAATTTGTTTCAAAGTTTCCAAAGAGTTAAACTGTTTTGCTTCTTGAGTTGAAATATGACTGCCATTGCGTTTTTACATTTGACAAAACTCTTACTATTATAGTTTCACAAAGCTGAATTAATTAAGGTGTGCATGTTTTGTTTCCATTCCAATTATTGACATTAAGTCCCGCCTCCAAACATCCAAAATAAATCAATAAAGAAAAAAAAGAAATGAAATGAATGGAGTTTTACGTCCTACTTTTCTGCAGCTATATGGGCTAATTGAGGATGAGCAAACACCATGCAATGTGCAATAAGGGACCTAAAGAAAAAAAGAAAAAGTAACTGAACATGCATATTTTGATTGACACATGTAACCCCGCCTTCAGCACATGCTGAATCTTGACAAGCTTTATCATCCTTTTATTATCTGAATCAACCTTCATGCCTGTTTGTACATTAATAGCTGCATGTTCTAAACTTAAAGGGATTGTAAAGCGTATTTCTAAACTTTGTATGTGTATTGGGACACTTAAAGCATCAATTTGCGCTATTCTTATTTCCATTCCAACGTCTGTGGTTCTTGCAATTCCACTAAACACTAAGCATTTTATAAAACGCATTAGTTTTAGTGAAATTGCAAGAACCACAGACGTCGGAATGGAAATTGAAATGGTGCAAATTGATGCCATCAGTGTCCCTGATACACATACAGAGTTTAGAAATACACTTTACAATCCCTTTAAAAAAACCAATTCTTTAGTCTGAATATAATCATAGTTTCTATTAAAATACAAATGCCTAGGTCATTAAATAAGTTATTAAAATAAAAAGAAATTTGTTAAACAATAGCCATCAAACATCAAAATTAATTATTTTCTGTGATGCCAAGTTAATGGAAATCAAGGCCTTTAATTCTTTCGTATCATACTTTTTTCATGTATTTTATGATCCTTGTTACTACCTGCCAACATATAATAGTTTCGTTATCATCATCAATGTTGTTAAAGTCCATTTAATTATAAAGATTCTTCATTGAAAGTTCTTATGCTGGAGTGATAATCATAAACTTTGCTTTTCTAAAAGATTTTGCATAGTAGATGATTCAGTTTCACTAGTTCCCTTTTCAGATTAAAAATTTACCATCCCAGTGTTCCTTAACAATTTGTAAATATTTAGACCACTATCTTTTTACATCATCTAACATGTCATTTACATTTTACATTTATTACAACCCATAATGTAGAAAAGGATATTGTAAATATTTAGACAATTAAATATTTTTACAAGATATCTTTCAGTTGTTTACAAGCAATACAATAAAAATTGTAAATATTTAGACAACTATCTTTTTACATCATCTAACATGTCATTTCAGGAAAGGATATTGTAAATATTTAGACAATTAAATATTTTTACAAGATAACTTTTAGTTGTTTACAAGCAATGCAATAAAAATTGTAAATATTTAGATGACTATTTAAAAAGTCATTTACATCTACAAGTAATACTGTAGAAAAGGATATTTAACTATTTAGACGGCTATGGAAATTCTAAGATCTCTCAAGTTCTTTACATAAGGATAGATATTGTAATATTTAAAGGGACAGTCTGAACTTTTTTAGGTCAAATTTTTTTTTTGCTCAAATTTGTGAAAATCACACACCAAAATCTCTAACTATGTGTCCTTCAATGTATCTGAAAGTTTTAACTAAAAAATCCAGCCGTTAATTTTTAAACGCTAAAAACATGCTGAAATATTTAAAAACCTTATGTAAGGTTTTTAAGTGTATAATGTTTTTTTGGACGCTGATAGGAAACTACTGAACGGATTTGAGTAAAATAAACGCCAAATGGCAGAGAAATGTCTAGACTATGCATCGTAACGGTTTCAGTTAGAAATATCGAGCCATTATTAAGCCAAACACAAAAACTAGGTCAAACTGCTTAATTAACAATAAGTACTCCCTGATTGTAATTAACCCTTCAAAAACAAATTCAGTTTGATCAAGAAGATATAGAGATACAATAAGAATACTTTATAATTTCTTCCAGGTAACATTTGAGACGTTTTTGTAAATTAACACTTTTTTAAAAAAAACAGAATGGCCCTTTAAACTACAAGATCTCACAAGTCATTACCAAGTAATACAATGAATTCTTCAAGCTCTTTCCCAAATGATGTACAGACTCATAAAAATATTTAATTGTGTCTATCTAATTAAAAGTCAATTTAAACAGGAATAATGTAATTGTCTAGACTTGATTATTAGGTCTCTTATTACAAAGCCAGTCATTTTTTAAATTCAATCAGACTTTACGTGTCAAAACTTACAATAACTAGGTTTCTGATGTAAATTCGATATTAACATGTTTAATGGCCGTTTTAATTCTGTTTTTTAAAGATTTTACAATTTTACGGACATTTCTAGGTTCATAGTATTGGTTCCAGTCATTTTAACATCTAATCTTTATGTATAAATTAACAAAAACTATATTGCTCTTTTTAAGGGCTGGGAGATATTAGGACTTTTTTTTAAGAATAGCACAATTTTGAAGAACTTTGTCATTTTATTCTTGACTTGTAAGTTTTAAATTTTAACAGACTTTTGTGTCAAAACTTTCAAACACTAGGCTATATTTGGTATATATTTTGTCTAAGATGGGGCCATATTTTTTTTATATGGATTATACATTTTGAAACATACAAAAAATCTGTACAAGTACAAGCAAAACAATTCCGTTCACCAAAAGTCTCATCCAAACCTAGATCAAATTTGGAGCTGTTTTTGTATAGCAGTGGAATCCTCAAACAAGAAATAACATCTGGTGTTTTGAAAAGAGAAAGGATGATCTGCTTAGAGCCACCATTATTCACTATGGAAGGTCGGCAAAGAAGGCCGTGTGTTGCAGAAACAATAAGGTTTCTGTATGGACCATTGTACACAATAGTTCGAAATGACCAATATAAGACATGCCATTATGCTATGCTAACTTCAAATTCTTGAAAAGTTTTGCTTACATCACATGTAAACAAACTTCAGCAAGCTGACTCATTTTTTTTTTCAATCTCATTCTGATTGTTGAAATATAGCCATGGAAATATGTTCCTATTTTATGATGTAGCTGGTGATCAAGAAATTACATTTCTTGTTTCCAAGGTTGACTGCTATGTCTTGTGCTATTGAATTTCTTGCTTGTTGCCATGAAATTTAGTTTCTTGTTTGTATGCTGATGATTGCTTTCTTGCTATGGAATTTATTGTTGGGATACTTGGAAATTTGCAGTCTAATTAAAATCAGACCCTAATTTCCTTTCGTTCGGTTTTTTTTTAAATCTGTTTTTTTAACCACTACATTTGGGTCTGAGAACGAGACGCTGTAACAGCCGTTCACGTTAACTTTGACCTAACCTCAATGACCTTTGTTTTAACCAATCAGATCTTTGCCCTCTCCTGCGCTGGGATTTTGTTCTCGAACAATAGGTGCATTCTAGGTTTCCTAAGTGCTGTAGACTAGTTTATTAGGTCATTTTTATCAAGGTTAGGTCAAAGTTAACGTGAACAGCTGTTACAGCGTCTCGTTCTCAGACCCTAATGTAGTGGTTAAAAACCGGATTAAAAAAAACGAACGAAATGAAATTAGGGTCTGATTTCAATTAGACTGGGAAATTTGCTGTTGTCACATAAATGTGTTGATTGTTGTGAAGGAATACATTTCTTGAGACATGGAAATGTGTGGCTTATTGCCAAAAATTTATTTCTACTTGCAGGAAAATATGTTGCTTGCCACCATAGTGAGTATTTCTTGTTGCCTTTGATTTGTAATGCTTGTTGCTATAAAATTCTGAACCTACCTCTAGAAGATGAGCAGTAACAGGTTTCCATAGCACCTCAACTCGAGATAAATTCACCAGTCCTGTCTCTAACAGCTTTGCTACAGCAAATAAAGAAGGTTCCTGAAAATAGATTAACAAAATAGATTAAAACCCAAAGCATGTAAGAACGTTCAGGAACATCATCCATATCATTCAAATAATGAAATTTCACTGTTATGCCAGATTACCACAACAATTTCATGAAAACTTTAGTGGTGCCAGAATCAAGTGCACAATGTCAAAATTCCTTCATAAAAAATCAAGTACACAATGTCAAAATCCTTTGTAATGTGTAAAAAATCAGGGGCAGTGTTCTTGAAACTGGCACCCAATGTGATACATAAAGCATTCAATAATTGATAAGAGTTCAGTCATCGCTGGGATAACGAGCTTCAAATGTTTTAATTGCTAATTAATTTTGATTTACAGACTAAATTCATCTTCTATAGAACCCAGAAATTTTTTTTACTATCCTACTAACTGAACTTATTAAACTCAGTGTAGCTATGAATTTGTTTGTTTTTACTGGAGGGTCTGTGCTTATTGCTTATTGATTTTCGTCAGGATAAACCCCTCAGTCCATAGGTAAGCATAAGCAAGCAAACATTTAAACACTCTTCCACCAACATCAAGAAAGCTAGTAATCAAGCAAATAAATCTTACATATCAGTAAGTCAAAACTCTGTTGTCATAAAAATACAAAATGGAGGACACTGCAAACTTGCAACAGTACATTTTATCAACAAAGGAAAGCATGGTATTCGACAAACTATTTCTGACAAAGGCTCACTTCACTAATGAAAGGTTTAATTTCCAAACTTTAGGACATAACTGATTAATAACAATAATCTCATGGGTCCAGTTCAAATTGATAAGAGCTCACCTCAGCATAAAAAAATAACACCCAAAGTCAAGTCCAGATTGACATTCAAAACTGTCAGATTGCAAATTGAGAATATCAACCACAGGGGCATACATAGAAAACAAACTCACTGTACTCAACTGTAAAATATCAAGGCTTTTAAGAAGTCAGAAAGCAAGCAGTCTTTTTTAAACTCCTTTATAACTGACTGAGAGCTCATCTCAGACCATTCAGATTGCAAATGGAGGATATCACCCTAACCTCAGGGGTAAAAAATAACACCCAAAGTCAAGTTCAGATTGGCAAGAGTTACTTTCAAACCAGTAAGATTGCAAATTGGGAATATCAACCACAGGGGCCTACATAGAAAACCAACTCACTGTAAAATATCACTGCTTTCAAGAAGTCAAAGATAGTGGACCACGGCCATATACGCCTAACGAAAAATTTAATCGGGATAAAATTAAACTTTCTCAAACCTTTCGATTTAGGTCCAATAACATTCATTTTAAGTTTCATCAAAATCGGTTGAAAACAAAGAGAGTAATAGCATATTCAAGATTTGGGGCAAGGGCAATAACTCTGCTTGTAACGATCAAAAATAGCTCAAATTCGAACTTGATCTTCGTTTTCTGAATGTATATACACATATCAAATTTCATTTGATTCCGTCAAAAACTCTAGTTTTTAGAGCGTTTACAAGGAAATGTTGATTGACGGACCGACGGATTTGGGGCAAGGGCAATAACTCTGCTTCTAACGATCGAAAATAGCTTAAATTCGAACTTGATCTTCGTTTGATGAATATGTATACACATATCAAATTTCATTTGATTCTGTCAAAAACTCTAGTTTTTAGAGCGTTTACAAGCAAATGTTGATGGACGGACCGACGGATTTGGGGCAAGGGCAATAACTCTGCTTCTAACGATCGAAAATAGCTCAAATTCGAACTTGATCTTCGTTTTATGAATATGTATACACATATCAAATTTCATTTGATTCCGTCAAAAACTCTAGTTTTTAGAGCGTTTACGAGCAAATGTTGACGGACGGACGGACCGACGGACGGACGGACCGACGGACGGACGGACCGACGGACGGACGGACAGGGGTGACTACAATATACGTCCTCATAGAGAGATGAGGGCGTATAAAAAGCAAACAACCTTACAGAAACTCCTTTATAAAAGACTGACTCAAGAATAGCACCCAAAGATCAAATTGACAAGAACTCATCTCAAATAGTTCAGTTTATAAATGGAGGATTATTTCTATACAGAATAGTAAGCAAACTCACTGAGGACTTTTGATATTGTCAAGTGATTGGTATTCAAACCTCAAATTA
Source organism: Lottia scabra (assembly GCA_029955415.1). Classification (NCBI taxonomy): domain Eukaryota; kingdom Metazoa; phylum Mollusca; class Gastropoda; family Lottiidae; genus Lottia; species Lottia scabra. The sequence continues at coordinate 1,894,977 of JARJEI010000021.1, read as the reverse complement.
GTCAAATTAGTCAATCAAGACTATAATCAGTATTCACATCTCAAATTTTAAGATAATCAAGTTGAGCTGTGCTGAACCCAATCAAACAGATCAACAAAAAAATAAGACATTTTTTTTAAAGGAGAGGGTTGATTTGGTACTTGAATAAATGGCTTTCACAAGTAAATTGAATAATCCCTTAAATGTACCTCAAACTCGAAATTTCCCTTTTATTTAAGGCTCAAATTTGAAAGTGTGCTGTAATTACTAATCAGCATAGCTAAAACAATTCCTGTTTCTGAAACAGGAAATGCGGTTTAACAGATGGTGAACAACCCCTTTAAATAACACCTGGTTTTCCAATCTGACCAACAAAAAAAGCAAATTTTGAAGGCTTCAATGTAGCAAACAAATGGCCAAGGCTGTGGCATGAAAAAAAAAATATAGCGCTTTGTGAAAATATTTCAAATCAGAGGGCCATGAAGCCATGATAAGACAATGGTTAACCAGTTAACCATGATTGTCGGAAAGAGGACTGAAGTTGGTATTCACATTGGCAGATTTTAATCAAATTGAGAATTGTTGAACTCAATCAAGGGGGTCAGAAAAAATATATCCAGACATTTTTTAAAACACAAAGCTATCAATTCTAATCAACACCAACTAGAAAGTCAAGTTCAAGGTTAAACAAAGCAGGAAAAGGACTGTAATTGGTATGCAGATCTCAAAATGGCTGATTTTAATCACAGTGAGCCTTGTTGACCTCAATCATGGGGTTAAAAAAACTTTTTTAATTAAAACCAAAGAATTGGATTGTTCAGGAAGAATTATAATTGGTATGCAGATGTAAGGTGACCTGGCGACTGATTTATAGGGAACAAGAAAAATTCTACCTTTTTTATAAAATCAAAGTGTTAACTATTTAACAAAAAAATTGTTGATGAGCCAAGTTCAAGGTATCTGAAATCGAACTCTATCAGCTGGTTAAGAATTTTTTTAGACATATTTATAAGTTAAGCATATATTAAGACAACAATACTCTTAATATATTGACACAAATACAAAAAGATCAAAAGAATCCATTGAGAATTGTATCCTGTAGAGTGAGCTCAGCAAAAAAAACCAAATGCAATATCAGAGTTTTACGCGATATCTCAAAAGAAAATCATGGAATTTGGTGATGATTCCAAATTCAATAGAGCACATTGAAGCCTGTAAAGTGAGCACAAGGTAAATGTGAATAGACGAACCAACAGACCGACAGGGGCAATCAATCACAATATACGCCTATACTTTCGTGTCAGCGTATAAAAATGATATCTCTTTTTAAGACAACAAATTTGTATAAAAACGAAGTCTAGGCTACCCAATTAAAATTATAACTGAACATTTGAAGGTCTATAAGTGAAATTTTATTCCATAAATCAAAAATTTGAAAAATGTCATCATTAATTTAATTTTGATTCCTATTGATACATCATTTATCAGAAAGTTTTTTAGGATGATGTTGACATTATCATCATTAATCAGTTGTTTCAAGAGAAAAATGGCACCCAATTCTTAAATTGAGTTTGTCTTGCTTTCATATACCGGTACGTTTCCAAACAACCAACTTTTCCTGTTACACAAGGAAAGATTATATTTGCAAAACCAGGGTCACAGGATCTCACAGTTTGAATGGTCCTTTAAATGGATTGTGATTTTCTAAACTTTGTTTTTGAATAAGGAACACTGAATCAATTTGAACCATTCCAATTTCTATTCTGAAGTCTGTAGTTCTTGCAATTCCACTAAAACTAACACGTTTTATGATGTCACTACCAGTGATTTACTGGAGGCAACTATTTATATCTATGCATATCACTGTCAATGATGTCATAAAATGTGTTAGTTTTAGTGGAATGCAAGAACCAGAGACATCGGAATGGAAATTGGAATGGCGCAAATTGATGCTATCAGTGTCCCCAATACACATACAAAGTTTAGAAAACTTTACAATCCCTTTAAGGCAGCGAAAGACCAGACAGTGAAGCAGACATCATACAAACTCTTATATCCCTAAAGGATTTCATCTAAATTCAATCTACATTCATTCATACTGAAAACAAAGTATCACTGCAGACATAATGCCATTCAAGTAGACCTAAAGACGTAATTATGAATTCTCAGTTTGGGTTTAGGATAATCTATTTCAATCTCCAGATAAGCAGTCTGTCTTTGGACTTGGATTAAAACTTTATCAAGCAAAGCTCTTTCATAAATATCACTCTGGTGTCATTTCAGGTTAATTTCTACAAGGGATATAGCTATCGAAATATCTGAATCTGTTTGGCCATGCAGTGTGCAATTGAGAAATATGGTCAACACAGCAGAACGAGTCTACAATTTCAAGAATTACCAACTAGTAATACTTTAAACATACATGAAGCACAGGGCCTCGCTTTATCATCCCATCAAAACAACAAATCACAATTTTTTTGCACATCACACCACTGTCAAAAAAACAGTTGACAAAAGTATTGATATTGACAAACTTAAAGATCATTATTGATGTCACAGTACAATCTGCATGATATAACCATACAATATGATTGTGAACCAATCTAATTAAAATTCGATTACATTTCGTTTGGGTTATTTTTTTCTCGACTCATTGTAATCTTAGAAGGCTTATAAGGAGAGTGTGTTCTGGTGACGAAATAAGCTATTTATAGCATGTGCCACGCATCCACCGCCCTTCCGCCAACCAGAACAACGTTTACAAGCGTGTTACGTATTACGTCATAAATGGGACTGACATGTTCAAACCATTTGTCAAATTCTTATTGAAAAGAGGTCAAACAGCTCGTACAATTAGATACCAAAAATGATGCATATGAGTAGTGTTTGTACGAAAGAATGAAAATAATTTTGATTGCAGACAAACCACAAGCCAAATCTTGCTTTGAAGAGAGATTCAAAGTTAAGATATATATTCAGACAACTGTATCACTTTAAAAACATCAAAAATTTCTTCCGCATTCAAGTGCCATATCAAAATTTCAAAATATGAAAAAAATAAGATTTAAGATTTAAATTTCGAAATCTAAATCAAAAGTCAACATCTTCTGAGGATAAGATCTGATCATAATGCTCTTTTCATATTTGATATGGTGTTCTTGTTTATCTTATTTCATCTGAAATTAAAGTTAAATCTGGTAGAGATCATCCGGATCAACTTTTTCTAATATCTATAAATATTTGATGCAGTCTGCTTTCTATTTATTTTAAATTTGATATTAAGGAATTGTACAGAGGATTTTTAAACTTTTTATGTATATCAGGACTCTATTAGTATCATAAATTGATATCTATGCAGATCAGCAATTCCACTTAAACTAACACATTTTATGACATCACCCCACTGATCCACCGGATGCTACTATTGATATCTATGCAGATCAGTGGGGGTGACATCATAAAACGCGTTAGTTTAAGTGGAATTGCAAGAACCACAGACGTTGGAATGGCGCAAATTAATGCTATCAGTGTCACCGATACAGATACAAAGTTTAGAAAACCTCTTTACAATCCCTTTAAACTTAGTTTTGAATGATGTCACTTTCATAAAGCTCCTTACATGTAGATATCATATGCAGCTTTTGAGAATTGCTAGACCCCACAGACATCTGACTAAAAATTGGAAAGATGCAAATCGAATATATCAATGTCCCTGATATACATAAAAAGTTTAGTAAACCTCTTTACAATCGCTTAAATAAACCCTATGTAATACTATATCATTCAATCATATCAACTTCCTTGTTGGTGAATCAAGTTTTACCGACTTTATTTATGTAAATTGAAACATCAATTATTGGTTAACTTCATTTACAACAACCAATCAAATTACTGCTCTAATACACTAGAAAATTCTAAAATTTGATTTTAGAAATACAATAAGTTTTGTCGGACTTAACATACTTTTTCCGTCAATTATTATTTGGCCAATCATGAAGAACTTACTACGCACTTTTTAAAAGTACGAATTTATACAATGCCATAAGGACATACAATTGTCAATAATTTGACTAAACAGAAGAGATTGTCGGGCTTAAAAATGTACACGCCTTTGTTCAATACAGACCACTGATTCAATTACAGAGGACAATAGAATGGCGAATTTCAAATCAACTCTAACAATTTTACATTTAAAGAGATATGTTTACTAACAGTTCGACTAAAAAACTTTTAGACTCAGGAATTTTTTAGCTGAAATAATCTGTAAAATGTTCCAAACTCTCCCTCAAAATCTAAGCCTTCAAATCCCTGTGTGTCCATAAATATCAGCATTTGAAAGTCAAAAATACGACTTGTCATTTAGTAAGACTAAGAAAACACATATATAGAAAATGAAAGATAACTGTTAATGTACAGGTATAATTGAAGGGATTATACGATTTTTGGGTAGTTCCTGGGATTTGAAGGCTTAAATTTCAAGGAAGAGTTATGAACACAAATCCTGTTTCAGATATTCAGGTATGATAAATTGAACGGCTAGAGAAAGTTCCCGTTTGAAGTTGATTGTAGGAGTTGATTAGGCTGGGACAGTCTGTTTCACATGCTTTCACTAGTAATTTAATGAACTATAATACCTCATGTAACAATAGAATGTAAGATTTTATAACACAATGGCTTGAATTCAGTCTCGACACTAAACCTGAATTATTTATCTTGATTATTCATTCCCATTGATAACCATTGTTATATACATTCCAAATATTTAAATTTCTTTTTTTATAACATATAACAATGCGTGATTCTAAGAATTTCTAAAGACATTTTAATATTATATTTTTAGAAGTAGTATGTTTACAAATTTACAGTCCAAGTAAATGTTTGTGAGGATAATTCATAAAACCAGGATGACCATAACCTTGCAGTGTGCAATAAGGAGAATTTTGTTCGGATAGCTGCATTACCCTAGAATTTTCAACTTTCAAGAGATCTGAATCATGCATAGCCTGTAGAATATCCAATTCAGACCCTCAACATGACTCACTGACATGATTACCAACTGTCGAGGGATATTTTCAATTTTTGCTCCTCCAACTTGAAACTGAAAACTTGGTTGAAAAATCTGAAAGTATTCTTTTGACCCATGCCAGAATCGAACCCTGGACCTTCAGATTATCAAGCAAGTCTCTAACTCATAGAGCCAACATGGCCCCAGGAACAATTGAAGGATCATTTATCTTAATAATAATATGTATCAAAATTGAACCCTGGACCTTTATGTTAGTGAGACACTGTTTAGCTCACGTAAATGTTTCAATTCTAAAATCAAAAAAAATTCCTGATGCAATTTTAAAAATAATACATGAAACAAACACAGAAAACAAAAATTCAAATCTAAATCTAAATTCCATTATTTTCTTTTTTAAAATCAAAGTGTCATGTGTGGGCAAACAAAATAGATCAGTTTTTTCCTCATTAAAATAACGTCAATCTTCAAATGTTTTATTTCACAATTTCAGACAAATAATATCCCAATCAGTCCAAAAAAATAATTTACATAAAGGTAAAAAAAACTAATATAATTATTTTTTTTTTTATTTTCTTGATGTGTTTCTGCAATAGGAAATATTTAAAAAATCTTTAACAGAAGTTTTGATTGAGATAAAGAAAACTGTCAAAGCCATGCAGTGTGCATTGAGGGACATTTCCCTTCCAGCAGAGTTGAACAGAAATAACTTACTCTATTAGAATATGCCAGTTCCATAGATTCAGTTGAGAGTTTACATAAAGCATCTATTAAATGGTGCAAGGCTACGTCATCTAAATATCTGAAATTGATGAAACAAATATGAACGTCAAGAGATTATCTGCCTTTTGATGTTGAATAAATATATGAACAGCAAGAAAAATGAGCCATTTTTGACAAGGAACGCAGATAAGGTGCAGGAAGATCCTTTCTACCAGCAGACCCTTGGTCAAACTTTCCAAAATTACTTACAATCTTTTGTCAGCTGGGTCATCTAGAATAATGTGGAAAGGTGACTAACTTAAGATGTAAATGGATTTGGATGATCAAGAAAGATGAAAGTTAACAGATTGTGGTGGACAAGATCCTTGTGAAGTTGATGTTCTTGTTTTTAATCAAGCAATTCGAAAATCATTGAATTTTTTGAAAAAAATAAGGACTTACTGGGAACTTTCAAATAATCTAGATAACATAGCAGATAAAACCTGTAGGTCGGCCATGACAGCTGTGGTTATTATGGTACTGGACGATTCGTTAAGTTGACTAACTTTCAAACTCCCCCCACTTGATGGTTTCAAACCCAAAATCCACACTAAATGCTGAAAAAAAAAACAAATCCAAAATGGCTGACTATAAACTCAAGCTCAACATAAAAAGCCAAAAGCCCAATTTGTGTACAAAATGGGCTCATCTTGCAAGAAAGCATGATATATTGAACATTGATGGCAACTGGGATTATTCAGCTCTTGGGAGTTCAGGACTAAATCCAGCAACTGATCAGATTATCCCAAATGATGCCAATATTTATCAGTAGCCATGCTGTTCTAGGACCAGCATTTTACATGGAATCCTTAAAATTGGCACTAACCTGTAAAGTTGTTAAAACTAAATGCCATGCTGTTCCCAATATATCACCATGGCAATGAGCCAGACTTAACAATGCTCGCATACACTGGATATTTTTTGCTGTCAACTGCAAAAAAAATGGTAATACATTGCCCAATACCTTCATCAGGGTTGAGAGGGCTATAAGCTTAGTTGATTTAAGAAGTTACTAAGATGGCAAATACAACCGACTTTGTCTGTGTATCAGGGACACTGATAGCATCAAATTGCACCATTCCAATTTCCATTCCGACGTCTGTGGTTCTTGCAATTCCACTAAAACTTATGCGTCACTAATAATGATCTACCGGAAGCTACTATTGATATCTATGCAGATCACTATTAGTTACATTTTAGTGGAATTGCGAGAACCACAGACGTCAGAATGGAAATTGGAATGGCACAAGATGCTATAAGTGTCCCCGATAATCATAATAAAATCCCTTAAAAATCCCTTAAAGATCCATCTACAGTTTGAAAAAAAAAATAAGCTAGCCACTGTCCTAGAAAAATTTACTTCATTTCATTATCAGAGCAGAAAAGTATTATGTAAAATACTATTCCTTTTGCAAGTCAAACTATGGTGAATGCTTGCTAAATCAGTTAAAGGGAAGAAACTATGAAAGACTATCAATTTTCCAGAACAATATTATTTTCTTACGCAGACAACAAGGACTTGGGTCTGGCTAGAAAATGCAAATTTTAAATCAAAGAGGGTGTATTGTGCATCAAATATTCAAATTTTTATAAAGAAAGTTAACATGAATTGATTTTTTTGAGAGGTTTTGAGAAGAGTCATTTCCATGAATTACAGGGACACTATAAGTGACCACGAAAGTGTCACAGCATTGGACTATTATATGAATAATGACATGACCTTTGTAGAAACGCCTCTGTATGGGGTGAATTATTTGTTCTAAAGACTTGACCAATGTTTCTAGTTTTCTATTGTTTTGATTCACGTGAAAATCTGTGTAGTATATATTTGTTTTTGTATCATTTATGAAAATATGTATATTGTCTGCTGGCCTTTATGGTACGTAATGATAAAATAAATATCTTATGTTATCATATAAGTAAATGATATATTACACTTTAAAATGCTATTTCATCAGTATACAATAGAAGTTAACAAAAATAAATTCATACCATAACTGGGCCTTGATGGGCACCTGCAGGAAGGGAGGCTGTAGGAAGAGCAGTTCCTACGGCAACAACATGACTTTTTTCCATGGCCTCGGTTCCAGCTGTCTGAAGATCTTGACTTGTGGACCGGGTGAGACTCACTGAAAAAGAGGAAAAACAGATGACTATATTCAACATGTCATTACCTTTGCCTAAATACTTGTTGATTATCATAGTCAAACTCTTACAATAAACTAGCATTTTGTCAATAAGTAGGCTCTACAACAGAATTGTATTGAGAATTGTCAATTGAAATCTTGCATCAAATTCAAATCTTTGACCCTTGCCTAAATGCTTGCTGAATGTCAGTATCAAAGTTCGATAATCAAACTCTTACAACCTACTTATATTTTCGTTCAGGTATAGAAGGGTTGGTTTTAGGAACTGTGGAGATACCAAGCATCAGAGCAATCAAAATCTCCTTATAAACTTGCCCATTTAACACATTGCTCTTACCTAAATGCTTGTTGATTATGCTTAACAACTCATACTTACATTTTTGTCCACTAGGAACAGAAGGGATGGTGTTAAGAACTGTTAGGGTATAGTGAGGTGGTAAGGAACCTTTACACAGTGCTGTTATAAAGGCATCTCTAGGAACATGTAAACTCAGCTGTCCACAAAAACTAGCATACGATTCCTGACATTTCAGTATAGACTCTGTAGCCGCTTCATCGGTGCTGAAATACAGATGTCAATGTTTGAAAGCAATTGTCACTAAACAGTATTATGGTTGAAATAAACGTCACTGATAGTGATCTGCATAGATATCAATGGTAGCTTCCGGTAGATCACTGTCAGTGATGTCATAAATGCGTTAGTTTTAGTGACATTGCAAGAACCACAGACGTCGGAATGGAAATTTGAATGGCATAAAATGATGTTATTGTGGCCTACAGGTTTTTCTAATAAGGAAACTGAAAGCATACATTTACACAATTCAAATTGCCAAGAAAACAAAAGTGTTTTTTTAAATCACTATTGCAAAAAGTTACTTATAGTTCTTAAGGCCCTTTGCAATAGTGATGTCACAAAAAGCTCACGTGAGCTAACTCCCAACACCGAAGAGTAACAGTCAAAGATAAATGACTACCTAGCATCTAATAACAAAGAAAGAGCAGCCAACATTCCACACCATGATGAATCTATCAAACTTTCCTGCATCTGACGATCTGTATTATCTGTAAAAATATAGAAAAATTTTACATCCCATTTTTATCCGAGTTTCTATTTGTAAGTGATACAATTAGAGGGCTAACATGTAAACGCTTCTCAGATGGGACATTGTGAACACTCAACAGTTAAAAATTTAAAAGAGTATAATCAAGCCAGTTTCCTGACAAAATCATGATAATTCTAAAATTTAAAAAAAATAATTTGTAAAAAACAGGAAATGACATTTACTGCTTAACTACATCTCTTCATAAGACAAAGAGTATAAATGTAAAGTAAAATATCCCTCATTGAACACTGCTTGGCCATATATCTATATATAGCACAAACGGTAGCAGAAATGTAAAATTACCTACACTGTATTTAAGTTTGCATTCAGAAGCCAAAATGTAGAGTGTAAAACTCAAGATGATTCATACCTGTATTTTCTGATTTGTTTGTGTCTTTTTGAGTTTTCTCTCCTGACTTGGCATCCTCTGCTTCTCCACATACAAGAATCTGTACACTCTTACCCAGTTCCAGTAAACAATAGAATGCTACAGACACCCCATATCCATCTGTTACTGTAGGGGGTTCTATTTTATCTAACATCTCTAAACTATGATAGAAACATTAGGGCAATTGAATAATGACAATTGAACAATTGAGGAAATAATCACCTGAACAGACCGCGGATGAGTAATTCAAATGCTATGTTATACAAATGGTAGTCATGGTTTCTAATGGCAGTTGGTATGTAAAAGATCAGTAAAAAACCACGGGGAAATCATAAGAAAAAAAGATATCATAAGAAATCATATTAATCATATTACTCATATGATTAAAGATAATAAAATTCAGGCAACACATAAGTTGCAAATGAATGAATGGAGTTTTACGTCCTACTTTTCTGCACCTATATCGGCTAATTGAGGACGGGCAAACACCATGCAATGTGCAATGAGGAAAATTTTGCCAGAACAGCGGCATTAGCCTGCTCTTATTTTCGACTTCCAACTGTCGAGGGATCTTTAACGTGCACAGCCAATAGCACATGGGACCTCGGTTTATTGTCCCATCCGAACGACTAGACGCTCCTACCTGCATCACTGACAGGGGGAAACCGGGTTGAAAAATCCGAAGGTATAATCGCGACTCATGCTGGGATTGAACACTGGACCTTCAGGTTAGTGAACAAGCGTCTAACTCACTGAGCCACCGCGGCTCCCCATAAGTTATGGCATCAGAACTTTCAAACAAACACCGCCATAAAACCCATTTACAAAATCTGATAATATCAAATATATGTTCGAAAGCAATAACGAAAACTTACAACAGTGGTCTAGTTTGGCCTTGTGGGACAGTTATAACCAATGGAATCCATACACCACGATACATAAACGCTGGCTGAGGACTGACTCCACCTCCAACTGGTAACCCGGCAACCATAGCCGGTGGCGTGCCCTGAGTATCTGGTACCTTTGTTCCTAAAACAAATATTTGAAAGTTGTAGAGACAAGCGAATATGTTTGTACCTATCAACATGAGCAGGCAGAAAAGCAACTACATTTCTGCAAACATTTATCAAATAATTCTAAAATTAGAACTTATCCCATATCATATCAGTGAGAAATATCTGCACATCTCCAACCTGCACGGACCAAAAAATTTATCAACTTTCAGCACCTTTTTTCCTTTCTGGCTGACCTCTGTCAAAATTAGCTGTTAATGACCAGATGAAAGTCAGCAAGTTTCAAACAAAGTTGTTCCTTGATTCTGTGGCTAAAAATTTGGCCCCCAGTTTCATGCTTCCATACATGCTTCATACTTTTAGCCCCCCTTAGCAATTCTGTGACCCTTCCTCAGTCCCTTCACCTAATAATTTCTAGAAAGGCCACTGCCTTGACAAGTGTGTCTACAAAGCTTAAAATCCTTACCACTCTGAGCAGCAGGTCCACCAGGGGGGTTCATAAATTGAGACTGTACAAATGCTCCTAGGGAATTAATGATGTCACGGAATATTTTGGTAGAGTGTGGTTTCATGTCGTAGCTTACTACAAATGATCTGAAATGTACAAATTGCTCGTTACAAAGACAAAGTTTACTACTATTTTATCAAGTGTACCTTTTTCTCAAAAACAAAAAACTCACTGTTGATTTTTGAACATTCAAATCTACTATTTTCTGTTTCCCTTTAAAGCTGATTTAATAAGCCACAAGCTAGTGTTTTCTTTGTGTGCTACAAATCTTAAATCCAATTCAATCCATTATATGAAAACATTTCTAAAAACTCAAATTCAATAGTCTTTGTCATGTAACATTCAAATCAGCAATAAAGGTGCATGATGAATGTTGTCATCTCAATGTCAAATGTTATGTCTGATCTTGAATTATCATATTCTTCAGGTAAAATACAAATTGTCATGTGATATAAAAATTAGCAGACGTCATTCTAATTATCTGAAAATCTCATTAAAACTTAAAAAAATCAAACATATTGACTTACTTGACTAGTTGTGGATCAACACTAAGTTTATGTAGAACTTCTAAAGCTAAACATCTTTGCCATAATGGTTTCTCTGGATCTAAAAACTTGACTAATAATGATAGAAATATCTCACATTCTGTTACCTGAAAAATCAAAATATTATAAATAGGTGAAGGGGGGCTGCTGAGAATGATATAAGGGTCTTTCCTGTAAAGTCATCTTAAAAAGTAGCTCCAGGGCAAAGCGCAAAGTACTGATTGCAGATCCATTCCAGGCTTCAAAGGCTTTGTCATAAAGTGTCTGTTTTATCAATTGGTCAGTGGTTTGCCTACACAAGGTAGGCTGAGATTAAATCACAGGGCCACCATTTGTTTGTCATTCTAATGACTCCAAGCTTTAATTGACAGCACTAAAGACCATCCTCAGAAGACAATTTACATCATTATGTGGGCTTTGGCTAGAGCTAGGCAATATAAGTAAAAGTGGATATCAAGATGTTGATCATTTATATATCGCAATATTTCTTGAATTTTTTTCAAACTAATACAAGTTTAGTTCTATCAAAACTTTCATAATGTCAGAAAAACCATAAATTTAAAAAACAATCTAGCCTTAATTCTCCTATTCGTACTTATCATGATATGGGTATATAACCTATCCCTAATGTGATTGCAAAAAAACAAACAAATAATTAAGACAAAAACAAACAAATAATCAAGACAAAAACAAACAAGAAACTTACCAGTAATTGATAATAATATTTAATTAGAATAGAAATTATACGTAATAGTCTCATCACTATAGGAAAAAATGGCTTCTCTACAGGCGCTGGTGATGGTGGTGGTGGGGCACCTTGACGGTATTTTAAACTGGGAGAAAATAACTTAATCACTAGCGGACACACTCTCTCTTTTAACATAAAGCTAAACTCTGGGTACTGAAAAAACAAAGTAAACATGACAAAAACTATGCTGGAAATAAATGGAAAAGATAAAATCTACAGTTCATGTCTATGGATGAACAATTCTTTGCTCATATGTAGGCCTAAAGAGTTCCCTACCAGTAGGGTAAAACTAACCTGTCCCACGACGGTCTAAACCCAGCTCACGTTCCCTGTTGGTGGGTGAACAATCCAACGCTTGGCAAATTCTGCTTCGCAATGATAGGAAGAGCCAGAAGGATCAAAACGCAACGTCGCTAAGAATGCTTCGCTGCCACAAGCAAGTTATCCCTGTGGTAACTTTTCCGACACCTCTTACAGGAAGTAGTAATAATAAAGATTATCCAATTACACCTCGCATAAATAATGATATGTCTACACTCTTTACTTACTTTTGTAAAAATTGAAGAATAGGTTTTTAAAACAGATTCTAATAATTCTAAACCAAATGTTCGTGTCATTTCAGTCATCCCTAGCAACCAAAATGGCTGATCTGCATTCACCAACTGACATAAGTCCTGAAAAAAATGAAAGAATTGGTATTAATTTCATAATTTGAAAATATCTTATAACATTATGAATACTCTAAAATACAAAAGAACTCTGATTGGTTAAATTAATGCGATGATACTATCAACCAATCAGATTTTATCAAATCATTAATGAAAAATCAGCAAGTCCTGTTTCACAAGAAAGCGTGCAATCAATTTTGCCGTAGGTACAGTATTTCTCAGTAAGAAACATTGCCTTGGATATTTTGCCTACCTGAAATAATAAGTAAGCATCCCCAGCACATGGTTTTAAAGATTTAGGTGGAGTTTTACTTCCAGCTTTAAGTTCTGTTGTATCCATCTCTACTAATGGTTCTGAAAGATAATTAAAATTCAAATTTTTTTAAATACAAAAGAACAAAAATAAATCCTATAAAGAAGTGTTTTTGTCTGTGGGCATATAGTCTAGAAAACAACAACAACAACAAAAAACTTTTCTTGAAGATTTTGGCCTATTATCAAAAACACACAAATATATAATTTTCATTTATTGATGAAGATACTTGTCATATATCTCATCATCCCATGCAGACGACAACATCAAGTATTTTGCCCTGTATTGGAACCGATATATTTGAAGCTGTGGTTTCTAATTGCATAGCCTAGCCCAATAAACTTTCCTTACAGAGGATACAAGTCTTTAGGCCATACTTATCTAAATTGTCTAGAAGATTTCAGTCCATGGGCCCTCCCCCCTAGATTATTGTTGTTTACTCACCATTCGTGGCAAGTTTATCTTCTGCTATGACTCTATCAAAGACTATACTAACTAACTGTTTAATAGTAGCTGCTGCAGTGTTTATAGTTGTACTGTCTTTAGTAAAGTGTAGTCGAAAACACAATACTAGAGCCTACAATATAATTACATATACATGTAATCATAAAACTATCATAAACTTCCAAGTATTAAATATACTATCTATGCTTCAAAAAAAATGAAATGAAATGAATGGAGTTTTACGTCCTACTTTTCTGCACCTATGTGGGCTAATTGAGGACGGGCAAACGCCATGCAGTGTGCAATGAGGGAAATTTTGCCAGGACAGCAGCATTAGCCTACTCTGATTTTCGATTACCAACTGTCGAGGGATCTGTAAGGTGCACAATCAATGGCACACGGGGCCTCAGTTTATTGTTCCATCCAAACGACTAGACGCTTCATCATGTCAGCCCCTCAAACCTGCATCACTGACAGGGGGAAACCTGGTTGAAAAATCCGAAGGTATCTATGCTTCAAGTAATTTTTTTTTATTTGACACCATAGAACATCTTAGCAAAATTTGAATTATTGAAGATGTTCTCAAAATTTGCAATTTGTGCTTTAAAAGTCATATAAAATTGAAAACATATCTGCATTTCTTCAAAACTTATGTGCAATGGTCCCAAAAACAACAGAAATAGGTGTATGTTTTGTATGCTTTAACAATCCATGATCCATAAGTATTTGTCAACCATACATGAGAAATTTTAGCTCTGATCATACATGACTGACAAAAGATCCCTGACACTATGAGCTTACCTTAGCTAATGATTCATGTTGTACAACAGAATTAGTTGTGATCAGTAATATAGCTGTTTGTAGTAATTTTAATTCTTCTAGACCGCCCTCCATCAACGACCATAACATATCAATAACAGAATCAGCTGCACTCTACAAATCATTACAAAAAAATCGGATTTAAAATATCTTTAGTATATTTCCGAGTTACTCAGTCCTTCCCTGGTTCCCCTTAACTGTGATGCAGGTCAATTTGAAAAAAATAACTATAAACTTCTGATGATATATGATTGGATATCAGTTAAAAATTGAACAAAAATAGGTCAGTGACACTTCCAAGAAATACAGCATTACATACTACATGGGGTTAACAAAAAGAACCCAGTCAGATATTATGAACTTACTGTAGAAATTGCTTCATGTGAAATAAGTTTTTGAACTGAAGCTAGACACAGCTGGACAATTTTGGGATTTTTGGTAGCACAGCCTAAAATAAATGGCTGAATAATTTCAGAGCTTGCTGGAATCAAACCTGAAAAATAAAATTGTAATTATAGTATATGAGGTAGATGACAGCAAGGTTTGTCACCTGTGTTTTTGACTGGTTTTATCAAGTGTCTCCAATTACCGTAAGCAATAACTATGTCCCCTGAATTGTCTGTGGAAATCATTGAATACTTGCAATTTTGAAGCATGATAAAGTCACAGCATTTTGCTTTTTAATGCAAACTGAAATTGTGACCTGGTGTATAGGATAGTTGTGGCAGTGGATACTGGATGCATATATATTCTGAAAATTATCATATAGCTATAGCTTAATTTGTGTCCCCTGAAGAATGTCCAAATGTATCAGTATTGTTTTGAAATATAAAACCATATCAGAAAATCATTTTTACTTCATCTTTTACAGGAACAACAGGTGTGCTAAAACAGAAAAATGGAAAAGTGCAATGATGTAATAATACTTTACCAGTAATAAAATTCTCATTTTTGGCTGAAATAGTCCGTAACTTCAGTTGAACTGTTTCTGCTGACTAAAAATAGAAATGAAATCAATGTTACAAGAGAAGCCAAATTATGATAAAAAAAATAGGGCTATATCAGATCAACTATGGAAAACTTAATACCGGTACTTAAAACAACCCCACAAACTTGTTAATGGATTCCAAAAATATCTTACTCAAAAACACTGTTCATGATTATTATCACTTTAAATTTATTCGTGACAAATAATCTAACAATGGCAACAAATACAGAAGAAAACTATAGAAGAAAGCAAAGCTCAGAAATTCAATCTCAATCTCACCTCTTTAACTTCAGTAAACTTTCTCTTGGACTCTGATGACAAAGTTTTCAAATCATTCTGTAGACCTTCTAACAATTTCTTGGTAGTGGCAGGATTCCCTTTGGCACCTTGCTGACTTGCCATGATTAATGGTTTGTTACCTAAAACTGATCACTCGATTTTTCCTACTTTGGGTTTCCCTTTAAGTTCTTGTAACTTTTCAAGAAGCACAGATGTAACTTGGCGAACTTTTGAGTACACACAGACAGATTAATTATTTTCTTTTGATTCCTGTCTAGTTCGATGAAATTCCTATACCCACAGGCGGAGAAAGATCGCTCGATTGTTTGTCTTCCGATGACAGTTATGAGCTAAAAATAGACTTCAAAAAGTTGCTGTCAAAATATAAACAAACGTTTACAGTTTAGCCTAAACGCTGACAATCGATGCCATGACCAAAATGAAACTCACAACCAAGAAAGAAATTATAAGGGAACCTATCACAATTTGTGATTGGTACTTTAATTGAATGTGATCATTATTATTGAAAGTTAAAATTAATGTTACACGTCTCACTTTTTCATATTGGAGGCTGCCATATTGGACGACACCTACAAAGGGACATAACTCTATTCATATTCTAGATACAGACCACAAATATATTATCATCTTCATCTTTTTAAACGATAGGTTGACTTTCATCTTCTTTCAAAACATAACACTTTTTATTTAAGGTCTATCCATAAAGTTCCTAAATTACGAAAATGAAATTGTAACCTCAAATGAATAGGTCTATATTAAACTTATTTTCACAAAAAGAATAAGTTTATAATCAAAAAATAATAAAGGTACGGCTTGCGAGAGTAGGGTAAAAATCCCCCATGTAATGCTCACTACTTAATTTACTTCCCTTTCCTATTTTCATGAGTAAAATCAGGGGCGCCGGAACCACGGGGACGGGGGAAGGGGCGAACATGTGCCCTTTTTGTCACGGAGACACGGACAATTTTTATGTCATAATAATTACAGCCGACGGAGGCAAGAGACGGAAAATGGGGATTTTACCTGGACTGGGCTAACATCCCCCCAAAATAAGAGCCGGCCGATACTATAAACCATGCGGCAGCCCAGAGCTGGTCAGCTGGTGTTCACGCCCACCACCCCCCCCCACCCCCCGCCCCATTCAAAAAATCTTTCTTACTGATAAATTTATTGGGGAGGGGTGCCCAAGACCCTTTCGCCACCCACCCCCTTCTGAGTTTAAAGAAGGGGGGGGGGGGCATTTCTCCCCGTCCCCTTTTAACTCACGCCATTGATGGCTGACAAGGGAAACAGAGTTCACAAATCCACAAAAGAAGATAGCTATATGATGTGTGTGATTCAGTGTGACTAATAAGCTATGTATCAATAGGTTCTATACCAAAACCGGACGCAATTACTTTGAATGAAACAATGCATGTGATCTTCATAACAATAAGTTTTCATATTATAAATGAACGATGAGTTATACAAGGAAGAAGGAAAGAAAACACAACGATTTAAAACGATGCAAGGGGTTAGCGTTTCCATTCCAGTGAATACTTCGGACTTGAACAGATATCTTCTACGTTTACAGTGCTTCTTAAAGTAAGAGTTCATATTGTTATTCGCAGGGATATATTTATCTAAATATTATTTCTTTGTAAAATGAAAATTCAACACCAGGTAGTTGTAATTAAATGTGTTAGGCATTTGCATTATGCTATAATGTGCGCATGAGAGGTATCTGCACACTGCATTTTATGTTATTACCAGTTATTATTGAAAAACGCTTAATAAAACGTTTAATATTTTGTATATCTGGTAGTAATTGTGATAAATAAGGTAGTTTTTTGGATTTATCAGATTATACAGCTGAGTTATGACATCAGACAAGTTGCCTAATGAATATAAACACATATTCACCAAGTTTGAGAATTTTGCCTTTTTTCTATTCCAGTAATATCAAGGCTCGATTTTCATGGTTCGAGGCTTACAAAGACCTAAAAATGGTGATTTCGTGTTTAGTTTTAATTGCATGTATTTTCACCGCGAGAGTCTGGTGTGTGAACGAGAGAAGAGGACTGATAACGGAACTGCTTGGGACACTTAATGGAGAACAGAAATTGGAATATTCAATTTCCCAAAAATCTGAAAACTTTGATTTCTTTGCATTTGCACAGGATTGGCCTAAAACAGTTTGCCTCGATGGCGAAATGAAGAAAAGATATTGTAAGAAGACATTAAATGTAGCGGGTTGGACTATTCACGGATTGTGGCCCAGTCGACGAATTGGAACAGGCCCAGCTAAGTGCCACGGAAAACAATTCTCGTTGAAGAAACTGCAACCGTTGATGGACGATCTTAGAAAGCATTGGCCAAATTTGTTTAAGAATGGCCAGGACGAAGTTTTATGGAAGAAAGAATGGAAAAAACATGGAACTTGTGCTGTTAGTGATGATAAAACACGAAATGAATTTTTGTTCTTTCAAAAAGCCTTGGAACTTTTCAAGATGACTGATATAACCAGTGCTTTGAGGAAGTTAAATGTGATCCCATCAGACACAAAGAAATATGACATCCAAACTATCTATCAAGGTCTAACTCGCCATTTTAAAATGAAAAAACCAATAATTTCGTGCCTGAATATAAAGGGTACAAATTATTTGCGTCAAATTAAGGTCTGCTTTGATAAAAATTTCAAAATGATGGATTGTCCGGCGGAAGAAAGAACAACATTGTCTATGTACGAAACCAAAGACGTTAAGATTCAGTCGACAAATCTACGGTTTGAAATGGGAAGGCCTCTGAAAGACGACAAGACTCAAATTGGCTTCGATATCCAGAAAGGCGTTTTATATGATGAGATGAATGACTTTGAAAGTTCCAACTTGTTCAATGACAAAAACATCCAAAATTGTTCTCAATTAGTTTCCTATCCAACGATTTAAGTTTCATTTTATTTTTATTTTTTTATTTTTCATGACAGCTTTATACACACAATTATATTAAAATATTTTTTTTCGAATAAAGCGCTTTCACTGTAGTACACTTTGTTAATATTAGCTATTAGTTACACCAAATTTCGATTTTTGATGATCAATTTAAATTTTGATTGAAAATGTTCCAGTTTTATAGTGCAGGAAATTCCCAATTCCCCTTGGTCTAGGCAGTGCTTCTCAACCAGGGTCCATACCATATGCACCCCCAGGGGTGAAATTGAAATATTAAGGGGTGAAATTTTGAAGGAGTGGGAATTGGGTGAATTACAAATAATGAAGTGAATTTCGTGAAGAGGAGGAAATGTGCAGATTTAGAATTATATTTTTCATTTTGCACATTGATAAGATTATCGTCTGGAATGGCTCCAGATGCAAACAAAACGATTCTAAATACATTTCAAATATTTCTTTAGAGAGAATACCCGCTTACCTTCCTTTATTGTGAAGTACTTTCAAAGAGAATTCTGTCTGGAAAAACCTCAGATACTAGAAAATCAACCTATATATTTTTTAAAATTTCGGGAGAATTCGTAAACCCCTAGATTCCAGCTCTTTTAGTGGGAATGTTGTTTGGAAAGGCCTCAAGATGTAAGGAACTCAACAGTGTTTTTTTTTTTTAATTTTTGTAACATTCTCAGAGTAGTTGTGGCGCATTAGGCCTATATAAGGGAGTTGATATCTTGTTAGATATTGATGAAACTTGAGGGTATTGATTGGGCTAGCGTTCGAGAAAAAAAAACACGAGATGGAATTTTTGAGAATTACTTATTATTTTTGGGCTCAGATTGTAGATAATTATTACTTTATTTGTAAACTATATAGAATGAAAGAAACCGACAAGAAATTAGGTATTTCGTTAGTTTTTGCTAAAAAATTAGGAAAAAGTAGAAAAATGTGTCCTGGTTGGTACAAGATTTCTCAGCCATTTTGTATTGGAAAATTACGATCTTGGTCTTGATTGAAAGCTTATTCAATAAGAGTTTTTTTCGAAAATTCTAATTAGTTTGGCCCCTGGAAAATGTTTGCCGAACCTACGTGTAAATTTTCGTATTTACTTGGTAACCACCAAAATAATATTTTTTTGGGGAAAATCGCTGTGTACGTTTCTCGGCAATGTAATTATCTATATTTATGCCAAGTTTGATGTAGATTGATCCATTCACATTTTTCAATGGTTTGAAATGTCCAATTTTTATGACATGTTTGAAAGGGCTGTCAAAAAATCTGATTGACATGAAATCGACCTTAAACTATCGAGAAGGACCCCAAATCATCAACAAATGCACAACAAGTCTCAAGAAATCACTATTTCATATACTTATTCCATTTTTTCATAACGTGAAATAGCCCAAGTAACACCCTTAAAGGGACAGTCTGAATTTTTTTTAGGTCAAAAATTTTTTTTGTGAAAACTTGTGAAAACTTTACACCAAAATATTTTACTATGTGCCCTTTAATGTATCTGAAAGTTTTAGCTCAAAAAATCCAGCCGTTAATTTTTAAACACTAAAAACATGCGAAATTTTTTAAAAACCTTACGTTTTTTGGTTTTTTGGTATGTTATGTTTTTTGGACGCTGATAGGAAACTACTGGACGGATTTGAGTAAAATAAACGCCGAATTGTAGAGAAATGTCCCTCTTCTGTATTTAAAAGGTTTCGGCTAGAAATATTGAGCCATTTAAAGGGCAAACACCCAAACTAGGTCAAATTGCTTAATTAAGTACTCCCTGTTTGTAATTAACCCTTTAAAAAACAAATTCAGTTTGATCAAGAAGATGCATAGATATAATGAGCATACTTTAGAAATACTTTCAGGTAATATTTGCGCTGGTTTTGATAATGGAAACTTTTTTGAAAAATGCAGAATGGCCCTTTAAGTGTTGATAATTACCCAAGGAATATCTCTATTGAAAATCGGACAAATTTTAAAATATTTAATTGGTTATTTCCCTTGTTTTTGAAAATATGTTGTGGACATGATAGAGAGCTGGTTTCTTGATGGATTTTAATGAAACTTGATGTGAGTGTTCGTATAATCCTCCAAGGATAAACATTATTGAAAATCAGACAAAGCAAAACATATTTCATATATTATTGCCCTTGCTTTTGAAACTATGTTGTGGACATGATAGAGAGCTGGTTTCTCGATGGATTTTAGTAGAGTAAAAGTGTTCCATCTGGGACAGATCTCTCCCATGTTAAAGAGCCTGGTGCTGGTGCTATAGCAATATGCACCAGCACGCGAGCGGTGGGGCGGACTGCGGCGGATCGATATTATTCGCGCGCGCGTAATTTGAATTTGGCGGGTTGACATTCTTTGTTTTAAATTTTGAATGAAATATATTAATTGAATATTGTATAAGAATAAATATCTAATCTGTTTAATGATTGATTGATGTTTTTTAATTTTAAGCGAAGATTTGAGCATAATCTTTGTTTTCCATAAGATTCTATGGTCATGAATTTAATAAATGATATAGAAAAACAATATTGGGTCGATAATTATTCACCTTCAGTGATAGAAAACACACACAATCTATTAAACATCTGTTGATGTATAAGATGATTGTAAAGTTATTCAATTTTTTGTTTGGATTGATTTATTCCAGTTTCGAACTATAAATATAATTTTTTAATTGAAGTGTATTCATTTATCACGAACTGCAGAAGGATAAACATGACTAGCGCTTCATCTTTAAGAAACTGGGAATTTTGTGGAAGTAAATTTTCGAAATCTGCTATTGTATATTTTACACAAGTTCTTTGCATATACATTTTGTTATGCTATTCCCTCTATCAGTTGTCTGAATCTCCATCAGGACCCTTATCAACATTCTGGTGCGGTATTATAACATCATCAGTGGCCTATATGCTTCCCAATCCAAAACTAAAATTCAATAAAGTTAACCAGACAGATGTCGAGTCTCACATTTCTATTTAAAGAAAATGTGGCTTACTTTGTTGATTTTAATATCGAGTTACATTGAGAGTCGAAGGAGAACAATAAGTGGTCTACCGCAACACTGTCTCGAAGTGTATTTAAGAGACTAATATAGTGTTAATAATGATTTTAAACGAATATGTGTGGATGTCCAGTGAACAGAATAAAAACATTTACCCTGATAATAAACCATACAAGTTTAAGGTACAATTACCACAAAACATCCCCGTGGGTGGAAATTGTTTAATAGGTTTGTGTAAAATACGAGGATTGAAGACACAAAAACCTAAAGAAATATATATTTGTTGCGATCAGTGTCAATATTCAATAGTCGATGGTAATTTATATCCCGTGTTGAGGTGTATCGATACTAGCGAAGAAGTTAAAATAATTCAAACTCCGTTTTACATAAGCAGCAAAGTCATACAATCAATCGATCAATTATCGTTTTATATATTAGACGGTAAAGGTGAACTAGCCTCATTCTTAAAAGAACCGTTGAAGATAACCATTCACATCAAATCAGGAAATGAATAAACAGGAAATTTATATACCAAATACCCAATCGTATATGGAGTACTTTAAATCAGATATGGATGAAACACCGACCAAAACGCAAAATAAAAAGAAGACACAACCGCGAATTCGAAATAAAGCTGTCAAAATACCATGCGCGAGAAAATTAAACTTTAAAACGAATGCGCACGAAGAAAATTCATCATTGACCAGCATTCCAGCCAAGAAGAAGGACGATACAAAGAGAAAAATTATCATTAGTAACGTTAAAGATCGATTGTTTTAACAATGTCAGCTTTATCCACAGTCACATCGGAATCTGTACCTCGAGAATTATCTCTTTTCTCCATCAACGGTGTACAAGCTGCTGTCGAAAAATCATATTTCCAAGATTACCGACCCATTAATCCTATATCTGACCAGTCTCCGATTGAATTTAACATATCTGGAAAAAATGGACACGAATATCTCGACTTACACAATTCGAAATTATATGTTAAATGTAAAATTGTTAACGAAAACGGGACGGCTTTGACTAAAGACGTAAACTGTGCTCCAATCAATTCATTACTCCAGTCATTATGGCAACAAATAGATGTCGTCTTACAAGGAAAGACCATATCCACTACCAATAACCATTATGCCTATAAAGCTATGATTCAAACGTTAATGAAGAATACGGATTCTCCTCATTTAGAGGGTGAACTTTTCATCAAAGACAGTGCGGGTTTAGCGATAGACAGTGCCGAGGTTATGGGAGCCAACCGTGGTTTATATTCAAGGCATAAGTTTACAGAAGAGAGTAAACTATGTGACTTAATAGGAGATTTGCATTTTGATTTGATTAAAAATAAAAGATATATCTTAAATGGTGTTGATACCAGGATAGTTCTACATAGAAACAGCCCAGAATTTCTATTGATGACTAAAGAGGAAAAGGGAAAAAAGAAAAATTACAAGATTGTATTATCCGATGTTATTTTTAAGGCTAGGAAAGTTATTCTCAATCCCGCAATGATGATGGCTATAGACAATTCATTACTTTCATCTAATGCTAAATATCCCTTTACCCAATCTGGAATTAAAGTATTGAATGTACCCGCAAATCAGTTGTCATTGACGTGGGATAATATCTTTCAAAATAGTAGACCTTTCAGAATTTTAGTAGGATTTGTATCAACATCTGCCTTTACTGGAAATTATAAGAAGAATCCTTTTAATTTTCAACATTTTAATATCAGTGATATCACTCTCACATGTGATGGAGATCGAATAAATTCATATCACGTTAATTTTGATAAAGATACTGGATATAATTATATAGATGTATATAATGAACTGTTCAATTTTTCGAGTGAGATGAAAATTTCTCGCCATGATTTCAAAGGTGGTTACGCTTTGTTCCCATTCATTCTAGAGCCAAATTTTACATTGATTAATTATATTTCTCTCATAAAACAGGGGAATATTCGCTTAGAAGTAAACTTTAAAAAAGCCTTGCCTGAATCAGTCACTATAGTTCTATATTATGAAACTCTAGGTTATTTTGAAATTGATTATAATAGATCAGTTATAACTTCTTAATTGAGTATTGAATTTTTATATTATTGTATGTATTGCTTGTTTGTAAATAAAATGTATATAAAACCATTTCATTTCTTTAATCTTATAAGGGGGTTTGGGACAGGGAGATAAAAACAAAAGATTATAAAATAATTTTTATTCATTGTCTACAAATTACAATTGTTGTACATCAGATGCTTTGATCCAAGCATTAAATTTCTTGGGCCAGTGCAACCATTTTACATAATATTGTTTATGAACACCCCGTCCTTTCGCTCGTAAAATAGACTCTATCTAACGCGATCACCAACTTTGAATTTGAAAGTTTTCTTCGTCGTTTTCCTCCCCTTTTTAGGCCAATATATTGTCCACCACACAGACGTTTCATTGTTTCTATTTACTTCAGTGGGAGCCATCTGTATCGTTCTGTGAAATGTTTCGTTATAACTCTTGGCAAATAATTGAAGTTGACTAAGATATTCATAAGACAGTTTGTGAGTCATATAACGATGGATACGTGATTTAATTGTTTTAATGACTCGTTCACTTATGGAAGCCTTGGTTTCATTTTGAGCAAACAGCTGTTGAATTCCATTTTCCTTTAATAACGATTGTACAACTCTAGCACGAAATTCTTGACCCTTGTCCGAACGAATTCGGTTAGGTTTTCTACCACCAGTCATAATGTCATATAATGCATTTTTGACTGATAGACCTCTCTTATCTTTTAAAGGTCTTAACCAAACGTATTTCGAAAAAGTATCGATGACGACTAGAATATAAGAACACCCTTCATTATATTCAGCATATTTGCCCATGTCCATGAGATCCATTGACCATTGATCGTCGATTCCCGTCACCATAATTCTATTTCTTTTAAAACGTCGTCGCATTTCTCTCTGAAGACTGTACGATTCTTGTTGCTGAAGCCATTTTTCTATATTATTTTTACTGATAACAAACTTTTCTTCTTGTTGTACATAGCGATACAGTTTATCAGGTCCTGAAAAACTTCCAGCATTTTCAAGATTATAGTAAATACTTTCGAGATACTCTTGCCACTTCATGACTTGGTTGTATGTCACTTTTACTTAATCATACTGAAATTGTCTTTCAAATTGATCTTTATATAGAGTGAGTGATGCTCGCACAGAATCCCTTTTAGAAAACCCACGGGATAGCATATTGTTAATGTTTTGCATTATCTTCATATGTATGTTATCATCTTGTAACTTTAAAGTATTTAAAATATTCTCCCCATAGAGATTCAAAAATTCAATCAGATAATTCTTCTTCATCTGTTCCTTAACTTTCTTCCTCCGTTTGCCTTTGCTTAAAGTTTTATATTTCTTCATCTTAGATCTTCGTTTCTCTTTATTGTTTTCTATAGCCATATCATACAAACTCCTCAAGTATTCATTTTCATCAGTATGCTCGTCTTCAGTATGTCTATCAGATTTATCAGAAGATTTTTCTTCTAGTTTGGTTTTACCTTTCATTACATCATCGATAATGGGCAAGATGTTTGTAACTAATCTTTGAGTCTCTTCTGTAAACGGCTTCAAATCCACGACCAAATAACCGTAGCTCTTTAATGTAGCCTCTTTAAAAGTTTTCATTAAATGTTGTGGATTTTCCGGATACATTTGACGTGATAATGTCATTACTGGTTGTTTATCAACTGGATTATTAAACAACACCAGATAATGAGTATTGCGTCGTTGTGTTGGATCGCGGTTGTGGAAAAGGTTTTGACTTATACTCATCACCGATAAATTTCTATGGTGAGATCCTTCTGTAAAAAGTTCATTAATTCTAGAATCTTTAGCACAAGTGGACATGAGATCATCTAAAATTAACAAGTTTTTAACTGAAGGATCAATGAATGTATCTTGGTCTATAGTTGGTGGAATTCCTCGAATGAACTCCACTTCTGGAACTACCGAATTATGTATTTCATCGTATAAAGGTTGCCATCTTTTGTAAAGCCAGATGATTTTCTCTGGGGGTGGGGACATTTTCGTTGAAGCATTTTGCAAGACCCTAGCTACAAACTGAGTTTTCCCACACGAGGTTGGACCAGTGACGATAGATGTAAAGGGGTGTATAAACTTGAAGCCATCCATGTCCTATATATGTCTACTCTTTGGATATTCTTATGCTGAATGACAATAAAATAGTTAGTTGGAGGTTTATATATAAAACCTTTTAAACATGATTCTATTTAATACATATATATATATTACATACTACATGAAGTTATTAATATACATTTACATATACATTTTACAGTATAGTACATACATAAAATAAATAATGATATATTTACATAAAATATTTTATATTATTTACAAATTTTATGAATTGTACTTTAAGTTTTGATATTAGAATAATATATACATGATATTAGAATAATATATGCATTTAACATTGTAAGGATGATGTAAACCTATTACACATTGGAAATTCTCCAATGTCCGAATGATAAAGACTCAATACCATCATTCAAGATATAACGTTTATCATCATATGGACTGAGTGCAATTTTATTAGTACAAGTGGTAAAAATTTCATGATTGTATGTTCTAAAAGTTCTCATAGCTTCCATTTGGTTTTTTCGTTGAAACAAACAGTTTCTATATGACGAATGGCGAAGTTTATTAATGATAGTAGACTTAACAACTCCTTTAGCAGTTTGTTTTTCATGACCATCATATTGAAACGAATACATTTTAGCCCTAAGTCCAATAAATTCCGTAATTGGTTTACCCATGGTTTCGTCTTTCATCTTACCAATCACTTTTTTATTTGAAGTATCATGCAAAAAGTGACTCAATTCATAGTCACTAAAATCAAATAAACATTTATCTTTTGCCATGTCTTTATAGAGATCATCAGTTGAAATGGAATAACATAGCGAATCCGTATCCGTAAACAGTAATTTAGATTGATTCCCATATTTGGACTTTATATAATTATAATGAAAGTCATACATCAAACATTTTGAAAGATCTAAAATACTAAAACCGACATAAATTGGACGATTTAAAATCAAGTTTTCTTTCAAAAGTTCAACAGATGCAAGATCTTCATTAAATATTCGAAAAGATTTAAAATTGGGCTTAGTCGAAAGACGTTTTAACTTTTTTTCATTATTGACAAGTTGAATGTTGACTCTGTTTCTTAAATTTTCCATCGTTTTACCAAAAACCGCATTATTCATCAATTTAAAAAAATCTTTTTCGAAAGTATTTTTAGCCAATTTTCTCTTTGATGTGTTAAAATCTATATATGTTTTTAACCAAGGACTTTGATTAAATGTTAAAACAGAATTAATTTTCTCTAATTCCATACCCAATGATAAATACAACTTTAAATTTTTTGAGTGAAGAACGTAATTTTTTTTGTCGAATAAATTTGGTACGAGTTTTTGGGTACTCGAAACGTCCAGTTTCAGATCTTTTTGAAGATTACGCTGATATTCTGATAACATATCAGATGTAATTCTCATGGCTTCTGGAGCGAGGGGATAATCATTATGTAAATCATGAAGCTTTGATGGATATTTTAAATCTACTGAAAGGATGTAACCTATAGAATCGTTATCATCAACCTGATTAATATCTAACATATTTATTTCACTCTCAGTTAACCAGCGAAATCCATGAGTTGGTAAATACTGACTCATTGCATAACCATATAAATTATTTACATCAAGATATATAATATAATTATTAGGTTCTGATGGAGTATATCCTTTGACGTGAGGATTATTAGCGGATTGATGTCTATGCGTTATCATCGCAATACCACCTTTAATTGAATTTTCAATCATTAGATGCATGTCGGGGTCAGTGAACAATTCCAACCTTACATTCGTCATTTTCAAAGCTGCTTGCCACGCTAAACCGGGAGCAGTGAAAAAATGGGCGGGGTCTAATCTATAAATGTTGAGACATAAGGTTCTAAAATTCTCGAAAACATCAGCCAGTAATATGACATCTGTTTCCATGTACAAATCATGATACTGTCCTAAAGTTTTTAAGCTAAAAGTATCCCAAACATTCTGAGCATGTTCATAATCCTTGTCAGATATATTAGAATCATTTAAAGAGCTATAAAAATCTGAAATTGGGGGTAGACAGGTTTCATTAAATTTCTCTATATTATCCATAAACTCATATGGATAAACTCCCTTTCTCCTTAACAAATTCAATTTCTTCTCGTCCCCCTCGTGAAATTGTTGAATGTAATTATTGAGATGGTGGAATTTGTCGTCTTCTTGTGTTAGATTTTCAACTAATTTCTCGAGAGAGGCGGAAAGAAATTGAAATATATCTAGAAATTGTAAACATCCTAATGAAAATGAAATATAATTTTCAGTATTTTGTGGAATTACATTCATCCTTTTGTTTTTGACTTTACCAATAGCCTGCATAATCAAATGTGAATCGTAATGTTTTAAATTGTGGAAAAACACTGGAATTTTTTTCTTTAGCTTTAAACTAAGGTTACATGAATTATGAATAGCACCCCTAAACCTACCAGTAACGTGACAGTGATCTCTTACTTTATCTAAATCTAAAAGTTTATCACATATATAGCATACTTTAGTTGTAGCAAATTGTATTTCATCTTCTGGAGTCATTTTCAAAGGTGTGGGGTTTTTGAAAATACTTAATAAACGTTCTTCAATGTCAATCATATGTTCGAGAAATGTTTCAACGACATTCTCTCCTCGAAAAGTCACATGGTCTTCCGTTAATGTATCATTCAAACCAACTAATTTATATGTAAAGCCAGAAGGAATGTGTTGAGATTCTTTGGTTGTATTAGTGGAACTTGACATTGAGTTCTTTGAAATGATACACTCAAAATCTGCGTAAATCACAAATGGAACTTTCTGTTGTTTCGACATGTCTGAATAGGATATCCATTTTTTGTCTTCTGTAGGCATTTCTATCCTCTGCGCTCCATGAATTTGACATTGAGGAATATGTTTATTCAATCTCTTTTGTGACGTATATCCGTGTAAACAATAATTACAAAAAAATCTTTGACCTCTTTCTTTCACCATCCTCCTTAATAAATGGTTTAGATTTCTTATAAAACAATAGTGTGAATTTTCACCTTTGGATATGATTAAAAGATTGACGTGTCTATCAAAACGATGCTTCGTTAAATGTATTGGAAATAGTTTCTTTTCTTCATAACCAAACACATTAACACTTATGTTATTTTGCTTTTCAAATTTGGGTACATCCTTTATTTTCACGGGGACATCAATGTTTTGAAAATTCAACTCATTCTCATATTTAACATAATTACCAACCCGTTCTGGGTGAATTCGAGATGGGTGAATAGATGCTAGCACACTCCATTTAAAACACTGGTGGTCTCTATTTTGAATATTAACTATTGCTTTTTTAGAACTTAATTTTGAAGGAAGTGGAATATAACTCGATGCATCTACGGGATTGTATTTAACGACGTTTAACGAAAGGTCTATCACACTGTCTAATGTCCAATTACTACCTTGACGTTGAAATTCCATAAAAGAGGTTATCATCTTTTTGTTGCTCTCCTGTAAACTTTCATTTAAATCATCTTCTTTCAATGCGATATGACATTTCCCATGAAAATGTGGTTTTACAGTTTCTTTTTGTTCTTCTTTTTGTTTTGTAAATTGAACACATAATGAAAGGTACCACTTGATTGAATGTTTTTCTTTCAATGCTTTCTTTAATTTTTTTATGACAGAATCATATTGTGAAGATAAAAATAACAATGGATCATATTTTGAGTCGTTAGAGGCTGTGAACACATATTCCATTAAATGCCCGTTAATAGCTTCACGTTCATTTATACAGTCCTCTATCTGGCTTTCACTGGTTGATGGTTGATTTAAATTACATGGTTGACTATTTGACTGACTTTCGACCGTTGATGGTGTATGTTTTTTATTTATATGATCCTTTAAATTATATAGTCGACTAAACTGAGCTCCACAAATTTTACACGTGGGTTTAAATGTGGAGTGAGTTTTTTTGTGTCTAATCATACTCCGTCTATAACCAAATTCTTTTCCACATTCTTCACATACATACGACTTCATTTTCATCTTATTCTAAAATATAGTAATAAACAAAACCTTCAATTTCAATAGATGTATATCGTATCATATTTGATTTAGTAATTGGGAAGAATTTCAGCAAAGAGTTTATATATAACAAGAAAAATAGAAAAGTTTATTTTCTTACCTTTTGTAAAGCTTCCGTTTTTTTTTTTCCGTTATAATCTATCACAGTCAACAAATAGCTTTCAAAATAACGCGGTTATGAAAGTAACGCTATGATAAATATTACAATAAACTTTTATTGGATATTTCTTAATTAACATCATCCAATCAGTGGAAAGGAAATCAAAATTGTAAACGTGTGTTTTATTGGATATTTCTTAATTAACATCATCCAATCAGTGGAAAGGAAATCAAAATTGTAAACGTGTGTATGTGAAGTTTTATTGATTAATTTCGTTAGTGGCACGCGCTCATTATGTACTATTATTCATGTATTATAGAACATGTATTCATAGCTTGTGTCGTTTCAATCGATATTCTATCTATTGTATTGAAGCAGACGATAATTTCATACCCGCAAACTATAACATTTAAGAATTGACCAATCAAAATTTTAACCTCCGTTAAAAAACAAAAAAAAACATTAAAAACTCCTTCTTGTTCAATGTACAAATATTGATTATTATAATAAACCAAAGTTTAAAATATTAACCAATCGTTAGACTATAATATATATCACTGAAGGTGAATAATTATCGACCCAATATTGTTTTTCTATATCATTTATTAAATTCATGACCATAGAATCTTATGGAAAACAAAGATTATGCTCAAATCTTCGCTTAAAATTAAAAAACATCAATCAATCATTAAACAGATTAGATATTTATTCTTATACAATATTCAATTAATATATTTCATTCAAAATTTAAAACAAAGAATGTCAACCCGCCAAATTCAAATTACGCGCGCGCGAATAATATCGATCCGCCGCAGTCCGCCCCACCGCTCGCGTGCTGGTGCATATTGCTATAGCACCAGCACCAGGCTCTTTAACATGGGAGAGATCTGTCCCAGATGGAACACTTTTACTCTACTGATTTTAATGAAACTTGATGTGAGTGTTCGTATAATCCTCCAAGGATAAACATTATTGAAAATCAGACAAAGCAAAACATATTTCATATATTATTGCCCTTGCTTTTGAAACTATGTTGTGGACACGATAGAGAGCTGGTACTTTCCTTTCACATAATCTAGAAACAGGTCCAAGAATGCCTTTGTACCCCACAACACCTTTATTAGATCTTAAAGCAGTACCAACAACTTGGTCAATAAAAATACATATTCATCAACTGTGTCCAAAGTATACAAACAGAATTAAATAAACCCATAAAATTTAATTTAATAATGTAAATGTAATTTTCACGTAAATCACCCGATTTATATATACTCCTACCTATCGACCAAGTTTGAAAATCATTTTCCATTTGATATGCAATGGCTGTTTGTGAGTTTGAATGAAATTCTAACGGTATTTATAAGACTAAAGCTAATAAAATTAATATCATTAGATCAACGTCTTTCGAGACATCAAGAGTTCATCTATAATCTGAATTATCTTTTTTCTATAAAGAGAAAGAGAGAAGGTACAAAAGGAGCGTTGGTGAATTGGGAGGACGGAGGGAGTGTTGTTGTGAGGCTGAGAAAGATATAGCCCTAGCCCTGACTGTCATCTTTGAGTGATAGTATTCCTTTACAGATGTTCGTAATAGGCAGACACGAGAAAAGTAGGCCTACTTTTATATAAAGGCAATCCGAAAATTGTATACCTTTTAATTTTTAATCCAATGTGTTATTAAATTGATAGATCTTTAACCAATGGCACATGGTGTAGAGACGCCCCCAACATTCATAGCTGACAAGGGTTTGGATTTTTCGAGAAAAAAATGAAGGGGGGCGGGGGGACGAACCAGGATGGTTTGTAAAGTCGAAGTATGTCGCAAATCGCAGCAAGCCCAAACAGAAGGTCCTCGCCCTTGAGAAAAAAAATGGAAAATGGCATTCTAAAAGATGTTTCGGGATTTGAGTTGGCAATAGGGACTTCCTTCTCTGATTTTTATCTGATCGATTTTGATTCTTCAAAAAATCTTTCTTACTAATCAAATTATGGGGGGAGGGGGCCGAGATCCTTTCGTCACTCCCTCAAAAAAGAGTTGAGAAATCCACAAAAAAGCAAAAAATCAAAAGCTATATGATGTGTATGATTCAATATGACTAATAATCTATGCATCATTAGGTCTAAAACCGGAAACAATTACTTGGACAGGAAGAAGGAAAGGAAACACAACGGTTTAAATCCATTTCAGTTATTACTTCGGACTTGAACAGATATCTTTTACGTTTACAGTGCTTCTTAAAGTAAGAGTTCATATTACATGTATTATTCGCAGGGATATATTTATCTAAATATTTGTTGACACAAATTAGTGGTACTCACTGTATCTTTTTAGAACTAAAATTCAACACCAGGTAGTTGCAATTAAATGTGTCACTTTGTTAGACATATGCACTCTGCTATGTGCGCATGGGAGGTGTCTGCACACTGCTATGTGCGCATGTTAGGCACACTCTGATATGTAAGCAAAGGAGGGAGGGGGTCTGCTCACTGCTTTATGCCCATGCAAAGGTGTCTATATAGTGACAATTTAACAACGTCAAGTTATTAGAAATACTCGGTTTAGCATTAACACATTAGTTTGTATTTGATTGGGCGCTGGTTAAGGACTAGTCGAGGGTTCTAATTGGTTGTATTTGCTGGCGTACAAGCCAATCAAAAAGCTACAATTCCCAACCTGTATAACACAAGAATTTGTTTGTTTTTATGTATAATTGACATGTTATTTATTAATAAAAAAAATAAACGAATAGGACATTAGGGGTCTTATTCTCAAAAACTTAACTAAGATAAAATCCAGATTTTAAGAAATACAGTTATCTGATAATAAAGCTGTATTTAAAATCAAGTTTAATGATTGACGAATCAGATGACTTGGGCACTAAAATCATTGTAAGTTAAGTTTTAACTTTTATTAGTGCAATAGTGCCTCCTATGTTTGGTCATCCACTAAGATTGATTGTAACTAATCTATATTTATTAAAATTTTGATTTCTTATAACTGAGAACGATTTTTGATGCTTTAATTTGTTACCTTCTCGTGTTTTAGTTTTAACGTTTTTCTAACGTATTGTAAGGTATTTTAAATATTATAAGTTTAAGAAACGCGTTTTTAAAGCGATATCACCTCTTAAAATGAACAAAAAAATTAATTTCTCAAATTTGGCCAATAAGAGTAGGCCTAATATTCATCAAAGGTGTCTACAGTATACAAACAGAATCAAATAAACCTTAAAACTAAGTAATTTTCCATAAAATAACTATTATTATATTGAAAAACGCTTAATAAAACGCCTAATATTTTGTTTATCTTGTAGTAATTATGATATATAAGGTAGTTTTCTGAATTTGTTAAGACACCAGACAAGTTGCTTAATGAATATGAATATATCTTATTCATCAAGTTTGAGAATTTTACCCTATTGTCTATTGATCATTCTAAGAGGTATGTTCGTTTTCATGCAACAAACAAGAAAACTCTAATGTAAAAAGAAATTTTTAATCAAACAAAAAATATATTGACACACTGCCAATTACAACGTCCAATTCCGAAGGTCTGTTAAACAATAATAATACACTGGATATAGATTTGTACACTAGATAGATACATTGAGCGCCATGCTATTAGCGTAACTAACAACAACATGATGCTAAGAAATCGTAACCGGATCTACATGTATTAAATGTACCCAGAGATAAATTGGTAGTTACAAGGTAGGCTAGTATTCCTTGAAATTTATTTTCAACGTTTTTACATTCCAGTTAAATCAAGGATCGATTTTCATGGTTCAAGGCGTAAAAAGATGGTGATTTCGGGTTTAGTTTTAATTGCATGTATTTTCACTGTGAGGGTCTGGTGTGTGAACGAGAGAAGAGGACTGATAACGGAACTGCTTGGGACACTTAATGGAAAACAGAAATTGGAATATTCAATTTCCAAGAGTTATGAAAACTTTGATTTCTTTACATTCACACAGGGTTGGCCTAAAACAGTTTGCCTCGATGGCGAAACGGAGAAAAGATATTGTAATAAGACATTAAATGTAGCGGGTTGGACTATTCACGGATTGTGGCCCAGTCGACAAAATGGAAAAGAACCAATTGGGTGCGACGGTAAACCATTTTCGTTGAAGAAACTGAAACCGTTGATGGGCGATCTTAGAAAGCATTGGCCAAATTTGTTTAAGAATGAGCAGGAGGACTCTTTATGGCAGCACGAATGGAAAAAACATGGAACTTGTGCTGTAAGTGATGATAAAATACGAAATGAATTTTTGTTCTTTCAAAAAGCCTTGGAACTTTTCAAGATGACTGATATAACCAGTGCTTTGAGGAAGATAAATGTGATCCCATCGAACACAAAGAAGTATCACATCCAAACTATCTCTCAAGGTCTAACTCGCCATTTTAAAAAGAAAAAACCAATAATTATGTGCCTGAATATAAAGGGTACAATTTATTTGCATCAAATTGAGGTCTGCTTTGATAAAAAATTCAAAATGATGGACTGTCCGGAAGAAAGAACGACAATGACTACGTACGAAACTAAAGGCGTTCAGTCGACAAATCTACGGTTTGAAATGGGAAGGCATCTGAAAGACGACAAGACTCAAACTGGCTTCGATATCCAGAAAGGCGTTTTATATGATGAGATGAATGACTTTGAAAGTTCTGACTTGCTCAATGATAAATACTTTATAAACTGTTCCCCATTAGTTTCCTATCCAACTATTTAAGTTTCATTTTATTTTTCATTACAGCTTTATACATAAAATTGAATTATTGCGTGGCAAATCTATCGATTTGTCACGCTTTGTTTTCGTTATGATTATTTTTTTTTTTTTTTTTTTTCCAAATTCTGGTCAGCGTCTGTAGAGAAAACTGAAAATGCTATAGAAATTCTGGTTTCATCAGCTAGTTTCACTCGAGGGAAATTTTCCCTTAAATATAAAACGGCACATTTTTGCGGAACCAGAAGTGGGC
This sequence comes from Lottia scabra, assembly GCA_029955415.1. Taxonomy (NCBI): domain Eukaryota; kingdom Metazoa; phylum Mollusca; class Gastropoda; family Lottiidae; genus Lottia; species Lottia scabra. The sequence continues at coordinate 1,859,989 of JARJEI010000021.1, read as the reverse complement.
TATTACATAATGTGCAATATTTTTTCATCGAGTCTGTAGGACTTATTTATGAACCGATTTACCTAAAATTTCCTTTATTACGTTAATTGTTAAAAGAAGTATCTGGTGCATTTTCAAAATTTTCAATTTTTAAATATTTTTGTAAAAAAAATTTGAAACCAAAATTTTCAAAAAAAAATCAAAATTTTTTTCTCAGCCGCTAATTATCCGATTGATCTGAAATTCACAGGACATAAACAGAATGTCGATACAAATAATACAAGATAATTAAAATATTTCTATCACTTCCGGTTTTGGCGTGAAGACTTCCGGTTTTTCAAAATTACGTCTGGCGACCCCACTTCCGGTGTAAATTTCAGATGTTGGCTAAAACCATATATATTGTATGTCAGGCATAATTAGAAGGTACTTAGCAGAAAAAATCCAAACCGGAAGTGATACATAAGCTGTCGTCACAGACTGACACATTTCAGCAAAAAATTAATTAGTCCTCCATTTTTTATCCGATTTTTATGATTTTGATGTCTATCAAAACATTGTAATTTTATCTAAAACTTGTAGGCACAGAATTTTGAATTTCGAATTTGAAGTGTTTTTATTTTGGTTTGAATTTTTTGAAAATTCAAAAGGCCATACCATGTGACCTTGACCTTCAATGACCCTGAAATTTTCAATGTAGAATGTCCTTGACCTGAGCTATCCATAGGTGTTTTGATTTTAGTTTAAAAATATTAACTTCCGGTTTAATAGACATTCAAAAATTGACATTTTTGAAAACTTTGGACGGCTGTATCACCTTCTCTAATTAACACAAAGAATTAATCATTTCAATTTTGTAATGCTGATTTAATTATCTTTTTAACGATATATGACGATCATGCCTTAAAATATGTTTTCAAAATATTGCGTTTTTTTCGACTGAGAGTTCTAACTTACAATGTAATTATCTAATAGCAATATCGATTGTTTAATGATGATGTACACAATTTTCTCTTTTCAACGATATATGACATGATTAGTTTAATACAAAATCCATTAAAGTGAAAATAGGCATAGAGTACCCTGAGTAATCTGAGAAAAATACAAAATAGAGAGGATTAAAATGATTGACAAGGGTTATAGCAGGTTATATAATACAGTAATAAAACTATCCATGTGAACTTTTCACATGGAGGTGTGAAGTATTTTAGGTCATAAACAGATTAATCTGATTATGTAATCTTTTAACACTCTAAAAAATATATAAAATTTATTCATTTTTTTTGCAAAATTTTCACTTACATTAATTCTACATACAATCATTTAGAGCAGTGAATTTTTGATACATTAACCTGTTCGAATTTTTTTTCTACCATTGACAGAACTCTTTCTACAAGATACACACCAATTTTCTTTTTGTCGTCTGCTAAGGTTATTAAAGGTCATAAACAAATTAGTCAGACTACATAATCTTTTAACTCTAGAGCTGGACTCTAGCAGACTGCAATTTAACTGTTTACGCGTCTGCGCTAATCCGTTGCAATAAAAAGTAAGTGCTCAAACTGTTTTTTATCGTCTGCTAAGATTATTATAGGTCAAAGATAAATTAATCTCATTACATATTGTTTTAACTTTATAAAAATTAACATGTTTTTACGATTGTTTGCTATGTTTGATATAATATCAGATTTTTTCTTATTTTGAGGGTAATTCTTACCCACGGCACTTAATTGACTAACATACATCAATTCAACTGGCTACTGTCTGCTCCAATCCATTGAAACAAAAGACAGTATTTCAACTCAGCTTTAAAGGAAAATATTGACGTTTACACAGTTCGAATGTTGGGGAAGGAGGCATATCCCCTATACAAAATGGCCCCTAGTTCTAATTGTTATCATTTGAATTGATAATTGAAATGTATGCTCTCTTCTTGTGACCTTGACTAGTGCTTCTATAGGAGAGTATCTTCTGTAACACCCAATTCCAATTTTGTTTTTGTCGTCTGCTAAGCTTATTATATGTCATAAACAAATTAGTCAGAGTACATAATCTGTAGTGATGGACTATCTAGCAGACAGCAATAAATTATTTAACTGGCAACGCGTCTGCGCTAATCCGTTGCAATAAAAAGTAAATGTTTAATCTTGTCATAGTTAATTGGGCCCCTATCCAAATCGGCTATTAGTCAAAATGGTTTGGTCACCATGGCCCCTATTTTGGTCAAAATGGCCTCTGAATTTCTCTTTTGATTTCAACCAATTCATTGGTTAAAATGGCCACAAAAATAAAGTCAAGATGTTCCCTGATTTTTTTTTATAAATTGTAGCTTATATGATGATAATCAAAGGAATAATTGGAAGCTATTTTAACCCTAAAAAAGGTCACTAATTTTGACTGAAAATTGTACTTTGTTACAACAAATTTTGAAGACATAAATTGTGTTCCAATTTATATTTTCATCAAAGCAAAGACATTCTAAGACTTACAATATTAATTTGAAGTTCCAGTTCCAGTTCTCAAAAAGATTATATAAAAAATATATTATGTAGCCCGTTATGTTTTGTTAATTTGTGACATCATAAATAAAAATATTATTTTGAGACCATTTTGACTTTTTGGAAGGACCATTTTGACTTTTTTTGAAGACCATTTTGACCATTTATCAGGGACCATTTTGACCAAACGAGGGGCCATTTTGGATGGAGGCCCAATTGACTATAACCTGTTTTTATCTGCTAAGCTTATTATTTGTTCGTGATTGTTGAATGTATTTGTAATGTATTTGTAATGTATCGTCTATGCAGTCACTGTTCACAAAGTAGTCGTTATTAGCCGATTTCCAACTGTCAAGGGATCTTTAACGTACACAGCCAACACACGGGGCCTCGGTTTATTGTCCCATCCAAAGGACTAGACACTTTTCCATGTCAGCCCCTCCGACCTGCATCACTGACAGGGGGAAACCGGGTTGAAAAATCCGAAGGTGTCATCTCGACCCATGCCGGGATTGAACCCTGGACCTTCAGGTTAGCGAGCAAGCGTCTAACTCGCTGAGCCACTCTTAAATTTGGGAGTTTTAAAAATAGAACACATTACTTTGAATATTCTGGATGAGAATATTAACGTAATTTTTATCTATAGACCACCTGCTTATCGATTAGAATTATTTCTCCCAATGTTACAAAGATCACTAGTTGAATAACAAGAATCTGGTGTATGTTATTATGGGAGATTTCAATCAAAATATCTTGGGGGGTCATTTGTCTATACTTAATTGTTTTAAAAAATTTGGTTTTCAACAACTTGTTCAGCATTACACTAATGAAGGTGAAACACTTATAGATCATATTTATATCAGTAAAGGAATTCTGTCACATAATGTTCACATTTCACACATACCTGTGTATTGTAGCTACCATGAAGCTATAAAAATTACCATACTATAAGTTATATTGATATAATATTGAATCTACCCTTTCACAAAACTTTTTACTAAAATGAGGGAGTGAACACCAGACTTTAGGGGTTTGAAGTTCAAAAAGTCTTACGGCTATCAGGCAAAGTATCACGGGCCACGCTCAGTGCTGTTCACAGCTCTAGTAGTATTTTTTTTTTTAGTTTCTTTTTTAGAATAAAGCGTTTGCACCCTATAGTACACTTTATTAATGTTTGGAATTGCGTATCCGACATGGCTAACGACAAATAGCACAAAGGCTATAAAATGTCAAGCGTATACGTCGACGAAGCGGTGAAATTTTTCAGACTTAATACTTGCAAACTGTTTACGCTTATGTCGCAATTGCAGCATGTGATATAAAGTCGACCAAAAACTGATAAGCTATCATATAGTCGCACCAAATTTCGGTTTTTGATAATCAATTTCAATTTTTATTGAAAATGTTCCAGTTTTATAGGAGTGGTATATAACAATTTCCGTGTGCGGCTATATCATATTAGGCAGGATATTCCCAATTCCCCTTGGTTTAGAAGACACGTTCGTTTTTATATGGAAATGTGGACGTATATTTCAGTCGCCACTGTCCGTCCGTCGGTCCGTATATATTTTTTTGTATTCACAATAGATACAATGATTATCAGATCTTGATGAAACTTGGTAGGCATGTATATACGAGAGTGGGCTAAAAAGTTCATAGCCAGACTAGGAAGGAGTTATGCCACAGTGATGAAACTTGGAATGCATTAAATTCAACATTTTATTATACTAACGACATGGTTTATTTTTCAACATTGTCTCCCCTGCGGTCCATGCACTTCTTCCAACGTTGTTGGGAAACCTTGCATCCCGGTGGTATAGAAGCTCTCATCCTGATCACCAAAAAAGTCCTCAACAGCAGATATGACCTCATCATCAGTCCGGTACCGCTTCCAAACCAAGTGTTTTTTCATGTTCGGGAACAGAAAATATTCAGATGGTGCCAAATCTGCTGTTGAGGACTTTTTTGGTGATCAGGATGAGAGCTTCTATACCACCGGGATCCAAGGACCCCAACACCACTGGAAAATAATCCATGTCGCTAGTATCGGAAAATGTTGAATTTAATGCATGCTCAGCCTCCCCTCGTATCTTGGGATGTTGGTTAAGTTCGATTTTGGCAATAAAAAGATGAACGCTTTTTGAGTTATTGCCCTTGACTTGGTGAAATTTGACTTGTATCCACGATAGAGGCTACAATTTTTTTATCCGATTTTAATGAAACTTACAATGCATGTATATATTAGTGAGATATCGGTAAAGTTTGATCTTAACAATAATCCGATGAACCCTATTTGGGTTATTGCATTTGTCTTGGTGAAAATGCGTCAAATTTTACTTGTATGCACGATAGAAGCATATATATGTTAATGAGATTTTGGCAATAATCGGATGAATGTTTTTTGAGTTATCGCCCTTGACCTGGTCATATTTTGACTTGCATGTACGATACATGCTACCAATTTTGTCTGATCTTAATGAAACTTGGTAAGCATGTTAATCATGATGAGATCTAAGTCAAATTGAAATTTGGCAATCATCAGATAAACCATTGTTGAGATATTGCCCCTGAATTTAAAAAGACAAAAAATTGTTCCAGAGTTTAAAGAAGCTACAGTTTTCAACCGATTTTGATGAAACTTGGTGTGATCATTAGAATTCGGTGAACTTTTTTTTATAATAAAATTCGTATTATCGTTAATTAAAATATTATCATTTCGGACAGCTGCCAGTGGGCGTATGTTACTTTGCCTGGCAAGCCCTGGTCTTGTCCAGGTCATGGCAATTTCCTTTTGTCTATATAGGACAAATTTACAACTTTAATATTGAGTAAAAAACACATTTGATATAAGAAATATTTATTGAGTTAAAAGAAATATTATCTACAAACATAGACGAGGACTTTACACAAGATACAAAATTGTAATCCCAAAAAGTGCATATAGTAAAATGATTAAAGAGGCACAGGCTTCATTTTCGCGGGTCGATTTGGATAAGTCTCAGAAACGGGGATTTTTTAGCTCAGCAATTTAGTACTGGTTATCACAACTCACCATTGAAATCCTTCAAATCCATGTGCATCCATAATTATTAGCATTTGAAAGTTATAATGCCCTACTACACATTAGCGATACTATGCAATATATAGAAAAGTCATCTATAGAAATAGAAGGAGAAATGTCTAATTTAAGGTATATTTGAAGGAAATACGCAATTATTGTGCATTTCTAGTGCTTCTGAAGGATACTTAAATATATTCAAGACCCAAAGCAACCAATAAAAATGAAGACTGGTCCCCTTTAAAGGTCTAGTATAATTTAAGGGTACAGATCTGTGTCTATCGTCATACCAGAAAGTGACAGGGTCACATAATTGTCTTGCCTAATTGTCTAGGCATATATAGAAAAGTGATAAGGTCAGAGAGTAATTGTCTTGTCAAACTGTCGAGTAATAAGGTCAGAGAGTAATTGTCTTGTCTAACTGTCTAGTGATAAAGTCAGATATAATTGTTTTGTCTAATTGTTTCTGTATAAAACAACTAATCATGGTCTAGGTAAACAGTAATGTGATGGGGTCGGGGAGTAATTGACTTGTCAAATATTCATGGCATACAGGAAAGTGGCAGGGTCAAAGAGTAATTGTCTTGTCTAATTGTCTAGGCATACAGCAACGTGATTAGGTCGAAAAAGTAATTGTCATGTCTAATTGTCGAGTGATAAGGTCAGAGAGTAATTGTCTTGTCAAACTGTCGAATGATAAGGTGAGATAGAATTGTCTTGTCTAACTGTTTCTGTATACAACAACTTATTGTCTTGTCTAATTGTCTAGGCATAAAACTGTCTAGTGATAAGGTCAGAGAGTAATTGTCTTGTCTAACTGTCGAATGATAAGTTGTGATATAATTGTCTTGTCTAACTGTTTCTGTATACAACAACTTATTGTCATGTCTAATTGTCTAGGCATAAAACTGTCTAGTGATAAGGTCAGAGAGTAATTGTCTTGTCTAACTGTCGAATGATAAGGTGAGATAGAATTGTCTTGTCTAACTGTTTCTGTATACAACAACTTATTGTCTTGTCTAATTGTCTAGGCATAAAACTGTCTAGTGATAAGGTCAGAGAGTAATTGTCTTGTCTAACTGTCGAATGATAGGGTGAGATATAATTGTCTTGTCTAACTGTTTCTGTATACAACAACGTATTGTCTTGTCTAATTGTTAAGATATAGCATATTGATCAGGTCAGAGAGTAATTGTGTTGTCAAATAGTCGTGGTGAACAGAAAAGTGATAAGGTCGGAAAGTAATTGTGTTGTCAAACTGTCGAGTAATAAAGTTAGAGAGTAAATGTGTTGTCTATTTGTCGCGGCACTCAGCAATGGTTGTAAGCTCTCCGCCCGTAGTTGCTATCAATTCATCACTATCCAATTCTCTACTGAGCAAGAAACATAGAGGAGTATTGTAGAAAATGAAAGTAACACAAGCAGGGTTACTATTACATGCGGCGGCGCAAGCTTCAACTGTAGAAGCATGGGCGGTTCCGATTAGAATACTGCTTAAAACATCTGGGGGTAGTTCTTGGTTGATAAACTCTATTTCACAGCCGACTGAAAAAAAATATAAATAGAGTATTCTGTTTGGTATGAATTGGTCGTTTGTTAACATCAGAGAAAAATATTTTGAAAGAAAGCATCTTTTTCGTTATTTTTCATTAATGTCACATGGTGCAAAGAGCACCCTCTCCCCCACACCCACTGGATACGCGCCTGAACATAACCAATAAAATAAAAAAGGATTTGGTCGTCGCTTAGTCCTGTCGCTCAGAGAAAAACCATTCTAAGCAGTATCCATGTTTGCATACTTTGACATTTGTTACTCGTCTACAAAGAAAGAAGCAAGGACAGCAACTTTGGTTCCAGCTGTTCACATTACAGTGCTCGTAAGAAAACAAAAAAATTGAACTTACGAATGTCCTCGAGGCTAGAGCTAGATCTGGTCACAGAGAACGCTATCAAGAACATGCTTAGAACTGTTAGGATAAATTTTGAGGAATTCATTTTTAACCTGAAAAGAATAATAGTTTTAAAATTTCAAATGGGAGATTTTACACATTCATTTTTGAACATTTCCGGGCTTAATGTTCAACTAGTTTCTTAGGCTACCTTCCAATTCATGACCTTTGCCTCTGACTGTGATGTAAGCCAGCTGTACTTCCTTTTCATCTAGAAACAGGTCCAAGAATGCTTTTGTACCCCACAACACATTTATTAGATCTTGAACAAAAAAATTGAAGTTTTCAAACTTGGTCAATAAGAGTATTTATCCTATAACCGATATGACAAATAAAAATTTAAAATTTGTTTCCAATGAATTTTTTTTTCATATTCTGTGTCTGTGATGCATTCTAGATAAAAAATTTTTTTTTTTTTTTTTTTTATGTCGGATAAAAATGATATCCCCCATTGAATAAATATGGTATTCAATGGGTGGTATTCGATGGGCGTGGCCAAGCTTTAATGCATGTGCTTCACTCCTTACTAACAGTCAAAGTGGCGTCGGACAGGTTTGCCTGTTAACTTCGAAGGAATAATTAAAAGCGAACGTCACAAAAACACGAAAAAAAAAAAAATTTCCGAGACTTTTTAGCGTCGAAATTAGCGTTTTGTCAAGATTGTTTACTATAAGTGATGTTTAATAACATGTAATGGTACAGTATGAGTAAAAACCGTTTTACATATAACGAAAAACAGGGATCGGATAAATAGGTTATCCAATGGCAAACTCGTGGATATGGTTTTTATGCCACTCGTGTTTGTGATATTTTCACAAACACTCATGGCATAAAAACCATATCCACTCGTAGCCAAAGGATAACCTCTATATATTCATCAACTGTGTCCAAAGTATACAATCAGAATCAAATAAACCCATAAAAATATGCAATTTTCCATACAATTACGGGTTATAATTTAATTGAAAAGCTCTTAAAATTTGTATCTAAACATGGTTTTCTGTATTTATCAAATTATTTAGATAATCTGTTGTGTAGTTATGCCACCAGATAAATCGCCTGATGAATATATACTTCTATTGACCAAGTTTGAAAACTTAGACCTTTTTTGTTTATTTCTAAGAGGTTGGATTCCTTTAACTAAAGTAGTAAAAGTTAAACTTAATCTTTCATTTCATTTACCTTTCGTGGTAAAAATATTGCCTACTTACCGCTGCGAGAAGTCCTTTACAAGTCTGTTGATATGCAATGGTTGTTTGTGATTTTGAATGAAATTCTAACGATATTTATAAGACTAAAGCTAATAAAATTAATATCATTAGATCAACGTCTTGTGAGACATCAAGAGTTCATCTATAATCTGAATTATCTTTTTTCTATTAAAAGGGTTAAAGGGAGGGAAGTTTAGATTTATAAGCTTAACTTTAGCTAACCGTATCACTACTAGAATCGCTTCCGACGTCCTGTTCGCTAGACAAGAGGTACCAAAGAAGCGTTTGTGAAACAGGGAGTGGGGGGAGGTGGTGGTTGGTTGGTAGATGACAAGTTAACGTTCGCTTCCAGCTTCAGCTGATATCGCAAACTATATGGTGGTGGTGTGAGGCTGAAAAAGATATAGTCTAGACTGTCATTTGTTTATATCATTAAGTGTCTATACGCAGCTGGTAAGAGCCTCAGACCGAATACAGCATAGTCGTAGGAGACAGGGGGCAGCCCCCCTCCCCCAATATTATGTTTTCGGGCAAAACATCCCCAAAATCGGGCAAAATATCATTAAAATTCGGGCATTAAGTCGGTCTGTCCCCCTGTTTAGTCGTGGACCCCTACGGCTATGGAATACAGTACGGTAATTGTAGACGAATATAGTCTCAGAAAAGGGAGTATTTATGTAACTGTATCTCTTTAAGATCCTCTATTATCCTGCTATTATTATCCTCGATAATCAGCTAACCTGTAGTCTAATCAGATGAACTGGTCCACATAGATATTATCTGACATGAACTTTCAATAAACACGATGGACATCTTCATGTTACGAAAGGGATGTTTAGAAGGGAATGTTTAGGTCGATATTTGAAAATAGAAATCTATGTCAGAGCCCCAGAGAAGAATTACCTTCTCTGATGTAGTAAGTGCGGGCTGTAAAGTACACAAGAAACAACAGTTGGATAGGGGAGAGGGGTTGGTAGGTGAATGTGTTCTTTCTTGTTAACAATTTACATATATGACTGAGTTTCCCGTTAACAATTTACCTATGTGATCTGGTTACCTTGGAACAATTTACATATGTTACCTATAAACAATTTAAATATGCGACCTGATTTCTGTTAACAATTTACATATGTGATCTGGTTACCTGTTAACAATTTATCTATGTGACCTGGTTACCTGGGAACAATTTGCATATGTTACCTATAAACAATTTACATATGTGACCTGAGTTATGTTAACAATTTACCTATGTGACCTGGTTACCTGTTAACAATTTACATATGTGATCTGGTTACCCGTTAACAATTTACATATGTGACCTGGTTACCTGTCAACAATTTACATATGTGACCTGGTTACCTATAAACAATTTACATATGTGATCTGGTTTCCTGTTAACAATTTACATATGTGATTGAGTTTTCTGTTAACAATTTACATATGTGACCTGGTTACCTGTTAACAATTTACATATATGTGACCTGGTCACCTGTTAAAAATTTGAATATGTGATATGGTTACCTGTGAACAATTTACATCATGTGATCTGGTTTCCTGTTAACAATTTACATATGTGATATGGTAACCCGTTATCAAGTTACATATGTGACCTGGTTACACGTTAACAATTTACATATGTGACCTGGTTGCCTATAAACAATTTACATATGTGATCTGGTTTCCTGTTAACACTTTATCGATGTGATTGAGTTTCCTGTTAACAATTTACATATATGTGATCTGGTTACCTGTGAAAATTTCCATCATGTGACCTGGTTATCTGTTAACAATTTACATATGTGATCTGGCTTCCTGTTAACAATTTACATATGTGATTGAGTTTCCTGTTAACAATTTACCTATGTGATTGAGTTTCCTGTTTACAATTTAACTATGTGACATGGATTCCTGTTAACAATTTACATTTATGTGACCTGGTTACCTGGGAACAATTTACATGTTACCTATAAACAATTCACCTATGTGACCCGGTTACCTGTTAACAATTTACATATGTGATCTGATTTCCTGTTAACAATTTACATATGTGTTACCTGGGAACAATTTACTTATGTTACCTATAAACAATTCACCTATTTGACCAGGTTACCTGTTAACAATTTTTTACATATGTGACATAGTTACTTGTGAACAATTTACTTATTACTTTACGCAGTGAAATTAATCAAATGTGTGTTCCTAAGCATCACTCTGAAGTCACCAACAAGTATACAGAAGAAGATGTTGTAAATAGGTTAATTTTTTTTATCAATAATATTTGTCAAATTTGGTGAGGAAAAATTTCAGCTATTATAGTAATTGGTGTGCTCCTTTACTTTCTGGCTTATTTTTCTATTCTTATTCATATATGTATGCCAAGACTTGTTCAATTTATGATGACTTTCTGGCAAGAGGTCGAGTTTTGACATTGAAATTACAGGGTTACTTGACACATAACTTCAAAATTCATTTAGGAAATTTTATGGTCGTTGTTTTGCTTGTACGGATTTTCATTATAGCCATCTTTTTTTTTATAGGAGTAGGTTATAGGCATTCCCCATTTTCTATAAGGGTAGGTTATAGCCATCTCCCTTGTCTATAGGAGTAAGATATAGCCATATCCCCTGGTTTATAGTGGGAGTGAAGTATATAACCATTTCCACTTGTCTATGGGAGTGGGTTATAGACATTCCCCATTTTCTATAAGAGTATGATATATAACCATATCCCTTTGTATAGATCTTTATCACTTTTTTTCATAATCAGAAAATCAAAATACACCAAAAATCCCTTCAAAAAACTTTAAATTATTATAGTGAAGGTATAAAATAGAAGATAATATAGTTCGAGAGTGGCGTCATAATTTTGTTTCTGATATATCGGAAAAAGTAAATTCACATTTATAAGCTAAGAACAAAATGATACAATAACAATATTTTTATAATTATTAAGTAAAGAAATATTTACAACATTTGATATTTATTGAGAAATACAAATATTTACAATGTAAAGTCAGATAGCATGAGTTATTGAAATTGACCTCTACGAGCTGGTAAATTAGATAATTGGGAGACTGCATCTCCATAGACATGGACTTGATATTAGATAAGACATTGCTATCATACTGAGGTATGAAATAGTCCCAACATACAGCTACGTTAGTTAGTAGATGACAAGTTAACGTTCGCTTCCAGCAGCAGCTGATATCGCAAACTAGGTAGTTGTTGGTAGTGGTGGTAGTTGATTGGTTCAATCGGATGTACTGTGCTTTTGATTTGGTAATTTGAGAATTCGTAAGATCTGGTCGGGTCGAATGACATGGCAGTGAAACTCGGTAGTGTGGCGTGACTTACTCGATCTTCTTCATTCTTCCAAACTCGTTGAGATCATGGTTATTCTTCTTGATGGTGCGGTACTTGAATGGTAGTTGTTGGTTTGATTTCGTTAGAAACTACGTGATCAAAGTCTAGTCTAATCGAGACATACAGCCACTTAATTGGAGTCAGGGTGTCGGTAATGATCTGTCTTTGCGAAAAGGTCGGAAACTAGTTGTCTTGTCTAATTGTCAAGGCATAAAACTGTCTAGTGATAAGGTCAGAGAGTAATTGTCTTGTCCAATTGTCGAATGATAAGGTGAGATACAATTGTCTTGTCTAACTGTTTCTGTATACAACAACTTATTGTCTTGTCTAATTGTCTAGGCATAAAACTGTCGAGTGATAAGGTCAGAGAGTAATTGTCTTGTCTAAATGACGAATGATAAGGTGAGATATAATTGTCTTGTCTAACTGTTTCTGTATACAACAACTTATTGTCTTGTCTAATTGTTAAGATATAGCAAATTGATCAGGTCAGAGAGTAATTGTGTTCTCAATAGTCGTGGTATACAGAAAAGTGATAAGGTCAGAGAGTAATTGTGTTGTCTAACTGTCGAGTGATAAGGTACGAAAGTAACTGTCTTGTCTAACTGTCGAGTGATAAGGTCGGAAAGTAACTGTCTTGTCTATTTGTCGCGGCACTCAGCAATGGTTGTTAGTTCTCCGCCCGTAGTTGCTATCAATTCATCACTATCCAATTCTCTACTGAGCAAGAAACATAGAGGAGTATTGTAGAAAATGAAAGTAACGCAAGCAGGGTTACTATTGCATTCGGCGGCGCAAGCTTCAACTGTAGAAGCATGGGCGGTTCCGATTAGAATACTGCTTAAAACATCTGGGGGAAGTTCTTGGTTGATAAACTCTATTTCACAGCCGACTTAAAAAAAAATATAAATAGAGTATTCTGTTTGGTATGAATTGGTCGTTTGTTAACACCAGAGAAAAATATTTTGAAAGAAAGCATCTTTTTCGTTATTTTTCATTTAATGTAATATGGGGCAAAATGGAACATAACACTCTCTCCCCACACCCTCTGGACACGCGCCTGAACATAACAAATAAAATAAAACAGGATTTGGTCGTCGCTTAGTCCTGTCGCTCAGAGTAAAAACACGAAAGACCTTAAAATGCATTCTAAGCAATATCCATGTTTGCATACGTTGACATTTGTTACTCGTCTACAAAGAAAGAAACAAGGACAGCAACTTTGGTTCCAGCTGTTCAAATTACAGTGCGGATAAGAAAACAAAAAAATTGAACTTACGAATGTCCTCAAGGCTAGAGCTAGATCTGGTCACAGAGAACGCTATCAAGAACATGCCTAGAACTGTTAGGATAAATTTTGAAGAATACATTTTTAATCTGAAAAGAATAATAGTTTTATAATTTCAAATGGGAGATTTTACATATTCAGGGTAAGATTGAACATTTCCGGGCTTAATGTTCAACTAGTTTCTTAGGCTACCTTCCAATTCATGACTTGTGCCTCTGGTGACGTAAGCCAGCTGTACTTCCTTTTCATCTAGAAACAGGTCCAAGAATGCTTTTGTACCCCACAACACATTTATTAGATCTTGAACAAAAAAAATGAAGTTTTCAAACTTGGTCAATAAGAGTATATATTCATCAACTGTGTCCAAAGTATACAAACAGAATCAAATAAACCCATAAAAATATGCAATTTTCCATACAATTACAGGTTATAATTTAATTGAAAAGCGCTTAAAATTTGTATATTATTATAAACATGGTTTTCTGTATTTATCACATTATTTAGATAATCTGTTGTATAGTCATACCACCAGATAAATCGCCTACTCCTATTGACCAAGTTTGAAAACTTAGACCTTTTTTGTTCATTTCTAAGAGGTTGTATTTCTTTAACTAGAGCAGCAAAAGTTGAACTTAATCTTCCATTTCCTTTACCTTTCGTGGTAAAAAATACTGCCTACTTACCGATTCGAAAAGTCTTTTTCAAGTCTCTGTTGATGTGCAATGGTTGTGTGTGATTTTGAATGAAATTCTAACGGTATTTATAAGACTAAAGCTAATAAAATTAATATCATTAGATCAACGTCTTGTGAGACATCAAGAGTTCATCTATAATCTGAATTATCTTTTTCTTTTAAAAGTTTTAAAGGGAGAGAAGTTTAGATTTATAAGCTTAACTTTAGCTAACTGTATCACTACTAGAATCTCTACCGACGTCCTGTTCGCTAGACAAGAGGTACCAAAGAAGCGTTGGTGAAATGGGGAGTGGGGGGAGGTGGTGGTGTGAGGCTGAAAAAGATATAGTCTAGACTGTCATTTGTTTATATCACAAGTGTCTATAAGCGATTGGTAAGAGCCTCGGACCGAATACAGTGCGGTAATTGTAGACGAATATAGTTTCAGAAAAGGGAGTATTTAGGTAACTGTATCTCTTTAAGATCCTCTATTATCCTGCTATTATTATCCTCGATAATCAGCTAACCTGTAGTCTAATCAGATGAACTGGTCCACATAGATATTATCTGACATGAACTTTCAATAAACACGATGGACATCTTCATTTTCCGAAAGGGAATGTTTAGGTCGAGTCCCAGAGAAGAATTACCCTCTCTGATGTAATAACTGAGGGCTGTAAGATACACAAGAGACAAGAGTTGGATAGGGGAGAGGGGTTGGTAGGTGAATGTCTTCTTTCTTGTTAACAATTTGAATATGTGATCTGATTTCCTGTTAACAATTTAGAAGGGAATGTTTAGGTCGAGTCCCAGAGAAGAATAACCTTCTGTGATGTAATAACTGAGGACTGTAAGATGCACAAGAGACAAGAGTTGGATAGGGGAGAGGGGTTGGTAGGTGAATGTCTTCTTTCTTGTTAACAATTTGAATATGTGATCTGGTTACCTGTAAACAATTTACATCATGTGACCTGGTTTGTTAACAATTTACATATGGGATCTGGTTTCCTGTTAACAATTTACCTATGTGATTGAGTTTCCTGCTAGCAATTTACATATGTGAACTGGTTACCCGTTAAAAATTTACATATGTGATCTGGTTACCTGTTAACAATTTACATAATATGTGATCTGGTTACCCGTTAACAATTTACATATGTGACCTGGTTACCTGTTAACAATTTACATATGTGATCTGGCTTCATGTTAAGAATTAACCTATGTGACCTGGTTTTCTGTTAATAATTTACCTATGTGACATGGTTACTTGTAAACAATTAACCTATGTGACCTGGTTTCATATTAAGAATTTACTTATGTGACATGGTTACTTGTGAACAATTTATCTATGTGACATGGTTTCATGTTAAGAATTTACATATGTGACCTGGTTTTCTGTTAACAATTTACCTATATGACATGGTTACTTGTGAACAATTTACCTATGTGACATGGTTTCATGTTAAGAATTTACATATGTGACCTGGTTTTCGGTTAACAATTTACCTATGTGACATGGTTACTTGTGAACAATTAACATGTGTGACCTGATTACTTGTGAACAATTTATCTATTTGACCTAGTTACTTGTGAACAATTTACTTATGTGACCTGGTTTCCTGTTAACAATTTACATAAATGTGAACTGATTACTTGTGAACAATTTACCTATGTGACCTAGTTTCCTGTTAATAATTTACCTATGCGACATAGTAACTTGTGAACAATAATTAACCTATGTGACCTGGATCATGTTAAGAATTTACTTATGTGACATGGTTACTTGTGAACAATTTACCTATGCGACTGGGCTTCATGTTAAGAATTTACATATGTGACCTGGTTACTTGTGAACAATTAATCTATGTGACCTGGTTTCATGTTAACAATATACTTATGTGACCTGATTACTTCTGAACAATTTATCTATGTGGCCTAGTTTCCTGTTAACAATTTACCTATGTGACTGAGTTTCAAGTTAACAATTCTGCTATGCGACCTGGTTACCTGGGAACAATTTACATATGTTACCCATAAACAATTTACATATGTGACTGAGTTTCCTGTTAACAATTCTCCTATGCGACCTGGTTACCTGGGAACAATTTACATTGTTACCTATAAACAATTTACATATGTGACCTGGTTTTCTGTTAGCAATTTACCTATGTGACATGGTTACTTGTGAACAATTAACCTATGTGACCTGGTAACTTGTGAACAATTTACCTGTGTGACCTGATTTCCTGTTAACAATTTACATATGTGACCTGATTACTTTTGAACAATTTATCTACGTGACATAGTTACTTGTGAACAATTTACTTATTACTTTACGCAGTGGAATTAATCAAATGTGGGTTCTTAAAAATTCTAAAGAACTTCTTTACTTCTTCAATTCATTCCATTAAAACTAATGACTTCTCTACTTTATATACAACTATTCCTCATTCAAAATTGAAATCCTGATTAAAGGATATAATATATAAGGCCTTTATATCTAATACTGGAAACAGAAGATACAAATATTGTTGTTAATTACAACCTTTTTGTCAAGAATCAAGCCACCAACAGGTATAAAGAAGAAGAAGATGTTGTTAAAATGTTATTTTTTTTTTGATCGATAATATTTGTCAAATTTGGCGGGGAAAAATTTCAGCTATTATAGTAATTGGTGTGCTACTTTACTTTCTGACTTATTTTTCTATTTCTATGAGGCTGAATTTATTCAAGACCTACACTCCCACACGAGGGCAATAAACTACTAGCCCGTTCCTTTAATTCCACTTTCAATAATATAGATGACGTTTTGTCGCTTAAAGGGCCATTCTGATTTTTTTAAAACGGTTTCCAATATAAAAAAAATCGCAAATGCTACCTGAGAGTATTTTTAAAGTATGCTTATTGTATCTCTTTATCTTCTTGATCAAACTGAATTTGGTTTTAAAGGGTTAATTACAAACAGGGAGTACTTATTGTTAATTAAGAAATTTGACCTAGTTTTGGGGTTTGCCCTTTAAATGGCTCAATATTTCTAGCTGAAACCTTTCAAATACACAGGAGGGACATTTTTCTACAATTAGGCGTTTATTTTACTGAAATCCGTTCAGTAGTTTCCTATCAGCGTCCAAAAAACATAACAGACTTAAAAACCTTACGTAAGGTTTTTAAAAATGTTAGCATGTTTTTAGCGTTTAAAAATTAACGGCTGGATTTTTTTAGTTAAAACTTTCAGAAACATTAAAGGGCACATGGTGACAGATTTTGGTGTAAAGTTTTCACAAATTTTGACCTAAAAAAAATTCAGACTGTCCCTTTAATAACCCCGTTTTTCGAGACATTGTTGATAAAATCTACCCAGGAGAGTTGGAAATTAAAGAAACTATCGACTCTAAGACAAGAAGTTTATTTCAGAAAAACAATTTGACTATCTTTCCGCGACTACCGAGTCTCGCCAACGACACATTTACTCGCTTCCGAAAATTCATAAAAATCCTGATACAGAGTGGTCCGTTGCCAACAAAATTCCGAAAGGTAGACCAATCATTTCTGATTGTTCTAGTGAATCATACCGAGTTTCCGAATATATCGATCACTTCTTGCTGCCATTGGCATGTAAACACCCTTCTTACCTGAAAGATACAACCGATTTTGTCGAAAAAATTAAGAAATTAGACATTCCTGAAAACTCTTTTTTTATTTCATTAGACGTAGCCAGTATGTATACCAACATTGATAACAATGTTGGTCTAGACGCCGTCCGCAAGGCCTTTGATCGAAACCCATGCTCTGATCGACCCGATAAAGAGATTTTAGATTTACTTGAACTATGTTTAACGCGTAATGACTTCTTTTTTAATGGAAAAATTTATTTACAAACATCTGGAACGGCTATGGGCAAACGATTTGCCCCTAGTTATGCGAACATTTTTATGGCTGAGTGGGAGAGGGAGATAGCAAACATCTCACCGTTTGAACCTTTATTTTATGGAAGATTTCTTGACGATATTTTTATCATTTGGTCAGATACTCTAGAACAATTTTGGGAATATTTCGAAATTTTAAATAACCACCACCCTTCTGTGAAATTGACAGCAAATATTAGCGAATACAGCATGGATTTCTTGGACACTACGGTGTTCAAAGGCGATGACTTTCTTTCAAGTAAAAAATTAGATATCAAAGTATATTTCAAGGAAACCGATACACACCAACTTTTATTCAAAAGCTCGTTCCATCCGAAGCACACATTTTTTGGAATAATTAAATCACAAATTCTACGATTTTATAGAATTTGTACTCAACATGCCGATTTTGAATCCGCATGTAAACTAGTTTTTGACAAATTAAGGGAGAGGGGCTATTCCAAACGATTTCTTCGGAAAATTAAAAACGATACGCTTTCAGATATTTCAAAAATAAATGACCCCCCTCCCCCTTTTATTGGATTCGGTTCATTTCCATGTGGAGGTTCTACGTGTCGCACGTGTGAACACATACATACTACTCATTTTTTCAAAAATAAAAGAAACGGAAAAGTATTTGCGATGAATAACCAACTTTCTTGCGGAGATCAGAATATCATATACCTAATTTCTTGTGAAAAATGCGATTTACAGTATGTTGGCGAGACTCAAAACGCGCTCCGAACACGATTTAATGGGCATCGCTATGATATAGTGCATGCCAAAAATAGACCAATTGCGAACCATTTTAACCTTCCCGATCATTCCATTGATGACCTTCTCATCATGCCGATAGAAGCAGTTCCATCGTCACCAAGTATCAAACCTAAGCTTAGACGTCTACAACGCGAAAGTTACTGGATCGACCAACTACAGACTGTAATGCCAAATGGACTAAATATTCAACATGATAATCAGATGATCCCCTTTGTAACGAAATTTAATTCTACAGCTACCAACGCCTCCATAATAGTCAAACGTCATTATTCTAAACTACAAAATGAATTTCCCCATGTATTTACAAAACGTTTAGTTGTAGCTTACAAAAGAAACCAAAATTTGAGCAATTTTCTCGTTCACGGACGACTTGCCCCCTTATCCTAGAAGCCGATATTTTATCATTAATTAATTTCTAAGTTATATTTCAGGAAATACATTTCAGATAAAATTTAGGTCTGGTACCAGTATATACAGTACTATTTTTTTATTTTGTATCTACTTGAGTGGATATGTGTGTTTGATTTTTTAATTCAGTATTCATTACTAACAGCTTACTTTTCACATTATAATCAATATCAATTACTCTGTGACCTAGGCCAGTGCTTTCATTGAGACTCGTCTCAATTCACCCTAATACCAGAGCGTCCTACTTGGACTTGCTACTTGAACTTGTCAACAATCACGATCTTCGTGTTCGACTTTATGACAAATGTGACGATTTTGATTTTCCTATTGTTCATTTTCCATTCATGTGCAGTAACATACCTCATCCACCAACTTATGGCGTGTATGTTTCTTGTATGCCAAGACTTGTTCAATTTATGATGACTATCTGGCAAGAGGTCGAGTTTTGACATTGAAATTACAGGGTTACTTGACACATAACTTCAAAATTCATTTAGGAAATTTTATGGTCGTTGTTTTGCTTGTACGAATTTTCATTATAGCCATCTCCTTTATAGGAGTGGGTTATAGACATTCCCCATTTTCTATAAAGGTAGGTTATAGCCATCTCCCTTGTCTAAAGGAGTAGGATATAGCCATATCCCCTGGTTTATAGTAGGTGTGAAGTATATAACCATTTCCACTTGTCTTTGGGAGTGGGTTATAGGCATTCCCCATTTTCTATAAGAGTATGA
This sequence comes from Lottia scabra, assembly GCA_029955415.1. Classification (NCBI taxonomy): domain Eukaryota; kingdom Metazoa; phylum Mollusca; class Gastropoda; family Lottiidae; genus Lottia; species Lottia scabra. Next base: position 1,840,147 of record JARJEI010000021.1, on the reverse strand, counting down.
TATATTACCATATCCCTTTGTATAGATAAGGGTAAGATATAACCATCCTCTTGTTTCTAAGGTTTGGATGTAGTCATTTCCCCTCTATGGAAGTGGAATACGTATAACCCTTTTCCCTTCCCCTAAGATATAACTCTACCCTTGTCTTTAAAAGTAGCAAATCATCATATTATCATTTCCCTTGGTCTATAAAATGGGATATCACCCTTTCCTGTGTTCTATAAAATGGGATATCATCATTTCCCTTGGTCTATAAAATGGGACATCACCATTTCCCTTGGTCTATAAAATGGGATATCACCATTTCCCTTGGTCTATAAAATGGGATATCACCCTTTCCCTTGGTCTATAAAATGGGATATCACCCTTTCCCTTGGTCTATAAAATGGGATATCACCATTTCCCTTGATCTATAAAGTTGGATATCACATATCGGAAACCAAGCAGGGTGGCAAATTGAAAAAGTAAAGTCACATTTATAAACTAAGAACAACATGATACAATAACAATATTTTTATAATTATTGAGTAAAGAAATATTTACAACATTTGATATTTATTGAGAAATACAAATATTTACAATGTAAAGTCAGATAGCATGAGTTATTGAAATTGACCTCTATACGAGCTGGTAAATTAGATAATTGGGAGACTGCATCTCCATTGACGTGGACTTGATATTAGATAAGACATTGCTATCATACTGAGGTATGAACTAGTCACAACATACAGCTACGTGATCAAGCTCTAGTTTAATCGAGACATACAGCCACTTAATTGGAGTCAGGGTGTCGGTAATGATCTGTCTTTTTGAAAAGGTCGGAAACTAGTTGTCTTGTCTAATTGTCTAGGCATAAAACTGTCTAGTGATAAGGTCAGAGAGTAATTGTCTTGTATAATTGTTTCTCTATACACATCATTGTCTTGTCTAATTGTCTAGGCATATATAGCAAAGTGATAAGGTCAGAGAGTAATTGTCTTGTCTAACTGTTTCTCTATACAACTCATTGTCTTGTCTAATTGTCTAGGCATAAAACTGTCTAGTGATAAGGTCAGAGAGTAATTGTCTTGTCTAACTGTCGAATGATAAGGTGAGATATAATTGTCTTGTCTAACTGTTTCTGTATCCAACAACTTATTGTCATGTCTAATTGTCTAGGCATAAAACTGTCTAGTGATAAGGTCAGAGAGTAATTGTCTTGTCTAACTGTCGAATGATAAGGTGAGATATAATTGTCTTGTCTAACTGTTTCTGTATACAACAACTTATTGTCTAATTGTTAAGATATAGCAAATTGATCAGGTCAGAGAGTAATTGTGTTGTCAAATAGTCGTGGTGAACAGAAAAGTGATAAGGTCGGAAATTAACTGTCTTGTCTATTTGTCGCGGCACTCAGCAATGGTTGTTAGTTCTCCGCCAGTAGTTGCTATCAATTCATCACTATCCAATTCTCTACCGAGCAAGAAACATAGAGGAGTATTGTAGAAAATGAAAGTAACACAAGCAGGGTTACTATTGCATGCGGCGGCGCAAGCTTCAACTGTAGAAGCATGGGCGGTTCCGATTAGAATACTGTTTAAAACATCTGGGGGTAGTTCTTGGTTGATAAACTCTATTTCACAGCCGACTGAAAAAAAAAATATATAGAGTATTCTGTTTGGTATGAATTGGTCGTTTGTTAACACCAGAGAAAAATATTTTGAAAGAAAGCATCTTTTTCGTTATTTTTCATTAATGTCACATGGTGCAAAGAGCACCCTCTCCCCCAACCTCTGGACACGCGCCTGAACATAACAAATAAAATAAAAAAGGATTTGGTTGTCGCTTAGGCCTGTCGCTCAGAGAAAAACCACGAAAGACCTTAATATGCATTCTAAGCAGTATCCATGTTTGCATACGTTGACATTTGTTACTCGTCTACAAAGAAAGAAACAAGGACAGCAACTTTGGTTCCAGCTGTTCACATTACAGTGCTTGTATGAAAACAAAAAAATTGAACTTACGAATGTGCTCGAAGCTTGAGCTAGAGCTAGATCTGGTCACAGAGAACGCTATCAAGAACATGCCTAGAACTGTTAGGATAAATTTTGAGGAATTCACTTCTAATCTGAAAAGAATAATAGTTTTAAAATTTCAAATGAGAGATTTTACATATTCAGGGTAAGATTGAACATTTCCGGGCTTAATGTTCAACTAATTTCTTAGGCTACCTTCCAATTCATGACTTGTGCCTATACTGTGATGTAAGCCAGCTGTACTTCCCTTTCATTTAATCTAGAAACAGGTCCAAGAATGCTTTTGTACCCCACAACACATTAATTTTATTAGATCTTGAACAAAAAAATGAAGTTTTCAAACTTGGTCAATAGGAGTATATATTCATCAACTGTGTCCAAAGTATACAAACAGAATCAAATAAACCCATAAAAATATGCAATTTTCCATACAATTACAGGTTATAATTTAATTGAAAAGCGCTTAAAATTTGTATATAAACATGTTTTTCTGGATTTATCACATTATTTAGATAATCTGTTGTATAGTAATGCCATGCACCAGATAAATCCTCTGATGAATATACACTCCTCTCCTACTGACCAAGTTTGAAAACTTGGACCTATTTTGTTCATTTCTAAGAGGTTGTATAATTTTCTTTAAAGTGATACTACGTCTTAGAATGAACAAAATAAATAATTCAAACTTGGTCAATAGGAGTATATATTCATCAGGGGACAAACCTAGTGGCATAACTATAAAACAGATTACCTAAATAATCTGATAAATCCAGAAAACAATGTTTCAATACAATAATTGATAAATGCCTTAATCCAATTTAAGGCATTTATCAATAATAATCTGTAATTGTATGGAAAATTACATAGTTTTATGGGTTTATTTGATTCTGTTTGTATACTTTGGTCACTGTTGATGAAAATATACTCTTATTGACCGAGTTTGAGAACTTTATTTTTTTTTGTTCATTCTAAGAGGTTGTATCGCTTTAACTAGAGAAGCAAAAGTTGAACTTAATCCTCCATTTCCTTTACTTTTCGTGGTAAAAATATTGCCTACTTACCGATTTTTCAAGTCTCTGTTGATATGCAATGGCTGTTTGTGATTTTGAATGAAATTCTAAAGGTATTTATAAGACTAAAGCTAATAAAATTAATATCATTAGATCAACGTCTTGCGAGACACAAAGAGTTCATCTATAATCTGAATTATCTTTTTCTATTAAAAGGGTTAAAGGGAGGGAAGTTTAGATTTATAATCTTAACTTTAGCTAACTGTATCACTACTAGAATCGCTACCCACGTCCTGTTCGCTAGACAAGAGGTACCAAAGAAGCGTTGGTGAAATGGGGAGTTGGGGGAGGTGGTGGTGTGAGGCTGAAAAAGATATAGTCTAGACTGTCATTTGTTTATATCACAAGTGTCTATAAGCGGTTGGTAAGAGCCTAGGACCGAATACAGTACGGTAATTATAGACGAATATAGTCTCAGAAAAGGGAGTATGTAGGTAACTGTATCTCTTTAAGATCCTCTATTATCCTGCTATTATTATCCTCGATAATCAGCTAAACTGTAGTCTAATCAGATGAACTGGTCCACATAGATATTATCTGACATGAACTTTCAATAAACACGATGGACATCTTCATGTTACGAAAGGGATGTTTAGAAGGGAATGTTTAGGTCGATATTTGAAAATAGAAATCTATGTCAGAGCCCCAGAGAAGAATTACCTTCTCTGATGTAATAACTGCGGGCTGTAAGATACACAAGAGACAAAAGTTGGATAGGGGAGAGGGGTTGGCAGGTGAATGTGTTCTTTCTTGTTAACAATTTACATATATGTGATCTGGTTACATATAAACAATTTACATATGTGATCTGGTTTCCTGTTAACAATTTACGTATAAGTGATTGAGTTTCCTGTTAAAAATTTACATATGTGATCTGGTTACCTGTTAACAATTTACCTATGTGACATGGTTACCTCGGAACAATTTACATATGTTATCTATAAACAATTTACATATGTGATCTGGTTACCTGTTAACAATTTACCTATGTGACCTGGTTACCTGTTAACAATTTACATATGTGATCTGGTTACCTGGGAACAATTTGCATATGTTACCTATAAACAATTTACATATGTGACCTGGTTTCCTATTAACAATTTACATATGTGTGACCTAATTACCTGGGAACAATTTACATATGTTACCTATAAACAATTAACTTATGTGACCTGGTAACCTATTAACAATTTACAGATATGTGATCTGGTCACCTGTTAACAATCTACATATGTCACCTGGTTTCCTGTTAACAATTCACCAATGTGACCTGGTTACCTGGGAACAATTTACATATTATGTTACCTATAAACAATTCATCTATGTGACCTGGTTACCTGTTAACAATTTACAGATATGTGATCTGGTCACCTGTTAATAATTTACATATGTGACCTGGTTTTCTATTAACAATTTACATATGTGTGACCTAATTACCTGGGAACAATTTACATATGTTACCTATAAACAATTCACTTATGTGACCTGGTTACCTATTAACAATTTACAGATATGTGACCTGGTCACCTGTTAACAATCTACATATGTATCCTGGTTTCCTGTTAACAATTTACATATGTGACCTGGTTTCCTGTTAACAATTTACATATATGTGACCTGGTTACCTGGGAACAATTTACATATGTTACCTATAAACAATTCACCTATGTGACCTGGTTACCTGTTAACAATTTACAGATATGTGACCTGGTCTCCTGTTAACAATTTACATATGTGACCTGGTTTCCTGTTAACAATTTACATATGTTATTTGGTTTCCTGTTAACAATTTACCTATGTGACTGAGTTTCCTGTAAACAATTCACCTATATGCCCTGGTTACCTGGGAACAATTTGCATATGTTACCTGGTTTCATGTTAACAATTTACTTTTGTGACCTGATAACTTGTGAACAATTTATCTATGTGACCTGGTTTTCTGTTAACAATTTACCTATGTGACCTGGTTTTCTGTTAACAATTTACATATATGTGACCTGGTTACCTGGGAACAATTTACATATGTTACCTATAAACAATTCACCTATGTGACCTGGTTACCTGTTAACAATTTACAGATATGTGACCTGGTCTCCTGTTAACAATTTACATATGTTATCTGGTTTCCTGTTAACAATTTACCTATGTGACTGAGTTTCCTGTAAACAATTCACCTATGTGACCTGGTTACCTGTTAACAATTTACAGATATGTGTCCTGGTCTCCTGTTAACAATTTACATATGTGACCTGGTTTCCTGTTAACAATTTACATATAATATGTTATCTGGTTTCCTGTTAACAATTTACCTATGTGACTGAGTTTCCTGTAAACAATTCACCTATGTGCCCTGGTTACCTGGGAACAATTTGCATATGTTACCTGGTTTCATGTTAACAATTTACTTTTGTGACCTGATAACTTGTGAACAATTTATCTATGTGACCTGGTTTTCTGTTAACAATTTACCTATGTGACCTGGTTTTCTGTTAACAATTTACATATATGTGACCTGGTTACCTGGGAACAATTTAAATATGTTACCTATAAACAATTCACCTATGTGACCTGGTTACCTGTTAACAATTTACAGATATGTGACCTGGTCTCCTGTTAACAATTTACATATGTTATCTGGTTTCCTGTTAACAATTTACCTATGTGACTGAGTTTCCTGTAAACAATTCACCTATGTGACCTGGTTACCTGTTAACAATTTACAGATATGTGACCTGGTCTCCTGTTAACAATTTACATATGTGACCTGGTTTCCTGTTAACAATTTACATATAATATGTTATCTAGTTTCCTGTTAACAATTTACCTATGTGACTGAGTTTCCTGTAAACAATTCACCTATGTGCCCTGGTTACCTGGGAACAATTTGCATATGTTACCTGGTTTCATGTTAACAATTTACTTTTGTGACCTGATAACTTGTGAACAATTTATCTATGTGACCTGGTTTTCTGTTAACAATTGACCTATGTGACCTGGTTTTCTGTTAACAATTTACATATATGTGACCTGGTTACCTGGGAACAATTTACATATGTTACCTATAAACAATTCACCTATGTGACCTGGTTACCTGTTAACAATTTACAGATATGTGACCTGGTCTCCTGTTAACAATTTACATATGTTATCTGGTTTCCTGTTAACAATTTACCTATGTGACTGAGTTTCCTGTAAACGATTCACCTATGTGACCTGGTTACCTGTTAACAATTTACAGATATGTGACCTGGTCTCCTGTTAACAATTTACATATGTGACCTGGTTTCCTGTTAACAATTTACATATGTTATCTGGTTTCCTGTTAACAATTTACCTATGTGACTGAGTTTCCTGTAAACAATTCACCTATGTGCCCTGGTTACCTGGGAACAATTTGCATATGTTACCTGGTTTCATGTTAACAATTTACTTTTGTGACCTGATAACTTGTGAACAATTTATCTATGTGACCTGGTTTTCTGTTAACAATTTACCTATGTGACCTGGTTTTCTGTTAACAATTTACATATATGTGACCTGGTTACCTGGGAACAATTTACATATGTTACCTATAAACAATTCACCTATGTGACCTGGTTACCTGTTAACAATTTACAGATATGTGACCTGGTCTCCTGTTAACAATTTACATATGTTATCTGGTTTCCTGTTAACAATTTACCTATGTGACTGAGTTTCCTGTAAACAATTCACCTATGTGCCCTGGTTACCTGGGAACAATTTGCATATGTTACCTGGTTTCATGTTAACAATTTACTTTTGTGACCTGATAACTTGTGAACAATTTATCTATGTGACCTGGTTTTCTGTTAACAATTTACCTATGTGACCTGGTTTTCTGTTAACAATTTACATATAAGTGACCTGGTTACCTGGGAACAATTTACATATGTTACCTATAAACAATTCACCTATGTGACCTGGTTACCTGTTAACAATTTACAGATATGTGACCTGGTCTCCTGTTAACAATTTACATATGTTATCTGGTTTCCTGTAAACAATTTACCTATTTGACTTAGTTTCCTGTAAACAATTCACCTATGTTACCTGGTTTCATGTTAACAATTTACTTATGTGACCTGATAACTTGTGAACAATTTATCTATGTGACCTGGTTTTCTGTTAACAATTTACCTATGTGACCTGGTTTTCTGTTAACAATTTACCTATGTGGCCTGGTTTCATGTTAACAATTTACTTATGTGACCTGATTACTTGTGAACAATTTATCTGTGTAAAGTGGTTTCCTGTTAACAATTTACCTATGTGACTGAGAGTTGGAAATTAAAGACACTACCGACTCTAAGATTAGAGCGTCCTACTTGGACTTGCTACTTGAACTTGTCAACAATCACGATCTTCGTGTTCGACTTTATGACAAATGTGACGATTTTGATTTTCCTATTGTTCATTTTCCATTCATGTTCCAGTAACATACCACATCCACCAACTTATGGCGTGTATGTTTCACTCATCCGCTATGTATGCCAAGACTTGTTCAATTTATGATGGCTTTCTGGCAAGAGGTCGAGTTTTGACATTGAAATTACAGGGTTACTTAACACATAACTTCAAAGTTCATTTAGGAAATTTTATGGTCGTTGTTTTGCTTGTACGGATTTTTATTATAGCCATCTTCTTTATAGGAGTGGTTTATAGGCATTCCCCATTTTCTACAAGGACCTTGTCTAAATGAGTAGGATATAGCCATATCCTCTGGTTTATAGTAGGAGTGAAGTATATAACCATTTCCCTTGGTCTATAAAATGGGATATCACCCTTTCCCTTGGTCTATAAAATGGGATATCACCATTTCCCTAGGTCTATAAAATGACATATCACAATTTCCCTTGGTCTATAAAATGGGATATCTCTTGTCTATAAGATTAGGATATCACTATGCTCTCTTTTATTTGTAGGGTTATAATAAGCTTTTATCGGGTAAATATATCTTTGGCGTCATAATTTTTGTTTCTGATATATCGGAAACCAAGCAGGATGGCAAATTGAAAAAAGTTGAACAAAATGATACAATAACAATATTTTTATAATTATTGAGTAAAGAAATATTTACTACATTTGATATTTATTGAGAAATACAAATATTTACAATGTAAAGTCAAATAGCATGAGTTATTGAAATTCACCTCTACGAGCTGGTAAATTAGATAATTGGGAGACTGCATCTCCATTGACGTGGACTTGATATTAGATAAGACATTGCTATCATACTGAGGTATGAACTAGTCGCAACATACAGGTGTCGGAAATGATCTGACTTTTTGAAAAGGTCGGAAATTAGTTGTCTTGTCTAATTGTCTAGGCATAAAACTGTCTAGTGATAAGGTCAGAGAGTAATTGTCTTGTCAAACATTTACTGTCGAATGATAAGGTGAGATATAATTGTCTTGTCTAATTGTCTAGGCAAAAAACTGTCTAGTGATAAGGTGAGATATAATTGTCTTGTCTAATTGTTTCTGTATAAAACAACTAATCATTGTCTAGGTAAATTGTAATGTGATGGGGTCGGCTTGTCAAATAGTCATGGCACACAGGAAAGTGGCAGGGTCAAAGAGTAATTGTCTTGTCTAATTGTCTAGGCATACAGCAACGTGATCAGGTCGAAAAAGTAATTGTCATGTCTAACTGTCGAATGATAAGGTGAGATATAATTGTCTTGTCTAACTGTTTCTGTATACAACAACTTATTGTCTTGTCTAATTGTCTAGGCATAAAACTGTCTAGTGATAAGGTCAGAGAGTAATTGTCTTGTCAAACTGTCGAATGATAAGGTGAGATAAAATTGTCTTGTCTAACTGTTTCTGTATACAACAACTTATTGTCTTGTCTAATTGTCTAGGCATAAAACTGTCTAGTGATAAAGTCAGAGAGTAATTGTCTTGTCTAACTGTCGAATGATAAGGTGAGATATAATTGTCTTGTCTAACTGTTTCTGTATACAACAACTTATTGTCTTGTCTAATTGTTAAGATATAGCAAATTGATCAGGTCAGAGAGTAATTGTGTTGTCAAATAGTCGTGGTGAACAGAAAAGTGAGAAGGTCAGAGAGTAATTGTCTTGTCTAACTGTCGAGTGATAAGGTCGGAAAGTAACTGTCTTGTCTATTTGTCGCGGCACTCAGCAATGGTAGTTAGTTCTCCGCCCGTAGTTGCTATCAATTCATCACTATCCAATTCTCTACTGAGCAAGAAACATAGAGGAGTATTGTAGAAAATGAAAGTAACGCAAGCAGGGTTACTATTGCATTCGGCGGCGCAAGTTTCAACTGTAGAAGCATGGGCGGTTCCGATTAGAATACTGTTTAAAACATCTGGGGGTAGTTCTTGGTTGATAAACTCTATTTCACAGCCGACTGAAAAAAAAATATAAATAGAGTATTCTGTTTGGTATGAATTGGTCGTTTGTTAACACCAGAGAAAAATATTTTGAAAGAAAGCAGTTATTTTTCATTAATGTCACATGGTGCAAAGAGCACCCTCTCCCCCACACCCACTGGATACGCGCCTGAACATAACCAATAAAATAAAAAAAGATTTGGTCGTCGCATTCTAAGCAGTATCCATGTTTGCATACGTTGACATTTGTTACTCGTCTACAAAGAAAGAAACCAGGACAGCAACTTTGGTTCCAGCTGTTCACATTACAGTTCTTGTATGAAAACAACAAAATTGAACTTACGAATGTCCTCGAGGCTAGAGCTCGATCTGGTCACAGAGAACGCTAGCAAGAACATGCCTAGAACTGTTAGGATACATTTTGAGGAATTCATTTTCAATCTGAAAAGAATAATAGTTTTATAATTTCAAATGGTAGATCTTACATATTGAGGGTAGGATTGAACATTTCCGGGCTTAATGTTCAACTTAATGTTCATGACTTTTGCCTCTGACTGTGATGTAAGCCAGCTGTACTTCCTTTTCATCTAGAAACAGGTCCTAGAATGCTTTTGTACCCCACAACACATTTATTAGATCTTGAACCAAAAAATTAAGTTTTCAAACTTGGTCAATAAGAGTATATATTCATCAACTGTGTCCAAAGTTTACAAACAGAATCAAATAAACCCATAAAAATATGCAATTTTCCATACAATTACAGGTTATTGAAAAGCGCTTAAAATTTGTATATTATTATAAACATGGTTTTCTGTATTTATCACATTATTTAGATAATCTGTTGTACAGTCCTACCACCAGATAAATCGCCTACTCCTATTGACCAAGTTTGAAAACTTAGACCTTTTTTGTTCATTCTAAGAGGTTATATTTCTTTAACTAGAGCAGAAAAAGTTGAACTTAATCCTCCATTTCCTTTACCTTTCGTGGTAAAAATATTGCCTACTTACCGATTTGAAAAATCTTTTTCAAGTCTCTGTTGATATGCAATTGCTGTGAGTTCTAATGATAGGCTATTCTAACGGTATTTATAAGACTAAAGCTAATAAAATTAATATCATTAGATCAACGTCTTTCGAGACATCAAGAGTTCATCTATAATCTGAATTATCTTTTCTATTAAAAGGGTTAAAGGGAGGGAAGTTTAGATTTATAATCTTAACTTTAGCTAACTGTATCACTACTGAAATGGCTACCGACGTCCTGTTCGCTAGACAACAGGTACCAAAGAAGCGTTGGTGAAACGGGGAGTGGGGGAGGTGGTGGTATGAGGCTGAAAAAGATATAGTCTAGACTGTCATTTGTTTAAATCACAAGTGTCTATAAGCGGTTGGTAAGAGAGTAATTGTAGACGAATATAGTCTCAGAAAAGGGAGTATGTAGGTAACTGTATCTCTTTAAGATCCTCTATTATCCTGCTATTATTATCCTCGATAATCAGCTAGCCTGTAGTCTAATCAGATGAACTGATCCACATTGATATTATCTGACATGAACTGTCAATAAACACGATGGACATCTTCATGTTACGAAAGGGATGTTTAGAAGGGAATGTTTAGGTCGAGTCCCAGAGGGAATTACCTTCTCTGATGTAATAACTGCGGACTGTAAGGTACACAAGAGACAAGAGTTGGATAGGGGAGAGGGGTTGGTAGGTGAATGTGTTCTTTCTTGTTAACAATTTACATATATGACCGAGTTTCCTGTTAACAATTTACCTATGTGATCTGGTTTCCTGTTAACAATTTACATATGTCGCCTGGTTTCCTGTTACCTACGTGACATGGTTACCTTGGAACAATTTACATATGTTACCTATAAACAATTTACATATGTAATCTGGTTACCTGTTAACAATTAGCTATGTGACATGGTTACCTCGGAACAATTTACATATGTTATCTATAAACAATTTACATATGTGATCTGGTTACCTGTTAACAATTTACCTATGTGACCTGGTTACCTGTGAACAATTTACATCATGTGACCTGGTTACCTGGGAACAATTTACATATGTTACCTATAAACAATTTACATATGTGACCTGATTTCTGTTAACAATTTACATATGTGACCTGGTTACCCGTTAACAATTTACATATGTGATCTGGTTACATGTGAACAATTAACATGTGATGAGTTTCCTGTTAACAATTTACCTATGTGACCTGATTACCATGGAACAATTTATATAATGTTACCTGATTTCCTGTTAACAACATACATATGTGATCTGGTTACCCTTTAACAATTTTCATATTCGACCTGGTTAGCCGTTAACAATTTACATATGTGACCTGGTTACTTATAAACAATTTACATATGTGATCTGATTTCCTGTGAACAATTTACCTAAGTGACCTGGTTTCCTGTTAACAATTTATATATGTGACCTGGTTACCCGTTAACAATTTACATATGTGATCTGGTTACCTTATGAACAATTAACATGTGATCTGGTTTCCTGTTAACAATCTACCTATGTGATTGAGTTTCCTGTTAACAATTTACCTATGTGACTGAGTTTCCTGTGAACAATTTACCTATGTGACCTGGTTACCTTGGAACAATTTACATAATGTTACCTGATTTCCTGTTAACAATATACATATGTGATCTGGTGACCCGTTAACAATTTTCATATTCGACCTGGTTACCCGTTAACAATTTACATATGTGACCTGGTTACTTATAAACAATTTACATATGTGATCTGGTTTCCTGTTAAAAATTTACCTATGTGATCTGGTTTCCTGTTAACAATTTACATAATGTGACCTGGTTACCTGTTAACAATTTACATATATGTGACCTAGTCACCTGTTAACAATTTACATATATGTGACCTAGTCACCTGTTAACAATTTGAATATGTGACCTGGTTACCTGTGAACAATTTACATCATGTTACCTGGTTACCTGTTAACAATTTACCTATGTGATTGAGTTTCCTGTTAACAATTTATCTATGTGACATGGTTTCCTGTTAACAATTTATCTATGTGACCTGGGTACCTGGGAACAATTTGCATATGTTACCTGGTTTCATGTAAACAATTTACTTATGTGACCTGGTTACCCGTTAACAATTTACATATGTTACCTGGTTTCATGTTAACAATTTACTTATGTGACATGATAACTTGTGAACAATTTATATATATGACCTTGTTTTCTGTTAACAATTTACCTATCTGACTTGGTTTTCTGTTAACAATTTACCTATGTGACCTGGTTTCATGTTAAGAATTTACATATGTGATTGAGTTTCCTGTTAACAATTTACATAATTATGTGATGGTTTCCTGTTAACAATTTACTTATGTGACCTGATTACTTGTGAACAATTTATCTATGTGACCTGGTTTCCTGTTAACAATTTACCTATGTGACTGAGAGTTGGAAATTAAAGACACTACCGACTCTAGAGAGTCCTACTTGGACTTGATACTTGAACTTGTCAACAATCGCGATCTTCGTGTTTGACTTTATGACAAATGTGACGATTTTGATTTTCCTATTGTTCATTTTCCATTCATGTGCAGTAACATACCTCATCCACCAACTTATGCCGTGTATGTTTCACAACTCATCCGCTATGTATGCCAAGACTTGTACGCCCCCCCCCCCCCCTTTACTTTGTCTTTTTTTTTTTTTTTAAATTAGACTGTACAATGAATACGCCTATAGATTTCATGGTCCACGTCAGAAACCGTTAAATTAGTACAATTTATACTTGTTCTATGTTTTTTTAAGCCAAAATAAAGGTCAAAAAATTTTTTGACTCGCTTCGCTCGGCTAAATTTTACATCTACGCCCCCCCCCCCTTTCGAAAATCCGGGATCCGCCCCTGTCCAAAGATATAACTCTACCCTTGTCTTTAAATGTAGCAAATCATCATATTATCATTTCCCGTGTCTTTAAAATAGGATATCACCATTTCCTTTAGTCTATAAAATGGGATATCACCCTTTCCCTTGGTCTATAAAATGGGATATCACCATTTCCCTTGGTCTATGAAATGGGATATCACCATTTCCCTTGGTTTATAAAATGGGATATCACCCTTTCCCTTGGTCTATAAAATGGGATATCACCATTTCCTTTGGGTCTATAAAATGGGATATCACCATTTCCCTTGGTCTATAAAGTTGGATATCACATATCGGAAACCAAGCAGGGTGGCAAATTGAAAAAAGTTACGTTTATAAGCTAAGAACAAAATGTTACAATAACAATATTTTTATAATTATTGAGTAAAGAAATATTTACAACATTTGATATTTATTGAGAAATACAAATATTTACAATGTAAAGTCAGATAGCATGAGTTATCTACGAGCTGGTAAATTAGATAATTGGGAGACTGCATCTTCATAGACATGGACTTTATCTAATGGATATTAGATAAGACATTGCTATCATATTGAGGTATGAACTAGTCGCAACATACAGCTACGTTAGTTGGTAGATGACAAGTTAACGTTCGCTTCCAGCAGCAGCTGATATCGCAAACTAGGTAGTTGTTGGTAGTGGTGGTAGTTGATTGGTTCAATCGGATGTACTGTGCTTTTGGTTTGGTAATTAGAGAATTTGTAAGATCTGGTGTGGCGTGACTTACTCGATCTTCTTCATTCTTCCAAACTCGTTGTGATCATGGTTATTCTTCTTGATGGTGCGGTAGTTGAATGGTAGTTGTTGGTTTGATTTCGTTAGAAACTACGTGATCAAAGTCTAGTCTAATCATAGACATACAGCCACTTAATTGGAGTCAGGGTGTCGGTAATGATCTGTCTTTGTGAAAAGGTCGGAAACTAGTTGTCTTGTCTAATTGTCTAGGCATAAAACTGTCTAGTGATAAGGTCAGAGAGTAATTGTCATGTCTAACTGTCGAATGATAAGGTGAGATATAATTGTCTTGTCTAACTGTTTCTGTATACAACAACTTATTGTCTTGTCTAATTGTCTGGGCATAAAAGTGTCTAGTGATAAGGTCAGAGAGTAATTGTCTTGTCTAACTGTCGAGTGATAAGGTACGAAAGTAACTGTCTTGTCTATTTGTCGCGGCACTCAGCAATGGTAGTTAGTTCTCCGCCTGTAGTTGCTATCAATTCATCACTATCCAATTCTCTACTGAGCAAGAAACATAGAGGAGTATTGTAGAAAATGAAAGTAACGCAAGCAGGGTTACTATTGCATTCGGCGGCGCAAGCTTCAACTGTAGAAGCATGGGCGGTTCCGATTAGAATACTGCTTAAAACATCTGGGGGTGGTTCTTGGTTGATAAACTCTATTTCACAGCCGACTGAAAAAAAAAATATAAATAGAGTATTCTGTTTGGTATGAATTGGTCGTTTGTTAACATCAGAGAAAAATATTTTGAAAGAAAGCATCTTTTTGGTTATTTTTCATTAATGTCATTTGGGGCAAAATGAAGCATAACACCCTCTCACCCACAACCTTTGGACACGCGTCTGAACATTACAAATAAAATAAAAAAGGATTTGGTCGTCGCTTAGTCCTGTCGCTCAGAGAAAACCCACGAAAAACCATAAATTGCATTCTAAGCAGTATCCTTGTTTGCATACGTTGACATTTGTTACTCGTCTACAAAGAAAGAAAGAAGGACAGCAACTTTGGTTCCAGCTGTTAACATTACGGTGCTTGTAAGAAAACAAAAAAATTGAACTTACGAATGTCCTCGAGGCTAGAGCTAGATCTGGTCACAGAGAACGCTATCAAGAACATGCCTAGAACTGTTAGGATAAATTTTGAGGAATTCATTTTTAATCTGAAAAGAATAATAGTTTTATAATTTCAAATGGGAGATCTTACACATTCAGGGTTGGATTTAACATTCCCGGGCTTAATGTTCAACTAATTTCTTAGGCTACCTTCCAATTCATGACCTTTGACTCTGACTGTGATGTAAGCCAGCTGTACTTCCCTTTCATTTAATCTAGAAACAGGTCAAAGAATGCTTATGTACACTACAGCACCTTTAATAGATCTGGAACAAAAAAATTAAGTTCTCAAACTTGGTCAATAAGAGTATATATTCATCAACTGTGTCCAACGTATACAAACAGAATCAAATAAACCCATAAAAATATGCAATTTTCCAAACAATTACAGGATATAGTAATAGTCATACTCCTATTGACCAAGTTTGAAAACTTAGACCTTTTTTGTTCATTCTAAGAGGTTGTATTCCTTTAACTAGAGCAGCAAAAGTTGAATTTAATCCTCCATTTCCTTTACCTTTCGTGGTAAAAATATATTTGCCTACTTACCGATTCGAAAAACCTTTTTCAAGTCTCTGTTGATATGCAATGGTTGTTTGTGATTTTGAATGAAATTCTAACGGTATTTATAAGACTATAGCTAATAAAATTAATATCATTAGATCAACGGCTTGTGAGACATCAAGAGTTCATCTATAATCTGAATTATCTTTTTCTTTTAAAAGGGTTAAAGAGAGAGAAGTTTAGATTTATAATCTTAACTTTAGCTAACTGTATCACTACTAGAATCGCTACCGGCGTCCTGTTCGCTAGACAAGAGGTGAAATGGGGAGTGGGGGGAGGTGGTGGTGTTGGGCTGAAAAAGATATAGTCTAGATTGTCAATTGTTTATATCACAAGTGTCTATAAGCGACTGGTAAGAGCCTCGGACCGAATACAGCATAGACGTAGGCAAAAATCGGGCAAAATCGGGCAAAATATCATTAAAATTCGAGCATTAAGTCGGTCTGCCCCCCTGTTTAGTCGTGGACCCCTACGGCTATGGAATACAGTACGGTAATTATAGCGAAGAAATACTTTCAGAAAAGGGAGTACATATTTAGGTAACTGTATCTCTTTAAGATCCTCTATTATCCTGCTATTATTATCCTCGATAATCAGCTAACCTGTAGTCTAATCAGATGAACTGGTCCACATAGATATTATCTGACATGAACTTTCAATAAACACGATGGACATCTTCATGTTACGAAAGGGATGTTTAGAAGGGAATGTTTAGGTCGATATTTGAAAATAGAAATCTATGTCAGAGCCCCAGAGAAGAATTACCCTCTCTGATGTAATAACTGAGGGCTGTAAGATACACAAGAGACAAGAGTTGGATAGGGGAGAGGGGTTGGTAGGTGAATGTCTTCTTTCTTGTTAACAATTTGAATATGTGATCTGGTTACCTGTGAACAATTTACCTATGTGATTGAGTTTCCTGTTAACAATTTACCTATGTGACATGGTTTCATGTTAACAATTTACATATATGTGACCTGGTTACCTGGGAACAATTTACATATGTTACCTATAAACAATTCATCTATGTGACCTAGTTACCTGTTAACAATTTACAGATATGTGATCTGGTCACTTGTTAACAATTTACATATGTGACCTGGTTTCCTGTTAACAATTTATATTTGTGTGACCTAATTACCTGGGAACAATTTACATATGTTACCTATTAACAATTCACCTGTGTGACCTGGTTACCTGGGAACAATTTGCATATGTGACCTGGTTTCATGTTAAAAATTTACTTATGTGACATGATAACTTGTGAACAATTTATCTATATGACCTGGTTTTCTGTTAACAATTTACCTATGTGACCTGGTTTCATGTTAAGAATTTACATATGTGATTGAGTTTCCTGTTAACAATTTACATAATTATGTGATCTGGTTTCCTGTTAACAATTTACTTATGAGATTGAGTTTCCTGTTAACAATTTACTTATGTGACATGGTTTCCTGTTAACAATTTACATATATGTGACCTGGTTACCTAAGAACAATTTACATATGTTGTTACCTATAAACAATTTACATATGTGACCTGGTTTCCTGTTAACAATTTACATATGTGACCTGGTTTCCTGTTAACAATTTACATATGTGATCTGGTTTCCTGTTAACAATTTACCTATATGACCTGGTTTCCTGTTAACAATTTACATATGTGATCTGGTTTCCTGTTAACAATTTACCTATGTGACCTGGTTACCAGGGAACAATTTGCATATGTCACCTGGTTCCATGTTAACAATTTACTTATGTGACCTGATAACTTGTGAACAATTTATCTATGTGACCTGGTTTTCTGTTAACAATTTACATATGTGACCTGGTTTTCTGTTAACAATTTACCTATGTGACCTGGTTTCATGTTAACAATTTACTTATGTGACCTGATTACTTGTGAACAATTTATTTATGTGACTGAGAGTTGGAAATTAAAGACACTACCGACTTTAAGACTAGAGAGTCCTACTTGGACTTGCTACTTGAACTTGTCAACAATCACGACCTTCGTGTTCGACTTTATGACAAATGTGACGATTTTGATTTTCCTATTGTTCATTTTCCATTCATGTTCCAGTAACATACCTCATCCACCCAGGGGCGGACTGGGGCCGTGACGCGACCATGTTTTTGCAAAGGGGGGGGGGGGGGGGCGTAGATCTGACCTTTGTTTTGGCTTAAAAACATAGTATAAGTATAAATTGTACTAATTTTGGACCATGTATAATGTATGTTTTTATACGCCCACATGGAATGTGGAGCGTATATTGCCGTCACCCATGTCCTTCGGTCCGTCGGTCTGTCGGTCCGTCCGTCCGTCCACAATTGCTTGTTAACACTCTACAAGTCACAATTCTTTACGGATTTGGACGAAACTTACTGAAATTGTTTATCATCACCCAAGGATGAAACCTATTGAAAATCCAAAGAATCGAATTACTGCCATTGTTCTTCAAAACGCGTTCGATTTTTAGGTTGTAAATACTCTAAAAGACAATTGAAATAGTTTATTATCTCATGATGAACCCTATCGAAAATCAAAAAATATTTGATATGAGCCCCTGTGCATAAACACTCTAAAAGACAGAAGGATTTTGACTTAACTTGATGAATGCTGAACACTTGATGAAATCGAGAAAAACAATATTTGGAGGACACTTAATTTAAGTTCTGAACGAAAGGTAGGCCTATGACTACAGGTTGAATATTTCATGGTTGTGATGGTTGCTTTTTCCTGCCAAATGTTCTTTTTCTAACAAATCTGCCAGTGGACGTATATTACCTTGCCTGGCAAGCTATCTTATAGTAAACGTTAATAGGTTAGACATTTTTGATTTCGTATTTCCCCATTCTTAAAAAAAAAAAAAAAAAAAAAGTACGCCCTCTACGCCCCCCCCCCCCCCCCCCCCCCTGAATCCCCCTGACAATTTTTGTCATTTTTCACAAACCGGCCCCGTGCACACCGGCCCGCATGGCTTTATCCATGTAGCCATGCGGCCCAGTCCACCCCTGCATCCACCAACTTATGGCGTGTATGTTTCACAACTCATCCGCTATGTATGCCAAGACTTGTTCAATTTATGATGACTTTCTGGTAAGAGGTCGAGTTTTGACATTGAAATTACAGGGTTACTTGACACATAACTTTATTAGGAAATTTTATGGTCGTTGTTTTGCTTGTACCGATTTCTATTATAGCCATCTTTTTTATAGGAGTGGTTTATAGGCATTCCCCATTTTCTATAAGGGTAGGTTATAGCCATCTCCCTTGTCTAGAGGAGTAGGATATCACCATTTCCCTTGGTCTATAAAATGGGATATCGCCATTTCCCTTGGTCTATAAAATAGGATATCACCCTTTCCCTTGGTCTATAAAATGAGATATCACCATTTCCCTTGGTCTATAAAATGGTATATCACCATTTCCCTTGGTCTATAAAATAGGATAACCCTTTCCCTTGGTCTATAAAATGAGATATCACCCTTTCCCTTGGTCTATAAAATGAGATATCACCATTTCCCTTGGCCTATAAAATGATATATCACAATTTCCCTTGTTCTATAAAATGGGATATCATCATTCCCTCGTGTCTATAAGATTAGGATATCACTATGCTCTCTTTTATTTGTAGGGCTATAATAAGCTCTTATCGGGTAAATATATCTTTGGCGTCATAATTTTTGTTTCTGATATATCGGAAACCAAGCAGGGTGGCAAATTGAAAAAAGTTACATTTTAAAGCTAAGAACAACATGATACAATAACAATATTTTTATAATTATTGAGTAAAGAAATATTTACAACATTTGATATTTATTGAGAAATACAAATATTTACAATGTAAAGTCAGATAGCATGAGTTATTGAAATTGACCTCTACGAGCTGGTAAATTAGATAATTGGAAGACTACATCTCCATTGACATGGACTTGATATTAGATAAGACATTGCTATCATACTGAGGTATGAACAAATTGCAACATACAGCTACGTGATCAAGCTCTAGTTTAATCGAGACATACAGCCACTTAGTTGGAGTCAGGGTGTCGGAAATCTGTCTTTGCGAAAAGGTCGGAAACTAATTGTCTTGTCTAATTGTCTAGGCATAAAACTGTCTAGTGATAAGGTCAGAGAGTAATTGTGTTGTCTAACTGTCCAATGATAAGGTCAGAGAGTAATTGTCTTGTGTAATTGTTTCTTTATACAACAACTTATTGTCTTGTCTAATTGTTAAAGTATAGCAAATTGATCAGGTCAGAGAGTAACTGTCTTGTCAAACTGTCTCGTGATAAGGTCAGAGAGTAATTGTCTTGTCTAACTGTCTAGTGATAAGGTGAGATATAATTGTCTTGTCTAATTGTTAAGGTATAGCAAATAGATCAGGTCAGAAAGTAATTGTCTTGTCAAATAGTCGTGGTATACAGAAAAGTGATAAGGTCGGAAAGTAATTGTGTTGTCAAACTGTCGAGTAATAAAGTTAGAGAGTAAATGTCTTGTCTATTTGTCGCGGCACTCAGCAATGGTTGTTAGTTCTCCGCCCGTAGTTGCTATCAATTCATCACTATCCAATTCTCTACCGAGCAAGAAACATAGAGGAGTATTGTAGAAAATGAAAGTAACACAAGCAGGGTTACTATTGCATGCGGCGGCGCAAGCTTCAACTGTAGAAGCATGGGCGGTTCCGATTAGAATACTGTTTAAAACATCTGGGGGTGGTTCTTGGTTGATAAACTCTATTTCACAGCCGACTGAAAAAAAATATATAAATAGAGTATTCTGTTTGGTATGAATTGGTCGTTTGTTAACATCAGAGAAAAATATTTAGAAAGAAAGCATCTTTTTGGTTTTTTTTCATTGATGGCACACGGTGCAAAGAGCATCCTCTCCCCCAACCTCTGGACACGCGCCTGAACATAACAAATAAAATAAAAAAGGATTTGGTCGTCGCTTAGTCCTGTCGCTCAGAGAAAACCACGAAAGACCTTAAAATGCATTCTAAGCAGTAACCATGTTTGCATTTGTTACTTGTCTACAAAGAAAGAAACAAGGACAGCAACTTTGGTTCCAGCTGTTCACATTACAGTGCTGGTAAGAAAACAAAAAAATTGAACTTACGAATGTCCTCGAGGCTAGAGCTAGATCTGGTCACAGAGAACGCTATCAAGAACATGCCTAGAACTGTTAGGATAAATTTTGAGGAATTCATTTCTAATCTGAAAAGAATAATAGTTTTATAATTTCAAATGGGAGATCTTACATATTCAGGGTTGGATTTAACATTCCCGGGCTTAATGTTCAACTAGTTTCTTAGGCTACCTTCCAATTCATGACCTTTGTCTGTGACTGTGATGTAAGCCAGCTGTACTTCCCTTTCATATAATCTAGAAACAGGTCCAATAATGCTTATCTACCCTACAACACATTTATTAGATCTTGAGAAAAAAAAAAGTTTTCAAACTTTGTCAATATCATATTCATCAACTTTGTCCAAAGTATACAAACAGAATCAAATAAACCCATAAAAATATGCAATTTTCCATACAATTACAGGTTATAATTTAATTGAAAAGCGCTTAAAATTTGTATATAAATACGGTTTTCTGTATTTATCACATTATTTAGATAATCTGTTGTGTAGAAATGCCACCAGATAAATCGCTTGATGAATATATACTCCTACTGACCAAATTTGAATATTTAGACCTTTTTTGTTCATTCTAAGAGGTTGTATTTCTTTAACTAGAGCAGCAAAAGTTGAACTTAATCCTCTATTTCCTTTACCTTTCGTGGTAAAAATATTGCCTACTTACCGATTCGAAAAATCTTTTTCAAGTCTCTGTTGATATGCAATGGCTGTTTGTGATTTTGAATGAAATTCTAAAGGTATTTATAAGACTAAAGCTAATAAAATTAATATCATTAGATCAACGTCTTGTGAGACATCAAGAGTTCATCTATAATCTGAATTATCTTTTTCTTTTAAAAGTTTTAAAGGGAGGGAGTTTAGATTTAAAGCTAACTGTATCACTACTAGAATCGCTACCGACGTCCTGTTCGCTGAAAGAAGCGTTGGTGAAATGGGGAGTGGGGAGTGGGGGGAGGTGGTGGTGTGAGGCTGAAAAAGATATAGTCTAGACTGTCATTTCTTTATATCACAAGTGTCTATAAACGGCTGGTAAGAGCCTCGGACCGAATACAGTACGGTAATTGTAGACGAATATAGTCTCAGAAAAGGGAGTATTTAGGTAACTGTATCTCTTTAAGATCCTCTATTATCCTGCTATTATTATCCTCGATAATCAGCTAGCCTGTAGTCTAATCAGATGAACTGGTCCACATAGATATTATCTGACATGAACTTTCAATAAACACGATGGACATCTTCATTTTCCGAAAGTGTGTTTAGAAGGTAATGTTTAGGTCGAGTCCCAAAGAAGAATTACCTTCTCTGATGTAATAACTGCGGACTGTAAGGTAGGTGAATGTCTTCTTTCTTGTTAACAATTTGAATATGTGATCTGGTTACCTGTAAACAATTTACATCATGTGAGCTGGTTTCCCGTTAAAAATTTACATATGTGATCTGGTTACCTGTTAACAATTTACATAATATGTGATCTGGTTACCCGTTAACAATTTACATATGTGACCTTGTTACCTGTTAACAATTTACATATGTGATCTGGCTTCATGTTAAGAATTTACCTATGTGACATGGTTTCATGTTAAGAATTTACATATGTGACCTGGTTTTCAGTTAATAATTTACCGATGTGACATGGTTACTTGTAAACAATTAACCTATGTGACCTGGTTTCATATTAAGAATTTACTTATGTGACATGGTTACTTGTGAACAATTTATCTATGTGACATGGTTTCATGTTAAGAATTTACATAATATGTGACCTGGTTTTCTGTTAACAATTTACCGATGTGACATGGTTACTTGTGAACAATTTACCTATGTGACATGGTTTCATGTTGAGAATTTACATATGTGACCTGGTTTTCTGTTAGCAATTTACCTATGTGACATGGTTACTTGTGAACAATTTACATGTGTGACTTGATTACTTGTGAACAATTTATCTATTTGACATAGTTACTTGTGAACAATTTACTTATGTGACCTGGTTTCCTGTTAACAATTTACATAAATGTGACCTGATTACTTGTGAACAATTTACCTATGTGACCTAGTTTCCTGTTAATAATTTACCTATGCGACATAGTAACTTGTGAACAATAATTAACCTATGTGACCTGGATCATGTTAAGAATTTACTTATGTGACATGGTTACTTGTGAACAATTTACCTATGCGACTGGGCTTCATGTTAAGAATTTACATATGTGACCTGGTTACTTGTGAACAATTAATCTATGTGACCTGGTTTCATGTTAACAATTTACTTATGTGACCTGATTACTTCTGAACAATTTATCTATGTGGCCTAGTTTCCTGTTAACAATTTACCTATGTGACTGAGTTTCAAGTTAACAATTCTCCTATGCGACCTGGTTACCTGGGAACAATTTACATATGTTACCTATAAACAATTTACATATATGACCTGGTTTTCTGTTAGCAATTTACCTATGTGACATGGTTACTTGTGAACAATTAACCTATGTGACCTGGTAACTTGTGAACAATTTACCTGTGTGACCTGATTTCCTGTTAACAATTTACATATGTGACCTGATTACTTTTGAACAATTTATCTATGTGACATAGTTACTTGTGAACAATTTACTTATTACTTTACGCAGTGGAATTAATCAAATGTGGGTTCTTAAAAATTCTAAAGAACTTCTTTACTTCTTCAATTCATTCCATTAAAACTAATGACTTCTCTACTTTATATACAACTATTCCTCATTCAAAATTAAAATCCTGATTAAAGGATATAATATATAAGGCCTTTATATATAATACTGGAAACAGAAGATACAAATATTGTTGTTAATTACAACCTTTTTGTCAAGAATCAAGCCACCAACAGGTATAAAGAAGAAGAAGATGTTGTTAAAATGTTATTTTTTTTTGGATCGATAATATTTGTCAAATTTGGCGGGGAAAAATTTCAGCTATTATAGTAATTGGTGTGCTACTTTACTTTCTGACTTATTTTTCTATTTCTATGAGGCTGAATTTATTCAAGACCTACACTCCCACACGAGGGCAATAAACTACTAGCCCGTTCCTTTAATTCCACTTTCAATAATATAGATGACGTTTTGTCGCTTAAAGGGCCATTCTGATTTTTTTAAAACGGTTTCCAATATAAAAAAAATCGCAAATGCTACCTGAGAGTATTTTTAAAGTATGCTTATTGTATCTCTTTATCTTCTTGATCAAACTGAATTTGGTTTTAAAGGGTTAATTACAAACAGGGAGTACTTATTGTTAATTAAGAAATTTGACCTAGTTTTGGGGTTTGCCCTTTAAATGGCTCAATATTTCTAGCTGAAACCTTTCAAATACACAGGAGGGACATTTTTCTACAATTAGGCGTTTATTTTACTGAAATCCGTTCAGTAGTTTCCTATCAGCGTCCAAAAAACATAACAGACTTAAAAACCTTACGTAAGGTTTTTAAAAATGTTAGCATGTTTTTAGCGTTTAAAAATTAACGGCTGGATTTTTTTAGTTAAAACTTTCAGAAACATTAAAGGGCACATGGTGACAGATTTTGGTGTAAAGTTTTCACAAATTTTGACCTAAAAAAAAATTCAGACTGTCCCTTTAATAACCCCGTTTTTCGAGACATTGTTGATAAAATCTACCCAGGAGAGTTGGAAATTAAAGAAACTATCGACTCTAAGACCAGAGCGTCCTACTTGGACTTGCTACTTGAACGTGTCAACAATCACGATCTTCGTGTTCGACTTTATGACAAATGTGACGATTTTGATTTTCCTATTGTTCATTTTCCATTCATGTGCAGTAACATACCTCATCCACCAACTTATGGCGTGTATGTTTCTTGTATGCCAAGACTTGTTCAATTTATGATGACTATCTGGCAAGAGGTCGAGTTTTGACATTGAAATTACAGGGTTACTTGACACATAACTTCAAAATTCATTTAGGAAATTTTATGGTCGTTGTTTTGCTTGTACGGATTTTCATTATAGCCATCTCCTTTATAGGAGTGGGTTATAGACATTCCCCATTTTCTATAAAGGTAGGTTATAGCCATTTCCCCTCTATGGAAGTGGAATACGTATAACCCTTTTCCCTTCCCCTAAGATATAACTCTACCCTTGTCTTTAAAAGTAGCAAATCATCATATTATCATTTCCCTTGGTCTATAAAATGGGATATCACCCTTTCCTGTGTTCTATAAAATGGGATATCACCATTTCCCTTGGTCTATAAAATGGGACATCACCATTTCCCTTGGTCTATAAAATGGGATATCACCATTTCCCTTGGTCTATAAAATGGGATATCACCCTTTCCCTTGGTCTATAAAATGGGATATCACCCTTTCCCTTGGTCTATAAAATGGGATATCACCATTTCCCTTGATCTATAAAGTTGGATATCACATATCGGAAACCAAGCAGGGTGGCAAATTGAAAAAGTAAAGTCACATTTATAAGCTACAATAACAATATTTTTATAATTATTTAGTAAAGAAATATTTACAACATTTGATATTTATTGAGAAATACAAATATTTACAATGTAAAGTAAAATAGCATGAGTTATTGAAATTGACCTCTACGAGCTGGTAAATTAGATAATTGGAAGACTACATCTCCATTGACATGGACTTGATATTAGATAAGACATTGCTATCATACTGAGGTATGAACAAATTGCAACATACAGCTACGTGATCAAGCTCTAGTTTAATCGAGACATACAGCCACTTAGTTGGAGTCAGGGTGTCGGTAATGATCTGTCTTTTTGAAAAGGTCGGAAACTAGTTGTCTTGTCTAATTGTCTAGGCATAAAACTGTCTAGTGATAAGGTCAGAGAGTAATTGTCTTGTATAATTGTTTCTTTATACAAATCATTGTCTTGTCTAATTGTCTAGGCATATATAGCAAAGTGATAAGGTCAGAGAGTAATTGTCTTGTCTAACTGTTTCTCTATACAACTCATTGTCTTGTCTAATTGTCTAGGCATAAAACTGTCTAGTGATAAGGTCAGAGAGTAATTGTGTTGTCTAACTGTCCAATGATAAGGTCAGAGAGTAATTGTCTTGTGTAATTGTTTCTTTATACAACAACTTATTGTCTTGTCTAATTGTTAAAGTATAGCAAATTGATCAGGTCAGAGAGTAACTGTCTTGTCAAACTGTCTCGTGATAAGGTCAGAGAGTAATTGTCTTGTCTAACTGTCTAGTGAT
The DNA here is from genome assembly GCA_029955415.1 of Lottia scabra. Lineage (NCBI taxonomy): Eukaryota > Metazoa > Mollusca > Gastropoda > Lottiidae > Lottia > Lottia scabra. The sequence goes on along the minus strand of JARJEI010000021.1, from coordinate 1,813,931 downwards.
AAGGTGAGATATAATTGTCTTGTCTAATTGTTAAGGTATAGCAAATAGATCAGGTCAGAAAGTAATTGTCTTGTCAAATAGTCGTGGTATACAGAAATGTGATAAGGTCGGAAAGTAACTGTCTTGTCTATTTGTCGCGGCACTCAGCAATGGTAGTTAGTTCTCCGCCCGTAGTTGCTATCAATTCATCACTATCCAATTCTCTACTGAGCAAGAAACATAGAGGAGTATTGTAGAAAATGAAAGTAACACAAGCAGGGTTACTATTGCATGCGGCGGCGCAAGCTTCAACTGTAGAGGCATGGGCGGTTCCGATTAGAATACTGTTTAAAACATCTGGGGGTGGTTCTTGGTTGATAAACTCTATTTCACAGCCGACTGAAAAAAAATATAAATAGAGTATTCTGTTTGGTATGAATTGGTCGTTTGTTAACATCAGAGAAAAATATTTTGAAAGAAAGCATCTTTTTCGTTATTTTTCATTTAATGTCATATGGGGCAAAATGGAGCATAACACCCTCTCCCCCACACCCTCTGAATACGCGCCTGAACATAACAAATAAAATAAAAAAGGATTTGGTTGTCGCTTAGGCCTGTCGTTCAGAGAAAAACCACGAAAGACCTTAAAATGCATTCTAAGCAGTATCCATGTTTGCATACGTTGACATTTGTAACTCAGTTACTCGTCTACAAAGAAAGAAACAAGGACAGCAACTTTGGTTCCAGCTGTTCACATTACAGTGCTCGTAAGAAAACAAAAAAATTGAACTTACGAATGTCCTCGAGGCTAGAGCTAGATCTGGTCACAGAGAACGCTATCAAGAACATGCCTAGAACTGTTAGGATAAATTTTGAGGAATTCATTTTTAACCTGAAAAGAATAATAGTTTTAAAATTTCAAATGGGAGATTTTACACATTCAGGGTAGGATTGAACATTTCCGGGCTTAATGTTCAACTAATTTCTTAGGCTACATGACCTTTGACTCTGACTGTGATGTAAGCCAGCTGTACTTCCTTTTCATCTAGAAACAGGTCCAAGAATGCTTTTGTACCCCACAACACATTTATTAGATCTTGAACAAAAAAAAAATGAAGTTTTCAAACTTAGAGTATATATTCATCAAAATATGCAATTTTCCATACAATTACAGGTTATAATTTAATTGAAAAGCGCTTAAATTTTGTATATTATTATAAACATGGTTTTCTGTATTTATCGCATTATTTAGATAATCTGTTGTATAGTCATACCACCAGATAAATCGCCTGATGAATATATACTCCTACTGACCAAGTTTGAAAACTTAGACCTTTTTTGTTCATTTCTAAGAGGTTGTATTTCTTTAACTAGAGCAGCAAAAGTTGAACTTAATCTTCCATTTCCTTTACCTTTCGTGGTAAAAATATTGCCTACTTACCGATTCGAAAAATCTTTTTCAAGTCTCTGTTGATATGCAATGGCTGTTTGTGATTTTGAATGAAATTCTAAAGGTATTTATAAGACTAAAGCTAATAAAATTAATATCATTAGATCAACGTCTTGTGAGACATCAAGAGTTCATCTATAATCTGAATTATCTTTTTCTTTTAAAATGGTTAAAGGGAGAGAAGTTTAGATTTATAATCTTAACTTTAGCTAACTGTATCTCTACTAGAATCGCTATCGACGTCCTGTTCACTAGACAAGAGGTACCAAAGAAGCGTTGGTGAACTAAAAAAAAAAGGGGTGGTGGTGTGAGGCTGAAAAAGATATAGTCTAAACTGTCATTTGTTTATATCACAAGTGTCTATAAGCGGCTGGTAAGAGCCTCGGACCGAATACAGCATAGCCGTAGGAGACAGCTCCCCACCCCCACCCCCACCAATATTATGCAAAAAATCCCCCAAATCGGGCAAAAAATCATTAAAATTCGGGCATTAAGTCGGTCTGCCCCCCTGTTTAGTCGTGGACCCTACGGCTATGGAATACAGTACTATAATTATAGACGAATATAGTCTCAGAAAAGGGAGTATTCAGGTAACTGTATCTCTTTAAGATCCTCTATTATTATCCTGCTATTATTATCCTCGATAATCAGCTAACCTGTAGTCTAATCAGATGAACTGATCCACATAGATATTATCTGACATGAACTTTCAATAAACAAGATGGACATGATGTTCCGAAAGGTTGTTTAGAAGGGAATGTTTAGGTCGAGTCCCAGAGAAGAATAACCTTCTGTGATGTAATAACTGAGGACTGTAAGATGCACAAGAGACAAGAGTTGGATAGGGGAGAGGGGTTGGTAGGTGAATGTCTTCTTTCTTGTTAACAATTTACATATGTGATCTGATTTCCTGTTAACAATTTACCTATGTGATCTGGTTTCCTGTTACCAATTTACCTATGTGATTGAGTTTCCTGCTAACAATTTACATATGTGAACTGGTTAACCGTTAACAATTTACATATGTAACCTGGTTTCCTGTTAACAATTACATATGTGATCTGGTTTCCTGTTAACAATTCACACATGTGATCTGGTTACCTGTTAACAATTTACATATGTCACCTGGAACAATTTACATATGTACCTATAAACAATTCACCTATGTGACCTGGTTACCTGTTAACAATTTACAGATATGTGGTCTGGTCACCTGTTAACAATTTACATATGTGACCTGGTTTTCTGTTAACAATTTACATATGTGACCTAGTTACCCGTTTACAATTTACATATGTGACCTGGTTACCTGTTAACAATTCACATAATTCTGTGATCTGGTTTCCTGTTAACAATTTACCTATGTGATCTGGTTTCCTGTTAACAATTTACCTATGTGATTGAGTTTCCTGCTAACAATTTATATATGTGAACTGGTTAACCGTTAACAATTTACATATGTGACCTGGTTTCCTGTTAACAATTACATATGTGATCTGGTTTCCTGTAAACAATTTACATCATGTGACCTGGTTTCCTGTTAACAATTTACATATGAGACCTGGTTACCCGTTAACAATTTACATATGTGACCTGGTTACCTGTTAACAATTCACATATGTGATCTGGTTTCATGTTAACAATTTACTTATGTGATTGAGTTTCTTGTTAACAATTTACATATGTAACCTGGTTACTTGTTAACAATTTATATATGTCACCTGATTACCTGGGGACAATTTACATATGTACCTATAAACAATTCACCTATGTGACCTGGTTACCTGTTAACAATTTACAGATATGTGATCTGGTCACCTGTTAACAATTTACATATGTGACCGGGTTTCCTGTTAACAATTTACATATGTGTGACCTAATTACCTGGGAACAATTTACATATGTTACCTATAAACAATTCACCTATGTGACCTATTAACAATTTACAGATATGTGACCTGGTCACCTGTTAACAATTTACATATGTGACCGGGTTTCCTGTAAACAATTTACATATGTGTGACTTAATTACCTGGGAACAATTTACATATGTTACCTATAAACAATTCACCTATGTGACCTACTAACAATTTACAGATATGTGACCTGGTCACCTGTTAACAATTTACATATGTGACCTGGATTCCTGTTAACAATTTACATATGTGATCTGGTTTCCTGTTAACAATTTACCTATGTGACTGAGGTTCCTGTTAACAATTCACCTATGTGACCTGGTTACCTGGGAACAATTTGCATATGTTACCTGGTTTCATGTTAACAATTTACTTATGTGACCTGATAACTTTTGAACAATTTATCTATGTGACCTGATTTTCTGTTAACAATTTACCTATGTGACCTGGTTTTCTGTTAACAATTTACCTATATGACCTGGTTTCATGTTAAGAATTTACATATGTGATTGAGTTTCCTTTTTACAATTTACATATGGGATCTTGTTTCCTGTTAACAATTTACCTATGTGATTGAGTTTCCTGTTAACAATTTACTTATGTGACATGGTTTCCTGTTAACAATTTACATATATATGAGACCTGGTTACCTGGGAACAATTTACATATGTTACCTATAAACAATTCACCTGTGTGACCTGGTTACCTGTTAACAATTTACAGATATGTGACCTTGTCACCTGTTAACAATTTACATATGTGACCTGGTCACCTGTTAACAATTTACATATGTGATCTGGTTTCCTGTTAACAATTCAACTATTGACCTGGTTACCTGGGAACAATTTGCATATGTTACCTGGTTTCATGTGAACAATTTACCTATGTGAATGAAAATTGGAAATTAAAGACCCTACCGACACTAAGACTAGAGTCCTACTTGGACTTGCTACTTGAACTTGTCAACAATCACGATCTTCTTGTTCGACTTTATGACAAATGTGACTATTTTGATTTTCCTATTGCTCATTTTCCATTCATGTGCAGTAACATACCACCAACTTGTGGCGTGTATATTTCACAACTCATCCGCTATGTATGCCAAGACTTGTTCAATTTATGATGACTTTCTGGCAAGAGGTCGAGTTTTGACAGTGAGATTACAGGGTTACTTGACACATAACTTAAAAATTCAATTAGGAAATTCTATGGTCGTTGTTTTGCTTGTACGGATTTTCATTATAGCCATCTCCTTTATAGGAGTGGGTTATAGACATTCCCCATTTTCTATAAGGGTAGGTTATAGCCATCTCCCTTGTCTATAGGAGTAGGATATAGCCATATCCCCTGGTTTATAGTAGGTGTGAAGTATATTACCATTTCCACTTGTCTTTGGGAGTTGGTTATAGGCATTCCCCATTTTCTATAAGAGTATGATATATAACCATATCCCTTTGTATAGATAAGGGTAGGATATAACCATTTCCTCTTGTTTCTAAGGTTTGGATGTAGTCATTTCCCCTCTATGGAAGTGGAATACGTATAACCCTTTTCCCTTCCCCTAAGATATAACTCTACCCTTGTCTTTAAAAGTAGCAAATCATCATATTATCATTTCCCTTGGTCTATAAAATGGGATATCACCCTTTCCTGTGTTCTATAAAATGGGATATCACCATTTCCCTTGGTCTATAAAATGGGATATCACCCTTTCCCTTGGTCTATATTTTGGGATATCACCATTTCCCATGGTCTATAAAGTTGGATATCACAACTTCCCTTGGTCTATAAAATGGGATATCACAACTTCCCTTGGTCTATAAAATGGGATATCACCATTCCCTCTTGTCTATAAGATTAGGATATCACTATGCTCTCTTTTATTTTTGGGTTAAAATAAGCTTTTATCTGGTAGGCTAAATAGATCTTTATCACTCTTTTCAAAATGAGAAAATCACAATACACCTAAATCTCTTCAAAAATACTTTAAATTATTATAGTGAAGGCATAAAATAAAAGATAATATAGTTCGAGAGTCATAATTTTGTTTCTGATATATCGGAAACCAAGCAGGGTGGCAAATTGAAAAAGTAAAGTCATATTTATGAGCTAAGAACAAAATGTTACAATAACAATATTTTTATAATTATTGAGTAAAGAAATATTTACAACATTTGATATTTATTGAGAAATACAAATATTAACAATGTAAAGTCAGATAGCATTGAAATTGAGCTGGTAAATTAGATAATTGGGAGACTCCATCTCCATTGACATGGACTTGATATTAGATAAGACATTGCTATCATACTGAGGTATGAACAAATCGCATACAGCATACAGCTACGTGATCAAGCTCTAGTTTAATCTAGACATAAAGCCACTTAGTTGGAGTCAGGGTGTCGGTAATGATCTGTCAATTGTCTAGGCATAAAACTGTCTAGTGATAAGGTCAGAGAGTAATTGTCTTGTCTAACTGTCGAATGATAAGGTCAGAGAGTAATTGTCTTGTGTAATTGTTTCTTTATGCAACAGTTAATTGTCTAGGCATAAAACTGTCTAGTGATAAGATCAGAGAGTAATTGTCTTGTCTATTTGTCGCGGCACTCAGCAATGATTGTTTGCATTCCGCCCGTAGTGGCCATCAATTCATCACAATCCAATTCTCTACTGAGAAAGAAACAACTAGGAGTATCGTAGAAAATGAAAGTAACGCAGTTAGGGTTATTATTGCATGCGGCGGCGCAATCTTCAACTGTAGAGACATGGGCGCTTCCGATTAGAATACTGTTAAAAATACCCTCGGGAAGTTCTTGGTTGATGAACTCTACTTCACAGCCGACTGAAAAAAATATAAATTTTAATGGAGTATTATGTTTAATGGAGCCTCTAGAATTACTAAAGATAGGTGACCACAGCCATATATACGTTCACCAGGGCATGCGGATGGTAAAACGAAAAAGCCTTAAATTTAACCAAAAGTAAACTAAACTTTCTCAAACCTTTCGATTTAGGTCCAATAACATCCATTTTAAGTTTCATCAAAATTCGGTTGAAAACTAAGAGAGTAATAGCATATTCAAGATTTTGGGGCAAGGGCAATAACTCTGCTTTTAACGGTCGAAAATAGCTAAAATTCAAACTTGATCTTCGTGTAATGAATATGTTTACACATACCAAATTTCATTAGTAGGCTATGGGTGAAATATAATCCACAGCGAAAAGGGATTAGGTTGTGAGAGAAACCGCATAGAGAAAATCCATAAAGTTGAAGTTTTCTGAATCAGTGCTTTCTCTACTGAATAACTGAATCCTGATAAAATAAGCAGGGATGTGTTGCTGGGGGGCCCAGGGGGGCTCGGCCCCCCTACTTCTCGAAAACGCTAAAACGGGGGGGGGGGGTTCCTGGGGGGGGGGGGGGCTCATCATTTACTTGGGGCCCCCCCTACTTCCAAAGTTAGCAAAACACCCCTGAAAATAAGAATTCGTAATATATAGAACTTTTTATGAAATAATTAGCAAAAGAATGTTATCATGGGTAAAGGGAGGCAACTACAATAATTGAAGTCATTTTTATCATTAAGAGTGGTCTGTAGCACCAAAGAAATTTCAAAGCATTCTAATGCTATGGGTTCTCCTCAAAAATATTCTCGGCTACTCCACTGTTTGATAGCTTCAACATCAAACAGTAAATACTTCCTTATCACATCTTATATTAGAAAAGTCTTGATATCAACACTGTTCAGTGATTTGGTTTACTTTATTTTTATTTTATAAACTCGCAGACATTTTTTTAATCTGTCCTAGTGCTGGGTTTTGTGACCTTAAGTAGGTCATCTTTTCTCAGAGCTATAACTAAACCAGCTACACTGAAGGTTGGACAAGTTCTATACAAAGATTTCTATTTAACTTTTTAATTCATATAACAATATAAACAAAATGAAATTCATTAATTACAATAGTATAATGCGTTTGTGATAAAGCAGATAGGCAGACAGGCCTGGAAGAAAATCAACCTAAAAATCACGAGCTGCCTGAATAAGTTGACAAAAAGAAATGCTTTGGTAATATGTTACACTGATGACAACAACCAATAGTTGTGCTTGCGTGTGCTGCCTGAACATGTTAATGTAGCGAATTGACTGAAAAAAATCAACCAAAAAGTTGTTTGGGTAATAAGATGACAAAATGTTGATAGTCAACCAATAGAGGTGCTTGAATAAGAAAACGGTTGAAGCTGCCTGAACTAGTCAACCAATGAGCTACCAGAACTAGTTAACCAATTTAACATAACATACTGGAACTGACTGGAAAAGTCAACCAAGAAAGCTGCTTTGATAAGCTGACAGATAGGAGCTGTTTAAGTCAATGAACTGATCAGGAAAAAAGTAACTGCACATAAAAGTCATCCTGTTAAAGTCAGAGCACATTAAAAAAAGTAGATAAATTTCATTGGCCATTAAAGTGCTGAAAATTAACTCAGATTCATTAGCCCAATAAGGCACATAAATTTATCTCAATAATATATAGAAACGTGAGAAATAAAACTCCAGTTCAATTCATTTATTTCCTGATATCTTTTTCTTTCTGTTACTGAAAATGGGAAGTAAAAACTTCATGCGTTAAAGGGATTGTAACTGACAGTGATCTACCGGAAGCTACTATTGATATCTATCTAGATCACTGTCAGTGACGTCATAAAATGTGTTAGTTTTAGTGGCATTGCGAGAAGCACATGGCACAGATGTCGGAATGGAAATTTGAATGGCGCAAATTTATGCTATCAGTGTCCCCGATACACATACAAAGTTTACTACATCACTTTACAATCCCTTTAAGGAAGCCCCAATCATTGTAATTCTAAAAACTGTACATAGTATAAATTAATATCTTTTGAAGTACCGTACTTAAAGAAATGTCATCTATCCTTATAGAAAAGTAGAAAGTAAAATTCCAATTCATTTCATTAAGTAGCTTCATGTAGTTAAAGAAGCTATTTTCTTTCTGATGCGCTTACGTGCTTTTTTAGAAAGATTAGGGTCAAGTAACCGAGTATTAAGTTCCTTAATTGTCTGTCCTTGAGACGTAGTGGATGTCTGGGGGTTAATTTTTTTATTTTTCACTTGAAAACTTTTACTCTCTTCTTCGACTTCTTCCTCAGAAATTTTCCTTTTTTTACCTGAAATTTAAAGGTCATTATTAGAAATTTTATTTTGATATTGGCATTAATGTTAAATAAATCAGATTTTTCCCTAAAAACAGAAGATTAAGTGTATCTGAAAAAAATAAAGAAGAATATTATGCCTTGTATTATACCATAGAAATAGAGGTAGGGAATGCCAAGAAGGAAAAATAAATAGTTTATGCTTGGAACGCATGCGCTGAATTTGAGGATTATCTCATAACTTCCGGTTTCTGCAAAATGGCAATTAATTGCCTAACAGACATCAATTCAACTGGCTACCGACTGCACCTAAACTCGGCGTTAAATGTATTGATGTTTACACAGTACGAATGTGAGAGAAAGGCTAAGATAGTGTTTTATTTGGAAGATGGACTAGTTTGAGATTTGACATGTTTAAAATTTGAAACAATTTCTTAAACATTTTTCGACCATATTGCGTATTGTTTGCTGGCTTATTGTTTGCTGGCTTATTGTTTGCTGGCCAAGTGTCTGCTGCCTTCAGCTGGTAAAACTCACTGCATGGTAGGTCTAAATTTAAGCCATGGCATAACAGGTTTTCATGCTTAAATTTAATAATTACATTATTTCTACAGTAACATAGGCCTATAACATTTAGAAATATATATACTTATCAAATAATAAAATTACAGTTGTAAAAATCTTGTTAAATTAGATTTTCTGTGATAATTTTCAAATTAACTTCCATAACTATTTTTACGCTGCACCAGAAGTTAAAAAAAAGCCCCCAAGTAGAAATTCGGTCAACCATAAATTTAAACGGAAGTTCAATATTTATTTGTCCTTCTTGGCATTCCCTGCCTATAGTTCTATGATTATACAAACAGAATCCAATAAACCATAAAACTATGTAATTTAACTTAAGTTACAAATTATTGATTATATAACTATATATATTTAATGTGGTTTTCTTGATTTCAGGTTATTTATAGATAATCTGTTGTATGTTTATTACACCAGATTATAAGTTGCCACTTATATACCATTGATTTTTTTTTTAAATCATTCTAAGGGGTGGTTTTCCTTTAAGTCTCCTTTTAATATTAATTTCAACTCAAGCCATTAATATTCATCTTTACCCACCTTTAAACTCTGTATGCCTATCTCTCCCATTAAACTGTAATCTCTTTTCTATCTTATTTTTTATCAGACCATTTGTTTTAATCACTTCAGATTTTTTTTTCTCCAAACCACTTTGAGGTTTGGTTAATGTGTTCTTTTCTTCTGACCTTCAATTATACGATAACTTTTTGAAAATTTGCTAGAGAGCAAAGGAGCTACCATTTTTAAAGCTCCATCTATAAAAGCAGTTTCAATCAAAATATGAGTAAGCTATAATTGTAAATTGCCTCATCAGTAATTCAGGATGGCATAATTTAAATTAAATTGAGACGGGTAAAGTGCGTAAAGTTAGACACCTTGTATTGTCTTTCTTCTTAGAATGTTTAATATGAGTGAAGAAACCATTCACATTATCAACGTCATCAACAGCCTTCCTTTTCTTTGAATAAAAGTTAGGGTCTAGACCAAGCCAAGAAGCTGCTACGCCTTTATAGGCAGTATTTACTTCCTACCAGACATGTCTCAATTGAATTGAACTAGCCTCTAATCATGATTAATCTGTCAAAATATGCAACTTCACCACGTTGTTTTGTTGACAAATATTGATTGAACCTTGACCTTTGAAGAGACTAAGCGAGTCGGAAGTGGAGACTTAGCGAGTAATTGTTTTCTTGCATATCCAGACGTTATTTACTGTTGAGTCTTTATTTTCAAAAAGGCTGGATAATCATTGAAGTCAATGTAAACAACATGGCGTCAAATTCCACTGATTCACAGAAATAATTAATTTTTTTTATGATTAATGTCGTAATTGAGATAAATAATGGCGTCTGAAAGAGGTCGGGTAGACATTAAGAGTGAGGGACTGCGATGGAATGAGCTGAAATCGGTTTTACAATTATCCGATGAAGCTTTAGCAACTTTACTCATAGACAGGTTCGTTTTGATTGCAAAAGAAAAATTGAAAGTAGCACGTTTTTCGTGATTTGAATCAAACTCTTCTTGAGAATTATCTAAGCATGTATACGTTATGTCCAGCAAATAAGCAAACAATAAAATCTTATTTGCTCGTTTTTCCTGTCTAACCAGAGATATTCTTCTGTATTTCAGCTATCTACAGACTGATTCTCCAAGAAATGGAACTAGTAAAAGGTAGACCTTCTAATTTTTTTTTACAAAAATTACTGTTGGTTTTGTCTAAGCTTAGTCCAATGAATTAATTCAAATATTTGACAAAGTAGGATGCAGAATATGGTCATTATTTTGTAATTGAAAATTTATATTTTGATTTCAGACGTAAACGTTCCGTGAAATCACAAAAGTTGAATAAAGCCACAAAAACTCAAAGTTTTGATCTCAGTGACTATGGTGTACAATTTCCGTAAGTTTCTTGCTGTTTTTTCTCTATTACAAAGTTTTCATATGAGTCAGCTGGTTAGAAAGTCTTGTGACATTGACAGCATGAATATATAATTTTGACTCCTAATACATGTTTAAGGTTTTTCTGCTAAATTGAAACATGGTATGTCATTATTGAATTTTAAATATTTTATTTTCAATAGGCATCAAGAAGTAAAGAACGAATTAGACCTAGAGCCAATAAATGCTATAGATGAAATTTTCAACCTGAATTATGGTCACAGTATAGAGAACAATGCTAACAGATTCAACCAAACCGCTCTACAACCAGCTTATGTCACAGACCCATGTGCTGCATCAAGAGAGTCTGCATACATTGTTCATAACAGCTGTTTGATACAGTTGGCAAACCAAAGCCCTCCATCACATTGTAATTTTAAAAACTGTAGAGCTGATGTTAGTATGGTTAAGAAACAGGCGGGAACTTCAGTCTATTTTGTTTGGGTATGTCTTTTATGATGAAATTTGTTCATTAATGGAAGTTGGTCTTTTTGTTTGGCTTTTTTTCAGAAATAGATCTATGATTTTAGCTCAGTCTACATAACTTTAGTTAGTTATTGACCAATTAAATGACTGGAACTCTGAAATCATCGTCATTTTCAAGGTAAAGCTCCTGTTTTATGCATATAGGCAACTGAAATTGAGCTTGTTGTTCATTTATTTTGATAATTTTGTCACTTACCTTAATTAGAGCATCTTTCTCATCTTAGGCATGCTCTAAAGGTCATACAATAAGAGAATGGTCATCCCAACCATCATTACAAGGTGAAGGTCATCTGGGAGATCTGATGTTGGCGTCTGGTATTGTAATGTCGGGTTGTAATTATAACCAAATAGCGTTATTATTTAAACTCATCAATATCAATTGCATTAACGCTGAGTCATTTGAATATTTCAACTATAACTTTGTTCAGCCTAAAGTATTGTCATATTGGAATCATGAACAACAAGAAATATTGTCAGCTTTAAATGGAAGAGAAGTCATTTTAGTGGGTAGGTTTTTGTTTGTTTTCATAAAAAAGGGGCATCAGTTTGAACATAGTCAAATATTCAGAATTTCAATTGAAGGTAAAAGTAAATTTAAAACTGTGGCTTGTTGCCTTCAGGCGTCAAAATAGCACAATAAACTGAGGCACATCAACATAGAGTCAAAATATAGTTCAAAGGCATAGAAACCCATTATTTTGAAGACCAAATACAATTATTCAATATACAGCTTTTTTTCAGAGGAGAAATTAGATGTAAATCTCCCTTTTATTTTAGGGTGTGGTTTGAAAGATAGATCTGAAGATTTGATGAAATTTTTGACATTCTGTGTGTTAGATTACGAGTCCAGTGATGTATTATATATTTCCATCATGGATAAAGACAGTGTAGATGGCGCAGTGGATTCTGAGAAATTAGAGTTACAGGCCTTTATACAAGCTCTTCAGTCCATTCAAGCATCTGGAGCTAGAGTAATTGAAGTTGTCACCAACATCCAGCCAAAAATTAACAACTTTTTAAGTGAGTGAATCTTTAATGCCTGTTAAAGTCTTGCAATTTGATTTTTTTTTTTTTTTTTTGTCTGAATGCTATGTGTCTTTTTGTTTGCATGTGTAAAGTGTTTGGTGTTTCAGAAGGCTCAGCAAATTTTTCATCCCTAATAGAAATCGACAAAGAGATGCGATCAATACATACACATAAAATGAGTCCAATTGCTATCCTGGATCATTCAAGATTTCAATGAATGCCAAAACCAAAACAATAGATTGTTTATTTTTTCCCAATAGGAAAGAAGTATCCAGAAATTAAGAGAAGCTTTGATATGTGGGATGGAGCCAAATTTATTGGGAAGACCATTGTTCAGGTAATGTTATAGTTTCACATGTATTAAGTTTGGGTATTTTCTTGTTTGCTTGCATATACTAAGAAATCAGCTTATGTTATGTTATGAAACATGGATGTATTTTTCCATTGAATTTCCAAAAGAGCTTCAAGACAAACATATGACAGTAATGTTGTATTTTGTCAGGTTGGACTTTAAAGGGGAATGCTCAGCATTTCCGATGGTCGATTTAGGACTTGAACATTTCTCAATAGCCACCAGAAGTACTAGAACTGCACGAAAATCATATAATTCCTTCAATTATATCAATACCTTAACATTTATCCTTCATTTTCTGTATATGTGTTTTCTACACATAGTCTTACTAAACGACAAGTCGTATTTTTGACTTTTTTTTAAATCAAATAAAAAAGTTTGGAAAACCTCTTTAGAATCCTTGAAGGTAAGAGAAGATGTTATTTTATTAATTTATATCTTCTTGCTTTTCATGCTTTTAGGCGTCAAACCACACTGATTGCCAAGATTTGTTGCCATGGTTACCAGAAATTATAAACCATTTTCTAGAAACAAGTAAAACATGTGCTGAAGTTTCTGGATCCCTGTGGGTTTCAACAGATGAAGAGGCTTTCAAGGTAAGAAGAGTTTTTGGCAAAGTGAAAATGATGTATTTTGTATGTGGTCAAATGGAAATGTTAAAGGAAATTGTTGTCATAGAAATCTAATGTCGGACTGGATTTTAAAATTGTACATATTGATGCTAACAATTTTCATTTATCTTCACAAATTTAACTAAGTTAAAGATGCTAATATATTTTTTCTGTGTTGAAATGAGTTTTTTTTTAATATTTTTTGTGATCTTCTTGGACATATTTTTTAGGACAGTTTTTTGACTGGAATAATACATCACACAATGAATAATCATAAATGGATGAGTGGAGAATGTTTTCATGGACCCGTGGAGGATGAAGATTCATTTCCATGGTTACAACCAGATAGTCCCGCACATAATCAACTGAAACATGCTTTATTGGATAAAAAGATGTCTTCTATTATTGGAAACTTTTCAACTAATAGGTAAAAATTTCATCTAAAAATTTCTACTAATTGCTTATATTATTATGAAATAATATGATAGGTGAATGAAAGATAAGCATCAAGCATTGTAGAATGTTCTCATTCTTGGGTTATCCCCCCTGATTATTGTAGGTTGCTTTCTTCAAGAAAGTTTCTTGGTTTTTACTGTTTTTACTCTATCTGAAAAAGTAATCTTCAATTATCCAAATTAGTCTCCTGCCAAAGATTTTATCACCAAAACACATGTAAAATATAGGCCCTACCTAGTGTTTTCACTATTTGGATATCTTAATAAAGCATTCAATGACAATTGGTTAGTGAAATCTAAAAGACAAGACAAATTTTTATCGGTGCAGGGGCCACTGAGCGTTTTTGAAAGTTGGGGGCTCTTGGATGGAAATTTTTAAAATCCTACTCACCCCCACCACCAAAACTGCTCGGATTTCAGCCATTAGATTTTCAGATTCCAAAAATTATAAAAAAAATGATTATAAAAATGAAAAAAAAATAAGGGCCTAAAAGTTGGCTTCTGTGATGAAGATGTCACCTGCCAGCTATATTTGTAATTTGTGTATTTCAGGACAACTTGTGGTCTAGAGAAACTAGTCAAATATATCTCTGTTTATACTTCAAATAACAATTACTACAGGTAAATAGTGTTTATATTTCATACATATAATATCAATTGTTGCTTAAAAATGATGATTTCTCTTAAAATTTTAGAAAAAGTTTTTCTGAAACTCTTAAATGTATTATAGTCAACTCAGTTGTCATTGGTATCTAGAGATAATCTGGGAAAGATCAGTGCCAAAATGTTTACCAAATGCATTCTTATTCCTTATTATCCTCATTATTACAGTTAACTCAGCTGTAAAACAAGGAACCGTTAAACATTATTGTAGGGCCATTTTTGTCTAAAATCAAGTATGACTCCAATGTTAAAAAAAAAAATTGATGGTATGGTAAGACCATTTGGAGGAACTTGGCATAGAAAACATGAAAGCCTTAGCTGTTATCAATATAAAATATTCTTATTTCTTTATTTTTAAGTTTTGAAGAATATAAATGTCGAGTATATCTAGCAGTGTTAGATTATATAAATCATCATAATTTACCAAACCAGTTTGATGATAATGATCAGGAAATGTAAGTTGCAATACAAAATCAATTCAATCATTAAATCATCATCAAACATCATTTCAATCATCATTTCAATAATCAATCATCAATTCAATCATCATATCAATCATCAATAATCATTTCAATCATCTATCATCTTTTCAATCATCTATTATCATTTCAATTATATATGGTATCATGATTTCAATCATTCATTATCATTTATCATCATTTCAATCATCTATCATAATTTACATCGTCTATCAGCATTTCCACCATCTGTCATTATTTACATCATTATATACGGTATCATGATTTCAATCATTCATTATCATTTCTATCATTTATCATCATATCAATCATCTATCATAATTTACATCGTCTATCGACATTTCCACCATCTGTCATTATTTACATCATTATATACGGTATCATGATTTCAATCATTCATTATCATTTCTATCATTTATCATCATTTCAATCATCTATCATAATTTACATCGTCTATCGACATTTCCACCATCTGTCATTATTTACATCATTATATACGGTATCATGATTTCAATCATTCATTATCATTTCTATCATTTATCATCATTTCAATCATCTATCATAATTTACATCGTCTATCGGCATTTCCACCATCTATCATTATTTACATCATCTATCATCATTTCCATCATCTATCATCATTTCCATCATCTTTCATCATTTCAATCATCTATCATCATTTCCATCATCTTTCATACTTTCAATCATCATTTCAGTTATCTATCATCTTTTCAATCATCTATTCATCTTTAATTTTTAAATCATCTATCATGATTACAATCATCTATTATCATTTCAATCATCATTTTCAATCATCATTTTCCATCATAAATCATCATTTCAATCATCATTTACACCATCTGTCATCATTCCATTCATCATATGTTTTTTTTTTATATTTCAAGTTTGGAAAAGGCCTACTCAACATACAGTGGCCAGTTAGAATATCAGAATAAACAGGAGAGCAAACAGTATCTGTACTTACCAAGGGTAGTGGAAAAAATAGTTGGTGCTGCTTTAAATTCTAGTTAATGAATCTCTTGATGTGTGGAAGATGTTTTTGTACTGTGCGTTTTGGGTATAAAGAAGAACTGTATCTTGTGTATCTACATATACCAAAATAGTGAAAAAGATAGTTAACTTATCTTGTGACAAATGAAGGTGGTTTAGGAGCCATGATTATTTTATAGGGTTAAATGGAAGAAGGAAGCGAGGGTCTAGTGCTTTAGATATATTTGCCAAAACTTTTTTGATCTCAAATTGTGTATTTTTGTTCTTTTTTTAATGTGATCCTAACCTTAACATTCCTTTGAGGACTTTAATCTTTTAAAGATTAAGCTTCAAATTTGAGCTCAATATTTTTAGTGCTTCAGTTATTTAAGCATTGCAGCATTTAGTGATTTATTGTGATAAAGTTAATGTAAATTTAAGGTTCCTAATATTTTTTACAATTGTATTTTTATATTGTGATTTTGTATCAGTATTTTCTTGTAATTTGTATTTTTTTATAGATTTTTTTTTTTTTTTTATAGATTTTAATTTTTTTTATAGATTTTGTTGTTAGTGATGTGATTATAATTAGTTATTGAAAGAAAAAAGATATATGTTTATAATAGTGCTTTTAGAAATGATTATTGATTAGTGGAATTTTGATATAAGTGTTAAATGATTAATAAAAAAATTATAAAAAATATGTTATAAAATAGTATTATGATAATATTGAAATTGATCAAAATAATAATAATGATAAAAAGTAAATAATGTATTTATTTTACATTGAACAGAAATTATTAATTTTATTTCATTTAAGTTTATCATTTCCATTAGAACCTTCAAAGCTTTGGCAAACATGACTGGTAAATTTTACAGATCCACATTCCTGTTAGTTTATTATACTTTTTAAAAATCTTAGTATTAATACTGCAGTGTTCTACATGTATTTAACTTGCCAATATTGATCTCATTTAATGTATTATTTAATATTGACAGTAACAAAATAGTTTTATTGTTAAAATAGTACTAAATATATTATCTGTTATAAGATTTGAACGACATATAGAAGCGAGGAGCACATATAACAAAACATAAGACAATATTATGGATATAACTCATTTCTTTAATACCGTTAGGCACATAACGTTCAAAAAAACATTTGCTCGTAAAGGCTCTAAAAACTAGAGTTTTTGACGGAATCAAATGAAATATGATATGTGTATATATATTCATAAAACGAAGATCAAGTTTTAATTTGAGCTATTTTCGATCGTTACAAGAAGAGTTATTGTCCTTGCCCCAAATCTTAAATATGCTATTACTCTCTTAGTTTTCAACCGATTGGAATTTGCATAATTTAGATGTCTATGGAATCTACAGTCGATTGCTTATTGCTACCAAAACATGAGATGCCGATTTTGAAAATCTAATTTTGATTCATTTTAATTTCTGGTTAAAATAAATCAGTAATTGTCAAAACTTTGAAGGCTTATATCTCGTGACCTTGACCTTTGGTGACCATGTGACTTGAAAAAATTCATTGCCATTGACGATGCCTATGCAAGGATACTTTCCGATGTTTACTTCCGGCTTATATCCATCCAACTTTAAAGAGCTCTGACACGTGACCTAATTCATATGCGACACAAATCTTTCACAGTCTTATTATGCTAAATCTGCTCTTTCAAAGGATATATAACACAATATTTTTAAATGAAAATAGTGCCTTTTGAATTTTGAAAATTAATTATTCCATCAGCTGCTTGTAAAATATTAAATTCAAATTTCAGTTGAAGGGAGAGTACTACATTTTGACATGCAGTTATTTCCCTTCAACTGCGTTTGAGCGATACTTGTCTGCATGTTAATATATAGTTCTCTCCCATTAACTTGCGTTTGGGCGATACGTATATCATTTATGTACTTTTGTACATTGAAACTGTTTTAAAAGAAACATTAATAGATATTTTCTTTGAACGAATATGTATTGATAAATTTCGTTCTGTATTTCAAACTATTTAGTATGAATGTTGTGCAGTCCGTTTCTAAATTGAGATTTGGCTCTTTCATGTGTCCTTTCTTGCACTTTAGAACTTATTTACAACTCTTAGAAATTTTTTGATATGCGCTTTTCACTGATGTATATCAAACTGTGATTACGCCTTTTTTTTTTTAAATCAGATGACCTTTCACTGTACCGAGCATACAGTGTTTATTTAACTTTTGACTACCGTAATTTTGAAATTTTGTACCTTCTGCATTTTTATACGCCCACATGAAATGTGGAGCGTATATTGTCGTCACCCATATCCGTCCGTCGGTCCGTCCGTCCGTCCGTCCGTCCGTCCGTCCGTCCGTCCGTCCACAATTGCTCGTAAACACTCTACAGGTCACAATTCTTGACAGATTTTGACGAAACTTAATGGTAATGTTTATTACCGCCCAAGGATGAACCCTATTGAAAATCAGCAAAATCGGAAAGTATTTACTATGAATTATTGCCCTTGTTTTTAAAAACGCGTTCGATTTTTGGCTCGTAAACACTCTACAGGTCACAATTCTTGTCGGATTTTGACGAAACTTAATGTTAATGTTTATTACCGCCCAAGGATGAACCCTATTGAAAATCGGCAAAATCGGAAAATATTTACTATGAATTATTGCCCTTGTTCTTAAAAACGTGTTCCATTTTTGGCTCGTAAACACTCTACAGGTCACAATTCTTAACGGATTTTGACGAAACTTAATGTTAATGTTTATTACTGACCAAGGATGAACCCTATTGAAAATCAGCAAAATCGGTAAATATTTACTATGAATTATTGCCCTTGTTCTTAAAAACGTGTTCCATTTTTGGCTCGTAAACACTCTACAGGTCACAATTCTTGACGGATTTTGATGAAACTTAATGGTAATGTTTATTGCTGCCCAAGAATGAACCCTATTGAAAATCAGCAAAATCGGAAAATATTTACTCTGAATTATTGCCCTTGTTCTTAAAAACGCGTTCGATTTTTGGCTCGTAAACACTCTACAGGTCACAATTCTTGACGGATTTTGACGAAACTTAATGTTAATGTTTATTACCGCCCAAGGATGAACCCTATTGAAAATCAGCAAAATCGGAAAATATTTATTATGAATTATTGCCCTTGTTCTTAAAAACGCTTTCCATTTTTGGCTCGTAAACACTCTACAGGTCACAATTCTTGACGGATTTTGATGAAACTTAATAGTAATGTTTATTACTGCCAAAGGATGAACCCTATTGAAAATCAGCAAAATCGGAAAATATTTACTATGAATTATTGCCCTTGTTCTTAAAAATGTGTTCGATTTTTGGCTTGTAAACACTCTACAGGTCACAATTCTTGACGGATTTTGACAAAACTCAATGGTAATGTTTATTACAACCCAAGGATGAACCCTATTGAAAATCAGCAAAATCGGAAAATATGTACTATGAATTATTGCCCTTGTTCTTAAAAATGCTTTCCATTTTTGGCTCGTAAACACTCTACAGGTCACAATTCTTGACGGATTTTGATGAAACTTAATAGTAATGTTTATTACTGCCCAAGGATGAACCCTATTGAAAATCAGCAAAATCGGAAAAATATTTACTATGAATTATTGCCCTTGTTCTTAAAAATGTGTTCGATTTTTGGCTTGTAAACACTTTACAGGTCACAATTCTTGACGGATTTTGACAAAACTCAATGGTAATGTTTATTACCACCCAAGGATGAACCCTATTGAAAATCAGCAAAATCGGAAAATATGTACTATGAATTATTGCCCTTATTCTTAAAAACGCTTTTGATTTTTGGCTTGTAAACTCTATACAGGTCACAATTCATTATAGATTTTGACGAAACTTACTGATAATGTTTATAACCACTCAAGGATGAACCCTATTAAAAAATCGGCAAAATTGAAATATTTACTATGAATTATTGCCCTTGTTCTTGAAAACTCGTTCGATTTTTGGCCACAATTCGTTACAGATTTTGATGAAACTTGCTGGTAATGTTTATCACCACCCAAGCATGAACTGTATTGAAAATCAGCAAATGGAAAAATATTTACCATGAATTATTGTTGTTGTTCTTGAAAACTCGTTTGATTTTTGGCTCATAAACACTATACAGGTCACAATTCAGAACGGATTTTGATGAAATATACTGATAATGTTTATTACCACCCAAGGATGAACCCTATTGAAAATCAGCAAAATAAAAAAAATATTTACTATGAATTATTGCTCTTGTTCTTGAAAACGTGTTTGATTTTTGGCTCGTAAACACTATACAGGTCACAATTCATAACGGATTTTGATGAAACATACTGATAATGTTTATTACCACCCAAGGATGAACCCTATTGAAAATCAGCAAAATAAAAAAATATTTACTATGAATTATTGCTCTTGTTCTTGAAAACATGTTGAATTTTTAGCTCATAAACACTACAGGACAATACTGGACAGATTGTGAAGAAACTCGATGTGAATGTTCTGAATCACTTTTGTTATAACTGTCAAATATATTTGTTTAAAGTCAAAGTCAGTGGCCCAGTGGGCGTATATTACCTTGCCTGGCAAGCTATGTTAATGTAAAGCAAGCTTTCTTCTGTAAACCTGACAAAATGGATTGAAAGATGTCACTTTTCACCAATGGAAGAAACCATATGCGCACTGCATGGTACCATTCATAATTCTAGTATTATTAATTATCAATGTGTCCTACACACTATTAACCTAGTAATATATTGTATAGGTAATGATTTATAGATACTGACTCGCAATTTAATTAAAAACTCATTATTATTGTCTTTTATTGTGCACTATACCTATACAAACCTAGTTATATATTGTATGGGAATGATTTATTTATCTAAAATTATATAACATATATTACGTTTTATAGTCCATGACACACAATTGACACCTCAATATTTCTTCTTATAAATGTCTTCTATATTATTTGCAATACATGCTAAATTTAACGATTCTATTATTGACATATACTCTCAGTCCTAATATTTATCCATATAAATACAAGACTTTTGGAAATTGAAATACATCTTAATCTTCTTGTATAATATATATGTGACCTAGTGACATTTCTGACTCAGAAATAAAGATAATTTTTGATGTGTCTTAAAGTTTATTTAGTGATATACCAAACAAAAAGGTATCGTACAAAAAAAGGTGGAATACGACAAAGGACATGGAACATCTGAAATAATAATACAAATGTTTTACAAGACATACAGATAATCTGATATTGATACGAATATGATTTCAACTGATCACGATAGCACAATGCTCTAGACAACAGCTTTACTTTCATCCATAGCTCTACTTAGTAATGTAATATTCAAAGATTATGATTTAACATAATATTTAACCATGATATATTTTGTACCATTATAGCAACAATGTAATATATGATTAATAAATGTAATAAAACTAACTCCTAGATGTTTTATATCTTTAGAGCATACTATAAGCTTTTCCCTTATGCGCCTTGTCTCCTAAATCCCATTTGCATAAATATGACAACCAATATATTCACTGACACTATGCACCATGAACAATATTATAAACAACTGCCACACATACAATACCTTATACAGGAAAGAAGCAATGCATAATATTAACCCTCTGTATCAAAGTTCAGATATAAAGAATAATATGTTTGGAATTACAATGAACAAACATATTTAAAACTCGAAATTCCAGAAAGTTCTTGGTCACGTGACCTCTTGAGCTCCACGAAAGAGTCTATTTTAGAACTTAAAAACGAAATTTTGGACATTTTGCTACATGACATAACACTAGCACCTTATTAATGCATTCTAAGAACATTTTGCAATATAATGTTGGCATTATCTAGACAAAACTATTACATATAATTGAATAAACAATAAAAACAAACCTAAGAATTGATGCAAGCACATTTTCTCTAAGTATTCATGAAAGCGTGTACTCTGACCTTCACCTTAATGGCAAATTCTTTTTAGCTCTATGACTGGATAACAAAGTCTAATTACAAATTATGAAGGAATTAAAAGTACTGGTTAACATGACTACGTAAGGAAATTCTTTGCTGCTCTAAGTGATTATGATAAGACTAAAATAGCATGAAATAGTCTGACTCTGTCACATATATATATGTCAAAAAGCCGCTTACCTAAGGTAGATACTTACCCCAAATTACCCGAAATATAATTATTATATTATACCTGTAAGTTCATACAGTAAAGTAACACAAGTAAGTATATACTATTTATACAAGTTTGTAAACCCTGTACCAACAACCAGTATCTCACAAGCCAGTTATCATCCTCGGTGACCTCAATGTTAACTTTCTCTCCACAAAAACTGGGCATCTACATGAAATCATTCAACATAAAAAAATCAAATTGCTTCAATTAGCCTTCCTGCAGTGTTAAATAGCTACAATTTCTGAGCTTCCGGGGGCTTCGCCGCCTGACCCCCACAATGCGCCTGGGCTCCACCCGTTATCATTATTCGCTCCGCTCTCAATGTCAATATATTCTGTTGGTTCATCTTAATTATTGCACCCCTAGTTTCAGAAACGTGACTACGCCAGTGGAAGACTGCATGAGGCCAAGGGTTTAAATCATATCAACATGTTTTAGGTTCTGTTTTAAAAAAATTATTTCATACATTTATTTATAATAAAATGGGATTTAATTATCTTTATTTGTCCTTTACAAGCTGATAAAAATCAATTTCAGAAAAATTTTCAGGGCTTTAAAAGTCCAGTTGTCAAGTTTAGAAACCATAGATCACATTCTGATGCAGAGGTCCATTACATAATTATTTAATGGTAGGCAAAAAAGGTACCGGTAGTTATTTGAATACCCAAATATTATGAGATCCCTGGATGTTTAGGCATATTTGGCTTTGGAACATAGCAATTGACAAATAAATTTATTTTAACATTAAACTTTTTTAGCCAATCAAAAAAAAAAAAAAAAAAAAAACACAATTCCGACAGAGTTGTCTGATGCTGCAACTGCATTCAAACCAGCCGTCGGTCGGTCGGTTCGTCCGTTCACATTTGGTTCGTGCTCACTCCACAGGCTACAATTCTTTACAGATTCTTTTGATTTTGATTGTGTGTGTCAATGTCATTATGAAGATGATCCCTATTGATTTTCCTGATGATCGGATAATTTTTCTCACACTACAATCAAAGCCACCAGTGGGCGTATGTTACCTTGCCTGGCAAGCTATGTTTATTAATGTTACAGGTATTAAACCTGTCCTCAAGTTCAAAAATTGACCTTTGAACAAAAATCTTTTTCCTAATGTGTCCATTAGATGCTGAACATAGATGACCTTGTTCAAGGTTATCACATTTAGGCTTAAGTTTGCCGATCAATATTAGCACCCACAACCACCATCATTTTTAATATGATCACACAACATTAAAATTCGAGGCAGTTTTATGCTGGATTGTTAGTACAGAGGTCATCAAACTTTGACCTTGCCAAAATTAGGAAACCAGTGGCATTATCTTGACGTCATAATGAGGTACATTCTTTTTCCTGCATGCCACAGGTTTAAAAGTAATGGCTAAGTTTAAATAACAATGATCACATTAAATGAAGAAAGACAGACACCAGGTATGGCTTTTAACATTAAATTCTGATGAGCACTGAACGCGACATATGGTAGCCTTAATTGTGTATTATTCAATATTAAAAAGAACGCAGAATTCGAAGTAGATTGACATGGTGGACTTGAACGTGTCTGCTCATTTGGGTTGGGAGCATTTGTCAGAACGAATTGGACTTGTCCTAGTCCGAAACTTGCGGACTCTTTCCCCAGCCTCTGATAAATATTTGGACGGATATGGCTGAGGAGAGAGAGTCAGGCCCGTAGCCAAGGGGGGTTTGGGGGGGGGGGGGGATCTTGCCCCCCTAAAAAAAAAAATACATCATTTTACTTAGTCAAGAAGTGTCTTTATAGCAGGAAATGTTAAGAATTTGTGTTTTCAGGTATCTATTTCTCAAAATTTTCCAGTGTAAGTCCCTCAGACCTTAAATTCATCAGGATATCAGTTTCCGGAAGTCAAATTCTCTCAATTTTCTAGAAGATATCCCCCGACTTTAGGTAATCATGTTTCGAGGCTTCCAATTTGCGTTCTCGGCTGCTCAACCCTGTACAAATAACCTTAAACCCTATCCAGGGGCGGACTGGGCCGCATGGCCACATGGCTAAAGCCATGCGGGCCGGTGTTCAGAGGGCCGGTTTGTGAAAAATGACAAAAAAAAAAAATGATCGGATTATCTTGATAATTTTCTAAATTTCGGTAATGCATTTTCATTTTCTGTCCAACTAGTTTTGAGAGCTGGAGGCGCTCGGATATCACGTTTATGGCAGTCACTTTTCAAAATTGTCTGGGGGAGGACCCCTTAAGACACACCTAAGTGGGCCGGTCACTGGAAAAAAGCCATGGCCGCGTCACAGCCCCAGTCCGCCCCTGACCCTATCTGAAATTTTAGACAGGATCTCTTTAACCCTAGAGATATATTCTTGAACCTTGTTGTAGAGACTATTCTATAAATAATATGCAATCCGTAATATCTAGACTATTCTATAATTAATATGTGATCCGTATTAGAATTTGATCACATGACTCATATACTTGGTAAAAGCATGCCAAACACATGTTTGTAATTTGTTGTACTTGTGAGCTATGAAAATGGGCCATTGTACTATGTTCCTGTTTAAACATTAAACCTTCTACAGATTTGTCAACTGTCTTCTCTTTGAGTTTACCAAGAGGGATATCAAAATACAACAGAAATTTGGCGTCGCCGATAGGATTTCTCCCAGTTGACAAAACTAATTCAAGATGTCTGAAACTGCCGAATTGATCAAGTTGATGAAAGAACAACTTGGTTTACAAGAGCGACAACTTGCTCAACAGCAAAAACAGCATAAGCAAGACTTGGAGTTACAACAGCGACAAATTTCACAACAGCAACAGCAGCATAGAGAAGATTTTGAACTACAAGCTAGACAACATACGAAAGACATGGAAACACTTATGGGACTAGCTCATCTTAAAGTTGCTAGAGAAAGTGAAGAAAACCCTTCTACTTCAAGTGCTGGTTTCCTGTTGCCTCATACACAGTCTGCTGCCATTCCTCCATTTGCTGCGTTTGATTCGACTGCTGAACTTTGGCCGGATTATTGGTCCCGTTTTTGTACGTTTATTGCTGCCAATGCAGTTCCAGACGATCGAAAGGCTCAAGTTTTTCTGACAAACCAAACTCCTGTTGTCTATAAACAACTGGCCAACCTAGCAACGCAGCAAACCCCGCCTACAGACATCAACAAATTGATGATGGATGAAATTGTAACATACATGAAGGAACAATTTGGCCCAAAACTGTTTGTAGTTCGAGAACGTTTTAAATTCTGGAGCGACATGCAACGAAAGCCTGGTGAAACTCTACAGGAGTTAGCAGCCCGTATTCGCCAAGACGCGGCTACCTGTGACTTTACTTCAATCACAAATCCTCAGGATGAAGATCTAAGGCAGAGATTCATATGCTCTGTGAATAATGAAGCCGTCTTGAAGGCCCTATTCAAGATCAAAGATACTGACTTGACTTTCACCAAAGCCATTGATGTTGCCATAGAGACTGAAGATGCTGCAAGGGTTGCTAAGGAAACTGTGTATGGTTCCAAGAACAAGCCCGTCAACAAGGTGCACCAGAAAAGGGATAAAGGTCCACACAAGAACCATCAACAGAAGTTAAATTCCACAGACCAGGTGAAATGCTACCGATGTGGAAAGGCTCACAAGGCGCCAGACTGTCCCTACAAAGAAGCCAAGTGTCATTTCTGTGACAAGCCAGGACACTTGGAAGCTGTATGTAGAAAGAAACAACAGCAAGGGAAACACAGCCGACCCTCACAGACTTCCGTGAAGAAGATCACGAAAGCAGAGATCGTAAAAGCTATTTTAGGAGAAGATAAACACGAAACACCAAAGTTGGATGTGCCTATCCAAATACAGGACCGTCAGTTCATTATCGACTAGACACTGCCACAACAGAAATTTGGCGTCGCCGATAGGAAACTTCGTGTCTTTGCCGGTTTGGAGACAACTTGGTAAACCAAAACTGGAAGATGTCAGACACCGTTACGAGTCTGCCAGCAAACACAACCTACCCGTGTTGGGAACTTTCATGGGTCAAACCAAGGATCCAGAAACTGGTAAACAGAGTTCTATTCCCTACATTGTCACCAAGATTCCAGATTTAAATCTGCTGGGACGCAACGCTATCCAGAGTTTGGGAATTTCCGTGGATAATGCTCTAGGACTGAGGAGTATAGAGAGTCAAGCCAAGAGTGAGGGTGGTACAACTATTCATCCAGAGACCTCTAACAAACTTTATACTGCCCTTCAGCGAGATTGCCACAAACTGTGTGATGAATTCCCGGATCTATTCAAGAATGAATTGGGATGCCTCAAAGATTTCGAGCTAGATGTAAAGTTCAAATCTGATGCAAAGCCGGTTTTTCACAAAGCACGCCCGGTTCCATTTGCTCTTCGTGATGACCTGGCCAAGGTGTCTGGAAACCTGTCCAGTTCAACGATTATGGAACACCAGTTGTACCAATTCGTAAAACCCCTACTACTAGCAATTTAAAGCCAAAGTTACGGATCTGTGGTGACTATTCAGTTGGCATTAACGACCAGCTAGAGGATCATCGTCAACCAATGCCACTCCCAGAAACACTGATGCAAAGGTTTGGAGGTGGATTCGGATACACCAAGATCGACCTTGCTGATGCCTACAACCAGATCAAGCTTGCACCAGAAAGTCAACGCAAACTGGCCCTCAGCACACATCGTGGGGTTCTTCTGCAAACACGACTTCCTTTTGGAATCAAATCAGCACCTGGTTACTTTCAAGAGATCATGGAAAACTTGACCAATGATCTATCTGGGGTTGCCGTTTTCCAGGATGACATGTTAGTCAGTGGGAAAGATTCCAGCGACCATCTTAATAACCTAAGGAACCTGTTGTTTCGTCTCAATGAGAAAGGACTCAGATGTCGTCTTGACAAGTGCCGGTTCGCACAACCAAGCGTTGAATACCTTGGACACACATTATCGACCGAAGGGATCTCGAAAGGATTAAAAGTCGAGGCAGTCTTGAAGATGCCACCACCTACGGACGTCTCAAGCCTAAAGTCTTTTCTTGGTTCAGTACAGTTCTATTCCAAGTTCATCAACAACTTGTCTACTATTGCTGAACCACTCTACCGCCTAACGAAGAAAGGAAATCCCTGGAAGTGGGGAGACGAAGAACAAGCAACATTTGAAGAGCTGAAGAAGATTCTCACCTCGGATCAAGTCCTAGTACATTTCGACCCTAACAAGACTTTAGGACTGTCTTGTGACGCGTCCAATGTTGGAATTGGAGCAGTCTTGTTTCATCGCTTTCCAGACGGAAGTGAGCGCCCAATTGCCAATGTGTCAAAGACTTTAACGGTTTCACAAAGGAATTACAGCCAGATCCACAAGGAAGCCTTATCTATCATTTACGGCTTACAGAAGTTCTACCAGTACCTGTACGGAAGCCAGTTCGTATTGGTAACAGATCACAAGCCATTGACTTCACTGTTCGGTCCCAAGAAGGGGACGCCACTTCTCGCAGCTAACAGACTAGCTCGGTGGGCCCTATGGCTGAACCAGTTTAACTACACCATCGAGTACCGGAAAACAACTGACCATGGCAATGCTGACGCCCTCAGTCGCCTGCCATTTGGAGATGACATCGATTTTGACAAGGAGGAAAGTAGTGAAGATATGGATATGGTGTGTGCCATTAAAGTTCTCAGTCTTCAAGTCCAGCCTTTGGACGCCAACATCCTTCGTCAAGAGTCAGAGAAAGATCCAGTGATATCTACAGTGATGCGCTACGTCCGTGAAGGCTGGCCACCAAAGAATGCTGAGATCAACGAAGACGTCAACAAGTTCCGGAAATTGTCGGATTCACTAAGCATCTGTCATGGATGTCT
Source organism: Lottia scabra (assembly GCA_029955415.1). Taxonomy (NCBI): domain Eukaryota; kingdom Metazoa; phylum Mollusca; class Gastropoda; family Lottiidae; genus Lottia; species Lottia scabra. Next base: position 1,785,752 of record JARJEI010000021.1, on the reverse strand, counting down.
CTTGCATGGATCGAGAGTTGTGATTCCACAGATTCTGCAATCCAAAATACTGGATCTGCTGCACTTAGGACACTTCGGAATGGAACGTATGAAGCAGTTGGCTAGAACTGCTGTCTACTGGCCCGCTATCGATACAGCTATTGAGATGACTAGCCGTCGATGTGATTCGTGCGGTGAACACCAAAACAAGCCATCAAAGCTCCCAGTTCACCCTTGGATGCTACCAGAGAAGCCATGGAGCCGCTTACACCTGGATCATGCTATCAACTTTATGGGTAGAGATTGGCTGGTAGTAACAGACGCATACTCTAAGTATCCGTGCATTCATCCAACATCATCTACGTCCTCAAAAGCAACTATTGTTTTACTGCAAGAAGACTTTGCTCACTTTGGTTACCCTCACACGCTGGTAACCGACAACGCAACATCCTTCACCTCTGAAGAATTCAAGAGCTGGTGTAAGGAACGTGGTATAACACATCTGACAGGCGCACCATATCACCCAGCAACCAATGGAGCTGCTGAACGCTTGGTACAGACCTTCAAGCAAGCTCTCAGGAAGTCTTCTCTGCCACCGAAACAAGCACTGCAAGAATTTCTGATGCAGTACCGGAGAACACCAACGTCGTGTGGATTTTCTCCGAGTGAACTTCTTAACTCCAGACAGATACGGACAAGGATCGACTCCTTGCTTCCTTCTCCAGCACATATAGCTCAAGGCAAGCAGTCCAGAGAGGCTTCAAAATCTCAGATGACTTCAAACTCAGGAGATGTCGCCAAGGTCACCAGGCAGTACAAGGTCGGAGATCCTGTGTATGCGCTGTACTATGGACCTCGTCGAGACAAACAACCTCGTTGGGTACCAGCTATCGTCAACAAGACGCTGGGTACTCGTTGCTTTAATGTCAAGGTCATTCCTCACGGTCCTATGTGGAGACGCCATTGGGAACAGCTGCAACCACGTCATGCAACTGAGGAGGACAATGAGCCCGGTGATGTATTGGACAATGTTTCTGATTTTGTGACAGATCATCCAATGGAGATCGTGTGTAGAGATCCTGTGCCAGAAGCTCAATCTCATACAAGTCAAAGTCATACCAAACCAAAGACTGTACCATCTGTTCCAGACTACGGATCAAGCAATCCAAGGCGATCGAAGAGAACGCGAAAACCTATTGAGAAACTTTGTTTATGATGCTGAGGTTTAGCATCTATTTTTAGTAGGGAGGTGTTGTAGAGACTATTCTATAAATAATATGCAATCCGTAATATCTAGACTATTCTATAATTAATATGTGATCCGTATTAGAATTTGATCACATGACTCCTATACTTGGTAAAAGCATGCCAAACACATGTTTGTAATTTGTTGTACTTGTGAGCTATGAAAATGGGCCATTGTACTATGTTCCTGTTTAAACATTAAACCTTCTACAGATTTGTCAACTGTCTTCTCTTTGAGTTTACCAAGAGGGATATCAAAATACAACAAACCTTAAATTCGCTGGGAATTATCGGGAATTTTTATATCTTTTTCTCGATTTTGCTGTTTTAGTCACACAGTTCCTCTAAAAGTAAACCTTAAATTCATCAAGAAATGTCAGGAAATCGCGTTTCAGAGAGTCAAATTCTCAAAATTTTCTTAATGGCATACCTCAGACCCTATTCAAATAACCGTAAACCCAAAATTCACCAGGAAATATCTTTAATTAGCGTCTAAATCTCAAAATCTCTTCAGACAAGAACCCTTTGAACATATATCTTGAACCTTAAATTCACTGGAAAATATCAGGAAATGTCAGAATATCGCGTTTCAGTGAGTCAAATTATCCAAATTTTCTAGGGGTCTCCAAACTTCAGAAAATCTCATTTCCAGGCTTCTGACTGCACCAATACATGTAGAAACAACTCTACAGATGGCACTGTAATGGCGTAACAATGTATTGCAATAATCAAAGTTTCCAGAGGGGGTGGGGTGTTTTTTGGTGGCTACATAAACTGCCCCCCTTGATTGGACCTTTGCCCCCCTAAAAGTACTTGGCAGGCTACGGGCCTGGAGAGAGTAAAAAAAACTAGGCCCAAAAACTTGCGATTTTCCGCACCTCCGCGAATGGATAATTTTGTAGTTCAATCATATCATCATCATCGCCCTACAACATACTAGTACATGCCATGTATGCGAGTCCATCAAAGTTCCTTTTCTCGAGAAATAAAATCTGTCGGTCGCCATTGAATGCTGCACGCGCAAGATGCGGAAAATCGCAAGTTTTTGTGGCCTAGTTTTTCTAACTCTCTCCCAAATATCTATCAAAGGCTGGGAGTAGTTTCCGACTACCCTTGTCCATAACCTCTTTGATTTACCCGGGTTTTTCATGGATGGATTTTCGTGGACATGAACGTCAATGCACTTTTCAAAAGTCCAATTAGTTAAAGGAAAAGACTTTTATTTCCTTCCATTGAAAGGACTCAAAACTCTATTTTATATCCTTGTAATTAATTGAAGATTAAGTTGAAACTATCTCTTCAATCATTTTCACAAATCAATATACACCTGTCTTATATTATGATAAATCACAGATAATGATGATCAGAAACATTATATCTGGCTAGCGACGATGTGTTTATGTCGTCGTTAAGGCCATTATGAAGTCTATAGTTATTTGAATAAAGGGTATTAAAAGTTCACCGTAAGATATACTATTAATATCAATATATTCTTTCAAAATGGCCGATATAGGTATAGTTATATTATAATTTTATATGTTTATTGAAAGACTTAAGTTCTTATATGATTTGATGCTTGTTTTCTCTGACTCGATTCCACTGTATCGCTCCACTTGCTATCGAACTGTTGTCGTGTGTGTACATGACCAAATTTGTGTCTCCCATGTGTTTCGGTAACATGTTGTCGAAAATGTTGTCAGTGTGTACAGTACTGTTCTGCACACACTGACAACATTTTCGACAACATGTTGCCGAAATGCGATATTGTCGAAAATGTTGTTAATGTATACAGGCTCGGAAACATTCAGCAACAAATTGTCCAACATGACGTTATCGAACTGTTGTCATACGTGTACAGGACCAAATTTGTGTCGCCCAGGTGTTTCGGCAACATGTTGACCAACATGTTGTCGAAAATGTTGCCAGTGTGTACAATACTTAAAAAATCTGGTGAAAGGGACGCGTTCACCATTTATTCGACCAGTCATGCTTTTAACTCAGATATGGAATTTTGTTTTAGTTAAAGCGAATCGATAATAGGGTTCCACTGTTTTCCCTCGAAATTTGAGCCTTCAAATCCATGTGAATTCATTTTTGAAAGTTAAAATTAGGACTCATATTTTTTATAGTAGGCTACTATTCCATACAGAGACACAATTAAATGTGGTGGGAGCTGATTACGCCACTTTACACAATAAATATTTTTCATACAATGGCTTCTTGATGTACAGTCCTGGCAAACTTTTCCTCATTGCACACTGAATGGCGTTGTAGCCTATATCTTTATATTAATAAAATTTTTAACATATTAGCATAAAGTTTTGTACACACTGACAACATTTTTGACAACATGTTGCCGAAACACCTGGGCAACTGTACACACACGACACCAGTTTGGACAGCATGTTGGGACAAATTGTTGCCGAATGTTTCCAACTTGTATACACTGACATTTTCGACAACATGGCATTTCGGCAACATGTTGTCCAAAATGTTGTCAGTGTGTACAGTAGGCCTACTTAATTACATTTTCATAGCCGAATCGGGTGCAAAATAGGAAGTTCAACTCTTATTTTCTTCATTTTGTTGCACTTCTTGAACAAGGTAATTTTAACATAGTTTAAATTCATCTGAACTTTTTTTTCAGAAGATGTACCGCCACCACAGAAATCAAAGGAAGTTGAAATTCTCACAGAAAGTAGCTTGGCGCTGTTAGCACGATTCTTGGGTCAGGAAAATGACCTTGACATTATTGTGTTCGCCATGTTGTTAAACATCCCAACTGCAGCAATCGTGAGGAACATTTACGATGTTAATCCTAATGGTTTTAGTCAATCCAGCGCCGCGGAGAAGATTTCAGTATCAGAGAAATGCGTTCTGATGTGGAAGGAGTTAACGAAAGAGGGAAAAACAAAGGAGAGAATTCGGGAATTGGAACGGGCTCTTCGTGAGCTGGATAAAGGCGACTTTGCTGATTTGGTGATTGAAAAGCATCAAAATAAAATGGGGTTAACTCCCGATCTCTTTGCTCTGTGATTTTGTTTCTTTATTTTCTATTGTCTATTTAGTTGAATAAAACAGGTTTTTATGTTATTATGTCTTTCGGTGTTATTTAAAAGGTTAGTGTACTTCGGGTCCTATCGGATGATAAAGTGTTGTTGGTTTTTTAAGAGAACGCTCGGAATTTAATTTTGAGCGATACTGATAGATGAAATTATTCAACTCCACTTGTCGATATAAGTAAAATAGTCAGAGGCTAAATTTCAAAATACTTCAGACGAGTTATTTATCAAGCCATATGGCAAGGTTTTGTTTTTCTGATGATGTTGTTTACATGAAGAACTAGAAATAGAAGGAAAAATGTCTAATTTAAGATATATTTGAAGGAAATATGCAATTTTCGTACATTTTAGTGCTTCTGAAGGATACTTAAGTATATTCAAGACCCAAATCAACCAATAAAAATGAAGACTGGTCCCCTTTAACCAATAAGATTACAAAATATGCCCAATATGGGAGCGAATATTAGAATATTCATTGCACCTTCCATAATGTTATTTTATACATAATAAATCATATTTTTTTTTTCTAGCTAACTATATATTAATTACTGATAAATTATGATTTATTTCAATTTCTGTTTCAATCGTATATATAAACACAAGCTTTCCATAATCACCACCCGTAATTCTGCATGTAAAACTAAAATGCTGAAAGTGCTTATATTAACTGTAAGTTGAACCATTTTAAACTTTATAGGGGTTCGGTTGATTGAAAAGCAACACGTTGCTATTCAAATAAAAGGCACTGGCACAGGGTTAGGGGTGTAGCCAACTTTACCGCAGATCTGTTTACGATTTTATTGGATCAGCATTGAGTAAAAACAATCAAGATTATCCTGTTGACGGGTAACGGTTTTTAATTCAAATATAATACCAAACTCCTCATAAATATTTTGAATACAAAACTATGCCTTAAAGTTTTGTAGACATAAAGTTAAGAAAAATTTGAATTTTAGTAATTTGTCTTTCTTTTAATTTGTAAGGTTGTTATTCAGTGCCTGATTAAGGTAAGAAATTCACTTATTTCAAAAAGTAACAAAGTTTATATCTCACTTTTAGATATATTCACGGTTAAACGACGTTTGCTCCATGAGGCGTCTCTTTTTGAACCTTTAATTATTTCAAACTGTTTTGTCATTTTTTAAGATAATTTCGAGTGACCGAAATCCGAGATATGATTGGGAGAGCCAACAAGCAGTCAGGGGCGCCGGAACCACGGGGCAGAGGGGGCGAACATGTGCCCTTTTTGTCACGGAGACACGGACAATTTGTTCCAGCAAAATTTGTTGTGTCCCTATGTCCCCAAATATAGGCATGACGTACGTTCTGGTATACCTAAGAAGTCATCTAAGAAGCTCTAAAATACAAAATTTTCTCGGGGGGCTTACGGCGCCCCCAGACAGGAAGGTTCCCTCGTTTCGCTCGGTCACATAGTGCCCTTTAATGCTCAATCGTCACACAGTGTCTCTTTCATAAGATTTAAATTTCCCTTGATCTGACCTGATACAACCCTGTCTCACTGATGAATACTGTGGTGTTATTTAGGTAACTACCCAGCTGTCTATTAGACCTGACCCACTTGGACCATCAGATACGTATGAACCACAACGACCACCACCAACAGTCGTACCACCAGCAACAGATGGAACCATAACACCACCTCCAGAGTTTGAAGTACCATTAGAAACAATATATCCACTATGGCTAACGATGGAACCTCCCCCAGAAATTCATCCATATGATGTGGTAAACGACTCCACTAATCTAACATGTACCCCTTTCCGCCTTTGTCCTAGTGGATATGCCTGTAGGGACAGAAACGGAAATATACCATTCTATGGAGAAGGTAGGTTAACACTGAAAATATATTATGTATTTGTCAATATATCATTTGTTATTGAATTCATCTAATATTATAGTAATAGATTAAGAAAACCTCAAATATATTATTATAATAGGCCTATATTATATTATATTTTGGATTTCCTAATCTGATATAGTGCTTCATAATTAACAGGACCACTGTTCCCATTGTATCATGAGCCAGGACATTGTGGGTGCGCCACAAGACCAGGAGAGGAGTGTTATGTTAGCAGTGAATGCCCAAAAGGTACGTAGCATTTTTTTTTAATAATTTTTTTTAATCGAATTTATATTTTTTACCGACGAAAACTTCAAACTTCACATGGGTCCGACATAGAACACAAACTTACAAATATTTGAAAGAACATTTAAAGATGGTTAGATAATATTTTTTTGCTTGAATTATGTCTTGAATCTCGAGGTAGAGCTCAAAACACTATAACTGAATTCCTTTTCCTCAGACTATAGTTTAATTGGTCAAACATGAACGTGTCCCTTTAAATGCCATAACCGACTTAGTCAAGGCCGTTGATTTGTTAAAAAATTTAGGAGGGGGGGGGGGTGGGGAATTAGTCCAAGTAAGTCACGAAGCGCCGCAACCGCAAGCCCAAACATAAGGTCTTCCCCGTAGAGAAAAAAAAATGGAGAATGACGTCAATTTCGTGCATTCTGATAGTATTTCAGGGTTTTGATTATAGGGGGGGGGGGGAGACCCTTTCATCCCCCCTTCTGAGCTCTGACTCAATCCTAAATCCACACCCTTGGACTTTGTTACAAATTGTTTCAAAGACTGATCGTTTCTATTCCAGGGTATGAATGTTACGGAGAACAGTATGGTATATCTGGTCTACCAAAACAATGTGTTACGACAGAATATGCCCAATACAAGAGAAAGTATTGGAAATACATACACATACATGGACCCATTTATTGGCCTGGAAAATGAGTTATTATTTCTTAAATGGAAATCATAAATAATTCATAATGAAATATTCGTTATATAAAGATATTTGTTATTTATTTTACCGTTTGAGTTCATCCCAGCAACAAACTCAAAAAATCGTTCTCGTTTAATAATACACTGTCTTTATAAGCAAACTATTCTATAATTTGGGTTTCTAAAAATTTGTCGATCTAATCTAAATCATAAATATCCATGCATTAACAGTTTAAAAAAGAAGGTTTTTGACCCTTCTTATTCGGCCACTTTGGTATAGGATTTCTCCTAGTCATCAGAACACCTATCTTTTCTATTCTTAAGTATGAATTAACATTTTGATTTTAAAGGGTGAAAAAAGGGAATCCCATTCAACCATACACGTGACTCGTTTATGGTTGCAGTGGTCATAAGTTGAAATACGTAACTTGTGTGATCTCTGGCACTAATCTATACGCAAAAGAGACCTAAAACTTAAACCTCAATAAACAAGCTCTTTACCATTTCACTTAATCTTGGGATCCAATAAGCGTATGGATGTAACTCTTGTCATAATGCCAATCAGACTAAGACAGGTAATAAAAACTACACTGTATCCTTTCAGGCAAGCTGACAATGGAGCGAAATTCCAATGTCAGAAACAACTGTTTACATTGACATACGATCACAATGGAATAATGTCAGCTCGAAGAAATCTGATATGAACTGAATAAGAAAAATATGACGAATGTTGAAATATAAACTCGGAGCAAGCTGTAACTTTGATTTTGTGTCGCTCAAAAATGCCAGTGTAAAAGTTTCTTTTTTTAAGTTTCAATGCAAGCGTTTTTATTTTTTTTGTAAGAATTTTTAAATCTTATGTTTGACAATACAACAATGGTAGCAGCTAATGAAATTTTCATATGAAAAAGTATATTAATCAAAAATGAAGTTTTAGACCTTTGGTATTCGGAATCGAATATCGTGCATATTATGATAGCTTGTGACACCATAGCAGTCAGCATCCATTAATCTCAAATGTAGTTATATTTACTGGAGATTAAGTGGACGAACTACGAATTAAGTAATCTCCCAGAAAAATATTTAAACCAGTTTGGAGTATGGGTGCCATAAAATATTCATGTATGACTCAGCACCAAGAATTCCCTTTACATGATGATAAGAAATTGGTTAAATAACCCCCTTTGAACAGGGGCGGACTGGGGCCCGTGATGCGGCCATGGTTTTTTTCAATTGACCGGCCCACTTAAGTGTGGTGGGCAAAGCATCAACCCAGAGCGTAGGGGTCTTAACAGGGGCGGATGCACGTTTTTGCAAAGGGGTGGAGGCGTAGATATAAATTTGAACCGAGCGAAGCGAGGCGAAATTTTTTTTGACCTTTGTTCTGGCTTAAAAACATAGAATAAGTGTAAATTGTACCAATTTAACGGTTTTTGACGTGGACCAATGTATGTTTTATAGTAAACGTTAATGGGTTAGACATTTTTGATTTCGTATTCTCCCCATTCTTAAAAAAGACAAAGTAAAGGGGGGCGTACGCCCTCTACTGGATCCGCCACTGCTTAAGGGGTCTCCCAAAAAACTTTTACTGTATTGTTATAAACGAGTTTCGTGTGTGTCTTTATATTTATGATTAACTGATATGAAAGCAGGTGACATGATGGATTATTGTTTTATTGAAGAGTCGAGAGATCGGGGTATATTAAAGGGGCACAGGCTTCATTTTCGTGGGTCGATTTTTCCAAGTCTCAGAAACGGGGACTTTTTTAGCTCAGCAATTTAGTACTGGTTATCACAACTCACCATTGAAATTTGAGCCTTCAAATCCATGTGCATCCATAATTATTAGCATTTGAAACTTATAATTCCCTACTACACATTAGCGATTCTATGCAATATATAGAAAAGTCATCTATAGAAATAGAAGGAGAAATGTCTAATTTAAGATATATTTGAAGGAAATATACAATTTTCGTACATTTTAGTGCTTCTGAAGGATACTTAAGTATATTCAAGACCCAAATCAACCAATAAAAATGAAGTCTGGTCCCCTTTAACCAATAAGATTACAAAATATGCCCAATATGGGAGCGAATATTAGAATAATCATTGCTCCTTCCATAATGTTATTTTCTACATAATAAATCATATATTTTTTTTCTAGCTAACTATATTAATTACTGATAAATTATGATTTATTTCAATTTCTGTTTCAATCGTATATATAATCACAAGCCTCCCATAATCACCACACGTAATTCTGCATGTAAAAATAAAATGCTGAAAGTGCTTATATTAACTGTAAGTTGAACCATTTTAAACTTTATAGGGATTCGGTTGATTGAAAAGCAACACGTTGCTATTCAAATAGAAGGCACTGGCACAGGGTTAGGGGTGTAGCCAACTTTACCGCAGATCTGTTTACGATTTTATTGGATCAGCATTGAGTAAAAACAATCAAGATTATCCTGTTGATGGGTAACGGTTTTTAATTCAAATATACCAAACTCCTCTTAAATATTTTGAATACAAAACTATGCCTTAAAGTTTTGTAGACATAAAGTTAAGAAAAATTTGAATTTTAGTAATTTTTCTTTCTTTTAATTTGTAAGGTTGTTATTCAGTGCCTGATTAAGGTAAGAAATTCACTTATTTAAAAAAGTAACGAAAGTTTATAATTATTTCACTTTAGATATATTCACGGTTAAACGATGTTTGCTCCAGAAAGGTGCCGTTGAGCAGAGTGGGGTGGGGTGTCATGAGGCGTCACTTTTTGACCCTTTAATTATTTCAAACTGTTTTGTCATTTTTTAAGATAATTTCGAGTGACCGAAATCCGAGATATGATCGGGAGAGCCAACAAGCAGTCAGGGGCGCCGGAACCACGGGGCAGAGGGGGCGAACATGTGCCCTTTTTGTCACGGAGACACGGACAATTTGTTCCAGCAAAATTTGTTGTGTCCCTATGTCCCCAAATATAGGCATGACGTACGTTCTGGTATACCTAAGAAGTCATCTAAGAAGCTCTAAAATACAAAATTTTCCCGGGGGGCTTACGGCGCCCCCAGACAGGAAGGTTCCCTCGTTTCGCTCGGTCACATAGTGCCCTTTAATGCTCAATCGTCACACAGTGTCTCTTTCATAAGATTTAAATTTCCCTTGATCTGACCTGATACAACCCTGTCTCACTGATGAATACTGTGGTGTTATTTAGGTAACTACCCAACTGTCTATTAGACCTGACCCACTTGGACCATCAGATACGTATGAACCACAACGACCACCACCAACAGTCGTACCACCAGCAACAGATGGAACCATAACACCACCTCCAGAGTTTGAAGTACCATTAGAAACAATATATCCACTATGGCTAACGATGGAACCTCCCCCAGAAATTCATCCATATGATGTGGTAAACGACTCCACTAATCTAACATGTACCCCTTTCCGCCTTTGTCCTAGTGGATATGCCTGTAGGGACAGAAACGGAAATATACCATTCTATGGAGAAGGTAGGTTAACACTGAAAATATATTATGTATTTGTCAATATATCATTTGTTATTGAATTCATCTAATATTATAGTAATAGATTAAGAAAACCTCAAATATATTATTATAATAGGCCTATATTATATTATATTTTGGATTTCCTAATCTGATATAGTGCTTCATAATTAACAGGACCACTGTTCCCATTGTATCATGAGCCAGGACATTGTGGGTGCGCCACAAGACCAGGAGAGGAGTGTTATGTTAGCAGTGAATGCCCAAAAGGTACGTAGCATTTTTTTTTAATAATTTTTTTTAATCGAATTTATATTTTTTACCGACGAAAACTTCAAACTTCACATGGGTCCGACATAGAACACAAACTTACAAATATTTGAAAGAACATTTAAAGATGGTTAGATAATATTTTTTTGCTTGAATTATGTCTTGAATCTCGAGGTAGAGCTCAAAACACTATAACTGAATTCCTTTCCTCAGACTATAGTTTAATTGGTCAAACAAGAACGTGTCCCTTTAAATGCCATAACCGACTTAGTCAAGGCCGTTGATTTGTTAAAAAATTTAGGAGGGGGGGGGGGGGGTGGGGAATTAGTCCAAGTAAGTCACGAAGCGCCGCAACCGCAAGCCCAAACATAAGGTCTTCCCCGTAGAGAAAAAAAAATGGAGAATGACGTCAATTTCGTGCATTCTGATAGTATTTCAGGGTTTTGATTATAGGGGGGGGGGGAGACCCTTTCATCCCCCCTTCTGAGCTCTGACTCAATCCTAAATCCACACCCTTGGATTTAGCTACAAATTGTTTCAACGACTGATCGTTTCTATTCCAGGGTATGAATGTTACGGAGAACAGTATGGTATATCTGGTCTACCAAAACAATGTGTTACGACAGAATATGCCCAATACAAGAGAAAGTATTGGAACTACTTACACATACATGGAAACATTTTTGGGCCTGGAATATGAGTTATTATTTCTTAAATGGAAATCATAAATAATTCATAATGAAATATTCATTATATAAAGATATTTGTTATTTATTGAACCGTTAGAGTTTATCCCAACAACAAACTCAAAAAATCGTTCTCGTTTAATAACGCACTGGCTTTAAACAGAAACTATTCGATAATTTGGGTTTCTAAAAACTTGTCGATCTAATATCCATGCTTTAACAGTTTAAAAAATAAGGTTTTTGACCCTTCTTATTCGGCCACTTTGGTATTTCTCCTAGTCATCAGAACACCTATCTTTTCTATTCTTAAGTATGAATTAACATTTTGATTTTAAAGGGTGAAAAAAGGAAATCCCATTTAACCATACACGTCACTCGCTTATGGTTGCAGTGGTCATAAGATGAAATACGTAACTTGTGTGATCTCTGGCACTAATCTATACGCAAAAGAAACACGATATACGCTTGTGACACGATCGCAACTCAAGATATGAAATGATACGCAACTGAAATGATAGCCTACTCGTAAGTTCGACACGAAACTCCGGTTCAAATCAGTACTGAACATTGGATCCAGTTTTACTAAAAAAACATTCTGAACACATAATACATGTTCCAAGCCAGACACATCTCTCAGTACCAGCTCAACGGCAGGTTTTATCTGACTAATCTCTCAGTAGCTTTTAACGTTCATTCCTGTGATTGTCTTAAACCTTAATAAACAAGCTCCTTACCATTTCACTTAATTTTGGGATCCAATAAGCGTATGGATGTAACTCTTGTCATAATGCCAATCAGACTAAGACAGGTAAAAAAACTACACTGTATCCTTTCAGGCAAGCTGACAATGGAGCGAAATTCCAATGTCAGAAACAACTGTTTACATTGACATACGATCACAATGGAATAATGTCAGCTCGAAGAAATCTGATATGAACTGAATAAGAAAAATATGACGAATGTTGAAATATAAACTCGGAGCAAGCTGTAACTTTGATTTTGTGTCGCTCAAAAATGCCAGTGTAAAATTTTCTTTTTTTAAGTTTCAATGCAAGCGTTTTCAATTTTTTTTGTAAGAATTTTTAAATCTTATGTTTGTCAATACAATGGTAGCAGCTAATGAAATTTTCATATGAAAAAGTATATCAATCAAAAATGAAGTTTTAGACCTTACTATCGTGTATTATGATAGCTTGTGACACTATAGCAGTCAGCATCCATTAATCTCAAATGTAGTTATATTCACTGGAGATTAAGTGGACGAACAAGGAATTAAGTAATCTCCCAGAAAAATATTTAAACCAGTTTGGAGTATGGGTGCCATAGAATTTTCATGGATGACTCACAGCACCAAGAATTCCCTTTACATAATGATAAGAAATTTGTTGAATTACCCCATTGCAAACTAAAGAAAGAAAAAAAGAAAGACACGTCTATATTTTACAAGGATAACAACGTAGGTTCCTTTCTCCTAGTTGGTCCGTGGCCAAACCTCTTGGCATTGATCTTTCCCGGATTATCCGGGAACAGACTGTATTTTTCTGAACAGAAAACTCCCATTCACTTAGTTCTCGATAGCTTTCTTAGACCTAAACACGGAAGAGGTTCACTGATTTAGCGGGAAATTTCAATCGATCAAAAATACACTTTTCCTGTGGCTAAAATAGGGGTTTTTTGAATTCATATACTGTATTATTATAAACGAGTTTCGTGTGTGTCTTTATATTTATGATTAACTGATATAAAAGCATGTGACATGATGGATTGTTTTTTTTATTGAAGAGTCGGAGATCAGATTACAAAATATGCCCAATATGGGAGCGAATATTAGAATATTCATTGCTCCTTCCATAATGTTATTTTATACATAATAAATCATATATTTTTTCTAGCTGACTAAAAATTACTGATAAATTTTGATTTATTTCAATTTCTGTTTTAATCGTATATATAAACACAAGCCTCCCATAATCACCACACGTAATTCTGCATGTAAAACTAAAATGCTGAAATTGCTTATATTAACTGTAAGTTGAACCATTTTAAACTTTTTAGGTTAAGGGGTGTAGTCAACTTTACCGCAGATGTGTTTACGATTTTATTGTATCAGCATTGAGTAAAAACAATCAAGATTATCCTGTTGATGGGTACCAACAGGAAACGTTTTTAATTCAAATATAATACCAAACTCCTCTTAAATATTTTGAATACAAAACTATGCTTTAAAAACAAGTTTTGTAGACATAAAGTTAAGAAAAATTTGAATTTTTAGTAATTTTTCTTTCTTTTAATTTGAAAGGTTGTTATTCAGTGCCTGATTAAGGTAAGAAATTCACTTATTTCAATAAGTAACGAAAGTTTATATCTCAATTTTAGATATATTCACGGTTAAACGACGTTTGCTCCATGAGGCGTCTCTTTTTGACCCTTTAATTATTTCAAACTGTTTTGTCATTTTTAAGATAATTTCGAGTGACCGAAATCCGAGATATGATCGGGAGAGCAACAAGCAGTCAGGGGCGCCGGAACCACGGGGCAGAGGGGGCGAACATGTGCCCTTTTTGTCACGGAGACACGGACAATTTGTTCCAGCAAAATTTGTTTTGTCCCTATGTCCCCAAATATAGTCATGACGTACGTTCTGGTATACCTAAGAAGTCATCTAAGAAGCTCTAAAATACAAAATTTTCTCGGGGGGCTTACGGCGCCCCCAGACAGGAAGGTTCCCTCGCTTCGCTCAGTCACATAGTGCCCTTTAATGCTCAATCGTCACACAGTGTCTCTTTCATAAGATTTAAATTTCCCTTGATCTGACCTGATACAACCCTGTCTCACTGATGAATACTGTGGTGTTATTTAGATAACTACCCAGCTGTCTATTAGACCTGACCCACTTGGACCAACAGATACGTATGAACCACGACGACCACCACCAACAGTCGTACCACCAGCAACAGATGGAACCCTATCACCACCTCCAGAGATTGAAGTACCACCAGAAACAACACAACCACAATCGACAACAATGGAACCTCCCCCAAAAATTCATCCATATGATGTGGTAAACGACTCCACTAATCTAACATGTACCGCTTTCAGCTTTTGTCCTAGTGGATATACCTGTAGGAACAGACACGGAGCTAAATTATACATTGGAGAAGGTAGGTTAAAGGACCATTCTGCATTTTTCAAAAAAGTTTCCATTATCAAAACAAGCGCAAATATTACCTGAAAGTATTTCTAAAGTATGCTCATTATATCTATGCATCTTCTTGATCAAACTGACTTGTTTTTTAAAGGGTTAATTACAAACAGGGAGTACTTATTATTAATTAAGCAATTTGACCTAGTTTGGGTGTTTGCCCTTTAAATGGCTCAATATTTCTAGCTGAAACCTTTTCAATACACAAGAAGGACATTTCTCTACAATTTACCGTTTATTTTACTCAAATCCGTTCAGTAGTTTCCTATCAGCGTCCAAAAAACATAACATACTTAAAAACCTTACGTAAGGTTTTTAAAAAATTTCGCATGTTTTTAGCGTTTAAAAATTAACGGCTGGATTTTTTTAGTTAAAACTTTCAGATACATTAAAGGGCACCTAGTTACAGATTTTGGTGTAAAGTTTTCACAAATTTGAGCAAAAAAATATTCAGACTGTCCCTTTAACACTGAAAATATGTTATGTACCCCTGGTCATTTATCTATGAACTCATCTAATATATTATTATAATATACTATATTATATTTTGGATTTCCTAATCTTATACAGTATTTAATAATTAACAGGACCACTGTTCACCTTGTTTGTTGAGCCAGGACATTGTGGGTGCGCCACAAGACCAGGAGAGGAGTGTTATGTTAGCAGTGAATGCCCAAAAGGTACGTAGTATTTTTTTAATCATTTTTTTTAAATCGAATTCATATTTTGTACCGACGAAAACTTCAAACTTCACATGGGTCCGACATAGAACACAAACTTACAAATATTTGAAAGAACATTTAAAGATGGTTAGATAATATTTTTTTTCTTGAATTATGTCTTGAATCTCGAGGTAGAGCTCAAAACACTATAACTGAATTCCTTTCCTCAGACTATAGTTTAATTGGTCAAACATGAACGTGCCCCTTTAAATGCCATAACCGACTTAGTCAAGTGCGTGGACTTGTGAACAAATTTGAGGGGAGGCGGACTAACCAGCATGGGTTGTAGAGTCCAAGTATGTCACGAAGCGCCGCAACCGCAAGCTCAAACATAAGGTCCTCGCCGTAGAGAAAAAATGGAAAATGACGTCAATTTCGTGCATTTTGACAGTATTTTAGGGTTTTTAGTTTATAATAGGGGCTTCATACTATGATTTTCATGTGATCGATGTTGATTCTTCAAAAAATCTAATTGACTAATCAAATTATGGGGGGGGGGGACCAAGACCCTTTCACCCCCCCTCCCCCACCCCCGTCCCCCCTTAATCTACGCCCTTGGACTTAGTAAAAAATGGTTTCAACGGCTGATATTTTCTATTCCAGGGTATGAATGTTACAGAGAACTGAGTGGTGTATGTTGTGTACCAAGTTACTGTGTTACGACAGAATATGCCCAATACAAGAGAAATTATTGGAAAACATGCTCCGATTGTCGTTTGCCTGAAAAATGAGTTATTATTTCTTAAATGAAAATCATAAATAATTCATAATGAAATATTCATTATATAAAGATATTTGTTATTTATTTTACCGTTTGAGTTCATCCCAGCAACAAAATCGTTCTCCTTTAATAACGCACTGGCTTTATAAGCATACTACACTGTATTCGATAATTTGGGTTTCTAAAAATTTGTCGAGGTTTTTGACCCATCTTACTTGGTATTTCTCCTAGTCACCTGAACACCTATCCTTTCTATTCTTAAGTATGAATTAACATTTTGATTTTAAAGGGTGAAAAAAGGGAATCCCATTTAATCATACACGAGACTTGCTTATGGTTGCAGTGGTCATAAGATGAAATACGTAACGTGTGTGATCTCTGGCACTAATCACTCAATAATTATGTGCAAATGCATTATGCTCCATCTATACGCAAAAGCGACACGATATATACGCTTGTGACACGATCGCAACTCAAGATATGAAATGATACGCAACTGAAATGATAGCCTACTCGTAAGTTCGGCACGAAACTCAGGTTCAAATCAGTACTGAACATTGGATCCAGTTTTACTTAAAAAACATTCTGAACATAGAACACTTCTATCAAGCCAGACACAACTCTCGGTAGCTTTTAACGTCCATTCCTGTGATTGTCTTAAAAACCATACACTTAATCTTGGGATCCAATAACAAGCACATTTAGACAAGTCACCATTGATTTTAAGTGTAGTAAAAACTATAACTAAGTCTGAAAATAACTGATGAATTATTATTTATTTCTGAGCATCATTTCCCTCCACTTTCCGTGATGTCATAGTGGACATGTCATGCATATAGGCTACCCCGACATCGAATCCAAATCATGTCAAATTGTTTAGATTTTCAAACACTGTAAGATCTCTGTTCAAGTTAGTAAGCCGTGATAGACCTAGGTTCCGATCATACTGCAGACACGTTTCGGATACTCGATCATCATCAACGCTGCATCACTTTGACCGAGTGATAGTAAGCAATCTCGTTGAACAGGATTCTAAAAGGTAAATTTATTCAAAACTCAAATACCCATTGACATAGTTGTTCTGAAAAGTAAACATTTATTAACAATAGTCAACAGGATCCGTCAGCGACCTATTTTTTTTTAGAGTGACAATATAATTGGCTGATCGACAGACTTGCGTCAATCACATTTTTCGGTCGTATATAAACACATGTTGTATCGAATTGCTACATTTATTTTGTATACTGAAATAAAATGCTGAAATTACTTTTATTAACGGTAAGTGAAACCATTTTAAACATTTTCCTTTGGTTTTAACAGGGATTGTATAGAGGTTTTGAAAAATTGTATATTGTAGGCTACCATTAAATTTTTCATGCCGACGTCTGGGTTTTTTGCAATTTCAAAGTTCTAGAAAGTTAAGAAACCTCTTTTCAATGCATTTAATTCGTGTCTAAATATGTAAGAACTATTCATAAAATTCTTCAAAAAGTTTATTAGTAGATGAAAGGCTATCTGGTAATAGTGTGATATTCCTTATCTTTCACCGAAGTTAATTGCATGCGA
The DNA here is from genome assembly GCA_029955415.1 of Lottia scabra. Taxonomy (NCBI): domain Eukaryota; kingdom Metazoa; phylum Mollusca; class Gastropoda; family Lottiidae; genus Lottia; species Lottia scabra. Next base: position 1,767,990 of record JARJEI010000021.1, on the reverse strand, counting down.
GTTTGCGATAAGGTTTACGTTTTGTATGCACATAATCAAAACAAGAAAAGGACCAAAGACAATATATATTTATATAACGTTGTGCTGAAATCTTTGTCATTTGTTTCAGGTGGTTATTCCCTGTCTGATACAGGTAAGAATTGGAATTATTTCGAATGAAATTTTACGTTTAACTTTATATCATAAGAACTACATCTGGTACTTAGTCACTGACTAACTTATACTTCAAGTCATTTGAGTTTCTCATAGTACAAGAAAACGCGGAATATATTATGCAAAATTTCATTTCTTTTTTCGTCAAAAACATTCGAACTCGACATCAGCTATGGAAGAGTTTTAGATTAAGTTGTTGGGGACATCTTTTCTTTCATGTAAGAAAGGGACGACATTTTTTTTCTATTACTCTGTAAATCTAAATCATAAGACATATGGTCCTATCTTAAATACCAATTCATTGGATACGGGAAAATGGAGGACGGTATGTTTAGGAGTTCGTTTTTCGATCAGGGTGTGAAAGTCCGTTGACCTTGAATAAGTCATCTTCACTCATAATTCAGTCAACCCATACGGATAATCCGGGAAAGATCAATGCCAAGAGGTTTGGCCAGGGACAAGTTGGGAGCAGGGATCTTCTCGGAACCTAAGTTGTTATCCTTGTAAAATATAGATGTTTCTTTTTAATTAATACTGTTCGAACAGTGGTGAAATTATTATCCCCACTGATGATTACTCTTTATCACTTTAGGTAACTAGTCAGTTGTCTGTATTTAAACCCAAGCTAGAGACAGGGCCAGTACCAACAACACTGGGACCTGCTCCAGATAGGATTCACCCAAATGATGTGGTGACCGACCCTAATAATCTACCCTGTACAGACTCTTATGACTGTCCGGCCGGATACAGCTGTAGGGACAGTAACGGAAACATTAGATACGTCCCAGAAGGTAAGTTAAAACTGAAAACTGTCACCCAAAATTGGCTTGATAACACAATCCAAACATACATCTTCTGTGTATTTTGGAAACCTTATACAACTCTTGGTTTGTGAATGTGTCATCGTCATTTCCGTAATATTATATCTCTTTGATAAAATTATTGTTAAGTTATTGATCTTAACAGTTCGAGAATCTTGACACCATTATTAATAATACCAATTTGTTCCACTGAGAATATAACCTTCTTTCTGTTCATGATTGAACTTCAGTGGTGTTCAAAAAGGAAAATTTAGCCTACCTTTGTTTATATCAAAGCTAATAAACTGTTAATATTATAATCTTTAAATTTAGAAGTAGGTAGAACATTAATTAAGAACAACTATTATGGATATACTACTCCTTTCTTTAATTTTAGCAACGTTTCAATTCACATACAGGAATCTTTATCAAGCAAACAAATAATGAGTTCATTAATGAGTTCATTATTATTTGTTTGCTTGATAAAGATTCCTGTATGTGAATTGAAACGTTGCTAAAATTAAAGAAAGGAGTAGTATACCCATAATAGTTGTTCTTAATTAATGTTAATATTATATTTGATAGGATATGGAGGATGGGGTGGCTCACTTTACCCAGATAGTGTACCAGGACAATGTGGATGCGCTGCAAAACCAGGAGAAATCTGTGTTAAAAATAGTGAATGTCCACAAGGTGCGTAAAAATATTTTATTTTTTGTATGTAATTTAGATGTAACACCAGTCTATGTCAGTGATTATTTTTATTGGTTTTTAGAGAAACGTGATACCGGGGCAAATCACGTTATAATGTATAGAAAGTAAATTGGTGTGGCAGCCATTGAAATCAAATTTTTCAAAATGGCTAAACACAACATTAGATTTTTAAACACTTGCGAATCAATCTTTTAGTTATAAAAAAAATTGGTGATAACATCAATTGACTTTAGTGTGGGTATGATATGCGTGAATTTGATCCTATTTGATCCTGAGGTCTACATATTGCAAACAGTCAAGCTGCAGCCATCACATAAGGCTGAAATTAGACGAAAGGTTACTTATGGATGTAACGTCTATCTCTCATTTCGCACCAAACCCATTTTTTTTTTCAATGGCCTTTGATATTTTCTATTCCAGGGTATGAATGTTACAGAGAACTGACTGGTGCATGTTGTCCACCAAGTTACTGCGTAACGACTGAATACGCTCAATACAAGAGAGATTATTGGAATAATTGTTCCCCTCCAAATTGTTACTTTCCTGCATAATAAATTATAATTTATTTATTTATGTAAATAATAAATAATTCATACTGAAATATTTATGATCAACACTTGAAATAAATAAGTTATTCATTTATCTTTTGAGTGAATGTTTACAATCTACTGTTTCTATAGATTGTAAAGGGGAATTCTATACATGTACTAGTATATTGAATATTGATGAGTATCTCGGACTCATGGTATCAATTTGAACCATTTCACATAACAATCAGACGTCTGGGGTTCAAGCAATACTATTTAAACTAAGTGTTTGGTAAGTATCACTGAAAACCTTCGATGTGTGGATGAACCACATATTATGTCTGATTGAAAATGTGGAATGGTGAAAATTGGTACTATGGGTCTCTTTAAAAATTCTATGATCTCGTGTTTGTTCACTGTGGTCAGAAATGTACAAGAATCGGTCGCCCACAAGGTCATACGCTCGCACAGCAGCTTATTCCTGACATACAAAAGAGAGACTATTGGGATTAGCACTATTTATTTGTGTTTGATGGCTTTTTTGATAGCCAGTTGTTGATCAGGTCCACCCCACACTTTCTTGAATATTATCCTCTCTTTTAACAAAAATAACTGAATTGCTGATTCCTCAGAATTACATACCACTTGTTTGATACTCTGAGCTAAGATTGGACTTAAAGTTCCCACATATTCTTGGAGCTGATTTCTGGCATAGTCTACTGGATTATTATCAGGGATAACTTCATCCACGAGGTTCATCTCCAAAGCGTTTTTACTATCAACTAGGGCTCCCGAGTATAGTAAATGCAATGCTTTTTTCCTCCCAATACGTTTTGTAAGTAGCGTGCCCCCGCCCCATCCTGGAGTAACTCCCATTTTACATTGCACAAAACCAATTTTGGCAGATTCAGTCATAAAGCGGAGATCACATGCTGTCGTAAGTTCGGCACCTCCGCCAAGTGCATTGCCTTCGATGACTGCTACTGTTAAAAATGGTAGTTGATATAAGTTAGAAACTATAGTATGCATGAAACAGGACATAAAAAACCCTTGCACTGGAGTCAAAATCTGTTTCACAAAGTCTAAATCACCGCCAGCACAAAATGTCTTATCAGCACCATGGAAAATTAGTCCTTTTCCCAATTCCCAATTTTCTAATTCTTGAACACATTTTTCTAAATCCAACATCATTTGACCTGGAACAAATTTGAGTACATGTATTACCAATATTAATTTTTCAAGCGTGTAATGAGTTCAGAGAACAGAGAGGACGAGGAGTTTCATAAATTTACTGACTGATATGAGGGACACATTCTACTTAAAAAAGATCTTCCCAGTACATAATATGTTTCATTACCTGTCATGGAATTTTTTTTGGTGGGATTATTCAGAGTCATGGTAGCGATACAAGTCTTGTCGTCCATATTCAAATCTACTGAACCACCTGGATATTTGGCCAACATTTCTCGTGTCTCATTCACGTCATAAGTAGGTCTGTCACTCACTCCATAGTTTAACCTCAATTGAGGTCTTAACCTCGTTATCCCTCTCAAAAATACTCTTCCTGAAATTTCATTGATTAAAACAACAATTAAAGGGAATGTTCACCATTTTCGAGGATCGATTTGGGCCCAAAATTTCACAATCCCTTCAATTTTACCCATATCTTATCTTTCATTATCTGCATAAATATGTGTTTTCTAAATAAGTCATAGTATTACTAAACGACGAGTTTTATTTTTGACTTTCAAATGCTGATATTTATATACTGTTAAATATGGATACATTGGGATTTGAAAGCATAAATTTTGAGAGAGAGTTTGGAACATTATTACGGATTAGATAAGCCAAAAAATTCCAGACTGAGAACTCAGACTAAAAGTTTTTTTGGTCGAACAGTTAGTGAGTGATCATATCCCATTTAATATCTTACATTTACATCCAAGATAGATGTCATTTAAAAAAAAAAAAAAAGAATTCGGAGATAGTGGGACTATATTTATAACATAAATAAGAGTGACCTCCCTTTGATAAACATTGTAACCCTGGATTTGACAAAATTCGACAGTCTACACTTCGTATGCAAAATAATTTATTTGATTCACGGGTAGGCCTACAATATTCTTAATAGTCTTGAAAACGAGGCAGAGACATAGGTCCCTATAAGCGTCAATGATCATGATCTGTCTTCAAATACTTACCGGTAAATGCGGCGGCCATGTTTTTATTTCTCTGATTGTCAGTTAGTCTCCTACAACCAGGCTAATTTTGGTCATGTAGGATAAAACTTAAATAATTTAAGCTTTTCGCAGAGCTTTCTTTTTCAGATATTTTATTAATTGGGAAAGCTCTACACATATTTCTTACAGGGGAATGTTCAGCATTTTCGAGGGTAGATTAGAGCCTTAAATATATGTAAATAGCCTCCTGAAGTATTAGAAATACACAAAAATCGCATAATCCCTACAATCTCCCTCCTTAAACATTTTTCTTTCATTTTCTGTATTTGTCTTTTCCAAATAAGGCATAGTCTTACTAAATGATGAGTCGTATTTTTGACTTTCAAACGCTCATAATTATGGCTACACGGGGATTTGAAGGCTTATATTTCGAGGGCGAGTTGTGAACATTATTATGAATTAGAACAGCTAAAAAAATTCCCGTCCTTTAACAGAACGTAACATAGTTAATCGTATTCATGGGATTAAAAACAAATATGAGAAAAACATAATTTATTTGTGTTTGATGAATTTTTTGATAGCCAGTTGTTGATCAGGTCCACCCCACACTTTCTTGAATATGATTCTCTCTTTTAATAAATCTAACTGAATTGCTGATTCCTTAGAATTACATACCACTTGTTTGATACTCTGAGCTAAGATTGGACTTAAAGTTCCCACATATTCTTGGAGCTGATTCCTGGCATAGTCTATTGGATTATTGTCAGGGATAACTTCATCTACGAGGTTCATCTTCAAAGCGTTTTTACTATCAACTAGGGCTCCCGAGTATAATAAGTGCAATGCTTTTCTCCTCCCAATACGTTTTGTGAGTAGCGTGCCCCCGCCCCATGCTGGAGTAACTCCCAGTCTACGATGCACAAAACCAACTTTGGCAGATTCAGTCATAAAGCGGAGATCACATGCAGTTATAAGTTCTGCAGCTCCGCCAAGTGCATAACCTTCAATTAGTGCGACTGTTAGCATTGGTAGTTGATATAAGTTAGAAACTATAGTATGCATGAAACTTGACAGAATAAATCCTTGCACAGGAGTCTGTATCTTGTTTTCAAAGTTTATATCACCACCAGCAGAAAATATCCCATTAGCACCATGCAAAATTAGTCCTTTTCCCAATTCCCATTTTCTTAATTCTTGAACACATTTTTCTAAATCCAACATCATTTGACCTGAAAAACAATTCAATAATTCAATGCGTCCAGTGCTGTACGAAGCTTATGAAAGCCAGAGAAGATGGGGGAGATTTTGAAATTGAGTTAACTGTCTCAAATTTAAGGACCACAGTCGGTGAGGTCAGAACTCAGTGTTAGTATTAGCAGGCCCGTAGGAAGCAATTTCAGATTGGGGGGGCAAATTTTGCAAAAACTCATTCTGAAGGGTGGTGATACTGAATTCAATGTTGCTCCTGCATATATAAAGCAATTTTTATTTTATTGGCCCTAACAACATACCAGTAACTTCTTGTTTTATCTTGAAATTTTTTGTTTTTTATTGCTTTAGTCATTAATGTCAAAATTATTGGGGGGGCAGAGGCCCCCCTGCCCCCCCTGTTCCTACGGGCCTGATTAGTGCAGAAGTGTGGCACTAGAGTAACACTAACCAAGTGTTGGATTACACTGAGAAAATACTACACTATCGGGGTATTTTTGAAACAATTTTGATAGTTTTAATCTAGAGCTACTCTGGTGTTTCAGTAATCCCAGCTCAGCGTTTCAGAACACTGGCTTAACATGAGTTTCCATATACCTTTAACACTAACTCTTAGAGGTTAACACGATGCGGAGGTCAGAACTCAAGATTACATTAGTGTAATGTTATCGTTTGTCAATATGTTTTTCTTGCCCGTTTCCCAGGCCGTAGCTGCCAGAATTTTTTTAAGACATGCTGCTTCAAGCAAATACCCTTTTGAAAGGAGTTGTGCCTTTGCGTTTAGGGAAGGGATCTTTGGAATCAGTTCCAGCGCCTGAAATCTTATTTGTTGTTGGCTTCCCGGTATTCTTTGCCTAGGTTTTTATGTATAAGGTTCTCTACGGCTGACCCTTGTTCGTTGTGGACTTCAACAATTGTCTTCAAGAAGTCTGGAGTTGTACCTTTGCTTTAAGTCAACTTGTAGCTATCGTGATTGATTAATAAATCTAGTCCACTCCACTCTTTTTTTACCTTGCCAACATTTTTATATTTGACAGATGCACTTGGCTGCTTTGCAGACGACACAGTCACACCAGAGTAACACAAGGGTAGTCGAGTGTCATTCTGGTGTTCTATTTATAAGTGTTACACTGATTAGCACTAAATCATTAGAAAATGGTCAGATTATGAAAATTTGTCACAAGTGTAAAGAGCCTAAATCAATCGTAAAACCCCATTGGACCTAGAGCTGTTATTCAGATAAATTGGTATCGGCATTAAATTACCTGTTCTGGAATTTTTTTGGGTGGGATTATTCAGAGTCATGGTAGCGATGCAAGTCTTGTCGTCCATATTCAAATCTACTGAACCACCTGGATATTTGGCCAACATTTCTCGTGTCTCATTCACGTCATAAATAGGTATGTCACTCACTCCATAGTTTAACCTCAATTGAGGTCTTAACCTCGTTATCCCTCTCAAATATACTCTTCCTGAAATTTATACAATTAAGCATAGCCGTATGTAAAATATTGTTAAAATTCGGGCAATAAGTCGGTCTGCCCCCCTGTTAATTGGTGGGCCCTACGGCTATGCAATTAAGCTTTAAGAGTAAATCGTTTTTAATAAATGTATAGACCTTCTGAAGTTGTAAAGCTATTTACAGGATTATGTGGTCATCCAAATTTTTGCAATAAAAGTGGAAGTGGATAGAGCTCAATTCATTGTTGGAAATAAAAAAACAGATCTTTGCTGGGTTGATGTGATATCTAATGTACAGTACAGATTCTTATTCCCAGATTTGGCCGTGATATTTTAATTTTATAAAAGATAGAGACAGTGGACTAAATTGAAAACATACCGGAGTTTCATCCTTTCAATAGAAATTGCACACGCTTTCACAATTACATAAATATATTACAACTATTTCTCGAATGAATATAATTGATAAATAACTTAATACTACATATTATCTATAGATTTGAAAACCAAGCAAATTTTTAAAGCCTTATTTAGGCGTCGCGTCATTGATTTTATATGTATACATGTACTTACTGCTTAATGGCCCTGCCATGCTTTCTTTTCTAAACAAAGTTATCTTTTAATGATAAATATTGACCAACAAGACACGAAATTTTATATTTTCAACGTTGATGGATGTTTTGTAAGAGTTTACATAGGTCAAATAGAGCAAGAAGACTTGGCATAACTGAATAATTTAATGTAGCAATATGACCCACCGACTAGGTAAAATGGAGCACGTTAGTTCATCACAGCCAAGGTCAATAGGGCAAGATAACTTGTATCACTGATTAGACCAATAGAGCTTGATGACTTACATCACTGACAAGGTCAATTGGAGGAAGATGTCCAACATCACTGAGGTCAATTGTAGCAAGAGAACTTGCATCACTGACAAATCCAATTGGTGCAAGAGGACCTGCATCACTGACAAGGTCAATTGGGCAAAAGGATTTAAATTACTGACAAGATCAATGGATCAACAGAGCTGCATCACTGACTAGGTCAACTGAAGCAAGATATCTTGCATCACTGACATTTTCTGGGACTTGCAGCATTCCCGGGAACGGGAATGAAATAAATGCTATTCCCGGGATTCCCGGGAATCCCGGGATTCAATTTCAGCTTATAAGAGCTACTCAAACTAGCAACTGTTGCCAAAATATAGGACATATTAACTAAAGACATTTATGTAGTTTCATTTTGCAGATAATTTGCCATAATAATGTCTGTTTGCAAATAGGTTTTAGTATTGATTAGTGGAAGTGGAAGTGGGTTATGCCACCGACGATACTACCAAACCAATGCTTCAGGAAGACCAATGCGCACTAAGATTCCACCCCAGGGCTAGATCTTATCTTGCCTGCAACCAGTGGCGTGGTGGCTCCAAATTGGCTGGGGGGCACAAACCCTTTTTTGCACTCCCTGCAACTCATGGTCCCCACCCACACCCTAATGTATTCTGTTCAGGTATGGATTACAATGCATGAATGCAATGATGCACATGTAAAACCTCTGGAGCCCTTCGACCGTGGAACACCGCGTCGAAGAGGAGGAACGAGGTAATACGGGGTTCCTTTCATGGAAAATTTTGAAAATTAAGACTGTTGTAGGTGCGATCTAGATATATTTCAGGCACTTGCAGCCCCGATAAAAATATTCGATACTGAAACGCAAAACAAAATTTTTTAGGTTTAATAAGTAAATGTTATCAGTAAATGAAAGATTCTGAGAGTGACATTTTTTATATCACACAGGTTTTGTTAACATAATTTTTTTTCAGGTGGATTAACTTAATAGGCTTCATCCTTGGGTGATTACAAACATTCACACTATTGTCTTCATTGTCCTTAAAGTTTTCGTTTTAACTGTAGTAAACGCGGGTAAATTCAACATTGTTCTAAAATTGAAATTAGGCTTTGGACCCCAGAAGTTAATTCAAAGAGCCAAAATAATTAATTCAGTCCGTAGGAAGACCGGAAAGACCTAATTTTGAAGTACAAAAGCAATTTTACCATTTGTCATAGTGAACGCTTGTAGCGAGCGCGGACCTATGAGAGACCCTCATAGTTGTCTCCCTTGAATAACTGTAAGCAGTGAAATGTAACATTTCGGCTCACTCCCTTCATTTATCACAACTTAATAGGCTTTATCCTTGGGTGATTACAAACACTCACACCAAGTTTCATCACAATCCATCAAGAAATCAGCTCTCGGGTCCACAAACAATTCAAGAACGAGGGCAATAATTCATAGTAAATATTGTTCAATTGCTCTTATTTTCAATAGGCTTAATCCTTGGGTGATTACAAACACTCACACCAAGACCCTCGGAAACTTCAAGGCTTTAGCTATTTGAAACAATGCAGGAAGGCTATTTGACGCTATATTTTTTTGTATGTTTATGTCTGCGGTAGGTCGGCTCAACTTTACCGGCAATTTTATAAAGTGTTCTGACATTATTCGGTCAAAAATAAGGGGGAGGGCCCGAGTTGTATTGGGACTAAAAGAATAAGCTCGAAAATAATTATTATTTCTTAACGACCGACTTTTTTCGAAGGGCTTTTGGCGCCCCCTTGCAACGTCGGCGCCCCCTGGTTTCCATTTGCTGGGGGGGGGGGGCACGTGCCCCCCAGGCCCCCCCGCCACTGCCTGCAACAGAAAAGCTTGTTCCGCTGCGACTGAAGACAGCTTTATTGACCTCAGAGCATTATATATGAATTCCAGATTCAATGTCTTAATCTTTGTTTGCTATAATGACCTAAATTCCCAAATGAAAGTGGTAATATTCTCTTTCTGACATTGCTTGAGTTGTCCATGGTTTTTTTTTAAGTTCTTATTCCAAAAACATTTCAACAGTTGTCTCGGGTTTCACTATAATCATTGCGGTCAGGGCCTGATTAAAGCTCAGGGACTCGGATGGGGGAAATTTTGGTGATTTTGTTCCTCTTGGTGACAGGATTTGCCACTGTTAATGGTGGAATAAACGTGAAAAAATCTATGCTCCAATTCCCGGGTAACGGAAAGCTATTCCCGGGAATGAGTACTCGGCAGAAACTCCGGGAATTCCCTGGAACGGGAATCCCGGGTACAAACCCTAATCACTGACAAGGTCAATTGGATCAAGAGGACCTTCATCATTGACCAGATCAATTGAAACAAGAGGACTTGCATCATTGACAAGATCAATTTAAGCAAGAGGACCTTCATCATTGACCAGATCAATTGAAACAAGAGGACTTGCATCATTGACCAGATCAATTGAAACAAGAGGACCTTCATCATTGACAAGATCAATTGGAGCAAGAGGACCTTCATCATTGACAAGATCAATTGAAACAAGAGGACCTTCATCATTGACCAGATCAATTGAAACAAGAGGACCTTCATCATTGACCAGATCAATTGGAGCAAGAGGACCTTCATCATTGACAAGATCAATTGAAACAAGAGGACCTTCATCATTGACCAGATCAATTGAAGCAAGGGGGCTTGCATCATTGACAAGATCAATTGAAGCAAGAGGACCTTCATCACTGACAAGATCAATTGAAGCAAGAGGACCTTCATCACTGACAAGATCAATTGAAGCAAGAGGACCTTCATCATTGACCAGATCAATTGGAGCAAGAGGACCTTCATCATTGACAAGATCAATTGGAGCAAGAGGACTTGCATCACAGACAAGATCAATTGAAGCAAGAGGACCTTCATCACTGACAAGATCAATTGAAGCAAGAGGACCTTCATCACTGACAAGATCAATTGAAGCAAGAGGACCTTCATCATTGACAAGATCAATTGGAGCAAGAGGACTTGCATCACTGACAAGATCAATTGAAGCAAGAGGACCTTCATCACTGACAAGATCAATTGAAGCAAGAGGACCTTCATCATTGACCAGATCAATTGAAGCAAGAGGACCTTCATCATTGACCAGATCAATTGAAGCAAGAGGACCTTCATCATTGACAAGATCAATTGAAACAAGAGGACCTTCATCACTGACAAGATCAATTGAAGCAAGAGGACCTTCATCACTGACAAGATCAATTGAAGCAAGAGGACCTTCATCATTGACCAGATCAATTGGAGCAAGAGGACCTTCATCATTGACCAGATCAATTGGAGCAAGAGGACCTTCATCATTGACAAGATCAATTGGAGCAAGAGGACTTGCATCACTGACAAGATCAATTGAAGCAAGAGGACCTTCATCACTGACAAGATCAATTGAAGCAAGAGGACCTTCATCACTGACAAGATCAATTGAAGCAAGAGGACCTTCATCATTGACCAGATCAATTGAAGCAAGAGGACCTTCATCAATGACAAGATCTGGGACCTGCATCACTGATAAGGTCATTTGGATCACGATAGCCTACATCACTGACAAGGGGGTATAAATCATTGAACAAAAGGAAACATTGTTATTATGGAAATAATTTAATAGAAATTTCTACAATATGGTTTACATATCAAGTCAGCTATTTACATATGTGTTATACCCAGCTTGGCCTACTGTTATACATTGCAGCACTTTACTCAGGATTTATTGTGGAGGGTGATTCATAGTTGTAGGCCTACTAATGCCAAATGATACTTATAGGCCTACTGGATCTTTTTTTACAAAGCAATCACTATTGTAGGCTTAATATTGTCAAATTACAGGCCTATTGGGTTATTATTTCAAGGGTTATCTACTGCTGTACAATTGCAAGTTAATAGAAATGACTTTTATATTGCAATTTTGAATAATTATTATATGTTCTTTCAATTATAAAACTTAATTATATAACGTGTCCCACACTCTATTATGTCTATATAGATCAAACGCTGTCATGGGGTCAGCAGTCGACAAACTCTCTGTTGCTATGGTGATGTTAGTGAGTGATAAATCTGGTACTTCACGTTGACGATCGTCAGTGTAGAATTCTAGAATGTCTGGGGCCTGAAATTGAAAACAGACAAGTAAGGGAGATAATTTTAACATAAGTTACTTTAGTTACAAGTTACTTAACAATAAAAGGCACTGACACAGAATTAAAGCGGGTGAGTACAAAACGAAGACCGAAGACCAAAGACCAAAGACCCAGGTACAAAACGAAGACCCAGGTACAAAACGAAGACCCAACTAGGTACAAAACGCAGACCCAGGTACAAAACGAAGACCCAACTAGGTACAAAACGCAGACCCAGGTACAAAACGAAGACCCAACTAGGTACAAAACGCAGACCCAGGTACAAAACGAAGACCCAACTAGGTACAAAACGCAGACCAAGGTACAAAACGAAGACCCAACTAGGTACAAAACGAAGACCCAGGTACAAAACGAAGACCCAACTAGGTACAAAACGAAGACCCAGGTACAAAACGAAGACCCAACTAGGTACAAAACGAAGACCCAGGTACAAAACGACGACCCAGGTGACCATCTATGTTGGTCTCACTCTCATTATTGGTGTGTAAATTAAACGCTGGTCTCGCTAGCAGTATTGGTGTGTAAACAGAGTTGATCACGTGAAAAACTGAATGAATCACAAAGTCATTTAGGCCTTAGAGTTCAATGTGTGATGGTGACAGTATTTGCCTAATGCCATCTGGAATGCTCAGGAATTTTAAATATTATTAATATTATTTATTTTAAAATTAAGCGTTCGTTCGTAAATGACTTCGTCATTTATTCAGTTTGTCACGTGACTAGCTACGTTTACACACTTATAACGATAGTGAGACGATTGGTGTGACACTAGCATTATTGGTGTTTAAACATAGTTGATCACTCTACAGACATACATAGGCCTAAATGACTTTGTGATTTATTCAGTTTTTCACGTGATCAACTCCGTTTGATTTAAACAGTATTTATTTCAGTAAATGTTACAATACAAGTTATATTACAAATTGAAATGACGATACAGAAACAAGCTGAAAGCTTATATAAATCTGCTTCGCCTGTATTTACAGTTACACATTTATAAAGAATATATAGGTAACGAGACAATATGAAATAAATATACGTTTGCTATTATAAGTAAAAGAAAGAAAACAGAGGAAGTATAGGATGAAAGAGGAGGAAAGTGGAAAGAGCAAGTGCGTCGAACGGGTTTCCCGGCAAAATGCGTTTTATCAGTTGGCTATGAAAAGGGTAGGTTTTGGGGTACATATCATGATTTATTTGGTCCAATAACTCAGATTAGACAAAACGTTTCGTAAGATTAAAATATCTGTGGACTATACTAACTATTAATTCGTTTTCTCCTTTACTAAGATTTTTACTACCATAAAGAAGGGTTCTAAAATCCTGAGAGCGTGTAGGGAGAGTTTGATGGTGACTTGTCTAGAGTCTATGAAATTCGAGCAATAGAGAAGGAAGTGTTCCGAATCTTCAAACTGATGACCGCACGAACATGATGGGTTTTCGGAGATGTGCATTAGAAATCTATGCGCGTTTCAGGGACTTTTTGAATTACGGAGCTTGCAGTGCGTTATTTGATTATTACGGTCACCAAGATAGTAGTGAAGTGGGATTGAAGAAGGGTGATACATATTCAGATTTTTGGTCAGTTCAGACTTAAAATTTTGAAGATTTGGTGATTTTCGAATTCCCATAGGGAGAAGATTCCAATGTCGAACAACCGAGGGAAGAAAAGAGCGACTGAAGGATTCGCTATCCACAGCGATCGAACGAAGATCGTCCTTGTTTCGTAGTCGATATGGGTTGATAACAGAAACATGAGGAGGAACTAGAATACTTAGGTATTGGGGTGTAAGCCGGTGAATCATTTTATAGAAGATGGTCAGTTGATGAAAAAGGCGACGGTCTTTCAAACTCGAGAATCCGGATTCTTTATACAGAACGTGATGGGATGTGCCACGGACTAAACCGGTTATTGTCCTAAGTGCGTCTAAATTTAATTTTTCAAGTTTCAATACATCTACGTCACTACAGTTGTTCCAGCGACTACCACCATCATCGAATATTGGTAGAATAAACTGTTTGTATAATGTTTCCAAAGATTTGCGGTTGATTCTATATTTTAGATGTCTTAGGCAGGCAATCATTTTTGATGTGTTTGATATCAAATAATCAATATGTGTAGTCCATGAGCAAGTGTTGTTGAGTAAATACCAAGATGTTTATGAGATGTTACGTCAGTCAAAATAGTGCCGTTAAAATCGAGAGAAAAAACGGAAGGCTGTTGCTTTCTTGAAAATGTCACACATGAGGTTTTAGAGGGATTAAACAATACTTTCCTGCGTTGTGACCAGTTATAAATTTTGTTAAGGTCATTATTTAGTGTTTCCTGGCAACTCACTTTATCATCAATACTGAGATAAAGCGAGGTGTCGTCAGCGAAGAGTCGTATGTTAGATTGGATGTCATTCGTTATGTCATTGATAAATATTAAAAATAAGACCGGCCCAAGAACGGATCCCTGTGGAACCCCGGCTTCTAAAAGTTTCGATTCTGATTTGTGTCCATTTAAGATGTCTGACTGAGTTCTGTTTTCAAGGTAATTTTGTATTAAAGATAAAAAGGATCCGCGAATACCGATGGAGTTAAGCTTATGTATGAGCCCTTTAAACCAAACTCTGTTAAAAGCACGACTTATGTCGAAAAATAACATTTTAACTTCCCCGCCTACGTCAAGGGTTTGTGATATGCTATTATAAATATCTATAAGTTGATATACCGCTGAATCATTTTTAGTAAAACCTGATTGGAAACGAGACAAGATGTTATGACTAATTAAAAAATTGTGAATATATTTATAAATTAGACGTTCAAAAACTTTGCCAAGTGAGCTTAAAAGTGAGATAGGTAATTGGAACAAATATTTGGATTGTCTTTCTTGAATAAAGGTATTACATTAGCGTCTTTCCAAATTTTCGGGAAAATATTACTATTTTGACATTTGTTAAAAAGATTTACACACCAATAATGCTAGTGAGACCAACGCTTAATTCACACACCAATAATGAGAGTGAGACCAACGTTTAATATAAGAATTAAACGTTGGTCTCACATTCGTTATTGGTGTGTAAACATAGTTGGTCACCTGGGTCTTCGTTTTGTACCTAGTTGGGTCTTCGTTTTGTACCTGGGTCTTCGTTTTGTACCTAGTTGGGTCTTCGTTTTGTACCTGGGTCTTCGTTTTGTACCTAGTTGGGTCTTCGTTTTGTACCTGGGTCTTCGTTTTGTACCTAGTTGGGTCTTCGTTTTGTACCTGGGTCTTCGTTTTGTACCTGGGTCTTCGTTTTGTACCTAGTTGGGTCTTCGTTTTGTACTTAGTTGGGTCTTCGTTTTGTACCTAGTTGGGTCTTCGTTTTGTACCTGGGTCTTCGTTTTGTACCTAGTTGGGTCTTCGTTTTGTACCTGGGTCTTCGTTTTGTACCTAGTTGGGTCTTCGTTTTGTACCTGGGTCTTCGTTTTGTACCTGGGTCTTTGGTCTTTGGTCTTGGGTCTTCGTTTTGTACTCACCCAATTAAAGCAGTGTTCACTATAATGTTAAGCTTATTATGGCGGTATTAAAAAAAAAATCAAGATTTAAATACTGAGAAAAATTTAGCTCTATCAGCTAGTATGACAGCTATAATCTTATAAATGATAATGTTTTTTTCATTTCATTTTTCATACCTTGGAATCAGATTTATTTCCTGATGCAGTTCCTCCTTTACTACTGGATTTAATTTTGGGTTTAACTTTGACAGTCATTCCCCTTTCTACCTCTAGACATAGTTTATTTATATCTGGATCCACCCCAACTAAACCAGTATATAGTTCTCCATTACAATTCACTTTAACTGACGCCTACAATGAAGTATAAGGTAATGATATTTAATTCTATTAGCAGTAGCAAACAGCCCACCAAAAGTAACATTTTTCATCATTCCAGCCAACATGGTAACTAACTTCTTTACAATCACTTTCAGTACAATTATGGATACAATGGGCCATTTGCAGTCAATATTCAAATAGACTATGCATAAAAATAAAGATACCGGTACCGTATATTTCAAAATATAACTTGGCCAATGTATAATGCGCACCCTTCCATACCCAATCAAAATCTGGAAAAATCCATTTACCTATATGTATAATGTGCTCCCCTTATTGTCGAGAAATTTGAGGTTGGAGATGGCATTTAACGCAGACAGACACCAATTCGTATTCTGTAAGCTGACCAATTTCAGTTTTTATAATTCTGTATATTTACCTTTTCGTTTATATCTGTTCTCGTTTCTTCTGAACTCTTTAATTTTTGTTTTAAAGTTTGAGCAACTTTAGGTTTAGAAGCTTTTAAGTCTTTTAATTCTTCACTGATTTTTAAAGTTGTATTATATTCTGGACGAGCCAATACATGTTCAGATTGTTGAGAAGATGTCACATCCACAAATGGAAACTGATAACCATTTGGACTTGATCTGTTTTCATATTCACGAGTCACAATCACATTTTTTACTGCATGACATTTATGAGCATGAACTGGGACAGAATCCACAATCTGAGGTGGATTTGGTGATTCAGATTTTGGAGTCTCCGATTCTCGGATAGCAAGATATTTCAAAGCTGTTTCAGTGAAACTTAAATCTACAGAACTCGATCGAGAATTCGTCTTTTCACTAGAACTTGATTTGAAAGTTTCGACTGAATCACATCTTCTGTTAATAGTAATGATTTCGTCTTCCATTTGCGTGATGTCAAGTTCATCATCGTTTATATTGTGATCTATTTTATTTGTGTACATTTGAGGAAAATAAGCTTTCTGTGGTATAGATTTAGAAGGGGAATTTGTAATTGATGAAGAGTTGGAATCAGGAGAGTCTCTAGAATGAATGTCTATTTCATCATTATCCAAATCAAAACGCACTCTTTGCTTCTGTTTTAGTTTTGTTTTAGTCACAACTGGTGGATTGGCAGTTTGTGGTTTGTTGAAAATCTTTGGTTTAGAAGATCGTTCTGGTGTTAGTGTCAAAGATGGATCTGTCGCAGATGAAATTTGGTCATGCCATGAAGGGACAGGAGCTTTGTTGATGGGATTAATGTCTTCATCTTGGACTCCAGTCAGAGGAAACCTATCAAACTTCTGTGTTCTGTTGAAATGAGGCATGTTTGTAGAGTAATGAGGATTAGAAAGAATTCCTTCGGCCATTTTCTTCACCATATCTCGCACCTGAAATAATATAAAAAGAATTCAAAACAGAATTCAAAACATTGCCTTAGATCTAACTTTTTATTCAATTAGTATCAAATCCAGCATTGCCAGTCATGTTATTTATAGCTGGTATAGTAGTGGTAGTAGTAATAAGGGGATGTAGTGGTTTCCCCCCTTTTCAAACTCAACCCTGGTGTTCTCCACCCCCCAATTTCCACCCCTTTTTAATCCTAGTTATTTCCACCCAAATCCCAAGTGGTTTCCTCCCCTAATTAACTCATCATTAACTAATTAAGAACCTGTTAATCTTTGATAATAATTGTTATTATGGTTTAATTAGTATAAACAAAAGGAATGAATCCGGAAGATTTCTTCGATATTCTTAATCTATTTGTAAGCATTATTATAGCATAAAAATATCCCATAAGTACATTATATTTACACAAATTGCTGATTTATGCTTAGGAATTAGGATGCAATGCTGTTGTAAGACAGCATGCCATAACTTGTGAATGTGATGTATCAGTAGGCCTAGGCTATGTGACAAATGTGACAATAGTAATACAGGTATGAGAACTTGATATAGTGTATTTTATCTTATTGAACTTTTTCATTTAAAAAAGCATAAAAAATGTAATAGAATTACATATTTAAATAAAAAATGTATATTGAATTATAATAAGCTGTAAACAAACATGAATCAAAACGGGTTCCACTATGCTTTGTGTTCATGTCAAGAAGAACAACAGAAGAATATGTGGGGGTTAAATACACATCTTAATCTTGATTGATTTCAATTAGACACCTTTTTATCAGCTTAATTAATGGATCACTTTGTTTTATAATTATCAATTTGAAGAATTAAAATCTTTTGTTACAGGACCTTTACAGAAAATATTTAATTCTATGTCCAGTCTAATATACAACAATGATCAAGAGATCTGGAAACAAGCAAACTGCTTATATAGATCCATTTCCCAACAAAACTGTACAATAAATAGTGACACGTATACAAATAGGCAGTAAAAAACAAACATAATACAAAACAACAATAGATGTTAATATTGAAAAAGGAATAGAAATGAATCTGCTAAATGTACTATGAAACTATTGAACTGAATCTGATAAATGTGCTCCTAAATCAAAATGTTATTAGTTTAAAAATTGTTTTAAATGTTTCCCTGAATAAAATATATATTATTAAACCAAGCCAATTCATTCTTTACACTCCAAAGATACTATAATATATAGGGATGAAATCACTGGGGTTGAGACCACCAGGGTTGAACAGGAAAATGGGGGAAAAAGACAGGGTGGAGTTTGAAAAGGGGGGAAACCACTGTAAGCCGTAATAAGTAATAGTACGGTGTGCCTACCGGTGGCGTACTCCGTAGTATCATTTAACCTTTGCTAGAGGCCAGAGCTAGTCTCTAACAATTTACCAAGCCTTAATTTAGCACTGTTGCACTGGTCATTTTAATTAACTGGCATTATAAATTGTCCCAAAACTTGTTCATATAAATACAAATAACATGTTGTAACATGCATATTCCATTGGAAAAAAATTTCTGACTGACTAAAAAAACCTCTTATTTCAATCAAACTATTCACTTACTGCTTTTCAGTTTCACTTAAGTAAATGCAAGCTATTCAAATGATAAAATTTTGGGATTGATAGTTTTCCTTTTACATAAGGTGTTTCAAAACAGTTTGGCAGATATCCAATTCATTCGTTTATAAGTTTCAGTCTGAAGACAATCACTCACAGTTTGTTTAGGCCGCCATTAATATAACCGGAAGTGTTAACTGCGCAGGCTTCACAGAGAAATCAAGATGGCGTCACGAAATTCTCTGATGAAAATTTCGTCTGCAAAAAATGCATTTGTGCAGCTATTACAGGTATGTAAATAACAAAAAATAAGGAAAGGGATAACTAAGTACTCATATTTGTATTTACAGTCATATTTGTGAAAATTGTCAAAGTTTCATGCTGAAAAACAACTCTAACCTTCAAGTCACCCAAAAGTTGTTATGAAACGACCATGACCTTGGCATTAGGATGTAAACATGATTATATAAAAATTAATAAAATCAAAAGAATTCTTATATTAACTGAAACTCACATAGTAAAATAATCTCATAAAATCGAATATTTACAGAATATGAATAATATAATTTGCAAGAATTCCAATAAATGCTCAGATTTTTAGATAGGCCTGGCTAGATGTATTGGAAGCTTGTAAACTTAGTTATAATTATGAATACTGGTATATTTTTATTATATTCTCCTCTTTGTTGGGCCTGCTGGCATACTTGTACACAGTATTGACTTATTTAACATGTCAAATTTAATATGATATAAGGCAAGGTAACCCAAGAATAATCTTGCACTGTTTTATTTTTCTCTTCAGATGAGAGCAGCTCAGACAGCTGCTGCTTCAGCACAACAGACACAACCTCGTATGAAAAAATTCCAGATTTACAGATTTGTAAGTGTATATGAAAACAAAATTCACACATAAATTTCCCTAAAAAAAAAATCTATAGAATTTTTAAGAATAATTAAAAAGTTTATCACAAGAGCTTTGCTTAATAAAGTTGATAAAAATCCAGAATATATTAAATGCCGTAAATATTTTTTGAAGCTTCTAATAGCCTATATAGCATCTTATTATACAGCCTTAATATTTTTGTTCTTTTCCTTCGAAGGACCCTGATAGTCCAGGATCTAAACCAAGTATGCAGACTTATGAAATAGATTTAAATAAGTAAGTACCAAGCACTCTATAAATACTATTTTAGGTTGGTAACTCAGATAAAACTATTTAAAATTGTGGTAAGGTAAGGGTCTGTCATTATAGTACAACTGTGATAATACATACATGGATTCAGATTAAGATGCTTTGTCATTGCTGGTTAAAGTTTTGATAATTGTTAACAATATTTGTTATATACTTTTACATCTTTGGTTACATCATTTTAACCTTTTTTGTTCTTGATCACACCCAATTGAAATAATTACTCATCATATGTTTCATCTGTTATAGCTGTGGTCCAATGGTTTTAGATGCTCTAATTAAAATTAAAACAGATGATGATCCTACTCTAACATTTCGTCGATCCTGTAGAGAAGGTATCTGTGGTTCTTGCTCTATGAACATCAATGGTACCAATACATTAGCTTGTATAAAGTGAGTTGTTTTTTATTTTTTTTATGATACACTGGAGTGTTAGTGTTTATCTATTTGCCAATAATCTGAAAACCCTAAAATTGACTGAGAAATTTACTATGAAAAATTACCGAATAAACCAATGATCTAATGTCTGTTTCTGCACAGCTATCAGCTATGTACCAGACTCTCTCTTATTAAGAAAGTAAAAAGGATTGAATCAATGATGGTCATGGCCTAAGATTTTTATATATGTTTTCTGTCTGTTTTCAGTAAAATTGACAGTAATACAAGTAAAGTGACCAAGATTTATCCTTTACCTCACATGTATGTTGTTAAAGATCTTGTTCCAGTAAGTAATCTCCTTTCTTCTGATCTGGCAATGGTAGTGATAATAGGCTTGGAGTTTTCAACCTAGTTTCCCTTGCTAGTGATCCAAGTTGCAGGGGCTGATCAATATGAAAAATAACATTTAGGCATTAGGATTGGACAATAAACCTAGGCCATTTGTGCAAGTTAAAGGTCCACAGACTGTTGAAAATCTAAAACAACAGTACTGGTATTCTTATACAACCTTGTGTCCTGGCAAAATTTCCCTCATTGCACACTGTACAGTGGTTGTCCATCCTCATTAGCCCAAACAGGTACAGAAAAGTAGGACAAGAATCTTAATTTCATTTTTTCTGACCCCTCATGAGTATAACTTGAATTTATATTTAAGTATATCAGGTTTTTTTTTGAAAATTCAAATATGAATGGCACAGAAAAAGAAACAGTTCTTTTATGTCTGAAAATAGCCTGAATGCCAAGTGACATTGTAGACTATTACACAAAAAAGGGTTATTATTATGAATAAGAAAAAAGTTGATACCTTGACTAGTGTTTTTAAGAGCAATGAAACAGTATGTATAATTTGGTATGTTGTGTTACAGGATATGAGTAATTTCTATGCTCAATATAGATCTATTGAACCATTTCTAAAGAAGAAAAATACAGGAGAAAGTGACATTGGTAAAACTCAGTATTTACAATCTACATCTGATAGAGCTAAACTGGTTAGTATATCTTTAATGGCCCCCTGTGTAAATATTACCAATGCATGGATGTCTGCAGAATATTTTTAAAGGAATGGTGTAGGGGCAAAGAAAATTTGAAAAATTGTGCAGGGTTGATATATTATGATGTATATCTTAATAAATATGTCATCAATTTCAACATTTTAGCGCTAATTTTTGCATGTTTCAGCTTTTAATTTTGTTTACTATATTTCCCAAATGGGTATCACCCCCATTGCCTCACAAAAATGTTAAGTTATTTATCATACTGCCTGTTATTTCAGGATGGTCTATACGAGTGTATTCTATGTGCGTGTTGTAGTACAGCCTGTCCTAGTTATTGGTGGAACTCAGATAAATATTTAGGTCCTGCTGTTCTCATGCAGGCTTACAGGTACAATAGTTTTCTCTTTAAATTATTAAGATTGGCACTGGGACTCAGGTAGTTAGGCACTAGACTCAGAAGTTGAATTAGCGCCTTGAGATAAATCAACCCAATTCCAGTTGCAGTGCAAGCCTCCAGAAATGATGCACAAAGCTGATGGGGTTAAGCCTAAAGGTTCTGTTATTAGACCTAAATCGAAAGGTTTGAGAAAATTAGTTTACACCTGTTTAAAATTAAAGCTTTTTCAAGATCAGTTTTGCAGAGTTTTCGCCCTTTAACCTCTGTACAGTAAGTGCTTCTATCAACATCAATTGCTTGTAAACGCTCTAAAAACTAGAATTTTTGATGGAATCAAATGAAATTCGGTATGTATATATACATATTCAGAAAACAAAGATCAAGTTCGAATTTGAGCTATTTTCGACTGTTAGTAGTAGAGTTATTGCCCTTGCTCCAAAGTCTTGAATATGCTATTACTATCTTAGTTTTCAACTGATTTTGATGAAACTTAAAATGGATGTTATTGGACCTAAATCGAAAGGTTTTAGAAAGTTTAGTTTTATCTTGATTAAATTTAAAGTTTTTCGTTAGGCGTATATGGCCGTGGTCCACTATCATTTTCAACCTAGTTTCCCCCTGTCAGAGGTGTTGACATGAAAATGGCCCCTAGTCATTTGGATGGGACAATAAACTGAGGCCCATGTGCATGTTAAAGATCCCTTGACAGTTGGAAATCAAAAATAAGAGTAGGTTAATGCCTGTGTCCTGGTAAGAAAAATTCCCCTCATTGGAAATAACCAAGTGAACTCACTTAAAAGAGATTATCTCCCTTTAATATATGAATCTCTTGCAGGTGGATGATTGACTCACGAGATGATTTTACTGATGAAAGATTATCTAAGATGGAAGACAAGTTCTCTGTTTATAGATGTCATACTATCATGAATTGTACCAAGACTTGCCCTAAGGTTAGTGCTGGGATTTATTTTCTGAGACTTGTAACTTTTTTTTTTAGATATCTGGGATACATTGAAAGTGATTTCTATTTGAACCTTTCCAGTTTACAATCATATGTGGTTCATTTAAGATGCAAGAAAGTAGAATTGGAAACTCTGTATCATTACGAATGTCTATATTTCTTTTTTTCAGGGACTGAACCCAGGAAGAGCTATTGGTGAAATCAAGAAGATGATGTTGGACTATAATAAGGAAGCAGGTGCAAAACAAGCTTAGATTATTCCTGGAGGAGAGTAACGTCTGGATGTTCGAAGAGAACTTTGATGAACTGACTGGTCTAACAGCTAACTGCTACAGATAGTGACGCACTTGGTGATTTTTGCCAGGAAGAATTCAGTGATTGTTGTTAAGGGATCAGAGCTAAAAATATTACCGAATGGTACCTTGTGAATTTTGGTAATTTCTGGCAATGGTCACATTATGTGTCACTGTCTTGGATAAAAAAAAAACTCTTCAATGTACTTGTTATAGTTAAAGTCTTATGCACATTTGTTGATAATTTTCTATCTATTTGGATGACAATTTGTTTTGATTCATGTGCAAATTTAAGCTTCACAGTATTTTGGCTTTTAGAATACATTGTTGCTATGCATTTACAAGATATACTTTGTCAATTGGTTTTGTTTCATTACTTCTCTGTGGGTTATTATAAGATCTGAAGATCTGTTCCAGTTGACCTTTGAACCAATGGTACCACTACCACTTCTTCTATCTGAATATCGTAACTAGCCAACCAAGAAAACTAAGTCTATTTTCAGTTCCGTAAAACTGAGCATTGATTGGTTGAATCTATCAGATCTCGGATAAATGGAGTATCACACAAAAACAAAACGTAAACAATAAAACTATGCACATTGGCAATGTTCCTTTCCCCCAAGTTTTTGTCCAATATAAATGTTTTGTGTCTATATTTATAATGGAATTGAACAAAGAAAGATTTGTTTATAATATTGTTAAAGAGAACGATTGGTTTAATAAAAATGTAATCAACTTGTTAAAAAAAACAGAGTTATATTATGTAGGACATCAGTTTAAGAAACCTAACCCGTCTTTCCGGGCGTTAAGAGGACTCGTCCGTCTTTCCGGGCGTTAGGGTCACTTGACCGTCAGTGTATTGTAAGTCAGTCCGTCTCCAAGGATCATGTTACCATCAGTGTATATGAGCGTTTAGGATACACATTTTTGCAAATATCATGTTTCTCAATTAAGTACAGAATAGTCATTAAAGGGTTTTTTTCACGAGTCCTTATAAAAACATTAACCCGAAACTCTTCCGTTTTCAACTCACCTCTAATTCATTTTTCAAAGCGTCACATGACACAAGGCTACAAAAGACGACACCATCAGCAAGTATCCAAGCTATGGGCTAAGAGAAATATATCCTTCAACAGCAGAACAGAAGCAATGACCATTTCCCTATTTTGGAATATATTCGAAGCAGAATAATATCTGTAATACCAATCAAATTGATCTCTGTTTATGTTAAATTAAATATTTATTCATAACAATGATATAAACATATTATATTTCATGCTTAACAAACATTTTACAAAAATATGATGATTATAATACACTAGATTAAGCCAAAGTAGAAGCAAAAACAACTAATCACTCAGAATGTATCCTCGTGCAAACGGTTAACCGGATTCCGTAGCTCTCTGCTGTTCAGATAACGGTTGTCCAAAGCCTTATCTACAGCTCAGGTAGGATCATTGAAATTTATGTTCAGAACGCATACTTTTAAGCTGAATATCTAGTTGGCATTCGACACTTACTTACGACTTGTACACGAAGCCTTCCTATATAAACCTTTATAAATGTCAGCTTGACCTAAATCATATACCTTATTATAAGTATGCAAATTTAAGCAGAGGTAGGCTATATAGTAAAAAAAATAGTGACACAAGAAAATACAGTCATAATGGAATGATATACAAACTTTATAAGATGCTGAAATTTCACTTAGGCATTTTTTTACTGCCAAATGCCTATATTTTTTTTTATTAGTGTCTAAATATGCAGCCATAAGCAATTTTATAATAACCAAGGAATAGCGAATACCTTGTACGTTATAATATGCAAACTGTCTTAATACATTTGCTTATAATTCAATACAGAGATCAGAGAAATTGGAAGAAAGATTTAATCAAGTTAGTATTGTTGAGCAACCGAATTGTGAATGATATATCAGATCTTAAAGCAAATCTTAATTCGCCGTGTCAAATCAAGGATTAAAACGGTGGAAGACTCGTATTACCTTTGGAAGAGCAAGATTAGTAAATCTAAACACAATAATATGTACATGTATAGTATGTTTGCTTAGTTTGCTAATGCGCCTAAAGTGCAATGTAAATTGGAAAGATAACTCTATAGCCAATGCATTTTCATTTTCTATTCTGGGCCCAGGGTAGGATCCAGGATTTAGAGAAAGGGGGGCTCTGGGGCCGCAAATTTTTAGATGGTTCTGACATCAGTCAGCCAAAAATCCCTTTTGGATCCACCCCTGTGGGCCTGTTGGCGAGATGTTCACATTCATTTTAATCGTACTGTCTGATTAATTGCCAATCTGGAAGTTTCCTTTTGTTTTGTTTTTTTCCGAGAGTGACAACTTTTGCTGTTGTTGGGTAAAAAATTCTACAGAACATGATTTAAAGAAGAATCTGGTTAGATCATAAATGGCAAGTTTAGTAACACGAAACGGAACATATAGATTTGAATTTTAATCAGATTGAAACCGTACATCTTATTCGCACTTTAATGAAAAATATTCTGGTAAAAACAATGATGATGTGATGAATATAAAAGTCAAGTCGACTCGTAAACATGACCGATAACGATTTAATCGCTAACAAATAACTAGATAACACAACACTCGCATCACCCGGAATGTATTTTAACGTCCTTGGACGACAGTCATTAATATAGATCCAAAGTCCAACATCAGATCCATTCAGTCACGAAGTTCATGTCTATGACTTTTTAGAGGGTCCATTAAGAATTTTTATTCTATTTGACCACAAGTCGTGTCTGTTCTTAAACTCCTCAAGTGTATACATGTACACCTATTAAAAGAGTTTAGTTTCACCCGGAAATATTGCATATTTTCAAGATAACTTTCCTGAATAGCCTCTTTTCTGAAACTAGCCATCATCCGACATCTTTCTAGATTAGAATCTGAGTAATGATGTAACAAAACCATATAGCAAAATTCTAATACCTACGAAGAGTTCTAATTCATAAGTGTCTTATACAGTTTTCAGCACAAACCAAGATAATGTCGTTTTATCTTAAGGCCGTTATATCATCTA
Organism: Lottia scabra; assembly: GCA_029955415.1. NCBI lineage: Eukaryota > Metazoa > Mollusca > Gastropoda > Lottiidae > Lottia > Lottia scabra. The sequence goes on along the minus strand of JARJEI010000021.1, from coordinate 1,741,811 downwards.
ATAAGATTCGGATCTAGGCCTATTTTGTATTGCATAATAGGCATTTGAAATATTTCTTTGCTTTCAAGCCACAGATAAAATTTCAGTTTACACTTTCCACTAAACAGAATTCCATTCGTGTTCGAATACTGTTTTTGAGTATTACACGCTGTCAATTTAATTCATATCGGATATTCGGATTACTAATCAATACAGTCGCCGACTTTTTGCAACCAGGTTCCCGCTAACTCTAACTTAGTTTTGTCAACACTAAAGCAGACGATAATCATTGTCTTTGAGCGCGTAATGATGAGATATTTGCCTCCATTGAACGCCACCATTTGTTTGGCATTATGACTTTTGATACAGTACGTGGTTCCTGCGAGTCGTAAAACTTCTACCCCACTTTGATTCAGTGCGTTGGTGATCGTCTGAAAAAGCAAGGGGAATAATTCTTATAATCATTAAGTTAGGAAGGGGTCGGTCGGTCGGGTCCACATATACCAGGAAGTATTACAGCACAAGTCAATAAAGAACTCAATGATCGATTGTTTGCAAAAAGGATAATGGTGAGGGCAAGGCGGGCTAGCCTCTTCTCTTGGAAGCGTGCGTTAAAACGGCACTGCTGATAAGCCTTGATTTTTAATGTGAATGAATTTGACGTTAAGCTATCTGTTCCAAAAAATATTACCAGGCCATATTTCCTTTTAAAAGAGTACCAGTACACTAAAACATACCTGAAAGTCTTCTTTTCCAATATCAAGTCCAACCACGGAGGCTACGACCACACCGGAAGTTTTAATCAAACACGCCTGCTTCAAACCGAACTTACTTCCGGTTCGGATTATCAGATCTACCCACTTCCGCCATTTTGGTTTGAAACACTTCTCTTTTTTAGGCATTGCACGTGCATCAAAGCACATTCCTGCAGACATTTTCTTCTTTTTAATATTCTGAAAAAAAAAAACAAAATATTGAACATATTTAATGTTATAGGTAAATTAAACTCGGGATTAGACAAATATTGACGATGATTTTGCTGAATGATGTTTTATTATGTTCGCATCGCACATTCAAATAAAGGTGTAATGCTTAAGCTTTTTTCCGTCGACTGAATCACTACAAGTGATACATGTATTAGGGTTTCAGGATCTGGCAAATATCGTGTTGAATTTCATAAGACTGATAGTTGTCAAAACAAAATGTTTAAACTCACTGCTTACAATTGGTCAAATTAAGAAGGGCTTCGAATTAAGCCACTTTTTATAACGGGTCAGAAAAACTTTAGTAACTGTGTTCATTCATAAAAAGTACCAAGACTAATCGCCTATCTGCTGGACACATGGTTTGCTTTAGTTATATCTCATTGAGATATGCTATCTCAGGTCATGTGATAGAATTGCGACAAACAACTTAATGCGTCGATGACGTACAGGTAGACCTATACTATTATCTACGTTGCGTGATCATGCTTTCACGTACCCACGCCACTTCACAATTATATAAATCATAACCCATTATTTTCATCGAAGTCATATCTTCACAGATAGGCTTTACAGTGGTGTTACTAGGAATATTTAGGTGGGGTGTGGGGTGTTGGGTGGGGTATTGGGGGTTGGGCGAGTTTGGGCCAATTAATTGTGGGGGGGGGGGGGGGTGGGGGGGTGGCAGGACCGGGTCGGCCTAAATTCTGGGGGTCTAATATAGATACGTCATTAGATATATAATAATTGAGTCAGCAAGTGTCGGACTATAGGACACGAACCCAAACACCCAGCCAAAGTACAAAGTATCTATCGAGTACAGTACGGATACGTATTGATAACTTTGTTTTTGATCAATATCTTATCTCGTGACTCATACATATTGGCTTGAGTTTCATTTCTAGCTTTTGACAAATAAACATTCTGTCAAAAGATAAATGAAAAAAAAAATCATATTCTATAGCAGTCGATATAATAAGTCACAAGTAATTGGGAAAGTTGTCAATTTAATGGTTAGAAATATGGGCCATAAAACACTGGTTAAGGACTTAGTGTAAGTCCAATAAAAGACTAAGTGTAAGTTCAATAAAGGACTAAGTGTAAGTTCAATAAAAGACTAAGTGTAAGTTCAATAAAGGACTAAGTGTAAGTCTAATAAAGGACTAAGTGTGAGTCTAATAAAGGACTAAGTGTGAGTTCAATAAAAGACTAAGTGTAAGTTCAATAAAGGACTAAGTGTAAGTCCAATAAAGGACTAAGTGTGAGTCTAATAAAGAGCTAAGTGTGAGTCTAATAAAGAGCTAAGTGTGAGTCTAATAAAGAGCTAAGTGTGAGTCTAATAAAGGACCAAGAGTCCAATAAAGGAATAGGTAGTCCCAATAGAAGTTTAGGTGGGAATCCAAGTGTAAAGCTGGAAATCAATATACTAGGTAGGTGTTCATTAAAAGACTAGGTGCAAGTCCAATAAATTGCTAGGTGGAAGTGTCATATAAGCAATGGCGTGGTGGCCGGGGGGGGGGGGGGGCTTCCCCAGCGAATGGAAACCAGGGGGCGCCGACGTTGCAAGGGGGCGCCAAAAGCCCTTCGAAAAAAAGTCGGTCGTTAAGAAATAATAATTATTTTCGTGCTTAATATTTTAGTCCCAATACAACTCGGGCCCTCCCCCTTATTTCTGACCGAATAATGTCAGAACACTCTATAAAATTGCCGCATATTCAGAGTCCCCCCCCCCCCCCCCCACCCCAAATTTCTATAAATCCTGGATCCGCCCCCGTTATTGATATCCGTCGGTATAGTTGAGCCGACATATACATACAACAAAATATAAAAATATAGCGTCAAATAGTCTTCCTGCATTGTTTCAATTAGCTAAAGTCTTGGTGTGAGTGTTTGTAATCACCCAAGGATTAAGCCTATTGAAAATAAGAGCAATTGAACAATATTTACTATGAATTATTGCCCTCGTTCTTGAATTGTTTGTGGACCCGATAGAGAGCTGATTTCTTGATGGATTTTGATGAAACTTGGTGTGAGTGTTTGTAATCACCCAAGGATAAAGCCTATTAAATTGTGATAAATGAAGGGAGTGAGCCGAAATGTTACATTTCACTGCTTACAGTTATTCAAGGGAGACAACTATGAGGGTCTCTCATAGGTCCGCGCTCGCTACAAGCGTTCACTATGACAAATGGTAAAATTGCTTTTGTACTTCAAAATTAGGTCTTTCCGGTCTTCCTACGGACTGAATTAATTATTTCGGATCTTTGAATTTACTTCTGGGGTCCAAAGCCTAATTTCAATTTTAGAACAATGTTTAAGGACAATGAAGACAATAGTGTGAATGTTTGTAATCACCCAAGGATGAAGCCTATTAAGTTGATCCACTTAAAAAAAAATTATGTTAACAAAACCCGTGTGATATAAAAAAAATGTCACTCTCAGAATCTTTCATTTACTGATAACATTTACTTATTAAACCTAAAAAAATTGTGTTTTGCGTTTCAGTATCGAATATTTTTATCGGGGCTGCAAGTGCCTGCAAGTGCCTAGATCGCACCTACAACAGTCTTAAAATTTTCCATGAAAGGAACCCCGTATTACCTCGTTCATCCTCTTCGACGCGGTGTTCCACGGTCGAAGGGCTCCAGAGGTTTTACATGTGATCCATACCTGAACAGAATACCTTAGGGTGTGGGTGGGGACCATGAGTTGCAGGGAGCGCAAAAAAAGGGTTTGTGCCCCCCAGCCAATTTGGAGCCACCACGCCACTGCATATAAGACTAGGTGAGTGCCCATTAACAGACCAGGTGGGAGTCCAAAAACCCTATGTGAGGGTTCAATAAAAGACTTACTGTGGGTACAATTAAAGGCTAGGTGGGAGTCTAATAAGAAAAATTGGTGAGTCATATAAAAGACTGAACGGGAGTCTAATTAAAGATCTTGGTGGTTGGTCCCGTAAAAAGGATTTGATAAGCTCTAAAGAACTACTAGTATCAATTTGATAGGCATATGTTTCATATCCACATTTCCTTCGATATAGTATAAGTAATGGTTTCCAGGCGAATTATGGAGTTCTGGTGATTTTAATCAATTACACGATAGCAACATAGTGCCAGAAATAAAAACAGATCATGGTTATTCTAAGAAACAATCAACTTTGCTCTAGATATAATGGTTAATTGGCGAAAAGAAAACTATTTTGATAAATTGCCAACGTGGTAGTGATATATTTAGAATGATAAGTCTATTACCATTTGTGATATAATCTAAAATTTACACACTCTTCGGAAAAATAAAGAATTTGAACATTTTGGCAACTCTTCACCCCAGTTCGGCATGCAAAATGTACTGACTAAACAATACTAGTTCTGTTGACTTACAAAATAATATTGAACATTATTGCCAATGTGGCACGTCTGAAAGTATACTCAATACTCGTGTGTTGAAAGTCCCAGTCACACAGAGTGGCGTCAGGTTATTCTGAAATGTAGTCTTGCTAAATATGCAACGTTACAAATTCTTCGCCTGTTTCTCCAGAAGTCATTTGCATTTCAGAAACGGGAGGGGATCGGTATCAAGTTTCAATTTTTTTGTCATTAGGTTTTCAAAATACCTGCGGTACAGCATAGCTACCATGACAATTCTGTGACATCTACTCGACTATCCCACCCAATAATTCATAAAATTGACACTATGTAGACGTATAAAACACACAAACTGTATATTATTCTATGTGTAAGATCTGTGATAAGATAAATTTGGCAGTTATTTATTGACGTCATAAGGAAAAGTGAAACACCTGAGAATGTATGATATGAAATTTGTCGGTCAAACGGTATAGATAACCTAGAAGAAAAGTTTCGTTTGAATGGAAAATGACGATCTAATTTGTCCCACTTCTAATCAAAAATAAACACTTAACTTGGGTGTAAACATATCAACATCCGTATTGCTTTCATCTGAACAACAATACTGTATGGATGATAATAATTGGTTTTAAATCAATAAAGGTAAATTCTAATAATAATTAAATAAATTGAAAAAATAATAGATAAATAAATTAAATAAATTAAAAATAAATAAATAGATTTAATAAATAACATTAATAAATAAATAAATAATAATTATAAAAAAATAATAACAATTAAAAAAATAATAAGATTTATTAGATATTATAATAAATAAATAAATAAATAAATAAATTAAATTAGAAAAAAAAAAATAAAAAAAATAAAAATAAAATCTAATAAATTAAATTAATAAAGTAATAAACCAATAAATTAATATATTAATAGAATGCTTACCTGTGAGTGCACAGTTCAGTCTTATTCAATTGTTGATAGCCTGCACCTAGTTTACCTGCAATAAAAATCTTCAAAACTCCATTCTTGGCTGATAGATTTAATGAATAAATTAGGAACTCGGAAACAGCACATATTGTTCATATTAAACGCCTTGAAATAAGTTCCATTGGAAAATCAATGTCAAATCTGGGGTATAACTTGTGTATTTAAACACAATCCAAAAGATCTGCCTTGCAAGTTAAAAGGGTTTAGGGTCTTTTAAGTTCTGTCAATGATCTTGTAAACACTTGATGATCTTCCAAGTTATCTGTACATTACTGATCTTCCAAATTATCTCTTCCAGTCAAAAATCTTCCCAGCTTCAACACTGTCAGCGATCTTTTAAGTTGTAGCCGGCAATTTAAACACGGAAACGAGCTAACTGTCACGTCCAAGCGACGAATCGCAACTGAGACCAACCCAGCTGTCAAACGGTTGATATACCGCTAGTCAAGTTTTTTGCTAATCCTTCGACCTTGGTTTAGTTCAAACGTTCAGCTCTATAGCTACAGGCTAAACAAGATAATATATTTTGCTGTAGACATATAACTGGATTAACACAACCCACGTCATGAAATATTTAATGAGAAAATAAAAATGTCGACATTTATATAACGTTTACAGACTAACTGTATAGTGTCTTATAAACGATATACCACACATAGTGAGCGAGCGTGAGACAGAAAGAAGATATTATAGACTGGGCCGAGTAAATCTGTACTCGCGTGCCAATACCCCAATTTCATTCATTAGAAACTGGTTGGAACTGGCTGCCAGGAATCAATAGTAATAAAACGAATCGTGGCCAGACCTTGGCGCGAATTGTCTCACCAGACGACCAGAATAGCCTACGTGCAGAGTGGAACAGATCTAGAAATGTCATTCAAGAACCGTGACCTGAGTTAACAGCCGATGTCAGAAACATAGAAACAGGTCCGTACTTACAGGGTAACAATGCAAATAGGTTGCCATCAGAGAACAATGACCCTTTCTTTGAGCTAACAGTCGAAACAGGCCCGTAAGTACAGATTGCCATCAGAGAACAATTACACTTTGAGCTAACAATTGAAACAGGTCTGTTGCTACAAGGTGACAATGTTAATAGATTGCCATCAGAGAACAATGACCCTTTGAGCTAACAGTCGAAACAGGCCCGTAGTAATAGGGTGGCAATGCAAATAGATTGCCATCAGAGAACAATGATAACCCATTGAGTTTACAGTCGAAACAGGCTCGTAGCTACAGGGTGGCAATGCAAATAGATTGCTTTCAGAGAACAAATACACTTTGAGCTAACAAGCGAAACAGACCCGTAGCTACAGGATGACAATGCAAATAGATTGATAGCCTATATCAGAGAACAATGGCCATTTGAGTTAACAGTAGAAACAGGCCCGTGGCTACGGGGTGGCAATGCAGATTGCCCTCTGAGAACAATTACACTTTGAGCTAACAAGCGAAACAGGCCCATAGCTACGGCTGACAATACAAATAAGATTACCATCAGAGAACAATGATCCCTTGAGCTGCTACAGAGTGGCAATATACCACTGAAAAAAAGGTTGCCATCTGAGGACAATAAGCGCGCGTAGATATATTAACACCGTTGTCCTAACAAAACTTCAGTCATTGCACAGTGAATGTTATTGCACAACTAAATTAGCTGAATAAGAACAGAAATGTTCGGATATTAAACTCTCTTTCATTTCATTTTCGAATAAAAAAAATTAATTTAGTCTTCAAAGGGTATTATTAACGATTTTATGCCATAACAACCTATTCAATAAAACATGAAAGATATTAGTTATTTCCATTAACTATTTCAATATACAAATCTCATTTTACAGGTAATGAATAATCAAAGGCATATATTCATCTACAGACAAGTTTACCGTGTCAAAATATATGTCATTGCGCACTGCACGACATTGTTCCACTTCATTTGCCTAAACATAAAAGAGTGAGCCTCATAACCCCATTAATTTGGGTTAATGAAGTGGCAAAGCCATGCAGTATGCAATCAGTATTTAACTATTACAAGATTACCAGAATATCTCATAAGTTTTGCCAAGATTTAAGAACACTCAACAAATGCTGACGAAATTATGACTATGAATAATCTGGCAAGTTAACAAAATATGTTGCACTTTATAAAAATAAACACAGGATATAGGGCAAAGTTTATTTATTGCCCCGTATTATCAAATGTAAATAAATGCAAAATACCTGCGGTGCATAGGAAATGAGTGGTGTACGTGCCGGTTTGCAAGCTGTCAAGGTAAAATAATGTCATATGAGTATAGTTGTAGTTGAATATCTTAGTAGTTAATACACATTCATAAGACTTATTATTTATAATACCTTACTTCATTAGCATTAGCCCATATATTAAGAGGCCAGAATACTAATTGTAGTCCGAAACATTGAGTTTCGAAACAAAAAGTCATTTGAATTGAAATGAAATTCTGCAGTTCGAAATGAAATGAAATTGCAAATGAATTGAAACTTTTTCATCCCTCTCGCCTTCTCGTGGGGTTAATAAACCCCTGAAACACCTTGCAGTGGTCTATAGTGAGAATCTGAAGAGGAACAGGAAAACTCTTTCGATTTTAAACATTGATCTTCATCTTGCACTGTCTTACGGTTTAAAATCATTTTTATCTTGCCTTTAAAGGGGAATGTTCACCATTTTCGAGGATCGATTTGGGCTTTGAATTTATGTAAATAGCCTTCAGAGTTATTGTTGAAGTCCCAAAGTCACACTATCCTTTCAATTATACCTACTTCCTAAACATTTATCTTTTATTTTCTGTGTATGTGTTTTCATAAAGTATAGTCGAGTCGTATTTTTGACTTTCAAACGCTCATTTATGTCTACGTGGGGATTTGAAGGCTTAAACTTCGAGGGAAAGTTGTGAACAATATTATGGAATAGAATAGCTAAATAATTCCAGGTTCTGAGACTAAAATTTTATTGGTCGTATAGTTAGTGAACATATCCCTTTAAAAACTTGTTTTTGCTTTTTTATAGAGTTGAGCCCTTCGAGTCCTAAGTTGACATCAAGAGTGAGGACACTCGGACTAACATCGTCTCCAAATTTTAGATTTTTTAACAAACAATAGAGTTGAATAACAATTATTATCATACGATAAACCGAGTTGACTCGGCCATGTTCTGACGTCAGTGAATGATTATATCTAGAAAAGATATTTTGATTATTATGTCATTTGTAATTCTTCCTAGCTAATGACTAATATTATGTCCTGGTACTTAAAGGGATACCATCGTTTAAAAACATGTTAATGTATTTGTATTGCTTAATTCTTTAATTCTAGTAATCCGTATCGCTTTTCATATATAAATCCAGTGTCCGCAGGGGCGTCCAGATAAAATCATGACTTACCGACAACAATTTTTACCGAATGACAAAGCCCTCAGAAGGACAGTGCCTACACCTCTTGGAAAACTTTGTGAATTGTTCCAAATTACAGTGATGAACTCTATGCAGGCCCTCTCGATTAATTTTTGTAAAGGGCCGCCATTTGAGAAGGCCTGCCATTTCCTGACATTTCCAGAAGAATTAAGGTTTATGTTTATAGGGACTGCGGGACATACACAAGAGCAATCTGGGAATTAAAGGCCTAGAATCGGAAATTCCTGACATTGCCTCACGAAGTAATTCCTATATAGACTGTGGGACCAACACAAGAACATCTGGGAATTAGACGTCTATAAACACAAGTTCCCGAGATTGCCTGGAGAATTAAGGTTTATTTGTGTAGGGACTGCGGGGCCAAAAAAAGACAATTTTGGGAATTAGACGCCTAAAAACGCAAAATCCTGACACTTCCTAGCGAATTTGTATTGGCCTGACCCTCCTACAAAAATATTTTTTCTCATACAGTTTGATTTTTATCCAGACAGAAAATCAGTTACTTTATTGGGATGGGGGGGGGGGGGATGTGTTACAAACCCCTACCCTTTATATGGACCCCCCTTAGTGTCCGTTACTCAACCTTTTATTCGTTGCTTTTAGAAGTTTATAGATTTGCTTCTCATGGCAAGGATTTTGTTTACATTTCCAGGTGCAGTTACGAGCAATGACATCATAATGGCACACTGCCTTGTGTTTGTAGAAATGTGGGATTTAAAATTGTTATCTCATTCACATTAATTGGGACTAGTCTTTTAAATATGAATATCCGAAATGATCCTTGATCAGCTGGAAAAGCAAATATTAAGACGGCTTTATCCTTCAAAGATTAGATATTCATTACCGTGAGTAAAATATCCCTCATCATACAGAGTCTGTCATCGCATAAAACTACTCCAATATGATCTGAAGCACATAATTTATGCATACCAAATATAACTCTTTGATGCATACTCATTAGGTCATAGTAGCCTGTATTTTGGAGAGGTAAAGGGAAAAAACTCCTCTATTATATTAAAATCAAGACTACTACTAACTTACAAAGTAAAGATTTTAATCCCTAGATGCAATGACTGGGAGCTTGTCCGAGATTCGATAAAAAAAAATATCTAGGTTGAACTCGTTCAAAAGAAAAATAAAAAACGTTGCGCCCAATATTTTACTAATTGTGTTCAGATCTATTTTCACACCCCTGAGTACGATTTAAAACATCAAACCGACCAGTCTACTTCATTTTGAGGTAGAATAAAATCGTATTGACCTATATTAAGACTACCTAAAACTTAAGTGGACTCTTCGTGTTTAAAATTTGACAAAATCGTACCTGAGTACATAGTTTATCACGAGATTTTCGAACAACTGTATCAAACCACAGAGCCAATCGTGTTAAGAAAAACAAATGGCGGCAATCGGGAAATATGAACGAAGTATGAAACTAAAGGTAAATAAGTGAAGATTTATTGTTGATCTGCCATTCCATGATAGCTTGGTTTGTCTGTGAGGGGCAGATCGCTTTTTCTATCCTGACGGGGAGGAAACTGAGGAAAGGGGACTAGTGCTAGTTGTTCTGAAGTTCTGATCATGCTTAGTCCAAACAAATGTTGTAGGGTTGACGTAGGTGGTTTATATTCAAGAACTACGCAGGGTTCGGTTTTATATTTTATTCAGGTACAATAAAAACTGTAAATATTCAAAAGAGAATATTAGTACATAAAGATATTAAAATATATACAATAATTACAAAACAGAATAATTTGACCATTGATATAAAATAGCTAATATTGAAAATATATAAGCTCTAACTGACTCGACTAAATAACAAATATCGCTTATAATACATAACTAATAAATAGAAAATACTTATTATTGCATGTATAAATATAAAAGAAATTGCTTATTCTATAAAGGGGTTTTAACAAAGCTTGGAAATCAAGCTAAACTTGAAACTAAATATATAACTATATTACTATAACTAACTGAAAGGGAATAAATGGTATGTAAGTTGTAAATGTATACTGTTTGCAATTAATATATAAATACTATGTTACTGATTTACTTTTAAGTGACCATTTACCAAAAATCCAACATGGCTTCCAATATGAAACAAAGACTATATACAAATGCAAACTGGGATAATTTCCTACAATAACTATAAAACTAACTTTAACATACCTGTACTATACTATAATAGTAGAAATTACTAAACAACTTGAAACAAAGTTGAAACAGAAATACCAAAGCTGTTTTGAAAGTCAGGAAAAAGAAGTTGTTTCCTGTCCAAAAACTAAATACTTTCTGATTTAAAATATGACTTGAAGTGTAGAAATGAGTGAATGAAAAAGTGTTCACTCATAGTATAGAGAGAGATAGAAGGATGAGTAAAAGATCAGATTAGGTGGTGGTTAGGTTATTGAACAGTGCTGATTGATAAAACTTAACTATTTACGTATAGGATAAACTCCGAAAACGCGCCAATAGTTTTGACCTATATGAAGTCGGAGGCCGATAGGCCGACGACTTTATATAGGTCAAAACTATTGGCGTGTTTGAGGAGTTTATCCTACTTAAACCTAAATTTGATTATTGGCGCCCTATTTAGTTACAGTACATTGAGCACGTATCATACCTATTGGCGCCCTAGATAGCTTTATCACGTGCATTTTACTATTGACGTCATATTATTAAAGCTCACATACGCATTCGAATTTTAGTCGAGTGATAACAACGAAACCATTCTGATGTACATGTATTGTTCAATTTTATGAAAATCATATGTTTCTAAGGTGAGTCCTGTTAATAGTTAATAACAATTTTACACATAAATGTGTGTAAATAAATTGAGAAATGAAATGTGGTTTTTATGTACCATGCGGTGTACAATAAGAGAAATTTTGCCAGAACAGCAGCATTATTTGATTATTTTCGATTTTCATGTGTCGATGGATCTAAACGTGCCCAACTTGTAGCACACGGTGTGTCGATTTATTGTACAGTTACAACAATACACTAGACGCTTTTTCCATGTCCGCCCTCAGTCCTGCATTACCGACAGGGAACCGGTTGAATAGCGAGATTTTGCATCTGATTAAGTGAATTTTTTGACTGTGGGTAAAAAAAAAAGCAATCAGCTGTGCGCCAAAAAATAGGTTGGTAGATCAAGTTCCAGTCAATCTTTTGTTGTGCAATACGTGAAACATTTAAATATGTTTATGATTTAATTAATTTTCAGACCGAAAACCTACAAAACCCAATGAGGTATTCTGAACAAGACGTTCTCTTAGTGCCACTAGACAGTGTGATTATGGAATAGAGGGACAGTTATCAGCCAAAAGAACAGGCCACAGATCGACTGCCATACCTTGGTAAATATTCTTTTGTTAAGGGGGGTGCACACATACATGTCGTTAGTCAAACAATTCCATAAGCCTATCAACCGTAAATCTTAAATTTGAAAGAAAAAAGGTTTTCTAAATTTTGTATGTGTATCGGGGACACTTTGAACTATTTCTATTCAGTTTGTGGTACTAGTAATTCCACTTGATTACGTCATCAAACGCTAATTGCTGGAACCAAAATTGGAATGGTTCAAACTGGTGCTATCAGTGTCAATATTGTTAACAAATGCCCTGGGATGTGTTCTTGTCACTATAATAGCACTTGGTAATCGAAGAGTTCGGACAATTTATGTCTGAAAAACACGCCAAATTTCCTTTTTGTCATCTTAATGATATCTGTTTTGCATGCATTCCATTTCAGATACAATAGAACCATTGCTAGACTATTGAAAGTCGTAGATGAGTATTCAGGGGGGAAAAGGCTAAACAATACGAAGGAGAGGCGATTATGATGAAGAACTGCAAATTGATAAAACTGAACCCGTGAAACTGATTATTATTGACCGCAATTATATATATTGTTTTGAGAATAAAAGTATTGTTTGGTACGGGGTTGTGTTGCACTATTGGAGTCATAATTACACTATTGGAGCCCTAATTTTACTATTGGCGTCCAAATGTAACTATTGGAGTGCTAATTAAACTATTGGCGTCTAAAGTATGATCACCACTCATACTATTGGAGAGCAATTTTGGTTTAAATTTAAAAGTATTAACCCTTTGTAACACAAATAGCTATCAAAGACTGGGAATAGAGTCAGTAAGTTTCGGACTAGATCATGTTCTGATCTGTGATCACATATCATCGACAAACATGTGTGACGGATAAAAACGTGTCCCCCTGTTCCCTCAATCACTCCGGGATCTGCGCACACGAGCTTTGGGTTTCAATAGATGCAGTTTGTCGTGACTTTGCCCAGGGGCGGACTGGGGCCGTGACGCGGCCATGGTTTTTTTTCCATTGACCGGCCCACTTTAAAGTGTGCCGAGCGTAGGGGTCTTAACAGGACAGATCCACGTATTTGCAAAAGGGGGCGCGTAGATCCACATTTTGGCCGAGCGAAGCGAGTGAAAAAATTTTTTGGACCTTTTTTGACTTAAAAACATAGAATAAGTATAAATGGTACTAATTTAACGGTTTTTGACGCCCCCTGGATCCGTCACTGCTAAAGGCAGGACCCCTTAAGTTAAGGGGTCCTCCCCAAAAAATTTTGAAAATCGACTATCATAAAGGTGATTTCCGAGTGCCTCCAGCGGATTTCGGCCACTTTCTTTTGAAATTTTGAGTAGACCTATAGGCCTAAGTCCAATTTTTTATTTATTTTTTTTCAAAATAGAAATGGCTTTAGCCATGTGGCCATGCGGCCCAGTCCGCCCCTGTTTGCCCTAAAAAATGTGGAGCTTCTGACTCGGGGACAATTTATATTTTACCTGATCCTGTAAAATAAGCTGTTTAAAAAGGGAAGTAATTATTTGTCTTTGACTGTTAATCTGGTTTGTTGTAGACTTTCAAAGATTATTTTTTACAGAACATTCAAAATTAAAGGTTTTAAAGGTCAAATATCATACACTTTAAAAAGTAAAAATCTTAAAGTGGCCCCAACCAATTGATCGATGAATTTCCAGAGACAGTATATATTTTAGAGACTGAATTCAAATGAAGGCTTATTGTGGTTCATGTTTCTTCAGCAACGTTAGACATTGGCATTATCTACCGTTGCATAATTTGTTACAAGGAATATAACTGGTCGAACAATAATCGTTCGACAAATCAAAATTAATGACGAGAATGTCTTATCATGATAGCAACGGATTAATGTAATGAAATGAAATGATAGCCGTTGCTAAAGGAACATGATTGTGGTTCTGCAACCACTTTCAATAAGAATGTGAGATTTTAGAGGTTGTTATCTCCCTTACTTCATGGTTGCAATGCGTCGAAATAATATCTTCAGATTTAGAAACCCTGCAGTTACTCCCTATCTGAAGTAAGCTGTTCGGACGGAACACTTAATCAAAGATGATAGTAAAAAGTAAAGAAAAATCTGGATTTGTGTTCAATGGGGAAAAAGCTTTGGTAATACCGTTGCATAATGGAGACACAATCTTCTTAAATGTTTTCCAGCTCAGACGTTAAATTGTTATTTTAAATGGTGCAAACAGAAGCTTTACTAAGTGTCCCATTTTATATCTGTAAAGGCTAGAAAACCTCTTTGGAATCTCTTAAATTCTTCGATAGTTTCTCTTGATATTCCATTTGAAATTAAAGTTCGTTCAATGTCTTTGTGACCCGCGTAAAAGATAAACATGGGTACTCGAAGCTACAGAGAGCTGTGCTTTTGACGATGTCAAATATCCGTGGTCGGACTGGAATCTTCTTCTATAATCCCAGTGTAGTTCATCAGTTTTTTACATAATTTAAATCGTTTTCTTTTTATGTGATGTCTGACTGGAAATTGGAACGTTCAAGTCCAAAAACTTTTGATAATCCCTTGAAGGGGAAAAGGGTCGATTTGGGTCTTGAATACATGTACATGCCTACAGAGTAGCTATAACTGCATGGAAATCACATAATCCCTTCCAATATACCTCCAACCAAAAACTGTCTTTCATTTCTGTACATGGATATTATAAAATAGCCTCACTACGAACGAGTCGTGCTTCTGAGAAAAGAGTACGGGGTATAATAAAATTGACCGAAAAGATGATGAACGTGCCCCATTAAAGTCAGAAAAACGACCTTGAATGTCGACAGAATTGATATGAAATCGGTTAAAACAGATGTTTATTGTTCTAACTTATCTTTTAATGCATAGTTTATCTTTCTCTTTTACTTACTTGGTGGTTTATCAGCATTCAATATAACATCAGCTGTTATAGATTCAATATAACATCAGCTGTTATAGTCTTCATTATCTCATTTCTCGCTCGATTTCTGCTGAGTGCCAAATTTGATTCTTAGAAAACTCATCATATTTCAAGGTCACACACAACACGTGCCTGTCTGGCTGGTATTTGTCTGTAATTTTCTGCATGGCAACATTTTGATACCAACGATGTAGACTTGTGTTCAGTTATTTTTTATGCAGAGAAAAGGTAGTCCAACAGGCAATATCGTCATAATTGTTACTTTAGAGTTGAAAATACTTACTTTGAAATGTTTTACCTTCTATTTGATTTGCTTGACATCTAGTGGAACGAATTTAGACATGCAGTTCCTTGTAGTGTACAATGATGTATATTTCCCGTGGCAGTCTTTTGCTTGGCTTTATAGTTATAAAACAGCATGTATCCAAAAAATATCAATTGTTTCTGTTACAGCAAGTGTATTCAGTATTGCAACAGACAAATCATAACAATTTTCTGTTATTGAACCAACGCGTGTAGTCGGTATTGTACCAGACAAATCATGAAATATTTCTGTTATTAATACAGCAAGTGTAAATTGTATTGTACCAGATAAATCACAAAACATTTCTGTTACCGAAAAAGCACGTGTAGTCTGTATTGTACCAGACAAATCGTGAAATATTTCTGTTATTGAAACAACAAATGTAATCTGTATTGTACCAGACAAATCATGAAATATTTCTGTTATTAAAACAACACGTGTAGTCTGTATTGTACCAGACAAATCGTGAAATATTTCTGTTATTAGAAACAACACATGTAGTCTGTATTGTACCAGACAAATCATGAAATATTTCTGTTATTGAAATAACACGTGTAGTCTGTATTGTACCCAGACAAATCGTGAAATATTTCAGTTATTAGAAACAACACGTGGAGTCTGTATTGTACCAGACAAATCGTTAAATATTTCTGTTAATGAAACAACACGTGTAGTCTGTATTGTACCAGACAAATCATGAAATATTTCAGTTATTAGAAACAACACGTGTAGTCTGTATTGTACCAGACAAATCGTGAAATATTTCAGTTATTAGAAACAACACGTGTAGTCTGTATTGTACCAGACAAATCATGAAATATTTCAGTTATTAGAAACACGTGTAGTCTGTATTGTACCAGACAAATCATGAAATATTTCAGTTATTAGAAACAACACGTGTAGTCTGTATTGTACCAGACAAATCGTGAAATATTTCAGTTATTAGAAACAACACGTGTAGTCTGTATTGTACCAGACAAATCATGAAATATTTCAGTTATTAGAAACACGTGTAGTCTGTAATGTACCGGACAAATCGGGAAATATTTCAGTTATAGAAACAACACGTGTAGTCTGTATTGTACCAGACAAATCGTGAAATATTTCTGTTATTAGAAACAACACGTGTAGTCTGTATTGTACCAGACAAATCGTGAAATATTTCAATTATTAGAAACAACACGTGTTGTCTGTATTGTACCAGACAAATCGTGAAATATTTCTGTTATTGAAACAACACGTGTAGTCTGTATTGTACCAGACAAATCGTTAAATATTTCAGTTATTAGAAACAACACGTGTAGTCTGTATTGTACCAGACAAATCATGAAATATTTCAGTTATTAGAAACAACACGTGTAGTCTGTATTGTACCAGACAAATCGTGAAATATTTCAGTTATTAGAAACAACACGTGTAGTCTGTATTGTACCAGACAAATCATGAAATATTTCAGTTATTAGAAACACGTGTAGTCTGTAATGTACCGGACAAATCGGGAAATATTTCAGTTATAGAAACAACACGTGTAGTCTGTATTGTACCAGACAAATCATGAAATATTTCAGTTATTAGAAACAACACGTGTAGTCTGTATTGTACCAGACAAATCATGAAATATTTCAGTTATTAGAAACAACACGTGTAGTTTGTATTGTACCAGACAAATCATGAAATATTTCAGTTATTAGAAACACGTGTAGTCTGTATTGTACCAGACAAATCATGAAATATTTCAGTTATTAGAAACACGTGTAGTCTGTATTGTACCAGACAAATCATGAAATATTTCAGTTATTAGAAACAACACGTGTAGTCTGTATTGTACCAGACAAATCGTGAAATATTTCAGTTATTAGAAACAACACGTGTAGTCTGTATTGTACCAGACAAATCATGAAATATTTCAGTTATTAGAAACACGTGTAGTCTGTATTGTACCAGACAAATCGTGACATATTTCAGTTATTAGAAACACGTGTAGTCTGTATTGTACCAGACAAATCATGAAATATTTCAGTTATTAGAAACAACACGTGTAGTCTGTATTGTACCAGACAAATCGTGAAATATTTCAGTTATTAGAAACAACACGTGTAGTCTGTATTGTACCAGACAAATCATGAAATATTTCAGTTATTAGAAACACGTGTAGTCTGTAATGTACCGGACAAATCGGGAAATATTTCAGTTATAGAAACAACACGTGTAGTCAGTATTGTACCAGACAAATCGTGAAATATTTCAATTATTAGAAACAACACGTGTTGTCTGTATTGTACCAGACAAATCGTGAAATATTTCTGTTATTGAAACAACACGTGTAGTCTGTATTGTACCAGACAAATCGTTAAATATTTCAGTTATTAGAAACAACACGTGTAGTCTGTATTGTACCAGACAAATCATGAAATATTTCAGTTATTAGAAACAACACGTGTAGTCTGTATTGTAGCCTACCAGACAAATCGTGAAATATTTCAGTTATTAGAAACAACACGTGTAGTCTGTATTGTACCAGACAAATCATGAAATATTTCAGTTATTAGAAACACGTGTAGTCTGTAATGTACCGGACAAATCGGGAAATATTTCAGTTATAGAAACAACACGTGTAGTCTGTATTGTACCAGACAAATCATGAAATATTTCAGTTATTAGAAACAACACGTGTAGTCTGTATTGTACCAGACAAATCGTGAAATATTTCAGTTATTAGAAACAACACGTGTAGTCTGTATTGTACCAGACAAATCATGAAATATTTCAGTTATTAGAAACACGTGTAGTCTGTATTGTACCAGACAAATCATGAAATATTTCAGTTATTAGAAACACGCGTAGTCTGTATTGTACCAGACAAATCATGAAATATTTCAGTTATTAGAAACAACACGTGTAGTCTGTATTGTACCAGACAAATCGTGAAATATTTCAGTTATTAGAAACAACACGTGTAGTCTGTATTGTACCAGACAAATCATGAAATATTTCAGTTATTAGAAACACGTGTAGTCTGTATTGTACCAGACAAATCGTGACATATTTCAGTTATTAGAAACACGTGTAGTCTGTATTGTACCAGACAAATCATGAAATATTTCAGTTATTAGAAACAACACGTGTAGTCTGTATTGTACCAGACAAATCGTGAAATATTTCAGTTATTAGAAACAACACGTGTAGTCTGTATTGTACCAGACAAATCATGAAATATTTCAGTTATTAGAAACACGTGTAGTCTGTAATGTACCGGACAAATCGGGAAATATTTCAGTTATAGAAACAACACGTGTAGTCTGTATTGTACCAGACAAATCGTGAAATATTTCTGTTATTAGAAACAACACGTGTAGTCTGTATTGTACCAGACAAATCGTGAAATATTTCAATTATTAGAAACAACACGTGTTGTCTGTATTGTACCAGACAAATCGTGAAATATTTCTGTTATTGAAACAACACGTGTAGTCTGTATTGTACCAGACAAATCGTTAAATATTTCAGTTATTAGAAACAACACGTGTAGTCTGTATTGTACCAGACAAATCATGAAATATTTCAGTTATTAGAAACAACACGTGTAGTCTGTATTGTACCAGACAAATCGTGAAATATTTCAGTTATTAGAAACAACACGTGTAGTCTGTATTGTACCAGACAAATCATGAAATATTTCAGTTATTAGAAACACGTGTAGTCTGTAATGTACCGGACAAATCGGGAAATATTTCAGTTATAGAAACAACACGTGTAGTCTGTATTGTACCAGACAAATCATGAAATATTTCAGTTATTAGAAACAACACGTGTAGTCTGTATTGTACCAGACAAATCGTGAAATATTTCAGTTATTAGAAACAACACGTGTAGTCTGTATTGTACCAGACAAATCATGAAATATTTCAGTTATTAGAAACACGTGTAGTCTGTATTGTACCAGACAAATCATGAAATATTTCAGTTATTAGAAACACGTGTAGTCTGTATTGTACCAGACAAATCATGAAATATTTCAGTTATTAGAAACAACACGTGTAGTCTGTATTGTACCAGACAAATCGTGAAATATTTCAGTTATTAGAAACAACACGTGTAGTCTGTATTGTACCAGACAAATCATGAAATATTTCAGTTATTAGAAACACGTGTAGTCTGTATTGTACCAGACAAATCGTGACATATTTCAGTTATTAGAAACACGTGTAGTCTGTATTGTACCAGACAAATCATGAAATATTTCAGTTATTAGAAACAACACGTGTAGTCTGTATTGTACCAGACAAATCGTGAAATATTTCAGTTATTAGAAACAACACGTGTAGTCTGTATTGTACCAGACAAATCATGAAATATTTCAGTTATTAGAAACACGTGTAGTCTGTAATGTACCAGACAAATCGGGAAATATTTCAGTTATAGAAACAACACGTGTAGTCTGTATTGTACCAGACAAATCGTGAAATATTTCTGTTATTAGAAACAACACGTGTAGTCTGTATTGTACCAGACAAATCGTGAAATATTTCAATTATTAGAAACAACACGTGTTGTCTGTATTGTACCAGACAAATCGTGAAATATTTCTGTTATTGAAACAACACGTGTAGTCTGTATTGTACCAGACAAATCGTTAAATATTTCAGTTATTAGAAACAACACGTGTAGTCTGTATTGTACCAGACAAATCATGAAATCTTTCAGTTATTAGAAACAACACGTGTAGTCTGTATTGTACCAGACAAATCGTGACATATTTCTGTTATTAGAAACAACACGTGTAGTCTGTATTGTACCAGACAAATCGTGAAATATTTCAATTATTAGAAACAACACGTGTTGTCTGTATTGTACCAGACAAATCGTGAAATATTTCTGTTATTGAAACAACACGTGTAGTCTGTATTGTACCAGACAAATAGTTAAATATTTCAGTTATTAGAAACAACACGTGTAGTCTGTATTGTACCAGACAAATCATGAAATATTTCAGTTATTAGAAACACGTGTAGTCTGTATTGTACCAGACAAATCATGAAATATTTCAGTTATTAGAAACACGTGTAGTCTGTAATGTACCAGACAAATCGGGAAATATTTCAGTTATAGAAACAACACGTGTAGTCTGTATTGTACCAGACAAATCGTGAAATATTTCTGTTATTAGAAACAACACGTGTAGTCTGTATTGTACCAGACAAATCGTGAAATATTTCAGTTATTAGAAACAACACGTGTAGTCTGTATTGTACCAGACAAATCATGAAATATTTCAGTTATTAGAAACACGTGTAGTCTGTAATGTACCAGACAAATCGGGAAATATTTCAGTTATAGAAACAACACGTGTAGTCTGTATTGTACCAGACAAATCGTGAAATATTTCTGTTATTAGAAACAACACGTGTAGTCTGTATTGTACCAGACAAATCGTGAAATATTTCAATTATTAGAAACAACACGTGTTGTCTGTATTGTACCAGACAAATCGTGAAATATTTCTGTTATTGAAACAACACGTGTAGTCTGTATTGTACCAGACAAATCGTTAAATATTTCAGTTATTAGAAACAACACGTGTAGTCTGTATTGTACCAGACAAATCATGAAATCTTTCAGTTATTAGAAACAACACGTGTAGTCTGTATTGTACCAGACAAATCGTGACATATTTCTGTTATTAGAAACAACACGTGTAGTCTGTATTGTACCAGACAAATCGTGAAATATTTCAATTATTAGAAACAACACGTGTTGTCTGTATTGTACCAGACAAATCGTGAAATATTTCTGTTATTGAAACAACACGTGTAGTCTGTATTGTACCAGACAAATAGTTAAATATTTCAGTTATTAGAAACAACACGTGTAGTCTGTATTGTACCAGATAAATCATGAAATATTTCAGTTATTAGAAACACGTGTAGTCTGTATTGTACCAGACAAATCATGAAATATTTCAGTTATTAGAAACACGTGTAGTCTGTAATGTACCAGACAAATCGGGAAATATTTCAGTTATAGAAACAACACGTGTAGTCTGTATTGTACCAGACAAATCGTGAAATATTTCTGTTATTAGAAACAACACGTGTAGTCTGTATTGTACCAGACAAATCGTGACATATTTCTGTTATTAGAAACAACACGTGTAGTCTGTATTGTACCAGACAAATCGTGAAATATTTCTGTTATTGAAATAACACGTGTAGTCTGTATTGTACCAGACAAATCGTGCAATATTTCTGTCTTTGGGGATTTACAACAACTGACAGTTCTAATATTATACTCTGCGTATATAGTGGTACTTTCGCATGGTAGATGTCACTTTTCCAACAAGGAATATCTTCCCTGCTCCGCTTATCACCGATGGTAAGTGTAGAGATGCAAATCAAAAATACTTTCGACGGGAAATGAATGGAAAAGCATCAGTGATTTTTGAAACATTTATTTGTAACAGATTATATATAAAAATAGACAATATTAAACCAGATAAAAACTACTGACAATATCGTCACGGCTTCTCAAAGTCACAATCACTGCGTCACGATGTCAAATTCACGATGTCACTATCACGTTAGAGTGAACGTCACAATGTTGATATCACGATGTAAAATTTACCTTCACTTTGTCAAAAATCACATTGTCACAATATGACATCACATTACAATATTTGCCAAACTAATAATAGTTAAAAACGACACGTCACGGTATATGTAATAAAAACTTAATAATGATTGCAAATTACAATGAATCCAGTATTTTCTGAAGATTAACTTTTTCGGAAACTGAGATTCCGCCATGAACGTGGTTCAAAATTTTGTGGATTCGGGTGATTTTTAGGCCTAGAAGTTTGAACAGTTATTTAAAAAATAGTTTTCGTGTTGAGTGATTTCTTGGTGAAATTGGACCCTAAATACAAGATAATAGTGTAAAGTAACCGGTTTCAAATTTCTGGTCTTGATCATCAGAAACATCATAAAATAAATAATCGCAGCTGAATAATTTACAGCTATTTGATTGGTCAAAAACTTATTTATGGGTTTCCATCATCAGCCAATGAGATTGCTTGAATTTGTTGTCAATTTAAATAACGACCAACCAATCAGATGAATGTAAAATATTTTAAGTTATGATGTTTCTGACAATAAGCCAGCAACGATGATGAGGTCATAATGATAACTAAAACTTTATAACTTAATTCTATGTACAATGATAACATGATATATATCTTACAAAATTTCTTTAAAAAACACTGAAATATGCCATTTTAGGTCTTGATCTTAATAATTTGTTCCAGCTTGCCAATATCCAAAGCAATAAAAATTTCAAAACAACAACAATTGGATATAATTGATAACAATATCACAATTTTCACAGTTTCAAATTTCACAATATTTAAACTTTAATAGTGAAAGGGGAACATCCTTTAATTACAATATTTGAAATCTTATACAGTTCTCATTGTACAGTTTAGAAACACATAATTAAAGGAGCATACCCCTTTAAATTTAAAATCAAACCAAACAAGTTATATTTGAGTATAAAAATTCAAACAACAATTTTGACATATAACAATTAGGTATGAAACTACAAAAACGATAGAAATTCATTTAGGCTTTATTAAGCACTTTTGTGGTTTATTTTTGAGACTTTTGTTTTTTAAAGGTATGATAACTTTTAATGATTGATGATGTCTAAGTATGATAATGAAAATAAGATTGCACTTCTGTTTGTTATGGTCCAAAATTATTAATAAATAACTTAAAGGATTCTGAAATTTAAATTCAAATCTTTAAAAGTTGTATTTTGATTGGTACTGGCATTATGAATTTCAACCAATCGAATTGTTCAGCTTATTTTTTTCAGCTGTTTGCTTCCGACCAATCAAATTCCAGATTTGAATTTGAATTCTTGACCCTAAACTGTATCAACACTATAATGTCTTTTCATTTGCTGATATTCTAGAGATTCGAACCCTGTGAGATTCCTGCACCAGTTCAGTTGTTATTGTTGAACATTTCCTTGTGTAAGGGCTGGAATGTTTGGCCGAACTCGGATGGGGCAGATTGTTTCATTTTTGCTAAAGCAGCTGAATGCTTGGCATTGATTTCGGCGAACACGGGGATTGTGGACATCAGTTTGGTGAAGATAGATTCAGCATCTGGAAAATGACGAAAAATTCATAAGCAAATGGCTTATACTATAAAAAAAAAAATAAGAAAAACCTGCCTGTAAAAAAACTTTTGTAAAGTTTTCAAATGTCTACTGCGTACATAACGTATAATTCCTAATATAATGCGCATCTATATATAGCGATTTTCTGAATTATTCAAAATACTTACCCGAATGATTTTCTTTTAATTTTAAATAAAGAGTTTGTTTGAATAAATTTTGAATTTTTTCCACATCAGATTTCTTCTGTAAACCTTCACGTTCTGGAAAAAAGAAACAGAATTTCATAAATTAAGTTGCATAACGATGACAGATGATACCTTTAAAACAAGGTGCACAACGTCCCGATCCCGTTTTAGTCCAGTAAAGATATGATTTATTTCTATTGAACCTAGAACAAATTGCAAGAGAATTTTTCTCGATGGATTCTGGTAATAGCCATTGTCAAGAACTCTCGACCCAAAATCTTCCACTGAGGACCTTTAGGAAATCCCTTAATTCACATTAATCCAAAATGGCCGCCGGTCCGAGATAGGACCCCAATATCTCGGACCAGTGGTCATTTTGGATTTATACCACTCATCAAATCTCAAGACCTCAAACCTTTAGCTTAATTTTGAAAGAAATGGTACATACCTGGACACATGACTAGGATAGAGGAGAAGAGACCATTTTCACCGTCGGTCAAATTTAAGGGGTTGTATTTTTCAGCAATTTTGTAAAACTCTAACAATAATTGTCCCATTGGCATTGAGGATAATGCTTTTCTGAAAAAAAAGAAGAAATTTTAAAATAACATTTACTTCAACAATGTACCAATCCAGGAATACATTCTTTACCCCTTCGAAAAAGGTCAATGTTCGTCATTGACATAAACAACTTTTCAAAATGCGCTTTTGGCTACGTGGCGGGCTTTAAGTCGGTACCCATTCGTCCATGTTGTACTCAATGCTGTACCCACTTAACCATGGGCCTGTTCGAAACTTCTGAGATCCTGAAAAAGTACATTTTTGGTCAAACAGACATGAAGGTACCTACTTTGGGAATTTGACTGTAAGTGAAGGATCAATCATATCACCAGTATCGACATTGATCAGCATACAGAATCTTGTTAACAAAACTTCAAATGATCCTTGTTTTATCAAATTCATTTGATCTTCTTTAGGGATAGCTTGGAAACCTGGAAATATACAAGATAACATTTTTTAACATTTGCAAGATGGTCATAATGTGATTTTAACCTGTAAATCTGGTCCCTATAGTTTACTGAAGTTTTCCTTTCAGCTGCCGCCCCCCCCCCCCCCCAAAGTATGTTTTCGGGCAAAAAGTTCCAAAAAAATCGGGCAACTAAAATTCGGGCAGAAGCCCCCCTGTTGAGTCGTGGGCCCCTACGGCTATGCATTGCATAGGTGTTGCTGCAGATCTTTATCAGCTTTATCGAGATAACACTACATTTACAATACATTCGTGTTTTGAGCTTTGGGTACACATTTTCCTATTTCTTTATAAAGTTTGTTGAGATGTACTTTAACCGCGGGAAAAATGTCAGCAGACGATTTCGACATTTGATATTCAGAGTTAAATGTTTATAAAATTATAAAGAGCTACTATTAGAATTACGAAATATTTGTCGAAGGTCACGGTTTTTTGAGGGTTATTACCGCCTTTGAAATAAAAATGCTTTCGAAATATCTGTTAAAATAAAATCTATTTCAATGCAGATATTGCAATGTATTGATAAAAAGTTCGAAATTTCAACTTTAAGCGTAAGATTCTTATTTGTTATGCAAATATATTCCAACAATATCATTTTTGAAATATTCAACTATTTTGCAATATGCATTCCTTTAAATATGAACAGATGCAAATCTTTTTTTAGGCTATGAACATTGTTGCGAAACTTTGCAAGTTCATTATTAAGTAACGTTATTTAGTGATATCATACATTTGTTTAATATACACATTTGAATAGCTTTCGAAACCGTCGTGGTATCAAGTACACTTCCTCTTGCAAAATAGATTTTGAAACCATAGTTGCTAAGTTAAATATATTGTAATGCAATAAATAATATGAATGGCCCTAGGTATACAATTTCTGCAATATCATTCGCCTATTCAAACTTGTCATTTAGCCTTATCTTATCTTTTCAAATGATCAAAACGTTTTAAATTCGTAGGTGCATTGACAAATTACAAAGTTCTATTTACAGCCTAGCATATTTCTCTAGGCCATTTATTTTTTAAAAAGAATGTCATATATCGTATACATGTATATAACTATATAATATATTATAAAAACAGTACAAAGAATCGCCCTTTATTATATAATTATCAATATAATATATCTTATTATATCATTATAAAGAAAATACTTATTTTATATAAGTACACGAATAAACATGAACTGACATGGGTCTATTTTTCTTTGTATTTAACTGGTTTAATATGCTTTATAAATAAGTCATCCAGTGTGCAATGAGGGAATATTGCCAATAGAGTGGCGATGGCCTACTTTTTTTTTCAATTTCGTACTTAGCTTACATAGAAAAAAATATGTCTTATTAAGACATAGCTCATATTTTTTAAAACCTGTTTCTTTTATATTGACTTGACTAATGGCTTTTCTTCACAAGTTATTTGTTATAAATAATTATAAAAAGTAGGCTATGTATAACAATTATAAAGAAATGTCTCATATTTTATAAACAGCAACAATTGTCCTCAATTTTATAAGTACATCTTGATAAAAACTTTAAAATAATTGCTTTAGAAAATTCTACCACTTTTGTTTCGTCTAGACATTTGAAATGTAATTTTCTGAAACCTTAATACATAATTATGTGACAAAACTAGTTTTTATTTGTGACCTCGAAACCTGAGACGCTTTATAAGGCTGACATAAGGGCAACTCTTTTTTAAGAAGACTGAATTCTTGAGATCTAGGACAAATATAAAATTCCAACATACTTGAAAATTCGTCAATTCACATGAGTTTCTTGACCTTACAAATTTCGTTTCGAGGCTTTGAAAGAAATGTAAGTCATTTGACCTTGGAAAAATATTCCTTAGCGCATCTAAAACACTTCAGTAAGAATTTTTATGCCTAGGTCAGTGCTTTCAGTGTCAGTTTAGCCGCTAGTGTCACGCCTGTTGCATCCTTTCGTATATAGGCACTCAAATGCTGACTACAGAGAGCCGACATTTTTCAAAATGTTAAATAGATAAGTATGATGAAAACCTCTTCTGCAATTGGTTTTAGATTTCTTTCTCAGACTTTGAAAACAGATGCGACAAATGTGTGGCCTTGAATTGGTTTGAAATGCTGACATTTTCAAATAAGGGTGGACAACTTTAAAATTGTTTTCAATTGAGAAGAAGAATTAAATAATTTTCTCAAAAGGTTACGAACAAAAGCCTTCTGTTCAATAAACTAGAACTCAAAATTGCAATAAGTTCATCTTTGACCTCGAACGTTTACTTATGTAGATAGTCGCTCAAGGACATAACCAGTGTATGACGAAAGCTATAGTAATTCTCAAGGAGACTATTAAGGGCCTATTGTGTCAAGTCAAAGAGGTTTAAATGGAGGGCCTTAGTAACACTAACCTATTGAATGAGTTTCGATTGAATAATCTCAAAATATACCATTCAATATCTAAGCCAATTATTCATGCCATATTTGTCTTGGGTGCTTAACATAAATAGGTTAAGCCTACGCAATTGTCTCGGGCGCATAACATAACGTAATTAGGTTAAGTCAATGCATATTATATATTCAGTCACTTAAAGTAATATAGGTCGGTGTCACATTATTTGACATTATCTCACAAGGAAGAGTAAAGATGCACTTGTGATAACCAAAAAAGACTGAATTTAAGATATCGAATATGTGAATGGTATCGCCGTATGTTATTGATATTGCCCTCCTAGTGTCTTGTATTGCCCTCGTTGATACTACTATTGCTCGCAGTGCTTCTTATATTAAAATACACCTATTCCTATATTGCTTGCATTGATACTGATATTGTCTGCACTGATTCATAATTATATTGCCCGCCTTGATACTGTTTAAAGCGTAATTTACCGCATTGTTACTTAAAAGTGTTATATTTTCCGAATTGTTACTTAAAAGTGTTATTCCCCGCATTGGTACTGTTTGTAGTGTTATTTCCCGCATTGCCTTCGTGGATATTGAAATTGCCCTTATTGATTAAAGTTTGAGCTTGACTAATTAAAAAACACGTACCTGGTAGTCTGTTGATAAATTTGACAGCTTTGGTAATTTCAGGAACCATCTGAGCGACAAATTTCTGCCAAACTGCTGATGAATTTTGAGCCATTTGTGACATATCAGGCTGCAAAGAAAACGTGCTATTTAGAAAAATTCTGAATTTTAACTTCCAATGCAATCTTGAAGGATCGCTAGCATAATGGGTACTGGCTCTATAACCCCTCATTCACATTATGGATACCACTGAAAGTTATTTCGAGATCCCTCTAGCCCAAGCCAATCAATATCATTTAAGTTACTTACCACATTTCCGGAAGCCATGTTTTCATCAATTTTCTTCTCGGCTTCTGCCACATTATCATACGTATTGATAGTGGTGTCAAGATGTGCTTTAACTATGGCCTCTGAAGCTTCACTGATCAGCTTAGCTCTGACTGGAGACACTGGTGCTTGAACACTGAGAAGCTCTGGATCCGCTTCTGTGTTGGCATTGGGATCTTGGACGGAGGCAGAAGCAGTTGAATACTGTTGATTACCGTTACCATTACCATTTCCGTTTCTGTTTTTGTTGTCGGATGTCGTAGTCGTAGTTACATTTGACTGATTGTCGTATTGGCCATTGTCGACGAGTTGACGAGTCTGATTGTCGATGACTCGTTGATTGTCAGCAATTTGTGATACTGCGGCTGGAGCAAATGTTGATTGAGATGCCATGAGGTTCCCTTGACTATCAACGCTCGACAGCATGGTCGACTCGTTCATTCTGTTACAAAGGAATTCCTCCATCAATTCAGATTTGAAGGCGCCATTGGATTGTAAGATAACTTGGATTTCAGACATTTTGAATGTTTGATGTTGAGTACAGCTTGATATTAGATGACTTTAAAAGCTGAAAAACAGAATCAGTACATTGGAAGGTGTGAAATATATTCGTGAACATACTTTTAAAAACTGGATATACGACCACGCTCGCAAAGAAGGATGTCCGATCATTACAATGACGCCAACGCTTGCTCATAAGGACATCCGATAGATTCTCTCGCGCCAACGCCAAGGATGTCCGACATGACTTTGCGATCTCGAGGATCTTATTGTATATAATATTGGTCAGTTTCGAGGAATAATCTTTTGAAACTGAGTTTTACATTTTACTTGAGAAATACAAATATTAGCAAGTTTCTTTGCAAGACCTTCAGTCCAATTCTATGGTCTTCAGGACAGCTATTGAACCTTTTCCAGTCTACCGCATTGATTTTGTTATTTTAATTCTTTGCGCACAATTTGAAATTTCAGTCCAAGAATATTCTTAATTTTCAGAACATTTTCAAAATTAATACTTTTATATTTAAATATTATTAATAAGAAAACCACCAAAAAAGTCACTCAGGATTGACCAAAAAATGAGAACAACTGAAAACTCTACCCACAAAATCTTTTGAAGAATCAAAAAGAATATTCCTGCAAATGTCCAAAAACATTCCTGCAATAAATATTCTTAAAAAATCCTGCAAAAGTTCTTAAAAATTCTAAAAAATCATTCTCAAATACTATATACTACGATAACAGCTGATAAAAGATAGAAATTGTAGTCTTACCTGAAGTAGACCCTGATAGAGACAAGAGTACCTTGAATTACTATCCACGTCTGTTTTATAGTAAACATGGACTGTACCATTATTCTAGACTAGGGTAGACAAGAAATATGACTTATTGACTTATACAGGTCACTGATTTCTATACACACAAAAAACTTCCCTTATCGATCTTTTGCAGACGACACATTATCTTGAAATATCACGTGACCTTCAAACGACCTTGAATCTGGGCACTAAATGTTGAAAAAGAGTTTTTTCTAGTTAAAAATTTTGACCGGCTTCTTCCCAGTTCCCCTTTAATTTTCAATGCGCCGTTCCTTGAACTAAGTTATGGATAAATTAACTGAATTTTCTCTGAACTCGGTAGAGACAGCTGA
Source organism: Lottia scabra (assembly GCA_029955415.1). Taxonomy (NCBI): domain Eukaryota; kingdom Metazoa; phylum Mollusca; class Gastropoda; family Lottiidae; genus Lottia; species Lottia scabra. Next base: position 1,712,127 of record JARJEI010000021.1, on the reverse strand, counting down.
GAAGTAAGAAATCCTGTCATTTTTCCCCGCCCCTTTTTGGCACCATGTGGCGTGCTCATGATCGTTTTTTCGCAGGAACCGATTCCATCTCATGCCATGGACAGAACCTCAGCTTTTAAACGTAGTAAACTCACTAATTCGAAGTTTCTCCAAGTTTCTGCAGGAAATTTTCGTTTTTTCTTTATCGATTTTATAATTGGCATTGTTTCCTTGAAAACTTTTGAAATTGAATTCTTTAGCTTTTCATAGCGTATATCATTAATGAGTTTCATAAATAACAATATCTTATCCCTTTCTTTACTGTTCAGTTAATTATGAATTATTATTTCAAAAGCAGCAGATTCGCTTACATATAAATTTAATTAGAGGTCTTTGATTTTGCTAAAAGGAAGCCGATGACCATTGCCAGAAAATCGACCGTTGTATCGTATAATATTGAAAATTAGCTTATGACTAAATACTGGAAGCCGGACATAAAATGAACTGGATTAGAATATTGCATAAAAGTTGCCATTTTTGATTAAATACACTCTTATTTCGGTACTGTTTTGGGGGAAAAAAGCAATTTTTAAAATGTTTTCAGCATTGCATTCAATGCTAACTCAGCTTTCCGAAAATTATATATTATAAATATTTAAAAATATTTAGATCAGTGCAAATTTTATAATTATATAGTAGTGGCGAGTGTCGCGCGCGATGCAGACCATGCTTACTCTTTTCGAAACATCTGGTGGTACTTCTCGTATGGGAAGTCCACTACTATACAACTATTGCTCCCGATTTTGCCATGATTTTGGATGCGATTTTGATTAACGGAATTGTTTTGCTTGTACGGAATTTCAGGCTGATTAAAGTTGATAGGCCTATAGTATTTATTTGTACATTGTGTGAGCAATTATACTGCGACTAAAATATATATTATAGGTAGCTTTAAAATCAGAATAAATGGAAACTTTTAAATCATTGAAGCAAGGTCAAAGTAGTCGTAGTACTGATATTTTTTAGTCGGTTATGTCGAAGAAAACGAACTTTTGGGGATTTGAAAGGGGTGGACGATATGGTGAAAACGGGGGTGAGGGGGTTGGGGGTTGCCGGGTTAAAGTAGGAAAGGCCTATTTCGTTTTGAGTAAGTCAAATATTTCTTGAATCAAAGTAGTGTTTATGTGGACGGTAAAAATTGTGTGTGTACGAAGTAATCGACGCTTCTTTCCTTTTCTTTTAAATTATCCATAGTTAAGAATGTCGTTTTGAAAAATTAACTAAATACATTAGGTCAGGCCTTATCAATTAATTTTTGTAAAAGTGCATTTATATAAAAAATAAGGGCCAAATAGAGCCTGGCTAGCATAGCGAGCAGAGCGTTTTAGCAGAAGAGGTCATTGTTGAGGGGCCATATTTGAGAATGTTATACATGTATTCAAGTGTTTTTAAAGCGTGGTTAAACTATTAAGAAGTTAACTGATGCCCATATACACATTTATTCCATTTAATTAAAATAAGGTTAATTGGCATTAGTAGTTATAAAGTTATCAGCCAAGAGTTATCAATATAAGCTAGGTAGGTCTATAACAATATATACACGGTATATACAATCGTATAGTCAATGATAAATTATGAATGAACGAATTGACCGAATTATTCGACTTTCATTGACAAATAGATAACAAAATCTTCAATGACCGTCCTTATTTGACGAGTTGATTGACATAAAAGTACACCGAAAATCTAGTTGTCTTGTTTCTTCGCAAACAAACCAAGCTTATTCCGAATCCGTGCTAAAATTTCCCTCATTGCATACTGCACGGAAGCGCTTTTCTCATGAGCAGGTTGTAAAACCTCTGGACGAAAATTTAGCGCATCGTTCTTTACAAACATGACGTCATATGCTTGGATACAAGGAAATGTTGGTCGTTATGTTTGAGAGTTCGGTTCTCGATCAGGGTGTGAAAGTCCGATGACCTTGAATAAGTCATCTTCACTCATAATTCCAGTCCACCCAGCTGTAAATGGGTACGGATAATCCGGGAAAGATCAATGCCAAGAGGTTTGGCCAAGGACCAGCTGGGAGAAAGGATCCGCACGGAACCTAAGTTGTTATCCTTGTAAAATATAGATGTTTCTTTTCTTTCTTTTTTAAAAGTGTCTTCATTGCACACTGGCCCTTCGGACGCTTATTTAGGTTCCGAAAAGTAAGGCGCCAAACTATTTTTGTTTTCAATTATTTCGAAACTTTTATTGCAACTCGTCCTATTACGCCCATAAACCAGTTGAATACAATCTTAAAATCAACATTATAAATATTCATTGTAAATAGGTTAGTTTTTAATTATTTGTGCGTAGGCCGTTATTGTATCATATCTAATGTTAATCTAGAAATTATTTGACTCGAACTGAACTGCACTGTTTTAGATATAAAAAAAAATTGGTAAATAATATAAGACATTGGCCTAGATCTTTGTAAACATCAAACAACCCTTCCAATATGATATAAAACACTAGCCTAGATCTCTGTAAACAACAAACAACCCTTCCAAAATAATATAAAACACTAGCCTAGATCTCTGTAAACAACAAACAACCCTTCCAAAATAATATAAAACACTAGCCTAGAACTCTGTAAACAACCCTTTCAAAATAATATAAAACACTAGCCTAGTTCTCTGTTAACATCAAACAACCCTTTCAAAATAATATAAAACACTAGCCTAGTTCTCTGTTAACATCAAACAACCCTTTCAAAATAATATAAAACACTAGCCTAGATCTCTGTAAACAACCCTTTCAAAATAATATAAAACACTAGCCTAGTTCTCTGTAAACAACAAACAACCCTTCCAAAATAATATAAAACACTAGCCTAGATCTCTGATAACATCACACAACCCTTTCAAAATAATATAAAACACTAGCCTAGATCTCTGTAAACATCACACAACCCTTTCAAAATAATATAAAACACTAGCCTAGATCTCTGTAAACACCAAACAACCCTTTCAAAATAATATAAAACACTAGCCTAGATCTTTGTAAACAGCAAACAACCCTTTCAAAATAATATAAAACACTAGCCTAGAACTCTGTAAACAACCCTTTCAAAATAATATAAAACACTAGCCTAGATCTCTGTAAACACCAAACAACCCTTTCAAAATAATATAAAACACTAGCCTAGATCTTTGTAAACAGCAAACAACCCTTTCAAAATAATATAAAACACTAGCCTAGAACTCTGTAAACATCACACAACCCTTTCAAAATAATATAAAACACTAGCCTAGTTCTCTGTAAACAGCAAACAACCCTTCCAATATAATATAAAACACTAACCTAGAACTCTGTAAACAGCAAACAACCCTTTCAAAATAATATAAAACACTAGCCTAGATCTCAGAAAACAACCCGTAAAAAACAAAAAAAAAAAACGATTGTCTAAATCCTTCTAAACAGCCCTTCCAAAATAATATATACCCTAGCCTAGATCTCTGTAAACAACCCCTTCAAAATAATATAAAACCCTAGCGTAGATTTATGTAAACAACCCTTTCAAAATAATATATAACTTTAGCCTAGACCCCTGTAAACAGCCCCTTCCAAATAATATAAAACCCTAGCGTAGATTTATGTAAACAACCCTTTCAAAATAATATATAACTTACGCCTAGATCCCTGTAAACAGCCCCTTCAAAATAATATAAAACCCTAGCGTAGATTTATGTAAACAACCCTTTCAAAATAATATATAACTTTAGCCTAGATCCCTGTAAACAGCCCCTTCAAAATAATATAAAACCCTAGCGTAGAATTATGTAAACAACCCTTTCAAAATAATATATAACATTAGCCTAGACCCCTGTAAACAGCCCCTTCCAAATAATATAAAACCCTAGCGTAGATTTATGTAAACAACAACCCTTTCAAAATAATATATAACTTACGCCTAGATCCCTGTAAACAGCCCCTTCAAAATAATATAAAACCCTAGCGTAGATTTATGTAAACAACCCTTTCAAAATAATATATAACTTTAGCCTAGATCCCTGTAAACAGCCCCTTCAAAATAATATAAAACCCTAGCGTAGATTTATGTAAACAACCCTTTCAAAATAATATATAACATTAGCCTAGATCCCTGTAAACAGCCCCTTCAAAATAATATACACCCTAGCCTAGATCTCTGTAAACAACAAACAACCCTTCCAAAATGATATAAAACTACAGTCAAGATCTCTGTAAACAACCCTTTTAAAATAGTCTAGATCTCCGTAAACAACCCTTTCAAAATGATATACTAGATCTCTGTAAACAATCTTATATAATAATTTAAAACTCCAGCCTAGATCTCTGTAAACAACCCTTTCAAAATAATTTCAAATTGTAGATCTCCGTAAATAAGCCTTCAAAATAATAAAAACTTATTTAGATCCAGATTCCCCGTAAACAAGCCTTCATAAAGATAAGATTCTTTTAGAATTTTTCTAAGCTCTTTTATATAGAGATTGTATGTTATTATTAAATAACACGCAAACAAAATAATGCACTACTAAGTTGTTTTGAAATTATATTTAAAATAACCTTTTGAAAATAATTTAATAATTTGTTTATCGAATCGGGGTTATTTTTAGCTTGTTAGTAGGTCACGAGACTAAATTATTGAATTATGATACTATAGTTTAGTACAAACAATTTTCTAATATATGTCGGCCGAATTTCAAATACATTTATATGCTTTTTTCTGCTTCTACAGAATCATCCGAAAGTATTCAACTGATTTCTGATTTTTGACAGTTATTGTGTACAATAAGCATAGATGCTGACTTTTGCTAGAAAGTTGCAATTTTGGCAATTAATGACATCAATGCATTATATCATGACCTTTTCAAATGAGGAGGTATTTGTATATTAAACATGATTGAGTAAGTGTTTGCACAATTATCAAGTGTATGCATACCATTCTTGGTACCACACCCGTCATTGCTGTTCAATGTTGCACACACAATAGAAAGTGAAAAACAAATAGCGTTTAACAAAAACATCGCCGATGGACAGATTAGTAGGCCTATTTCAAAGAGGCAAGGATGACGACAATAAAATTTCTCCAACGTAGATTTTGCCTGATAGCTTAATACCCCTGTACCTGTAGTTTCTTAACAAGAAATGTTTGTTACAGTAAACAAAATATTATTTTTCATTCTACCTCTAATCCATACGGACTGTCTGGAAGATTGCTTGAGATCGTCCAAGAATATGCTCTATATATCTTTGTTCTATGTTTTTTTCGTTAATTTCTATAAACAAAAATATGTTTACTATAATAAAAGTTAATTATGTGCCTTTACGGTAAATGACATCATTCCGAGTCAAAATGGGTGAAATATCGACCGTTAAAATTTCTAGAAGTTAAAAAGCGGCCGACATAAAAGCAAAAAAATGGCGCATACAAGGACACTCACCTATAGAGTATATTATTATAGTATTATGAATTATCGAATGTTTGTGCAATACGTCAAAGCACAACACGTTTGATATATTTAAACAGTGCAGATCTGTGATTTTTCTTCGACCTATGAAATGTACTTGTGCTTATTTGCTGTGCAGAGACTGGTATGTTTACACTTTCCGAACACTTAATATCACTCTGTTACTGAATTTGTCAGCATGGCTTTTGAATTGCCCTCTAATAGTGTTTGTAGACAAGGCTTTCCCCAGAGTTCTTCTTCAACCTTTAATCTCTTGGGTCATGTTCAAGAAAGATATAGATATTTTGGTTTTGGTAACGCCAGCACCTCCAGAGCACTTGAAACATCCGAACTAGGTTTGATAACATGAAACTCATAATGTTCCGACCACATGAACTAAATAGTCGCATATTACAAATGCATTTATTCAATGATCTTTAATATTTTCTTGTAATATAATAATTGCTTTAAATAGTTATTGCTCAGACGTCCTTATTTCAGATAATTGAATCATTATAGTTAAATGAAAACTAACTAGACAAAGATCTGAAAAGCGATTGCTTGATGGAAATGTTAGGTTCAATTTCCATACTTGTTTGGTTACTCGATAGGGTGTGGGTGAACAAGGATGCTTTGTAGAGTCGAAGTACGTCGTGAAGCGCCGCAACCACAAGCCCAAAAAGGAGGTCCTTGCTCTAGAGAAAATATAGAAATCAACTTGGTGCATTCTGAAAGATATTTCAGGATTTGTGTTGGCAATAGGGACTACCTACTCTGGTGTTCATCTGATCCACGCCCTTGGTTATTCGTTTAATGCTAAAGTTCTAATAACTTTTGTGGTAATAATGACGTTAAAAGCGCTCAGTGAATGAGGCACTTGTCGCTGGTTTCAGATAAAAAAAAACATATGCTTTGGTTCAATATGCAAAAGTGACATTATCTGGGTTTTTTTCTTTTAATTACATGAAACGTTTCTTGGAAGCTATAAATGTCACTGACTTAAATGATAAGGCAAGAATAACCCCTTTGAAATCTTTTAATAGCGTACTTTTATTATTCATAGAAAAAATATCTCGGTTAATATCAAACTGGTAAAAATAATCAGGTTTTCATCAAACCAGATTCCGGCACGTAGTCCCATATTTCAGTGGCGTAGCCAAGAAAAAAGTATATGTAAGCACTGGGTCTGAAGTCAAGAGCCCCTTTGAAGTTAGACCTATGTTGCAAGTCAGATGACCATACATATATCAATTGCCAAAACTATTTATTAGCACATGCTAACAGTGCTTTAATTAAGCACACCACTGTGTTTTAATGTAACACACCACTGTGTTTTAATGTAACACACCACTGTGTTTTAATGTAACACACCACTGTGTTTGAGTCATTTTAAAATTGAGCAAAATCAAATTAGATAATAGTCCGAAACCCGCGTCTGTGTAATTGCAAACTTGGAGGTTTTATGCCCATTTTTTACATCACATGTGGTTGAAGAACGGACAATACCACTTGGTGTGCAGGGATATGGACAGTTTACCTAATTTTACCTCTGAATTAATTACATAACACGTCCCGTAACTCATACACAGGTAATGTTATCCAGTAAAATCATTAACAACAAAAACAATACCATGTAAAAGAAGATACAACACAGAACAGAAATAAATCCAGAAACAAGCACTAATTAAGGGCGAGTATAATATAATCACAATCACAGGTGAAGTAATGTATACAAAAGAGAAACCAATTAATATAACAAAGTAAGGTAATTATGACGACTAATTATGTCGTTATCGCAATGGTTACAATTAAAATGGCGCATTACACAAATCAGGCCTATAACAGAAAGAAAGCCTATCTGCCTATCAGAATGCAATCTCTCATACAGAGTTATCTTCCCCTGCAGTCCAGATGTATTTGGACTGCAAGGCAAGGGAAGATAACTATGTATGTATACGAGATTGATCAGAATGGTGTTCTATTCTGGGACTGAAAGCTTATAAACATTAAAATAAACTGCATAAACGAGGATGTGACATTTTCACAACCATTTTAATCTGTGATCGAAACTGGAAATTTATGCATGAATAAAAGTGCAAACGAAAGACCAAAGTTCAAAGTTGAATAAGCTACAGGTTTCTGAATGGTAGTAGATCAAGTACGTTTATGAATGAATCTCTTTGACGTAGACAAGGAAAAGGTCAGACAGAAATATGTTGTTGATTTGACTTCTGGAAAAAATTTCCTATTCTAAAACCAGGAACTGAGATTCTCACGTTTAGTCTAAATTAAGTCCATTGCCGGCAGTTCAATGACGTCATCCGTACAATAAACTCCAGAAATAAACCCGGAAAAGACGATCGGAGACGAATGACGCCATTGAAACAAATATCGTGATGAATTAGGGCACACGATAATGTCTTATTTCTGTAACTGGTTTTAATTAAATTTGCCATCGGCTTTAGCTGCAGTTGCTATTTTTGTGAAGTTTAAATTAACAGACGCCTGTTTCATTTCCATGTATATCTTTTTTTAATCTGAAACATATTAAGGAAATTACATTAAAATTATTATTATGGAAGCCGACTGCGGACATTTAAAGCCCACGAGAAGTCGAGAGGCGAGAAAGCGAGGATAAAGGCGAGAATATTTCCTAGCTTTCTCGTCCTTTTCCTCGCCTTTTTCGCATTTTTCCTCGCCTTCTCGCCTTTTTCCTCGCGTCTTTTTACACTCGCTTACTCGCCTTTTTCCTCACCCTTTCCCCGTCTTTTTCCTCACCCTTTTCCTCGTCTTTTCCTCACCCTTTTCATCTCTTTTTTCCTAGCTTTATCGGATCGAGAAAGCGAGGGTGAATATGTTCGCAGCCGGCTTCCATATATCAATAGATAAGGAGGCAATTTAACGACAACTAACATCAGATCCAGGAGTAACTCACATACGAAAATTTGGAGCTATTTTCCAGAATTATTGTGCCACTTGCCTTTGTTTAAGGGTAAGCAGTGGTTAACTATTGGCATGATTAGTCGAAGAGTTGATGAACGAACCTAATTTAAAAAGCCAATGCTGGCAAAATGAGATCAAAACAACTGAAGTAATATCTTTATTACATCACAAAGCAGAGAGTTCATCCCCACATGATCTGTACATAGAAATAATGAGCTGTTTTTATAGCATTTTGTTCATAACAAGATATTCTTAAACAACAAGACGTTACAACGCTTAAACCTGCTTAATGATGTTTAGAATAAAGAAAATTAAGTACAAATACAAACCAAAATACTGTTTCACTTTGAATTAGAAGCACGAACCATAAAGAGAACACTAGAACTGCCAATAGCTTGTCACGAAGAACTAATCTTGAAGAAAGTTATTGTCAGATCTGGAAGAAGTGAAGGAACCCATAGAAATCACACTAAAATTGATTTGAACTATGTTTTCGTTAGTATTTGTCCATATCGGGCCAAGCTGAACTTCTCTTCGAGAGTAATGTTGTAAGATCCAAGAATTAGTGAGGTAGTGTACAGAACATGAACTAAACACAACATCAAAAGCACATAAGCTTTACGTATATATAACTGTCTGTGCCAAAAATTGTTGTCGGAAAAATCAAAAACAGAATAGATATGGAATAAGTGGAGCAGCCCACAAAAATAAATGAAAAGGGGCAAACTATCTAAAGCCACGTTGTGTTAAAGTACACAAAGTTTCAAGGTTCAATGTTGTTCATTAACCGACTTGAGAATGATAAACTTTCTTCGATAAATATTGGCCAATTACAGTTATCTTAATGGTCATGTCTAAAAATACAGGAAATTCAGAAAAAAGTTGGTTAAAATCTTTATTTATTTTAAGAAAATTGGAACAAAATTGAAAGTTGCATATTATCATCCAAGTTATGATCTCTTTTCGTAGTCCATTTCGTTTGTTTCGTGTTTTTTTTAGTAATACCAATCAAATGTATTGTGCATCGTAGCCTACAAATGCATCAGCGAAAACGAAATGTAATATTTTGACCAGGCAAGAGTTTTGCAAAATTCGGACAAAGAATTGCAGATCTCTTATTACGTTTCTTTTGTGACTCGAGCAAAAGTTTCCCTTGCGGCACCGGAAGTGGAAGTGTTTTTTTCAATACTCTTTTCTCCCAAGTTCAATAGAGCTTCCGTCTGAATTGCTTAGTGAGAAAAAGGAATTAGTTACTGGATAATCAAAGACAAATCCTAAATGCATTATTTATACTTCACGTTTGTCTGTGTTCCACTGACCGACATCTTGGTTGGTTACAGACGAAATGGCCGACATTTGTGATTTGATCAGTTGTTTAGCATAATTAAAATGACAAATTATTCATCACTAGAGACGCCGGAGATTCCTAATAACCTTGTATCTGAATTTTAACACTAAATTATTCCCTAATCAGTATTATCTTGCAATGACCCCGACTCGAAATCCGGTCTTCAGTGCCAGGCTTCTTTCCAATTGTTCTTTCATGTTTGTCGTACTATAAAGCATGGGCGCAGATCATGGGGGACACGCCCCCCATAATAAGGGATAATATCATGGGCACTGATAAATTATTTGCATCATGTACATTTTCAGTTAGACGATCGTGCTTCTTCTACATGCCCAACTTCCTTAGTCATTAGTTCATGCATGGACGCAGCAGCCCATTTAATTTTTTCTTGCAAAACAGTGGGCTTTTTATACCATGTTCCAAGTAAATATGCCTTGTTATTCAATGCGTGCTGTTGCCTTCATCAATCCGTTTTTTTCTGGGAAGATTTTGACTCGTTTGTACTGAAGATGATTTCTGAAGACGATGACTTGTTTTTGGTGTCTGTTATAACCTTGAATATACTGTACTATCTTGTCTATCTCATTATTCTAAAGATATCTATTGTGAATAATTATATCAGACAACTTCACTTTCTGTCTGTGTCAAAACAACTTCATTTACATACCATTTTACTATTCTTTCTTACAACCTTATAAACGAAACTTCAGCGGGCACTGGCATTGCAGAGAACGCGCGATTGCCAATGCATCGGCTGATGATCTGTGAGTCGCAGTTTTCCACAGAATATTTGACACTGTGTCAAAACAACTTCATTTACATACCATTTTACTATTCTTTCTTACAACCTTACGAGAGGTTTAGTTACTTAGGCTGCTGTTGCAGAGAACGCTCAAAATTGTCGATGCATTGGCTGATGACGTGCGAGTAGCATTCACAGAATGACGAGTGTGTCAAAACAACCTTATTATGTACAGTCCATTTTTACACTTTTCTTTACAACTAAGTGGTTAAAATGACAAGCAGGTTCTGCGATGACTGTTGGTTGTTGACCATAATCTGGGCCGTGAACAGCAAATTTTGACACGTATCAAAACAACTTCTTTTTACACAGAATTTTACTATTTTTCTTTACAACTTAGCAAAGGGTTTTGATGCTAGAGAGTTCGGTGCGGTTCGGAGATCTTGAGGTACCGGGATTGCGAACGACGCCATTGCTCTGAAAGTTAAATTTGTTGCCAACTGTGTCAGAACAACCTTATTCCCATGAGGTTTTAGTACTTTTCTTTACTACTTCCTGGTGGTTTAGCGGCGATTTTTCGATCAGTGTGTCAGTGCAAACGTTCGTTACGGTATTTGATAATGCGATTACATGCTTAGATATCATTACAACTATCAACCTCCGCAGCAGCTGTTTATTTTAATTAACATTATAATAGATGATAACTCTGAAATAATAAAGGTCCATAAGCCTTTGACATGGTGACACACTTATGTCTGCTTTCAAGCGATACTTCCGCTTTGTTACAGTACTAACGTTAGAAAAACGGTCGGATAGTTGTACAAACTAACAAACCAGTTCAAATATATAAATTGTATTTCCGCTTTGTTACATCACTAACACTTAAAAAATGCACGCACTTATTGAACTTTTTTGACGATACTTTACGATACCTGCTGACTCTATAATGTGTATCTGAAATTATATAGTTATTAATTATGATGCTTGCCTCTCCATAATGTATATCTGGCCTCTGGAAGTTATTATTGACGATACTTGTTGACACTATATCTGACCTCTGATAGTTATTATTGACGATACTTGCTGACTCTATATCTGACATCTGATAGTTATTATAGACGATACTAACTGACTCTATATCTGACCTATGATAGTTATTATTGACGATACTTGTTGACTCTATATCTGACCTCTGATAGTTATTATTCACGATACTTGCTGACTCTATATCTGACCTCTGATAGTTATTATTGACACTACTTGTTGACTGTATATCTGACCTCTGATAGTTATTATTGACACTACTTGATAACTCTATATCTGACATATGATAGTTAATATTGACGATACTTGCTGACTCTATATCTGGGGCCCGTAACTCGAAGCATTCGGTAAGCTAACGACAATCTTTAAGCAGATAATAATTTAAGGGGTGTAACTTGAATCACGCCTTAATTTTAACGGCAGGCGTAAATGTGCGTTTAACGATTGTGGTTAAGGTCTGCCTCGGACCGCCACTTAAGTAGTCGTTAACTGATACAGCAATGATGGCAGTCTTTAATGTAAACAATCCGCCAGTAAACTGCAGCGCATGCGTTAACTCGTAGTAAGGAACGTATAGTGATACGGTATGAAGTGCGTTGTGGTACAGTACTTAAAACATTTAAGTATTATCTTAAGATATTCGCTAAGGGGTCGCTATGGAAGAAATTAACGAACGTTTCGAGTTACAAGCCCCTGACCTCTGATAGTTATTATTGACACTACTTGATAACTATATATCTGACATATGATAGTTAATATTGACGATACTTGCTGACTCTATATCTGACCTCTGATAGTTATTATTGGCGATACTTACTGACTCTATATCTGGTCTAGGATGGTTATTATTGACGATACTTGCTGACTCTATATCTGACCTCTGATAGTTATTATTGACAATACTTGCTGACTCTATATCTGACCTCTGATAGTTATTATTGACACTACATGTTGACTCTATATCTGACATATGATAGTTATTATTGATGATACTTTCTGACTTTATATCTGATCTCTAATAGTTATTATTGACGATACTTGCTGACTCTATATCTGACCTCTGATAGTTATTATTCACGATACTTGCTGACTCTATGTCTGACCTCTGATGGTTATTATTGATGATACTTTCTGACTCTATATCTGATCTCTAATAGTTATTATTGACGATACTTCTCTATATCTGACCTTTGATAGTTATTATTGACGATACTTTCTGACTCTATATCTGACCTCTGATAGTTATTATTGACGATACTTGCTGACTCTATATCTGACTTCTGATAGTTATTATTGACGATACTTGCTGACTCTATATCTGACCTCTAATAGTTATTATTGACGATACTTGCTGACTCTATATCTGACCTCTGATAGTTATCATTGACGATACTTGCTGACTCTATATCTGACATCTGATAGTTATTATAGACGATACTAACTGACTCTATATCTGACCTATGATAGTTATTATTGACGATACTTGCTGACTCTATATCTGACCTCTGATAGTTATTATTGGCGATACTTGCTGACTCTATATCTGACCTATGAGAGTTATTATTGGCGATACTTGCTGACTCTATATCTGACCTATGAGAGTTATTATTGGCGATACTTGCTGACTCTATATCTGACCTCTGATAGTTATTATTGCCGATACTTTCTGACTCTATATCTGACATGTGATAGTTATTATTGATGATACTTTCTGACTCTATATCTGATCTCTAATAGTTATTATTGACGATACTTGCTGACTCTATGTCTGACCTCTGATGGTTATTATTGATGATACTTTCTGACTCTATATCTGATCTCTAATAGTTATTATTGACGATACTTCTCTATATCTGACTTCTGATAGTTATTATTGACGATACTTGCTGACTCTATATCTGACCTCTGATAGTTATTATTGACGATACTTGCTGACTCTATATCTGACCTCTGATAGTTATTATTGACGATACTTGCTGACTCTATATCTGACATCTGATAGTTATTATAGACGATACTAACTGACTCTATATCTGACCTATGATAGTTATTATTGACGATACTTTCTGACTCTATATCTGACCTCTGATAGTTATTATTGGCGATACTTGCTGACTCTATATCTGACCTATGAGAGTTATTATTGGCGATACTTGCTGACTCTATATCTGACCTATGAGAGTTATTATTGGCGATACTTGCTGACTCTATATCTGACCTCTGATAGTTATTATTGACGATACTTGCTGACTCTATATCTGACCTCTGATAGTTATTATAGACGATACTTGCTGACTCTATATCTGACCTATGATAGTTATTATTGACGATACTTGCTGACTCTATATCTGACCTATGAGAGTTATTATTGCCGATACTTTCTGACTATAACTGATATCTATTTTTGACTTGACGGAGATCGCTCTGAAACTGTGTGACTATACTGGAGCGGAAATCGAAGAAGGAACAAAGGATTGAATTATTTCAAAAGGTCTTTCATTAATTACTAAAACCAATTAACTCCATTTTCTAAACCCTTATCAATTAGTAATGTTACGGATGGATATGTAATTTATTTTTTTACTTCCGTGAACTATTATGTTATCCAATGGGAAATCTGCAAGCTGCCACGCCTATTGTTTTACGGTCAGTAGGCACCGAATGATGTCATATTATTATTATTTACATTATTACTTATATCTGATATTAAATAGATGTCAATGATCTGTTAGGACCAGATTGGTGTCATAGTTTTCCAAACCAGGTGACTTCGTGTGGGTGAAAAGAAGTAGCTATACATTACATTATGCCTTGCTTATCTTTATTTGATTAATGACATCATGGTAATGTGCAGTGAGACGGAGAGGACTCGGAACAATCTGGGGATTATTTGTTCATTTTTACAAAAGTCTTGAAAAAGGGGTGGGGTGGTCATGGTAAGATAAAAAGTAAAAAGATGAAAATAAAATCTGATTCTGCTGCTTTGCGTTAAGATGAATAGTAACGTAATTCTTAGTCCAATGTGAAAAGCATCAACATAAGATTTAAGAAGAAAAAATTGGGTCAAATTCATGTCAGCGTACTCGAATATCAATCGGCCTCACAGACAAAAAATTCTTCGAAATTTAGGCCCATAAAAACTTTGGGACAACAGACAAATGTTGATGTAAACAAACTTGTCTGACAGTAAATATATCAGATTGTCAGCGTACTCGGATATATAATTATTATGTTTTGCAGTCTCAAGTAAGCTTATTCGAATATGTAATAGGCTTCATTATGTTTTGCAGCCTCAAGTCAGCTTACTCGGATATACAATAGGCTACATTATGTTTTGCAGCCTCAAGTCAGCTTACTCAGATATATAATAGGCTATATTATGTTTTGAAGCCTCATGTCAGTACTGAAATGTATAAAAGGCTACATTACGTTTTGTAGTCTCATATCAGCATACTGGAATATTATAATAGGCTACATTGTCATTATGTTTTACAGCCTCTTGTCAGCACTGAAATATATATAAATGGCTACATTATGTTTTCTCTCATGTCAGTGTACGCAAATATATTATGTACAACATTATGTTTTGCAGTCTCATGTCAACGTACTGGAATATATAATAAGCTACATAATATTTTGCAGTCTCATATCACTTCAGACAACCTTGTAAGATAGGGAAAAATATCACATTTTTCATGTCAGCATACTAATATATATTTTGACAGATGCTTGCAGTTAATCAAGTCAAGTACACGTCTGCAAGTTTCTAAATTTAGCTCACGTGGCAACGTGAACTCAATATGTCGATTAAAAAACTGGTAAGGTGGCAGACGATGAAAGATAAAGTGTTGTTTACTTTAAATCAGCTGATTTACCTGGCGACCACCTGTTGTACTGGGAGAAAAAGACTTTGACCGATTTCTTTACTTTCCTCTTACTTTCATACTTACATTTAAAGAGATTTTCTACACTTTATATATGTGTATCGAGGAAACTAAGCATCGATTTGCACCATTCAATTTTTTTTCAATTTTGCTGATCATATGCATTTTATAACGTCAGACTCGTAATAGCTGCTCTTAATATTCATACAAAGACACTTCGCGTTAGTGACGTAATAAAACGTTTTAGAAGAATTGCAAGAATCATCTGAGATGTCTGAGTGTTACTTTTCGAACTCCCAAGTCCAACTATAAGAGATTATTTGAACTCTCTGAGTGATGTTGCAAACAGGAAAATAAAAATCCAAGCACTATCTTTCTTTGTGGACAAGGCAACTAAAGAAATTGATATATATCCCGCATCCAGTCAGCAAGTGTCCCGGCAAGGAAAAACTTTTTGTCGACAGCAATACTAATAGTCAGGGATTTAACCCTTTGGAACATGATGTGGAACATCTCGTTAACCTCCTAAACGAAAAACCCCCATTTTGAGAAACAAGGATCTATAGCCTTGATATAGTGGAGCTAAACTGAAAATCAAAGGTATTTTAGTCTAGGAAGACCTTTTGTACATTCTGTAACCTTGATAGCTTTTTGCTCCATGAAGAATCAAACGTCGAAAATATGGGAATGGGAAAACCAATTTTAGTCGTGCGGATTACGTTAAAGATTCAAAGATAGCTTAAGACGGAAAATTTCAACCACAGCACTACCTCTCTTTGTTGGGGTGAGTTGATGATCGGTCCACTAGATGAAATGAAGTTGCACTTATCTCCTGCTGTCCTATTATCTTCCTTAAAAGCTTGTAAATATGATATTTTCTTATATCTCTGCTTCTAAATAACATAGAGCTCTGCTTTTTAGTGCTAAATATACAATTTCAGAGACATAAGTGACTTTGTCGTCCTAATTTGAGAGCTTCATCAAGCAAACTTTTAAAGTCACGAGTCCGTTATTCAGATCTGTAGAAATAACTGAAAGTAGGAAATTCTGGTTGCTTTTTTATGTGTAGATATTTTTTTGGAGTCCTTTACCATAAACTCTATTTTGAGAAGAGAGTGATCTTTCAACTCTGCGATATCGTCGGGAATAGACTATATAACCTTCTATTCAGGGTTACCATCAGATGTTAGTGGTTCTAGTGCAGTGGTTTCCAACTCTTTTTAAGCCGTGGCCCAAATTCACTCCCAGAGCCATGGCCTACTGTTCAATTCCAAACTAGAGCAAAATAGGGAATATAGCGCAATAGTTGTTGTCTTGTGCCTCTTCATCATCAGGAGGTCGGATGCATTTGACCATAAGCAACTACAGACCTTACGCAGCACAATATAGTTGGGCTTGCGAAAAAATGATATACATCCTTATGCCCCATGGCCCCCTAACAAACACCCTATGGCTCCCTAGGGGACCATGACCGCCAGGTTGGGAACCACGGTTCTAGTGATTATTGGCATGCTTAACCGCATGTAAAATCATTATAAAAAGGTGCTCTTTAAAACGTTTACAAAGTCATTTTACAATCCCTTTTAAGGCTTTCTCCATCGACCATGACCGCCAGGTTGGGAACCACTGTTCTAGTGATTATTGGCATGCTTTTAACCGCATGTGAAATCATTATAAAAAGGTGCTCTTTAAAACGTTTACAAAGTCATTTTACAATCCCTTGTAAGGCTTTCTCCATCGTCATATCACATAATTTGAGCGTTAACCATGCTAGTATGGCAAGGCCATAATCTTGATTTTGGCTTTTTATTACAGTGACCGAGTTTTGAAGAAACTTGGAGTATAATCCGCTACAATATTTCTATACACTGGTAAACAAAGAAAGTCACAATTTGACCCAATTTTTCAGTTACAAAAGTTAATTGAAGGGCTTCAGATCAACAAGATAGTGTCCCTCGTTTGGGGAGGTCAGTCGGTAGCCAGTCGAAAGTGGATGCTGCTTACTGGGTCATCTGGTTTTGGTCGTGTTTGTATGTCAGTTCCTCCGACCTGTATCACTGACATTGGGACGCATTGAGGCTAAAGCTAGACACAGCCTCCGTTGTTGTTCACCCAGATTTTCTGCAGTAATATACAAGATTTATTGCATTCGTATTTTTTAAAATTAAACAATAAATACTATATATCTCGATAAATATAATATACAACCGACAACTTGGCGACAAGTTTACCCTTTTATCACACGAATCGAGAACATACAAACCTTCCTCAGAAACCGGTGCAGAATCCCATCATTTTCAATCAGTTTTATGGCAGTTTGCAAGTTATTAGCACGCATATAATTTGTTTCATTGCAAATTTGTGTTGCTTTAACATCACGAATATACAAAAAGCAACGAAATTTCCCCTTACCACTTCAGGGGATTCAAGGTCAAGAATTGGCAGGCAACTTAACTCGTCTGCAACTACAGCCAAAAACCACAACCAATCTCATTAAAACCAGTCGAGTGAACTTGTTCCACGTCTGAAAATAACTTGATTATGTTAACTAGATCTTTTTTACTCTTAAACACATTACTCGTTCACTTTTCTGGTCTTTTTCAAGGTCGACCGAGAAAACTTACTCTGTTTAAAGTCCAAGGATAGAACCAGTTCTAAAATGACGCCGAAATTATTCAGGCTACTCACATTTCTTCTCAATTTAGATCTGAATCTATTTTTAGCTTCAATTTCCATAATTTCGGGTTCTTATACGGTTATCTTTTAGAAAATATATCAGATTGCCCATTACTTCGTCTAGTTCTATTTTTGTACAAAATCGAAGGTTCCGTAAAAGTTTTAAATTACTGATGCCGAAACGAAATAAATTTATGTGATCAAATTAACATGTAAGCATCGTTTTTTTAACTTCTGCACTAAATGTTTCCTCATTGTACACTTGTATGGGTTAGCCTCATTCAATTCAATTGAGTACTTACTAGTACAGACGGTAGATAATGTTGAATTGTGGGTGACCGCGAAATGTCAAACGGGTCGATTTACCATTAATACTGTTTAAAGTTGAAAGCGTCACCTACCGACTTTTTAAGGAGTTTATTTATTTAGTATATTAGCGTAGATGGTCTATATTTTGTGTATTTATCTACAGTCTCGTCTCAAATGTCGGTTAAATATGCAGATATTTCTGATTTTCACATACCACAGGGGCTCGAAGAGTTAATTTTATCACATTGTTCTTTTTGTTACTAGGTTGTTTTGTCCAATAAAAACACTTCTTTGGCAATATTTCGAATTAAACATGATGCCACGTAGTCAGATAAAACCTGCCGTTGAGTGGTAGGGGCCGCGGCTCTGGGAGTTTCGTGAATTTTGTGTCACGGTATGAAAAAGGTTGGGGCTAAGATATTTAAGTCAATGAAGACCTTTTGTACATTCTGTAACCTCATTAGCTTCTTTGATTCATGAAGAATCGAACGTCGAAAATATGGGAATGAGAAAGACATTGCAGTCGTGCTGATTACGTTAAAGATTCAAAGATAGCTTTAGATAGAAATTTCTCACAATGCACATTCAATAGCTTCATCGGGAGAAGAAAAGTAGGGCGTTAAACTCAATTTGATTGAATTTTGAAATTCAAACATTCGAGCACCTGTGATCATCTGTGCCATATAGATATAGATATGCAATTTAATTATTTGTATTTTAGATTATCATTTCTAAATTTATTAATTTACACATTATTTCTCGGGGCCCATTCGGGCTATGTAGCTGTTTATTTAAGAAATTCCAGATCCAATTAAAAGCTTTCAGATAAGATGGCAAAATGAATCTTTAAACGGAATCTTCCAAGTCATTGAAATTATATTTTTAAACTCATCTCCAAACGTAGAAACACCCTTCCTTAACCTCTTGAACTATTGTACCTCTGACCTGTCTAAATAAACCATTGTTGGTGCAAACGACTTCTGTGTTATATTTTACTTGCATCAGCTGATCGAAATCAAACAAGGGGATTCACCTAGTTTCCAAGACTTTCCGAGAACAGACATCGTCTGGGGTCAACCAAAAGGTCACTGGACCAATAGCAGACGTCAACTTCTTGCTCTCAACTTTTTAAACACCAACAAGGTTAAACTTTAAAGGATTTCTCTATTTACACAAAACATTAGCACGTATCTTGTGACGTCAGAGCAGACGAACAAGTATGCTGGGCGTCCCCATTACCTTATTTGGGAAGTTTTAATCAACAAAACGTCAATGGACATTTTTTAGTATCGTTTCGCTCTAATCTTAGAACGTAAGCTATAAGATCAATTAAAAATACACACAATTTGATCTTGATCTGACGTTAGTCAATTTGCATGACCCCCACCATTATCCCGCAACAATAGATGGGATGCCCCGAGTAAGTATCTGTAGTTTGTGAGTTATCTTGATGGCGAACTATATTCGCAAGTGACGTCTGTAGTTGGCAAGCCAGTAGATGATATTTTGTGATGGCCCCAGTGACGTATCTGTAGTTTTCGCACCAAAGTATGTGATGGCCCGAGTGACGTAGCTGTAGTTTTCGCACCAAAGTATGTGATGGCCCGAGTGACCAGTCTAATTAAAATCAGACCCTAATTTCGTTCGTTCGGTTTTTTTTTTAAATCCGGTTTTTTAACCACTACATTTGGGTCTGAGAACGTCGCGCTTTGCCAGCCGTTCAGGTTAACTTTAACCTAACCTTAATGACCTTTGTTTTAACCAATCAGATTTTTGCCCTCTCCCGCGCTGGGATTTTGTTCGCGAACAATAGGTGCATTCTAGGATTCCTAAGTGCTGTAGACTAGTTTATCAGGTCATGTTTATCAATGTAAGGTCAAAGTTAACCTGAACGGCTGGCAAAGCGCGACGTTCTCAGACCCAAATGTAGTGGTTAAAAAACCGGATTTAAAAAAAACGAACGAAAGAAATTAGGGTCTGATTTTAATTAGACTGCCCGAGTGACGTATCTGTAGTTTTCGCACCAAAGTATGTGATGGCCCGAGTGATGTGTCTGTAGTTGGCATACTATTAGATATGATTCCACAAGTGCCGTGTCTGTAGCTGGCAAGCCAAAAGATCATGTGATCACCCGAGTGATGTATCTGTAGGTGGCTCACCAAAGTACGCGATGGCGTGGTGAGTTGGCATACTATTAGATATGATGCCACAAGTGACGTGTCTGTAGTTGGCAAACCAATAGATCATGTGATAACCCGAGTGATGTATCTGTAGGTGGCGCACCAAGTATGTGATTGCCCGAGTGATGTGTCTGTAGTTGGCGAGCTAAAAGATGATGTGATGGCTGAGTGACGTGCACATAGCCACGTATTTATTTGATGTGGATGTCATTTCCCAAAAGACGTAT
Organism: Lottia scabra; assembly: GCA_029955415.1. NCBI lineage: Eukaryota > Metazoa > Mollusca > Gastropoda > Lottiidae > Lottia > Lottia scabra. Next base: position 1,691,318 of record JARJEI010000021.1, on the reverse strand, counting down.
TTCTATTGGAGGCTCAAATAAATATGTCGTGTCATGTGGTGTCCTTTGTGACGTATCAACAGTTGACGCGCCACTGAATGTTATGTTCCGAATTTTTAATGGCTCTGTCTTTAGTTTTGGCAAGGTTTACCTCACTCCACATTGCCGGACGTTGGTCGCCTTCATTAGCACAGTCAAGTGAAGAAAAGCATGACGTTATACTAAATTTCATTCGTTTCATTTATGCCTCAAAGCAGGAAACGACATGTTATCCTCGGCCTTAAGGTGAATTAATGATATACAAAGCTGTCCTTTGATCTGGCCTTCAACTTCCACAAGAAAGCAGCTTTCCTCATTATTCTCATTATCTCGGCAACGTTTCGATTTGATTCGTCCTTGAACTAGAAATGTATCACATAAAAACAAGCCAATAAAGTATCGAACGATTTGAACCATACTTCCCCTTAATCTGTTTTTATAACCACCGTTACATTTCCTATATACAGTTGACTTCTTTACTATTAGTTCCGTAGTTCACAATTCTGATAATCTGTTGATGGCATCTGCGGGGAGGTATAAGAGTATATAGGAAGTTTTTATTTTGAACTCAAATCCCGAAATATATTACAGAATGCACCAAATTGATTCCATTTTCCATTTTTGGCATTTTCGCGACGTACTTCAACTCTACAAACCATCCTCGTTCGGTCCACCCACCCTAAAAATAATTTTTATTTTTTGAACTAATCCACGCCCTTGTGGTGTGAGCCCGATAATATATCTGTAACCCCTCTCACTGAACTCCCATTTGCATAATAATTCACAGATACCCCACTGGTTGTATTATAAGTGAAGATATGTTATTGTCTCTGGTTGTATTTTGTAAAAGAGGTAGGAGAAAGAAAGAAATAGGGACGGGAATATTGTGGAATAGAGTGTATGTAACGGTTCATCGTTGACGTTCCACTGGCGTTTTCAAGAACATATTACTTGATGGAAATTTTGGCAGGATAGCGACATTAGCCTACTCTTGTTTTCGATTTCCATTAGTCGGAGTGATCTTTAAAGCGATATCATAAAAAAATTTAAGTTATCAAAAAATTGATCTATATCTAAGATGATTTTCTGGATTATCAGATTATCAGATTAAGCTTGGACCTTGGACCTTGAACCTATAAGTTAGCGAGCAAGCTTCTAACTCATTGAGCCACTACAGTCCCCACCAATATGGAAGGCAGCACAGATCTCAACAACGGTATGAATAGCTAAATATTTTGATCGACATGTATGAAGGCAGTTGAGGCGGCGATAAATCTAATGGATACTTATCACAGCTGACCATTGGTCAATAATAACAAGAGTGAGGAAAGGTCTTTAATGAATTCTGGTCAATAACAAGACATGTTTAAGGATCGATTTCTTAATACATGGTGTATATATCGGTCAACAAAACAACAAACTCAGCTAATGTATTTATATCCAATAAACCGGCCGGCCGGCACAAATTATCATATGTTCATAACGCATCAATGTCAAAACTAAAATCCAGGCAAAATTCAAAGTAAAAAACAATACCTAATCAAAAGTAATGTCTTACAAAAGTAAGTCAAGAATTTAAAGTCTATCAAAAAATGTCAGATGAAATTTGTCAAATGGTTTTGATCTTCGGGTACAGTTTTCAATGTTTGGACAGTTTCATTACATAGAGCGCGCCTACCTTTAACAAAATTATGCGATTACACGAAACTTTGTTGTGCTCTCCATATATGGTGGTGCTGATTTGATCATGGAGAATGGAAATGTATTGAATGAATGTTAATTACAGATAATTGTTTTTTAGCCAATATGTACGAGGAAGCGGACCACGGTGTGAGCATGATGTCGGTCCATGGTATCTTATGCAAAACATTGTTGTAGTTATACACTTTCGTTCCAAAAAGTGTTGCTTGTATAATGTGTATTTACAAATAATGAGTATGTTTATATACAGACATTGATTATATCATCGACGATGAAATTTGAGTAATCACCCAATGCCTCACCAGCTCACCTTGGCTCTGTTCGTCAACCATGCGGTTCCTTCGGGGAGATCAGTTTTATTGCGAAATATTGGACATTTTAACAATCATCTACAAACAAGCTGATAAGAATTATATCTGAAAAACGCAATTGCAACATAGGCAGTGGAGTTTCTATAAAAAAAAAATAGGTCTAGGGTCGAGGAGAGTTTGTTGGTGGGTTCGTTAGTCAGACCAGACCAAAAATGGGGTGGCGTGGGGGCAACCCCTTCCTGGTAAAAACACCAAGGAGCATGTTATTTACTCCGGTGCATGTTGGCTACTACATGTATATGGAATAAGGAAAACGTTTACTTTCAACAAATGCTGATAAAACAAAGAAGATAAGATGATGACAGACAAGGTAAAGATGTTTTTAAAGTCATCTCGAACTGACCCGATTCTTTATCATATCAGCTGATTATTGCTCTACATTCTGTTACCATGCACCTGGAAGCTGAAGAAATTCCAAACGACGGAAGGGTGTTCGTGTGAGCCTCCCTTGGTCAAATAAGGAAGAGGTTTTGGTAGTGGATTAGATTGCCAAATCCTCGGAAAGTTTGTGACAATAGGAATCTTGAATATTTTATGTACCGGTATATATGTAAACGTTAACCTTGATACCAAGGCTTAAGTATATGAATATGTTTTATTAAAGAAAAAGGGTAAGAGTAACGTAGGCTGCTAACCAAAGGCTGAAATTCAAGTATATGTATTTAGAATAGAAATGTATGTTTCGGAGACAAATGTATAAAGCGGCCCATACACGTGCAATCTTCAAAGTGACATTGCTCTTGCAGTGTTAATGCAGCTGAATACCTTATTCAATGGAAATTTAACGGCAAAGTCAGCTTTGACCTTGCGAATTATAAAAGAATATCATATAAATCTCACGTGCAATTCCAAAAATGTGCGCGAATTAGCATCCTAGATTATCTTAACGCGGACCACGGCGTGAGCACGCTGTTTATAACCCATTAATGAAAACAGCTGATGGTGTTTTTTTGGTTGAGATATGGATGTTAAGATAAAAGATTAAGGTGATGAAAGAATAGTCTAACAAGGTGTTATCAAGGTATATTTATAGAAGTTGATTAAACACAGCAGACTGTCTTACTTCAAAATCAGCTGATTGCAGAGGCGGACCAATGGAGTGGGGCCCTACAAACCAGATTAAAGTTTTTGGGTTTTTTTGTTTTTTTTGAGCGAATAACTTTTCTGAACATCTTTTAAACACTCTTAATTAATTAATAAGAATAATTGTCAAAATCCATCGATAAAATTGAGAATAGACATGGCAAGGGGTAACGTTGAGTTCGAAGCGCGGACCATGGAGGAAGCATCAGTGGTTTGTAATTATCATTCGATGCCAATTATTATCCATTCTTTATCATTCGGTCCCAATTATTATCCATTCTTTATCATTCTGTCCCAATTATTATCCATTCTTTATCATTCGGTCCCAATTATTATCCATTCTTTATCATTCGGTCCCAATTATTATCCATTCTTTTTCATTCGGTGCCAATTCTAATCCATTCTTTATCATTCGGTGCCAATTCCTCGAAAATTCATTATCATTCGGTGCCAATTCAGATCAATTCCTTATCATTCGGTGCCAATTCTAATCCATTTTTTATTATTCGATGCCAATTCTAATCCATTCTTTATCAGTTGGTGCCACTTCTAATCCATTCTTTATCATTCGATGCCAATTCAGATCAACTCATTATCATTCGATGCCAATTCAGATCAATTCATTATCATTCGATGCCAATTCTCGACAATTCATTATCATTCGGTGCCAATTCTAATCCATTCTTTATCATTCGGTGCCAATTCCTCGACAATTCATTATCATTCGATGCCAATTCAGATCTACTCATTATCATTCGATGCCAATTCTCGACAATTCTTTTTCATTCGGTGCCAATTCTAATCCATTCTTTATCATTCGGTGCCAATTCCTCGAAAATTCATTATCATTCGGTGCCAATTCAGATCAATTCCTTATCATTCGGTGCCAATTCTAATCCATTTTTTATTATTCGATGCCAATTCTAATCCATTCTTTATCAGTTGGTGCCACTTCTAATCCATTCTTTATCATTCGATGCCAATTCAGATCTACTCATTATCATTCGATGCCAATTCTCGACAATTCATTATCATTCGGTGCCAATTCTAATCCATTCTTTATCATTCGGTGCCAATTCCTCGACAATTCATTCTCATTCGATGCCAATTCAGATCTACTCATTATCATTCGATGCCAATTCTCGACAATTCATTATCATTCGGTGCCAATTCTAATCCATTCTTTATCATTCGGTGCCAATTCCTCGACAATTCATTATTATTCGGTGCCAATTCCTCGACAATTCCTTATCATTCGGTGCCAATTCAGATCAATTCCTTATCATTCGGTGCCAATTCTAATCCATTCTTTATCATTCGATGCCAATTCTAATCCATTCTTTATCAGTTGGTGCCACTTCTGACCCATTCTTTATCATTCGATGCCAATTCAGATCAACTCATTATCATTCGATGCCAATTCTCGTCAATTCTTTATCATTCCGTGTCAATTCTAATCCATTCTTTACCATTCGGTGCCAATTCTAATCCATTCTTTATTAGTTGGTGCCACTTCTGATACATTCTTTATCATTCGATGCCAATTCAGATCAACTCATTATCATTCGATGCCAATTCTCGTCAATTCTTTATCATTCCGTGTCAATTCTAATCCATTCATTATCATTCGGTGCAAATTCTAATCCATTCTTTATCATTCGGTGCCAATTCTAATCCATTCTTTATTATTCGGTGCCAATTCCTCGACAATTCATTATCATTCGGTGCCAATGCAGATCAATTCTTTATCATTCAGTGCCAATTTATTATCATTCGGTGCCAATTCCTCGACAATTCATTATCATTCGGTGCCAATTCAGATCAATTCTTTATCATTCAGTGCCAATTCAGATCAATTCTTTATCATTCGGTGTCAATTCTAATCCATTCCTTATCAATCGGTGCCAATTCAGATCTACTCATTATCATTCGATGCCAATTCAGATCAATTCATTATCATTCGGTGCCAATTCAGATCAATTCATTATCATTCGGTGCCAATTCAGATCAATTTTTTATCAATTGGTGCCAATTCGATTCCATTCATTATCATTCGATGCCAATTCTGATCTATTCTTTATCATTCGGTGCCAATTCAGATCAATTCATTATCAATCGGTGTCAATTCAGATCAATTTTGGTTATCAATCGGTGCCAATTCTAATCCATTCATTATCATTCGATGCCATTTCTGATCTACTCTTTATCATTCGGTGTCAATTCTAATCCATTCTTTATCATTCGGTGTCAATTCTAATCCATTCTTAATCATTCGGTGTCAATTCTGGTCAATTCTTAATCATTCGATCATAACGTCTTTAAATATAACACCAATTATAAATTTTGGTTCTGAGGTAGATCCGTATTTTGTAAGTTTTTAATGCGGATATTAATGAATACATGTTCAATCACTGATTAGCTTAGCTAAACAAACCCTGTCTCTGAGACAGAGGTATATGATTATTCGAAGACGTGATGAACGTGTCCCTTTAATAAAGTTAGGCACATAACTTTTCAACATAATTTACTCTTGTCGTCATCAGATGAAATGATGAATATTGGCCGCTGACTGATCTGGAAGTAAACAAGATGTCATCAGGATAACCTAATTATGATTACATATTGTACTTAATATAAACTTGTAAAACCTTGGACGTGGACTGAAAACTCCACTAAAAACATGAGTGATCTACCCATTTTGTAATTCGGTGAAAGGGATGAATAGACAGATATATGTTAATATTTATGTTATAATTTAAATTTTAACCGAATTCCAACGTCCGTAATGTATTTTATAGTGATTATGTATATATAGGTTGCGAGGAAATGGCGAAATAAACCTTTAATATAACCATTGTCTTAAGGCTTTTTGTCATCAGTTCAAATGTGTATAATTAATAGCGTTTGAAAGTAAAAAATACTACTTGTAATTAGTTTGGTCAGATTATAGCTTATATAGAAAACACACCAAAAGAAAAGTGTTATGTTATAGGTAAGCCTATATTTGTTGGGATTATGCGATTTTCGTGCAATACTAGGAAAAGACAAAATCAACCCTCGAAAATGCCGGACGTTCCCTTTAATAAATACAATATCGCTTAATATAACGAACAATTTTTATTATCCATGTATAAATTGTTTCCAATGACCGAAAATCATTTTGAGAAGTAATCAGGGTAATTACGATGACCTTGAGACCCAGTTAGTAGACTTTTAATAGATTGATCGACCTTCAGTTACAAACCGCCTGGTCGAGGTCAAAAACACAATCGTAAAATAACTTTTGCTTGATTGATTTGGCGAAACGAAAGAACCTGAAACTGTTATTTAGAGGGTGGGATAGTTTTACAAACTAACAAACCCGTTTCGAAGGGAGAATAGACAGACTGACAGGTGGTTCGCTAGATTAAGTCTCTATTACCTTTTTCAATTTCAATGCGTCATGATTACTAAGATGGCGTCATTAAACGCTTATTTTTAATGGAATTGGAAGACAAGCAGACGTCTGACTGAAAATGGAATGATGTAACTCGATGCGAGCAGTCGCCCCAAAACATTCCAACTCCTTTAAAAAGTTGTAAACTATTTGTAAACAACTTGAACTTAAAACAAAACAACTCGTTTTCATTTTCAGGCAGAAGAAATGATGCCATCACACTAACCTAAATACCTTTCTCAAGTTGGTCTTCCTAATTAGTTACATAATAACTTTCAAAAGAAAGAAGCCGTGTTATTTGAGGACAACGTAATTACATCATCATAATATTATAGGTTTCATAATATTTTCATTATATTTCTTAGGTTTCACCTCGTAAAAATAATTACCAATGATAATAAAGACATTGCATATGACTCATTATTCTCTTTATAAAAAAAAGGTAACTTGTTTAAAGTTGTAATGATGATTTGATATAAACTCCCTTCTTTAATCAAACTCCACCTCAAACACTGCAGCATCTTTTGATCTATAATATAATTGATTTTATTATGATTACAAACAGTTTCACTGTCTGGTTAAATTTTGACTTCTTCACTTGCGTTTCCAACAGTGAGTCTTGTTCGCACAAAAATATGTTTACCTCCTACAAGAGCGATAAAGCGGTTTGGAATTCTCAAACCAGCGGGCCTTCTATAGGACGCAAATCCTATCCATACAACTATCGATTAGGGTGTTAAATTTTCCAATGGATGCGAGAGAGAACATTATAGTTGTTCAGAGACGTATTGAATCATGTATGGTCTGTAGCCCAATCGGTTGCACGCTGCAGTCCGACTCTGATCCCCAAAATGTATAGATAAATGAAACTTAAAGCAAGCTGCCTCATAAAAATAAAACGTTTAACTTTTCGGGGAAAAAAACGTACGATTTAACTGGGTATAGGAATGTGCGGATTAACGAGATTTATCTGTAGAATAAAAAAGGGACTTTATTCTCTAAGTTTGAGTCTAATTCAATTCCGTTTGTCTTCAAACTTGAAATATCTTGATTAGTTTCATGTGCGCAGTTTTATGATAAGACGTAATATTGTTTCAATATTTTTTAATACAGAACGTGTAATAGAGTACGCTGTCCTATATATTTTACTTTATGGTACAGATATATTCTAAGGATTCATTTATTAATTTAAATTAACCGCCTTGTGGCTAAACTATTTTATAGATGTGATCATACCATGTGCGCAATAATATTATAGCTCACCTAAATAACTCAAAGGATTCCCCGATGATTGAGTGCTTACAAGTTTTGGTTGATGGTCTCTTCAGAACGGAGGAAATTATTAGGCGCGGTTTCAACCCAGTTCCCACTAGTCAGTGATGCAAGTCTGAGGGACTGACATGGAAAAGGAGTCTAACCGTTCGGATGGGACAATAAACCGAGGCACGTGTGCTACAGGCTGCGCACGTTAAAGGTCCCTCGACTATTGGAAATCGACAATAAGAGTAGGCAAATACCTCCGTCCTGGTAACATTTTCTTCATTGCACACTGCGAGGCGTTTGCCCGTCCTCAATTAGCCAATACAGGTGCAGAAAAGCAAAACGTAAAACACAATTTCCTTCCACTCTCAATGGGTTGGTCACAATGTGAGCAAATAATACAAAAGGGCAGTGTCTATTTACCACGCCATAGTAATATACACATTGGCATTTTATAGTACATGTATATCGGGGATGCCACGCCCATTGCTTTCAATAATCTGCATGAAGAGATCTCTCTAAGTTGCTGGCAATAATGTTTCATTCACCAATTTAACAATATCTCTTCTTATATAGTATCTTGAATTCAATGGCCGATCTCCAGAACCGAAAGGAAAATTGATTTGGTAATTTGGTTTACTTCATCAAATAAATTGTCGTTTTGATTGCATCCTCCTGTGTCTTTTTATCTTATGTATACGGCAATATAACTAATATAAAACGTGGCATTAACGTACTTTTAAATGGCCATTTCCACTATAACGGTATAATATTCCCATATTGGATCCGGTTTAATTCAGTCTAAAACAAATCTGTACATCATACAGTGACGGCGTCAGTTTTAAGAGTACTAATAGGGTGCAGAAATTAATGAGTGGGAGTGAGGGACTAACAGTCAAGATTGAAATTCTAAATATAGAATAGCCGAAGGCGCAAGCAAAAAGAAAATCGAACTTATATTGTGCATTCCATGTTAGAATTTCTCAGAAGAACAGAACTATGAGGATATGACTTCATCAAAGCCGGATCTGTTGAGGCTACCTCGGCATGTGTTATACGCAGTGAGTTCTGTACTGTCCTTCCATCTGTCCTAAGATCTACAGTACGACTTCCCCATAAACAAGTTTCAACCCAGACATGCACAAAGAAAAGGTCAGACGACGAATTAAAATCTAAATATAGACTAATGAGCAGCACCCGGGCAGATTTTCCGAAATAAATAGCATGTGATAGGAGGTTAATATATTCTTAATTGGTTTGTTCTTTAAATCTAGATCTAAATGCATTATTTAGGGTAATGGAAATTGATTTGACTTTTAACAACAGTTAATGCTAGTTTGAGTTCGCTTTAATAATGAAATAGTTTTACGTTTTCTACACCTGTTCTAATGAAGACAGGCAAAACCATTCAGTGTGCAATGAGAGATATTTTGCCTCAATGACATTGACCTCTAATGTGATATCCGTACTGTAACATTGTTTTGAACGACAATGACAATCCGACCTCGGGTTTGTCTACAAAGATTGACTGGATGATGAAGGCTTATAATTAGATATATATAAATAAGTGTTATCAGTCGTCACAGGAAGAGAGTGAAATTTAATAGAACTGGTTAAATTTCCTATTTATTTGTTTGTTTGTCAATTGATATTGTTTTAATTTGTTTCCCCTGTAATGATAACCCGATTACGAATTTAGTTTCATTGACTGATATTAGGCCTATTTTTAGAGACAAGAAGGTTAATTATACATTGTGGCCGTTAACTCGTTGCGTATTCGTTTCGTATTCGTATACTGCGTTCTTGGCAATACGAGAACGTTTTTTGGAGTTATCCGTTACGAATTATCAAGATATGTATCCCTCATTCTTGTACTCCACTAATGGTGAAATGGAGATCAGTGACAGAGACGCTTTTCTATTTTTTGAGGGTTTTTTTCGCAAGGTGAACTGAAGTAATTCCTGGCCCGTAACTACAGTGGGGAAAAACTCGGGATAAAAAGGTTTCTTTGAATCTCCAATGTAGGCCTATGTCCTTGAAACTATATCAAAAAGGTCAAACGGGAAATGTCATTTGAATAAGTCAGAATCGTATATTAAGTGAGTACTAAATTGGTAAATTACTATTTGGAAATGTCAAAGAGAAAGTTAGTTTTAGTAATTCTAGCAATTACCCCGTCTCGAAAATTGCAAGTCAAATACCACCAGACAATTTTAAATATAGTACTGATGGGTTCGAATTAGATGATGCAATTTCGTAAAAAAATCTAGTTCAAGGTTTCTTATAGTCCATATAACTAACACGCACCGATGTCAAATTATCAAGAACTTGTCCATTGCTGTCTTCGAGCCAATAGAACTGAGTCACTCACTGTCAAGATACCAAAAACTGCGGTGTAGATAGTCCGATGACCTTGAATAAGTCATCTTCACTCATAATTCCAGTCCACCCAGCTGTAATTGGGTACGGATAATCTGGGAAAGATCAATGCCAAGAGGTTTGCGCATAACAAGCTGGGAGAAAGGATCCGCACGTAACCTAAGTTGTTATCCTTGTAAAATGCAACAAGGACAGTAACTGTCAAGATACCAAAGAGTTCGTCCATTGCTGTCTTCAAGCCAATATAACATGGTCACTGTCAAGATACCAAGAATTCGTCCATTGCTGTCTTCAAGCCAATATAACATGGTCACTAACTGTCAAGATACCAAAGAGTTCGTCCATTGCTGTCTTCAAGCCAATATAACATGGTCACTGTCAAGATACCAAGAATTCGTCCATTGCTGTCTTCAAGCTAATATAACATGGCCACTAACTGTCAAGATACCAAGAGTTCGTCTATTGTTGTCTTCGAGCCAATATAACATGGTCACTGTCCGTCAAGATACCAAGAGTTCGTCCATTGCTGTCTTCAAATCAATATAACATGGTCACCAACTGTCAAGATACCAAGTATTCGTCCATTGCTGTCTTCAAGCCAATATAACATGGTCACTAACTGTCAAGATACCAAGAACTCGTCCATTGCTGTCTTCAAGCCAATATAACATGGTCACTAACTGTCAAGGTACCAAGAATTCGTCCATTGCTGTCTTCATGCCAATATAACATGGTCACTAACTGTCAAGATACCAAGAACTCGTCCATTGCTGTCTTCAAGCCAATATAACATGGTCACTAACTGTCAAGATACCAAGAACTCGTCCATTGCTGTCTTCAAGCCAATATAACATGGTCACTAACTGTCAAGATACCAAGAATTCGGCCATTACTATCTTCAAGCCTATATAACACGCTCTGATAGTCAAGTTACCCAGAACTCGTTTATGTCTGTCCACGAGCCAATATAACGTGGACAAATTTCATAACTCATAACTTCGTTTTTACTAGAGCTAGCATTAAAGAGTTATGGCCCATTTATAATATGAATCTCTTAACGGCTCTTCCCTCATTAGTAGACTGCCCAACAAAAAGATAGTGGACCACAGCCATATATGCACACCACGGCATTCGGGTGGTAAAAAGAGAGTAATAACATTCAAGATTTTGGGGCAAGGGCAATAACTCTGCTTCTAACGGTCGAAAATAACTCAGATTCGAACTTGATCTTCGTTTTATGAATATGTACACATACCGAATTTCATTTGACTCCATCAAAGAATTCTAGATTTTAGAGCGTTTACAAGCAAATGTTGACGACGGACTGGGTGACGACAATATACGTCGACATAGAGAGAGATGTTGGCGTATAAAAATGATGTCATATGAAGCAATTTTAAATCATATTTAAACAATATCTAATGCTATATAACAACAATGATATAACTATGATTATACACAAGAACTATAAATATCAATAAACAAACAAACGATTGTATTGGACCAACTTAATATATTATTAGTAATTTATTAATTTTTAGTGTAAACTTATAGTCGACGTACCAGTACTTTTGATTTTACATGCATTCAGTGAAGTTAAATGCCATGTTCTCCTATAGCACATTTATTTGGTAAGTGCAAAATTTTCAACTTAATCCCAGTAAAATATGAACACATTATGAACATTTCAATACAAAAACAATAGATTAAAAGAGAAGTTATCTAATTATTATAGTGATCAGATGATAATTTCACTTTTTAGAATTTCATAAATTAACATCAAATTTCTAGAGCTTGATCAGCTTTAGACATCTTCCCAATGTCAAATCATTTACGAATTCTTGTGATGCTACTGATTTATAATGTCAAGATATCAAACAGTTATATTTTGGTATTGTGAAGATACCCTTTAGATTGTTACATGTATTTCATTTATATGCGTAACTTACATTCAACATAATGATTAAAAATACAACAATGAAATGAATGAATAATAGACATGATATAATGAATGAATGAAAATGTAATGTGCAGCAATGAATGAAAATACATGAAAAATTTGCAAATGAATTAGTTTTATATCCTACTGTTAAGCACATAATTGGGTTGATGGATTTGATCACGCAGTGTGCAATGAGAATTATTACAACAGAAACTTATTCTTATCGTTCTTATATGATGTCTGAGTCATCTTTTATGTGCACGCCTGTAGCACAAAGGGCCTCAAAGTTGAAAAATGTGTAACAATATGAAGTGACAATGAATGAATAAAAACAATATGAATGAATGAATTAACGGATATAACGTTGACTCTCCTCTTGTTTATAAGGATCAGGATATTCTGTTAGATCTAAAGTCAGTACATTACTAATTATACAGTCACCAATCTGAAAAAAGAGACCAATATATTGCAATTAACAAATAAGAGACCTAAAGCATCAAATGGAAAGATTTCGATTTTAACAGATACCAGATAACACTATGCTATTGTTATTCAGAGAGGCCACATTTTTTATGAAATTTTGTAGTATGTCAATATTGTGATGCTCTAATCTATTTTTATCGTGTATATGGCTAATAAGGACAGCCAAATGCCATGCAGTCTGCAATGAGTAAAAATTAAGCCAGCACTGTGGCATTAACCTACTCTTTTTTTCCATTTCCAACTAACAAGGGGTCTTTAATATGCACAGCCTGTAGCACACAAGACCTCAGTTTATTGTCTGATCCGACCAACTAGATGCCTTTTCCATGTCAACCTGCATGACTTAAGGGGGAATCAAATTGAAAAATCAAAAAGGATCATCTTGACCCATGCTAATTTTGTTTCTGTTTAACTTGGAACACAATTATTTTGTCCATTTCATGAATAACACATGAACAGAACTTGCTAATCTAGTAATTTCATTAAATCAAAAAAATCTATATTATTCAATTGGAAGAACGAGGAAAAAAATAAGAAACATTCATCTCACCTCTGGATAAATTCCAATCAAAGCATCACCCCGATTATAAAACTCTTCTTTTAAACTGATTACAATACATTGAAAACTTTTCTCAGACTGTTCACGAATATAGGCTGCTACCTTACCAATGTTAGTATTATCTAAAGCTGCATCAATCTCATCCAGGACAAAAAATGGTGCTGGTTGATAACTTAATAAACAAAAAAAAAAAACCAAGTTTATAGATCAAAGAACTCCCAGTCCAAATAAACAATGAGCTGCAAATGTTCCAATCAAATGATAGTTTTATATAATAATTTCTGCACCTGTTAAGGCTAATGCAATGCAGTATGCAATAAAGGAAATTCTGCAAGGCCACATAAGCATTAATATCCTATCAAACAACCGTAATCACTGAACCTGCAGAGACTTGGCTCCCTTGGCAATACAGGAAATAAAGTCTGGGGCAATAACTTAAAAGCTTCTTATGCCAACTGAAACAATTTCAACCTACTGCTAAAAACATTAAGCTTTGACCCACAAGCAATATATGTCCTTTTTCCATTAGGTTTAAGTCAATTTTACAAATACTTACCTCTGTATAGAGAAAAGTAAAGCAAGAGCAGCAACTGTCTTTTCACCACCAGATAAATTATCCATGGGTCTGAATCGTTTACCAGGGGCTACACAATTATAGTTGATTCCATCTAAATAGGGTTCCTCTGGATTTTCAGGTCCCAATAAGGCTTGAGCACTTTGATTTCTGGATAAATCCTAGGACAAAAAATTTTCAAATTTAAAAATTTTGTAATTGTTTAACCATTCAAAATATTATTGCAATATTTCACTATCAAAAATTAAAATAGAAGTATACAGGACACCCTTCCATCTACCTCCATTGAGCTTGATGAGCTTGAATGCCATAAAGTGTGCAATGAGGAACAAAATTTGATTCCAGGGTTTTCTGCAGCACTCAATAGAAAATTCAATACATATCCTTATTAAGGTGATTTTGGAAATGATACAATGCTTTGGTATTCTCAAAGCACGCAATAATTTCCCCCACAATGAGTTAGACAATAATTTAGTGATAACATAAGCAGGCTTTAAAACATTTATTTTGTTACATGCTGTGCACATTTAAAATCTTTAAACTAAAAATAAATAGGCTAATGCACTGGCAACAACTTATTATTTTTTACATACATTTTGTTGCCTCTCTTCGTGAGCGGAGTAATACGGAACACAATCATGAATATTTATTTATCAAAATCTTACCTTGTAAACATCATCTATTTGGTTAGAAACGTGTTCAAAACATTTCATAAACCTATCATAACGCTCTTTTCGTACTCTTTCAAAAGCTTGCTTGGCTCTCTTAGCTCGTTTTCTGGCTGTTTCAAATTCTTCTGAGGTTTCATTGAATTTAAATCTAACAGAATCTAATCTGAAACACAAAGCAAATGAGATGTCAAAAACAGTCTTTTCTTTGTCAGTGCAATAAGTCAGTTTGGAACTATGCATGTGCAATCATCATAAAATGCCTCAATTTACTATGGTAGTGCAATTGCCAGTTTACTTCATTTATAGCTGTTTATTATTTAGAATGTTGGCAAATACATGTTCACTTAGTTCAGTGAGTAAAACACAAGAATGCAGAAGGGAGGACTTATTGCACTACTAAAAAAAATATTTTATCAGGAGGTAATTGCTGTGCACTTAAAAATATGGAAATTGAAAAAGAGTAGGCTTATGCAATTCCCTCATTTAAGATGGCATGGTGTTGCATATATCTCCTGGTATAATGAAAACAGACAAAACAACATAAATAACAATATAAATGAACTACTAAAGGGAGTAGGCTACTGAAGAGAATCAGAATGTGATTTAATGTAACTTACTTTTCATTGGCTTTCATATTAGGAGCATTAATTCTCTGTAGAGTTGTATGCATGTCAGAACACGCCTTCATCAACAAATCTAGAGTCTTCTTTACATCATCTACATGGTCCAACTATAATAGAAGAAAAAATACTAAAATTTGCTGAGACTGTGGTTAGTTATACCTCGTAGACAGCTTAATACTGGGTAACAAAAGCTGCAATGGAGCTACTTAATATATCAGCTGGAATCATATACCAAACTTTAAAATTCGGTTCAGTACAACAGCTGTTCTTGGACCTAACCCGTCATTGATTATTATGGGATAAAAATTTAATTCAAGTTCGAAAAAGAAGCGCCTCGGCAAAAAGCGAAAACGCCTCCGCATTTAGAAAGTATATAAAGAGGGTAAGATTTCACACTTCCACCATCTGCCCCTGAAGAGCTCTAGACAAGCGAAACTGGTCGGGCTTATACACCAGAACAAGGAAAGTTCCTCTTCCTTCTTTCTTAATTCAAGTTAAGTTAACTTACTTCTTTATAGTCATCATTAAGTGAACTATAATCTAAGACAATATTGGCTTCACGTTGGTATATAGCCTTCGCTCCTTGACTACTCAAACTATCTGGTGTCTCACTCTCGGCATGACTTGATGGTTCATTCTCCTGGGTGATATCATCCATACGACCTCTTTTCATTGGCAGACGAATGTCATCCATCTACATCAAATAATAATAATGAAAACTGACATTGGAAAAACACAGTCATGAAGATGGGACAAAAGCTAAGAGATGTTAGGACAATGCTATCATATGACATTAAGTCTAAAGCATTAATCAAATTGCCAATGGCCAAACTTGATCAAATTTTTCTTAAATTACTCAATAAGAGCTGACTGGAATAAGTGAAGATTCAAGGTCTCGTGTCAACCAAGAAAAGAACCCACAACCATTAAAACAGAACCACACAAATGATTCCATCTATTCCTTACCTTACAAGTTTTAAGCAGGCTATGTCTATCAGCACGTCTCTGTTCTAACTTAGTTTCTAGAGCAGTAATGGCTTTCTGTATTGAAGCTATTTCTTTTATCTCTACACCAAGACGTTTACGTATTTCACTAATAACACCATCTATATCATCATTCTGTGATTTTACTGTTATTTTCTGTTGTTTTAAACGTTCTGTATTTTGCATATCTTCATCAATAACCTTATGACATAAATCGGGAAAATTTAATAATGTCAAATATAATGGGGTCAAAATTAATTGAGTTTTCTATCCAACTTTTCAAACATAACAGCACTCTTTTAAGGATAAATCTTTATCAATAATATTGTTAAGTGTCCCTTTTACAAGGGTTTGATGAAAAATCCTTACCCCATAAGTACTCAATGATGGAAATTATGACAGAACAGCAGTAACAAGTTGTGTATTTCACAAGGACCTTCTTTTTCCACCTCATTTTTCAATCCAAGTTGCATGGTTGAATTTGTCATCATATATGAGATAATGTCTTGTATGAAATGGAAATATTAAGTATTACTTACTTTCATTTGTTTAGCCTCTTCTTTTTTAACCTTTTCTAATTCTTTTTCATCATCTTGTACAGTTTTCTCCCATTTAGATACATTTTCTAAAAACAAATCAACACTAGAGCCACACGTGGCACAGAGTGGGACTTTGCAAATGTGCAAATCGTAGAGCGGAATTAAAAATAAAATTCGACCCTGAACCTAAATCCCAAGTGACAAAGAAGTCGGCAATTTTTAAAATGTTTGTTTTTTTTTTTTGCGAAAGTAGTCATCAGACCTAACATTTGAACGTACCAGCTGAAAACCTTTGTAAATGACCTTCAACCTTATGAAAGTCAAGGTTACTCAAGGTCAAATTCACGAGAAACAAGTCCTTAAAATTTGGAATGGCATACAGTATTAACACCAGAAGTTGACAATAGACATCAAATATGAAAGTATAAATGAACAGCCAAGGTTAATGACCTTTGATCATACAAAAGTCAAGGTCAATAAAGGTCAAGGTCAAAACGAAAAAAAAAATTGTTTTTAACCCTGTTCCCTTTTTTTAACTATGCAATCGAAATAGCTGAGATTTTGATATAATTGAGTTGAAGTAATGAGGTAAGTGTGTGCAGAAGCGTTTTTCAAAAAAATGTAGTCTATATGGATTTTTTCCAGACAACAAAATGTAAACAAAATTAAAATTTAACCCGGATGTGCCACGCCCACGTCAATATTTTTTGATGGATACATTTATATGGGGTATGTTCAATTATGTTCTAATTTTGAAACTTCTACATCTTATAGATCACGAGATATACATACATCTATGTCAAAAAATTCAAAATATCGGGTAAAGATTTGCTAAATTGAAAAATATAAGAAATTGAAATTGTGCATTACAATCCAATGTTATATATCGTTCGAAAGAGCTCGTAAAGCACATTCAGATTCTGAAAAAAATAACTCTCTAAGTGAATTAGGTCACGTGCTAGAGCAGTCCAAAGTTGCCAATTTAGCTGTTTTCGAGCAGCTATAAAACCAGAAGTTGATATCGGAGGTCAAATTTTAAAGTACCATCTAGTAGCCAAGGTCGATGACCTTTGACCTACTTAATGTCAAGGTCATCAAAGGTCAAGGTCACGAGATATGAGCCTACAAAAACTGAAAAATTCACTTGGAAATTGCAAAAAAGTAAATTCGAAATTCAAAAATCGGCTTCCAAGAATTTTCTCCAATTTATATGTTCTTTCATTTGACACCAAAATTTTGAAATTCGGTTCAGCCAAATTACCTGAATAAAAATCGGAGTGTTTCAGGAAAATCAAAATTGCGGCAAAAATTCTACTTCCGGGTAGAATTTTATTTTAAAATCGGCTGTAGAACTACTTTGGCTACCACTCAACAAAATTTTGTTGAAATTCATAAATATCACCGGAAGTTATTCAACCGGAAGTGAAAATCGATATTGCACTAAAACCGGAAGTGATGCAAAATTTTTGATTAAATCATTTTATTTACTTTGTTAGTATGTGTACACACAATTTTTTTTAAATGATTTGGGGAACAATGTTGAAAAAAGCAGAATTCGAATGGAAAAAGAATGTTACGAATTTTCGAATTTCGAAGTTGCTGTACTGCTATTATATCTGAAATTCGTTGAAGATTCCAAAACTGAAAACCCGAAGAAAATCGACTTAAAGATGCGTCTTCTAGAGACCATTTTGTATTATTTACACATGTTGCAATGTAGCACTTCCGGTTTTGCAAAAATGTTCGAATTTACATTTAAAGCATACATTGTCAAAAAGTAAAATACACCAGTATCACAGCTTTTCCGTAGCTATTACAGTTAAGGCTGTGTGCTCTTTGTAAAAAACATCAATTGTCGGACAGGGAAAATTGCAGAAACAAAGAAATACTAGAGCCACATGTGGCACAGAGTGGGACTTTGCAAATGTGCAAATTGCTAATTTAGAAAAAAAATCGGCCTTGAACGTAAATCCGAAGCGCCAAAAAAGTCGACAACTTTTAAATTTTTTGTTTTTTTGAAAGGTTGTGAAACCGGAATTAGTCACCAGACCTAACATTTGAATGTACCAGCTAAAATCCTTTATCAATAACCTTCATCCCTCTGAAGGTCAAGGTCACTGAAGGTCAAATTCACGAGAAACAAGTCTTTAAAATTTGGTAATGCATACTGTAATAACACCGGAAGTTGACGCTAGACATCAAATATGAAAGTATAAATGAACAGCCAAAGTCAATGACCTTTGATCCTAAAAAGGTCAAGGTCAACAAAGGTCAAGGTCAAAAACGATTTTTTTAAATTTTTTTTAACCCTGTTCCCTTTTTGGAACTACAATGCTGAAATCTATGAACCTTTAACATAAGCTTAATAAAGCAATGCTGTATCTGAATGCAAGGTCATTTCTTGAAAAAAAAATTAAACTTTACCTTTTTTTTGATAAACAAAATTTTGACAAAAACGGAATTTTACCCGGATGTGCCACGCCCACGTTAGATTTTTTTTATGTGACTTTATTTATATTAATAATATCTTACTATGGCTAAATTAGCAAGCCTTTCCATGTATTGGTTAACGAGATATACAATCATAAATGTCAAAAAAGGTCAAAATCTATAATCGGAAATTTTGAAATTAATAAATCTTGTTCCCTTTTTTTAACTATACAGCCAAAATAGCTGAGATTATGATATAACATAGCTAAAGTAATGAGGTTGGTGTGTGCAGAAGCATTTTTCAAAAAAATGTAGTCTATATGGATTTTTTCCAGACAACAAAATGTAAACAAAATCAAAATTTAACCCGGATGTGCCACGCCCATGTCAATTTTTTTTTTGATGGATACATTTATATTGGGTATTTTCACTTATGTTCAAATTTTCAAGCCTCTAAACTTAATAGATCATAAACTATGCATATATTAAATTTAAAAAATTCAAAAATTCGGGTAAAGGTTTTCAAAATTGAAAAATTTAAGAAAAAACTAATTTTGTATTACAATACATTGTGATATATCGTTCGAAAGAGCTCATAAAGCCCATTTACAATATGCAAAAATAAACTCTCTAGGTTAATTAGGTCACTTATAGGAGCAGTACAAAGTTGCGAATTTGGCTATTTTCGGACATCTATAAAACCGGAAGTTGATATCGGAGGTCAAACATTGAAGTATCATCAGGTAGCCAAGGTCGATGACCTTTGACCTACTTAAGGTCAAGGTCATCAAAGGTCAAGGTCACGAGATACAAGCCTTCAAAAATTGAAAAAAATTCAACCGGAAATTACAAAAAAGGAAAATCGAAATTCAAAAATCGGCTACCTAGAGATTGGTCGCAATCGACTGTAGTTTCCAAAAATACAAACATTACACACATCACACTTAACCCCAAGGCCCCATTTTTCGTTTTATAAAAATTCATCAAAACAATATGGCGGCCAAAGTGTTTTTTTTGGACTAAATTTTATTTTAAAATCGGCTGTAGAATTACGATTAATAACTATATACATAATTTCGTTGAAATATTTCAATTACACCGGAAGTTATTCTACCGGAAGTGAAAATCGATTTTCCACTTTAACCGGAAGTGACGCAAAAATTTTGAATACGTCAAATTGTTAACATTAGTGACATACATCTTGTATTAGAATTTCAGATTAATCCGAAAAAAAATAAAATTTAGTCCAAAAATTTCGAAAATCGGCAAAAAAAAAATATGCTATGAATTTTCGAAATTTGAATTTTTTAACTCGTATGACATCTGAATTTAGTCACAGATTCTAAAAATGAAAACCCGAGCAAAATCGGCCCAAAAATGTAGATTCCAGAGTCGAAAAACCGGATATTACTGAGGTTGCAATGTGCAATTAGCACTTTTGCAAAAATGTTCCAATTTATATTTAAAAAGTACGTCGCCATGATGCGACGTCAGAACATATTTCAGAAATGTTGCAGCTAGCATAGTTTAGGCTGTGTGCCCTGTGGAAAAATCGAAAAAAAAAAAAACTAGAGCCACATGTGGCACAGAGTGGGACTTTGC
Organism: Lottia scabra; assembly: GCA_029955415.1. NCBI lineage: Eukaryota > Metazoa > Mollusca > Gastropoda > Lottiidae > Lottia > Lottia scabra. The sequence continues at coordinate 1,670,663 of JARJEI010000021.1, read as the reverse complement.
AAATGTGCAAATTGCTAATTTAGGAAAAAAAATAGGCCTTCAACGTAAATCCGAAGCGCCAAAAAAAGTCGACAAATTTTAAACTTTTTTGTTTTTTTTAAAAGGTTGTGAAACCGGAATTAGTCACCAGACCTAACATTTCAACCTACCAGCTAAAATCCTTTTTCAATAACCTTCATCCTACTGAAGGTCAAGGTCACTGAAGGTCAAATTCACGAGAAACAAGTCTTTAAAATTTGGTAATGCAAACTGTAATAACACCGGAGGTTGACGCTAGACATCAAATATGAAAGGATAAATGAACAGCCAAAGTCAATGACCTTTGATCCTAAAAAGGTCAAGGTCAAAAAAGGTCAAGGTCAAAAACGAAATTTTTTATTTTTTTTAATCCTGTTCCCTTTTTGGAACTACAAAGCCGAAATCTATGAACCTTTAACATAAGCTTAATAAAGCAATGCTGTAACTGAATGCAAGGTCATTTTTTGAAAAAAAATTAAACTTTACTTTTTTTTTTGATAAACAAAATTTTGACAAAAACAAAATTTTACCCGGATGTGCCACGCCCACGTTAGATTTTTTGATGTGACTTTATTTATATTATTAATATCTTACTATGGCTAAATTAGCAAGCCTTTGCATGTATTGGTTAACGAGATATACAATCATAAATGTCAAAAAAGGTCAAAATCTATCATCGGAAATTTTGAAATTAATAAACCTTGTTCCCTTTTTTGAACTATACAGCCAAAATAGCTGAGATTATGATATAATATAGCTTAACTAATGAGGTTGGTGTGTGCAGAAGCATTTTTCAAAAAAATGTAGTCTATATGGATTTTTTCCAGACAACAAAATGTAAACAAAATCAAAATTTAACCCGGATGTGCCACGCCCATGTCAATTTTTTCTTACGGACACATTTATATGTGGTATGTTCAATTATGTTCCAATTTTCAAGCCTCTAAACTTAATAGATCATAAACTATGCATATATCAAAGTAAAAAAATTCAAAAAATCGCGTAAAGGTTTTCAAATTTGCAAAATTTAAGAAAAAACTAATTTTGCATTACAATACATTGTGATATATCGTTCGAAAGAGCTCATGAAGCCCATTCAGAATATGCAAAAATGAACCCTCTAGGTTAATTAGGTCACGTGTAGGAGCAGTACAAAGTTGCGAATTTGGCTATTTTTGGACACCTATAAAACCGGAAGTTGATATCGGAGGTCAAATATTAAAGTATCATTTGGTAGCCAAGGTCGGTGACCTTTGACCTACTTAAGGTCAAGGTCATCAAAGGTCAAGGTCACGAGATATGAGCCTTTAAAAACTGAAAAAATTCAACCGGAAGTTGCCAAAAAGGAAAATCGAAATTCAAAAATCGGCTACCTAGAGATTGGTCGCAATCGACTATAGTTTCCAAAAATACAAACATCACACACGTCACACTTACCACCAAGGCCCCATTTTTCGTTTTATAAAAATGTATCAAATCAACATGGCGGACAAAGTATTTTTTTCGGACTAAATTTTATTTTAAAATCGGCTGTAGAATTACGATTAAGAACGATATACATAATTTCGTTGAAATATTTCAATTACACCAGAAGTTATATAACCGGAAGTGAAAATCGATTTTCCCCTTTAACCGGAAGTGACGCCAAAATTTTGAATACGTCAAATTGTTTACATTTGTGACATGCATCTTTTATTAAAATTTCTGATTAATCCGAATAAAAATAAAAAGTAGTCCAAAAATTTCGAAAATCGGCCGAAAAATGTATACTACGAATTTTCGAAATTTGATTTTTTTTAACTCGTATCACATCGGAATTTAGTCACAGATTCCAAAAATGAAAACCCGAGCAAAATCGGCCCAAAAATGTGGCTTCCAGTGTCGAAAAACCTGTTTTTGCTAATGTTGCAATGTGCAAATTGCACTTTCGCAAAACTGTTTCAATTTATATTTATTAACGAGGTTGCCACAGGAGAAGCTCAGCATAGGTAGAATTGTTTCTAAAGAAGTTGAATCCTTAGCTGTGTGCCCTGTGGAAAAATCGAAAAAAAAAAAAAAAAAAAAAAAAGAATAGACATTTCGAAAACAAACTGGGACTTTGCGGTAGCAAAGTCCCACAAAAAGAATAGACATTTCGAAAACAAACTGGGACTTTGCGGTAGCAAAGTCCCACAATTAAAGTACACTAAGTTAGTTAGTGCATGGTGTAATATCACTCATTACATTTTCATGGTTAATTTTCTCATTCATTGACACTACTTCCTTACAGACAAGCTTTACTTTAAACCCTGGGTTTCCAACTGATTTTCTCAAGTGTTCCAGATTACGCTAAAGTGAATTGTCTGGGAGGTGATCCAAAACATGCAATTTTGAAGCATCATAAAGTCACAGCTTTTTGTTTTTTTAGAATGTTGCTGGCAGTTAACATTGCATGCATTTCCCCCCAGAAAAAACACAATATTATTATTTTTTTAGACCTTTATCCCAGTTTATGTCCCCAGGAAAATGTTCAAATGTCCCCAGCCTGGGACATGTCCCCCAAGTTGAAAACCCAGGCTTTAAACCTTTGTGGCACCTTACAATGTTCCAAAATATTTAAAGTTTTTAATTTTACTAAATCAGAACAAGAAAAGGTTAATAAATTACCAGCTGTATCTCGTGATTTTTCAAACTCAATTTGGTTCTGAAGTCTAAATTTCTGGTTTTCAAATTCCAGTCTTTTCTTGGCTCTGTCTTGTTGAACTCTCAATTCACGTTCTTCATATTGTCTGTTAAATACAAAGATTATCATAAACATTTCAAACATATTGATGTATTTAAAGAAACTATATTTTACTAGGTTTACAGGTGTCCTTCTTCCAAGCGGTCCATGGCAAAGCTAATGATTGTCCCATAAAAGCTCCTGTGACTTACGTTACAAATGCTGAAACTGGGTTCACAAAAAATGAAACCAACATTTTACCATTGCATTAAAATTGCCACCTTGATGTCTTTAACCCCTCCTTCTTCGAACCAACTAACTTTACTGAGAAAAGGGTCGAAAAGGCAGTTTTAAACTCATTTTCTAGCTGTTGATAGAGTGTTTTGTAACGTCATATTCCTATTCATTCATTTGACATCGCATATTATCAATGGATGAGGTCATTTGTGTGAATAAGGTCTATTGACAGTTGGGTGAGTAAAAAGTTTTAAACCAGTACCTTATATTGGCCACACCAATTTGTTGACAGAAATCACTAAATACCTCATCTTCTACTCTATTCATTTTATCTTTTAATTGTTTAATTTTATCACCACGTTCTGTCATTACCTGATCTATCTCTAACATACGAGGCTGAAATAGGGAAATATTTGTTAAAGTCAAGTCCTTACTTCATGTGTTGGATTGATAAAAATTTGAAATGTACTTTGTGCAATGAGGGAAATGTACTAGTCACCATGCCTACTCAGACTGCTTTAATGTCCATTTTAAAGCGATACTACCTCTTAGAATGAACAAAAAAAATAAGTTTTCAAACTTGGTCAATAAGTGTATATATTCATCAACAGTGTCCAAAGTATACAAATAGAATCAAATAAACCCATAAAACTATGTAATTTTCCATACATTTACAGATTATTATTGATAAATGTCTTAAATTGGATTAAGGCATTTATCAATTAATTATTGTATTTAAACATAGTTTTCTGGATTTATCAGATTATTTAGGTAATCTGTTTCATAGTTATGCCACTAGGTTTGTCCCCTGATGAATATATACTCCTATTGACCAACAAATTTTATTCAGTAAGATGAAACTAAGCAAATTCCCTAAATTGTATGACTATATACTTACATCAAAAGAGACCATCATATCATTATATTGTTGTAAATCTCTATCATTCTGTGTTAGATGTTTATTTAACTGAAAATATTTATAATAAACTTAAATTATAGTGTTTTTTTAGCATATAACGTCTGACAAATTCCTATCAAATGTCTGCTGGACATTACTTGACATTACTGGATAACTGCAGCTATTTTCTATGGTCAAAAAGAGCAGGTTCCATTTCCCGATTCTTGTCATGCTCAGATTTTATCCTTTTAATCCTTTCTCCGCCATTATTTTAATTTTGTCCTTAGTTTTTTATTGAATATCCTGATGATTTCATGAAACTTTTTTATTGAATATCCTGATGATTTCATGAAACTCCAAACAGGCAGAACTCATCCTTGACTGCTACCATGGAGTAAATAACTGGTACTAAGAAGTATGTATATTTATCTGAAATCATTAACTTTACTCACTGTATTATCTCTATCAGTTAGAGAATACTTTAATCTAGTTTCTAATCCTTTAATCTGAGATCTGATAGTATTTAATTCAGATTCTTTACGTTTCTTTTTTAACTGTTCTTTTAATTCTTCAGATAACTTCTCTTTCTTTGTTTTTAATTGAGTTAACATCTTAGAATCCCATCTTCTAGCTTTAGCTTTCAAATCACTGTAAAAACAATACACATTAAGCCAAAATTTAATCATTTTTTACACATTATTCCAGTCAAAATTTAAATGGTAAGATCAATATTAGGAAGCTGATAGCATTATCCTTGTGAAATATGTTGTATTTCTTTTTACTACTTTAATTTCAGCATTTTTTATTAACTATGACAACCTATATATTCAAATCATTAATTAACTCACACATATTAATCCTTTGAACACTGAATGTAAACAAAAGAAAACCTCATATACCCTAGAGTATATATCTCATGATTATGTAACTGGTCGAATGTTTGAAAGTGTTGAAAGGTTAATATTAATAATTAAGATTCTTACCTAGCACCACCAGAGATAACACCAGACTTTTGAAACAATGTACCATCTAACGCCACAGACTGAAACAAAAATATTTTTTTTTAGAAAAAACTAATAGAAATGGAATTTTACTTCTTACTATGCGTACCTTGCACAAAATTTGGCTAGAATGATGAACAATATTTCACTTATTGCTTTTTAAAATTTTTCAAAGGAAACCTTCTTTCAGTTCATTAAAGACCCCAGCTAAACCTACCTTATGTCTTTCATGACCACCAAAAGCTACTCTCCTAGCATCTTCTACAGTTTCACATACCAGAGCATTACCACAAGCAAATAGTAGAGCTTTTTTAATAACTGGTGGGTCATATCTTATAACATCAATAACTAACTTAACATTCTTAGGTTCTCTTATATCTCTGTAATATAGAAATTATACTTATATATACATAGATGTGAATTTTTTCACAACACGCTGTGATATGTGTATCGCATCGTGTACGTTACATGTTTGAATACATTTATAGGACGTGGATGAACCACTCCTATCAATTGAATTATCAAATTCCACACTATGAATAAATAAATATTGTACTTGACTTGAAGAAAGCGACCTTGTATCGCAATGCGTATCGTATCGTTGCATGTTGCATGGTTGGCAATACCCAGCACTAAAACCATTAGAACTAGCCAATAAACATGCTTCTACATACAGTTTGTTTCCGAAAAGTTTTAACACATGCTCAAAAGTAGGAGCAATGGGCTGTTTTGATTGACTGCCTGTTACAAAGTTATTTGGATAATGTATTATTACCTTAGTTTCTCATTAACCTGTTTAACATCAAGATAATCTAATGGTAAGAAAGTTTCAGGTTCAATTCTTTGTTCTTTCATATATTGAATGCAATCTTTAGCTGTCTTCTCAGTATCACACACTATAGCATCCATATATTTACCTAAACAGAAAAAAATGGAGTTTTACATCCTTATTTGGAAGATTCTCTCTACTCCTCTTTGGCTACAGATGTTTCATTTGGACAGGCTGTAGCGGTCAGAACATTGGAAGGGCACAATTTGCTTTCCTCATTACTTCAGTCAATCTAGCTGTAAATGAGTTATGTCAATTTGGAAAAGATCAATGCCAAGAGGTTTGGCCAATACCAAGGACCAGACGATTGAAAGAACCCTCTAGGAACCAGAGCAATCTGATAGAAATGAATAATAGTACATACCCAAAACTTTGGTGATGGCAACTTGGTATTTTTTGTGACTTGGTTCACACAGATCTATCAGTCTTCCATGCTGGAAATAAAAAAATACAGATTACCATCTGTGGAAATGTTTGACCTGAGAATTCAGATGTTGTGGCTTATTGTCCCCATATACAAATTTACTTTAACTAAGCTTTTTGGTAAACTTATGAAACGGTGGGCATGACTTGAATCACTGGCACTGCTCTTCAAAATTACTGCAGTAGAGCTCAGATTCAAATTTTTAAACAAACTAAAGTACATACCACTCCTGGGAAGAGTCGTTTTAAATTGTCCAATAATTCAGCTTTTTTCATGGCTCTTGCAGACTCATGTTTATCAACCTACAAAAAAAAACATATAGAAAAATATTAACTTTCTTTTAAATTAGGAAAACCTGTTTTCAAAAAAACCTACAAGATAGCTTGCCAGGCAAGGTAACATACGCCCACTTCAGCAAATTTGAATATTTAAAAAAGTTGATTGCACCATCGCACTTATTTGAGCTTATATTTAGATGAATCAATTCAAATGAAAACTCTAGCCTCTATTGTGTAAACAAGTTAATTTCCACTAAGTCTAGGGCAATTACTCATAAATCACGACTAGAAACGCACGATTCTCGAATTTATCAGAGTTGTTATCAAGATGAATACACATACCAAGTTCATTTTAACGTTTTTTTTCACGAAGTCAAGGGCAATAACTCTTAAACCAACGACTGGAATGGCGCCATTTTCAAACTCATTCAAGATATTATCAAGATGAATACACATACCAAGTTTCATTCAAATCGGATAAAAACTCTAGCTTCTATCGCGTACACAAGTTAATTTAAACGTTTTTCACTAAGTCAAGGGCAATAACTCATAAATCAACATCTGGAATCGCGCCATTGTTGGACTTATCCGCGATATTATCAAGATGAATACACATACCAAGTTTCATTCAAATCGGATTAAAACTCTAGCTTCTATCGCGTACACAAGTTAATTTAAACGTTTTTTCACTAAGTCAAGGGCAATAACTCATAAATCAACATCTGGAATCGCGCTATTTTCAAACTCATCCGAGATATTATTAAGATCAATACACATACCAAGTGTCATTCAAATCGGATAAAAACTCTAGCTTCTATGGTGTACACAAGTTAATTTTAACGTTATTTCACTAAATCAAGGGCAATAACTCATAAACCGACGACTGGAATTGCACCATTTTCGAACTCATCCGAGATAATATCAAGATGAATACACATACCAAGTTTCATTCGAATCGGATAAAAACTCTGGTTTCTATCGCGTACACAAGAAATTGTTGACGGACGGACGGACAGGGGTGACGGCAATATACGTCCACATTTTCATGTGGGCGTATAAAAATGATATTGTTAGCAGGTAAACCTTGTATTTAATAATTTGTTAGTGAAGTAATAAATATTCATGAAACACACTGACTATAGCTATCATATCTTGGTTTGTTTTAAGTACTTAAGTACTGAGTACTTTCACAAAACTCGTTAGAATGTGTAACCCCTTTCATTCGAAAAAGGTCATTTAATTGGTAACAATTCAGGTTTATTACCAAGCTATTTGGATAAAGTGTTCCACAGTTTGTTTATTATTAAAGGCACATAAGCCCAGACTTGGACATTGAGAAAAAGTCTTCTCATGGTTTTTTTTTAAAGTTAGCACTTAGAAATGAATATTGAACTAAAGAAAAATCGATTCCCTTTCGTGGTTCCAATTCTACAGCCATTTGAAGGAAATTTTGAATGTTTACATTTCAACACCGAGTTGATTGAGGGAGACGTCAATAACTCACAAGCTCCGCCCACTACTAGCACGTGCTACTGGAGATTGGAGTGTGACGTCATTAAACTAACACGCCCCCCGTTTGACCTCATTAGCATTTTATTTATGGAAATCATTTTATTAGATCCCGATTTTAAATCCAGCTGCATCGAAGTCATCTGAGTACCCAAAGCCGTGAATTTTAGTTTTTTGACTTAATTAAACATCAGAGATTAAGCTAGAATACCTTTTGTCCCGAAATCCCATAAATTTCATTTTGTAAACAAACGAATCCCGCACTGTGCCTTTAAGTGTGCAAGGTTTTAATATTAATAATTCTTACCTTAGCTTCACCAAGCTGTTCTATAACAGAAGATAATTCAACATTTATTTCTGATATTCTAGAATTAGCTGTTTCTACATCATAACCTAATTCTTCTTCAATCTTCTTCTGTTCAGATATAGCCTGTGAACTTGTCCTGGAGGAAATAAATCAATGTTTAATTTAGCCAAAGGAAATGAAAGAGTTTTGGCCTTCTCTTTTCTAGTGTCAAATTTCCCGACTGGGCCATCATTTACTAATGTAATTATGCCAAAAAACAAGAACCAAGCACTCTTAACTAAGCTGCAGTTTCCTGTGTTCAATCATGTCAGCACTGGCACAATGTGATCTTGATAACAGACATCTCATAATTGTATCAATATATGCGTAAAATTTGTTCAGGTTGTATAAGTGAAAGGGGAAACAGTCAAAATTTTATTGGTCGATTTGAGTCTTGAAGCTGAAGATTCAGGTGGTGAGTTCAGAACGATATTACTGATTACTAAGCTAAAAAAATTATTTCTGAGACAAAAGTATAATAGGTCGAATGGATTATTACAGCACATTGACAATATTTTGACTTACTTAATATAATCATTGAGTTTGTCAACTCGTTTTAAATTTTCTTCTTTTTCATGTTCTTTCTGTTTGAGTTTGGCTGCGATTTCATTTTTCTTTCTAACCTCATTATCATATCTATCTTGATCTGATTTCTGTTCACGACTAATAGAGTCTAGTTCTTGTAGATATCTAGCTGATAATTTACCAGCCTTTTCTTTTAATCTCTGATATTCAGTTACCTTGGAAACAATATGATATACACAGTAAATATCAACAACATATTGGTGGTGCCATAGTAGCATCACATAATGTTTCACTTTTAAGTCTTTACTTCAGGGTACATCACAAGTCTTTATAATTTCAAATCAATTTTCAAAGTGTTTTAGCTTACAAAAATAATATCAAATGAAAGTCAGCTTTACAGAGTATAATTTTGTCACAGAAGGGCCTCTGAAGCTTTAACAAGCAAATTTTGAAGGCTCAGTGAACCCTATGACAAAACACTCAACAGCATAATATATCTAAATTAGAAAACTCCTTATAAAGTTACATTAGTCTACTTACTTGTGTTTCTTCAAGCTGTAAAGAACGACCTTGACTTTGAGATTCTTCTTCAATCTTTTCTTCAAATTCTTGTCTTTTTCTTTCAATTTCTTCCAGTTCATTCTCTAAAGTTTGAATCTATGAGAGAAAAAAAAATTTGATTATCTAGAGTTTTTATAACACCCCAGTCACTTGGAATAAATAAATAATTATTTCATAGCAGTCACTTTTAAAACCTAATAAGTGATACAGTTGGAAATATCTAATAAAATTTGACTTCCTGTATCTTACCTCTTCTTCATGGTTATCATGTGTTTTTCTTGCTTGTTTTAATGATTTTCTGAAATGAAGACCCGGAATAATGTAAATATAAGTCTTAAATATTTTATTCAATTCTGCAAAGTGATTTTCTTTTAATGTTTTCATTAAGCATGGATATAAAATTTGAATATTACAAGCACCAAACTTATTTATTTTCTTGGAAATCGTTTAAAAGTGAATTATGACAAACTTACTTCGCTGAGTCTAGTTTTTTGATCATATGAGCTGTTTTTTCTTTAGCTTTGATATATAATGGTCTTTTCTTGTTCATCTCTACTTCCTACAAAAACACATCAAATTGGTTTTCAAGAAAATCTTTACAATTATTCAATGCAGAATAGAAGGTGTTACACACTAGAAAATTATTTAGACCTGTGGTATTTTTTTTTTTCAAAGAACATCTGATATAACAGCTACCCTTAAAGGAATACAACCTCTTAGAATGAACAAAAAATCTAAATTTTCAAATTTGGTCAATAGGAGTTTATATTCATCAAGGGGCTTGCCTGGTTGCATAACTATACAACAGATTACCTAAATAATCTGATAAATCCAGAAAACAACGTTTATATACAATAATTGAAAAGCCCTTAATCAAATTTAAGACGTTTATCAATTATAACCTGTTATTATATGGAAATTTACATAGTTTCATGGGTTTTTTGCATTCTGTTTGTATACTTTGGACATCGTTGATGAATATATACTCTGACCAAGTTTGAGAACTTTTTTTTTTCATTCTAAAAGGTTGTATCGCTTTAAAGGAATATTACCTCTTAAAATGAATATAAAATTCAAATTCTCAAGTTAAGTACATGACAGGGGTATCATTATATCCTACCTACTTACCAATTCCTTAATATTTTGATCAATCTTGGTTAATTCTCGACTTAGTTTCCCTTGTTCCTTTTTCTTATCTTTAACTTCATCTTCTATTCTGTCTCTTTTCCTATTCTCTTTTTCTACAGCATGATTTTTTCTTCCTAATTCTTCGTTAATTTCATCAATATCTCTTTCATTATGATATAATCTAAACAGTTGTAATTCTAACTCTTTTTCACCCTAAATAAAATACAAAAATTCAGGCATTTGATCAAATAAACAGGGAGACAAATCTTTACATTTCTTCCTCAATAGCAAAGAATGTTTCTATTAAATTTAGATGAACTAGATGGAAAACATTCAGTTGCGATTTAGACATTTCAATATTTGTTACTAGTGGCTATTAAGAATGCCTTCAAACTTTTTTTTAAATAATAAAAAAACAATAAGATTTTGGCATTCAAGAGCCTTGATCCAAACAGAAACAATTTTGGGTTAATATTTTATTTAAGGCCATTTACCAATTGTTCTTTCAGTCTTTGATATCTCTCTGCTTCGTCTTTCTCCATCTTAGCTTCCTTTCTCTCAGCAGCAATACCTTTCTTTTTAAAATAGTTAAATTGAGTATCTTCTTCAGCTTTTAACATTTCTGTCTTAGCTTTATCATACTCATCTTTTAATTCTCCTGATCTGAAATACATTGTATGGATTAGATGATAATGTCAAGTCGTTCTGTCGCACTCACAAAAGGAATGGTTTTGGCATTTCTAGGAAGAGTTGTGAACACTTTTACTGAAGAGCTAAAACCAGGGCTTGCCAGGCAAGGTAACATACGCCCACTGGCAGCTGTCGGAAATGATCATATTTAAATTAACGATAATACAAATTTTATTATAAAAGTCAAGGACAAAGCTCAAAAACTGTTCATCGAAAATGCATCAAGTTAGAACTTGTTCAGGATCTTATCAATTGCAATGATCACATCAAGTTTCATCAGAATCAGTTCAAAATTGTAGCTTCCATCCTGCTCACAAACTATTTTTAACGCATTTTTAAGGGCAAGGGCAATACCTCAAAAACCATTCATTAAAATTGTGTCAAGTTAGAACTTGTCTGAGATCTTATCAAGTCAATGGACACAACAATTTTTAATAAAATTGAATGAAAACTGAAGCTTCAATTGCGTTAACGAACAATTCTTTACATGTTTTATGAAAGTCAAGGGCAATAACTCAAAATCTGTTCATCAAAACTATATCAAATTTGAACTTGGCCGAGATTTTATTAATCTCAAGGAACATAGTACCAAGTTTCATCAAAATCAGATGAAAACTGTAGTCTCTACAGTGCTTACGAATCAAATTTGACGCGTTTTTACAAAGTCAAGGGCAATAACTAAAAAAACGTTCATCGAAAATACGTTAAATTCTAACTTGACCGAGATTTTATCAATCCAAAGGAACATAGCAAGTTTCATCAAAATCAGATGAAAACCGTAGTCTCTAGAGTGCTCACGAACAAAATTTGACGCATTTTTTCAAAATCAAGGGCAATAACTCAAAAAACGTTCATAGGAAATACGTCAAATTCTAACTTAACCGAGATCTTATCAATCCAAAGGATCATAGCAAGTTTCATCAAAATCAGATGAAAACTGTTGTCTCTAAAGTGCTCACGAAGAAAATTTGACGCATTTTTTTTCAAAGTCAAGGGCAATAACTCAAAAACCGTTCATAGGAAATACATCAAATTCGAACTTGACCGAGATCTTATCAATCCAAAGAATCATAGCAAGTTTCATCAAAATCAGATGAAAACTGTAGTCTCTAGAGTGCTCACGAACAAAATTTGACGCATTTTTTTCAAAGTCAAGGGCAATAACTCAAAAACCGTTCATAGGAAATACGTCAAATTCGAACTTGACCGAGATCTTATCAATCCAAAGGATCATAGCAAGTTTCATCAAAATCAGATGAAAACTGTTGTCTCTAGAGTGCTCACGAACAAAATTTGACGCATTTTTTCAAAGTCAAGGGCAATAACTCAAAAACCGTTCATCGGAAATACGTCAAATTCGAACTTGACCCAGATCTTATCAATTCAAAGAATCATAGCAAGTTTCATCAAAGTCAGATGAAAACTGTAGTCTCTAGAGTGCTCACGAACAAAATTTGACGCATTTTTTCAAAGTCAAGGGCAATAACTCAAAAACCGTTCATAGGAAATACGTCAAATTCGAACTTGACCGAGATCTTATCAATCCAAAGGATCATAGCAAGTTTCATCAAAATCAGATGAAAACTGTTGTCTCTAGAGTGCTCACGAACAAAATTTGACGCATTTTTTCAAAGTCAAGGGCAATAACTCAAAAACCGTTCATCGGAAATACGTCAAATTCGAACTTGACCCAGATCTTATCAATTCAAAGAATCATAGCAAGTTTCATCAAAATCAGATGAAAACTGTAGTCTCTAGAGTGCTCACGAACAAAATTTGACGCATTTTTTCAAAGTCAAGGGCAATAACTCAAAAACCGTTCATCGAAAATACGTCAAATTCGAACTTGACCGAGATCTTATCAATCCAAAGGATCATAGCAAGTTTCATCAAAATCAGATGAAAACTGTAGTGTCTATTGTGCTCACAAGAAATGTTGACGGACGGACGGACGGACGGACCGACGGACGGACCGACGGACAGGGGCGACGACAATATACGACCACATATTCATGTGGGCGTATAAAAAATGTAAAATTCATCTAATTTCTTACCGACTAATTTCTTCAAACATGGCTGTCCTTTCCTTAGCATTTTTCATAGCAATACTTTCAACAGTACCTTGAAACACCAAGAAGTTTTTAGATTTGACCAATACTCCAATTTTAGCCAACTCAGCTGAATATTCAGCAGAAGATACATTCTGAAAGGGGACAAGAAGAAATTTCTTTAAGAAACAAATATTTTAATATCATACAAAAATTATAGAGACATTAAACAGAGATTGCTATCAAATCACATGCTTCCTAGATAATCTAATGAAAAAAGTACACCTTCTGTCATTATCAGCTTAATGCCCCTTTATCAATACCAGTACCAGAAACTCATTTATAATACATATTTTGCATTGAGATTTTTTACTCGACTTACATTTCCATTGACCTTATGTTCTGAAGCATTATTGTGGATAATTCTGGTGAAAACAATTTCATCATTGGCCTCTGTATCCATATAAACAGCTGACACAGATGCCTTGTTTGATGCTGGTTGACCAATTGGAGCTCCATGGATTAAAGACTAGAATAGAAAGATACAAATATATTATGAAATGTCTGTGAAAGATAACCATAAATTCACTGGTTCTGGATGGTTATAGATTCAACTATGCCACTGATCAAAATGGCCCAAACCATCGCACTAGCCAAGATAGTGGACCACGGCCATATACGCCTAACGAAAAAGTCGAAAAAGGAAAAAATTTAATCAGGAGAAAACTTAACTTTCTCAAACCTTTCGATTTAGGTCCAATAACATCCATTTTAAGTTTCATCAAAATCGGTTGAAAACTAAGAGAGTAATAGCATATATAAGATTTGGGGCAAGGGCAATAACTCTGCTTGTAACAATCGAAAATAGCTCAAATTCGAACTTAGGCCATTTACGCCTAACGAAAAAGTCGAAAAAGGAAAAAATTTAATCAGGAGAAAACTTAACTTTCTCAAATCTTTCGATTTAGGTCCAATAACATCCATTTTAAGTTTCATCAAAATCGGTTGAAAACTAAGTGAGTAATAGCATATTTAAGATTTGGGGCAAGGGCAATAACTCTGCTTGTAACAATCGAAAATAGCTCAAATTCGAACTTGATCTTCGTTTTCTGAATATATATACACATATCAAATTTCATTTGATTCCGTCAAAAACTCTAGTTTTTAGAGAGTTTACAAGGAAATGTTGATGGACGGACCGACGCATTTGGGGCAAGGGCAATAACTCTGCTTCTAACGATCGAAAAGAGCTCAAATTCGAACTTGATCTTCGTTTTATGAATATCAATACACATATCAAATTTCATTTGATTCCGTCAAAAACTCTAGTTTTTAGAGCGTTTACAAGCAAGTTTTGATGGAGAGACCGACGGATTTGGGGCAAGGGCAATAACTCTGCTTCTAACGATCAAAAATAGCTCAAATTCGAACTTGATCTTCGTTTTATGAATATGTATACACATATCAAATTTCATTTGATTCCGTCAAAAACTCTAGTTTTTAGAGCGTTTACGAGCAAATGTTGACGGACGGACGGACGGACGGACAGGGGTGACTACAATATAATTCCTCATAGAGAGATGAGGGCGTATAAAAATGGTCTCAATATTGTTCATAATGTCCACAAACTAATTGTTTGATTTCAGTATATAAAAAATTTGTAGGTTACTGAAAAATATCAGCACATAAAATATATGATTATAATAATAATAATAATAATAAACAATTTTTGATGCAATAAAGAATTTAATAAAGTTTTCTTACATTTAGTTTCTTTGCTCTTAAATTTGTTGTTTTTTCACCAAGAACAAAACTTATAGCATCCATCAAATTAGATTTTCCTAAAATGAAAAAATATATCGCATGCATTAAATTTGATAGCAAGGGTAACAGATGGCATTTTCAGGGCTGCATTAGGGTGCTGAAGATACGTAAATAAGCTAATCCTCTAGAGTACTACAATCAACAGTGGTAATCCATGGCTCAAAATAGAGATTTGGAATCTTTTTGGTTTCGCTGTTACTGTTACTTAAATGAAATAATGAATGTTAATATTTGCCTTGAAATTTATGGAATGGCTTCTATAATTATGCTGGTATTGAGTTATATAACAGCTTAGATCTATATATCATTATCAAGCATTATAAGGGAACTAATAGCAAGCATGTAAGAGACAATGTATATAATACTAATAGGGAGGGTTTACACTTTGATTTCATTCTTTGTTTACCTGATCCATTTGGCCCGATTATGGCAGTGAACGGCTTGAATGGACCGATTCTTTGTCGGCCCTTGTACGACTTGAAATTGTCCACATCGATAAACTTTAGATAGCCAGGCATTTTGGCTATGTTTAGTCCTACAAACTAACAATAAATATGTTTAAAGTGCATGAGACAATTATGAAATATTTAATCAAAACAAATCCAATTTCTGTGTTGACAAAATTTAGCGGGAATAGATGTCGCTTTAATCGGAAATTACGGGATTTCTCGCGAGAAAGAAGAAAATTTATTTCGACAATATATTGGTCAAAATTCAAAACAAAATAAATCTTATATTGCCTTATAAATAAAATTGAGAGAAAATCCATAATTTCAAACAGTGGAGTTAATTTTCAAACAAAATTAGACTAAATATATTTTAGTTAATGAATTTAGAAAAATCTATTCTTGTAATAATCATCCCGCACTACTTGACAACAATGTCTACCTAGCAACGTTTACATTGGTGAGTTCAATAAATTATTTCATGGTTGGTTAGTGCAGATCGTCATTTGGGGAAGAACTAGGCATTCAAGATGTACAAACTCGATCTACCCGTCGATTACAAAGAGGCGGCTGCTATTGAGCGCCGTCGGAAAATGGAAGAAGAGCGTCAAAGTAGAATATTTAATTCAAAAGTCAGAACAATCGGGGTAAGTTTTATTTTTATTTCTGAACTTAAAATGTGTTATTGATTGTCAACTTGACTCATATTAGTCATATACACAACCAAAATGGGCCCAAGTCAAGATGTCCCCAAATACAATAGTCAAAATGACCCAACAAACTGGTAAATAATTACTATATTTGGAAGCTTTATCCATCATGCAGTGATCAAATTCTCACACTCACCCCAACCTCCTCAACCAGTTAAAGTTTAAAAAGTTAATTTATAAATATTAATATGATTTACTGTCAAATAGATCTATATAACACTAACTCACTTTGGTTTTCAGGTTGATAATCAAGCCATAGAACAACAAATTGCTGATAGAAAACAACAAGAAGAATATGAAAGGAGAAGAGAAGAAGCGTTTGGTAAGTTTGGGGAGATGGCACTATTCACACCATTGACCTTCTCCTAAGGCTAAATACTGTACTGCTACCTGTGCTAGCTGCTACTGTCATGGCAACTTTCCATTGGGTAATCTTCATTAGCTTAATGTGCTATCAAAATATTTTCCAAAGCAGATATATAAGCTTGCATTAAATAAGTATAAGCTTGCATTTATTAAACTTATTGAAGTTGTAGAAATGTGTGTTGTAAAATTCAGTTCTTTTTATTACATATATTTAAATCAATTTTAATGTTTATGTTCTGAATTCCTATATTTTCAAATTAAAATTGTCTTAATCCATTTATGCCAAGAGGCACAACCGTAGAAAAAAATGGAATCACTTCTTACCTGATTTGTTAAATGCAGTTATATAAAAACATAAAATTGATTTTCCTTTTTAGCTACTGATGCTGTACGTAATGATTTGATTGGATTATTACTGGAGAAACGACAAAATGAAGATATGCGAGAATTAGACCGAGCAGAAATAGAGTTCAGAGCACTACATCAGCATCCTTCTAGCAGACGTGAATTTGATCTTTATGATCCTGAAGGTTTGAAAAAAGACAAACCAGCACGTGTCCATGATGACGACCCAAGATGTGGAATATCCAGTTTACAAAAATTTGAAGGAGAAGACTTGAACAATCCAGCCAGATTAAAATTACAACAAGAACAGAAAAAGAATTGGTTAGAACAGCAGAAACTAGAGAGAGAACTGGCAGATAGGAACCAGAAGGCTGCTGATAGACTGTATGAATTAAAACAAAAGGAATTAGATATGCGAGCCCTAGATTTACAAGATGCTGAAGAGAATTGTAGACGTGCTATAAACATGGCCACCAGTGATTATAACAAAGCTTTGGTAAGTAATAAGCTTACAAATACCAAATTGATATAATGCAGTACCGTATTTAAAAAAAGGGTTTTCGAAGGGCTGTTTGAAATTTTTCATTAAGAAATACCATAGGTTCAAATAAAGTTGATCATTATTTTATACCTTCTAAAAAGAAATACTATTATCGATTTTTATTTTCTGGAAGGAAAATTTAGTTGATAAACCAAGTTGTAAAGTGGTATCTGGTATATTTGTATGAATTGTAACTTTTATAGTGCAGATAAATTTCACACACTAAACTCATATCCAATATATGCACTCTTGGGATGCTAAGTTATCATCCAAATTGTAGAATGTGAAAATGTTTATGAACAAAGCCATTATTTGTATTTATTGCAGGATAATGAACAGAAAGAGAAAGATAGATTAAAGAGACAACAAGATGAAGATGATAATGCTACAGAAATTGCTAATCATGTATTTGGTGATATCCTTACTGAGAATCCATCAGTGGCTCAATCAGCGTTCGGTTCTCATCGTGTTATTTCTGACAGATGGAAGGGCATGAGTCCTGAACAAATAGCAGACATCAAAAGACAACAAGAAATACAACGCAAAGAAAAAGAGGTAGATGAGTGCTCAAATTGTTTATGAGAAAAATCTCAGACCGAAAATTAATCTAAAGTCACCTAGAGATCATCTTTTATTATTATCTACAAGACAGAATCTGAAGGGTGAATTTCTTTCTAATGTCTTGCCTGATTTGTAATTCTGATTTTTGTATTTTATTTCAATTTCAGCGTCTTGAAGATGAGAAGCGTAGAAAAGATGAGGAATGGGACAAACAGAGGGTGGCCAACGCTAGAGCAGCATTATTACTCGAACGAGAAGCTGATCGTAAACGCCAAGAAATCAACAGACAATTAGCAGATGAAAATAGACGATTAAGTCAGGAACAAACAGCTCATAAAGATTTCTTATATAAGGAAGTTTACACCAACCCCCCTACAGCTGCTTATTTCATGCAATGGAACAAAACGAGTCGTTAAGCCTATTTCTTGTCTTAAATCCTGTTTATATGTACTCTTTTTTTCCTCAGTGATCAGTAATAACCCTATGTCAAAGCCCAACAGGGTGAAAATACCCTCAATTGTAAATTTCATGTTAAAATTCATAAGTGTGAAATTACCCAGTGGGTAAAGGAGAACCATGATACAAAAACAAAAAGGTGAATATACCCAAAGTAAATTCTCAATATAAAACCATTAGAGATAAAACTGGGGAAAATCAGTGCATATAAACAGGTTTTGTATTCATGTATACATTTAGGAGTTGAATTGTTAAGTATCATAGATGCATCACATGGAAACTTTTTTAGAAATTGTGTTTCCAAAGAATTTTCAAAATGCTCTTTTTTTAGTAAAACTGATTTTTAGGGAATACTGTAATTAATTTCATGTTAGTTAGTTTTTAAATCATCAGCATTTGAATCACCAAAGTTTTTAATTGAATGTGCTCACTTAGCCAGTTAATTCACATTTTAGAATAGGTGTAAAATTTACCAAATCAGAATTTTCACTGGTTATAAGCATTATTTTATTTTTTAGAGATGTAATTTTTATGAAATATCTACTTCTACTACATGTCACTTCCTAACACTGGGACACTAGAGATTGGAAGGATAGTCTTTGAAGCAGATATTGGGGATATACTGTATGGGGGAAAGAGTGCTTAAAAAGGGGAGGTCTGAAAAGGGATAAATCCGGGAAAATTTGTAGAACAATCTTGTGTTGAAGGGAGATAATCTTGTTTTATTGTAAATATTATACTCCAATATTTATTATACACCTGTGATAAAGTATGAAAAAGTGAATGTCTTGACTTTTAATACCCATTTTCAGTTATGCCCTTTTAAGAAAACTTTTTCTTATCACTTTTGAAAATACTGGTTTGTCTGCAATTTGTAGGCCTACTATTTATCTAAAGAAAAATTCACCATGATATTGAATTTGAAGGTAGTCTTGAAAACTTTATTCTGATGAAAAGAGATACCCATGGCTTGAAAAAGCTAGAGATTTCCCACAGATTTGAAACAATAAGACCCCTGATTATGACGTCAATGTCGGGTGAAAAAATGCCGTCGGTAAAGTTGAGCCGACCGCCGCAGTCCGGACGGTGATTCCACAAACAATCAGGAATTTGCGTTTCCAGGCTTCTATTTTTTTTAATTTTTCTTGTTTTTGTCCTGCGCTTTCATACTTCAGAATATTCCTTTCCCGGGCGTTCTCAAAAAGAATAAAGAAAGCAGTAACTCTATAGATGTCATCACTGTAATGCATGACAATTCACAAAATGTTTTTGGAACTGCCCCTCCAAGAGCCTCGTCGTTGGCCAAAAAATTGTTGTAGGGGAATATTTTTACAACACACCCAGACTTGCTCTGAAAGTGTTATGATCCATATCCTGTCAAGAAAATATAAAAAGCACGCGTATTTGGAAACCTTTCCTCTTTATTTTAAGTTCATTGCGTTTCTGTTTTTAATATAGGGCAAAGGAAAATAAAAGGTAAAACTCCTTTGTCTTCTCTTGCGTAGAATACGTTTATATAAGATAGAATCTGAATAATAAATACGTTGATAAATAAAATGTTATCAACCGACCACAAAAATTGGAAACTGATAAAGAATTTGAAAGATAAAAAGACTGATACAAATACAACTCCTGACCGAATTAATCTTACTGTACTACTAAAAGATGAAGGGGTCAGTGCTTGTCGTCTGCCTCGCAGCCCTGTTTTGTGGGGCGTGGTTAGTGACGTCTACACCCCTGGACGACTACGTCAACAAACCCGACAGTAATTATAAATGGTCCAAGACCAACTGGACTTTCAGAGCTAATGGTGCTACGTTATATCTGCTAAATTTTACCTCACAAAAATGGCTCACAGGTAAGAAGTTTTTGTCATCACAAATAAGAGTCCTCTATGGCAGTGGTTCCCAACCAGGAGGCCATGGCGCATGAGGATGTATATCATTTTTTCTCAAGCCCAACTTTTATTTAACTAACCAGGGGGCCATGGCGCATGAGGATGTATATCATTTTTCAACGTTTATTTAACTATATTTTGCCGTGTAAGGTCTGTAGTTACTTGTGGTCAAATACATCCGAACTCCTGATGATGAGGAGGCACAAAACAATAATTCCCTACTTTGCAATAGCTTAGAATAGAACAGGGGGTCATGGCTCTGGGAGCTTCGTGAATTTCGGCCACACTTTAAAAAGGTTGGCATGAGGATGTATATCATTTTTTCTCAAGCCCAACTTTTATTTAACTAACCAGGGGGCCATGGCGCATGAGGATGTATATCATTTTTCAACGTTTATTTAACTATATTTTGCCGTGTAAGGTCTGTAGTTACTTGTGGTCAAATACATCCGAACTCCTGATGATGAGGAGGCACAAAACAATAATTCCCTACTTTGCAATAGCTTAGAATAGAACAGGGGGTCATGGCTCTGGGAGCTTCGTGAATTTCGGCCACACTTTAAAAAGGTTGGCAACCACTGCTCTATGGTTTAGTTAGGCAAAGGAGGTTCGGGTACCATACATGCTTAGGTGTTCTTCTTTACCGTTTACTTTTCATTGTTTGTATATGGAATAGGAACTTACTCCTGCAACGTAGTTGTAGTTCTCGTACAGTTCCGAAAAAAATGACTTAAAGGTATGATATAAAGTCGCGAGCTTTTCTCATGGAGAATTAAATAAAACAGAGGTGGATTTGTAGAATGCTCACAAACTCTCTCTAGTTCATTAATGCACAATGATTATATTGTAGAAGAGGATGTTGACAAGCCCTATTGGTTCCACTACATGGTGGTGGCTGTTCCAGATAAACTGATTCACACTGAACACGGTCTGATGTACATTTCTTATGGCAGTAACGGTCCCACGTAAGTTAAATGAAGCCAATCCGCCTGATTTTATGGATATGTACGACCCATCGTACCCATTACATTAAAATACCTTGCAAGGCGTACTTGTTATACAAGGCGAATTAGCATTAGCTTCAAGGATCTCTGTATGAATTATTATTCACAAGTTTGCTTTAATGTCAACTTCATCAAGTCTACAAGAATATTTGTCCCCAACTATATTCACGAGGATCCTTTCTACCAACTGGTAACTGACCAAACCACCTGGCACGATCTTTCCTGGATAACCCCTACCATTTACTCGGGTTACTGGAACGAGGAATAAAGATCGTCTTAACACCGAGCAGTTGATTTTATTTTGTCAGATTTACTCCTGATGTTGGTGATGAATTCGTGACCTTTATAACCTTAATGGCGGTTAGTACTGGAACGATTTGTGCCAACCTTCATCAAATACCAAACCAACCTCTTGTCTTTAAGGTATGTTTCTGAATGCTTTATATTAAAATTGATACCAAGAGTTTTGACCAGCTGGTAGAAATAATCCTCTGAAAGTCAAAATTGATTTTGTTTCTTCGGAATGAATCGGAGTGTACCAGAAAATCAGTCGAACCATCGACAATCTGTTTCTAAGCACTAGCGGAACTGTCACGGTAGAACTTTTGCCAGTCGAAGATATTGCCTGTAATCTTCACAATTCTACCACAATTCCGAATCGTACAACTTCAAAAGAGTACCCCATGTTTAGAGGTCACATTCTTGCTATGATTATTTTTCTAGAAAGACCCTACACAGATGAGTAGACATGAAGACGCAGTGATCGCCTGGACATGGAAGATGTTTGTTGAAGATGAACCAAACCGTCCAGAATGGTTACTGCGACTTCCCATGACTAAGGTAACCGTTTTTATGTCATTTTTGGACTAAAAGGGCAACTTAGATATGTTTGTTGGATATGTTGGAAGGTTAACTTTGATGCATGGTAAGACTTACATCGAAGAAAGAGCAACCACAGCTTAAATTTTTCAAAGAATGTTCATAGCATTTCTAGCTTTTTCAGTTTAACGCACAAGCTTTATACTGGTCAAAGTTCAACATTTGTTATTTCAGGGAGCCGTCAGGGGAATGGACACGATTGCAGCTTTCGCTAAAACCATCTACCCGGAGTCTAATATTGATAAGTTTCTGGTTTGTGGTGAGTCTAAGAGAGGATGGACTACATGGACGACTGCTGCTGTAGATAAACGAGTTATAGCTATTGCTCCCATGGTTATGGACCTTCTCAATTTAAGAAAGGTATGTAAAGATTCAGCAATGAACATTGAAATGTTCTGTTTCGAGGATAAACACCCGGTTTTCCCCATCGGAGGGGCTTACATGCACACCGCATGAAGTTTGCCCATCCTAATTAACCCAACCAGATGCAGAAAAGCATTTTCATTTCGAGGAAAAGCAGCTCTAAGAGTTAATCATTCTGAGCTTTTCATGATATATTCTGTTTCTTATTTCTTAAGCGTAACCAAAACTAACCATTACTTCTGCTATAACCATCATCTGTTCCTTGACTACTACGCCAAGAAAAACTTCTTTTATCCCTCAAAATTCTAAGTACATGTAACAGGTCTCTGCAGCAGATATACGGAATTATTTTACTTAATAAGCTTCACCTTTTACTTATTTTGGGTCACAAAGATATCGTCGTCAAATTCGTTTCTCACCGCAATGCAACCACAACCACTTTGACCACTCCACTGGTCTTAAAAAAGATAATTCTCTTTTTCAGAATCTTCATCATCATTACCGATCTCTTGGAGGTTGGACATTTGCCTTCAGTGATTACTATGCATTGAACTTCACACGACAGCTGGATAATCCTCAAACTCAAGTGATGGCGGATATCATAGATCCTCTTTGTAAATATTATTTTTATTTCGGGGTAGGGTAGGTTTGATTATCTCAGATGTACAGGCCTAGGATGGAACAAAATAAATTCTTTATTTAGAGATTGGGATTCCGAACCAGGGTCTGAATTCTGGCTTTTTTTTCTTCTGTTATGATTTGATTTTCTTTTTATCTTTAAGTAATTTGCACTTTCCAAAACACTCCCAAAACGGATAACTCATAAACATTATCTCGATGTTCTATTTACAGCATATAAAGACAGGTTGACGATGCCTAAATACATCATAACAACTGGAGGTGATGAGTTCTTTATTCCAGATGATTCTTATTACTACTGGGGTATGCTTCCCGGAGAAACCTATCTTAGGTAAGTGTTCTGCTCCTACAACCTAGACTTTCAGGTAGGTGTACTGGAGCATGCTCTCTAAAGAATACCATTTTAGATAAATGTACTGGGGTATGCTTCCCGGATAAAAACCTATCTTAGGTAAGTGTAATGCTCCTGCTGCTTAGACAAATCTTTCAGGGGTAAGTGTACTGGAGCATGCTCTGTGGAGAA
This sequence comes from Lottia scabra, assembly GCA_029955415.1. Taxonomy (NCBI): domain Eukaryota; kingdom Metazoa; phylum Mollusca; class Gastropoda; family Lottiidae; genus Lottia; species Lottia scabra. Next base: position 1,646,916 of record JARJEI010000021.1, on the reverse strand, counting down.
ACATATCTTAGGTTAGTGTATTTGGGCATGCTGCCTTGAGGAACCAATCTTAGGTAAGTGTGCTTGGGCATGCTTCTCTGGATATAAACCTTTCTTAGGTAAGTGTACTTGACATGCTGCCTGATGGAGAAACCTATCTTAAGTAAGTGTATTGGAGTATGCTGCTTCAAGAAACTTATCTAAATAAGTGTACTGGGGCATGCTCCTTGGAGAAACATATCTTTGGTAAGTGTACTGGTGCATGTTCCTTGGAGAACATATCTTAGGTAAGTGTACTGGGGTATGCTCCTTGGAGGATATTCTATAGGTAAGTGTATTGGGGCATGAAACCTTCCCTGCAGAAACCTCATCAGACCAATCAAGTGCAGGAAAGTGGAACTCTAAATATTTCATTTTTTCAGAGTTCTACCAAACGCCGAGCATAGTTTGACATTTCACAGAATACAACTTTTTTTCGGTGTTCGGTCGTTTTACCTCAGTGCTATTCAGGTAAGTCGAGATCTTCTGACCAATTTTGACTGTGACGAAAGTCTGAGAGACAGATGAAAAGGACCATGGAATCTTATTAGGTGATGAAACCTTAGGCTACAGGGCACTGTTCTGACAGCGGTAATACAAATCGGGTCGTACACTATAAAGGAGTGTATTTTTGTATAAGGCATAACTCACACCTTCCCTTAAACAGTTTCACATCATAGGACATCAGTCAAACGGTTTTGATTTTATTCGACTATCTCAGACAATGACGGGCCCAGAAAAGAATTCTCGCTACGCCATTGATCTCTCCTGTGTTATCTTATTGCTTATTATCAACATTTTGTGCCAATTTGATTTGGTATTTCATTCCTTGTGTTGCAGAAGAAACCAATGCCTAAGTTTACATGGAAAAGAGAATTCGTAAGTAGGCTAATGAATGGATTTTTGTTTCGCTTGTCAAGGTTTGGCAATTTCCAGTTAGTATTTACTGCAAGACTTGATATAGCCTACATGTAGTTAAAGCAGAAAAGTAGGACGTAAAACTCCATTTCATTTTTACATGTAGTTAAAAGTGCAAAAAAAGTCACCCCTTATACTGGAATAGTAGATCAATTGCACACCGAATGTATACACCAAAGGGACATATTAAGTACCACCCGCTCCTGTAATAACTTAGCCGTTATAAACAGGAAATACTTAGTTTTCTTAGCCCGTTATATAACAACCAATAAAGTTCGCACCTTGTACCGTACGGTACAATTTTTAGCTTTTATTAGGTAGATAGGTAGCATTCTCAGCATTGATAATTCGTAAAGAATGTCTAGTTGACCAACACCGTCACATAATGTTATCCAATGTTCAGTTTAGAAGTCATTTATATGTATACATGTAATATAATTTTACTTGTAGACACATGATGGTGGTAAAATAACCGTAACAACAGAATCTAAACCAAAAACAATAGAATGTTATTATGCTAGAACGTTAGATAGTAAAAGGTAGGTGATTGGGTAATGCTGTTGTATTGCCTGTAGATGTATTCTCTGACAGATTCATAAGAAAAACAAGATTTTTTTTTCAAGAATCAAACCCCAAAATCGAGTGAAATTAATAGGTAGCAGCAAATAAAGACATTATATGGACTGACTGCTTTGCAAAATTTGATAATACACTAGCTTTGGATATCAGTAGGTTCCAAACGACTAACTTTGAAAGTTCCTCCTGTATAACAAAGTCAACGCTGTATGAAAGATACATCCACACCATCTTTATCAATGGATTTGCTCCCCTGGGTTAGAAGTTAATGTGAGTTATATATTGACATTCTGTTTTCAGACGAGACTTCCGACTAGCTGCAGCAGATCCAAATAATCCAAAAGGATTTCTTCCACAGCCCATTATATGGTTGAAGGTACCAGTGAAAAACCCTGTAAGTAATATATCAAATAGTCTATCAAATTTATATAGTTCCTTCCCTTTCGTCCTGGCCCAGATGTGGATGTTGCTGTTGTTTTGTTTTTGTGGTTTTGTAGTTGTTGGTTTTGTTGGAGCTGTTCTTGTCGGTTGTTTTTGTTGTCGTAATTGTTTATGTCGATTTTTGTTGTTATTAGTGTGGATGAATGTTGTTATTTGTTGGTTTTACATTGAATTGGCATTATCTTTGATGAAATTGTCTTCGTCGTTTCGTCTATCGTCGTTGCCGCTTTCATTATTATTTAGTAGCCTATTATTATAGGAACATGAAAAAGGAGAGGTGTCTTTAATGCTCGTTATAATTTGTAAACTTTAATGTTCACTCTGAAAAAGTGTCACGGGTAGTCTAAATTCAGTTTTGTATCCCTTAAACATCCTCTTATTAATTGATACAAGTATACGAAGTCTTTTCTTAATGTTTGCATTTATTGTATCGAACAAGTCTTGTATTATTTCAGATGATCGGTGTTTATGAAGCTTATTTTGATAATCCACCAAAAGGCTGGTTGGGATTCTTTATTCAGGTAGGTAAAAAATTACCAGTAGTTTCGCATGGATCCCAAGTCAAACTGCAAAAACCTAGTCATTTTTCCCATTCGTTTCATATTTTAATAAGTACGCCCTTTAACACACTGGGTTTTAATATATAGGGACCCAATTTTGGGTGGGACTCACGATTTGAAGACCAGGGGTATGAGCCAAGCCGTGTTTTTCAATAAACATAATTAGGCCTATAGTCTCCGAAGATTGCAACAACATCTTTTAGCTTCATCACATTAATATATTTCAGCTAAGTTTTGATGGTGTAGACGCTGATAGTGATTTCATGTTTACCACTCAAACTCAGATCATTCCTGATTACTTCCCCTTTCCTGACTGCCAAGGAGCCGACTGTCTTGGAACTTTAGTATAAAATATGAAAACGGGTAAAAATATAATATAGAATAATAATAAAAACTATTAAAATTCACCCTCTTTCTTATATTTTGTGGGATGTTAAAAAATGTTTTCTTCTCAAATTTGAAAAAATATTTCTAAATTTGTTGACATCAACATCACTCAGATATTATAAATTGTTACTTGATCAAGTAAGGCCTTAAAAAAGAGGTCACTCAGTAATTAAGTAGACATCAAAAACCTATCATCAATTTGCTCAACTGATATATTTGGTGATCAGCCAACATTCACCAAACGTGTTCAATCATCTGAGAAAACGTTGAAGTCCACTCGGAAGGTTTATAAATTAGATGAACTGAAGTGAACAATAATATTTACGTTCACAAACATACTATGCAACAGTAGTTATTTTATCGTCTTCTTTAAAGCGGTGTACAATAAGGTTCATCAAATGTTTTAGCAAATAGAGAAACAACTATATTTTACAAGGATAACATTAAGTTCTCAACAGGATTATATGCACCCATGGATACAGCTGGTTCCACTGGAATTGATATTGTTTATTTAAGTTGTCCCTATTCCTTGTTAGGTAAGGAATTATAATATTTTAAAGGGGTATGTTATGTTCACTAACTGTTCGACCAAACAATTTTTAGTCTGAGAACCTGGAATTTTTAGCTTTGTCATTTGCTCTTAAATTCTTCTAGAAATATCAGGAATTTTCCTTTACGAGAATCTAATTTTCTAAATTCTCTAGAGGAGAACACCAGACTTTCAGAAAATCCCATTTGGTAACACTTGAGATCATCAGACCTCTGGTTTCAAAGGTAAACGTCAAGTTCATATACAACTATTGCTCTAGATCCTTTGTACAAACTTTCGATTAAAAGAATTGTCTAAATGAAAGTACATATTGTTATTTGATTTCATCAATGATTTCACCAAGTTTCGGACTGAAATAAAACTGAAATAATTGTTGTCTGTATTTAAGTTCAATCGATATAAAAACATAGTTACGTCCCTTTAGTCGATCGTAAAGTAAATGTCTAAAAATGACATCTGCGGTAAATCTTTTAGCCAGTATGGCGACAACATAACAAAAATGTAGATGGTCCACCTTTATATATTTTAACTTGAATTCAGTCTGATTTCTATGAACCCATAGGCTCTTAATGTTTAAGAATTTCTAACATTTGAGAAAGCACTGTGATAGATATAGCACTGAAATCAAGAAAGATCTGTTTTCAATATAGCATCTGATGGAGCTATAATGGCCAAAGCTCTGCCATTATGATAGCGCATTCATCAAGGTAGCGCTACATTTCACTTGTACTGTCAGAAGAGCGTGGACATCAAGAGATGACGTAATCATGGGAGCACTGTAATAAAGATAGCGCTACTGTAATCAAGGTAGCTCTGTAATCCAGGTAGCGCTGTAATAAAGATAACACTGTAATCAAAATAACACCCAAGTTAGCGCTATAATCAAGACGGTGCTGTAATTAAGTGATACAGTGGGATAGTATTGTAATCAAGATAGCACCGTAATCATTGTATTGCTGATCACTTTAATCATGGTAGCACTGCCATAATAGTATTACTGCTATCAAGTTAGCATTGTAATAGAAATAACACTTTGATCAAGATAGCACTGTTATTAAGAAAACACTGTAATCACAGTAGCTTTGTGATCAATCAAGCACTGTCACAGTGGTAGCTCTGTAACCATGGAAGCACTTATCGTGAAATCACGGTGTTGATAATAGCAGTGTAATCAAGATGACACTGTGATAAAGGAAGCATTATAATCAAGATAGCACTGAAATCAAATATGTTATCTAGATAGCATCAAGATGGCACTGATAGCGCTGTGATAATAAAAGTTCGGTCATGACGATAGCACTGTCATCAAGAGAACGTAATCATGGTAGCACTTTAATAAATATATCACTGTAATCAATGTATCACTGTTATCAATGCAGCACTGTAATCGAGATAGCAATGTAATCGAGATAGCACTGGAATCAAGATAGCATTATAATCATTTTATTGCTGTTATCAAGCTAGAAATGTAATCATGTTAGTACTGCCGTAAAGGTAACACTGCGATCAAATTGGCAATATACTAAAGATAGAACTTTGATCATGATAGCACTGCAATCATAACATTAGTGTTATCACTGTATCCCTGTCTCAATAAAGCAATGTAACCGTGGTAGCGCCATAATCAAGATAACATTGTAATCAAGAAAGCACTGTTACCAATATAGCACTATAATCATGGTAGCATTGTATTCAAGATAGCACCATGGTAGAGCTGTAAAAAAGCTAGCACATTTATCAAAGTAGTGATGTAATTGAGATAGCTCTTTGATAAAGATAGCACAGCAATCATGGTAACATTGTATTCAAGATAGCACCAGGATAGCGCTGTGATCAAGATAGCTCTGTAATAATGGCAGCGCTGTGATCATAGTATAGCACAAAATGGCACTATAATCATGGTAGTGCTGTAATCGAGATAGCACTATGATCGAAATGGCATTGTAATCATTGCCGCACTCTATTCAAGACAACACTGTAATCATGGAACTGTTGTTATTGAGATAGCACTGTAATCCAGTGGCGCTGTGATCAAGATAGCACTGCTGCCATGGTATCTCGATATGAGCACTGACATGATTACAGTGCTAGCTCGATTACAGCACTACCATGATTACAGTGCTATCTCGATTACAGCACTACCATGATTACAGTGCTATCTCGATTACAGCACTACCATAATTACAGTGCTATCTCAATTACAGCACTACCACAATTACAGTGCTATCTCAATTACAGCACTACCATAATTACATGGCAATTACATAATATCATGGCAAAACTGTAATTAAAAAAAAAAGCATTGTAATCATGGTAGTGCTGTGATCAAGATAGCACTGTAATTATGGTAGTTCTGTAATCGAGCTATCACTATACTCATGGCGGCACTGCGATCAAGATAGCACTGTAATCATGGCAGCGCTGTAATCAAGATAGCACTGTAATCATGGCGCTGTGATCTAGGTAGCACCGTATTCATGGTAAGGCTGCAATCAATATAGCACTGTAATCATGGTAAAGTTGTAATCAAGATAGCACTGTAATCATTGTAGTGTTGTAATCAAGATAGCACTGTAATCATGGTAGTGCTCTAATCGAGATATCACTGTAATCATGGTAGTGCTGTAATCATGGAATTTGTGTGATCTAGGTAGCACTGTAATCATGGTAGTGCTGTGATCAAGGTAACACTGTAATCATGAAATTGATGTGATCGAGATAACACTGTTATCAAGCAAGCACTATCCTCATGGCGTTGTGATCGAGGTAGCACTGTAATCATGGTAGTGCTGTAATCAAGATAGCACTGTAATCATGGCAACGCTGTAATCAAGATAGAACTGTAATCATGACAGTGCTGTAATCACATGGCAGTGCTGCAATCAAGATATCACTGCAATCATGGTAGTGCTGTAATCAAGATAACACTGTAATCATGGCATTGATCTAGGTAGCACTGTAATCGTGGTAGTGCTGTATTTGAGATAGCACTGTAATTGAGATAGCACTGTAATCGTGGAAATCATGATAATCTTGTAGTCAAGATACTGTGAATGAAAACAAAAGTTTTAGCATGCAGAAAGATGGATTTTAATATTCACTGAATGGTTTACAATAATCAATAATCATAGTACAAAATTATAAGACAGTTGAATTGGGTTGATTATGCATTGACAACAATTTCAATTGGATGCATAGCAAGCATAATATACAAAAAGTGATATTGATGAATCCATTAAAGCTCTTTGGCTCTTGATATCATGGGCAACTTATTCATGCACATTTATGCAAATTTATGTAAACGCGATACATAATATTTAATTTATTGCATATTTTACAACAAAATGAAAATAAATTATGTTCCAATAATTTGAGTAGAAAACTTCACTATTGCACAAAAAACTCCATGGAAAAAACTTTACAAAATATAATCCGCGCATGCATAGAAATATATCCCATAATTTGCATAATTTTATAATTCATAACAGAATATACATTGCAAGTTATATAAAAAACAGTTATATATATATATATTCATACAACAACTTTAACTAGAGCATGGCTTTCGTAAAAAATATGTGAAAAGTCCTATCATAAAATCTTTTGCGAAACATAGCCAATATAACATACAACTCAACTTCACTTGCGTTTACAATTTTTTTTCAATGTAAAACTTTCACAATTCTAGCCTAGTTGAGTTTCACAAAATTATAGTTTATATATACATAAATACATACAGGTAACCAAATTATAATTTATAAGTTTATACATATAATTTACATTTTTATAAATATTTTAATGTCAAAAAAAGATAAATCAAAAAACACCCTTTCATTGAATCATATGTCTGGATCCTTAGATTTTATAATATTTCATATAATTTTCATTGTCAAAATTCTATAGTCGGCTCATTATATGTTACATAATTGACTGTGGATACATTATTGTTTACAAGGATGTCATATTTGATTCTTTCAAGTTCTTGAAGATATTTTGATAGTCTCAAAAGTTTTGCTGCTTATGAAATGATTCTTTTCATTGGTCAAAATTTCTACAAGAACTTTAAAGAATCAGATTCCAACAAAAATGTAGCAATACAAGGTGAGATGTAAAAAATATGAACTTTTTTAAGAATTTGGAAGAATAACAGTTGTCCGCGGAAGCACTGGGTATATTAAAGGCAACACAAATAATGCTGATAGGTAACCATCATTAACATTGCTTTCATGAACTTGTCAAAACATCACTATTTAGTTTTAATATCCAATACCATCACTAAATTTACCAAATATGGGAATCGATTCCTGTTGGACAAGATTTGCTGAAATTGTAAATTGTACACACTGAGGAAGATCCAGAAATATAAGGCGAATTCAATTCAAAGGGTTAACATTAACAGAGTATTTCACATGCTAAAATTGACAACACTTCCTATTAGGATATAACACATTGTTTATTTTTTGAGCGACGGTGTCTCTGTCGAGGTTGTAAAGTTCTTGATCGACCAATGGCCATATCATCAACGTAAGAAATACGAGGTCCAGCAGGGCGATCGTAAAAATAGTCAAATTCATCTGAATCACTAGAACTAGAACATGTACTACAACTATCTTCATCGTCATAGTAACGATAACGGCGATATTCAGTTTCTGGGGAACGAGGACGTCTTGCATGTCGATGACGATCGTGACTCCGTCTTTCTCCTCTTTGACGATGATTTTCCACAAAACTTCCTGCATTTGGTCTTCCTTCAAAACTTCTACTTCGGGGATATCTTGCTGATGAGCCACGAACATGTGACCTTGATGGTGGACGTGAAATTGGGTTCATCTTCACATCATCTGGTAAGGCGATGTTAGCAGCGTTCCCTCGAACATGCACATTTGATTGAGGAAGCTCAGGATAAGATTGTACAATTGTTGGACTAATTTGTCGTCTTGGTAACGGAGGAGGGGGAGGTAACTGACGATCCTCATTGATATCCAATTGATTCATTCGACAACATGCATCCATTATTTCACCAGAAGTAGGTTGAATTGATGTATAGTGATGATTGATACATAAATCTTTTTCTGATGCGCTTCTACATGAACTGTGACTGCTAGGCCTATCAGAGCTAGGTGTTTCTGGCAACTCATCATTGGTTAAATCTGGCATCGAAAACTGAGAAAGACGGTTGCGTGTCCTTGCTTCCTGATACGTTGTGCTGTCTGCACCTATTTCCTGATAATTGAAGGAGTACACCATTTCAGGTTCTCCTGACATATGTCCTTGAGTAGTTTCATAAAGTCCTGGCGCATACACTTCACTATTGCTACTAGTAGCATACCCTTGATCTTTATCAGAAGGTGGGTTACTGTCCGATATTGTATACTGTTTACGTAACACTTCATGTATGTCCATATTTCCTTCCTGCATCACATGACTAATAGGGGAACTAACTCTCACAGCCTGTATATCCTGTAAATAGTCTTCAGGTCTACGAGGAGTTTGTGTCTGCATAGATCCAGCACGTGAACATGCTGCAGAACAGTATATCACACCGTGTTTGGGTAAAAATGGTTGTCCTAGTAACGATTTCTGACATGTATGACACTTAAAACATTGTTCGGTTGCATGCCAGTGTTGACCTTCATGGGTCATTTGTCCTTGATCAACTCCAATATGGTCACCACAAGTGTCACAATATTCTGCAAACATTCGTTGAAAACACTGACAACAATATGGCCGTCCTTGTCGCATGATGTAACGTTGTCCTCCCAACTGTGAATCACACTCAAAACAACAGAAATGCTTCATATGCCACGATAATCCTTCAGCTTCTGTACACTCATCAGCAAAAATAATCTGAAACAAGATATGAAATTTATTATTCCATTTAAATAAAAGAACATTGCTAGCTACACTCCCAATAAGGTGATGTAGAAATATCAGCATGCCTTGTCTTGTGACATCATCCACATCATATACAGTTTCTAGTTCAGTAAGTCGTACGCGATTTTCAATTACTTAGTTTTGTATGATAATACATGACTTCAGAACAATTTGTCAATGCTTGTGTCTTTCATTTTAACAGCAGAATTTGAATAACTGCTAGCAAGATACAAGATATAAGATTCCTTACCTCATCACATGCAGCACATCTTGGCTTCAACGCCTCAGCATGGTGACGTCCACAAAACAACTCTCCATCTTTAAAGAAGTAGATCAGATCAACCAGTAACTCTCCACAAGTGGAGCAGACAAAACAAGATGGATGCCAACATCTTTCATGACCAGCTCTTGCAGCAAAAACTGCTGTATCACCTCCTGGGATCTCATTGTGACACTGAAAAAACAAAATAAGAACATTAAATAAAATCATTTTCAGAATTATGACACATAAATGTAATAAGGTAAACATGGAAAGAGAAAGAACAACAAGAAAGTGATGTAAACATAAACTTTGAATTGAGCAAAAGAAATATTATGCACATATAATTTTGTCTGGAAAATGGTTAAGATTTGACATATTCTTGGTTGATGCATAATCCAATCTTAAATAACCACTTACCCGAGTACAGATAGTTCCTTGCATTGTGAGTGGAAGAGGTCGAACACTGCCTCGTCCCAGACACTCTCGTTTCCGTTGAGCACTGAACATACGTAACTCTCGCTTCTCCTCTTCTGATAGGCTGTTACAGTAGCGTACCTCATTATCATGGGGAGGTAACTGTTGTAATAATTGTCGAACACGATATTTTTCACCGTTACTGTTTAAATATGGTACCTTGTCATCTGAAATGGCTCCAAAATATTGGTGAACCTGAAATATACAAACAATATGAACATTAGTCATTTGAAATAAGCAGACGACAGGTCAAGAATTAAATGCAATGTCATCAGAACCATGTTGTTTGTCCAAACCTGGATTATTTGTACCCATTTATTACTGGAAGTTTAGCCTACTACATTAAAAGGATGAAGATTTTCACACGCAAATTAGAACTCATAATTCCGAATTCCAAATGAAAATGAACTGTAAATTTTAAATCAAATGATGATTCCAAGCACTGTGAATGAGCAACAATCCTTCATCAAAACAAAGAAAAGCTAAGTTTTACCAGAGTAAATTGTGATTTTCAAAGAATATAATGACGTATGCACATTCAGAAAAGATTTAAATTTGAGGAGGAGAGAAAAGAAGGAAGAAAAGGTCGACAGGTAAAATGGTGATAAAGAACAGCTTGTATAGTGTTTATTTATTAAGATAAAGACTCAAGTAGGAGAGAGATCCCTCCATCATTGATTTATATATAGAAATGAGCACAATTAATGCAAGGAAGTTTTACATCCTACTGGTGGTGTGCTCCAATAAGATGTATGAAGGCAGACGCAGTGTACAATGAGAGACATTTGAAAGAATGTTGGTTATAAGTCGCTAAATTTTTATGATCTTATTTTAATATCTCCCTTGTGTTTGAATTTTCATAAATGTTTCATAAAAATTTATATAGATGGCTGCAATAAAAAGTGTACACAGAATTTTATTTTCAAAGGACATCAGCAAAAATACATCATCACAACTCTTCATATAACCGAAGAACTTTTCAAAAGTTGGGAATAAAAACTGTAACAGTTAATTTAGGCAGTGTGCTGTGGTGAGCTGTGGTCTATTTATAACTCTGTTTGAATCTAACACCATACTTCAAACAATCAAGCTAGCAATTCAGTTGGAGATTTATTCAAGCCATCTGGCCTAGGAACCCTAGCAACGCAAGCCGACTGCAATCTTCAAAACACATGATATTTATCACATCGGGTGCATTTTTTAACCATCTGGATGGTACAGGTATATAAAACATGCCGCTCCACCCTTCATAGATAAAATTATAGTCTAATTTCTCGGCAATAATTGTTAAATTAGCCCCAGCGTAAGACAGAAACCAGACGGAGTAAGAGATGTGAAATTTAAGATATTTGTTCTCAAGTTTTAAAGATAAGTAAAATTAGACGTAAATTGAAGTTTTATACAAAACAGAAAGTCTGGTAATTTATATTGGAATCTTCTGAATAAAGAAATGAGAGTTTTGAATCTTCTGCTCTTTAACCAATTAATATAATAGGCAGTGCCGTGCTGTGCGCAATGAGGAAAAATTGATTAAAGAAATAGAGTTTTACATCCTATGTTTCTGCTTCTCATTGTCTAATCAGGGACTTAGCGCTAAGCCTTGGATTTAAATAATAAAAAGACAAAGCAGCTCAAATTAGTTGGCACGTAAAATAAATCTCGAATTCTTATGCAGTTTTCATCAACATGCATGTATGGTAAGACTAGCCCTGGTAAAGTTGTATTGAATTGTAAGAGAACAGTATGCAGCATTAATTTGACCAACTGTATCCCTCTAACCAATCAAACTTCATCGTAACTTTAACTAATTCAAATTCTATTAGCAGTGGGTTTATTTATTTCAATGTTTATTTTAACTGAGAGTTAACTTTCCTTTTATCTAGTAAACGTGAAATACAATTTAAAACACACGGCAACGGATAATTTGATTGGCAAATCTCCATACACCATTCAAACAAAATTCACATGATTCCAAATTGACCACCCAACGAAAGGATGTAAGAATTAAATTGAATAAATAAACAGAAAGCAATGTGGACCCTCACAAATAGACTTGTATGTAGTAATGATTCTGTAAGTCTTGCATCTTTCAATTATAGTTTTGTACCAGTACCTTTAAGAATCTTAATAAGTCTGTTATACAAATTAAATTGAATATGTAACTAATGATGTTCATTAGATTTTAAGAATAATTTCTGAGTTTATTCCTTGAAGATAGTTATATCACACATGTACTGTACTTTATTTTTTGTCTATATTATAGATTATCAAATTGCAGTGTATTTTTTGAAAAAAAAAGTTCATTCTCAAGCAAAAATGAAAATGTGAGCCTGTATAAGGGTATATAGCCTGCTGATATCAAATTTGTCATAAAGAGTTAGAAAGAAGGATAATTGTAGAATGTTTAAAAAAAATTGTTTTTTTCTTCCAATTCAACATCCAGTTCAGTCAATACCAGAACAGCTATTACCCATCCAACATGGCTGACCAATGATAGTTAGCAACAGGTGTTATAAATCGCCCTCTCGTATTACTCGATACTTAAATAAATAGTCAGCAATCTTACGATCACCTTTACCTACTATTATAGCCTGGATAAAAAATACAATCAGTAATTGTATCAGGTCTAAGTACTAACAGATACAATATATCAAGGTAATAACAGAGTTAGCTGGCTAATATAGCTAAATTAGCCTTACTGTTGGTAATATAGTTTAGTCTAACTTTGGCTAAAATGGCTCAATTACTCTAACTGTAGGTATTATAGTTTAGCCTTACTTTGGCTTACTTAGTTCGATTAGTCTTACTTTGGGTAAATTAGCTTTACTTTGATTAATATGTCTACAATGATCTTACTTTGGTAATGTTATATTAGCCTTACTAGGTAATATGGTCCTAAATATATGGCTAAATTAGCTTAAAGGTACAACTAGGTTCATCACATAAACCCACTCTGCAACATGGTATCTCAAGTGATCTAGTATTTTATTGAATTAATGCAGTCAGGAAATGAGAAGTATTAAGTTTAAAACAAGAAAGTGATATTTTGTCTGTTTTTTCCAGTAACTGTAGGAGTTTAGATGAGCACCAGATCTGACATTTTCAGGTTAAAAACGTTGAAATTAGACATGTGCTTGTCAGCTGCTGAAATCTTCAACTTCTTAACAATTGTTCAATTCCTTCAAAAACTTGTTTTCAACCATTTTACCTGCCTGTCTGACTCACTGCCATGTTGAAAGAAGAAATGGCTTTCACACAGATTTTCTACATCAAAATATTTCTTCATGCCAATGTAAATGTAGTCTCCATTAGATTCCAGGAATATTCTCAAGCAATCTACATTCTATTTTACATGAACCTTAACTTTCAACTGTGATGACAGACTCAATTGCATAGTGTTGCCAATCACTTTCAAGTTAAACATTTTCTCAATAATTTTATTATTCTAAAAAGTGACACTTATAGCTAACTTTTTCTTATCAAAAATATAAGAAAAATGTTATGCTGTCAGAAATGAAACAAAATGCATCTTTACACCCTACTATCAAGATTATGAAGACTGGCAACATCATGCTGTATGCAATAAGGGAAATTTTGCCAAGACAAGACATAAGCCTATATATTCTTTTTAATTTCCCAGTCGTCTATGGTTATTTTACTTGCATCAGCTTGTAGCAGACTGGTAATTTTGTTATGTTATTTTCATGTTAAGTTTTTCCACCAAAAAGAATCAAAGAACAGTAAACAAGCAATAAAATAAGTGAACTCTAAAAGAGCTAATGATTATAACAGAAAGGGAGTTAACTGCTGTAAAATTCATACATACACATAATTATGATTCAATGATATGTACTTTTGTACACTGATATAGTCGAGCTCAGGTATTTTGTGCACATCTGGGACCCATTCAAAACATTAATACAAGCAGTCTATTTCTTTAAGGGGAGAATAAATAGTGATCAAAACTGTAGAAGTAAGAATTATTTTGTGTTCATTACTAAGTCTTGAAGTCTACCAACAAATACGGTGCACTATTTTGATGTTAAAAGACAATTTACAACTTTCTGCAATGATTATTACATACCATAATTCCATGCCCTTTTCGTCTGTGATCCGAAGGGGCCTGGAAATCTTAACTAAGATTTTCAGAAATGAAGTGATCTAAATTTAGACAGATTTTAGTGACTGACCAATCAGGCAACGGGAAAACTAAAGTCAAGTTTTCGAGAATAAGGCTCCGGAATAAAAAAAACAAGAGTAATGTAAACAACAACCAATAGCAATGATTGTTTGAATAATAATAATACGCTTGACGTCTGCTAATTTAAAGTCAACAAGGGGGATAATTCAATTATCACAAATTAGATTACTGCTGCTCTAACACAGGCAATGATTCAACAGCTTAATTAACTAAGAAATTTGAGGTTTCTTTGGTTGCTATAGATTTTGGTCAATAAACGACCCAATTTACCAGATATAACATATCTTGCTGACATTAATTCATGAATGGTTGAGGCTCTAAAGCGTCTGGGTGAGGTAGGCCCCTATTGGGAGTCTGAGTCTAACCAGAAAGCTCTCCTTAAAGGAGATAACAACTCTTGTTGACATTTGTAGACATTTGTAGAGAAGTCAAGAATGATTGGTCAATGTTAACAAAAACAAGCAAATTTTTAATAATTTGTATTATTTTCAAGCTAGTAACTCCTCTTTAACAAAAAATTTAGAACTTAAGAAATCGATTTAGATCTGCATAAAAAATGATCACAGTCAAATATGAAATATGAGCCTAATCAAATCTTAGTTCTGTTGGAACTCAAGTCAAGCTTCATAAATAAAACCAAATTAAGAATTCCATTAACCATAGATTTTTAGCTTGGAAGAAAAAGTGACTAGAATTTTGAATCTCATACATTTTAAAAGAGAGATAAAAGGAAATGGCCATAGAGACTTGTAGAATTTATTCTGGTTAGAAATTTGATAGTTTGGCTTAAAGATACCACAAATCTAAAGGCCTAATCGTCAATTTTGAAGCGGTAGAAAACTGGATAATATTGAAGATACGAGGATTAGCTACATCAGATATATTTTTTTAATTTTTAATTTTGGATCTTTGGATAGCCTATTTTTATTTACTGCAAATGGTGCAGAGCAGACAGAATGATATGCCGAAAAGTTTAAGCCCTACAATCTGTGGATCCTTTAAAAGGTTGAAATTTGTAAGATAAAGCCATTCTTCTTGAAAAAATTTACTGATTCTACACTGCATCTGGGAAAAACAGCAGAGACAATCATTAATTTGCTGCATCTTGCAAAACAATCATTAAAATATAAAATTGCTATTTGGCCAATTAAACATTTTCTATACCAACTGCCAAGGAATCTTTCAGATGCAAGCATAGAAATTTTTATTTCTACGAAAATTACTTAAAACTGTATCTTTAAGCCACTGATCATAAATTGGTGAGTTTATAATTATCCGTCCATATTTTTCTTAGATTGGGGATAAAGATAAATATGATGACTCACAGACGCTCTCAGTTGAATATTAAATACTTCCACGGTACCAAATATTCTGAGGTCAAGAATGAATGAATGAAGGAAGGAGAATTTATTGCAGTTTTTAGATGATGAATGAATGAATTAATTTAATGATGGAATGAATGAATCAATTATTGAGCATATAGTTGATGATTGAAAAGAAATGTTCAGTGAAAAAATGAATGAAGTAAACAAGAAAATGAATGAGAAAATTAACATTAATAAATATTAATTATTTCAGGAAAAGTCTTTTTAAAATCAAATTTTAATTCAGAAGTAAATGAACATGTATTAAAAATCAGTCTCTTCAAATAGAAATTCTCAGCTGTGTCTAAAATTAAATTTTGGTCAACTAAAAATGAGGAATAAATTTCTATTTGAGAATTGAAAGTGTGTAAGCCTACTCTGCGATAAATCGGTTTACCACGGTATCACAACAATGGATCTCAATTAGCCAACTTTACAATTACTAATGACAAGTACAATATAACCACTTTAAAGCAATAAAAAATTCACACAAACCCACAAATTTAAACAAACTAACACTTCAATTGAGGCTGTGGCAAAAAATCAATTCCTAAATTGGTTTTTATTATGTTTTCGGAAACGTGTTGTGTCGTTTAACGGACGTTGTATTTGTTTTCTTGTCAATGACTTGTAGTAGTGACTTATTTCATCCGTTTCTGCCTCTCAAATGTCAAAGATGAAACATTATCAGCAGACGCAGGAAAAAGAAACAGAATTGTGTTACAACCTGTAATGTAACAATTAAATTTTCACCTGCATGCTAAATTTCAAATGAAATTGAGGTTTTGATCCAGGATTTATTTGAGCTCATGCAGTGTGCAATAAGGACACATTTTCCTGGACAGCAACATTAACACCCTTGATTTCTATGGGCCCTTTTACATGGAACAGTCTGTGACAATGAAAGAGCTTTTAGTTTTACACCCTGCACTTTATTGAGCAAGCAGGTGCACAATGAGGGAAATAAGTGTCTAGGGATGTTTAACATGTACAGCCTGTAGTTCATAGAGTCTTGGTTTAATCTTCAATCCGAATAACCAGACACATATTGACACGTCAGCCTCTCCAACTTGTATCACTAAAAACCTTACATCATAAAATACAACTTGAACATAAGCAGACGACAAAACTGGCCACAAGTTTAAAGCAAAGAATCAATCTTCGTCATCGACTTCTTCATTTCAAGAGAAAGCTCTTCAATGAAATACCAATGATTGAAACCATTTTAAGAAATTGATCAGCTTTCAAATTTGTGAAAATCCTCGGCGAAAATCTGTAACTGAATGCAGGCAATTACTGTAAACAATAATTAAGTGTATCAAACAACCACAGAGATCTTTAGAAAGTTGGAAATTCCATTCGCTTGGCGCCAATGATTCCAAAAACACTTTATTTCATGCAGGTCGCAAGGGTCAGCAGATAAAAATAAGGAATGTTTAAAAATGACATATAAATCAACCAATGGAACTAAAGAATATCAGATGACTAATATTTTAGAATATCGGCATTATCACTCTTTAATATTCCTTTTATAATAGTCTTAGATATCCTGATTAGGAATGAATGAATGAATGAATGAATGAATGATAAGTTCAATGAATGAATGAGAGAATAAATGAATGAGAGTTTCACCAAATGACAAATGTATGAAATATGCAAGAAGTTTCTATGAATGAATTAACAGTCAGCAATTTGAATTAATGTAATACATTAAAATTCAAACATCACGTGACTACGGTACCCTTGAATGATTAAAAAAAAACAATGTTTCAAATGAACCTCAAAGCAATACCCCTACCCCCATAATCTAGCCCCAGGAACCTAACGTAACCTATAATAACATATATATTACAAAACCCTTCATTATTATCTGTCCTTAATAGCTTACTAATGTCCTTGATAATTACAGGCCCCTTGGTTTGTCCTTGGGGTATTGGGCAATAATATCTAAAATATGTTATTATCTATAATTTTCTAACTGGGAGGATGGGAAAGAAGGGAGGGGGTAGGGGTTACCATCTGTATGTCATTGAAATGTCTAATAATTGATTGATATGCCTTAATGATCAGTGGAACATATGTTGTGGATTGCTTCAAGCAGTTCTCCTGAATCTTAGTGACTACACCTCATCATATATAAATGTTTTAGAAACATAATCCTTATCAGGATATCGCGTTTTAAAAAATTGTGTCTACACTAAATAACAACATGTTGAATAATTCAAAAATGATCAAACTTTTAAAATCAATTTTTTCAAATTCTAAAATAGAACATTTTGAGAATCCATTTGGATTTAAAAATATTTTCAAAGGCAACTGGGCCATTTGAATTTTTTTCTCACCTGCTACGAATACCTGAAAACTTATTAATAATGATAACGAGTCTTAATGATGATATATCATATCATTATACATTACGGTAATTACAACGTCACTTATATTTGTTCTTATTCAACATTACCAGATGGCACTGTAATACTGCCTGACGACATGACAGATCGCTAATGACAATTACGTTACCGATATCACTTCACATATTTACATAAAATCATAGCGTTTGTTTATTCAAATCTTGTCGTGTAATTTTTATTTCATTTACTCCTTATGATTTATTGACATAATCAATTTTTCCCGCCATTTTTTTTTTAGATTGCATGTAAGATATGTTAATCATAACAAATGACGCAATTTGTTATCAATTTATTTTAAAGTTTTCCGCCAATTCTCGAACGAAAAAGGGAAATGCAAAGATCTTAATTAAAATAAATAGCCCTCTATTCTTACGTAACTTAATAACTAGAAGAAAATTACGATAAATTTCGTCTGAATTGGGTTCCATTGAAGACAATTGGTCATTATTTTCACATTATGGAGATTTCCTCAAAGAAAAAATCTCTGGAATTAGAAGGATATTTGGAATTGATCAGAATTGGAAATTCCAATAAATTCCAATGGATGAAACATTTTCTTTCATCTTGAATTCCAAGATTTTGAATTATTTGGGTGGAATTTGATGAAATTTATCAATTTAATTATTGAATAAGACTGGATTTAGAGATACAAAATACTGGGAATTATTGGTTAAGCATTAATTATTTAACTTTTCAAAATAAAATTGTTTCAGCTTATTTATGAAATTTAGATGATCTAAATTTAAATTATATAATATATACCAAGTTTTTCCTGTATACATGAAAATATTTCTACATTTAGCCTTAACAATTTTGTTTTCATTGGAGATCATAGCTATTTAATATGCAAATAACATTCATAGATGGTGGCTATTCTAAAAACGAGCAAATTAACATGCTTCTTCATCTTAGTGAAAGTTATATTATTGTGCAATACCCATCCATAGCAACCATATCGGCCCTATATATGTCAGCCATATTGAAAACATATTCCAACTTTGAAATGAAATTGTTTCGTACTTCATCACTCAAGAAAATCTGTAAAAAATCATTTTGTCTGACGGTAATTTGTCCATAGGGAAATTTCATTGCCAACTTTCAGGTAATTCAATAAACAAATATCTTCAAGTGGCCAAAAACACTCTTAGAATAGAGTTAATTAGGACATTGACCAGGCAAACTCTGACAAAATTTAGTTATATACTGTGAAATCATTCATCTTTTAGAACACAAAATTTTATAGATTACCCTTAAATGTTTTGTGGCAAAATCTTATGACAAAATCAAGCTATTAAAGGCCTTATCATTTTTTTTTCAACATCAAAATTCATAAAATTCTGTACTGTTGCAATAGATTTCTATTTTGGAGTGAGCAAATCAGGAAAGCTAGCAACCATTAAGGCCCTTTATATGTCAGCTATATTGAAAACATGAGCATGAGCAAAGTTGATCACAAGAGTTTTCGCATTTGAGATAAAATTGATAACAAGTTTTGTAGCACTTGACGCCACTCTGCAATCATGTTTTAATCATTATTCCCTAAATCCACATATAAAATTAATTTGTATCAATTTAAATATTTTTTGTCAGCAATAAAACTTTAATTTCATTTGCTTAAAGTACATTATAAAATAGAATTATTGGTAAAAAAATAAATAGTGAACTATATCCCTTTCCTACTTGGCACAATATAACTGATTTATTCATATCATATTTATTCGGAATGCCATGATAAATGTCATTTAGACAATAAACATGTAGAAATTCACCACCTTATGACTCCTTGATGGTACAAATATTACCACAATCTGAATAATGAAGCTATAAACTTTATATGTCATGGTATATCCAGTAGTCACAGTGGATATAATTTGCCTTAATTCCTGGATAATAATTTTCCTGATTTAGTGAATGAATGAATGAACAATTAAACAGAGAAATGAATGAGTAAAAAATAGATGAACAAATAAATGAACAAATACAGAATAGGTAGCCAATGCCTTAAGCAATTTATTAGATAATGAGTTTTGTCTTAAATTAATTGAAATTACATATCATTTAAAAGTGTGGCTCAAGTTTTTTCAAATCACAATTGCTGAATTTTCTTATGCATGTTTTGAATGTCTACGGTAAAGAATACCTAAAAAGGAAAGTATCTTAATGGTCCTAAAGCATGTAGGGCATTTTAAACCAAATCACAAACTATATGGTACCAATTGGATACTTAATACAAGTGAGTCATTCTAAATCTCTTTCAGGAATGAAAGAATTCGGTTCCAATGTCTGAGCATTCAAAAACCCAGAAAATTGTTAATTTTCATCATAATTCTTTCCAATGTGTTAGTAATAATTCTGTTAAGAGATTTTTTATGGAAGAATAAAACAACACAAGGCATATTATATTTCTGAGTCATGTATTTTAAAAAAAATCTTATACAATCTGTTACCAACAGCATATTCGTAAACTAAGATTGACAAAACTTAATTTGGTAAATATACAACTTTGTTCAAAATCAATTCTAGTACTTGACCAATCAGATTTTCAAATTTAAAATGTGATACTAATAAATCCAAAGCAACATTATCTTAAGAGATAAAAGTCGGCTTCCAGTTTTTGTTCAGATTTGGCTTTTGAGCCCTTCAAACAACATGTATCACTTACAGGTACTGTGATATTAAAGGGATTGTAAAGAGGTTTTCTAAACTTTGTATGTGTATCGGTGATGCTGATAGCATCAATTTGCGCCATTCCAATTTCTGTGGTTCTAGCAATTACACATACAAAGCTTAGAGATACGCTTTACCATCCCTTTAAAGTTGAAACAATTTTGGGGTTTTTATGATGTGGAGGAGGAGAGGAGGGGAGAGCTGTTTTGAGTGTACAACCAAGACAAAGGCTATTGTGTGGACCATCATGTGTTTAAGGACATTATTACCAAGTGTTTGTAGAGGATAATGTATCAAATTGTGACCAGTTGACAAATATTGTATAATACTGTGTCATATTTAGCTTGCAGCAGGGATTACTTTGCAGCTGTTATATATTACAATAGATGTAGACAAACACTCTAGTTAGATATAGGTTGTAATAGATCTAAAACTAACACCCTTCTTACATCATTACATTTCTAAATCTACTACTTCAAAACAAGTTGATAAAATTATAATTCAAAACTCAGTCCCTCATCCCCGAAAATCAGAAAATAACTTTTTATAAAACCCTTAAACACTGGCTGAGTGTGCAAAGAAGGAGATTTGGTCAGAACAACAGTAACATATACTTTTAAGATTTCCAACTATCAAGATAACTTTGATGTGTACAGTTTGTACCAATGACAGGACCTTGGTTTATTGTCCCATTTTTTCACGTCAATCTGATGAAAATGATATCAAAACTTCCTATCATCACAAGGCTTTTCTTGCTAAATTCCAAAGATGAATGATTTGAAAAGTGTATCAAGATAAAAATCAGTTGGTCAATGTTTTCCCATGGACAAAAAATTGATAGCAACATTAGAGGACAAGTCATACAATAAAATCTGCTTTAAACAAAGAAGATCAAAGCAAAGCCAACAAGCAGGACCCTTGAAACACAAGGATCTAAATGATAGCCCACAATCCTTTAAGAGTAGGGGGAGTAATTCATTATGACTTCCTGTTATGTAACAAGCTTCAAACTGTGAAATCTGTCCACTTGAGACAAGACCAGATTCACATGATAAAATAAATCCCGAGATTAGTTGGTTTGGGAGATGGATGTAATTATCTGGATTAACACTTCCTCAGTAGATATGGTTCTACCCGGTTACCTGGGATTGGCTATTTATAATTCCTGTTTTTGTACCAATAAGTTTTGCAAGAACCGCCAAAGAACCTAAGACTTCCACCTCCCACTGGATGATCTTCCAAACTTATCAACCTTTTCTTTTTGTAAATTCTTCAATCAGATCATGCACCTAAGAACCAATTGGTATAAACAATCTAGAATTTCCACCCAATTTAGCAATTCCAAAAGACATGCTGGCAGATATGGTTTTCATTTCCAAAATAATGATCTAATATTTTCATATTTTTAAAGTACTCGTTCATCAATTCTTCAAATGATCGTATTGAAGAACATATTATAGAAGTTCCGCTACTTGAATCTCCGTCAAGGATTATTAGTCATTTTATAAATAATATCTCTGATTATCATCTCTGTGTTCCGTGAATAGACCAATATCTCCGAACGTGCTTCTGTCAGAAATCACATACAATGTGTCAAATTGTCTGATTAGACCAATAAAGGGAACTATGATATCTGACAATTTGTCTGATTAATTGCCGATACAGACCAATATTTGCCGATACAATTCCATCTTGTAATCTTTATTTGTATTGCTTGACTAATTCTATATTTGTTACATTATTTGTGTGTGTTTTGAGGTATTAAATGTTGCCTTTTGATTCCCACCACCATTTTTTATATCTATAGTCGACAAACAGCAAACTGAAAGATGTTGTAAGACTTTTACTAATGTACTACCAAGATTACCCATGAGTAGCAAAAGTAAGATGTAAAACTCCATTTAAATTTGATTCAGCAAATCTTATTGAAGCAGACGTCATCATTTTGTTTACATCAAATTATTTACCTAATTATATTTACATCTCAGGTGCGGATTCAGGATATAGAGAAAAGGGGTGGGGTTATAATGGCACCGCGAGCGCCAAAGGCTTGAGCGGCAAATTTTTGGAGGGTTGGGTCAAATTGGGTACCAGGATATGTACTGTCGGCCAAAGATGGGGGGGCTCAAGCTGTGGGAGCCTCTCCTTGGATCTGCCCCTTCATCTGTTCATTTTCTAATCATTTTTTAACTCATATCAATATATTTTACGAGTACATGTCAAATTTCTGGCATTTCTTAATTATATCATTTACTTCTTGGCAATTTTTCTATATTTTCAAATTAAATTAGGTAAGTATAAGATAAATTAATCACAAATTTTGGCATCTCATTCTAAATGAACCACTTTCTCTCAATGAGATGCTGTGTACATTATTTTTGCATTAGATAGCTGTCAAATCATTAACAGCACTTATATTTGACGAGTAAACCAAATTTCTATCAGAGACAATCACTATGTTTAAAACAATGGCACTTGTTATTTTTTGACACCAAAGCTGAATCAGTTATATTTTGAAATTTAATTAAGTCATCATTTTAATTGCAATTAATTAAAGTGTCACATTCTTGAAGTGATGTGGCAAAAACAAAAGATAATTAA
This sequence comes from Lottia scabra, assembly GCA_029955415.1. NCBI lineage: Eukaryota > Metazoa > Mollusca > Gastropoda > Lottiidae > Lottia > Lottia scabra. Next base: position 1,623,612 of record JARJEI010000021.1, on the reverse strand, counting down.
AATTAAAAAATGCCAGAATTAATGATTTGAAAACCTTAATTGGCCTATGATCATAAATATTTCAAATTTATTAACCTTAATTACTATATAAAATTAAAATTCTTGTGTGCAATTATCATGTCATCAATATTTGAATTGAATTTTCTTTGGAAATAAATTATTTGCACCACAATTGGCAATATTTGAAATGATAGGGAAAAAATCTGGCATTTAATTTTCCAGTTTCCTATTTATCTTAGTGTTTTTCTCTGAAAAAATATTTGTGAAAACCTAATGAATCTATTTAATGCTTGTTTTCTCAAATAACGGACAGGATGACCTCTTCGGCTAAAACACTCCACCCCACTCGCTATGCTAGCTATGGCCCGTATAGCCTACATTTGGCCCTTTACAAAAATTAATTAAGAAGCCCTGATTTAAAGTTTACTTGTCTACAGCCAATCTCTTTAATCCCAATCAAACTTTCTATCTAATTCAGACCTAGTGTCAATTATTTCAGAGAGTCCACAATGATTAGATTTAATCAACTGACAAGTCATGTCATTAGAAATTTGGTCTTTGGTATTTTCCTGATTAACTTCAGAATATCTTGGTCACAATAATTCAGCAATTCTTGCAAATATTTCTACGTGTCCAAGCCAAATTCAGCTGTGGATATGGCACATATCTAAAATACTGTACCAAATAAAATGTTCATTAGTATTTTTGCCCTCCGACTATAATGAGTTTTTAGAATTTATAGTTAGCTGTACTAAGTTTGGTCTAACAGTAAATGAATTATCATCTTTTAGTTATTGCAGCTCACAAATCATAATACCCAGTCTCATATTACCATTACTAGTAAAAACTCACTATGAATTCTAATGATTTACGTTCCTCTTCTACCAACAGATTTCCTTCAAAAATAATTACTTGTTTTTCACCTTGTATTTGCCTGCATGAATTTTTAGTTTTTTTGCGTAGCATTTTGTTTTTCCTGATTTAATTTTGTATGGAATCATTTTTTACATCAAACTTCCAAAAGATTTTTAGAATTTTTAGCTTATGTCTTACATTTTGAATATAGTTAAAAGGTCTAACTTAGTACCCTCCTCCCACAAACAACACAAAAAGCAATATTAGCTTGACAAAAAACGCCTCTATAAATGTAGAAGAAAAAATGCCAGAACAAATTCTTTTTTTTAGCTAATTTGTGATAAAAATATATAAAAATTATTAGACTAAAATAAAATGTTAGTTAAGGAAAAATAACAGTTAAAACTGATGAGAATATTGCATGTCAGGAACTATCTCTCAGATTATCGCAGGAATTAGGTTGCACAGAAATAATGCTGACTCGCCAGATTCCTATTGTCACACAGATTACTATAGCCTTAAGCTAAAATCAATTCCTAGTATCAAAGGCTACTTGGGGACAACTGTTAAATTCTGCTGACTAGACTATTTATCCTGAAAGACGTCCTCTGGGCATGAAGACTTCTCTTTTAAATGGTATTTTTACCTAGAATTTTATTTTTACGTTATCTAAACGTCAAAATTTACTTCAAAGACACAAACAAGAATTAAGCAACTTTATGAACTATAAATAGAGAAGTATTAAGTGTTTTTTTATTGGGACCAATTCCCTGCGCACATCAAGAGTAAATAGAAATCATAAAAAGACGCTAGAAGGAAAAAAGCAAATGAAGCAAAAGAAATGTAAGAATTTGCGAACTAAAATCATAGACTAACCTGTTCTGGCTTTAATCCTGGTGGAACCCATGTATATTCCTCTAGAGGACATCCACTGTCGTCATCAGACGTTGAGTTCCTTTTAACATCATGTATTAACCTCTGTAAACTTCGATCCTGCTCACTACCAACAGACATGTCATGAGTTTCTGGCGGACATTTACAGTGTCGGCAGATTTTTCTGAAATGATAAGAAAATAGAATTGAGTATGAATAAATTAAATCATTGTTTATGTTTTTTTGTACATGCCCGTCATTTATGATTATGTATGATTTTGTCCTTAGTTGTTGATTTGGTTGCTTTTACCAGTCCTGTATGATTTACGCTCTAGGCTGTTTATTTAGCTGTATCTACCATGTCTGACTAGATTTCTAGCCAAGAGTTCAAAATCACTGGGAAACATGCTTCCTTTTTCCAGCAAATGCCGTTAATTCTGTCACTTACAAATGGCAGATATTATATAAACATATTAAAACTAACATTGATTTTTATTTATGGATCTTAGCTTTAAAACATTAATATCAAATTGGTATGTGAATAGCATACAGAAGTTGAATATTCTCTAGTGATGCAAAATAATTCACAGAAAATGTCAATGGCAGCCAATTGGCCAATACAAGGCTAGATAAATCACAAGATTTGGAATTTATCAAGCAGAAAATCTTCTGCAAACAACCTTAAAATCGTCAAGAAGAGAAATCAAATTTTATCGACAAATTTCTTACGATGTCTTACACTCAATTTGTTAAATCATTGGTCGAGAAAATCTCTGTTATTTACGTCAAAGTTAAGGAGAATTTGTTTCGTGATCAATTTGCATAAAAGTCATTTGAAAGACAATTGATAATTCAGCTGGTATATCCAATCGACATACATCACATTACAGCTTTATGGTTGACAGGAATTGACGCCATTTTTAAAACCTATTTCAATCCAAATCCAAAACACTAAATGAGATTGTGATTTGCTAAACAATAAGGTTCCATAAGGTTGAATCCCCCTAGGGAACATTTCCTGTTTTCAACGTAGCCATCTTTCGTGAAAATAGCCCAGTCAGTGTCATGGGTTTGAATCCTTTTCAATGTGACAAATTCTGATTCCATAACCAGTGCTTACAAAAATCAACTTGGCACCATCTAAACTTACACAAGAACACTAGCACAAAATTCACTCAGGATGGCAAGAGATGTTTTCATCACAAATTGACTTATCTTATCTTACACAGATAGCTTGAAGCACCTTGAAATTAATTTCAGTCATGACTTGCTAAGTAAGCAATATCTCTGAACAAGACTTTGACCCGTGGCTATTCAGACTTGATTACATGTTGACAGTGACTACAGTCTATAACCAATCATGTCTTAATAGACCACTTTCATACTTACTCGTTCCAATAAAATATGTTTGAATAAGATAGAAACACAAGACATCACTCGAATGGTATTATTGTCTGCTTATTAAACACTCGACATCACCTAACTCTGGGTTATATTCTAAAAGTGATCTCCTGTTGTTTTATTCACAATTTATTTATTTCAGAGGTTGATCTTTTGTCACAGTCAAGAAAAACTAGACATCACCTAAGGTTGCTCCACTGCCGTACAATCGTTAGACGTCACCTAACTCTAGGTTACATTCAAGAGAGTGATCCACTGTTGCAATATTGTAGTAAATGTGTGGTCTTGCACCCTGCAATTTTTCATGGAAACAAGCTTGTTATTTCCTTATGATGATGGAATTATTAGCCAAAGGTCTACAGAACTGATCCCCAGCCAGCAAAAATGATCATGATAATGTGTTTTTAGCAGACGTATAAGGTCAAAGTATGCTGGGATATATGATGTCTGATGTTATCATCTAGAAAATAAGCTATTATTATGATTATATTATTTCTCCTATCTGTATATATATCAGAGATGGTCATCATGATATACCTTCTATAGGTCACAAGTTTTACTTTCCAAAATAATCAGCAAGAAAAAAGAACAAAAATTCTACAAGGATAACATCTATCGGTTTAGTTTGACCTAACAACTGACAAAATCAGAAAGCAACAGAATTTGCAGTGATCACTACAAGACTGAGACCTGAGAACACAAGACAGAGAATCGCTGTCGTTGCCCTTGGTGTTTGATTTTTGCTATCATCTGGACGGTCTCTGTTGGCAGAAGTTGGACAATTTCTTCACTGATTTCTAGTATATTGTAAAAAAAACAATGAGTGATCCAACTCATTTCCAATATCCAAAAGACAACAATGGGTGAAAAACAAAGACCATCATCATAACCACATATTTGAAGCTCCAATCAAACATAACTAAGGATAAAAGCCACTTTCCAAATTCCAATATACATGACAAAATCTGTATCCAAAATCATATCCACTCATTTTAAAGCTAATTTCCATACCTACCATTTTCTATTTCCAATACCCATCCTAATTTCTATTTCCCTAGTCACTTTGCTTACATCACTGTACTAGCTAGCCATGTAGAATAATTCTATTATAAAACTATTCACAAGACAAAAACACTCTCATTCTATGTCAGTCACTTTTCTCTTACAGTTTGTCTACTGGCTTTAGTTATTCTGATCTTATAGAACAGGGATGGTGATCTAGCTGTATTTGCCAGTCAAGTTGAATTGAAGCTCAAGACCGCTGTTAATTTCACAGCATTATTTGCCAGGCATAATTTAGTTACGCAATTTTTTTTACCAGTCATGCCTGATTAAAGCTCAGAGGCGTTGATTCTGCTGTATTTGCCAGTCATGTCTGATGCAGGTTCCAAATGCTTGAAATATATATACCCATCTTGCTTTTTAACTTCTAATAATGCCAAATAGTACATAATGAGGGAAAATATGGTATTGAAGCGTCATAAGTTTACATGGATTTCTAACAAAAAATATCAGTTGTATAAAGTTTAAAATTAAATACTGATCAATAGACAAATGTCTGTTATAGAACAAGAGATGGATTGTTTGTCAAACACAGTGTTATTTCTCTTATTCTAAAAAATATTTCACAGACTTACAGACTTATTCTATTTCAACATTATATAGACATGAATTGTCACATTACAGCTTGTTCTACAGAATGAATGAATAAATGAATGAACTAGGTTAAAAGTTGTCCTTGGTTTATGTATCCTAAATGGGGCTGTCGAATGGGTTACGTAGGCACCAAATCTACGCAACACAGAGAACTAGTAATATAAGAATGAATGAATGAGTTTGTAAAATAACAACGTCATTTCTCAAGTTCACAAAACCAACAGAAGAGTGTGATCAGGAGCCTCTGGAAGAAACCACTACATCCCAAATATTAATCATTGATTAGCATTATAAAACCATTTATTACCTTGTTTCAGCACTATTAAAGATATTCTGTCTATTCATTCTGTTAACATCCATTTTGGTACCGTTATGATTAGTAAGCAAGCGCTTTCCCCATTACTTCTTAGACTTCTTAACAAAAGAGTTCTCAGGTATGGAGAACTGTTTAATAGCCAAGCAGTAGAAACAATGGACACAACCGACTTCAAAGTTCAACTTAAACAATGTGCTGTCACTCAATTTAAAAGTCATGTAAGTACAGTCGACTTTTTCACACCTTGGACTTGCATCAGACGGTCACTCTGATCAAAATTGTGTCAGCTTAGAGTGACCACAAGGTTATCTCTCCAGCCACTGGACACTGGTCAAAAATAGCTCGGTCAGGAAATTATCAGTCTACTTGTCAACTATGTCTGGCTTTTATTTAATAATCCATTGATATATCTGTTGTAAATCACTCAATCTTTGTGTACAGTACGTTTACTATTGTCAACAACTATATATCCAAGCTACAAATTAAACAGCGAACACTCCAAAATCTCAAAAGTTCAGCTACTGTTTTTTCCAAAAGTTAAATAAGAACACTACAATGGTGAGATTGTCTTCCAACAGACCAAAGTTTTGCACCAACAGTCCAATGTATTGTACTCCAAACAAAAAATAACTCCAGTTAGCGTCCTGCATGTACCTGCCTCAAACACGTTTTCACTTCAACTGACCCTGCCTATTGTTGTCTTGACCGCTTGACCAAATGTGTTGTGAATTGACTCAAGGTGGCCAGCTGAGTCTAATAAGTGGAAAACCAGTTGCTTTCACACTGAGAGAAAGTTGTGAGCCTTAAAACACTGACCCTTAAACAATTTCTCTACAGGTGACCACTCAATAGGGTCTCCAATTACAACCAAGGGGACTCTTTGATCAAACTAGCTCTGTACTATTACACTTCTATTCTACATACAGCTTGGCTTATGGTTGAGAGATTAAAATTAAAGGGGGTAAATGACTATAGGATGTCCAGTTTCTGATTAACTGACCAATGGGGTGACCACTAGGGTTTTTAGGGTCATGCTACACTGCCCAGGGCTTGGCTTGGTGAACAGACAAGTGCCTAATCATGTCATACTTGAGTGAACAATACAAGTGCAGACTGCAGGGTTATGTATTAAGAAGAAAGGCTACATCAATTTAAGATCTCTTTCAAACATTATTATTTCAATGAGGCAAATTTTATATTTTAATAATGCTTTGTAATCAATAATAATTATGGCAACTATTTGAACTCTGCAAATGAGATTACAGGTTTAAAAACAAAGTGGTATTGGGTATCCAAAAACTTGTAGCAGCAGTAGTGACCAAATCTATAATTTGCCCTCATAATGCTGTATGCTGTCTTTGACTTTCAATCAGAAATAGTGCATCATAATATTATAAGTTTTTTTCTTTGATGAAAATTTTAATTTTTCGCTTCAAATATTATCACATTATCACATTCCAACTAACACTTGAATCAAACGATTATTCCCCTTGGCCTAGAAGTTAATTACAGGTAGGTACAGATGAAAGGAATACCTGTGATTATAGAGGGTTATATTGAAACAATGTCACTAAATGTTATATACTTTATTGTTGTTTAAATACCCTATATATCTAACAATACCTCACTTTAAACCTTGTTATTACCTAGCCCTTTATAGTACTTGTATTAGAACAATACCCTCTCTTCATCACATACCCTTTGTTGTGGTCTCAAATTTCTAAATTTTAACTCATCCCTAAATTTTTCAAAATTCCATGATATCCTTATAAATTTTAAATTCCTTGGTTATCCTTAAAATTTCCAGATAATTTGAGAAAAAAAAGTCAGAATTATTTCCATTTTTCCATGGTTATTTCTAAAATTTAAATTCATAAGTATTTAGATATCCTTTTATTTGCAAATATTTTCAAATTCCTATAACCATTTAATAGCTATCCCTTATTTATATTACCATCTTCATTTTTCGTTCATAATTTAAATTTTCCAATTCAAACTAAGGAAATTATATCAATTTACATATTGATCATTGTGATCTCACGAATATCAAAATTCTATTATCCCTAAATTTTTGTATAGCACATTCAATCCTTCCCAAAAAATTTTCTTTGATCATTAGAGCAAATTATTAATTTTATAAAACCATCAAGAAATCTTTCAATTTCCAAATGTTACCATTATAAGGTATATTGAAAGTTATACTCATCAATGGAACACAAAAGACCCTTTTTAGCCTAAACTTAATGAGGCATTCTAAGGATTTTTTATTTTGATAATTTTTATCTGAGGGACAATATGAAAATGATATCTATTTAGAATTTGTTTGTTGTTTAATTATTATCACCTCATTAAGGTATTTTAGAGATTTAAGCTTTAAATTTGGGTCATTAATAAGGATCAAAGGATTCGATTGCCCCCAGATTTCCCTATCTGTTGCATCAGTTTAAAGGGTTTCTAAAGTGTCTTGCTGTTAAAGCCCTATTTCTAACACTATCTGAAACTAAATTAGTTAAGATTTTTGATAATTTTGATTATTAAAGGGCAATTATACCATGCATATATCTTCTGCAATTATCCCCTTTAAAAAATTCTTTGCTATTTCTTAGCTTTCTAGTGTCCTGCTGTTAAATCTGCATTTTTAACACTCACTAAACCTGAAATCTTAGATTTTTGGTTAATTTGGATTGTAAAAGGGTTCTACTTTTGCATCAAATGACCCCCCTCTCCCCTTATTATTTGAAAATTAAAGTGTTTATAATTGTCCTGCTGTTAAAGCCCTATTTTCAATGTAACGTAAAACAATGTAAGAATTACGATTTCTGCTCATTTTGTTAATTATTGATGACCCATGCTGATTTTCGTTGTTCATTACAACTTTGGAAATTAAAGTCCTCAAGCTAGGTGATAGATTTGTAACCAAACAACAAAACTACACAAAGTTCTTAGCCATAATCTGTAGAATACAATAACCTCCCTCCCATACCCCCTACCACCCAATCCCAATAATATGTGTTCTAAAACTCTATAATTTGTCAAGTCCTGTTCAAGCTATTACCAATCGTCAATGCACCCCAACTGTTATGAGCCCATAACTACCAAATAGCATATAAATTTTATGCAATCTCATACATGTACAATACTGTACCAAAGTTTCCCAACTTCCCCTGCATTTAAAACCCATAAGACTTTGCAACTAAAATCTGAAAGTAATCTTTTGAAATCTTTGATACTCTTTTCTTTTGGAACTGCTATCTCTATGTTAGTTACTGTATATAATGCCAAAAAATGACACAAAAATGCAAACATGTAAAGTAATGGTTTGTTTCCAAGACCATGTATATAGCAGGCCTTCTCAAATGGCGGCCCGCAACTCCCTTCCGCCCTTTACGCTAAAACGCTGTGCTCACTAGCTAAGCTCTATTTGGCCCCTATATTTTTTTCATATGATGCATTTGGCCCTTTACAAAAATTATTGAAAAGGCCTGATATATAGCCTATATTTAAGTATGCACTATTTGCAAATTTTGAATAATTATTGTTTAAAAGAAAGAACACATTTACATATATAAATGATGAATTCCTTACAGAAATTTCCAAGTAGCTTATAGGGCCATATTTCAATACATGTTATGCAGAAACTGTCAAAAAATTAAAATAAAATCAAAAACAAGAAAAGTTTACAGAAAATTAGAAAGATTATCTGTCTTAAAAAATAACATGAGAAAGTTCATACAAAAGCTGACATATGCCAACAGTTTATGATAAAAAAAATTGGCATAAATGCGTCATGATAACCCAAGCTGACATTGTCTCCATCTTTACAGACATAGCACTAAACATAATATTGATACATCTTTAGATTTAATCAGGTAAATTTTATTGTTTCATCACCAAATTCCCCAAATCTAATCTTAAACCTTGTCTGAATTTATGAGGCAAATCTTTCAATATTATTACGACCCCATTCTTAATTTTAATCCCCCATAAATCCATTGTTTTAATCTTAAAACTTATTGCTAGTTAATCCTATAATATTTTTAAGCCTAAGGCCCAGTTGACACTAGAGAACCACCTATCAGTCTAAGCCCTGTTCAGTCTGCAGACAATATTATGATGCAGTTTAAAGCTCAAGAATCTAGAAATCATAATATTTTAAGATTAATGGAGTTAATCCTTTAAACTGTTTCTGTTCGCACCACTAGGCGTGATTGACCTTGGTAAGGTCTCTGTTTGTGGTCTGGTTCCCCCCTCCCCTTTTAGAGTTATGCAGGTTTGAGGGACTGACATTGATAAAAACCCAAGTCTTTTGGATAAGGACAATACCAATTGGGTTATGTTTAATTATGACTTGGCATGCATAAGTTCTCTTGGTGGTTAGAATTGAGCATGATTTAAACAATATTTATTCATAATTTACAAAATAACACAAATAAATGTTTCAGAAACATAAATTGAGCATATTCATTCTGTAATTTTCCATTCCTCACATTTATCTACACAGGAGCAGAGAATAAGATGTAAAACTCTATGTAAAATTTCTTCTATATTGGTTTTTACTTACATTATTTACTACCCAAATAAACATATTTACACATAACACAGTTTCAAAATCCACATTGTAATGTGACAAATTATTGATGATACCAAATACACAAAAGAAGTAGTAAAATAAGTATATTACACTGTGTTTTATGGAACCAAAGTAGGTAATAAATACTAATTAGTATAAATTAGCTTAATATTAATTACTTAATTGTTTATTCATATATTCTGTGTTTACTTTCTGACCCTGTCAAATATAGTAATGGACAGTTCTCACTGAGTGTTATAAGAATCAACAATTAGTTTTATGTACAGAATTAATAATTATAATAATATAACAGTTTTCCCAGAGAAATGTCCTGGGACCATCATATTTTTCTTTGTAAGTCCAACTTAACACTAACAAATTTGCTAAGGTTTCATTTCAAAGTTATGATGTGAAATTATTTTGAATTATGTCAAGTTAAGTTTATGTTAAGTAACGAAGTAAAATTTCCTATTGAATATTAGATTCAAAGGAGATGATGTACACTGATCCAAAAAACACTAATCCAAGGCCTTCTGAAATGGCGGCCTTCAACGCCCTTGAAAATGGCCCCTCCAGAGTGACCTCTTCCTTTAGAACGCTTTTCTCGCTATGCTAGCTAACCTTTATCTGGACCTTCTATTTTTTTCATAAAAATTCATTTGGCCCTGTAATAAAATTTATTGAGAAGGCCTGACTAATCGGCTGGGAAATGAGGAATTTGAATTTTCACAATTAAAGATGGCAGACGACAATCAATCTCACTTTCAATTGGTCAAATTGGTAAAGGTGATATATTTGATGTTCAACAATTACACTCAAGGTGCTAATATGAAAATTGTGTAATATATCTTACAATTTGCAAGTCTTTCAATAAGTAACAAAAATAACAAAATCAAGCCATATAATTTTCATTGATGAATTCAAGAAAGGTGATAAAACTATAAAAGGCCCTTCCTCAAGTGAAAAGTTAAACTAAATTTTCACCTCAGTGCTAGACCAATTAGTGATTGAAATTAAAGAGTAAATACCTAAATTAATTAGTATTTTTGTTAATTAATTAGAAGATATAGACTAAATATACAGGCTTAATAGGCAGACAATACAGGTGATATACATCAAAGAGGATCCTAAATACTAAATATATCACTTTCACTTACTAATTGGACACCTTTTCATCTTAAAGCAAAAATGTACATGGCAACATCCATATTTTCCAAGAATTACAAAATAATTGGTTCCATAAACAGGACCTTTTCTACTATCTGATCCTCGACAATGATCTCTCCAGGATTATTCGGACTCATTTACAGCTGGGTTGACTGGAATTATGAGTGCAGATGACTTTTTCAAGGTCATTAGATTTACAAAAAGATTAAAACTTACAACCACAACAATCACCTTTTGCTATTCACCAAGAAATACTATGATTGAAAAGAACACTCAAAAATGTTAGTTCATCAAAATCATTCTTCAGCCAGAGTTGTCTTCCCCTGCCTTAAAATAGCAAATCAGAATGAATCTTTGAACAAGAGTTGTCTGCTCTTGCCTACATACCAGACAAAAATGAAATGAATGGAGTTTTACGTCCTACTTTCTGCACCTATATTGGCTAATTGAGGACGGGCAAACGCCATGCAGTGTGCAATGAGGGAAATTTTGCCAGGACAGCGGCATTTAGCCGGCTCTTATTTTTTATTTCCAACTGTCGAGGGATCTTTAACGTGCACAGCCAATAGCACACGGGGCCTCGGTTTATTGTCCCATCCGAACGACTAGACGCTTTTCCAAGTCAGCCCCTCCGACCTGCATCACTGACAGGGGGAAACTTTACCAGACAAGATGGTTGCCTACTATGACTAAGTATCAAGTATTGACAAAGGTTGTGTTGAATGCCCTTGAATTAAGTAAATTGACATATTGAAATCAGAATCTTTGTGGGCTTGTTCTGTAACTACTTTCAGAGAGGTGCTAATATGTCTGACACCTACCAGGAACCAAATCAGAATCAACCAAAATGATACGTAGGACATTATTATTACTGTAGACTATTTCTAGTTGTATTCCCAATACTGTATTTAATGTAATATTTCCTCTATCAATCCATTTATATTCTAGAGTCATTTAGTTTAAGTATACAATGGGGATATGAGTTGAATATTCTATATAGGTTGTCTCAACAGGAAAAAGATAATGTTGAAATGTTTAAATGAGCTAAACAAAGCAGCATTAGCCATGTAGACTCTCCTAAATGAAAATGACTAGAAGCTGTACTTCCTTTTACAAATATTCCATTAAACCTTTCTGAACATCAAGAAATGAAATGGAGTTTTATGTCATACTGTTATGCACCTGAACTGGAAATGCCATGCCGAGTTGCTATAAGGATATTTTGCCAGGACAACAGCATTGCCTACTTCTTTCAATTTTTGTGGAAGCTTAAAGCTGCACAGCCTCAAGAAAGAATAAACAACAATAAATCAATACACATGAATGTTGACCAATTCCCAGCTTTAGCCTTGCAGACACTAGTGTTAACCAATTAGATGCTAATACTGGATTCTACAAATAAGTATCTGTAAAGTTTAAAAACAAAATTGTAAATGGACCTTTTTTTCATGAAATTTGATTGAACATGGTTAAACAACCAAAATTTTCCATTAAAAACAAAACAAATCTAGATTCCATTTTACTAAAAATGGATTTTTTTTAATAAAATATAAGGAGAAAGAAAACCTTTATTTTAATTATCTTGAATGTCACAACAATACAAAATGTCTCATTAGCATTTCTCAACCGAATATACATCATAAAAAATGCTATAACTGTCAACGGAGAGAGGCAAGGGTCAGAAAAACATAAACTCTACTAAATTTCCCATTATTTAGTATAATATTAACACAATATAGATAATAAAACTGCCAAATGTCAGAACCCTGTCACCTCCCCTCATCATAGGCAACATTAATATTTTATAGGGTTATGTTTTGATCGTTAAAAAACATTATTGTTTTTAAGTGCAGTTTTTGATTTGCCATTGTTATGGTTTATGTTTTCTAGTGCACTTTTGTTAACTGTTCAACCCTCTAGAGTTGATGGTTTCGATTTCTATGACAATTTTTGACCATCTTAACTTGATGTTGTGTTTAATATGTTTTCACACTTTTTCAGACCTTGAGCAATATGCTACCATAGGGTTGAACAAGCACAAAACCTCACTTCCAGAAGTCCAAAGATCACATATATTCAGAAATCATAAGTTCAAATGTATCAACCAGATTTCTCCTGTAGTTTTACAGCTCAAAGAGCCAACATGGACAACACTACAGGACATTAAACATCTATATTTGACCAAGCTGGGAAAGAACAGTATCAAGTATAACTCCATTTTCATTCCATCCTAGAAATGACTGACCACAACTGAAAATCTTCAAATTCTCCAATTACAAGGTTGCTGAGGACATAAGAAAAATTTGACCTTTCTTAAGGACATGTTTAAGGAATTTTCGCTTCAATTTTGACCTTTTTTGACAACATGTTCACTGCCGATTCACAATTAGAGACTTGTTGACATAACTTTAGTCCTGTTGTTTACATAAAGATCATTTAAAATTACAATCATTGTGGCGAAAATCTCCTACTCGTGTCCGCCATGCCTAATCGTCATAGTGTTAGGACATCATGGGTGGAGCTTGAACTTATCGCGGGTAGGAATATCAATTAAAATAGTGCAAAACCATAGTTTTAACCATAGAAACGCAGCCAGACATTTCTAAAAAGACGCCTTTACTTGTCACCCTCCAAAAAAGTACTTAATTGTGCCTTTAATTTGTATTTTTGAGCATCCACCATTTTTGATTTCACACAGCAGAAGTATACTGATATAAGTGTCGAAAGAAAGAGTAAGCAGATCATGGTCTCAGTGATCGAATGTTAAAAAAGTTTCAGAAATTAACTTTGAACTTTGACCCTACCTTGCATCTTAGTCTTCTACTAAAAATCCACAGTTACAGTCCTAATTAGGCTTAACTACAAGTTCCTTTCCAAGTTTAAGACTATGAAATATACACAAATAAATTGAATTTCAGGCTCCTATCATAGTTTTAGACTCAACTTTAATTTCCATACACTGTTTTAGACTTTCCTTAAAGTTCCATTCTGATCCATTAACCAATTTTACACAATGCACTAAGTCAAATGTAGCACATTACAGAAGATAACCATTATATTAGTAGCCTGTTGCATGTTGCTGTTCATTATTTAACCAACTCAGGTCAAAATATGACAAATGCACTTCAACTCTTATAAATTCATTATCAAATTTTTTGTGTACTTTGTGCAGTTAGACTGCTATTTTGTATCTCCCCCGGGACGTGCGAAGAGCTCGATACAAACGCGGCGGTTAATTGCATTTGCATGAAATGGTTGTAACGATAAATGAATGGACTATTTGAGTATTCAGGGATATTAACTTTATTAGCAGGCTTGGTTCGTCCATGGGGAATTTTATCAGAATGTGTTGAAAACAAACGTCGTTTTTTGTCTCTCAGTTGTGAAGTTTGGTGTTGATGATGTAAGCTGATGACATAAGCAAAGGTCAAAAACAATTGAAATGGAATGGAGTTCTTGATTTTTTGCTTTTTTGGCTGCATTAATAAAAATGGATACTCAATGGATATGTATTATGAAGTACATTTTTTATTACTACAACAGGCATTGTCCTCATTTCTTTCTAATCTCTTTTATCAAGGAACCTTAAAGGATTACTACCTCTTATAGAATTAGCAAAAGAGCAAAATTCTCAAACTTTGTGAATAAGAGTTTATATTGATAAGGCAACTTGTCTGGTGTCATAACTATACTGTATAATCTGAAAAATCCAGAAAACTATCCTATACATTATAATAACCACAAGATATACAAAATATTAAACGTTTTATTAAACATTTTTTTCAATAATAACAATTTTATGGAAAATTACTAGGTTTTATGGTTTAATTTATTGGATTCTGTTTGTATACTGTAGACACCATTGATGAAAATATACTCTTATTAGGCAAGTTTGAGAACTTAAATTTTTTGTTTTCATAAGAGGTGGTATTGCTTTAAATGTGCACAATCCTATTTCATATACCGGTAAGTGAAAACATTCTCCCCAAAGACTCATATAATAGTATTCATATTGTAATAAGTTAAATGTTTTTGGTAAATTTAAATACGTAGACATTATTCTTATGAATAACAATGACATTGATAAAAATAGAACTAGGAGAAATTACAATAATACATCAAAAAATTATATTAATACATACAAAAACACATTTTTAACACATAATCTAGACGCCTTTATCTTATATGTCTTCTGGTATAGTTATGATTTTCATTTCATTTTCTCTCTGATCCATTAATATCTATTTTAACCTGTACTCAAATTTAAGAAAAAAGCATGTCTTAGTGCACATAGGTCGACTAATTTCAGCGCTTGAGCCTGATACTTCAAGATTCTTCAAATTTTGGAAACTCAGTTGCTGTCATATTCCTAAGCTGCCCCATATACCTTAAACTGAGCCTAGTTTGCTTTCTGCATTTGACTTCCTGCCAAAGGTATATATATTGCTAGTTATATATTGATAGCTATATAGGGAATGCTTCAACTTCTGAACCACCTAAAGTCACTCTGTGACCGAGTCTGTCAATTTAGAAGAAGTCAAACAACACAGGCTACAGGCATTAGAGGTACTTCTGTTTTAACTCAACAGCCCATCTGGATTATTTCAAAACAAATCTAAAAACATGAAAAATTATTCTAAAATTCCAAGAGACTTCTTTTAAGTGTCATATTTTATGGAATCTCTGAAATAAATTCCTGCGAATCTCAAAGAATGCCATTAAACATCTTGATTAATGCTACATTTCAATGAATCCTTTGATTTATAATTAATCGATTCCTTTACCAACTTAAAAACCCAAGACAAATTTTTTTCCAGTCTAAAATTTATCTGATTACGCCATTCTGAACAATTTTGATTAATATTATTAACAATATTGACAAAAAATCTTCCAAAATAAAAACATTAATTTCAATCAACTGATAATTAGCCGTGGCATCATTTTACATGTTTTTCATTGAATAAACGAATCAGTCTAATTCTTTCATCTCTTTTACTTCCTTTTTCCATCTGTCTTTCTACTCGTTCTGTTATCTTTTTTGTCTGTCGTCCTCAATTAATCTCCGAACTAATTATTCGACATTAGGGTCACATGATTCATGCAGAGATCACTCGCGCTAATGCATCCTCAATAAAATATGAAACATTAAGCAACAATTGGTGGCTAGGCTCTTCATCAGTTGGACAATATTCAAAGAATATTTGAGTCATATTTGCTTTTATGTTCACTCTCAGTTTGACTTTGGAGATCGAAGATTGCTCTTACAATTCATTCACATTTTTTGGGGTCATGATAGAAGAATGATCTTGTTATGTATGCAAATTTTCCTTTCACTGCTGCACATTGTTTTTGGCCATGGTCTGAGAATGTACTCATACCTATATGCTCATTTTTTTGGTCAAGTCAATAAATAACCTTAAGCCATTAGGTTCCATTTTCCCCCTCATTTTTTAAAATCTATTTCACTTCTATAGTTCAATCTTAATGAAACAAAACTTTGTTTAATTTCAGACTTATCTCTTAAAAAATAATTCACAACTACAAGTCCACTGTCAGCAGAAAGTATAAGCACTCCCTGCAACATTAATTGAGTACAAATACTGCACTAAGGGTCAAAGAGTGCTGTGATAATGATAAGCACCCACTGGTTTTTATCAGATACAATCAAAGTTACTATCAACATTCTCTCAGTAGGGCGCTGATCAAAACATTATTAATAGACTTATAAATAGAGGCTTTAGACTTGATTTACCAGTACACTAACAATCAGCAACAGTTGGAATCACCTGACATTTAGTGCCAAGATTTTGGTCTATTGTAACAAAACTGTTGTTCCACCCACAGCATTGTCAATTTGAATTATCAAAAGACAATTTCTTCAGAATGATGTTTTGTTTGAGTAAATCTAATTGGGTCTGTCACAGGGATGGAACAACCTTTTGACCATTTGTGAGAGCACCTCTTTTACGCCCATCATGGAGACCATAGTAATGAAATATGATTGTTGGTTTTTATATCATAAATGTCTTCAGGTGCAGAGACGCATGTGCACTGGAGTTTATGCTTGGTTAAGAAATGAGAGAGCAATTTAATGGATTATATAATCATTGAATTAAATATTATTAAAATTGACTAAATAAAATATCGTGTATTTTTTATGTTTAGAATGATATCATTAATGTACTTCAAAGTTTCACGGGGTGGGGAGACTTGAGAGATGGGGTTTATACCTGGCAGAGACTGAATTACTGACAGACACAGCAATGGAGACATACTAAATGAAATATGATGGTTAGTTTTTACCTTTAGAATAATATTATTATCATAATTCTTGAGGTTTTTACCTGACTTTCTCATTATATTGGTACTGATACCAGGTTTGATGATAGTAATACTGCCTTCAGACTAAATAATGGTTAAAAAATGCCATATTTATGATTTAGGAGAAAATAAATTGGCATTGTGGCAGAAAATGCACATAATCTAGTCTGGTATATCATACATCTAACTCCTTTAAGTAAATCATCGAAAATGTATACCATATTCTATCAGCTGAAAATTTGTTCAGATAATCTGTAAAAAAAATAATTTCCAAAAGTTTTTATCAAAGGCAAATTGGTACCCAGGCTGCTTGACAACCTCTTTAATCATCCATTTAAAAAATTAGAAGTCATCTTTTTGTTTCATCTTGCAATATCGGAATTTGTGCAATCCTTTGTTGAAATATAAGACCCCATTTTTTGAAAAACAAGAGGCATAACTCTTGAGAAATACTATATGGATTTATCTAAGTTGATAAGCACATCTTAAAGTTTTTAAATGGCATTTAACAATATTAAGCACAATATATAGACTCAGCTTTATGGAACAACAATCACTGGTTAAAGTTTAAAGGGATTGTAAAGTGATTTTCTAAACTTTGTATGTGTATCGGGGACACTGATAGCATCTATTTGTGCCATTCCAATTTCCATTCCTACGTCTGTGGTTCTTGCAATTCCACTAAAACTAACACGTTTAGTGACGTCACTGACCGTGATCTACCAGAAGCTACTTTGATATCTAACGCGTTAGTTT
The DNA here is from genome assembly GCA_029955415.1 of Lottia scabra. Classification (NCBI taxonomy): domain Eukaryota; kingdom Metazoa; phylum Mollusca; class Gastropoda; family Lottiidae; genus Lottia; species Lottia scabra. Next base: position 1,605,697 of record JARJEI010000021.1, on the reverse strand, counting down.
TAGTGGATTAGCAAGAACCACAGACGTAGGAATGGAAATTGGAATGGAGCAAATTGATGCTATTAGTGTCCTTTAATGCAATGTTTCAACGTGTTTCCTGCGTCGTCTTCAGGCACAGGGGAAATGTAGAAACTTTGCCCCTACTCATACTATTGTTTCTAATGCTAAGAACATCTTTCAACAACTATACTATAAACATTCTTCATTGATTTATGATAATTATGCATTTTTCTACAATAATTGCATGTTCTAGAACAAGAACACTTAATTTTTTGGCAACTTGTCAAATGATAAATAACGCTCAAAACCAATTAAAGTTTCCGCCAATTACCTGTAGAATATAAAAAATATGGTTTAGAAATAATTATGAAAGAAATAGATTTTTCAAGAGGCTTTGAAACATAACCTTCCAAGTAGATACCAAAACTTGCTTAATTACATTTTTTAGTACTTTCCAACTATCATGACTTTACATGAAATGAAATAGAATACTACTTTCATAATGGAGAGTGTGGTGTCAGGCAGGGTGTGCTTACTCTTGTAGACACCTGAAACCCCGTTTCCTTTTGAGTCACTTCCTCATATTATGTGATTCGTATACAACAGGAATAGTTCATTTGCTGCAGCCAAGATATTATCAAACTATTTATTATTAATAATATTAATTATCAGGAGCCTTATTCTCGAAAACTTAAATCAGGATTTTAAGTAATACAGTAATCTGATTGGATAAGAAAAAGAAACTTCAATTTTCGAGAATAAGGTCCCAGGTTTTGAAGTTTCATTTTTCAGTTCTGATAATTATATGGCTGCTTGGCAATGAAGATGTACAACACCATGCAGTGTGGAATGAGTGAAATGAACTAAAGAATATTCTCATTCTCGCTGCAGTTTATTTACTTGGCTTCAAAAAGTGACACCTATTTCCATAACTAAATGTCCTGATGAGGATAGTGTATCCAAATCATGTGTCAGCAGTAAGAGTTCACCTCTTAATCATTTTGAACGTAATTGATCTATTATGTTGCTGACCCAGCTTGGAAGTTTCTGGAATCCCAGGAGAGAAGTTGGCACCGCTAATGAAATATAATTTTATTCTAGATTTATCTTGAAGTCTCTCCAGAGATGATAAAATTTCCAGGACTTCCTGATAGAAATATTATTCAGATTTAAATAGAAAATCTACAGACTATTTGTCGCAATTTGAAATTAATTTCATCTGAAGATGGAGTGAAACTAAAGATACCTATGGTTTAAACAATGCACCTTATTATTAAAAAGATGCAAGGAACCATGGCTCATTGGCTCAATTTATCCAAATATCTTTATATGAGATGTTGAATTTCAATCTAACAAAATGAGGGTTTTCTGTAATATATACCAATCGTGAGATGCTGTGTGCTCATGATTACAAAACAAACTGTATGTAGAAGCCTTTTGATTGGCCTTTTTGAAAATCATGCAACATGATGAATATTTAGTACTCAAGGTTTAAGTCTGCATTGCCATACAAAAACAATTGGTTGCCTCCAGTGGTGTAACTAGACTTTTTGAATTGAGGGGTGGGGAAGGAGGGCTCCCCTCGCTGGTTACAACACTGGTTGACTTCCTAAAAAAATTCTGATGGTCACCTATTTCTATGACATCATCACTGCAGTGCCCATCCAGATTGAGTCTGGCAACAGACCTGATAACCAAACATATGTACACATAATCTATGGCTAAAATCTACTACAAACATTTTGAACATAAAAGAACATAACAGAAGTATATCTAGCTAACAATCTGTGGTTCACAATCTGGGAGCCATACAAAACATAGAATGTAGTAAAAATGTTAGGAAGACATTTGGTTATGATGTAAAATAAGAACCAACGGAAATTAGTTCACCAATCTTTTTTATTTTTTTACAACTTTTAGGCACGAGTCTTTGTATACAGTAAAAACATACAGGACATCTGTTTCATAGAGAATCACGAAACTTCAGCGGCCATTATTTTTCTAAACCTGCTGTGAGCCAACGTTTAATATTCATTCATTAGTTCACAGGAATGAAGATAAACTGATAGAGGGAAGGGTAGGGTTAATATGCCACCACACTCAAACAATTCCTAGGTTCAGTTGACTAAAGTTGCTTACATGTGTTTTGGTTATACAAGCCTCATCAGGACAGTAAGAGAACGGTCGACATGAAACATCCTCATTCTATAAGTTTTGGATATGAAATCCTTATCAGTAGAGCATGGGGAAGGGTAGGGTTGAAATTCCTTCATGCTCAAACAATTCATGACTTTATCTGTTAACATGTTTTGGGTATAAAATATTCATGAGTACAGTAGAGGGAGGAAAGGGTGAAAATGACCACAGTCTCCAAGAGTTCATGAGTTTATAACTGATGTGGATATGTTTTGGATATAAAAAACCTCATCAGGACAGCTAGTTTGAAGATTGGACTTACTTCAGTGCCAATACCAAAAAGGAATTGTAAAGACCAAAGTGGTTTTATTCTGCAAAGTAATCATCCCATAGGACTTCAGATATTATTAGCATTTTTTAAGTGTTAAGATGTAAAATTAAAAAAATAAATGGCAAGATGGTATGTAGGGGCAGATTTTACTAGCCTATATAACGATAGTTTCTTACCCTATGCCCCTCATTTAAATTAGCTACGTTTTGATAATGGTTGTCTAAAATACAGATAATGGACTCCAACGTGTAAAAATTGTTTTTGTATCTAGCAGGAGGTCACATTCTCAAAACATTTAGCAAAATACAACTGTCAAAGATTATTATGTTTTCTAAAAGCCCACCCAGAACATACATGTACCTAATTATAATGAGCAAAAAACTTTTGATGCTGTTTTGATAGGTATTTTGAATGACCACAACTCAAGGATAACAGCTTACACGTTAAAATGAAGCTGTATTAGAAAAATTATCATTCAAAGGAATCTATTTAGGTAAAAGCCAACTTTTTTTATTTCAAATGTCAATTGGCCCTTGGTCTTTTTTTCTTGTCCCATCAAATTGACTAGAACAGGCTTTCTCAAACGGCAGCCAACAAGAGTGACCCCTTCCACTAAACGGCTCTATTTGGCCTTTCATTTTTTTCATAAAATGCATTTGATCCTTTACAAAAATTAATTGAGAAAGCCTGGACTAGACTAGACGTAAGATGCATCAGAAAAGCTCATCTATCTCATAAAAAAGTTTTGCATGACTTTTCTCCAAACAAGCCCTTGCCAGAAATCATCTGCTACAACGTCCATAAATAAAATATTTGATCAATCCAAATCTTATACTTTAGGCATGAGAAGTGATTTTTTGGCATCAATTCAACAATTTTTCAACCATTTCACCTCATTAGCCATATTTTTATTTATTTGTCAAACTTTTCTCGAAATGTTTCCACAATAAACACCATTTTTCTGTTCCGCCATATTTCAAAATAATCAAAATGACTATGATTTCTCTAACAGAAGGTTTTCTAAAAAAATACTGAAGTGGTTCCAGAACCTTTTCATACATTTACACTTCTCAAAACTGTTCAATAAGTTCCCTTACCTTACTCTATTAATTCATTGTTCAGGGGCTGCAGAGCAGGGGGAGCCCATAGGGGGGGGGGGGGGGGGACCCTGGCCCCACCACTTTTTTTGTCAAGTTGAGAAGATAATTTCCTGAATCTAAAAATCAAATGGTTGAAATCTGAGGAGTTTGCTGGTGGGGGTGAGAGACAGAGTTGGATTTGTTCTTGAGACCCTTGTGGTCATTTATCTAACCAAATTGTCTTAGGAGTTGGATTGAAGTCTACTTGTCTTAAACAAATTCTTATGCCATGGTCAGTGCTTCAAAAGTCACATCTATGATAAAAGTCTAAGCAATATGATGCATTAATATCTTAATAATTATAAAATGAAAGTAAAATAATAATTAATATTAATTAAGATAATAATTAACATGACAGGTGAGAGTTCCTGATTTAACAAGGTAACATCATTACTAATTTAATTACTACATCTTACCACCCAGTCAGGGGTGGAGCCACAATCTTATGTATTATGACGTACCCTAATCACACAACTATGTAACTTTAATTCACTCCAGAGTTGTATCAAATTGTTGACATTTCACAACATACTTGCAGTAGTTTTTGCTGATTTGAAGGTTATTTCTTATAAATGCTACAAATTTTCAGCTTTAATACTTACTTTACAGGCAAGACTAAATAAATCAAACTTCGAACTCAAATGGAGGTACAACCTACTCTTCTACACCTAATTTGGGATTGTAATGACCAGGGCCCAGTTCCTAGCCTTGTGCTTAAGATCAATTTCGTGCTTAAAACCCCAAGTCGACTTGAGTCTATGCAAGAATTAGTAAGAAAGTTTCAAGTCGAATATCGGACTTGGACTTAGTTAAGTGCTAGGAACCGGACCCTGCAACGCCAACTAGTATGCAATGAGAGATTTTTTTTAGGATCATCATCATTCAACATATCCGATTTTGATTATCCAGGCCTTGGATTAATCCTCAATCGAGGGTGGGGCCTGGCTGTCTAGTCTGGCACAAAGTCTCCCCCTCCAGGCTTGTCTGTTGTTTGGGTCAGTCGAAAGCATGCCTCGTGATTCTCTGTCTCGCTTTACTACATCTTCCCATGACAATTTGGGTCTACCAGGAGCTTTTGCTGTCATGACATCTATTCTTCTGACCTGAGCTATCCAGCCTGAGCTGCGCTCTATGTGCCCTAACCCTCTTAGCCTGTTTGTCTGACGTATTTTGTCTATTATCCTACTATTTGAATTTTCTTGTGCCGAGGTATCTTCAAGATGCATCGAATGTAGCACACAGAACCTTGGTCCAAAGACTTAACTTTTTTCTGCCAAGAGACCTATGCTCATATGGAACCCTTCACCTTCATAAGTTTAAGCAAGATTTTAACTCTCCAAGACATCACTCTGGGCATGGATGACTTTATCCTTTAAATTGACTTAAACATGTCTAATCTAAAAAAATCTATGGATGACTTTATCCCTTAAATTAACTTGAACATGTCTAATCTAAAAAAAAATCTTAAATAAAATGCATATTTGGTAGATGTTGAGGAGATAATAAAAAGAGCTGACATGTTTTTGATTAAAATTTACATAATATTGATATACAGGTGACAACTTAATGTCATCACACAATATTCAATTTCACAAGGTTTACATAAAAACTGCATATTTTTTTTTAAATATTTTGAAATAGCTCAGGAAATGGTTTGTAATTATTTTGACTCAAACATTAATAGTCAATTTTATGCTGTAAGCATTAGAGGTTTAATTATGGATGAAACAATATGCTGAAGCCCCATTTGCGTACACATAAAAGATTTTGACTGTGACTAATGGAACTGAAAAAGAGTAGGCTAATACCACTATCTTTGTATAATTTCCCTCATTGCACAGAGCATGACATAGCCTGAAATCATTTACCAAATAAGTTTGAAGTTAAACTGTATTTCATTTCATTTCATAAGCTCAATCAGGTGAAAATTTGTAAAAAAATGCAGACGATTTTCACATGTACTTGTTGACCTTAAATGACCTTGAAAGTTGCGACTGGCTATAACAATAGTTTTATATAGTGCTTGATGTACTTTAATATATTTAACATTTCTATAGTTTTAAATACCAGATAGATCTTATTACAACTAAACTAAGTCTAGGTATGAGGATTGAATCACAAGCAGAAAACAGACAACACTTATCTATGCAATTTGCCTCCATAAAACAAAAAAGTTTCACTTCAATTTTAAATTTTGAGTTCTCAATCTCAATGAGAAAACTCACTACTAAAAAGTTGTAGACCCCTGATCGCCTAGCAGACAATAATCCAACTCGTCACCGGTACTTAGTGAGTTATACCACTGCTATGGTTGATGTAGGGTGAAATCGCAATGTGACACCTTGAAAAATTTTCTTACCTTCAGATTCAAGTATATTATATCACTTATCAAGCAGACAACAATCCAACTTGCCAATAACGGTTACAGCACTATTTCATTTTTACCATATTTCAAAGTTTTAGAAGTAAACAGCTCAGTCTTTTAGAGATTCAGATATCTATCATACTTTGTTTATACCTTTTCTTTCCTTTCTTTCTTAAAAACAATTCAAGTTATCACAGAAATCCGTTATATTTTCCTGACAATTCCACAAGAATCCTTCATTATTTACAGTACAGTACAATTCCATAATAGCATGCCATAAACTATTTGAAATATGCAGAATTTGAAGAATTGAAACATGTTCCAAAAGTCCTCATAATTTTCTGCTTCTTTCTTCTAAAATTCCATTTTATATGAGGCATGCAAATGATTTCAAAAGATAAGCAATTCTTATTCACAAAATTTCATTACATTTCAAACATGCACCTAAAAACATTCAAATGTATTCCAAAAGTCAAAGAAAATGTTTCATTCCTAACATATCCATCATTTTCTGGTCTCTATTCAGAACATTCCATCAACATGCATGATGAGCATTCAACCATGTTCCGAAAGTCAAAGCAAATCACTCGACTGTAAAGTTACCTAATAAAACGAAGTTAGAAAGTATCTAGAGATTTAAAATATGAACAATCAATTTGATTGGCTCAATTATAATTTCATATCTTCTCGTAACCAATCAATAAATAGATAAAATAACTATAAATAACATCGCGGAAATAATTGACCTTAGTGTTGATAATTTTAACCATGTAATTTGCTCCCATGTCGACAATTGGCAATCGTTTTATCAGGAAACACAGTGCTGGAATAAATACAAACCATTTATCGATTCCTTCTTAAAATTTGGAAAAGAGTCAAAAACTTGGAATCATTTAATCTTTTGGAGTTTATAATTTGAGATGTTTTGTGATGATGAATTTAACATACAAGGCTTATGCTTTAAAGGGATTGTAAAGAGGTTTTCTAAATTTTGTTTATGTATTAAGGATACTAATAGCATCAATTTTCCCTGTCCATTTACAGTGGTTCTGGTAATTTCTCTAAAATAATTCAGGTTACTTCTTAAAAATCCCTTTAAATCTTGCATGTGGAGATTTGGTGGAGGCCTTTGATGCATGTAAGACAGAATTTCAGCTACACTAAGCACTTTTCAAAACGTCTGCTGTTATCTTCATAAAAGTCCCAATTTGTCCGATATTTTCTGTCATGACAGTCTGCAATGACAGATTTTTCGAGGTTGTGCATTAGAGTATATACAGTATAGCTGCAGATAAACCAAAAACTGATATTGCAACAGCTCCTTTAAACAATTTTAAAAGATTTAAAACTTGAAACTTTATCAGTTATCTAGTTGAAAACATTTTAAAAGATAACATTTTCTTTAATTGCACCATTTAAATCTAATTTTTTACATTAATCAAAGCTTTTTTAAAGAACTCTCCACTTTTTTATGTTTTTTTAAAGTTCATTTGATAATTTTGTGAAAGATAAGTTTAGAAACTTGAAGTTGTTGGGCGAGTGTCTACTATTTGTATAATTTTTATACTTTAAATATAAATATATTGGTATTCTTTTAAAAAAATTAGAGTACGATTTAAAGGATAACATTCAGCATTTTTGAGGGTCCATTTGGGTCTTGAATATATGTAAATAGCCTTCAGAAGTACTAGAACAGCACAAAAATTACACAATCCCTTCTATTATACCCATACATAAAACATATTATCTTTCATTTTCTGTTTATGTGTTTTCCATATAAGACATAATCTCCCTAAAATATGATTTGTATTTTTGAATTTCAAATGCCGATATTTAAGGATACACAGGGGCTTGAAAGCATTATTCCTGATTAGCTTAGCTAAAAAATTTGCGATTCTAAGACTAAGATATGACTGGTCGAACGGATGGTGAAGCAAAATTGATGAGATTTGGATTTTGAAAAACCTGTATGTAAAAAGTTTAGAAAAGCCTCTGTACAATCCCTTTAAGTACATTTTTTTTCAACTGAATTCAATTTAAATAAAAAGCTTTCAATTCCTTCATTGAATAGAATTAATCTTCATTGAAAATAGAAAGCAGACTCCATAAAATTCTTACGGATTGCCAATCAATTTTAAAATGTAAGATTCAGACTTTTTAAAGTTAATTTATCGCCAGCCAAATCAATTCGCATTCAAACTATCTCTTACAGAATATACGATAAACAATAAACGCAACCACTCCAATCTGATGTAAATCACATACAATGGCCTGCGATTGACAAATAAAAGAGTGGTCTCAGGTGTTCTTGTCTTCATGTTTTCAAGATACTTTTTCAGAATTCAGGAGCCGTTTCACTAACTGCTTTTATATTTTCAATGATAGATATTACGAGGTATGATTGGGTAATTAACTGCATTCATATCAACCAATCACATTCTAGCGTTGGAATTAATGATTTACATAAATTTATGATCTTTTTGACATACATGGATGCCATCTGATTGGTTGATAAAAGTTTTTGCAATGCATATCAATCAATCAGAACTCTAAGTATTCAATTCCGAGCTTAACCAAGTTATAATTTCTTTGACATACATGAATGTCCCCATAGCAACTGAAATTATACCAACCCATTGTGCAAAGACCCAGTGTTCAGTTACTAGCATTTAACTAAGTCCAAGTCCGATATTTGACTTTCCTACTAATTCTTGCATAGACTCAAGTCAAGGGTTTTGAGCACGAAATTTACCTTAAGTACAAGGCTAGGAACTCGGCCCTGGTGTTTTAAGTCCATTTGGTCCAACCTAATATTTGATTTCAGTTTCATTTCAGTTTAATTTTCAGTTTAATTTTCAGCTTCAAAAAGGATGTACTAACAGCAAAGATTCTTATTCCACCATAAAAACACACAGCAGAGTTGAATTCTGGACAAACTACTTGAGTTTGAAATTTATAGGTCTGAGAATCAAGTTATTTCAGGATAAATTGTCTGATAAACCATTTACTCGACTTCTTTAGCTTATAAATGGAGCAAATTAGTGAAATTTCTTTCCAAAGATTTTTTTACAGTAAGCTGACCTCATTCAAAAGTAATGATGATGGAATTAAAATACAAAAATAACTTTTTTTGGATTCCATGAAAGAAAACATGATTTTTTTTAAAGCCAGTTGTAAAATAGAACTGGGGCCTTATTCTCGAAAACCTAAGATAAAATCCAGATTTTATGAAATACAGTAATCTGATTAGATACGGTAATAAAGCTATATTTAAAATCAATTTTAGTGATTGACCAATCAGATGACTGGAACACTAAAATCATTGTAAGAAAAGTTTTCAGTGTTTAAACTTAAGGAATCTAACACAACTGGAGTGACTAAATGTTTTAAATATTCTATGCTTTAAAGTTAATCAGTTTACAAGGGATCACTATCTTTATTGGACGTAAGGAAAAACCAAGAATAATTTTACAATTAAAACATGTCGAAGCCTTTGAAATGTACTTTGAACTGTGTTTTTTATTTAGGGGTGAATGCATAGTAAAAAAATGTACTAAAAATCAACTTCTGACCTTGGTGGTAAATTTCATTGAAGCAAAAATCTGACTTTTAATAACTTACCTGAAATAGAAAGAAAAATTAGTTAATACATTAAATAATATTTATATATCATAATATAAAATTCATTCATATGACCTTTAAAATTAACCTCTGTGCTCTAATTTGCACTATCTGAATTCCAACAGACTGTTTTTTCTTAAACTTTATATAAATAGAGAACATGTATTGAGAAATCTCTCATTTGACTTGTCAGGTCTAATTCACTGGAAACTTTAAAATTTAGTCCTGTCTGAAACTTGCTGACTCTATAGTCCCATTTACATAAGGGACTCTCAGAACTGTCCGTTCTCGACAAATCGATTAAATCCAAAAATAAGTTCGAAATAAACGACCATTACATTTTTTTTTTCGTTTCGTTCTCGGAATTGTTCTGAAAACGGATGATTTTTGTAGTGTAAACGGGGCCTTAAATTAGGCATCTGAAAAGTTGAGTTTTACTTCATAGCATACAGGATCTTGTTATATTGTCCCTTCCGAAGGAATAACATTTGTTGCATCACTTTCTCCTTGCATTAAGGAAACTGGTATAAAAAATCTGAAGATATTATCTCAACTTATGCCAGCAATGGAAGGGCAAGCATCCGTCCTAGCTCCCTTTTGATGGAGATCAGTCTGAACCTGCTGACTTTTTATTTTCATCTATTATAGTTACAAAATTTTCAGAATATATTTTGAGTCAAAAAAAAATACAGAGGAATTTTTCTGAAACCATCTACTGGAAAAGATTCAATTAATGAAAAACTTTGGTAAACTATATTTAAATCGATTTCCGTGGAAATTCAACTTTTAAAATTTCACGGTTGTCTGGAGTTGATAGGTCAGTTAAATTGAATTCCTGGAAGAAAACAGACTTATTTAAAAATAGCAGGAAGATTAGTGCCATAAGAAATGCTAATTTTAAAAGGGATTGTAAAGAGGTTTTATAAACTTTGTATGTGTATCAAGGACTCTGATAGCATCAATTTGCACCACTCCAATTTTCATTCTGACGTCTGTGGTTCTTGCAATACCTCTGAAACTAACATGTTTAATGACATCACCCCCACTGATCTGCATAGATATCAATATTAGCTTTCGGTAGATCAATGGGGGCTATTTCATAAAACACGGTAGTTTAAGTGGAATTGCAAGAACCACAGACGTTGGAATTGAAATTGGAATGGCGCAAATTGATGCTATCAGTGTCCCCGATACACATACAAAGTTTAGAAAACCTCTTTACAATCCCTTTAACAATTTCTCTTTTCAGAGTGAAAATTAACCATCTACTTTGCCTAAAATCAAAACACACACACCAGGGGAAGAGAAGACTGGAATTTAAGGCATATTTGAAAAAATAGCATTAAAGTGGCAAGATCTGTTTTTATTGAATTGTTGGAGAACCAGATACCAGCTTCTTTTTCTCAATTGCAATAGCAAATATTTAAGACATTTAGAATATAAAACCAACAATAACCCCTCTCAATATTAGAATTTTGATCAAGTCTACTTTCCTAAAGTGCATCTTTAAAGTGCAGCTGTTAGACAGGATCTACAAGTCATTACATACAAGTTAGATTCAGTTAAAATCTTGAAGTTTAAATAATTAGCTAGGAATGGCTTCTACACACCTTTTAAATTTCTTATAAATTTTATCGCATTTTTAACACACCTTAAACATTTCAAAGCTCTTTTTTAGACCCTTAGGAAAGAATACAAAAAAATCTGAAAAATTTAAACTGAATTCTATTTTAGTTAAAAATTGTCTTCTGAAAGAACAAATTTCAAAGTGAGTCCATTTTATTTTTTTTATCAGCATAATGTAACTCTTAGACCAGGCCTTCTCAAATAATTTTGGTAAATGGACAAATTAAAGCTTTTATGAAAAAATATAAGGGCCAAATGGAGATTAAATAGCATAGCGCACAGCTTTTTAGCAGAAAGAGTCCCCTCTTGCGGGGCCATTCTCAAGAGCCGCCATTTGATAAAACCTGTCTTAGACTATCCTTACTATATTGAAACTCCAATTAAAATAAAACAGTCAGCAAAATTTGATTTACCAACATACATGTAACTATAGTACTAAAAACTATTAGTTTTTCCACCTTCACCGCAAAATCTGTAACAAATTAAAGGCAATCTTCCACCAATTACCAGCTAATTATAAACATATTTCTAAATAATACTGGTAATGTTCCTTTAATTACTGGCACCTTCAATATCAATATTGGCTAGATAATGATTAATTATGCGCATATTTTGTCAAAATATTATTAAATCAAGCGATTAATGGTATAATTATTTGCATACCACCTATCAATATTTAGTAAACAATGCTGATATCAGTGTTATTGTTTATATAAACATTGGCTGTATTACACTAATTGTTTGCATATTTCAGATAAGTTTGGCAAGATAAACTGAAATTGTTAAAATGTTGCGAATTCAAAATTTTGTAGATAACAATGAAACAATAGACTCAGGACTGTATAGAAAAAATAGAACAAAGATGGGAAATTTACAAAAAAAAAATAGAAATGGGAAATTTACAAAACAAATGGAAATAGGGAATTTACCAAATGAACAGAAATAGCAAATAACAGAAAGTTGCAGCTAATGAGGACAGGCAAACAATGTAGTGTTACATGAGGTAAATTTTGCCAAGACTGCAGCATAACCTAATCTTATTTTTGAATACCAACACTGCAGGGATCTTTAACATGCACAGCCTGTAGAACACAGGGCTTGCGTCCATTGCCCCATACAAGCGATTTTTCTGAAATGCAAACAAATAGAATATAGTGGATGTATCTATACAGAAAACTATGTAAGATATGTGTTTGTTTGTTTATTTAGATAAAGCCAGAAATCTAGGAGTAAACCTAGGTTAATAACAGTTAATTCCATACTGTAACAACACCATAGCAGTTATGATAAGAATCTACCTATAACTCGTCTTTGCCAAAAATCAAAACAAGCGCAACATAGCAACAAGTACACACCATGACAATTCTTAAGGTGACTTTTGGAACAAGTTGTGGGTTCTAGTGGATATAAGATGACCTTGAATAAGTCATCTGCACTCATAATTCCAGTTAACCAACTGTAAATGGATACAGATAATCCAGGAAATATCAATGCTTAGATTTTTGGCCAAGGACCTGGGGCCTTATTCTCAAAAACTTAACTTACAATGATTTTAAGTGTTCCAGTCATCTGATTGGTCAATCACTTAAATTTTAACTTTATTATCCAGTCAGATTACTGTATTTCTTAAAATCTGGATTTCTTTTTTATCTTAGTTAAGTTTTCGAGAATAAGGCCCCAGCTGGTAGAAGGGATCTTTATCCATATAGATGTTTCTTTCTTTCTTTTTCTTTCCCCACTCCCAATACTTTTAAGTCAGGTGGCCCAACTTTGAAAGGTTATTCAGCAGAAATCACTTCTCTTCAATGATGGTGTACTGAATTATTGTGACTTATCAACCTTCACTGGTTTGGAACTTGCAGGTGCAGGCTTGAGAAAATTTGTAAAAATTTAGTGCAAATTCTTGTACCATTACAATGTGCACTCTTAAAAAGAGTTTCCTATAGTCACATAAATTGACGCTCGGTGAACCCTAAACAATGACAAAAATTGATCAAAATGAAGAAAAGGGACCATTGACCTCCAATTTTCTACAGTGTAATAGAATATACTTTCAGTAATAAAATTCAAGTGAAAGAGTTTTGTGTAAATTGACGTGAAATTGTTTTAATTAAACATGGTCTTATCAAGTGAAGATTATAACAGACCAAGAGTTTATTTTAACAACTATAAATAGATTGAAAGAGGTACAGCATGAACAATTACTTCCTGTTATATATATATAGTATTTACAATGACTGGCTTGTTTTTACACGAAACCCCGAAACCCCGTAGCTCATTCCTCTTAAAGGAGAATGTTCAGTATTTCCGATGGTCAATTCTTGACTTGAATATACATAACCCAGAAGTACTAAAAATGTATGAAAATAATGTTATTCCTTCAATTACATCCCTACCATAACATTTATCCTTCATTTTCTATATATTGTGTTTTCTATATAACGCATAGTCTTGCTAAACAGTGAGTCGTATTTTTGGCTTAAATTTGGTAGGAGAGCTGTGAATAATATTACGGATTAAAAAATTCCAGGTTCTGAGACTAACATTTTTTTAGTCGAAAAGTTAGTGAACGTATCCCTTTAAATAGCTTGATTTCATTGACTTCATTAAGTAATTAAGGCCTACTATTTGCCTATTGGAAGATTTGTTCAGTCAGACATACATCATTCTGGTTGTTTCTCAGTTTGAACAAAATAGTAATGGTGGGTGTCGAACATTAAGCATATCATGTTTATTCCTATGGAAACACCTTTTTGAAGAGTCCATACTATACCATTATTGCTCTCAAGTTTTAGAGAAGAATTTAGGATTTGGACTAGTCTTGGCTCATCAAGAAGAGTACAAAGATGGTGTTGGAGTTTTGGTCTATTCCAGTTTTTTTTATCTGTAATACTGTCAAGACAACTAATGACCATTCAAGTGTAACCTAACTTTCATCTCAATGTATTTCTTTTCTTCTTGTTAGGAAACTTCTTAACTAAAAGTTCAGTTGTGGTTTTAACAAGGTCTAAAACTCTCCAGCTCAGTTCACCTGTAGCTAATAGGAGGTAGTTAAAATGTTACCAGGTTACAATTTACCACGGTAACCAGATGGTAATCTACACAATTTACCGCCATAAATCAGCCATGCCGTCTGCTACTCTCATTGTAATAAGTATTAAAAACTTCAGGCAGATTTTTAGACTTCTGCTTAAGGTTTTATAGAATAACTGGCTGCATTTTCTAAATGCAATGAATTTCTGTAAACCTCATCAAGTTGATGATGAAGGACAATGCCATGCAATGTGCAATAAGTAGGCCTGCTATTTTAGCAGTAGGCCTATATATTAAAAAAATACAAAAAAGGTCTACATTTCCTAAGTGAAATGAATTTTTGTATACCTCACTGAACTGATAAGGAAAGACATACTATTCAGTGTGCAATGAAGCCAACTGAAGTTTTTCTGCAACCTAACTGTATCTACATTTTTAGGTGTTAATCAGTTACAAGGTTTTCACAGGACAGCAATGCATTTTTAACACTAGCATTCAGCATTTTCAAAACTCCACCTTAAAGTTGTTGAAATTATGAAATGTTAAAAGAGAGAAGAAGTAATTATCTTGAGAAATTGTTGGCAATAACTTCATTAAAATCTAGTTAAAATCCAGCTGTTTTCTTGTTCTGATAAATTTACTCATTTTTTATTTCAAATTTAGCTTTAATTTCACCAAAATTAAATCAAAAACATACTTAAATCAAAATGGTGGAGCTCTACTGCATGTTACTTCTGAAATCTAATCCAATTACTAGGATATTAAAAGTAATCGAAATTAATGAGTTTTTTTAATTTCATTTCATTTTTTTGGCACTTAATATTCATCATAGACTAAAATTATGATGATTTATGTGAAAATTTTGAATCTTTGATAAGCAAACATTCATTTTTTTATAGTTGAACATCCATCTTGAATACCTGTACCTAATACAGATAACAATGCATTGTAGTCACTTTTCTCGCATCACGGTAATTGCAGTAATTTCATTGGATTATATGCTAATTCATACAGTCAATCAGAGCCTCGATAGAAAAAATAATATGGCCACTTTTTTAAGTGCTCTGATTGACTGTTATTCCTGGCGTACACACCAATCAAATCCCTGTTATAACAAACTTTCTTGATAGTGCCATATGATGTCGGAGTATGTGACGCAGTTCGTTATACCTTGACAATGTGAAACTTGAAGGTCATTGAAGGAAAGATACTGGTCTCTGAAGAAAGCAGAAGAAAACCGTTTGATTAAAACGTATGATAGAAAAAATTATGAATATTAATAAAATTATCATGTTATTCATGTTATGTTGTGTAAAATTTTGATGAATTACCACCAGAAAAGTTGACACATTTTGACTTCATCAAACCTAATGTTACAACTACAGATGAACTCTTTCAGTTACAAATAAATAACATACCAACATAGTTTCACAATTAGTAATAGAGGATAACTTTTAAATTTAACAACGTTTTGTTTCATTGAATCTCATTGGTCAAGACAGAAAACCTTGACTAATCAAAACTGTTCAAAAAACCTCCTTTGTTGGATTTTGATTCTTGCTTTTTTAGTTTTTTTTCGCAACTTCAAATCAAATTTGTTTTGGTTCTTTGCTCATACACTTTAAGTCCTAAATGTATATTGAAAAACTGACACAGTTCTGTAGCATGACAGAGCTCCAGTCAATTTATTACCATTAAAATCTCTCAGACTAAACAAACTTTTATAGATTTCACCTGTTTGCTGGAATACATGCAGACACATTCAATCCCTTCCATTTTAGCATCAAAAGCAGCTGGGATAAAGCACACCAATATAAATCAGGTTATTTCATAATAAAAGTGATACAATCATTTCTCAATTTAGACGTAATAAAAAATCATGCAATCCATTGCGAAAACCGAGGTCACAAACCAGGTTTTTGTTGTGTTCCAGTTCAATAACGTATAGAGTAATCTAAAATAAACTTTAACAATATTTCTTCAAAAACCAATTACAAGATAAAAGTAAGAAAAAAACTAACATTTAGTCCAAGATTAATGAAGCCATTATAAGATAATAAATCACAAGAATACCAAGTCAATGATCTGAAACCAATTATCTACATGCACACACTGGATCCTGCACACAAACACACACACATGGTCCATACACTAATATATACATATGGTTGATAGAGTTAATTGGTACACTTGACTGTTTAAATATGTCCAGTGTATCACTATGTCTTTGATCTCATAGATCTCTCAAGGGTATACGAGTTGGACAATATCTAACCTTTGAACCAGAAGTCTAATATTAATGTCATTATAAATTATCACACTACATGTGCTAATTATGTCACATTATGAGACTATGCCTTATACAGAAAATAAAAGATAAATGTGTAGGCATGGGTATATTTGAAGGGATTATGCAATCTACATGCAGTTCTTTCAAAGAAGTCTATTTACATATACCTGTAATCGAAGCATAAAGATAGTGGACCACGGCCATATACGCCTAACGAAAAAGTCTTAATTTTAATCAGGAGTAAACTAAACTTTCTCAAACCTTTTGATTTAGGTCCAATAACATCCATTTTAAGTTTCATCAAAATCGGTTGAAAACTAAGAGAGTAATAGCATATTTAAGATTTTGGGCAAGGGCAATAACTCTGCTTCTAACGATCGAAAATAGCTCAAATTCGAACTTGATCTTCGTTTTATGAATATGTATACACATATCAAATTTCATTTGATTCCGTCAAAAACTCTAGTTTTTAGAGCGTTTACAAGCAAATGTTGATGGACTGACCAACAGATTTGGGGCAAGGGCAATAACTCTGCTTCTAACGATCGAAAATAGCTCAAATTCAAACTTGATCTTCGTTTTATGAATATGTATACACATATCAAATTTTATTTGATTCCGTCAAAAACTCTTGTTTTTAGAGCATTTACGAGCAAATGTTGACGGACGGACGGACGGACGGACCGACGGACAGGGGTGCGGACAATATACGTCCTCATAGAGAGATGAGGGCGTATAAAAATCGATCCTCGAAAATGCTAAATGTACCTTTAAGTGAAATTATGATGTCACAGCCTCTGCTTTCTATCCCTATCACCAGTAAAATTCAGCAGACTAAACAAATTCTTATATACTTATTCACCTGTTGGCAGGCTTCTTTCTTTAGATCACTTCAACTTGAAATCTTAATTTAATTTTCAAATCTCTCAAAAAACAGTCTTTATTATCATTTAATTTTCCATAAAATTTATCATTATTGTGTTTTTGTCTACTTACTGGTAAATTAGATTATGATAATATATAATATATGAAATTGGGTTTAAAATAAATCATAATTTATAAACCTATATCCGGTACATGGTACATGATATTTTACTTTTATTTTAGTTTTGGTTATGATTATGCATCCATATTTGACAAGGATCCTTGTTAAAGGGATTGTAAAGAGGTTTTCTAAACTTTATATGTGTGTTTTGGAGACACTCATTGCATCAATTTGTGCCATTCAAATTTCATTTCCGACGTCTGTGGTGCAAATTGATGCCATCAGTGTCCCCGATACACATACAAAGTTTAGAAAACCTCTTAACAATCCCTTTAAAGACTTGAGGATCTTTTCTACCATCTAGTTCTTGGTCAAATCTCTTGGCATGGTTCTTACCTCGATTATCCCCTGCAAGAGCATCAGGTATAATTTAAGCTTTGTAGTTTTTGTCTGGACAAAAAATGGGCCCACTTTCAATCACAAAATTCAAGAAATAATTTAATTGTTTGTATGGTTGTTAAAGAAGTTGTAAATCTATTTTCTGTGGCTGGAAGAGAATATGTTATCATTGTTGAAATGTAGAGAGATAATTCCTAACTGTTTATGGCCCTGGTATAAAGATAGCCACAACTTGCTCCCTGATAAAACATGAAACGATTAAAATATAAACTTTTTCATTTACTACCTCGATTCTACATTTACTGATCACACAGTTGAATTTCCCACCTGCTTGACGTCTGATTTACACTTCTGAAGATTTTTACTTTAGATTTTGAAGTCTTGTGTTCAAATTTGGTTTGACATTTAGAATTGTCTGAATTTAGTTTGATAAAAATATTAAGGAATTTATAGTTTCATATTTGAAAGAAGATGGGGTTCAAAATGGCAAAATGTTCTTAACTGACATATTCAGTTACTTGAAAACATCTTAGTTTTGCAAAGGCAACAATATTAGCAGCATTTTTAAAAAAATCATTTCTGGATCTGAAAGTGCACAATCTACAGCTATCCTATCTGAACAACTCTTGTTTCTCAAGTCTCTCAAACTTACATCAAGCAAAGAATCCAGGTTCAAATTTGACTTGCCATTTTTGTATTCGTCTAGTTAATTTCATGTGACATGTATCCTGGTTTTGTTAGAAACACCAAACAATTGAGATCCCATGTGTAATGTTTGATTGAAAACAGCATAATTTACACTTTCAAATTAACTTGCTAAATTTTCATATGTTTTTCGTGTTCTTCAAGTCTGAAGAGTGTTTTGGTTTCACATTTTCAGTCTTTTGTGTGAATTGTTAATTTTGACATCAAACTATTGTTAATGTTTTACAACAAGTTATGAAAGTTTTTACAAGTGGCTTTTGTAATGAATTTGGTTCCTCTTTTTAATCTAGTTTTTTTTAAGAAAACTTGTAAACATACTATTGTTTACATTGTGCTTGTTGTTACATGTGTTGTTTCTATGGAGAGCAGAAGTGTTTATTTGGTTTTGTCAAATTAGAAACTGTAGGACAACCCTTGATCAACGTACAGGTACAGAAAACACATTTAAGGTGCAGAGATCACATTAAAGACGCAGAGATCATATTCAAGGTGCAGAGATCACATTCAAGGTGCAGAGATCACCTTTAAGAGGGCTCATGTCAACCTTCCTATTGGTAGAATCCAGGAATTATTCCAAAAAAAACTTAAGATGATTTTAGTGTTTTAGTCATCTGATTGGTCAATCACCAAAACCAATTTGGAATGTAGTTTTCAAAAATAAGGACTCAGCAGTACAGTTCTGGTATTAAGCAGACTCAGAACATAATCTAGTATATATCATATATCTAACTGGAATTGATATCAGAATAATATTATGGTGTAAAAGATACTAGTTTCATATCAAATGTTGAAAGATTGATTCATCCTAGGTGTACTTGTCAACACCTACAAACTTATTATCTTACAAAGATTTTTTTTAGAAACTATTTTTCACAATATGTTTGCTAATAAAAATAGGGAATGAATGTGTTATTCAATGAAGGAATATTTGTGCCAATTTATAACTGCGTTTCCACTGAGAATTGTGAAGGAAAGCTAGCTCTGAGCTAGCCTAAAGCTAGCTGGTTCCCAAATGACTTAAGTCTCGATCACAAAGTCATACATTATAGAAACCATGCGATATACAAAACTTACTACTTACTCTACTAGTTAACTGTTAAGAGCGCGCTCTCCCTATTGCCAAACGAGATAAAGTCGAGCTAGCTTTCATTTGGCCCCCCCATAAATTGCCGAACCCGATTGCCCAGTGGAAATACACGAAAGCTAGCTTTAAGCCAGCTTTTTCTGTCAATGGAAACACAGTTAATGTGTCTTCAAAATAATGTGGTATGCATTGAGGACAATTTCTTTTTTCGGGACAGCTTTTCGATTTTTAATAATCATCATTATTTTACAACAGTCTGTAACTTTTTAAATTTTCAAACATGTATTTATTGGACAATGCCAAGTCACTTTTTATTTTTCAATCTTCTCTATAACTTACAGTACATGGTAAACATGTTAGGAATAAATACTCAAAATATCAACTTACCTAAACTTTTAATTCCATGAGAAATTTCTCAATTAAGATCCTCAAAGAAGAAAATTCAGATTGTCTTCATTGAAAGATCCAAATCAATTGTAGAAATTTCAAAATTTGATTAAATTTTATTAAATATATTACAATCTGACAAATGACAGAAGAATTTTAATTTCATTTCAAGTTACTCCTAGAAACAAGCCTTTCAATTAAAACCTGATTTTATGGCCATTTTAATGCATTTATTTTGGGAATGTTGGACAAATTAAGAGTTCAGTCAGACAAATGTGAGACAAATGACCAGGCAGTTAGACAAATTGAAATTTAATCCTGTTAAACTGCTTGAGAGATCAAAAGACAAAAGTGGATATAAAATTCTAATAAAAATGTGTGCCCCTTAAATCAAAATGGCTGCCTTGTGAATTAATGAAAATAATAGGAGCAATATGTGCAATTGTTTCACATGGTCAAACTACAATATTGGCCCATTAAGTTGACTTATAGACATTCCTTCACAATGAGATCTGGTTACTTCAAAGACCACTGGTCACTAAATCACTCACTGGACAGTAGATCTATCTAAATCACTTAAGTCAAGTGTGTCCAGTCATAACAAACACTTTAAGCCAATGAAAAACAGTTTCCAATTTATTTCAGATCATCATCCACTTCTCTTATGAAAGCAAAAAATATGGATTTTAGACAATAGTTCCGAGCACAGATTATTTTACGGTTCATATCTTTAATTATCTTGAAGAATACAGGAACAAATTTACGTGAAGAAAATGGAATCTAAAAATGTACAATTAACAGCAACAGAGAAAATTCATTTTTTTCACAGGACTTTTGCAATAAAATGAAATGAAATGCATTAAGGAGCACCAGAAACTAACAGGCATTATAGCTCCAACAGGACTTTTGAAGAATTCACAAAAATTCTGAATAAGCACCAATGCCACAGAAAATTTTGCCCTTTAAAAAGACTTTCAAAAAAGTAATAATCTATTTTAAGCTACTCAAAAATTTCAGTCACAAAATTTAACAGGAAAGGAAAAATTGTTAACCAACAAGAATTCTTGATTCTAGTTTTTAATTGACCATAAAAACAATAAAACAAGTGGTCCAAGAGGGAGGATACAATTAATATTGATGTCTTCATCATATGTGATGGCCCTTTAACCCCTTTAATATGCTCTTTATATGCTTCAAGGGTTTAAAGATGTAATAAAATGTCTATTTAAAAGAGGAATGTACTAGGACAAACTGGTACTCTCTTTAACATTGGTGAGAAAATTTTGAAGAATTTGAGAAGATTTATCATCACCATTTAAATTTGATTTTATTGTACACAGGGACTTGTAGTATTATATTGGTGAGAAAATTTTAATCAATTTAAAATCATTAAAAATGCGCCTCTAAAATTTGAAAATGTGCTGATTCACTTGGTATTTTCGAAATATATCAGTAATAGTCCAAATTAAGCAGATTTATAACAGAACAATTAAGTGATATACATTTTTGAAAATATTTCTTAAAAAAAGTTATATATCCTAATCAGTTAACAAGACAAGGATCATTCCCTCGATTGGCCTTAATGAAAAACCATGAATGGTTTTATAATCTTACCAAAAATTATAGATCTGTGTATTAAAGGGATTATAAAGTGATTTTTTAAACTTTGTATGTGTATCAGGGACACTGATATCATCAATTTGTGCCATTCCAATTTCCATTCCACTAAAACTCACGCGTTTTATGACGTTAGTGACAGTGATCTACTGAAGCTAGATTGATATTTATACATATCATTGTCAGTGATGTCATAAAACGCGTTAGTTTTAGAGGAATTGGAAGAACCACAGACGTCGGAATGGAAATTGGAGTGTCCCTGATACACATACAAAGTTAAGAAAGTCACTTTACAATCCCTTTAAGGAAGAAGTGATTTTTAACAAATCTTGTAACTTTGTAAACCTGTACAAGCAAAACAATTCCATTGTTAGACCAGGTATACTCCATTTCCAATCGGCAATCCTCGGCAGTTTCCGTAAACCATAATCTGTCTCGGTAATGAATGGTGTTTTTCGTTGTGTTTTCATGCGCGAGACTCTTTACTTTGACGCTTTACCACTTGCTTGTAACGTCGCGACATAGATATAGTTCATAGCAATAGAATCTGTGGAGGAATTTTCTGACACCTGCTCGTGCATTTAATGCTACGTAGTGACTATCTGTTCACCATTTACGCATTTTATCATCATTTTAAATACATATCTGTTTGTTTTCGTGTTATTTGTTTACAAATACTTGTAGCCTCGAATGACCCGTCTCTGATGTTTGAACTACCAGAATCACGAGATTACATGATAACATTGATGTAGTCCGGTCAAATGGCCGCCGTTCATTACCGTGATATGTTGCAGAGCGCCAGCGTAACTTTCACGGAGACCGTTTGCTCCATTTCCATCAAATTCTGTTCAGTGCAGAAGTTAAAATATTCAAGTGTTCAGTGTTTTCTATTTTTAAAAGTTTGAAATAATTCAAATGTATATAATGGTCTAATTGTTCAAAATTTGATGTGTTTTTAATATTTTAATGGATATTGACTTTTTAAATGTTAATCTGCAGTAGACATCTTTTAATATTGAATTATACTTTCTACTGTGGAATGTCGTGTTTTTGTGGTAAATGGAGAAAATGTACTAAAAAACAACTTCTGACCTTGGCGTTTTATTGGGTTTTTTTGTTGAAGCAAAAATCTTATTTATAAGATAACTTACCTGAAATAGAAAGAAGAAGGACATTTAGTTAATACATTCAATAAAACATTTCTTACTTGACAAAATATTACTACTTCCATTCCTCCAGTGTTCATTCATTCATTTGTTCATTCATTTGTTCATTCATTCAACAATTAAAGAAAGAAGGAAACAAATATTTTTTACAATGATAGCATGTTATTTACAAATACAATTGTTGTTGAACGAACTAATGCATGGCCTCCCCTGGTCCCCCTCCGTAGAAACGCCACTGATTGTTATTTCCCATATCATCTATACTCATTTACAGCTGGGTCAATAAGAGCCCTTTCTCCTAGTGAAATTTACTGCCAGTGCTCAACTGATCTCAAAGAAAGACTCAAATAGGGTAAATTTATCACAGAACAATGTTTAACCTAGCACCATTCTCTGGACAAGGAATATAGCATCAAAGAGACCTAATTAGGGGTTAAGATAAGGAATTCCAAACACACTTTCAACTTCAAAATATTTGAAATTTAATTAGCACTGGTGATAAAACAACCTTATCTAACTCTAAGAGTGAAGAATGCCTCTGGTCATGGCTAATTTGTCATTTTACCTATAATAGTTATAGAGTAATTAGAATGATGACATAGCAATGAGAAATGACATTTGATTTATTAAATTCTTTCAATTCAAAGAACTCCAGATCCTGGCATACCATTTACAGATTTCAAATTCCAGATTTATGAATTACAATTGTGCATACAAGTATGAGCTATTAGATGGATAGAAAGAGCTTTTCCTCAGTGGTAGCACTCGTATCAACTTTGGAACTAGACTAGTGGTTAGATAACCTCATATACTATACAGTGGTCGCCATATTTAATAAATTATAGTTCAGCGAATCTGATTCATTCTTCAGAGAGTGTTGCGTTCTTTCGCAGTAAAAATAGCCAATCAAAATCAATCTCCAATCAAGAGTTATTTTCCCTTGCCCATTTACCGAGCAAGATGGCTGCCTATCATGGCCGAGTCATTACATAGTCTTGAACAAAATGCTTATTCAAATTGCTTGACAATCATGTGTATTTCTCATTACAATCTCATCAATTTTGGAACTAGACTAACATGGTAGGAAGCCTCCATATTGTTAAAAAAAATAGTTACGTCAAAATCAATCTTCAAACAAGCGTTGTCTGCTCTTGCCGGGTTTTCTTTCTCATTTATTGGGCGATGTGTCTGCCTGTCATGATCAAATCATAATGTTCAACTCACAGAAACATTGAAGAGTTGAATGAATGTTTCTTGTAAAAGCAATCATATCACTTGACAATCTAGTCTATTCATGTTTTATTCAATCATATCAATATCACAACTTGTATCAAATAAACTCAAAATATTGAGAGTGATCTTTTCTTTTCTTTGATATTCAATGAATACTTGTGATGATCTAAGAAATTCCAGGGTAGATTTTAGAGTAGACGTACCCAAACTTTCTGATCTATTGATACTTTCCAATGAGGTAACCTCATACATTATTTTGGTTTGTGAAACTTGCCATATGCCCATCATGATGATTACCAAGCGTAGTCTGAGTATTTCTTGTCTTAACCCTTGATGCACAGCTTTCTAAACTATGGTGATACCCTTGCCTAATGCCCATGATGATTATCAAGGAGTTATCATTGTTTCAAGCCCCATTTCCACAAACTTAGCTATTACCCTCCATGTTAGCAATGGTAAATGCAATTTGAACAGTGGGCAGTTACATTGCATAAGAAAAATACCTTTCTGGAACAGTTAGAAAGTGGCATCCCTGCAAAGGATGCTGAGTTGACAAACTCAGAGATTAGTGGTATTAGGTGTTCTGAAAGAGTTATCATCACCCTTTCTCTTTAGTAATGCTGAAGTGGTGTTTTGCCTTACGACCACAGATTACTGTGACGAGCATTTGGTACAAGATCTCCTCTACCCAAGTAGAAAGTGTTGAAAGAGTCAACATGTGGACCCTCTGTAAGCAAGCAATACCAAGCCTAGTTTTAATATTGTAATACACTAAATAAAGTGCTCTCCTCTTCAAAAACTAATTACAGTAGAAGAGTTCGAACTCAATTTTGGCAGTTTGTACCAGCCATGATTATTCCTCCTTAAATCTCAGTTTGTTAGAAACTATCTTAGACACGAAACACATTTACCTCAACTTCAATCAAAGAAAATATTTTCTTTTCTCCGTAACAAAATCCCAGGTATCTTTGTCAAGTTACCGATAAAAACACGAACATGTTTTCAAGATAAAGAGTAGTATCAACATGGCTGTGGAATAGAAAATCAGATGCTTGCAGACGTTTTTGCCAACAAAAATACTAACAATGCAATTCCTATAATGCATGATGTTCAGTTAGATATATCTGTTTTTTGTTGTTTTAACAGAAAAAAGATCAGCACATTTAAATAGAAATTTAAAGTTTCCTATATCCAAATTGTTTTTCAAAATTCTTAAGGAATTTACTGAAGTTTACAGATAGAAATATCGGGCCTATATGCATAGATAATAACTCAGGATTAAAGAGGTTTTCTTAAAACTTTGTATGTGTATCAGGGACACTGATAGTTCAATTTGCGCCATTCCAATTTCCATTTTGACGTCTGTGGTTCTTGCAATTCCACTAATACTAAGGCATTTTATGAAGTCACTACCAGTGATCTGCATAGATTTTGTGGAATTGCAAGAACCACAGACGGAATGAAAATTTAAAAGGCTCAAATTGATGCCATCAGTGTCACTGATACACATACAAAGTTTAGAAAACCTCTTTACAATCCCTTTAAACTCGGCTGATGTCCAACCAAGGAAACACAATGCATATGTCAAATCTATCAAAAACTTGCCCTTATTTGAGCATATCTGGTGTTTTTTTCTCTTTTAACTTTTACAGTCTGGCCATATTAAAGGAAATGTATAAAAGTTAGGTTAGAAGGAGATATTTAGCTGGAGGTGTTTTTATTTCCTACAGATGTGACCAATCAGGAGGTAGATGATGTTGATGAATACAACATTGTTTTAAGACATTCCTTTGGTTTAAACATGATTGTTAAAAAGTTTTCTAAAACATTTGATGTTTATCGGGAACACTGATTGCATTGGTTTGTATCATTCCAATTTTCATAGAGATCTTGCAATACCACTTAAACTACCAGACTTTTTTGATAATGGCATTATAAAACGTTTAGTTGTAGTGGAATTGTGTGCTAATATTATTGTCCTGCACAATTTCCCTCATTGCACACAACATAAAAATCCATTGATGAATTGCATTTAGAGGGCAATATTCCTTTAAAACACATTCTATAAACCAAAACAAAGTGATTAAGATAAGCCAAGGGATTTTCTATTCAGTGATTACCTGAAGCAAATTAAATAGTGCCATCTTAATGGACTGTTAAAACAAGTTCTTCATAACAACTTGTACTTTCTTTGCCTAACTTGATTAGTTAAATACAAGATTATTTTTGCTTTCTATAATTACACTTGAATAAGTATGACATTGAATCAAGTAGTGTTTTGTAAGCAAGAACAACTTGTTTCACGCCTTGATAAAGTCTTTCAGTTCAAATTAGCATACCTTAGTTACTTACATAAATAGTAATCTTTGGCTACATTTAATAATATATTTTTGACTTCTCTAAAATATCTAGCTTAAAGGGATTGTAAAGAGGTTTTCTAAACTTTGTATGTGTATCGGGAACACTGATAGCATCAAATTTCCATTCCGACATCTGCGGTTCTTGCAATTCCACTTAAACTAACGTGTTTTATGATATCACCCCCACTGATCTACCAGAAGCTACTATTGCAGAAGCACTTTGCGTGGGATTCTAAATGAAATACAGTTTTTATTGCCCACTGCCAAAAATCTTTCATGTGCACAGCCTTCATCACACAGAACCATTTAATGTCCCATTGGAAAGATTGTATCCAGGTAGAAAACTTTGATGTAAATTGCGAGAATAACTGCAGGAAGACAAACATAAATCTAGGTTGAAGAGAAAAAACAGCAGTCAGCTTTTGTCACCTTCTAGTATTTGTTCTGATGAATTATTAATGAGCTAACAATTCTAATAGAAACTGACGGCTCACTTTTAACACTTACACCTTTATAGAAATTTTAAACTGTAAGCAAATTCTGAAACTTCCAGAAAATTCTAATTATTTTTTCATAATTTTGTTATTCCAATCAAATCATTCAACATTTTCATTAGTCTAACTTTCCATCTCTATAAAAATCCTAATAAAAATGGTGGCTTTATAAGGAAATTAGAAGACGATTGAAAGGAAATTTAATTTTTTCTGCTGATAAATCATTTCCTGTTTAGTATTTCCGATTTTTTCTACGAATAACACGTTGAATTTTAACTACAGAATTTTCTTTAAAAAAAACAACCAACGGATTTTACGGATTACAAATGGCTTGATTTAGACATCTACTGACTCGTATATCAGCAAAAAAGCAAACAAGAAATTCATTTGTTACACTTAATCTGTTTTTCTATAGCTCTTATAAATTCTTAAATAGTATTAAATGTATTCGAGAATTTTGCATTCTACACACACTGCATACTTTAAAAAAATAACATAATACTCCATGCAACAAAACTAATAATTTCTCATTTTTTTAATCGACGTCGCTGACAATGATCTGCATAGATATCAATAGTAGTTTCTGGTAGATTACTGGTAGTGACGTCATAAAATATGTTAGTTTTAGTGGAATTGCAAGAATCACAGACATCAGAATGGAAATCGGAATGGTACAAATTGATGCTATCAGTGTCCTCGATACACATACTTAGTTTAAAAAACCTCTTTATAATCCCTTTAATATATATGAATATATAAAAACACCAAGACCCATCTTAAAAGTTGTGTATACGAAATACCATGCCCAAGGTCATTCTCTTCAGCTATCTGACCACTTCAAACTGACCAAACATACACAGTGTCCAGTTTCTATAAGATGTTGAACTGTGTTGAGAAACACTTGATTGAGACAGTGGCTATCTTAATAAGGCCTACTTAGATTGTTTACCTTCTGTTGAAGGGGATTCAAGGGTTCTATATATACACAACACATGCCATAGAAGCGGAGTTTTCAACCTTTTTCTTACAAATTTTTCCCCCTTCTCCCTGATAATATCATATTATTTCATGATTTGCTCTGAGATTTTCCATGTAGCTTAAATGAATAGAACAACTTAGATGATAATTGTCCGAATATTTTTTGCTGAACTTCAAATGAAAGACCAAAAATTACTTCAAAGTTAAAAACTCCTGCAATAGGTCAGAAGCTGATGTGTAGATGTCAATTTTTGTTAGAAGTAAGAACACAGAGTTCTTAAAACTGAAAAAAAGGTAATGCATAAATTGTAACACAAGGAGCCAGCTACAAAACTCTTTTATACCCTTTTGCTACGGTACTCCCTTATTGAAGAAGGTTTCAAGGGGAAGCAATTGTATACAGACTTCAAAAAAACCTAAAGGCATGAAACTTTTAGTAATCTTCGTGACAAAGAAGCAGCCAAAAGTTATTTTGAGTAAATCTTGAAGAATTCCCGTCTGCCTATTGAGTAGACATGTTTGCCTACACCTTATAGGACTATACATGACATGAACAATACGTTTGGATGTAATTTGACCAAGTTTGTTTGTCCGTTAATCTCCCGAGAGCCAAACGTTATGTACCTATTATTACAAATTCTTGTGTACAAAACATAAAAACTCCGTGTAAACAGTAACTCAGGTGGTCTAGTATCCTGTCCTCACTGACACTGAACATGGTTTTCATTGAAAAAAGAAGATTTGAGTCCTTATAATTTCACCCATTTTAACAATGATAACATAAAAATTAACATTTTCATTGACCATAGTTCTAGTCATGTATCTGTCATAGTAACTCACAGATGTAAGACAGGAAATTGAAATGGTACCGCTAGCTGCATGCTACTGTATCACTATAGGTTTGTTGGTAGATGACAGGTTAATGTCCGCTTCCAGTAGATGCAGATCGAAATTATTCTGATAGGGTTAGATGAATCTTTCATTTGCAGTAGGAATAACAGTAGAATTGCATCATATGTGTAGACACAATTCATTTCATTGCTTCAGCTTGGAGCATAGTCCAAAATTACAAGATTGACGGCAAATTTTAGTAAACCCCAGGAGTTTGTTTTGACAGATTCAACCTAATAGAGGATAATGCTGTCAAAATAAATGGGTATCAGATTGCCATTGTGGGTAGCAAGCCGTCACCCTGGGTAGTCGTAGTTTGTGGTTAACACTTGACACTGTCACTGTAGGATAGTCTATTAGTACGAGAGTAAAAGGTCACCCTTCATCTTTAGCTCGTTTTTCATCTGACACCTTTTAGTATATCTCTCGTTAACTTGGATCATTTAACTGATTAGGATTAAATATACTTTACTCAAGCTTTTTTCTGGCAATACCTGATATGTGTATACTAGAAGTTTTCATCTGATAAAGCTCCATTTTAACTTTCTAAGTCACTTTTCATAACTGAAATCTTATTTACAGTTCTTCTGCAATTCAATAAAGGATATCCTGTCCTGTATAATTTTCTTCCATTGCAAACGGCAGTGGTCCTTATTGATTAACCAAGGAAAAGTAGGAAATTACTGTTCCATTTCAATCAAATAGATGTCCCAGAAGGTGAGAAAAGTTGGGCCTAAAAATTACCAAACATTTTTAGTTAATATGGAACCATGGCCTTCCCCTACTATGCTACTGGTAAATCATGTGAGAAAATTTGACCTCACTGTGTATTTGTGAAGGATTTTGATTTGAAATGATAATTTAATCTCTAAAATCAACAATATTAGAGTTGTAATACGCTTATTGTCCTCAGCGACAAAACTAAACCCTGGGACAACCAAATTTCACACTCATACTGGGACATTAAGTCTAATTTCTACTACCAGAGGTTAATCTGAGGTCAAGGTAATACCTATAATACACCTATTTTAATATTCCTAACCAGAAGATCGTAAAAGTGTCGGCTTACATATTTTTGTTTTTTATTTCCTATTTTATGTGCTTGGCCATTGTTGGTTTATGTGATTTTGAGGAGATTGGGAGTTGTTATTCCCCTGTAGAAATCATTGCAACCAAAATACCGCAAAATTCTTATCAATTTACTTTGGCAACTATTATTACACTAGGCACACCGAATTTCATAGCTTAGACTGAAACATTTCGCAGATAGTAGAAAAACAATGTTTTTAGATAGATTTCTTGACCAAATATGAAACTTCAGTAGACATTTTTAATCTGAATAATAAAAATACCTGATTAACAATATAAGCTTTTTGTACCTCCCTCCAAAAAGAGCTTTGTTGAAAAGATAGTTTATTTTCTTCTAGAAAAGATGGCATGTTGTGCCTTGTTCCTTATAAAATATTGAAGGAACACATCAGTTAGCCCATGTAGTAACTTAGGCCCAAATGCAATTAGGTATAGTTTGCCAAATTTCCCAATTTTCCTAAATTCCCATACTGTATTGGATTTTCATTTGCAAAACTTAATATGTAAATAAAATTTCAAATATTTTTAAAAGTGGCCATAAAACTTGACAAGTTCACAAGTATTTATTCATAAAGTTTATTCAAGACTCCATTTTCTCATGAATTTTCTCCTAGTAACCACAAAAATTTCACTTTTATTGCCGATGTCTCATGGTCGAATCCTCCCAACAAATATGGAAATCACTCATAAATGTTTAGTGATAATATAAAACTTTATGATTTTTTTTTTATAGAATTGTAGACTAAGTATCACATATTTGAGATATGACTTGATTGACGTGGCTAAATTATGGCCAAAAAGCCAGTCTGATTGAGTTTTCTTTAAAAAAAAACATTTTTTTGTATCTTAAATTAAATATGTCTAGTCATAATAACTGTAAAATTCTAAGGGGCATAAAAAAGTTACTTTCACCCTCCCCCTCTATACTTCATTCCCTGTCCTCACCACTTTCAAATGTAATATAATTTTGTACAAGGAATGCCTGATGTTCTGTGTCGCCCTTGACAATTCTGTGTGCCCCCCTTGATAATTCTGTGTGCCCCCCCCTGACAATTCTGTGTTCCACCCTTGACAATTCTGTGTTCCACCCTTGACAATTCTGTGTGCCCCCCTTGACAATTCTGTGTGCCCCCCCTTGACAATTCTGTGTGCCCCCCTTGACAATTCTGTGTGCGATCATTGACAATTCTGTGTGCCCCCCTTGACAATTCTGTGTGCCCCCCTTGACAATTCTGTGTGCTGACCTTGACAATTCTGTGTGCTGACCTTGACAATTCTGTGTGCCGACCTTGACAATTCTGTGTGCCCCCCTTGACAATTCTGTGTGCCCCCCTTGACAATTCTGTGTGCTGACCTTGACAATTCTGTGTGCCCCCCTTGACAATTCTGTGTGCCCCCCTTGATAATTCTGTGTGCCGTCCTTGACAATTCTGTGTGCCGCCCTTGACAATTCTGTGTGCCGCCCTTGACAATTACATGAGCCCCCCTTGCAATTCTGTGGGTCCCCTTTGAAGTCGTATCTGACGAATTTGACAAAACTAACATTCAAAATATTAACACAGTGCTTGAAAAAATCTCAATTACAACAAACATCTCAATAATATCTCAATTATACTATACACGGGTACTTGACAAATATCTCAATAATATTAAAGACTACTTGTATAAGTCAATATTGATATAGGGTTATATAATAGACTCAATTCAAACCATATCAAGTGGCCAATCTAACGGGACACTGTAACCAGAAGTAAAAAATTTTTTAGCTAATCTAATCCGTACTATTGTTCTCTCCTATGAAATTTATGTGTACCCATCAGCGTTTGAAAGTCAAAAACACGACTCATCGTTTACTAAGACTACGTGTTGTATAGAAAACACATATACAGAAAATGAAGGATTAATGTTAAAGTAGGAATACAGGAATTATAGGATTTTCGTGCAGTTTTAGTACTTCTGGAGGCTATTCAGAAATATTTAACTCCTAAATCGACCATCGGAAATGCTGAACATTACCCTTTAAGATATATGTACATTTATTTATGAGGTGTTATATCAAGTACAACATTATCATTCAATCTCAATTTTTTTTATATTTTAACGCAACTTCTACTTTCAATTTAGTGTTTATAGCTACCTATTTCTGTTTAACGACTAAATTTAACAGTCTTTATCAGTGAATAAAATAAACTATTAGCGTTATCACCCCTGATGTAACAATTAATAAAATGGCAGACCTCCCATGAAGCAAAGTTTACACATAATAAACGTTAACTTATTTCTTTAATAAATTGCCACCATTAAAATAACAGTCTGCATCCCTTTTCTTGTCAAAAAATAAACTTATATTCACAAACGAGTGCAAACAATTTTAATTACATACCATTAGAAGAGTTACATAGTTGAAAGCCAATTACTACAAAAATGAAAAAGGTTTTTGAAGCTGGTTTCTCCCTGCCAGTGAGTGATGCAGAAGGGAATGACTGATATAGCATCAGTCAATCTTTCAGATTGGATGATAATTATATGAGTCCTTCAGTTTCCTTCAAAGAAAATTGTAATGCCTTGTCTTAAAAAAATTTCCTAATGGCTCATTGTTTTGCCTATTTTCTTCAGATACTGTACGGCCAAAAAACATTAAAAGGATTTTTAATTTTCAGAAGCAATCCGAAAAATGAATGATCCCTAAAAAAACACAGGATTAAATATTACATATTTCTACCTTGATTCACTGTAACAAGTTACCCTCGAATTTCAAACTGTGAAAGTAATAAGTAAGTAAAATTTGATTTTGTTCTGTTCGAAGTGAGTAAGAAATATCTGACACCATGCATCCTAACTCTACAAACCCTAGAGGTATTTTATACCCAACATTAAAAACATTCCATCTCAGTAATATTAACCAGCCTCTTCTATCTCTTAAAAGCTTTTGAAATGAAGACCTAGAGAGAATCAACCAAACTATCAGGCTGGAAGAATTTGTCTTTATGTTTAAAGGGGCATGTTCACCATCTGTTTGATCAATGGTTTCTTAATTCTAAAAAACAGGAATTTTTAAGCTTAGCTAATCAGTAATAGTGTGGACAGCTCACCATAGAGGTTTGATCGATTTTTATCCATAAATATATGCAAAGTAGTAACTTCCGGTAGATCACTGTCAGTGACATCATAAAACGTGTTAGTTTTAGTGGAAATTTTGAAAGAGCCACAGACGTCAGAATGGAAATTGGAATGGTGCAAATTGATGCTATCAGTGTCCCCATTACACATACAAAGTTTAAAAATACTCTTCACAATCCCTATAACTTGAGCTCTTTTTACCATCTAGAAACTGACTGTCTTCTTGTTCAAATCTGTCTGACTGTAATTCATATTATAGATCTTCAAATTTAGTAATCAGAACATTCATATCAAAACAACACATCTGATCAAGGATATTTTCAAAGCAAATTTCAAAACATATATACACGTACATTGAAGACAAAAATCTAAACAAAGTCAGGTATCTTTGAACAGAACATATGGCCATCCTTCACTTTCTAAACAGTCAGACATTTTTATCCCAACATGCCTCAGCTGGTCAATAACGCAGACCACATGACCAGAAGAATGCCTCTCTGTTCCTTCGTAATGTCAGAGCTCAGCAGGTCAAAAGTTTTCATCTTGTATCAAAATAGTTCCATCACCAAGGTGGGACAAAACTATCTTCTGTACTGGAGATCAAGGAAATGAAATAAAAGTCAAATGATAGAGTTTTACATCCTTTTACTCTTCTGTACTTATGTATATAAAGATTGGCACTGTGCATTGAGCAATGAGGGAAATTTTAAGAAAGCCTATCCTTGATCCAGTCTCAAAATTGATTGGCCAGAATGAGATTGATTGAGGTATGAATTAGTTGATGGCCTGTTTTATCCAAAATTGAAAAAGATTTTAAGAAAAAAAGTTTAACACTTTGGAACACATACGCATCATATTTTCTTCTAAGTAGGTGAGGCTAGTTGAGAGGAAAAACTTTTAATTAAAAGAAACCTCAAGACGGGGTATGTGTAACTTTATGCTAATGAAGTGTACAATGAGGGAAATTTTGCCTGTCAAGTTTACATACGTCAACTACCGGTAACTCTTTTACAACAGTTTTATCATAGATTAAAACACAATAAAAAAAAATAACAAACAATAACATACAATAAAAACAACAATCATAAAAATAAACATACATGAACCAGGAAAAATGGATAAAAAAATCACTAAAAGACATGTTAAAATAACAAAAAAACTAAAGAAAAATATCTTCCCTGCTATTTTATTTCTGTAAACCGTAAGTTATAAAAATTCACCTCAGATAAATTCAATAAAACTTCAGTTTAAAAAACAAATATGTCAATCACAGAAAAATCATAAAATAAGTGATATAAGCTTTCGAGGTCAATTCAAAATATGAATTTTGTGCATCAGAACTTAAAGGGATTATAGATATGTTTTCTTAATTTTGTAAGTATATCAAGGACACTTTAAGAATCAATTTGCATCACTCCAATTTCACTTAAATAAGTGTTTGATGATGTCACTAATTCTGAAAGCCTTATGTGATACAAACATTTATTGCAGTTTTGGTGTCATCAACTACTTAGTTGAATGATGCTATCAGTGTCCCGGATACACCTAATAAATTGAGAAAACCTTTTTTAAAATCCCTTAAACAAACTGAAAGGATGTAAAATTTTACACCATAATTTAAACCAAGATATATCTGATAAGCAAAGTCTAGAAATTTATGTACACAGAAGTCCATATTACCGTGTATTATAAGTCCATCTCGATTTGGATACTCTACTCTAATATAAAACAAGGTTTAAGATTAAACTAGAAACCATATACCGTGAATCAAATTAAAGTCAAATTTTTATGTCAATGAATATTAGATATTAACCACAATATTATATTAAATACAAGATAATCGGATAAAGATGAAAAATAATAATGAAATTTGAAAAACTGGTGAAAGGCCCATTGTGATTTTTGTGTCCGTTATCGTTATTTTGTAAGAAAATTGGCCGAAAGGAAACTTTATCAGCTCCCCTGTGATTATTTAATAAGGTTTATTGACATCATTATGTAGGTTAAGAAAGTTTAATAGACTAAAAATGATTTAATGGCTTTATTTTCCACAGATAACACCAGCTTTCTAATAGAATTTTTTGAGAAAAAATGATAAAAATAAAATTAATCGGCAAGATTTAAATTGACACATCATTACATTGAAGAAATACAGTCATTTAAATATCTTATATATCAGCTGATAAAGAGCTCATTTAAGAGTTGTCTGTATCACTTTTTACAAATGAAAATGGGACATTCAGTTAGTCTACTGTTTCAACTAGTAGAAATGATGAAAATTTGAATATAATCATCATTCTAGCAAGCAAAAATTACCCGTATAGTAACATCATAATCTACATTATTCCTGTAAAATATATTTCTAATGTAATTGTAGACAAGCCTGAAACCAAATTTTCAGTTAAAAAGTGATACAGGGTTGTTGGATTAAGAATTCCTACGACAAACCCAACTTGGTTTGGAATAACCTGAAAGACATTAGATGAAGAATTTTTAATATTCAAAACAGGAAGCAGATATCTCAAGTATGACCCAAGGCTGGGGTTCAACTTATCACCTAGATCATACCTAGATCATATCTTCTCAGTCTCCTCAAACATCAAACATACCACATAGTAGAGGACCTGGCTAAGATATGTATGCACATAATTTAGGAGAGGATAACTCAACTGTGATAGGCTAATATGACCCCAAGGAACAATTTGGCATGTGTGCCAAAATCTCTACCCGGGACGAACAGTCCGAAAATGGCCACACCCTTTTTTGAGTGACCACGCCCCTTTTTTTGAAGGTCCTGTTTCCAACATATCTATATTTTCTTAACCGTTCGAGTGGCAGAATTTCTGAAGTGTTAAAAATGTTCAGAATGACCATCATACATGTTTAGGCCTATAGAGATAGTCAAATATTATAGAAAAGTGTATGATATGTTACAGGGAAATGGTTAAAAACTGTTAAGTTATTACCTTACAACTGACTACATACCAGAAGAACTGTTATATATTTATTCAGTGATAGGGTTTTAACAAACATCACTATCCTTACATTTACAGTACTTGCAACACTTAATTCCAGCTACCCTGTAGGGACACCCACTCTTGCGAGCACACTTGCCGAGATCTGGCAGGCCGTCGGGTTTTGATATTACAAATTCTGGAACTATTAAACAGTCGATCCTTTCTTACATAACCATAAGACTCTACATTCATGATCAAGGAGGCGCCTCTAAATGGAGCTTGGACAGCTGCTGTTCTAAGAATATGTTTCCTCGCATTAGTTGAGGTGCAAGTGTTTCTCTCGAAGTCCATCATGAGGGCATTGCTGTCGAATGCAGCGATACACAGGTCATCAAATGTCTTCAGATCTGTTGATAGCTTGATACACTGGACTAAGAATGTCCCTGACATCTGTATTGCACTTTCTGTTAGCTCTGGACAATCGAAATGTAGGTTCAGAGAGGTATTTCCTAGTTTGCGCACAGCTTCTGGGCTGCCAATTTGGTTGCTATTTTGCTGGTTGTGTCGCACCCAATCACGGCGTAGAGTGCTGGGAGATACTTTGTGAACTCGTCTCCCAGTGCTATACATATATCATGTAGTGGAAATGTTGATCTTTTCTCTCCCGAGTTGCGGACGAGCTCTTGAAGCCCAAGATTGAAGTCCAATTAACTGTGTTGTGATAAAACAGACACACAAAGACATGCCTCAACATAGAATGCCTGAAAAGCAGTTTTGCTAATAGAAGACTACTAAAAGTTGTCTAATACCACTGGAACATTTTGATTCACATCAAGGCCTCTATATCTCACCACAGGCATGGATGGTGTCAGCTGGGTGGGCTTCTCCATACACTCAACTACACACACGAGGAAGCTGATGACAGGATGATGTTTCACGCTGTCATCAGGAGACACAGATGTCTTTGGGTGTCTGTTATATCACATCACAGTGTGTCTCCCAGCACTCCACGCTCTGACTGGGTGCAACACAACCAGCAAAATAGCAACCAAACTGGCAGGCCTAAAAGGGGTGCGCAAACTAGGAAATACCTTTCTGATCCTGAATTTCGATTGTCCACAGCTAACAGAAAGTGCATTACAGATGGCGGAGACATTCCTAGTCCAATGTATCAAGCTATTAACAGACCTGAAGACATTTTAATGACCTGCGTTTCGCTGCAGTCCTCATGATGGACTTTGAGAGAACTACTTGCACCTTATGCGTGGAAACATATTCTTAGAAAAGCAGCTGTCCAAGCCCCATTTAGAGACGCCTCCTTGATCATGAATGTAGAGTCTTATGGTTATGTAAGAAAGGACTGTTTAATAGTTCCAGAATTTGTAATATCATAACCCGACGGCCTGCCAGATCTCGCAAGTGTGCTCGCAAGAGTGGGTGTCCCTACAGGGTAGCTGGAATTAAGTATTGCAAGTACTGTAAATGTAAGGATAGTGATGTTTGTTAAAACCCTATCACTGAATAAATATATAACAGTTCTTCTGGTATGTAGTCAGTTGTAAGGTAATAACTTAACAGTTTTTAACCATTTCCCTGTAACATATCATACACTTTTCTATAATATTTGACTATCTCTATAGGCCTAAACATGTATGATGGTCATTCTGAACATTTTGAACACCTAAGAAATTCTGCAACTCGAACGGTTAAGAAAATATAGATATGTTGGAAACAGGACCTTCAAAAAAAAAGGGGCGTGGTCACTCAAAAAAGGGTGTGGCCATTTTCGGACTGTTCGTCCCGGGTAGAGATTTTGGCACACATGCCAAATTGTTCCTTGGGGTCATATCAGCTTATTACAGTTGAGTTATCCTCTCCTAAATTATGTGCATACATATCTTAGCCAGGTCCTAGACTAACAGTGGTACTCTGGCTTTAATACTAGTTTAAATAAATATACTACAGCTTGTAAGATCTACTCCCATTTAGATAGAATTTCAGTGCTCATCACATTTGATTTTTGATAGTGATTTCAATTTGTATATTTTAAACTAGGTAAATTAGGTTAACTTATAACTTGATAGATCTATAACTAGGTAAACCTAAACTGGATAAATTCAACTAGGTAAACCAAAGCTAGGCAGAGTTATTAGTAGGAAAAACTTAATTAGATAAGTCTAAACAAGGTAAATTTGGAGCATGGTAAATTTATAACTAGGTAAACCTAAGCGAGGTCAATTTATAACTAGCAAATCTAAACTAGGTAAACCTAAACAAGGAAAAAGGATAACTAGGTAAACAAGGCGAATTCATAACTAGGTAAACCTAAAAAATTAAGAAAAATTATAATTAGATAAACTTAAACTATGTAATCTTATAACTAGGGAACCTTACTAAGCAAAGATTTAACTAAGTAAATCTAAACTATGTAAATTCATAACTAGGTATACCTAAACTATGGAAATTTATAACTAGGCAAACCTAAACTAGGAAAAGTTATAAGTAGAAAAACCTAAACAAGGCAAATTTATACAGGTATACAAATGTGGAAGAATAATTTGAACCAGTTAAAGATGTAGTGTGCTATCGCTCCATATGTCTGTAACTATCAGTAACTATCAAAAATACGAGGTGGCAGGCACACTTCATTACAAAACTTACACACGCCAAACTAGATGACTAATTTTAAAGTATCTCTCAGTAGTTTCTAGATTGTTATGACTTATGATGTCTAGAAGGAGACGGACATGGTAAACCAGGAATGTTGAAGAAGTATTATGCTAAGAAGATGAGCTATCCCATGCATTGTGTAATGAGGGAAATTTTGCCATGAAATCTACACCAGCCTATTCATAGCCGTAGGGGACAGGGGGGGGCAGCCCCCCAAAATATTATGTTTTCGGGCAAAAAATCCTCAAAATCAGGCAAAATATCATTAAAATTCGGGCAATATGTTGATCTGCCCCCCTGTTGAGTCGTGGGCCCCTACGGCTATGAGCCTATTCGTTTGATTTCAATTTAGGATAGGCAACACCATGCAGTAGGTATTGATGAAAAGTATAAACAAAACAAAACAGCAAAAATGTAAGCCTACTCTTTTTAGATTGTTAAGACACTATGCAAAGCCATAATGTAATCAATGAGGTAAGTTTTGCCAAGACTGCAGTAGGGGACTATTTTTTCAACTCAAACAGTCAAGAGTATCTTTAAAGTGCACAGCTTGTAGCACACTGGATCTTGGTTTAGAGAAGTTAACTGAAGAGTTGAAGAAAGAAACATGATATAGTAGAGGAAGGTGTATTCCACTCAATCTGGTTGCCGTGGGGAATCAAACCTTTCTTAACTCTTAAACCAGATCTCTCTATCACCTTACAGTTTTTAATGTATGGCACAAAATACCAGGTTCAGTTTGGGATAAATTTTATAGAATTCTTTTCATTACAATAATGTGGTATGGTAGCAGGGTGGGCTGTAGCTTTCCTTGTTGGAATGTTGGAATTTTTTAACATTGATTTGGTTACTTAGGCTACAGTTGTTATTGTAATGCAGAAAATTTTAAGGATTTAGTACCTCTCTACACAGTTGTCTCAAATAGTGAATATGAAACCCATGCATTGTGCAATGAGGGAAACTCTTCTTGAGTGTCACATTTTGGAATTCCAGTAATTTAAGAAAAACTTCATTAGAAAGCATCTTTTCATCCCTTAATAAATAATTATGATAAAATATCATATTTTAAAACTTTCATAAAAATACTGGTGTCAATTAAAAATAGCCTAAAAATTTAACGCAAAACATTTCAAGCAAATATAACTATATGAATCAGTCAGTGATAAGTTTAAAGGTTGGCTGGAGAGATTCTAGGGGGTCCACAATTATAACACTAAGACCAGTCTTCATTAATTACCCTTCAAAACCCCTGCTGTCTCATTTGGCAGTTTGAAATTCAAATGAACCAATCAGCATCCAGATCAAAAGAATTTAAATTGCCCAAGTAACATTATAATATTATGACTTTTGGAACTTTGTTAAAAATCTTAATCACCTAATACCAATTAGTGAGTTTTTTTGGCAGAGGTCATGTTCCCTGCTGACAGGGATGTTCAATTGAGAGCACCAAAGGTTAAGGAATGTGAATTGAGGGAATCCAAATCATGGAATTTGTTTGTGCTCATGCTTAAATGAAAGGCAGCCTGGTGCTGCATTGTTAAAGGGATTGTAAAGAGGTTTTCTAAACTTTGTGTGTGTTTCAGGGACACTAATAGTATCAATTTGAGCCATTCCAATTTCCATTCCAACATCTGTGGTTCTTGCAATTCCATTAAAACTAACGCGTTTTATAACGTCACTACCAGTGATCTGCATAGATATCATAGTAGCTTCCTGTAGATCACTGTCAGTAACGTCATAAAACGTGTTAGTTTTAGAGGAATTTCAAGAACCACAGAATGGAAAAAGAAATGACTCAAATTGATGCTATTAGTGTCCCCAATACACATACAAAGTTTAGAAAACCACTTTACAATCTCTTTAAGGATATTTTTTGAAGAATGGACCTACTGGTATTATGCAGAAGGACTGGGATCTTGGTGGATCATAGGTTTATGTAGAGAACGCACATACCCTGGATGTACCCACTGAAGCGAGAAGTAAAACTGAGCTGTCAACTATCTTTATATTAGTTAATAAGATGTTTAAAAATTTCAACAAAAAGTCACTGTCAAGTTATTTAACTTTTGTAAGAAAAGTAAATAGCGAGTTTAACAGTTAACAGTTACTTTTCATAACTTTATCATTAAATGATGTTACACACAGAGACATTCAAAAGAAACATTATCTTTTTCAAAATCTCTTTTCTACGCTGATAGTAATTTCAATGGCCATTCATTTCAAGATTGGCGTTAACAATGTATTATTTGTACAAGCAAGTGTGACAGAATTTGAAAAAATTATATCATTTTCCTAATAAAACAAGACTTTTACATCCCATATTTTTACAATTGCACAGTTGATTACAGTGTGAGAACATTATGTATTTGCTTGGTTTCATTCAACAGATGATGGTCCTTGGTTCTTATGTCAGTCAGCTAGTTTAAGTCTCAATATTCAAGTCTATTCCAGATAATCAAAGAAAGATTAATGCCTAGATTTTTGGCAGTTGACAAGTGCTGGTAGCCAGAAGCCTTAACCTAAGTTATGCAGTGTGCAATGAGGACATCAGTCTGCTACCTGTTATCAGAAGTTTTCTGTTTTGTCTTGGGAACTTTTCCAAATTAGTCACTCATTAACAGAGAGGAAAACTCTTTGAAAAAGGAGTATCTCTACATCAGTTATGAAGACAAAATGAAATCACATATAAATCAATACCAATATCACCAGTCTAATTTTTACATCACAAACAAATGCTGCCATTTTTTATCTTTATTATGTCTCCCTGGCATTTAAGTGTCACAAAAATGCCACAATGGCCAAATTTCATTTGTTCTTTTTAATAATTAACAGCCTTAACAATGGTGACATCATAAAATTCTTAGTTTTAGTGGATTTGTAAGAGCCAAAGATACCTAGCTAGAAATGGGAATGGTGCAAATTGATACTATCTGTGATCAAGATACACATGAAAAGTCTATGCACAATCCCTTTCAGCTAAAATTTTATTAACTTGATAAGTCTGAGCAACCATTATGTTTTAAATCTGAAGTCCAGCTGATTTTCAGATGATTTTATCAGTTTTGCCTAAGGCATCAGTTTTAATTTTAATAATGTATTTATCATTATGAAAAGAACTATTAGGTATGAAAATTGTAGAAAGAGTTTTTGAACTGAAAAGGGGATGAAAGCAGTGGCAAGCAGACTAGTTACTGCATTACAAACAAAATCCAATTCCAATGGTAGCATTTTGATTTCAATATATTAACCTCACAAATTAATTAATAAATGGGGCATAAATGGACAATGAAAGCATTCTAGACGTTCTTAAATCATTTGTCGAACATGTTTTGGGGGTTTCGAATGAGCAATAAGGGCTTTTAAGACAAATGATCATTGAATGGGTTGTTATCGACAAATTGATTTCCGTTCTTGTGTGGACGATGAAGGCATTTTAGACTAACCATGCAATGTTTTTTTCGTCAAGTTAATTTCAATACTGCCACCTAGTGAGTAATTAGTTAAAATACGAATCACAAATAAACCGAGAGAGTTTACAGCCAACAGATGGTGAAAGGTAAAAATCAGATTCCAATTATACTATTTCTGTTTTAATATTACACCAGCAGACGCATGATTGACCTTCAAATGACCTTCAATAGCAAAAACATTTCTGCTTATTGGGTCGGATTTGCGAGTCATGTATATGCAAAACTAATTAGCAATTTATAAACAAAAGGGCAGCTTATGTCAGTGTATGCTGCAGATTAAGTTGAATTTGCCAGTCATGTCTGAATATAGGGATTGAAAAGTATCTCTATCATTTTCAAACTTAACAAAATTTGGACATCTGATCAGGAAAACTTCAAAACTCTTTCAGCAAAATAGCATGTCCTTTCTTGATTTTCTGTATATTGTGAATATAAGCAAGGCTCATCCCTTCTTACCCTTGAGTGATCTGGAAAATTTCCGTAAGAGATCTGTGTTTGCCAGTTTTGTTTGATACTTTTCAAATTTTCATTCATTCAATCAATCACACATATTTTAATTGACAGAGTTTTATCCTTATAAAATGAAAAAGACCAATTCTGTACTAAAAAAGCTTTCAAATATGCAGATATTGAATGTGCATATTTAGCGATATCTTAGTTATATTAGAGAGTAGTCCATTTTTCAAAGAACCAGCTTGTAGAAAGGATCTTCATGCACCTTATTTGTTATTCTTGTTAAAATGTTTATTTCTTCATAGGGGCAACTTATGAACAGTGTTCTCTGAAATGCTGTTTTGTCATTCTTACTGTCTCCAGTGTGATTATCTATGAAAGCAAAAGATCTCTTACCTCCAGTAGTGCATGCTAAGTCCAGGACATGATTTACAGTTGGCACACGGTCGGCCATGTTGAGACAAATCAGCGTGGTGAGATATCTGTGGACTCTGAAATAGAAAACAATAAATTTAATAAAGTTGAATGGATGATCATAATTGAATGAATGAATGAATGAATGAATGAATGAATGAATGATCATAATTGAATGAATGAATTCTGATCAGAATTGAATGAATGAA
The DNA here is from genome assembly GCA_029955415.1 of Lottia scabra. Lineage (NCBI taxonomy): Eukaryota > Metazoa > Mollusca > Gastropoda > Lottiidae > Lottia > Lottia scabra. Next base: position 1,562,475 of record JARJEI010000021.1, on the reverse strand, counting down.
TAGAATGAATGAATGAATTCATTCATATCAATGAATGAATGAATGTAGACCCTTGCGCCGATTTATTTTGTATAAAGTGACTGGCTAGCAGATGAAACCGGCCGGCTAGCCATTTGTTTTCGGTTAGCCGGTTTTGAACTGGCTGAAATGGCTAGCAAATAAAATCGGCGGTTATCATGTTCAGCATCGTAGGTCTAAGTGACGATCGCCTTGAATTCATTTACAAAGTGGCAGAAATCGGCTGACTTAAATCGGCGGCGCTTTGTTTTCACAACTGGCAGATTATGGCTGTAAAGAAATCGGCCATTAGGCGCCGCGCAAGGGTCTAAATGAATGAATTCATATGAATGAATGAATGAATTCATTCATATAAATGAATGAATGACAATTTATGAATGAATGAATGAATGAATGAATGCATAACTTTAATGTATAACTGAATGAATGGATATTCTTAGGTGAATTAAAAATAATGCTGGATAAAGTAATGAAAGAATTTTCACTGAAGGAATGAATGTATATCAACTTTGATAAAGGAATAAAAGATGTATGGATGAATGAAGACAATTAACCCATCTAATCTGAACCCTGTGTACAGATAATTGACTTTATCCTGTTCAAAAGGCATAGTATTATCTTAAAGAGCAGGGTAAATTATTTTAAAGGGGCTATAAGTTATTTTAGTACTGATTGACACTATTGTTAAAAGGAGGTTTATAGGGGACTATAATTAGTATTTATCCCCTACCCTAAGGCTGTTTATGTAACAATTCAACACAGGTTCATGAAATTTAAGTAAGACTTACAATTAAATGCAAATGCAATCCTGTATCAAAATTGAAGAATACAAAATTTGCTAACCCAAACCAACATATTGGATCGAATTAAACATCAATTTCAGGTTTTTTGAAAATGGAGTATTACATCCCACTTTTTTGTCCAAGTTTGGTTTGATAGGTGAAGAAAGGTGAGGCTATGCACTGTGCATTACTTAGTGTAATCTCTCCCCTCCCAAGTCATTGAAATTGCAAACACTGTACATGTAAATCACTGCATGCCTAAATTAAGATCTTGAGGGAAACCATTACTGAACAAATGATGGAGCATGAAAGACAGAACCTGAATTTCTGAGGCACTACACTGGGGAGTTACTGATGGGCAAGGGAAAACCCCAATTGCTAATGAACTTCACAATGGGGGAACCATTAAAGAGAAAACACCAATTGCTGATGAACTTCGATGGAGAACTAGTTTGTTCTGAGGAATTTGAGAAAGGAGAAAACTATGACTGTGGACTTTAGTGATTAGATGTAATGATATTTAAATACAAAAAAGTGTATACCGGTGCAGGCTGTATTTCAGCATATTCTGGTGTTGGCTCTCTCACCTCATATATAGTTGGAGGTACAGAACTTGTCGCCATTTCTCAAACTTTCACAACTTTTACACACAATTTATAAATATAATCCACATTTCAAATATCCAGTCTCAAACACATAACATATTCAATTAAATTCACCCCTAAGAATAAATATCCATGTATCAGATACCATACAAAAGAAGTTCAAAAATATTCCTGAAAGAAACTTTGAAGAACTTTATACCACAATGTTGCAGGGAAAAATATTCCTGTTATGATTAGCGATAATTCAAACTAACCTACAGTTAATCCGTGCAATATACATTATAATCCTTTCCAATATTACACCTCAAAACATTCGTTTATTCCTCCTATATATTAGAACTTATAGGTCCTTTTCACTTCACCATCCTTGCTCAGGTAAACTAAACGTGTATACTTTACAGTTATTCGACTTTAAACCACGCCTCTAACACCTCCCACACGCTTAACGCGTCACTATGACCGACAGTGTTCAATAATGCAAATTGATCTTAAACCGCGCCTACGTTATAATGACTGACAGTCTTCCTATAGTCATTCAACTCTAAACCTAGCCTCTAATACCGCCCACACGCTCAACACGTCACTATGATTGACAGTCGATTTATTTAGCTACTTTAGCTAATTCTATCCAGACGTTAACCATGCTCTACGACAGGGAGTCTAAACTGACACTTTTTGTGCTGAACAAATTAGATAAATTAATGAAAACAAACACTAAACTCAAACAAAGGCCCATTCATTAAAATACTGGAGAGTTCAGACGTCAAAATGCAAAAGTAAACCACTTACAAATGCAAAACGAAAACTCCAAACTTTATACACTTTTACAAAATTTCAAATCTGAATCTTACTGGAAAGTGGAGACTAATTTGATTGACAGCTAAATTCCAGGAAGCGACAGGTAAAGAAAGTTACAGGTATATTTGATAAGCGGCAACAGAAAACACGAATTTTTCTATGATGAATTTACAGAAATTCATTAATGATGGAATGGCTATTTTGGGACTAGAGTAAGTCTTTGATTTGGAATTAGCCTACTTCGTATCGTAAGAAAAGGGTTCGAAATATATTTGGTTAAAGCGGGAAGGGTTAAAGAGAGTGGGGGCACAGTTCAATCAAACCATTCAAATCATTATCAAACGTGGTAAAGTAATTGCATAGTAATTTTCTTGACTCTATGGAGTTCCCAACTCAAAATAGCTTTAATATTATTCTGCACAATTTCCTTCTTTTTTTAGGACTGGCTAATATTAGTAGTAGAACAATTCCTGCAAGTTGATGCCACGGTTCCTGCCAACTTCAGTACTAGACTCAACACACACATGTGGTCTCAAACACACAAATCTTTTAAAGGCGCGTGCATTGACAGATAGTCGTATAAATCATTTTTACCGTTTCTTTTCAGATATCTCGACTAGATTGTCGCGTCTGAATGGTTATAGAATGATAGACTAGATAGGTCTCTGGTTGTTCGAGATGAACAGAAGGAAAAATAAAGTTTCGTTCTGGTTTTTAAATAAATAAACTAGCGTCTCTCGGCTGTCAGAATGATAGGTAATGACCAGGCGCGGTAAAAATATTTCTTACCTAGTTTTAAATTCTTGGTCAGTTTTTCGGAATGTTTGCTGATAAGGGGTTGACTTTGAATTCTAAGAGATTTCGTTCAGTTTTCCCCACTGCGCACTTTTTCATTATTACCTTCTTAACCTCCTATTTTGTTCTGCTAAATATCAACATTTCGCATCAAGTTATACGTAAAGCTTAAAAAGCTACTGATTTACATAAACTGGTCAAGCAGTAGTTATTTAGGATCATCTGAGATGGCTATAATATATCCAAATCGCAACCCGTGCATCAGCACTGCACTGTTTGCAGCTAGATATGATACTTTGACTCATACATTGTTGAGCACTCTATCTGGAAAGTACCAATATCGGTAACGAATATGCGTAGCTTGTTAGTTTGACTACTCTCACAAGGTGTGACGACAGACATCAGATGTGTGAGATCATCTGAGGCGGCTATAGAGAAAATTCCAACCAGCACTGCAGCATAAAGAGGCTCAGAATGCCGAAACAGTACTACATGTATTTGCAGTTACCCTTTTAGAGTTTGTGACCTTGTTACCACAAGAAAACTTCACCTTTATCTGTTTTCTAACGAGAAAGTAAACGCCACCAATTATATACGTGTTATGAAATGAGTCAGAAAAGATGAAAAAATGTTTTTAGTTGAAATGTGTTGATATTTTTACAGGTAAAATTTCACACTTTTTTCAAATTTTCACCGCTAATTACCTCCTTTCATAATTTTGACATTCTGCCAATATAAGTAAGAGGAAACACCTTATAATACAAAGAAACGAAGTTTTACGTCTTGCTTCTCGACAGCTATAATCTAAAAAAAACCACCCTAAAACGGCACGGAAAACAGCAAATGAGATCGTTTGGCAATACCGCAAACTAATTCTTGGTCATGTACAAAAAGCAAGTTATGGGATAACTTGGCTAGACTAGGGTTTCTCAGGGTTTATCAGTCAAAAAGAGTATAAATTAATTATGTCCGGGATCATGATCCGTCTGGAAAAACAAGGAAAGAATCCGGCGACAATTATTAATCTATTTCCAAACACGAAAGTGATTCTTTACACAAGTCTTATTTCTACTATTTCATTTCCTCTTATTAACTTGTTCACACGCCATTTGATATCGCAAAATCTTATCCCGACCCCCATCCGCTTCGAATTCCTGTCCTATAGTCATACACGGTTTTCAGTGCAGGGTAAGGACACCTTACGAAAATATAAGAAACGAATGTGCGGCCGATCTGAGAGTTGCTCACATAGCATCATGCTTTTCATTGGTCGAGAGTTTACTTCTGGACCAATCATGTTTCTTCAAACACATTATCGCGGGAAAATTAAGGAAATATCCCACATAAAAACTTACAAACTTGATTTTGCATGGAAGGGAATGTTAGAATTAGATGTAATTTGGCATGGATTTTGGCCTTTATGACGAGAATTGTGTGCTGTGTAAGTTGTGATGGGACATCAAATGTTCGGACATGAACTCCGATCCGGTTACCATACCATGGCTTTTTGCAACTACCCTTCTTCATAGAATCCTTTCGAAATTAAAAAAAAAAGGTACATTATAGTTAGGGAGTCTTATACTGTCAGAAATTTGATTTTCAATGCCCGCTTTTATAGCATCTGGTGAGATTATCTATAACCAATTGCTGGATTTGACTTGACCGGGGAGCACGGACGACTGAAAATTGCCGCCGTTACCAGCTGCTTTGCAGCAAAATTCCGACACGTGGTCGCTCACAACGGTCAATCTACGACCATCCGGTTGATCTCAGTTGATAGTATAATGGGCATATCTTTTCATGGTAGTGGTGTTTTGTTTCAAGCAGGATTTTATACCTGAAAGTTGGCTAATTTGTAGTTCTGAATATCTAAAGGAAATGCCAAGTTTTGAATAGTGACTAAATCATTAGACATCATGCCACTATATCGGGTGTCCCAAAAAAAACGTCCCCAACTTTGACGAAAAGTATCTCAGCTGCTGATGAGCCGATCTCTTTCAAAATTCTTACAAATTTACTTCAACATGTCCTTGCTAAACCCTGAAAATATGAAAGTCATCGAACAAAAATTGTACGAGTACTGCCTCGAAGAAAATAGCATGTCAAAAAATTCAATATCAGAGCTAATAACAGATTTGAATTTGTGTTCATTTTGCCTTCACCACAACCAGCAATATCCAACATTTTCCATCCTGATAAACTCTCTCGGATCACATCTAAAGGTACCACTCGAGAAGCGACCATCCCGCATTTCAGTTCTTGTTTAATCAGCGTGTTCCTCTAACCCAAGTGCAGTACACCTGTTTCCTAAGAGAATCCCATACTGCCCGGAGGCATTACCATCACCAGTGGAAAAAACTGGATGAACAATAACTGAAAGGCAGGAAGGTTGCTTTTTGGGAAAAAATATCTTAAGATGAGATCGGTGAGAGCATTTCAGGATGGAAAATGAATGATATTGGTGGTCGATGTGGTGAAAGCACAATAGACACAGGTTGAAATGTGTAGTTTGCTCTGATATTGAATTTTTTGACATGCTATTTTGTTCGAGGCACTACTTGTACAATTTGTATTCGATGACATTCATATTTTCAGGGTCTGACACAGACATGTTGAAGTAAATCTGTGAGAATTTTGAAAGAGATCGATTCACCAACAGCTGAGATACTTACCGTCAAACTTGGGGACGTTTTTATTGGGACACCCGATATAATGTAATTATGATTTACCTAAACCCAGGTAGCAAACCTATTACACATTGTACCTTTCTATTTTCAAGGTAATATCCATTATTTTTAACTTTCTGTTTAACTAATGATCCGTCTGTGAGGAGAATATAATTACTTTTTCTAAACTTTTCACAGATTTCGTAGTGTTTGTTACAAAATTAGTAAATAATAAAAAGTGTCAGAAATTGCGTATAATGGCTAAAAACTGAGTTTAAAGTCATTTTTTAAAAAATGAATCAATCAAATGCTCTTGACGTAAATGTTTTTTTTTTTTGGTTCAGTTTTACAGATGGGCTTTTTAAGTGGTAAGAATTTCGAAATCAAACAGCTAAATCTAAAGCTAAATGCAATTCAACATCATGGCACTGGTATGGAAGGGGGAGTAACGTCCAGGAGTTGAAATTGTTTCAAAACAAACAACTTGTGAAAAATGCTTATTGGAAAGCCCATCTCAGAAACGTGTTCCGAGTTTTCAATCCATGAACAAGACAGGAAAATATTGCTTCAAGTTATGAAAATTTACTATCCATAATATTGGCATTATGTCTGCCAGTTTCCACGTACTTCTGGTTACTTCTAAATTATAATTGAAGGTTTAATACCATCCCTGCGTGATTGATATTGACTCCCTGTGTGTGTGTGTGAGAGAGAGACTGACTTCACTATCATGCGTGGACATACTTCGGGTCAGAGGGTTAACCACTACATCCCTTTCTTCAGCTTTAAGGGGTTAAAGGCGGGTCTTTTCATCTATTGTGTTGGTCGGTAACCCGGAAACACTGTTATTTATCGCCTTGGTGTAGAATGTCCCCTTTTATCATTCCAAAAGTTTTATAAACAACGCCGATGACAAACAAAATGGTCAATCAACAACGCTTTTTGACCTAATTCTTTCCAGGTAATATTTGATGTAGAATAAACCAGATAGATTCTAAAACTATCCTCATAAGTTTATATTAATACAGTGGTTTTGTATTCACATGGGAAAAACAAGTATCCTTCTGATGGTATACAGGTACCATGAGTTGGAACTCCTATATTATAAGACTGACCAAATGTAGGAGACAACATGTAATACGTCCATCCACCACAGACACTTCAGACCCTAAACATAGAGTAAAAAAAACCCTTAAAGGGATTGTAAAAAGGATTTTTTAAAGTTAGTCTTGTGGAATTACAAGAACCACAGACGTCGAAGGAAATTGGAATGTCAAAAATTGATGCTATCAGTGTCCCCGATACATATACAAAGTTTAGGAAACCTCTTTACAATCCCTTTAATGATATGCGACTGACAAAAAGTAAGGTTCGGCTATAACTTGGAGCATCACACACCTTCAATCCAAACACCTCCTGATGATATTCAGTTCTACGCAAGTTGATCGTTTCATCTGCTCACCAATAACTGGAGGTCTGGAAGTAGATGGCCACTTGAAATGTTCTTTGTTCCACGATTATATTATTATGGTTAATAAAAAGGCAGTGAAATACCGGAAGATAAGACTAGAACTGATTTTTATTTCAAAAGAGTTTAAAGGATGGATGCCCGCCATTAACAGGGGACCAACGAAGGAGGGAACTCATTAACACGAAATTATTATTTTTTATTAATAGACTAATCAAATATTATCAAATGACTTGAGGAATTTTATTATTAAATTTTTTCTGATAGTTGGCCTCATGAATCCGCATGACATCTTTAAAGTCATATATGAAACTAGGTCGCCAATAAGCACGCGTCACGCTAGTCCAGATTGTAATTCAGCGGACGTACATACCATTGAATAAAGTTAATTTGAACATGGCGGCGGTGTCTACTTAACGTAGTTTCATCACTCCTTTGTTTTGCCACTTGAAAGAGAATAATGGCGACGTGTGACGTAATAAGAGGAAACATAAAACCAGTAACGTCCCCTGATCCGATTTTCATTATTGACTTCTGTAACACTTGCAAACATGACACAATTGTACAATATTTGTTCACCACCCTCGCCGCCTTCTGACATGCTGCACTTACCACAGCTAAACCTGTTTTCGTCAGTGGTCAACACGTACATTACCGTGGCGTAAGGTGGCCATGTTCAGTAGTGTTCAGTCCAAATTGACATTTTGCTGTTTTATACAGTACTTTAGAACAAGATTCAGCTTTATGGAAACCGCTAAGGAGTGCCAAATTCAAAATATCTCATCTTAAATGCTTTCTGTGGCTACCCAACAGTTCTTGCGTATTCAAAACCTCTTTCTGTAGATCTTCGTCTTCTGTACTTGCGTCAATACGTGCCTGAAGTTGGCGCAGATACAGATAATGTTTTCAGTGGACATTGCTTGAACCTAACAACACAGTTTCATTGCGTGGTCGTAAGAATTTGTCTTTAATCAAAAAATAATTATATAAGCTTAATTTTCTTGATGAAGAAAAAGATCTTAAACAGACACGAAGGTGTTAATGTGATCCCAAACGTAGGCCTATAACTAAAGAGCAAATCTGATGGACAAAATGTACCATGCGGACTGTTACAATATTTTCATTCAGTCCAACATCTGTGTTCCTGTTGATTTCTATTCAGGGTCATCGATACTGCGAATGTGTCCACATTCAATAACATTGCAATTAAATTTGCATTTTATCTTCCTACCGAATCAAAAAAAGTCTAATGATAGCCTAGTGGTTGTCCAATCGCTACCAACTTTACTGACAGCGTCTGTGTTCACGTTATGACGTCATTATCTCTAATACCATGTTTGAAAGAGAAAGGATTGCACAGCAGTGTTAATGGTATCTAAGAATGTGTAATTAAAGTGTTAATCTCTACATTAAAGTCAAAAATGTCTTTTAACAACCACATCGTTATACGGAGTCTTGTTGAGAATAGTCACGTAATTTTTTATCAATTAATTTCGGAACACGAAACCTAATATTCAGGAAGCCGACGTTGGTCAACCTAGTGTATGTCCTGCAACACATGGAATTTCGATTCACATTTCCATCCTAAAGATGGGCGTTTTGCATACATAGCAGACGTAATAGGAATCAATACCACCTTCTGATGTTTCTGAGTTTCTTAACTGTAATTGTAGAAACACTTCAAGGTAAGTAATCGTAGTTAATGTCAAGCAATAGACAACAACTAACTTCAATGCATTGGTCTATTAATAATCATACTGCTCTGTATGCATTTATTTTTTTATTTTTTGATAAACATGTTATAGAAAATAGTAATAGTTTATAACAATAACAATACTTTTTTCAATAATATATGTACATGTATTCAAGCGAAAATAAAGAGGTTTTCCTCTACATTATGTGCATTAGAGACTATATAATAGCATCGTTTTGGATCATACAATTTTTCAGTCTGATGTTAATGTTGGTGGTTCCGGCAATTTCAATAAAACTAACATAATTATATAAGTTAATTTCCTTTAATGGAAAATCTTGCAGAACATAATTATGCCGAATGTCAACTCGACTGCTATAATAATGTTTGTTAGGCATAAATTTCATTAGTATACATGTATAGAGTAAGACTGTATCCGTATCATTGTCGAAAAGACAATTTGCTCTCAGCCAACCAGACACGCTTACGTTTTTCTGTAACTCTCCAACTAATTCGGAAAATTCTGAACAAACTTCAAATGACGTAACTAATTCCGAGGCAAACCGGAAATTGGATTCTGAAAAACAATATTGTATCCCGAACGGTTATGTCGAGACCACATTTTAATACTGTTGACTGTAAAAAATCTATCATTGACAAAACAGCTGTCGAATGTCTCGTTCAAACAAGATTCATCCTTTGATCTATTCAGCTATTACAATTTAACAAGGACGTTTGAATTGAATTGGAAATTACCATTTCAATAAATTTAAATGAAAATTTGAATATGGTAATTTCTTCCTTTATTAGAACTAAATTGTCTGATATTTAAATACAATTCAATATTCAAAACTTAAATTAAAATTGGATTTTATGATTAGGATCGATACGAAATGTAAAGGTATGTCAGAAAAAGGACTTGTATGAAATAGCATTAAAGGCATCTGATTCTTTTGGTTTTCAAATACATGTAATACGTTTTGCCTCGAAGTATCATATCCATAGATGCGAAATAACATACGATCGAAATATCTATTTTGACATGCATTGGGGCTCGGAATTCTTGTACGCTCGCTGTGGATGCAAAATATCGTACGATCAAGTTACAATCAACAGTTGGTCGTAGTTGACTGACCAACGGTCATTTTTCAAACAGATACACTGTAACAATACCTGATAGCCAGTGGCCATCTTGGCCATCTTGGACACTGGTCAGTGTTTACCGGCAGTTAATACTCAAATATTGACTCGGATTTACGATTTAAACATTTACCGGTATTGTACCTTAATTGTCCTATATACATAGGTCAAAGTTCATTGTATATATGAGTAAATGCATCTGAATAACTGATATACCACTATACTGTAATGGCACTTTGAATAGGCTATATTTGATTAAATATCAACTGAAGTGACAAAACAAAGAAAAGTGAAATTCAACTTACCAAAAGGATTAAAAAGTCGTCTGCTATGCCGTTTTTAGGCTTAGAAATATCGTTGTACACAATTTCCGCATGTGTGGTTATTCTATTCATCTTGATATTACATACTATTATAGTATATACACGATATATAATAAAAACATAAACACAAATCTCAATGTTTTGAATCGAGATCACAGCTAGACCGCAGTTCAAGCGTCCCGCGGTTAAAAATAACGACCAATGAAAATCGAGGAATCTGCCAGCTGTAGAGAATATGGCTCAGGGCGGGGGAGGAAATACAGATGCGCTAGTAAACTTTGCTTTCAATGTTGGTGCTATCATGTACCGTGTGTACAATTATTCTGAAATCTTTTGTTATACGATAAAAATGACATATATTGAATATAAAGAGTTTAACATTAGTTCATTTCGTTTTATTAATACCCTAAATCGTATAATAAGCTGTATAGACTCCTTCGAAACTCTTATTTTATAGGGTTTTGGACTCTTGATGGAGGTGACGTCAAGTTTACTCCACGTCATTCGCAGAAGTATAAGGTGCTCCAGTGAAGAGTTAGCATGCCCTTTCTCGCTAGAGACACTTTCAACGAATATGCTCTATTTATTGTCGTTTTATTATGTACAAAAAATCAAAAACGTTGAGTATCAACTTGCAAGGTTAACAGATCAGGCGCCGAAAGAACTGGTACGTACAAATTTGATTTAAACTATGAAGTGACTGAAGATAATCCTCAGTTTAAGTCATTGAAAAGTTCTCTAAAACATAATTTTAACATTTCAATTATGGAAATAAGTTCAAGTCGGTGAGGGGGATGAAACGTACCCTATTTTAGTGACAACACCTCGCTATACACGCTGACATGCGTTTTGGATATAAAATCATGATCAGGGCAGATAGTTTGAAAATGGAGGATACAATTTAAAAATTCAGAACATTTCAAGTCAGAGACATTTAAGAAAAGAGAACCTTTTCGGATTTTTGCCCAAGGTTTCGGACTGACGAGTACCTTATGTTTGGAAATGACCGTAATGTATGCAGTTTGCCCTTACCAAATCCGTCCCTAAATTATTCCCTCTTCGTTCCTTCGGAAAGCGGAAGGGGTGGAATGGGACAGGGGTGCAATGACAAAAGCAAAGGGAAAAACGGAAAAGGGACAAATTGGGAAGGGACGGAACGGAAGGGGAGATAATGGAAATAAACCATAACGGCCGTGGGTTATTTTGTGTATGTTATGTCATCACTATACAAATACCACCCTTTCCGTTGGTTGCAAACCGGTGATCCTATTTTAAGACAACAATTGGTTTATAAATACATGTAGTACCATGACGCATTGACATTAATTATTTCCTGTATTTTGGTTAAAGATATTAATACCCTTAAAAATCATCTTGGGAGATTTTGTCTGTTAAAGCATTTAACTACTGTGCTAATCTTGATCAGATTGTGAAAGTCTTATATGAACCCAATAAGTTATCTTTCTTAATCATATCAGTAAAAACTGGATATTTGTATACGAAAAAAGATGTCTAAATCGGCGAATAGACGAGGTTCGGTCCACAATTTTCGATACAGAAGAAGCGAATACACGGAGTACGGGCCCGGACACGATTCGTTGCTACAGTTTCCTGCTGTATTCGTAATCCCGGACCGGACATCGGACCGAGCGCCGTTCCTTGTCTATTCGTGGCTTAAGACAGGGTTGTCACTTGTGTCCTTATCTTTTATTTCATGTTAACAACGTTATGAATGAAAGCGGTGTTGCAAAAGAGTGACGTTCAGACGGAAACGGCAAATTTTTTTAAAGATAAATTCTGATTTGTCAATGTAATTAAAGAAGTGACAAGTCTAAAGGATTGTATCCCTTTTAACTTTATGATCAAAACATATTTTATTCATCAATACTCAATACAATGTCATGTCACACAACATAATATGCAAAATCCTTCTACGTAAAAAAAAAGACAGGGTTGTAACATGTTCACAAGAATCCAAGGATCTTAAAAGGATACATTTTTGCGAAATGAAATGGAGTTTTACGTCTTACTTTTCTACTACAGTTTCGGACATCAGGTAGATGATGTCGCTGTGATGGATATGAATAATATTTACTTCCGTGTGTATGTACATCGACGGTTCAAAGTCTTATATAAGTCGTTTAAATATGAATTTACCAGCATGGTGGAGCTATTTGACGACTACGTGTATGTCTTACGACTATGTGTATCAAACGGACGTCAGATTCAGACAAGTTAAAAGTTGCAAATGTGTGAATATCATAATTTATGTTAAGTGAAAAGTGCAATCTAAAAATGAAATCAAACATTTCCAACGGAGTCGAGAATCTGATGCAATTTCAAATGATTTGGGGTAATTTCCGTTTTCATGACACAAAAGATTTTTTTTTGTACGTAACTTCGGGAAGTCGTGAAATATTTAGTTCAATTATTTCATTAAATAAATCATGATCTTATCTTTGACTTCTACCGGGTTGAAAATATCTCACATCGAAATTCCCGAAATCTTGATATAAGATACGTAGATCTTCTATCCAGCAGTGCCAGTGTGACGTCATTATTTTTGGTGCGGCACCGAGGTGAAGTCTTAACTCTAAAACCAGGAACTCTTAAGATAAGTCAGTGTGGAATTTTGGAGATTTTGTGTATTAAATGCGTGGTTTACTATAATACTTGCACATTCATGAATTAAGGATATTTTGTGAAGATGGCAGAAATGATGCGGTATAAACCAGAAGGCGGGAACTCGCAGCAGACGACTTCAGTAAGTTGATGAATATTTCTACTCTCTAATCTCAATCATATGGGATAAAATAACAAAGAAAAGATGGTTAATATTGTCAGTCTTTATCTCGTCGACTGTCGGCACATTTTTTATTTTGTAAACACGAAATCTTTATTTTCTGTAAACATTGACTTTTTCTTTTCGAGGTTGAAATAGAATATTTGCCTTTAGCAAAGTTTGAATAACATGCATAAGGGTATTCAAGTTTGTAAATGTACTAAGAACTCGAATTGGAAATTGAGGTGTGGGGAGGTGGGGATTTTCGGTACTTTACTCGATTAGCTTACTATTTTTTTTTTCAACTCTTGTAGGCAGCTTGTAGTACTAGGCTAAGGGCTTCGGAATCTGGTTTCGAAATAACAAAGTGAAAATGTATACAAGTAAGAGTTATGTCAAATGTGTTATTTTGACTTCATAGCAGCATAACATAATATTGTTGTGTTCTAACTGACATTAAAATAAACGAAAAAATGACACATTATACTCTTATCTGAGGTGTGAAAAATGTTAAACATTTAACACATAATATTCCTGTATTTATTTTATTCACAAAACTATGTTATCTTTCTTCGTTTATTATGACTTCATAACTACAAGATCGTAGATAGAATGGCTGACATGAGCTAAGTATGTTTCCTAAATATAAAACCTCCTGTCCAGTTCTCTTACTTGTTCGTTCAAGTATGATAGGCTTTTGAATCTCTTGCCCTGACGAGGATTCTATATTTGAAACACGCGTTGTTAGCTTAAAATAGTTTTTTAGAAATTAAGAAAATTTGCTAGTTGACCCTAAAAACCATTCCAGAAATTATAGGCCTACCCATGATAGATTTTATAACAGAAATACTCATGGAAATCATAAGAGAACTTTATATTAAACATAGAGAAACTATGGCAAAATTAAAAAAAAGTTACATCCTCTCTACGGAAATAAAAGATATGTATATACATGTATCATTCTTGATATGCCTAATCTTCCGAAACACTTGATGTCATCCTAGCCCATATAGCTTTTTGTGTGTCTTCGGTAGTCTTTATTTTGTACAAGTAATAAAGGTGTGAGACAGGGGGACATTTTGTGTCCTTGACTGTTTATGAAATATATGAATGAATATAGGCTACATGTAAAGTCATTTGACTCAAATTACAATATTTCTGTCACAGCATGCCATGCGATTTACGACTGTCGAATTTGCTTGACTTAAACCAACTCCAGTCCCGGAACTTTCAAAACAAAGTAATCATTTTAATGAAGGAGTGCGTCTCAGCTTCATAAAAACAGGAATGGTGACTAAACATGAAAATAGTTTCTCCTAGTGTTCAAAGCTTCAATGTATGGAAGTTTTTAATACAAAGTATTGGGGAATCAGTATTGGTTTTCTCATTAATGGCATGAGAGGGGGTTATCCTTGTATGAGAAACATAAGAATATGGTTATTATTATTATTTAAAAAAGAAAAAAGTATTCTTACACTTAAAGCACACTGAGAGTTCGGTTCTCGATCAGGGTTTGAAAGTCCGATGACCTTGAATAAGTCCTCTTCACTCATAATTCCAGTCAACCCAGCTGTAAATGGGTACGGATAATCCATCAAAGATCAATGCCAAGAGGTTTGGCCAAGGACCAGCTGGGAGAAAGGATCCTCACGGAACCTAAGTTATTATCCATGTAAAATATAGATGTTTCTTTCTTTCTTTCTTTTCCATGTTTTGAATTTGATCCCAAATTTGAAAACTGTAAGGTGAAACTAATGAAAGTAGCGAGAAATGACGAACTTGTTAGTTTTAGAATCAGGAATTCCCAAGAGAATGAAAGTGTTTATTGTTTAGACAAACAAGCTTTAAACTAATCAGTCGACCAATCTTTCACTAGCTAATGGTGTTATTTCTTACTTTTCATCTCCAAACTACTGATATCTTTCCCTGACCTTTCTAGCATAGGTCAAAATGTGATAGAGCCCTTAAATAAAATCCAGATTTTAGTTAGCTGATTGGATTATAAAACTAAATTTAAAATCGATTTAGTCAATCAGATAATATTTCCACTGAAATCATCTTAAATCAAAGTTTTGGAAATTAGGTGTAAATTGGCGAGTTGGAAGTAGACAATATTTCGATGAACTACTATAGAGTTATTCCCCCTGATTTCACATCATTAATGAACATTAGTCAACATGTTTAATAAGTACTGGATTTGAAAAACATGAACTATTGTTACTTCCGGTTGCATATTATTCGAAGACTCCATCCCTTTAAAATACTATTTCGCTGATATCATCAAGGTCGTTTAATTTTGATTTTGTAAGCGTCTGTAAACCTGAAAGTATCTGAGTCATCTCATCACTTCTAGACATGATGATAGAAATTCAATCTCGGGATTTTAAATAACAGATGGTGTAAGTCATTATAACATAAATAA
The DNA here is from genome assembly GCA_029955415.1 of Lottia scabra. Lineage (NCBI taxonomy): Eukaryota > Metazoa > Mollusca > Gastropoda > Lottiidae > Lottia > Lottia scabra. Next base: position 1,546,983 of record JARJEI010000021.1, on the reverse strand, counting down.
AAAATCTTATCTAAAGTTTTTATAGAGCGATAATCTTGAAGTTAACATCAATTTACATTACTATTTTATTTCATCTGAGGATATAATGGATTTCACCTCTATATTATCTCGTCTCTACAGTCATCTTTTTAACATCTTGTGTAGAAAACACATTTTAATAATCAATCAAATTTCTATCTTCATGTTACACCTGAGGCAATATTCTGGAAAATTTAAAAACTATAGTATATGTATTATGTAATCTGATTAGATGATAAAGCAAATTCAAAATCAATCAGATGACTGAAACACGTCTATGTCTTCGAAGTAAACATTTCTTTTTTTCTGAACATGTACCATAACTAATAGCGTTATAGAATTTGACCTTGATCTTGACATTGACATTGACATTTGATCAAAATTGTATATTTTATCAAATCTGACCCATGTCTTCCTTCCCTTTTAGAACACAATAGTATATTGTCATAACCAGTTATAGCATTTGACATTAACCTTCAGATCGGGCGGATATGAAATTGACCAAAAGAGAAAAAATGGTAGTAGGCCTATGTGTGCGCCCCTTTGAGCCTGATGTTCTGCTCTGAAAAAAAAACGACGATTAGGCTATATTGGCTTACATTTTCGGCTTTAAACATGTTGTTTTGAAAAAAAACGCTAATATGTGTACGCACCCCTGATGTTCTGCACAAAAAGAACGACGTAGAAAATGAAACATTGGTTTAATGCCAAGAGTTTTGTTCTCAATAAACATGCTTTAAACATGTTTTAAATATAATTACCCTCAAAACTATATCTACATGTTTAAAGAATGCGTGTGTGTGAATTTAAAAGTTTGAATTAGGGACCTTCGCTATTTGTCAGTGTCGTTTCTAACAAGTGGTTGCCTAGCAAGATACGCCCACTTACCTCGTAAATTTCAGTAAATTGTCTGGGTGAAACTGCGCAATTATTTGTTGAATCATGCCCGAATTCTGACATACCAAATGGAACTTATCCAAGACCTTGTAGATATAAACCTACATACCAAATTTTATAAAGTTCAGGTAAAGACGTGGGATGTAGGTAATTTGGTCACAGTAAATTTGGTCACCGGAAAAATGGTCACAGTAATATGGACACAAGGTATTTTAGTCACAGTAATACGGGCACAGGGTTTTTTGGTCACAGTAATACGGGCACAAGGTATTTTGGTCACAGTAATACGTACACAAGGTATTTTGGTCACAGTAATACGGGCACAAGGTATTTTGGTCACAGTAAGACGGGCACACGGAATTTTGGACACAGTAATACGGGCACATGGTATTTTGGTCACAGTAATACGGGCACATGGTATTTTGGTCACAGTAATACGGGCACAAGGTAATTTGGTCACAGTAATAAGGGCACAGGGTAATTTGGTCACAGTAATAAGGGCACACGGTAGTTTGGTCACAATAATAAGGGCACAAGCTAAATTTTTAATCTCAGAACCTGGATTGTTTTTGCCTATCTAATCCGTAATAATGTTCACAACTCTCTCTCGAAATTTAAGCCTTCAAATCCCAGTTATCCATAGTCATCAGCGTTAAAAAGTCAAAATTACAACTCATAATTAAGTGAGACTAGGCCTATGCCTTATATAGAAAACATATATACAGAAAATGAAGGATAAATATTTAACAAATGGGTAAAATTGCAGCATTTATCCTTCATGTGTTTTCAATATAACCATAGTCTTACTAAACAACGAGTCGTATTTTGACTTTTAAACGCTGATAATTATGGGTGTACACATATTGTGTTCGAAAACTTAAATTGTGTACGAGAGTTGTGAACAATGTTACGGATTAGATTAGAAAAAAATTTTCAGATTCTAAGACTAGTTTTTTTTTGGTCGAATAGTTAGTGAACATATCCCTTTAAATCCTATAGACTGTATCCGTTTTTATGTTATGATCTGTATGTTGGAATTGAATAACAACATTGATCTTTATTTCTACAAAAAAACACCTCAGATAGATGATTTTCCCAGTATCTTAAAACACCAAAAGTATGCAAACAGTTTTGATTGTGGACCTCAACCGCACGCAAGGTCAATAATACGATATATTCTGTCGGGTTTCCAAAACCAAAATACTAGGTGCCTAAATTACAGTGACCAAAATACCTTGTGCCCGTTTTGCTGTGACCAAAATTCCCTGTGACCATATTACTGTGACCAAAATACCTGGTGCCCGTATTATTGTGACCTAACTTCCGTGTGCCCTTATTACTGTGACCAAAATACCTTGTGTCCGTATTACTGTGACCAATATACCTCGTGCCCGTATTACTGTGACCAATATACCTCGTGCCCGTATTACTGTGACCAAAATACCTCGTGCCCGTATTACTGTGACCATAATACCCTGTACCGCTATTACTGTGACCAAAATACTTTGTGACCAAATTACTGTGACCATATTTCCGGTGACCAAATTTACTGTGACCAAGTTACCGTTCACCAAAGACGTTGACTCTATCGCGTTCACAAGCCACATTTATCATAATTTGAATGTATAAAGGGTTGAATCTCCGTTACCTTTTCCCGAAATGTACCCGAAAGTACACACCAGTTTTTTTTTTATTCAGATTGAATAGAGAAACTGTAGCTTCTATCGTGTTTATTCACGTGGATTGATGGACAATATATGTCCAGAACATAGCCGTAGGAGACACGGAGGCAGTGTGTGTGTGTGTGTGGGGGGGGGGGGGGGGCAGCTGCCCCCAAATATTATGTTTTCGGGAAAAAAATCGCCAAAATCGGGCAAAATATCATTAAAATTCGGGTAGTATGTCGATCTTCCCCCCTGTTGAGTCGTGGGCCCCTACGGCTATGTTCCAGAATATAATGTGGGTTTATAAAAATGAGGCTGACCCAGCTGATCAAGCGTACCTTTCGATAGACACCATGATTCCATAGTGTGTCTATAAATAATAGACCTTCCTGAATGTTTTATATTTGGCACTGTTGAGTAATAGTAAGAACTCGATGACTTTGACTACAAGAGTAGGTCTACAACAATAGAAAGGTCGACTTGCCTTTGATCTCAAAATACACCCACCTGGACATACCTCGTTCATATGCGTATATAATGAAAGCTTACAACATCATTATATACTTCTTAAGTCCAAACAAATATGGCTTTACACATAAGGCATACCTCGGATATATCGTGATATAACGACGTGTTATTGTCACTATCGCCAGTGGCGTGGTGGCTCCAAATTGGCTGGGGGGCACAAACCCTTTTTGACGCTCCCACCCACACCCCTCTACCTACCCTCTGTGACGATATATAAGTTCCACTATAACAATATTTTCACGAGGAACATTTATTATGAGGAACAAATATACAGTCACACCTCTAAGGTAAAACCTCTGGAGCCCTTCGAGCGTGGAACACCGCGTCGAAGAGGAGGAACGAGGGAATACGGGGGTCCTTTCATGGAAAAATTTGAAAATTAAGACTGTTGTGGGTGCAATATAGATATATTTCAGGCACTTGCAGCCCCGATAAAAATATTCGATACTGAAACGCAAAACACAAATTTTTTAGGTTTAATAAGTAAATGTTATCAGTAAATGAAAAATTCTGAAAGTGAAATTTTTTATATTACACGGATTTTGTTGACATTATGTTTCTTCAAGTGGATTAACTTAATAGGCTTCATCCTTGGGTGATTACAAACACTCACACCAAGTTTCATCAAAATCCATCAAGAAATCAACTCTCTATCGGGTCCACAAACAATTCAAGAACGAGGGCAATAATTCATAGAAAATGTTGTTAAATTGCTCTTATTTTCAATAGGCTTAATCCTTGGGTAATTACAAACACTCACACCATTGTCTTCATTGTCCTTAACGGTTAATTCAAAATTGTTCTAAAATTGAAATTAGGCTTTGGACCCCAGAAGTAAATTCAAAGAGCCAAAATAATTAATTCAGTTCGTAGGAAGACCGGAAAGACCTAATTTTGAAGTCCAAAAGCAATTTTAGCACTTGTCATAGTGAACGCTTGTAGCGAGCGCGGACCTATGAGAGACCCTCATAGTTGTCTCCCTTGAATAGCCGTAACAGTGGAATGTAACATTTCGGCTCACTCCCTTCATTTATCACAACTTAATAGGCTTTATCCTTGGGTGATTACAAACACTCACACCAAGTTTCATCAAGATATCAACTCTCTATCGGGTCCACAAACAATTCAAGAACGAGGGCAATAATTCATAGTAAATTCAATTGCTCTTATTTTCAATAGGCTTAATCCTTGGGTGATTACAAACACTTACACCAAGACCCCCGGAAACTTCAAGGTTTCAGCTATTTGAAACAATGCAGGAAGGCTATTTGAAGCTATATTTTAGTATTTTTTGTATGTTTATGTCTGCTGTCGGTCGGCTCAACTTTACCGACGGATATCAATACCGGGGGTGGATCCAGGATTCAGAGAAAGGTGGGAGGGGGGGGGGGCGAGCGGCAATTTTATAGAGGGTTCTGACATTATTCGGCCAAAAGTAAGGGGGAGGGCCCGTGTTGTATTGGGACTAAAAGAATAAGCTAATATTCGTCTCCTGAACTAAAAATAGTGAAGTATCCAAAAGGAAATCTAGGGAACTAACATCTTTGGGGGTTACGGAGGAAATGACGACAGCCTAAGTTTCAAAACTTCCTAATGCAATGTCATGACATCAAAAGTGTAAATGTCATGATATAAAAACTTGCCCTTTGTCATGATATCCCTATACATGCGTTTAATTGTAAGTTGACGAGTCTTCAGATTACCGTTTTCAAATTGATATAATGAGCTTTACAAATAATCGGGAGAAAAATATCAGCTCGAAAAAACAAATATTCAGACGATTAATCAAGGCACCCATATTCATATACATTAATTAAATCGTGGACGCAACTGACATCTTATTTTCGTTCTTATAAGTGATACAGAAAATAACTATGTTAGGTCTATCAGTTCGTCAATATTCAGAAGACTGTATCACTTCATGCAATCCACCTGGTCAAATAATTTATAATGTATACAAAATTTATACATTATAACAAAATAAATGTAAATATAACTTGAATCTTGTCACTTGATAAACAACACATCATATCAGCCCCTTGATTTATTTATAAATATTTATAAAAATGGCCGCCTGGAACGGATCAGGTACAGATAAAAAATGAAATGGAATCAACTACCCACAGATTTTCAATGAAACTAAATAACAAATCTGTACAAATATTTGAAAGTGAAACAATGTTGTAAATACTGTACTTGTATAGACTCTAAGTTTTAATCTAATGGGCAAATACAGACGACCCAAATTAGCAGAATCGTAGCATAACTCATTTTTTTCTAGATTTGCAAACGTCATGAGATCTGTAGCACACGACCTCAGTTTATTGTCTCATCTAAACAACAAGACGCTTTTTCCAGGTCAGTCTCCTCGATCTACAGGACGTAAAACTCCTTTTTATTTCATTTACCTACAGACCTACATCACTGTTAGGAAGATACACTATAGAGAAAGGGTTGAAATTATCTTAGGTGATTCTCGGACTTTGTTTAGATTGATCTCTGATCGACCAAGAACCATTTAAAACTTCCAAAAAGAAAATTGCCAAGTCCAACATAACAAATTTTATAATTTACTATTAACGCATACTTTATATTTCCAGGTCAGTCCCAAAGGTTTGGCACTTCCGGTTGGACCAAGATGTTTAAAATGTATTGATGCTTGTCCTGGTTTAGAACTACACTATTGGCGGTAAGTTAGGTTATTTCTTCTTCTGTTCAATGAGTTTCAATAACCTTTTGATAACCTTGTTCTTTTGTGGTCCTACCAACTACTTGAGACGTATCCTCGGATGAGATCGGACATCAAAATCTCGTCTTTCCAGTTTTCGGGCTACCAATGCTGATATTATATGGAAGGAATTCTGGAGTTCTAGAGTTTTCGGGCTACCAATGACGTATCACGTCTGAGGAACTGGGTAGAGCCAGATCGAGTTGTTGGGCTAACAATGATATCACGTCTGAGGAACTCTGGAGATCTAGAGTTTTCGGGATACCAACGATGATATCACGTCTGAGGAACTAGGTGGAGCCAGAGTTTCCGATCTACCAATCACAATATCACGCCTTAATAGTTGTTGAGCTAATTTCATTGACAATTTTAGACGAATTTCATTCTTTCTTTTCATTGTACACTGAATGGCGTTATACATCAATCGTACCTTTTAAGTACTCGTCCTCGTTCACCTGTTTAATAATATGTTACAGTTTATTTTACACTATGCTAATTTACCAACTAATCTGGCAGAATGTTTAGAATTCCACTTGAGAAAACCTATTTTTATCAGAAAATTAGATAAGTTTTCAACAAGTCAAAATTCTTACTTCTGCAAGTTCAATTAGTATCGAGTTACTATGCACTGTAAAAAATACTTTGTGAATTTTTATTAAAAAGTTTGGCAGGTATAATCTTTTAACAATTTTTATATTTTTTCAAAATTAATTTACAATAGTTAATGTCTCAAGTTAGGTGAGTTAGGGACTAGGGATACCTCTAGAACACCTGATGTTAATGTGCGCTATGGGTATTGAACTGGTTCCATGTTCATTGTTTAAATGGCATGCCACCGTTTTAGAGCTGAAAAAATGGCAATCAATCAATAATAAGTTTTGACAGGTGAAGGTGTTCACAACTCACTGTCAGAATTTGAACCATCAGATCCATGTGTATCCATAATCAACAGCATCTAAAAGTAAAAAACACGGCTCAAATTTTAGTGAGACTATGGAGTGTGAGAATATGGATAGTAATAGGAATTGTGCGATAAGCGTGCAGTTCTAGTATTTCTTAACACTATATAAAAAGCAACCCCAATCATCCAAATTAAACCATAATATCTTTCGTATTATGTAAAAACGATATCACCTCTTCGAATGAAAAAAAAGTTCTCCAACTTGGTATAAGAGTATACATTCTTCAACGATGTCCAAAGTATACAAACAGAATCAAATAAACCATAAAACTATGTTATTTTCCATACATCACAGGTTATAATTGAAAAACACTTAAAATTTGATTAAACGGTTTTCAATTAATGTATATAAACATAAAGTTATGACACCAGGTAAGTGTCCTGATGAATATATATATACTTCTATTGATCAAGTTTGAAATTTAAGATTTTTTATTCTTTCTTTAAATTAAAAATAAAATATTGTTGAAACCTAATGAAAATTCTGACAAGTTAAAGATTTCACACTAAGAGTATTTCTGGCAGTAAAAGTCTGATAATGTTGATATATATATAACCTCGGTGCCTCATAGATAGAATCTAGGTTGATAGATAGCAACAGTAACAGATAAATAGCATCGTTTTTGTGATAACCTTACCTGGTTAAAAAAAAATGAAATGAAATGAATGGAGTTTTACGTGCTGCTTTTCTGCACCTACAGTACCGTGCAATAAATATTCGTACAAAATGGCGGTGCGGTTTAAATTCGCTCTACGACCTTACATACTTGCACATAGCTTGGAAATTATTACAAAGGGGGAAAACCATCACCTATGTATCAGAAACGTTGGACAGAAACAGGAGTACAATTAGCAAGTTTTAAGAAGCATGTAGAACGAAGTGGGTTCATAGCATACACCCGAGACGAGAAAGGCAACCCATTTATATGTACGAATATATATTGCACGGTACTGTATATGGGCTAATTGAGGACGGGCAAACGCCATGCAGTGTGCAATGAAGGAAATTTTGCCAGGACAGTGGCATTAGCCTGCTCTTATTTTCGATTTGCAAATGTCGAGGCATCAACGTGCACAGCCAATAGCACACTGGACCTCGGTTTATTGTTCCATCCGAACGACTAGACGGTTTTTTCCATGTAATCCCCTCCTATCAGCAGGGGGAAACCGGGTTGAAAAATTACCTGGTTAAAGGGAGATATATTTAAAAAAGAGCATGTGTATGCGGCACAGTGAAAGTATCGATTTAAAGCAGCGTTTCATGAGTCCTTTACGATAGTGACGTCATTAACATTCAGTTTGGCTGAAAATTGGAATGGTAGGCCTAAAAATGGATAGGCCTAATATCCGTATCCCAGATAGGCCTACCCTTAAAAAGTAGAATAGCTTCTTTTAAATCTCTTTGTGGTTCGAGTATGGTGTAGGATTTTATTATTATATAAAAGCTCGAGGAGTCCCAAATTCCATCTTGTGCTCTCATCATTTTCTACTGTTGGGGCTTATATAGATTTTATTATTTTTTCTACCGTGTTGTTACGAAATCGAATTAGTAACTGATAAATAAATTGCCATCCCTTTAATAACTTCACTGAAAATTGGCCAGAAAAATATTCCTATAATTCATGATTACCTCCCTTGAACTATGTAAACTATCATGTTTTAATGCAAACACGCCTACTGTTTACTTGTATCCTATTCGATATTTCGGGTACGGCTCCATCGTCTATAGAAATAATATAATATATACTATAACTGCTTTCATTTTAAAGGGGCCCCCTTATGTAGGCTTTGAATAATACCCTTTACTTTTATCGTATAGGTAAGAGTTGTTATGACATTATGTATATGTTACGATTAAAATGGATTTTTTTCTCCTACTAAGCAATGCCATCTCGCCAATTCCCAATTCTAATTGACCAGTGGCAACGTCATGAAGTGTGCAAAGAGGGAAATTTTGACAAAGAAAAAATTTAATATAGTGTCAGTAAAAAAAAGGACTCTTTCGTCCTTTATAAGGTAACCTTGATTTAATATCTTTTCCAGGAAGATTTGCAAACATTGTCGATGTCCACAAGAAGATCATGACATCCAGACGGACAGAGACCGAGATTTTCGACCAATCAGCTTACTGTTTGATTCCACCTTCTCTGCCACAGACAACAAATCTGATTGGTTGGCCAAATTTGAAAAACTGAACCTCCAAGATCCGGCTGTGATGATGAAGATGTGTTCACCTCAACAAGATATGATCATTTCCAGATTAATCAGCGAAAATATCGTAAGTTATCAATATCATATTATTTGTGACTGTGTATGATCTTGTTGGCAGTGTATGATATAATTGTTGGCATTCGGTAGTGTACTATATGGTACAGCTATTATGTCGCCAGATATTACCCCCAAAAAAGTGAAGCCTATCAAAATTATTCTACTTGAAGAGTTGTCTCCTTTTGCTACTTTAAAATCAGCCCATTAATTTCAATCTGCGAATAAAAGATGACTGCCTTCCATGGCCGAGTAATGTTTGTCTGGAACATCGAAAAAGGTTGAACTGAATATTAGACGATTATATCACTTTTAATTCTATCAATAATTACAAATCTCGGAAGCTTCCGTTAAAGGGACAGTCTGAATTTTTTTTTAGGTCAAAACTTTACACCAAAATCTGTAACTATGTGCCCTTTAATGTATCTGAAATTTTTAACTAAAAAAATCCAGCCGTTAATTTTTTAACGCTAAAAACATGCTAAAATTACTAAAAACCTTACGTAAGGTTTTTAAGTGTGTTATGATTTTTGGACGCTGATAGGAAACTACTGAACGGATTTGAGTAAAATAAACGCCTAATTGTAGAGAAATGTCCCTCTTGTGTATTTAAAAGGTTTCAGCCAGAAATATTGAGCCATTTAAAGGGCAAACACCAAAACTAGGTCAAGTTGCTTAATTAACAATAAGTACTCCCTGTTTGTAATTAACCCTTTAAAACCAAATTCAGTTTGATCAAGAAGGTATAGAGATACAATAAGCATATTTTTAAAATACTCTCATGTAGCATTTGCGATTTTTTTGACAGTGGAAACTTTTTTCAAAAAAGCAGAATGGCCCTTTAAGCTGAATCCACTCTAGCTGAACTTCCACTAGACCATTTGCCAATAATTTAGACTATACCCCTTTAAATTAAAATTCTATCAATAGATATAGTTGATAATTTAGACGACTATACCCCTTTAATAAGTGAGAGTACCAGGTGTTTCTCAGGTATAATATAGCATGTATTTGTTTAGATAGAATTATTCTAGTTTCTAGTCAGATTAACTGTCTTACTTATAGATCAAAACTAAGATAGATTAACTATAATATATCATATAATACTCTTTTCAAACACAAAAAAGTGTGAAATTAAAGTAAGATAGATTATAAAGTTTTTTTTTTAACTAGTTCAGTCAACACAGCTAAATTTCCGTAATGCTTTTTAAAATTGAAATCCATCTCTAATTTTTATGAAGTTTACACTACCGTTGTTGTAAAGTATGATTTTTCTATGCTGTCTATGCTTTTTATCTATTTTTCGTTTGTATATCATGGTTTGCATTTTGTTTACAATTAAGTGCTCTAATGTTTACCACAGCACCGTTTATATTAGTCCTTCGAGAAGAATCTCAGTCTTGCTGTGTGTCTGCCATTAGTTTTCATCTGTCGAAGAGAAGTTATAATAAACTCTGACATTTTGACGTAGTGTAGGTAAAAATTATCAACGTATTAGTCAGAGCTTGTCTTCACCTTTCAATATCAGGTATTTATTTCAACCCATCTCATGTAAGGTGGTTGTAGCTCAGTCGACTAGAGAGCTGAAAACTTTATGACGTCATCTGTTTTCAATTTTCAACACAACATATAACGTCACGTGTAACCGGGCCACATGTAACCTGACGTTTGTGATTCCCAAAAATAGAACCCAGTCTGATCAGATTATAATGCCAGTATTGTAAAAAAAATAAAGGCCTGTGTCCACATTCTCGTTTTACGTCGCGTAATACGCGTCGAAAAATGCGTCGGAATACGCCTCAAAATTACGCGGCGTCAATACGCTTCGTTGTACTCTGTCCACATTAGCGTAAATGGAGGCGTATCTTTTTTTTTAGAGAGGACAACTCGGAGCGGAGAGTGAAAGACAACATGGCGAAAGAATCAAACTGCTTGTTGTAAATTGGTTGGTTCTTTTCTGCTTCTTCTATAAGTTTTTGTATCTCTTTATCTCCCTTCACCATGTTGACTGACGTAGTAACAACGTTGTCGTCGAGTTTGCTCACGTGATATATATTGAGTGAAATTTCATTGGTTGACAACTATGAATGGGACACGTATTACGCCAAGCGATAACTCCAAAAACCCCGTGAGAAGTTATGAGCGTATTACGCGTCGGCGGCAAAGCGGGGCGTGTTTTACAAACGCCCATGTGGTCAGGGTACTATTGAAATGCTCTCTAGGGTTTCTTGGCGGTTTCACGACGCATAAGACGCGAATGTGGACACAAACCTTAATAAGCATTAATGATATTTGCGACAGTTACGTCATACTCTTGTCACTTTTGTGGAAATTGGGGAACCACAAACGTCTGACGATAATAACCAACAAGACTCCCAGATACATGAGCAGCCTCATTTGTAACGTGTTTATTCTAATGAATGACCACTGTAATAAAGCAATTCACCAATGATAGATGTACGGAATGACATCCTTCAACCAGAGGTAATAAAAGAGGGCTACACGACAACATTATATGTGATCATCCTATTATTTGATTCTTAATTAATAACTTGGTGTAGCCTATTTAAAGGAATGCATTCGTCAAATTATCACCTTTACCAAAGAATTGAGTCTAAAATGAAATTGAAAATTAGAGACCGTTATCAACCTTCTCTGATACGGATATTCATTGATATTTGGAAGTTTTCAGTATACCCTCGACCGTTTATAACGGCTTGGCATTACTTTTTCGACACTTCCGGTTTAAACGTTTTTATTTAATTATACACAAACCGGATGTCAGATAGTCTTCTTGAAAAATTTTATACGTCTGAAAACATTTAAATCCAAGATTTCTACTAGATTGTCCTCGACCAAACCACTTGACATGCTTTTTTATGGAAATGGAATTATGAATGAAAAGGACTTATTCGAGTACACAAGACTGCGAACAAGTAAGCAAGCAAATGACGGTATGTGACAAACCAACGCTCCAACCGATTATATTACAGTCCGTCACCAATTAGTGATAATCGTAATTAGACGACTATATTCCTTTAATGCTCTATTGTATCAAGCGAGGGTCTCTTTGATATTGTGGATATTCCATGTACTAAACGGCTTAGTACCAGGTTTGACTGATTGACATTGAGTAGAAAATAAGGAAGACAAATTCAAGGTCCATGAATTCGTTGGTATTTTGAATAGATTGAGGTTCACGCCAGAATGTAATTAATTTTCCTAAGTATTCATACTATTGCTTACAAATAAATGTACTGATTAATGCCATATTTAATTATTTCCTCGAACACTGATAACCAAAAGTCTTTGTAAAGTCTAGGGTCTTGATTTGATGACCTGCGAATGATTTTGAAAGTAAATACGATATTAAGACCAACAACTTAGGTTCTACCTGATGGTACTTCTCTTTGATGTAGTCTACTACTATACATCTATTACTCTCGATTTTGCTGTATCTTTGGATGCCGTTTTGATTAACGAAATTGTTTTGCTTGTACAGATTTTATTCCTGAAGATTCGGTTTATGACATAATTTTTTCCGAATGAATAAACAAATACAAGTAAGACCAACAGCTTGGATTTTCGAAAACTCTGTGTACCAGCTTGTCTTGACCGAACCGTGTGTGAGAAAAGTAGCTAGTAATTCGACAACTGACTATTATGATACCATGTAGTTGTTATATCTGTCTTACGTAGTTTAAAACAAGTTTAAATTGTAATCTTCTCAGATAATGTAATGAATACTCAATAACACCTTGCCAACAATAATAACAGGTTTTAATTCCGCTTTAAACAACTCATATGTTGTATCTACCTATATTGGCAGAGCACTGCATTATAATCCTGAAGCTTCGAGAGCATCCCAGAACATAACTAAGTACTGCATAGCTATATCTAAGGCACTAGAGTGGACTGCTTTGCTATTTGATTACGAGTTGGAATGCTTCCCAAAGACAGAACCTCCCAATCCTATAACACTCACGACAGGACCTCTCACTATTGGAATGCTCCAACGACAGAACATCCCAATTTTGTAATTCTCACGGCAGAATCTACCAACCTTGGAATGCTCACATCAGAACTACCAAATCGTGAAATATTCACTATAGGAACAATATGGGAATGCTTGGACAGAACCTCCCAATCTTGGAATGCTCACGACAGAACCTCTCCACCTTGGAATGATTACAGCAAAACCTCCCAATCTTGGAATGCTCACGTCAGAAACCTCAAAATCTTGCAATGGTCAAAACGGAATCTCCAAATCTTGGAATGCTCACGACAGAACCTCCAAATCTTGGAAAGCACACGACAGAACCTCCTAATCTTGGAATGCTCAAGATTGAACCTCCAAATCTTGGAATTCTCAAGACAGAACCTCTGTATCTTGGAATGCTACGACAAAAACCTCTCAATCTTGGAATGCTCAAGATTGAACCTCCAATTGGAATACTCACGACGGAACTTCCCCAACTTGGAATGCTCACGACAGAAACCTCCAAATCTTGGAATGGTCAAGAGAGAACCTTCAAATCTTGGTATGCTCACGACAGAACCCCCCAATCTTGGAATTTCCAAGACAGAACACCCCAATCTTACAGCATTTAGCAAAACCTATGCTTACGACAGAAACAAAACTGTTTCAGTCTCAACCAATCAGATTCCATCCGATGAAAGACGAAAAACTCGAGTTCATTTCAATACAACTGTTACTGAGTATCTGGAAGTTATATCATATCAATATCAGTTATTTACTGCTCATTACAAATCTGATGAAAGATGGTGTCTAATCATACCCCGGTGATATCTTTAACATATGACTATTGTTTACTGGGGCGGTGGCACTCTGTTGGCATAGTAAATAATTATAGGTCGCTGAAAGACTATCTATATTATTGTGGGACTTTGCTACCGCAAAGTCCCAGTTTGTTTTCGAAATGTCTATTCTTTTTTTTGTTTTTTTTTTTTTCGATTTTTCCACAGGGCACACAGCCTAAACTATGCTAGCTGCAACATTTCTGAAATATGTTCTGACGTCGCATCATGGCGACGTACTTTTTAAATATAAATTGGAACATTTTTGCAAAAGTGCAAATTGCACATTGCAACCTGAGCAAAAACGGGTTTTCTTACCCTGGAAGCCACATTTTTGGGCCGATTTTGCTCGGGTTTTCATTTTTGAAATCTGTGACTAAAGTCCGATGTGATACAAGTTAAAAAATTTCAAATTTCGAAAATTCGTAGCATTCATTTTTTGGCCGATTTTCGAAATTTTGGGTCTATTTTTCAGTTTTTTTCGGATTAATCTGATATTTTGATAAAAGATGCATGTCACTAATGTAAACAATTTGACGTATTCAAAAATTTTGCGTCACTTCCGGTTAAAGTGAAAAATCGATTTTCACTTCCGGTTGAATCACTTCCGGTGTAATTGAAATATTTCAACGAAATTATGTTCATCGTAATTAATCGTAATTCTATGGCCGATTTTAAAATAAAATTTAGTCCGAAAAAAATACTTTGGCCGCAATCTTGATTTGACACTTTTTCATAAAACTCAAAATGGGGCTTCGGGGGAGAATGGGATTGGTCAAATTTTTATGTTGTTGTATACTTTAGTCGATGGCGACGAAAATGTTGCGAATGGATTTTTGAATTTGACTTTTGCTTTTTTGCAACTTCCGGTCGATTTTTTTTTCAATTTTTAAAGGCTTGTATCTTGTGACCTTGACCTTTGATGACCTTGACCTTTAGTAGGTCAAAGGTTATTGACCTTGGCTATCAGATGATACTTTGAAATTTGACCTCCGACATCTACTTCCGGTTTTATAGCTCTCCGAAAATAGCCAAATTCGCAACTTTGTACTGCTCCTACAGGTGACCTAATTAACCTAGAGAGTTCATTTTTGCACATTTTGAATGGGCTTTATGAGTTCTTTCGAACGATATGTCACAATGTATTGTAATGCAAAATTTGATTTTTTTTAAAATTTTGCAAGTTTGGAAATCTTTACCCGATTTTTTGAATATATTGACATTAATAAATGCACATCTCATGATCTTTCAAGTTCGGAGGCTTTAGATTTGGAACATAATTAAACATTCCCATATAAATGTATCCATCAAAAAAAAATTCACGTGGGCGTGGCACATTCGGGTTAAATTTATATTTTGTTGTCTGGAAAAAATATATATAGTATAAGCGGGGACCAGCTACCATCGACCACACGTGGTCGGAAAACCTCTCTTTTTATCTGTCAGGATGTATAGAGAGTTAGGTCTAAATTTAATCCGGAATCCACCATTTCTACATGATTTACTTTGCAAATTAGGCCAACGATCATCAGCTATATTGATCTGATTTAATATGGGAGATAACTCCTGAAGGCTTGAAAAATCGTCATTCAAAAAACTGATTAATTGGAGACAACTCCAATCTGCCTAATACGACTCTGTGTAGGACTTATGCAATTAATACTGGGCTGTCATTGTTAAGGGTTCTGGTTATGCCTTGGTTGTGCTCCTGTGCACATTAAATACAAATTTCCCATTAACCCCTGCGTTTCCTGACTCTCCTATACGTTTAACTCTCAAAGACCTAGGTAGACAAAAGAGGAAAGGACCCCCACACACTGACTACACTGCCGAGGGGCTACGTTTGCCTCTTTCCTTCCTAAGACTGAGGAACTTTTATTTGGGAAAGGACATAAGTAAAGCTCTCCAAAGCATAACCAGATCCACTCTACATAATGGCCAGCATAGGGTGCAGTGCATACACCCAAAGCTGATGATTAAGAACAACAAGAATATTCCTCCAAAAATAGTCTGTAAAATATATTCACAAATCTCCTTTAGCGATATATGGAATCGCAGTAACAGTCATATACACCGTCAAACGACGACAAAGACAACAGTACGATAAATGGCCGCACTTATATTTTGGATTATAATAATAGTTACGTTTCATCAAGCTAACTTCCTTCCCTTCTAATCTGCGAGGCAGCCTAGTCTACGCTCGGCTGAGCCGACAACAAATTTCTCGCTAACATGGTGAATTCTTATCTCGATTTGTTCAATTTTAGATTTTGACCTTTGTTGACATATATGAGTGTATTGGTGTATTAACCAATGGATGTAAAGACTTTAGGCATTATTAGATATATAAATATTGATAAAGTCACAACAAAAACATTGACGTGGCCGTGGTACATTCGAGTGAAATTTTATTTTTGTAGAATTGTAGAATTTAAAATGTTTTCAAAAAATGACGTTTGCCTACAATTACAGCATTGCTTTAGTCAGCTCATGTGAAAGGCTCGTTGATTTCGGCCTTGTAGTTAAAAAAAAAAGGAACAGGGTTAAGAAATTTAAATTTTTCTGTTTTGACCTTGACCTTTGTTGACCTAGACCTTACTAGAATCAAATGACACTGACTTGTGCTATTTATAAATACTTTCATATTCTATGTCTTGCGTCAACTTCCGGTCTTATTATGTGTACATTTTCAAAGTCTATATGTTTCATTACATATCTCATTAGTTTGACTTTGAATGACCTTGACCTTCAGGGGGTGAAGGTCATTGACATAGGGTATCAGCTGGTACGGTCATGTGTTTCACAACCTTAAAAAATGACAAATTTCGAAAGTTGTAGACGCATTTGGCACTAAGGATTTCACTTAAGGGTAGATTATTTTTACAGATTCCTTTTAGCAAATTTGCACATTTGCAAAGTCCCACTCTGTGTCACGTGTGGCTCTAGTGTTAAATATTGAATTCATTTTAATCCATACAACAGACAGACAGACAGGCAGACAGACAAACTGAAAGTTGAAATGGTGCAAATCGATGCCATCAATGTTCTTGATACACGTTACAAGTTAATAATTTTTCTTACAATCCACTTAAAGGGACATTTTTGTCTAGGTCGAAATAATTTTTGCTCAAATTTGTGAAAACTATACACCTCTAGATACATTTTTACTTCATCCTTTCAAAAAAAATTCAGTTTGATCAAGAAGAGACATTGATAAAATAAGCGAACTGTAGAAATATTTCCAGGTATATTTACCTGTACAATGTGAGCATGTTGAGAGGGGTTACACTTACCAAATTAGCTCGAATACCCCTTATGAATCAAAATATATACCGACACCGTCATTGCTAAGAATCGGGTTGCCTGAAAATTCCTGAAAAATTCGTGACTCCTACCACCTTGAATCTATTTTTAATATAGGTGTTTATAACAGAATTGCGAACACAGAAAATTCTGGCGTTTCTCAGGTGAAAACAAACAAAGTTAAAACACGTTTCTACCCAGGTATACTACGATTCTTGTACCTATATATCTCAAACCTGTTACATGACGCTGGATTACACCAACTCTTATTCTCGTTTTATATTATACCTTTTGATAGTTGTCATCGTTATAATGGATTTAAATTCTTTATAAGCAGGGGTAAGCACAATCACGATCTGAATATATCATATCTTTTATTAACGAATGCTGATAAGATCAGACAACAGCTATTTCATGCTGACAAAATCGAGATCAAATTATGCATATATCATTCTTTGTTGACAAATGCTCATATAGGGTTTTTCCCCGATAGTTGCAACCACTTCTCTTATTTTCATGGATAAGTGATCTTTATAAGCAAGGTTGAGCAATTTTCTGAATATATCATATCTTATGATTACATAACATTGTCTTGTGTTTTGTTATATGTGCTCCTCGCTTCTACATGTCGTTCAAATCTTATATCTTATGTTGATGAATGCTGATAAGATCAGACAACAGCTATTTCATGTTCACAAAGTCGAGATCAAATTATCCATTTTTCATTTTTTGTTGACAAATGCTCATGTACAGTTTTCTCTGATAGTTGCAACCACTTCTCTTATTTTCATGGATCGGTGATCTTTATAAGCAAGGAGCTGGATAGCTTTAGTATGGATTTTTATTCTTTTTAAGCAAGGATGTTTAAAATAACGTTCTGGATAATTATATAATATCATATTGGTTGTTTCAAATCAAATTACGTTTCAATTCATACTGACAAAATCTTGCCACTTTGTTCATAGTACCCACTGTCATTATGCATTTACTCTCTTTATAATCAAAGGTATTCAAAATCACGTTATGAAAATGAAATGAATGGAGTTTTACGTTCTACCTTTCTGCACCTAAATGGGCTAATTGAGGACGTACAAACGCTATGCAGTGTGCAATGAGGGGAATTTGACCTTATTTTCGATTTCCAACTGTCGAGGGATCTTTAACGTGCACAGCCAATAGCACACGGGACTTCAGTTTATTGTCCCATTCGTTCTTTTATAGCTGTCACACAAGATGCAAAAAATCTTAATATCTAATATTAAATTAATTCTGAGATTCTAAAATCGTCTTTGTGTTGATGAAAATGACAACTGTTATTGAAAATTCTCGAAACATAATATATTTTAATGGATCCGAAGGCGATCATATATTTTGAAAATTTGTTTAATGAGAGAATCAATTCAAACCTCAATGTGGACAGAGTAATATTCGTACGTGTATCAGGAACACTTCTGTGGTTTCTGTATTCTAGAATACATGACTAGGTTTTGACGACACTATCAAAAATACTACTCAAACTAACTACATGTACAAAATATGATGCATTAAAGCAGTTAATTGGTATCACGTTCTCGTCTCTAACAAATACTATGAATTCAACAAATCTGTTATGCTAGATGTTTTGTCTTGACTGTCTGAGAAATGTCGACTAGATATTCATCTATTTGCATGAGTTGAAAACAAGGAAGATGTTAGAAATATTAAGATATTTGTTGTGAAAGCTAATGTTTTGTGCAGAATAATACAATGGTAAATTACAATAGTTGAACTGGTGGATGACGCTAAATGAATTATCAACGATAAAGCAATAAATTGTCGACGAACAATATATTGGGTATACAGCTTTTTCTTCGATTATTTGATATCTGAAGTTGGATATGAGCTAAATCTTTAACGATTACTGAACGTAAGCGCTGGGGAAGCGCTGAATCGTGAACGATTGCTAAACTGATATTGGGGAAGAGCTGAGTCGTCAACGATTGCTAAACTGATATTGGGTATGAGCTGAATCGTCAACGATTGCTAAACTGATATTGGGTATGAGCTGAATCGTCAACGATTACTAAACTGATATTAGGTATGAGCTTAATCGTCAACGATTGCTTAACCGATATTGGGTAAGAGTTGAATCGTCAACGATTGCTAAACTGATATTGGGTATGAGCTGAATCGTCAACGATTGCCTAACCGATATTGGGAAAGAGCTGAATCGTCAACAATTGCTAAACCGATATTGGGTATGAGCTGAATCGTCAACGATTGCTAAACTGATATTGGGTATGAGCTGAATCGTCAACGATTGCTAAACCGATATTGGGTAAGAGCTGAATCGTCAACGATTGCTAAACCGATATTGAGCATTAGCTGAATCGTCAACGATTGCTTAACCGATATTGGGAAAGAGCTGAATCCTCAACGATTGCTAAACTGATATTGGCAAAGAGCTGAATCGTTAACGATTGCTAAACTCGAAATCCAAAATGACATTTTGACGAAACATTGGTAACAGCTTATGAACATACACGAAACAAACTGCAAAACAAGAACGCGAAACAGCACCAAATGAGAAAAATACAACTGACACGATGCTTCGATCTCGAGACACCCCAAAGGTGTACGACGCTTATAGAATAAAAAAAAAACCTTGTATAGAAATAAGTAAAGACTTTTTTTCTGTACTTATATATTGAGACGTATTATGATACCAATGGAGTTTTTAAAAGTTAATACTGAAAGGTTTTATACCGAATGTATATTTTTGTTTTACTCATTGATCATATCGTGTTCAAGAAACCAAAACAACGAATTTAAACATCATCCTATCTCCTTACCTAATATCTAAATAAATTAGTCACGAAACGACTCAGATAACGTAACATTAGTGGCAGTATTTTGGCACTTAGACGTCCTATTATTTATCATCATTTGAATGGTGTTTATCTTCCGAATGATAAACATTTGGTTTAGTACGGACTAATGAGCTGGGGTTAAGTGATAAACATTTGCACGAGAGGAAATGATATGATATAAATTGGAGTTTTACGTTCCATTCTCTGCAGTGCAGCTCATAGGTAGGTTTTAAGGATGCGATGCAGTCATCAAAGATTTTTTTCGTCACTCACTGGTGTCACTCCGACCTGCATTCATTGAAATTATGTCGAAAGGTTTTAATCTCCAATACCTCAAGATTAGCCACAGCAACTGGATTTCAACCTCTGCTGGCATCTCTCAGCAATTGAAACAATCTGGTCTTGTCAATCGCTGGATTTAGTCGACGTTACGAAATCGTTATTGCAATTAGATGCTCACGTATCTTACTAGCAAAACTCGAATCTGGCCTTCGACTCGACCCTTGCTGTAAGAAATTGAGATCATCCGTTGGTACAATAGTCGTTAATTTTTAGCACATGATCATTTCAATGCTAAGGATCTGTTAAGGTTCTTTAAACCACCTGCCGACGTTTAGTAAATGACATTGTTGGCAGAAACCCCAACTTATCAATTACTATGACAAAAAATACAAACAAAATGGCATAATACACTATTAACGTTTTAGTATTGGCACACTTTGGTTTGTTTACTGTTCCAATAGCCTCCAAACAGAATATGCAGAATATTGCCTTCGACATGATAATTGCTATTAATTTTCGATGGAGATTTAAGCTATAAGGATGGAATAATTCTCAATCACTCGAAATTTTGTTTTAAAGCTATCGAGATATGGCGGTAAATGAATTTTCTGTTGGTATTGGACTCAAACAGGATCTTTAATTGTGGAATCGTTAAGGAATGCGAATTATATTCAATATGGACAAATAATTTTGCTCTTCGTTTTTGCTGGAGCTGGAGATTTTCATTACTTAAGTTACAAAAAAGATTCAAATAGAGAATAATGACCCAGCTTTGTTCGCGTTATTAGAAAAACAAGAATCCTTTTTAAAAGGGAATCATTAAAGCGCATTATTGCTTTTTAGATTAATGAGATATGTGGTGTATGTGTCTTATATTTCCAGACTTTTTGACAAAAGCACGTGCATTTCGGAATGTGAACTAGATATTGTATGAAATTAATAATTGCACTTCACATAAACAAGCCTTTTACTTTTCCCGTTTCAGAGATCCCAAAAATATGTTTCCATGTTGCCGGAAGACAAGCAAGAGTTTGCAACACAACTGCGCAGACGTCAACTTCAACGACAACTTCCGTTACACGATCTTGATCCACGATTTTGCAACAGTCTGACAGAAAAGGAACTACCAAAATATGAGAAATTCTCGGAAAAGAGGCGGAAGAAGGCGGCGGGAATTGGGAACATCGGAGAAGTCAATTCTACGGAAGGCAGTATGGTAAGGCAATATTTTCAAGAATTTCTTTTGATTTTCTACTCCAAGCCAAAATGAGTAGGAAAATGACCAGTTCCAAGAAAAGTAATAGAACAGAAGGCTATATATATTTGTAGGCCTTGTGTAACAAAGATCGAGATTTTACGAACAGGAATGCGCAGATCGCTAGTAACTTACTATTATTATATCTTCGTTATAACTATATTATAACATAAAGTACTAAAGATAGATTTTTTTTTTACCTCAATCTATTTCTGTTTACTTCAACGTTATAAAATGACGTCACGTTTTTACAGATGATTAAAACAGACGTAATTCAATATTTTGGCGCCATAATTTAAAAAGATTTATTGATTTATGGTCTTTTGTCTGCTATAATGGTCTTTTGTTAAGAAATATCGTTCACATAATTCTTTCTTATCATCGCCTGCTGTAGCCTATATGATAAGACAAATCAATTGTGTCTGAAGCGGTAGCTTTAATTCCACTAGGCTATTTCCAACGTTCGTTTAATATTTGAAGGGATTATGCGATCTTGTACTTCTTAACATTTTATTCAACTTTGCAATTCCTGGAAGGGATGGGCCTACAAATATTTATTTTACAGACTTTGATCTTATTTGAACCCTAACAGTTGGTATAAAGCGACAATTTAGGCCTTTAGTCTACCTTCAGGATCGGAACTATGAACACAGTCTTAATGTTTCGATATGGAACATCTATCTAATAATATTTATGATATACGAATAGCTCTGGGATAGTAATACAAAGAGTACTGTATTCACCTGTTGAAATAACAATTCCATCTGTTATATTGGTCTACTTTTATTATATACTGTCTATTCTTATTTTCGAAAATTCAAAGGGATTGTCAAGTGGATTTTTAAATTTGTACGTGTATCGTGGACACTGATAGCATCGATTTCCACCATTCTAATTTTCAAGTCAATTTCAATTTGGTTGGTCAATTTCACTAAGAGTTAGCGTTTTAGACGTCAACCATTTAAAATCTCTTTTTTTCCAGATTTTAATAAATACAGTAGTCTAACCAGAAAACAAAACTAAAATCGATTATAGTGATAGGGCCCGGCTATGAAGTGACTGGAACACTAATATAATGTAAATATCAATAGGCGGATCCAAGGGGGCTCTCCTGGCTCGAGCCCCCCTATTTTTGGTCGACAGTGCATATCCTGGTACCCAATTTGACCCAACCCTCTAAAAATGTGCCGTTCATGCTTTCGGCGCCTGCGGAGCATGTTTAAAGCATTGAAGTAGGCTATGTTATATTTTAGAGCCCCCCCCCCCCCCCACCTCATTCTTTCTTTAAATCCTGGATCCGCCCTTGATATCCCATTAGGAATCCAACTCCCATTCTTGCTACTGTTCTTAATCTAAATAACATATTGTGAAGTTTGTGGAATAATTATTTCTTTAACCTTTAGTTGCTATTTGTTTTAGTTCCCATCATACCTGTATCAGCTCTCATCATACTGGTATAAGTTCCATCGTACTCGTTTCAAGTTAATCGTAACCACTTTGATATAACTATCAACTAACTGTGTAAAAGATGATCATTCTTAAAATTACATATTCCATAAAACATTTAGCCAGACATGACGAAAATTTCAATCTAATTTCGCGTTAACAGCCGGATCAGATGAAAAAAGTAATGTTGGTCGGAATCAACTAAAAACTACAATTTTTTTATATTACACGTATGCTAATATATTTATTTCTTACATAAAGTATACACATTCCAATACAAGAAATTTGCACCTTAAATCATTAACAGGGGTGGATCCGGGGGGGGGGGGGGGCTGCCCAGACTCGAGCCCCCCCCCCCCACCAATATTTTTGGCCAGCAGTGCATATCCTGGTACTCAACTTAATTCCCCCCCCCCCCCCTTCTTTAAATCCTGGATCCTTTCTTCCACAATTCAACAAGTAATCGCCAGTGAAAGATTCCTTGGAAAACATTTGAAATGGAAATAAAGTCGATTAATGAGGTTGCCCTGACAAAAACATAGCTCATTGCACACTGCATGACGCCGCTTGTATTCGTTAACTCAATGTTGTGCATCTTCTTAGCATTCATGCACATGGCACGATGTAGGCAGTAGTTTTTATATAGTAGATTTGATTACTGCAGTATAATTTATAACAAAAATCTGATACGCAGATAATTTCTCTCATAAAAACATAAATTAATTCAATATGACTCCGCTATAACCTTTACAAAATCAGTTTTTATGAGGCACTTTAGATATATTATATTCAAGATACACCCAAATTATTTTAAACTGCTCTTTAAAGGAAATGATTCGTGTAGTGCATACGAATCTATATCATACGAGAACCTAAACTGACAGGCAAAAGAAAGTATAAAAAACAAAAATGCTATAAGTGGCAAATATTTGCCTAAATGCAACGTAAATGTAACCACAACGCAGATTATCGAACACAGCTTAATGCATAGTGCATGCATAAAAATATGCAAAACGCGTGTTTGCGCCATTGGTCCTAATGCACGTGCACGATTTCGGCATAAATACCGAAGTTCGACAGAACAGGCATTCTATGAGTGAAAAATCACCAAAAGTATGTCAAGACTTACGCGGGCGCGGACAACACCGGCCGACGACCGCTACATCCGGTGGATTCATCTTCAAAACAGATGGGTGACGGCAGCAACATCACTGGGTCATGTCAACAGCAGACGAACAGTCCTTCGAAGACTTCGTTCAGTTGATATACGAGCCTATACCGACCCTCCTTTGAAATTGCGTTGACCCGTCTACATTGTCAACGTAAGCTGCAATGAGCACGTTCTGTACTTCGGTTGCAGTGATGTGACTGTGCGAGAGTGTTCTTTACAGATGAAAGTCCCTATGTTCAGGATCATCTTAATCGTCAGCTGAGAAGGCATGTACAACCTTCAATGAACCGACAGGACATTGAACAGACTCTATTGAACTTATGGAACAATGTTCCCAATGAATATTATACATTCAGTTCATAAACCTTTACTTATAAACTTGGAATTTGTGAAAATATAAGATAAAGCCATGTAGTTCTAGGATAATTCTTATTATTGTGAAGCTTGACCGCATTAAGAAGATTGAGATTTTAATGAAAATATAATTAAAGAAGCTACGGGTATATTTGAAAGTGACCTATTCCTATGATGTTTTTAATCCGGATTGTAGTGTTATTAATTAATCTTAAGCCAAGTTATTAATTTGTTCTTCAAGAAATCTTTGTCATGTTTGACATGTTAATTATCTACAGCAGTAATTCTCTACACGATGACATCTCATCTACCTGGTGAAATTACTGACATTTCACACTGATGTTGTTGTGATTGAATTAATGCACTGTCGGATCCAAAAGATTTACGACGTATATTAGTTGATAACCAGAAACTTCTTTGTCTGTGCCTGGTGGGAAGGTGGTCCTAACCAGCGAAACTAGGATGGGCCAGATTGAGCTAATGGGAGTTTGCTTCTACTTTTCTCTACCCATAGAGCCTCCTCCCTCACTGACGTTAATGCCCTTGTTGACCGATTTCAAAAGCTTTATAACACTGCGTACAAACTTTTCCTCCAGTAGGCTACAACCGTATTGTTCTGTTCCTGTTTGGTTGATGATGATCTAACAGGTCTAATAGTAGTAGTAGAAGTAGTATAAGTTCTTACAATTCGTCTTCTTTTTACTTTCAGAAGTGTCATAGCTGTAAAGGTTTAATGGAGAACAGAACAGTAGCAGTATTTGCTGGTCGGATGGTAGGGACTTGTTGGCATCCTGGATGTTTCATGTGTAAAACCTGTAAAGAACTTTTAGTGGATAATATATACTTTTATAAAGGAGCAGAGATTTATTGTGGGCGGCATTATGCCGATCTTCAGTACCCGCGGTGTGCTGCATGCGATGAGGTACGTTTTTCTCGATACAAAAACCTAATTTCGTCTTCTTCGAGTAAAGGTGTGTGAAGCATCTGATTGCCAAATTCTGGTAACAAAAATAAACAGCCAAGCCTGGTCCCTATTAGCTGACTTGTAACAATAAAGCACATGTACAAGCCGCCTAAACATAAGTTCTGAAGATTTTTTATATCAATACACAGTGGAGAGATTGACCTTCAGAATAATGTCAGGGTCGTTGTGATGCAAAATACCTGTACTAAAACTTATTTTTATGTCATTTTCTTTCGAAAAAATATTTTTTTCTGTGGGATACTACGATGGGTCGGTATTAGTTTTAATACTCCAGAAAGCTCCACCCTTTGTCATTTTTCTTAATTCTTATCTAGGTCGTCATCTGTGTTTCATTTATCTTCAGATAATATTTGCCAGAGAATATACCCAAGCCGAGAACAGATCATGGCATGTTCAACATTTCTGTTGTTGGTGTTGTGATGCTCCGTTAGCCGGACAGAGATACATCGCTAAAAATAATAACCCTTATTGCATTGTTTGTTTTGATCGATTATTTAGTAAGGTATGTATATATATGGATATAATACGTTACGTTTCAATAGAAGTCATCTTCACAATATCAAGTTATTACAAATTTGTCTAATACCTTGACATCTTCAGGCCTCAATCACTTTTCTTGTTTGGCGCAAGGTTGTATGATCTGTTGTTCGCGAATCAAGTCTATCAGAGAAGTCTATCAGAGAACTCTAACTCTGGGTGTAAGTAATATCAGGCCCTATCTCATGTTATGTAATTTTCTGACAACGTCTAGCTCTATTCAGATACTTTAAATTCTCATTTCAGATTTGTAGTACATGCCAAAGACCAATCACTGCCGATTCCCCAGGAATGACCCACGGTGACCTCCATTGGCACGCATGCCCACATTGTTTCAGCTGTAATGTTTGTGGTACAAGCCTCATAAACAACCATTTCCTTTTACGCGAGGGAAACCTTTATTGCAGTGTCGACTGTCGGCAGCGTACCCTTAATGTTCATAAAGCGGCGCTGTCGAGGAACTATGCTACTTAAAATGATTCACTGAACTTGGAAAATTAAACATTTAGGAACGAGGTGCAATAACTTTTACGCCTTCTTTTTGAAGAGTTCAACTACAGAATAATCTCCCCTGTTTTCAAATACAGTAAAACTTGTATGTCCAATAAGAAGGAATGTAGCAAACAGAAAAAGTATTCTGTTGACGAAATTTAAAAAAAATGTGGGCATAATTTTAGCGAACTTATTTTCATATTCAACTAGTCAAAAATTTCACCCGAGATGGAGAGGTAGTTCCAATCCAAAATCCGAGTTGGAGGGAAAAGGGTGTTGGAATAAAGTGGTGATTGGAAAGATGCTATAGCGAAATGGCAGGACGACTTCGACTATTTGTGTCTGGGATTCTCTTGGGCGATGCGGTGTGCAATAATCCGAAGTAATCAGAGTTGATTTTGTTTTTCCGACGGATATAAGATTACAGCAAATTTTCAAGGGCTTCAGTCATATATTTATTCGCTTAAAAAGTGTGATATGATGCTTTTAGCTCGTTTATAAAGGGTTATTATGATCTTTCAAAGCTCCACTTTCTGATAAAACTTAATTATTTGACTTTTCAGAAACGTCGTCGTCGTTTTGTTTCCTTTTACTTGTCAGTTTTTAAATGCACTATTATATACATGTACAAGCAGCTAGCTATACCAAAAAGACGATTATTTGCCTTTGAAATCCATTTAATGCTTTTATCTACAGGAATATATCCCTTGGATTCTGTCGTATGCCGCAAGAAATGTAATATATCGGTGCTGATTATAGCGTTTTAATCATATTGTATACTGAAGAGTGAATTAGATGCTTGGATAATGATACGTATATCAGTAGAGCTGTAGGGTATAAATTGGTATGTGTGTGTGTTATGCATGGATGCTTGGAAATAGATTAAATTATACTATTTTAATAATTATTTGAGAGTATGTATTGTCATTGTTAGCAAGCAACGCTGAAATCACTGGGTAGACAATTCTTCTGTAGGAACAGGTATGGATGTACGTAATTTCGTACGACGAATGAAGTCACTGTGATAGAAAAAAAACTAGGTGTGATTGACACTACGAAACTAAGTATGTTTCTCACATAGAAATAACATATTTCTAAGTAAGAGCGCGCTTGATTGGCGAATTCTCCGAGTTCAGGATTAATGTTAGTCAGATAAAACCTGATTAATGTATTTACCCGCAACTCCAGCGAAACAAGTTGTAACAGATATAGTTCAGTACCGTTCGATTGAAGGCAGAACCTGTTCAGAAATCTCTAATTGAGCGCTTTGCGATTTGTGTACAAATGGGTCAGTGCACGTGCAATTTAGTTATTTGACATATATTTATATATAGAATAGACATAGGCGTACGGGGCGTTAGTTCAGCGGGGGGGCAAAACCAATTTGCCCGACAACTAATGCTAAAATGCCCGACAACCAAATATATTTGCCCGACAAGTCGACCCCCACCCAACCCCTAATTCCAAAAACTTCTCGCCATCTGCCTGATCACATCATTTCCGAACGATTTTATTTTTTTAAATTTCCTTCATGAAAATCACTGGGGGGGCAATTGCCCCCCCTGCACCCCCAGCTCGTACGCCTATGAGAATAGAGGGTGGTGATAACTGCTGATTTTTACACGTACAACTTTCTTTTTCTCCCTATAGTTTAAATATTTTCCAAATACGTCTAAATTAGAAAAATCAAAAAAAACTAACCGATAATTTTAGACAGCACACTCGGTACATTTGCACAATGTTTTGCACAAAATCGGATAAAAATCTACATGAATTCTGAAGACGACATCGTGAAGTTATGCCCCTTGTGGAATGCACGTGCTCAGCGAAATTTTGTCCGAAACTGTCTGACCAATACCATAATTAGAGCCGTTAATTAATGACTTTTCATTAACCGAATTCTCATTTATACAAACATGAGACTAATTTCATATTGTTAACAGGTTTCGAATGTTCAATAAGTAACCTAATCATATACATGTAAGATGATATATTTTCTGTCCTTTTTAAAATTCTGTCATCATTTGAATTTGTGATTTAACGTTTTTATTCGCATTGTATTCACGAGTTGACAGAATTATGACAACAGGGGATATTAATGATACATGTTTCATGTCAAATTATATATAAATTTCAAATATTCATTTATATGATACTATTTTTAATGTCATCTATCAGCATGTAGCATCCGAAAGAATTGATTTTTTTCCCTTGATGTAAATTCGAGTTAACTCGTATTAACTATGATGCTATTTTAGCCTATGAATCCCACATTTACTTTAATATGTAATTTAGATATCTAAAGTGATATGAATAGCTAAAACTTATTGTTTTAAGATTTATTAGGCCATGTTTCACTTTTCAAAAAAAAAATTTGAGGTGAACGTGGTCAAAGCATCACCAATTAATGAACTACATTTAATGATATTAAATTAAAATGTGAATATAGCAACCAGTTGTTGTATATTGTAGAAGATATTTTGTCGAGCTTTATGCGTTGATAATAGTATTAAGATTGCTACAACCTTAAAACTGTGTTTATGATATACTTTATTGTAGTTTATTTTGTAATTTATTCTTTGCTAATTTATTATAATAAAGTTATTTTTACTATATATGTACTGTATTTAGTTTTCTTATGAAAAAGAAGAATAAAAAGGCATCGAATTATTTCCAATTTTTAATTTTTAATACGTTATATACATACATCTATTGAAGGCTAGCAAACATATTTTGAAATGTTTAATGGAAATCTGGCATGAATGTGCAAGGAAGCCCAGGGTGATTGGTTAGTACGGAATTGAGATGTGTGTCAAAATATAACTAAAAACGGACACCCTCTTATACTAAAACAATATATAATCCCTTATCTTTAGATATAGAACAGAAAGGGGGTGGGGCGATGCAGTAGGAATTCATGAATATTTTTTTTTCTACAAGCATATCCTGCTACAATTGGATAAAACGGAACTAGGCATGGGCCTGTATAACCCAATAAAAAGGCGTGGATTAACAACACAAATTTTCACATCGTCTTACAATATTAAGAAGTATCTCTTGGAATTGCAATAATTTACATCTTCTGTGTCTGCTGTTTGTCTCTATCATTTCAATCTTGTCGTCCAATACTGAAATTTGTTACATTACGCACTTTCGACCCTAGAACTTTGATCACTACTTTTCACAAAATATGATAACATCATGATCATATAACACGTCGAAATAATAACATTCACATCCGAATCTGAATCCGTCTCTGAAACACAATGGTACCCATTTCCATGCAGCATCCTGAATTTTATTCTACTGTATGAAGCATTTAAACCTCATAATTATCCTCCTCCTTCTCCTCCTGATCATCATCTTGATCCTCTTAACTCTTATGAAACTCGTTTCTATTTTGCTTTTGCTTTTGCTTCTGGCATACACCTGTACAATGAACATACAATGAATTTTGCTCAATCGACCACAATTACGAAGCAATCACCTTCAATATACGACAGCACTAAGGTCCCCGTATTGTTTGTCAAGCATGATACCATGATCACTGTCGCGATCATTGGCTACGTATTTCTCGATGGTGTGCGTTCTTTTTGCTATAGGCCTTCCCTTTTTCGGCAAAAATTTCTGAATTGGACTTCAAAACATTGAAAGTTCGTCAGTAACCTGTATTTTTCCGCGTCCAATATAAATTCCATCTTTAGTGACTTCATCATATTCTTTCGTTTTAGTTCTGAAATGTAATAATCAAAATATTTCATATACTTCCGTGTATACATGTATGTTGGGTATAAAATACGCATCAGGTAAGAAAGGGTTGAGTATTAAGCATCTGAAATATTGGTAAAGAACTGACTCACAGTACTCCTTCATAATCAAGTTGATGCTTGGAAGTTGCAAGTTGTAGAGCTTGTGTCTAATTCAAACGTGCTTGCTTTTATTTGCGGACATAATATAAGAACTTGGTTTAACGGGAATAAAACCATTGAACTATATAGAATCCGACCGGAAGTAATAAACACTTCAGCAATGCGTACCAAGGATAAAATGTTATCTGAGTGGTCCAGTCTTTTAAACCAAGACGTTGTTTTCACGATGTAAAAAAAACACTGAGAGAGTACTTGAAACTGACTTTTAACCACCGAAAAAAAGATGTAATTAATTTTCAGATTAAATAAAATTAACTTACGGCACGACGCCACATGAAACTTTTTTGTATAAACATCTACAATAAATATGCTTGCAGGCTTCGCGGAACTGATTATTGGTACAGAAATATATGATAGGATTCACCATGCAGCCAGCTTTACAAAACATCGTAGGGATCGTCGTCAATTCGATTGGAAGGTCTGGTATAATTATGTAAACTGCACAAACTAGGGCATAGGGTGTCCATATAATTAGAAACGACATCACCAAAATAATACACATCTGAAATTCAAATAAAAATATTTGAGAAATATTGAATTATAATGATAGCTTTAAGCAATAATTGTCGAGTTCAAATTCGGATGACATAAAAAAAACTACTTACAATGGTAACTTGATGGTCGGTGACAACTTTATGGATCCAGAGCATATCGTTCATAGTAGTAAGTGTGTGCTGTCTTTGAGAATTCCAACAGTTTAATTTATTGGTCGTCTGAATCACGTGTTTATAACAATAGCCAATCACACACACGTGTATAATATAACAGACGATGATGGTACAAACCAGATATGTGACGTTCCGGTATTCACTGTTGGCCCAATCCAAACTGCATGACGTTCCAAAGGGTTCCAAGGCGTAACCTCCCCAACCTAATAAGGGGAGACCAGTCCAGAATAAGGCATGGATCCAAATACCAAACAAAACGCGTTTTGTATTGCGGTCATTTAGATATTTTCCTGAAAAGAGAAGGTTGTAACATAAAATCAATGATTTCAAAGCCATCGATTACACGTTATATATACCACGTTTTAATCAAAACTTGAATTAATTTTAAATCTTTCTTTCGTAGAAAATGATAGCTTTAAAAGGGCTCAAAATCAAGGTTGACATGGTATTCAACAGAACTTATTGTACAGTAAAGAATGCGTTCAATAAAAATACTACATTACTCATTACGCTTACATATTTCACATAACTTAATATAGACATCAGAAAGGAAAGGATTCAATTACTATATTGAAATTTTGCAAAACGTATCATAAAAATTCTCCTAATATCGACCCTAAGGGTTTTGATGACAACTAGCCTGTTACAAATCAATAAGTATGTCATAAAAACTAGATAACAATTTTTTTCCACTAAATTATAAAAATCGATTTGGGCGTTAAATATATGGTTTAAAGCGGAATGTCTTAAGAAGACTCGCTCGGGTTTGTATGTCACTTAGTTCGAAATCCATCAAGCTTGTTGAACTTAGTCCCAGATTAAAGCTAAATCGTAAATCAGTTCAGGATGTAGGAAAATTAATTTTTCTGACTCTTCCGTTGTCGACATCCGTTACATTATTTCTTTGTAATAATAAGTTGTTTGATATATTTTAATAGTCATAAAATTGTAGATATCTTTTATTATTATTATTATTCATATATCTGTTTTTCTTGAATTCTAAAGATATTCACTAACAGGGCAATCTCCACCGAAATATAACCAGTGGTCGTGCGTATTGCTACTTTAGTTTTTCTGGTCGACAATTTATGGTGCATATTTTTAGTAACTGATGCTACCATTATTCGGGATAGTGAATATATTACTACCAAAACACAGTAGATGACAAGACGTTACACTATCTGACGTCATTTGACCTATATAAATGATCGTGCATATTGACACTTATGATATATATTTGTAGATACTGACGTATAATTAATACAAGGGTAAAAATCGCTAAACGCAGAGGATGACCATGTTCCTTTCCTAAAAAAAATAATGGATTGTAAAAATCTTCCTAAAACCATTTAACTTTCATAATTAATGCACGTGCATGTAAATACTTACGTTTATCTGGTCGACAAATCATAATATATCTATAGACGCTGATACACATCAAGGTATTCATACTGCCCATTGACAGCAGAAAACTTAAAAATCCAGTTATGGTACACGCAAAATCAGAAAATACCCACTCTCCATAAAATCCTGAGATAGTGGTCAAAGGGTACCCGGAAAAGGAGATGCCCAAATCTGCTATTGCTAGGTTGATGATCAA
Organism: Lottia scabra; assembly: GCA_029955415.1. Classification (NCBI taxonomy): domain Eukaryota; kingdom Metazoa; phylum Mollusca; class Gastropoda; family Lottiidae; genus Lottia; species Lottia scabra. The sequence goes on along the minus strand of JARJEI010000021.1, from coordinate 1,514,233 downwards.
CACATTGTGTGGTTTAGCACGAAGTTTTGGATCACCAAGAATCACAGATAGCACCAGAATGTTGCCTAATGTGGCTAATATGGCTGAAAGAAAAAAAAATCATTACAGTGGTGGCTTCAAAACTTTGGATCTCTAGAGCGGTGCGTGCCTTTCTATTGGGATCTGGTGGATTGCTATACATTCTGGACATTATCTGAAACAACAAACAAGCAGAAACGCATCAGTTCCCTAATAGAGCCGTTGTTATAATCGAGAACACTAATGGGTTTTGAATCCATTTACCACTCCAGTTCACAATCTGAAAACCATCAAATTCCGATAATGGATTCCGACAAGCCAGACGCATGCTCGTCAACCGAAAGGTAAAGAACTCATCTTGTTGAACTGATACATTCTAATTTTTGAAACAAGTTTTCCTCTATATTGATGCCTGTTGGATGTAGACATGTAATATTCCGGTGCAACCTGTGCTACAGGCTATGTACGATAGTGCATCTCCATTCCATCTCCAAACTGAAGCATTTATATCATATAAATCTATATTCAATTACCTCAATAATGTCCCCAATCGTGTTATGAATATAGCAGAATTAATGTACTTTATATTAGAAAGATATAGTAAGTAAAGCACTGGGGACAGAATTTTCATTAAAATTTGTTTGATTCTCGACATAGATTTCAGAAATCAGGTATAGATCATGTAAGTCTGTTTCATAATAGTTTTGTTCATAATTGGATACAAGTCACATTCGGCTCAACCTTCGTAAAATTTTTAGATTAACATTATGACTCTACCATGTTAGGCAACCATCTTGCCCGAAAATGGACAAGAGCAGACAACTCTTGTTTGATAAGTGATTTTGATTGGCTGATTTAAAAGCAGGAGCATACAACTCTACCTAAAGAATGATTTGATTGGCTGAACTATTTTGTTTTCGATATAATGATTGTCTTGTAATACACATAGATGTCTTTCCGAAAATGATAGTAGACACTATCTACACTGGTCGCCATATTGAATAAATCATAGTTCAGTCAATCAAAATAATGCTTTCGAAAGAGTTGACTTCAGAGTTGAAAAACAGCCAATCAAAATCAAACTTTGAACAAGAGTTGTCGGCCCTTGTCGATTCACCAGACAAGATGGCAGCCATACGAAACTTCGCATCTTTCCTAGCTCCGTATGTGTCGCAGATAAAGATAGGTAGAATTTCTCTGTTGATCAGAATGGATGGCAGCCTATGACATTGAGAATAATTAATGAAATGCCAATTTTTGAGGATGAAAATCATGTTTATTACTTGTTCTTAGCTGTCTTGTAAAGCAGCCTACAGATTTAATCCACACGTAAAATCGGATTGCCGTGATTATAATAACCATCCAATATCTGTTTTATCCCTTTTTATCCGATTTCCCTCTTGGATTATTTCAGACAAAGACTCTCAGATATTAGAGATCAGCTTTAATTTATTTTATTAGAGATCTTGTGACTACACCAGCCACCAATCAATAGGATATCTTTGCTTATTATAAATATCGATAGTCGAAAAAATTAAATATGACAAAAAAATATATATGGAATTAAATTGCATCCTGTTGAACACTGATTAACCAAGGATCTTCAACACCAGGAGCGCCGGAAGGAAATGTTAGCGGCTGGGGCGGAGCTGTGATATGAAGGCAGGGGCGGATCCAGGTTTTTTGAAAGGGGGGGGGGGGCGTAGATAAAACCTTAAGCCGAGCGCAGCGATTCGAAAAAAATTTTGACCTTTTTTTTGGTTTAAAAACATAGAATAAGTATAAATTGTACTAATTTAACGGTTTCTTACGTGGACCATGTATGTTTTACAGTAAACGTTAATGGGTTAAACATTTTTGATGTCGTATTCTCCCCATTCTTAAAAAAAAAGACATAGTAAAAGGGGGGCGTACGCCCTCTACGCGCCCCCTGGATCCGCCACTGTACCAAGGGCACTATGTGACCGAGAGAAGCGAGGGAACGTTCCGGTCTGGGGGTTTGTATTTTAGAGCTTCTTAGATCACTTCTTAGGTAGCCTTTACCAGAACGTACGTCATGCCTATATTTTGGGGCATAGGAACACAACAAATTTTGCTGGAACAAATTGTTCTTGTCTCCGTGACAAAAATGGCACATGTTCGCCCCGCCCCCCTCATCCCCTCAGGTGAGATGCAGGGGGTGGGGGGACAGTCGCCCCCTTTGCCCCCGTGGTTGCGGCGCCCCTGTGCACACAGCCTGTATCACACGGAAGTGCAAAGTCATAAAATGAATAGTCTGACTTTTTTTAAGCATTTTTTTTTTTTTTTTTTTGCTCGAATTTATAAAAATTACAGACCAAAATATATGCCTAATTATATATATTTACGATGTTTTTTGGTTAGTGTTGAAAAACTAATGTACGGAATTAAGATGACAAATAATGTATTTCAAGAAATTTTTCAATCCAATAGATAAGTCTAATTATCTTGTTTTTCCAGTGAAATGATAGTTATTATTTCCACATTGTATTATTGAATGATAATATGTATATTGTATTCTGTCTGTCATTTAAGGAATGTTACGGAGGCTCACATACGACATATTAACTTTTAATTTGAATCAAATACTTTCAATTTTCACATAGATGAATATTCATTTCAACCTAGGTGATAATTCAATGAATAAATAATTAAAAACTATAATTCCTTGAATTATCACTTCACTAAATTAAAGTTTTTAATTCAAAATTAATATTCACCTAGTTGAAAATTAAAAGTATTTGATTTAAATAAAAAGTTAATATGTCGTATGTGAGCCACCGTAGTATGTAGCAATGCAATACATTATCTTATTAAAATTCTTACATAGTTTCTAGGCTCAGCTGTTGTTTGGCAGCGTTATAGTGCCTCACATACTTTTTTTTTTCAAATCCGACTAAGTAACTGGAAAATCCGACTTATAGGTAACTCGCAAATCCGACTTATACTGGCGTAAAATGCGACTTAGGTAACTCGCTAAACCGACTTAGTTACTCGAAAATCCGACTTAGGCCTATATTGGCTTAAAATCCGACTGAGGTAACTTGAAAATCCTACTTATTGTTGGTATTGCTTACAATTACAATCGTTCCCAATTAAAGAAAAATCTGTACCATCAGAACCAACGGCACTAGCTTCTTCTATACATGGACATAATCAAATTTTCCTAAAAATTTGTAAGCATTTTTAAATTTTTATATTTAACGTATATATAGTCAAATGTATAGAATCTAATGTTACAGTGCCTCGTCTAAGGAATTGTTACTGGGCGGCAGTTAATTGAACAGGTGAAGTTGAAAACTAGATTTCCGAAAATGCAATCAGTGAAACAGACATCATACCGTTGTTGACACCAACATATTATTCTTATTTCTGTTATGTTATGTTAGTTATATTTTACCTTAAAGAATTTTGATTGCTAGCGATATTTTAACAATATAGGACTGCCGACCAGGACTGACTTTTGTGTTCATTGGGCGGCAGAATACCGCCGCTGCGCGGCATCGCTGCCGCCTATAGTCACAGTGTTAGTCGAGGCACTGTAATGTTAAATGTAAGCTACCAACAGGATCGAACTTTAACTTGTCATCTACCAACAATCATTTTCAATTTTGAAGAACCTATGAGTTACTTACCCACAAAAATGAGATAAACTCCAGTAGCCAGATACGCTGAGTCGGAGAGTCTTTGAACGGTGAAATTTCTCTCACTGGTCAAGTTATCCATTTCCTTTCCGCTTAATCTTTTTTTTAATCAAGTAGAATTTCGGGTTCCTTTTTTTAATAAAATAAAACAAACTTCAAAACACTTTGTTGCCAATTCGATCACCAAAATCATAAAACCGACGAGTCAGTTTAACACAAAACCGCAGTTGATTGAAGTTTGCCGATCTGTCAAGTCTGTATTTCCAAAGATCTGATTGGAAATGTTTAATTACGGAGACAGGATCACATGACGACCCAAAAACCAGTTACAGTTTGACCAGTCAGTGGTATAAACAATCTAATTCATCCTTCAATTATTTCCTTTAACCAGTGTTATCTCAATTATCTTAACAATGAATTTAACTTATAATAGAGATTACCGCGGATAAATGATATATCACATATTATATCATATATTCCTTAATGATTGTCACCGATTACTTCCTTTTGTTCTTTAATTGGTCATATTATAAGCTTACGTATGATAAACTGCTCCGTTAAATGATTCTTTTTTTTCAGCGTTGGAAACAAATAATGTGACTGGCATCATTCCTGATAGTTTTCAGTATCTTACAACTCACTCGTGGCTCTGACACTTATATTGATCCAAGTGTATAATTGAACTATTCCTGCTTGGTTTATTTGCCAGACTTTGACATCCACAATACGGATAACCTGAGCAGACAATGGCAACCAACAACATCAGCGATACGGACAACAATTAACATCATCAACGATACGGAAAACGACCAATAACCAACAACAATCAACGACAAACACAAAAACAACAATTACAACAAACACTCGAATACAACACTAACATCAAGTACCGACAGCAGTATCAAAAGAAACAACAACAACAACGACGAGCGACATGTCACACAGTCTTCCTGAGCCTATATTAAACTATGGACTCTGGACTTTAGTCTGGGATATTCGCACCTCTCAGGGCAGTGGTTTCCAACCTTTTTGAAACCGTGGTCCAAATCCACGGAACTCCCAGGGCTGTTCAATTCCAAAATACAAATCAATGTTTAAACATATTTTACAAATACAATTCTATAACGATACAGATGCATTTATTTAATTCAGTTCATAGGGCCAGTCCGCAAGGAAAAGAAATTTTGGGGAAAAAGCTCTGGTCAAAAATGGAACGAGGTAGAGATATACATGTAGAGCTATAGTAGTCGTTTCGCACCTCGTTATCATCGGAGAGACCAGATGCATTTGACCACATGTATTACAGACTTTGCACCCAATGATAGCCTATATAGTTAAATGAAAGTTGAGCTTGGGTAAAAAATAAATGATACACGTGACAATGCCTTATGGCTCTTGACAAATTTTTGATTGCCCCCAAGTTGGGAAACCACTGTCCTAGGGGGTACCAAAACCTATCATAGTGATTAACAAGAAGAACTACTAAAATTATCTTTGAAAATGGACCAATTATGAAATGAATGTTTATCGAGCATAAAGCTTTAAGCGTGTACATGTATATCAGTAATGACCAATTAAGTTACTGCGATCCATAAAAATCAAACTAAATGATAGTATTAATGGCATTTCTTATTGTTACTCCAGGTCTGTAACGAGGTGGTAACTGTCGAACACCAACAGGGTTCCATCCAATTAAAAAAAAGAGCAATTCCACGTTTAATAGAATTGAATGAACTTTAAAGGGGATTGTTCAGTATTTATGACATTCATTTTGGCCTTGAATATAAGTAAACAGCCTTCAGAAGTAAAAGAACTCCACAAAAATTCCATGAATTATACCCGTACCTAATCATTTATCTTTATTTTCTGTATATGTATTTCCTAAAGAAGGTATAGTCCCAATAAAATACGAGTCGTAATTTTGACTTTCATACTCTGATAATATGGTCATGGATACACAGGGATTTGAATGACAGGCCCGTAGGAACAGGGGGGGGTTTTCACATTAATGACTGAAGCAATACAATTTTTTTTTTCTAAGATGTAACAAGAAATTACTGGTATGTTGTTAGGGCCAGTGAAAGCAAAATTACTTTATATAGGCAGGAGCAGCTTTGAATTCTGCACAACCCCCTTGAGAATGAGTTTTTGTACATTTTTTGTTTTTAAGATATTACAAGAAATTACTGGTATGTTGTTACACTTTACTCTGAAATGTATCACGGATAACTAAAATTTCACTCAGTAGAATGAAGATTACCATTCACGCCAGTATTTGTTTCCGTTGTAGCTATTTTAATCTTTTATTTAGAGATGTACTCAAGATCATTAGGGTTCATTAAGGAAAAAAATGACGCTGTGCTTTAAAGGGTAATAATCAACAACAACAACAACAAAAATCTACATTGAGTTTTCAGTGCAGGACTTTTTTTGAACACGTTCTTTACATTCATCGTAGTAGGAAAATTTCCTTCAGAAAATTAAAAACAAACCACGCCATCATTTTTAAGCGAGGACAAAGCCTATATATTGAACAATGGACGTGTATAATAGAACATCAAATATAAAAGCCAATTACTATCACTTCATAGAATCTCTGATTTACAGGCCTTGAAGAAAACGTCCTTATCCTTTTAATTTACCTGGTGGCAGTATAATAGACGAAACACGTGTTCTAGAAACATTGGTAAAGGTAAAAATGCGTCCTTTGAAGACAATACAGAAACAAGCATTGTATAATACACCTTCTCCTGACTGACCATTGAAGATTGAAATATGGACTTATGTGAGCAGTACAGAACCATCTGCACCTAAATATCATTGTCTTCAATCCTTTCTATTAGATTTCATTAGGACACATTTTTTATAAAACATATTTCAGTCAAGGTAGTCTAAATTTTTGAACTAATAACACCGGATTAGTCCATTATCTTTATATTGTGTTGATTTAGACCTCAATGCAAGACAATGATGGAGGGCTGATGAAGTGAGGCAAATTTAGAATGGTTTATGGACTTTTCGTGTCGAGACGTTTTTGTGAAACGGAAATGGGCGACAGCCTACGAAAGTGAAAGATTTCTGAGATTATGACTGACTGAAAGGAATATAAGAACTTAAAAGCTGAGAGAGTTTCCTCAGAAGGGTTGGCTTTCTACCATTTTAAACGAATGACTAAAGCAGAGGACCGGAAACGATAAGGATCAACTCTGTACGCTATACAGAGTAATAATTGACGATAGCTTAAAAAAGAGTCTTAAAGAGCCAGTTTGACATTTTTTTTACTATCATTTTTTAACAAATAAGTTGAAACCTTCAGATCAAGTAAGAAACATATCTATCTACTATAAGGTGTATAATTTTGCAATATCAACCAAAAACATAGCTATATGTACTTTAAAAGGTTTAAGAAAATCTTTTAAGAAAGTTTTGGCGTTCAAAATATTGGTGTACAATTTTGAGCATTCAACTTTCCGAAAACTAAATTCAGATTGTCCCTTGAAATAACTATATTATGTTATAACATTGGACACCGCTTTGTATATTGAACCGGAAGCGAACAATTTCCCGAGGTCAAATGTGCTGACAATCAGCTAATGAGCTTGATGTGCCAATAGCACTTTATGAATGAATAAATAACCAACGTAAAGAGGGGGTGAAAGTGATAATGCCGGTCAATTACACGACTTTGTGAACAAAATAAAATCTGTCACGGCTTTTAATGGGTTTCCAGGATTTAATTTATTGGGTTTATCGGATTGTACAGGGATTCTGTTGTATAGTTATGACACCATGTATGACCACTGATAAATATATACATGCATACTCAATTTTATTCAAAGATTGAAATAATTAGAATTTAATGTTCATTCTAATGTCTCGGTTCCCAACCAGGGGTACTGATACCCCTTGGGGGTACCAGCGAACACCACAAGGAGTACCTAAGAAGCCTCTCAGACTGAATTGGATTGAATATCAAACGCCATCAACAGACAAATATCCTTTTACTTTCATATTGGCTATTAATGTTACTTAGGGTGGGCGAAGGGGTACCACGAGATTGCTTGAACAAAATAGTGGTACAAAGAGTCTAAAAGGTTGAGAACCGAGGATCTAATGGGTAGTTTTCTTTTAACCTTGACAGCGGTCAACACAAATTGAACTCAAAGAGATCACAATGATGGCAATGTTATAGATGCATCATTAATATCATATGGAGAAAAACAAGGAATCCTTAGTAACATGACAAATACTTGCCCAGAGCCTTTTATCTTGGCCACAAGGAAATTGTCGTAGCGAACAGTCTAATCAAAATTAAACAAAAATTTCGTTTCGTTTTTAAACACTACATTAGGGCCTAACCACGACGTGCAAGAAATACTGTTTATTTAAACACTCTAACAAACCTTAATTAGACTGTCGTAGCAGACCTCTAAAAATTTCATTTCCAGAGTGATATTTGAGTCTATTTTTTGTAAAGATTTTGGTGGAAACGAATACACCTGTACTAGTGAGGTTCCGCAACTTTCAATTCCTCATTGCCAAATCTTTAATATATTGTGGTTCGTTTTGACCACGGGAATAAAAGGTAATGAATGTGTGTTGACACCAGCAACAAATCCTAACATTTTCCAATTTTTTACCAACATATTTCCATCATGTTATGTCTACACTTGAGAAACCATTTTTCCAACATTTAAACATTGGACATTAACCTTTTTGTCAATCACTTCACCTGAAAGTGTCATCTCATGATCAATGTGTAATGTTAAGCAGAATGTTGTATAAAAACAACATATCATGTTGCATAAAAACAACATATTATGTTGCATAAAAACAACATATTATGTTGGAGAAATCTTGATAGTGTCAACGCATATTGAGGTTCAAACGGTCTCCGTGAAAGTTACGCTGGCGCTCTGCAACATATCACGGTAATGAACGGCGGCCATTTGACCGGACTACATCAATGTTATCACATAATCTCGTGATTCTGGTAGTTCAAACATCAGAGACGGGTCATTCGAGGCTACAAGTATTTGTAAACAAATAACACGAAAACAAACAGATATGTATTTAAGATGATGATAAAATGCGTAAATGGTGAACAGATAGTCACTACGTATCATTAAATGCACGAGCAGGTGTCAGAAAATTCCTCCACAGATTCTATTGCTATGAACTATATCTATGTCGAGACGTTACAAGCAAGTGGTAAAGCGTCAAAGTAAAGAGTCTCGCGCATGAAAACACAACGAAAAACACCATTCATTACCGAGACAGATTATGGTTTACGGAAACTGCCGAGGATTGCCGATTGATTGAGGTTTTGTTGTGACCAAAAAAGAGATATGTTCACCATCCTTTCAACGTATGAAAATTTAAGTCTCAGAACCTGGAATGTTTTAAATTAGCTTATCAATAATAGTGTTCATAACTCTCCCTCGAAATTAAGCCTATAATAAATTATGAACGTTAACAAGTCAAAAATACGATTCGAATTTTAGCGAGACTTATGCCTTATAAAGAAAATGAAAGATAAATGTTTTAGTAGGGGTAGGCCTATTGTGCGATTTTGTGGGCCTACTTTTAGTGGTTATTTACATATTCTAAAGGCCCAAATCCTGAATACTCCCCTTTAATTGGACAATAATCCGACTGAATGATTTTCTATAAATGGGTGATAATCTTGAAACACTTTTCATGTTTTTAACTTATAAAAACTTCATTGATTTATAAACATCACATCAAAGTTCAACTTCGATTATTTTTTTAATAAAAAAACACGATAATTATTACTTATTTAAATTACCTGTAAGTAATTATTTTTCTAGTGTTTTCATGTAGCCTACTATTAGCGTAATTATCTGTTGAAGAGATTGTTTTTTTCTTTTTTTTTTATTTGATTTGGTTGATATATTATAGCAATCCGATTTCCAGTAAAACGTTCGTAGTTCTTGTTTAAACTAAAATTAAGGTCTGAACTCCTTTTATCCATACTTGCACATACTTGGTAAGTAGCCTATCTCTTTGAATTTTCTTTTAAACCGCCACATTTATCCGCAAATTGCAATACCTCCACGCACCACGGACTGATAAACAATTAAGCTACTTTTTTACGCTTCAGACGCTTCCTTAAAAAGCCACAGAAACGTCAAAGTCAACGTCAGCATGGTTCGCGCTCCACGCATTACTATTATATGCTTGCTCATTGCGATCAAAAGTATGCTTGGTTTAAGCCTTTTAAGACGTCTCTAAAACTAAAAAAAAGTCCCACACACGTCCGACTGAAATCTGCAATGGTGCCAATCGATGATATCAATGTTCTTAACACACATACAATTTGAAGAAAATCTCTTTACAATCTCTTTAACTTGTTGGTGGAATTCAGTTCAAAGGAAATGATTTTTTTTTTCTCATCTTTCTGTACTCTATTGAGTATTCTATCATTGACGTAATATTGAAGCCAGATCGGAAACTAAGCAAAGGCAAGTATATTACGCGAAATTGTCAAGAATATTGGAATAGTAGTTTTTTTTACATCGAGAAATAACAGAGCAAAATATATCGTAAGATTTTAGTGAAATGGGATCAAGAATCTAACAACAGTGGCACTTTAAGCAGTGAGAATGTGACAAAGTCATTGCTCTGTTATATCGTGATTTCTATTCTCGGTCGATAGAAGTTTTATGACCGATAAATAAGCTCTTTTTTCTTTCGTATTCCAGTCAGGACAGCTGTTAATGGGTACAGATAATCCAGGATAAGATAAATGCTAAGAGGTTTATTTAATGATAGTTAATTTAAATAAATATTGTCAGACTTGTCTGAGCGACTAACAAAACACTTTTGATGCTATTATTGATGACATGTTTTGGGGGTAGACTGAAGAGATCTGGGTTCCCCGACCAATTGATATTCTTAAAGCCCAACGTATCATGAACATTGCACAGCACGTCAACCAAGGACGTTCATTTATTAAAAAAAAAATTGGGGGGGGGGGGGGGGTTGGACCAACCAGCATGGGTTGTAGAGTCCAAGTATGATTGCGAGGCGCTGCAACCGCGAGCCCGAACATAAGGTCCTCGCCCTAGAGAAAATAAAATGGAAAATGGCGTCAATTTCGCGCATTCTGACAGATATTTCCTGGTTTTTAGTTGCTACTTCTAACTATGATTTTCATGTGATCGATTTGGATTCTTCAAAAAATCTATTTTACTAATCAAATTATGGGGGGGGGGGGGGGGACAAAGACCATTTCGCCCCCCCCCCCCCCCTTCTGAGTTCAAGCACGCCCCCCAACCCCTTCCTAAATCCACGCCACGTCACGTCAACATGTCCGACCCCACTCAAATTGGTATGTAGTATTTGGCATCGTTTGTTCAACACACCGGAAAACCATTCAATTCCTTTATTCGGGTATACATTCTTATGATTTATTTTGAAGAATATGAACACACGAACGAAGCTCGTCTATATTATTAGTATGGGCGGGATTGTCCATACTGTTACATGAAATAGCTATTAAATAACCACGATCCTATCAGTCGGTATATTGACAAGGGGACATAACGAATATGGTCTGTTAAGTGTCGGTTAAGATCCACACTAGTTTAGTAAACTGACAACACTCAGATTCTCTCCAATAAATTAGCAATCAGGCGCGTATCCAGGAGAATGTCCAAGGGGTCTTGACACACTTCCCCCTCCCACTTCCCCTAGATAAAAACGACGCTTATACTTTTTTATATGAAGGACAACCCCCCTAAACCCTCCTCTAGGGGTTCAAGGTAAAATTCGTATTTTGGATCCCCTCATAGAAGTTCGCAGACCCAATATAATACAATAAGAAAGTTATTTGCCCATCTTAATAATAATATAACTAATTACCTTTCTTTTTTAATTAAAAGTGAACTTAATTGAACCTACATAATCGGCTTACACATCTATAGTAACTCCGATGAGAATTCTTTAAAGTATAAGATATAAGCTTTACAACAGTAACTTTCCTATGGGTGTACAACCTTTTTCATACCTTGGCCCAAAATTCACGAAACACACAGAACCGTGGCCCCCTGTATAATTCTTGTTGTGTCTTCTCTTCATCGGGAGGACAAACTCATTTGATCACAAGCAACTACAGACCTTACGCAGCAAAATATAGTTAAATAGAATTTGGGCTTCATGTCCCCCCTGACAAATACCCCACGCCCCCAGGCTAGGAACCACTGCTATAGGTAGAGTGCTCTGAGTGAAAATAATTCAACTAAGGTTCTTGGTGTCATAATTGGGCTTCATATGAATTAAGAAAAACAACTTCAACAAAGATAACTTTTAATTATTATATATTTTAGAGAAGAGAATTCCCTAAGGCATAATTTGATGACGATATTGCTACAATGGATATATTTTTCATTGTAAACACATTCAAAATGACTTCTTAATTTGATAGTTCTATAAGGAATGGGACAATAGTTCAACTGAAAACATAAACAAAAACATAATGTAACAATTGATTGTAAAAATGTAACAAATCAACCAACAAAGTTTAAATCAAATTATAATTTGCAAAACGATCAAAGCTAAAGTCAGTGTGTAAAGCTCAACAAATCAAACTGAAAAGCTAAATAAATCAAAGCTTAATTTAGCTTTTATTCTGAAGAAGTTGCAACAATTGTCTTATTTCTCTTTCCTCTTCGTCTGCCACGGCAGGTTCTAAATTTCTCCTGAAAAAGAAAAACAGAAAAATATTACTAGGCGTCCTACCAAAATGTTGCAAAAGTAGGATCCAAACGTAAACACCACAAGGGGTACCTAAGAAGCCTCTCAGACAATTTTAAAAAGCATGGAATGGATTAAATATCAAACTCCATCAACAGACAAATATCCTTTTACTTTCATGTCGGCTGTTACTTAGGGCGGTTGAATGGGTACCAGGAGATGGCGTTAAAAAATAGGGGTAGAAGAGTCCAAATTTAACTCATAACTAGATTCATTTGCCATCTTAAAGGGATTGTAAAGAGGTTTTCTATACTTTGTATGTGTTTCGGGGACACTGATAGCATCAATTTGCGCCATTCCAATTTCTACCCCCACTGATCTGCATAGATATCAATAATAGCTTCCGGTTTGGATTTGGGTTGGTATATCCTTTCCAACATAATTAAAAGCTATTCGTAACACTTATTAGAATTATAATTCAACGTCTGGTTCTGATATAGAATGATGAAAATAAATCCCTCCTCACCTTGCAGGAGCCACAACCTGGTCTGTAACAAAGATTCGACCCTTCTGGTCTCTGTTGGTGAAAGCATTGTTTCTGGTACACATAAAATGATACACACCGACATTTTGAGGTGCCTTGATGGGTCCTAAATCAAAATAAGTTCCAGCATCGTCTAGTAGGGACATTTCTCCTCCTAGTTGATCTGAAATGAACAAAAGTTTTACGTCTTATTTATTTGATTAAGCTATAAGGTGACAGATTTTCAAATTTCAAAGGTAAGGCTGAAATTGATCCCGAACATCAATGTCATCGAGCAACATTAGCCCCGAGCCTCCAGGGAAAATAACTAACATAACAAACTAAATTCATCATGAAATTTTAATCAAGAGTTATTTGTTGAAGTCGTATCGAGTTGGCTCTTAGATAATTACTGTTGCTGTTTTTCGTTAAAATTTCATTTGCGATGTCTCTTGATTTAATAAACGGAACAGAGTCAGTCAACACCAATTACAGTATACATCAAATTAGATAGGACCAATTCAAATAAACTAGTCTACATTCCTGCTTCTGATTCTAGTGTAGCTAATGCAAACTCGCAACGCTGTAAGTGCTCAATTCAGGTGCTCAAGACACCTTTTGTCCGTTTCAACTATTTAGGCTGTAGAAGCAATTTACGATTCGACGCTTGTCCGTGCATGATCACTGACAAAAAAATAACTTTATACAATTACTTACTAGGCATGTTGAAGGCTAAATTCTGTAAAGTCTCCATGTCAAAAATACCATTCAATTCTGTGGCATTCATTGGGTAATTCATTCCATATTGTCCTATTTTAATACCGGGACCCTGATAGCCGCTACCCTCTGGGTACACTTGTTCATGCAAGAAGACAAGGTTACTTCTGTCTGAACCAGCTTGACCTTGACCAGCGTTGCCGTTGTTATTAGAATTAGATCCCGTCCATCTGAAATAATCAGGTCAATATGAGGGAAATGCACGTGCATCTTGGATCAAAGGGAAGCAGCATAATTAACATCACCATTCGAAAAGTCTTCACACAGATAGCCTGTGTAGCATTAATGTAGCATCAATCTAATTAAAATTAGATTACATTTCGTTTCAGTTACTTTTTTTTCGATTCATTGTAATCTAACAAGGTTTATAAGGCGATCTTGAAGGTAGTTTCTGATTGGCTGAAATCGACTTTATCAGACACGCTCGCTTTATAAACCTTATTAGAATACAACGAGTCAAAAAATAACCGAAACGAAATGTATAATCTTGTCTTAATTAGATTAATGTAGCATACGAATCTCATTCGAACTTTGCTTTCGATGTCAGCTCATCCTACCTGCATCACCGACAGGAGTTAAAAAAAAAAGGACTGTCATCTCGACCCATGCTAAAATCCAAACTGGTTCACCAAGGTATTAATAGAAACTTCTACTTACTGCACGTGATAGTAGTCGTTTACGTTCAGCACCAAGTCATTTGGTACGAAATCGTATTCTGTAGATGGATATGTTTGTACAATGTTTCCACGTTTACCACGAACGTTCAAATTGTGAATCTTTGCAGTTGCTGGAATGTCGGCAGGTCGTGGTCGAACCGCAAACGTAAAAGATCTGAAGACAAAATAACATTCTCATTGTCTTACGAACGTATACTTTCCTTACAATAAACTTTGCTTAAAATATGAATAATTATATTGAGGAAGTATAATCTAAGCCCTAGGGACACTGGAAGTAAAATTTAATGAGTAAAAATTGTTATAACTCAGTTAAGTTATTGTAAGAATTGAATTAAGGGGAAAAAGAGATAAAAATTGTTTTGAACTATGAGGGAAGTAATTACCTGTCTTGGAAAACTCGTCCAAATTGATTAGTTCTGATAGCCAATTGTAACTCAAAGTCGGGTAAACCTTCAAAAACTTGAACTTTGGGCAAAGTCTTCATATAATACGCGCGATCGAAAGCGTCACACCGACTGTCCCAGCCAAGGTTTTCGTAAATAGGTACGCGAGCTCCTTCGTCAAATTTCCCAGCGACTGCGTTATTCTGTGACGTTGTCTCCAAACCATCAAAATCATCGGAAGTGACGTTATATCTAGAATAAACAATAACATTTATCTGTTTGAATGGAATGAAATAAAACGTCTTTCTTTCGTCACATTTTTGAAGTTCATGTCGAACTTACGACAGTCAGTGAAATTAAGTTTAATAGAATGTAATTAACCTAACATAACATAAGCACTGGAAAAATTTTCCAATCTCTTTTTCAATATTTTTTTTAACAATGTCACGTTTCATGACGTAGGGCCTATGTTGGCGAAGCTATTAATATAATATGTTGCATCAGGAGTAATTGTATTGCAACTTAATGTTTACTTATAACAAGAAAAAGCATACTAATATGAAGACTTACCGAATTCTTAAAATACATTTTTCATGTTGGAACTCTGGAATGGTCCAGTTGTATCGCATTGTTTTTCCATCGACACCGTTACCGTTGTGATTATCACGACTGTACTCGGCCTGTTGACAGTCAGGGGCGGCGATTCCATGGGAGGGTACCTCAATCCATTCACCCTTTTCACCGTCAGGATTGTTTTCTGGGAAGCGGAATTTCTGTAATGGAAAAAAGGATATTAGGAAATGCGTAGCTACATTTTTCATTTGTAAATTGTGCGAAAAATTGTCATATTTTCCATATTTTTTTTTTTTAGAACGGATCAGAAAATATTATTAAGTAAAAGAATATAATGGTCTCATATATTGCCTTACACCCAATGATTGACAGCGCTAAGTATGTCCAAAACATTTTTCAGAATGAAAAAACCTTTGGGCAGTCAAAAGAACTAATATTTTCACATGAGAATGGAAAAGAATTTCCTGATAAATCTGAACTGAACATTTAATTCAATTATCTTATAAGAGGTTCACTTATTCATTTGGAATTTTTGAAAATCTGACAATAAATTGGTAGACAACTAGTGTTAGGTTCTAAGTTAGTTTAGACCAGGGGAATGTTCATGGAATGGAATTTCCGATGGTTTATTTGGGGTTTAAAAATATCTAAATAGCATCCAGAAGTACTAGAACTGTACGAAAATCATATAATCCCTTCAGTTATATCCCCACCTAAACATTCCTCTTTCATTTTCTGTATTGTTTTATAATAAGACAGTCTTACTAAACAACGAGTCGTATTTTTACTTCCAAGCGCTGATAATTATGTATACACAGGGATTTGAAAGCTTAAATTTCGAGGGAGAGTTGGGAACAATATTCCGTATTAGATTAGCTAAGAAATTCCAGATTCTGAGACTTAATTTTTTTTTGGTCGAACAGTAGTTAGTGAACATATCCCTTTAAGAGTAAAATTTTAGTGTTTAAGAAATGTGCGAAGGTAGATAGACTATGGTTGAAATTGCAGTTCTACGATTTGACTGTAAATATCAAAGAATAAACTGATATTTTCATTCCTACGAAATCCCGCTTCTAATTGAACTATTATTCAGGTGTCGGAAACAAGTCAATCAGCATTGCATTAGAGCACGGTGCCATGAAAGCATTGCGCTTTAATCAATGTGTCAGACCAGCGTTAACATCATAGAAAGAAAGATTATAAAAGAGCAAAAACTTCTATGATTTTAATAAGGCTTTTGATACAGGAAGATCAATCGGTATGTGGCCTTTTAACTTCCTTAAAGGGAATTAAATATCTGATGTAACTTGTACGTGCGATTAATTTCACCATTAACATTTCCTGCTAGCATCCATGATTCCTGCAATTCCAGAAACATTTTACGAGGTTCTGACCCCACTTCCGCCTATACCCGATCTTTTTTTTTTTTTGAAAATCACAAGAACTACAGAGTTTGTCGTAGAGTTGGAATAGTGAAAGTAGAATATGTTCATGGTCTCCTCAGCGAAAGCTTCAAAATAACAGATGTCAAAAAATCACGTTTCACTTTTTTCAATTCTTAACTAAATTCATCAAGAAATCAGAAAGCTCTAAATAATTAAAGTATTACCTGGCAGTCTTCCTCGTTGTTTGGAATAACAATTTTAGTGTCTACTTCTTTGATTAACTCTTCTGAGATTTTACAATAACCTCGTCCTTTAATATTTTCACTGTTCTGTGTATAGTGATCACATTTCTCGGTGCGGTCAGTCAGAACTGCAATATCCTATTACAAGTAATAAAAAACAGTTCAATAACCAAATAAACTGACGGAAAGATTGTTCTGGATTTGCTTATTTTGCTTTGGTTGACCTCAATCAAATCTAGGAGCAAGAGTTTGACAGCAACCAATTTGCGGTATACATGTATATGGAAGAATCTTATCAATCTATAAGTGGCGTTTCGAAACATTAGACTGGTCCACCTTTGCCCCACAACACAAAGTTTGCCTGATACTTTAAGTCCCTTTAATAAAATGTGGCCTCTATTTGGCACCTCAACCTTATAAATCATAGAAACCCAGTTTCTTCCATCCTATTTTTTGGAATCAATTTGATCTTGTACTCAACATGAGCAATGGAAATCTGTCAGTTGTTCACAGGCTAAAGGGAACAGCCAGGGTGGGTTTCAGGGCTTGGCAAATATTTAGGTGGTTACTTCTTTAAGAAAATAAGCTATACCTTCCATGGTGTGGGGTGCCAGTATGGATAGTAGTCTCTTTCTTCGTTACACTCGTACCCATATCTTCTACCATTCATATCTTGTCTCGTAGAAATAGCGCGATTTCTTCGACCGAAATTCTGGAAAAAAGGTTAATGTTCAGTAAAGTCCCACTGCAAATTCATCTTTCCAGATAGCTCAATCTCGCCAACCTACATTGTGTAAAATTCGTATAAAAATTGTTGCCATTTGGTACATCTATGTATGATGTATATGTTGCCATATAGATTCAAACCCCAATAGTTAACAATTTCAAAAACGTTCCCTGTAGAAATGGAATAATTTTAAGAGCATTATTTCATCTTGTGACACAAAAAAGGTGCAGAACCAAGTAAAAATTTACTCAGATGCACCTGGATGTGCTAAGGGTATGAGAAATGCAATGGCGTTTGCAATCGGGGAAAGTTTTAAAGGGGCACAGGCTTCATTTTCGTGGGTCGATTTTTCCAAGTCTCAGAAACGGGGACTTTTTTAGTTCAGCAATTTAGTACTGGTTATCACAACTCACCATTGAAATTTGAGTCTTCAAATCCATGTGCATCCATAATTATTAGCATTTGAAAGTTATAATGCCCTACTACACATTAGCGATACTATGCAATATATAGAAAAGTCATCTATAGAAATAGAAGGAGAAATGTCTAATTTAAGATATATTGGAAGGAAATATGCAATTTTCTTACATTTCTAGTGTTTCTGAAGGATACTTAAGTATATTCAAGACCCAAATCAACCAATAAAAATGAAGACTGGTCCCCTTTAACTACATAGTCTGGCTTGAGCACACTGGAACTCGCGTATTTTAAAGATTTTATTATGTCTTAGAGCACCTAAGTCTTCTAGTAGTAATGCCTTACACATTTGACGGTTCCATACAGCTTTTGAATAGGTACTACTCGAACTCGACAAAATAGTCGATACAATGTAAATCAGTTCGTTAGTATTTTAGAATTAAAAGACAGATTGATAATTAGCTGGGAATATACTCAATCCTAATTAATCAAAATTCCAAGAATAATGAAGCATACTAATTTACTCTTGTCAGATTTTCCGCTTAGAAAGTAATGAATAACAAGCCCTTGAAATAGAGTTAAACGTACTCTTGTCTTTAAGAACTGAAATATCATTGAGTTTTACATCATGATTTCTACTCAAGATAAACAGCCACATGTTAAGAACGACGCGGAAAATCTTGCAAATTAGTTGACTATTTTTTTTATTTCATTCGTCTTCGATTTCATTACTATTGACTTGTCACTCCTGTGGATACTTATTTGCCCTTTCATAGTTTTATGACCGATAAGTTTAATAAAAAAAATGACTTAGATTCAATGAGATTCTGTTTCGTTTTGATTGTAAACTCTGTGGCTATTTTGATATAATACGTACCAAGTCGCCAGTATAAAGTCCCATATTTCTATGACGAAGTTTACAGTTGGTATAATAATCATAGTCTTCGTGCATACTGTATTTAATATCGGAATTACAGTCGTCATTCTCACACTGAGTATATCTATCAGGAATAGTTCTATAACACAAAATAGTTCAGTTACAGTATTAAAACATCATAGTTCTACAATACAAAAAGTTCAGTTATAGTATTAAAACATCATAGTTCTACAATACAAAATAGTTCAGTTACAGTATTAAAACATCATAGTTCTATAACACAAAATAGTTCAGTTACAGTATTAAAACATCATAGTTCTACAATACAAAATAGTTCAGTTATAGTATTAAAACATCATAGTTCTACAATACAAAATAGTTCAGTTACAGTATTAAAACATCATAGTTCTACAATACAAAATAGTTCATTTACAGTATTAAAACATCATAGTTCTACAATACAACATAGTTCAGCTACAGTATTAAAAAATAGTTCTACAATACAAAATAGTTCTGTTAAAGTACTAAAACAACATAGTTCTACAATGCAAACAGTATAATTTTACAATGCAAAACAGTGTAGTTCTACAACACACAACAGTATAGTTCTACGATGCACATAACATAATTCTATACAATACAAAACTATGTTGATCTTCGATAAAATCAAACAAAACAGTCTTGTTTCCAAAAACTATTTCTCTGCTCTTCGCGTGCATAGAAGGTCATAGAACCATCTTCAATATGTGTTTTCAACGTATTCCCAAGGACCTTAAATCTTCTTTAAATACATGAACGTTCACTTACTCTCTTTGTAGTGCCCCATCTCTGATTTTATCATCACACATATATTGTAGAATTATATCACAGTTAGAATTCGGTCCGTTACAAGAATGTTGATTGGTCCTGGAAAACAGAAATTGGGTCAAGATTGAAAATGCACGTACGAAACGTAAATTTTAAAATCACGAGAATTGTCCATACAGTCAGAATTTTACTCAAACCACCAAGTAAACTAAGTTCGACAGCGAATTTCATGAACCTTAAAGAAACGATATAATCGAACGCCATTACCTATAGAACTCCATAACTCAATTCTTTATAGTAAACTAGCCTTAGCGTATTATTCCACACCAGTGTGGTATTGGGTCAAAATAAATATTCACATTTACGGACATTATACATACGTACCATTCTACTTGTAAAGTTGAACCTTGTAAATAATACAAACTTCCTACATTATAACCTTGTCTGTCGTTCGCTTGTGAATTGAACAATCTGTAATGAATGATATTTAACAAATTATGTAGGCTATGGTACTTAAAATTCACCAGCAGAGCAATAGCTCTCACGATGCAAAGGCGTTAACTAATTTCTGTGGATTTTAGTTTTAATGATAAATTTGACATTTGCATTCTTTCCTACATACTGGGATGCGTGGAATTTAAAGACTCTGTTTTAATTAAAAATGACAATATTCCGTAGGTGTTTTTGTGTTTTTCGGCATATTGAAAACATCCTAAATCATGAACAATGTTGTAGAGCTTAATAAATACTTTCTGGAAAATGCATGTCGCTATCGATTTGTCTTACCTCTGCCTATTTCTTCTCTCTCGACCACTTTCATCCAAACGGTTACCACTACCTCTAAAAGAGTAAAATAACATCTGATGACACGCGAGTTTCCAAAGTTTATATCTATCATCTATCCTGTCTTAGGAATGTGGGATGACAAAGAGTTTCAACTTCATATTATCTTTACCTAAACTATTCTATTGTCAGAGCAGTTTAATAAATTTTTAGAATTTTTACCATAATTTTTTTTAAAAATTGGAATAGTCTTAGAATGTCTATGCTTTTATAAAAATGTCATCAAAATTTGATTTTCAGAGGAAAATTTTCAGCCAAAATTGGTTATCTTTTAGGGTACAAATTTCTAGGAGAGAAATCTAGCCTATGTCCATTTTATGTAACCTTAAAACATCTTTTTTACCAAACCAAAGACATTCTAAGACTAACAGAAGCACTGTTGGGCTGGTATTCAAATTCTCATGAAAATAATGGCAAAAATTCAAACAACTTTTAACTTGCAGACAATAGTTTTGAAAATTCTATCCATATATAAGATATCACACAGTGATATATGAAGGCAATATGGATACAGTTGATGATAATATGTATTATTATGCTATTAGTTCAAGCATTTCGTACTAATTGAAACCGCACGTGCATCATATCATCAGTTATAGGTGTTAACAGTTATATATAGCTTTGCATTTCAAATGTGCTCAAATCGATGAAAACAAAAAATACATGACGGTCGAGCAAAGTTCACATATATAGGAACGATTCAAACCATAAACAAAAATCAAACCTGGATTATATTGAGACATTTTAGTGTGTATATATGACATGTTTCAGTCCATAATAAGATAGATGCACGTGCAAAATGCTATATGACCTTATTGAATATTTAAGTCAATGTTAGTAGTAAAATAAGAATCTTTACCTTGGATTTTGTAAATGGATGTCTGCAAAACAATTTACAAACAGACTAAAAATCAGAAAACTGACGAGGACCGACATGTTTCTACGCCGAATTTCTTCCCCCAACTAACTACTTCTAAGTTACTACGCCTATTTTATAACCACTACGCTCAGAAATTAGTTCTGCTCACTTTCCCATTGTTTTTATTTCGGACAAGTTTTGAAGTGCGTGGGTTTAGCCCCTAGGGGTCCGGGAAATAAATTCAACATGAATGCACCCTAATTTGTTATTTATGGGAATTTTCATCCACCGTAATCGAATCATCATCCGACCTTGAAATAATAATCCGTAAAAATATTGATTTGAAATATTTCGTAATTTGTTTCTCTTCAGCGGATTAAATTAGTTTTATTGTCAGACGGATTTCAATTTAAAGTAGCTTACCGTAGTCTTCAAATCACGCACGTCGAAATGAATTTGAGTTTTGAAGGTCGTGTACTTTTGATTTGACGGTGCAGACATCAGTCAAAGAGTACTATTCTAACGGCTAGTTAGCACTCTTTAAGAGCCATTTTGGCTCGAATGCTGATATTCACGGACTAAGACCCCTCTTTTATAGACTGCCACATATACACGATCCGAGAGACCAAGTGATGGTTTTTGGGATGTCTGAAATGATTTTTGAATGAAAGTCTTATTTATATAATAATCCATCGTCTGATATAAAACTAACGATTCAACGGGTGGTTGGCACAAAGATAGTTCATGACATCCAGACTTCTTTCATGCGATTTCGTTGCCGCTGTAGCCAGACAAAAGAGAACTGGATGATAGAGGTTAGAACAAAGGCAGACTTCTAAAGTCAGGATGCCTTCAGACCATGAAAGAGAATTAAAATAAAGATTGAGAAACAATCCTTTTTGATCACAAAAATAAACCATTTCCAATCGTGTCAAGCTATCTAGGCTACTAATAACGGCAAATGTTTTTAATGTCAATCCGGAAGAGGGTCAAAAAGAAATGTAGCATTTTTGTGGAAGATAACACCGCCTTATAGGTACAGTAGCTCCCAAGCCCTTTTTATATCCCCCACCCATTTCTTCAATAAAATCACTGCATAATTTGATGTGAAATAATGGTGTTTTACTTCCCAATTTTCTGCTTATTGGGCTAGTGAGGATTTGCGTGACTTCATATTCTGAAACGGGAGAAAAGATAATAAGTCGATTGATAAAAGTCTTGCCCTAAATTTAATTTCTGCCATCTAAATCTTCTCAGACTGTTTTTCACGAAACTGGTGCATTTCTGTCAGACTCTCTCAGGCGATTTGCCACCAAAAACAATTGTCGGAGTCTACGGCAAAACTGGGGATATTCTTTATAATGAGATAGTTATTATTGCCTATTGAGAATTGTAAATCAAGGACTTAAGTCTTTATTTTCTTTTCCGATTTCCTTCATTAAGATATTATTAATTCCCAGGACAAACAATCAAATTCTTCTTGTCGTGTTTTGAAAATTTATACAAAATCGTGGGCTTAGACTTAACTTTTCAGTTTAAGTCGAAATTTGTTGGTGGATCGAATTAAAGTAGTCCCAATGGTGTATGAATATATTAATTTGCGATTAACGGCTTCATTAACTTTGATCCAATTATATTGTTTTTTTTATGGATAAAAGTAGTCCGGTTGGCGAATGAATACTATAACTAAATTTCTTGAAATTTAAAGGGAGCATTTAGCAAAATATTAAATTTCAAAGACTTAAATACTTTCCTAATGAATCGCCGTTTAAGCACACATTATCGCATTCCATTAGATCTCATTTTTCGTTGATTAGAAAAGATGGCTTGCCAGGCAAGGTAATATATTCCCACTGGCTGCTTTGATTTTAAACAAAAAATATACACCTCTTTTGAACTTTTGGGGACTATACTGAACAATATTACCAAGTTTTGTCAAAATCTAGAGTATTTACAGGCTAAAAATTGAACTTGTTTTCAAGAACAAGGTCAATAACTCGTATCATATAGGCCTACTTTTGGATTTTGCTGATTTCAATAGGGTTGATTCTAGAACACCTAGATCAAGCTAAGTAAATCGGTCCAGAATCGTACCTTCTAAAGCGTTTACGAACTTAAAAGAGGACATACTTTCAAGAACAAGGAAAATATCTCACACAATTTTTTAGGCTAAACCCCTCAGAACTAGCTTATACAAATAATCTTCAACCTTAAAAATGCTTGGAAATTTGCGTTTCCAGGCGTCTAATTCCCCAAATGTTCTTCTTGTGGTCTTACAGTCCCTATACAAACAATTAAACAAACCTTAAATTCGCCTGGAAATAACGTTTCAAGACGTCAATATTGTCTAAACTTATTAGAAGGAATCCCCAGAATTCAGAAAATCATATATTCAGGCTTAATTCAAGCAATAACCCAATAAAGGGCACCAATGCAAAGCATAACAATTCACAAAGTTTTCAAGGAGGGGAGGTAAGAGGGTGGGGTAACCTAAACTTCGCCCTTGTTTGGACGTTTGTCCCACCCCTAATTCGTGTCTGATACTACTACTCTAAGAACGACGTACATGCAATCATTACTAAGCCTTGATATTGCTAAAAATGTGTTTCAGTCTTATAATGTAGTAACCAGGCACTCAATCTAATTAAAATTAGATTACATTTCGTTTCGGTTATTTTTTTGATTGTCAAAACCGAAACGAAATGTAATCAAATTTTAATTAGATTGCCAGGCACTGGCCACTGACTGATGTCCAATATTGCGCATAGCCAAGTATACAATTGAATCAGAAAGGACACTAAGACAAAAATACATTGTATAAAATAAGGGAAATATTATGATTTTCAGAGCACTGATGACAATGTCAGGTTTCGACCGATTCTCTCATAAAATCTTCTTTGCGTTTCCAAATAGGTTTTCTCCTTATAATTTGACCAGTGACTTAAAGATTGCAATAAAATTTAGGTACATTGACATTATCTTTTGCTTCTATCACTACATTATATATACACTACAAATAGAGTGAAATTCAGCATAAATTTACTATAATAGATATGACTGTCATTTTAATTTCTGTATTTATCTTAAAGGGATATGGTTGTGTAATTATCTGTTTCGTCAGGTTTCAATACAATCAAATCTCTGCCCTTACAAACTTGTGTTATACAAGATCCGTAGTCGACTGAGCAAAATTCAAAATCACAAGGAGATTTTCGGTACTTTTCGATGTAAAAAAAAACAATTCATTGAGTTCCAACAACAGAATAAACCAATAAACCAACACTTAAAAGGCCATGTCCCTTTAAATGATGCTAACATTGCAAATTTACAATGAACTGCGCAATTTTCACGGAATTTCTAACACATAAATATCGCCAATGTAATGTATCCATCTTCACAGTTTATTGGCGTTAGCTTGTCATCTACCAGCAACTACCTAGTCTGTGAGTTAACTTGTCATCTACCAATCTGTATCGAACATAGGCTATTTTTGATAAATCGAAGATTGCTTGTGTCAAGATGTCGAAACCTTTATATATTTTATGTACAGTGATAGTATATCTTGTAGGAGCGAATCTCACGGAACTACAAGGATCTTTACTAAAAAGAGGTACGAATCTATTTAATTGTATAACACACTGAATTTAGGTTTGTAACTATGTAGTTCAATTCTGATCCGATGGCGTCATAAGGCTAATATCACACTGCATTAAGGTTTGTCAACTAGTTCAATTCTGATCCGATGGCGTCATAAGGCTAATAGTAAAAAATGCTGAAAATGCAAGTTAATGCTTAACACATTCTGAACACAGACGACTACCTAAGAGGTAAGCTTGATACTCTGTGTCTTTGAACATCCATGTTAGATTACTTTTCTCCGCTCTTTGCTTTTTATTTGTCACTGTTTTTGATTGGTAAAAGTATTTTCACGATAAAATTGATTCCTTCAGTAGCAATAATATACCACTTTTGCTAAGTGACGTATTAATATAGCCCTTATTAAGCGTTAAAATGATATTAACTTGAGCCTTTTTTTGCTTTCAGAAAGTTGTAAATTGACGATTTATGAGGGAACAGTCCATTTTCCACCAAGAGGTTCCGTTGATGTATTGAAAGCAAAAACGTATGCGGAATGCCAATCGCTTTGTGATTCCAGGAAAGATTGTAACAGTATTGAACATTCGGATGAAAAGAAAACATGTGGCATATTATTGAAGCCTGTTCATTTTGCTTTGAAAAAAAATATTGATAAACAGAGCTGTATTGATTTTTGCAATGATTCGCCACAATGTTTATCTTTAAGCTTTTTTAATACGAATCCAAAAACCTTCTGTTGGATGTACAGGGTTAAATCTGATCAATTAAAAGAGAAATCAAACCTCCCCGACGAGTATCAGCAATTATTTGGTGAGAAACAATGTAGTTAAATTGTTTGATTAAAATCCACTACATTCGATTATTCGTCTTTTCTAACATTTTAATTATACACTTACTTCTAGGAAGTGGCGTTTCTAAGAATCTTAAAGTGGGGGGGGGGGGGCAAAAAATTGTCAGCAGGAGCGGAACCAGGGGGGGGGGAGCTTCCCCTGCTCGAGTCCCCTATTTTTGGCAGACTTATGTCAGAACCCTCTAAAAATTTGCCGCTAGCGCGCTCAGGCGCTCGCGGTGCCATTGACTTTGAAGTATGTAATGAGTCAAAGCCCCTCCCCCCTTTTTTTCTCTAAATCCTGTATCCGTCCCTGGTCAGGGTGGGATGGGGGAGTGGCTACCAGCACCAGGTATCCGTATGTGACATTATGTGTAACGGAAACGGGAAAATTTGTGGTTCAACTAGACGAGTTGGTAATCTTGGACTAGAGATTGGGGTCCCTCTTGTAAACTTACTTCGGTACATTTTGTACTGGGGCGGGGCTCCATAGGGATGGTTCAACTAGTCACAATGTTGATTCAGCTATTGTTATGGACTGACCTGCAATCAGACTGTCCTATTATGGCACTAGCCTGGGTCAAAAAGTAAAAGTTTATGATTAAAACATTGGTATATGTATATATATATATATATTAATAAGATTTGCTAAGTATTCACAAATCTAACTGTCGCTAAGGTAACACAATGAATTAATTGAAAAATCAATTTCGATGATAAATCCTATATTTTGTTGAATAAATTCAATGCTGTATTGCATGAGCTAAGTATTGGGTACGTTTTTCCGCATTGCCCAACTTTTCACATCGTGATCAACTGCACAAAAACGACACTGCGAAACTAAAGGTTTTGATCAAATCCGGAATGGCCATTACGGACCACAGGTTCGCGAGGTCAATCATAACAAAATCGATCGCGATACTATATTTTGTTATAATTTGTTATAATTGACCTCGCGAACCTGTGTTACAGACTATAGAATTCATATCGCATCATTAGGACATTTATGTGTATTGACGACACTGATCGCATAATATCATTGTAATGAAATGAAAACTCAGACAACAGCATTAGCCTACTGTTATTTTCGATTTCCAAGGGATCTTTAATATGTACTCTCTGTAGCACTCGGGGCTTCGGTTTATTGCCTCATCTTACAGTTAAAGCCAAAACGTTTTTTCCGGGTCAGCTCCTCCGACCTGCATCACTGACAGGGGGAAAGTGGGTTGACAAAATCCGAAGGTATCATCTCGACCCATGCCGGGATTGACCCAGGACCTTCAAGTATGCGAGCAAAGAAAACCACTATACAATCCATAAATATTACAGTAAAGGACATGGACATTTCATATGAACAAAGTAAGCAAACTCACTGAACAGGGAGAAATTAAATTAGGCGAAAATTCAAAGGTAATAAATTTATTAGTTGTTACTGACCAGCAGTTTGTTATACAGAAAATTACAAAAATATTCTTCAAGATCAAAACAGTCATCCAGTGATAGAAAAGATTCACAAATAAATGGATTTGTCAAAAAGCATAGTTGAACAAGTAACAAAATATCATAAGTTTTAATGGAGATTGCTATGTTTAACTGGAATGTAAATTAGTCTAGCTGTCACTAAAATCAATAAATTGTCAACATAAACTGTTTTCAAAGCAAAATTATACAAAATTTTAGAAATATAAATATAACTAGGCCTACAATGAATCATAATTACATATGAAAATTCTTACGGCTCTAAATATAACAGATAAATTGAATAATAAAATTCAGTAAAACAAATTTGACATGATAGAAAATATATTATTGAAATTATACACCTAAATGTAGTGTTGTATGCCATTATTTGATTGTCACAGATCGTTTTCAACCTACCTTTAAAGTAGTTAAACTTGTCTTCCCTTAGTTACAAATAGAGTAAAACTGGCCTTCCTTAATTACAAAGATAGTAAAACTGGCCTTCCCTAAGTTACAAACAGAGTAAAACTGGCCTTTCCTTAGTTTCAAAAAGAGTAAAATTGACCTTCCTTAATAACAAATAGAGTAAAATTGACCGTCTCTTAGTAACAAATAGAGTAAAACTGGCCTTCCCTTACATACACATAGAGTAAAATTAGCCTTCCCTTGGTTACAAACAGAGTAAAACTGGCCTTCCCTTAGTTACAAACAGAGTAAAACTGGCCTTTCCTTAATTGGCCTTCCCTGAGTTACAAATAGAGTAAAATTGGCCTTCCCTTAGTAACAGTAGAGTAAGAGTGACCCTCTCTTAGTAACAATAGAGTAAGAGTGGCCTTCCCTTAGTTACAAATAGAGTAAAACTGGTCTTTCCTTACACAAATGCAAGTAACAGATTTGTCGTATTTGACAAGTAGTTCTCCGTAACGACCATAAAATTTTCTAAAAGAAATTTTAAGTTTGTGTGTCAAGTAACCCTGTTTCAGTAATTTCACGGTTAATATTCGACCCCTTGCAAGAAAGTCCTTATAAAGAGAACAAGCTCTAGCATAGCGGATCAGTTGTGAAATGTACGTGCCATAAGCAGGCGATTGTGGTATGTTACTGCACATGAATGGAAAATTAACAATAGGAAAATCAAAGTCGTCACGTTTGTCATACAATCTCACACACATAAAACTGGCCTTCCTGTACACACTGACAACATTTTCGACAATATGTTGGCCAACAAATCTGGGCAACAAAATATTGGTTCCTGTATACACACGACAACAGGTCGACAACATTTTGCGCAAATTGTTACCATATATTGGGATTTATAGGCAGTTTCTGATTGGACTGCAACATCATTTGCATCTCGACAACCAAAAAAAACTTGTATTTATTCAGCAACGTGTTGACCAACAATTGGACAATATGTTGCTGAATGTTTCCGAACTGTACACACTGACAACATTTTCGACAACATGGCAGTTCGACAACCAGTTGGCCAACATGTTGTCAGTGTGTACAGGACTTTAGTTAAATTGGCCTTCCCTTAGTAACAGTAGAGTAAGAGTGACCCTCTCTTAGTAACAATAGAGTAAGACTGGCCTTCCCTAAGTTACAAATAAAGTACATCTGACCTTAACAGTAGTCTGAAACTGGTCTTCCTTTAGTAACAGTAGCCCATTGACTTAAAGATGGCAATAAAATTTAGGTAGGCCTATACATGTTGGCATTCTCGTTTACTTCATCATTATTGGAATTACTGAACAAGCATCAGTTACTACATTTAAAGATAAATTCAGCATTATGGCCTGTGTCCACATTCGCGTTTGATGTCGCGAAATACGCGTCGAAAAACGCGTCGGAATACGCTTCGTTGTACTCTGTCGTCCACATACGCGTAATTGGAGGCATCGAGTATGCTCACGTGAATTATTGAATGAAATTTCATTGGTTGACAACTATAAATGGTACGCCAAGCGATAACGCCCGAAACCCCTTTAGAGGTTATGAGCTGACCCCCCCCCCCCCCCCAAATATTATGTTTTCAGTCAAAAAATCACCTATATCGGGCAAAATATCATTAAAATTCGGGCAATATGTCGATCTGTCCCCTGTTGATTCGTGGGCCCCTACGGCTATGTATGAGCGTATTGCGCGTCGTCGGCAAAGCGGGGCGTGTTTTACAAAACGCCTATGTGGACAAGGTACTATTGAAATGCTCTCTAGCGTTATAACGCCACGTAAAACGCGAATGTGGACACAAGTCTTTAATATACTAGATATATGACTGTCATTTAAATTTCTTTATTTATCTTAAAGGGATATGGTTGTGTAATTATCTGTTTCGTCAGGTTTCAATACAATCAAATCTCTGCCCTTACAAACTTGTGTTATACAAGAACCGTAGTCGACTGAGCAAAGTTAAAAATCAACAGACTAAACCAACACTTAAAAGGCCATGTTCCTTTAAATGATGCTTACGTTGCAAATTTACAATGAACTGTGCAATTTTCACGAAATTCCAAACACATAAATATCGCCAATGTAATGTATCCATCTTCACAGTTTATTGGATTCTGGCGTTAGCTTGTCATCTACCGACAACTACCTAGTCTGTGATATCAGTTTACTGTTAGTAGAAGTTAACTTGTCATCTACCAATCTGTATCGAACATCGGCTATTTTTGATAAATCGAAGATTGCTTGTTTCAAGATGTCGAAACCTTTATATATTTTATGTACAGTGATAGTATATCTTGTAGCAGCGAATCTCACGGAACTACAAGGATCTTTACTAAAAAGAGGTACGAATCTATTTAATTGTATAACACACTGAATTTAGGTTTGTAACTATGTAGTTCAATTCTGATCCGATGACGTCATACGGCATATAACACACTGCATAAGGTTTGTCAACTAGTTCAATTCTGATCCGATGGCGTCATAAGGCTAATAGTAAAAAATGCTGAAAATGCAAGTTAATGATTAACACATTCTGAACACAGACGACTGCCTAAGATGTAAGCTTGATACTCTGTGTTTTTGAACATCCGTGTTAGTGCTTTTGATTGGTAAAAGTATTTTCACGATAAAATTTGATTCCTTCAGCAGCAATAATATACCACTTTTGCTAAGTGACGTGTTGATATAGCCGTGGAGTTAATTTAAGCGTTAAAATAATATTAACTTCAGCCTTTTTTTGCTTTCAGAAAGTTGTAAATTGACGATTTATGAGAAAAAATTACTTTTTGCACCAAAAGGTTCTTCTAAAATAATATTGAAACAAGAAACAACGGAGGAATGCCAATCGCTTTGTGATTCCAGGAACGACTGTAACAGTATTATACATTCGGCTAAAACAAAACAATGTGAACTCTTCTTGAAGCCTGTTTATTTTGATTACAAATATATTGATGAACAGGGCTGTATTGATTTTTGCAATGAATCGCCAGAATGTTTATCTTTAAGCTTTTTCAAGTACCAACCATCAGCAGGATTTTGTTGGATGTACAGGGTTAAATCTGATAAATTAATTGAGAAACCACCAAGCTTCCACCCCAATTATCCTAGATTTTTTGGTGAGAAACAATGTAGTTAAATTGTTTGATTAAAACTATCCACTGCATTCATTTATTCGTCTTTTTTAACACTTTAATTTTACACTTACTTCTGGGCAGTGGCGTTTCTAGGAATCTTAAATTGGCGGGGTTGGAGGGGGGGGGTCGGGGTTCGGGCCAAATAAGTGTCAGCAAGGGCGAAACAAAGGGGGGGGGGGCTACCAGCCCCAGGTATCCGTATGTGACATTATGTGTAACGGGAACGGGAAAATTTGTGGTTCAACTAGACGAGTTGGTAATCTTGGACTAGAGATTGGGGTCCCTCTTGTAAACTTACTTCGGTACATTTTGTACTGGGGCGGGGCTCCATAGGGATGATTCAACTAGTCACAATGTTGATTCAGCTATTGTTATGGACTGCCCTGCAATCAGACTGTCCTATTATGGCACTGGCCTGGGTCAAAAAGTATAAGTTTATGATTAAAACATTGGTATATATATATATATATTAATTAATAAGATTTGCCAAGTATTCACAAATCTAACTGTGTAAAATTTTCGGCTCGACCATATTCGGGCAAAATTCTCGGCATATTCGGGCACTGAAAGTTCCCGAGTCTTCTTGGTTTTTTTTAGAAAAATACCCACTAATATTGCCGGGAACCGATTCCTGCCCGAATCCCTAGATTCTATTGAAGCAATATACCCGAATATCGTGTGGAGTATCAAATAAGTAACCCTTCATGATCACTTTTGTGCATGAATTCCGACATTGTGAGCATATTTCATGTTTTTTTCTCATCCCTCTCGTCCAATAATCAACCCCCAATTATGTCTCAGAAGTCAGAATGCAACAGATTGAATGTAGATTTTCAAAATTTTCTGGGGGAGGACCTCCCGCGCCCCTGCAGCGGGCTCGCGCCTTCAGCGCTTCTTGTAGTCGGGCATGGCCCGACGCGGCTCCGCGTTCAATAGAATTCGGGCAGAGTCCGAGATTCGGGCACAAATCTCTCCCGCACCCCCAGTTTCAAAACCTCCCATACGCCTATGACTGGAATGTAAATTGGTCTAGCTGTCACTAAAATCAATAAATTGTCAACATAAACTGTTTTCAAAGCATAATTATACAAAATTTTAGAAATATGAATATAACTACACCCAAAAAATAACCGAAACGAAATGTAATCTAATTTTAATTAGATTGCCTAAATGTAGTGTTGTATGCCATCATTTGATTTTTACAGATCGTTTTCAACCTACCTTTTTGATCAAAAACAAAGTAGTTAAACTTGTCTTCCCTTAGTTACAAGTAGAGTAAAACTGGCCTTCCTTTAGTTACAAATAGAGTAAAACTGGCATTCCCTTAGTGACAAATAGAGTAAAACTCGCCTTCCCTTAGTTACAAATAGAGTAAAATTTGTCTTCCCTTAGTGACAAATAGAGTAAAACTCGCCTTCCCTTAGATACAAATAGAGTAAAATTGAACTTCCCTTAAATAGAGTACAACTGGCCTTCCCTTTTTTTTTATCTTAGAAAATGTTTATTTACAAAATAATCGAGTAAAATAGACCTTCCCTAATACAAATAGAGTAAAATTGGCCTTCTCTTAGTTACAAATATAGTAAAACTGGTATTCCGTTAGTTACAAATAGAGTAAAATTGGCCTTCCCTTAGTAACAAATAGAGTAAAATTGGCCTTCCCTTAGTTACAAATATAATAAAACTGGCCTTTCCTTAGTTACAAATATAGTAAAACTGGCCTTTCCTTAGTTACAAATATAGTAAAACTGGCCTTTCCTTAGTTACAAATAGCGCACGACAGCCGCCACTATTGTATAAAGGTCAAAATCATGAGGTGCAACGAGATCAATTCATGCCTGACTACATTCTGATCAACAGAGAAATTCTACCTATCGGAGATATTACTCTGACCTATTGACCAACCATGTTTTAAATAGTTCACGCGTAGACATTTTCTCTCTCTGAGATCAGACGTTAGACGAAACGACTTCATGTAAACAAACCGAAAGTTTCAAGATGGATTCCACACAACTCAAACCAATTTATATAAACACATTGAAGAGAATGTATTTATTTGATCAATACTAAGTGATTAAAAATAAAAATTTAAGCAGACTAATGCTAATGAGGTCGAAACAACTCATAATGGTGCGAAATGTCTTTAATCGTCTTTCCGGTTTCTAGTTTCGTAACTCAAAAACGCCTCCACTATCAAAAATAGTCTTGTACTGCAACCTCTTCAGTAAATACAAACTGTGGAAATTGGGGATATTTTTAACATTTAAAAACTAATTGATATCCTTTAGACGTTGTAATATCAAATTTGGTGCATACTTTATCGTTTAACGAATATCGTTGGTGTCATGGCTGGTGATTAGGTTCGTGTCTTTATCTGCAACACATACGGAGCTAGGAAAGATGCGAAGTTTCGTATGGCCTCTTGGCCTGACTAAACAAATCCACCAAAATGCAAGTAACAGATTTGTCGTATTTGACAAGGAGTTCTCCGTAACGGCCATTAAATTTTCTAAAAAGAAATTTTACGTTTGTGTCAAGTAACCCTGTTTCAGTTATTTCACGATTAATTTACGACCCCTTGCAAGAAAAGTTCTTATAAAGAGAACAAGCTCTAGCATAGCGGAAATGCCATAAGCAGGCGATTGTGGTATGTTACTGCACAAGAATGGAAAATTAACAATAGGAAAATCAAAGTCGTCACGTTTGTCACACAATCTGACACACATAAAACTGGCATTCCTGTACACACTGACAACATTTTCGACAATATGTTGGCCAACAAAATATTGGTTTCTGTATACACACGACAACAGGTCGACAATATTTTGCGCAAATTGTTACCATCTATTGGGATTTATAGGCAATTTCTGATTGGATGAAACTCGACAACATCATTTGCATCTCGAAAACAAAAATAAACTTGTATTTATTCAGCAACATGATGGCCAACAATTGGACAACATATTACCGAATGTTTCCGAACTGTACACACTGACAACATTTTATAGACAACATGGCATTTCGGCAACAAGTTGGCCAACACAAATAGAGTAACATTGGCCTTAATCTACTAGATATGTACTTATTTCATTTCTGTACTTATCTTAAAGGGATATGGTTGTGTAATTATCTGTTTCATAAGGTTTCAATCCAATCAAATCTCTGCCCTTACAAACTTGTGTTATACAAGAACCGTAGTCGACTGAGCAAAGTTCAAAATCACAAGGAGATTTTCGTTACTTTTCGATGTAAAAGAACCAATTCATTGAGTTCTAACAACAGAATAAACCAACACTTAAAAGGCCATGTCCCTTTAAATGATGCTAACGTTGCAAATTTACAATGAACTGTGCAATTTTTACGAAATTCCAAACATATAAATATCGCCAATGTAATGTATCCATCTTCACGGTTTATTGGAATCTGGCGTTAGCTTGTCATCTACCAACAACTACCTAGTCTGTGATATCAGTTTACTGGTAGTAGATGTTAACTTGTCATTTACCAACAACTACCTAGTCTGTGATATCAGTTTACTGGTAGTAGAAGTTAACTTGTCATCTACCAATCTGTATCGAACATCGGCTATTTTTGATAAATTGATGGTTGCTTGTTTCAAGATGTCGAAACCTTTATATATTTTATGTACAGTGATAGTATATCTTGTAGCAGCGAATCTCACGGAACTACAAGGATCTTTACTAAAAAGAGGTACGAATCTATTTAATTGTATAACACACTGAATTTAGGTTTGTCAACTATGTACTTCAATTCTGTATAAGAATAGGTTAATGGCCGAAAGCATTCTGAACACAGACGACTGCCTAAGAGGTATGCTTGATATTCTGTGTCTTTGAACATCCATGTTAGATTACTTTACTCCACTCATTGCTTTTTATTTGTCGCTGCTTTAGATTGGTAAAAGTATTTTCACGATAAAATTCGATTCCTTCAGCAGCAATAATTTACCACTTTTGTTAAGATAGTGACGTGTTAATATAGCCGTGGAGTTAATTTAAGCGTTAAAATAATATTAACTTCAGCCTTTTTTTGCTTTCAGAAAGTTGTAAATTGACGATTTATGAGGGAACAGTCCATTTTCCACCAAGAGGTTCCATTGATGTATTGAAAGCAAAAACGTATGCGGAATGCCAATCGCTTTGTGATTCCAGGAACGACTGTAACAGTATTTTACATTCGGATGAAAAGAAAACATGTGGCATATTCTTGAAGCCTGTTCATTTTGCTTTGAAAAAAAATATTGATAAACAGAGCTGTATTGATTTTTGCAATGAATCGCCAGAATGTTTATCTTTAACCTTTCTTAGTACGAATCAAAAAATCTTCTGTTGGATGTACAGGGTTAAATCTGATCAATTAAAAGAGAAATCAAGCCTCCCCGGCGAGTATTCGCCATTTTTTGGTGAGAAACAATGTAGTTAAATTCTTTGATTAAAATCCACTGCATTCGATTATTCGTCTTTTCTAACATTTTAATTATACACTTACTTCTAGGCAGTGGCCCCCTATTTTTGACAGAACCCTCTAAAAATTTGCCGCTAGCGCGCTCAGGCGCTCGCGGTGCCATTGACTTTGAAGCATGTAATGAGTCAAAGCCCCTCCCCCCGTTTTTTCTCTAAATCCTGTATCCGTCCCTGGTCAGGGTGGGGTGGGGGAGTGGCTACCAGCACCAGGTATCCGTATGTGACATTATGTGTAACGGGAACGGGAAAATTTGTGGTTCAACTAGACGAGTTGGTAATCTTGGACTAGAGATTGGGGTCCCTCTTGTAAACTTACTTCGGTACATTTTGTACTGGGGCGGGGCTCCATAGGGATGGTTCAATTAGTCACAATGTTGATTCAGCTATTGTTATGGACTGACTGATAGACTGTCCTATTATGGCACTGGCCTGGGTCAAAAAGTAAAAGTTTATGATTAAAACATTGGTATATGTATATATTAATTAATAAGATTTGCTAAGTACATGTATTCACAAATCTAACTGCCGTTAAGGTAACACATTGAAGTAATTGAAAAATCAATTTCGATGATAAATCCTATATATTTTGTTGAATAAATTCAATTCTGTATTGCATGAGCTAAGCAATGGGTTCGTTTTTCCGCATTGCCCAAATTTTCACATCGTGATCAACTGCACAAAAACGACACTGAGAAACTACCGGAATGGCCATTCGTTTAACATAAAAGGAAATATTTTAATCTATTGGCCCGCATTGATATTCTTCTAATTTGGATATGTCAGGCAAATCGAAACTCTAGTTTTATGGTTAAAGTCGTTTTTGCGCAGTTGGGCACGATGTGGCAAGTTAGACAAGTTGGTAAAATAACCAATCGAACTTTCCAGCTTTTCCAGCTTTCTTGACTACAGACTAAAGAATTCATATCGCATCATTAGGACATTTATGTGTATTGACGACACTGATCGCATAATATCATTGTAATGAAATGAAAACTCAGACAGCAGCATTAGCCTACTGTTATTTTCGATTTCTAACTGTTGAGGGATCTTAAAAGGGGAATGTTTACCATTTTCAAGGATCGATTTAGGCCTTGAATTTATATAAATAACATTCAGCTTTACTAGAACTGCCCAAAAATCGCACAATCTCTTCATTTTACACATACCTTAACAGTTATCTTTCATTTTCTGCATATGTATTTTATATTTTTTATGTAAGTCATAGTCTTACTAAACGAGTATTTTTGACTTTAAACGCTGATATTTATGGATACACGGGGATTAGAAGGCTTAAATTTTGAGAGAGAGTTTGGAACATTATTACGGATTAGATTATCTAAAAAGTTTCAGATTCTGGAACTAATTAGTTAGTGAACATATCCCTTTAATATGTACTCTCTGTAGCACTCGGGGCCTCGGTTTATTGCCTCATCTTACAGTTAAAGACAAAACGCTTTTTCCAGGTCAGCTCCTCCGACCTGCATCACTGACAGGGGGGACCCAGGACCTTCAGGTATGCGAGCAAAGAAAACCACTATACAATCCATAAATATTACAGTAAAGGATATCGACATTTCATATGAACAAAGTAAGCAAACTCGTTGAACAGGGAGAGATATAAAATTAGGCGAAAATTCAAAGGTAATAAATTTATTAGTTTTCACTGACCAGCAGTTTGTTATACAGAAAATTACAAAAAAGTTTTAATGGAGATTGCTATGTTTAACTGGAATGTAAATTGGTCTAGCTGTCACTAAAATCAATAAATTGTCAACATAAACTGTTTTCAAAGCAAAATTATACAAAATTTTAGAAATATAAATATAACTAGGCCTACAATGAATCATAATTACATATGAAAATTCTTACGACTCTAAATATAACAGATAAATTGAATAATAAAATCCAGTAAAACAAATTTGACATGATAGAAAATATATTATTGAAATTATACACCTAAATGTAGTGTTGTATGCCATTACTTGATTTTCACAGATCGTTTTCAACCTACCTTTTTAATCAAAAACAAAGTAGTTAAACTTGTCTTCCCTTAGTTACAAATAGAGTAAAACTGACCTTCCCTTAGTTACAAATAGAGTAAAACTGGCCTTTCCTTAGTTACAAATAGAGTTGAACTTGTCTTCCCTTAGTTACAAACATAGTAAAACTTGTCTTCCCTTAGTTACAAACAGAGTAAAATTGGCCTTCCCTGAGTTACAAATAGAGTAAAATTGGCCTTCCCTGAGTAACAAATAGAGTAAAATTGGCCTTCCCTTAGTAACAGTAGAGTAAGAGTGGCCTTCTCTTAGTAACAATAGAGTAAGAGTGGCCCCCCATTAGTAACATTAGAGTAGGACTGACCTTCCTTTAGTTACAAATAGAGTAAAATTGGCCTTCCCTGAGTAACAAATAGAGTAAAATTGGCCTTCCCTTAGTAACAGTAGAGTAAGAGTGACCCTCTCTTAGTAACAATAGAGTAAGACTGGCCTTCCCTAAGTTACAAATAAAGTACATCTGACCTTAACAGTAGTCTGAAACTGGTCTTCCTTTATTAACAGTAGCCCATTGACTTAAAGATGGCAATAAAATTTAGGTAGGCCTATACATGTTGGCATTCTCGTTTACTTCATCATTATTGGAATTACTGAACAAGCATCAGTTACTACATTTAAAGATAAATTCAGCATTATGGCCTGTGTCCACATTCGCGTTTTATGTCGCGAAATACGCGCCGAAAAACGCGTCGGAATACGCCTCAAAATTACGTGGCGTAATACGCTTCGTTGTACTCTGTCGTCCACATACGCGTAAATGGAGGCATCGAGTATGCTCACGTGAATTATTGAATGAAATTTCATTGGTTGACAACTATAAATGGTACGCCAAGCGATAACGCCCGAAACCCCTTTAGAGGTTATGAGCTGCCCCCCCCCCCTAAATATTATGTTTTCGGGCAAAAAATCCCCTAAATCGGGCAATATATCATTAAAATTCGGGCAATATGTCGATCTGCCCCCTGTTGATTCGTGGGCCCCTACGGCTATGTATGAGCGTATTACGCGTCGTCGGTAAAGCGGGGCGTGTTTTACAAAACGCCTATGTGGACAAGGTACTATTGAAATGCTCTCTAGCGTTATAACGCCACGTAAAACGCGAATGTGGACACAAGTCTTTAATATACTAGATATATGACTGTCATTTAAATTTCTTTATTTATCTTAAAGGGATATGGTTGTGTAATTATCTGTTTCGTCAGGTTTCAATCCAATCAAATCTCTGTCCTTACAGACTTGTGTTATACAAGAACCGTAGTCGACTGAGCAAAATTCAAAATCAACAGACTAAACCAACACTTAAAAGGCCATGTTCCTTTAAATGATGCTTACGTTGCAAATTTACAATGAACTGTGCAATTTTCTCGAAATTCCAAACACATAAATATCGCCAATGTAATGTATCCATCTTCACAGTTTATTGGAATCTGGCGTTAGAAGTTAACTTGTCATCTACCAACAACTACCTAGTCTGTGATATCAGTTTACTGGTAGTAGAAGTTAACTTGTCATCTACCAATCTGTATCGAACATCGGCTATTTTTGATAAATTGATAGTTACTTGTTTCAAGATGTCGAAACCTTTATATATTTTATGTACAGTGATAGTATATCTTATAGCAGCGAATCTCACGGAACTACAAGGATCTTTACTAAAAAGAGGTACGAATCTATTTAATTGTATAACACACTGAATTTAGGTTTGTAACTATGTAGTTCAATTCTGATCCGATGGCGTCATAAGGCTAATAACACACTGCATTAAGATTTGTCAACTAGTTCAATTCTGATCCGATGGCGTCATAAGGCTAATAGTAAAAAATGCTGAAAATGCAAGTTAATGATTAACACATTCTGAACACAGACGACTGCCTAAGATGTAAGCTTGATACTCTGTGTTTTTGAACATCCATGTTAGTGCTTTTGATTGGTAAAAGTATTTTCACGATAAAATTTGATTCCTTCAGCAGCAATAATATACCACTTTTGCTAAGTGACGTGTTGATATAGCCGTGGAGTTAATTTAAGCGTTAAAATAATATTAACTTCAGCCTTTTTTTGCTTTTAGAAAGTTGTAAATTGACGATTTCTGAGGAAAAATTCGTTCTTGCACCAACAGATTCCTCTGAATTATCGAAACAAGAAACAAAGGAGGAATGCCAATCGCTTTGTGATTCCAGGAATGATTGTGTTAAAATGGGACATTCGCCTAGAACAAAAAAATGTCACCTCTTCTTGAAGCCTGTTTATTTTGATTACAAATATATT
Organism: Lottia scabra; assembly: GCA_029955415.1. Classification (NCBI taxonomy): domain Eukaryota; kingdom Metazoa; phylum Mollusca; class Gastropoda; family Lottiidae; genus Lottia; species Lottia scabra. The sequence continues at coordinate 1,474,468 of JARJEI010000021.1, read as the reverse complement.
GATGAACAGGGCTGTATTGATTTTTGCAATGATTCGCCAGAATGTTTATCTTTAAGCTTTCTCAATTACCGACCATCAAAAGGATTCTGTTGGATGTACAGGGTTAAATCTGATCAATTAAATGAGACGACAAACTACGACTCCTCCAAGTATTCGCCATTTTTTGGTGAGAAACATTGTAGTTAAATTGTTTGATTAAAACTAAGCACTGCATTCGATTATTCGTCTTTTTTTTCCTTTTAACTATACCAGTGGCGTGGTGGCCGTGAGTCTGGTTGAATGACAACGTCTTATAGTGGACAATGAAGGGAATCTTGTCAGAACTGTTGAGACTGGCGCTATGAAACAGATTATGTGTAACGGGAACGGTAAGATTTGTGGTTCAACTAGACGAGTTGATAATCTTGGACTAGAGATTGGGGTCCCTCTTGTAAACTTACTTTGGTACATTTTGTACTGGGGCGGGGCTCCATAGGGATGGTTCAACTATAGTCACTATGTTGATTCAGCTATCGTTATAGATTGCCCTGCGTAATAAATTAATTAGTTTTTACTGACCAGCAGTTTGTTATACAGAAAATTACAAAAATATTCTTCAAGATCAAAACAGTCATCCATTGATAGAAAAGATTCACAAATAAATGGATTTGTCAAAAAGCATAGTTGAAAAAGTAACAAAATATCATAAGTTTTAATGGAGATTGCTATGTTTAACTGGAATGTAAATTGGTCTAGCATTCACTAAAATCAATAAATTGTCAACATAAACTGTTTTCAAAGCAAAATTATACAAAATTTTAGAAATATAAATATAACTACAATGAATCATAATTACATATGAAAATTCTTACGGCTCTAAATATAACAGATAAATTGAATAATAAAATCCAGTAAAACAAATTTGACATGATAGAAAATATATTATTGAAATTATGCACCTAAATGTAGTGTTGTATGCCATTATTTGATTGTCACAGATCGTTTTCAACCTACTTTTTTAATCAAAAACAAAGTAGTTAAACTTGTCTTCCCTTAGTAACAATAGAGTAAAACTGGCATTCCCTTAGTTACAAATAGAGTAAAATTGACCTTCCTTAATTACAAAGAGAGTAAAACTGGCCTTCCCTAAGTTACAAACAGAGTAAAACTGGCCTTTCCTTAGTTACAAATAGAGTTGAACTTGTCTTCCCTTAGTTACAAACAGAGTAAAACTTATCTTCCCTCAGTTACAAATAGAGTAAAATTGACCTTCCTTAATTACAAATAGAGTAAAATTGACCTCCGACCTGCATCACTGACAGGGGGAGAGTGGGTTGACAAAATCCGAAGGTATCATCTCGACCCATGCCGGGATTGACCCAGGACCTTCAAGTATGCGAGCAAAGAAAACCACTATACAATCCATAAATATTACAGTAAAGGACATGGACATTTCATATGAACAAAGTAAGCAAACTCACTGAACAGGGAGAGATATAAAATTACGCGAAAATTCAAAGGTAATAAATTTATTAGTTGTTACTGACCAGCAGTTTGTTATACAGAAAATTACAAAAATATTCTTCAAAATCAAAACAGTCATCCAGTGATAGAAAAGATTCACAAATAAATGGATTTGTCAAAAAGCATAGCTGAAAAAGTAACAAAATATCATAAGTTTTAATGGAGATTGCTATGTTTAACTGGAATGTAAATTAGTCTAGCTGTCACTAAAATCAATAAATTGTCAACATAAACTGTTTTCAAAGCAAAATTATACAAAATTTTAGAAATATAAATATAACTACAATGAATCATAATTACATATGAAAATTCTTACGGCTCTAAATATAACAGATAAATTGAATAATAAAATTCAGTAAAACAAATTTGACATGATAGAAAATATATTATTGAAATTATACACCTAAATGTAGTGTTGTATGCCATTATTTGATTGTCACAGATCGTTTTCAACCTACCTTTAAAGTAGTTAAACTTGTCTTCTCTTAGTAACAAATAGAGTAAAACTGGCCTTCCCTTACATACAAATAGAGTAAAATTGGCCTTCCCTTGGTTACAAACAGAGTAAAACTGGCCTTCCCTTAGTTACAAACAGAGTAAAACTGGCCTTTCCTTAGTTACAAATAGAGTTGAATTTGTCTTCCCTTAGTTACAAACAGAGTAAAATTGGCCTTCCCTGAGTTACAAATAGAGTAAATCTGGACTTCCCTTAGTAACAGTAGAGTAAGAGTGACCCTCTCTTAGTAACAATAGAGTAAGGGTGGCCTTCCCTTAGTTACAAATAGAGTAAAACTGGTCTTTCCTTACACAAATGCAAGTAACAGATTTGTCGTATTTGACAAGTAGTTCTCCGTAACGACCATAAAATTTTCTAAAAGAAATTTCAAGTTTGTGTGTCAAGTAACCCTGTTTCAGTAATTTCACGGTTAATATTCGACCCCTTGCAAGAAAGTCCTTATAAAGAGAACAAGCTCTAGCATAGCGGATCAGTTGTGAAATGTACGTGCCATAAGCAGGCGATTGTGGTATGTTACTGCACAGGAATGGAAAATTAACAATAGGAAAATCAAAGTCGTCACGTTTGTCATACAATCTCACACACATAAAACTGGCCTTCCTGTACACACTGACAACATTTTCGACAATATGTTGGCCAACAAATCTGGGCAACAAAATATTGGTTCCTGTATACACACGACAACAGGTCGACAACATTTTGCGCAAATTGTTACCATATATTGGGATTTATAGGCAGTTTCTGATTGGACTGCAACATCATTTGCATCTCGACAACCAAAAAAAACTTGTATTTATTCAGCAACGTGTTGACCAACAATTGGACAACATATTACAGAATGTTTCCGAACTGTACACACTGACAACATTTTCGACAACATGGCATTTCGACAACCAGTTGACCAACATGTTGTCAGTGTGTACAGGACTTTAGTTACAAATAGAGTTAAATTGGCCTTCCCTTAGTAACAGTAGAGTAAGAGTGACCCTCTCTTAGTAACAGTAGAGTAAGAGTGACCCTCTCTTAGTAACAATAGAGTAAGACTGGCCTTCCCTTAGTAATATGTAGAACTTGCAAGCATATTTTAACAACCAATTCATTCTCTAATAAGCATAACAATAAACAATTCCCTATCAACGGTCAGCTTTCGTGTACCAGTACAAATATTATTTACCTAATTTCTTGCGACAAATGTCCTTTACAATACGTAGGTGAAACCAAAAATTATTTGCGGGAAAGAATGGTCGGCCATCGTTTCGACATCTCCCATCATCTAGATAAACCGATTGGGAACCACTTCAACCTCATTAACCACTCCCTCGCAGATATGAAGGTGACACCAATTGAACAAGTCATATCTCAAGAAGACACCAACCCTAAAACTTCAAGACTATACAGGGAGAGCTTTCGGATGGATCAGCTTAAAACTATTTCACCTTCTGGACTTAACATACAGTTCGATTCTCAAATAATCCCATTTGTTACTCCGTTCAATAATATTGCTTGCCAAGCATCCCGAATTATCAAAAGATACTACACAGAGTTACAAAATAAATTTCCAACCATTTTCTACAAAAAATTAGTCTGTGCTTATTCCAAAAATAAAAACCTACATGATATACTTGTTCATGGACGGCTTGACCCAATCGACGATGTAGGTTGATTTAATAAATTAATTGAATATCACTATCTTATTTATTGATATGAAACATGTATTTTCTATAGTTATTAATCGATTTCTTTCTTATTCTACAGAATTTGGCTTACAATCAGCCTAATATTATTTTGTCCACAGTGAATTGCTTCAACAATGTTTTAGCTTTTACAGTAATAATCAGTATTTTAAATTTATTTATTAGGTTCAAGAAGATTTATAGGACAACCATTTATTATTTTCTTCTTTGATTTTGTTTATTGCATATTAGCATCACAAAGTTTGTAAACATAACCTTAACCCTGTGCCAGTGCCTTCTATTTGAATAGCAACTTGTTGCTTTTCAATCACCCTAATCCTTAGTAACAGTAGAGTAAGAGTGACCCTCTCTTAGTAACAATAGAGTAAGACTGGCCTTCCCTAAGTTACAAATAAAGTACATCTGACCTTAACAGTAGTCTGAAACTGGTCTTCCTTTAGTAACAGTAGCCCATTGACTTAAAGATGGCAATAAAATTTAGGTAGGCCTATACATGTTGGCATTCTCGTTTACTTCATCATTATTGGAATTACTGAACAAGCATCAGTTACTACATTTAAAGATAAATTCAGCATTATGGCCTGTGTCCACATTCGCGTTTTATGTCGCGAAATACGCGTCGAAAAACGCGTCGGAATACGATTCGTTGTACTCTGTCGTCCACATACGCGTAATTGGAGGCATCGAGTATGCTCACGTGAATTATTGAATGAAATTTCATTGGTTGACAACTATAAATGGTACGCCAAGCGATAACGCCCGAAACCCCTTTAGAGGTTATGAGCTGCCCCCCCCCCCCCCAAATATTATGTTTTCAGTCAAAAAATCACCTATATCGGGCAAAATATCATTAAAATTCGGGCAATATGTCAATCTGTCCCCTGTTGATTCGTGGGCCCCTACGGCTATGTATGAGCGTATTGCGCGTCGTCGGCAAAGCGGGGCGTGTTTTACAAAACGCCTATGTGGACAAGGTACTATTGAAATGCTCTCTAGCGTTATAACGCCACGTAAAACGCGAATGTGGACACAAGTCTTTAATATACTAGATATATGACTGTCATTTAAATTTCTTTATTTATCTTAAAGGGATATGGTTGTGTAATTATCTGTTTCGTCAGGTTTCAATACAATCAAATCTCTGCCCTTACAAACTTGTGTTATACAAGAACCGTAGTCGACTGAGCAAAGTTAAAAATCAACAGACTAAACCAACACTTAAAAGGCCATGTTCCTTTAAATGATGCTTACGTTGCAAATTTACAATGAACTGTGCAATTTTCACGAAATTCCAAACACATAAATATCGCCAATGTAATGTATCCATCTTCACAGTTTATTGGATTCTGGCGTTAGCTTGTCATCTACCGACAACTACCTAGTCTGTGATATCAGTTTACTGTTAGTAGAAGTTAACTTGTCATCTACCAATCTGTATCGAACATCGGCTATTTTTGATAAATCGAAGATTGCTTGTTTCAAGATGTCGAAACCTTTATATATTTTATGTACAGTGATAGTATATCTTGTAGCAGCGAATCTCACGGAACTACAAGGATCTTTACTAAAAAGAGGTACGAATCTATTTAATTGTATAACACACTGAATTCAGGTTTGTCAACTATGTACTTAAATTCTGATCCGATGGCGTCATAAGGCTAATATCACACTGCATTAAGGTTTGTCAACTAGTTCAATTCTGATCCGATGGCGTCATAAGGCTAATAGTAAAAAATGCTGAAAATGCAAGTTAATGCTTAACACATTCTGAACACAGACGACTACCTAAGAGGTAAGCTTGATACTCTGTGTCTTTGATCATCCGTGTTAGATTACTTTTCTCCGCTCTTTGCTTTTTATTTGTCACTGTTTTTGATTGGTAAAAGTATTTTCACGATAAAATTCGATTCCTTCATCAGCAATAATTTACCACTTTTGTAAAGATAGTGACGTGTTGATATAGCCGTGGAGTTAATTTAAGCGTTAAAATAATATTAACTTCAGCCTTTTTTTTGCTTTTAGAAAGTTGTAAATTGACGATTTCTGAGGAAAAATTCGTTCTTGCACCAACAGATTCCTCTGAATTATCGAAACAAGAAACAAAGGAGGAATGCCAATCGCTTTGTGATTCCAGGAATGATTGTGTTAAAATGGGACATTCGCCTAGAACAAAAAAATGTCACCTCTTCTTGAAGCCTGTTTATTTTGATTACAAATATATTGATGAACAGAGCTGTATTGATTTTTGCAATGAATCGCCAGAATGTTTATCTTTAACCTTTCTCAATTACCGACCATCAAAAGGATTCTGTTGGATGTACAGGGTTAAATCTGATCAATTAAATGAGACGACAAACTACGACTCCTCCAAGTATTCGCCATTTTTTGGTGAGAAACAATGTAGTTTAATTGTTTGATTAAAACTATCCACTGCATTCGATTAATCGTCTTTTCTAACATTTTAATTATACACTTACTTCTGGGAAGTGGCGTTTCTAGGAATCTTAAAGAGGCGGGCGAGTTGGGGCCAAATAATTGTCAGCAGGGGCGGAACCAGGGGGGGGGGGGGCTTCCCCTGCTCGAGCCCCCTATTTTTGGCAGACTTATGTCAGAACCCTCTAAAAATTTACCGCTAGCGCGCCCAGGCGCTCGCGGTGCCATTGACTTTGAAGCATGTAATGAGTCAAAGCCCCTCCCCCCTTTTTTTCTCTAAATCCTGTATCCGTCCCTGGTCAGGGTGGGGTGGGGAGTGGCTACCAGCACCAGGTATCCGTATGTGACATTATGTGTAACGGGAACGGGAAAATTTGTGGTTCAACTAGACGAGTTGGTAATCTTGGACTAGAGATTGGGGTCCCTCTTGTAAACTTACTTTGGTATATTTTGTACTGGGGTGGGGCACCCTAAGGATGGTTCAATTAGTCACAATGTTGATTCAGCTATTGTTATGGACTGACTGATAGACTGGCCTGGGTCAAAAAGTAAAAGTTTATGATTAAAACATTGGTATATGTATATATTAATAAGATTTGCTTAGTATTCACAAATCTAACTGTCGCTAAGGTAACACATTGAAGTAATTTCGATGATAAATCCTATATTTTGTTGAATAAATTCAATGCTGTATTGCATGAGCTAAGCAATGGGTTCGTTTTTCCGCATTGCCCAACTTTTCACATCGTGATCAACTGCACAAAAACGACACTGAGAAACTACCGGAATGGCCATTCGTTTAACATAAAAGGAAATATTTTAATCTGTTGGCCCGCATTGATATTCTTTTAATTTGGATATGTCAGGGAAATCGAAACTCTAGTTTTATGGTAAACGTCGTTTTTTGTGCAGTTGGGAACGATGTGGCAAGTTAGACAAGTTGGTAAAATAACCCATCGAACTTCAGGCCTGTCCAGCTTTCTTGACTACAGACTACAGAATTCATATCGCATCATTAGGACATTTATGTGTATTGACAACACTGATCGCATAATATCATTGTAATGAAATGAAAACTCAGACAGCAGCATTAGCCTACTGTTATTTTCGATTTCTAACTGTTGAGGGATCTTAAGAGGGGAATGTTCACCATTTTCAAGGATCGATTTAGGTTTTTGACTTTAAACGCAGATATTTATGGATACACGGGGATTTGAAGGCTTAAATTGTGAGAGAGAGTTAAGAACAATATTACGGATCAGATTATCTAAAAAGTTTCAGATTCTGGGACTAATTTTCTTTTGGTCGAACAGTTAGTGAACATATCCCTTTAATATGTACTCTCTGTAGCACTCGGGGCCTCGGTTTATTGCCTCATCTTACAGTTAAAGCCAAAACTGACTGACAGGGGGAAAGTGGGTTGACAAAATCCGAAGGTATCATCTCGACCCATGCCGGGATTGACCCAGGACCTTCAGGTATGCGAGCAAAGAAAACCACTATACAATCCATAAATATTACAGTAAAGGACATCGACATTTCATATGAACAAAGTAAGCAAACTCGTTGAACAGGGAGAGATATAAAATTGAGCGAAAATTCAAAGATAATAAATTTATTAGTTTTTACTGACCAGCAGTTTGTTATACAGAAAATTACAAAAATATTCTTCAAGATCCAAACAGTCATCCAGTGATAGAAAAGATTCACAAATAAATGGATTTGTCAAAAAGCATAGTTGAAAAAGTAACAAAATATCATAAGTTTTAATGGACCAGAAATTTTACAATTTCAGAGATTGCTATGTTTAACTGGAATGTAAATTGGTCTAGCTGTCACTAAAATCAATAAATTGTCAACATAAACTGTTTTCAAAGCATAATTATACAAAATTTTAGAAATACAACTACAATGAATCATAATTTAGTATGGAAATTCTTACGACTCTAAATGTAACAGATAAAATCCATTAAAAGAACAGTTTTAAAATATTGTCAGTTATATTTCATCATATGTGATGTAAAATAGAATCAAAATAAATACTGTGGTAAAAGGTTTTCTGTGACTTTAAAATAGTAACCTGCAAAAACAGTGAAAATACAAAAATATATACAAATATGTAAACACTAAAATATAAAATTTAAGTTGGCATTTAACTGACTGAAGTATGATATTCAGTAGGCTCTCAAATTCAGACCAAAGGAAGTAAAATATATATCGGTAGGGAGCTGATTGGGCTTGATACAATGGTCTTGCTTGCTGTTTCTAAAAACATCACATATAAAGTTACCGTTAAAGGTACCCCATCTTACCCTTTCACTTGCTACAGGCTCTTGAATATAGATTTTTAAGGCACTAAATATATACAATATTACAATTTCTTTAAACACCAGACCAGCTGAGCGTCAAGAAAATGGTTTTGGCAAACTAAGGTACTGATAATACTAAAACGCTTCTAAAAAATACCCACATTGAAAAAAGGTAACAATGGACACCTATACTTAATGTCTGCCTTTTCAATAATAATACACGAAGATATAAATTATAATAAAGACCTATATACAATTCCCGAACAGCACTAATATAAAACAAATTTGACATGATAGAAAATATATTATTGAAATCATGCACCTAAATGTAGTGTTGTATGCCATCATTTGATTTTCACAGATCGTTTTCAACCTACCTTTTTGATCAAAAACAAAGTAGTTAAACTTGTCTTCCCTTAGTTACAAATAGAGTAAAACTGGCCTTCCCTTAGTAACAAATATAGTAAAACTGGCCTTCCCTTAGATACAAATAGAGTAAAACTGGCCTTCCCTTAGATACAAATAGAGTAAAACTTGTCTTCCCTTAGTTACAAATAGAGTAAACTGGCCCTCCCTTAGATACAAATAAAGTAAAACTGGCCCTCCCTTAGATACAAATAGAGTAAAACTGGCCTTCCCTTAGTAACAAATAGAGTAAAACTGGCCTTCCCTTAGTAACAAATAGAGTAAAACTGGCCCTTCCTTTAGTTACAAATAGAGTAAATCTGGCCTTCCCTAAGTTTCAAATAGAGTAAATCTAGCCTTCCCTTAGTAACAGTAGTCTGAAACTGGCCTTCTTTTAGTTACAATAGAGTAGTTTCCCTTAGTTATGACAGAAATAAGAAATACTTAGAAATGTTAAACAGACAGAGAGAAAAGTAAATAACAGTATTTTAACAAATGGATTCCTAAAATAGAATCACAAATTTAGAACAGTAACAAGTTAAAAGTTATACACAACAACAATTATACATGTAGTTATAAAAACAAGATCTTAAATGCCTATTTTGATGTGTCATTGTTTATGGACCATTTGAGAGCTTAAGTCACTTTTTAAGTCATTTATGAGACAATGAGTCAAGTACAAAGTCACAAGACAGGTCAATCAAGTCACAAGACATGTCAAATAAGCAGACAAGTAAAGTACAAGTTTGTACAAATAGCAAAACATGCTGCAATACAAATAAGTCATTATGCAAATCAATTCACAATGCAAAACAAGTCAGAAATTAGTCCAGTCAAATTATATTTTCAGACTGACATGTCAAAACTGGCATTTAAGATCTTGTATGAAATCATGTTCACTTTTTTATAATGGTATGGTAAATTAGGAATGGCACCAATTTCAAAACCTTTCATTCCCTTACCAAAAAATGTTAAAACACATGAGAATGTGAATTTATCGTATTATGTTAAAACATTAAAAATACCGAAGCACCGAGTTGTGTACAAAATGGAATTGTTACCGTTTTTAAACTTTTTTTTGCAATGAACGCTCAGTTTTTCGCACATTACTTATTACTGCTTGAAATTTTTTGGGATGCCTCCTGAAATAAATAAACCCACCGATTATAATTATGGCTACAACTATAAAAAATATTGTAAGTCCGACAATTAACGCCACATTCTTGTTGCTCCTGGCAACATAAACACCACCTTCTTGAGCCTCAAAAACTGCTTTACCATCTTCAATTTTTGCTGGAACTTTGGTCCAGGTAGCAAAATTATCAGAATGTGATCTGTAAATTTGAACATCATTTTGTGAACTGTCCACCTCCATTTCAATGGTAAATGTTTTTGTGGAGTCGGCTAGTTTTTTTTCTGGGTAAACTCGAAGGAAATCACTGGCATAGTCATCTCCAACCTACAGAAATAATTAATAAAAATAAAGAACATCAATTTATTTAAGATCAATGATAAAAATATAAATGAGATCAACTGAATTTTGTAGTGTACATTTCAGTTGATAGGAATAAAGAGAGCTATGGGAAGACAATCAGAAGTACAACTACAATTTAATACAAAAAATTGAGGGGTGAATTTTGTTTGTCTGCACATGAACCAGACTTCAGGTTCTAATACCAATAAAAGATACTGAAGATTTAAAATGTAGCTCTAAGAGCCAGAAAGCTGAACAATTAATAATGACATTATGTACTTATTATAATTAAAAAGATGCGTAACTTAAAAGAAACATAAAAATTGTATGAGAAATGAAGACAAACAATGAAATCAAAATGTAGAAAACAAAACCTGAAAGAACAAGACATTCATCATATTGGATAATAAAACTTAATTTATATAAGTAATGGAACCAGGGACGGATTTAGGCGGGGGCGTGGTGGGCATGCGCCTCCCCCTTGAAATTTGCAAAGCATGGGTTGTCCGCACGTAATAAGTATCCAAAGAGATTATTTTAACCTCAAACCGGCGAAATTTTATCCTGCGACCCCCCGACAAATCCTGTATCCGCCCCTGGGAACAATAAGACTGGATAAACTTTACTAATCTTAAACTAACCATTTGAAAAGCACTTAATTTTTTAAGAAATTAACACCAGAACCTCAAATCATTGTTTCATTTCATATTCCAACATTAAATGCTTTGAGAGAGCCCAACTAATTTTGATTTTCGGCTCCAAAATCAATTATTTTATTAATGACTTACAGTTATCTGTTTATTTTTAGATTCAAGTTTCTGGGCACCTGCTTCCACTGGCCATTCCTCTAAGCCCAATGTCCTTAAAACTTCAAAGACTTTTTCATCCACACTTATTTTAGACTTCCTAAAAAAGAAATAAGATCCAAATATGAACATTAAACACAACACAGAGAGTTTGTCAACTCTGTATTCCCAAAACAATTGTTTTTTTGCCTTTTTATTCTGTCTCTAACATTGTAACATTAACATGGAAATTTCAGCCATTTCCTGAAAAGCCTGAAATATTTAGTCATTTTATGAAATGGCTGAGTGAATTGGTCATTTCATGAAAAGGCTAAAAATTTCAGGCATTTCACAGATTTACTGTAACATATGTAAAACCAAACTAAAAACTCCATTGTGAAAAGTTTACTGGATATATTTCTTCAACTTACTGTATCAGCTGATAAAAATTAGTTGCTATACCCCTTAAAAGTGTACACTTACTTAGCTTGTAAGGTTCCTCCCATTTGACCAATACTTCTAGTTTCCATAGTGAAGGGATGGACATGAAGGCGAGCTTTCTGATCACGGTTACTGAAGGCATTGTTTCTGGTACACATGAAATGGTAGGTACCAGCACCTGGAGACTTGACAGCTCCTAAGTTGAAGTAAGTTCCAGCATCATCTAATTCAGACATCTCACCACCAAATTGTCCTTAAAGTATACGAGAATAGTCTTATTTTCTGGAACAACAAGAACTGTAATTTTTTGGAAATTTGAATGGGGCATATAGAATCTTCAATTGTGACCAAATACGTCTGTGGTTCTCAAATGCGGGACCGACTTGGGGCCGCTGGGGTCGCGGGGTCAATTTCCTGGTTGTTTTTTTCTTTTTCAATCTATTATTCCCCAGCACTGCCTTGAATCAGTGGCTATATACTATCTACCAAGATTTTCTATTTTGTTTTCTATGAAAACTATTGTCTATCTATGATATTGTTTACAAAAGTTACGAATTACAAGTTAGTTCAAGAAATATTCTTTGCAGCATGATTAACGCACGGGGTCACATTGGTAATGAATTCCGAAGTTTAAAAACACAGATAATGACGCTGGCATAATACTTTATTAATGGTACTAATGTATATGTACATTTTTAGATTAAATTATAGGTAAATGGTTGCTTTGTGACTAAAAGGGTTTGGCATGGGGTCGCAACAAGACGCTCGATGGTAGAAATGGGGTCGCGGGAAAACATCGGTGAGAACCACGGAAATACGTAATACAAATGATCTGCTTGTACAGTCTAATTAAAATAACTAGACTCAAATTTTGTTTTGTTCTTCTTATAAATTGAGGTCATCAATGTTAGGTCAGAGTTCAATTTATCAGCAATGTAAGGAGATGGTTAGACCCTAATGTAGTGGCTAAATATACAGAATTTTAAAAGCCAATCGAAACAAAATTTTGGGTTTAATTTTTTTGTCTTCTGTTCTACACAATCTCAAATTCTCAAGAAGGTTTCAAAGACGATCCTTGTGTGTTATTATACCATATGTTTGAAAAATTTGGTGTGGTTCTCCGTTACTTATTACTTGATTAGGCTACATTTAAACATACCTGGTTCAAGGAAGGCCAATCTTCTCAAGATATCAATATCGAGTGGTGCATCACTGGTATCAAGAGGATAGTTGACCCCATAATGGCCGAACTCTTGACCTGGTCCATTGTATACATTGTTACCCTCTGGATAGACTTGTTCATTCATTAGTACCATATTGTTTCTATCTGACCCAGCACGACCTTGACCATCATTACCATTATTATTGGTATTCGATCCTGTCCATCTGAAATGAATGAATGAATGAATGAATGAATGAATGAATGAATGAATGAATGAATGAATGAATGAATGAAATGCATCAGGAAGCAATAGAAGCAACCTGTTCATTTAGCATCATAAGGCTAATGAGTGAATGAGAGTGAGATAGGAAGAGAATAGAGACTGAATAAATGAATGAATGAAAAGCATCAGGAAGCATTAACACCAAACTAGTCATTTGGCACCATAAGGCTAATGAGTGAATGAGAGTGAGATAGGAAGAGAATAGAGAATAAATGATAAAAATAATGAGTGAATGAATAAATGATAGAAGGAATGAATTTAAATACATATTGAACCATCATCAGAAAAAATTATCAAAAAAATATATCAATGTAACTACCTATTGTAACTGATAATGAATAGGCCTATCCAACCAATATTTGAAAATCTGCTTTATACCTTAAAATCTAACATTACTTACTGAATATGAACATAGTCTTCTTCAGATACATGTAAATCAGTAGGTACAAAGTCATATTCCACAGCTGGGTAGGTCTCGACAATATTTCCTCTTTTACCACGAACATTGAGGTTATGAATCTTTGCATCAGCTGGAATATCACTTGGTCGGTTCTGGATGGAAAATACGAAGGTCCTGAAAACAGATACCACTAATATAACCAATCTGATTTCCCTTTATTAGAAACGAACAATATACAAATATGTCTTTCCTTCACCAATAAGAATAGAAGCCATCAAAGGAAGATAACTCAGGTGTGATTGATAAGGCTTTAATGACAGTCCACCTTCTTAATTCTATGGTTTTCTAGTTCAGAAATGTTCAGTATGTTACCCTCATTGGTAAAAGTTATTTTCATTCTTAGAGAAAAACATATAAGTTCTGTCAAGAAACAAGCATTACCTGTCTTGGAAGGTTCGTCCAAACTGAGCAGTATCCATGGCGATAGCAAGATCAACATCCAAATCGGGGAAAACCTTTACTGTTGGGTCGTTCTTGAAAACATATCCTCTCTCAGTTGCTGCTTCTGCATTCTCAAATCCATATTTCTCAAAGATATTGACCTTGGTTCCAGCACCACGATTTCTGGGGTTGGCATTCTGTTCAGAATCAGTGTCCCAAGGAGCATAGTCATTTGTGGAAATGTTGTACCTGGAAAATTTTAAATTTGGAATTTCATCAAATATAGTTATTACGCTTCAATTTTGTACAATCATCAAAAAGTCCAAAATGTTTAAGCTTGAGTCCAAAAATGTAATGAATGTTTGTCAGTGATGACATAGTCAAAGGGACTAGAACAATAAATCAAGGCACTGTGTAATGCAATTTCAGCATGTTAAAGACCCCTCCTACAATGTTACAAATTGCTTAAGTGTAGGCAAATACCACTGTATAGCAAATTTTACCTTATTGCACACTGCATGACATTGCCCATCTTTAATAGCCAAATCGTATACAATTGAGTGAAAAACAAATTTTTTCATTGTGCACAATTAATAACCCATTACCTGATTCTGAAGACACATTTATCTTCCTCAATGTTAGGGATGGTCCAATTGAATGTGTTGGGTGTACCATGTAGACCGTTACCATTGTGGTTATCACGTGTAAACTCGGTTTCCTGACAAACCGGTTCATCTAAACCATGAGATGGAGCTTCAGTCCAGACTCCTTTTGTGCCTTCTGGGTCATTTTTTGGCCATCTGAAAGCCTGTAATAAATCAAAATTTCGTAAAGATATGATTAGCAAGGAAATAAAGAGAATCAGCACCGAATGGTCTATAAAGCATGTTAGACTATCAATGTGGACTGTTGCTGATTACAATGTTGAACAACTCAAGTCAATGGCAAGATTTGAAAATGTAAAATGAGCAACTCATGACTTCAGAGCTTGTACACTCAAATATACTAATTTTGGTCAGTTATTGCCAGTGGCTTGCAGTCAAGAAGTTCCAGTTGATCTTAGATGCTATCAAATACAACACCTAATCAACCTGGGTTATTCCCCTTTAAAAAATTCTGTTGAATACTTTTGTGCTTTATCTTTAAAAGTATAAACATCTTTTCCCCCGACAGTGTGGATAGATTATTGGGTCCCTGAGTTTTAAAACTATTTCTGTCTCAGTAAATGCTTTATAACATCAGACTGGATTTTGGTTTTAAAAATTGTTATATCAACGTACTTGTTGTTTTTATAGTCATTGCTTATATTCTTATGTATACGTAATTGCTGTGCCTGTAGTTCAATAGAGTTAAGTTCCTGTCTTCATCATAATAAAGAATACTGTAAATAATCTACTTTATATTCCAACCCACAATACAACAAAAATCTAACATATAAAAAACAAAAAAAACTTACATCACAATCAGCCTTGTTATTGGGGATGATCAGCCCTTTGCGTCTGTTGAGCTCCAGGACTTGTAGTGGAATATCACAGTACGATCTACCTTTCACATTCTCACTCTCAGACTTATAATAGGGACATCTATTGACATCATTAGTCATTACCACAATATCCTGTATAGATAGAATGAATGAATGAATTGACATCACAATATCTTACATAGACAGAATGAATGAATGAATTGACATCACGGTATCTGACATGGTCAGAATGAATAAATGGATTGACATCACAATATCTTACAGACAGAATGAATAAATGAATTGACATCACAATATCTTACATAGACAGAATGAATGAATGAATTGACATCACGATATCTGACATGGACAGAATGAATAAATGGATTGACATCACAATATCTTACAGACAGAATGAATGAATGAATTGACATCACGATATCTTACATAGACAGAATGAATGAATGAAATGACATCACAATATCTTACATAGACATAGTGAATGATTGCATAAATTAACATTTTATTGTTATCAACTTTATAGATCGACAGAATTAATGAATGGATATAATGAAATAATACTTAGCATTTTCAAAAGTGACATTATTTGAGAAATTGCAAGAACCTTGGATATCTGATCGATAGTTGGAACAAATCAATGTACGTTGGTGCAAAAATAATTTTTGGAAAACTTCTGTACAACCCCTTTAAATTGTCTGATTTTGCATCACAAGTTAAGTAGATGTTTTATAAATTTACACATTATAAGCCACTTATATAAAATATAAATAATTTCTTACCCTCCAAGGGGAAGGGTGCCAGTAAGGATAATAATCTCTCTCTTCAGAACATTCATAACCTCTTCTCTGTCCATTAGCATTCTGTCTGGTATGTCTTGCTCTTTTTCTACCTCCACCTAAATTCTAGAAAAAAAATTAACACAAATTAGTATTTCGCTTTTGCTTCATATTGATTTTAGCAACTATTCTTTTTTAGCAACCCTATTCCATAAACTATAATTTACATATTATAACTAACCAAATGATAAATATTCCAGAATTGTTTTTGACAGAACAATTGATTGGTTGACTATACCCTGAACAAGAGATTCCTAACAATTCCATCAGATCTTAATTGACAAGAGGAACACCAAACATAGTATACAGATTTATTATTTTAATCGTTAATCAGCCAAAGTACAAACTCAAGTTTACACCTTGACATCCTTAGGCACTTTTATTTTATCAGGCCTGGTAAATGCAACCTTTTGATAGTATGCAAGCCAATCGCAGCATTCATGTACATGTGCAGCCATAATGTTTTGTGATTGGCTGTAATCACTAGAATCCAATCCAATCATATGATACAACAAAGTAACTTATGATGTCATGGTAAAAGACTCAACCAGTAATAGCTTGACATGGTGAAGATGAAGTATATTATGTAGAATATAGAAGTTACCTGATCAGCTATAAATAGACCATTATTTCTCTGACGTAAGCTACAACGTAACCAGTTTTCATAACTTTCATGCATCCCAAATTCTGTATCTGTATTACAATTCATATCTTTACATTGGGCAAGATTTTCAGGGATTGTTCTAAAAATAAAAATTAATCCATCTTTAAACATAATGACTAAAAGGGATAAATTTGCCTAAATATTTGGGTTCTAATCTTGGATGACATATGCAAGTCATTATTCCTATTGACCCATCTGTAAATGGGTACCAAACTATGGGAATGATCACTGACAACAGATTTGACCAAGAAATTTGAACAAAGACCAGCTGGTAGACAGGATCTTTGTTAACTTGAATAAATCATCTTTGCTAATTTCAGTTTACCCATTTGTAAATATGTATGAATAATGTCAAGAAATTTTACCAAGGACCAGGTGGTAGACAGGATCCCCATGAACATCAAAAATCATCTTTGCTATTTCAAGTTGACCCATGGGTGTGACTTAATGCCAAGAGATTTGGCCACATATTTTCGTAAACCTTAGTTGTTACCCCTGGAATAAATGTATATATTTTTTTTCTTCATTTAATTACTTACTGTCTAGTGACACCATCTCGAACATTATCACCACACATATACTGTATAACTATTTCACAGTTAGCATTCTGATTACCACACGAATGTTGATTGGTCCTGAATAAAAGATAAAATCACTGCATTATTTCTTGGTTCAAAATTAACATAAAGAGTTTCAGATTTTCCCCAGTCATTGATGCAGCTCAGAGTGAATGACATGGAACAAGCCTCTAGTTGTTGAATCGATCAGACAATCAACCAAGGCCCTCTGTGCTACAGGTTGTGCACATTATACAGTATAACTTGTATTAAGCAGCCAGTCAAGGGAATGCTTAAATGTGGCTGCTTACTAAGGGATGGTGCTTAATAGAGGTACATGTATGGCAAACCTAGTTTAGAATGATAATTTCGTAATTTGTAACTATATGTACATGCACTAAAGAAAAACAGCATGTCCTATAGCATAGGCAATGTCCTATATAAAAACATTATTTTAGACAAGTCTCTTATACACTTTTGAATATTTCATTACTTATTTTAATAATCATTTACAAATTAGGCCTAATTATATCAGTGTGTGAGTAAAATTCAAGGATTATAGACAACGTTTAATCTTAATTAAGAACAGTTTAATCGGTTTGGCAGTAATTAACTGTTAGTTTAATTAATGGGATTAACAAGGATTAGGGAAAATGACCGCTGATTGCAGGGTGACACATGTTCACTGTCAAGAAAAGGGTGACCGCTGGCCGCGTCAAGAGGGTGTTGTTGAATAGAGGTAAATTTGGTTGAAAATTGCATGGGATGTAATTTGGGTGGCCTTTCATTAAAGGGTGGTGCTGAATACAGGTGACCGTTGGACCAAGTTTGACTGTATAAGATTTGAACGACATATAGAAGCGAGGAGCACATATAACATATATATGTTATATGTGCACATTATAGATTTCTCAACAAGATTTCTCAAAAAACAAGTAGGCTATTTAACCCTTCAACAGGTATACCGACCCATACTTATGTTATATATTTTACCCGAGCGGCCAGTAAATCGGCCGCTGTCAAGTGACGTCATCTAACGTTAACATAAAGTAATATTGCTTGGAGTTCAGGGTTCAAAGGATTAAGACAAAGCTAAAAGCAATCAATCTTACCATTCAAACTGTAACTGTGAGCCACCATAATAAAATACATTTCCTACATTATAACCACCTCTAGCATTATTCTGTGAGTTAAATAACCTAAATAAAATGAAATAGATTTAGCAAGAGCTTCGTCGAAGGATCTAGAAGAATTTTCCATATAGTTATACAATTTCATTTATATAGGTAGGCTACTGTTGATCAGGATTCAGACATACCTGGCTCTGCAGTGGACAAGATAAAATCTTTGATATTTAATAACTCACCTGTTAGCGTTCTGTCGTTCTCTGGAACTCTCATCTAATCGATTATTACCTCCCCTGAAATTCAGTATTCATTTAAGTCAGAATAAAAGTAATCATATCAGAAGTCACAATAAGTAATCATATCAGAAGTCACAATAAGTAATCATATCAGAAGTTACAATAAGTAATCATATCAGAAGTTACAATAAGTAATCTTATCAGAAGTCACAATAAGTAATCATATCAGAAGTCACAATAAGTAATCATAATATAAGTCAGTGAAAGAAAAAATATCATAAGTGGCAAAAAGTAATCATATTAAAAGTCAAGAGTGAGAGTAATCTTATTTTACTGCATGGGTAATAATCATATCATAAGTTAAATTATTTATCATATCAAAAGTCATGGGTGAAAGAAGCGTGGATAATTCTATAAATTCATTAAGTAATCATAACATTAATCAAGTGATGTGTGAACAACCTTGGAAAGTTTTAAGGGTATTGATTGGGCTAGCGTTCGAGAAAAAAAACACAAGATGGAAGTTTTGCGAATTACTTATTATTTTTGGGCTCAGATTGTAGATAATTATTATTACTTTATTTGTAAACTATATAGAATGAAAAAAAACGAAAAGAAATTAGGTATTTCGTTAGTTTTTGCTAAAAAAATAGGAAAAAGTAGCAAAATGTGTCCCGGTTGATACAAGATTTCTCAGCCATTTTTTGTTGGAAAATTACGATCTTGGTCTTGATTGAAAGCTTATCCAATAAGGATGAAACGTACAGAGAGTTTTTTCGAAAATTCTAATTAGTTTAGCCCCTGAAAAATGTTTGCCGTACCTACGTTTATATTTTCGTAAATTTTCGTATTTCCATGGTAACCACCAAAATAATAATTTTTTTTGGAAAATCGCTCTGTACGTTTCTCGGCAATGTAATTGTCTACATTTATGCCAAGTTTGATGTAGATTGATCCATTCACATTTTTTTAAACTTGTATCAAAGGTTTGAAATGTCCAATTTTTATGACATGTTTGAAAAGGCTGTCAACTCATTAAAAAAAATCTGATTGACATGAAATCAACCTTAAACTATCGAGAAGGACCCCAAATCATCAACAAATGCACAACAAGTCTCAAGAAATCATTATTTCATATACTTATTCCATTTTTTCATAGCGTCAAATAGCCCAATTAACACCCTTAATACGTTATAAAACCATGAAGTTCCTAATTTACTGATGCAGAAATGAGTAACCAATGAACCATTTCAAAAATATCTTTTCACTTGTTTAGGTAAATCATAATTATGTGAATTGAAATATCAGCTTCAATATAATTATGAGAATGACTTTGATATTGAAGTAGATAAAAATAAAACCATACTTTTTTTTTACGCTTTACAAATATTACTTTAAAACAGCATTGAGGGTCTTAAAAGGACTGAGTTAACAAAAATATAAAGTTCTAAAAATAAACATTTCATTTTATCCTGCACTACTCTCTAAGAAACTTCAAACAAAAAAGGCCCATATCTAGGCCTGTAGTCTGCCAAAAACTGTTTTGATAACCCCCTTTTATGCTGCTGCAGAGAATGGTTATCGGAAGCCTGGAAACACAGTTTTCTGAAGTCTGGAGACCTTTACTAAAAATTTCGAAAATTTGACGATTTACAGATGAATTTACAGAAGGTTTATTTGTATCTGGAAATTTTGATAATTTAAAACTGGTATTATTTGTCATCTAACAATGTTCCCCTTGACTCAGTAAAATGAATTAATATTTTTAAAAAATAACAATTGACAATTATTAAGGAGGGAAGCCAATAAAATTGCTAATATATAAGCATGTGATACTGTAAGGCTAGAAATTAATGCGTCAACAAATTAATGCGACATGGGGTATACAGACTAAAATGCGAGTACAAATTAATGCGATCCGCGATAGGTGTCGCATTTTTTAATATCATAAAAAAGAAAATGGAAGTTTGATGGCTAGTGCTGTATTCACCTCTAATCTTATCAATTAAGGGTTCTTTTCATTAAAACTCAAGCCATGATCAACGAGTTTGATTACTAATCTTCAAATTTAGAGATTACCTAATTACTTAATCCAGCCCGGTCTCAATTAAAATACTTGACCTATATTACCATTTGTCCATATAATTCACTTGGAAATATGTATTTTAAAATGCGGATACAAATTAATGCGATCGCGGATAGGTCGCATTTAACGCATTAATTTCTATCTCTCAATAATTTGTAGCCTTACAGTATCTAAGTTGGCATTATGAAGATGTGCCATTACTGACTGAATAACATATTGGTTTCATATGTGATAATCAGATAATTATTTTATTTTATCAACTTTCTGACCCATAACCGACCATCTAAAAATCAGGTTTAACAAAGGGTCAAAAGATTTGAGAAAAAACTATGACATCAATTTTTAGCATGAAAGGTTTTTTCAATCTTTTGTCACTGAAATCCCGATTCAGAATTACCCTCTACATTAAAAATCTGTACAGGCAAAACAATTCTGTAAATCAAGATAGCACCCAAAAACATGGCAAAAACAAGAGCAATAGTTGTATAGCAGCGTATTTACTCTTAACAGAAGTACCATCAGGTATTTCGAAAAGAGTAATGTAGTAATCTTGAATTAGCTGCCGAGGCCTAATCTGAGGTTGTGTCACCATCAGGTAAGAAATTGGATAGAGATACCTTCATTTTCACATCTGTAGAAAATCTTAGAGATACTTATTGCATGATATTGATATATTATAAGGTGTTTTATGACAAATTCTGAAATTGGATGATGCGTTTCTTAATATAAGTCGCAATAGTTTGTTGAAGATAATGTTTTGACACCTTTTCAGGGATAGTGTAGCTAAACCATATCTACAGCTGCACATTGTAAATGTACATTAAGAAATATTAGATCATCAAATATTTACATTTCGTGGAGTTTTTAGTCTTTTTTGTTGTACCACAGTTCTTGACATAAAAATATTGTGATAAGGGTTGAAACTTTCAAGATGACAACGGGCCAACTCTCTGTGTGAGAATACATCTAAAAAACAGACTGACTTTGTAAATTGATGCTATGAACAAAATTCTGTACAAGCAAAACAATTCCATAAACTAAAAATCTGTGTCATTTGTCATACATGTCAAAAATTTTGACAACCTAGTAAGTCAAACAGGACATCATCTCATGAGTAATAATGTTTTTGTAGCTCTTCTGCTTAATTTTGTCTTCATTTGTCCAATGAAAATCAAAAAAGAAGGATGTAAAACTCTATTTCATTTCCATATCAATAGTCAATTGTCCCTTTTAAAAGTTTGTCAGCCACCCAAAATTCATGAAACTCCCAGAGCCAAGGCCACCTTCTCATTTTCAAACTAGGAATTCAATGTTTAAATCAGATTTTTTACAGATACAATTCTACAAGGATATAAATACGATTTTTAAATTCAATCCAGGTTTGTGAACTACTGTTCAATAGGAGTAATCTAATATCAATATTAATCTTTTTGATGTACATGTTTAGAATTAATTATCTTAATTAACATCTTTGTTTAATTACTGTTATTTACACTACATTGTTGACATAGAGATTTTATACTGAACACTACACCTGTAACACTAACTTAACACCGATATTAACACCAATTTAATGGCCTCGTTAGAACTGATGTATTGTAAGGGGCAGTTATGGTTCCCCAACTTCTTTAACATTGAGTCTTTAGTGCTATGAGACACCCTAAGAAATTCTGTGGCCTCCATTAAATGATTTGTAGAATACCATTGTAAATTGTAACATTTTATATTCTCAAACTTTGTCAGTAGAGTGTATTCAATAGGCAACTTTTCTGATGTCATAAACATACAACATATTATTGGCCAAGTTTGAAAAGTTTTTTTATTCATATTAAAAGGTGGTAAAGCTTTAAGACTTGTTGAATTGTGATTTCAGACTTACTTGTCTACAATATTTGTAAACTTTATGACAAAATATATTATAAAACATATGAATATGAGAGGTTTTGTTAATCAATTGTGTCACAATGTAATAACTTACAGTGGTATATCAACCATGACGTCCATGACATATCAATAATAACTGTATATATATGAGTATATCAATGATAACTGAATATACAGTATATATATTATGAGTATATCAATGATAACTGAATATACAGTATATATATTATGAGTATATCAATGATAACTGAATATACAGTATATATATTATGAGTATATCAATGATAACTGAATATACAGTATATATGAACTATGGTATATCAATAATAATTCATAGTCTTAAATAATATACCCTATACTCATGGTATAGAAATCTTTACTACAAAGATGCCTAATATGGACAACTATAACATTGCTTTGACAAACAATTCCATTGAACATAAAAAAAATAATTTACAAAAATCATATATTCTACTTGTGATCTAAGTCAATGTTTCTTTCCTAAATGATATTTAAATGTTTACAATCAATATTACAATCAAAGATTAATTGATTTAAACAAGATCTTTGATTTTTTTTTAATTAAAAACTATTTAGAATAAATAAAGGAAAGGCTTGTACTCACCTAGGATTATGAAAATATATATCACCATTGGATAGTTGACAACAATTCAGCCCCAAAAATATCAAACTTAGAGTAAACTTCATCTTGGCAAAGTCTGATCTCAACTGAACAATGCTCACAATAATTTTTCCTCAAATCCCCTACAAATTAATTCCATCTGACTAATTTTAACATTATCTGAACTCCAAATATTTCTCTTAATTGTTGAACCAAAAATAATCACGAACCAAATCACTCTTATAAATCCGCCTTACGTAAAAAAAATTAGTTCTAGAGATAAAATTTAATTCTTAGCTTGAGGGGGACATGTCGTGACTCGCCCACTCCCCGACTTGTGATGCCACCTCATTAGTTCACAATTGAAAATTAATTTGTGTCCATTCAATGAACTGTATAATATTTTGATTTCAGATGAAGCGTAAGGATAATAAAAACTGTTTATGTGATCAATGGATAAACATGAATACACTTGAGTGAGTAAAACTTGTAATTCAATCAAAAAATAGAGTATAAATAGACTCTGAACGTTCATTCTTAGTCAGAACTTCAGAGATTGTGTTTGGTATCAGGTGGGTACAACTTCAAATTCTTTTTTCTTCATATCATTGAAAATTTAATTGATGATTTAGGTTCTAAAGTGACAAATTTTGACTTGAAATTTGACTGTCACCATTTTATGATTTGGGGATTGACTGTAACCTATATTGATATGAGTCATAACCATTAATTGATATATGATATTGGGCAACAAGGAATATGTCACATTGACTGTGCTATATATTTGAATAGCTTATTGAATATTATTTCAATAGGCAGGTGTTATTTTTTCGATATAACATTTAGTCTTATTGTCCTCAAATTGTACAAAAAAAAATTGGTAAATTTATGCATTTATATTCTATTCAAGTATGATTTAAAAGGAAAGAATTTAAAATAGGAATATTAAGGCACTAAAGGCTATTTTGATTTTTTTTTCCAAAGATTAAAACTGCTGTAAAGTAAGGTCTGAAGATTCATTATAAAATATCATGTATTATTACTAGGCACTTGCAAATAACTTGTAATTCGTTTTGTCGTTTTGGCTAAGTATAAAACTTTATCAATTTAAGTTGACCATGGTTTTTATTTTAACCAAACCATTTAGGCTTCATCAGTTAGATTTAATAGCAATGCCTTAAATGTTAACATTAATGTAGCCTAATCTTTTGGTTTATGTTCTGCTTTTATGTATGTATTATGTATTTATTGTATGGATCAAAGCCAAATAATATTCTTATACAAATGACATAAGATTTAGACAGGGGACAATAGTGGTAAGCACTAATTAGGCTGAAGGGTTGGCATTTGAAAATAGTTGGTTAAAGAATGTTATGTGCTGATAAAATTTCACTCATCACACACTGCATGGCTTTGTCTACATAAAACCCAATCTACAGATGAACAATAGGATGTAAAACTCAATTTGATTTTTCAAATTTTTTTTAGGGACATCATCTGAAGACAATGATGAAGCTGTTTGTATTAATAGCGTTATTAGCAGGCCAGTCATTGGCTGATATTTATCTTCACAATCCCCGCGGTAGCAACGATAGATTGAATGAAAACTCTGCTCAACGTGCAAACGCCAACAGATTATTTGATTCACAGGTAGGCTTATATACATTTAGTTGATTAAGATTAAGGTGTTTTTTTATTCGTAAATTTATTTTTCTGTAACATTTTTTTTAGAATTTTCATTTAGATTTTTTATTTGCAAAAAATTGTGATTGCATTTAAGATTAATTTCATCCTTACATTTTTCACTCTAAATATTGTTTTTCTATTCTCTAGAATAATAATAGGGGAGGGTACAATGTAGGAGATGTCACTAGTACCCCTCATGGAAAAGATGCCAGCAAACAATATAAAATGGTAAGTAGACTTCATATTATCATGCAATAGTTTTCATACTTTCACAAGGTCATACAATTTTAGTAGCTTCATGCAGTCTTAGAAGCAAGTCTTAAAAGCAGTCCCTGGACCTTGTTCACACCTAGGAGAGTTAGAATTGGGTATTATTAAACTTTGTACAAAACTATTAACGCTTTGAAGTCCACACAAAATCTTATATGAATTTGATGTAAGTGATTAGGGTGTTTGAAAAGCAACAAGTTACTTTTCAAAAGAAGGCACTGAAGTAATGTTTACAACTACTGTGATGTTAATATTTAGTATTTAAACTAGATTAAAAAGTTATAAAATGAAGTCATAGACCTAAAAAATAAAAATTATTCTAACCACTCTCCAATAAAAAAAACACTGTAAAATCAAAAATCAAAAGTTAATGTAAGTGTTGATTTTTCAAATTGAGAAATACACCTCACTATACATAAGATTTTTTGTGGAATTGAGGTCTGATTCTGAATGGACTATTTCATATCCGTTTAGTTGATGATAAAATATGTCACTAATAGTGTCTAGTCTATATGAAATGAATCATTAGACAATCTACTCTAAACAGTGTTTTATGTCTGAAGTGACCATATCCTGTTACTATATCACTTGATACAAACTGGTACAAAAATTATTCATTAATTTGTTTAATCAACTTGGTATTACGTTGTAGCAATGATAAAACCAGTATTCTTATTGGATAATATAAACGAAATGTAAAATTGAAACCATGATTGACCAATAATAAAAATTTGAACTATGAAAATTATCACTAAAATTATCTTGATTAAAGTTTGATGATCTAGAAACCTAGAGGCTTGCACACTAACGTAATCGACCTTGAATGATGATATAGATCAAGATTTATCTCTAGATTTTTCAACCTACTTTCTCATTGTCACGTAACACGTTATCATTTAGATGGGACTTCATGTTTCAGATCCCATGTCCTCTAAAAATAAAAAAAAATTAGAGAGTAAGCAGAATGCTAATGTCCAAGTAAAATTTCCCTCATTTCACACTGTACTGAGTTGATTATCTTCAAGCCTTCATTAGCCTAATAAGGTGCACAAAATAGTAACATGCAAGCTTACAACAATTGATGTCTAATTGAATAATTTATTTTCAGGCATACTTCCAAAGTGAGGCTGATGCAGACACAATATTATCAGTAGAATGGTATAATCAACATGGTTGTGGTGGAAACGAAGATGATAATCCCCAGAAACAAAATTGTCGTTTGGTATGTTCCTTAAATATTAGCTCATTTTTAAGAAATCTTAAGTCTGGGGCACATTGAGGGTCAACACATGAGCCTTAACATGAAAGGTTTTAAAGCAGTACAGCTTCATTGTTGAAAACTGAACAGGTCATGTGACTTTAACACACACATCGCTGAAAACACTTCAAAATGGCAGTCATGAATGAATCCCTAATGTTCTATTTTGGTTATTTTTCTCGACAAATGATTTTATGTCTTATTTTTTTGTAAATTTCAGGTTTTACAGTATATGTGTCAACCAGAAGGAAGTAAGTTAAATTCATTGTCTTTTCGTTGCATTATGGTCTTTGTTCAAGTTTTTTTTTAAACTGCCAAAAAAATTTGGCAACGCTGCATGCTTTTACAAATGTGAAAATGTTTTGGAATTCAAGATTTGGATGAAAAAATTTTCCCAGAAGACTTAGGCTGGACCTCATTAGTTTGTGGGAGCCATTTTCAATATGTTATTTTTCTTGTAGCCACTGAAGATGTTTTTAGAAATGGCGTGGTCACCAATACCCAAGACTACACCCGTCCCCCAAATAGTAACTACAATCTGGCCAATCGTAACACCCGGAAAAATAATAATGTGAAAGCTGATCGAGGTCTACAGGAATCTTGGGATTTTTATGAGGAGTGTTTTGTTAGAGAAAGAAATAAGGGTAAGGTTTTCATAGAATTGATCCATCCATGATGAGTACTTACTGCCCTAGAGAGTTCAGTTTAGGCAAAACAGCAGACTTCTGCGTTAATGCTTCCGTCCAGTACTAATTATCAAATGGATTGTAAGATTTTCAAATTTGACATTTTTAACATTTTTTTTTTTCTGTAACTAGGTTTGTTTACTGCTGATCAGAATCTCCGTGGCAACAATGGATTAGGCTACAGTTCTGCCATTTACACTCGACAGAACCCTAATGGAAACCGAAGAGGCTATGAATGTCCTGAAGAAAGAGACTACTTCCCCTATTGGCATCCAACACAATGGAAAGATATTGCCATTCTAGCAGAAAATCAAACCTTATGCGAGTGAGTTTCTTTGATTGCTTCTTTTGTCTTCTTTCGACCCAAACACAATAACTTTTGCCATTAATTAGTTGCTAAGTTCCTTTGTTAGAAATCAACTACCCTTGTTCAATTTGATTTGGCTTCAATGCAACTAGAATAACTAAGCGTCTCCTTGTCAATTTGCCTTTTTTTATTTTTGCCTTCTGTACTCTTTCTTATATGATTTGTGTTGGTATACTATTGCTCTGTGTGGTACATCCTGTGGGAAACTAAGATCTCTGAACTGTTACATTTTTAATTACAAAACTGCATGACCTCATTATGTTAAATCAGGAGGCGGCAAATGTTATTTTCAGATATTTTAGCAAATATTTTAACTAAAAACTGTTGTATTTCAGTCCATTGGTAGCTGGTAGTTTTAACAACAAACCCTACGGAGCCTGTTTACAGACATTCCCTGACAGTGATGTTCGTAAACCATCACGATATAACAACGAAGCAGAATGTACAGAGAATGATGATGTCTGGGCCGAGTTACATAATTATTTAGAAAAGGATGGATCAGGTAGAGTACAAATTACAGACTGTATAATTACATGTAAACTAGTATCCAAAAGAACTTATACCACCTGTTTGCAACGAAAAACTAAACAAACAGAAGTTTAAGATTGGTGTGATCACGTATTCCCCATATTTTTGATCGACTATGCTGTATTTGGGATGTGCAATACGAATTGGTATGTTTTCATACTAGACAATTTACTTAGTAAAAAAACAATTTTGAAAATAAGTTGGTATTGTTTCTTTTAGACACTAGTTTATAACGCACACCCTTCTCTCCTCAATCATTGTTAGTTGTAATTGTAATATTGAGCATTGGTCTAACAAAGATACTTAGTGCTGTCTCTGCTCAAGGGTTGCTGTTTATCACTTGTTTATCATAAGGCTATATTTGCCAGTTCTCAGACAAATTAAAATGAGAAGTTTGGTATGTTTAATAATGATTTACATTTTCATTTCAAAAGTCTCTTTGCAAGAACCCCATTTGTAACTCATTTACATTGGCTTACTTGTATTTTCAGCTACAACTCAAGCAAGCTGTGAAGGTAAAACTAATGCCAATACAGAGTATATATGGGCTATACCTTACGATGCCAAAACCTTCACTGCTGAATGTTTGGTAAAAGTACCCTCTCCCCAATGTCAAGAAGCTCCATGGTCACGGTAAGAAAATGATTTCTAAAGGTTTTTCTGGGACTCTTTAAGAACTGCACTGAATATTTTCTCTCACAATAATTAGAATTGTGCAAAGCAATGCTATCAGTCTTTCATGATTAACATACACCTGAAGTATGTGGTACCATTTTAATTTACTAATCCAATATTTTTGCTTCCAGATCCAACCATCTTGGAAACGGTATTGGTGGTGAAATGAACACAGTACAGTGGACCCTTCCTCACTTTCCATCAGGCCAGGTTCAAAACTGTGTCATGAGAATGAGGTAAAATACTATTATCTACATTAAAAGATTTAGGTGGCACTCGATTAGTGAGTTCTGAAACGGTACCGTCTGTTCTTATTCTGGCATTCATGAAAACCCTGTTTCCACGTTTTATTGAACTTCTATAATTCTCAATTGAGGGCTACTATAGCTTCCAAAACTTGCTAGCTGGAATGAACATAATTTCAGCCAACCATATCACTTTTAAGAATCAAAATTACCACTTAACCCCGTGATATAATATAAAGATATAAAGAATACTATGAACTTTTCAATTGAATTTTAAAAATGTTGCTATTTTGACAAATTTTACCTTTTGCACACTGCATAGAGTTAAAGAAGTTTTAATTTCTGATATAACCTGTTGTATTTTGATTGTTACAGATATAATATTAGTACTGATGATTATGATCCATTTAATACTGATTCTACATTTAATGGGTAAGTTTCGACTTTGATTTCCCTTATGTTTTTGCACTTCATTGTCAATTCTCTGGAGTGGATTCTTCAACAAATTTAACGTGCAATTTTGAGATTAACTTTTGTTTTTCAATTTCAGTGAAGACAATTCTCCAGTCACTAACAACCCTTATGTTGATATTGGTGTTGGAAGAGGACCCTTACGTTTGGCTATCAACACAGCTCAATTTGGTCGAGTCTTCCAAGATCGTACTCATATCTTCCAATTGAAACCCCGTACAGAAGAAATGAAAGATTTCCGTATATTTAACGTGAACGTCCGAGGAAAACGTGGTAACATTGTTCAAGTCTACCCAGCTGTCGAGTATGATTTCACCCCAACTGATTTGGAAGTCACAGAAAATGATTTGGTTCATTTCCAATGGACAGGTATAGTAACTTGTTCTAATTAGAAACAAAAATATATTGTGAGATCTTGAAAATGTTGTCCACAGATACGACAGTTTATGGCTGGGATATTAGCACCATTTTGATTATTTGTCTGGTCTATGATTCCTGTAATACCAGTAAAACTTGCTAAGATGTTGTCTTTTCTTGTCTGCAAATACCATTTAAGTCAAATTATTGATCATAAGGGAAGCCAGAACTCTAGAATGTGATATCAAATGGCTACTCAGTTATCCAACAACCCACTGAACAAATGGTAAAATGTACCAAGCTTTGAAGAAATTCTTGGTTAATTTTAGGTTCCAACACGCATAAAAATGGCCGACCAGGTGGTGATGGACAGACAGGTGATGCTGGTGAGGGTAAATCAGGTAAGTTCTATTTTCGCCCTTGTTTCGCTCATGACCCTGTTCCTCTAAATTCTAAAATACAAGTTAAAATTATCTGTGCATATACATAAGCAAAAGACAAGCTATAATGTACAAATATGTAATTATTAAAATAATAGCTGGACTATTTTTTTTTTGTAGGATCTGATAGACACAATGTTTTACAAATGGCCGACAGGAATGAAAACTTCCCTCTTCCATTCGAAAAAACAAACTTGTGGGATAATGCAGAAATTAAATGGATATATCATGGGAAAACTGATGTTTCTGCTCGTGATTTGGCCCTCAATATGGCCTCCTCAGGTTATTACAAGTAAGTTTGTTTTGTTTATGATATATCAAAGGTATTCAAGCCTATTCATCCTGTAGCACTTGATCTAATGAGCAAATTATCAAGTCTAGATTCACTAAAATAGACAAGAGGTTATAATGAAATATAAGGGCAAAATTTCTTTGATTGCACATTTTTGCTAAATTTAGCTTGTCAATGTCAGATTCTTTTCTGGCATTAGTTTTGCTCACTATGTACCAAATAGTCATTGAGATATTAGACTGACTTTTTAGCCTTATATGACATATGCGATTATCAGCAATATCTTAAAATTTAGAATTTAGGCTAATAAAGACCACATGTAGTGTGAAAGGAGGGACATTTTGGGATCTTTGTAGAAATTTAGAAATCCATTCAAGCAAATATTTAGTTGATTATATCCTTAAATTAGCTAACTTGAATATTCTTACTTCTTTTTCAGATGTGTTTCAGCTACTGACTGTCCAGCAGAATCATTCGAAGATTTCTTAGTTGACACCAAAGAAAAGATGCAGGTAACCCTTGACAACACTCCAGCTTCCTACCCTGGTGTTGTCCTCAAGTTTAAAAAGGGCATGTACCACTACATGTGTACAAGAAATAACAATTTTACAAACAGAAGTCAAAAAGCTACCATTACTGTTTCTGAGTAAAAAGAATCTTTGTTAAAATTGTTTGTTATGAAGGACCACATTTTTTGCATTAAATTACTAACATTCCATTTTTATTGTCCGTTTGTTAAAGGTTATCTAAGAATCAAAAGTTTTAGGGTGGTTGTTAAGGAACTATTTCACAAAACATGAATTTTTAGTCATTGGATTGGTCAATATTTGTCTAACCATAAATGCAAAAGCATTCATGAATTTTTTTTTTTTTTTTGTTGAGGAGAAAACAACTTGTTGAGGGGAACAAAATGGTTAAAACGAAACTACCAGAGGTTTTGCATTCATGAGTATTTGGGTTGATTGAAAATTGTATTTCTAATATTAGCTTTATTCACCAATCAAATGACTGCATAACTTAGTTGTTATTTTGTTAAATGTTCCCCAGTCGTTTTAATTTATTTAAGGAGTTATGGTTTTCTTATTGTCTATTAAATTTCAAGACATATCTAAGACCTCTATGCAATTTGTGATTTTTTATGAATTTTGTTACTGCTTTGTAAATTGGCTTTTGATATAAGTTTATGAAAAATATCTGCTTTGTACATTTGCATGATTTTATATGTAAATTTGAACATAATAGTGAAAGTAATGATTTAATTAATATGTGCATAATTATTAGTAATTTTAATGCAGCAGGACTGCTCTACATGTAAATTATATATTTAAATAATTAATTACTTCTATTTTTCTATGTCTAAATAATGATCAAAAACAGTTCCCGTCCAATGTTCAGTTGCGACAGTTAACTACTATAGAATCTCTATTCCATTATAAGATCAGTTGAAGATAGACAAAGATGCCATAATACATCAGGAATAAAAAAGAAACCGATTTTTTAAAGGCTTGACTGCTATATTTAATAAATTGTTCCTATTGTTTGTATATAGGGGTATTTTTCCTGTATGTACCAATATATCTTGTTCATCTAATATGAGATCTTCTAATTATGGACTCGGACACCATCAGAGATTTTTGTGACCTTTTTCTTGAACAGCAAAATCATCTTAAGTTGGGTTTTTAAGAATAAATACCTGTTTCCATTGTATATCATATCAATGTTTTTGTCACTGTTACTAATATATATTGTTATCAAATAATCTGCTGGGACAGAGTACAATAAAATATCTAGCAACTTCAAGTTATTAATTATCATTAAATTCTTATCAAATGGGTTATAGTAAGACTAATGCAGATGGATTGGGAATGTAGTTAGCATAACTTTGTAAAGTACGAAAATAATTTTAATGAACCTACACCTTCTTCCACTTGGGAGTCAAATTAGGCAAGAGCCAAATGCAGGCTAAAAAAATCATCATCATAGGATTCTGCTTAAAAAATATTTCAGCTAGGTCTCTTCTAGGGACCTATAGAGGTACCACACAAGCATAAAAAACATTGGTGAAATGGGGCTAGGGTTAGACTTCACCATATGCTGAGCAGTAAGGGTTAACAGTTTTTATCCAAATTTACAGAATTCAGCTCATGTAATTGTCATAGCTTGATCATGAAACAAATCAAAGTTTTGTTGTCATATTTTCAACACAATTGGTGGCAAAAAAACTAACATGGGATACTTCAAGGGCCACGTCAAACGTTTCTTCCCTTCTATGCTTAAATTGATGTATTCGAAGTTCATTTCGAAAAAATAAAACTTAGATGAGGCAGTGACATTATTTATAAACACAAATGGGGGATTGCAGAACACTAACCCTGACATTTGACGTCGATGCAAAGTGTTGGATGACACTGAGATAATACACTATGGGGTATTTTTGGAACAATTTAACTCTAATTTTAATCTAGAGCTACTCTGGTGTTCCACTATTCCCAATTCAGCGTTTCAGAACACTGGCTTAACATGAGTTTCCATATACCTTTAACACCAACCCCTAGAGGTTTACACGATGCAGAGGTCAAAACTCAAGATTACAAAAGAGAAGTGTTTGCGTTTAGGGACGGGATCTTCGGAATCAGTTCTACCAGCGCCTGACACCTTGTTGTTGGCTTCTCGGTATTCTTTGCCTAGGTTTTTATGTAGGTTGTCCACGGCTGACCCTTGTATGCTGTGGCTTGTCTAGAAGAGGTCTGGTATTGTAACTTTACGTTTAGCCAATTTGTAGCTATCGTAATTGCTCAAAAAAGTTTTTATCTGAACCAATAACTGAATTCTCATCTCCCATCAAGGTCTTGTACACTTCAGAAGGTACATTATTGGGTTTCATTCTCTTGGATGTTTGTTCTAGCGATTGTTTAGTCTGTTATTGTAGCACTAGATGCTTCGCCCCATTTACTCTCAGCTAACTTCTTCTTTACGACATCTTCACTAGGCTTAGGGTACATCTTGATAATTTCTATCAGTGGTTCATATAAATCTGGAAAACCTGAATGATGACTCATTAAACAGTATAATAATTCAGCCAGGTTACTCAAACATGCCAAACTCCCCTTAGTATTTTCTTTCTGTAATACTGCTACTGTACGTTTAACTTGAGGTATTATCATGTGAAAAGGTATGGATGAATGTTGAAAACTAAGTAACATATGACTTAATATTTTAAAACTGGCATCTCTTACTGAAGCATATTGTAATTTTTCCATTACATTTTCAATCTTGCTCTCTGTTACTGCTATTAATACAGTATATTTTTTATAGTTAGCCAACTCCTTTAAAAACATAATAATAATCTGATCTATGTTGATACATGTAGGCCAGTTTAACCAGTTGACCATTCTCTGTAGCGCCAGAGTCATTGAATCATTATCAACCATATCAGATTTAACAACTTGTTTAATTACAGCCTTAAAGACATCATTAGGAACACACGTTAACAACGATCCCAAACAATCTGATGGTTCTTCTTCATCACACAATATATAAAACACACTCTTAAAACAATCCAACACTAAACTGGAGTCTCCAGAGTGCCATAGATGTTGTATAAACTGAACAATGCGATCTACGTCTTTCACAAATAGCAAGATTTCATTTTGATTCTCTGGTGCTTTCCCTTTACTCAAACCATCAATTAAACTTTCACAGAATTTCAGAGTGTACTTTCCTCTCGGCACACAGTTCTTAAATTCATCTAAAAATATCACATAGTTTCTGAGACAAACAGTGTCTATGTTTTCCTGTACAAATTTAATGGCTGATGCTTCTAAGATTTTTTGCAAAGTTGTTCGTGATTCGTTTGTCACTATTCGCATACACTGGTGAATTATGAGAGGGGGATTTGCCTCGTTTTTATACCTAGTTGTTAATAATGACACTAAATAATCTCTATTAAAGAAAATATCCACACAGGGTTGATTATGTTTTGCCCAAGACACAAATATTTCCCATCCTGCACTGATTTTTAAATCATTTTCACCATTCAGAAACCAATTAGATGTCAGATTTAAAACTTGTAGTGTCATATTAGAAGCATGGGGTTGTGCACCTTTCTTTACTATTTTCATGAATAAAGTTCTCTTGGCTCCATCAGGGTGGTCTGATTTTAGAATTTCCTCCAATATGGTATCCATATCGTCGTATTCATGTGTTTAAACTCTAATAACGTAACCAAATAACTATTCTCATCTATAAACTGCACATAATATGATGGGCTTTATGCATCTTCTTCTATCCATTTTTTTTTTCCTACTTTTGTTTTCTATTTTGTTCTTAAAATGATCCTTCTTCCGGGTGCGTCTTTTCACAGCCGAAGACTACTTATGACCACTGAATACCACCGAAGACCCCAATCTAATATTTAAATCATTTTTAACAGTTCTTATTTATGGTCAATTTTTTGTCACGTAAATGCACACAACATGCCATATAACAAGCTTTCAACATTAAAATGAAAACAAAAAGATTTCACCTTTCTGTATCAAAATATTGTGTACAAAAACAACAGCTAGAGTGCTGAGAAGAGAAACGAATGACCATCCAATATTTATTGGACCCATGCTTTTACAATAAATAAATGGTCATCGATTCGATGTCACCCACCACCTTGATGAACCCGTTGGGAATCATTTTAATTCATGATTCAGCCAACCACACTCTTAATGATTTAAAGGTGACACCAATTGAGCAAGTGATCTTAGAAGAAGAAAGCAACCCCAAATTACCAAGGCTATGATAGAGCTCTTGGATCAACCAACTACAAACCGTCGCTCCATCTGGACTAAATATCCAAATGATTCTCAAATTATACCATTTGTCGCGCAGTTCAACTACAAAATAGATACCCAAGTATCTTTTATAAAAAAAAAATGGTTATAGCTTACTGAAAAATAGAACTCCTTATCAGGAGCAGTCTAATTAAAATCAGACCTATTTTGCCTTTGTTCCAAGCATAACCCCGCAAACTTTATAAATGGATCTAGCAGGGGCGGATCCGGGATTTTCGAAAGAGGGGGGGGGGGGGGGGGGCGTAGATGCTAAAATGACCTTCTTTTTTTTGCTTAAAAACATGGAATAAGTATAAATTGTACTAATTTAACGGTTTTTTTACGTGAACCATGTATGCTTTATAGTAAACGTTAATGGGTTAGACATTTTTGATGTCGTATTCTCCCCATTCTTAAAAAAAAAAAAAGACAAAGTAAAGGGGAGGCGTACGCCCTCTACGCCCCCCCCCCCCCCTGGATCCGCCACTGCCTAGGCCCTTATATATCCCTGGCAGGCCCTAGAGTTAAATGCCTCAGAAGGGGGGGGGGGGGGGGACGAAAGGGTCTCGGTCTCCCACCCCCGAACCCCCCGAAATTTGATAGGTTAGAAAGATTTTGTGAACAATAAACATCGATCAGATGAAAATCAAAGTAGAAAATCTCGATTGCACACTCCAATCTTGAAATTTGTCTCAGAATGCACCAAATAAATGCCATTTTTCCTTTTTCCACTGATGGGAGTTGGTGTTGCTGCGCTTGACGACGTTATTAGACCCTATAAACCATCCTGGATCACCCCCGACCGCCCCCCCCCCCCCCTTTTGCCTTGGAATGCTACCGTGTTTTTCGTAATTTAAAAGTCTAAATAAAATCAAGGCATGCAGCATGCAAAATGTTCTTCTTTCTTTCTATGCAATCACTTCAATAATTTCTATGGCCCAACATTGAATTCAGGAATGACCTTTTGACCTTGAAATTTATTCAACGCTGCATAATTTATCAGTAAAAATGAAGGTCAATATTATAATAAATGCTTAAAAGTTTCTATGCAAGTTTTTCTATAGTTTACGTGAAATAATTTTAAAAAGAGACACCACTTCTCCGGAGGTCATTTAAAATTTGACTAACCGGTAGCCTACAATAAATTACACATTTTTCTGTGGAATATCAATGGAATGGACTATTCCTGTCAATTATTCAAGATACTGGACTCGTCTCCTGACGTTGCTACGGTACTCACAGACATTCCTAAACTGGTAATAAAAAAATCGATAAATATATCAGAACCGGCAATTGATTCACAGTGTATTTTTTGTGAGAACTATCTTGTTTAAGACAGGGTTTATTGTATAGCAGGGTTAAAGGTAAGTTAATTAATATATCTTCATATCAATCAAAGGTGTGACTATGGTCCATGATGCGACACCACACCATAAACTGCTAGGTTAATCAAAAAGTAGCTCAGTTCTGTTCTAAGAAAGCAAACTGTATGTTGATATCACTGACACGCTAGTAAAGTGACATCTGATCAATGAATGCATCTACTTGACTAAATGTTCAATGATTTATTATGATATACAGCTTGTAGGGATGTTTATCAAAATATAATCATTGGTGCTACAATGTCTGGAATTCAGTGGTGGCGCCAGCTTCCAGTAACTAGGGGTACAAACAGGGGGCAGACTTAATAATGAGGGTACAACTTTTGGAACTCTGGGTTGAATTTTAGATGCCTTAAGTATGAAGTTTTTAGTGGTTCTCCTTGAGAAATATTTTGGAAAATATATTGATATGGTGTCTTTTGACACATTTTGAGACAAAATGTTTAAAAATTGATTCTGAAATTTTTAGAATTTAAGTTGGGGTGCCAATGGAGGTACAAGTCAATTATCTAGCATTTTGTTAGTCCGGAGTCCAAAGGTTTCAATTTATTATCTGAATTTTAAGTTAAATTTTCAGGGGAAACTTTCAGTAACTCCTTTGGACAAATATACACTAGTCTCAGTAACTTTAAGAAAAATATTTAGTTAGAGGTAAATTTGAGGGGGAAAGGCTTATATATTTACATATATTTAAGACCCAAAATCGACCTTTGAAAATGATCCCTTTAAACTGAAAAATGTTCAGGAGAGGATAGAAAATAAACACTACAGTAATTCAAGTCTTGGCCTCTAAAAGATTAAAATTTCTATATACCGTTATATGCATATTGATTAGCATCTAAACTCACCAATTCATTTCATTCGGATCTTTTATTTCCTTGCACATTGTCAGTAATCTAGTTAGGAAATACCTAATAACCCTCAATTTGAAC
Organism: Lottia scabra; assembly: GCA_029955415.1. Classification (NCBI taxonomy): domain Eukaryota; kingdom Metazoa; phylum Mollusca; class Gastropoda; family Lottiidae; genus Lottia; species Lottia scabra. The sequence goes on along the minus strand of JARJEI010000021.1, from coordinate 1,436,717 downwards.
AAAGTTAATAGATTTCCCTGAATTGTTGATTGAATTGTAATGTCATTGATCAGCACCTAAATAACTGATGAAAAGAATTATCATACATTGGTGTCTGTCCACACATACAAGATTTATTTTCAAAATAACCCATACATATTTATTCAGATAAACTTCAGAATGCATTATTTCAAGATCAATTCTAATTTTGTTTGCCTCTGAACCCAAAAGTTCTGCAGATGCCCTTTATACCATGCATATAAGTCAGGGCACTCTGATTAGAGTCATGCCTCACCAGAAATGCCATTTCAATTCGTAATGGTAAAAATAACTTTAAAAAAATCAAACAAATCCTACAATTTTGAGGTAATCTACAGTCTGACTGACAGATGACTCCATAACTTGAAGGTCTTGAAGGTGCAGATTCAATCCCAGCAGATCTAGATATAATAATATCTGATTTTTCAACATGATTTCCACCTGCTTGGCTTTTACCTGTCCTCTTTATCCCAAACAGGTGCAGAAAAGTAGGACATAAAACTCCATTTTATTCCATTTCATCTCTGCTGAAATGGGATGGGTGTTATCAGACATGTTTAATCAAACGGGTAAAACTGTTGACTTCTTATAGATTGACAAGGTTACAGCACTCTCGTGATCAAATCCAATCTAATAAAGTAAATATGGATTCCTCTCAGCCTGTCTATAGATGTGTATTGATTTCTCACACAAAACATGTATTGGTATTTTAGATTCTGGTGTTCAGAAATAGTTCTTCTGGTATTCTAAATCAACAGATCAAATATCATCAATCTACAGACTTTCGGTTGTAAGAAAACTCCCTGGCCTGTATGTTAATGGGATTATAAAGAGGCACATAACTTATAGCACCAATTTGTACCATTTGAATTTTCAATTCGATGTCTGTAGTTCCAGCATTTTGACTTTTGAATTGTTCAGTATTTCCAATGGTCGATTTAGAACTAGGACTATTTCTGAATAGCCTCCAGAAGTACTAGAACTGCAAGAAAATCATATAATTCCTACAATTATATCCATACTTTAACATTTATCCTTCATTTTCTGTATATGTGTTTTCTATATAACTCATAGTCTTACTAACGACGGGTTGTATTTTGACTTTCAAACTCTGATAATTATGGGTACACTTGTGTTTGAAGGCTTAAATTTCGTAGAACAGTTGTGAACAACTGATTAAATTAGCTAAAAAATTCCAGATTCTAAGACTAAATTGGTTTTTGGTCAATCAGTTAGTGAACATATCCCTTTAATTAAAAGTGTTTGATGACATCACACTCACTAATGTCAGGTATTCTGTGATACAATCAGATTTGACAAGTGTCATCTAAACACTTTTTTTGGTTTGAAACAAGTAGAAGTTTGCATATTTCTGGTTTTTTTTTCTCATTTCATATAAATTTTCCGATCAATTGTGTTGTAAATATCTTGGTATTTCTGAATGTAAAATTTTACACATACAACAATTTTTATCTTAAAGGCATTAGTGGAGAGGTTTTCTGAATTTTTTATGTGTGGGGGGGACACTGATTGCATCAATTTGCACCATTCTAATTTTCAATAAGACGTCTATGGTTCAAGAAAATTCTGATTTAACTAAGTGTTTGATGAAGTCACATCCGTAATACTTTTGCTTTTCTGTGATAAAAGCATATTCTGTATACGTGTAATTCCATCAAAAATTAAGTTTAAATAGATTTGCTTGAACCCCAGACTATTGATTGAAATAAGATTTTTTTTACGAAAGGACCCCAAGCTATTTGAAATTTATGAATTATAAAATGTCTGGCAATTTGAAATGTAAAGAAACAGCTATGGTAAAGATTTCCCTAGTAACATTTGTCTTGAAAACAACATCAGATATCAGTGAATCATTGTAAAGAATTATCAAACATTTTGATTAAAAATTTATAACAAGAAATGAAGAGGATGTTCAGTGATATTTAGCTTCCAAGTTTTCACATGACTGCCAGCCTGTAGCTATTGATAGAAATTAATCAGAGATTGACAGCACCAATCCTGGAACTCTCTAAACAAGGTCTATATATAGTAGGGTGGTCCTTATTTTTTATTTTTTGAAATATATGCTTCTCACCCCTGGAAAGTGTTCCTTTCTTTGTAAAAACACCACTGCCAAAAAAGAAATAAAATCCATCAACATTTAGGGGTAGCTCAAGTCAGCTGAAGTTTTGCCATTCTTTACAGTGCGCCAGTATAGGATTTTTACTAAGATATCACCTATTCTTGCCCATTATGTCAGAAGTGAATATAAATATAAAAGAAAATCATTGTCACAGTTACTGGAAGACAGTCAAGTTAAAAACTGTACTTTTTACTATCTAAAGTGGTGCACGTTTTGAGGCACTTTTGCCACTAGTGTGTATCTTGTCCCCAAGTAATTCGTCTTCCAGTATTAGTGTCTGACATAGGGATTTCCCAGCTACTGACAGTTGCCAACCTGAGACAAAACAGAGCTGGTGCAGTTATTGCAGCATTGATAGATTGGGGAATTGATGCCCAAATATAAGCTCTGAGTATTGACACCACCTTGTAGCTTGAACACTTGTCGTTTGAGGACAGCCTCTTTGAACAAGCTCTCAACATGCAGTTACATCATCTTGCATGCCGCCACTATATCCTTAGGCTGGTTATAAATAAGTGCTTCTTTCATAGCATGAATAAGAGCTTCTTATGCTCAAGATTTTTCTTGGTCCCTTCCCTCTATGGAGTATCAGATTCATGCACCACGGCGAAAACTAGACTACGCCACTACTCTCACCCCCCACCCACCCACCTCCCAGTGTATAGAAATTGAGTTCTGCGCCTTTGAGCAAGTTCCTTCTTAAATAAAACAGGGGTATTTTACAGTCTCAGGAGATGGAAGGTGAAGACAACCCGGCAGTGAATTGAAAGATTTCACATTGTCAAAGGCTATGTTCAAGAAAATGAAACTGCCAGATGAATTCACAGACCTCAACACTAGTGAAATGAGAATGCTAACTTCAAACACGCCTTGTGTTGAAATCATAGTTTTGTCAGCAATCATGTTGTTACTTATTCAAGAATAAGCTACTTTGGAATACTGACCAAAGATGAAGAGTAACTACATTACCTTTTGCAAGTAGTTCAAGAGCACCGGAAATTGTTCCCAGACAGTGAAATGGATACTATTCACGACTCTTTGAACAATTTGGAATCATTTGATATTTCATGTTTGTTGACATTATTTTGTGGTTCATAAATGAGCAATAGTTTAGTTTTAGCTAATTTTGGAAAATTTATAAGGGTGAAGAAAAAAAGCAATAAAAACTACACACAATGAAATCCATGTAACAGTTGTATAAGGATTCGGTAGCATAATGAAGGCAAAACTTCCACAAGATTGAGCTACCTCTAAATATTTGAATAACTGACTGAAAACTTGCAGGAAATGTTTTTGTACCAAAAGGAACATATTCAGAGGGTGAGAGTTGAAAAAAGTTAAAAAAAAATATTTTGCCCTAAATAAGGACCACCCTAATATATAGTTTTATATGGAACCATAATGTCTTACATTACACTCATATTAATTGTTTGTTTCTGCTATCATTTAAGAATTAATATTTACATTTCCATTATCACTTCCTTCAATGAACCAGTTAAGAAAACTGACGTTCATTTTTCGATGAACGCTAGTTTGTCACGTGACACTATGACGTTGTCATAGCACAACAATGACGTAATCTAAGATTTGAAGCAAATTCAAGCAAATTATCATGTAAAAAAGTCAAAATTTGAATAATAAAAGTATCTGAATATAAATATAAGAATTAAACGTTGGTCTCATTAGCATTATTGGTGTGTAAACGCAATAGATCATGCCACAAACATACATAAATGACTTCGTCATTTATTCAGTTTGTCACGTGATCTATTGCGTTTACACACCAATAATGCTAATGAGACCAACGTTTAATTCTTAAATAAACCTCTTATTTATCTAGGTGGACCAAAAGGGTTTTCTAAATTTTTCAGAAATTCAAAGTGTGTTTGACGTCACAAATGCAAATATGCTTGTTTCACTGAAGACCTTTGTGATTTGTGATGTCATTAAACCCTTAATATTAGTGGAATAGTGCAAATTGATGCTCAGTCCCTGATATACATAAACATTTTTGAAAACATATTATTTATAGTTAAAAAGTTGAAAATATGACTTGTATTATGGTCATACATGTGTACAGGTCAGGGGAAAAAATCGGGAGACAAGCCATGAAAAGTCGGGAGATTGGGGTAAAAAATCAGGAGACTTTATCAAAGCATGTAAATTCATGAAATTTCAAGAAATGAACATTTTTTGAACCAATGTAAGCCCTTTGACAGCATGGCAGTACCAATGTCGATTGTCGATGACTGCTAAGAACTGACAGCTAAAAATTCCCAAGTGTAATTCATATTTCTTAAAACTTTACGATCCTATCCTGATTTTTTAACTTGAACAGAATGAATGACGATCATTTCGTCGATGAAAACTCGCGAAGTTTTTAGTCGACATAGAAAGGCATATACTAAGTACAGGTAGGCCTGTAAAAGCAGTCATAAGCTGAATGTTTATGGTGGGACTGTGCCATATATGGTAGGCCTATAGAAACACATATATAGTAAAATGAGATTTCATTTGAAGGATTGCTCTGGTAGGCAACATATCTTGTTTTCATGAAATTATTTTTATCATGAGTTTTTATCTAGTGACTATCAGTGTTTCTAGTTAAATAATAATGATATTTAAGTCAAGATAATAGTATTGATTGATAGCTGATAATGTATATTGATATTATTGATCTCTCATTGTCAATTCAAATGTATTGAATTGGACCATTTAAGTCTTATTCTAATGACATGTTTCCACCATGCTTCTGTGTTGGCGTTATCGTTCGGCACCAAGTGTTTATACTGAGCAATCAGGTCTGCACATTTTCAGCTATTGTCATAATATAGGCCTACTACCACATATTTTGACATTGATGACGTCAACCGCACTGGTTGTGATTTGAAATAGGGTGCAGGAGTGTTTGTTGTGTCTGAAGCTAGATAAGACACTGACGCAAACCCTTGAGACACAAAACATAGAACTAATTCAAACGCGAATGCTGACACTTATGCCAACGCTGACTGAGAAGCTCGGTGGAAGTATAGCCTTAGCACCACTCAGACTTATATATTCGGACGAGAGTTGAATTTTGGTTTTGATTGAATATGGCAATAATATAGCACAGATTAAAAGGGATTGTGAAGTGTATCAGGGAAACTTAAAGAATCCTTTTGCACCTTTTTTGTCAGAAGTCTGTGGTTCCAGCATTGATGGTGTCATGCCCCTGAAAGTCTTCAGTAAAACAAGCATGTTTTGCAGTGTGACCTCATCAAACTCATAGTTTAAGTGGAATTGCTGGAACTACAGGCATCTGATTGAAAATAAAAATGGTGCAAATTGATGCTATAAGTGTCCACGATCAAAAAAATGTAGAAAAGATTTTTACAATACCTTTAAAAGGGTTTCTCAATATTAGTTTGCATAATTTAACAACAGTTAATAGATGCATTGAAAGCCTCAATTATGTTTCAATAACTTATCACATTTAAATGGAATTTAGCTCTTAAAAATTTGAAAAAAAGAAACTTGTCTCTAGAATGGGAAGAAAAGAAATCATTTTTTCTGTTCTCGTCAATTAGTGTTGCCAATATGTGCAACACCTATAACCTTTAAAGGGACAATCTGAAATAGTTTCATAAAAACTTACAAGTTTTAATGATATAAATATTGTGTATAGCCCCTTTAATATTCGCTTTCTAATAAGATACAAATCTCTTTTATTTTCTGTCAGATATTTATTCAGATTGATAATTTTGAAGTCATTCTATTGATACTACAATATTGATTTCTCTATAGTAAGTCATTTATAACCAATATCCCATCATACCTGGCATTGACAGACGGTAGTCTCGCAGAATGACTCGCGGATATAATCAATCTGACAAATTATATAAGCTAGTCTATACTCTCAAGAACTCTCCGGAATCAAAACAATTTGAGAAGATTTAATCTTAACTTGGATATATTGTCAAACAGAACCAGAGGGGTCAAACGATGGGAATTCTATCACCATAGCAACAGTTGTTTTCATATTGATTACCTCCAATGAGCCACAAGATATTAGGCAACTAAGGAAGGTACTATTTAAGAAAGTAAAAGAGGAAATGAAATGTTAGATTTATCAAAGCCTCCTACTGTCGGTGTTGACGTAACTGGAATAATACACCTATGGTTGCTGCTTATTCTAGACTTTAATCGATTAAAGATTTGGCGTTAAATTTGACTTTAGACGTGAGGACTGCTGATTAGGTAGTTTGGTCATGTGTATAAGTTTTTGGCTCGGATTGTAGGCTATTTAAAGCATGTTTACCTCATTTAAGTTTGTCACTCGAAGTCTTATTAAATGAAATGATATTTAGAGTTACCTCCTAATTTTCTGCACCTGTGTCAGTTAATGAGGACGGGCAGCGCAATGTGGTGAAGTTTTCTAGGAAAGCTTCGTAAGTCAACATTTTTTTGATTTCCTGCTTTAACATACGCAGCCCTATAGAACATGGGCCCCAGTGGGCACTAGACATTAAACATTTAGTTCTACACAGGAAATGTTTTCACACAATCCAGAAATAATTTTCCTCAACAACCCACTTCATACTTTACAATGTTAAAAGGGTCAATCTTAGTTTTTCAAGAAATAAAACTCCAACTGAATCAACTATAGTGATCTCTAATTGATGAAATTGCTTGATTCTTTGGCTGGCTGCCAGAAAGTCTACAAGTTATTATACCTAATGGTGCCATAATCAGGAATTTCCTTCAAATCATCATCTGTAATTCATCTAAATCTTGCTCTCTTATCTCTTTCCTGTCTGTAACATTAGAATAAAAAGCAAATTTTCCCTGGAATTGGAATTTCTCCCTTCTCAAAATGTCTACTCAGCAATATTAGTTTTTGATACTTAAAATTGATACATTTGTTATATTTTCCTGTCAGAAATGTCCTTATTTATATTTATGAAAGTCATCTCTACTTTGATGAGCAAGGTTCAACCATTCTTATGTTTTCCACAACCTGAAGTTTTCAAAATTTTTCTACATGTGTCACAGTTCATTTCATTGAAAGCAATTTCCATCAAAAGTGTGAGTATTTTTTTATACGCCCTCAGCTCTCTATGAGGACGTATATTGTTGGCACCCCCGTCCGTCAACATTTGCTCTTAAAAGCTCTAAAAACTACAGTTTTTGATGGAATCATATGAAATTTGGTATGTGTTCATGTAAAAGTGTACAATGTCCGCCAGTGGAAAATGTCCGCTGGACATTTTGCACTAGTGAAACATGTCCAATGGACATTTTTAACTAGTGATTAATGTCCATAACTAAATAAAGGACAGTTCTATCTAGCGTATTATGTCCAACCCGGACATAAATACCCCCGGACATTATTTTCGCTTACATTTACTTATGAATTTTCGATGATTAGAAGAAGAGTTATTGCCCTTGCCCCAAAGTCTGGAATATGCTATTACTATCTTAGTTTTCAACAAATTTTGATGAAACTTAAAATAGATGTTATTGGACCTAAATCGAAAGGTTTGAGAAAGTTTAGTTTACTCTTTACTAAATTTAAGGCTTTTTCGTTGGGCGTATATGGCTGTGATCCACTATCTTTTGTAAAAGAATTTAACTCAATATTTATCCTAGTATATTAATTGAGGTTTTAAATCCCATGTTGATTCTGTTATTAATCAATGAACATTGCTCAAGGCCTTCTATGATTTTATTGTGATTACATTATCAACATTTTTATGTCAATTTGTCAGCAGGAAGGTTTGTCTAAATACAAAATGATTAGAAATACAAAAAAACTAATCAAAGAGTGTTTGAAAGGGTTTGTTTATTTTGAAAGTTTCTATTTTGAGGTTAAAATTGTAATAAACTGTAATTGTAATAAAAAAACATTGAAATTCTGAATACCAGTAATTGTAATTGACTTTAAAAAGGAATACCTGAACAACACAAGTTGATAGATAATTTTCAATTTTTGACATTGTTAATTTTTAAATTAAAGGAATTGTAATTTTAAAGAAGTTATTTAAAATTTTATGTACACAGGGACATGAATTGTAATGCTGCTCTGACAAACTTAATCATATCAAGTCTTATGATCTTCACTAAGAGTATATAATCTTAGTACCTTTTACCAAAATATCCAGCTTGAGAAGTTGAGTAGTAATTCAAGACGGTATGTTTTTTAAGTTTCCAATTAGAAATTGTAAACTCAAATCTTGTCCAAAGACTGCACGAAAAATGAAGACAATTTAGGGCACACGAAAATGTCCTAATGACCAAATTTGCAGTCTGTCATTTTTAAGTTTGCATCAGACATGACTGGTTAATACATAAATCAACAATCCTGCAGTGTATCTAAATAGAATGTAATGAAATATTGTAAGAAAATATTGTGGATATAAAAAGACTAGTGACTAGAGAATATAAGGTATAATTGAATGTTCATGTATAATATATTGAAACAGGCTTCAAACTCTATAGAATGGATGCTATCAATCATTTGTACATCTCTCAAGATACCAGTTTGTAAATATAAAATAAATTAGATTTAGCCTGAATATAGTGATAAATTGAAATCATTGGGGATAGCTTTAGTTCTCAGGTTGACATCGTAAATTTGGCACTTAAAGGGATATTGCCATTTACTTGCTGTATATAGCTTCATTTCAGTTACTGTATATTTCTGAGTATAATGCACACTTTTTTTACTATAAAGAGTGCCAGTCAAAAAAGGGGTGTGTATTATATACGTTTGATTGCTGATGGATGTTCAAATTTTGCAATTTTTAAGAGAAAAAGGAGAGGGCCAAATTATGATACTGAAACCCATACCCATACACGATTCCAGTCACTCAAAGTTCTGTATAAAAACTGGCCAAATAACAGGAATCTATGATTGTTTATCTGAGTCATGTATGAGAATTTGTAGAAAATAACTCTTTAAGTATGGACAATAATGACATTAAATAGAAGCCAATAGAAATGATCTGTAAATGGAATATTGACGACTTAATGTGGTATCTTGACAAATATGGAGTAATTTGAGAATAATGTTGTCCAGAATGACTTACAAAACAAATGGAAAATGAACCTAGATCGTTGTTAGTTGTTATTAGTCGTTATTAGTAGTACATACTACATACTAACAAAACCAAGATTTTGTGCAATTTGAACAAAAGTTATGGTGAAAAAGGTTTTAAAATGTGACTGCTGTCTTTATAAGGTCAAGGTCAAGTGTTATGCAAAGTGTTATTATAACATGATTAACTAACTATTCAATGTTTGTCAAGACATTGATAACACAGTGCTTATATAAAGAAATTAACAATAAATTATGACCATAAATGTGATTTTTATACAATGACAGTTTAAGTAGAAGATAAGATTGTCTGGAAACAGAAAATATTATCTTAAGATGTAATTGTAAGACATTTTTGATAAAATGCTGAAACTGAAAGTCTGTCAGGTTCTCTCCCTTGAGGGATTCAGACTATATTTATATTATGTATTCAAACAGCTAATAATAAGATTATATATGGAATAATAGTCTTGGAATATTCAGAATATTCTCTTGATATTTCTTGAGCTTTTCAACTTGTTACAATACAATTATCTTTGTTGCATTTTTTTGACAGCAAATACCATAGACTTGATTAATTTGTTGAAAGAAGACATGTTTTATGATTATTGTCACTGCATGAAATGAAATGAAAGCTAACTTTCTACTCTGTTTGTGAAATTGTTCAGAGATCAATCCAAAAACACACAGTACTTACAACAGAGCCAGTGCAAAGACTTATTCACTGAGCCAAACTCTTCTTTACTGAGTCAGACATTTATTTACTGAGCCATACTCTTATTTACTGAGTCATTACCCAATGACTGAGCAAAACCATTATTTACTGAGCCAGATACATATTCACTGAACCTGACCATTATTAACTGAGTCAGACCCCTGTTTTCTGAGTCAGACCCCTGTTTACTGAGTCAGGCCCTTATTTACTGAGTCAGACCCTTATTTACTGACTCCGTCCCCGGTTTATTGAGCCCAATCTGTATTTACTGAGCAGGACTATTATTTACTTTGCAAGACCCTTATTTACTGAGTCAATACCTAATGATTGAGTCAGTTAAGCAGTTAAGTCAGTTATTCACTGAGTCTGACCCTTATTAACTAAGTCAGACCCCTGTTTACTAAACCAGACCCACATTTACTGACTCAGTCCCCGATTTACTGAGTCAGATCCGTATTTACTGAACATGACCGTTATTTACTGAGTCAATACTTAATGATTGAGCTAGTTAAGCTAGACCATTTTTTGTCTAAGGCAGAGCCTTATTTGCATAGCCAGTATCTTATATTGAGTCGGTACCTTATATACTGAGCCAGTACCTCATTTTCAATGTAAAACCATTGTTTACTGAGCCAGATACGTATTCACAGAGTCTGACCATTATTTACTGAGCCAGACCAATATTTACTGACTCGGTCCCCAGTTTACTGAGTCAGACCATTATTTACTGAGCAAGACCCTTATTTACTGAGTCAATACCTAATGATTGAGTCAGTTAAGCAAGACCATATTTTTGTATCAGACAGAGCCTTATTTGATGGATAAAAATAAACTTTTTTCAGGCAATCATCTCCAATGAGCCAATATAAGTCCTTCATGGTACCATGTTATTTGTAACAATGTATGTATTATATAAAGCTATATATAATCTGGTTCTAACTACTTGTTGAATATTTCAACTCCCATGGTGAATCAATAGTCAAGTCTGTAGTGAAAGCCAATTCCCAAATCTTCCTTCCAAACTTAACTCCAATTGATTTTCTGTCGAAAACTTTTCTTTTCTACACAACTACAACCTAATAAAGAAAGAATTTATTTCAATGTTTCGCTTATAAAGTCAGTATTTCAATTTTATTTGATTAATGAAAAGGAATTTATTTTTAAATTGATTCTCAGATCGTGTTTGGTATTGTATTTCTATATACAAACTTTTAACGTTGAGCAATATAGAAATTGTCAGCCTCCATTACAGCATTATAAAACGTATTAGTACTTCTTCAGAAAATAATGTAGGAGTGAATGGTGATGTCTTGGATTACTTAATCAATCATAATTGAGGACGGGCAAACGCCATGCAGGGTGCAATGAGGGAAATTTTTGCTAGGACAGCGGCATTAGCCTGCTCTTATTTTCGATTTCCAACTGTCGAGGGATCTTTAACGTGCACAGCCAATAGCACACAGGGCCTCGGTTTATTGTCCCATCCGAACAACTAGAGGCTTTTCCATGTCAGCCCCTCCGACCTGCATCACTGACAGGGGGAAACCGGGTTGAAAAATCCGAAGGTATCATCTCGACCCATGCCGGGATTGAACCCTGGACCTTCAGGTTAGCGAGCAAGCGTCTAACTCACTGAGCCACCGCGGCTCCCGGGGGTAAACGTTGAAAAACCCCAAAGGTTGAATCATGACCCATGTCCAATCATGTAAGATTGGCAATTCAACTATTATATTAATTTGGTTGTGTTACAATCATGTGACAAACCAGTGGTTAATCATAAAAGTAAAGATGTTGGCTCCAGAAGACACAAGAGTAATATTTGCTGTGTTTGATAACCTTAGACCACTACACATTCACATTGGCATACTTGCATCATTATAGAGAATCTGTATGTTATATTGTCTTTTAGATAGAATTCCACATGTTCTAATTATGGTATCTAATTAAAAGAATATCAGATATAACCCTTACACTATAACATGAACTTCAAATAAATCAATAGTTCCAATAGTCTAAACTGAGGAACATCCTTGTTAGATCAATTTTAAAGATGGATACCATTACTATGGTTTACTGTCTTAATCCAATGATGGAGACATATTTTCAGTAGTAGGTTATTGAGGTTTGATAATGAGTTACCCGTTGGTTGGTTGGTTGGTTGATGACAAGATAACATTCTGCCGTGTTGTTTAAATAAACTCAGCTTTTAAGACAGGTCTGCCAACATCCAGATGGGACAAAATAAAACTGTTTGATTCTAGCTTCAAATGATATATTATCACCAGACAATTGCCAAGATAGCTCTGTATTTTCTTCAGAGCCAACAATTAATGTACAATGTACAATTATATTTTTGAAAGTTTTTAGATAGCTTAAGAAAAGGTGCCATATTTCAGATTTTTGATCCATGATAGGAATTTGTTAAGGTGGTATTTTTGACATTTTTGTTTTGACACCTCAGTATTTTCAATTATTAAGCAACTTTTGACTTTCCCCGATAGAATTGCTGAAATGATTACCTAACATAACAATGATAAAGGATGGCAACAAAGCAAAGGAGGCACTTGGGTGTTGTACATTTCAAAATCCTCAAAACATTAAATGTCAACATCACTGCTTTTTAAATTTAGAACCTTATGAAGGAAGTGCATGCAGGATAACGGCATATATATGGCAATCCAACTTTAAGTTGCAAGTGTTACATAATTGATGTAATGTGTATAATTAGTAAAGGTTTCTCACCAAACACACAGAAAACCAGTACATAGTGTTAATGTATTGTTCATTTAATTAGGTTTTGAATCAGCGTTGAGTCATCTAAGTGCAGATGAACAAGAATTTTAATTTCTTGAGGTCAATTTTGGTAGAAGCTTGGTTGCTTATTAAGACTTAAAGATTGTCATGATTTTTTTCAGTGTGAGACATTTTAACTTTACCAGTATATAGTTTCAGTTATTTTTGTACTTATGTACTCAGAATACTATTAAAGGGATTGTAAAGAGGTTTTTCTAAACTTTGTAGATGTATCAGGGACACTTATAGCATCAATTTCACTGATCTACCGGAAGCTACTATTGATATATATGCAGATCAGTGGGGATGACATCATAAAAAGTGTTAGTTTAAATGGAATTGCAAGAATTACAGACGTCGGAATGGAAATTGGAATGGCGCAAATTGATGTTATCAGTGTCCCCGATACACATACAAAGTTTAGAAAACCACTTTACAATCTCTTTAAGGTCTGAATAAACAGACAATGTTTCTCATATTATGATGTTATTTTAAAAGCTTTCCGAATAAAAATAACACATTGTAATGTATCGGCTGCATAGCTGAATGTCTATAGTGATTAACAATGGAATTATAATGAAAGTTGAGAAAGACTTGTTAACAGAGTGATTATTATCAATAATAAATAATAATACACCCCTAGGGTATAGACTGTTTTATATAGAAAATAATGATAATACTTGAATATCCTCTTACAATCTCATTATTACAGTATCATAGACCTCCCTAATGTATCATATACATACAACACATGATTACAGTATCATAGACCTGTTAAACAGCACATCATTACAGTATCATAGACCTGTTAAACAGCACATCATTACAATATCATATACCTGTTATACACTCAACACATCATAACAGTATCATAGACCTGTTATTTATACAACACATCATTACAGTATTGTAGACCTGTTATACACACAACACATTATTACAATATCATAGACCTGTTATACACTCAACACATCATAACAGTATCATAGACCTGATACACAACACATCATAACTGTATCGTAGACCTGTTATACATACAACACATGATTACAGTATCATAGACCTGTTACGCATACAACACATCATTACAGTATCATAGACTATTACACATACAACACATCATTACAGTATCATAGACCTGATACACAACACATCATTACAGTATCATAGACCTGATACACACACAACACGTCATTACAGTATCATAGACTTGATACACAACACATCATTACAGTATCATAAACCTGTTAAACACTCAATGCATCATTACATTATCATAGTCCTGTTATACATACAACACATCATTACAGTATCATAGACTTGATACACAACACATCATTACAGTATCAAAGACCTGTTATACACACAGCACATCATTACAGTATCATAGACCTGTTATACACACAGCACACCATTACAGTATCATAGACCTGTTATACATACAACACATCATTACAGTATCATAGACCTGTAAAACATACAACACATCATTACAGTATCATAGACCTGATACACATACAACACATCATTACAATATCATAGACCTGTAATACACTACACATCATTACAGTATCATAGACCTGTTATACACTACACATCATTACAGTATCCTAGACCTGATACACATACAACACATCATTACAATATCATAGACCTGTAATACACTACACATTATTACAGTATCATAGGCCTTTTATACATACAACACATTATTACAATATCATAGACCTGTTATACACTACACATCATTACAGTATCATAGACCTGTTATACACTACACATCATTACAGTATCATAGACCTGTTATACATACAACACAGCATTACAATATCATAGACCTGTTATACACACAACACAGCATTACAGTATCATAGACCTGTAATACACTATACATTATTACAGTATCATAGGCCTTTTATACATACAACACATTATTACAGTATCATAGACCTGTTATACATTCAACACATCATTCATTACAGTATCATTTTCAGTAAGATAGTAGTTGATATACTATCAAACAAATAATATTCCAGTAAGAGTTAGAACAAGTAAATTTTAAAAAGATCGATAACAATTGCTAACTGGTATTTCATACAGATTAATATTGTTACCACAATTGAGATATATTTGTTCATGTAAATGTTTTTGATTTAAAATCAGCTTAGTCAAAGAATGAGCTTAATTGTTTAATTAACCCCTCTCAGATTCTCAACTGTGACAAAGAAAATAGTAACACTGCTCATTTTCTAAGCAAGTGATTGAAGTTGAGACCACTTATAACCACTGATATATTAAATTGTTGTAATGATGATGTTGAGAGGACTGTCAAGAGGAAGTTTAAAGTTACTTCAGGTGACTAGAATTGACAATTAATAAGAAACAAAATAACAGTTAACAATCTCAAACAAACATTTAAAGGGATATGTTCACTAACTGTTCGACCAATTAAATTTTAGTCTCAGAACCTGGAATTTTTTAGCTATTCTAATCCATAATAATGTTCTGAACAGAACTCTCCCTCGAAATATAAGACTTCAAATCCTTGTGTAGCCATAAATATTGAGCGTTTGAAAGTAAAAAATACGACTCGCCGTTTAGTAAGACTATGCGTTATATAGAAAGCACATATACAGAAAATGAAAGATAAATGTTTAGGTAGGGATATAATTGAAAGAATTGTGCGATTCTAGTACTTCAGGAGGCTATTTACATATATTCAAGGCTCAAATCGACCATCAAAAATGCTGAAAATTTTTTTTTTAATATACTATACAGTCTTTAAACAGAATTATAGTCAAACAGAGATATTTCGGCTCATCCGGGTACAGTCAAAACATATACACAACCAGTTCATTATATTTTCAAGGGTGTTGCTGTAACTTGCCAAACAACCAACCCTCTAAATAAGATACTTTTATACCCTTGAAAATATAATGGACTGGTTTTGTATATGTTTTGACGGTACCCGGATGAGCTGAAATATCTAGGCGTATTTAGGGGAGGGGGCCATTGGGTCAAAACTTTGCTCTATTTTCATTAAAAATCATAAGATTTGAGCATTTTTAAATGCATATCCATATCAATGTAAGATTTGATAATGAACACAATATCTGTCCATAAATCATATACATGGTGCATTTTGGACTAGAAATTCTCTTAGATAAAGTTCCAGATCATATTTTTTTCATCAATGGGAAAAGGCAATATACAGTTTTTGTCATGAAAAAATGATACAGAAAACATTGTAGTTAACTAGAATTCTGCTGTAGGATCTCTAATTGATAATTTATAGGACTATATTCTCTTCATGTATATCATGTATAATACCAGTACAATACCAATCAATATAATACAATAGTAATTGGTACAGTGCCTCGTCTAAGGAATTGTTACTGGGCGGCAATTTATTGAACAGGCGAAGTTGAAAACTAGATCACCGGAAATGCAATCAGTGAAACAGACATCAAATAGTCTCTATGAAATGCGGCGATATTTATTTGAAACTAAACAGGGTAAAAAAAACATAAGAATTATTCCGAAACATTTATTCACGACAACCAACATCATCATCGCCGTCATTACAAATCTTAAATGTTCAGCTTAGAAATTATGTTCTGACGAAAAGAACTGCCTCACAAATTCTTGATAGAGTCCCGTGTCAGGCAGGCATAGGCGTACGAGCCAGGGGGGCTGCAGCCCTCCCTGAGTCGGGCGAACATGAGTTTTTTCGGGCAATTGTCAAATTTTTCGGGCAGCGCTCGAAAAAAATGTAAAATAACGTTTTTGTCAAAAAAAATATAAATTTTTCAACGAATTAGAAAATCTTTCCGACCGCCAGAACAAAGTGCCCGAAATCCGTTTTTTTGCTGATCCTGAGGTAGAGTTAGTCTGAGCTTCCCAGTCCGTCTCGGGGAAATTTCTTCTTGGCTTCTGTTTGCGCCCGAACAATTGTAAAATAATGTTTTTGTCAAGAAAAATCAAAATTTTTCAAAAAATTAGAAAATCTTTCCGACCGCCAGAACAAAGAGCCCGAAATCAGGGTTTTTTTGTTGGTCCTGAGGTAGGGTTAGTCTCAGCTTCCCAGTCCGTCTCTGGGAAATTTCATCTTGGCTTCTGTTGGCGCCCGAAAAATTGTAAAAAAATGTTTTTGTCAAGAAAATATTACAAAAATTTGAAAATCCCTCCGACCACCAGAACAAAGTGCCCGAAATCCGATGGTGTGAGCTTCCCAGCCCGTCTCGGGAAATTTTGTTTGGAGCCCGAAATTGGTAACTACATATTAATCGACAGACCAGATCGTCTATTTTATTTAAAAATCAGTCAGTATCGAATTGATAAGTCAAATCTTGAGATTGTTTTGCAGTATGACTAAGACTCCAGCTATTATCAAAGGCCAAAGGTGTTATATACACATACCTAATTTTAATAGGTAGGATATAGCCAATGTTTGCATTTAACTAATTCCATGCCTCACACATTCAGTTCAGTATAATTTCATTTCAAGATTTCCATGCAATGAGACTGCAGATTCTGATCATTCAAATCTTTGCATTTCAATCTCGTGATTAAGCAGACCCGAATCTTTAACAGGTTGATAATTGCAAATGTCGTCCAAACCAAAGACCCGAGCACCAAGTGGCCAATTTCTATGAACTAGATTCAGAGGTTCTGAAAGCTGAACATGAAATATATCGCAAAATAAGCTTCACTTCTCCAATACAATTTTTTTGATCTTCTTTCCACTATGTATAATCATGATCTGATAGATTTTATTCCTGAATTTTCAAACGTGGTAAAATTGCTGTGAACCATTCCTGCGACATCGTGCTCTTCCAAACGCTCATTCAGTGCGTTGAGAAGACTGAAAACGTATCTGAGAAGCACCATGGGCCAGGAACGTTTGAGCCACCTCGCATTGATCAACATCGAACGATTTTATGCCAATGCTGTGATTGAAAATGATATGGACAGAATCATCGATGTCTTTGCTAGTCGCAAAAATCGTAAATCAAAATTTCTTTTGAACAGGACACCTTAATTTTCAGACTATGACTATTTTCGCTATCAGCAGTGTACGTGTTTTGCTTTGCTAGTTGATGTAAACTGTGAAAACGCCATGGCCAAAGATTAATCCACATTCATTTTCGTGCTGTTCGTTTAGTACCTTCTGCGCAGATGTGGGATTCATCGGCAGACGACAGTCACATCAGTTTTGCACGTTTGTATTAAAATTGAAATTCTTGATGGTGAAAATAAAATGTTTCCATTGTGGTTCAAATCGATTATCTCGGTGTTACTGAAAGTTGATGGTGCTCTTAGGTGGTATCAATAAATTGGTCATTTTCGGGCATCATGCATATTTTTCGGGCAAAAATGGTTCAGCCCCCCCTAGAAAAATCAGCCCGTACGCCTATGCAGGCAGGCGCATCCTTAGTCAGATAAAACCTGCCGTTGAGTGTGTCAGCGCATCCTGCGCTCTTTCCTGTTCAGGAAAGTGTGCACTGCCGGTCCTGGGTTGGAATTGGCGGTTCCAGCTGAATTCAGACTAAGCGGCAACATCCAGTTCAAAGTTTGTCTACTCAGACTTGACCGTTTATCGCTCTTGTAAAGAGGTTTTCTAAACTTTGAATGTGCATCGGGGACACTGATAGCATCAATTTGCGACATTCCAATTTCCATTCCGACGTCTGTGGCTCATGCAATCACACTTAAACTAACGCGATTTATGACGTCACCCCCACTGATCTGCATATATTAAATATCAATAGTAGCTTCAGGTAGATCAGTGGGGGTGATGTCATAAAACGCGTTAGTTTCAGTCTTATTACAAGAACCACAAACATCGGAAAGGAAATTTGAATGGCGCATATTGATGCTATCAGCGTCCCCGATACACATACAAAGTTTATAAAATCTCTTTACAATCCCTTTAATTTCTGTGTAAGAATATAGGTCTGCCGACCGGGACTGACTTTTGTGTTGACTGGGCGGCAGAATACCGCCACTGGGCGGCAGCGCTGCCGCCTAGTCACAGTGTTAGTCGAGGCACTGAATTGGTAATTAACAGGTGATTATTGAATGACCACTGGCTATTAACAAAGTGACCATTAATCAGTGGTGATATTGGCTCACTAGATAACAGATTGTATGAACTTAATAGAATCTGGCCTTGGATTTTTCAATTAGAAGCAATTTTATTATTGAACAATGTTGGCCTCTGATATAGCAAATTGTCCTGAGGTTTTCAGTATGTCCCTTTTATTACATTAAAGGTGAAAATTCATCTGCAGACCCTAGTGTCAGAATTATTTTTTTACCTAGGCTAATCAACAATAGTGTTCGCCATCAAAATATCTGCTTTCAAGTTCATGTGTATCCATAATTATCCATGTTTGAAAGTTAAAATTGCCAACATTTTGGTGCAGTTCTAGTACTTTTGAAGACTATATATGTATTCAAGACACAAACAACTCCAAAAAATGAGGACTGCTCAAGCTCTCCTCTAACAATTATGTAAATGGAAATCTAATATGTGTTGGCTTAAGCTGAATAATTTGTTAATTCAGAACATTATAACATCAAATACTGAGCAGCTTTCTCTGACAATATTAACATACATCAGACAATATTGGTGTTGACTGACCATTGATTATATCTATCTTGCTACTGATACCTTGACAGTTCTTTTCAGTCTCAGATCTGATGTTTGATACATGTAAATCTTCTGAACAGTCAGTTCTATCTAGCCCTTTTCCCTTGGGCCAAAAATATTGCCCTTTTTAACTTGAAAATTTCGAAATTTAAGCATGCCCTTGCTCAGAGATTTGATAAGATTGTGCGATTTCTATGTGTCTGAAGACTATTTACAACTTTAAGACCCTATATCAACCACTGACTGCTCCCAATGAGTTTCAGTCCTAGGTGAAAAAAGCATTTAACCCTATACAAAAAACATTAAAAGGATTGTAAAGCGTATTTCTAAACTTTGTATGTGTATCAGGTACACTGATAGCATCAATTTTCCCCATTCCAATTTCCATTCAGACATCTGTGGTTCTGGTACATCACTGTTAGTGACATCATAAAACACCTTAGTTTTAATGGTATTGCATGAACCACAGACGGTAAAATGAAAATTGGAATGGGGCGAATTGATGCTATCAGTGTCTCCGATACACATACAAAGTTTAGAAATACGCTTTACAATCCCTTTAAAGTCTATAATAACTATATCAGCTGAGGGGTATGAGTTTTTCGCTCCTAGTCTGAAGAGAAGTCTCTGGCGTGTTCAACATAATTGGAGGATAGATAAAGGTAGTAAATATCTTCTCAATTAGAAACTGTCAATGTCATATGGTTATAACATGAAGTCAGCTACACATTAACTATGTTATCTTTATGTTGAATTGTCCTGTGGGACCTAGAGCAATTTACTTGGGACATAATAGAAATCTCTTACACATCAGTACTTCTATCTGCAATGCTCATTGCTTGAATCTATCATGTTCATCTCTTGTATCTATCCTGTTCATCATCTTGTATCTATCCTGTTCATCATCTTGTATCTATCCTGTTCATCATCTTGTATCTGTCAAGTTCATCATCTTGTATCTGTCAAGTTCATCATCTTGTATCTGTCAAGTTCATCATCTTGTATCTGTCAAGTTCATCATCTTGTATCTGTCAAGTTCATCATCTTGTATCTATCCTGTTCATCATCTTGTATCTATCCTGTTCATCAGCGTGTATGTATCCTGTTCATTGCTTGTATCTGCAATGTTCATTGCTTGTATCTATCTTGTTCATCAGATTGTATGTATCGCTGTTCATTGCTTGTAACTGCAATGTTCATCAGCTTGTATCTATTCTGTTCATCATCTTGTATCTATCCTGTTCATCATCTTGTATCTGTCAAATTCATCATCTTGTATTGGTCAAGTTCATCATCTTGTATCTGTCAAGTTCATCATCTTGTATCTGTCAAGTTCATCATCTTGTATCTGTCAAGTTCATCATCTTGTATCTATCCTGTTCATCATCTTGTATCTGTCAAGTTCATCATCTTGTATCTGTCAAGTTCATCATCTTGTATCTGTCAAGTTCATCATCTTGCATCTATCTTGTTCATCATCTTGTATCTATCAAGTTCATCCTCTTGTATCTATCATGTTCAGAAGTTTGCATCTATCTTGTTCATCTCTCGTATCTATCTGTTCATCATCTTGTATCTATCCTGTTCATCATCTTGTATCTGTCAAGTTCATCATCTTGCATCTATCTTGTTCATCTCTTGTATCCATCTGTTTATCTGCTTGTACCTATGATGTCCATCATAAGATTGGGTATATGATGCACATTTAGCAGTTCAGGCTACCATTGGTTGAGGATTCAATCACATCCCCCTGTCTATATCCTATTTTAGAGAAGAATTGGACTATAGCTCAATGGGTAGATATAAAAACTTACTTGTGACCCTTTGTGTGTTGACATAAGATTCTTTCTTGATATTGAGATATGGAAAAAAAAATTAAAATTCAGCAGAATCGCTCATCTTTAAAAGATGTCATCAATTTCCCCAGCGGATGGAGTGTAGTCTGTTTTCTCTACATAAGTCTACTGTGGTTGGTATTAACAATGGATGTGTGAAGATTTTATTGATTCAGTAGACATCTTGTTAATTCATTTCCATTAATTAGAGAGAAAATCTCCTCGACAGTTCATTTTCTACCATTTCCCCTGTCATATGATGTCTATATAAGGTAGAATATGTTGACTCTTTATCTTGATGTCTGATGGAAGTGATTTGTGATTGAAGGATGGAGTTCTCTAATGTACAGTACTCAAATGTAATGATAGTAAGAAAGCATACTTTATAAGCAATGTTTTGATTAAAGGTATTGTAAACAAGGGCCTTATTCTCGAAAACTTGCAATGATTTTAGAGTTCCAGTCTTTGGTCAATCACTAAAATCGATTTTAAATATAGCTTTATTGTCCAATAAGATTACTGTATTTCTTTCCAGAATAAGGCCCCAGGTTTTCTAAATTTTTCATGTGTATCAGGGACAATACTCCATTTCAATTTTCAATCAGATGTCTGCAATTCCACTTTAACTACGAGTTTCATGACAACAGACCCTTGTAATATACTGGTATCACAAATGACCTTTACCATGTGACGTCCTCCAACACTTAGTTAAAACTGGAAATTCAGTTAAGAGCTGGTATAAATTTGTACTCGTGTCATATAAGCTTAGATTTACAAAACTGTAAAAACTAGTAAATTGATGTACAAGATTTGGACCTAATAAATCAGCGTTGTTAGATTGATTACAAGACAGTATTCTTTATTTTCTCTTGATGTCGTAATGGCTAATGTGGATTTTGTATCTTAGTCTATGAAATCTGTAGTCAACTTGAAGCGTTAATCTACCTTCCATAATGTATCAGGAAGGTGTCAAGAATTTTGAAGCAAGTGAAACATGATTTGAGAATTGAAGCCAGGATCCGTCGCTCGAGAATAAGTTAAATAAATGTCTAAATATTGTGATCTGTTAGCTTTATAGATGTAAAATTTGTGTTTTGATTATGTATTGTTAGTAACTTATGTTTTGTTAGAAACACAGGAAGTATATGTCACACAATTACGAAATAAAAAACGTAAAGAAACTTGAAGTGTCTCTAATACAAGACTTTTTAAGATATCTTTAATTATCAAAAGAAATGTCAGCTTTGATACGTTCTTTGATATCAAAAGCCTCCAATCAAGATGGTCTGAGAAACAAGTTACTATTTCATTTCATTGATCTTCACAAGTAGAGGAAGAAATAGACCATTCTTCAGACAATGGATTTAAAAGGTCTTAAACTTTTATATCATTGTAAATTAGATTTTGTTTTTAATATTCTGCAAATTGAGTACTTCCAACACGGCAATGAGCAGACCTACTGCTATAAAATACATGACTCCAAACCATCATCAGATTGTAATATTTTTTAAATTGGGATATCCATGTACATGTTCTGGGGCTAAAAAAGGATTTGGAATACCAGACACAGCTTAAAGGGCAAGGATCCATATAATTCTGATTTTTCAATGATTTTTTTGTTTTGTTCCAAGGATATACCGAAAATAATGTATGCCTCGATCTGTTGAATATAGGTAGGGTTAGGTCAAAGAAATGAAATAAAGTGTTTTTCTGCACCTTTGTGGGCTAATTGAGGACGGGCAAACGCCATGCAATGTGCAATGAGGGTAATTTTGCCAGGACAGCAGCATTAGCTTACTCTTATTTTAGATTTCCAACCGTCGATCTTTATTGTGCACAGCCTGTAGCACACAGGACCTCGGTTTATTGTCCCATCTGAACGACTAGACGCTTTTTCCATGTCAGCCCCTCCGGCCTGCATCACTGACAGGGGGAAACCAGGTTGAAAAATCCGAAGGTATTATCTCAACCCATGTTGGGATTGAACCCTTGATCTTCAGGTTAGCGAGCAAGCTTCAACTCACTGAGCCACCACAGCTCCCAGGTTAGGTCAAAAAGAAAGATGGGAGAGCCTAGTCCTTATGTTGTGAGAAATAACAAACATGATGTCATTTAAAGACCTTGTAATTAGACCGATTAATTGCTGTCTGAATATATATAAATGAACATATGTCCCTGATAGATAATCATACATTCTGTCTAGAGAGTTAGATTGTCAGTATATTGATTAGCTATATTTAGATCTATAAAATTGGTAAACTTTACATAAATTATTAATCAAATAAATCAAAGAGATTTCTGCATTTCGGATTTCTATTTTACTTTGATTATTGAAGCAGTTATATCAGAATGCATTTTTTTTCTGTTTTTCATAGTAGAAACAGTTATGTTTGAAAACAGGTAATTATTTCTGTTCTTTGTACAAAAGTTACTGTATAATGCTAGTTGAACATTATTTATTCCACTTTTTAACTGCTTTTTGACTTTTTGATATTTTAAATTCATAATATTACTTGAAAATGTCTTTTATCTGAAGAGTTTTGAATTTACCTTAGTGTGAATAAGATAGCGTAAGTTTTGGTACATTTTGATTTGATTTTCAATAAGATGTTAGTGGTTCTTGCAATTACATTGAAACTAAGCTTTTATGACATCAGTATCCCAAAAGCCCCTTAATAGTAGCTTTTTTGATATAGTGATGTCATATAATGCTTAATTTCAATGGATATTGAATATTCATAATTGTTAAATTGAAATGGTGCAAATCCATATTACTATTGGTGTCACTGAAATGCATAACAAACCTCTTTAAGAATCCTTTAGAATATATGCCTAATATTAAATTTTGGATATTCTTTTCTCTTTTCAGATTTGATGAGACATGGGAAGATTCTAGATGTAAATAGATCAACAATAACCAACTCATCATCGGCCGCACATCAACATTTCTGCTCAGTGTTACTCACCATTTGCCAAAATTTCTTTCTCAAACTTTAAAGATAACTTCTCCTCGGGGGTCAACTTCCTGAGGAGAAGATTCAGTTCTGGAGATCTTCAAGGGGAGTTAAGAGATGAGGATATATTAAATGCTATACCTTTAAAGAAAGGACCATCTCCTAGTGCACCAAGTTCGCCTTCCAAGACCCCGACTCCAGCTAATCTGGCCCGGGGATTTTTTACAGCATCAGGAACGACTAAACCTGCGTATAATAAAGATCGGTGTAAAATATTATTAGTTATTGATGATCATCATACAGACTGGTAAGTTGTGTTTTTATTATTTTATATGCTTTAAGAGGAATGTTCAGCATTTTCGAGGAACAATTTGGGCCTTGAATATATGTAAATGGCCTTCAGAATCACTAGATCTGCACAAAAATCGCACAATCCCATCAACTGAACCCGTACTTAAACATCTATCTTTCACTTTCAAACACTTATAATGATGGATACACTGGGATTTGAAATTCCAGATTCTGAGACTAAAAGTTTTTTGGTCGAACGGTTAGTGAACATATCCTTTTAAAGTGTAGCCAATGCACACTTGTTATTGTGACTGGAACATCTCAGAACAATATTGAAGTGAGCTTTTGTATCCAGAATTCTATGATTCTAAATGATAGATCACCTGTAGGCCTACAAGACCCAACTAAGCATGTCAGAATGTCAAACATGTCATAATTCTATAACCTTCCTACTACCCAAATTTAATGATAATCCATCTTAAATGACTGATGCTATTTAAAAAGAGACATCTTGAAGCGTTTAAAGTACCCCTGGGAGAGAAGATTATTTTTAATATGTTATCTTCAATTTTTCAAACTGTGTTATGTGTAGCTCTCAGGCAGTTGTCTATTTTATTCCGAGATTACAAAATGTCAATACAGATTAATCTTTCAAATAAAAGTTTTAATAAAATAGGAAATGGCCTCCAACGTAAATGACAGAAATCATCATCCTACTCATTTGGCCCAACCTTCCTCAATCTTCAATGTTCAAGACTAACGTTATGAGTCAGCCATGATAGGCAGCCATCTTGTCTGGTAAATGAGCAAGAGCAGATAACTCTTATTCAATAATTGATTTGATTGACTGTTTTGAAGGTAGGAGCAGACGGCTCTGTCTAAAGACTGATTTTGAATGGTTGAACTATTTTTTTTTTCAAAATGGTGTTTGCCTATAACAGGCCTTCTCAACTAATTTTTGTAAAGGGCCAAATGCATTTTATAAAAAAAATATAAGGGCCAAATAGAGCTTAGCTAGCATAGTGAGCATAGTGTCTAAGCGGAAGGGGTCACTCTTGAGGGGTCATTCTCAAGGCCGCATTTGGCCTGCGGGCTGCCATTTGAGACGGCCTGGCTTATAACATACAAAGTTATCTAGCACGCTAAATAAAGTCTTGCAGTTGATACGAGTGCATCCAACTGTGAACCGCAGGGCCTAAAGCTTTAAGTTGAAGCTGTCAGAATAATGTTAAATTAAATAAAAAGTAAACAGAATTCTATCTGTTAAAAGCTTCTTAATTTAAGAGTCTAGAATCTTCAATTTTGTTTAAAAATGATTTAAAAATAAATCAGGGTTTTAATATTATTTTGTATGATGAAAAGTGATTATTTTCCACAGACCGTGAAATTTATAAAATTAATATTTATGTTGTGTTAATGAGGGTTTATAAGAAATAAGTAGATCATTTTAAGTAAAATTTATATGATTTAGCAGTTAAAAGAGTGAGACAACAGGCCCAGCCTACTGAATTACATAAATTTTACTTAATGATTAAAGAACCTAAAAATTAATTTCATCCCTCCCTCATCCAAAACTGAAAGGTTCTGAAACAGATATTATATACATATTTGCCCTTAATGAATAAGTGAGCCACTTTACAAAAGAAATCAATGTTGATTGGATGGCAAATAGGGTTATTTTTTTAAGGATTTACGCTCCAGTATGCAAGCCATATTAACAATAAAAACTAGGCACTATTCCAGCAAATATATGGTAGCCTACATATAAAAGTGATTTTCTAAACTTTGTATGTGTATCGAGGACACTGATAGCATCAAATTTCTTCATTCCAATTTTCAATCAGACGTCTGTGGTTCTAGAAATTCCACTGTGACTACCAGGTTTTAAAGGGACAGTCTGAATTTTTTTTTGGTCAAAAATTTTTTTTGCTCAAATTTGTGAAAACTTTACACCAAAATCTGTAACTATGTGCCCTTTAATGTATCTGAAAGTTTTAACTAAAAAAATCCAGCCGTTAATTTTTAAACGCTAAAAACATGCTAAAATTTTTAAAAACCTTACGTAAGGTTTTTAAGTGTGTTATGTTTTTTGGACGCTGATAGGAAACTACTGAACGGATTTGTGTAAAATAAACGCCTAATTATAGAGAAATGTCCTTCTTGTTTATTTGAAAGGTTTCAGCTAGAAATATTGAGCCATTTAAAGGGCAAACACTAAAACTAGGTCAAATTGCTTAATGAACAATAAGTACTCCCTGTTTGTAATTATCGCTTTAAAATCAAATTCAGTTTGATCAAGAAGATATAGAGATACAATAAGCATACTTTAAAAATACTCTCAGGTAGCATTTGCGATATTTTTGACAATGGAAACTTTTTTCAAAAAAGCAGAATGGCCCTTTAAGACGTCACTGACAGTGATCTGCATAGATATCAATAGTAGATTCTGGTAGATCACTGTCGGTGACGTCATAAAACACGTTAGTTTAGTGGAGTTACAAGAACCACAGACGTCAGAATGAGCAAATTGATGCTATCAGTCTCCCCGACACACATACAACGTTAAGAAAATCACTTTACAATCCCTTTAAAATAGAAAAGTGCACACCATCATTGCGGTGGACCAAAATAAGTTTTTGTACCATCTTTAAGGTAAATGTATGTATTGTAATATATGAGATATGATAACAGGTCCCTAGTGTAATGATTCTATGTTAACTGAATCAATTAGTTATTATTGATTTATTATATAAACAATTAAAAACATATTATTTATTAATAATTATTATTACTCTAGTCAAACAGGTTTCTATTTAAAATATGTTAGGTTGAAAGATTTAATTTAAGAGCTGAAATTTTGTCAACAAGTACCAAAAAAGATCTAGTTTGACTTATTTTAAAATAAAAAAATGTGAAATTTGGTGGGAATCAATGTAAATAGCCATTGCCTTTAAATTTTTTACATTGTCATTATTAAAATCTCTGGAATACCTTCTAGATTTCTTATATATACAGTTGATATGTCAGAAATGATCTATGCCAATAATAGATTTGGACAGGTACCTAAGTTTTTATCTTATTAGAAAATGGTTCCTTCTTTCTAGCATACCTTCTGTGGGATGTTTTGGCATTAAAACCCATTTACATGTAAAACCTAAACAGACCCTTTATCAGACTTGATTGCTTTAATGGGCATATAGCTCCAGAGAGGAAATGCAGTTTAATTCCATTGAATTATGTGGCTTACAAATTATATTTCTCACATGGACAATCAATTGTTTTCAGAGAGGCATTGTCCCCTCTTGACAACAGTAATTAAGGGCCTATAACTAATTAATTTTCATATAGCTCCTTTATGGGGTCATTTCACCAAGAAATCGTGCCTGAAGACTGAGCTGCGATCTCAGATCGTGACTTGGTCGCCGAAGGTCGTACACAGTCGACGGTTGACCGAGAGTTGGTCGCGCCTTGGTCTTTCGTGGTCGCACGTGGTCGAGGAATAGTCTCCCCGACGAAGAGATCGTAGCTCGGTTTTTTGACATGTCAAAAAACTGAGCTTCGACCTAAAAGTCGCACAAAGAGCGTCGAAAGAGCGAACAAGGTCGAGGAAAGAACGCATTGGTCGAGAGACAATCGAGGCTAGAACGGAGATAAGCGAGGCTCAGTCTTCTTGAGCGAGAATTGATTGCGCGCATGGTTGTGCTGCTCGATCCGTCCTCGACACTCACTCGATCCGTGCGATCTAGCTTCACTCTATTGCGATCAAGTCTCACCCCGCTCAACCTATCCCAGACCGTCCCTCGCTTTAGTTGCGACCTACTTTCGACTGTCAATCGAATTGTGTAATCCGAAAAATAGATCGGACGGTTTCGGACTATAATTATTCATTTGCAATGTAAAAGTATCTGGATGTCAGAGACTAATATACAATCCACCTCATCTGCATGCTTTTCAGAACATTTGTTGTTGTTGTTGTTGTTGTATTTATGAACATGCGTTTTATATAGTGTCTATACAAATCCCAAATACAAATAATTAGCCCTCGAACACGACACATATCACAATTCTCTACGACATCAACCAGATATTTCGACAATGCCAAAAAAAGGAAAAACCAAGGCAGCCAACCCCAAAAAGAGGAAGGCCGCTCTACTACGAGATCCGTCAACTGTACAGGACTCCCCATCTGAAGCTGAGAATGAGGACATTCCCAATGAAATGCCGGAGGACACCCAGGAGGAATCTGCTAACGTCAGAAAAAAGCAGAGGTTACATGTAAAGCTGACTGATGACCAGGAGGATCAACTGGCTGGCCTCATACGGGAGAACACAAACCTGTATGACAAGTCAAGCAAGCAGTGGCTCAACAAGGATGTCCGACGTCAGACATGGGAAGAGATAGCTATAAAGATGGGACTTCCAGTGGATAACGTCAGCAGCTGGTTCCACTCCATGAGGACCAGATTTGGACGCCTTTAAAAGACAAAGTCCGGGCAGGGAGCACCCAAATTAACAGACAGAGATAGGTAAGTTGAAGGACTGTTAATGTATAATTTGTCTTTTTATTTATCTTTTTAACATGTACATATATTTCCACATGGCTTTTATTTACATTGCTATTACTAGTTTATTATGAACGGTTATCGAGTCTTTAACACGTGTATCAAGTTATTATTGTTAGATAATCATGACTACAATTTAAACCAATACTAATGAAATTGTTAACGGTTTAATATGTTTCAATTGTATGTTTCAGATGGATTGTCCGCGTCTTTGACTTCCTGTGTCCGCACATAATCGAGGTCTCCCGCCGCAACGCTGTTTCTCTGAAGGAGAAGATTGCAGCCAGGAAACCAGCCGATACAGCCAATAGACCACTTGAATTATCCAGCAGCCAGACATCTATCGAGGAATCTATCGAGACACCTCTTGGCCTCGATGATCACGTAGATGATGACTACCTTGGTCCCTTGCCTGACCTCAACGACCCGGTCCCTGGTCCTTCATCACAGCCTACTAGACCAGTTAGTTCCCGGCCACCACCAGGGACGTCTAGAAGGAAGACTTCTGCCGCTGCTAGCCCCACCCAGGATGACCTGCTATTAAAAATCCACGACCAGTCGATTCGGACCACCGATCTCCTCCAGCAGTCCAACGATATCATGAAGACTTTGCGGCCTTCGGGGGTCAACGAACGGATTTCCTTTGGCCAATGGTTTACTAACGTCCTTGTACAGCTGCCCGAGTCGGTTTACGACAGCCTGATCGACGATGTCTTTACCCGAACCAAATCTGCCAAGATTGAGGCTCGGGGTCTCCAGCAGCAGCAACAACAGCTTCTTATCCAGCAGCAACAGCCTCAGGTACAACAGAAACAGGTTCAACCGCCGGACCCTGGGTGGCAGCCTCCCCCTAATCAGTGGAACCCTCAGCCAACTGCAGGAGTATCTGTCTGGAATTCAATGAATCCTGAGTATGTGCAGCAGCACTATCCTGCCTACAGATGCTCCAAATCCCCACCGGATTCATCAGAAGTTTTCTTGAGATCATTGGGATTGTCCACCGCCGTACCAGCTGCAACAGCAACTACAAGAGATGACCAGTCTCTAAAAGACAATTAAGAGTATGGAATGCTATGGAATATTAATATTTCCATTTTGTGTTTGCAAATAGGTTAAATGCTTCAGAAAAGATGTTCAAATTGTTTGTTTTTTGGTTAATTAATAAAATTATAAGGCAGACTAGTCTTAGATATTTAATGGAGTTACATTACATATTTAAAGTTTTATAAAACATATACATCAAACTTAGAATACTCTATACTTGGCTGACACCATCCTCTCCTGCCATGGAACAGAACCAACCGGACCGTTGAAGTAGTTCTTCATGTAATCCCTGACTTTCTTCCCTTCAGAGTTGTCCCTGTTGCGACCCAAATGAGCGGCCAAGTCTTGTATCTCCCCTGAGTTTCTCCACTCTCCAGGAATCAGGTTGTGGTCTAAATCTTCTATGTCCATGTCTGCATTCTGGAGGTCTGGGAACTTCATTCTCATCATGTTATGAAGGCAAACACAAGCTTCCACAATTGTTCTGCAATTGTCAGGATTCTGTTGTAGAGTTGTCAACAAACACCTGAAGCGCGAGGACAGGATTCCAAAAGCATTTTCAACCACACGCCGGCCTCTGGAAATTCTGTAGTTGAAGATAGTCTCTTCCTTGGTTAAACCTCTCCTGGAGTAGGGCTTCATAAGGTTTGGTTTCAAGCCAAAAGCATCATCGCCAAGGATAAAGTATGGCACATCCACGTCATCATTGGTCATAGATTCAGCACCTGGCAGGTCAGCTGAACCATCGGCGATGCATTCTTTCAGCTCACTTCCATTGAATATCTGAGCGTCAGATTGGTGTCCCAAACCACCGATATCGATCCACAGGAATTTGCAGTTCGCATCGACCAGGGCAAGAAGGACGATGGAGCAAAACTTCTTGTAATTGTAGTACAAGGATCCTGAATTGGCTGGTTTTCTGATGGATATGTGTTTACCATCGAGAGCTCCAATTGCATGTGGCACATTCCACCTTCTCTCAAAATCATCAGCAATTACCTTCCACTCCGCAGCTGTACATGGACATGGAATGACTTCATTCTTGTATTCATCTACAATTGCTTGACAAACCAGAGGAAGGAAGGCGGCTATCGTATGGCGCGATACTCTGAAGTCATAGGACAGGCTTGGATAGTCTATGCCGCTTGCAAGGTGTCTCAGGGTGGCAGTCAACTTCACACCAGGTTCTATAGCTTTTCTATAGTTAGTGTCCATCTTCAAAATTCTTGGGCCCACCCTAGCCAACAATTCGTCAAACATCTTCGGGTCCATACGGAGATAAGTCCGGTAGGAAGCTTCATCCCCCAGTCTCAGTTCCATCATGAGGGAGGAGTACTGACCATAATGTTCCCTCTGGCGTTCACGCAGCCAGGGCGCAACCCAATATTTCTTCTTGGTATACTTTTTTCTCCTCATCTTCAGCATGGTTAGCATACGCAGAGAGTCTTGCTGCAGTTGCAGGGCATGGTGCTGCAATAACATAGTATGATGCAAAGCGATTGGGTCCATGTCGTCACTTTTGAGGCTGGTAGGCGATCGATCGCGAGGCCTTTTTATACGATCGCAGTGGGTCGCACGCAAATCCGGCCGACTGTGACAAATTTGCGCGTAGCTCAGGCGAGAGTCAGTCTAGAAAAGATTGAGAATTGAGCTTAAAGAGCGAGGCTAGATCGTTTATATCGTATCTTAATCGTAATGATCGAGGGTATGTTGCAACTTGTACGTAGCTAGATCGGCCAAGATTGAGCCTTGATCGGACGAGATCGCGCACTAGCGAGGATAGATTGCCGAGAGATCGACGCTCTGTCGCAGATTGGTCGAAACAAGCGAGCCTTGGTCGTGTTAATATCGCATCAGATCGAGTGGATAGACGCAAGTAGAGCGTGTATAGAGCGTAAATAGGACGCAGTTCAATCGTACACATCGAGGGTGGAACGAGATAACATCGAACATAGAGCGTACACATAAAAAAAAGGATCAGGTCGCACGGATTCTGCCCGTGACTATGAGAAAACCAAGCTGCGATCATAGTCGCGCGAGGTCGCGTGCGATTTTTCCAGATCGTACTCGGTGAAATGACCCCTTTAGTGCAGATTTTGCAAATGCGAGGCCTCTTTATATTTATCATAAGATGAGCTCCTTTTTTGATGGGTATTTTATTTTCGGTTGACTTTGTTTAAGAGACAGATTCATTTCAAATTTCTTTTATGGTAGACCTATTCATTTAAAGACATAAAATGAAAATTGTATAATGAAATGATGTAAATCAAGATGTTATTGTATATTTTTAGAAGTTTATATATAATATTGATTTTAATCATCATTTATCCTCCCCCATACTAGTTTTAACTTGGCCTCAATCAATAATCTTCTATTTCTAGCCTTTTCTACTTAGCAAATATATCTTCTTCTTAACATCAAATTGAGTGTCTCTGGCAGATTTTATTCAGATTTATTTTTGGTCGCATTGTCTTGCTATAACTTTGACATCTTGTTACCCTGACATGCTTGCTCGCTTACCTGGGGCCTTATTCTCGTAAACTTAACTTACAATGATTTTAGTGCTTGGGTCATGGGATTGGACAATCACTAAAATAGATTTTAAATACAGCTTTTTTTATCCAATCAGATTACTGTATTTCTTAAAGTCTAGATTTTATCTTAGTTAAGTTTTCGAGAATAAGGCCCCTGAAGGTCCAGGGTCCAGGGCTCAATTCAGGCATGGGTCGAGATGAGACCTTCAGATTTTTCAATTGGGTTAGAGGGGCTGGAAAAGAAAAAGATCTGAGTGTACACTTTGAAATACAATTAAACCAGAGCCTTGAGAGAAAGAACATAGACAGTATTTCTTTCAATTCATAAGAGAGATAAATCTTATAATTGAGCTTTGTAGACCGTTGTGACAACAACCATGTACATGAGCAGACAAACATTTTACAATATCTCATTTAAGATATTTCTATTAGTGATTGATTATTTGATCATAATAATTTTTATTTTCAGGTCTAAATATTTTCGAGGTAAAAAAATATTTGGTGATTGGGATGTACGAATTGAACAGGTAGGATAACTAAATATACTGTATCAAGTGTTTTTGATGGTCGCTAATTGATGATGGGCAAATGCCATGCAGTGTGCAATGAAGGAAATTTTGCCAGGACAGCGGCATTAGCCTCCCTGTTGAGGGATCTTTAACGTGCGCAGCCAATAGCACACAGGACCTGGGTTTATTGTCCCATCCGAATGACTAGACGCTTTTATCGTGTTAGCCACTCCTACCTGCATCACTGGAAAACCGGGTTGAAAAATCCGAAGGTATTATCTCGACCCATATCACTATAATAGAGAATGGTAATATCAAGTATTCCGCTTTTGAAAGATGGACACATAAAAATATGTAATGCACTGAAATACTGGTATTGAATTCACATAGCCTTTGTTATCTGTTTTAGATCATTTTATATGCTTGATCATCCTTTTATTTCGTGTTAGTCTTTTATTAGATTTGTCTTGATTTGTTCATAGATCAAAGAAGCTGTAGAATATTAAAAATTGATTGATATCTGTATCCCTTTTGTTGAGTTCACATCACATTTTTTGTTAAATAATATTTGTTATCATTCAGCTCCTTGGATCAAGAATAGCTATCTTATATAATGAAAAATGGAATTAAGAGTTTTACCATGTTATGTTGTTTGCTTGGCTGGAAAAGAATCCAAACTTGTTATTTCTTAGTAGGGAGACAAATTTCTAACTGGAATTTAATAATAATGATAACAATCGCGGCCAATAAATCTATGAATATTGAACTTATTATTGATTAAAGGCACATTGCGGGATTCGTTTGTTTACAAAGTGAAATAAACGGGATTCTAGCTTAATCTCTGATGTTTAATTAAGTCAAAAAACTAAAATTCACGGCTTTGGGTACTCAGATGGCTTCGATGCAGCTAGATTTAAAATCGGGATCTAATAAAATGATTTCCATTAAATTACATGCTAATGAGGCCAAGCGGGGGGCGTGTTAGTTAAATGACGTCATACTCCAATCTCCAGTAGCGCGTGCTAGCAGTGGGCGGAGCTTGTGAGTCATTGACGTCTACCTCAATCAACTCAGTGTTGTTTTGTCAACAAACAAGATTTCCTTCAAATGGCTGTAGAATTGGAACCACGAAAGGGAATCGGAAATTTTTTTTTCAATATTCATTTTAAAGTACTATCTTTAAAAAAAAAACGATGAGAAGACTTTTTTCTCAATATCTGGGTCTGGGCTCATGTGCCTTTAATTTTTGTGTGGGTATTTTATTTTCTAGGCTGAATTTAGTGAAATTAACCTAGCTGCCTATACAGATTCTGGTACTATGGTAGATATACAAGTTAATAGAAATGGTACTAAAGTTGTCCGGTGAGTAGGATGGGTAGTGAACTGTGATAGGACATTTTCATATTTTGATTTTGGTCAAAAATACATTTTTTATAGCAATTGAATTTTTTTTTTATTTTCAACCAAAATCAGATGCCTGTGGTCCACTTAGAATTTGATCAAAGTAATTGACAGTTTTTGCTTCACTGCTAATGACATTAAGACATGTGAATATCTGAACATTTACCCTTTGAACACTGATCGAATATGAAATCAAAAGTCTATAGCTTCTAAAATGTCTAATCTGATATGACCTACATTTATGTGGCAGATATACTTTAATACAGTCATGTTGGATTGGTGCTCCAAGATTTTCTATAGTAGTTTTGGCTTCATCAACAATATTATTGAAACCATAGTCAAGTTGTTTTCAATTTTACACGAAGTCAGGACATTGACCTCAGTCCATCCTAAAAATGTAAAAGCACAAACTTTTTAAGCAGACTTCTTTAATTTTCCCTTTCATTGGTCATAATAATCAACTATTGAGAAAGATTTTCCATATCCAATATATGGAAATTAATTTTTGCGTCTGGTTAATATCATTTCAGATCTTTTAAACCTGACTTTCTTCTCATCAGACAACATGTAAAGGATGCTCATGAAGATTGGAGAAATTTATTATTAGGTTTTAAATATGGTGGTGTACCCTGTATTAATTCTGTTACTGCTATTTTTAATTTTTTAGACAAACCTTGGGTCGTAAGTATCATTGTACTGTATTTTCTACAGTTTTTTTTTAATTTTCAAAAGACAACAAAGGTTTTGGAAATTTTTTTATGTTCATCAGGGACATATAGCATCAATTAACCACATTCCAATTTCCAATCAGAAGTTAGTTGAACAAAAACAAAGTGTTTTTATGAAATTACTAACTGCCAAATATCACCTATACTAATTGCAATGGGTTCACTTGAATAACACCAAAATGAGAATCACAGACCTATGAATGGTTTGGTTTCTTCTTATCATTACAGTTTTCACATCTGATACAAATTCAACGTAAACTGGGAGCAGCAAACTTCCCACTGATAGAACAAGCGTACTACCCCAACCACAAGGAAATGGTGAGTAATCTATGGGTGAGTTTCAATCTTCTCTTTTTCTTGTAACCTTGGCAACTATTAACTCAATAGAAATTCAGATTTGACTATTAATTCATGTCTTCAAATATTTCATTTTATATTTCACAATTTATACAAACCTTAAAGAATTATAAAGAGGTTTTCTAAATATTTTATGTATATCAGACACTGATTTGCATCAGTACAAATTTCAGTCAGATGTCTGTGGTTCTTAATGAAAATATTGTCCAAAGCTGATATAATAACAGGGTTATCAGACATCTGACAGAAAAATGGCATGGTGCAATTAGAATCCATAAGTGCCCTGACACATTCAAATTTAGAAAACTTCTTTTAGTATAAACTCCCTTTAAATATTCCAATATTTCCCAATGCTTCTTTAAAGTATCCATAAAATATTTCCCAGTGTCAAATTAAAAATGAAAATCAGAATTGATTCTTTCAGATGAAGTTTACCTTAACAGATTTCTAATAAAGTTGTTGATAGGGTGTTTAGTTACTTAGACACATAGCTTATTCATTCATATAACTGTTATCATCTTCAACATTCTTCACTAGATACAAATCAATAATGATGATCAATCAATTGATTTTCTCAATAGAAGAATTCTTTTAGTTCACTTTTACAAAGAAAATATTTATACATAAAAATTTATCAGTTGATATTTAATTGTGTTTATTGTTTGTTATTATTGATATGAAAGATAAAATTCAATGCTGTGATTAATTCTATATTTTTGTTATTGTAAATCAGACATCCAGTCTTTCATACGTGTTAGAAATCCCTTGATTCCATATAAGGGCAAACTGGGCAGCTCTTGGCCTTTAAACTTGAAGCCCATTTAGTTTTTAGGACCTCAAAAACCCAATGCTTTCCCAGTTTCTCCCATCCCTTATCCTACCTACTGTTTTTTTTTTATTAAAATGAAGAAATTTTGAAAATGCCTCCAAAAATCTTGTGTCTTGGCTTTGGGGTGTGTCATGTTCCATACCCTTATGATGTATGATGGGCCCCTCTTGCAACGTAAAAGTAATTTTCTGTAAGTTGAAAACAAAACCCAACAATATAGAATTAACCTTTAGCATTATCTTTCCCTGTAATTGTGTAATTGTGCACCTCCTTTCTAGTATTGTTGTATGTTCACTTATTCTTGAATGTTGTACTCAACTTGTTGTAGTTGGCCATAGTTTTTATTCAACTTTTTTTAGTCTTAAAATCCATTAAACCTAGTTTCATTAATATTTTAGTTATAATAACATTATCACTGGCATTTGGTTTAATAATTATGTTCATTTTTAAAGTGGGCATTACAAAATAGTCCTACATCAGCAAAATATGTATATTTCTGTCCTTCATATACTGAAAAAAGGTTTTGAAGATTATTTATTATAAGCTTATTGCCAATTTTTCTGACTCTTTTAAAATTATCAAAATTCAAGAACAAAGAACTGTTTATTATAATAATTGAAAGTTGAAATTCAGTCACAGAATTGGTTACTAAGAGTTTTACACTAAGTCATATTTCATCATCTTTAATTTATTAATGGAAAATGTTTCACAAACTCAAAGAGGTCTTTGAAGCGTAATGAAAATAAATGAGTATATAATATAATCAATTGATAGGAAGTTAGGATGGAATTGAATTATCTATACCATGACTTTCAGAATAGAACATTTCTGCTGTGAGGGGATGGGAATAGACCTTAAATTTGGATCAGCCTACTAAAAAATTAAACCATCAAGCTGTAAAGCGAAACAGAAAATTAAAATTAACAGTTTGGCATACATGTACATTGGTAGCAGCAAAAAGATATTCCTAACCGGAAGAATATTAATCATAAATGAGATCATATTTCGTAATAGAATTTTTGGAAAATTAAAATATTTGACTTTTGGTCAATTTCTGTCAGGACCTATTTCGATTCAAAATCACCAACCTGTGCCATTCAAGCATTGTTTTATGTTGTGTTTTTGATTTTGAAGATGTTTTATTTTGTCATTTATTTGTTTCTGATAAACATAGAAAATCTGAGTTTCTGTTGAGTTATGATTGGCCAATGTTCAAGAATAAGTGTCCATATATACAATACTGCTGGGCTGTATTTGCTGCGGGACTGTAGAATGGTTGAATTTAAGATTCCAGACTTATCTGGATCTGGTGATATCATTTTTAATAATAATCTTTGAGTGTAAATGCCATTAATTAGGTTTATTTATGAGCTGAATTGCGAAAATTTAGTGAAACGTGTGATTTTGTGTGCTTGTTGTTTGTTTGTGAAGCAGCCATGTTTGACAGTGTTGATATATGCCTGAAGTTTGGTGGTCTGATAGTCGCACATTGAAATACCTAGCATGGCTTAAACCTGATATTGTAACAAGTTACATGTACTGTTTGATAGGCATTTAGTGATCGACACGAATATAGCAAGAGTCTTTATGGAATACAATCACTTTATTTTTAACAGCACGACGTTTCGACAAGATTCCACAAGTCGTTATCAAGTGAACAAAATATAACAAATGAGAAACCATGTGGTAAAGCATAAATATATACAAAATGTAACAATGGGATGTAATGATAGAATTAGATAAGATTAATTAAATATTAAGAATTTAAGGTTGTTTTGATAATAATAATGATTGAAAGTTAATTACTAAAAGGGTTATAAGCTTGAAAAATTAAATTAACACCTTGATATATAAAATAAACATGAAGGTAAAATGGATACGAAGATATTATTAATTAACATGCTTGACAAAACTGAATAATATGAAATGCATATATCATACAAACACCTAACAATTGCATAAGACGGGAAAATAAGACTAAATAATTCTGTCATATGCTCTAGGGAGATACAGCCCATCTTCTCTGTTTAATTTTGGTTGGTGCCTCTTTATGTGTATTGCCTCCAGGATACGTCTTTTCTTTTTGTTGTGTTGATTCGTTTCTAAAATTTTTACTTTGTCCCAATTAACTGAGTGTTGCCTGTTAAGTTCTAAATGTTCTGCTACTGCCGAGGTGTTACTGGTAGCTTTAGATTTATGCTCTGAAATTCTTAAGTTTAATGGACGTTTAGTTTCGCCAATATATGCTTCTCCACAAGAACACTCTATGTGATAAACACAACCCTTAGGTGGGGGTGGACTTGTGGGGTTGTGCTTCCCGTTAGCTTTGAGGATATCTTTAAGTGTGGTACTTTTTTGGAAGACTGTTTCAATTCCTGCTTGTTTTTTCAGTAATCTTTTGATTTTGTATGAGATATTCCCATGGAATGGAATGAATACTTTAATGGGAGGTTGGTCAGGTTTAGTGAATTTAGGTCTTTCTGTGTTAAGTGTTCTATTGATGATTTTATCTACCATTCTTTGTGGGTATCCATTTAGGCTGGTGAATACATTCTTCAGGTGATTAATTTCTTGAGGTAGGTTAGATTGATCAGAAATGTTTTGAGCTCTTTTGGTAAGGGTTACAATGGTGGAGATCTTGGAGCTGTTTGGTTGGTCAGAACTGTAGTGAATATATTGATCTGTGTGTGTTGGCTTCCTGTAAACTGCTGTTTTTAAAATTCCATTGTTGTTATTGATGAGGATATCTAAAAAGGGCAAGCTATGGTTTTCTTCAATTTCAATGGTAAACTGTATTCTTGGATGGTGACTGTTTAGATGTTGTAGCAGAGCCTTTGGGTCATCTTCGGTTTTAATGACAGCAAACGTGTCATCCACTTTCCTATACCAGCATAGTGGTGTGATAGGTGAACTATGCAGGACTAATTCTTCGAAGGATTCCATGTAGATTTCACTTAGGAGGGGGGAAAGTGGACTTCCCATTGGTAACTACACAGATCAATATATTCACTACAGTTCTGACCAACCAAACAGCTCCAAGATCTCCACCATTGTAACCCTTACCAAAAGAGCTCAAAACATTTCTGATCAATCTAACCTACCTCAAGAAATTAATCACCTGAAGAATGTATTCACCAGCCTAAATGGATACCCACAAAGAATGGTAGATAAAATCATCAATAGAACACTTAACACAGAAAGACCTAAATTCACTAAACCTGACCAACCTCCCATTAAAGTATTCATTCCATTCCATGGGAATATCTCATACAAAATCAAAAGATTACTGAAAAAACAAGCAGGAATTGAAACAGTCTTCCAAAAAAGTACCACACTTAAAGATATCCTCAAAGCTAACGGGAAGCACAACCCCACAAGTCCACCCCCACCTAAGGGTTGTGTTTATCACATAGAGTGTTCTTGTGGAGAAGCATATATTGGCGAAACTAAACGTCCATTAAACTTAAGAATTTCAGAGCATAAATCTAAAGCTACCAGTAACACCTCGGCAGTAGCAGAACATTTAGAACTTAACAGGCAACACTCAGTTAATTGGGACAAAGTAAAAATTTTAGAAACGAATCAACACAACAAAAAGAAAAGACGTATCCTGGAGGCAATACACATAAAGAGGCACCAACCAAAATTAAACAGAGAAGATGGGCTGTATCTCCCTAGAGCATATGACAGAATTATTTAGTCTTATTTTCCCGTCTTATGCAATTGTTAGGTGTTTGTATGATATATGCATTTCATATTATTCAGTTTTGTCAAGCATGTTAATTAATAATATCTTCGTATCCATTTTACCTTCATGTTTATTTTATATATCAAGGTGTTAATTTAATTTTTCAAGCTTATAACCCTTTTAGTAATTAACTTTCAATCATTATTATTATCAAAACAACCTTAAATTCTTAATATTTAATTAATCTTATCTAATTCTATCATTACATCCCATTGTTACATTTTGTATATATTTATGCTTTACCACATGGTTTCTCATTTGTTATATTTTGTTCACTTGATAACGACTTGTGGAATCTTGTCGAAACGTCGTGCTGTTAAAAATAAAGTGATTGTATTCCATAAAGACTCTTGCTATAAGTTACATGTAACATTGTCACACAAACACAAGATTCAGTCATGTGTTACTCTTACAAGATTCAGTCATGTGTTACTCTTATCTCCTAGATTAGATTTTCTGAAAATCAATAATAGTGTGTTATATATTATACAGTAAGATATGAATATGTACGGAGCCCCTTAGGCGCAATTTTCAACACTGTTTATTATTATTTCGTTATAACGAATTAATATTTCGTTTGAAATATTATTTCGTTTAAACGAATTAATTATTTCGTTAAAACGAAATAGTTATTTCGTTTAAACGAAATAACTATTTCGTTTAAACGAAATAACTATTTCGTTTAAACGAATTAATTATTTCGTTTAAACGAATTAATTATTTCGTTTACCCTAAGGGGCTCCGTAAATATGTCAAGTAATTGCAGTGTTTATAACTTTGACTGCACCAACTACCTTTCAGCCAATCAGTCTTTTCATTAAGGGCTCTGTTTGGCTGTATTGATCTGAATATAATTCAAATCACTGCATTTCCAAACTCCTCTGATATTGCAAAAGAAAGAACATCCATTTTTGAAGTGGATAACAATTTAGGTATAAGAGAAAAAGTTGTATCAGCTGGCTATGGTGAAACCTCTTGGTATTGCTGGTAAAGAAGCAAATGATATCATATTTGTAAAGAACAACGCTAAAATAGACTGTGCTATAGAACCCCAAGGTTGCAGTCAAGGTATTAGACATAGTTTGTAATAGGTTGACATTGTGAAGTTCTCAAGTCATAAGTTAATTAAAGTCATCTTACAATAGATGGCCAATCTGTATTCCCTAAATATACTTCTATTATTTCAGCTCATCACTCCTAAATTCCCTGTTGTTGTAAAAATAGGACATGCTCACTCTGGACTCGGAAAGGTAATGTATTTTTTTTATATAATTACTTATATCAGTGGTGTTGACCATCAGAGATCTTCTTGAAAAACAAAGCGTTACTCCAGAAAATTGGATGCACATATTAAGAAACACTGTAATCTGATTGGATAATGAAACTAAATTTAAAGTTGATTGTAGTGGTTGACCAAAGAGATTACTGGAACAGAACGGTTGGTATTCAATTGTCCTATGCTTTGACCTTGAATATAGGAGCAAAGTAACTGAACTAACCTCCAAGAGTAAGAAGCTAATATGCTCTGTCCATGATTTTATCATTGTCCGAAAATGTTTTATGATAAAACTCAATTTCATTTAAACTTTTACCCGCGAGGTTTGATTTCACCTAAATCATGAAATAAAGAGATTAATCAACGATCCTGCTGATGTATTTTCTTTGGCATTTAAATTCATTATGTATCCTAGTATGTACTTGGTACTGGCAAGGTGGTAAGAGCAAGGCTGGATATTATGTGATGGGCAGGATAAAACATCCCTAATTTTAGAAATGAACTCCTCCAATCATATACCTACAGCCATTTTGATAAAAAGTGTGCATGTGCAGAAGAGTTCACTCAAAATTGAGGGGTGTCAAATATATGACTAGACACTATATCCAGCCTTGGGTAAGAGAAAACAAGGTACCTGGATGTGAAGGCTCTGAAATATAACATGTTTCAAATTCTATGGCACAGCGAGTGGGAAATTTTAAGAGAGTTCTGACATCAATCGACCAAAAATAGGGGGTCTCGAGCCGGGGGAGCCCCCATTTTTCTATAAACTTTCTGATGAAGTTTGGATAGACTAACATGGTGGTTTTGTCATTGCCAGTTTTATTTGACTTTTTTTTTCATCAGGTTAAAATTGATGCAGCTCATACTTATCAAGAAATTGCAAGTATAGTTGCTGTGACCCAAGGTTATGCTACAACAGAGCCCTTCGTTGAGGGGAAATATGATATCCATGTTCAGAAAATAGGAAATAATTATAAAGGCTATTTG
Source organism: Lottia scabra (assembly GCA_029955415.1). Lineage (NCBI taxonomy): Eukaryota > Metazoa > Mollusca > Gastropoda > Lottiidae > Lottia > Lottia scabra. Next base: position 1,394,260 of record JARJEI010000021.1, on the reverse strand, counting down.
TGAGTGAAGGCAGACGTCAACATTTATCAAAGACTATTCATTCTTATTACTTTGATTTATGTAGATGGCTAATATTGATTGTGATTTTGTCCTTGTTTTATGTTTCTTTTTATTGTCCAAATCTTCTGAATGTTTGTTATTGGCGGTCAGAAGTTATTCCATGGAACTGATGTATCCTCCATCTTCTTTTGAGAAAGAAAATTTTGTGTGCCAAAACAACATTTATTGGTTATTATTATTGGAGATTGTGCCTAAAATTTCTGAGGCATTCAAAATATCATAAATCAGATGTAATGACCTTGACTTTCATCCATGCCAATTCAACCAATCAGACGATCTCTTTCACTTCTGCATGTTCTTTGACTGCTTCTTGATGTGTTTTGTTGCTTTTTCTATATGACAGGTAAAAATTAACAACCATTATGATTTTCAAGACATGGCGGGCGTAGTTGCCATAAGTAGTTGCTACTCCACGACTGAACCCTATATAGATTCCAAATATGACCTCCATTGTACCAAAATTGGCAATGTTTACAAAGCTTTCATGTAAGTTCACTTTCACTTTTCACTAGTGCATGTTTGTCAAGCAAAATTGATTAGCGTTTTTAGACACACCATCATGTTACTGCTGCCAAAAATCATCTTTGTTTTCATGAAATCATCATTCTCATGCTACCATCAAGAAATTTTCATTCTGTCATATTACTTGTCATCTTTATGTGTAATATTATGTTATGTACAAGTAACATTTTATGTTCCTGTTAAAATGTTGTCAAGATCATTTTTCTGTTGTGTTTCTCAAGTGTTGGTCATCTTCTTTTCTTGTGTTTATTCTATGTTGTAGTTTTCTTGTTTTGAGTTTAAATGGACTTTTTCCTTTAGTGTTAACCATCAAATTTTCTTGTTTAAAGGGGATCAGTCTTCATTTTTATTGGTTGATTTGGGTCTTGAATATACCTAAGTATCCTTCAGAGGCACTAGAAATGCACGAAAATTGCATATTTCCTTCAAATATACCTTAAATTAGAAATTTCTCCTTCTATTTCTATAGATGACTTTTCTATTATTGCATAGTATCGCTAATGTGTAGTAGGGCATTATAACTTTCAAATGCTAATAATTATGGATGCACATGGATTTTAAGACTCAAATTTCAATGGTGAGTTGTGATAACCAGTACTAAATTGCTGAACTAAAAAATTCCAGTTTCTGAGACTTGGAAAAATCAACCCACGAAAATGAAGCCTGTGCCGCTTTAAGTTGTTGTTATTCTTGTTTTTAGTTTATATGGAATGTTTTCTGTAGTGTTAACCATCTTATTTTCTTGTTTTGAGTTTAAAAGAAATTTTTATGGTTTCTAGTTATTATGAAATACTATCAAAGTAAGTTCTGAAAGTTTATGGAACAATCAACAGACAAAAATATCAGCTTTCTTTATATTAATGGGAAAAATGCTTGTTTAGGCTTATTAGAAATCAGTTTTATTTGTGCAACAGATACAGAAGGTTATGTATTTAACAGATATTTATTTGGAAGGATGACATAATGGACTCAAACAGGCTAAAAGGAGATTTTATTTTATTATTCTATATTTTGTAGGAGAAAGTCTATATCTGGTAATTGGAAAGCTAATACAGGATCAGCCATGTTGGAACAAATTGCCATGACAGACAGGTAGGTAGTCTTCTATTTCTTAAAATTCTAACTAGGTTCTTTTGACAAGCATCAACAAGATAGAAACAAGTATTTTAGTGCCCCAAAAGTAGTTTTATACTCTTTATGTGTATTAGGGACAATGAAATCATTCCAATTTTGACATGGACATTGACATCTTTTGTTCTTGCAAAACCTCACAACACAAAAGCTGCTTATAATATGTAAGGTCTTTTTCTGAAAGTCCTGAAACACATATTTAAGAGGAATCGCAAAAACAACATATTGAAATTTATGAAGCAAATTGATGTTATCAGTGTCCCCAAAACAATGATCTTTGGTCAAACCCCCAAGGGACATGCATCGTATTGAATAAAATCATAATGATCTAGTCACACTATAAACAGCTAATGCTATGGTCCCACTTCTAAATAAATTTCCATTATGAAATTTATGTCTTGTCTATGTAGGTATAAGTTATGGCTAGATGAATGCAGTCAGTTATTTGGAGGATTAGATATGGTATCTGTAGAAGCTATTCAAGGCAAAGATGGAAAAGATTACATTATTGAAGTAAGTTAAATCCATCAAAACTAATATAAAATATAAGAATTGGCTGATCTTTAGAAGAATTGTTTCTGTAAAAGTAATACTCAATACTTCCCACCAATTCAAAATTCAAAACTTCAAACTGGTGAATCCAAGTTCATGTACTAATTTGAGTTTGCCCTTGTAGGTGAATGGTTCCTCAATGAATTTATTGGGTGAAACTCAAGAAGAAGATAGAAGACAAATATCGGAATTAGTTTTACAAAGGATGCAACAATATTGTCGACCTACACCAACCATGAGGTATTTTAGTTTTAATGTTACATACATGTGTAATACTGTGACAGCAATTCATGGGATACAAGCCATGTAATAATTGTTTTCATATTCAAAATACATTGAATACGGTCAGAATTACTTTTCTGTAGGCCCTACTGGATCACAATGGACGCCATCTTTGTTTCTAAAATGATATAATTGTTGTTTTTAGTCGAACAATGAGTTCCGGTGGTATGAGCCATCATGCAATGAATGGAAGTCAACAACCACAACCAAATCAAGTTCCTCCACAACAACATCAACCAAGGCAGCATGAAGGGTGAGTATTCATACTCCATACTTAAGTTAGACAATTCTTAGCTTTTTATGAATCAAAACCTAAAAATATATGCACAAAAACAGGATACTTTTCATGTGAAATATATATTGTCATCACCTGACAAGGCTTTCTTTCAGTCCATTTTTCTGACATCAAGGACTTGAGAAGGTACACTGTTAAAATGATTTTGACCAAATTTTGTTAAGTAACACGCTGTGAAAAAGGAAACTAACTAATGTGTGGATATTGTAGGCCAACTGGTAACTATGGTATGAATGGAAGACAGATGCCACAAGGAGCCCCAGTACAACCCCACCAACCAGGTTCTCAAGAGGAGGAAGATACCATGCAGAACTTACGTAAAACATTCGCTGGTATATTTGGTGATATGTGATGTTTATTTAATGTAACTGTTCTACCTGTAGCTAAATTAGCCTGTATGTAGGAATATTGTTAATATAGGCAATAATGATATCATTTTATTTCTTAACATTTTTAAAATTGGCCTTTTTCTTACATGATGCAAGGTATTTTATTGAAAGCTTTAAGTAACCTTAATAAATATCATTAGTAGGTCTTATTTAGATTTGTTTATTTTGCAAGAAGATGCAAAAGCAACCAACTCGTCTCCAAATTTAGCCACCTTTTGAGAAAAGCTAACTGTAATAAGTTGTAAGCTAGTCAAGGCCATCAACAAATTAAAGATCTAAAAAATGGCAATTATTATTCTCCAAATTAGGAGATATAAAAGGTATGCTGTATCAAAGAATTAAAGGATTATAAGTCTATTATAGCAGTGCTTTATTTGTTCTACATAAATTTTTACTTCTATATTTCTAATTCTATCCAATGATTTCTTGTTTAGAAGAGAATTTTAAATATTGTTTCTTGGAGTCGTTTATTAGGAATCAATGGTACTGACACATTCAGGGAAAAAGATGCCTGACTTTTTAGGAAGTTATAAAAAATAATATCATGGGGGGCCACATTATTTATTTATGAAAACCACTAGTCATTTATATTATTTATTATTTTTAATTTATTATTTTGTTATTTACATTTGTTAAATTTTCAGTTTTATTGAAAGCAGTGTTTACTCTTTTTGAAATATTAAATACTTAGATAATGAACATTGTATTTTCTGATCTGGAAACTATTGTATTAAATCATGTAGGGATAGTGTTATAGAAGATACTAGTACTCTTCTATCAAAGCACTGGTCAAGGTCACAAGAACAGAAAACAAATTTTTATATCAAAATTGGAAAATTGAATTGAATCAGAGTTGAATAGAATAGAATCCATTCCTATTAGATAGGTGTGGGGCATGGGTATGAAAATGTTCAACCATTAACAAGTAAATCACTATAAGCAATTACCAAATATTTAGTAAAGATATTCGTATTAGACCTGTTTGTAAGCAATGTTTTAACGGATACCTATTATTCCTGGCAAATTTTCAATGAAGGATTCAAGCAGTAAATTGTGAAGTAAAGAAAACTTTTCCTTGATCTACAAAGAGTAAACTCTGCTGTAAATGTTTGCTTCTGTTTTAGAGGAGCGTTTAGATTATGACCTATTACTTACAGACATTCCAATGTTATTTTAATTATATTTTAATGATTTGTACTTAATAATGGCTATATATTACTTACAATATATCATAATGTGTTTTAGAATTTACTTACATGTAGCCTAACCTAATATTAAAATAACTCTCCTTTTATTGTCCAAAATAGACCTAGTCAAGAGCTTAGCTTAAAGGGAAATGTTCAGCATTTTCAAGGATCATTATTACGGATTAGATTAGCAAAAAAATTCCAAGTTTTGAGACTAAAAGTTTTTTGGTTCGAACGGTTAGTGAACATATCCCTTTAAGATGTGTATTTTGGAATAAGTATAATGCCACTGACAAAAATGTCAAAAATAAACAGCTATCAGAGGCTGAGTAAAAGCTAGTCTTTGAAATTTATTAGTTGCCTAAAGTATAGAAATCTGTAGTAGTATTTGCAGTATTCATAGTGTTATATCATTCCCATTATTACATTGTATTATCAGATTATGCAATAGATATGTTGCACTGTATATAGGCACTGTGTAGATGATTTATATTGTAAACTAAGTGACATAATAGTCAATTTATAGATGTGTACCGACCATAACTTATACATTAGTACGGTATATCTCATAAAATAATCAACAACTAATCATAAAAAGTAGTCGCACATGTTATAGATGCAGTATTTTCATTCCAGTTTTCACAATATATTTCAAAATACATTTCCAAGTTAATGATAAGAAAAGAGACCAATCTAGTTCTAAGCATTGAAACATGTTGAGGGTTGCACAAAATCTTGTTGAATTTTGTTCGGTATGGTAAATTTCCACATTTCTTAACATCTTTCGTGTAAAACAGATCGATTTAAATCTCTTTTCAAGGGAAATATTATTTGATTAACATCTAGTTATTAATGTGATTATGTTAATGAATGATAATAGTGGAATTATGTGCAATATTGATATTTTAATTAATAATCTGTCACTTGATAGATGTTATGACTAGCACAATGTGATATAAAACTTGATAACACCAGATAGAAAGATATGTTCACCTGCCATTTTTAAACATTAAAAAAGTAGCTATCATAATTTTAAATTGATGAGAACAATTCATGATTTTAAGTAGTTGTTTATTATTGAAAAGGAATTATACATCAGCTTCAGACTTAAGGGAATAGTAAGAAATTTTCATGTGTCTAAAGAACACTGATGTCATTGATTTGCAACATTGCAATTACTAGAACCACAAAAAATAGATATCTTATTGAACATTGAAATGGTGCAAATTAATATTTTCAGTGCCCCCAAAAACCATAATTTTTTTAGGAAACCTCTTTACAATACCTTTAACATTTAGAGTTGCTGTATTTGAACAATGTCAAAATCTCTCTATCTGGTAAAAATAAATAAATGATGTCTCATCTAAGGCTGTGTTTTTAAGGGTTTGTTAAGTAAAGTGTTGAACTGGGCTTGTTTGTGCTAAAAGTATTCATGAAACATTTCTTACATTCCATAAAATAGAAAATATAATTAGTGAATCTTAAGGGTAGTATCATGAATTATCTTAGTTAAACACTGTACTAAACTTAGAAATTATTAGCTTTTAATGATAAATGTTGCTTTATATGTTAAATTAATTTATTTGTTTTCTACATTACTATATAACCATCAAATATAACATTTTGTTTTTGATTAAATACATTCATTATTTGTACTACTGTCTTTTTCTTTGAGATCTTTATTCAGCCTGCATCGTTTAAATAAAAATAATAATTTTAATAGGAAGCTGATAGTCAATTTGTCAACAGCACAAGAAAATTTCACACCTACTTATTCAAGGGAGATAAATCTGTCCACAACCTTTCTTCGCCACAGTTTTCCAAGTGAGTGAAAATGCATCTATCTCATCACTAATGAAAATTTATGTGCACATTGAGCTAGCATAGAACAAGTTTTTTTGGGGGGGGGGGGGGATTCTTCAATTCAACCAAGAAGTAACAGGCATCAGTTCAGAAATAATGCCTTTAACTTGAGGTTTCAATACATACACACCAAAATGTTTTTCCCTTTTATACTACAAACTTGTCAGAGAGCTCATTCTAATAACAATACTGGTACTGAGTTCATTACAGTAAGGACATGTATAAACTTATCTCATCAAACCACATGTCAAGTTTGAGTTTGATCCACTCTTGCTTCTATCCTTGTTCCTATTGCAATAGTATACAATCTAACAGTCTTTTACTTGCTCTAAAAATATGCTCCATTTTATGTGACAAGTTTCAAAGTTATCAGGTGGATGTATTGCCAGATAATTTTGAAATGGAAGAAAAATTTCCCACAATAACTTGCTTGAAAGGAATATGATTGGTCGTGTAGTGAACTCTCAATTAATGAAAAGCTCACAGTTTCTAAAACAAACAAGCAAACCTGGCAAACAAGGTTATATTTATGAGTTTTGAGAATGATTCAAAACAAAACACTAAACCAATTTCAAGTTTTTCAGTTAAATTGGGTGACAGATGGACAGAGAGGATGTCAATAGATCAACATTGATAAAAAAAAAACTTGTAATAATCTTTAAATATATTTTCATCTCAATTAGCATCATTCAATAATATTATGTTGTTGTTTTTGGTCAAATATATGTTGACATATTACATACCGATACTTTATACAATTCATATTTTCTGTCATATACTTAACTATTATTTCATTCTGTTAAAATCAACTCTCAAAATTTATGCATTTTTTGGAGCTATGTGTCTGTTATTAGTAACATTAATTATAAGAAAACAATTGCTTACCCAGCTAATTACAGAGGTGTGTATCATTTTTAAAAATGAAAATCTAATCTCAGAGATGTCTTGAAATTTCAGATTTAAATTAAGTTTTGAAGTGATAGCTGTATAAGTATATATACGCCTATTTTTTTCCATTTCTGACTATAGATAAACCAAATACCAGATTTCATTTTCATAAAAAAATGTCAAATAACTTTACAGTAATATAATATTCTTGCAACTGAAAGGATTAATTTTTTTCTATTCACTATTCAAAACATAAACACAAGCAAAAGTCTTCATTAATGTTATGAAATATGAATCTTTCCCTGAGGAGCAGAAATATCCTTATTTTCTATTTCTGATGAAATATTAATTGTTTGAAATTAGAAATTCTATAAACATGCATGACCTCCAGTAAAAATTTAGCTTTAGACTTTTTCAATTTTCTTTTATCTTTCATCATTTCAATCATAACAAAGTCAACAAAATCAATTTAACTGTATATATACAAAATAAACTTAACGGTCCTTTAACAAAGTACTTCAAAATAAAAAGTAACATTTTACCACAGTTGTCTGAAGCTTCATCAACATATTGACTACAGTATAAAAATGCAAAATAAGCATGATAGTATTTTGGACCATCATGCTATATCTGCATTTTGTACAACTTCAAAGTATCCTTTATATAAAAGGGAATTGTAAAGAGGTTTTCTAAAAAATATATTTGTTTAACGGTATGGCCTTTCGATACTGATATCACAGACCTCCGAGTGATTTAGGATCAAAACTGTCACAAAGTGATGTTATCAGTGTCCCTGACAAAGATATTTCTTTATATAAATGAAACTTCAGATACCTGTGATTTGACCTCATACAATTCTTTAGCATTTATATTACATTTACAAAACCGGATAGTGCCAATTAATTTCTAAATGTTTCCATTTGGATCTTGTGATGGCTTATTTTCCTCTCCTTAAAAGAATATTAATTATATCACCTTTTTAAAGAGACATTTTTTAGCAGCAATGCCAGAGATGTATATCAAAAAATAATTCTGAACATCTCTCTGCATAAATAACTTCAATACATTTACTGATTGAACAGATTAAACCACACCAAATTAGTCTTTAAATCCATCTATGAATGAAATAAATGCAGATGTAAATGAATCTTTTCAATAGCAGTTAGGCAATCGTGTTATCATATATTGAGCACCCAATTTAAGCAAGAAAACAATTACTTTTTCACAAAATTAAATGTCAAATGTTAATCATCTGAGGCCATGCTCTCTTCGTCAGCACTTTCATCTTCCATATCAGTTACATCCCAGTTACTTTCAGACTCAGAATGACTGGCTAATAAATCTTCCATAGGGTCATCATCTTCTGACGATTCTTCGTGGTATAACAACAGTGGAGCTTGAACGATTCCCTCTTCCTCTTCTTGTTCCTGTGATGTTATCTGAGACAACATCAGATCTAACTTGCCTTGAAGTCGAGACAAACGTGAAAACATTCCCACTCTAGCCTCCATTAATTGATATAAAGCACTCAATGAATCAACAATTTCTTGAAAAGTCATCAGATACGAGGTATGGGTAGTAAGAACAGCTTTTAACCATTTCAACAAAACTTGGGCACCTCCACTCTGTCGGACATGAATACGTACTGATATAGCCTTGATGAAGGGAACAATAAGTTGTACTGGTAACCTACGTACAGTATTGGTGATAATCTGTTGGTTTTCATGATGCAGAACTCGCTCGATCAGCTCTTTATCATTACTTTGTAAACCCTGAGAAAGTAAATTAATCAAGGTGTCAGCTTTCGGCAGCTCTTCTTTCTTTTTTCCTGGTTTCTCAATACTGATAGCATTTAATCTATCTTCCATTGTCATGTCCCCTACTGATGGTTTACGTTTCCTCCTCATCAAATGACCAGGTGCAAGCATGGTGGCCTCAGACGTCTCAGGATTTTTAATCTTAGTCATTTCTTTCTCTTTCGATTTACTGGCACCATTTAAAGAAATATCTTTTTCACGAACAAGGCATATCTCAGATTGAGAGGAATCATATGGTATTTTCTCAAAAGTAGGTTTTAGAAAACTTCCATAGGCTAAAAGAATATTATTTCCAACATCTTCACAAATAACAGAGGCTAAAACAGGAATCAATTCTGGAGCAGCATCATTCTGATTTGATGTTGCAATTTGTGCGTGTACCTTAGGTTTCAGAGGTTTTTTCATTCGTCCATTTAAGGTATGTTCAAAAACAAGTAAATGTCCACTAGAAGTAACAACTGATAACAACAATTGAGAGTCTTTAACAGATTTTCTACTAATATTAATAACAACCGGTTCATCAGATAATGAAAAAGATGCTAAAGAGTTTTTGGCAGACACATCAAGAGACGAATGCCAAGCGTTCACAGTTCTGTCATTTAATGCAGCCGACAAAAAGTAAAAGTCTGAGGTTTCACCATTCATAGAATTATTACTTGTGCCAATAGGTATAGGTAAAAGTCTTAAAACTTCTGTTGCATGACCAGTAAATGTTTTAATAAGTTCTTTTTTCCCATCAATATTCCATAACTTTATAGTCCGGCTAGCAGATAAAAGGTATTTTTGGGAAACCACACTGACAGAATACACTATTCCTTTGTCCGCTTTCCATTTTTCTTTTACAGTATTTTTACCAACATTCCATTCCACAATATGATGATCCGATGAACAAGTAAAAAGACTGGGTTCATCCGGATGCCAACTACAACCATGAACCGTTTCAGTATGTCCCCCTGTCAACTGAGTTTGAAGACTGCCTGTTACCACATTGTAAATCAAAACACTGCCACTTGTTGTCCCCATTGCAATTAGCCTTTGGTCATCATATTGACTGAGATTTGCAGCTGAATTGGATCTTCTCTTCTTTTTGGGACGAGGGGCAGCTGTGTTTCTGCTCCATGCCAGACATGAACAGGTTGCAGATAGATGAGAGCTTGGTGTATATTCCTGCTTCAATATTCCACTCGACGTTTCCCATACTTTGAGGACACCATCTGGGCTTGCATAGGCAAGAAATTCGTTATTTGGTGAAAACTCTATCGGTGGTCTAAGAGCCATGCCTTCTTGAACACGTGGGTAAATAGGGTTTCAAAGGGAGATAATTGTTTAAATATCTTTTTTATCTGGTTATTTTACGATAACTATTGACGTGATATGCTTTAATTTTGACAACAACATTATCCACACTCACAACTGGGGGGATGCGTTATAAGAAGTCTAGAATATTCCAAGATCAGACATAGATTTTTTGAAAAATACACTACAATTCTAGAAAATGTGCTTTTAATGTTTCAACATCCGCTCGTAATGAGTTCGTTAAGTCAAGTCTTGCCGGTCTAATCGGAAGGTCAAACATTAAGTTGTAGTTACAATCAAAACAGTTATTATAACCCATGTTTATTTTTATCATTTTGGTATATCAAAAAGAGATAATTTTTTTTGAGTTCGATCGCTTTTGGACAGGTTGAAAACTATAAAGGACTGGTTTATTTCAACAACTTCGTATTGACCGAACTTTGCCATTATCAATGACGTCACATTTCAATATGGAAGACGAAAACGATAACAACAAATCAAAAAGGTAAATTTGAAGATTTATGGAGTAATGACAAATTTAAAACAAGTTAAAGAATATTTTTTGTGTGTGTTTGTTTTAACGTTGGTAAGGTCTATATTTGTCCTCGATTCTTTTTTATATATCGGCCGAAATCCTTTGAGAAACTGATTCATTGACATCGACACCTGTCATTTTTTCTACTTTCACTTTTATTAATTATTTACACGATTAGGTGATAGGGTTTGAAAGGCGACAAGGGAAAACGGTAACAAAAAAATAAAGTTGAAACGGTAACAAACCTGTAGCATTATAAAGTGTTTTTGTCATGGAATAAAAGAAATTAAGAATGTATCTGATAAATGATGTCATGTCATGTGTTGAGTGTTGAAGACTTTCTCCCTAACTCAGTAACTCAACTGCATGATATGAATCATATTTTTCCATAGTTTATTTAGTTCTTTGCTGAATGCTTCTATCTACTACAAAATTTTTTAAGGATCCAGAATTTGTTCTGAGCTATATTTTTGTTATTTGCAGGAAGAAAATTCATACAACACAATTATATAAAGATGTCGCAAATACACAGTGGCCTATCATATACACACCAGAATACAATATTAGTTTTATGGGCCTTGAAAAGCTCCATCCATTTGATTCAGCTAAATGGGGCAGAGTTTTTGAGTTTTTAAAAGGTAGTATTTAAGGGTTATAGTCAACAGGGCCCCTATCTAATATGGCCACTCATTTGGTCAAGTAAATTCGGTGGCCATTTTGACCAAAATAGGGGCCATGATGACTGGCCATTTTGACTAGGGACCATTATAGTTAGGGGCCCTGTTGACTATAACCCGTATTTAATAGCATTATAATAATTTGTTCAGAGTTAGATTCTTTTATGTGATCTTTGTGTTAAAGTTTAATGCACAGGCTCCTGATTCTAAGCTTATCATACAAAATGGAAGACATTTGCACATGTTTGTTATTCATACTTGCAGTGCAGGGATGTTGATTTAAGAAGTTGCCAGTCAACATTTTAAAAAGTACATTGAGATCATGTACCATTTTTTATCGAGAATTCACTCTACTGACAAATACAGCCTAGGTAAATGAACAGCTTTGTGTTTTGTAAATTTCAGAAGCTCAAATGGTTAGAGATGATACAATAATAAACCCACTTGAAGCTACAGAAGAAGATTTAAATTTTGTTCATAGTAAAACATATCTTAACAGTTTAAAGGTTTGTATTTGACCCTGAATTGATCTCGAATTTCATCATTAAATTTTCAGTAAAACAGCATTAATTGTATTCTAATTATAGAAATTTAAAATGATATGCCAAGTTTAATCTATGATTTAAGCTGACATTTTTCAGAATTTTATTAGGTATTAAAATTCTCTTTGTAGAACCAGAAAGCTTTAAAGGGATTGTAAAGAGGTTTTCTTAACTTTGTATGTGCATCTGGGACAATGATACCATCAATTTGCACCATTCCAATTTCCATTCCGATGCTTTGGTTCTTGCAATTCCACTTAAACTAATGCGTTTTATGACGTCACCAACACTGATCTGCATAGATATCAATAGTAGCTTCTGGTAGATCAGTGGGGGTGAAGTCATAAAACACGTTAGTTTAAGTAGAATTACAAGAACCACAGACATCTGAATGGAAATTTGAATGGCCCAAATTGATACTATCAGTGTCCCCGATAAAACATACAAAGTTAAGAAAACCTCTTTACAATCCTTTTAACAAGATGTACAATTCTTGCTTTCACATAAATTTTTGAGATGAAATTTCAAGATCTATTCTATTTATTATGGTGATGGTGGAGAGGGTTGCACTATCTATTATCTTTATTTTAACTGCTTGATATATAGTTTTAATAGTTGATTTTATAGGGTTTTTATTTTTATCTTAAAAATAATATTTATAACAACTTTTAACCCATTTTCATCCTATTTATCTTCACAGCTAACAGATATCATAGAGGGAATATCAGAGGTAGTAACATTTTATATATTTTAACATAGTTTATATGTACTGGTACTGTCAGTATTACAAGTGTAAATTCACAATTGATATTTAGAACAATTTTCTTGAATTTGCTTTTCTCAACAGGAAAATTTATGTCGCATCTCGTTTTGACTATTAGATTTATTAAACATATGAGATAAGACTTCCCTTATATGATATTTGTTATCACTGCATGTGTTTTGTACTTCTCTTCAATTGTATTTATACATACTGCTTTCTTCTCAGAGTATTATATGTGTTTGTACTCAATGTCATATAGTTATCTAGAAAGCTTCCCACATACGAGAACACACCTGACCTAGTTTACCAGAATCAGGACACGAGGATGATTAGGAGACATTTTAAAGCTAAACTACTTTTCTAAACGGGAAACACAAGACATTGCCATACAAGTTCCATGACGTTGCGATGTAAATTCGACTGATTAAGTTGGGCGTAGTAATTTAATGGACAACTAGGTTCAGGTCTGTTATTTCTATGACGTAAGAACGCCGTGATAGTTTTTCCTATCATTGTTGTCTTCATTGACTTCATAATGCTTATTGGTATTTTGAGAAACTCATCGCTTTTCTAGATTTCGTTTTCCTAGAAGATTCTCTCTTACAGAAGCACTGACCTTATTATGTATTCTGATTTCAGTGGAGTTGGAATGTTGCCGGTATAACAGAAGTACCTCCAGTAGCCTTATTACCAAATTTTGTTGTCCAAAAAAAAGTTTTACGTCCATTTCGATATCAAACTGGTGGAACTATTCTGGTATATATGTGTTTTTTTTTCTTTTCGAAATTAAAATTTTCTTGACCATAATATTATCAGTTACGTGTAACAGTGTTTTTTGTCCAAATCAAAGCTTTGAATTAACATTTAAATGATTTTGTACAGTTCATTTTAAGAAAATGATGAAAATTTGAATCTTATTTGATATCTTCATCTCATTTAAAACTGCAGGCATATTGTTACCAGTGTAAGACATATTTCTCTACATTTACATAAACCTGTTTTTTTTTAATATTTAACTGTTTTATGGTTAAAAAATGTTCAGATAAAGTAAGGCTAAGGGAAACAGGTCCCTAGATTTTGATCAAAGGTTTTCATTCATTTTTGTATCTTGCTTCTCCAATTTACTAAATTTTTATCTATACAGGTATGAGACCCAGACTGACCCTCTGATTGACAAGTAAATTGTAACCACTATGTTTTATTTTATACAGGCAGGTAAACTAGCTCTAGATAGAGGTTGGTGTATTAATATTGGTGGTGGATTTCATCATTGTTCAGCTGAGAGAGGGGGTGGATTCTGTGCCTATGCTGATATAACTTTATCTATTAAGTTTTTATTTGAGAAAGTAGAAGGTGTATCGAAAGTAATGATAGTAGATTTAGATGCTCATCAGGTTAGTTATAAAGTATACTTCAATATACTTCTACCCTTTCCAGAATATGTTTTACTTTATCACAAACATTGATTTGGTTAATAATGATGTGATCGATCAGAGCCATAAAAAGATGTTCTTGTACCTAATGTGGAGTCCTCAGATGTCGCAGAATGCATTATACCATTATGGGTTATGTTAAACCTATAAAATCCTGACTTGACTTTTTAAAATTTTACTGAATTGAATTTTGCAATCCATCTGTAGAATATCGATCCTATTAAAATTAGATTACATTTTTTTTTTTCTCATTGTAATCTTAGAAGGTTTATAAGACAAGCGTGTTTTGGTCATGAAATAAGCTATTTATAGCATACGCCACCCTTCTGCCAATCAGAACAACACCTACAGGCGTGTTTTGTATTATGTCATAATGTTGTTTTCCTTTCTGTTTCGACACGCAATCTGCAAGGTAGTTTCTGATTGGCTGAAATCGACATTACCAGACTGCCCACCTTATAAACCTTCTTAGATTACAATGAGTTGAAAATAAAAAAATAACCGAAATGAAATGTAATCTAATTTTAATTAGATTGGTAGAAAGAATTTATGATTAAAATAAGTATTGATGTCTAGTTCAACATGAATTAAATTATAAGTTGTTCTATTAACAGGGTAATGGACATGAAAGAGATTTTATGAATGATAATAGAGTATATATTATGGATGTATATAATAGAGGTATTTATCCTCATGATGGATTTGCTAAACGTAAGTAACCATTGTAGTTTATGTTTGCAATATAATGTGGCTTAGACACATCTATCCACCGTTCCACATATTATGTGGTATCCAAAGACTAAAAAAGGGCTAAACCGGTTTAATACTTAAGTGACCTATAATTTAATATTTCCATTTTTTGTTACTCATCCAATTATTCAGGATTGAAATTCTGCACTGTAGTCAAACAGATATTTCGGCTCATCCGGGTACTGTCAAAATGGACTGGTGTGTATCAAACGGTCTCCGTGAAAGTTACGCTGGCGCTCTGCAACATATCACGGTAATGAACGGCGGCCATTTGACCGGACTACATCAATGTTATCACATAATCTCGTGATTCTGGTAGTTCAAACATCAGAGACGGGTCATTCGAGGCTACAGGTATTTGTAAACAAATAACACGAAAACAAACAGATATATATTTAAGATGATGATAAAATGCGTAAATGGTGAACAGATAGTCACTACGTAGCATTAAATGCACGAGCAGGTGTCAGAAAATTCCTCCACAGATTCAATTGCTATGAACTATATCTATGTCGCGACGTTACAAGCAAGTGGTAAAGCATCAAAGTAAAGAGTCTCGCGCATGAAAACACAACGAAAAACACCATTCATTACCGAGACAGATTATGGTTTACGGAAACTGCCGAGGATTGCCGATTGGGTGTGTATATGTTTTGACAGTACCTGGATGAGCCGAAATATCTGTTTGACTATATATAAGTGCGTATTGTTTTCTAGTGATGTGTCTAATTCTGGGTTATATTTTTATTAATTTACCAGGTGCAATAAAAAGAAAGATAGAGTTACAACATTTTACTGATGATGATGTTTATTTAGATCTAGTACGAAGGTAATATAATGTTTCCTATGATATTTGGGCTTCTCTCAAAGATAAGTCTTATTCACATTATGTACAGGGTTCGCACAGGTCATGGAAAACCTGGAAAATCAGGGAATTTTAAAAAGCTTTTCCAGACAGGAACCTCACAAAACAGGAGGAAATGAATTGATTTGATTTACTGTATTTTCTTCTTTATATTAATGATATATTATAATTTACAGACATATTGAAGGTGCGTTAAATGAGTTTACACCAGATATCATTGTATATAATGCTGGAACTGATATATTAGATGGTGATCCACTTGGTAATCTTTCTATTACACCACAGGTATGTCAGTTTTTTACAATTAAAACAAAACAGTGTAAAGAATATTTAGTATTGTCTTAAACTGTGTCTACACATCACAGAAGGTGGACTGAAAGAGATTGTTAGGAGATTTTCTGTGGTTCTTGCAATTTCACTAAAACTAATTATTTTATGACGTCACTTGTGCAAAAGCTGTTTGATACATGTAATGACTTCTGCAATTCTGACAACAGAAAACTTTTAGTTTAAGTGCAATAACAAGGACCACATTTTGTCTGATCAAGAAATCGGAATGGTGCATATTGATTTTTAAGTTCCTGATACATATTAAAGAGTTCAGAAACTTCTTTACAATCCCTTTTACAAACCTGTCTTTATAAGCAAACATAAACTATGAAGAAAATTGGTTGCTTAGATGAGAACATTTGATTTTAGGTCTGTGTGTTGCCAATTAGCCATATTGATATATCGGGTGTCCCAAAAAAACGTCCCCAACTTTGACGAAAAGTATCTCAGCTGCTGATAAACCGATCTCTTTCAAAATTCTCACAGATTTATTTCAACATGTCCTTGCTAAACCTTGAAAATAGGAAAGTCGTAGAACAAAAATTGTACGAGTACTGCCTCGAACAAAATAGCATGTCAAAAAATTAAATGTCAGAGCAAATAACATATTTGAATTTGTGTCCATTTTGCCTTCACCACAACCACCAATATCCAACATTTTCCATCCTGATAAACTCTCACGGATCTCATCTAAAGGTACCACTCAAGAAGCGACCATCCTGCATTTCAGTTCCTGTTTAATCAGTGTGTCCCTCTAACCCAAGTGCAGTACACCTGTTCCTTAGGGGAATCCCTTACTGCCCGGAGTCATTACCATCACCAGTGGAACAAACTGGATGAACAGGAAATGAAAGGCAGGAAGGTTGCTTTTTGGGAAAAAATATCGGTAAGAGCATTTCAGGATGGAAAATGAATGATATTGGTGGTCGATGGAACAATAGACACAGGTTGAATGTGTAGTTTGCTCTGATATTGAATTTTTTTACATGCTATTTTGTTCGAGGCAGTACTTGCACAATTTTTGTTCGATGACTTTCATATTTTCAGGGTCTAACAAAGCCATATTGAAGCAAATCGGTGAGAAATTTGAAAGAGATCGGTTCACCAGCAGCTGAGATACTTACCGTCAAACTTGGGGACGTTTTTATTGGGACACCCGATATAATACCCCAAATTAGAACTATGATATACAGTTGAAACGCGTTAATTCGCACATTTCCGTTCCTAATAAAATCGTACGGTTATTGAATTTCTGGATAGTTGAATATGATGGATCATAACTAGAGTTACGTCCCTTCAAGTTCATTTGGACACCTGACAAATGCCATGTTCACAGCACGTGAAAGATATAAGCACTTGTACACTATTTTTTATCAAGAAATCATAACTTACAATATTTAAGATAAATTAAATATTTATTTCCTGCAGGGTATTATTGAGAGAGACCAGATAATATTCCAGAAAGCCCGAACACGGGGTATACCAATATTTATGGTAACTAGTGGTGGATATTTAAAACAGACAGCTAGAATTATAGCTGATTCAATACTCAATCTTAAAACATTAGGTTTAATCAGTTGGGATGAGGCTGAGTTTGCTCCTCTACCTGAAGGTTCGTGAAACAATTTAAATATTATATTCTTTTCTTTATATTGGTCCTTCACACATAGCAGCTAGAAAGAAGCTTGCCAGGCAAGGTAACATACCCACAGCGCTGTTTCAAAAAGAACATAAATGGCAGACGTACTGAATTATGTATGTCCAACCATAAAATATTCAACCTATAGCCATACATTTCTTTCAGAATTCTTTTTTTGAGGTGTTTTCATTGTGTTTTTGAAAAACAAGGAAAATGACTTATGTAAGGTATACAGTATGTAGTAAGTACATGTATATTATAGTTGAAGAGATCTTGTTATTGTTGACTTCCTGAATAGTTATTGTTATTTTCAACTTTCTGAACAGTTCTTGTTATTGTTGACTTCCTGAATAGTTTTTGTTTTAGTTAACTTCCTGAATAGTTCTTGTTATTTTCGACTTTTTAGAGATAACTTTCTTTTTGAGTTTGTTATATTTAACTCCCTGAAGAGATCTTGTTATTGTTGACTTCCTGAACAGTATTTGTGTGAGTTAACTGCCTGAATAGTTTTTGTTATTGATGACTTCATCAATTAATATTATAATTGACTTTCTGAACAGTTTTTGTTATTGATGACTTCATCAATTAATATTATAATTGACTTTCTGAACAGTTTTTGTTTTAGTTAACTGCCTGAATAGTTTTTGTTATTGTTGATTTCTTGGACATTTATTGTTATTACCAATAACCTATTACCGACTTTGACTGAACAGTTTTTTTTATTGTTGACTTCCTTAACAGTTTGTTAATAATGTCATTTAATCTTACATTTGTCCATAAATCAAAATTAAATGTCCGCTAAAAATTCTACTATAAAAACAATTCATTCTTCATAATGATATTATTACAGAAATCAGTCTACCTAGAAGTCAGAGTGATGGAGGTTTATTTGCCAAAATGAGACGAGCCTGTATATCACGATCATCGACACAAGACTTTAATCAAATAAACAACGATATATCTCCTACTTCGCCAAATATAACACAACTAGAAAATGGATGAACATCCAGACGCTTACGGATTATTTATTTATTTATTTATATGTTATATATATATATATATTGTGGTCACATGACAATGCCAATAGAGATTTAGTCCATACTTCTTAACCAATTTTAGATGTCACAAGTATGATCTGTTTTTCTTAAATATTTCAATATATTTTTTGATCATTTGACAAAGGTGGCACTAGGGGTAAGCGGTATTCCTGTATTACTGAAAATACCAGTTTTAAAAAAATACCTGTACATTGTGGCTCATCTGAAGAACTGAAATACCGTGATAGACCCTAATGTTCCGGATTTAAAAAAAACGAACGAACGAAATTAGGGTCTGATTTTAATTAGACTGCTAGAATTCCATACTCTTGTACTTCTATGATTCCAATCGAGTGCTACCTATACGAAATTTAACTCCTAATCAAAAATATTAATAAATTTATTGTTGTTGTTGTTGTAGTAGTATGTGATATTAATAATGCTTATTAAGTATTGTAGCACCTATATGAATGATTATTATATTGTAATTTGTTGTAATATAAGATCTACGAATATGTATTACTTATTAATTTGATCATCGAATGGTTCTTAGTACCTTTGGTTACATTTTTAAACTGAAAGTTTTGTTTTTGATCAATAAAATGATGTTAATGTTGTCTATTATAAGATACGAATACCGGTATTTGGAATATTTATTATTTGTTATGTTGTATACCATTGTCATTATCTGTGATATTCATAATTCATTCATTAATTTATTACTATATTTCTCTTTTTAACCATTCCATCTCATAGCGTTATTATGTCCATTATTACATTGTTCATTCTCTGATCATATTTATGCTTTTAACCCCTTAAAGCGATACCACCTCTTAGAATGAACAAAAAAATTAAGTTCTTAAACTTGGTCAATAAGAGTATATATTCATCAACAGTGTCCAAAATATACAAACAAAATCAAATAAACCTATAAAACTACATACAATTACAGGTTATTATTGAAAAACGCTCCTATCGACCAAGTTTGAAAATTAAGATTTTTTTGCTCTTTTTAAGAGGTTATATTAAGCTGAGGATAATATTAAAGGGATTGTGAAGAGGTTTTCTGACATTCTGTGTATCAGATCTGAAAGTAAATTGGAATGATGATGATAAAGGTCCCTTATACATGTAAAAAGTTTAAGCAAAAGATGATACATTTCAAAGTCAAATTCATTTAAAACCTTGCCTTGGAAAATTGTTAAGAAAAATGATTACAATGATTATGGTTAGTAAATGAAATATCTGGGCCCCGTTCCACTAAAGTGCGTAAGTTTACGCAAAAGAGTTTGACTTACGCATATCTTACGTGAAATCTTACGCCTGTTTCACTAAGTAACTTACAAAGTTCTTAGCTACGCAAGTTATCACTCGCGTAATCGACAACATTGTTTTGACGAATTTACCTCTTTATTTCATCAAAAAACAGAAAAGAAATATGTATTATAACACTTTAGAGTCCTACAAACACTTTAAAACAGTTTTAGTGATGAAAATTTACGACTTCATCCTCAAAATGGCGGTATGATTTTCGAAGCGTGAAATGACGTCAACATGACATTTACGACGTCATAGTAACTAATGTTTGACGGTCGGAAAACTGAAAGCTCAAAATGACAAAAATAGGGCAAATAATACAGAAAAAACGTGAAAAACATTCTAAGTTCTAATATTTATGAGTTCACAAAACAAAAAAAGCAGAGTTTCATTTATTTTCAAGCATTTCTTGGTCTAAGAAAAAAGTTACGACAGGGTGTAGCTGTCTTAAAGTTACGCAAAAATTTACGAAGATTCTTGACGTAAGAATCTTAGTGAAACGCAAATTTTGGGATTTTTCTTACGTAAGTCAGACTTAAGACAATTTTGGACTTAAGAAGTTTAGTGGAACGGGGGCCTGGTACTCAATTGAGGACTAGCTGGAGTTCAGATTATGTATTATCTCTAGATATAACTCTGCTCATATTTACTCAATTATTATTTTAACTTATTACTTCATAAACTAACTTAATGTTGTTTTGAGCCATAATTATTAGGCCAATTGTTGTTTTCAGCAAGCATGGAATTTAAAATATTTGTAAAGCTGAATTTTACTTAATCACTCACTTATGTTCTTAATCAAAAATCTGTTTTATTTGAATAAATAATTTTTTTTAAAAAATGTATTTTTCATTCCCTCTAGGTAACAGTGCATAGAAATCCTAGTTTGTTTATATAGCATCAAAAACTTTAATACCGGTACTGAGTGCATTTAAAATTTTATCTAAATAACTTCAAACTATGCCCCCTAGGTCCCTTATCACAAAAATCTTACATTCAAATTTGGAGCTCAATGTAAAATTACCCAGATTTTTTGATATACTTGTGCTATTACATGAACAGCAAATTATATGTCAATTTAAGTCAATTTAAAAATTGAAATCATGAGGGGGAATCAAATAATATCTAACACATCAATCTAGTCTTACCAGTTGATCTTTGATCTTCGAGAGTGCTTATGCTCTGTGAAATTATGTGAGTTGCTGAATTTAATGACATAAATCAGGTAAAAGATTGTATTTAACAGTGTCTTCCCTTATCTCCCTTCCGATTGCGCCCCCAAACTTATCCCATTTAGCCCCTTTCCTGTTTTGCCCCTTTCCCCTTTCCCATTTCACCCCTTTTTATACGCCCTCATCTCTCTATGAGGACGTATATTGTAGTCACCCCTGTCCGTCCGTCCGTCCGTCGGTCCGTCCGTCAACATTTGCTCGTAAACGCTCTAAAAACTAGAGTTTTTGACGGAATCAAATGAAATTTGATATGCGTATACATATTCATAAAACGAAGATCAAGTTCGAATTTGAGCTATTTTCGATCGTTAGAAGCAGAGTTATTGCCCTTGCCTCAAATCCGTCGGTCCGTCCATCAACATTTGCTTGTAAACGCTCTAAAAACTAGAGTTTTTGACGGAATCAAATGAAATCTGATATGTGTATATATATTCAGAAAACGAAGATCAAGTTCGAATTTGAGCCATTTTCGATCGTTACAAGCAGAGTTATTGCCCTTGCCCCAAATCTTAAATATGCTATTACTCTCTTAGTTTTCAACCGATTTTGATGAAACTTAAAATGGATGTTATTGGACCTAAATCGAAAGGTTGAGAAAGTTTAGTTTTCTCCTGATTAAATTTTTTCCTTTTTCGACTTTTTCGTTAGGCGTATATGGCCGTGGTCCACTATCTTTCGGTTTGCCCTTGGGCGAAATGGAAAAGGGTAAAGTGGGAATAGGGGGCAATGTGGGTAAGGGGTGAAATGGCTAAGGGGCAAAACAGAAAAGTGGCGAATAGGGAAGGGACCAAATGGAAAGGGGCAAAATGGGAATAAACCGTATTTAACACACAACTACTGTTAACATTCATTATCAATTAATGTTAATATTCCATGCAGCGTTTCTATATAGCTGATTGCTGATAATTTGCACCTTATATCCTTGTGCGTTACAAATATGTTCTAATTAAACAACGTAAATGTGGTAATCAAATTGAATCTTTAAATCAAAGATTTGTTATTTCGAATATCACTGGTTACAAATGCATGCCTTTAATTATGGTAAATTTGAACAAGTTGACAACTTCAAAAGGAGTTTTCATTGCCGATTGACAAACAACATAATTTGCATAGTTATGAACTCGTGCTTTTATGTATCATTCTCGAACTTTATGCACTTAGAAAGAGTGCTGTTGAGTGAGCATTTCAGAGCAGCAAGCAGAATCCACTCCCAGTCCAGCTTGCCTCTTTTGTCATAAAAAAATAAATAAAAATAAATAGCATTTATTCATTCAAATAATTAACAAATATAGATAACAAATAATTTAACAATCTTCTATGTTCAGTTTGTCTGGAAAAATTTATATTTTACAAAAAAAAAAAGTGCATTGCAGGATTAAAACTTCTCTGAAATGATTATTTTTTTGTTAAATATAAATGATTAACCCAAAGCCAAAATACAACCGATTGAATGGATTGTAAAAAGGTTTTGGATCAAATATCTGTGGGTTTTGCGTTTCCCTAAAACTTAACAAATGATAACAATATATCGTAATTGTTGTAGCTATACAGATAAGAATTTCTATAATAAGAGGTATTACTGATATCTAAGAGTAAATTGGCATGGTACAGATATATAATGACCTGATCAGTTTAGAAATTCCCTTAAAGCCGTAGGAATCAAAAAAATTACTTTCAGCCAATAGATCAAAATCAAATTGAGATAAATCTGGTGGTAATTTCCCAATTTAATGGTTCCAGTTTAGTTGAAAAAGCCTTTCATTACAGCACTATGATAGAATGATGCATCTTTTTTTTTTTTTGATCAAAATCTTGGAGGAATTGTTGAAAAAAAATAAAATGCAATTTATAGAAAATAAAAATTGAATTTCAACAAGAAAAAAGAAATAACACTATTCTTTAAGTCTGTTCTTTCCATGCTCCCGAACCTGTAAATGAAATTCAAGAAGTTTAAAAAGGTTGCTAGCTTGCCCACATCTGTCCGTCAGTCTGTCAACAATTTCTTGTGTACGTGATAGAAACCAGAGTTTTTATCCGATTCGAATGAACCTTGGTATGTGTATTCATCTTGATAATATCTGGGATGATGGCGCAATTCCAGTTGTCAGTTTTTGAGTTATTGCCCTTGACTTGGTGAAAAAACGTTAAAATTAACTTGTGTACGCGATAGAAGCTAGAGTTTTTATCTGATTTGAATGAAACTTGGTATATGTATTCATCTTGATAATATATCAGATCATTTTGAAAATGGCGCAAATCCAGTCGTCGGTTTATGGGTTATTGCCCTTGACTTAGTGAAAAAACGTTAAAATTAACTTGTGTACGCAAAAGAAACTAGAGTTTTTATCCGATTTGAATGAAACTAGGTATATGTGTATTCCTCTAATATCTTGGATGAGTCGTCGGTTTATGAGTTATTGCCATCGATAAAGGCTAGATTTTTCACTCGAATTGATTCATCTAAATATCAGCTCAAATAAGTGCGATGGTGCAATCAACTTTTTCAAATATTCAAATTTGCTGAAGTGGGCGTATGTTACCTTGCCTGGCAAGCTATCTTTACATAAGCAGCCAATTGAAACAAAAAGTTATCTACCTTAACCCCTGACATTATTTTTGATAAAACGTCATATACCCTGAGTTCCCAGCAATATTTCTTAAAGTGTATTACGTTAAAGTTGTATGACGTCACTTGACAACGGCCGGTTTACCGGCTTGTCGGGTAGATATAACATAAGGATAGTCCGGTATACCGGCCTCTCGAGTTCAAAGGGTTAATACAAAAATATGTCATTTCTTCCTATGAACTTAGCAATAAAAAGTGAAAAAATTCATTAGTTGCTACTATGCCAATATGTTGTTATAGATTTTAAGTTTTGTTTTGTTTTGTTTATTCTGATAGTTAGTTTTTGTCATACCTGTTTCAACACCTGTTTAAACCTTTTTAGCACCTTTTACCGCTGGTGTCCCACTTGATGCTACCTTGGCTACCTTGGCTGATGCTACCTTGGCTGTTGTTCCCTTGGATGTTGTTCCCTTGGCTGCTGTTCCCTTGGCTGTTGTTCCCTTGGCTGTTGTTCCCTTGGCTGGGGCTGTTGTTCCCTTGGCCGCACCTACTTCAACATGATGTGATTCTACTCCACTCTCGAAATAACTTGAGCCATAACTTGAACCAACTTCTGAGCCAAAACTTGAACCAAAACTTGAACCATAACTTGAACCAACTTCTGAGCCAAAACTTGAACCACCAGCACTTGAACCACCAGCACTTGATCCAAAACTTGTTGCACTTGATCCCATGCTTGATCCCATACTTGATCCCATGCTTGATCCCATACTTGATCCCATGCTTGATCCCATACTTGATCCCATGCTTGATCCCATGCTTGATCCCATACTTGATCCCATGCTTGATCCCATGCTTGATCCCATACTTGATCCCATGCTTGATCCCATACTTGATCCCATGCTTGTTCCCATACTTGATCCCATACTTGTTGCACTACTTGCTCCAACACTACTTGTAGCAAGACTTGTAGTAGCTTCAGCGCTACTTGAAATACTTTCTGATCCACTACTAGATTCTGAAATAACATTAAATTTCAATCAAAAAGCAGAATCCTGTCAATAAAATGAGAAGCAGATTTTCCAAAACATACAATTTATTACAAGAGTTTTTACCTCCCTTGTATATAGTCAGCATTATCCAGTATGAAAATTACAGCATTTGAGCTAAAATTGGCAGCTACAATACCTCTTCTCTGACCGATACCAGACGGCTATGTATGCGTACATCAGTTTGTTATGAATGAAAGTGTGGTGCTTCACCTATCAGAGATGTCAAGAGCACAAAAACAGAAACCATGCTAGCCGTTAGAAACACAAGCTTGAAAGAAATCATTATGTTCTGGAATTGTGTACAGTAATAGGCAGACATGGATGTCAATAATATGTTTACATGGCTTGTTGGTGGTTTTATTTGTAATTGTTTCTGGGCGTGCATACTTAATTAACATTACACCACAAATAAAATCAACAAAATATGTATACATACCATATGCTGATACATCACTGAAATAAACAGTACATTTCATTAGTCAAAACATAAATACACAAAGAAAAATCTATATTGGTCTTGCTTTAAAATTCTACATTGAAACCCTTCTAAATGGTAGCTTATCGAACAAGTAAAGTATAGTTTAGAGAGGAATCGGAAGTTAGACAGAGTGACATACATCCTGAAATTGTCCTGAATGTTGTCATGTTAGTTTAAAGGGATTGTAAAGAGGTTTTCTAGCCTTTTTAGGTAGACGAAGGACACTTCCAACATCTATTTCGTACATACAAAATATTCATTGGGTGCCCGTGGCTCCTATTATTCCAGAAAGAAAAACAGGAAGTGACGTCACAATCTTGGAAAAAATCAACTGGATGATCAGGTACAGGGCATTATAAATACATGTTGTTACAACGATATGACGTTATTAGATAA
Organism: Lottia scabra; assembly: GCA_029955415.1. Lineage (NCBI taxonomy): Eukaryota > Metazoa > Mollusca > Gastropoda > Lottiidae > Lottia > Lottia scabra. Next base: position 1,368,366 of record JARJEI010000021.1, on the reverse strand, counting down.
ATGTTGTTACAGCGATATCATAAATAAGTCATAGCGTTGTGACAACATGTATTTATAATGCCCTGTACCTGATCATCCAGTCCGATTTTTTCCAAGATTGTGATGTCACTTGCTGTTTTTCTTTTTGGAATAACAGGAACCACGGGCACCCAATGAATATTTGTATGTACGAAATAGATGTTGGAAGTGTCCTTCGTCCACATAAAAAGGCTAGAAAACCTCTTTACAATCCCTTTAAGTGTAATTGTCAGAACCACAGACGCCGACAGAAAATTGAATTGGTGTGTATCGATATGATCACTTATTTAAATTATAGCCAAATTTCAGCTTTTTAAATTTTCGTTTTTTTAGCCACTATATTAACAATGTCCTTCTTACAATACCGAACTCTGACCTAACCTTTATTATGTCATTTTATTAAGGTTAGGTCAGAGTTCAAATTGCCAGTATTGTAACAAGGAGGTGGTTAGACACTTATGTAGTGGCTAAAAAATGGAATTTAAAAAGACAGTCAATATAAAATCTGGGTCCAATTTTAATAAGACTGCTCAATACACCTAAACATTTTATAAATTCTAACTATTTGAGGGTTTACTTAAATTAAAATTACCTGGCTTCAGCTGCTAAAAAGTATTGTAAAGGATTAGGAAACAGGTCATCTTTTAATGTCTGAAATAAAAAATAATTTTATTTATCAATTATGTGTCCATAGGATACAGAAATTACAAACTCCACTTTAAAGGAGTTATTGAACATAACTACATTTTAGTGAACATATCTCTGTAACTATTTATAGAATAGTATAATGGCAATTGGCATGCCGACTTGCTACCATTTTCAGTTGTCTAATTTCAATCTAAATAAATAACAGTACATATTCATCAGTGGACTTACTTAACTATATACAACAGAAAACCTGTATAATCTCATAAATTTATAAAACTATGTTATATACAATAATATGAAACTTGCTATCATAAATTTAATAATAAATTCAATAATAACATGAAATTTTCTGGATAATTACTTCGTTTTATAGATTTATTTGATTCTGTTTGTATATTTATGACACCACTGATAAATATAAATTAATGATCAATTTTGATTATTTAAATCTTATGCTGCTCATAGCTCACCTCTGCTACATCATCTTCCTCAGGATCATCATTATCTATGAACCAAGCGAAAAAAGCTGTTCTTGCCTTTCTTTTAAGCTTAGATTTGTCTTTCCTTTTCCTTGATAACAAATTCATTCCCAGTTTCCAATTTATTTTTGATGATTTTGAAAGTGCATCATCTATTAAAAAATGATAAAAAAAAGAAAAAGAAAAGTGAAATATGATATTGGATTGGTTTGGCCAAAACTCACACTTTTCATTTCAGAATTATATATATATAAATATCAAAGCTATGAACATAATAGTGAATTCATATAAGACTTATTACTTTGAAAATCTGAGAACTGTACATTATACTGTATTAAGGACACTGATAACCTTAGTTTGTTCCATACCAATTTTCTATCAGAGGTCTGTGGTTCAAGCAATCCCACTAAGTGTGATGTCACACAAACTCACACAAATTTGTTTCGGGATTCAAAATGATGCTATAATTAGAAAAATGTAGAAAACTTCTTCACAAAATTCATATCTGCAATGCCTTTCAGTCTTTATTTCTTTTCTGTTAAGTGTTTATTGTTTTATCTCTTAAAACAAATCTTACCCAAAAATGTCATATCAGCATCCATCATTCTAAATTCTTTTGTAAGTCTGGTATTACTAAAATATGGATTTGGATCAAATGTAAAATGTATATAATATCCAGCTCTTATATCTTTATAATCTTCAACATCTACCTAGAAATCAGAAATAATACCAAATAAACAAAATGACAAGTATGAATAAATATAATTTATTTTAATTTTTTAATATAAAAAAGACAATTTTGTTTATATCGGGTCGGGTATTTCAAACTTCAAATTTCCAGGTAGTTTGCAGATAGTTACTCAGATATCCAATGATCACCCTTGCTTGCAATATTTAAAGCCTTTCAATACATTTGTTCTTGTTCGATAGTAAAAAATTTCTTACATCAGTAAGATATTCAAGGATAGTTTCGTCTTCTTCTGTTAATATATCATCCATATTTGGGTGATTCATAAACTGAAGTATGTTAAGGAATCAAAGATATGTATTTCGTTAACAATGAGGTAAAAAAGGTAAAAGTAACAGTTAAGGAACCCCCCAATCTAATTAGATTACATTTTGTTTCAGTTATTTTTCTATTGTCGACTCAGTGTAATCTAAAAAGGTTTAAAGGGCGAGCGTCTTCTGGTGACTGCTGTCCAATATATGATTGTCCAACTTTATTTTGTGTCGTGAAAAAATCCATACCAGACCAGAGTATGTTACTGGTACCGTACATAAAAATTAAGAAATCTTCATACCAGAAGTAAATTTAATTTTGCACTAAAATACCTCGTATAAATTAAGTAAGATATGGTATTTTTTCCCATTAAACTCAAATATGTTTGATCATTTTTGAAAATTAGAAACATTAACTGAGAATTTTGATCTCCTGTCAAATTAAAGAATGACTGTGGATCTTGTTTTCATTTTTGGAAAATAAATGCTGGTGTAACATGTGACAAGACAATGAACTGACAAAGCACACCTAGCTATAGCTCATTTATCATAGTAAGTCATAGCATATTTAATCAAAATCAATTCAAAATTTGGATTTTACTGTCTGTGCAAATTGAAAAGTTTTTGGAATTTTAGCCATAATTTTTTTTAAAAGTGGAATAGCCTAGAAACTTTAATATTGATAGTCTTAGAATGTCTCTGCTTTTATGAAAATATAGGATCAAAATTAATATCAAAGCAAAGACATTCTAAGACAAACGTAACGTAGGCTTAGCATTGTCAAACTGATACTCAAGAAAAAAATAATCTCAAAAATTCAAAAAACATTTTGTGTGGCACAAAATGAAAGAATGTCTGTTAAAACAATAACAAGTCAAAACGGTTTCAAGTTTTAACAATAAAAACGGTAACAGATATTCCTAACGAGTTAAAATGGTACCGGTAACAAATTAAAGTTTAACTTTATTAAGGGTGTATGGCAGGGTGGGCCTAACAGTAACAGATCTGTCAAAACACTTTGTTCCCGTTTTGACAGATCTGTTACCCTTTAAACTAAATTTGTGTTAATGTTTTAACTATTTTAATTTGTTATCATTTTGACTCGTTAGGCCTACCAAATCAAATATGTATCATAAAATTATAAAATGTCAATAAGAAAAAAGATACAGAAGTTTTCCAAAAGTGGGGTATTTCATTTCTGATAATCTTATTCCTTTCTTCAAAATGTGTTCTCTTATATCTGCTATATCTTTGAGCAACAGCCTGTATTTCATCAGCTTCTTTGCTATCCAGAGCTTCAAGTTTTGTTTGACAAGCATCAACTTTTTTCACTGCTTTTTCAAAGTATACTTCCGATGTACGACCAATATCCGAAACATCACTACGCTTATGTACAGCAGACGAAGTATCGGTTACTACATTTGATTTTTTTTTTGGTAGTTTGGTAGCAGCTACTGGTTCGCTCTTCGCCTGCATTTTCAATAGCCTATTTACACACTAGGTTTCAAAAGTTCGCTTAATGTTTACAGTTGGCCACGCATGCGTACAGGGAATTACCGAAAATGAGATGTCAATTGCCATTGGACGTCAATAAGAATGATGTCATAGTTCATGGATTGTTTGACCAATTGAAAGGTCTGACACAATTTATAATAGAAGCCTAAACGGCCATTTTTGTTTCGATAGAAGATGGCGGACGAAGAAAACGTTGAGTTAAGATTTGAAGAAAATAAAGGAGAAAATATTTTTGACATATTGCAAAAAGAGGCCAGAAAAACAACGGAAAGTATTGAGGAGCGTTATTGTTCAGCTGTAGATAGCATTGACACATCTAAGCAATCTATTTCTGACACTAAAAGGGACGAACATGGATTTCGAAATTTACCTGGGCTGAAATGTCCAGTTGCTGCAGTAAATATGATGGTACCAAGGGCAAATCCACCATCAGAAAGTATTAGTACTACAGATCTAAGTGAGTCTCCAGAACCTAAGCGACCTAGACTGATAACGCCGAATGTATCTCCCTTAAATGTTGACCCTTGCATTAGTCCAGAATCTGGTAAACGGAAAAGAATTCAACATGACTATCGAAGTCTTTCCAGATCTGGTTATGTGGATGACTATGAAGGAGGTAAAGATCACAGATTCGTTAGAAGTTTTGATGTAGATTTCATGATAAACAGTAACTCATTATCACCAAGATCAAAGGCTTCTTCACCCAGTAAGGCTAACAAATCACCATCATCATCATCACTTGGTAATAATGTTATCAAACCAATACAAGTGTCAGGAGGAGCATCATCAGATGAGGAGCTTATTAAGAACCAATCTGTTTCAGGTAAAAAGATTGTATTTACTTCCTGGCCACTTTGAGTTCTGAATTGAATTTTTTCTCTCGTACCGGTACCGGTATCACAAATATTCAAAATTTTAAGTTGCATGCCATTGTATGTTCTGAATATCTGATCATTTTATAATAAATTGACCTATCATCATCACAAAAGCTACAAACATTTACCGGTATATTATTTAGTCTTCTTTTTTACCTCATAAGCTAAGTGCTATATTAGTATTAATCTCTTTTGTATTTATAAGCATATATATAATAAATTATTCTCTGGCCACACTGAAGTACCGGTAGTCTGAATTGAATTTTTCTCTCATATGTCACAAATATTCTAATTTTTATTGCATGCAATGTGTCTTAAAACCAGGGCTGTTGAATTGCCCATATATTTCGAACATGACCGATTTCAAATACACTCTATTGGACATCAAGTGTAAGCTTATTTCAGTGAAGTTGAAAAAAATATTAAAAAAAACTTTCAACTTCATTCTGTATGAGGCACCATACCGGTACTCAATCAGTGATCAAGACAATAAACTTATAATCTCATTAATTACCAGTTAATTAAGTGTTTAATTATCCTGAATGACCCACGAATAAAACAATAACAAAAGTTCCACTTGAGCTTGAGTGAATTTTGACTTCTTGTTGTCTAACAAAACTAGTCCATGTATTACCTGGCACCATACAACCTTACCACTGAGTTATTTATAGCCTCATAGAACAGAGTAGAGAGTGAATTCAACCATGGAAATTCTATTTATGGTAACAATGGAAAGTTTTCAGATTGGTTATTTATTCCTTGTAAAAAACAAATTGTGCTTTGAGTTGAGGACTTATTCATGATGTGTCATTCTTTGACAATGTGATTAAAATATTCTGGAATCTTTGCTTAACAAAATGATAGTTATTTCTGGTAGGGGTCAACAAAGGTCATTTTGAGGACTATATAGTCAACTTGGCCCCTATCTAAAACAGCCTCAAATTTGATACAAATTGCCAACAGAAATATGATCAAAATGGTCATTCGATAATTCAAAATGGTCCTGTGAAACATTTTATAATTTTTTTTCATTACCTGGTAATTAGGTTTATACTTTTACCATACCTGTTGCTGCAATAGCAAGTCTTAAATTGGTTACATAAGCTTACTTAATTATTACTGAAAGTTTTGTAATGAAAATTTCTCTGGTCACCTTTTATCTGAAATATTGAACATTCTTTATTTCCAGGAACCTGTCAAGATCTAGATGTCAGTATTTCTAATTCTGATCAGAAAGTGCCAGATATACAGGATAGTGTGCCAGTGGTTAAAATTGAGCCTGCTGTAGAAAGTTTAATGGAATATCGACCACAAGGAACTTACGTTTCTAGGCTAGATCCTCTCAAACGCTTAAAACAACAAGAAAATCAAAATATCTTGATTAATATGCATAGTGTTGATCCAGGAGGAAAGACAGCACCAGTTGTTGCGAATGGAAATATACGGCAGTATGAATCCTCACCAGTTAAACCTACCTCAAATACCACCGCTAAAACGTCTAGTAAAAAACGTATAGTTTCTAATTGTGGAGTTCAAGTGAACCTGAGGAGACGAACTGAATCCAAGGGTGTGCAAGTTTCCCAGTCTCTTTCTCACAAACAAAGTGAGCCAAAAATAAGTCCCTCATCAGCTGTGTCTCATTCATTCAAATCTAAATCTCTAGTGTCATGTTCCACACAAACTCACTCATCTAAGTCAAACTCCAGTGTAACATCAAGTGACAAACATCATCATGGTAAATCAGAGCACAAAGTATCAGACAATAAATCACATTCACATCACAGAGACAAATCAGATCATGTTGCTTTGAAACCAGATGCCAATTTTGACATGCTCCATACAAAATTATTAAAAACTGATCGAACTGCTTTGAGTGATAGTTTTAATAATGCTTTAACATTTCCCTCCAAGTATTCTCAGTTTATACACATAGAAAAATATACCAATGGTGGTGCTACGGTGGCTCATGCCTACCAGGATGAATTAAATGTTCTTAATGAAGAGGAAATGAAGGAGTTTACTGAGGAATTTTTGAACTTGTCCTATGGGGAATCAACAGAAGGAGTAGCTGATTGTGTTATGGGTATTGTACATGGTGCAGCATCTTATCTACCTGATTTTATTGATTATTTTGCCGACACACATCCCAATCTTACTGTTAAAACAGACGTGTTGGGCAAATCTGATATAGAAACAACAACTATGCACAAGTTTAGAGAAAATGTGGAGAAAACTTACTCAAACGGGACTTATAGATCAGGACCCTTGTTACAGATTAGTTTAGTTGGTACAGTCCATGAAGAAGTTGGAGACTATTTTCCTGATTTTATCAAAATGTTGGAAGATAATACCTTCCTGAAAGCAGTAATGCCATGGGGTCCAATGTCAGCTATAAAGATAAATCCACAGGAAAGTAATGATGGACCAATATTGTGGGCAAGACCTGGTGAACAATTGGTGCCTACAGCTGATTTGCCTAAATCTCCATTCAAGAAAAAAAAGTAAGTGATTTCAATGTCAATTGAAGATAACATGAATTTTACTTTTATTTGATAATTTTGTTCAAATTTTTATATGTTTAATAAATTATAATATTGTAAGCTTACAAGAATAAAGTGTTTACAAGTGCTGTGAAAGGTCATTTGGTCCCATGTAGAAATTTTTGTGTTCTGATCTTGGCATGAAGTTCTTTTTTTAAAAGTTTTTCAAAGCACTAATCTTTTTAATTTTATAAGATATTGTAAGTTTTTTTTGTTTATCTTTTATCAACAGAGGATTAACAGAGTTGATGAGATTAAGTCATGTATCAAGATCGAGTGAACCAAGAGAAGTATTAATAGAAGATAGAACTAAATGTCATGCTGATCATGTTGGACATGGATTTGATAGATTAACTACAGCAGCTGTCGGTGTTCTTAAATCTGTACATGTTGGCAACAAGTAAGTTTATATTGTAGCCTATTTAAATTTAAAACTGCATGCTACAAACTATAAGAAATTATGTGGCCTTATTTTACAAAATCTTAAAGCGATACAACCTCTTAGAAAGAACAAAAAATCTAAATTTTCAAACTTTGTCAATATGAGTACATGTATTTATTCATAGGCAACTTGTCTGGTGGCAAACCTATACAAAAGATTACCTAAATAATCTGAAAAATCCAGAAAGCTATGTTTATATACAATAATTGAAAAACGCTTAATCAAATTTTAAGTGTTTTTAAATTATAACCTGTAATTGTATGGAAATTTATTTGTTTTATGGGGTTTTTGGATTCTGTTTGTATAATTTACACATTTGATAAATATTACTCATATTGGCCAAGTTTGAGAGCTTTTTTTTTTGTACTCTAATTGATGGTTTCGCTTTAAGAAATGGCACTGGGTTTTTTAGACTCAATGATGAGGCTCTTGCTTCTTATTTCTTATTCAATAATTGTTTAGTAAATTATTTGACTCAGAAAGTATTGCGTGAAATAAGTTGTAATATTTTGTATTATGATTGTAGAGTTGGTGAAAAGAGAATAGTAAAAGATGTTATATGTTTTCATGCTGGTGATTTTCTAGAACTAGCTAGTAAATTACAGTTAGATTTACATGAACCACCAGTCTCACAGGTTAGTTATACAATAATTACACAACATTTTAATGAAATATTCTACTTGAGGCTAAATTCATCAACTAATTTATACAATGCAATATTGAGCATCAAATAAAAACAAAATTTTTACAATATTGAAGAGAATTTTAAACTACCAGTGACAGCAATAATTGTCACTTATTTAATTAATTTCTTTTAGATTTCTGTTAATGATTTCTTGTATTGATCATGTCGTAAAGATTTAGAGAAGTTCCATCTGTACAAAAATTTGATTTTTTAAAAATAAAATCAATTTTACTATATTGTTTATATTTGCTTTTTAGTGTATAACATGGGTTGAAGATGCCAAGTTAAATCAGTTACATAGAGATGGTATCAGATATGCTCGTATACAACTCCGAGATGATGATATTTATTTTATACCACGTAACGTCATACATCAGTTTAAATCTTTAACAGCAGTAGCTAGCATCGCTTGGCACGTTCGTCTTAAACAATATTATCCTCACCAAACACCCAGTTCTACATCAGTTTCAGAATCCGAGGAATCTAGTGTGAAAGACAGTAGTAGTGATATTAAACTCAATGTGTCCAATAACAATTCTACTCAGAGTATTATTCCAAATTCAATCAAAGTGGAGATGTTGAATGAAAGTCTTGTACCTAAACCTCTTGAAATTAAAAATGAATCATTATTGAAAATTGTGAAAACATATGACGTTACAGAAACACACACTCTAAAACAAGAATCATCAGAAAAACATAGCCATCATTTCAAATCAACCAATGGAATAAAATCTACAGAAAAACATAAAGAGAAAGTGGTTGACAACATCAAAACACACTCAAAGGAAGAGAAAATGAAATTTGAAAGTACCAAAACTCTTGGAGAAAGTACCAAATTTGTAGGTGTACAAAGTACAAAAACTATACTTAAAACAACCAAAACTATAGGTGAAACTAACAAAACTGGAGGTGAAATCGCAAAATCTGTCTGTCATGTTAAAGAAAATGAATCAAATTCTGAAAAATCCATGGACAATTTGCATGTTGTTGTGAATGAAAATAAAACAGAAACTATAAATTACGATAAAGTGAAACGAAACGTGTCATTTCAGCAGGAATCTCAAATACAATTAAAATGTGAAAGTGAACAGACAGTATTTGTTGGTGATAATGACAATAAAGTTACTAGGGATGGTGTCTAGTAGAAGGTGATTTATGAAAAGCCGCCCTCATAAATGTTATTATTCCTTCTCCTTATTTTGCAGCAAGTCATATTTGATCAATTTTTTTTTGTTTAAAATATTGTCAAAATTGTTTATTTCATCTGGGAGGGCATCATATTTTTTTTTATAAGAGATTTTATACCAATACCATTAAATACCACTATAAAAGTTTTTTTCAACTGAGACAAATTGAAATTGTAAAAACTCAAATTTGTACATGTTAAACTAAATACTGTTCAATGAACCAATATCAAATACAAATTTTGGTTTAAAACTTCTCTGGAAAGGTTATCCGTTTTGCTTGAAATTTACATGTAATTGGAGTCATGACTGTTTTGTTGGAAAGTTTGTTATGATTTGGTTTTACTGTCACTCAAGAGAATATTATAAGTTTATGTGGTATATTGTTTATAAGATAAGGGTGACAGCAATGAAATGATACATAGTTGATTTTAACTTAAGCTACTTTTAGTAGGTTTCATGTTCCTTTAGCAACGGCTATCATTTCATTTCATTACATTAATCCGTTGCTATCATGATAAGGTTTTCTCGTCATTAACTTTGATTGGTCGAACGATTATGGTCGACCAGTTATATTCCTTCTAACAAATTATTGCGGGAAAACTTTCGAATGACCAGACGTCAAATTTCTTGTAGCAAATTTACCTTGTGATAATCGAGTCTCAACGGTCATAAATTGAATGTGACGTATAGTGTTTTTTAAACGAGGTTATTAGTTGATGATGACGAGAAAACCCCGTCAATCCAGCAACAGTAGATAATGCAAATGTCTAACGTTGCTGAAGGAACATGAGTAGGTTTTAGCCTTAAACGGATTGTTAAGTTATTTTCCAAACTTTGTATGTGTATCGGGTACACTGATAGCATCAATTTGCGCCATTTCTTTTTCCACTATTTCCAATGTCTGTGGTTCTTGCAATTTCAATAAACTAATGCGTTTTATTATGTCACTGACAGTAGATCTGTCAGTGATGTCATAAAACGTGTTACTTTTAGTGGAATTGCCAGAACCACAGACGTAGGAATGGAAATGGGAATGGCGCAAATTGGTACTACCAGTGTCCCCAATACACATACAAAGTTTAGAAAATCACTTTACAATCCCTTTAAAAATCAATCGTATATACGTCGGCCATTTTCTATCAATAATAACCTCGTATGCAGATAGAAGAAAACCTTCCAATGCCAATGGGCGGAAGGAGATTACGCGATAAAAAATAGTTCTGTTTATGGGTTGTTAGTTACCTCCCTTGCACATTATGCTTATAGATAGGAAAAGTCTGGATGTCAGAGACTTTTCAGATGACGTCATCAATAGAGACAAAAGTAGTGCGATTTATCCGCCTGATGCATACGAGGTTATTATTGATAGAAAATGGCCGACGTATATACGATTGTTTAAAAATAGGTTATTCAGTAATAAACAACATCAATCCAATGCTATACCGTAATAAGACTGACAATATTGTTGTTGTTGTTGTTTATTTAGTTTAACCTATAATATTTGTTGTGTTAGTGATACATGTTGAAGTTTTTGTTATTGTTTATATCTTATACAGTGTTAGTGATGGGATATTGGCCTGTTTCTATTGCGTTTGTTTAAGAACAGGATAGTTGCATTTCTAATAATACACTACAGGACTATAAGATGTTGATTTAGATGATTTCCAGATTTTGGATGTGACATTACTTAGTAATTTGCAAATGAAGATTCTATTAACTTACTAAGGACTATAACAGGACTTTGTGCTGTATATTAGGATTTCATACAAGTTATGAAAAATTTTGTTTTTTTATATCTTGACTCCAATGAATATATCTGAAAGTGTAAGGCTTTAATTTAATACCATATCTATTCTATTGAGTCAGCTGCTTCACTGGTCGCTCAGGTATGATTTTTTGAAAGCTGGAATTTACGATATATATATATAATTAGCTTTAGTATTTCATATATATTTCTATGGTCCTTGATACATTTTGTTAACTTGAAGAGTTTCTATTAACTGTATAAAGTTTGTATTTATCAATGAAATTTTGTAGAAGTGTAGATCACATGTATATTTCATTTTAATATTTATTGTTATTTGTTTTTTTCATCATATCCCTTTGCAATATTAAAGGACAAATATCCTTGCCTTAAAATATTTATATTTACTATTGTATATATAGTTATTGTTCTTATCTTAATCTGAATCTTTCACTTATCTTTTGTCTAAAACATTTTGAAAAATGGTCCCAATACAGGAATTGTGTCATTCGCAGCTTTATTCTGTTGAAAAAATTGTTCTATATATCAAAGCCTTTTACAGCAAATTCTGAAAATAATTGAGCTCAAATGTTATTTTGTTCCATAAATATAGAAGCTTGAAATAAGCTATTTATGGAATAAACTGTCACACTTGCATTTTTAGAGAAATTGTTAAAATTTTGAAATATCCTATTCTTTCTTGATATTTTTCACATTTTATAGTGCTTAGAGTAGATGGTATCGACACTACGAATTTTTAATTACGATTAGCGATTATCAAATTTCATAATCGATTAAAATTCATAGTCAAATTTTCGTTTAACATTATCTGTTACATGATTATCAGACAAGTCACAACCATTTGCATGATGATCATACAAAATTCTAGACATTACCTCAGTTTCATTTGTCTGTAATACCTGGGGTCTTATTCTAGAAAACTTTTACAATAATTTTAGTTTTCTGATCATTTGATTGGTCGATCACTAAAATTGATTTTAAATACAGCTTTATTATCCAATCAGATTACTGTATTTCTTAAAATCTGGATTTTATCTAAGTTAAGTTTTTTGAGAATAAGACCCCAAATTTACTCATCCTCTGTATAAGTTGACACATCTTTGCTGTAGAATCATTGTATTTCATTGGTGTTGTCTTTTGACAACAATCCTTACACACATCATTCTGTTACCCATAGTAAGCTTATAGATTAATGAATATTATTTCTTGGTCTATGAGTCTGTTAAATTTAATAGAAATTATTGAAATTTAATAGAAATTATTGAAATATTATTTTGATGTTAAAATGAAATTCTATGAATATATTGATTTAAATTTCCTTATAAATTTTTTAATCAGCAAAAATGTATTTCTCAAGATTGAAATTCATTATTTAGAAATAAATATATTGTTATCTAGTTTAATTTTATTGATATTTTCTTTTATCCAGAATTTAAAACTGTTATTAAGTCATTAACACAGCATCTTAAACTGTTACCCAGCTAGCTCCTCATTATCTCTGAAACTGTTACCCGGCTAGCACCACAGTATGTTAACTGATACCCAGCCAGACCACAGTATATTAAACTGTTACTCAGCTAGCTCCACAGTATCTCTGAAATTGTTACCCAGCTAGCAACACAGCATCTTATCCAATAAAGCCTCTGAAACTGTTACCCAGCTAGCAACACAGCATCTTATCCAATAAAGCCTCTAAAACTGTTACCTGGCTAGCAACACAGCATCTTATCCAATAAAGCCTCTGAAACTGTTACCCAACTAGCAACACAGCATCTTATCCAATAAAGCCTCTGAAACTGTTACCCAACTAGCAACACAGCATCTTATCCAATAAAGCCTCTGAAACTGTTACCCAACTAGCAACATAGCATCTTACCCAATAAAGCCTCTGAAACTGTTACCCAACTAGCAACACAGCATCTTATCCAATAAAGCCTCTGAAACTGTTACCCAACTAGCAACACAGCATCTTATCCAATAAAGCCTCTGAAACTGTTACCCAGCTAGCAACACAGCATCTTATCCAATAAAGCCTCTGAAACTGTTACCTGGCTAGCAACACAGCATCTTATCCAATAAAGCCTCTAAAACTGTTACCCAACTAGCAACACAGCATCTTATCCAATAAAGCCTCTAAAACTGTTACCCAACTAGCAACACAGCATCTTATCCAATAAAGCCTCTGAAACTGTTACCCAACTAGCAACACAGCATCTTATCCAATAAAGCCTCTGAAACTGTTACCCAGCTAGCAACACAGCATCTTATCCAATAAAGCCTCTTAAACTGTTACCTGGCTAGCAACACAGCATCTTATCCAATAAAGCCTCTGAAACTGTTACCTGTCTAGCAACACAGTACATTAAACTGTTACCTGGCTGGCACCACAGCAGCTTAAACTTTTACCCTGCCACAAATACAATCTCTGTTACTATTACCTGTCTAGCAACACAGTATATTAAACTGATACCCGACTAGAAACACAGTATCTTGAAACCGATATTAAGCTAGCACCACCGTATATTAAACTGATACCCAGCTAGCACCACGGTATCTTAAACTGATACCCAGCTAGCACCACAGTATATTAAACTGATACCCAGCTAGCACCACAGTATATCAAACTGATACCCAGCTAGCACCACAGTATATCAAACTGATACCCAGCTAGCAACACAGTATATTAAACTGATACCCAGCTAGCACCACAGTATCTTAAACTGATACCCAGCTAGCAACACAGTATATTAAACTGATACCCAGCTAGCACCACAGTATATCAAACTGATACCCAGCTAGCACCACAGTATATCAAACTGATACCCAGCTAGCAACACAGTATATTAAACTGATACCCAGCTAGCACCACAGTATCTTAAACTGATACCCAGCTAGCACCACAGTATATTAAACTGATACCCAGCTAGCACCACAGTATATCAAACTGATACCCAGCTAGCAACACAGTATATTAAACTGATACCCAGCTAGCACCACAGTATATCAAACTGATACCCAGCTAGCACCACAGTATATTAAACTGATACCCGGCTAGCAACACAGTATATTAAACTGATACCCAGCTAGCACCACAGTATATTAAACTGACACCCGGCTAGCAACACAGTATATTAAACTGATATCCAGCTAGCACCACAGTATGTTAAACTGATACTCGGCTAGCAACACAGCAACTTAAACTGTTACCCTGCTAGCACCACAGTATCTTAAACTGATACCAAGCCAGCACCACAGCAATTTAAACTGTTACTTGGCTAGTAACATATTAAACTGTTACCTGGCTAGCAACACAGTATATTAAACTGTTACCCAGCTATATAGCACCACATGTGACGGACCTTATACTAAAGGTACCTACAGTAACCTCGTCTCTTTAATCGGTGCTGTTTCCGTATTTCATTTACGCAAAGTGACGTCGTAAATAAGCCACAATGACGTTGCAACAATCAACCGCATTTTATCATTTTTTCAAGAACGATCGCGATAAAGTTTTTTACGTAGGTTGCTTTTATAGATTAAACTATTTATTCAAGAATTTATTCTATAGCAGTTCAGTATTCCTGGTTACCAATACGGCCTATCCGGGGAATTCAAGTACAAGTCTGCAAAGTGAAAACTAGGACCTACTTCAAGTTCAAGATCTGCAGCCGTTAGCCTACACCACAGTAGCCTAGGCCTATATTAAAGGAATACAACCTCTTACATTTTTCAAACTTGATTTGTTTGTTCATTCTCAGAGGCGGTATCGCTTTAAACTGATACCCAGTTAGCAATACAGCAATTTAAACTGTTACCAACAAAGGATCTGAAGGATCTGACCAGTTAGCAACACAGCGTCTTAAACTGTTATCCAGTTAGAAACACATCATTGTAAACTGTTATCCAGTTAGAAACACATCATTGTAAACTGTTACCCAGCAACATGAATCTTAAACTGTTACCAAGTAAGCAACACAGAATCTGTTATCCATCAATTCCGTTTAGACATACAGCATTTTGAACTGTTAGTGTTACCCAGATAGCAAGCTACACAGAATCTGAAACTGATAACCACTTAGCAACAATAGCATCTTAAACTGCTATCCAAAGTCTGAAGAAGTTAATATTGAATTATCATAAAGGACTATACATGTACACCGAAAGTACACCGAAATGCGAAACCTTACCATAATCCCTTGACTTGTTATCTACCCAGTAAACTAGAAACACTTAAAAATCACTTAGATTACTGGTTTAATAAAAAAGAATAACTTCTTCAAGGAACTGTTTGAACATTGGCTTTGCTCTTACAGCTGATAAGGTTAAATTTCAGTTAACGGTTATGTACATTTTTCAGAATATACTCGTACCTTGTACAATTCTGACAAAAAAATGGTGGTTTAGACTGTCGTCACTACATAGTCACTCAGTTGGTGGTAATATTGAGTAAATAAATAATTTTGGCAACGTGGACCCTCCGCCATAGCCGTAGGAGACAGGGGGGCAGGGGGGGGCAGCTGCCCCCCTAAATATTATGCTTTCGGGCAAAAAATTCGCGAAATCGGGCAAAAAATCATTAAAATTCGGTAAAATTCGGGCAAACAGTCAGTCTGCCCCCCTGTTGAGTCGTGGGCCCCTACGGCTATGCCCTCCGCAAGTAATATGATACCAAAAAACTTACAGAAATGTAGATTAGTTTAAAATAATATATACAATATGTCTACAAGAGGGTAGGATTAACATTACAAGATTATATTCTTTATAATATTTGTATATCAATCAACTATAATCAATCAAGCTAAGATTTGATTGTTATTCTTAATCACAAAAGATCAATAGCATTGATATTCGATCACCTCTCTTAACATAAAAAACTACTGGCCAAGTCATCTCTATATTCAGAGACCTTTGGAAGATCTATTGTATTGTCCGCATTTGATATAACGGTATAAATCTTTGTGGATTTTAAAGGGGTTGTAAAGATGTTTTCTAAACTGTGTATGTGTATCGGAGACACTGAAAGCATCAATCGTAACCATCCCAGGACCAGTCAGACGTTGGTAAGATGACGTCACCATTGCAAAAAATCTTTACAGTCCCTTGAATGTCTACCGTGAACGTAGTTCTAAACTACTCTGCTGTACTGGTCGAATACCGCATTCATTAAGAAGGTAAACCTTTGATCATTTATTATTAACCTTGTCGATTTCCTTTATTATCTGAGTTTGAAGTAAGACTTCGTACTACAAGAACTATGAACGATAGTATAGTGAGTTTGGTTTATTTCGTTTTGACAAAACATTTATAGGATATACTACATGTACTATGTAAAAAAAACTTATGCAAACCACCAAGAAACTATCAATACAAAAAATCGCTCTATAACTCGGCAGTTCTGTAATTTTAATCCGAGGGATTATCTCTATGTGACTTGTCGACTAACTGATAAAATCTAAGACATAAGATTTGAGGATATGTAAGTTATATAGTTGTTTTTGGATACATCATTGTGAACAGAAAAATTCTCAAGTGAGTATATGTCTTTATTTTGTCCACATGAATTCATTTTGCATCAGCAGAACGGGCAGATAAATGCCTTCCTTTGTTCAATATTTGGCAGTAAACTCGGATAGCATTTGGACCTTTTTGGGGAATTAAAATACACATGCAGGTTGTTTTCTACAACAATACAACCACTTCAGACGTCAGAATATTCGGGGTTATTGTTCATAAAGGTCATTTGACGTATTATTTGATCACTGACATAACAAATCTGGTATTACAGGTATAAAGAGTAAATGTTTATAAGGATAATATAAGTGTTGTTTTCTAGCCAGGTGTATAGGGCAAATAAACTCTTTGTTATATTACAAAATATAATAGTCGAGAATTTATTTGACTATGTAAGAGGGCGATATAAAAGGTCATTTTTGGTTGCTACTTCGACTACGACAAAATCAATAGAGGAACAATGGCGAGTTATAAGCAATATTTGATTTAATTTGTGTTATTCTGATAAAGGATTATAAAAGGTTTTCTAAACTTGATGTGTATCAGGGACACTGCTAGCATCAATTTGACATTTCCAATTTTCAGTCAGATGTCTGTGGTTCTTGGAATTTCACTTACAACCTTTACTGGTTGTGTATTTCGTCAATAAAAAAAATAGCGTTTCATTGTTCTAGATGGCTGGTAGAGTATCAGAAGTCAAAAAATTACCTCGACAATCCAAACTGAAAGAATCTTCAATAAGTAGTATACAGGAAGAGGCAGATGAAGATGACGAGGAAGACCAAGAAATGACTCTTGATGAGAAAAAGGTAAAAGCCCTTGCATTTATGTTTTCAGATACTAATCTCACCCTACTCATTATGCAGATAAAGGCTAGGTTAATCTTCACATCTAACGTCGTACACCGTTAGCTGATGGAACATGAGTTAACCATATAGCTGACCATAAGAATGTACTGCTGATGATGTATGACCAATGAAAACGTGCACAATGCACTTCTTTAGTCCCGAGTCACAAATACCTTCGAATTTTGTTTGGGATTTGATCAATGAACACATGCAAAAGCACAAGCATTAACACAAAGTGGTGTACTTACTAACCCATCGATACATTATACCTTGATATTGATGATCAATAAGAACAATCACAAGATGGTGCACACTTCCTCAACTCTCGAGACACTGACACGTTTGATGCACCTGTGTCTACTCCCGAGCCAAAGATACTTGTACTTGGCGTCTCGTTATTGATATGATCAATCAGCATCAGCACTAACTCAGGGGGATACACATCTACTTCTACAACTCCGTGTTACAACACTCCAGCCTATTTGATATAAATTGTATATTGTAGGCGATGAACAATGCTGTAAAAGTGGGGGATATAGATAGATTAGAGGAGCTTCTAGAGAAGCAGAATGCTGATATCAAGATGCTATGGGTAAAGTGTATTGTATTGGTTTGAATGGTTTAATTTGGTCCTGGGCTATGGTAGTTTGAAATACAAACTGTATTTTTCCAACGTTATTACTATCTGAGTTTCTGATTTAGACGTCCATGTACCACAAACCCCTCGATCACAATGAAAAAAGTGATAGTTCGACCACCTGTTTCCTCATGTTGGAAATCCGGATCCAGAATAGGCAATTAGTTAGTTCTAAATATGGTCTTACTGATCATTTCGTACATTGGCATCATATTCATTTTGTAGCCAAGCAAATTGTTACACACTCGTGATTCCGTTTATAGAAGAGTAGTCACTTACAGCCGTAGTTGATACTCTTAAGATCTGAAGTCATAGATAAATGCGCTTGGCACATTGGCAATTTTCTCTTGTCAGATATTACATGTAATTGAATGTGACAACCAACGACTTGATCATGAGTTCTATCGATGATGACAAAATTGATTTTGAAGTATTTTGCCTTTCAGTACTCGGAGAATCTGCTGATGGCAGCTTTAAGATTTGAACAAGAAGAAATGGCCGAGTTCTTATTGGATAATGGTGTTGATCAGAATCACTCTATGCTATTGATAGTAAGCCACCATTTATTAAATTCCTTTTTACAACACACATGGGGATAGGTTTCATTATACGTTAGTTGTCCACTATAGCTGACTTTTTACATTTAACATTTGACTTGGTCAAAAGGTCATCATGGACATCAACCATAAAGTTTTTTTTTTCTTAGGAATACATGTAAGCTTACATGTACAGTTTTATCACCAGAGTTCATTTCGTTTTCTTTTAACAGAGAAATCCTGAAAATGGTATTGGTAATACAGAACAATATACATATACTTGTCGTCAAATGGCCTACGACCACGAACTGTTTGATATAGTGGAGATAATTGACGTTATGAACAACCAGCTATTCCCTGGTGTTAAGCCGAGACGCAGGGTACCACGATATCGCCGAGAGAAACCACCAACACCATTACGTGACTTATCTCCTGCTCCAGAATCAGACGATTGTGCCAAAGAAGAAAAATCAAAGAAACCTGTTAGGAAACAAATAAAGAAATTAATGAAGCGTGTAAGTGCTGATTTACTGTCTCTTTTGGAAGATTCTGATGATGAACCAGATTCTGGAAAACAATCCAAAGAACCACCTAGAAGAGGATCTTTGCCACCTGGAGTTGGTAACAAAAAGAGGGGGACACAATCAAAATCTGCGAAATCTGTAGATCGGGATTCAGGAGTGTACAGTATAGAACCAGAAAAAAGTTTGTCCGAAGTTGGTGAATCGTGCACATCCTCCCAAACAAGACACAGGGGAACTAAATCCACCAAAATCTCTGTTAAGGATACATCACCTTCTCCAGTGACTCATCGCTCTCCTAAACCATCTACGATATCGAAAGAGACAACATTTCACATAAATAAACACGAGGTTGTGACAAAGAAGCGTATAAACAAACCCTACAAGATTTTTGGAAATGTTGCTCGAGCCAGTAGACCAATATCAGCTTATCAGTATGTTACAGACCATTCTAGGTGTCGAACCCTTGGATATAAACAGGAATCGAATCCTAGATTTGTGGATAAAATCAAGTGTCATGGAAGTTACATCAATGAAAGCTTTTGGTGGAAACCACAGAAAAAGACTGACAGTTACATACAACGTTCTTTATCGGCTCCAGTTCTTTGTAAACGTGTCAATAGCAGAGGTTGTTTATCAGGAACGTCATATAGCCGTACAGACAAAAACATGAAGCCAAAGTTGAAGCTTGATCAGCAATTTAGAGGATCGTATATGGCACTTTCTTTTATTCCTGGCACAGAACTTTTAATTGGTCTCTGATGAGTGTGTGTGATCAACTGATAGTATGACAATGTGCTATATTTAAAGGATTTAAACGTCATTATCTTGAATATCCTTAACATATTTACGGTGATCGAAATAAATGTTTAATTAATAAATGTTTCAATTACGTAGAACCTTGCAGGCCCATTTAGATTTCAAGCGTACGTTTACCAAAAAATGTCTTTTGACTTGCGACTGATTTTCATTTTGTCAGGGCCCTTTATAAATTAAAATTTGTCCTGATCACTGGAACTAAATTATTTGCTAAATAAAATCTTCACGAATGTTGATAACACATATGGGTTGAAGAATTTCATTTAATTATCGTCGTACAAGTTGTTTTTTTTTCGAATTGTGCACGTTGGTTGTATTGTACCCAAGGATCTGGTTGGCTTTCTTTAGAATGTTGAAATGTGTATCAGCGAAAGCAATTCCTACATTGACGTTTTTTAAGTGACATGAAATTATTAGCTTTTCTTAAATCAATAAAACCGTCTGTAGTAAAAACTCTTTTGAAAAAAGCCAACAGTTCAATGATTTAATGTCACTGATGTTTCCTTTTTCTTTTCCATAAAAAGAGTATGTGAAGAATCGTATGAACCGATCCAGCACGTTATCTATGTAAAAACTAATAAAGGTTTATAATCTCGAATGATTGAATATAGAAAGGATATGAAAGTATCGTATTATCATGTATTACCAAATAAACTTTCCAAAGTTTTCGTTTACAAAAGTAAAGATCCAAAACAATTGGTGTGGATTATTTTAGATAGTAAGATTCGGTATCAAGTGTGTGTACCCGTCATCGACCGCTTCCTGTAAAACATAAAAATTGGGATCGTTTTAGTATTTTTTAATTCCTAGACCTTGAAAACGGGTTTTGGCATTTAACATTATATTTAGTATAATGTCGAGTAATTTGCTATATAACACTTTATTATCGGCTTGTTATAGCCCTAATAATAACTAGTTATATGAAATTGATGAATTGTAAATTGGAATGCGTGACAATTTACTAGCCTGCTTTAAGCAATGCCATGATCGGTCTTGAGTATTCTATGCCATTTAAATGCCATTTATTATCTCGTCAAATATTCCTTGCTTTGGAGGCCAAATTAGAAATGCTGAACAGGTTTGTTGAATAATTGTCCTGAAACTAGTATTTTTAGCGTATTTATCACATAATTTTCAAACATATTTTTTATATAAACTTATTAAGATATAAGAACTTTACCAGTATATCGTTTAAAGGGGAACGGTCGTCTTTTTGGGCGTATGATTTTGGTCCTGATTTTCTATTTATTTCAATAATAAATAGAAGTCTATATCCATAAAAACTGGTATTTCTTTATGTGCTGTGATACTTCTAAATGTCTTACAAGGATCCCTTTATTGCTGTTCTTGATTACTGATCATCTTAGCTTATCAATTCTCGTTTCTGAGACAAAGGTATTAGTTGTAGATGATGAACGTGTCCCTTTAACGACATTT
Source organism: Lottia scabra (assembly GCA_029955415.1). Taxonomy (NCBI): domain Eukaryota; kingdom Metazoa; phylum Mollusca; class Gastropoda; family Lottiidae; genus Lottia; species Lottia scabra. The sequence goes on along the minus strand of JARJEI010000021.1, from coordinate 1,346,904 downwards.
TCGCTAACGCTAACGATAAAAGATTGATGGAATAACATCACATTTTGAATAAAATATCAATCTTTGCAAATCTTTGTGCATTATTTTTAAATTTTCTTTAAGGATCATATAAAGAGGTGACTTTGCTATGTTATAGACTATTATACATACAATATCATACATATAGTTATCTATATAACTCTAGTCTCAGACCAGCTCAATCGATATCCTCGCTACAACATGATCATGGGTCAACCTGACTTGAAATATTCAGGAGAAGCATTATTAGAATAGCACCGTTATAAACTTGAGTTCATCCACTTTTAAATAGCAGGTATAGTCCATGTTATTCTTTGTATACTTGTTCAACTCGATGTTCAAAATACCACTTCTATTCGAGTGTTATTACATTAATATAGTTTAAACAACGCAATACAAAACCTTGATTGTGTACGAACCAACAAGGTAAGCCATATTGACTATAGCATTAACCTGATCACCAGGACAGTCCCATTTATCTTTTACTCGAGTTTTTCTTTTTTCTCTGGGACATATAAACAATTGCTCTATCACTTTTTGATTTTTCATTATCAATAAAAGACGGGTTTTTTTTATAGTTTCACTGTGTGCCATTGTTTAAAGATCGAGATGACATAAGTTATATTCAAAATAAGATGCCAACAATTAATGCTAATGAAGAATAATGTTAATAACAGAAATATATTTTGAAAAATTCATTTCCATAGCGACATTGATATTTAAAAAATTCATTCTTATCATAAATAAACAAGAGACATATTAATTATTAGGATATAGGGAATCAACAATTTTATACCCATTAATGGATCAATCTAAATGTTAAAGTTATAGTGTTCTTGACTGAACTTAAACAAAAAAAAAGCATCAAAATTCATCAAAATCAGGTATAATTTGTAAACCAGACCATCTTGTGAAATCCATTGAAAACACTGTAAGTGGACAAAACTGGCTTAAGGACATTCGTTGCGCTACCCTCAACCAAAATGCACATATGTTTGAGTATAATCGTGGTTCCCGTTCTTTACCACTATACTAGGCCTATATACAGATGGGTTGTCAAATCCAAACATGGCATTAAGCACCTTGACGATGGCCCATGTCCATAGGAAAACTTTCAACAGCAACAATATTCCTGAACATTTTACCCAAGCCCCATGACTTATCGACAACTGACCACTTAATACATTGACCGTATTGTGGGAATCTCTCGGGAGGGGATTGAGCACATTATCCCCACCCAGTTTCAATTTTCACTTAAAAAATGAAAAAGGAACTAGCCGTTTTACATTCAGAACTTGCAGCATTCCTGGAAAAAAATAATCTCCTATAGAAACATTGGCCGAGCCAACATACATTTTAAATTATTTATTCATATAATAATGATATAGAATAAAAACTATAGCCTACTTTTAATAGAATTAACATTGAGTTCAAAGAGAATGAAAAGTTAAATTACCACAATATAAATTCCATGAAAAAAAGACAAAATTTGTAGGAGGTGACGGGGGCAATTGTAGGCTACGATCTCTTTGTTGGAGTTTTACTTGTAAATTTTTATTCGATTGCTTTCATATCTTTCTATACAACGAAATTTTAAAGTAATATCTGTGAAAATTTTGAAAGAGTTAAGGTTACCAACAGCTGAGATAGGGCCTATACTTTTTGTCAAACATGGTGACGTTTTTGTTTAACACCCGATAACTAACTCATGAGTGTTTTATCGTCGCGGTGACTCAGTGATTCAGAATCAATCATCTTGGAGTCCAGAGTTCAAACTTTCAACCAGGTTCCTCTCTGTCGGTGATGCAAGTCGGAGTCGTTCGGAGAGGACCCAGGCACTACGAGGCTGTTCAAATTAGCCTAACACTCGAGTAGGCTAATGTTCAGACAAAATTTCTCTCATTGTTCTTTTCAATAGTTTCCTGCTTCATTACGAAAACTGGTGCCAAAAAAACGGGACGTAAAACTCCATTACGTTTCATGGGCCTTTATCGAGTACTAGATTTCGGACTACCCCAGAATCATTTACCTTAGATGATTTACATAATGATTTGATTTTTGTAGTCTAACAAACCAAAACAGACAAGGCTTAATTAAACTCTTATCTTAATAGGTTCATTCCAAATTAACACTGCATTTTAATTTTTAAAATGTACATCAAAATCTTGGCCCATCTAAAAATCTAATGTTATAAGCTTGCTAGAGAAACTATCAATAACTGCTCCCGAGATTTCCAACATGGCTGCAGACGAAAAGTGAGTAGATATTTAGTTGGAAGCAGGTGGTTTAGGTCATCGTTCTTCGTGAAATCACGAAATTCCTCATTTCAAATCGGAGAATTAGTTCAAAGGCTTTAAGGAAGTGATAGATCTTTGAATGTCGGCTTTAAATTTGTTAGAAACGTCTTGTTGATTTTCGAGAAGGCACACATTTTTGTGGACATCCGAAAGAGGATGTCCACGGCAAGGCCCATTTCACGTTGAAATTTTCTTGAACAGCTGCCCAATATATAAAGCTATTTGACTGAAATTTCAAAAAAGGTTATTTATCTAAGTAATCTATTTCGGTGTATTTTGACGAATCCATGAGCCTTGTTTGAAAGAATGTTTGCAAATCCTTATGGCCCGAGTCGATACTATAGAAATTATTTTGGGAGAAGTCATTGTTAGCTATAGTAATTTTGTTGTACAGGGCTATTGTAGGTCTATATATGATAACGGTTTACATGTACCCCCTTTCTCTTTACAATATAAGGAAATGAAAATAAAACTTCTTAGTCTCACTTGATTTCATTAATTGATATACTGTATGAGTTTATTGGTAGCGTTAATGCCTAATAAAGTCAACTGATACAGTTTAGTTCACAGGACTTCAGACTATAGCTCTGAATAAATGATAGGCATTAAGCATTGGAAGGCTAGTCAAGAATTTTCTAATTGAAAACAGACATAACTGTGCTCAATTTACTCAAACTGTATTGATATTATATACAGTACTTGATAGCATTACATGATTTTATGCTTATTTTTTGTAGGTGGCCTGAGTTTGACGATATGTCACAAAAAAATAAACGCAAACATGCTGCTATGACAGCAGAAGTTGTTCCAATACCGTCAACAGCATTGGTTGGTTTTAAATCAAGTTCATCAGAAGAAGAAAGCTCTGAAAAGGGAGAGAATGATGAGAAGAAAATCAAAATAGCTGAAAAAGAACATATACCTAGGGAAAGTAAAACGCCAGAAGAAATTAATAAGTTTATGGAAGAGACATTTGATGTTCGTAGATCATTTATTGATGTTGAAATGCCAGGTATCCCCTCAGTTATAGAAACTTACCCCTATTTATTTACCAGCAAACAGATGCTGTCTGAATTTCAGAGAATAACCAAAGTTGATTTGGATCACACGATACAAGAATATTGTGTCAAGTATGCCCTTGGTATTATCGAGTCAGCCAAATCTTTACCAAAAGCAGCCCTAATATTTAAACAGGCAGATGCCGCCAAGCAGGACAATATCGCTTTACGTCAATATTGGGAAATGGTCACAGCTCTCTGTTTATTGCCATTAGTTTTCAATGAGAATGTAGTGGAAATGATCCGAGAGATAAAGGAAGATGAAGAAGTAGATACACAAGGTCAAGTTGTTCCCATTCTTATTTCGAAAGGAAGTATTTTTAAAAGTGATGAGTTCTTTTTAGTTGCAGAGGAAACAATATTACAAGAATTTGAGGAGTTTACGATGGCATTTGCGACCTTGTTTGCTTCATACTGGGTGTTTAACATGCAGTTTCCACACATTTTATATAACACATACAATTTTGTCCAGAAAGCCATTCTCCATGTGCGTGATGGTACACCTATTCCCCCTCAATGTAAACAACTACAACAAAAATTACAGACCTGGGCCAGAAGACACGGAGACACACCAACAAGGGGCAGACAAGTCTGAAAGAGAAAATCATCATATATTTTTTGTTGATCATTAAAAATGATACTTGTATCTTCATGTTATCCAGTATGCCTATTATATATTCAATCCATATATATATCAAGTGTTGTTTTAGTTTTAGCTATCATATTAATTGTTGATTTTGGTAATTATCATTCTAATTTGAAGACCTAAAATACATCTTTCCTTTGTCATTTTATTATCTGTATACAAAAACTTTTCAGCAATTATGCTGGATTTGCTAAAACAAATAGTGATGACGATGACATACTTTTACTGTAGGCGTATACTGAAATAATTGAACAATTATATTAAAAGATGTATCTTTTACTTCAAAACCATTCTTGCTTCCATATTGCTTAATAGGTTTATGATGAATAATTTGAGTATATAAGGAAATGTATGAATTATATTTAAATCATAATTTTGAATTGTATTTTGGTCTTTTGAGAATTTTTGATCCATATTATTGTAATCTCTTGAATAACTGTCTTCTTTCTCCATTTTATTTCCTTTCTTCAAGTCCATCTGGTTAATAATTTTTTAATGATATATATATTAATATTTTATAATGGAGAGCATGTAAACATTTTATCATTATTCAACACGAAAAATTGATTTCTATACTTCAAATCATAGTTTAGTTTTTGGGATGTTAGATGTTGAAAGGGAGATAACTATTTAGATATATATTAGATCTGAATATACAATATTTTGTTAATATATTATTTGTGTAATTTGAGGTTGTGCATCAATATTGTCAACATTTATAGTTAATATGCATTTCTATTTCCATTTCCATTATCAAATTCAATATTGCATTTACTATTTTAATTTAGTCAAACTCGAAGATGCATTTCTTTGTATAAGTTCAATCAAATTTGATTTGCAAATAAATACAACTGCTTAGTTCAACTAAGTTAGTTGCTAGTCATATTTTCAGTACAGGATGAAAATGTCTAATATTTCACTTCTTTGTAATAGATAGTTGATTATATTAAGGAAAATTTGTGATTAGTTTCTGGTATAATCCACTGTTAATTGAATGAATAAGTTGAATGAATAAGAGGGCTAGGTTTAAAAATAGTTGTTTTATATATATGTGCTGTCAATCAAAATGTTAAATGATTGAGAAACACTTAATGAATAAGTGAGCCTTTTCATAGGAGAATTAGCCAATTTTGATTGGATAAAAAAGTGGTTTAGGTTCTAATATTCATACTGTTAATTATCGTTCATACATATTATTCTCTAGTCAATATCAGTGCATGAATAAAAATAAAAAAAATTGTAAATACTGCAGAGTTTCTAAAGTGTATCAAAAATATCAAAAAGTAAAGATTTTTTCATATTATCTTCTCTCTATGTGGACGTATATTGTAGTCACCCCTGTCCGTCCGTCAACATATGCTTGTAAACGCTCTAAAAACTAGAGTTTTTGATGGAATCAAATGAAATTCGGTATGTGTATACATATTCATAAAACGAAGATCAAGTTTGAATATGAGCTCTTTTGAACCGTTAGAAGCAGAGTTATTGCCCTAGCCCCAAAATATTGAATATGCTATCTTAGTTTTCAACTGATTTTGATGAAAATTAAATGGATGTTATTGGACCTAAATCAAAAGGTTTGAGAAAGTTAAGTTCACTTCTGATTAAATTTACGGTGTTTTCGTTTTAGCATTCGCATGCTGTGGTGGGCGTATATGGCTGTGTTTCACTATCTTAATAAATTTATAAAACTATCTTAGTAACAGTCAAATACAACAATATCTTCAACAAATATTCTTTACTACCATTTTTTTGAAAAAGTAGATAAAGTATGTCGAAGAAACAGTCTTGGGAAAGGTTCCTGGAAGTGATGAATTTTAAGTTAATTTTCCAAGTTTTATTACTCAATTGCCTAAAACTATGACAAAGCAGAATTTACACAAAAAACTTAATTAAGAAGATTTATGTATTAAGTTGATCTAATTAGGTTACACCAAAAATAGTTTTTTTAATTATAGAAAATAACAATGTGTTAAAGTTTGAAATGAATGATAATCAAATGATGGTTGTTTAAAAGTTTATATTAAATATTTCTTTCCTATGCACATTAAAGAAATAACAATTTGCACTTTGGTTGGCATGTACACACAATATGGTTGTTGTCATTTTATATATCTTGTATATAATCTATGCACATTCAGCAATGTTTTCATTATTTATTTTAATTATTTGAAAGCTAGGAGCTATGTTTTTGTTTATTTATAATTATTTTATGTTATTTTGCATTCAGTTGTTATAAACGTGTAAATAGCTTTACTTATCAATGTTATCATTAGTATAAATTTGTGAGAGTGTTTAAATTTTATTGGAAATTTGATTGGAATTGAATGTCATCCATATAATATGGATTTTTGCAAAGAGAAAATGACGAAGATATATGAAATTCTGGTGTGTGATGCAGGAATGGGTTTTCCTTTGTAACAGCTAGTGTAAATTTATAAACGGTCTTTGGAAAAAATAACATATCTATGTTAATCTAGTCAACCCAGCTAGTTCATCTAGGTCATCTGAGTCAGAGGTGGTGTGAACGGTTTGACCACTGCATAGTCAGATGGCCGATAGAGATCAGAGGCCATTTTAAAACTCTTTCCAGTCTTAAATTTCCTTCTTTTGTGATAGACTCGAGAGCTGTTTAGTTAACCCATGAAAAGATGAAAATCAATTTTGAGAGAACTGAGACCTTGCAAACTTGGACAACATGCTTAGAAAAACAATTCCAGAATGAGTGAATCTCGCCTTTTAACTTGTTATCAATGTACATACATTACATACTCCCTTTCCCTTACCTGGTTGTTGGCACCATACCTTGGTGATTAGTTTTGGTTGTTTTCTGTTTTAAATCCAATTGTGGTATTTCTGACTCGGGATTTTATAAATTTATACAAGGAATTGTTAAGAGCTTTTCTCATTTTTTTTGTGTGAATTGGGGACATTTTTGCATTTATTTACACATTTCATTCACAGTGGAATGGCAAGAACCACAGACGACAGAATCAAAATTGTTAGTGCACAAATATTACTCACTGACAATGTTTAATGTTTTGATGGTATATTGTGAAGGGATGGGGAATATAGAAAGTTTTGTTTTAGATACATACTTGGGGATTGTAGGTTGTAACTTTATACTAATATTTGGGTTAAAAGTTGTAATGATCCAGAATATAACATGTAAAACTGCACCTCATTAGCTTCTGCACTTGAAAATGATATAAAATTCTTTCCTATCTTGACTTGGTATCTATTGTTATTGATATATTTAGTTTGTTTTTCACATTGTCAAATAATCATGTAATATTTCACTGGGGAATGTCAGCTTTCAGTGAAATTTTGTGCTTCATGAAATTAAATATTTCACCAAATTTTATTTGTGTTTTTATGTTCAGATCATAAAAATGATATCTGATTTTATGTATCCAGCTGTTGAAACAAACAATTACTATCTGACTGACAATGTTTACATAATTAAATATATATAGCCAATTATTTTTATATGAATTGAAATATTAACTCAGAAATACTACTGAGAGTCTGTGAGATTATGAAACTGCCAACCTATGAGAAAATATTATTATTAATGAGACAAATTTTCATAGAAGTACTACTTTAATTAGCAAACAATATATTTTTATTGACTCAAATGACAAATATGACATGCAGAAATCTGATATAGCATCACAGGGCATATTGTTCAATGCACACAAAAATATAGTCAAATGGAGAGCAAAAAAGATGATCAGATAAAATTTCATTTTGAAAAGGCCTACTGCTAAATTTAACATTTAATTAAAAAAGAGCAAAAACTGATAAATTTCTAACAAAAAAAAAAAAAAAAAAAAATTAAATACATAAATAAACTTGATATGAAAAGGAGGTACATAAATTTATTCTTGAAATTTTTGTGCTTAAGGCAGTTTAGGCCTTTTTTGGCTGCATTAAATGACTTATTGCAAACGTCACTCTTCAATGGTTTGTCTCATTAGTCTAAGATCACTAAGTATAACGCTACAACAAAGAAACTGGTGCAGTAGTAATTAACTGCTGTGACCTCAATCTGTTTCAAAAAAGCTATTACATTTGAAATTTCTAGGTCTAGATTATGATTCATCATTATTATTTGTGTCATTGGCTTTGAATTTGACATCAAATGTCTACCTTTATCAAATTATCACGTGACTTCCGTAAGTGTCAAAGCGTTCATCTTGTTCAGTGTTGGACGAAGAAGTTTGTAAACTTTGATCACTTGTTTCAAAACTTTAATCAAAGTGAATTTTTATCACATTCTGTGGTTGGCAAGAAAAAGTTTTTAATATTAATCAGAACATAATAACTGAACATAATTATTAGACGATCGCCCCACTTTTCTGGTCAAAGGTGAATCGGTGAGCAGATTTTGCTGTCAAAAATTAAAACATGGCCGACCAAGCCTCTTGTTTGTATTGATTGATTGAGTTAGGATTATCAATAGTATGACTATCGATCTTCAAGGATGAGTGAAGAAATTACATCAGAGATGAGTGAACATCGGACAATGGAGGAATTAAAGCAGATCATTTTGGAAAAAGACAAGATAATTGAGTTTCAATCTGATAAAATAAAGAGACTTGAAGAAGAATTGAACAGAGTTCGAAATGAAAAGAATAATTTAATGAGAAATGTTGCTGAACTCAATTTAATAGATGTTAAAGGGAAAGACAATCAATCTTTGGTTAACGGGGACAGGTAGGTTTTCTCCCTAATTAATTAATTACTAATCAATGAGCACACCTATTTATTGATTCACTGAGAGTACAATTTGAGAGGGTGTCTTGAGACTGAGTTGTCACTCCTACCAGATCAAAATTATTGTGAATCAGAAAATCAGTTTCCATTCGGTTAGGCCTATTAGAGTGATTAAAACTTTGCACCGATGAAAATAAATAAAATTTTTGGAAATATAAACACCTTAACAATTTCAGTAGGCTACCGTAATGAAAATTTCAACTGACACACATCTAAGCTGACTTTTCCCCTGTGATTAAAACTCACATTTTAAAATGATTGACTTTGTATTTTTTATTGACAAGACAAAGTCAATCTATATAACACTCATAGCTATAGTATAATGCTACTATTTTGTATTTGATAATTCTATTTGCATAGAAATAACATGGAGTAAGCTTTTATACTAGTAGGTACGTTACTGGTATTGTAAAATAGACAGAACCGGAACTTAGTAGATGGTGTAAAAATTTTTACACTTTGAAGATTGTAGGAGTTAGATACAAATCTGCTTCATTTGTTATACAGTACAGTAAGCTATAGTATTTGATTTTCTTACTAGCCCATACAAAGTGGCGCAATTAATGTCAGAAGTTGTTCCATGTTTATGTCAATATTACAGGCAAACGTGTATGGTACGGTACATGCTTCACTCATAGATTATTCTGTCAACTCTAAATGTTTATAGAATCATATTTTTCCATGAATTGGAATATCAACATTTAAATCTAAGATTGTCTTTAGATTGAATTTTTTATGCAGAAATGTAAAAGAATTTTCATTCTAAATGTTGGGTCATTTTCACCTGAAATAATCTAGCTTCATTATAAGCTTATTTCTATTGCATGAAGATATCCTCAGACAATTGGCATGAAAGGGACATTTTTTTGTGAAAATTTGTTAGTACGGTAAATGAAACAAATACTATGCTGGTGGTACATTGGGATAAGACAACTATAAACAAGTGTCTCCAAAACAAGAGTTATTTCCCTTCAATTGTTCTCACTATATATCACAAACTGTGGTATAGTGGTTTTATCTGACTAGTAGTATTAGTATAGTTGTTTATAATAGGCATAGACAAAGTAGGCCTATGTAATCCTAATGTAGGCTATATAGCTGGTTAAGTGCTATTAATTTTAACCACTCTTTATTTTGGTTATATATATCTCTTTCTAGTAAAATTAATTGGGGTTTGTACCAAAATAGAAGACAAATATTTATGACTATTGACTATTTAGATATAAATGTTAAAGATGCTATTATAAAGGAGATACATGCTGAGTTGAAACTTAAGCTTATCTTAAAGGGATTGTAAAGAGTATTTCTAAACCTTTTAAGTGTATCAGGGACACTGATGGCATCAATTTGTGCCATTCCAATTTCCATTCTGACGTCTGTAGTTCTTGCAATTCAAATTCATTGTCAGCGACGTCACAAAACGCGTTAGTTTTAGTGGAATTGCAAAAACCATAGATGTCAGAAAGGAAATTGGAATGGGGCAAATTGATGCTATCAGTGTCCCCGATTATACACATACAAAGTTTAGAAATACGCTTCACAATCCCTTTAATGATACTTTCCGCATTTTTCCCTTTCTCTATTTGGCAAGTCAAGGTTGGTATCATACTTTGTGGAGTTTCTAGGAAAGGGACAAAGGGAGTGGAATGAGAAACAGGCAAAATGTAAAATAGAAGAAATGGAAACAGGCAAAGGGTCCAATTGTGAATGAGTGGAATGGAAAGGGATGAAATGGGAATGGGGATATCTTTAGATAAAGAAAAATTTGGAAAAGGCGATATTGGAAAAAACTGTGATAGGTACAGAGTACCGGTATCATATTGTTATTGTTGGACATTTGCGCTGCCCTGTCAGTCATGTCTGGTAAATAGAACCAATTCAGAAGCCCTGGTAATGTTTGATATTAATTGTGTTTCCACTGAGAGTGTGAAGCTAGCTCTTATCTAATGGATGCAGAAAAGTAGGACGTAATAAAACTCATTTCATTTCTAAGCTAATGTTTCGGCAATTTGCGCATTGAAAACACACAAAAGCTAGCTTAAAGCTGGATTTTTCTGTCAGTGGAAACACAGTACATGTAATTGAAATAATACTTCAACCTTTTCCTTGTAAAATCTGATACATCTAACAGCAAACATTCACTGTTGTTTCTTTATGGTGATTCCACACATTACACCTAAATAAACACAGGATTTTATTATGTCAGTACAGTTCGTGACATAAGATCACCCCTTATTTCAAGTGGAATGTGACCAAACAGATGTTACCTACCTAATAACAAAAGGTCAGTCCACTTTTCGTCAAGGGATGATGATTACCTTCACATTAAGCTTTCAAATAAAACACATTTCATTAATTTCTGAGATTTATCCAAATTTTCTGAAAGATTTGATCAGAAGATGCATCTAAAATGATTAATTAATTGAAAATTTGTAAAATTTGATAAAAGGACTGGATGACTTTGATAAGAGTTGATGAAGGGTATAAAGAGAGAGTAAATAGCCCCTGTCTTTATCAACAGATGTTAAATAAGATAAAACATCATTGCCTTTACCCTTTTAATACTATACTCGACTATAATACCTTAGTCGCGTGGTCGAGTCAACACACTCTTAGTTTACGTTCTGTCACTGAGCATAGAGTCATCTTGGATTACTGTCATAAAATACTTTTCAATAGTGACTACATGTAGACCTTTCACCAGGTGTTGCAGGTAGATTTGGATATTAATCATTAGATTAAGATTATTGCAGTGATTTTTAGAAATTATTTAAATTTTCTGATTTTTATTTACATTTTAACTAGAAAATGCCAGTTTTCTGACATTTTACTGCTAACAAGTGTGAATTTTGATTGTTGTTCATATTTTGTGTTTTTTATCTCAGAAACAACTTATTGGATAAAATTTATATAATTTGGATTATCTTGGTATTATCCTATAATCAGTTGATTTACTGATAAATCTTGGTATTTTAATATTAGAAGTAGATACTTATATACGTGTGTTTTGACTAGTTTGACTATGGGAATAAGAAATAGATTACAATTCTGTGTGACTTTGTGAAATCGGGAATACTTTTATATATCAAGCATCAGGAGTATTTTTAAGATGTTGTTTTGTGTCACAGGGTAAGTTCTAATTTAAACTTTTCAGCAAAAAATGCTGGTTGCAATATTGAAATTTTTAAGTGAATATACCTTGATAATAATCTTTGCCCTTGATAAAATATATAAGGGCATAATTTGAATAAAATTTACTTTTCACCTTCAAATATAAGTATATAATTTAAGTGTCAAACTAGAAATTTGATATCATACTTTTATATCTGTATCTTGAATCTAACTTTAATATATATTACTTTTATATTCAGTATATGTAGAAAATACTGTTTATCAATATTAAGCGTTTTCGGTATTTGTATAATTCAGTAATTGTATAATATTGATAATGTCTGTATTGTTCAGTTGTTGTTGTATTGTTGACATTCATTAATTGTATAATTCAGTAATTGTATAATTAACCTTCTGATGATGTCATTGATATTCAGTATTGATATCCATAATTTATGAAATTTGTATAAGTACTGATTGTATTATGTCAAAATTAATATTATTCAGTAATTGTATAATACTGTTGATATCAATATTCAGTATTTGTATAATATCAGTAATATTCAGTAATTGTATAATATCAGTAATATTCAGTAATTGTATAATAGTGATGACTATTTGATTTAAGGTGAGTTATAATGTCAGGTGTGTCTATTGTTTGATAATATTACCTGGTAATTTACTCCCGACTCCTAGTTTCTTTGTCTAGTCAGAACAATAACTGTGTAGGTTGAATAATTTGTCAGTAGGATAATCACAGACTACTGTATAGATATAGAACAGAGATAGTAATAAACTATTAAATATAATAATACCATATATAAACTCATAAAGAAGTAATTTTTTCCACACAAGTCGGTATATAAGGGTGCTCCAATGATAAAAGCCTTTTGTAGTTTTTTTTACGTTAGACATAATGATGAATAGACTAAAAGATATTATAAATGGGTGATTTTAAATAGAGAAATGCTTAACTACTGTAGCTTGACTAGGCTTGTACATACTGCACATGACTACTGAATTTCACTATGTATGGGAAGTTAGTGGTTAAGATAATCCCATGCTTTAAACTACTTACATCCTCATCAGTAGATTTAAGACTTGTGAGAAATTAATATTAATCAGAAGGACACATCTTGAAAAGCATTGCAATTCTTGATTCTCAAGGACCTGTGTCGCCATATAGGTGTAAGGGCAATGTTCCACAAAACCACATCCTTAAGAGCATATTTAGAAGATGTCACCATAACCTGCGTATCTATTTCTTTGTGAATTTCAATTTGGAAATTATAGGGACTAAAATTTTGTAGGACTATTTTTTGTTCCAGTCTTTTTCTCTTTCTCCATACATTATGGCCTCTTATACCTCAGTCAGCAGTAAAGCAGCCCATGCCCTGTCAGATTAATGCCACAATAAAATGTGTCCATGAACATTATAGTTATATCAAATAAGTTGGTTTCAAGACCACCTCTTCTAAGTGTGCTAGGATATTCAGAATGTTTGCCTGTTTGCAGTACACAAAAGTTTAAGTTATTATTGGCCCACTTGACCAGTTTTGCAATTTTCAAGTTCCAAAGTTTCTGAGAGAGATAATTTTTGTTATTCAAAAGCATAAAAAGGGTTTTTGAGCCTGTGTGGAATTATATGTATACAGTAATAGTAAGATTATGATATATATGTCAATATCTGTTAATAGATGTTGAAGATGTTGATCAAGACTAACTAGATTCTACAGGTGACCAGATGATAGGGGGTGAACTAGTTTAAACTTACTTAATTTATATTATAATATATTCACTACATAGTTTTTATATTAATTTTAATATTCTATACCTGTTTAACTTGTTTCACTCTTCTCTTTAATCATACTAGTATAAGATATGTATTTGGGCCAATTTTTTGTAAGGAAATGACTTAAGGTACTACATGCCCACTTTACCAGTGGAGAGTTGAGTAGCTCACAGAATTGCCAGGGCAGGGGAGGGATTGGGTAGCTCACATAATTGCCAGGGGAGAGGTTGAGTAGCTCACAGAATTGCCAGGGCAGGGGAGGGATTGGGTAGCTCACAGAATTGCCAGGGGAGAGGTTGAGTTGGGTAGCTCACATAATTGCCAGGGCAGGGGAGGGATTGGGTAGCTCACAGAATTTCCAGGGGGTCTCAGTGCTAGACATTAAGGGACATGGATGATGACAAATTTGAGTAGGGAGCGAGGGGCAAGCCAGTTCATCTTCAGATCTTGGAATTCTGTTGGTTTATGGACTAGGTTAAAATTGCCTACAATTAAGATAATAATATGACTATTTTGAAGATGATGAAGAAATATTAAGGGCAAAGTTCAATAGGACATTGAACTGATCAGTGGAGATTGAGATAGTATGTAAATATTTGAAATTGATTAACTCTACCAGGTTTTATTCTCATACAGTGACAATTTCTAACATATTCTTGTCTCTTATATAATATTCTGATATCACAGGTTGATAAATGTTAGTTATGTCACCTTTACAAGAATAGAATTGATTTATTTCATATCATTAAGCCTTTAATATACAGACCCTTTTCATGTTCTCATTATATAGGGCTTTTATAACCATCGAGTTATAATGTACAGGGGGTTAAAGGGTTAACTTCTTTCTAGAGTGATAGTGTGAAAGTAATTTGTAGGCCATTAATGCATCCAGACCAGAAGACAAATAGTCAGCTCAGCTTGATTTGTCTGTAATTAGTAGACTTTTGTAGGTTTTGTGTCAGTGTCGTGACAAATGTATATTTCCTCTCATGTTAAAAGGATAAGAGGGTCCCTTGAGAGTTGAGGTCCGTTAACAGATAATTATATTTTCAATAATAAGGGTTCAAATTTGATGATCTAAAACAACAGTTTTTGAAGAAAAAAGTTTTGAAATGAGAGATGAAAGATCTCAAGTTGTTGTTTCATGTCCAAGTAGGGAAGGGATTGTAAAGAGGTTTTCTAAACTATGTATGGAATGAAAATTGGAATGGCGCAAATTGATGCTATCTGTGTCCCCGTTCCAAATACAAAGTTTAGAAAACCTCTTTAATTACAATCCCTTTAATTAAGATTGAATAACTATCATAATTTAAGACAAGAGGTCCAACTTAAGTATTGGTTTCAAGTGCTCTATATATTTTACAAAAAGCTTAATTGAGCAGAATATTTTACTGAATTAAGGGTGTTCTACAAGTGAAATATACTATTATTATTATATTAGAGAGTTTTAAACTATTTGAAAAGTTTAAAATGTTCATCAGAGATTGAACCCATGCCTTACTTCTTGAAGGGAGGTATCTCTTTGTTTACCCAATATCTCAGTATCACCTGCTTTGATTTACATGCTCTAATTATGTTTAGACTTTTCTCACCAACAATACATCCATTAAAAATTGTGATGAATATCTGTGACTAACTGTACCAGGCTCGATATCTGATAGGTCATGGCTTTAATCAGATGACCGCTTGACCATTCAAATTGACCATCCTGTAATTTATAACCTATTTAATGGTAATTATATGTAACCAAGATACCATTTTGTGATTGGCTGTATAGAAATGAGTGACACCTTATTTAAAGCATGAAAGGACATCTTTAACAAATTCTGCGACTTATTTATTACTGACACTTGCCTTTAATTTACTCAAGATAGGATCAGATAATTTTGTGATGCATCTTGTTACAATTTAAAAGTATCAGATCACAGTGCCGGAAAACAAATAAGTTTCCTTAAGTTCACAGATGGCTAGCTTAAAAAAGCTGCTAATCTAGATAAATGTGCCCATTTGACAGTCCTGGCAAAATTTGCCTCTTTGCACATTTTTTTTTTTGTAAACAATATTTTATTCATAAAGAAAAGGATTGGGGAACAGGCTTTCGCCTATATTACCCCTCGCCTCTTTGCACATCTGCATGACATTTCCTTCCTCCCTTAATCCAATGTGGAGCAGAACTGTCAGAACAGTAAGACATTTCATTTCACTGGGTACAGATAGCACTGGTTCATGTAATTCTTTATCTAATGTGTACTGGAAAGAAAAAAGCTTTTAAATATTATACATGGAAAACGATTAAGGTACCTTAGCCTTTCTACCAGCTGGTCCTTTGCGATTTTACGGTTTAAAACTTGGAACTGCTGAACTCTATTTAGCCCCATGCAGATCAGAAAATGATTAAAAACCACATGTTGTTATTATTTTAATGTAAATCTGTTGTTTGTAAACATTGTCAATAATTTAAATCAATTAATGACTGTGGTAAAATAATAACCTCTGGGAATTTTAGCCGATTCCATACCAGTTTCGTTGAGGACATGTTTTTATTCAGTAATATCCTGTTTTATCCAGTTAGCTGTCTTTTCATGTGCTATTTAAAGCCAGCACAGACTAAAGCTAAGATTCCATATACACGTCATCCGTTAAAAATCGAAATGACGGCATGTATGTTACCGCATATATGGAATCATACCATCTAAAACCGAAGTTTCGATTTTTAACGCATGACGGATGATGCATGACAGATCCGTTTGACGTATATATGGAATCTTAGCTTAACTGATCTTATGAAGAAAAGTCGTGGGATGTTTTGACTGCTTTAAATTATCTGGTCATCACGCACTTGCACTTGCTTTTCATCAGAATTGGCGCACCTCTAACAATTCCTGATAAGCTACGGACTGTTGAGGAGAATAAGTGATACTTATATCCAGTTAAAACATTTGCGTCCCCATCCAACCCCCCTAAACAAAGACAAAACAATTGGTAAAATGATCTTTTAATAAAGATTAAAAATATTCAAATTCTGTATTCTGATTGGCTGGGACGCAAAACATATTACTTTCATTAACATTCTTTTTCGATCAAAAAGCAAATTCAACTAAGCCTTTTCAATAATTGTCACAAATAGATATCAAGAATCTGAAAAAATATGTTTTGCTTCTAATGTTTTAAAGTTGACTGAACAGAAGAACTAGATAACAATAAGGGTATGATACTAACTAGAATTTTAAAACTGTTCATGTACCGGTATCCATCTATCTATTGGCTAGAAATAGAGATTCTAGTCTACCGTTTTCTTCGACTATTTCATCTTAGTTTCATTCATACAATTGATTTGTCTATATTTGTTAGCTGACGTAATCTATGGCGTATCTTAGCAATTAAGATATTACTAGCCGGCGGTGGAAAGTGGTATATTAAAAATTTACCAGCTGGTCGGTATGAAAGTGGTATATAAAAAAATACCAGCTGGCCTGTATGAAAGTGGTATATAAAAAGAATACCAGCTGGCCTGTAAGAAAGTGGTTATTGAAAAGTTACTAGATACTAGTTTAAGAGTTGAATTTAGTTTTATTGATAGAAAGAACTTGATTATCTAGTTTTCTGATGTTATTAAGTTTGAATGATATGTCAGGCCCGTAGGAACAGGGGGGGCAGGGGGGGCAGGGGGGGCATCTGCCCCCCCAATAATTTTGACATTAATGACTGAAGCAATAAAACAAAAAATTTTCAAGATAAAACAAGAAGTTACTGGTATGTTGTTAGGGCCAGTAAAATCAAAATTGCTTTATATATGCAGGAGCAACATTGAATTCAGTATCACCACCCTTCAGAATGAGTTTTTGCAAAATTTGCCCCCCCAATATGAAATTGCTTCCTACGGGCCTGTATGTATCTGAATAACAGCTCTTTAAACAAAATGATATCAAATACAGCTTGATATTATGAGTTGCATCATCAAAACTTTCCTTATAAATCACCTTAAGCCTCGTACATGCGACAAAAATTTGCATGTTGTGTATATTTGCACACCATGCAAATTTGCTTTTGCACAACCTCCGGACTTGGTGCAAATTTACACAGTATGCAATTATACACATATGTGCAATTGCGTACATGCGACCATTTTACACACCTATGTAAAAATGCATATGTATGTATTTTAGCATATGTATGCAAACAAGGTCGCATGTACGAGGCTTAAAATAACATTCTGCCCGTCAATCTTGAACAGTTGATAACTGTGTACCTAGTACTGAATTCTTCAAATGTCAAGTAATCTTTAAGTTACAATAGTTATTTCAATTGTATGATATTATTTTTTGCAAATTGAAAGTGAATTTGTTCACATTTTTCTTGAACAATAAACATCCATGAAAGCCTGTCTGTCATTGAAAACCTCTTATTTAGAGTTATTACTAGCTTTAAGAATAAGATTTGATTTAATGTTGTTTTAAATGTTATTGAAAGGTTTGAAGAATTATTGATAAATAAGATAAAATGAGATGATAAACATGGCTGAAAGGAGTCTAGAGAAGAAATATTAGAATTTGATAAAAGACAGTGGAGAAATTAGAGGACATGAATTGTCAGAACAAATTTATCTATTCTATATACTTTCTTTATAAAGTTGAATTCCCCCATCCAGTTGAAATCACATTGCAATATTTTCTTCTCTTGTCTTGTTTTCTTTAACTGTTTTGTTCTTAAAGGATGATACCTCTGAAATATCATGAAAATGATGATAGTACCAATTCTTTGTAAAACCATGTAAATGGTGATGGTATCAGTTCTCTGTAATATCATGTCCATGATGATGGTACCAATTCTCTAAAATATCATGTCTTTGATGATGGTACCCATTCTCTGAAATGTCATGTCCTTGATGATGGTACCCATTCTCTGAAATGTCATGTCCTTGATGATGGTACCCATTCTCTGAAATATCATGTCCTTGATGATGGTACCAATTCTCTGAAATATCATGTCCTTGATGATGGTACCCATTCTCTGAAATATCATGTCCTTGATGATGGTACCAATTCTCTGAAATATCATGTCCTTGATGATGGTACCAATTCTCTGTAACATGTTCATAGTATAGTACCAATTCTCTGAAATATGATGTCCTTGATGATGGTACCAATTCTCTGAAATATCATGTCCTTGCTGATGGTACCAATTCTCTGTAATACCATGTAAATGATGATGGTATCAGTTCTCTGAAATATCATGTCCAGGATGATGGTACCAATTCTCTGAAATATCATGTCCTTGATGATGGTACCAATTCTCTGTAACATGTTCATAGTATAGTACCAATTCTCTGAAATATCATGTCCTTGCTGATGGTACCAATTCTCTGTAATACCATGTAAATGATGATGGTATCAGTTCTCTGAAATATCATGTCCAGGATGATGGTACCAATTCTCTAAAATATCATGTCCTTGATGATGGTACCCATTCTCTGAAATATCATGTCCTTGATGATGGTACCAATTCTCTGAAATATCATGTCCTTGATGATGGTACCAATTCTCTGAAATATCATGTCCTTGATGATGGTACCCATTCTCTGAAATATCATGTCCTTGATGATGGTACCAATTCTCTGAAATATCATGTCCTTGATGATGGTACCAATTCTCTGTAATACCATGTAAATGATGATGGTATCAGTTCTCTGAAATATCATGTCCTTGATGATGGTACCAATTCTCTGTAATATCATGTAAATGATGATGGTATCAGTTCTCTGAAATATCATGTCCAGGATGATGGTACCAATTCTCTAAAATATCATGTCCTTGATGATGGTACCCATTCTCTGAAATATCATGTCCTTGATGATGGTACCAATTCTCTGAAATGTCATGTCCTTGATGATGGTACCAATTCTCTGAAATATCATGTCCTTGATGATGGTACCCATTCTCTGAAATATCATGTCCTTGATGATGGTACCAATTCTCTGTAATACCATGTAAATGATGATGGTATCAGTTCTCTGTAATACCATGTACATGATGATGGTACCAATTCTCTGCAATACCATGTACATGATGATGGTACCAGTTCTCTGTAATACCATGTACATGATGATCGTACAAATTCTCTGTAATACCATGTAAATGATGATGGTACCAATTCTCTGTAACATGTTCATAGTATGGTACCAAGTCTCTATAACATTTTGCATGATTATGGCTAATACATATAGTTAAAAATTCAATCATTGACTTGAAGAAGTGAGCAAATAGATCTAAATATTCTTGAATGAGAAATGTTTGACAGTGTTATTTCTAAAAGTAAAAAAGGGGGGTTGGGCAGAGAGCCAAAAGCTTTCTTCCGCCTCTATTAGCGACTAGTTTCGTTCTAAGTGAACTCATCAGGCTGAATTAATCTGTGTCTGTTGTCCCTTATATACCTTTGAAATTAAGGAGCAGGAAAAAACTATTTTTAGAAATGTTCCTACTCCTAAAGAGGTCAAAGGTCAAATTTAATAAAGGAAGGTCATTTAGTTGACCTTTACAGAGTTAAGCAATTTGTAACATGTTAAGGTCAAAGTTCATGACCTTTGGTTTTAACAATATTTTCACACAACCTTTTTCAAGTTGTTGTCACAGTTAGAAACAAGATCAACCTTTCATTTTCAAGGTCAGATGACCAGAGGAATACCGTCAGGTCTGTAAAGAGAAGGTCTTTCTCTCGATTAGATGTTTAGCATGTTGATAAACATGATGGTTCCTTATTGATTCTTCCAACATTTTTTGAAAGAAATAAGAGAAACCAGAAACTGGATGGTGAAAACATTGTGGGTTACAGACGAGGTGAGCTAACGATCGTTAAAAGTCCAGGGGTTGGGTGTATCAGAAGAATAAAATACATAAAAGAAGAGGGGGGTGGATACACCTAAACCAAGGACTTCTTGCAGCAGCCGGTGAAGTAAATAGTTAGTATGAGATATAATAAAAGAGATCAAAATTTTTTAATTCTCCTCTATATAGATATATCCATTTTGATGCAGATATTAATAATAGATCTATGAAGGAAATAAAAAATTGTATATCTCCCGTCAAGACATATCCATCGGGCTCCCGGCATAGGATGGTGCATATTTGCAGTCATTATAGTGGTTCTCCTGCTTTAAGGAGTATGCCGTTAACAGCATTTTAATTGGTTTTCAGCATTTTTGGAAAAGATAGATCCTTATTTAGATCTTGTATACTTGTTGGAGCACTGAACTATTATGTTTCATCAGCTTGTCATGAATTATGCTGTTGGAAGCAAATACATGAAGAGGAATTAACCTTTTATTGGTAGCTTTAACCATAAATTAGGAGAATCCCTGGCTACTTATAAAAATGAGTAATAAAAGCCATTGGGAAGAACCATGCTTCATGGTTATTCGGGGCTGGATAAGAGAAATCGAGCCATTCATAACGTCTTAGCAAGCGTTTGACTGTCCACAGATAAGTAAACATCAAGTAAAAAAGGGGGGTTGGGCAGAGAGCCAAAAGCTTTCTTCCGCCTCTATTAGCGACTAGTTTCGTTCTAAGTGAACTCATCAGGCTGAATTAATCTGTGTCTGTTGTCCCTTATATACCTTTGAAATTAAGGAGCAGGAAAAAACTATTTTTAGAAATGTTCCTACTCCTAAAGAGGTCAAAGGTCAAATTTAATAAAGGAAGGTCATTTAGTTGACCTTTACAGAGTTAAGCAATTTGTAACATGTTAAGGTCAAAGTTCATGACCTTTGGTTTTAACAATATTTTCACACAACCTTTTTCAAGTTGTTGTCACAGTTAGAAACAAGATCAACCTTTCATTTTCAAGGTCAGATGACCAGAGGAATACCGTCAGGTCTGTAAAGAGAAGGTCTTTCTCTCGATTAGATGTTTAGCATGTTGATAAACATGATGGTTCCTTATTGATTCTTCCAACATTTTTTGAAAGAAATAAGAGAAACCAGAAACTGGATGGTGAAAACATTGTGGGTTACAGACGAGGTGAGCTAACGATCGTTAAAAGTCCAGGGGTTGGGTGTATCAGAAGAATAAAATACATAAAAGAAGAGGGGGGTGGATACACCTAAACCAAGGACTTCTTGCAGCAGCCGGTGAAGTAAATAGTTAGTATGAGATATAATAAAAGAGATCAAAATTTTTTAATTCTCCTCTATATAGATATATCCATTTTGATGCAGATATTAATAATAGATCTATGAAGGAAATAAAAAATTGTATATCTCCCGTCAAGACATATCCATCGGGCTCCCGGCATAGGATGGTGCATATTTGCAGTCATTATAGTGGTTCTCCTGCTTTAAGGAGTATGCCGTTAACAGCATTTTAATTGGTTTTCAGCATTTTTGGAAAAGATAGATCCTTATTTAGTCTCTTGATCTCTTTTATTATATCTCATACTAACTATTTACTTCACCGGCTGCTGCAAGAAGTCCTTGGTTTAGGTGTATCCACCCCCCTCTTCTTTTATGTATTTTATTCTTCTGATACACCCAACCCCTGGACTTTTAACGATCGTTAGCTCACCTCGTCTGTAACCCACAATGTTTTCACCATCCAGTTTCTGGTTTCTCTTATTTCTTTCAAAAAATGTTGGAAGAATCAATAAGGAACCATCATGTTTATCAACATGCTAAACATCTAATCGAGAGAAAGACCTTCTCTTTACAGACCTGACGGTATTCCTCTGGTCATCTGACCTTGAAAATGAAAGGTTGATCTTGTTTCTAACTGTGACAACAACTTGAAAAAGGTTGTGTGAAAATATTGTTAAAACCAAAGGTCATGAACTTTGACCTTAACATGTTACAAATTGCTTAACTCTGTAAAGGTCAACTAAATGACCTTCCTTTATTAAATTTGACCTTTGACCTCTTTAGGAGTAGGAACATTTCTAAAAATAGTTTTTTCCTGCTCCTTAATTTCAAAGGTATATAAGGGACAACAGACACAGATTAATTCAGCCTGATGAGTTCACTTAGAACGAAACTAGTCGCTAATAGAGGCGGAAGAAAGCTTTTGGCTCTCTGCCCAACCCCCCTTTTTTACTTGATGTTTACTTATCTGTGGACAGTCAAACGCTTGCTAAGACGTTATGAATGGCTCGATTTCTCTTATCCAGCCCCGAATAACCATGAAGCATGGTTCTTCCCAATGGCTTTTATTACTCATTTTTATAAGTAGCCAGGGATTCTCCTAATTTATGGTTAAAGCTACCAATAAAAGGTTAATTCCTCTTCATGTATTTGCTTCCAACAGCATAATTCATGACAAGCTGATGAAACATAATAGTTCAGTGCTCCAACAAGTATACAAGATCTAAATAAGGATCTATCTTTTCCAAAAATGCTGAAAACCAATTAAAATGCTGTTAACGGCATACTCCTTAAAGCAGGAGAACCACTATAATGACTGCAAATATGCACCATCCTATGCCGGGAGCCCGATGGATATGTCTTGACGGGAGATATACAATTTTTTATTTCCTTCATAGATCTATTATTAATATCTGCATCAAAATGGATATATCTATATAGAGGAGAATTAAAAAATTTTGATCTCTTTTATTATATCTCATACTAACTATTTACTTCACCGGCTGCTGCAAGAAGTCCTTGGTTTAGGTGTATCCACCCCCCTCTTCTTTTAAGTGTTATTTCTATACAAGTTATTATTTGGGACATATGTATCTTGAAATATATAAGTATAAATTGATTAATTATATCTAAAAAAGATATTCTAATTTAAGATATCCCTGTTTAAAAGTAAAATGATAGGTCTATGTACTGGGTGGTATTGATCTCTATTTGGCACGGTTCCATGTTTGGTCTGTGATTTTGACGTTTGCTTTTACACGTTCAATTTATAACGTTATTGAACGTAAAGAATGATACTTATTCACTTATTGCTTCATAAATTTCTTCCAGTTTTCTTCTCTCACTTTGTCAAACTGACATGTTGTTGGTAAGTTGTAGAGCATGTTGTCATGTCTGAAACACTCTAAGCCACTTTGACTTCTAACTTATTTATAATTGGAGAGAGTCGCGGTTACTTAGTAAGACGCTTGCTTGCTAACCTGAAAGTCAAGGGCTGTGCCCGTTTAAGATCCCACTACAGTTGGAAATCAAAATGAGAGATGGCCAATACTGCTGTCTTGGATAAATTTCCTTTGTTATACTCTGCCCGATTTCATTAGCCAAAACAGGTGAAGAAATAGTGGTCATTGGTTCTAATCTCTGTAACCATGTGAAAGTATGGTGACCTTGAATAAATCGTCATTATTCCAGATGGCCAAGCTTGGTGCATAGGATCAAAAAGAGGTTTGGCCACAAATCAGCTAGCTGGAAGACGGGATCCTTGTCAAACAAAGTAGTTATCCTTATTTCTTGCTCTTTTTGCCGATTGTTTTCCATAGATATATTGTGGGGGCAATCCAGTGATATGCCAACTAGGTTTTTAATATCTATTCATGTAGAGGGTAATTCTTGTCTAGAATTAAATCTTTTACTGAAATATAATATTAAAACATTGAACATATTGATAATGAATTATTGATTATTATACAAGTATTATACTTAAACTGAAAAAATGCCTCAGTATGTGATGTATACCTCAGTATGTATGCCTAAGTATGTGATGTATGCCTCAGTATGTGATGTATGTCTCGTCTCAACTTGCACAGTGATGTATGTCTCGTCTCAACTTGCACAGTGATGTATGTCTCGTCTCAACTTGCACAGTGATGTATGTCTCGTCTCAACTTGCACAGTGATGTATGTCTCGTCTCAACTTGCACAGTGATGTATGTCTCGTCTCAACTTGCACAGTGATGTATGTCTCTTCTCAACTTGACAGTGATGTATGTCTCGTCTCAACTTGCACAGTGATGTATGTCTCGTCTCAACTTGCACAGTGATGTTTGTCTCGTCTCAACTTGCACAGTGATGTATGCCTTAGCTTAAGATGTATGCTTCAAGCCTCAGTATGTGATTTGTGCCCCAGTATGTAACTACTGCATGTGATAATAAACAGAAATGGAAGAATTAAAAACCTAATCATTGAGAGAGAAATCATGACAGTGAATTTAAATACCATAGTGAGCAGACGGAACCACTTTATAGAGAATTGATTGAATGGTAATCCAACTATCGGAAAATATGTGGTTTAGTTTGTTCAGTTTTGACATTAAATAGTTAGAGGTCTAGTTAGAGGCAGGAAAAAAGCTAAGTACTGCTAACTGGAATCGGTAAATAGCTGTATCTATTTATAGTACCGTAAAGCCAAGGATTGTCTGCTAGATAGACTAGTTACATAGTAACTACCGATTAATAATAAATGTCACATCAATATGTCAGTGTGTTATAAAGGTACCTGGTACCATTATGGAACTCTTCACTAATGATACTCTTAGACTTGGTATTACTGATATTGTGTTCTGGAATGGACTAATTGAGGATCATACAGGATTGTGATAGGCAGCTTTTCTTGTGACACCGGTACTGTATGTTATTAGGACCGTTTTCTTTAAGCTAATGACAGCTGAAACTGTGACAAGTAGTTTCAGAAAACAAATTATTTGTGTGTAACAATGGGAACTTGATTGGGAACTGATACCTTCAAATTCTGAATTGTATTAAATAAGTTTTAAATAAAAAACAAGCCTTGAAGATTATACAGGTTGGAAGATTGGAAGATTGGAAAAAGTTGCCGACATGATTTAATTGTGTATTATTTTCAATATTGAAAAATGAGTAGGATGAAGGATATTTTTTGGGCCGCAGATAGGAAATTATACGATGTGACTTCACCACTCCTACTTAGTTAAGATTAATGCAATAAATTTAAGGAAGATCGTAACATGAGAAATAAGGAAATATAAGTCTATAGAAATTATTTCTGAAGGCCATTTTTATGTGGATTATTCGAATATTCTTTGATTAGTTTGTGAGTTTTTATATCGATTGCCAGTATTCTGTTAAATTCTGAACGTTGCCAAATATTACTGAAATATATTCAAACCATTGATTACAAGTGCCTGAATGAAATTTAAAGATATTATTGTGACATAAGGAAAGAAATTTAAACATTATTCTTATAAGGAAACTTTGATTAAATCAGCTTAGGCTTTATAGTTTAAGACAATTTTCGTCCTTTTGTCAAGTAATTGGCATTTGAGGAAATTATTAAGCATTACTTTGATAACAAGATTCTAGATTTAGGCTTATATAAAATTAAAAGCTTGCGATCGCGGATCCCAAAAAATAAAAAAAATATCGATGCATCAAGTAGCAGCAAATCTAAAGATAATAAATGCGTCTAATATGGTTGTCTTCAGCCAGCATCACTTATAGATCTCTTGAATACCGGGTATTCTTCTAATTGAAACTCATTGAGAATTTACAACGTTACAAACCAATTGGAACTGAACGATGTGACAACACTATACATCAATATGATGAAATTTTCCATGCTATTCATATTACTTAATCATTACAAATGATGGGGAATTTTAGCATGATTCTCTTAGTCTGTGACAAAATTTAACATGATAGATTTTTGTTAGCAATTGATGATATGCGTTTAAATCATTTGTAAAGAATTTATACATGTCATATAGACATATCATTGCTCTGTCTGTCTGGCATAATTACGGTGTGACTATGCATAGTAATAATTTAGTCATGATATAAAGTGGTGAAATATATAGAGATAACTGAGTCAGACTGTGAAAAGACACTTAGTATAAAATCGAAAAGCAAAAATTACAGATTTCGGATGCCAATCCTGACTTTGATATGGATGGCATTTTACATTTTGATCAACGATGCTTTTAAAAGGATTATTTCTATAATCTTTTTGACACATTATCCAAAATCTGTGCTCATTGGATCTTTGGGACACTATTTATTCATGGATACAGTGAAAACCCTTAAAACCGATGAAAATGAAAAAATGACACTCATTTAAGTAATTGCAGTGACTGTGTCATTGCTGCCTATTACATTAAAAATGTTCTATAAATAACCTTTAGACAACATTACTTTAAAAATAAACAAACAAACCTGTTGGAATGGAAATGTTGAAGAATGGAGAAAGTTGAACGATAAGATCAAGGATCAATACAGAGAAAAAGAATTATTTATAAGATTGGTTACAAGATACCTCTAACAATAACAATATAATACAAATTACTTTATATACCATACAGTGATAGGTATCAAATTATTGGAAAATGGTGGATCAAAATATTGAGCTGTTTTTATGAATTAATTTAGTATTCTTAGTATTATCAAGATAGATCATTGAGTAGAGAAGAAAAATTTGCTTGTAACATGTCTGCCAGATATACAAAAAGTAAATTGGATTGATAAAGATGTGATGTTGATAACATTAGTTCAGAGTTAGTTGAATATGTTCAGAACATTTGTATTCAGTGATTAGTTTAGAGCATGGGCAGCATGAACAGGATATGTTCAAAGCGTTCAAGTCAATACTAACCGGATCAGTTTAAGATTGATTATTTGACAGATGTGTTCAGAGCATATTTGGATTGCTCAGAATATTAATTGAGTGTGTTTAGAATATATTTCGTAACATTCAGATCGTATTCGGATACAAATCAGAGCATATATAGTTAGATGTGTTCAATGCAGTTGGGTGAGAACATTCATTGAATAGATATTCAGAGCATTAGTTGGATGTGTTCAGAAAATTAGTTGGGATAATAATGAAGTAATTGAGTAGATATGTTCTCTAAGTAATTGTATTAAATTATCAGATTACTGACTAATGGAGTGAAATGTTCAGATGTAATTGGATAACACATGTCTAGTATGTTCACAAATAAAATTGGATATTAAAAAATCAATTGGATTTTGAAATTATTTTGAATTTTTTATGATGGGAATAAATGTGTTACATATTGGAAAATTAATAATTTTTACCACTACCTAAATCAAAAACAATGTTGGCGATAGGAGTTAATATTTTAAGCTTAAAGTTTAGAGAATAGTTGTGGTCAAAAATTAAGAACTACCGTACTTAACATTTTAGGGATATTTACATTTTAAGAAGATGTTCTGAAGTGAGCTTGATTGTAATTTGTGTCTATTTTGGGTTAAAAAATTCACCATATTCAATATTAACACATACTATCAAAATGTCTTGCTTGAATTTGTTTGTGTGTTTACGAAGATTTTTAAATTTGGAGCCTACCGTAGCACAGTATGTCAACGAAAAGAGTAATACCTACCAAGCTGTTGATAATACAACTCAACTAAGGTAAGAAATGCCCCAATTACATGTTTTATAAATGTACATAAGTTTGGCCATGTTTCAAGAAGTATGTATCCCTTTGTATGACTTATGTTCCAAAATTATGCTCAGTATGGTACAGTTGATCCATTGTGACCTAGACTAGTGCTTTTATTGAGGACTGTCGTTGCTAGAAACCCTAATACAAGCGGCTTCTCTTCAAATTGTTGGCATTCTCTTAAAGTATAGTTTATTACAAAATAGCGATCAGACATTATTGACTTGGGAATTACTGGTAAAAAATTATTTTTTTTTAGTTGCCGTGTATAATGCGCACCTCTTGTTTGACGGATACTTTTCAGGGTAAAAAAGTGTGCACTATGCATGGAAATATACGGTATATGGTACTGAAAAGACTAGAAATTGCAATTGGTATGGCCATTTTTAATCTTCAGTTCTAGTCAACCCGTAGTTAGCCAACAATCAGTTTTAGTGTCTGATGTTTGGAGATTGTAAGTTAAAGAAAATCCCGACAACACTACCAGTTTTGTGTCAATGGATACATAAACCTTGAAACTGTGTACTGTCAAATCCTTCAAAACAAATAGATTGTGAAAGTAAGATCTTTTTGGACATTTGAGGTCAAGATAAAATCAACATGTAAATTGAAAGAAATAGATAGAAAAACAAGACCCTGACTTATTCAAATCACTCTTCACACACATCAAACAAATTCTTCTATCCCTGTACAAAGCAGATGGCTTTTGAAGTGACCAAACTGTAGATGTAAACCTAATGTTTGTGGTCAATGGATGTGAACAACAGATTTAAATTGTTAGCCATTTTGTTTATTTATTGAATTGAGCTATACACAATATTTTGACAGGTGATATCAACATTTTGACTTTTGGTATATTGATACCATTGTTCACATACATTAAATGGTTTTAAATGGAGCCTTCTCACTTGAAATGACAATACAGTTTTGATCTTTTTCTCTGATTAAGTGTTTTCAAGGTTGATGTAAGAAATCTAACACTCATTCAAGCTGGGCATTTTGTGGAAATTTGTCTTCGTCTGCTTGGTTTCAAATCAGTAATTACAGCAGAATAGGTAACATTGTGTAGGGTTGTTATGTTGGTAACTTCAAAATGATTGGCCCAGGATACACCATTGAATGAAAGTGACTGATATCACTATGGGTGCTTTCCAGCTTAATGTCAACTTTCTGTTACATATTTTAAGGGGAATGTTCAGCATTTTCAAGGATCGATTTGGGCCTTGAATTTATGTAAATAGCCTTCAGATTTACTGAAACTGCCAAAACATTATTACGGATTAGATACAAAATCCCCGGTTCTGAGATTAAAAGTTTTTTGGTCGAACGTTTAGTGAACATATCTCTTTAAGGACTCAATCAATCTGCCTATATATGTGTATCTGAAAGACTTATCTGATTTACACCTCTCTGTCATTTATCTTTTAGCTTGAGAGAGTACATTGTATATTACTGGTTTTTTCTTGTTAAAAGCTGTTGAAACCACATTAACCTGACATTTTACATAAACAGAAGATATGGCTGCTGTTTTTATTGCAGACTTGCATCAAGTCAGGCAAAATTGACAGAATTTTGTCCAGTGCAATGTGCAAACAAACAAAATTTGTTGCCAAGGTTCAACAACTTGCAAACTTTTATCGCGTAATGTGATAAGAGAGCCCAATGTTTTTTGTCGTTTCATTTAGGCCTAATAGATGTTTTTGTTTCGTTAAATATTCAAAGATATGACAATTTCTCATATTTTATAGCTATAATAAAATATTTGTTAAATTTTATTAAATGTAAGGTGCGAGAATATTATGTTCTTAAAAATATTTTAGAATGCAAATCATAACTATAAGTAGTCTAGTGTTGGCTCTCATTATATTAGAAACAGAGTTATTTCCCTTTATTTGTATTTGATCAATGCTGAAAATGTTAAATGTTTTATTCATACCTAAAAACGGGAGGTTCAAATTCCACATTGCAATCCATTATTCATATCATTTTCCCTAGCCCAAAAAATTGTAGGGTGAATATGAAAGAGTCAAATTTCAACATAAGTTTCCCTGCCAAACTGAATAAACTTATTTGAAAAATCTGTAGGCATTTACTGGACGTACCTATGCCAGTCTTAAGTTTAATATCAAGATTCTTGACACTTGGGCGTCCATATAAAATTGTGTCTGAGGAGGGAAGGGGGGTTTGGTTTTGGGGTGTTAAAAAACGTTCACGAGAACACAAGTTCTAAAACATATTATAAATGTGTTTCGGAGACACTGATAACATGAATTTTCATCATTTCAATGTTCAGTCAGACGTTTATGCTATCAATTCCATTCCATTTAAGTATTAAATGACATTAGATCATTATGAAAATATGAAATTGAAATAAAAAAAATGAGAAAATTGAAGGCATTTATAGACTGAAAGCTAAATATTATGGACATACGTCAACTTGACATCAATCTGATAAATTTCATTCAATTCAAACAAATCCTGACTTTTATGATAAAAAAATCAATTGATATTTTTACAGCCAGGTGACTGAAAGGGATTTTTTCACTTTGATTTTCATTATTCTGATTTGAATGTATTGATACTACCATAGCAACCAAAGCATTTTCTAGCTTTCCGTCTGGAAATTATTGAGGCACTGTTAGGGTTGGTTGAAATTCTCGTTAGTTATCAGGTTTCCTTAATTAAAGAGATTAATTATAAGTATTCTCCAATGACTAGACTATAAAAGTTACATTTTGAATAATATTTCAGATATTTAAATGTAATTTTTCATACATTTTTATGAATTATTAAATTTTATATTTCTTTTAGTAATCGTTAAAAAATGAATTTTCTAAATTCAATCGATTTATCATACTTCACTTTTATTATTCCACAAGCTAGTGAATAAAAAAATCAATTTTTCAGTTGCTTCAGACAAAGTCATTGAAGCGTGTAATCAGACAAAAAAATCCCCGACAGAACCTCCATAATGCTTGGCAAGCTTGACTAGACAAAGGATAGGAACATGTGCCTGTATTGTAGGCTGCATCTTTGTGTGTGTGTGCTTTTGTCAAAAATATAATAAAAGAAAGCAAAATGCAGCATCGTTATATATCAACTTCAATGGCTTATATGCCTTGGACGTATGGAGGCATGGATAGGTAGGAAGCTCTTTTATTATGAAAACAAAGAAATGATTTTTATCATTTTGTATGGCACTGTCAGTCATAGTTCTATTTCTAAATGATGAATTGATAATTATTTGTTAAACCAAATATTTTATTTTAAAGGAACTGAATTATATTTTTTTGCATTTTTAAGAAATTTACGGTGGGAATTATTTGTAAAAAAGTACAAATTGTAACATAATTTGAGCAGAAATGAATAAATCAGTTGATGAGTCATTATGTCACATTATTATAATTATGATTCACATCAAAGTAACATAATACATTCATCAAAGAACATTAACATGGATTTAAATTAAAATTCAATCTAGAATTTTACGCATGATATGAATATTTTGTGCACGTTTAATTTTAATTATGCAAAATTCCTGTATTTTTTATATAATGGTTCTTATTATAGATATTCATAAGATATAAAGTATGTATATTAATAATTTAAAACTATGAAAACAAGGACTTGGAAAATAATGATGGATGAAAAGTGATAATTTATCTAATATTTTAAAATTTAGGTCACAGTTTTTTCGACAACACAGATATCGATTATCAATTATGCTTTTTTCCCAAATATAACAGGATATTGTAAAAAAAAAAAAAAGGTGACCTCGATTTTTTTAAGGACAGTTTCTAGATTAAAATCAATTATCATGTACATAATTATGTTGCTAATGAAATAATTTCTTAGTAGAATTAGGTCACTATGGTCTTAAAGGAACTCATTTGTAAAAAGGTCTCTACTATTGGTTGTTCTTCTTAATGATTGTGTTAAGCACAGGCCTTCTTAAATGGTGGCCCACGGCGCTTTTGGGAATTTCCCTTCAACTGTGACCTCTTCCGCTAAAACGCTCTGCTTGATTTGCTAGCTAAGCTATATTTGGCCGTTATATTTTTTTTATATAAATGCATATGTCCTTTTACAATAATTAATTGAAAAGGCCTGGTTAAGCACGATAAGGAAAAGTACCAACTGGAAGTTCATTTGATAGATTTCACATAATTTCTTATTGTTTAATATTTTATGACGTCAATTTTGCAAAGGCCCTCAGGTTTTATTAGCAGCTATTATGAAAGTGCTAATGGTATTGCAAGAACTAAAGGACATCTGGCAAAATGGAACAAAAAAAGTCTTTTCATGTAAATTTTTGAAAATCTGTCTTCCCAATTCCTTTAATGATTATCATTATCGACCATAGTCTAACCCTTATAAGACACTTTTCATCATTTGATTTTGAAAACATTACTCGTATATGTGTAATGGAACGTTGTGTTTTAATGATAAATAGAAGTCTAAGCTTATGTATTAAAAACTGTTGTGCTTGACCATAATCTGTTTCTTATTTCAAGTGGGTAAAAACATGCATAGATAAAATCTCCCTAGTACCCAACCACTGAGTAAATGAAAACCTTGAAAAGTTACAAAATAAAACATCAAATACGATATATTACCAGGTTTAGATAAACTTTTAAAAATGACTTAGACATGCTGATGACACCTTAACTTACATGATGTCACTTGACATATCCTTGATAACCTTCCGATCTATTTACTTTTAATTTCTCATTATTTATCTTTTTAAATAGAGAGTTTATTTGGATTATAATGTATTATTGACATATTAAAGAAGATAATACGATTAAGATATAGTATTAATCCAGGTAATGTACAGTTTCGTCATGTACTGATAATATTTTACGACCACTTGGTGTTATGGTACTCCCTGTTTAAATCTTATCACAGACGTGACTTTTGTTAAATTAATATACACTTACTAAATTCTTACCTTTTAACTTACAATTGAATTTAAAATAGTTATATATACAAGGTAAAAAATAAAAACTTTTTTAAATTTGATGCTGACAATTTTTTTTTTTTTTTCTGCTGGACATTTAGGTACATGTGTGCTCAGAGTTTACACGGAAAGTGGTAAACAGGAAACACACATCTCATTGTGTTTTTGGTACAGGTGATAACAGGATGTTGAATTGGAAATTAACTGAAAATGCAAAAATGGATAAAGCAAAACTCAAGAAGAATGCTACAATTTCATTTGTGACACACTTGAAAATGGAATTGAAGGAAATTTTGACCAAATCTACAATGAAAGTGAAGAATTGTTTAAAAAGGATGTTGAAAGAAATAGACAGATCATTAGAGTTGCAGACGACACCTAGTAAATTGGATTCAGACAACTATTACATGATGATGTCATCTGGAAATTGTGATATGGCTCTATTTATATAGAAACAATAGGAAAATATATACAGTGTACTCTGTCATTTCCAACATCTAAGTACTACGGCATGCTGCTTAATCCGATTGAATTCCTTCTTATATGTCAATTTAAAAAACTCTTAGTATTCCGAATTACGATGTATGTGGATTGGGTCAGCACCAAACTTGCCAAGACAACTTTTTGTTCTATTTATTAACCCTGTATGATGTAGGATATAAACCCTGATTTCTTTGGATAATCTATTTGTATATGAAAACAATAATGATGAAAGATAGTCATGTATTTAAGATGTTTAGGTCAGCAGTGCTGCCAAGATAGTATCAAGTAAACTAGAGCAGTTGATTTTGGCAGATAATTAGGTGTACTAGTATGTATTATTAGTGTAAATACGGTGACCAGGTTTTCAACAAGATGAATAAATCATTAAATGTACCAGCATATTTTTTCATCATGGATTTTAAATGAGGTCAAAATATTTAATGACATGATTTAGTTTCATTTATAGATTTAAAAAAAAATGTAGTACTAGCCTATAATGTTTATTATTCTAATAGTTTATTTAAGGATTGAATGCAGATTTTTTTGCGTTCATTGGGTGATGAACGCAGAATTTTCACGTGTTAAATCGAATGAATGGCGAAGCCATTCATGTCAGGTTTAACACGTGAAAATTCGGCGTTCATCACCCAATGAACGCAAAAAAATCTGCATTCAATCCTTATATTTACATTCGGTAGAGTTCATTTATCTTTTACCATATTTTAGTGTTAAAATTATAGCTTTAATGGCTATAATGTAGTTATAAAATTGTAAGAAAATTGGGAACGAAATCGGCAACAGAACTCCTGTCAATTAACATGACGTCAAAACTTGGATGACGTCAAAAAGGGAGATCGTCAAGGCAGATCACTCAAATAGTCGACATTTACGATTTTTATATTCATTGTTTGTCCAAAAAGAGACTTTATTTCATATCAAATTAGTTCAAAAACATCTTATTTTTCGATTTCTTAGAGTACCCAGGCCGATTTTTTATCCATCATTTGTCTATTCTTAAAATAATGATGGTGTGTATTCATACGCCGCAATTTACGTTGTCATGGAAGATTTTGTTTAGCGACGTCACGGGAGATCACTCTAGAATTTTGCGTTCATCGGTAAATGAATGCAAAATTGTCACAAGGGTTCACTGTAGCGCGTGACTATAAAATGTAAATATTTGTGAATATATTGTTTATGTTTAAAATTTATGACGCACTTTAAATCGTTTTGTGAATTTGTTGTCTTTATATACGAGGTGATCAAGATACATATATTATAATGATAATAACTCATACTCCAAATCATATCTAAATTAAGCAGTGCATTAGTGAGATAACAGAAAACTTCTTTCATCCATTCTTGACTTTGTTACAATTTGCTTACTTAAAGGTATTGTAAAGTGTATTTCTAAACTTTGTATGTGTATCGGGAACACTTATAGCATCAATTTGTGCCATTTCAATTTCCATTCTAACTTGCAATTCCACTAAAACTAACACGATTTATGACTGACAGTGATCTGCATTGATATCAATAGTAGCTTTCGGTAGATCACTGTCAGTGGCGTTAGTTTTAGTGGAATTGCAATCCCTTTAAGATTTATCTAAATTGTCCCGATACACTAGAGATACGATTTTATTCTTTTTCTAATTCAAAGTTTCCACCCTTTTCAAATCAATAAAGTTAACAGTACTAGAAATGACATTTGATAAGTTTTCAATATTATTAGTTAGGTATATTGATTAATAATAAACATATACAGTCAGCTGTTACTTTTTGGCACCTACACAAAATATCTATATTTCACTGATGAAGTTTTATACACTGCGTATATTGCAGTGTATATCTCAATTGTTGAATATACAGGATATGCTAGTCAATTAATGTGAGTTTTAATTTCTTACATTTTATAAAAAATTTTGATTGTTTATTATTAGGAAATTTCTTACATAAACAAGTTAACTTCTTTTAACTTTAAAAACATTTGAAAAGGTTTCTTCAGATTTAAATAGTTTTTTTTTGTGTCAAGAATATTGTGTACATGTATTAAGTCTTTAGAATGACTTGAAATGCAAGAAAATAACATATTTTTAATATATCACAAAGTGTCACTAAAACATGAGATGTATTTGCTGTGAACACTATTCACAAATCCAGTTTCAAAGACTAAGTTTCAGTTGGCCAAAAGGGATGATGAATTAACTGGGATGCCAACTTTAATGAGATGATAGTTAAATAACTTCAATATTCATTGTAGCATCAATATTTAAAAACAAAAATCTCCCTCGAGCATAAGGTTATATAGCGCATGTTGCCAGTAATGTGGAGCATGTTCAGTCAGCTATGTGTAAACACATTAACGCCATACATAGCGCCACAGTAAGAAACAGAACATTGCAGAGGTCTCGCATTGGTAGTTATATTTTTTCAACTGTGTTTGTTTTCATTTTACTTTGTCATTTGATCAGATCTAAAAATAATATTTAATATTTTATATCAGCTGTCAAATTTCTTACTTTTTTTGTTGATATTTTGATAAATCATTTTGAATGAACAATTTTTTGCAAGTTTTTCATGATTTTTATCTGTTAAAAATAACTGCCTCATGGGGCTCCTGTCTTTCTCTTACAATTCACTCAATAAAATAGAAGACACACGTTTTCATCAAGTTTTTTTTTACTGGTTCAAATTTAGTTGATCAAAAAATGATAATTCCTTTTGGCATATACATGTATAGTTAAAAATATAATCTGCAAGAAAAATTAACAATTTATCTTGTTTTTTGATAGCAGATTTTCTTTTGACTATTTGATCAAATTTTTATTTGAACTGAATTGGTGGATTGGCTGTTGATAGCAAGGTATAATTAGGTTTCTTTAAACCTGACTTTGTGATGATGCAAATTTGCATCTCAGATCTTGGGGAAACTGCTTTCCCAAATTTTCCATAATAATCTCTAATTTTCCTTGCATGTCCCCATCTCATTGAGCCATTTCAAAATTATTTAGTTTGAGTGTATTCTTTTATCAAGACTGACAAGAAATATGTATTCTAGAATGATCTGAAATCAGAAACTACATTGATAAGATTTCTCCCCGTGAAATCTTGGCACCTGCCTCCCATGTTTTTACTTTCTTTTTACATCACATTTTATCATGAAGTTTAGATAAAGTTTATATTAAATTTTCATATAATTCATAACTTTCATGTTAAATTTTAGAACTTGTGCCAAAATTTAACATAAACTGATCAGACACTGTGAAGATGGGTTTTTAACCGTCTGAACACAAATTGAAATCTAAAGTACCGTACTAAATTAATATGTCTTTAAGTGCACTATAAGATGTTTATGTTATATAACATCATTTGATAATTGCTGTTCTACAAACCGTTTGGGTATAAACCATCCCTTCAGGTTGCTGGTAGAGCCTCGCTTTTCAACTGGGAGCCGCGGTGGCTCAGTGAGTTAGACGCTTGCTCGCTAACCTGGAGGTCCAGGGTTCAATCCCGGCATGGGTCGAGATGATACCTTCGGATTTTTCAACCCGGTTTCCCCCTGTCAGTGATGCAGGTCGGAGGGGCTGACATGGAAAAGCGTCTAGTCGTTCGGATGGGACAATAAACCGAGGCTCCGTGTGCTATTGGCTGTGCACGTTAAAGATCCCTCGACAGTTGGAAATCGAAAATAAGAGCAGGCTAATGCCGCTGTCCTGGCAAAATTTCCCTCATTGCACACTGCATGGCGTTTGCCCGTCCTCAATTAGCCCATGTTAGGTGCAGAAAGTAGGACGTAAAACTCCATTCATTTCATTTCATTTTCGCTTTTCAACTGGTTTTCTCAAATGTCCCCAAAAATGTGCATGGAAATGATCATATCCCCTGAATTGTCCGCAGAAGTCAAAGAAAACATTTCAATACAAACTTAAATTGTGGATATTGTAGGCAGTGGTTACTGTGTTGCAAGATAATACAAAATATAACATTTTTTCAGACCTATGGATGATTTTGTATCCCCTGGAAAATGTCCAAGTGTCCCCAGTCTGGGACATGTCCCCCAAGTTGAAAACCCAGATGGTAGAGCTTCTGCAAATGTTGAAAGCATTAATGTTTATGATTGGTTGCTTCTGGTCATTGGAAATAAGCAGAAATGTTCTTGTTCAAGTTTGTAGTGGAATAATCAGGAGAAAAATAAGCCCCATTAGACTTGTTAAGGAATGAGAAAAATGTTCATATCTCATTTAAAAATGACAATCATGTTGGAGCTACAATGGTTACCTTAAGTAATATATAATAAACATTGAGGATCATTATTGGTTCAGGGTTTCCAATTATTTTAGCAAGTTCATTTGAATGATAAAGAAGTTTTATGCATATGTCTTGAGTGAACAATAAGCTGAGTACAGACTGAGCTAATTTTTTGTTGATGCAGTAGACACAAAGGGCATTAATGTATGCGCTGAAGCTTGGGCGAATGTCGCGTCGTTGGACACGATGAAGTTCAACTCAAGCGATCCATTTGCCATGTAAATTTGCTCAGTCTTATCTGTCAGTAGCTTAACTTGAGTATAAAATACTCGTAGAATAACTTTACACAGGGATGAACATATAAACTAGTATGAAGCAATATAATAATTGTATAACACAGCCAGTGTAACAGATGTTGTTGTGTACCTGACATACAGTTTAAAATATTATACTAGATTACTCTTCAGGTATTTTCTCCCGAAATATAAGCTGGGCCCGTGCGAAAAATACACAAAATAATATTTTTTTATTCTACCATCCAAGTATGAGGTTTTCGGGAAGTCTGCATGGTATCTTTAATGATAAGCTAAAAATACACAGTATTCGTGAAACACCTGAAGTACATGTTCAAATGTCTGCTACCCAAGTGCAGTGTCTACTAAAATAAAAAATCTAAAAACATTATTGTTAAGCTGAAAAGAGAAAGGTGTTCTCAAAGCGTGTTCATCTAAAATGTAGGTTCAAAGGTGTTCTCAAAAGATGTTCATCTGAAATTTCTGTTTAAAAATGTTCTCAAATCATGCTCAATTATTATGTTTACCACACTTATCTGGCATTGTCGTCATATACCTAATAATACGAACTCAATCGACATAATACAAAGTAAACTCAAATTGGCTTTGATGTCAGCATACAAGGACAGACTATAATTATTTTTTATAAAAAGAAACTTTAAAAGACTGTATATTTTTATGGAAATACATATTTACTTTATCTCCAAGAAATATTCACGTTAAAAGTCTTGGAAGTATTGTAGAGGTAAGAATCGACATAACTCTAAATGGGTAAGAAAGGTTATGTGTTTTTCAGAAGTAAATTCAAAATTTTAGTACCATTTGGTTTGATATTTATTGGCAGTAGTACATAATTTTTAATCAAGGTATCTATTAATAATATATTTGCATTCTTGTATGATATTCGCAGAGTTGCAAATCAGAAGGTAAAGGGATTTAATTCCAGTATAGGTCTTGATAAGCTTTAGATAATTCAAAATTGTCAATGGTGGATGATTTTGAAATTAAGATTATAAAAATGCTTCCATTATGGATTATTTAATGTTCATCTTCAAAGAAAAGTCAGAAATGGCACATGGCAACGAACAAGTATTTTTGATATATTGTTATTTAGTAATCGATTGTTCTATATTATCTGTTAAGCTAGATATATAGTATTGTGTTATATTAAAGCGAGTTTAATAATTTACAGAGATATTGGAATTGATATTGACTTTGCCGTGGGGTGATTATCTTCAAATTATAAATAATTATCACATTTATCACATCACACTGCTACACTATCATTTATATAAGACAATAAAACTCAGTTCAGTGATATAGTTCTAGTGACAAAGAGTATATTACTGCAGTATATCATTGTTTATCTTTTGCTAAAGGTTTCTAGACTGAGACCAGGTAAGTTTTTATTGTGGAATATATACCTGGTGAATATTATTAAGATATCAAGCTGTACAATATCATACCGGTACACTGTTGCCTTCTGGTTGTCTTATAGCAGTAAACAAAGATTTACTTGGTTATAATATGTACAAATGTTGGTCTTGAGTTCAAATCTAGGTTGGCTTGTGGAAGTATAAGAACAAAGATCCTCATTGATCTATTTAAAGAGGCACAGGCTTCATTTTTGTGGGTCGATTTTTCCAAGTCTCAGAAACGGGGACTTTTTTAGCTCAGCAATTTAGTACTGGTTATCACAACTCACCATTGAAATTTGAGTCTTCAAATCCATGTTCATCCATAATTATTAGCATTTGAAAGTTATAATGCCCTACTACACATTAGCGATACTATTCAATATATAGAAAAGTCATCTATAGAAATAGAAGGAGAAATGTCTAATTTAAGATATATTTGAAGGAAATATGCAATTTTCGTACATTTCTAGTGCTTCTGAAGGATACTTAAGTTAGACTTAAGTATATTCAAGACCCAAATCAACCAATAAAAATGAAGACTGGTCCCCTTTAATTGGTGCAGTTAGGGTGAAAAGATCATGCAATGCCAAAAAGTTTGGTCTAGGACAAGTACTATATATACCACGGTGCTTACGAGTTAACATATTTAAACAAACGAATCCGTTAGGATGAGTTTGTTTAAATATGTTAATGAGTAAGTCACGTGGTATATATTACTTGTAACATAAATATGATTGACAGCTTAAAAGTTATGACAGCATCGATCACGTTACTCTTTAATCCAATGAAATTGAAGCTCGTGCACGTTTCATTTTCGTCTGCAAAGGGGATGTCTTTCCAAAAAGGGGCGGAGCTACTGCGAGTGCAATAACTTAGTTGGTTATTTCACTCATTTTTTCCTATTAGATTCTATATGGCTTTCATGTCAAATTACCCAAGAATGCAATAACACAAATTTGCTGTTTATACACCACAGTTTTCCTCAAACACACATTTTAAGCAAATTATTTCTCAAAAACATCAAAGGAAAAAACATCATTTATGTTACAATGTAAATTGTAGAACAGCTCTTGTGAGCATAAAGGGATTGTAAAGTGATTTTCTGAACTTTGGATGTATATCGGGGACACTGATAGCATCAATTTGCTCCATTCCAATTTCCATTCCAACGTCTGTGG
Organism: Lottia scabra; assembly: GCA_029955415.1. Lineage (NCBI taxonomy): Eukaryota > Metazoa > Mollusca > Gastropoda > Lottiidae > Lottia > Lottia scabra. Next base: position 1,306,283 of record JARJEI010000021.1, on the reverse strand, counting down.
TTCTTGCAGTTCCACTAAAACGTCACTGACAGTGATCTGCATTGATATCAATAGTAGCTTCCTGTAGATGGAATGGCGCAAATTGATGCTATAAGTGTCCTCCGATACACCTAAAAAAGTTAAAAAAAAATCACTTTAAAATCCTTTAAAGTTTTTTTTTTAAATGTCTTTTTTTCTATCTTTCTTGATTTTGTTAATTGTACAGAATATAAGCTAATCTTATTTCTGTCAAACATTGATGAATTGATAATTTATTTTGTTAATACGAAAATTCTATTTATTTGATATTTGCACGCATTTTGTTTTGTTTTTTAGATTAATGATTGACATTTATGTAGAGTTTATTTTTTTGTGGTGATATAAGAACTGTTTATTGAAACCTCACTGATATCAATTTGAATATTTTTAGATAATGCCACAAGTGTAGAACAGTTTAAATGAAATGAGAAAAAATGGTTTCTTTGTAGTTCATGGCGCTTTCATCTCTGAAATTATTAGTGATGTATTTATTCTGAGAGAACTCTCAACATGGTGCCATCTGGTTCTAGTTTGTAACTATTCTGTCTGCAATTCAGGAAATATTTTTCAAGATTTACATTTCTGACAAAACATATAACATAGAACATCACTCATTACCTAACTCTGAATAGTAAAGATTACTCTTGAAGAGATTGTGAAGAGGTTTTCCTAGACACTGATAGCATCAATGTGCACTATTCCAATTTTCAGACATCTATGGTTCTTGCATTTTTGACTTACAATTCATACTTTTATGACATCATGGTAAAAAATTGAGAATTAATTCTGCTTGAAAATTGAAATGGTGGAATTTGATGCCCAAGTGTCCCCAATTCGCTACAAAGTTCAGAAAATCTATTTACAATCTATTTGAAAAAAGGCAACATTGTTGTAAATTCTGGTAGAGAAATATTCAACTAAATTACAACATATCATTTTGATTAATTATAATGTTGGTAAAGAGTGGACAATCAGTGCTATTGGTGCTATCAGTGTACGTAACTAAATATCCATCCCTCCAGCAAGGTTTCACTCAACCACCTTTGATATAAAACACTTGTTTAATCTTATAGGACCAATCCTCTTAATCTAACAGATATTTTGATACATTAACCACAATTCAGTCTTTTGATGTCTGCTCTAAACTTCTAGGTACTTGACATATTGATACTTGTTTTGTTTCCTGTTTTTGTTTTTCAAGAGAAATTTTGAACAGGATTTAGTTTTTTTAATAGTGGATAATATTCTATTTCATTCTTAGATTGTTATGAATCTATAAAGAATCCAAAGAATATAAATCTGGACCAGGGATCATGATTTGCCCATATACGCCGGACATGACCGATAGTCTTGCCAAAATGACCGGCAGCAATTACCATCTGTCGGACATCAAGTATAGGTTAAAAAAAAAAAAACAAAAAAACTCCACATTGTATACAGTAACATACAGTCATTATATCAATTAAATCTTTCTGTCAATTAATTTAGTTAATTAAGGGATTACCGGTCATAAGTTAATTAATGATTCTGGACCAATGACCAGTATTATTGAGTACAGGTGAAGCACCGTCGCAAATGTTGGATTCTTGGTTACATGAACAAATGGTGGTCATTGATTCTAATCTAGGTAGAAATGTTAAAGTTTAATGACATTGAAAAAGTCATCATTTCTCATTATTCCATTTGACCCGGCACTAAATAGATAATCTGGGTAGGTTAAAGGCTAGAGGTTTGACCAAGATTATCTGGGTAGGTGACTAAGATTATCTGGATAGGTTAACGGCTAGAGGTTTGATCAAGATTATCTGGGTAGGTGACTAAGATTATCTGGATAGGTTAACGGCTAGAGGTTTGATCAAGATTATCTGGGTAGGTGACTAAGATTATCTGGGTAGGTTAACAGCTAGAGGTTTGATCAAGATTATCTGGGTAGGTGACTAAGATTATCTGGGTAGGTTAACGGCTAGAGGTTTGATCAAGATTATCTGGGTAGGTGACTAAGATTATCTGGGTAAGTTAACGGCTAGAGGTTTGATCAAGATTATCTGGGTAGGTGACTAAGATTATCTGGGTAGGTTAACGGCTAGAGGTTTGATCAAGATTATCTGGGTAGGTGACTAAGATTATCTGGGTAGGTTAACGGCTAGAGGTTTGATCAAGATTATCTGGGTAGGTGACTAAGATTATCTGGGTAGGTTAACGGCTAGAGGTTTGATCAAGATTATCTGGGTAGATTAACGGCTAGAGGTTTGACCAAGATTATCTGGGTAGGTGACTAAGATTATCTGGATAGGTTAACGGCTAGAGGTTTGATCAAGATTATCTGGGTAGGTGACTAAGATTATCTGGGTAGGTTAACAGCTAGAGGTTTGATCAAGATTATCTGGGTAGGTGACTAAGATTATCTGGATAGGTTAACGGCTAGAGGTTTGATCGAAATTATCTGGGTAGGTCAACGGCTTGAGGTTTGACCAAGATTATCTGGGTAGGTTAACGACTAGAGGTTTGACCAAGATTATCTGGGTAGGTTAACGACTAGAGGTTTGACCAAGATTATCTGGGTAGGTTAACAGCTTGAGGTTTGACCAAGATTATCTGGGTAGGTTAACGACTAGAGGTTTGACCAAGATTATCTGGGTAGGTTAACGACTAGAGGTTTGACCAAGATTATCTGGGTAGGTTAATGGCTAGAGGTTTGACCAAGATTATCTGGGTAGGTGACTAAGATTATCTGGATAGGTTAACGGCTAGAGGTTTGATCAAGATTATCTGGGTAGGTGACTAAGATTATCTGGATAGGTTAACGGCTAGAGGTTTGATCAAGATTATCTGGGTAGGTGACTAAGATTATCTGGGTAGGTTAACAGCTAGAGGTTTGATCAAGATTATCTGGGTAGGTGACTAAGATTATCTGGGTAGGTTAACGGCTAGAGGTTTGATCAAGATTATCTGGGTAGGTGACTAAGATTATCTGGGTAGGTTAACGGCTAGAGGTTTGATCAAGATTATCTGGGTAGGTGACTAAGATTATCTGGGTAGGTTAACGGCTAGAGGTTTGATCAAGATTATCTGGGTAGGTGACTAAGATTATCTGGGTAGGTTAACGGCTAGAGGTTTGATCAAGATTATCTGGGTAGGTGACTAAGATTATCTGGGTAGGTTAACGGCTAGAGGTTTGATCAAGATTATCTGGGTAGATTAACGGCTAGAGGTTTGACCAAGATTATCTGGGTAGGTGACTAAGATTATCTGGATAGGTTAACGGCTAGAGGTTTGATCAAGATTATCTGGGTAGGTGACTAAGATTATCTGGGTAGGTTAACAGCTAGAGGTTTGATCAAGATTATCTGGGTAGGTGACTAAGATTATCTGGATAGGTTAACGGCTAGAGGTTTGATCGAAATTATCTGGGTAGGTCAACGGCTTGAGGTTTGACCAAGATTATCTGGGTAGGTTAACGACTAGAGGTTTGACCAAGATTATCTGGGTAGGTTAACGACTAGAGGTTTGACCAAGATTATCTGGGTAGGTTAACAGCTTGAGGTTTGACCAAGATTATCTGGGTAGGTTAACGACTAGAGGTTTGACCAAGATTATCTGGGTAGGTTAACGACTAGAGGTTTGACCAAGATTATCTGGGTAGGTTAATGGCTAGAGGTTTGACCAAGATTATCTGGGTAGGTTAATGGCTAGAGGTTTGACCAAGATTATCTGGGTAGGTTAACGATTAGAGGTTTGACCAAGATTATCTGGGTAGGTTAACGGTTAGAGGTTTGACCAAGATTATCTGGGTAGGTTAACGACTAGAGGTTTGACCAAGATTATCTGGGTAGGTTAACGGCTAGGGTTTGACCAAGATTATCTGGGTAGGTTAACGACTAGAGGTTTGACCAAGATAATCTGGGTAGGTTAACAGCTTGAGGTTTGACCAAGATTATCTGGGTAGGTTAACGACTAGAGGTTTGACCAAGATTATCTGGGTAGGTTAACGACTAGAGGTTTGACCAAGATTATCTGGGTAGGTTAATGGCTAGAGGTTTGACCAAGATTATCTGGGTAGGTTAATGGCTAGAGGTTTGACCAAGATTATCTGGGTAGGTTAACGACTAGAGGTTTGACCAAGATTATCTGGGTAGGTTAACGGCTAGAGGTTTGACCAAGATTATCTGGGTAGGTTAATGGCTAGAGGTTTGACCAAGATTATCTGGTTAAGTTAATGGCTAGAGGTAGACCAAGATTATCTGGGTAGGTGACCAAGATTATCTGGATAGGTTAACGGCTAGAGGTTTGATCAAAATTATCTGGGTAGGTTAACGGCTAGAGGTTTGACCAAGATAATCTGGGTAGGTTAACGGCTAGAGGTTTGACCAAGATTATCTGGATAGGTTAACGGCTAGAGGTTTGATCAAAATTATCTGGGTAGGTTAACGGCTTGAGGTTTGACCCCGAATCATCTGGTTGATAGGATCCTTGCGATACTTTATTGTTATCCTTGTTAAAAATGGTCCCTCTTGATTTTCAAATTTATACATAATGTTGTTCATACTTATTCTAATTATAAAATTTATTAATGAATTTTCAAGTACCGATATTTGATAAATATTTAGTGAGTACTTATAAAATATGAGTTGAAAATAGCATAGCAATTACTATAAATAAAATGTTGTGCCAAGAATGATAAAGATAACATTGATATTATCAAAATGTTTTTACAAGCTAACTGATAGTTTTGGGTGGATTTTGGAGTATCATATTTTATCTGTAAGGTGGAGTGCTGACTATTTTTAGACTATTTTAGCTTGGCAGACGTCTCAAAACATAGGTAGTTATTAATAATAAAACTTGTTGTCAAATCAGTTGGTAGTGGTTGGATATCATAGCAGTTCGAGTGTGGAGTTGTTTCATCAGGGTGGTAAGTGTCCTTCTCTGATGCTCTTTGGCGGTAAATGTGTCTTGTATTTATTTCTGTATACATGAGGGTTGTAAAAGACTAGGTGAAGTATCTGGTGTGAGATATATTGTAGAATTTGATACAGTATAAAAGTTGACGCAAATCAGGATGCAAGTTGCAGATACAATTGACTTATTTTCTGCTGTGCTGTTTTGCTAATCATGCACTGGACAGTTTCTCATCCATATTCACTTTGTCGCAGATTTGGAAATCTTTAATACTCTAAGGGCTAAATTGCTGTCATTCTGGAAACAGTTTTCTCACTTGTGTTCAATTATGTCTATACAAATGTTTGATTTAAATATCCCCGTTTGTAAATTACCTTTTGTGGATTACTTAAGGAAAATATCTATTGTGTTTGATTACTTTTTATTCTATTAATAAGGCTGATAATTAGGCTTGACAGACATCTTTGTACAATTTCACTGCTCGACCTCTTGATTTTAAAAAAATGTCATTTACCTTGAATATGGTGTAAATTTTAAGTGATGATGGTGTAAATTTTAATCGATGTCATTTCTTAAATTTGATTGAAGGGTTTAAAGAGTTTTACTGTTGCATTGACACATATTATATAGCTAAAGTACATCTTAAAATGTACAAAAGGATCTTTGTAGGAAAGTTATATGGAGTTATCTACCCTCACCTCCTAAGTAGGAAATATAGTAGTTCAGTACAATCTACTGTTACTTGATTATAATAGCATTGTAAGTGTATCTACATGCAATATGTTGGTTAACCGAAGATGCCCACATGCTTGATAAATGGGAGGGATGATGAAATATATGTAATTTAAGAAATTGTGTTTCTAAATGCACACTTAATTGTAACTATATATATAAATAAAAAAAACAACAGATTGTTTGACAAAGGAGAAACCCTATCAATTATAAGATTTGATATGTTATAACATGCTTTGACCTGATTTGTAAGTGTTGACAAACTGTGTAAAAGTGGTATAGATTCAGTGGTATAGGTATACCTGTTTTATTTTAATACTATATACTATGTTTACATAACATAACACCTGGTTTATACCTTCTTTACCTTAATATAACCTACATATATACCGGTACATAAAGTGACTGTACCATTTATACCTTCTTTACCTTAATATAACCTACATATATACCGGTACTTAAAGTGACTGTACCATTTATACCTTCTTTACCTTAACATAACCTACATATATACCGGTACTTAAAATGACTGTACCATTAGTTTGGTATGTTCCTTCTTTTCCTTCATACTTACTTAAAGTGACTATACTATTCATTATTTTGGTATGTGCCTTCTTTTAACTCAATATAACCTATATACATACTTAAAGTGACCATACCATTATTTTGGTATGTGCCATCTTTTCTTTTTACATCTATCAGTGTGATGTGTTTTTGATTTGGAGGGTCCTTGGTATGCTCAATAATATTTTGTATAAGTTCATACCTTATAGTACTTAAAAATTTATATCAAAACAAAATTGGAATGCTTGTAGAAAAACAGGCTCATGTAGGTGATATGAGAAAATAATACTTCATGAATCTAAACTTATTATAATGGCTTTACCCCTTACACCTGAATTTCTTATACAGGTTCATACCTTTAAACTTGGTCATTTTATACCTATATTCATGGCTATATAATGAATATTAATATTTATGATAATTTTATTTTATATTTTCAGGTAAGTTATCAAAGATTTTAATGTTCAGTTTAAAAGGTCAGGTTAAGGTAGGACATCTTTGGCAATTTTGTAAACTTAGAAATAGCATGAATGAAGTTTTACATCCTTTCTGTGCATGATTAGGCTAGTGAAGATGGTGCTAGACAGAGGTCCTTAATGATGGTGTCCTGCCAAAATTTCTCTCATTGAAACTGGATAGAGGCATATGTGTCGCTTATAAACAGGCTGTGCAAACCACAGATCCTTAAACACTTTGAGTATAACAACTTTGCTAGCATCCTGTCTACCAGCTGGTCCTTGGTCATTCCTCTTGGTATTGATCTTACTTGGATTATTCTCACAGCTGAGTTGACTGAGGGATTACATGATATTTGACTGATTATTAATCTTGTTAATACAGAGCAAAGATTAAATTGCAATGAATCTGTTCGAACCAGGTTGTGCTTCATTATTGTCAGTTTTTGTTGACTGCATCAATATTTATTGATATTTTCTAATCAATTTTATTCTGAATACAAAACAATTTTGTTGTTATTGATATTGATAGTTCTTGTTGATAAATCAGTGAAAAGATCTTAGTCTTGAAATAGAATTGATCCAATAAAAAATTTATGATAAAAAATATTAACGTAAATCAATTGGGATGAAAATAGATAAGGATTGATGAAAAGTTTTGTTGAATGATTTCCGTGTTAAATTACAGATCCTCCCTTTCCTGGTCGGAAAAATTAAAAAAGATGTTTTAATCTTTATGATGTTTTAAGCTAATTAAGGAAATAGAACAAGAAATTTGTATCGGGTTACTAGGTTAAAGTTATTGTGGCTATTTATGGACATTGATCATATAAAAATAATATATGTATTGATGGATATTTTCTAAATGCTAATTAATAAAGAGGAATGAGATGAAATCACATTAAAGTAAAAAAAGTACCTCATAAGACCAATGTTATCACAATAAAGTAAAAAAGGTACCTCATGGTTAAGCCCATCTTTTATCACACTAAAGTTGAAAAAGTACCTCATGCTTAAGCCCATGTTTAATCACACTAAAGTCAAAAAAGTACCTCAAGGTAAAGCCTATGTTTAATCACACTAAAGTCAAAAAAGTACCTCAAGGTAAAGCCTATGTTTAATCACACTAAAGTAAAAAAAGTACCTCAAGGTAAAGCCTATGTTTTATCACACTAAAGTCGAAAAAGTACCTCATGCTTAAGCCCATGTTTAATCACACTAAAGTCAAAAAAGTACCTCAAGGTAAAGCCTATGTTTAATCACACTAAAGTAAAAAAAGTACCTCAAGGTAAAGCCTATGTTTTATCACACTAAAGTCGAAAAAGTACCTCATGCTTAAGCCCATGTTTAATCACACTAAAGTAAAAAAAGTACCTCATGGTTAAGCCCATGTTTTATCACATTAAAGTCAAAAAAGTATCTCATGGTAAAGCCCATGTTTAATCACATTAAAGTCAAAAAAGTACCCCATTGTAAAGCCCATGTTTAATCACATTAAAGTAAAAAAGGACCTCATGGTAAAACCCATGTTTAATCACATTAAAGTAAAAAAAGTACCCCATGGTCGAGCCCATGTTCAAAAGGTTTATTAAAGTTAAAAGAATCTCAAAAAGCCCTATTATTCATAAGCAGCATAGAAGCTGCAATTTGTAGAGCATATGAAAATTATCCATATGCTATCTATTTAGAATATTGTACTAATTAGTTTGTAATATATCAATTATAATATACAAATTATTGATTCAAAATTTATAATTTATTCATAAAAATACTTTCAGCAGCATTGATACTATTAAAACCTGAATCTAGTAGATCTCAATGATTTCAGTAACAATGTATTGAATGTTATACCAATGAAACTATCATGGCTGTCCATGGAAGAATTATTGATTATTTTCAAATGCCTTTCCACCGTATTACTGTAGTCTACTAGTCATAATTAACGATGCGCACGACCACCAATGTTTAGAAATAGTCCACATAGCATCGTGCAATTGGTCTACCAAATTACTATTGTATCAGCATAATTTGTCCGATTGATTGAACTTCAACTTACAATGGTGAAATAGAGTCAGGAATTTTTAGTATCTTTTTGTGCGAGACTATAATATTCACTGCGGTACTGTAATAGATTTTGAAGGAAATATAAATTAACATTAAAGATTGTATTAAGTTTATAAGCTTGGATTTTAAATTTGGTAATGGTTCTACGTGGGTTTAAATGCCAGTCAACAATATGGATATTCAAAATGCAAGGTATTGTACTGTTTTATTTCGTTGTTAAAAGCAGAAATTATATTCTCATTCTTTAAGTTCATCTGCTCTGATTTTAGCTAGCAGCAGTATTAATGATACCGGTAATGGTTTTCCACTCTCTTAGATTATTCTGGAAGCTGTAAGGCATATAAGTACTTTGTAATAGAAAATGTGAAATAAGTACAACAAAGGTCGTTAGTGCTTTCTTCCGCGTAAGCTATTAGAACATATTTCTTGCGCTCTTGACAACTCCTGTTATTAATTGACACCCGAAAAAATTGTACTAAATAATTCTTTTCATCTTTTGAAGTGCAGAATCCATTTTCTGCTTACTTTAAATATACCATTGATGAGGCTAAGTTAAAGAGGCACAGGCTTCATTTTCGTGGGCCGATTTTTCCAAGTCTCAGAAACGGAGACTTTTTAGCTCAGCAATTTAGTACTGGTTATCACAACTCACCATTGAAATTTGAGCCTTCAAATCCATGTGCATCCATAGTTATTAGCATTTGAAAGTTATAATGCCCTACTACACATTAGCGATACTATGCAATATATAGAAAAGTCATCTATAGAAGTAGAAGGAGAAATGTCTAATTTAAGATATATTTGAAGGAAATATGCAATTTTTGTACATTTCTAGTGCTTCTGAAGGATACTTTAGTATATTCAAGACCCAAATCAACCAATAAAAATGAAGACTGGTCCCCTTTAAGAATCTCAAAATGTGCTCATTTGTAATGAAATTACTCTATGTGAAAGAGATTGTAAAGAAAAACTTTTTGTGTATCAGGGAAACATAAAGCATACACTCAAATAAAGCATGTTTATCACATCACTATCGCAATAAGTGGTTTAAAATATCAATAGATCTATGCACTTATTTGTGGAATTACAAAGTTGGAATGGTGCCTATAGATGATGCAATCATTGTTCCCTATACATATACAATTTCCAAAGAACTCTATACCATCCCTTTAAGCATTTTATTTTATAAGAATTAAATTTCAGATTTAATGATGTGCACACTTTATATACAGGTGTATACTGTAACATTATAGCTATGATGTAGATTATGATTAAACACAGCAATGACCTTTATAATATTATATTTCCTGTGTGGGGTGACGTCAAATTAGGATATTTAAAATGAAAATTGAGATGAAAAGTGAATTGTGGAAGATGTTAATATGATATTTAACTATAATTGAGATGTTATACTCTATATTATTTATTACTGACCTTTTAAACTAATTGTTTCAATTGAAAAGGGAAATGGTAACAACATTTATTCTGAATGAGTATATTATATTAAATATCTAACACTTCAATTTACTTCTTGACAAGTACTTCTGGCCACAGTTTGAAGTAGCTTTGTAATGGGTATCACGCAGTATCTGTAAAGAGAAAAAGGGTAACAACTTAGATTCATGAGGATCATCATCTATCTGGGCCTTGGTGAAAACCATTTAACAAGGATAATAACTAAAGTTCATGTCTACCGGCTGGTAACATCCGTTATACAAGGATAACATCGAAGTTTCTTGAGGATCTCTTCTACCAGCTGGTCCTTGAGGCTGTCTTCTACCAGCAGGTTCTTAATAACAACCATTATACAAGGATAACATCGAAGTTTCTTGAGAATCTCTTCTACCAGCTGGTCCTTGAGGCTGTCTTCTACCAGCAGGTTCTTAATAACAACCATTACAAGGGTAACAACTAAGTTTCTTGAGGATCTCTTCTACCAGCAGGTCCTTTGTAACAACCATGGCAATTTACAAGGATAACTAGATAACTTCTATCCTTCGGGATCTTTTTAATCAGCTGGTCCTTGAATAAATCTTTTGGTATTGAACTGTACCCATTGTAAACTGAGTTGACATGCTTTTCTTGCATCAAAATATATTTTATTACTATACTTTGCTTGAAGGGCATGCTTTGCTTCTTTGAGTGTTTGGATTTACTTATAAGTGTAGATCTATAAAAGCAATTCAGTATGAAATATGATATGTCATCATACACTTATTGATAAAAATATAAATATGCCAAGGGCTGTGTATAGATGTCAATAGCCTATAAAATATTAGTAGTCTAGAAGAATTGATATGTCAGTTATGTGGATAGAATAATAAGCTATATGTGAAGGATAACATAATAAAGAATTTGACCTTCAAATAAATATCAATAATTAAAATAACTTTCTCGATAACCATAGAGCTAGTGATACTGACATTTTTATAGCAGAAGTGTGCCAATGATATATCATTTTTATACGCCCACATGAAATGTGGAGCGTATATTGTCGTCACCCATGTCCGTCCGTCGGTCCGTCCGTCGGTCCGTCCGTCCGTCGGTCCGTCCGTCCGTCCGTCCGTCCGTCCGTCCGTCCACAATTGCTTGTTAACACTCTACAGGTCACAATTCTTTACGGATTTTAACTAAACTTGCTGAAATTGTTTATTATCACCCAAGGATAAACCCTATTGAAAATCAAAAGAATCGCAAAATATTTGATATGAATTATTGCCCTTGTTCTTGAAAACGCGTTCGATTTTGAGCTTGTTAACACTCTACAGGTCACAATTCTTTATGGATTTTGACGAAACTTGCTGAAATTGTTTATCATCACCCAAGGATGAACCCTATCGAAAATCAAAAGAATCGAAAAATATTTAACATGAATTATTGCCCTGGTTCTGTAAAACGCGTTTGATTTTAAGCTCGTTAACACTCTACAAGTCACAATTCTTTACTGATTTTGATTAAACTTGCTGAAATTCTTTATTATCACTCAAGGATGAACCCTATTGAAAATCAAAAGAATCGAAAAATATTTAACATGAATTATTGCCCTTGTTCTTCAAAACGCGTTCGATTCTTAGCTTGTTAACACTCTACAAGTCACAATTCTTTACAGATTTTGATGAAACTTACTGAAATTTCTTATTATCACCCAAGGATGAACCCTATTGAAAATCAAAAGAATCGAAAAATATTTAATATGAATTATTGCCCTTGTTCTGTAAAACGCGTTCGATTTTTAGCTTGTTAACACTATGCAAGTCACAATTCTTTACAGAATTTGACGAAGCTTACTGAAATTGTTTATTATCACACAAGGATGAACCCTATTGAAAATCAAAAGAAAAAATATTTAATATAAATTATTGCCCTTGTTCTTTAAAACGCGTTGATTTTTAGTTTGTAAATACTCCAGAAGGCACAATTCTTTTTCTATTAGATTTTAATGAAACCTATTGAAATAGTTTATTATCACACAATAAACCCTATCGAAAATCAAAAAAATATTTGATATGACTTATTGCCCTTTTTGTTCAAAATAGGTTTTAGTTTTTAGCTCATAAACAGAGACGGATTTTGACTCAACTTGATGAATGCTTAACCCTTGATGAAATCGAGAAAAAAATGTTTAAACGACACTTAATTTAAGTTCTGAATGAAATGTAGGCCTATGACTACAGGTTGAATATTTGATGGTTGCTATTTTCTGCCAAATGTTCTTTTTCGAACAAAGCTGCCAGTGGGCGTATATTACCTTGCCTGGCAAGCTATCTTTATATTTTTGGTTACTAAACCACATAACATAAAACCATGTTACCATTGAATAGGCACAGGCATTAGGTTGTAGAAAAATAATGTTTGCAATTGCAACCTAGGTCAATCATTTTTTCTTTATAAGATCTGTCTGACATGGTTTTTGTCAACTTCGATTTTTTGCTAATGTGCACCAAAATCAGAAAACAGTAGTATTTCACTAACTGAGAACAAAACGGATTTGTTTTTTTCCCTTGTTACACAGAGAGTTAAAACAAAGGATGAACTGAATACATAGATCTATACATTCCTTACTATATTTATCCTCAAATCAATATTTCTAGAGGCTTTGACAGGCAATATGGTAACAACTGAACATCATTCATTCTTTCATTCATTCATTCTTTCATTCATTTATCAAGGATAAAAGAAAGAAACAAATTAAGGAGCCATCTTGTCAGATTATATACTGTATCTTTGTTACCAGGGTTAAGAAAAAAGATAAACAATGGCGTCTATAAGTTACTATTGATAGATTATTGACTGGCGTACATCCTTGCTGGAGGGAGGGACATAATCCTACTAGAATTCTATTCATTATAAGTCATTGTTGGTTTAAAATGCCTCATACTCCATCTTAAAGGTGAAGAGACAAAATAAGAGAAATTTGTATATTAAGTAAGAAAAAAAATTAAACATGTTGAATATCATTTCCTGTGACAGATTTTTCCTGACTAAATTGATTGTAAGAAGGTGTACCCATTCTTTTCGCAAATATTACGCCAATTTGGACATTGAAAAACGGTATATCCCGTAGAAATTATGCTTTCGAAAAAAATGAAAACCGGTAGAATTACTAGATCGGGAGATGACATGCAAAAGCGGTAGAAAGAAACCCTACATCATCGGGAGATTACACATGTATGTTAGTAGAAGATTTATAGAAGCACTGATCCAGGTCTCTAGTAAAAATGATTTGCTGTAGTTAGTAATAATGTACTATTGTTTCTGATCACATGTTAGTTACACTTGAGGCCATCTTGAATTCTCAAAAAGAATAAAGTATTGAATTATGATTAATTATCATGAGTACACTTTGATCATGTCCTACTCTATCTAAAGCTAGAGGCATTTTCACTAGTCTTAGTCATATCTAGTGATCAGTGGTCAGTATCTTATTATACCATCTGTCTGACCTAGAGTGTCCACTTAATGTCCACTCACTGTCCACTTCTTTATTCATTCAATTTCACTGTTTCTTTCTTCATTATGATTCCAATTTATTGATCTCATTGTTGAGGGAAGCAGCATTAAGAATTGTTGGAGGTGGCAGATGACCTTAATGTTTCTTAATGTTTCTTAAAGGGATTGTAAAAAGGTTTTCTAAACCTTGTATGTGTATCGGGGACATTTTTTTTTATCTTGTATCTGGGACACTGATAGCATCAATTTGTGCCAATCCAATTTCCACTCCAACATCTGTGGTTCTGGCAATTCTACTAAAACTAATGCGTTTTATGACATCACTGCAATGACAGTGATCTGCATAGATATCAATAGTAGCTCCCAGTAGATCACTATTAGTGACGTCATAAAACACATTAGTTTTAGTGGAATTGCAAGAACCACAGACGTAAGAATGGAAATTGAAATGGCGCAAATTTATGCTATCAGTGTCCCTGATACACATACAAGTTTAGAAAACCTCTTTACAATCTCTTAAATGTTTCTTCAGAATGTCTTGACAGAATGACTTGCAGGAAGAATTCTATTTGTAGGCTTCCAGCAAATAATACTAATTAAGTCAAAGGAAATCACATTATGTTGAAAAAATAGATTAGGAACGTGCAACTCTTGTATTCTCTTGTAAAAGAAACATTGAACAAGCATTGAATTTATTCACAAATGAAACATGAAGCATTCAGAACAATTTTACATAAAGATTTAGCTAAGAATTATAAAGATATCTGACATTGTATGATTCGAGTTTTGATTTATCTAATAATGTTGATATTAATTGATGTTTTCTAATTAAGAAATGACAAAGATAAATGACCGAAGTCTTATTAACCCTATAGTAATGTACAGTATTTTACCAATACAAATATACTCTAAACTAAGCTAATATTAATGACATTTGTACAGATCAGAATATATTTAGAGTTGGATTTTCCGTGGTTATAGGTTTTGATGTCCCAGGCTAGTTGAAGAGAACCAAATTCTTGTGGTTTTCTTAATGTTTTAAATTGTGCTTTAATGTATAGGATCTCTTTTTTTTGTTAAAGGGATTGTAAAGTGGTTTCCTAAACTTTGTATGTATATCAGGGACACTGATAGCATCAATTTGTGCCATTCCAATTTCCATTCCGAACGCATTTTATGACGTCACTCCCACTGATCTGCATAGATATCAATAGTAGATTCCGGTAGATAAGTGGGAGTGATGTCATAAAACGTGTTAGTTTTAGTGGAATTGCAAGAATCACAGACACCGGAATTTAAATTTGAATGGCGCAAATTGATGCTATCCAGCGTCCCCTATACACATACAAAGTTTAGAAAACCTCTTTTTTGCATCTGTTAAGTTAAGGCAAGTTAAAGAAAGATTCCACATAAGTTTTCAGCAAAACGTAATAAACTCTGGATTTTTCATTGTTTGATATTGTATATTATATGTAAGTAATGGATTGTTTTATAATTATTGTCTTTAGGATCTCAATTTGTTTCCATTATAACCACAAGTCTAGACTGAACAATTGAAGGCTTGAAGACAAATTGGTTTTGTTGCTTCAATATTTTACATTGTGATCTTGTTGTTGTTAATGTCGATGTTTGTTGTCTAGCTGAGTTTTTATACGCCCACATTGAAATGTGGTCGTATATTGCCGTCGCCCCTGTCCGTCCGTCCGTCCGTCCGTCCGTCCGTCCGTCCGTCCGTCCGTCCGTCCGTCCGTCCGTCCGTCCGTCCGTCGGTCCGTCCGTCTGTCCACAATTGGCTTGTGAACGCGATAGAGACCACAGTTTTGGTTGGATTTGAATAAAATTTTGTATGTAGGATAATATTCATAAGATCTCGGACAAGTTCGAATTTGGGTTCGATTCGACAAACATTTCCGGAGTTTTACACCCAAAATGTGTTAAAAATGGCTTGTGAACGCGATAGAGACCACAGTTTTGGTTGGATTTGAATAAAATTTTGTATGTAGGATTATATTCATAAGATCTCGGACAAGTTCGAATTTGGGTTCGATTCGAAAAAAATTCACTGAGTTTTACACCCAAAATGCGTTAAAAATGGCTTGTGAACGCGATAGAGACCACAGTTTTGGTTGGATTTGAATAAAATTTTGTATGTAGGATTATATTCATAAGATCTCGGACATGTTCGAATTTGGGTGTGATTCGAAAAAAATTCACGGAGTTTTACACCCAAAATGCGTTAAAAATGGCTTGTGAACGCGATAGAGACCACAGTTTTGGTTGGATTTGAATAAAATTTTGTATGTAGGATTATATTCATAAGATCTCGGACAAGTTCGAATTTGGGTTCGATTCGACAAAAATTTACGGAGTTTTACACCCAAAATGTGTTAAAAATGGCTTGTGAACGCAATAGAGACTAGAGTTTTGGTTTGATTTGAATAAAATTTTGTGTGAAGGATTATATCCATAAGATCTTGGACATGTTCGAATTCCGGATCGATTCAACAAATATTTACGGAGTTTTACACCTAAAAATGACTTGTGAACGTGATAGAGACCACAGTTGTGGTAGGAATTTAATAAACTTTTGTGTGTAAATATCTGAACACCATCCAACAAAAATTAAGATAGTAACATTCCTTGAAATATTGACAATTTATGGTAGTAAGTGGGCGTATATTGCTAGGCAACCACTTGTTGTTAATATAAATCAAGTAAGGAATTGAAATGAAATGGCCATGGTATTCCACACTGGGCACTGGACATCTATCTATCTTCAACCCTCATCTTTAGTGGACATACAATTTAAAGCAATACCACCTGTTTAAATGAACAAAAAAAAGTTCTCAAACTTGGCCAATAGGAGTATATATTCGTCAAAGGTATCTACAGTATACAAACAGAATGAAATAAACCATAAAAGGTAGTGTTCTGGATTTATCAGATAATACAGCATAGTTATGACATCAGACAAGTTGCCAAATAAATATAAACTCTTATTCACCAAGTTTGAGAATTATGCTTTTTTTTGATCATTCTAAGAGGTAGTATTCCTTTAAGCACCTCCTTGCTAAATGTCATTCAAATCTTGTTAAAACAAATTATTGTATTATAATAAATTTAAATGTAAATCGACGGTTTAGCTAAAATGCATGGCCGCAGAATGTTTCAGTGAAGCAAATTCATGAAACCGTTTGACTTGGTCATTATTCATGCTTAATGAGACCAATTTTTGTTTACATTAGTTTTATTGGTCATTCTTGTACAGTTGTATACATATATCTTAAACTTATCATTAAAAGATTTTTTACAATTTAAATTATAAGGAAATGAATACAGATATAACTTGATTATCTGAATTTGTTATTTAAAAATTATCTAGTTATTTCCTAGTGTTGGACTACAATGTGTTTTTGTAATCATCTAAAATTAAACACTGTAATAATATTGGCTATGAAGATGATCCTTGATTTGTTTTGCTTGTGTTAATTTGTGTTTATTTTCTCGCCTAGTTAAGATTAGCTAGTAATATGTCGCCCCCTGGTGTTTTGTTTGATCTCACCTCTGAAAACTTGGTCAACGTTTACCGATTATGACACGTCTTGCCTTTAGGCCTTGAGATTTTACACAAGGTATTGGAAGGTTGTGAGAATAGCTAACACACTAGTAACTATAATGTTAAATGCTTGACTACTTCCTTGATAAATGTCTCGCGTTAAATGGACTGAAATATGTCTTTTGTAATGGAGTATACTGACCATAGTTAGTCGCCAAACATTTACCTGTCAACTCAACTAGAACAAATATTCTCAAGTATGCAAATTTTTAATGTGAATTGGAAATACGACTCTGGATTAATAAACAGTTTTAACAGTGATTTTGTATATCATTTAAATATGAACAGTGTTTGATTAGCTGAGTCTTAATGGATTAAGTCTGATATACAAATCGGATATATTTGGATATTGAAAAGTTTTCTATCAAAATTTGATACAGATTTTGTGATATTGCTCTTTTGAGATTTGAGTACTTTCCGATGCTAGTAGTAGTATACCTGGTTATAATCAGGATACTGTCGACTATAATTTTATACCTTCTGACTACGATATATCACCAGTATATATAGAATAAATATGATCAGATCAAGTGTGGATTATCAAAACTTCTAACTGAGTAAAGTGTAACATTTTTTGAGTACTATTGTAAGTATAAGAGCTTTGTTAATTCTACTAATAAACTATTTTTTTCGCTATTCCTAACAATACATTGAAAACAGATAGTAAAGAGGTTTACAAAGCAACTTGCAATATCCAATGCTTTTGCATGCCTATGCAGTAGTGACATTCATCTCATTTAAGTGGAATTTCAAGAACCACAGACATTTGAATGGAGATTGGATGGTACAAGTACAAGTGTGTCCAATATACATAAAATGTTACAAAAATTTTACAATCTCTTAAGCAGGCCTTCTTAAATGGCGGCCACAGGCCAAATCTGGCCCACGACGCTTGCAAGAGTGGCCTCACGCACTCGCTAAAATGCTCTGCTCGCTTTGCTAACTAAGCTCTATTTGGCGCTTATATTCTATTCATAAAATGCATTTGGCCCTTTATAAAAATAATTAAGAAGGCCTGCTTTAAAGTTTGGTATCACATTTCATTTCATAGTTATTGCATCCTTGAGATATCTTTACCAAGGTGGAAAACTTGTCACTGATGTTTTGATTGAAATGTAACAAGTAAATATTTACTAAACTTCACCTTAAAAATCAACAAGAAGTCATGACAACCATGTTTGTAAGATGACACAACCTGACTTGTTACGAAATCTTCCATTTTTCTTCATCCTGTGTGAAAACTTATTTTCATTTAAAAATGGTGTTGTACAAGATTTAGGGATGTGTTAATGACATATATAGAGATAACAGCCCTATGTTAATTTACCTTCAAACCAGAAGAGTCCAGACTTAAACACCAGACGGGCTTAAATTGATTAGTTTTATGTACAGAAGACTTGAAGAAGATATAGTTTGATTGGAAAGTAAGATATAGGTTATTTCTGCCGTTAAACACAATTCCTATATTGATTTTAACATTCTGCAGAATTGTTAACGAAACTTATTGAACGATGATGATAAAAATCTTTAACTATCTGAAATCTGAAATATTGACTGAAAACTCTGAAATATTTAGTAAGAGCTTTCAATTAAAGTGTTGGTTTCATTATTATATGGCATCATTTGCTTGGTAACATTGAACAAATGTTGATGGTGGATTTGAATCTTAGTCGGTATGTAGAAGGCTGATGACCTTGAATAGTTCACCTTTCCTCATAAACCTAGACTTTGTCCATGGGAAGGAATAACCAGAGAATGCCAAGAGGTTTTAGCTTGGGACCTGTTAATAGAAAATTTATCCTTGTAATAAATGGTTATTTGTTCCTTTTCAAGAAGTATTAGTTCGATGTTAAAATATCTCTCAATTATTCATGATCGTGGATTTGCTCTTAACCTGATAACATTTCATATTGTATTTATTCAACGAAATAAAAAATGCTGATGATGACCCAATTTCATGTGATTTGTCTGATTTTTCCCAAACTAGTAGGTATCTAGTGTTGAGTATTGATTATCTTCTTGTATAAAACACATCTGATCTATCTATTGGTACTGTTATATTATACATTATTTATACTGATATATATAACTAGGTACTGTTGACTTTATCTACTATCAGTGATGTTTCAAAATCAATTATGTAATTACTGAATGACTTCAAAGAGATTTAAACCGTCACTTCTATCCTTAAGTTCTTGAAGTTACATTGCGTTTCAGGGCTTTCACAATTACAACAATTTGCATTATATCAAAGTAGAATAAACTGACTACGGTAAAAAAATTCAATTTCTTTTTAGTCACCATATATAATTGTTTGATAGGTACTTTTCAAGGTAAAAAAAGTGCGCACTATATACTGAAATGTACGGTAATGTTCATTTTCTGATGTAACTAGTACTTTGAACTGTCTGTTCATATAATTAGTATTGACATGTCTTGTATTGTATATACGCACAATAAGTGTAAGTGCGCACTATACACGGAAATATTCCGTAGTTTAGAACAGAAGTTGGAAATGTAATGAAAAAGACTTTTGTGGTCTACTTTTTGCTCTTGTTTAGGCTAATGATGATGCCGTGTGCAATTAGAGAAATTTTGTCAGGATCACTGATAAAGCTTATTTTCAATTTCCAATTGTCAGGGATCTTTAACATTCTGTAGCATAACAGATTTTAGAAAAGAGGACATTTTATGTATAAATATCGAACATCTTTCATATTAGAATTCAAAATAAGATTTTATTTAGAGTAAACCTGCAAAAAAAAGTCAAGAGTCATGTATTTGGTACATCTAAGATGGCTACAACAGGGCATGAATTAACATGCGAACGATCGTTCCGGTCGCGCATAGGTTACGAGGTGCTGAAAACACGCGAACGGACCGTCGTTCACGACCGACATAAAAAAAAAACGGTACG
Organism: Lottia scabra; assembly: GCA_029955415.1. Lineage (NCBI taxonomy): Eukaryota > Metazoa > Mollusca > Gastropoda > Lottiidae > Lottia > Lottia scabra. The sequence goes on along the minus strand of JARJEI010000021.1, from coordinate 1,286,068 downwards.
TATCAGCGATATCTCAAATGATTTCGGAAAAACGTAAAGTTTTGCTTATGATGGGCGCAGCCATTTTTAATCCCGCTCCCGGGAGATTCCGCGAGAGTGCTTCCTGTCATGGCGTCGTCAACAAAGCGATCTCGAAGAGGAAACTGTCAGTCTCAAAACATTCAAGTCGTGGGATTTTCACAATGATTTCAACTTTGACTTGAATGAAAACAATAAAATATGTAAAATAACATGTAAAATATGTACAGGTCGCATCGTCCAAATTAGACGGGAAGCACTGAGCAAGGAATAAGTGGTTCTGATTTAAACGGTATTATCAATTATGTAGATGGCGTGATCATACATAAAAGTAATGTGAGCCGACATGTCGCTTCTGGGTCGCTTCACGACTGGGCTAAAAAAACAAATTGAAAATGAAGATCTAACTAATAAAACCGCTGATTTGAAATGGTTGTGAAAATATCACAACAAATGATTTTATTTTTGTCTTTACCTTGTGCCAAATATTCCTTGTTCTAGTCAGATATTAAAGTTATTGTTATTGTTAATGTTAACTAACTGCTTTTTAATTACATGCCATCCTCTACTCTTTAGGAACCTCTGAGATTACAGTCTAAGGACGCATCGTAACCGGATAGGTTACGACCTTCCAATTTGACGTAACCTGTTTATAGGTTACGATAGCTGGCCCTTAATTCAAGGCCTGTACAAGCAGATAAAGTGTCTTGGAAATCAGAAGTGGATAATTCAACCTTTTACTTTTCTTTAACTTTATTGATTTAATTAATGGAATTAGATTCATTAGAGATTGGCCACAATTCTTGATCAATGGTTTGATACAATTCCAATTTGAACAAATTGACGGATATACTAGAAAGGAAAATCGTGTGGGAAGAAGCTGGTAAACGGTTGAATGATCACAGACACAGACTTTTTCTAAATCTTGTTTGCTGCCAATCAAATAACTGTTGTGGGCTTCCACGCTTTAGTCTAGAATGTCTAACAAACACCCTCCCTCAGATATAGCTTCTTTTACATCATTGCTTATTTAATCAGAATTATTATTCATCCGAAACTATGAAATGTGAAAGTATTGATTTTCTATTGAGTATTTGAGTAATTTTTAATATTTTGAATACTGACCATTAAAAGAATAAAAACGTCAGATACCCTAAACTGAGTATGATAATGATTATGTGATGTATCTTGTGATGTATTATGGCGGCTTGTCCAGCACTCAAGGATGTATAACACACAAGTATGTGTCCCTCAGTGTGACACCCATTCTTAAAACTCAAATAGAAATAAATACTCTTTTTTACTGAAAAACAAAAGCCAGTATTAGTCGTAAATGTGGACACTGAACTTGAACAAATTAGTTAGTAGTAAAATAGATATTTAAAACAAGCAACTAGAGTATTATTATCTTTCTTTAGTAAATTATCATTATAGATAATATCTAGACAATAATACTATCTTGTATTCTTTGTGTTTCACGGTGCTGTTTTGGCACATAAGATAACAAAATGTGAATACCAAAACATCATATCAAGTCTACTGTCTAAATGCCAGACTTCAACCAGTCTTCTCCATTGATTGAAGTCTGTTTTCAATGTTTTAGTGCATTAATGCATTTCTGTTAATGCCAGCTGCAGACGGGTAAAAAGTATTGCATTACTTGTTTTTGTCTATTCAGCATTTATTCTATCATTTGATTGTTGCTTGATTCTATTCATTTGATATTTCGTGTCTTCACCAAGGACACTATAAAGAGCTTTCACTTCTTTCTATGAATCAAACTTATTTATTGTGTGCACCGTGCAATATCTATTATTGATTGGTTCATTCATTCATTCACTGGGTTTATTCATTCATTCACTGGGTTTATTCATTCAGTAGTCTATCATTCATTCATCCTGAACAATCTTTTATCCAGGGTACTTCTAAATGTTTCTATTCATTCAGTACTTTAGCTTAACAGTAACTTTTTCTCAGTGTTTGCCACCATTGACGCTGTGTAAAGTACCGCTAGTATTTCTTTACTTATTGATTATTAGGATGAGGAGACTAAGTGATGTCTGAAAAGGTCTTTTTTCTCACTATTCTTCACCTTTCAAGCCTTAAAAATGACTGATCATAAAAAGAAAGGAGAGCATCAAAGGGAGAGAATGCTAATTGATTGAATAGTGGGAAACAGTATGGCTATATTTGATTAGCTTTTATAATTGGCTGAGGACTGTGAACTATTTGGCTGTATTTGTTTAGTTCTAATATTTATTTGTAGATAATAGTTTATTGTGAGGGTATAAAAGGGTGAGATCTATTTTCATCCCATCCTATTTTGACACCTGGTTCATGTCCAGTCTCTCATTTTAAATTTCAGCTCTCCAATACAATCAACTGATGTTCTTTGATCTTGAGTGGGATGGGTCGTGGAAGGTGGGAGGAAATGTTTTGGTTTATCTTCTTTAAATTATCAAGTGCTATGTCCACATTTTATTTCATAAATTAAAGGGGAATGTTGAGCATTGTCGAGGGTCGATTTGGGCCTTAAATTTATGTAAATAGCCTTCAGATTTACTGGAATTGCTCAAAAAACGCACAATCCCTTCAATTATATCCTTACATATGACATGTTTTCTATATAAGTCAGTGAGAATTTGGAACAACATTACTTATTAGATTGGCTAAAAAATTCCAGGTTCTGAGACTAATTGTTTTTTGGTCGAATGATTAGTGAACGTATCCCTTTTAATCCATCAATACATAGTTGTATTGATTTCAATTTAGGGGGGGAGTGACTTATTTGTGAAAGATTTCCTCTAAATAAGATGGAAGAAGAATCCCACCATGGAAATTGTTCAGTAAAAAAAATCTGAGATAAACCTTATGTAAATAAAGCAAGAATTTGGGGTGTTATTTGGTTTGGTATGGATAGATAAGGTTATCGGGTACATTGGTTTATAAACACAATCTGAACGTCTTGAAGTTTTGAGGACTCCATCTTGTGAAAGTGGTATAGTGAGTCATAGTCACATGAGGATTTTGTATTTTCTCAATTTCTGTTATCTTGACAGTCATTGGTTGGTTGGTAGATGGCAAGTTAACGTTCGCTTCCAGCAGCAGCCGATATCGCAAACTAGGTAGTTGTTCGACAATACTTCTATTGGACATCTTTTATAACGATTCTAGCTATAATGGTCGGCGGTTGTTAGGAGCAGCAGCCAAATCTGCAATTTACTAACTAGAACTAACCCAAAAATAATGGTTCAACCATCTGCACTAGAAGTGAGATTCATTAAAATTTTAATTTGACAATATTTTGGTTATATATTTCTAAAGACATGGAGCCCAGCATTATTCTAGTTCAACATTATTTAAGTGCTATATTTCTGTCTTGGCAATAAGTATGATATTATTCTGTGTATGATATTATTCTATTGTGTCTGTCATTCTAGACAATAAAAGATATGGTATATATTGATATATATTGATCATACCTATATATATGTAAATATAGACAACATGGTCACATCTGGTAAGCCTACACTACTCTCTACGTAGATAAATTAATGTCATTAAGGATACAAACATTGATTTTATATAAAAAATTAATTAATAGTGCTGTTCCAATAAGCTAAAAACATCTATTCCCTCGGGCTATTTAATGATTATTTATACATTGATATAGAGGCTTTAACTGTCATTTAAGTGCAGGAATTATTTTAACTATGGTCAATTTAGGACCAAAAATATATTGAATTTGACCAATACATTTGTTTCATGGATTAGACAGTAAAGAAATATGATACACTATCTACTAAAGAAGTAACAAGTTATAAATTATAGCGTTTAATTTGTTAACATGGAAGCAAACAACCATTTTGTTCACAAGGATCACAATTAATGTTTATCATGATGATCCTGTACACCAGCCGAAGAAATCTTCCCAGATTGTTTGATTTCATTTATTGAGCTGGTGTTTACTGGAAAAATTAGGAAAGTTGACTTTTCATCAGAGATTAACACCCTAACCAAGATTAAAACCAACAACCATCAATGCTCATGAACGCTCAAACACAACTGACTGGGCTATTGAACCCCACAAAATATTGATATGTTACAGTGCATATTGTTACAATTGTATGATCTTGAAGTTATGAATTTAAGTACATCAATATCTAAAACCCAAATCATCACTGATAATGTTACCAGACATCAAATGTATTTCTGTTGTCTTGATCCAGAACTCCTACTTTAAAAAAGGGGAAAGGTTGAGACATTTGGATTGGGTTTGTAAGACTCTAGGATAGTCTGTACACCAAGATCCTCTATTCTGTGTCACGCACTGTCCTTAGTGCCCTAAATTACACAAATACCGTATACAAAGTATCAGTATACAGTTAAGGTATTAAAATTCTAATAAAAATTTAATAGACAAAGTAATTTTATACCCCTTAAATCTAGACTTACCCTATATTTTTCACAAGATGTTGTCAAATTGAGTAAATTTTTACCTTTGAACAAGATAAGCTTCCTACACAAAATAGATCTGTTTACGTCAGTTGGGGGGTTTGAAATTCTTTAATCTTTTTGAAGACAATTAAATTAAAGATGAACTATTTTATCCTACCTTTATTTAAAGAATTACTACCTCTAGAATGATCAAAAAAGCAAAAATCGCAAACTTGGTGAATAAGAGTTTATATTTATTAGGCAACTTGTCTGGTGTCATAATGTATTATCATCTAATAAATCCAGATATACCTTATATATTATAATTACTACAAGATATACAAAATATTAAGCATTTTATTAAGCGTTTTTCTATCATGTATATATATAACTTATGAAATTACCATCAAATTATGACTAAAGGCAACTACCAATCAGTCTGAATCAGCCATCTTTGAACACATCAATGGAACAAACCATAGAATTAATTGGAATGTTACAACAACATTCGCTGACAAAAAAATTAATAAGGAAAGAAAAATACTAGAAGCCATACTTTTTAATATCAGCTTTTACTGGATGTGAACATTATGTTGTCATTGGCCAACCAACTAGAAGCCAATGTTCAATTAAAAAGATAGAAACCAATCCTCAATGGAGATCTGAGAGTCTTTATCCCAAGAGCTTCTAGAGTCTTTATCCTTATAATGTTTCTGATCAACTAATTAAATGATTTTTACACTTAAATAATCACAAAAAAGGCTTCATTCATTAATCATCCATGATCTTATGTTGTTTTTGTTCAACTCGTGTTTTGTACATATACCAGTTAAATTTATGCAAGTTATCATTGCTTGATAAGATAAGAAAATTCCACTTTAAGAAACAAAATACAGAGTAAAATAAGTAAGGTTAAAAGTATTTCTTATTAAGAATTGTGTTTTATTTAAACTAGTGTCCAAAAAAAGAAAAGACACCAACTTGATTTAACAAAAAAGTTTTTTACTAAGTGAATTTCCTAGTATGAAAACATACCAATTCGTATTGCACATCCCAATACAGCACAGTCGATCAAAAATACTAGGAATACATGATCACTTCATGTAAAAAACGTAAATTTCTGCCTTATCTAGGTGGTATTGTTTCTTTTGGACACTAGTTTATATTAAAAATGATGCTCTGGGTCTTTCTTCTGTCATGTTTCAAGAACAAGAGCAGCTTTACATTGTTCTACTTAGTAGTCTCTGACACCCATACTTATCTCTTTAGTGCACAGGAGCAGACAAAATGGGACTAGGTGTTGTTCGACTACAAATCATGGTCCAGGAAATCCTGAAATATTTCATAAAACATAAATAAGCCAATATTTTTTGTTTCAAATAGCTTTTTGCAAAAAGCAATTAAAGGACCTAAAAACATTTCAAATCTAACAATCATGTCATAGGATACAAAGAATATGTATTGAATATAGCTAATGCATTTCTATTCTGAAATAATTTGAATATTAAAAGTTTCCCAAACACAATGGTTTGTGATTTCATAAAGAAAGTAATTTATGTTTATCCTGTATGATAACAAGACATTGTAATATTTATTATAAAGATTTATTGTGTCGACACTGACTATTGTTATTGTGTCATCACTGACATGTCACTTTTAATGTCAAGGTGACATTTTGATAAATTATATTTATAGAAGGTGGTTTATAGAAATTGCTATTTTCTGATTGAAATCATGATTTCTGGGTATTATTTTTTCTACAAGATATCGGAAGTAGGTTGTGCAAATCTGTCAAAAACTAATCTGGAAAAATGCGGCCATAAACAACAATGGACATGTATCCAACGTCTGTATTACGAAAAGGGATCAGAACAAACAGTAGCAAAATAAAAAATGGCTAAAATAGACCATCTATCATTTTGACACTCAGTGTGTTTTTAATTGAATTAAACCACTTGACATGATTCTATGACACCTGTACAATTCTGACACTATTATGATCTCTGCTTACATATTTATTGTCCCTAATCCTTGTCTTTTGTACAAAAACTGAGTTTTGGTCAGCCATGAAGTCAGGTGATAAGCTTACAGGGTTAGTTTTTGACATATTTCTGAGTGATAGCTTGAAGGCATTGGCTACTTACAAACATTTTAACTTGTTTTCTGATCGTTTTGGGCATTCTCAATTGTAAAAATGGTGTTTCAGTGAGTAATAAGCATGCTTACCAACCTGAAGGTTACAGTCAGTTGTTTGGATGAGAAAAAAAATGTGCTTCAAACTATTTTAGAAATTGAATAATATACTGATATATCTCTCCTGGCCAAATTTCCTTAATTGCACACTGCATGGAACTAACCTGTTCTTTTCAACCAAACGGGTGTGGAAAAGTATGACATAAATTTGAGTCAATCAATTATTAGCAAGTATAAGACTTTCTGTATTCAGCTGAAACTAAAATTCTTAAGCCTTAACTGACTTGATCAATGAGTGTATTCTATTTTGTAAAATAGGTTGGTTGTCTGACCTATTTGGCCAAGATTTATAAATTATCTTTGTTGATGAATGAATATTGTGGTCAGAATCTCTCAGTTCCAGTCAAAGATAAGAAACTAGTATTATAGGGTATACAAGTATCTAAATGAAGATAAATGATAAACATAAGTTTAAAGATAAGGATTATCTTAATCTGTCTTGTCCACCTGTATCTGTTGAGAGATTAGAAAATTAAAATCATGTATTGATATCACTAACAGGCAGATGATTTGTGTCTTTCAGTTCCGTACCTATCATTGGTGGGATCTGACCTCATTTAAAGGAACAGTACCGTACAGAGGTTTCCTTAAATTTTGATTAGTATAAAAGACATTTTTAAGCGTTGTTTGCAATAGTCAGCAAATACTTAGTTTAAAGGGATTGTAAAGTGATCTACCAAAAGCTACTATTGATATCTATGCAGATCACTGTCAGTGACATCATAAAATGCATTAGTTTTGGTGGAAATGCAATTAGAACCACAGACGTCAGAATGGAAATTGGAATGATGCAAATTGATGCTATCAGTGTCCCTGATACACATACAAAGTTTAGAAATACACTTTACAATCCCTTTTTAAGTGTAATTTCAAGACTAATAGACTTCTGGCCTTCCCTTGAAGAAGATTTACCAAACAAGAAATTTTTAAAATTTATCATAAAGGGTACAAGGAAAGGTGTTGAACTTAGTTGCAAAATAGTTAGAGGTATAACAGTTTACTTTGATTTATGAAATGATCATCTGGGAACAAAATAGCCATCATGATCTGAATAATAGATTCCAAATACAGCTTTCACACAACGATATATACAGTAATCTGATAAATACCAATGATGCCATTGACGTAGATAAAGTTATTCTTTCCTGAAACTGATTCTCTATTAGGATGTAGAAGAAATTATTCCTGGAAATAGACTGATTGACATCATCAATAGTTTGCCATTGATTTTGTATCCTGTTAAAGATTTGTGGTCTATTAGATAAGTAGAAATCACACTGGTTATATACTTTTCATTTCCTTTCTTCCTACTTCTTCCAACACTGGGTATTAATAATCAATTGTTCAACTCTTACACTTACAGAATGATCTACTTTTTTTATCTGACAGTTATTAGAAAAAGTTTATTTTTTAGAGATGGTTTGCATTTGAATTATAGCTGAATCGATGTCCAAAGCTCTCTCGTTTTAGTTCTCTTTGTCAGTCTGACTACAAATGGCATGAATACAACCAAATCTCACTTATATCTGAAATGTATTTTGTTGAAATTTCTCATAAGCCCATTACAGGATTTATCCCTCAACCTTTGGGTTGGCTAATCTGCTTTTCTGGCAAAATGTCTCACATCAGGGGCTGCAGAGCATCTTTGGAAGTGGTGGGGGGCCTTGGTTGAAAATCTTCAAAATCCACCTTTGACCCTGACCCCCACAACAAAAGCTCCTCGGAAGAGGGGTCATGGCTCTGCGGCCCCTGCTCATTGCCCACTGCTTTGTGTTGCCTGGTTTTCAAATTAGAAAAGTAGAAGTTTAACCTTTAGATTGAAGAAAATAGACCAGAATTTGTTATCATAAATAAGATTAGGAGTAGGTATAATATTGAAGGTAATAAACAATCTGTTGATAATAAAGCTAGTAAGAAAGTGTGGTACCAATAAATATTATTACTTACATTACAACATCTATAAATCTTGTTATCTTAAATATTTAAAATTTCACTTGTCACATGGTAAACTTGTGGTATGATGTCTTGTATAATCTTTTACATGATCAGACTAGGGTGGAATGTCTTACTTGAAGTTACACGCCCTGTCTTTGATTTTATCATGAGATAAACATCAGCAGGGACGTAGTGGAACTGTTTTCAGACAAATTTATGTCAATGTACTCTTTCAAAGGTTGAATTCTGAGGTTTGGTTCATTCCCATATGAATTTATTTAGCTCTATTATGAGATCTTTATTGTTGGTGTTTTAATGGCCTGTATGAAAAATGAAAAAATCTTTGTCTAACAATTATTGACCCTTTGAGTCCCACTTTCAGAAACACCATCCAGAAGAATACTTCATTTGAATCTGATGAATTGAGCTTGGTAGTAGTGCAGGTACAAATAGGGGGTAGGAAGACTGTTTAAGAGACAACTATCAAGGTTGAAATTCCAATTCTGGAAGAGCCATAAGGCCACATAAAAAAAAAACAATTGGTGATCGTCCCCGCCCGTGCCCGAAAACGGCCCCGTCCCTGATTGTTTTTGATTTTTTATTTTAAAAAAAAAACGTAAACAATCCGCTCAATAGCGTAGGTATAGCAAAAATTCAATTCTTCGCGGACATTTAACGCAGAATAATTGTAATATAATAGGAAATACCACCAGTAGGTCCATCTAGCGACCATAGTAGGAACTACAACACCCATCCGCGCATGCGCTGCCATCGTATCATGTGGGCTTAAGTGTTTTAGGGTCCTATAAAAAAAAAAAAAAAAAAACCTCCCCCCCTCCCCTGATTTCGGAAATTTTTTTTTTATGTGGCCTAACCACATTGCCCAAGCCACCATAATGTTATAAGGATTGTAATGATTCTAGTTGCACAATGATGAATTTTATGGTATCAGTGTCCCATATAACATAAAAGTTTAGTAAATCTCTTTACAATTACAATTCTTAAAAACATAATTTAGACATATTGTGGTTAACCACAGATGTCAACAGTTATAGAGAGATTAAAAAACAATAAACTTCTTACTCAAAATAAAACATCTTACTGGGATTAATTATAGTTCACTAGATTTAACAGTTTTCAATTAATCGTTAATTGGATTTGAATTAAATTATGTTTTAAAATTGACCAGAAAGTATGTCTAGCTAATTGATTAATGAGGCAATAGTCTAAAGACTAATTGACAAGAAATTGATCAGCATTGTTATAGAGATTTGTTCAACCTGTTCATAATATAACTTGATAATTGTTGAACATTATCATTGAAAAACTGAACTAGTGATCAGTAAATGAGTGCGAACACTTTTGATTTTGTACGAGTATTGGTGAACTCAATTTCGTGCGGATTAGGAATCTGAAATTTGGATGACAGTGAACTTATTTTCTTGATGAACATTGATATCTGTTTCTTGAACTTTGAACTGATATGAACAGTTCTGAACACTCTTAGTTTAAACTTTAATTTACTGTGAACTGTATTTTTATTGGAGTAGATATGAATCTGTTCAGTTCATGACCTCCAATAGTTTATGTGAACGCTATTCTTGAACACTTTTTATAACATTATAATTTACTTACTGTTAACCTCTGATAAGCAGTAGTTATAACTAGCAGTATTTGTTGATTATTTAAATGTTTTAAAGTTTTTTAGTAGAATTATAAATATCAGGAAGTGGATGATAAACATTTTGAACCTTATATGGACTTTGAGCAATGATTCAGAAGAACGGTGCACTCTTTTTTTAGATCACAGATATAAAAATAGTCATTGTAATATAAGATCATTATTATTCAGTGGACACATGGCATAAATTCTACTGTATGTGACCTTAGTTTACTGAGAATTAAGTTGTCCAGACAGAATTTGAAATTTGAAAATAACCGTTTTTAGAGTGGGTGTGATGGGTCATACGAAAACAATGTAATGGGAACTGAATTTTTAGGAAACGTCATTTTTTAACTGAAAATATTTATAGAGGAATGGTTTGATTTCATTCAGAATTGCAGGAATTTAATTTGAATTATGAATATTAAAATTGGTTTCTGTGTGGATGATATCGAGTGCACTTAAACTTGTTTCAGAAACAATGGATTGAATTGTGAACCAAAGTTGAACTTGGACAATTTCAACTGATGATGACATTTAAATCTAAGTTTAAAGTTGAAATCTTATGAATTTTGATATTGTTTATTGTTTATAATTTTATTGTTGTTTATTTCTATAAACTAATGAAGGTGTACAAGACTATTTATAAATTCACATGAACTTTTGTCCTGCTGAAAAAGTTTGACAATTTTAAGTTCATTTGGAAGTTTTTCACCTTTTAAACGACTTTGATGTATCATAATTCACCTTAAGTGACAATGAAGGGACAATAAGTCAGTGTATGTCTCAATATTTGCCCACGCGATTTTAATACGTTGGTCATTTCCGTGTCCAGTTTGTTAAATAAAGGTGGTGTTACTATTGATAGGATATTTGCATATTAAATTACGTTTGTGAAATACGTATACATATATGACATTAGTGAAATTCCTAGCAATTTGGAAATTATATTTAAATAGTTGCATTGGATTATTTTGAGCGAAAGAGATATTTCATGATTGTTTTCAAAGTGTTGGAACAGAAATACCAATATTCCAATTTGTTCTCAAACATTGTCAAGAAATGTGTGGTGCATATGAATTTCCCAAAATATTTTAAGTTATTGTTTTGAATATTTAAATATATGTGAATTAATTTTGGATAATTATCAAAATGATGTGTGGTTGGATTTCTGCCATTTTGGAACTATTTAAACAATTGTGTAAAACCCGAAGTGGAAAATACAGGTAACGTTTTATTATTTCTTTTATTTCTTCCTACTTATATGGTTTTCAAATGATAATTCAAACTACACATTTAAAGGCTTCTGTCTTGTAGTTTTTGTGTGGCGGCTTCAAAAACAGATTTTGTATTTGTTTCAAGTTTTTTAAATGGTTGTTAAAAGCCAATAGAATTAATAAGCTGACATCAAAGGCATTGATATTGTTAACAGCAATTTCAAGTATGCATTATATTAGTGTTTCGCTCATAAAAAAGTTGTAAAAGTGACAACCTTGAAATTGAAAGGAACCCTGGGGTTACATTGGTTTTAGGAAATTTACACATAACATTCATGGGTCATTTAAGGCAAAGGTTGATAAAACAAACAAATGTGAAGACTAGATTTGGTCAATAAAGTGAGACAAAGACAAGACAATGCATTCTACACTGTGAATTATATTGGTCTATAAATAACTCACTGGTCATTGGATGAAACTGGACACTGGTTGAGATTATATAATGAACTAGACTGGCCTCAGGTCACTATTAATGATTGATTATTTGGAGGGTTGGATGTACCAGATTGCCCTTAATCGAAAATATCTCAGTTACTAAGTTGTTCACCAGACTACTTGACTTTAGGTATGAAATATGCATGAAGAAGTGCATAAAATTGTTTTTATAGGGTTATTTTCATTTCCAAATTAAACCTCAGCCACCGGCAATCAATTATGCTCAGACAAATTAGGTGCATATGGCAAATCTAAGCAACCTAGCAGCTTAAGTGTGGAGTGGTAATAAGGGTATTTTCTAAACAACTGTTTGTTCTCTAGCATTGTTATCTAGTTTTATCAACATATGTTCCAATTATAGAACTCTCTCTTCTCGAATATACTACACCATTACAGTTAGACAGCATGCAGCTGTATGCATGTTGAACTCCCAAGTCGTGTAGAAAATCAGCTGAATGTGTTATAATTTATGAAGGTTTTGGATGTGAATTTATTGGACCTTTTGACCTTTCAACTGGGTCATTTGTGAGAGATTTGGTAACAGTGTTTTGTCATTGTGTCAAGGGATAAAGTTCATTGTTAAATAAATATCTTATGGAATTCAACAACAATTCAAGGTATTTCTAACTATTTTTTGACCATTCAGACATGGGCATCCTTGTGGATTATTATTTTGTTAATAGTATATGTGTTTTTTTACACGGGTAATTTACTCGAAAGTCTCTGATTTTGATCCTTATGTGTTTGGTATCTCTAAGATCAATTTGTATCAGAACTAGGTATAAATTGTACTGTATTCTCCTGAAATATGCATGCCCAAGAGACTGGTGAACAAGTTAGAGAAGTCTTAATGTTTGACATAAAATATGGTAAAGCTCTTTTATGATTGGAGTTAAAGTGATTGTAAAGTGTATTTCTAAACTTTGTATGTGTATCGGGGACACTGATAGCATAAATTTGGGCCATTCCAATTTCCATTCCGACGTCTGTGGGTTTAGAAAATCATTTTACAATCCCTTTAAATGAATTTCTCTACTGTTTCCTGTACTACTCTAAGTTAATAGAATCCTGTTTTGAATGAGATAATTCAGTCAACTGGTCGTGATAATTGTACCATTTCCTATTTCGTTGAGATTAAAGTATCTGATGACCTTCACTTAGAAATTCACTTTGAAACAAACATTTTCACATTATAGTGTGTACTTTTGAAATTGGAGCATTCGTAAGTTATGTTGGTACATATAGAAAGGTAAAGAAGCACAAGATATATGAACATAGCTGACATTTTATTAACTCAACGTTTCACATGCTCATACAGACAGCGTTATCTAGAGAAGTGTAACGCTGCCTGTATGAGCATGTGAAATGTTCAGTTATAGTAATAAATAGTATATCCATTTATATCTTGTGCTTCTTACTTTCGGTAGGTATACGGATGCAATGCGATATACTGAAGTTACGATAATGATTTTAATTTTCACTCATTAGTCATTTGTACATGATCTAGTGTACATTAATCAAACCATATTTCATAATAACTTATTACTCGTGACTCTACCTAACATCATGTTATTGACGATTACATTGACGTCTGTCACTAATAGCTGACAACTAGGTTGAATAAGATTTAAAAATAGCACTTGTCTGCAGCAACAATATTCTTGGTGGAATTATTTCCTGTAAAGATGGCACTTGGTTACAGAATTAATATTGTGATTGATGTCACTGTTGTCAAGAGAGATTTAACCTAAAAGAGTTTTTAAAAATTCATAAGAAGTCGGCTTAATGGAAGATTTAAATCAAATGTGTCTTTGTTTTTTCCATGCATCACAAAGCTACTTGTAACATGTAAGCTTATTTGTTCTATGGGAAACATTTCGTGTCGATTTTATTCTTTTTGTTGGCTAGAGGTGGACAGGATCTAAATTTATCCTTGGTTACATGGTCACAGCCATTGATTCATCATTTACTAAAGTCTTAAGTGGTAATTAATTTGAAAGGAAAATGATCAGGACTTGTGGTTTTGTAGGATGTTAAAATGAAAGTAACATGAAAAAGCCTCTAGCAGTAACTTGTGAGGACATTGGGTCATTTATCATCCCACATTCAAAATTATAACGTTGCATAAAATTGGACAAACTAAAAAGACAATTGGACGTGTGGTTTAATTGTAGAAATGATAGATTTGTGCGTCTGGTAAGAGATATTTAGAATGGCTAGGTTGTCATTGTTTTTATGATTGGTTACAGTAGTATTATTATTAACCTTAAACCAGTAAGATAAAAACAAGCAGCAGCTGTGATAGACACGCCTCCATTCTGTCAGTTGATCTCATTCTAACAATACTGTTTGAATAATAAAACTTGTAGCTGGTATTATACTGTGATATTATAGCTGGACTATTATTAAACTGTTAGTAGGGACTTTTATTATTATATTCATACAGCCTCTGTCAGTTTCTTAACACCTCTGTGTCTAAAGTGTTTAATATCTAGATACGGTAAATATATTATATAGGTATTTAAATGACACAATTTTGAAATTTGGGATTATTTCAAGCATAACGTTTTATATTTTTGTACTGGATGTGTTGACAAACAAGTGGTCATTTGAATATTTCATTATTTTAATGTAGGTGAGCTTATATTATATATACAAATTTATAAAAATAGTTGACATTATTTCAATGATAAAGTTTTACATTTTCATACCGGATTTTTATGGTTGCAATTGACAGCAGTTGTCATTTAAATATATTGTGATTTGAATTAAGGTAAGCTGATATTAAAAATGATATAAATTAGCCTCGATTATTTCAAGCATAAAGTTTTACATTTTTGTACTAGATATTTGTGTTAGATCATAGTGGATGACAGAAATTGAAATGTCTGTGATTCTAATGTGGACCAATTGGATTGAATGATTAAGTTTAGATTATGTTGTCCAGAACACTAGGAGTAGGATCTAACTTTGTTATTGATATAATTTAAACAGGAACTAAAAGATTTCTCAAGAAAACATGTTTTCAGTATAATTGTAATGGATTATAAACAGGACTGTGTTAAAGATAATAGTTGGTGAAATTCATCTGTGGATTCTGTAAAAGTTTTTATTCAGGTTAGAAAAAGGATAAAATTAAAATGTGCATATTTGAAATTTGAAATTTTATTGTTGTATGATGAAAACATATTTTATTGAAAACATTTTCTGAGGAATGAAAATTTGAAAATTTACTGTTTGAAAATTCACCTTTAACATGCAAGATTTGAATTACAAGTTTATGACTGTTAATATAACGTTAGCGTGATAGTTAAACTGTATATTAAATAATCTAGGGCGGTGACCAGATAAAAAATACCAAACAGATTAATAAGCATGCTATCAATGTAAACAGTGTACAAAACTTTCAATAGATACCAGAACAGACGTCAGACTGGCTCCAAACTTCTGTTCATTCTTGCATCAAACTCTTCAGTCTTATACAATCTGGCGAGAGAACTTTCAATGGATATCAGTGCAGACGTCAAAAACTCTGGCTCCAATTCTTTTTTGCATTAAAGCATGTGCCTGTAGACAGTCTAATGAATTCGAAATATAAAACTGAAAGGACAGTAAAGTTATACTCTGTGTTGAAATGTCATGAAAGAACATTTATTTATTGAATGAAAAAAAATATGACATTAGTGTTGCAGTGTGATGGTTTAAAGCGTGTGTTTTAAACATAAAATGTGATTTATGAAGATCTATTTGGGTTGATTCAGGGCAGACATCAAGAAATTCAACTCGTGAATCTTGTAAATCTGGTTTTGAAATCGTCTGACTTTTGTTTTATCTATACATATCCAGTCAGTTTTACACAAAAAAATTGTTTAAGAAAGTCAGTTTTCTTTATGTGAAGGGAGTTTTAGTACCAGTAAAAATTTGCTGCGGGACTGTTTGAAGTTTGTTGCTGCAGGACTGTTTGAAGTTTGTTTATTGTTGATTGTGTTATTGATAATGGAAAAATCGTGTCGACAGAAAATGGATAGAAAAAAGAAAACTAATGATAAGAAAAAACAATTTAAGGATAGAATGTCGACAAAGAGTTCTACCATTTCTAATGAGGAAATTCTGTATGTCATGATAGAATTCATGAAATAGTAAGTGATAAAAAACTTAATTGGTTTTGATAATTGTTTTAGGAAATAATTTGAACTGTGATTTAATTCAATTATATTTTCAATTTCAGTGTCACAAGTGCCAAGTTTGGTGAAGAAATACGATCTCGGAAGTCACAGTCAGTAGGAAACTCTCCTCATGAGTCTCCTCGTACATCCAAGCTTGTGAGTCAGGGCAGTATTAGCTGCAGCCGACTCCAGCGACAGAGATCTCTGAAAAATTCCACTGATGATGTGATCAAGAAATACAGAACATCTTCAGTATCGTACGAACTGTCTCAAGATCTACATGATAAACAAGTTGAGATGCTGGAGAGGAAATATGGTGGTTCCATTCGTTCTCGTAGAGCTGCTAAAACTATTCAAAGAGCATTCCGTCAGTATTGTATGACTAAAAATTTCCTAAAATTACGCCACTCTGTAGGTGAACGGAGATATTCCAAGCGATTATCAGAAATAGGAAGGAGTAATACTATTTGGACAGATCGTGTTATTTATAATGATAAATTTAATGGAAGTGGAGAATCGTATGAAAATGAAAATGGTGATGAAAGTGAAACGTTTGGAAGTGACGTAAGGAAAATGGTGGCTGAATTTGAATCCAATCGACATAACGATCAACGTGTACATATTCCCCATCAAATGTCTGTTGATCAAGGTTTAAAAATGAATGACAACAGGCGTGGTCTCTTAAAAAGAGACAAGAAAAAAATTGACTTCACAGATATTCCAGAATGTGAAAAAGACAAAAAGATTACTAGTACAGTGATTGATGAAACAAACAATAATCGTAATTCCTATCCAGAAATGAATGAAAGTGCTAAGAACTCTGAAGGATCAACGACTGTCGAAAACAGTGTAGATCCCCATAGTTTAGATTTTGAGACATTATTAGAAAACAAAGAGGATATTTTAACAGATAGTTTCCATAGTGATAGTGTTTATAGTGATGGTGGTCATGATGTTTCCTTGACCAAACGTCCGTCTGCCTCTTCCTTGAATTCGGAATCTAGTTATAATACAACTGTAGATAGTGCTCGTGGTAATTCAATTCTTTATGATAGTTTACGGACAGAGTCACATGACGCGTCATCACCAAGTGATGTCCAGATCAAGGTGGACTTGGCATCACCGGAAGATACACGAATGTTTGATCAGAAACATTTAAAGGACCAATCTGTGAAATACTATATGAATACCAAAGTCAAATTAAGGTCGCGGAAATCTGAGGAAGATTTAAAACCTATTCCACCGAAAAGAACTCCAGAGACCTCTCCTATTTGGAAACGTAAGGGTAATGCTCCAGTAATACCAGTTATAAATGGTAATGTAAATGTTCAGAATGCTCTAGCCGAGCCTAAACGTATGAGCAATATATCAGAAACCAGTGAACCAGACAGTTTTGATGGACAATGCTCTTCAAGCTCTCCAAGTTCGGAAAACATTAGTCAGGAAAATATTAGTATTTCTAGTGAAAATAGTGTTAGTTATCAACCGCGATTAAGACTTAGTGTTACACCAGATCATCAAACCTTACCTCGTGCCAATGATAAACAACGGAAACGTTTATATCGTATTGGATTAAATCTATTCAATAAGTAAGTATAAACATTTCTTTTCTTTAAAACTACAATTTAGGTAGTGAATGCATTATTTTTTGGAAAATTTCAGCTACTTTTCTGGATGAAATCTAAGTTTAACATACATTTTAATCAAACATAGATATGTGAACCAGCTTTCAATCTAATTTTTTTTCTTTCTGCTTATAAGCTTGATAATTCTCAATTTTTTGTAGGAGCCACAGTCGCTCTAGTAGACATTTTCTTTCTTCCTAACCAACACAATCAGGTGCAGAAAAGTTAAACATATTATATTACATCACATTACTATTCATTTCTTAATTTCTACATGTTTTTCTTTATCTTATCTGGCAATTTGAACTATCAAGTTACTCTTGAAACATAGTTTTTATGGCTTGGGAAACCAACAGATCTGTTAAACAGTTGCAAATCTGTCTACTTATTTATGGCACATTTTGTACTTCTCACCTTTCAGAGCAAAACATGTTTTAAACATGAATAGTATTATAATGGCTAGATCAGATTTAAGCTTACAAAGTGCACTGTGGAGATCTTCAAGGTGTTCTCCCATTTCTGTCAAAATTATTAACTTGGGAGTTCTCTGTATATAAATATTCTCAATGAAAGCTAATTAGTAATGTGGTTTTCAAAGCAATTTATCAAATTTGTATCAGTTGACATAACTTAGGTAACTTGTTATGCGACAACTTGTAACAGTCATTGAAAATACAGTTATGTTCCAAGGATCTACCAGTAGCAATGTTGACCTGATCTTCACTCTCTACTGGACTTCTTTTAAAGACATAGAACCCTCCACATGTTGACATAATCGACTCCAAAATATACAATATTTGAACATAAAAGCTTATTACAAACTGGATTTGTTGCTTCTTGGCAATCCTTACTGCTGTAAAGGCAATTCCAATTAGAGATGAACTTGAGAATAGATTTATAGTCAAGGATGATCCCTTTAATCTATCATTACCTACCATCTGTTCTTACAGTTTCTGTTGCCACATTTCTCTTACTACACCTGGCTTTTATTGCTATTTTACCTTTTAACATTTTCTATACTTATTTTAAACAGGAAACATTACATACTCAACATGTCTCACTGATTTCATGTCGGCCATCTTTAATTCATTCTATTGCTGTGTTTTATTGATTTTAATCATGAAATTGTCATAAAAATTGTTGGTTGCATTATAGTTTGTTGGTGATCCCAATATATACCAATGACCTACTTTTATCAAAATTGTGCTCACATACTCTAAGCATGGGCCTTCCTAAATGGCGGCCCGCTACACCCTTGAAAATAGCCCCTTAAGAGTGACCCCTTTCGCTCAAACGCTCTGCTCACTATGCTAGCTAAGCTCTATTTGGCCCTTATATTCTTTTCATAAAATGCATTTGGCCCTTTACAAACATTATTGAGAAGGTCTGCTCTAAGCCATTTACAATAGTCATCAAATTCACACCTTGAGGTTTAATTTTGGTCTTAGTTGAGAAAACAGAAGAATGAGAGGTTATTCAATCACTCAACATGATTACATCCACTTAAAATGATTTATAAGTCTTTGTTATTGATTGTGAATTGGCATTGTATTTCTCTTGTACATACACATATAGTATACACTTTTAGCATCAATAACCTTAAACTTCTGATTACACTTAAAGTATAATACATTAATAGCATCCATCATACACTAATAGCATCAATGTGCTTGAATCATTGATGCACTTACAGCTTCAATACACTTTTATCATGAATATACTTTAGCATCATAACATTTGTTGACCTTGACCATTGCTTTCTATTTTGTTTGTTAGTGAGCATCATGCAAAACAGCATAAATTTATATATTTTTTGTATCTTTCCAGAAAACCAGATAAAGGATTAAATTTTTTAATAGACCATGGATTTCTGGATGGCTCTCCTAAAAATATTGCACGGTTTTTCATTACCAGAAAAGGAGTTAGCAAGCAAATGATTGGAGAGTTTTTAGGAAACATACAGAACCAGTTCAATATGGAGGTCTTACAGTAAGTATGATTTTGATTTTCAAAGCATGTACTCGTTTTTTGTAATATCACTGAAATTTCAGTCCTTAACAACTCTTAAAGGAGCATGTTCACATTCTCGATGCCGCAGCATTGGACGTCCATAACCTTGTCACAGACACCTGAATTTTTTACATAAAATCTAATCAATAATAGTGTTCACGGTTACCGTAGAAATTTTATCCTTCAAATCCATGCGAATCCATAATTATCCTCATTTCAAATTGAGCACGGCGAATAGAAATTTAAATCAACCGCCATTTGCAAAAAGAATTAACTTTTGATTATCCCGTCTCATACCTTCATGATGATTTTGTATTTGACCTGATCAACAAGACATACAATTTTCCGGAAGTTTCATTACTTCTGAAGACTTTTTACATAGGTTTAAGGCTCAAATGAACCTAAAAAAATGCTGAACATTCCCCTTTAACATGGAGTTTTCTTGGATTATCCGTAGTCTTTCTCTTTGATACAAACTTTTGCATCAACAGTATACTCTTAAACTTCATGGCTCATTATTGTTTAAATAACGACTTAGCCTAATTAACAACCTCAAGAGAAATAATTTAATTATGAACAGCAGACAAAAACCAGATTTTTAAAACTATTTTAATCAGGTTCAACCCTTCATAATGAAACATAAACGTCTACTATATTAAAATCTAACATGATCGTCAAAATAATTCAGTTCAGACAAAAGAGGCAGTGTAGTAATTTCAAACCAGAACTTCCAAAAATTTGTTTTTTATAGAAATTTTAATAAGTTGAGGTTTTAATTAGCATGAAATTGATGAAAATCCACTACATGTAATTATTATACAACAGATCATTTGGTTGAGTACAAATTTGAGAAAATTTGATATAACTGTATATATATAAAAAAAATACCTTATAAAAAATTGAATTAACAACAGAGTTTTTTATATCTTGTCTATTAGCTGTCTTGTCTATTAGCTCTCAATTAACTGCAAGATTGATTCAAATCATAAGTACATTAGTAAGCTTATAGTACTTATTTGGCTAAGTTGCATTGGTTAAATTCTATGCTTTTATGGAAGGATGAAAAAAAAAACTTTTAGGCACATATATTTCTGAAATGACGGCTATAAGTTATGTTTTTCTGATAAGAAGATTAAATAAATGTATTTGACACACTTTTCTAATGTATTTTTCTGATGTAACACAGATGGTATTTTAAAAAATGGAACCAAAAACTAAAATTTTGGGACAAACAACATAAAATGAGTGGAAATATTTAGATAATTCTAGAGATTGGAGTTTGATGATTTTTAAAATGGAGAAGTAATGTCCTTAATGTCTGTTATTTCAGTCAGTTAAAACATGAAAAGTAATTAGCCGAAATACAATCTCACTGGCACCATCCACTTTCCATTATCATCTTTTACTATTGATACCAGCATCACTAAGGTGACAAATTGGACACCCAATAGACAGCCTCTTGAGATATGACCATCTGTTGAGTGCATGCCAACACACTTCTGCTCCTGATCAACGGTGCAGACACATTATGCAAATGAGGTTGAAGTGATGACTGTCTATTGGAAGGCAGAAGATAAAAGTCGATAACAATCTGTTGAATATTAAATCTTGACTTTTTGACCACAGAAAGCAAACCGAATTTCAGGAAATTAACAAACCATTGGCGCTTGATTGCTTCCTTTGGACAATTTACTGGCATTCCGATAGATGATTCATAGTTATTACAAATTAAGACAAAGGAAATAAAAATTACCATCAGTTAAGGTTGTCTGCTTTATAAATGATGACGTTAATTTAATCAGGAGAGACAAACACAAAGCGTTTGACAGGGAAGGGCTTTAAAACAAATTTAAATGGAATCAAATTAGATGTTTTAGAATGTTTCTAAAGGTTTGATTCTCTTGGACAGAAATGAAAAACAATGTTTTGAGGAAAGCTTGGATCAATAATATTTCGACAGTTTATGATGTTACAAATCTATAATAATTGTCTTTTAGTTATAGTTATTATAGTGGGCTGTAAAAATGTTATGTAAACTTTTAAATGTATATCAACTATTTATAGCCTCAATTTGCATCATTCCAATTTTCTGTCATATGTTTGTGGTACGTTCGTGGTTCTTTTTTTGTTCGAACGTCTGTTTCTTGTTTTATGACTTCATTGACAGTGATCTACCAGAAGCTACTCTTGATATCTACGCAGATCACTGTCAGTGACGTGATATAACGCCTTGGTTTTAGTGGAATTGCAAGAACCACAGATGTTGGAATGGCTCGAATTGATGTGTGTGATACACACACAAAGTTTAGTAAAATCACTTTTTTCTTGATCTGTTTTATTCTATCAATATAAATTTAGATTTCGAGCAAATTAGGAGCACAATTTCTGCACATTGCCAAATACTATTATCTGAACAATGAATAGGCAGAATTTTATTTATATAATCTATTTTATTTCAATATTCCTGTCTATAACTTGGAAAGGATTTGAAAATTTTTGATAATAAGGCAAGATAAGAATGTCAGTAAACATCAAATTATTAACAAAACAACCCTATTGGGAATAAATATCATGAAATTGATCATGAATTGTTATGTTATAATAATATCTATATGTATAATAAATTAGATTAATAAAATGACAATAGTATTAAGATGATATAAGCTGTGATAATAAATATGATATTGACATGTTATTTTGTGATTAATATAGAGTTCTTATCAGATAATTAAATATTTTATAATCTGATATTATTAATGATAAACAATATGGAAGAGTTTTTGTTGAATTTGATTTAGATAAAGATTAATTTTGTAAAATGAGATTAAACTTTTTAATCATTTCTGTTTGTTTATCCATTCTGAATTACTTTCTTAAAAAAAAACATGGCTGAAGGATAGAATATGTTTTATATAAGCTAATTTTATGATGTTGAGTTTTGCATATGTAACTATTTATGCTGAAAATCACACGGTAAGGATGATGACAACTTGAAACTTTACCATTGGTCGAAAATATATTACAAAATTTAAAACCGTGTTCGTTTAAATGATTGTCTCTAAATGTACAGTTTTTAAAATCAAAGAGAAGTATCGTTGTTTAGATGAAAATCAGTATGAATATTAAGATTATTGAAATATAAAGTGATATTAATAATATTCTACTAGCTGTGTAACGTTACTGTAACTTGATGTCTAGAGGGCAATACAAGGTTACACTGTAATCAAATATAGCTGTTATTGTAATAATTATTGTAATTTAACTGATGGAATATTCAAGGTATATGACCCTTTAAATTGTCAACTTTCACATCTTGGGTACTTTTTCATTCTGTTTTTCCTTTCTGTAAAATTTGAGAGAAAATGATTCACGTAACTCTGAGATGTGACTTTAATATATACAAAGACCAGTTGCTAGAGAAGAGCTTTGTGAACTGAAATTGATATCCAAGTTCAATATTTGCTTTTTAACTCATCCATTCCTGATCTTATAAGAAAGGAATAGAGAATTCTGACCAAAGTCAGTCTGAAAAGTTCAAAACATGCTCCAGTCATTTCATAAAAAAAATAAATTAGATGGAAAGATCCCTAAAACTATTAATATAATTATTGTAAACAACCCAGTAGGAAATAATGGCGGACTGTCATGATAGAATTCAACATACATGAAAATCAATAATTCCTCTTGTAGGGACTGTTTCTTAATGGGCTTAATTATCTTCAAATTAGTTTGAAAGTTCTTTAAATACAGAACAATTAGAACCCCACTGTTTCATTCCTATAGCTGTGGTTAGAGAAGTAGAATTAAGAATGCAGACTTTGATTGTCTTATTGTGTTTGCCAACCATGTTAATAATATCTGTAAAATATGTAAACTGTTCTGATGTTGTCTCTGCCAGGCTCTTTAGCTAGCAAATATCAATCCTTTGCCAATTTTCTTCCAAAATTTGCCAAAACATACAATAAATTCTTGATGTTCTATGATGAGCAAATTTAGTGTTGAGCACCAGACAGTCAAATACCAATGATTTTGTTTACTGAAAATTCCATCAAAACCTCTGAAAATTCTATCAAAACTTTTTCTGTAGATGATTCAAAAGTTCAATGCCTGTTTCTGTCACAATGATGGCGTTTCTTTAGGTGCAATAATATACAATCCTTAACATTTTCAAGAAACAGTCTCAGAACAAATTCAATATTTTTTGCTATTTTTTCTAATTTCAGTTATTTTACTGAAGTAATAGATTTATCTGGCCTACAGGTTGATATGGCATTACGGAAGTTCCAGGGCTATTTTAGGATGCCGGTAAGTGTGATGCTCCAAATTTTTCTGCTCTACAGTGTTATTTAAATGTATCCCTGTATGAATGGAGTATTCTAAAGTTTTTTGTGTGTTTAGGGGACACTGATAGCAGTGATTTGCACCATTCAAATTTTCAGTCAGACATCTTGCAGTTCTAATAAAACTAACTGTTTTATGCAATCACTGTTGTAAAAGCTACTATTAATATTAAAGCGACTTTGTGCAAGACAATATAAATATAAGCGCCAAGTTTTAGTAAGATTAAGAGTACTTCAGAAGCCTGACTGCAAATTGAAATTGTACATACAATTCTGAGATGGAGAACCTATAATTTAGTATACTGGTTACCCATTCTGTGTATGTTTTATTGGATACACTACATTAACTATTGAAATAGTAAATTGTTGTTTTATTGTAGGGTGAAGCACAGAAGATAGAACGGCTAATGGAGGTAAGAACATTAATATCTACCTCCTACCAACTTGTAAACAAATTTACAAACAATATTTCTCTCTTTCATCTTTCTTTATTCAAGTACATGAGATATTTTCAAGGTGGTTGGTGTTTGACGAGATAAGTAGACAAGTTGTTTGAAGCCACACTTTATGATAAGTTGAGTGTATGGTAACATTGTCCAAATATATGTTTCTTTATGATGCTTGGAAACTCATGATTAAAGTTACCCATGCAATTTGATAATTTGGTACAGTTGAGAAATTGAAAGACATCTTTATGCTTGACATTATCATATTGACATTATCATATTTTATTTATGATTATGCACAATTGGTTAGTAGTTGTAACAATAAACTGATATGGCAGTTGGCAGACTACATTTGACACACAATTTTGTTTCTGTCCTTTTGATGGCCTTTATGACAGGCCTTCTCAATTAATTTCTGTAAAGGGCCAAATGCATTTTATGAATAAAATATTAGGGCCAAATAGCGCTTTGCAAGCATTGGATATTTTGATTTTCAATCCATACTAGAACTGTAGTATGTCTTGTGTAGAAAAGGTTTAAATTAGCTTAGGGGACTCGGGCTGATAAGTTTCAAGTGGCATAATGTGTCTTTAGATCATGACCTTCTAAAGTTATATCATGTCTTTGCCAAGATTATTGGAATTCACTTAGTAAAAGTATGTCTTAATCTGACAGTTAAAAGAGAGGTGTGATTGAATATACATCAGTATTAGTATTTGGCCTACTAGTATTTGGTATGGTACCAATGTGTGTGATATATTGTTTGTTATTAAGTACCGTACTTATCCTCTCTAGTATTACTAGTTTACATTACTATCTACTTAACACTATATGGTGGAGAACTTAGATTCAATACATACTGGACATATATTCTCTTACACCTGGAAGATTTGAGCCTTTATCAATGCCAATATTTATTCTTTGCTTTGAATATTTGTGCATATGAAAAAGCTTATAGTCATTCAGATGAAACTGTGTGCTGCAGGCTATGAGCATTAAAGATAAATGACACTTGAAAACTGAAAAAATAGTCAGTTGCTTCTGCCTGGCAACCTTTTTCTCATTGCACACTGCACAATCAATCAATCTATCTCAGCTGTATAGGTTTTACACTGTTCAGTACTTAACTGCATTCTTAAAATTATGAATAAACTAGTCATGTCAAAGTGTTTTCCAGAAAGTTCATTCAAATACTATTGTAATGGATATCCTGTATGAAACATAATATATGTTCCACCTAAATCTCAATGAAAATAATGAAATAAAGTAGATTTTCAAGTGGTTTCTAAGAGCCATAAGTAGATTAAATGTTTTTAAAAAGACATTATTGTAATTAACTACAGTATAAAACATAGGTCAGAAACATTTAATAGCACTTGACTACAGTATCAGAAACCAGTCAGGAAAACTAAGCCTAATTATCTACACTAGTTCCTCTTGTTAAACATGTATTTTCTTTGATATTGTGAGACATACAGTAGCAGGTCAAAAACTTTGATATCCTTTTGATATTCAATTGATAAACAAACATGATTCATTCACATAATAAGTTTATTGAGTTCTGTTAATTAATTAATGTGTTTATTACAATGGTTATTTATTTATTCATATCTTAAATGTTAATATTTATACCAGTCAAAAGTCACGGCTAGATTATGATATATTACAGTTGAAATCTTAATTAATGAAATAGAGACGCCATTCTATGACAAGAACTAAAAACATTGGAATCATGATTAATTTTAGTGACGATGGCCATAGCTGGGAGTGGTTCAATGATTTAGATGTTCGCTTAAGTAATTGTAAGTCTGACTGACTATTACTACATATAAATTGTTTGAAGAGGACAAAAATTGAGATCCGTCCGCTAGATTCTGTATTGTAAAAAAACTCTCAACAGATCATAGTCAAATACTTGCTTCTTGGCTGATTTGTTTGTTCTCGCATAAATTGGTTTGGTTCTCACGTTGAAAACCTAAATTCTACTGGCAGTGTCGTCTGCAAAAAAAAGCATATTTTATAATTTTGGAACACCAGATGATGTATTTCTGTGAATCTGTTCACAACTGTACATGTTTTTGCTATGGTCTAGATTTAGAATTTTCTTGCTGGTACAAATTTTTATTTTAATAAGGAATCTTTCTTACATGCTGTGCACATAAGATTGCATATCTTAGTAAACTGCAATGCAATCTCTACTGTTAATTTCCAGCTAGAATTGTCGAAAGTTTCTCCATTTACTCTATCAACTGAGACTTACATTCTAGATTCTATCTACACTTTTTCTTTGTGTTAATTTTCAACATGTTTAAATAATGAGAAACCGAAATATAAAAAAGTTGATGATAGAAACTGCTCTTCTGTTTTGAAGTCTATTTTGTTGTACAGCTGGCAGATATCAGTCTGTTTTTTCCTGGCTATCTCATTAGTTTATGTATAAATCCATCAGTATACTGGCTGGCGTGTATATATTATAAATAATACTTGTAAAAATAATTAACGAACATAAACTGATTATTAACATAATGCGTTAAAAACTGGATGATGAGAATGGTTGCATAAAAACAAGACTGTAATTGTAATTTGATACTTTTGTATGTTCTTTAGTAAAAAAAAAATGACAAAAACAGTGTGCATTATGTATCTCATTCATGTATTGGCACAAAAAAACTTTTAAGTTAGGTAACTGAAATTCTGAACTTTAAAGTTTTTTTGTGCTGATAATTGGTCATGAATTACCGTACTGAAAATAGTTGTGCTTGTATACTGTATTCTTATTGTCTCTGGTGTGAATTAATTATGGATCCTTAAAGTTTTGTAGAACACGATTTGAACATAATTTCACAATATTGACAATTGAGTTTGAACACGCATCTTTGAAAATATCTCTTGCTTTCTTGACACTCTTACATAAAAAATACTAAAAATTATTGTAATTATTATTTCTTCCAAGTTTCTGAAGAAAGTACTGCCATAAACTTTTAAAAACGTTATATTGTATTTCCATGTTGTTTCTTTTTTCAGGCATTTGCAAGTCGTTACTGTGCCTGTAATCCTGATCAATCCAAGTATTTTAAATCCGCTGATACTATATTCCTGTTAGCATTTGCTATAATTATGTTAAATACAGATTTACATAATTCTAATATTAAACCTGAACGTAAAATGAAACAAGATGACTTCATCAAAAATCTAAGAGGTAAGAACTACTTTTCTTCTATTGATGAGGAAGGAGGGCTGACTGTCAAATAAACTTATGGAAGGCGTAAAGTACTTGTTAAGTGGAATTGTTGGAACCACAGACCTCTGAAAATGGTTAGGATGCAAATTAATACTATCATACATGTGTACAGGTCAGGGGAAAAAATCGGGAGACAAGCCATGAAAAATCGGGAGATTAGGGTAAAAAAGCAGGAGACTTTATCAAAGCATGTAAATTCATGAAATTTCAATAAATGATAACTTTTGAACCACTGTAGGCTAAGCCCTTTTTGACAGCATGGCAGTACCAATGTTGATGACTGCAGAATGGTACTTGCTGTGTTCTATTTATTCTTGTACTGCAAGAACTGACAGCTATATTATTACTATTAGTATCCCAGATGCACACTCAAAGTTTTAAATCCTCTTTACAATCTTTTTAATGTGTCAGCAGAAAGTATTCTTCCACCCCACTGGCTTTTAAAAATGGCAACACTGTCCAGAAACAACAAATTAACTCTATGAACTAAGTCAGCCTACATCTTGGTTTATGGTGTCAGTGTTAAGTCAGCGTAAAACTTGAATTGGAATGAGTCTCTTGGGCTATTGATTTAATATTTTCTGTGTCAGACAATTCAATGATAGATCTAGATACTTGGTAAATTTAGGTTATTTATGTATGAATCACAAATACGGTCAATTCGAAAAATCAAACAGCACCATCTTTAGACATACAACAAAATCAAGATTAAAATTGGAACAAATCCTGTTTGATTGTGACAAAAACTGGATTGAATTTAGAATATTTATTTATAGCACATGGTTTGTATCCCCCTGAACAGAAATAAATCATGACAAAGTATAAAAAACGCCCAGTATTACTAGTGATTGTAGTTTTTCTTTCCACCCAAATGTTGTCGTCAGAGAGCCTAAAACAATATGCCAAACCCTTGAAAAGTCTTGGATCAATTTCAATGTCATGTTTTCATGTTGTCTGGTGAAGCCTGTGATGTAATAATGGGTGGTTGAACTTGGGTGTCATTTCAATGTCAAATTAGTAAAAACAGATTAAATAGGTCTTACGTGTGGCCTTAAACCAATTACAGCTCCAACAAGTCAATCTACAGCCAATGATTAGGCGGAAATATTTCTTCTGGAGCAAAGAAAGAAGTTCATATTAAAAAGTGTGAAGCAAATATTTTGATCTGAGACATACATCTAAGAGTTGAACAAAAAAAACAAACATCTTGCCTTGCTGTCTTTGAAATATCAAATCAGGTGCAAAACCTCAGGATATCCCATGCATTTTATTTTGACTATTTCAATTCGCTAGTATCCTACTGTGCATTACAGTATTTTGATGGTATTTTGATATTATTTTAATGCGGGTGGTCAGTAAATGATAGTGGTATTTATTAGTTTAGTATATAATATCTAACCGGTACTATAAATTTAGTATTTATACAGTTGGCTTACGTTAATGATTTCCTATAACTTACAACTTTATATAAACTTGTAGAACCTCATATAATAGTAATCAATACTATGTTATATTAGGTTAGAGCAGGCTATTGTTTCCATTCTATTTGCCAGTCTAGTCTGACTATAACTCAGAAATGTACGGCTGATTGAATATATTCTGGGGTATCTGAATTTATTGTGGTATTTTTGTCACATATTTAGGGATACAAATTGATAAAGATTAATTCTGTCCTATTGATGCAAAAAAAAAAAAATCTAGAAATACTAATACTGAGCTCTTGTAGTAAGAAATATTATGGCTTTTTGTCCTGATTTTTTGGGGAGGAAATTGGGTTAAGCTAGATTTTGAAAAAAATATTATCAGGGAGATACATGATGAACAAAATAAACAAAAACAAAGTGGAATAGAGAAGTAGTTGTTAGAACTTTTCAATCACTGACTAGTGGAAATTTAATTACCACAGTAGCCATCTTGATTTCTCAAATTGTTTATATATTTAGCTTGTGTTGAGATTTATTCAACAGATGTAGTTTATAGTTAGGGTATTGATGGACATGTTCATAAAAAAAACAAGGTGTTAACATGAACGCCTCATGATTTCTATAACGCCTCATAAAACCTACATGGTGCTTGATATTGACCAGTTAATGAAATATGTCTTCAGTGCCAACTGTTATAATATTTTAGTTTGATGATTTTAACAAGGCTGTTGATTGTTCTATGATAAAAGTTGATATATCAACTATCGGTATCAAGTGCATTAATGATAGAACTCTTTGACCAATTTTTTTATTGCTTGCTTTTTTTGATTGATTCAATTTATCAGAAGGTCAACAAGTTTTTACATCGATATGAAATGTTGATGATAAATGATGAACAGAACAGAAAATTTGATTCTTTCATCTTACATGGATCAGTGATAACCAATTGTTATGTTGTTTTCCATAATTAATGATATGAATGTTCTATCCTTATTCACAAATGTCAGAATCTGTTCTGATACAGTATATTTTTAACAGTTCTGTTAATGTATATTTACAACAGTTCTGTTACTATATATTTACAACAGTTCTGTTAATGTATATTTACAACAGTTCTGTTACTATATATATTTACAACAGTTCTGTTACTGTATATTTACAACAGTTCTGTGTTTGACGTTCTGTTACTGTACATTTTGTATATTTACAATAAGTTCTGTTACTGTATATTTACAATAGTTCTGTTACTGTATATTTACAGGAATAGATTCTAGTGATGATATAGATAGAGATTTATTAATTGGTATTTATGAACGTGTAAAAAGTCAAGAATTTAAGGCTGGTGTGGATCAAGTCACACAAGTTTTAAAAGTAGAACAGAGTATAGTGGGGAAAAAACCGGTAAGTATTATTACCTGTTTATCTATTTTTATGCCTTTGAGTCAAAAGATCTGATCATCAGTGTAATAGCCGATGTATATTGTCAAACATAGCCGTAGGAGACAGGGGGGTAGGGAGGGCAGCTGCAGAAATCAGACCACTTTTTAAGTAGATGCAACTTAAGACAACTAACGTTGAATCATAAAAAAAACTTAGCTCGAAGAACCGTTGAAAGTTAAGCTGCCTTAACTTTAGTCTTCTGAACGTTTTTCTTAAATATCGTACTTGGTTATTAGTTACCTTTTACATCAAATCATACATATTTTACTTGTAAAAGTGCTAGTTATTGACATGTTAGACTGCTGTGTTACTGATGCCTGATAGACAGGTGATAAGCTCCACCCACAAGTAAACTATTGAGGAAATTAAAAGTAAATATTAGTTTAAGAGGAAAGTGATGCAGTGTTTTTATATTAAGGATAATAAACTCTGATGGAAAGTGATATAAAGCGTATCTAGTTTCTGGCCAGATTTATTATCTTATAATTCTGCAAATTTTTCTAGAAATTTTGATTTACCTTATGCCTGACAGCCATGTATTCATGACGTCATATTTTATTTTAAAAAAACAATTTAACTAAAGGAGTAAATACTGTTAACTGCTTGTATAATGCACCCCTTTCTTAACCTCAAGAAAATCTCGAAAAATCTCTGTCTGCCCAAACAGTTGCAGAAAAGTAGGACGTGAACTCCATTTCATTTCTGCCACTGTATCTAGCAAAATGATAAAATCATCAAATTGGCATAATGCAGACACACAAACACTCAAAACTTGTATCTGGTGTGTCAGCGTTCATATTGATAATCCCACAGCAGACGCCAAACATTCCCTATTTGCACCTTAACTCAGAATTATGAATTAGGTGTATCTTGACAAAACTGATACTTCAGTCATCTTACTGTATTAGATGATTGACTTTACAAGTTTCAGAACATTAATCAGTTTGAGATTTTATTTACCTAATGTTTACACCAACATCATGATGTTATATAATTAGTTAATTAACTAATTACTGATTGTTTATTTACAGCAATTAGCGTTATCCCATCGTAGATTAGTTTGTTATTGTCGACTATATGAGGTACATGATCCGTGTAAAAAAGAAAAAATTGGTTTACATCAACGAGAAGTGTTTTTATTCAATGATCAATTATTGGTAAGAATTTAAATATTTTTTTCAGAAGCTAGGCTAAGACAAACTTGATTTTTTTTTAGGATATCTATGTCCTAATTTTTATTAAAATGTTTTGTTTTCTGAAAAGAACTTCAGTCATATCATAGATATAATATTTTTGCAAAGGACACTGGCCATAAACAGACAGAATAAAGCTTGTATATTTAATTTGTAAATGATTTACTGCCAAAAATGACTTCAACAATTGTTATTTTCAGTAACCATTTCCCCATTTAATAATTTCCAAGCCTTTTTTTGTCCGACATTGTCTTTAATTATATTAAAACAATATATTTTTAATTTATAACAGATAACTAAGATATTCAGTAAAAAGAAATCAGTAATAACTTACAGTTATAGAATGTCATTGTCATTATATGGTATGCAAGTTTTTCTCTTCGAAACATCACGTAAGTATGATTATTTCTTATATCTCTCAGATACCCTAAATAGATGTCTTTTACCAATATTGACCCTTTTCAACTTTGTAACTTTAAAAAAATGGTCTTTATGGGTTTATGCCAACAGACAACTTTAACAAAATAACAGTGCCTTCAGTGGAAATGTACCTTGTACAAACACCCTATCTCAAATTTTAGCCCAGTTCATTGAGCATCGATAGCTTGAATTGGAAATGTAATTCAGATCTGGTTTTGTTTTTTGTAGATTATCAGTTTGGTATTCAACTTACAAATAATTTAGATGGTAAAGTATTGATGACGTTTAATGCTAGAAATGATCATGATAGACAGAAATTTGTAGAAGATTTAAAGGAATCTATTTTAGAGGTGAGTTTGCCATAACTTTTGCTGAACTAATCCAACCAACTTCATCATAGAAATTTCCAACAAAAATTTCCATCGGTTAAAGTTAATTTCAAATGATGTTATGTGCAAATGCTAAAGTATCTATCAGCCATTCTTAGGCTCACAATATTATTTTGATTTAAAATTTGAAATGGATATGCAAAATTTCTTTATTTCGACTTCTATTAATGACATTTTATATCCAAATTTCAGACGAATGGAATGGAACAGTTGAGAATTGAAGAAGAATTACAGAGACATCGTAAAACACATAATACTCTAGATAAACACTACGCCAACGACGATTCCAGAGTTCACATGTACGATATAGGGAATAACACGTCTGACAGTACTGTTAATAGGTTGTCTGCCCCTGAATGTGGCTTAAAGAAATCTTCTTTGTCCAACTCTCTCAATGAACTGTCACCAGGTATGCATGAGCATGCTGCATGAACGTTGATAATAAATCAACACTCCACAAAGTAATTATTATTCTTTCACTGTTTTCATCAAATTATTTTGGTGATGGTTTATCATTTTCCCTCCCTTTTCATATTTCAAAAGTCTAACTACCATGAAATTAAAAATTTAATCAATAATTTGGTATCAAACATACTTAAGGCAATTACATTTTTCAGCTTTTTTTATGTGTATCAAGGCCATTTATGATTTTTGCATTATTCCAATTTTGAGCTTGGTGTCTGTGGCTCCTGTAATTTTATGAAAATACTTAACTGTAAATGATTGCTAATTACTTCAAAGTGCTTTTGAAATTGCTACGCTTAAAATACTTGATTTTATTATGATCCCAAGACCCACAGAGGTTTTAATAAAATTGGAATGATGCAAATCAATGTCATAAGTGTCCCAATTGCACATAAAAAAGCCTCTTTTTTACTAGTCTAAATTTTAGTCTTAAATTTGCTTCAAAACCACTTTTGATGTTTCAAGGGAGATAACCAGTGTGGAGTATTGATTTGATCTCATTATTTTATTCTATTTTATTATTTTATACAACAAATGAAATGTTTTTATGTTCAATTTGGCATTAAAGGTAATGTTGCATTACATTTCTTTCAATGTTATCTGGATAAATGTTACATGTGCATTTTTGTTGCCAATTTCAAAATTTTTGTTGCATTCGATTCTGTTGATTATAATGTATGGACTATTCTTTTTACTAAGAATTTTCAGCACCCTTCATCTTCATTCCTTTATCATATTTTTATTTACTATTTATTTTTCATTACATTCTTTTTTTGAGTTAATTGACTTTTTCAGTTATTTGATATTTAAGGCCATTTGTGTTATAGTATCCAGCTATTATTGTATTCAGTGTTAAATTTATTTGGTTTTTGTTTCCATGGTGACAGGCACATTTATGATTTCTTAGCTACAATTGCTTTTAAGTTATACAAGGTTCTATGTCAAGCTATATGGTGTTAGATATTAGTTTTGTCCCCAAGATATAGTTGGTGTTCTTTAATATTTTTTCTTCATCTTATGTTATGGTCCAAGTGTCCCTCACTGTGATATGACACAATATCCATTTATACAAAGGGTAGTTGATGTCCTGGGCTGGCAAAACTATGCCGAGTTTCGAAATTGGGTTTCTTGCACTCATGTATACACATACAGCTTCTATTGGCACTAAAGATATATTAGGTGTCTTACATGCACCTACAAACACTCAGTACAAACCAAAATTAAATGGATTGTAAAGCGTATTTCTATACTTAGTATGTGTATCGGGGACAATGATAGCATCAATTTGCACCATTCCAATTTCCATTCCGATGTCTGTGGTTCTTGCAATTCCACTAAAACAAACGCGTTTTATGACGTCACTGACAGTGATTTGCATAGATATCAATAGTACCGGAAGGTAGATCACTGTCAGTGACGTCATAAAACATATTAGTTTTAGTGGAATTGCAAGAACCACAGACGTCCGAATGGAAATTGGAATGGCACAAATTGATGCAACTAGTTTCCATACTATACATGCAAAGTTTAGAAATACGCTTTACAATCCCTTTAAATCATATTGTGGATTGATGTTGACATCAGAAATTTTTTATACTGAGTTTGTTTCCTGGTATAAGTAGTACATAGTTGTTAGATATGGGTTGTTGTAGCTTATATATGCTGTTAAAACTTCGCTATTCTTTCCCAATAATTGTTGTGAATTGGTAATAGTTGGTCTCATTTCTTATTATTCATTTTCTGGACTAATTTTCATCATTTAAGTATTGTCTTTCACACGCCTTTTAACAAGTATAATTATTTCATCAAGTTCTCTCTACAATGCATTTTTATTGCTTGGAATCTAGTATCTTTAAGGGAATAGCATTTAATGTAAATCTCTCTTGCCAGTTGAGTTTTATACTTTCTTGTAATTTGTTAAGTGAAAATGTAAATTCAAAAAAGATTTCCAAGTAAGTTGCAAATTGATGCTCGAAGTGTCTCTTCTTTCTAACCCCTTATAAATACCACAAAGAGGTAGAGAAAAAGACTGTTTTTTAAGGAGTTGTATCTGATTTGTGAGCTGAAAATTGAGTCTGTCTCTGAAGGATAACGCACAATATGGCACTGATGGCACTTTACCATGTGAATTTCCCTAACAAAAGTATGTTTTTATTTTCTAGACCTTGGGATGAAACGAGGTAGTAGTGGTGCATCTCTCGACAGTGGAGTGGTGAGTGTTTTTTTTTGTGATAATGAAAAAAAGATTGCGACAATGTTGTTGTCCTGGCAACTAGGCATGGCATTGCCTGTTCTCATTAGACCAAACACTAAAGTAGGACAAAAACTGATTTATCATCTTCTAAGTTTAAACTATCATTCCAAAATTACCTTTCATTTTAGCTTTAAATACAACAGTTTTGATATGGCCATTTGTTAAATTCTGACTTTTTTCTCATTTTCTGATAATTTGATCATTCTATGTGTTGACAGGTATCCGGTAGTGTAGGTAGTGCTGGTAGTCGAGATGATTCGATAGCGCAGACCTTCAACTCATCTACTCCAACTAAACTCACAGTTAAAGGTGCATCTATCACTAAAGTTAGCGGACTCACCAAAGCTATCAGTCCAGCTAAACCTAAATCATCTCCGGTCAAACTTCGGGGAAATTTACCAGCAGGAACTGAAGTATAATGCGAGAAGTTTAAGGTCAAATTGAAGGGATGACAGAAATGTCTATCAATGGAGAGTAAAAAGTGGTTATAAGTGACACAAGTCGAGTGGGAAATTGTGCTTTTGATGAACGATGAATGTAATTTTTGTGATAAGAACATTGAAAAGTATTAACTAACATATGTCTAGACTAGATTTTGGTTACCATAGCGACCAATATTGGACTAGTTTTAGATGAACACTTGTTAAATAGCAATCACAGTGCTTTATAATAGTGATAGGCACTGATATTGATATACCTATATGGGTATAATCACGACAATCAAATAATTGTATTAGATTATATTATACCATCATGTAAACAGTAGAGAGAGTAATATTGAAAAGGGACCAGGGCTACTACTGTTAAAATTCCTCAAAGATACAGAATCATTGTGTTTTACTAATTAAATATGTGCATTGGTGCCAGTTGGAACAGAATGTATGTTCCATAAGTATATGAATGCAAGTCCATGGAAGGGATAGTTGGCATCTTCATGATGTGTCTCTATTCTTAAATATTGACATCCATATTTGCCAACAGGTGGCTTATTTTATTTGCCTTGGTCAGAGCCATACGAGTGTTGCATGATTAATTATTATATACACACAATATTTAGGGCCTTATTCTCGAAAACTTAACTAAGATGACTGGAAGTTTTTGAGAATAAGGCCCCTGTCTGTGTCGTCATCAGTCTTGTGTAGCATATAACGTAACTTTTGAAAACTAGATCTTTGAGGAAGTTTTGCAGTATGGCCGATTGACTCAGTGGTGTGTGTTGTGTAATATTAACAGTAATATGATTGGTGCATGTCCTAACTTATCAGGTAGAAATTGTAATATACAGTAGAATTTAACTTATCAAATATTTTATGCAACATTGTCAATTTTATTTATATATTCTCAATTCTTATTTAAATGTCTTCAATTATTGCAACAATTTACGTTTTATTTCATAATTTGTTTTTGTCCAAAATTAGATTAGTTAATCAGAAGTAAGAAAAATATCTGTTCACCCAAGTCTTTCAGTTAATTTTGTGTTTAATTATTAAATGGAGTAGGCATTCGGAGCTTAATACTGGGAATAATATGAATTATAGCCCATTCTTTAGACCGGTTAAAACTGGTCTTTTGAAAGTTTTGGATAGCGAACAATTTCATATAATTATTCTTAAGCTTGTTTCATCCGAGAGAGAAATAATCATAAAATATGCCTTCAGTGATATTTTTCATGGTAGTAAGCTTTGGTGTCTGCTCCAAATTGGACAAGTTTGTTTGGAGGCCATATTTACCACTCATATTTTATTTTACGATTGAATAATAGGATTCAAAAAAGTATATTGTGATCATTGCATTTTTAAGTCCAGTGCTCTTTTACAAAGAAGGCTGTATTGGTAATATAAATTTAAATATGAGTGGTATATATATCAATAAGATTTGTAATTCAGAAATTGAGTTGTATGAAATCTTTAAATAGCAAAATATGACATTTAAATAGTAACTATTGTAGATTTTGTAAGAATTATTTAAATTGCAAATATTAGATAGAAAAACGTAGTATGGACTAGAATGTATATATTTAGATATTTTGTAAAGAAATATTAAAATGTTGGAAACAAACAGTATGGAATATATTTGATCATTTAATTAATATTAAGTTTGTTTAATTAATCTATTTCTTATCCATTACGGTAATTAAAGATGATTTTCATAACAGATCAGCATGCTATTAGCATGTAAAACATCTTGGAAACATGCAGTATAAACAATAT
This sequence comes from Lottia scabra, assembly GCA_029955415.1. NCBI lineage: Eukaryota > Metazoa > Mollusca > Gastropoda > Lottiidae > Lottia > Lottia scabra. Next base: position 1,248,427 of record JARJEI010000021.1, on the reverse strand, counting down.
GCAAAATTTCATTATCTATGCATGCATAGGTTTGGCATAGCTTTGTGTTTTCATTTTTCACTGACTATTTATGTTCGTTCACCTGTTAAGCAAAGACAATAACATAGAATTTATTTTTGTTGACAAGCTTATAAAATAAAGAGCATTAATGATACCCAGACCAAAATTAAGAATTATTTTTAAATTCAATAGTTCAAATTTTAAAAAGTTTTAAATTGAAATTTAGATGTTGAGTTTCATTGTTTACAAAGTTGTTATTGTTGACATTATCAATTTTCACTTATTTGTACTATCTTCAAATCTATTTGTCAAATTCTAGTATTCCTATATGAGAATTATTGAGTAAGACCAGCCTTTAAAGGGATTATAAAGAGGTTTTCAAAACATGTTACGTGCAATCATGACAATGATATCATCGATTTCCACCATTGAATTTAGTCAGATTAAGTCAGTCACTAACGTAAAAGCTAATCGTATCTAATGCCAAATTGGAATGGTGTAAATTTTTGCTATCAGTATCCCTTAATACACATAAGTTAGAAAACCTCTTTACAATCTCCTTAACTTTGGTGCAGATTACAAATACAAATATTGTTTTCAAATTTACTAACCTTAAATTCAAATCTTAATTAAATTCATCGTGTGATCTGTTTTATTCTAAAATATCACATATTCTTGTTCAAATCACATTTCCTTTTTCATTCCAAATGAGATATTTCCTGATTTTTTAAAGAGAAATCATTTAGTGCTAACTTAGTTGTATGCAATAACTGATAATTCTACCCAACAAACTAGTCATGTACTTTATGTACAAAATAGCAACTAATGCTATATATTCTTTGGACTTATTCTCTCTTGCCTTGAGCAGAGTGAACAGTCTTAAAAAGTACTGTTTTAGAATTAAGCAGAAAATATTCCGAACTTGTTTTGAATGTTGTCTATAAGTATTTATTTTAAGAAATGTTCCTATCATTGAATTATTTCTAATTTATGCAGAAATCTTTTTCATTTTGTTGTAAATAACTCTGTAATACATAAATTTAGTGTGTTTCAAAATGTCTGACTTTCATAAGGAAAGGGCAATTACTAATCTACATTCACCCATAATGGGTATTGTTTGTGAAAAAGCCAAAATAAAAAAATGTAATACAGTTCTTTCTTTGTTTTCATTGATTTATAGTGTTCATGTCTAGGTACAATTTTAAGCAATGACATAAATTGGAGTGCTTGTTTTCATTTATGAATCATACCTTCTTAAATTCCATTTAATCCTACAACTGATAAAAAGGGAGGTTTTCTAGTCCTTGTTTTGCATCAATCTGGATTTCTGAGCAATTGAAATTCTCATGACTTGATCATAAATCATCATTACAGATGTTTGTTCTGCTATAGTGACATCAAACATTGATACAAATGGGAGTTGCTGTAAAAAAATACATGTTACAATACCTTGGTGATATAATTTGTTCATGATCTGAACCAAGCATTTGGTTGGTTGAATGTCATATGGCCCAGAACATGACATGCATAACAATTTCATCGGATCATCGATGACAAGTAAAGTCTTAAAATATGAAAATAAGCATCCAGACTGGCTCAATTGGGAATGATTCTAAACAAATGGACTGCTCATGATTCAGTTTTGAATCTTGTCCGTCCAACTTTATATCACATTGAAGCAATACATGTTCCTCCATAATATGTCAGATAGGCTGCTGTTTAAAGATGATCCTTTCATTTCTTTTAAATTTGACAGTTTCTAATTAGATTAAAACTAAGAACATTTGATCTGCCATAGAGTAAGATCAAGATGGTTCTTCCAGATGACCAGCCATCCGAGGATTACTGTAGTAGGTGATGCTGACAAAAAACACAGAAAAATAATATTCCAAAAGTTAAATAGCTAACTATATTTCATCTGAATATGTTACAACAAATGCTATACAAGACAATGAATAAAAACAAGATAAAAAGGAATTGTCTGAATTTTATCAGCCACTCAATACACCAATAATAGATAAAATAATATACATGTACAGAATTCTCAATAAATAGGCAATGTTTCTGGTCGTAATCAAAACTCTTTCTTGTCAACTTCAAAATGCAAAGGACAGTTTTGAAAGCAATAAAGGAGGTAATGCCTCTTTTTGCCAATTGATTCCATTTTAGCTCATGAACATTGTGATGGATATGAATTTGTCCCATATACACGAAGATGGATAACCACTTCAAATTTAACATCAAATCTATAATGTTATAATAATGTCAAGCTCTGACATAAATGAAAGTGCAAACGGTTAGGAACATTTAAATACATTTTGATTGTCTGACACTTATTAAGCATGAGAAATTGGTTTTAGGTTGTCCGACACTGATGGCTTGTTATTTGACACAGTTCTCAGCACTTCCTTCAAACCTTCATATTTGAAAACATTTCCTGTACTAGTTAGATAATCCATATCACAGTTTTAGAAGCCATGATTGTTAAAATCAAAGATGTTTTAAGTCTGTCTCCAGTCCATATATTTTAGATTTTAAGTTCTTCAATTCACCAAACATCTTTTTAGATCTACCAGCAGTAGAGCGAACATTTTTCAATATTTGCAGATCTAAATCATCAGTTTTCTTGATATCCATATCTTCAGTAAAACCAAGAGTAACCTGTAATATCAAACAGAGTTAATATTAATCTCCCTAGGATTTAAATCCACTGTGCTAAGACAAGCCAATGCACTACCCTTGAGCTATCCTAAACTTAGTAGTGAAATTGCATAAGTTATAATAATGGCAAAACTCAATTTTGTGTTCTTAATTTTAAAAAAATGTTCTTGGATAAAAAATATGAACATAGAACAATTGTCTACAGAACAAAACCGAAGTGAAAAGAACAACTTACCTTGTACAACTGTCTTTCTACATCTTTTAATCTTTTGTAGCAATTAGTACTTACTTTTAGCAACTCTGTTATCATCTTTTTGATTATTTTTCTTGGGTAGTTTTTGTGGTACTATAGCTTTAGCTGGTGGTTCTTTAATAAAATAAGTTATTTCACTATCACCTCTACCTCCTCCACCTAAAGCTAATAATTGTTGTATCTTCTTCTTATCTTCAACTTACCTTATATAACTGTCTTTCTACATCTTTTAATCTACCACGTAGATTTTTAATATCAGTTTTAAATCCTTCAACTTCTAAATTTCTTCTTTTTTCTAGATCTTCATACCGTGAATTCATTAATTGTAATCTTTGAGTCATTTTACCACTTCGATCCTACAATAAATAATCATAAGTCTTCAATATTTATACTACGAAAGAAATAAAATCTTTGTATAGTTGTTGTCTTAGGTTTCAGATAATGTAATCAAAAACTTTGACAAAAAGATACTCGATGATTTTTGACATATGAACTGTAATAACATGTTGCAAAAAATCTAGGTGCTATCAGAAATGAATATATGAATATATGTTCATAGATTACCTTGAATATTTCACGTGTCACGTCGCCTTCCTCACGTAATCTAGATAGTTCATCTTCTAGTTGTATCACTTGTTCTCTATAGTTATCACATAGTTTCTGTGACTGATCTAGTTGATATTCTAGTGACTATAATATATATATATAAACTAAGTTCAATATTCTTACAGTGTCCATATTAAAATATTTACATTTGCTATGATGTTGGTATATCAGGACACAGGTTAGTTGCAAAATTAATCATAAATCCCCTAGTGCGCATTCATTCAATTTTGCAACCAACCTGTGTCCTGATATACGACCATACACGCCATAGGGTAACAAAGAATAGAACTTGGCGGGAATATGTGCATTTTTTTTTTCATTTATCAAAATATTTCAAGCATTTTTGAAACAACATTATGTCCCAGTCCCATATTCAAAATGACAACATAAGTTACCTTCATTTCTTCTTTATCAGCAGCATTTTCATAGGCACAATCCTGTACATTTAATATAGTATCTTTTCTAATATTCATCTTCTGTTTACAAACATCTAGTTCACGTAATAATTTATCTTTCTCTGCCATCCACTGTCTCTCTATTTCACGTCCCTGATATCTCTGATCTAGGAAATCTTTAGTACTAACATACAGTAAATCTTGGGTTTTATGTAACCTGAAATGAGAAAAAAAATAAGAACTTTGCATTAATGTAAAACAGTTATTAAAGTTATAACAACTATAAGAAAATTTACAGAAAATTGTTATTTTGTTACTTTAGGATCTATTCATTTACCCTAAAATAAATTTGAAAAAAAAAGTTGGCATAACGCAGACACCATATTATAATATGCCCATGGTAAAAAAATGCATCAGAACTTACTTTTCAGTTAATAATCTGATTTTTTCTTCATCTCTCTGTTTCCTTGTTTCAAATTCTTCATCTTTGACTCTTCTATCTTCTAATAGAGCCTCATATTGTTCTTTAGCTAATTTAGCCTGTTCAGCTAACTGAGATTGTAATGATTCTATATGTAATGTTAATACTTCATTATCATGTTGATATCTTTTCTCTGGTTCTGGTGACATTGATAATCTTCTATCATTTACTGCTAACTGTTTCTTAGTATCTATTAATAGACACAAACATGAATAAAGAATACCGTATATTTACGTGTATAGTGCACACTTTTTTACCCTGAAAAGTACCTGTCAAATAAGGTCCAATACAAAATAAAAAAACACTGTCATATTAAACCATTTAAAATCCAACGTTTCGCTCTAATAAAATAGAGCTTCCTCAGGGAGGACTAAAATACAAAATAAGGGGGGCGCATTATACACGATGACTTAAACAAATTTGAATTTTTCACCAGTGATTCGTAAGTCAATATTGTCTGGCCAACATTTTGTAATTGATCGCTGATGGATGAATACAGCAGCCACATGACAAAGTCAATGTACCCCTTTTACCAATTTTCAATGTATTTTTTAAGGTATTTTTCCGTTATGTATTTTGGTACAATAAAAAAGAAAATTGATTGGATTAAACCAAGGTAATGGCAAAATATTTAAGGAATATTTGTAACGATTTTCTAGGGGAAACCTTTTTGTACAGTACAGATTTTCCATCACTCTCTACATTCAACAATAAAAAGTTGCCTCATAATTTTATCTTTTTCAATCGAAGGGACTAAGCACTCAGAGCAAGAAAACAACATTATAATTGTACTGTCTAAAAAATATGAAATAGCGGTAACATCAGCAAGTCTCTGTGGAAGAAGCAAAGTACCTTACTGATGGCCGCTAGGATTTATTAAGCCATTTTTACTTACTTTTGGCAACTCTGTTATCATCCTTTTGATTATTTTTCTTGGGTAGTTTTTGTGGTACTATAGCTTTAGCTGGTGGTTCTTTAATAAAATAAGTTATTTCACTATCACCTCTACCTCCTCCACCTAAAGCTAATAGTTGTTGTATCTTCTTCTTATCTTCTAACTCACGTATCTATTAATCACAAAAAAAACTACAGTATTCTCACAAAAAAAGTTTTATATTATAAATATGTACTTCCTAAACTTTCAGTCCCTTATAACTATTAATTAAATGATCACCATTTATTGTCAAAATCAAACAAATTTTGTTGTATATCCATTGAAATTGAAACTATATCAATTTTATGCTTCATGACATACACCACTGCCTTATATAGATTTTCTTTTCGTGTCTATATTTCATCAACGCATGGATTTATTTAAACTAACCTTCAGCCTGTCATTTTCAGCATACAGCCTCAAAACATGTTCTCTTTCTTGAAATAAATAAATCTGCATGTCACTCAAAGCCTTTTGTAATTCAACAATCTCTTCTTCTCTTTGTCGTAATTCCCATTGTAAATGATGCTAAGAAAAATTTTCAAAAATGTATGTATACAGTAAGCTTATAAGTAAAAGTAACTTAACTCTTTCATTTTCTTCACTAGCAGCAACTCTACTGAGCATATACAGTTTTAGATATATACCTGAGCGGCAGGTAAATATGCAGTAATTATTACCAAAGGAATCAATGTCATCATACACTTTACATCATATAACTAGCAAGTTGAGGGTATATGATGCGTTATCATTCACACAGTGTTCAATGGTTTATCTACCCCCAACGACAATTGAAAAAACCACATATTCATAAAATCATGCAAAAATATTCCCCTCTTTCACCCCATTAACAATAATCACTGTTTTCTGTTGAAAGTTGTGTTCAACTTACTTGATCTTCATATGTCACTCTATATTCTTCTAGTTTACATACTAACTGATCATGTTCATCATCATATTCAGCTATTTTCTTACGATAATATTCTAATAACTCACGAGATGGACGTAGTTGACCTGAAAACAATAAATATAACTACCTTTGATTTCTTTAATCATGGAACAGTAATATTTCTGTTTTCAAAATCTTCAATATATTGAGGTCATTTGTGGAGCAAATTTATATCAGATTCAAAATATAAACAATCCACTTCTTTTTTTAAGGAAATACATGGATATACCAAGTACTTTAATAAGTTTAGCTCCTTTAATTTCAATTGCTTCTATGAAAAAGTGGATGCTCAAGTTTATTTTTAGATTTTTATCGTAACGGTAAGTGCAAGCATATTTTGGCTACAGTAAATTTCTAATGGATGATGACAGAACTCACCAAGTCTTTCATTGATGCCTGGTAATGGAGATTCACCACCACGAGTTGGACTAGAAACACCACTATTATCATATCCTTTACTATCTTTCATTTTACTCTTTCGTTTACTTTTAGGTGATCTATTTGAAAACTGTTCTGGTAGTATAGTACTGAAATAAAATTTAAAAAAAGTTAAATTTTCCTGAAAATATTGAAAAAGTATTCCTGTAAAGTGCAAACCAAATACTTTTGTATATTGTAATTAGGCTACTATGTTTGTACAGAATATTGCTTCAGCCATATCTTGCAATTCCGCTGAATAACGTGCAACTTCTTTTAAGGTCTTTCACTGGACTGAGAGTATCTTCAATCTATAATACCTAAACTATAACTGAATTGGCTCTAACGTGCAATAGGGTAAAAATTTTTGGGTTAATATGTTAGGATTTGTTACAGGGTTTGGGACACTTTCATACCCTGCTGGTACAGAAAAAAAAAACTGCCCAGGCCAAACAAAAAAAAGGTTGTGTTTCCGGTAACGGGCTTGTCAGACGGAAGGGTCGGTACCGGTAGGTCGGATTTTTTTTTTTTTTTTATTTTATTTCCTAGAATTACCCCCCACCCACCAATTTAACCATTTTCTTCATTTTAAGGGCTATCTACTCTCTGACCACAATGGGCTCAGAATCGCATTTTGCCTATTATTTTTTTATGAATTGAAATATCAACCCCAAATTAGTTCTGAGAGTCTTAGATTGTCTTTGGGTTGATGAAAATGACAACTATTAAAAAAATATTTATCTTGAAATATGATTTTACAGAAGGGAAATTTCAGTCCAAAATATTGGGTCATTTTCACTTGAAATTTCTAGGAGGGAACTGTATTTATTTTATATTGAAAATTTTCAAACCATATATTTTCATGGACCCAAAGGCATTCTAAGACACATGGCATGCAATAAAAAAACATAAATTGAATATTTGTGACATGAGAGGAAAAATTCAATCCAGACCTCAATGTGGTCAGAGAGTACATTCAATTCAAGGAGAAATACAAGTTTTAAAAAATAGTAGGCCTTGGCTTCCCCTTTACTTCCGTGTATAGAAAGAAAAGATTTTAAATTACCGTTGATCAAAATGTGATACCAATAGATCGATGTTTAAAAACACGGAAAGAAAGGATTTGAAATTACCGTTGATCAAAATGCGATACCAATAGATCGATGTTTAAAAACACTGAAAGAAAAGATTTGAAATTACCGTTGATCAAAATACGATACCAAATTACCAATAGATCGATGGTTAAAAACACGGAAAGAAAAGATTTGAAATAACAATTGATCAAAATGCGATACCAATAGATCGATGTTTAAAAACACGGAAAGAAAATATTTGAAATTACCGTTGATCAAAATGTGATACCAATAGATCGATGTATAAAATCAAAGAAGGAAAATAATTGCAATTGCCGTTTGACAAAATTCGATACCAAAAATACACGGAAAGAAAGTTTATCAAAACGACCCTCTTACCGAGAGCAATCTTAATCCTTAAATCCATTAAAATGATCCAAAAGTTTCAGAACTTTCAAACACATTGCTGACAAGACAATAATACAAGTTATAGTTGACTTCAGATTGTAGACTTACTGGCGCCAATAAAATTGAGCGGGAAAAAATAGTTCTGATGACAGAACTCAGGACAGTAGTTAGATTCTGTAAATCTTTTGTTCACAGTTAACTTAATGTACTTGAATAAATGTATTATAAGATTAGGTGACTAAAAACAATAAGATCCCGTTAATTTGTGACACCACTGATTAATTTGATGAGGTCATTTAGAATAGAAAACAAGACCCATTGAGATCAAAGAAAGATCAAAGAATATTGTGAACACCTGTTGTCCACGTGATCAGTGGAAGTAGAATTAGGCCAGGCTTTTACTCTACTGGAGTCAAAGGCACTTGTTTTATATCCATGGAATTTTCCACTACAATAGACCTGTCATTGATCGAAAACGAGTGCCTGTGGTCTAATATTTACACAGTTATTTGGAAGACTTGTATTCTAACGTTATACTTATTTAAATGTATAGGTGAATTATAGGTGAATATTGACTGACGTTCTGTGGTAATGCAATGACAACACTTGGTAAAAATAACATTAACTGTATTTTGTAGTTACAAAATTACACGTTATGTGAGACAGGATTATACAACAACTCAATTCAGATACTAGAAACAGACTGCCTTGATCTCCAGTTCGCGCACAGTATATCTTCCAAAGTAACCCTAAACTGACCATCCCCTAATTCCCTTATATGGTCATAAAGCCTAGCGTTGGTATGAGTCATCGTCATTGACCATACGTTGGTCTAAGATCAATACTGGTCTTAGGAACGAAGACAACTTTCATTTTCAATCAAAACATCGGTGATAATTTTTTGTTTTTCTTTACCAATTCACGCATTTTTTAATTATGTTTTTCCCGATTCATCATAAAAACATTTGAGTCGGCAGTAGAATTACAGGGTCGGTCGGGTTACCGGAAACACAACCTTTTTATTTTTAGCCCCACAGTGCTACGTACACCATCTCTCAGAATCTGTTTTCAATATACTAGTACTTTAATTTTTTTGCTGCTTGACATATAATTTTTCACAAAAGAAATTAACTTGCAAGTTATTAAGATTAGTAAGGCTAGTTATTTTATGATATGTCAAAAAAGTCAAAGACAAGTTGAAACAAGTTGTTGGCTACTTCAATTTCATCAAATCAGCTGTGTAAAAGCCTAGTTTATCATGCAAAATCATTTAATAAATAAATATTCAACCACTTTCATAAACATCAATGCTGTTATCAACATACTGGTAAAAATATTACAAATTCCTAACCTAGGAAATGAAATTAATCAATTAATAAGATGTTGTTTACAAACCTTGCAGTGAGGGACGCCATTTTGAAACTTCCGCCAATCTTCGTGTCTTTTAAGTACCGAAAAATGCAAAATATACCTCATTCTCTGGTGTCGACTTGAGATTATTCGTACCACATGTTGAAAGTCCTATCATTTCTACTTCTGATAAAGGATTAACAGATCAGAAGGCGAAAGGAGATCTCAAGCTAATTATAGATGTTTTAAAGAGATGAACAGTGTTTAATATCAGTTCACTCTCCTGAGTAGTGTTTGAAATCTATTAAATATCAATTATCTACTAATTTAGATGAACAGTGTTTAATAAAAGTTCACTCTCCTGAGTAGTGTTTGAAATCTACTCACTATCAATTATCTACTAATTTAGATGGTTTAAAGAGATGAACAGTGTTTAATATCAGTTCACTCTCCTGAGTAGTGTTTGAAATCTATTAAATATCAATTATCTACTAATTTAGATGGTTTAAAGAGATGAACAGTGTTTAATATCAGTTAACTCTACTGAGTAGTGTTTGAAATCTACTCACTATCAATAATCTACTAATTTAGATGGTTTAAAGAGATGAACAGTGTTTAATATCAGTTCACTCAACTGAGTAGTGTTTGAAATCTATTAACCATCAATTATCTACTAATTTAGATGGTTTAAAGAGATGAACAGTGTTTAATATCAGTTCACTCTACTGAGTAGTGTTTGAAATCTATTAAATATCAATTATCTACTAATTTAGATGAACAGTGTTTAATAAAAGTTCACTCTCCTGAGTAGTGTTTGAAATCTATTAACCATCAATTATCTACTAATTTAGATGGTTTAAAGAGATGAACAGTGTTTAATATCAGTTCACTCTACTGAGTAGTGTTTGAAATCTATTAAATATCAATTATCTACTAATTTAGATGGTTTAAAGAGATGAACAGTGTTTAATATCAGTTCACTCAACTGAGTAGTGTTTGAAATCTATTAACTATCAATAATCTACTAATTTAGATGAACAGTGTTTAATAAAAGTTCACTCTCCTGAGTAGTGTTTGAAATCTATTAACCATCAATTATCTACTAATTTAGATGGTTTAAAGAGATGAACAGTGTTTAATATCAGTGCACTCAACTGAGTAGTGTTTGAAATCTATTAACTATCAATAATCTACTAATTTAGATGAACAGTGTTTAATAAAAGTTCACTCTCCTGAGTAGTGTTTGAAATCTATTAACCATCAATTATCTACTAATTTAGATGGTTTAAAGAGATGAACATTGTTTAATATCAGTTCACTCAACTGAGTAGTGTTTGAAATCTATTAACTATCAATAATCTACTAATTTAGATGAACAGTGTTTAATAAAAGTTCACTCTCCTGAGTAGTGTTTGAAATCTATTAACCATCAATTATCTACTAATTTAGATGGTTTAAAGAGATGAACAGTGTTTAATATCAGTTCACTCAACTGAGTAGTGTTTGAAATCTACTCACTATCAATTATCTACTAATTTAGATGGTTTAAAGAGATGAACAGTGTTTAATATCAGTTCACTCTACTGAGTAGTGTTTGAAATCTACTCACTATCAATTATCTACTAATTTAGATGGCTTAAAGAGATGAACAGTGTTTAATATCAGTTCACTCAACTGAGTAGTGTTTGAAATCTACTCACTATCAATTATCTACTAATTTAGATGGCTTAAAGAGATGAACAGTGTTTAATATCAGTTCACTCAACTGAGTAGTGTTTGAAATCTATTAACTATCAATTATCTACTAATTTAGATGGTTTAAAGAGATGAACAGTGTTTAATATCAGTTCACTCAACTGAGTAGTGTTTGAAATCTATTAACCATCAATTATCTACCTAATTTAGATGGTTTAAAGAGATGAACAGTGTTTAATATCAGTTCACTCAACTGAGTAGTGTTTGAAACCTATTAACCATCAATTATCTACTAATTTAGATGGTTTAAAGAGATGAACAGTGTTTAATAAAAGTTCACTCTACTGAGTAGTGTTTGAAATCTATTAACCATCAATTATCTACTAATTTAGATGGTTTAAAGAGATGAACAGTGTTTAATATCAGTTCACTCAACTGAGTAGTGTTTGAAATCTATTAACCATCAATTATCTACTAATTTAGATGGTTTAAAGAGATGAACAGTGTTTAATATCAGTTCACTCAACTGAGTAGTGTTTGAAATCTACTCACTATCAATTATCTACTAATTTAGATGGCTTAAAGAGATGAACAGTGTTTAATATCAGTTCACTCAACTGAGTAGTGTTTGAAATCTACTCACTATCAATTATCTACTAATTTAGATGGCTTAAAGAGATGAACAGTGTTTAATATCAGTTCACTCAACTGAGTAGTGTTTGAAATCTATTAACTATCAATTATCTACTAATTTAGATGGTTTAAAGAGATGAACAGTGTTTAATATCAGTTCACTCAACTGAGTAGTGTTTGAAATCTATTAACCATCAATTATCTACCTAATTTAGATGGTTTAAAGAGATGAACAGTGTTTAATAAAAGTTCACTCTCCTGAGTAGTGTTTGAAATCTATTAAATATCAATTATCTACTAATTTAGATGGTTTAAAGAGATGAACAGTGTTTAATAATAGTTCACTCTCCTGAGTAGTGTTTGAAATCTATTAACCATCAATTATCTACCTAATTTAGATGTTTTAAAGAGATGAACAGTGTTTAATATCAGTTCACTCAACTGAGTAGTGTTTGAAATCTATTAACCATCAATTATCTACTAATTTAGATGTTTTAAAGAGATGAACAGTGTTTAATAAAAGTTCACTCTCCTGAGTAGTGTTTGAAATCTATTAAATATCAATTATCTACTAATTTAGATGAACAGTGTTTAATAAAAGTTCACTCTCCTGAGTAGTGTTTGAAATCTACTCACTATCAATTATCTACTAATTTAGATGGTTTAAAGAGATGAACAGTGTTTAATATCAGTTCACTCTACTGAGTAGTGTTTGAAATCTATTAACTATCAATAATCTACTAATTTAGATGGTTTAAAGAGATGAACAGTGTTTAATAAAAGTTCACTCTCCTGAGTAGTGTTTGAAATCTATTAACCATCAATTATCTACTAATTTAGATGGTTTAAAGAGATGAACAGTGTTTAATATCAGTTCACTCAACTGAGTAGTATTTGAAATCTATTAACTATCAATAATCTACTAATTTAGATGGTTTAAAGAGATGAACAGTGTTTAATATCAGTTCACTCAACTGAGTAGTGTTTGAAATCTATTAACTATCAATAATCTACTAACTTAGATGAACAGTGTTTAATAAAAGTTCACTCTCCTGAGTAGTGTTTGAAATCTATTAACCATCAATTATCTACTAATTTAGATGGTTTAAAGAGATGAACAGTGTTTAATAATAGTTCACTCTCCTGAGTAGTGTTTGAAATCTATTGACCATCAATTATCTACTAATTTAGATGGTTTAAAGAGATGAACAGTGTTTAATATCAGTTAACTCAACTGAGTAGTGTTTGAAATCTATTAACTATCAATAATCTACTAATTTAGATGAACAGTGTTTAATAAAAGTTCACTCTCCTGAGTAGTGTTTGAAATCTATTAACCATCAATTATCTACTAATTTAGATGGTTTAAAGAGATGAACAGTGTTTAATATCAGTTCACTCAACTGAGTAGTGTTTGAAATCTATTAACCATCAATTATCTACTAATTTAGATGGTTTAAAGAGATGAACAGTGTTTAATATCAGTTAACTCTACTGAGTAGTGTTTGAAATCTACTCACTATCAATTATCTACTAATTTAGATGGCTTAAAGAGATGAACAGTGTTTAATATCAGTTCACTCAACTGAGTAGTGTTTGAAATCTATTAACCATCAATTATCTACTAATTTAGATGGTTTAAAGAGATGAACAGTGTTTAATATCAGTTCACTCAACTGAGTAGTGTTTGAAATCTATTAACCATCAATTATCTACTAATTTAGATGGTTTAAAGAGATGAACAGTGTTTAATATCAGTTCACTCAACTGAGTAGTGTTTGAAATCTATTAACTGTCAATTATCTACTAATTTAGATGGTTTAAAGAGATGAACAGTGTTTAATATCAGTTCACTCAACTGAGTAGTGTTTGAAATCTATTAACTATCAATAATCTACTAACTTAGATGAACAGTGTTTAATAAAAGTTCACTCTCCTGAGTAGTGTTTGAAATCTATTAACCATCAATTATCTACTAATTTAGATGGTTTAAAGAGATGAACAGTGTTTAATAATAGTTCACTCTCCTGAGTAGTGTTTGAAATCTATTGACCATCAATTATCTACTAATTTAGATGGTTTAAAGAGATGAACAGTGTTTAATATCAGTTAACTCAACTGAGTAGTGTTTGAAATCTATTAACTATCAATAATCTACTAATTTAGATGAACAGTGTTTAATAAAAGTTCACTCTCCTGAGTAGTGTTTGAAATCTATTAACCATCAATTATCTACTAATTTAGATGGTTTAAAGAGATGAACAGTGTTTAATATCAGTTCACTCAACTGAGTAGTGTTTGAAATCTATTAACCATCAATTATCTACTAATTTAGATGGTTTAAAGAGATGAACAGTGTTTAATATCAGTTCACTCAACTGAGTAGTGTTTGAAATCTATTAACCATCAATTATCTACTAATTTAGATGGTTTAAAGAGATGAACAGTGTTTAATATCAGTTCACTCTCCTGAGTAGTGTTTGAAACCTATTAACCATCAATTATCTACTAATTTAGATGGTTTAAAGAGATGAACAGTGTTTAATATCAGTTAACTCAACTGAGTAGTGTTTGAAATCTATTAACTATCAATAATCTACTAATTTAGATGAACAGTGTTTAATAAAAGATCACTCTCCTGAGTAGTGTTTGAAATCTATTAACCATCAATTATCTACTAATTTAGATGGTTTAAAGAGATGAACAGTGTTTAATATCAGTTCACTCAACTGAGTAGTGTTTGAAATCTATTAACCATCAATTATCTACTAATTTAGATGGTTTAAAGAGATGAACAGTGTTTAATATCAGTTAACTCTACTGAGTAGTGTTTGAAATCTACTCACTATCAATTATCTACTAATTTAGATGAACAGTGTTTAATAAAAGTTCACTCAACTGAGTAGTGTTTGAAATCTATTAACCATCAATTATCTACTAATTTAGATGGTTTAAAGAGATGAACAGTGTTTAATATCAGTTCACTCAACTGAGTAGTGTTTGAAATCTATTAACTGTCAATTATCTACTAATTTAGATGGTTTAAAGAGATGAACAGTGTTTAATATCAGTTCACTCAACTGAGTAGTGTTTGAAATCTATTAACTATCAATAATCTACTAACTTAGATGAACAGTGTTTAATAAAAGTTCACTCTCCTGAGTAGTGTTTGAAATCTATTAACCATCAATTATCTACTAATTTAGATGGTTTAAAGAGATGAACAGTGTTTAATAATAGTTCACTCTCCTGAGTAGTGTTTGAAATCTATTGACCATCAATTATCTACTAATTTAGATGGTTTAAAGAGATGAACAGTGTTTAATATCAGTTAACTCAACTGAGTAGTGTTTGAAATCTATTAACTATCAATAATCTACTAATTTAGATGAACAGTGTTTAATAAAAGTTCACTCTCCTGAGTAGTGTTTGAAATCTATTAACCATCAATTATCTACTAATTTAGATGGTTTAAAGAGATGAACAGTGTTTAATATCAGTTCACTCAACTGAGTAGTGTTTGAAATCTATTAACCATCAATTATCTACTAATTTAGATGGTTTAAAGAGATGAACAGTGTTTAATAAAAGTTCACTCTACTGAGTAGTGTTTGAAATCTACTCACTATCAATTATCTACTAATTTAGATGGCTTAAAGAGATGAACAGTGTTTAATATCAGTTCACTCAACTGAGTAGTGTTTGAAATCTATTAACCATCAATTATCTACTAATTTAGATGGTTTAAAGAGATGAACAGTGTTTAATATCAGTTCACTCAACTGAGTAGTGTTTGAAATCTATTAACCATCAATTATCTACTAATTTAGATGGTTTAAAGAGATGAACAGTGTTTAATATCAGTTAACTCTACTGAGTAGTGTTTGAAATCTACTCACTATCAATTATCTACTAATTTAGATGGCTTAAAGAGATGAACAGTGTTTAATATCAGTTCACTCAACTGAGTAGTGTTTGAAATCTATTAACCATCAATTATCTACTAATTTAGATGGTTTAAAGAGATGAACAGTGTTTAATATCAGTTAACTCTACTGAGTAGTGTTTGAAATCTACTCACTATCAATTATCTACTAATTTAGATGGTTTAAAGAGATGAACAGTGTTTATTAAAAGTTCACTCTCTTTAGTAGTGTTTGAAATCTATTAACCATCACTTATCTACTAATTTAGATGGTTTAAAGAGATGAACAGTGTTTAATAAAAGTTCACTCTCCTGAGTAGTGTTTGAAATCTATTAACCATCAATTATCTACTAATTTAGATGGTTTAAAGAGATGAACAGTGTTTAATATCAGTTCACTCTACTGAGTAGTGTTTGAAATCTATTAACCATCAATTATCTACTAATTTAGATGGTTTAAAGAGATGAACAGTGTTTAATATCAGTTCACTCAACTGAGTAGTGTTTGAAACCTATTAACTATCAATTATCTACCTAATTTAGATGGTTTAAAGAGATGAACAGTGTTTAATATCAGTTCACTCAACTGAGTAGTGTTTGAAACCTATTAACCATCAATTATCTACTAATTTAGATGGTTTAAAGAGATGAACAGTGTTTAATATCAGTTCACTCAACTGAGTAGTGTTTGAAATCTATTAACCATCAATTATCTACTAATTTAGATGGTTTAAAGAGATGAACAGTGTTTAATATCAGTTCACTCAACTGAGTAGTGTTTGAAATCTATTAACCATCAATTATCTACCTAATTTAGATGGTTTAAAGAGATGAACAGTGTTTAATATCAGTTCACTCAACTGAGTAGTGTTTGAAACCTATTAACCATCAATTATCTACTAATTTAGATGGTTTAAAGAGATGAACAGTGTTTAATATCAGTTCACTCTACTGAGTAGTGTTTGAAATCTATTAACCATCAATTATCTACTAATTTAGATGGTTTAAAGAGATGAACAGTGTTTAATATCAGTTCACTCAACTGAGTAGTGTTTGAAATCTATTAACCATCAATTATCTACTAATTTAGATGGTTTAAAGAGATGAACAGTGTTTAATATCAGTTCACTCTCCTGAGTAGTGTTTGAAATCTATTAACCATCAATTATCTACTAATTTAGATGGTTTAAAGAGATGAACAGTGTTTAATAAAAGTTCACTCTCCTGAGTAGTGTTTGAAACCTATTAACCATCAATTATCTACTAATTTAGATGGTTTAAAGAGATGAACAGTGTTTAATATCAGTTCATTCTACTGAGTAGTGTTTGAAATCTATTAACCATCAATTATCTACTAATTTAGATGGTTTAAAGAGATGAACAGTGTTTAATAAAAGTTCACTCTCCTGAGTAGTGTTTGAAACCTATTAACCATCAATTATCTACTAATTTAGATGGTTTAAAGAGATGAACAGTGTTTAATAAAAGTTCACTCTACTGAGTAGTGTTTGAAATCTATTAAATATCAATTATCTACTAATTTAGATGGTTTAAAGAGATGAACAGTGTTTAATATCAGTTCACTCTACTGAGTAGTGTTTGAAATCTATTAACTATCAATAATCTACTAATTTAGATGGTTTAAAGAGATGAACAGTGTTTAATATCAGTTCACTCTACTGAGTAGTGTTTGAAATCTATTAACCATCAATTATCTACTAACTTAGATGGTTTAAAGAGATGAACAGTGTTTAATATCAGTTCACTCTACTGAGTAGTGTTTGAAATCTATTAACCATCAATTATCTACTAATTTAGATGGTTTAAAGAGATGAACAGTGTTTAATAAAAGTTCACTCTACTGAGTAGTGTTTGAAATCTATTAAATATCAATTATCTACTAACTTAGATGGTTTAAAGAGATGAACAGTGTTTAATATCAGTTCACTCTCCTGAGTAGTGTTTGAAATCTATTAAATATCAATTATCTACTAATTTAGATGAACAGTGTTTAATAAAAGTTCACTCTCCTGAGTAGTGTTTGAAATCTATTAACTATCAATAATCTACTAATTGAAGTACATGTATTATGTATTAGAGGTTTCTTGTATTTTGTCTTTTGCATTAGACGTTTTAGGTATTTGGTATTAAATCATGTTACATTTGCGTTTTGAATTAGACATTTCTACATAGCATTAGGTTTTTGCCGCTTTCCCCCGCCATAACTGAGTAGTGTTTGAAATCTATTAAATATCAATTTTAAACGATGAGTTGTGTTTGATAACAGTTCATGCTTTTGAGTAGTGTTTAGATTAACTCAATAATTTACTAATTAGGTTTTAAAAAGTTTTAAACTTAGTTTAATAACAGTTCATCCTGTCTGAAATCTTCTCAATATTAATGATCTACTAATTAAGTTTTTTTAATTAATGAATTGTGTTTAGAAACAGTTTATCTGAAATTTCGATGCGGAATCCATATTTAATTGGTAAATGGGTCAATCTTAAACTGTATTCCAAGTAAAATATTATTAAACATGTTTATGGTACGTAATGACTCGTGTACATGTTTCGAATCAACTTTTAATGGCTACCGGAAGTTGATACTGCCACGTTCCCCCAAAACACAAAAC
The DNA here is from genome assembly GCA_029955415.1 of Lottia scabra. NCBI lineage: Eukaryota > Metazoa > Mollusca > Gastropoda > Lottiidae > Lottia > Lottia scabra. Next base: position 1,230,015 of record JARJEI010000021.1, on the reverse strand, counting down.
TGAAATAAATTCAACAGATTAACTAAATTTTTACGTTTCTTCAATAAAAATTACTCTTCTGACAAGTGGGTGTGTTTGACTTAAAACCCCAACATGGTAAGTGTATAGTTATTGAAATAATCTCAGTGTTAATTGCACACCATTTTATTATTTTCGCAGGCTTGATTTTTTCAATCTGTCGATTATTTTCATTTTTTCTTGACGTCATTATCATTAGGCTCTCATTCTAACTGACTATCTATTTTCTAATCTAAATTTATTTTAGTGTCAGTTTTATTTTTGAGAACGCCTGGTAGGTCTTAGAATTACTGAATCAATGCCAGGGAACTAGCAATGACAATAATCATCATTAGCCTATCATTTTTTAATGCGATTGGCCTAATAATAATAATAATTAGTTAACAATGGTTTGAAATATATTTTCAGGTATCTGTTTTGAATACGGTTGACACTGCCCATGAGGATATGGTGGTAAGTTGGTTGAAATTTGTAGACTGTTAATTGTTTCTTGTTTTCTGCACCGTTATCTATAAAATAAATTAAATCAAAGCATATGTTTTTGTTAATCTAGGCCTAAACACACGAATTGGGACTTGTGACATAGGGTCACATTGCTGATTAAAATAACATTACATACTCAGGGTTTTTAGTTTGGTGAATTATTGCAAATGAATTTATTCATATTTCTATGTTATATTTCAGCATGATGCACAGTTAGATTATTATGGGACTAAATTAGCTACCTGTTCATCAGATAGATCTGTTAAAGTATTTGATGTTAGAAATGGTCAACAGACTTTGATATCAGATTTAGCAGGGTAAGTCTTGTTAATTTATTTTTTCAAAAATTTTCCAAATTAATTGAATGGTTTTAAGGGAGAATATCTTTCATCTAGTCTGTTTTCTAGGAACATGAAATCAGTAACATTAAATTCATCTTCTGGGGCTTTTGTTTGTTTCCCATCTACTTCTCTTTACTTTAAGTTGTAATGTTTTTTTATTGTTTAAGATAATAAAGTTATGTTGAATTGTAGGCACGAAGGTCCAGTATGGCAGTTGGCTTGGGCACATCCTATGTTTGGTAATACACTAGCTTCCTGTGGTTATGATAGAAAAGTTATAATATGGAAAGAAAATAATGGTACATGGGGCAAGATATATGAATACACAAATCATGATTCATCAGGTAAGCTTACATGAATAAGAAAATAGAAAATGATACCCTACAATTCTCATAAACAGTATAAAGCCATAGGGTTACTCTTCAATACTAGACACTTTCACTGGTGCAGTTGAGGTTAATGGATATCGACTAAAAGAGGCAGGCTACCAATGGACTAATAATCTGATTTATCATATAAATAGGACAAATATCCCTGATTACATATAAACACGTATCAACTCGGCATTACATAACTATGCAAATTAGGTAAATTAGGTCAATATGCAAATTAGGTACCCGGCAGCCGCACTACTTTTTTCTAATAAACAAATTCCAACTAAAGTTTTAAACCTTACTGTTGGTATTTGTTTTAATAATTGTATTAAACAGTGTTCAATGTATTTTGTCTTTATTTTTTAACAGGATTTTAATATCACATGTTTTGCTTTGTGAACTATATCGGTCGCGCAATAATACTAATCGGCAAGGCACATTTTACAGAGTATGTATTCATACACAGTCAAGTTTCATATGTCAACGTTGTCTTGCATATAATACCTAAAAATACATAAAAGAACCTTAATTTGGGATACAGTGAGGTTATATGATAAATAGAATTCGCCACTCGTGTTTTTGAATACGTGAAATATCAACCTCGTCTAAGATAAGATTATCTTAGACTCGGTTGATATTTCACTTATTCAAAAACACTCATGACGAATCCTCTATTTATTAATTAAAAATATATTGTTGATACTTGATTATTTCGATTATTAACTCAGCCATAACTTCATATTGTAAGTTAATAAATTGTTTTTGTTGTATTTTGCAGTAAATTCTGTAGCTTTTGCACCACACGAGTTTGGGTTATTATTAGCTTGTGGTAGTTCTGATGGTACAATATCAATAATATCTAGTACAGGTAAATATATCTTTTATAAACTTTGGTTAGCTAGGGTCAGCTATTTTAGTTGAAATTTAAATAGCATATATGCAATTAAAGAGTGTATCATGAAATAATTGAAATAAATATATTTTTTCAGACAAAATTAGATATTTATGAATTGCATTTGTACTCATGTATTATTTTTTTTTACAGGAGATGGAACTTGGGATTCTAAGAAAATTAATAATGCTCATTCTGTAAGTTTATTATCAAAGAAACCAGATATTGCCTTCTTAGTTGTTTCACACAGAGCACTAATGCATAAGCATAGTGCATAATCACTTGATGTTAATCTTTCTCAAATAATCAGTACAATCTACAGAACAACTGTAAGGAACTGTGCTACGTTCTCTCTTCAAAGTGATATTATACTGCCACATGAAATGTGGAGCGTATATTGCCGTCACCCATGTCCGTCCGTCCACAATTGCTTGTTAACACTCTACAAGCCACAATTATTTACGGATTTTGACGAAACTTGCTGAAATTGTTTATTATCACCCAAGGATGAACCCTATATAAAATCAAAAGAATCATAAAATATTTGATATGAATTATTGCCCTTGTTCTTTAAAACGCGTTCGATTTTTAGCTCGTTAACACTCTACAAGTCTCAATTCTTTACAGATTTTGACGAAACTTACTGAAATTGTTTATTATCACCCAAGGATGAACCCTATTTAAAATCAAAAGAATCATAAAATATTTAATATGAATTATTGCCCTTGTTCTTTAAAACGCGTTCAATTTTTAGCTCGTTAACACTCTACAAGTCACAATTCTTCACAGATTTTGACGAAACTTGCTGAAATTGTTTATTATCACCAAAGGATGAACCCTATTGAAAATCAAAAGAATCATAAAATATTTAATATGAATTATTGCCCTTGTTCTTTAAAACGCGTTCAATTTTTAGCTCGTTAACACTCTACAAGTCACAATTCTTTACAGATTTTGACGAAACTTGCTGAAATTGTTTATTATCACCCAAGGATGAACCCTATTGAAAATCAAAAAAATCGAAAAATATTTAGTATGAATTGTTGCCCTTGTTCTTTGAAACATGTTCAATTTTTTGTCTGTTAACACTCTACAAGTCACAATTCTTTACGGATTTTTATGAAACTTGCTGAAATTGTTAATTATCACTCAAGGATGAACCCTTTTTAAAATCAATAAAAATTTGAAAATATTAAATATGAATTATTGCCCGTGTTCTTTAAAACGCGTTTGATATTTAGCTCATTGACACTTTAGAAGGCACAATTCTTGATAGATCTTAAAGAAACCTATTGAAATAGTTTATTTTCACTTGATAAACCCTATCGCAAAAAAAATATTTGATATGAGTTATTGGCCTTCTTCTTCGAAATACGTTTTAGTTTTTAGTTCTTATACACTCTATAAGGCAGAATTGTTTGGACTAAACTTGATAAATGCTGAACCCTTGATGAAATCGAGAAAAAAAATATTTGGACGACACTTAATTAAGTTCTGAACGAAATGTAGGCCTATGACTACAGGTTGAATAATTGATGGTTGCTGTTTTTTGCCAAATGTTCTTTTTTAAAGAAAGTTGCCAGTGGGCGTATATTACCTTGCCTGGCAAGCTATCTTTATCAGTAATATTATTTACAAATTAAAAAAACCTTGAGCACTATTTGATACTATTGTTTATCTATATAGATAGGATGTAATGCTGTTAGTTGGGCACCAGTTGTTACACCTAATTCATTATTTGATACTGGAACTAGACAACAATCTGTTAAACGTATTGTATCTGGTGGCTGTGATAACCTAGTCAAAATATGGAGGTATGTCAACTGTAAATTAAAGAAGTGACATATGTTGGATGCCGTTAAGGGGCACCTTCATCATCTTTTCAAATAAACATACTGCAGTCTCAGTAAAGCAGATTTTTAGCTTATAGCTACCCAATATAGAAATTACATACATGTGTTAAGAATTAAAAAGACTAATATTTGAAGGAATTACCAAATTGTAGTACAGTTATATGACTTCTGAAGACTATAAATACATGTTTTGAATACTTAACATTCCACAGGAGGAGCACATTTCTTAAAACATCTTATAATAAAAAAAAGTGTTGAGTTTTACATTGTGAAATAAATAATAATGAAGTAAGGTATTTGTAATAATGAGAAATCTGTGTATTATAGAGAAGAAGAAGGACAATGGATAGAAGAACAGAAATTAGATGGACATAGTGATTGGGTTAGAGATGTAGCCTGGGCACCCTCTATAGGTCTACCTAAAAGTATAATAGCTACTTGTTCTCAGGTGAGTTTTCTATCCTAAGAGATATACCTTAGGATACCTTATATCCAGTTCAAATCAATTATTGTTTACCAATTTTGAATGATACTGATAAGAGAAATTTAGTCATGAAATTGAAAAAATGGTAGTAGGATGTTCATCATTAACCTATTTTGTTTGTCTAATTGATTGCTGACCATTGTTATATATGCTGTTTATCTATTGAAGGATTGTAGAGTAATAATATGGACCAATGATGGTACCAATACTACCTGGGTATCTAAAGTTTTACAGAAATTTAACGATGTTGTGTGGCATGTTAGTTGGAGTATAACTGGTAATATATTAGCTGTATCAGGGGGAGATAATAAAGTGAGTAATTTTATACAATGCAGTAACATGCTAGTGCTTAGCTGGTAATTTTGAAAGTTGTCTCTGACTGATTGGCATTTTGAAGCTTCTCAATGGCTGCTTTTCAGTTGGCAGGAATGAAATGGTCTTATATATAAATCAAGCAATTGCAAGCTACTATGATCAACTGCACGATTGCAGATTTTAACCACTTATGTCAATAACTGATCCTATTTTTTCTGGAAAATGGAACTTGAACATCCAATGTAATTTTTCAGCACTTAACAAATTCTCCAAAATGCTGTCACTAGCTAGCAAATGTTAAAAAACAACTCAGTTGACCAGAGCCCCCTTAAGTTGATTGCTTGATTATTATCCCATATACTGTATGTATGTGTCATTTTTACATAATTAAATTCAACATCTGCAACTAGAGATAATTGAACACTTTTCTGGTATTTTTAGGTGAGTTTATGGAAAGAATCAACTGAAGGACAGTGGGCGTGTATTAGTGACGTGAATAAAGGTCAAGGACAAATTGCAGAAGGTCAAAGGTCTATTTAGGCTATTAAAAAAAAGTGTATATAGAGACAATTTTAATGGACAGTAAAGTTGAGATGGATATTGATGATCAAATCTTTACTGTGGAATGGTATGGTTTGAGTTTTAATGGAAAGATCAAGAAAATGCGCAAACTAGAAAAATAACATAAAGTCAAGTCAAATATTGTTAATATTATTGCTAGTTATTTAGACCATTGCCATAATTTACTTGGACTAAATACTGATACTTGAGAATTAACTTGAAAGTTAACATATTTTTTTGAAATTTTGAGAAATATTTAGATGTGTTTTCTTATCAATATGATCTCACAGAATCTACAGTCTTAAATCTATATTTTCAGTTGATGTTTGTTGTATATTTTGGTTTAGATCATGAATATTTTCCCATCATACTATTGTATAAATGTTCTTCTTTGAAATCATGACACCATTGTTATTCAAGAATGGAAATGATTTTTGCACAAAAAAAAGGCATTGTAATTATGTATTGTACATCTTACTAAGCTACCACAGTTAGCTATAATAACTAAAGAGGGCCAAATTTCCATCAGATTTGAAAAGATGGCTGAGCGTTTTTGGTGCATGTTTATTACGATAGTTAGAAATATCAAATTCTTTCTGATTATGTCTAGTATTGATGGCTATGTAATATGAATTGTTTATGTATAACTGTGTATTTACTCCTGTATATTAAAATAAATGTTAAGGACAACATAAAGTATCTTTTAACTATCAACTATAATTCTGTTTCTTCATACATCACTTTAAAGATCAGAATCAGACACGAACATAGCTAAACTACTTTTCTCAACCAGAAAATTGACTGATTTAAGTCTGGCGTATTGTATGAATTCAATGTAGGGTTACTATTTTCATGTCTGGTTTTCATTGAAGTATAGCCCATATTAGTTTCTTATGTTGAAAGATTTTCAAACAGTTTGCTTTGAAGTCTGTATCACTGGCAAACTCACATACATTGGTATTTGGAACATAAAAGGGATGGTTACAAGGTTTTCTAAGCTTATTTGAGTATGTAGGGCATATCACATCAAAATGTAGAAAACCTCTGCACAATTTCTTTAATGTGGCCTTTCCTGATCATATGATCAAAGATTAAAAACTTATATTTGATGTTTATTTTATTTCATTATTATTGAACGGCCATTATTTTCCTCAGTTCAGTTATAAAGATGATGATATATCTACATAAATAAATATTTTATTTACAATATGAGGTCCGTGAAAAAATGTGTAAAATACAATACATGTATTTGTAAATGCTATAATATGCACTATTTTGTTTAAATCTTCCTGAACTATTTAAATAAATCAAGACACTTTCTTCAAGTGATGGCATTCAAATGTCTCGTGAGTCCCCTTCAAGGCTTTGGTTTCACGGTATATATCAACTGCATACCGTTTTTATTGTGTTTACTGAAATGACAGTGAAGAATCCATTGTCCCGGATTCACGGCTAACATCTCTACAGTGTCAGACGTAGACGGGAACACTTCAATCACATCTGATCTATGAGCACGATCTGAACGCCTGGTAAAAACTTGTCCATGTATATGTACTGGATGATAGTCTTCAGCAGAGCCTAGACCCATGATATACCAGACTACCTTATCATTCTGGTCCATGACTATACCGTTCAGATTGCCCATAAGTCGTCCATTTATAGAGTTCATGTGATTGCTGTGTTCAAACATCATTTCCCCATCACCAGCATGATTCACGTGGATGTGTCTCATTGGCATCATTGTAGAGTTCATTTGGATGTTTAATTGCCGCCTGAATCGATTCTTCCCAAGTGACTTCATTGACGTTTCGATGTTCTGCTTAAAATCTCCATGTGGTGCCTTCACAACACTTTCTTTCAAAGAGTTTCGCTTCTTCCGACGGGTTGGAAATAACACCCTAAAATTGCCATCTGAATTATTCAGAGAAGGATTCATCTTGGATTGTCGTTTGTTTTCACCTTCCATGGGAGTTGATCCTTTCTCATTTGTGTTAATATTTGCAAAATCCTGTTGTAGGTTGCCATTACTCTCGGGAACAATGACTCCACCAGGCATCGATATATCAAGATTGGAACCGGAAGTTTGGTTCGACTCTGATGGTTTTCTACCATTTATTCTGTCCATGTTGTTGATATTATTCTGGCCTCCCATGTTCATGGCTGGATCCATCTTACCATGAGTCATAGAGGTATGAGTGTGGTGTACGTCCACCATGTTATGATTGTTCATCTGATGAGACATACCAGGATCTGGAAAATTGTTCATTGAAGGATTAGTCATTGGTTTGATGCCCTGAATTGGAACATTGAGGTGGTTAGTTTCAGGAACAATATCAGGCTTTGACATCATTTGGTTGTGCATTGGAGCATACTTTTGAATATTTTCTTTGATATAGAAACTTTTATTCTCGTCAATGACCATAAACATGACTGCAAACTCTTTATCTACATCCGTTCGTTGTCCTTTCTCGTTTAGAATTCCACTTCTGCATATTACAAGTGGTCCAAACAAACCAGTATATGTATCCATGACTGAATCCACCGAGGAGTAGTACATTCTCCCAATACAGTTAGGATCATTTACGCCCGGTCCAGCTCTGGTAGGCACTGTCCATTTGTAAGTGAACGTTTGTCCTGGATCTACAGAATTAGCTGGTACCACATTTCCATTGTTGTCAAGGTAATTTGCTCCTTCCATGGATTTGGAATACTGTAAACCCTGGGGATGTATTGACAATGGTTTTCCAGCCATGTTTTTAAAAACTACCTCTATCCGTTCTCCGACTTCCGCCTTGATATAGGGCCCCATTATCTCAAGATGATCCTCAGCAGCAGTCCGTGGAACCTGTTCTTTAAATGTCGCATCCGTAAAGAGTCTGTATACAGCCTTCTTGTATATACTACCGATAAGAGAATCGGTATCCACCACGAAAACACCACCTTTTCTGAAGAAGAAAATTTTATTAAAAAGCTATGTTCGAACTATACTCTAAACCTCTACAGCAGGCCTTCTCGAATGTCGGCCCGCGACGCCCTTGGGAATGGTCCCTCATGAGTGACACCTTCCGTTTAAACTCTCTACTCACTATGCTACCTAAACTTTATTATTTGTTCATAATATATTTGGCCCCTAATTAAAATTGATTAATTGAGAAGGCAATCAAGTGTTGCTTTAAGTGTTACATAATATCATTTATCTGCAATGTCTCGGTGTTTCTAAGCTGTATTTCAAATTGTGAAATTATGTCTTTTAATGCAATTTCCTCCCATAAAAGGTAATTTGTATATTATTATAAAAACTTAACTACTTACTGATTTGTATCGTTAATAGCTTGTCCATTGGTTACACTTCTTTTAAATGGAGCATAATCCCAATCCACTTCAACAGCACCAATGTGGTATCTTCTGATTTTGGTGTTGCCCATTACAGCTTCTCGTCTATTACACTGGTTAACCGTGTATTTTGTCACCATACCAGTCTCAAAATGTGAATTTGTTCGGCATTCCAAGGCCCATATTCCTGTGATTGATAAAAGAACAAATATTTTCTTACCCATTGTGGTGCCATTAAATTGGTTATGGATTAATTATTCGAAATGAGATGATATTAATATGAAGTCATAGAAAAGAATGGTTCTTACCAACTGTATCTGGTTTCGACCACATGGTAGAAGAGTAACCTGGTAAAAGACCCTTTGAATCAATATTGTTCCCGAATTCTACCCACGTCTGTCCATGAATATATAATCCATGCATATCTGTTATTCCACCAAAATCCATCAGGTGCCAGACAATGTTCTCATCGAGACACATTTCAATGCCTTCTAGATTACCGTATAGTAGACCGTTGATAGCTGTAAAGTAAATTATTCAGCTTGTCATTATTTGGGCATAGGCTCAAGTGCTTATATGGTATGCAGAGCTGCGGATGTACTGGGAAGGATTGCAATATTGAATCAATAGCTTAGCGTGTGACTGACACCATCGTATTTCTCTACCATTTACGGTTTAATTGAAATTAAGAGTCACTAATAAAGGGAAAGACAACATTGTTCCACTTACAATGCATGGCGTTTGATTCTTGAAACATTGGATCTTGTTTGTCTACCAGATTAGGTGACCAAGCTGTAGCTCTTATGTTTTCATCAATATACCACGATAAATTTTCATCTATTGTCAACAGTGCTATGTAGATGTGCTTGTGATTGAAAAACCAGGATCGTGTGTTCACCTGCAAAAAAACGACAGACGTAGATATTACTAACGGTTAATCATTATCGTACAAAGCATCCGAACACATTGTTTAAGGTGTCTCTAGATAGTTGGTTTGAACAGAGTTACGCTGTTGTTTCATAGATATTAAAATGTACTTATCAATAATACTTATTATGTAAAATTAATATTCATGTTCGGATAATGCGTGTATGGATTTCTTTTAATTCTGATGTAGTTACAAATGTCCGTTGTTCTACCTGATTGAAGTTATTTCTAAGTTGTCCTCTCTTACATATCACCACAGGTCCAAATAGCCCAGTATTTAAATCTCTAACTAAATCCACGGCTGATTGGTATGTATGGGTGATACATGGTGAATCGCTCACAGTAGGTCCAGCATTCACATTGGGTACTGAGAAGGTGTAGGTCTGTGTTCCACCAGGATTCACTATCTTTCCTGTTAGTTCACCACCTAGGAAGTAAGAGAGACAATGACTTCAAAAGGTTGAACAGTAACACCATTAAGATACATTATTTAGATGTTCTTGTACAAATTCATTGAAAATTGTAATATTGTAGCATAATTCTGAAAACACATTGAGTATAGGTGAGGTAATTAGTGGGGGCAAAGAATAATCCGAGGAAGCTTAATTAGGTTTTAGTGCTGCTCAGTAACAGCCCCTGATTACGATTGGTTAGTGTTACTTACTTTCTATGTCCTTGTAGTTGAAGCCTTCATCGCTCTTTTGGAAAACAACGCCATGAGGTAAAAATGAGAATGGTCTGTCTGCATTATTTCTCAAAACAACTACAAGGTCATCACCAACTTCAGCTACTATCGGAGGTCCTAACAATCCAAGATGCTGTTCTTCTTTAGTTCGTTCTACTCGTTTGGTGTATGTCCCATCAGTGTATTCCACGAAACGAGCTTTTATATACTGTCCACCAATACGAGTTGGACCTCTCTCAAAGAAAGGCTTAGCTTTTCTGAAATGAAAATACAATAGGGTCTATACGTAACTGATTCTTTACACAAATGGAGTCGTCAGCATGTCGGATAGTTACATCATAGCTGTCCATGCTTAGACACGACTGTTCATCGTGCCATGCCATGAAAAAGCAAAAGCATACAAAAACCTTCAAATTTGATACTATATTATGGAAAGTTTAACTCACGGATTGTCCAACAAACGACCACCATTGAATTTATCTTGTCCAGAAGGAGCATAATTCCAGTTATCTTTCTCAATGGCTAAGTAGTATCTTTTTACATTTCTTCTTCTGATTTCGTTTATTTCGCCTACTGTTTGACTAGGCTTAGGTATTGTTGGCACATTTCTAGAAAATCTTCTTAAGGAAGACATCCATGGGAACATAGATCCAGCTTGGTATCTATACCATGGGTTGTAGCGATTGCCCGTGGAACCAAAGACTGGTGCTTGTATTGGGTAAACAGGAACACCTGGTCTTTTCCAGATGTCGTCCAGAAAATTGGAGTCCGCTGTGGTGAAGCCGTCGAGAGTAGAGGTCAGTTTAGTTATGATCGACGTGAGCAGCTGACCCCCTAGGGTTTTCGAGTTTCCTTTGACTACTACCGGTGGCTGTGCATTGTCAGTAGTTGCTGTCTTCGAAGATTTGGTGACGGATGTTGGAGTGGTTTCAGTTGGTTCTGAAGGTATTGGATCAGGTTCAACGCGAGACCCCACTCTGAAGCTCCACTGGTTAACAGGAAAGGTTGACCGTCTTCTAAACTGGTCTGGGTTCCAAACTGCAGCACCTCTCCTCATAGCTGGAAACGTGTTAAACCATGGACCTCGGCTGTATTTGAAATTTTGGGAGGTATTCCACGAGTTCCTAATGTTTATATTACTGTTCGCCTGTCTTTTTCTCTTTGGAATTACTTTAGGATTCACTTTATAGAAGGCAGCCATTCCACCTTTTTAATAGAATAACAAAATCAATCATAAGATATTGGATATGGCTTGGATTGCAAGTGTGGTCTTACCAGAATTTAACGTTCTGATATATAAAATATAATGCTTACCTTGGTAGTTTTCGGAAACTCTGCTGTACAGAAGCCAGTTTCCCTCATACGCTGGAATCATCTCGGCAGACAGAAATGTGGAAGGTAAAAAAGGTATTGTATCCACTCTGAAACGGTAGAGGAGAAGAAGAAGGTTACACAAGAGCAACGTATCCCCCCAAAAAAGGAGAAACATAGGAGATTGGTTGGTCGATTCAAAAAAGCATAGTTGCATGAAATCTAGTTAGAAAAAAAGATTTGAATACCAAGACAATTGTCTAATAGCCACGTCTATCTTATCATTTGTGTTCCAAGTGCAACGAATTATTGAAATGTTACCTGTGATTGCGATGTATCAATGTATTCCCACTGAAACTGATAGAATGTATTCCAGTATTTAACGACATGACGTACCACATCGTCTTTTCACCAACATTTACTTCAAATCCTGGTAAATTACCATAAACATATCCATTGATATGCCACATCACATTACTTGGTCCAAAACCAACATCAGGAGAATTCAAACATTGTGCTGGATCACCACATTTCATCAGATTCGATTGGATCATCCAAGCATTGTTCTCGTCAGCTATATCCATGTATACAATATACTCCTTGGAGTAATCCCTCCGAGTTCCATCCACATTCAATGCCCCTGAAATATAGACATATTTTTCAAAGACACTGTTACGAGTGCAGACCGAAAACCTCACCCACAGATTGTCAACAGACAAGAAGAATCTTTTCATCTGTTCAACGTGGTTCCATGCAAAAGGTTAACTATTTGAGATCGGCCACAAACGACTTGGAGTATCGGTAAAATCAGTTCATACATGTATGTAGGTTAAGCAAAAGAAAACAAAATTAAGCATACCTGCCTTACAGGTCAATAGCAAACCCATCAGACCAGTGTCGATATCTTTATCAGAATTAACGTGTGAATGATACCCCCATGGTATACATGATGGATCTGCTGGTGTTGGTCCAAACTCGGGGGGAACTTTCCAAATATAGGTATAATTCTCTCCCGGAGAAACACCATCATCTATTTTATCAGCACCGGAAGTGTTATCAAGGTAGATTGCCCCTAGAAAAGAAATGTTCATTTCAAATCTTTAAGGTTGACGTTTTGAATATAGCAAAACCTTTAGAATAGACCTATACAATTTATTCTGGATTTGTTAATATCGACGACACTCTCTGAAATCTCTATGCAATATATTGGAACATTCTTATTATAGCTCGTGATGAAACCTTCCGCTACTTCAGGTGCCTATCTAAAGCTTGGGTTTGAACAATAATATCTGTGTATACCTATATAACATGGATACTCATAAATTTAATAAGCATAAGATCTTTATTGTTTGGTTATTTGTGGTTTTGGTCAACGTAATCCTATCTACGGTTTAAATTATCTGCTTACCTTCATTATTTTTAGAATATAGAACACCGTGTGGATGAACACTCAAAGGTCTGCCACTAGAATAAGCTAGATTTTTAAAATGTACATGCATTTCATCACCCACTTCCGCTCTTATCAAAGGTCCTAAAATACCCATCCACTCTGGAGTGGGAATCTCTGTGTTGAAGAGATCATCTGTAAATTGGCGGAAGACTATCTTAGTATAAATACTACCAATTCTGTTATTGGAATTTTTTATGAAAGTATCCGAGATTGTCCTGGAAGAATATAGAAAAGTATTTAAGATTCCTGTTAAGAGTTTTCAGATTGTGCTTACAACCGGTGACTGGATTCGACAAAATGCACACAAAGCATCAGTTTTACTTAGAGACATTTCTTTTTTCGGCGTCCTCTAACCTAGTGCGAATCTAAACCTTCATGGCAATTTTATTGTTTTTAATTCAGGAGAACTTGCTATAACTGGTTAAGAAAATATTTAGGAGATCATACCCATTTCAGGTTTTGTTATATCATTTGGAATTTTTTGAGAAATGATTGTATAACAGTTTTAAGTGTACTTACGTATCATTTGTAATCATATTGGATCCAAGAGGAGCATAATCCCATTCTATTTCTACAGCCGCTAGATAATAATGTCTTATTTTACCTGAACATAGGCCTACAGTCAAATAATACAGTACAAATAGTATAACATACATCTTTTCTATCACCTCATTGATACATTAATCTGAAATACATTAACAAAATTACTTTTTAAAAATGGTCCAATGATAAAGTAATATTTAAAAGTATCACATTCTAAGTGTAATTGTCCTTAAGATCACAAATATATCTGTTAGTTAAAGAAAAAGACAAGGCTTAATGTGGTCTCCCTGCGGTTTACCAAATCTATCTATAACTCAACCAGTATACATGTGATAGTCTTTGGTTTGATTTACTCACATTTTTAATCAGCTGCAAAATTATATTATGTATTTTGCAAAATAAAATTTAATTAAACATTTTTTATTCGATTTTTTCAATCCAAGTTAACCTTTTCTAACTGGACCATATATCTTCAGTTAAAATTCATATTTTTAATCACCAAAACAAGGAAGATAGAAAAAAAATATTCTGAATTTTCAAAGAACGTAGTTAGTAAGTTGATTGTTATTTTGACGAATATAAAGAACTTACTTTCATAAGAAGATGTATATCCGGATTTAAATCACTTAAAAATATTACTGTCTTTCAAATGATTTAACTTACTCCAAATTATCATTTTAATTAGTCACGTGATGTTAAATTAAGTTGGTAATAACCACGTAATATTCTGTAATATTATATTTTAATCAGATTTTAACAGGACAAAAATAATCATAGTAATTTGATGAGGAGGAAGACAGTTGAAAGACAAGGAAGCAAGCAGACACCCTTGAGAATGAGTTTTGTACATTCCCCTCCTCCCCCCTCCCCCCTCCCCAATATGAAATTGCTTGCTATGGGCCTGCAACTATAGGTTACAATAGCGATAGCGATACAACTGAATAAATATGCGTTTCGACAATGTTCCACTGCAAGGCATAAATATAAAAAACAAAGGTGACAAATTGGAACATCAATTGGAAGATGGGTGTTCATTTACATTTTAGTTGCAATCATTTAGAACCAAGATATATCTAATATGTGTTTGTTGTAAATCATAAATAATTATCAAGATATATTGAACGATGTGACGTTTGTTGTGGGTCTATTGATAACCAAGATATATGAAATGATGTGATGTTTGTTGTAAGTCATTTATAACCAAGATGTGATGTTTGTTGTAAGTCATTAATAAGCAAGATGTGATGTTTATTGTAAATCATTTATAACCAAGATGTGGTGTTTGTTGTAAATCATTTATAACCAAGATGTGATGTTTGTTGTAAATCATTAATAGCTAAGATATATTAAATGATGTGAGGTTTGTTGTAAACCATTCATAACCAAGATGTGATGTTTGTTGTAAATCATTAATAGCTAATTATATTAAATGATGTGAGGTTTGTGTAAATAAAAAATAACCAACATATACTTAATGAAGTTTGTTGTAAATCATTTATAACCAAGATTAATTGAATGATGTTTGTTTTAAATCATTTATAACCAAGATATTAAATGTGCTTTTGTAAATCATAATCAAAATAAAGATGTTTAACATGTAACACATTAAATTAATATTTTTTCTCTATTTTTGATATAGGTTAATGACACAAAAATTTTCACTAAGAAAATCAATGTGGGGTAATGGCAGGTCAATTTATATCAAAATAAATCGATTGATAATTCTTTCTACATCAAATAAAACATGTACAGGGACAATTTTTTAATATGATATTTTAATTTACTGCATGGTGAAATATTTGACTCAGTTGGACTTCCCCTGAGATAGACAATCCCACAAATAATTAGATATTTTAATTACAAAAAACAAATGTTATAAGACAAAATATTTTCTTATAAATTTAAAAAAGTAACAAACATAAAAAACTGAGCACAATAGATGTTGGGGACCATGTCGATGGAAATCAGAGGCCCATTCGAGTTGTTAAATACGATGTTTATTCAACAAGACATGACTGTGTGTGTCTCGATCTTGATGTGAACTGATCTCAGAGGGGTCATGGGAAGGCGGTGTTCGATTATTGGACTATTTTTAGAAACGATTGCACGTGCAGTGTGTTCGATTATCGATTCGCTTTAATGTTCGATCACCATCCTACACATATCCCCCTCCTTGATGTAACCCACATTAAAATAAGAAACACCACAAAAAACATACATATATCAAAAATCATACAATACATGAACAAATATTCACACAAAAAATGTTTCAGCCATAGCTAATAAGTCCTACTTTTGTCTATCAGTTCGATGCAACACTCACAGATCGATGAATTTAATTCACACCCGATAACGATATAACCGATAACGAAAACCGAGAACACATTCACTTTGCGATATATTTTACTCCACAAAACTACACTATGGAGCTTTTATATATTTAAGGGACACAAATGACTAATAGATCTTTTATAGATCTTTTCACCGATTTTCACATCCACCACACGAACGTGATTATCAACACCTTTATATACTTTCACAATACGACCTAAAGGCCATTTTCCACGCGGCGAGTGCGGATCCACAATAAATACAATATCACCTTCCTGAAAATCCTTTTGTACTTGATTCCATTTCTTCCTGAAATTTAGCATGGGTAGTAATTCGCGCATCCAACGTTGCCAAAAATGCTTCAGCAGTTCCTGCACTCGGCGCCATCTCTTTCGAGGATTATAACGACAATTGTCGACTGACTCCGGAGCCAGTTGACCACTAACTTGCCCATATAGGAAATGATTTGGGGTTAACACTGGATCATCCAACGAATCATCGCCGACGTAACACAATGGCCTGGAATTAATCAGACCTTCGGCTTTTGTAAAAGCGGTAATTAGCTCTTCATCACTCACATCGGCACTACTGGTTATTGCTGTGATAGCTCGTTTAGCAGACTTTATCATAGCTTCGAATACCCCACCAAAATGCGGGGAAAGTGGGGGATTAAACTTCCATTCTATCCCAGTGTTTGCCAATGAATTACCAATTTGATTTTGATCTAAGGCCCTTATCAAATCGCCCAATTCCCGCTCAGCACTTACGAAATTTGACCCATTGTCAGACAATACAGTTAGGGGTTTACCACGACGGTTTGTAAATCGACTAAAGGCACATAAGAAGGACTCAGTGTCCATACTCCATGCCATTTCCAAATGGCAAGCACGACTCGATAAGCAAGTAAATAAACACAAATACCTTTTTGTTCTTGTTTTACCCCTACCTTGTTTTGTAAAGAAAGGTCCAGCATAGTCAACACCTATCTTGGCAAATGCACGTATCGGAGTTGCAACTCTATACTCTGGAAGTGGTGCCATAATTTGCTCAGCCGGTTTTTTACGACGCCTAGAACACTCATTGCAAGCAGACTTTACAGATTTTACAAGACAGCGTGCACGTATGATCCAAAACTTAGTCCGTAAAAGTGACAACATGTGAGAGACACCGACATCATGATTTTCACTTTCGTGACAATCCAACACGATTAAACGGGATACATCACTGTTCCCAGGCAATATAATTGGAAATTTAGCATCATACGATAAATTGTCAGACTTACCAAGCCTTCCGTCAACTCGAAGCACACCATTATCATCTAAGCATGGGTGAACTGATAACAGTTTTGAATTATTACCTAACGGATTTCCCTTATGAATTACATTAATCTCATCCCGAAAAGCAGATACTTGAGCAAATTTATACCAAAATGTTTTAGATCGATCAAGTTCTTCAAGACTTAGAATGTTTGATAAATCTCTTGAATCAGGTTTCCTTAAATTGTTCACAAACCTAAAAATCCACGACGTTACTCTGATCAATTTAGACCATTTGGAAAACCGTGAAGGTGCTAGCCTTCCTAAATCATGTATACGATGAAGTGCAAAAAATGTATCTGAAGCTTTGGACCGAACCTCTGCTAAGGCTGTATCCACGTAAGTAGGTATTACAATTTCCGGCCAGTGCGATTGATCTTGCAAAATGAAAGATGGACCAAACCACCAAGCGTTACTTTCGGCCAATTCTGTAACTGTCATGCCACGTGTAGCTAAATCAGCACTATTTAGATCTGTTGGTACAAAACGCCATTGACTTGGCTCAGTAAGTTCGTGAATCTCACCTATACGATGTGCAACGAATGGTTTGTAATTTCTGGACTCACCCTTTATCCAATATAATACATTTTGTGAATCGCACCAAAAAGTTACCAAGTTCACTGAAATGTTTAATACAGAACAAACTCTTGAAATTAAACGAATACCTAGAATTGCGCCACATAATTCCAATTTTGGAATGGAAATTGCCTTTAAAGGTGCTACCCTGGTTTTTGCAACCATAAGATTAGATGTAACGGTGCCGTCTTCGTACTCGCTCCTGAGGTAACAACATGTCGCGTAAGCCCTCTCAGAGGCGTCAACAAATACATGTAAAGTTTTGTTCAGAATGCTCGATCCCTCTGTTACGAGACACCTTGAAACTTCGACTTTATCTAATAGGGGAAGCTCTTTAAACCATTTTGTCCAATTCAAGGCCAGATCTTCGGGCAATTTCTCATCCCAGTCTAATCCACGTACCCAAGTCTTTTGTATACCTAGTTTTGCTCGAATAGTGAACGGTGCAACTAAGTTAAGTGGGTCAAAAAGAGTGGCTGTTCTACTTACGACTACCCGCTTTGTGAGAACTGTTTCTTGGGGTTCTGTAATCTCAAATGTAAAAATGTCCGTTTCGGCTTTCCACAAAACACCAAGATTTTTACTGAAGGAAGATTGTTATCATCGAGTGACAGGCAATTAACACGATCTGACACCGGAATGTCCTGCAAAACTTCTGACTTATTAGACAACCACTTACGAATTTGGAAACCTGCAATATCTAATAATTTTGAAACTTCATGACGTAATTGAATAGCTTCGGATATGGTATCACAACTGTCCAAAAGGTCGTCTACATACATAGAGTTCAGAATGGAATTAGATGCGTTTGGATATAATTGGCTATTTCGACTGCAATGTTCTCGAAGAACCGCTTGAGACAAGTAGGGAGAAGCTGTGTTGCCAAAGACTAGTCTATTATATTGATAGATTTTTACCGGTTTAAAGGAATCCAAATCTCGCCATAAGAATCTGTGATACCGTCTATCATCTTCACGTAACCCAATTCTCAAGAACATCTCGCTTATGTCTGAAGCGACTGCTACTGGTTTGCTACGAAAACGAAGAAGAATATCAAAAAGTTCACATTGAAGTTTTGGGCCAGAGTTAATACAATCATTTAAAGCGATATTGTTAGTAGGTGCGGCAGCATCCATTACGATACGAACTTTCGTGGTAGTTTTATCATTCCTAACGACTGCGAAATGTGGAAGGTACCACGACGGTTCACTGTGGGACTTAACCTCGGAAACATACCCTTTACTTATTTGATCATTAATGATATCACAATATTGTTCACCGACTTGTGGTCGTTTAGCCAAAGATCGTTCAAGTTTATACAATCGGTTTAGAGCACTTGGATAATTTGAATTCAGTTCATGGAAGTTCGATTTCCATGGTATGCCAACAATATAATGATTCAAGGTTTCATCGAAATGCAATGTTTCTCTTGTGGACTGGACTGCCTTTTTCTCTGACATCGTCAATGCTTTTGAATCGATCCTAGTACCTACGTTTTCAATTTCCCAATAATTTCTAAGCAAGGTGTCTGTATCTGATTCTGCTTTGATATAATAAGTAAAATGGGAAACCGGGTTTGTACGGTGCTGGAAAGGACAAGCAGGACCAATACATGTCCATCCTAATGGCGTCAGACGAGCTACTGGTTCATTCGGAAAACCTGCTATTTCCGTGATGGCCCTATGCACACCAGGGACATTAAGGCCTATCAGAACATCGACACGAGTGCTCTCAATTTGTGGGAAGGACAACCCTTGTAAATGTGGCCAAAACCGCGACTGTTTATTCCAATCAACTGTACGTAAGTCACCTGTAACATTTTTAACGGTAAAGGCACCGAATGGGACACAAATTTTGAAGTCAAGGCTGCAAAGCTCTGCGGATACGTATTCTGAGTTCAACGATTTTGATTTTCCACCCAAAACGTTTACATTTAAGTCTGAAACTTCACCACGTAAGCCCAATTCTTGTGCTATACCTTCGTTAAGGTAACTGTCTGTTGAACAGTCATCCATCAATGCATTGCAACGTATCGATCGATTGGTACTTTTTAAAATGATTGGAATTACTCTCATGAATACGACAGTGTCTTTCCTAACTTGAGTGTGCGTATGCTTAGTAGATTCTTCAGTGGGACAAGATTGAAACTTATACGATGTTTGAGCATTAGAATCGAATGTAACTGGGGGTGCTAAATCTGATCCCCCTCCATGCAACAGAAAGTGATGTGTACGGGAACATCCATCAATCCTACACTGTCGAACATTTTGGCATCTACTTCCTTTATGATATGGACTGAGACACCGAAAGCATAAGCGTTTGTCTTTTGCCGTTGCCCAACGATCGCTCACAGACAAAGACCGAAATTGTGCACAGTTTGTTACCCCATTGTCATGATTTTTGTTGCAAATGAGACAGAGTTTCGGATTAACGTTTGTTGCAAATGTTTTTGACCTATCATACGAATATCGTGATCTTGGAATGGGTGGTTTGTCATCTCTGCTATTCGAAGAAACTGATAAGGATGGAGAAGCAAAGCCCTCAACTTCTTCCCTGGATTCAATACGATATTTAACCTCTTGCGACAGCCATTCATGAAATGTTACTATAGACTCTGGTTTACGTTCAAGTGTAGCCCACCGTTTATACTGAGCGACATTATTTGAAGATATTCTAGATCTAGCAACACAAAAGAACATGGAGTTTGCTCCAAACTCTTCAGTTCGACCGCTTTCACGTAATGATAATATGCAAAGTTCTAAATTGTCTACAAATTCTTCAAATTTCTTAAGATCGTTGAAATTGACATTTTTAACGTTTAAAATAGACTCCAAATGAATGAGAACAGCGCGACGCTCACCGCCAAATTTATTTTCAAGTCGTTTGAGAGCGGCTTCGTATCCAAGGTCAGAGGCAGGAAAACCCTCAACTGCTTTAAGAGCTTCGCCTGTTAAATGTTGCTTGAGTTGAAGCATTTTGTATGCTTTTGAAGACGACGTATTGTCAATGCATTCACGAAAAGCATCAATAAAGGACACATAATCTTTCTTATTGCCAGAGAATTTTCCTATCGAAACCCTACTCAATTGCCTATACATGTCTCTATCAAGTTTGGTAAAATTTGAAACCTGATCTGGAGCTTCTTCTGTGCTCTGCGAAGTCTGTTGATGTCGTTGAACATGATCAGGGGTAAAACTTTCAGGTTCCGGTGGAGGATTCTGACCCATCTGTGGAGGAGCTACTGTTACTCTGGAGCGTTGTTCAACCACCGTGGATTCGTTGGTTGATTGTCTGCAAAGCCAATCTGTAGCTCGAGAGAGCAGTTCTGAAATGCTGGAATCGGACTGAATAGATTCGAGTTCTGGTTCGTACTCGGGATTTTCGTCACACAAACAGTTGAGAATGTCAATTGTGGTCTCTTGATGCCGTAATATTGCATCGACAGCATTTCGGACTTGTCCTGCCCGTTTCTCACTAGCACAAAGTAAGCTAGTCAGCAAAAGTTTTGATTTAGTAAGTTGTGACTTACATACCCGTTTCTTGCTGCGTAATGTAGCGATGGTCTCTTGATAATCGTTTCCATTGCCGTCGTCGCCAGGATGGCTGGCAGATTGGTCGGTTGTTGTTTGGTTGTCTCCTTGGCCAGGAGTATCTCCCATGCTGGAAATGTAGATTTTTCGACGATTTCCGAACTTCGATTTCTTCGACTTCGAAAGTAAACGAAATAACTATCTAAACCATTATTAACCACGCTCTGCTACCATTATGTTGGGGACCATGTCGATGGAAATCAGAGGCCCATTCGAGTTGTTAAATACGATGTTTATTCAACAAGACATGACTGTGTGTGTCTCGATCTTGATGTGAACTGATCTCAGAGGGGTCATGGGAAGGCGGTGTTCGATTATTGGACTATTTTTAGAAACGATTGCACGTGCAGTGTGTTCGATTATCGATTCGCTTTAATGTTCGATCACCATCCTACACAATAGATGATTTAAAGGAGCACATTCACAACCATTCATACCATAATACTTCACACCCCTGAAAAAATCCTTTTTTTGCTAAGCTATTCAGTAATTATTAGTAATAGATATTTATCTAAATTTGACTTGTATTTAAGGGATACTACACCATATATAGAAAAGATATATCAGGCGGGCCTAAAGTAATGTCCCAACTTTTGACCTTCACTATTATCCAAAGCCTTTATTCAAATGGACTGAAATTTTACAAGTTATTAGTTTATGATATTATCTACCTTTGGTACGAGTTTGAATGATATAGCGTCATTAACTGTTGAATAGCATACAAAACAAAATCAGATGCCGAAAAATGCTATGCCGGAATGTTGTCATACCATTCGTTTCTTAATATCAATATGACCTCCATCTTCATTTTGTACAGCTCTCAGTCGCTTTTTTCACGAGCCAATACATTTTCTGACTTCAGCAGTTGAAATGTGATCCCAGCATGTTCGAATTTTTGCCTTGAGTCTGTCTCTGTGAATCAAGTTGTGCGACCTTTATAGACTTATAGAGAGTGAGTCACAGAAGTTGTTAGCTAGGGGTATAAAATCTAACTGGGCAGTTTATGTTTTAACATCATCTAGGCCCTCTGCCTAGACATTTTGGCACCTAAAACCCAGTAACATCCCATATGACACTTGATTGACAGGTGACACCATGGCACCATGCACATGCAAGGATAATTTCAGAAGACTCCGGCATTGAATTTTTCGGCTTCTGATTTTGTTTTGTATGTCATTTAAAGTAAAGGTTAATGATGCGATATCACTAGAACTCGCATCGGAGGTAGATATTATCATAAACTAATATGCAAAATTTCAGTCCATTTGAGAAAATGCTTTGGATAATAGTGAAGGTCAAAAGTTGGGACATTACTTTAGGCCCACCCGATATATAGAAACAGAAAGTGAATTTCTATTGAGGTCAAATTGAAGAGATAATACGATTTCCGTACATTTTTAGTACTTTTGAAGACTATTAAGATCTGAATCATCTTCAGACTTTTTATTAAGTATTTAATGACATCACATCCCCAAAAGAGGCTTGGTTCACAGCAAAACCTCAAATGTGATGTCATCAAACACAAATTTTAATTGCTGGAATCACAGACATCTGATTGAAAATTGGAATGGTGCTTATTGATGTTATCAGTGTCTCAGTTACACATACAAAATTCAAATTACAATCCCTTTAAATGTTGTTCTTTGACACTGATAAACTTAGTTTTTAAGATAGCCTTCTATAATTCTTCACCATGTTTATGCAAGGTCATCAAACCTTTCTCTACATTCTTAATGACATGATAATAAAAGTTAATAGCTTGTTCGTAATTCTTGATAGATATCCTTTCATTATTACCATGAAATCTAGGTAGATCCTCTGGATACATAAATGATGGTGTAAATCTATAAATATTGGTAGTAAATCTAGAATAATGGTGTGTATCTGTATTTCCAATCATTACACCTGCAAACATATATAAAATAATATTATCTACAACAATATTCTGAAATGAAAAATACTTCTAAAAGGAAGGATCAGCCTCTTGAGATTTTGCAAATAGACTCAATTGCTCATATAGAGCAGTCCAGTCACATTTTGTCCACTACATGATCATGTTATCTTCTCAAATTGAACTTATTCACTAAAACTCAAAGAGATTGTTTAGAGATTTTCTAAACTTTGTATGTGTAATGGGGACACTGGTAGCATCAATTTGCGCCATTCAAATTTCCATTCCGAAGTCTGTGGTTCTTGCAATTCCACTTAAACTAATGCGTTTTATGATGTCACCCACTGATCTGCATAGATATCAATGGTGATGCGTTAGTTTAAGTGGAATTGTTAGAACCACAGACGTCGGAATGGAAATTGGAATGGCGCAAATTGATGCTATTAGTGTCCCCGATACACATACAAAGTTTAGAAAATTACTTTACAAACTCTTAAACATACCTGGTGCCACAGCTACCTTCTCAAATGTTTGTCTTATACTATTTTTAATCATCTGATAACCAAAACTATCATCGGTGCTAGGTGATGTTACTGATGGTTCTAAACTAGATTTAATTTCTATTTTTACTCTTTCATCATTAATTACTGATTTATCATAATCTATTACCTACAATCAAAAAACAGAAGAAAATATTTAGAATTTATAATATTTAGAATACAACAAAGAGTACATTTGAGAGATAGTTTTTATTTGATGTATTCTAGAGCTACAGCTTACCTCTTGTATTGTTTGTGTTAGCTTACCTCTTGTATAGTTTGTGTTAGCTTATCTCTTGTATAGTTTGTGTTGTTGTATTCTATAGTTTACCACTTGTATAGTTTGAGCTGGATGTATTATAACTACAACTTACCTCTTGTATAGTTTGAGCTGGATGTATTATATAGCTACAACTTACCTCTTGTATAGTTTGAGCTGGATGTATTATAACTACAACTTACCTCTTGTATAGTTTGAGCTGGATGTATTATATAGCTACAACTTACCTCTTGTATAGTTTGAGCTGGATGTATTATATAGCTACAACTTACCTCTTGTATAGTTTGAGCTGGATGTATTATAACTACAACTTACCTCTTGTATAGTTTGAGCTGGATGTATTATATAGCTACAACTTACCTCTTGTATATTATGAGCTGGATGTATTATATAGCTACAACTTACCTCTTGTATAGTTTGAGCTGGATGTATTATATAGCTACAACTTACCTCTTGTATAGTTTGAGCTGGATGTATTATATAGCTACAACTTACCTCTTGTATAGTTTGAGCTGGATGTATTATATAGCTACAACTTACCTCTTGTATAGTTTGAGCTGGATGTATTATATAGCTACAACTTACCTCTTGTATATTATGAGCTGGATGTATTATATAGCTACAACTTACCTCATGTATATTATGAGCTGGATGTATTATATAGCTACAACTTACCTCTTGTATATTATGAGCTGGATGTATTATATAGCTACAACTTACCTCTTGTATATTATGAGCTGGATGTATTATATAGCTACAACTTACCTCATGTATATTATGAGCTGGATGTATTATATAGCTACAACTTACCTCTTGTATATTATGAGCTGGATGTATTATATAGCTACAACTTACCTCATGTATATTATGAGCTGGATGTATTATATAGCTACAACTTACCTCTTGTATAGTTTGAGCTGGATGTATTATATAGCTACAACTTACCTCTTGTATAGTTTGAGCTGGATGTATTATATAGCTACAACTTACCTCTTGTATAGTTTGAGCTGGATGTATCCTATGATTCACAATTGCTTCAGCTTCACTAGGTATAACATTGTCCTGAAAAATTCAAAGTAGATCATTTAATGAACACGGCAGATCTGTAAGTACCTATGTATTGTAAGTACAAGTAAGCTTTCTCAAATATATTTGATGAATTGAACAAAACACAGGTTTTCTGAATATATTTCCTGTTCAAAAAGTTTGATGCTTTAGTTCAAGATTTGAAAAAATAACCAATTCTCAGGGTAACAAACCTTAATGCCAGAATGAAACTGAGTGACTGCAGTAACAGTTCTAACTACAGCATTGGTGGATTGTTTTCTGCTTAAAAACCTGTAATTTGAAAATAATTGACAATGTACATTAGGGAAAAAGTATTCTTTGATAGAAAAATAAGAAACTCTAAAAGATCTCAAAAGAAATTGTGATTAAATCTATTTGATACAAAAATAAGTTAAGATAATTATTTGAAACTTTCTATTTCTCCAGTTTGTTTATTGATAAACAAATCAACAACTTGTAATTTCCTTTAAAAATCTTACTTTGCAACAAGGGGTCCAAATAACCATAAATTAGAGCAGACAACATTCATTGGAAATCTCATCTATAAAAAAATAGATCAACATTAGAATATAGTCTTGTCTTTCAGACAGACTATTTCAATACTGAAAGATGTGATCCACCATTCAAATTCTGCTTTTTTCCCAAGATGTATTCATTACTTACATGAGATGAAAGATGAACAAACATGTCTGTTTCTGGTCCAGAACCAAACATACTGGGATGAGGATTTCTTTCTAATCTAAAAACAGATCACAAATGTTTTCAAATTTTCTTAACATCTTAATCATCATGTGCGTAGATACTTGCTCTGGTTGGAGTTTAAAAGATACCATGTGCGGCGTCAGGACCTTTGGCCTCTATTTGTGCCCCCCAGGAGGTTAGCGTCTAGGGGTTACTCCCCCCACCCCCTTAAAATCCTCTTACCTATCTATTGCGCCTGCTAATATTGTTAAAGTATTTTCTTTTGGTGGCATTGATGAATGTCCAGTTTCACCTTCAACCTTTAACCTTAACACCACTTGACCTTTTTCTGCTGTTCCAATTCTGAATTTTTTACAAAGACACAAAATGACCATAAAAAGCTTTGACAACATAAGTACATTACTTTAATTTTTTAGGTAGTGAGTTCTATCATTGTCTGCTAGGCAATAAGAAGCTGTTCAAATCCTCAAAGTACAAAAATTCTGATGCTTCTAAGAGTTGGTCTGAGGTCAGCTTTCAACCCCTAGCATCTGATCTTATGTAGATGTGATGCTAACTTTGGTAGAAATTAGGGAAAATAGCTTGGCACAACATATCAGAATACATCAGTGCTTGAGTATGATTTTGTTAGACTCATGAACAAAAAGAATAAATTCTCTAAAACTGAAGAAGAGCTAATGCTTACAATGCTACTGGTTCTGAGATTCCTGGCATCATTCCTTTAATAATATTTAATCCTTCATCTAATAAAAACTCTAATCTTGTTAATCCTTTATCTTTTAATCTGTTGGATATAGATCCAGCTCCATCATAACCAGATACCTACAACATCATTAAATAAAATTTATTTCGTGAGATGTGATAAATAAATATGATATTGACACCCACAGTTCCTGTTTAGTGTGATATCACATCAACATATCACATCAGATGGATTAGATTGGCCAGAGATGTTGGGCTAAAGAAAGATGGTGAGACAAAATTTAAAAGTTGATATAATGCAGAAGACAAGAGAAAAAAAGAAAAGAAAAATAACAGTATGCCTGTAGATCTCATTCAGAAGACCACTGGTTTAATTCTTCACTTAGGATAATCTTTTTTGTTCATTGTGGACATTAAATTGTCACATTTTACTGCCAAATCCTGTATAAGAAAATGATTACTGATGGTGACTTGCAAATTCTAGAGCTTTGTTCCTGATGTAAAGAACTGTTGTGTTATAAAACATCATTACCTCTTCATCATGCCCAAATGCTATATAAAATGTTCTTGTTGGTTGAAATCCACTAGACAGTATATATTCTAATGCTTCTAGAATTCCCTGAAAGATCACACAGAAAATTTCCTAATTGCATCAAGATATATTCAAGGTAAAGATAGGATTGATTTATTCTTTAGCAATTTTAGGTACATTGAATTGATTTGTAGCTTTATTTTCTACTCGTGTATGTTGACATGCATCTCTATGCAGTGGGCAATAAGGAGCCTATTACCAGAATGGCAGCATAGGCATAATCTATCTTCTCAACTGATCTTTAATGTATATTCAGAATCTAGATTAGAGCAAAAATCATATATTTCAGTCATTTCGAATATAGGTTTTAAATATCAATGTCAAAAACTTACAAATACTCCAAGCTTAACATCAATGGTACCTCTAGCATAAATAAACCCATCATGGACTTCTGCTCCAAAAGGGGGATAATCCCAGGAGTCTTGTTTTACAGGTACCACATCTAGATGACTAGCTAGTAGATAGGGTGTTAGGCTACTGTTGGTACCTTTAACTGTATATAGTAAACTGTAGTTCCCTACTATCTCATGAGATACTATTGGTGAAGAATGGACCAATCTATACTCTTTTAATAAAAAAATATTTGAAGTTAAAAGGATTATAAAGCGTATTTCTAAACTTTGTGTCTGTATTGGGGACACTGGTAGCATCAATTTGCGACATTCCAACGTCTGTGGTTCTTGCAATTCCACTAAACTAACGCGTTTTATGACGTCATTGACAGTGATCTACTGGAAGCTACTACATGTATTGATATCTATGTAGATCACTGTCAGCGACGCAAGAACACATACAAAGTTTAGAAAGCCACTTTACAATCCCTTTAAAATTCTATGTTAAAATGGTAGTAAGATGTAATAATGGTGAAGTAGAAACCCTGTAAGTCTATCTTAATGGTAGAGATCAAATTTGAGACAACTACCCTGTATGGCTTCTAGGTCATTTGTTTTAGCAATGATGAACTCTAAGCCCAGATGCGGAGAGTGAATCATTCTATTCAACACAGTTGTAAATAGGTACAGATAATTTGGGTAAGAGTATGGTATTGAGATGAGAGGTTTGGGATTTTGCAAAGGCAGGTGTTGGACAGGACCCTTGTAAACCTAATTTGTTATCCTTGCAAAGAAAGATAGATCTGAAAACAGATGTTTATCCAATCATATGACAATATGGGTAGCATGATAATTCAAGACAGAGACACATTTCTAGATACTGGAAGTGTCATCAAATTATTATCAAAGTTCCACCCTACATTGCTACACATTTTAATCATTACATTTTTTTTCTTTCAAAAATCAATACCTCAAACTAATACCTGTTTGAATAAGCTTCTGAAGTTCTATTAATGCATCAGTATCATAATCGCCTTTATCTTTAGATATTGTAGGAATTCTCAAACTATTCCTAAATCTCTCTTTTCTAGTCTCATCAACTTTAATAAAATCGTCATCTGATACTTTACAATCAATAATGTCGTCTGTTCTAACAGAAAGGGTCAATGTTCGTAAAGTTATAACTATGCCCAAAACTGCTACAATTAACCCAAACGAAGCACAACAAGTCTTGCAGGAAAGAATCATTTCCAATGTTTACACCTTAAATACTAAATTGAAAGTTGAGTTCAAGGGTCAATGTCTTAAATACAGTTATCTCCCTTTGACCACAATTTTCAGTGGTCAACCTTTCATTCCCTTTCCAATATAACATTATGATTATGCATGGATTCGTACAAAAGAGTACAATTAATGAAACATAAGATCAGTTATTTCTTATAGGTATACTAGATAAAGATCATATTTCGAAAATTAAACGTTTTTGTTTATGTTTATCTCATTTGGTAGACGAATATATTGAACTCTAATTCAACCAATCAGTAATCGGGCACCTGCCATGAACTTTGACCTTGCCGGTCCAATGACCGTGACCCCGATTGACAACAGTTCAGTGTGTAAAGATAACGGTGTATCCTACTTTACTTTCTTATCATGCATTATTTTAAATATATCACACGACAGTTCAGCACTACTCAGGTGAGGAAAAACTTGAGATAACAGCTTATCGTAATCCAAACAATCATAGTGAGCTAATTTCATTCATTCATATCAACAACCGGACTTATGAAGACAGCTGACATTTACTTTCTTGCTGTGTCACCATGCACACATTTCATCATTGTTTACACGTGTCGTAAGACATTATTCCATATGGATTACATTATGAATTCATTTATTATAGTATTGATAAAGTAGTAAAGTTATCTTACCAGTTTACACACAAAGTAGACGTCTGTGCTATTTACTTTATAATCAACAATCTCAGATCTCAGAATAATAAACATCCAAACCTATTGAATCTGGGCTCACACTGACAGTTAAATTTAGTAGTAGCTTTCTGCCCTTAAGCTTGGGTGATATGTCAAAATAATATGCATTAGTTTCAGTGGAATTGCAAGAACCACAGACGGAATGGAAATTGGAATTACGCAAATTGATGCTATCAGTGTCACCGATACACATACAAAGTTTAGAAAACCTCTTTACAATCCCTTAAGGCTGCATGCACATAGAAGTATACAGTATTCGGTATTCAGACAAAGAAGATTTGGCTCTTATCATACTAACCAAGTCTGATGAGGCAGGTATACTTCGCTTTCGATTAGTGTCCTCTTATGTGACCAAGTATTATGAAATTACCTTGTTCAATTTTTAGGTATACGCGTGTCACTCAAAACGTACACCGTATACCCTAAAAGTTTACTTCTATGTGCACGCAGCCTTAAGAAACTTGACTTTTAGAGGCATGCAAAAAGCAGTATTCCTAAGAAGGCATTTGTCTGTTTTGTTAGGCTCTTGCAATTCCATTCAATCTAAGTGTTTTATCACTTTCCAAAGAGCACTTAGTAGGTACTTATTAAGCTGCTTTTGCAATATTGAAATTGCAAGAATCACAGACATCTTCAGGAATGATAATCGGAATGGTGCTAATTGATGCTATCAGTGTCCCTGATACAACCAAAATGTTTACAGAGCCCCCAATTTCTTATCCGAAATAGACTTCTGTATATCCATATTATAAAGAACTTTTGTCAAGTTTAACCTTCGGTTCAACTTTACCTTCAAATTTGGCAACTGATTGTTTAAAGTATAAGTATTATGATTCTGATAATGTACTTAAACAGGTCAAAGTGACCCGAGTGAGGACCTCCTATGTGATTGGTCAACATTTCGAACATTTTCAACAGACTAACTTATTTAATACTCAAGGTTGTAAAGGTCATTTGATCATACGACAATCTTTAATTGTTTTTGAAAAAAGTGCTCAGTTGTCATCAGATTTTCAAGAGGTTATTGTGCAAATGGATTTATCTTTTGAGTGGTTTGTTTATAAATGAAATAAGATAAGGTATAAACAACAAAAACATCCTATCTCCCCTTGAAATATAATAAGTTGTTTACAAAGTTGTGCCAAACTTGCATCATCAAGTTATTACTTTAACTCCAGTAGATCTACAAAGCTTGCAGTAGTTACTGAATTGTCAAGGTATAAAATTTTATTTTCCCATTTTGTTTTTCATTTGAAATGTATAATGTTGTTTTCTCATATTGAAATAAATTTGATAAAAAAGCTCAAACTGTTGCACTAATTAGATGACAATTAAAACAGATAATCTGGTTATATTCTACTGAAACTTGGCAATTATTCCATTTGCATGCACTTTAATCTATTAAACAGAGGCGCTAAAGGCTGTGCAGTTGAATATATATGAATGCTGTCCTGTCAAATTTCTCTCATTGCTCACGCTCACTGGAATTTTGTTTGACCATCCTGACTAGAAAATGCAGAAAAGTGGGACTTTAGACTCAATTGCACTTCATCATGTATTAGGCAGTATAAATTATATTGTCTTGTAACTTCATTTATGCTTTGTTCTTGATGGTGTGGGCTTCTGCACTCAGTTGTGATGTAAAAGGCTTATGAAGGCTCTAAGCCCATGTTAAAAGTAGGCTCATGTAATTGTGATAGTACTTATCTGATAAAGATTTCAACTAGTATATCAGTAGGTTTGGATTAACTGATAAAAAACAAACCTAGTTGTTGAAATTTTATCTTGTTTTGATATTCATTCAAAGATTTCAATTAAAGTTGGATGTGCTTTTTTTATATGAAATTTTGCATAGTACAATAGATATATTTGATCAGCTCAGTGGAGCTCATGAGATGAATAATTTTGTTTTCCATCTGACATGTATACTTTTATTCTGCCACGTTTTCGGTAATGCAGCTGGCATGAGAAAACTTCTAGTCATTCAAATAAGGACAAAGTGCACTTATGCTTCAGACAGTGCATGCTAGACCACTTAAAGGGGAATGTTTAGCATTTTCGAGGGTCGAATTAAGCCTTGAATATATGTAACTAGCCTTCAGAAGTACTAGAAATGAACACAAATTGGATAATCCCTTCAATTATATCCCTACCTAAATATTTATCTTTCGTTTTATGTTGAGTGTTTTCTTTATAAGGCATAGTCTTACTTAACGACGAGACTTTCAAAATGCTCATAATTATGGCTACACGTGGAATTGAAGGCTTATTTTTTGAAGGAGAGTTGTGAACATTATTACGGATAAGATAAGCCCAGTTTCTGAGTCTAAAATTTGTTTGGTCGAACAGTTAGTGAACATATCCCTTAAACGTTGACAATCAAAGTATCAAATCTTAGTATTCTTAAGGTTTCCCTCATTACAGATTGCATGACATTGCCAGTATTCTATTATTCTAATCTGGCGCACAATAAGTAGTATGTCCTAGGATGTATAACTCCATTTCATTTCTTCCACTAGTAATATGAACCTACATTGATTCTTTATCTACTCTCCTTGTACACATCTAGATTAGGACTGTTTATTCTTGAATGAACTGGTTGTAAGGAAGTACATAAAGTGCACACATACTTTGTTTTTTATAAAGATAATAAAGTCTTCAGAGATAGTCATTAATAGGTTTTTATCTTCACTAGTTTCAGCTGCTTAAAGGTATTGTCATGTACAGTAAATTTATTTGTTTTTCTGTTTTCTTCATCTTTCTTAGCTAAAATAACCTGTTTCTGACCATGATAGTCAAAGGGTTAGTGGGTCCCCTTAAATGTACAATATTGATTTCATTGTGTTGTCAGACAATAAATTTCAGTGTGAAGTCATTTGGAACAAATTGTACATTGCAGGTGAACTGTATTGCATTCAATAGTTTGAATACAGTCAACTTTGATTTCTATTGCTCTATAGAAGCTACTTGTGCTTGTCTTGAGGTTAATACTACTATAAAAGTTCACTAATTATAATTTTCAGTCTGTGCTGCTAAACAAAATGAAAATAGCTGTGATAGGTCAGAGTTTATTTGGAGCAGAAGTGTATAAATTATTACAGAGAAATGGACATGAAATAGTTGGTGTTTTTACTGTTCCCGATGTGAATGGTAAAGCAGACCCTTTAGGTAAGTAGACTAGTTATGTGCAGGTTTGTATTCTCAAAATCAAGTTGAAGGGGGTGGGGGAATGGGATGATATTGGTGAGCACCATACTGCAAATGGTACTTTAGTTTTGCTATGAAATACATAGTTTATTCTATTAATGTACTCCTTATCATACTTTATTTTCAAAAATAAATGCAGATACTATAAAGAATTTTCTTTTAAAGATTACACTGTGCCCAATAAGAGTAGACATTGCATAACCCATAGACAGGTCTAAATTTGGGACAATGCTTCTGTAGCTCTTGTTGCCTATATATTTCTTATCTGCTCTGCAAATGCTGTAGTTTTGAACATCTGTACCTGTCTCTCTTACAGCCACTGCTGCTGAAAAGGATGGCATAAAAGTGTTCAAAAATAAAAGATGGCAGTTGAAGAAAGTAGCTATACCAGAAGTTGTTGAAGAATATAAATCTGTTGGGGCTGAATTGAATGTGCTGCCATTTTGTTCTCAATTTATACCAATGGAAGTGATCAACCATCCTAGTAATCAGTCTATTATATATCATCCTTCATTATTACCACTACACAGAGGGGCGTCTGCTATCAACTGGTAAGTTCTTAACACTTTTGTAAATCTTTAAGGGATTGTAAAGGTGTTATCATTATTTTTTATGTTTGTTCAGGACACTGATAGCATCATTTTGCAACCTTTCCATTTCCATTCAGATGACTGTGGTTCCAGCAATTGCACTTAAACTAAGTGTTTGATGAAATTACAAAATATTCTTTTATCGCAGAAGACCTTTGTGATTTATGATGTCATCAAACACTTAATTTAATTCCAATTGCTTGAACCACTGTCCACACTCCACAGACAGAAGTACCGGTATCAGCCTAATTTTTTTTTTGCTTTGTGATTTATCTCACTGCTTACTTCATAGCTTTTCATGTTTTCATTAGCTTCATTTCATTTTCTTTTCCTTCAGGACTTTAATGAAGGGAGATAAGCGAGCTGGATTTAGTGTATTTTGGGCTGATGATGGATTAGATACAGGTCCACTCTTATTACAGAAACAAACCTACGTAGATCCTAATGATACTATTGATAGTATCTATAATAGATTTCTCTTTCCAGAAGGTGTTAAAGCTATGGTGAGTCTTATACTTTTTTTTAGACATTGTGTATTGGGTACCTTTATTAGCCTCCATAAGCACCCATTGGATTTCTTGTCAGAGCAATTAGAATTTCATCAAAGGGTGTATTATTGCTCTTAAAGATACTACACATACTCCATTTTAAGTGTACTTGATGGCTGATTCTTCTGTTTTTGAACATTTATGGTGGTGAAGATTAAGTGATAAAATACTATGTGTTTAAACTACAGGGAGAAGCAGTACAGCTAATAGCTGATGGTAAAGCACCTAGAGTTGTTCAATCTGAAGACAATGCAACTTATGATGCTTTAATAAAGAAAGAAAAAGTACAGGTATTGTTTGTTTACTTATTTACTATTTCAATTTGATTCAATTCAATTATTTTCTATTATCAAAAGCTCTATTAAAAAGTGACCTATTTGCATCAGAAGTGATGAATTTCTTATTTTGGTATCCTTGTTGTAGTATGTTAAATTATGTTTTTAGATCAATATGGACCAATCAGCAGAAGATATTCATAATTTTATACGTGGTAATGATAAAGTACCTGGTGCATGGACTGTTATTGATGGAGAGGTTAGTATAAATGTTGATAGGTAGTTGGTAATAAGACGTCACTCAAATCTGTTGGAATGTTTTTTTGCCTAGTCGTCACATAAAGCCAAGTATTTGTGAAAAAAAAATATTTTTGATTCTGAAAATTTGTTATAATCGAGTGTCACTCTTGAAGTTTGAAGTCCATATAAGTTTATTTGTCATTGTAACACAAATAATTATGGATACATGTGGTATTGAAGACTCAAATTTTACTGGAATCTGTCAACACTATTACTGATTAGCTTAGCTAAAAGAAATTCAGATAAAGGTATGAGACAAGAATGGTGAAAGTATAGCTTAAAATTTCCATATTTCAGAAAATATCCCTGTTTGGTTCTAAACTATGGACTAGAATGAAACCTCGAGGTACTGAAATAGATATAGAAGGTACAAAACAGAAAGCTATAGTTCATAAGAAAGGTTTAATCCTATTTGGTAATGATGGTAAAATGGTAAGAATATTTTCAAGCATTTCGTACCGTAAAAATTACCTGTTTCTCCAATAATTGAGCGTTTTAGAGAGAAAGCATCAATTGAATGAAGACTAAAGGCGGAGTTTTTGATTTTTGACATTTTGATATAATTTTTTTGTTGAGAATGCTTGAAATATATTATGTTCTGGAGATCTGTGTTCATTAGGCTAAGAGCTAAGGTTATTGAGGACCTTATGTCATCGATCTTTTTTTTTTGGATTATATGAACACATTTTCAGTTGGGTTGACTGCAATGATTCAAAGTTGAAGACTATTTTGAAAAGAGATAAGAGCCTTTGACCACTATTTGTTTCATAAAACCAAGCAAATAACAACATGTTAAATTTTGAACTGCACTAACAGACTAATGCGCTCCATCTTCATAAATTGTAATGTTTTTTTTTTTAGGTTAATGTAAGTCAACTACAGTTTGAAAATGGTAAAATGATCCCAGCATCTAAATATGGTAAAGATGATCCTTCAACACAGAAACTAGAACTAACAGCTGAAGAGGAACAATTAATCAAAAATCTTCAGGTTAGTTATCTAGGCCTACCTAGTTTTGCTTTAAAATGAGAATGTCTCTTATTCTTTGGACTGGGATTTTTTGTTTGTTGTAGTGACATTGATTGTATCGATTTGATTCCACTAGTCTACTAATAATTATACGATATCGCTATATCAAGAGCTGGTAAAAATATATAGGGGTCATTGCAATGGATTGTGGAAGTGCAAGTTCCATAGACATCAGACATTGAATTGTATTGTAATTATTTTTCTAGTCAATATGGAATGGTATATTAAATGTTAATCCTGATTCTACTACAGATTTTTTTAAATGTGGAGCTGGTTCTATGGATGTAATCAGGTAAATTGATTTGATAAATAGATGATTATACTTCAAAGTATCATTCACATACTAAATGACACATATTTGGGATACACCCTCCTTAACTAGACAGATAATTTGATAATAGGCTAAATTGTCCATAACTATATTCACTGAGTATTAGTATGTTTATTTAGATAAATAATTATAATTTATTACAGATTAATAGAAGTAAAAGAGAAATGTAATGATATAAGACTAACTACTGAAGATGTTTATAATTTATTACAGATTAATAGAAGAAGTAAAAGAGAAATGTAATGATATAAGACTAGCTACTGAAGATGTTTATAATTTATTACAGATTAATAGAAGAAGTAAAAGAGAAATGTAATGATATAAGACTAGCTACTGAAAATGTTTATAATTTATTACAGATTAATAGAAGAAGTAAAAGAGAAATGTAATGATATAAGACTAACTACTGAAGATGTTTATAATTTATTACAGATTAATAGAAGAAATAAAAGAGAAATGTAATTATATAAGACTAACTACTGAAAATGTTTATAATTTATTACAGATTAATAGAAGAAATAAAAGAGAAATGTAATGATATAAGACTAGCTACTGAAAATGTTTATAATTTATTACAGATTAATATAAGTAAAAGAGAAATGTAATGATATAAGACTAGCTACTGAAGATGTTTATAATTTATTACAGATTAATAGAAGAAATAAAAGAGAAATGTAATGATATAAGACTAACTACTGAAGATGTTTATAATTTATTACAGATTAATAGAAGAAGTAAAAGAGAAATGTAATGATATAAGACTAGCTACTGAAGATGTTTATAATTTATTACAGATTAATAGAAGAAGTTAAAGAGAAATGTAATGATATAAGACTAGCTACTGAAGATGTTTATAATTTATTACAGATTAATAGAAGAAGTTAAAGAGAAATGTAATGATATAAGACTAGCTACTGAGGATGTTTATAATTTATTACAGATTAATAGAAGAAGTAAAAGAGAAATGTAATGATATAAGACTAGCTACTGAAGATGTTTATAATTTATTACAGATTAATAGAAGAAGTAAAAGAGAAATGTAATGATATAAGACTAGCTACTGAAGATGTTTATAATTTATTACAGATTAATAGAAGAAGTTAAAGAGAAATGTAATGATATAAGACTAGCTACTGAAGATGTTTATAATTTATTACAGATTAATAGAAGAAGTAAAAGAGAAATGTAATGATATAAGACTAGCTACTGAAGATGTTTATAATTTATTACAGATTAATAGAAGAAGTTAAAGAGAAATGTAATGATATAAGACTAGCTACTGAAGATGTTTATAATTTATTACAGATTAATAGAAGAAGTAAAAGAGAAATGTAATGATATAAGACTAGCTACTGAAGATGTTTATAATTTATTACAGATTAATAGAAGAAGTAAAAGAGAAATGTAATGATATAAGACTAGCTACTGAAGATGTTTATAATTTATTACAGATTAATAGAAGAAGTAAAAGAGAAATGTAATGATATAAGACTAGCTACTGAAGATGTTTATGATTTATTACAGATTAATATAAGTAAAAGAGAAATGTAATGATATAAGACTAGCTATTGAAGATGTTTATGATTTATTACAGATTAATATAAGTAAAAGAGAAATGTAATGATATAAGACTAGCTACTGAAGATGTTTATAATTTATTACAGATTAATAGAAGAAGTAAAAGAGAAATGTAATGATATAAGACTAGCTACTGAAGATGTTTATAATTTATTACAGATTAATAGAAGAAATAAAAGAGAAATGTAATGATATAAGACTAACTACTGAAGATGTTTATAATTTATTACAGATTAATAGAAGAAGTAAAAGAGAAATGTAATGATATAAGACTAGCTACTGAAGATGTTTATAATTTATTACAGATTAATAGAAGAAGTTAAAGAGAAATGTAATGATATAAGACTAACTACTGAAGATGTTTATAATTTATTACAGATTAATAGAAGAAGTAAAAGAGAAATGTAATGATATAAGACTAGCTACTGAAGATGTTTATAATTTATTACAGATTAATAGAAGAAGTAAAAGAGAAATGTAATGATATAAGACTAGCTACTGAAGATGTTTATAATTTATTACAGATTAATAGAAGAAGTAAAAGAGAAATGTAATGATATAAGACTAGCTACTGAAGATGTTTATAATTTATTACAGATTAATAGAAGAAGTAAAAGAGAAATGTAATGATATAAGACTAGCTACTGAAGATGTTTATAATTTATTACAGATTAATAGAAGAAGTTAAAGAGAAATGTAATGATATAAGACTAGCTACTGAAGATGTTTATAATTTATTACAGATTAATAGAAGAAGTTAAAGAGAAATGTAATGATATAAGACTAGCTACTGAAGATGTTTATAATTTATTACAGATTAATAGAAGAAGTTAAAGAGAAATGTAATGATATAAGACTAGCTACTGAAGATGTTTATAATTTATTACAGATTAATAGAAGAAGTAAAAGAGAAATGTAATGATATAAGACTAGCTACTGAAGATGTTTATAATTTATTACAGATTAATAGAAGAAGTAAAAGAGAAATGTAATGATATAAGACTAGCTACTGAAGATGTTTATAATTTATTACAGATTAATAGAAGAAGTAAAAGAGAAATGTAATGATATAAGACTAGCTACTGAAGATGTTTATGATTTATTACAGATTAATATAAGTAAAAGAGAATGTAATGATATAAGACTAGCTATTGAAGATGTTTATGATTTATTACAGATTAATATAAGTAAAAGAGAAATGTAATGATATAAGACTAGCTACTGAAGATGTTTATAATTTATTACAGATTAATAGAAGAAGTAAAAGAGAAATGTAATGATATAAGACTAGCTACTGAAGATGTTTATAATTTATTACAGATTAATAGAAGAAGTAAAAGAGAAATGTAATGATATAAGACTAGCTACTGAAGATGTTTATAATTTATTACAGATTAATAGAAGAAGTAAAAGAGAAATGTAATGATATAAGACTAGCTACTGAAGATGTTTATAATTTATTACAGATTAATAGAAGAAGTAAAAGAGAAATGTAATGATACAAGACTAACTACTGAAGATGTTTATAATTTATTACAGATTAATAGAAGAAGTAAAAGAGAAATGTAATGATACAAGACTAACTACTGAAGATGTTTATAATTTATTACAGATTAATAGAAGAAGTAAAAGAGAAATGTAATGATATAAGACTAGCTACTGAAGATGTTTATATGAATACAGTATTTGAAGATTTCTCTAATTGTGTTATAAGAAGAGGTAGAGGTATTGAAGATAAAGAAGAACTAGTCTTTGAACCAGTATGTATATATTTCATACGTCTGCCAATACTTTTGTTTTAAGTTTGTTAATTTGCATGGATTCATTCCACACTAACGACTTTTTTTTAATCGTAAGATTTTTTGAGAAGACCCCAGATCATGCACCATTTCCACAGGTCTCAAGTTCAATACATTACAATGCTACAACCAAGAACCATGAAACTTGTACAATGTCAAACATGAAAAATGAATTTACTTGAGAAACTATGAAACTGTAATATTGTTTGAATGTAAACAATTCTGATGCCACTGTCTACTTATGTCATGGAATATTCTTTATGAGTCAAAATGAATATTTTTGTATATGTTTTAGGTAACATTAAGAGCTAATAATATGGATATTAGCTTTCCTAATCAAGCTTTTATTGAAAATGAATTTGTTGATGCATCAAATGGACAAACCTATGATACTATTAATCCTACAGATGAATCAGTAAGTAATTGTGTGTTTTGGTCATAAGAGTTTGCATTTGCTTTCTAAGTCACATACAAGCATTGTCAGTGACTTCATATATTTCTACACATAGAGTGGGATTTTAAGTTATGTCTTTTTTTTTTTTTTAGGATCCACTGTTAATTATATCTGGCCAATGTGTAGAATTTAACTTATTTTGTAGGTTATTTGTAAAGTAGCTAAAGCTACTAAAGAAGACATTAATAGAGCAGTAGAGGCAGCTAAGGTAAGATAAATTGACTTCTATCAAAGGTTTTTTCTACTCAGTTGAATAAAGGTCAAGGACAAAAATCTAATTTGAAATAAATCTATTGCAGGAAGCGTTTGAAGAGGGACCATGGGGATCAATGAATCCTAGAGATAGGGGAGCACTCATGTACAGGTAAAATAATAGTATTTATAAGGATTACCGGTATATTCTTTGATAACCATATTCTAAGTGAGAAATATGACCTAAAGAGGATAGATATATTTCACCCTCAACTCAAGTTCAGGTGATTAAATAACTAGAAGAGCAGACGCTAGTGTTGAAAGTGTTATGTTTTGGAATGTTGGTGGGGTTTGATATCTAAGGATAGTCAGAAATGGTGAAAAAATCTTGATTGAAAGAATGTTATTTCAGATTAGCAGATTTGATGGAAGAACATCAAGAAGAATTAGCTACAATAGAAACACTAGATTCGGGTGCTGTTTACACATTAGCATTAAAAACACATGTTGGTATGTCTATACAGACATTTAGATATTTTGCTGGTTGGTGTGACAAGATACAGGTAGGCCTTTCAAGTTATTCAAATTTGAACTTTTGACCTATCTTGTTTTGTGAAGCATAACTTAAATGTAAGAAAATCCTTGACATAAAAATGTAAAAGCTCTGATTGATCTAAGGCCCTACTCGTTTATACTCAATCTGAAACTGGATTCCGAATCTGCCTCACTGGTTTACAACGGTTTGCCCTGAATCCGAATCCGGATATCGAATCCGTGAATTTCTCCTAGGGCGGATTCGTCTTATTCAGTATGGCGTCATCCAGCGGAAACTCGTAATAGGTTGAAATTTGTTTTTTGCCAAAGATATAATGCCACTTGTTTACAAAATTTAGCTGATATCTCAGACCAGTTTTGACAACACAAATCTGATGTACCAAACAGGTTTCTGATTTTTTTAAATCTAGCAGGGCCTTAGTGATGATATTGATCAATATACAGTAGATAAGATAATCTTCTGGAAATAAAGCCACAATGGACTTTGATTTTATTTGGCAAAAATTGATCATGTGCGAGCTTCCTTAAATATAATGCACTTCTGTAAAATTGAGTGTTCTGAAAATTAGAATTCTGCTTTCCATCATTTGAATTTAAATCTTTGTTTTTTTTCAGGGTTTAACTATACCAGTGAATCATGCCAGACCCAATAAAAATTTAACTTACACTAAACGAGAACCAATTGGTGTTTGTGGTATTGTTGTTCCATGGAATTATCCTCTCATGATGTTAGCTTGGAAAATGGCTGCGTGTCTAGCAGCTGGCAATGTAGTTGTCTTAAAACCAGCTCAGGTTGGTAAAAAGAACAAAAACATTCACTGTTACTGAATAATAGATCAGTCTACTAATTTTCAATTGGAATACATGCCATCTTAGAGCGTTGAAGCCTTCGCATGATGTCATTCGATTGGTTTTGTAAAACAAATGGTGGTTCTAATCTCAGTCGATGTGTGAAAACCTAAGTTGTTATCCTTGATAAAAATTTATGTTTCTTTCTTTATTTCTTGAAGAGGATTCAACTATTGACCTTTCATAAAGAAAAAACATGATTCCAAAAGACTTATTATTATGAAGTACTGGTATCATAAGTTTTTCTTTTGCTTTGAGAGGAATTCTTGAATTATTCATTATTCCCTTTTTAAGGTCACACCATTAACAGCCTTAAAGTTTGCTGAATTATCAGTTAAAGCTGGATTCCCATCAGGTGTTATAAATATAATACCAGGATCAGGTTAGTGGTGGTTGTTCTTTATGTATATCAATTGTTTGGGTAACTATATTATTAAATCTATTTACATACATTTGATGTATTTGTTACACTCCTATTTAACGGGGACAGTACAGAATAAGTTATCTGTCTATGTTTGGTACAGGAGTAATATAAATAATGATAATATTTACCATGAAATGATTTCAACTAACAAGTTATAGTTGAAATCTTAAATATATTCTCAGACATTTTTTTCTATGCCTCAAATTGGTATGGCATGCTTAAGTTTTTATCCTTATGTTTCATCCACAATGTCGGTTTAAATGAAAATCACCATTGTGTGTGAAGATTGGAAATTCACAAAGAGAGAAGATGAATGTGATTCTGCTTGCTATAGAATTAACAATAAAATTTGTTTTTAGGTTCCGTGATAGGACAAGCTTTATCTGATCATCCTGATGTAAGAAAATTAGGTTTTACTGGTTCTACACCTATTGGAAAAACTATTATGGAAAGGTATGTTATATTTAAAGTAAAAGACTAAGGTATTGGTTTAATGTCTATATAAGTAACGAAGTATGTAAAAAGGTGTTTCATAACAAACAACAAGCACAGATACCACTCTAGGAGGTTAGCTTCACAAATTGATGTTAACTTTAACCTCTAAAAGTTACTGCATATGCTAGCCGTCAGTCAATACATATTACGTGATTATAGAATTCTTAACCATTAAAGCCACATAAGCCCAGACTTGGACATTGAGAAAAAGTCTTTTCATCGTTTTTTTTTAAAGTTAGAACTTAAAAATGAATATTGAAAAAAAAAAATTTCGATTCCCTTTCGTGGTTCCAATTCTACAGCCATTTGAAGGAAATTTTGTTTGTTTACGTTTCAACACTGTGTTGATTGAGGGAGACGTCAATAACTCACAAGCTCCGCCCACTACTAGCACGCGCTACTGGAGATTGGAGTGTGACGTCATTTAACTAACACGCCCCCCGCTTGACTTCATTAGCATGTTATTTAATGGAAATCATTTTATTAGATCCCGACTTTAAATCCAGCTGCATCAAATCCATCTGAGTACTTAAAGCCGTGAATTTTAGTTTTTTGACTTAATTAGACATCAGAGATTAATCTAGAATGCCTTTTGTCCCGAAATCCCGTAAATTTCATTTTGTAAACAAACGAATCCTGCAATGTGACTTTAAGTGAGACACTTAATAGAAAATTGAGCCAATGCTAAATGGATGAATCAATGGTTTAATTTCTTAGATTATATATCACAATGCAGTTAAAGTGTTTATGTTTCTATTGTAGTTGTGCTAAGAGTAATTTAAAGAAAGTCTCACTAGAATTAGGAGGAAAATCACCTCTAGTTATATTTAGTGATTGTGATTTAGAAAAAGCTGTCAGAATGGTGAGTACATAAGGATTTATTTGAAACATTTATGGATGTTTGCATTGAAATATTCCCTTTTTATGCACTAGCCGGAAACAGGTTGTATATTGACTGGATGAAGAAAAGATATAATTGTTGTACATGTTTACTATTTACTATCCTTGGTTGTATTTTATTAGGGATGTAGTTCTGTGTTCTTCAATAAAGGAGAGAATTGTATAGCTGCTGGTAGATTGTTTGTAGAAGAATCTATACATGATGAATTCTTAGCTAGAGTGGTAAGTAAAATTTTTTTTTTTCTGTCTTTAAGACTTTAATATGAAATGCTTAAAGTTTTTGTTGGTTTGTTATATTTGAGTATAATATGTACTGTAAGGTGAATGGAATGATGTCCTTTTGACTGGAATTGTGTCCAGATTTTGTTACTCAACTCATTCAAAACTTGTATCAATTAGGAGGTATCTCTCGGCACTAACTTATCTTGTAAGATCATGCTATATCTTGTATTATGTTTGTACAGTTAGAAGAAATAAAAAAGATGAAAATTGGTGATCCATTAGACAGATCAACAGATCATGGTCCACAGAATCATAGAGCACATTTTGAGAAACTATTAGAATACTGTGATATTGGTGTGAAAGAAGGTGCTACACTAGTCACTGGTGGTAAACCAGCAGATAGACCAGGTAACACAGTTTAATGTTACACCTTCCTTAATTCTTATCAAGTGGTCAAAAAAAAAAAATCAAATTTGGTTCAGAATGTGTTAAATATGCTAAAAAAAATAATTCAAATTTTATCTTTCAGGGTTATTTTTAGAACCAACTGTATTTACTGATGTAGAAGATCACATGATGATTGCTATTGAGGAATCTTTTGGTCCAATTATGATCATATCTAAATTTATTGATGGGTAAGTATTAATATCAAAAACAGTTTATAAGGTTAAAGTGAAGTTCTGAAATCCAAATATTCTAAGCTTGCTTTGAAATAAATGTTTCAAAAAGTTTACCTCCAATCTGCATTTGTTTCTTTGCAATTTATAGTACATATTTATATAAAGAATGTATGAAAGGCCATTGTATATACAAATGGATACAAAATAAGACAATCATACATCTTTAGTTGAAGCAGACTTATTGTACATTCCATCAAGTTTTTATTCATGATAATGAAATTACGAGATTTTGTTGTCATTATAGAGATGTAGAAGGAATGTTAAAAAGAGCTAATAATACAGAATTTGGGTTGGCATCGGGTGTTTTTACTAAAGATATTAATAAAGCTATGCATGTAGCTGATAGTTTACAAGCTGGTACTGTATTTGTTAATACTTACAATAAAACTGATGTTGCTGCACCATTTGGTGGATTTAAACAGTCTGGGTTTGGTAAAGATTTAGGTAAGTGTTTGGACATTTTCTAACTAACACATACAAATTTTACTAGGATTCTATACTAGGTTTGGTTTTGTTCAGGATTTTATGCTCCAAAAGTGTTCTATAAATGCAACCATGGCTTAGTTTTTCCATTTTTTACTCTCATACTATTTGGACCAATGTTAAAAGATGTAAACCAATGTAAAAGGAGGGAAATAGGGGAAAATGTATTATGTATTATATTAATTTTACAGGTCAAGAAGCATTAAATGAATATCTGAAAACAAAAGCAGTAACATTAGAATATACCAGTTAATATATGTACATAATGTATATTGTAAGTATATACCTTTATCTTCTCTGAAAAAGTAATGGTCTCAGTTATTCAAAGCTACAATTAAACTACTAC
Organism: Lottia scabra; assembly: GCA_029955415.1. Taxonomy (NCBI): domain Eukaryota; kingdom Metazoa; phylum Mollusca; class Gastropoda; family Lottiidae; genus Lottia; species Lottia scabra. The sequence goes on along the minus strand of JARJEI010000021.1, from coordinate 1,185,278 downwards.
CCCACTTGCACTCCAGGGTGCTTTTAACTGAAAAAGTTTCATTGAACACCTCATATACCCTACAAAATCTTTCTTAACCCTTTGAACCTCAACGTTATTTTGGCTAAAACGTCATACCCTAAATTCCAAGCCATATTTCCTGAAGTGTATTACGTTAACGTTATATGACGTCACTTGACAACTGGTTTGTCGGATAAATATCACGTAAGATTGAGCTGGTATTCCAGCTTTTAGGGTTGAAAGTGTTAACTTAACTTCAAACTTTGAATATTATATAAACAGAAAGCAGCATTGCCATATATAGTGTTATAATTTTCTTTCAGATTGATAAGGAAGACAAAATGGAGGACCACGTTTTTAATGTGCAGCTAACTTAATAAAAACCATTTTCATGTACCAAAGCTTTAAATTTTCTGTAATTTATATATTTATGTCTCATTTCTCTAGTTGAATCATTTGTTTTTAAGTTTCAATTGTTAAAATATTTTCACTTTAGTTTTAACTAATAACTATATTACATATATGAATAAATGCATACCATAATTTAAGGCCAGTAATTGTTTGAAATTATTAGTAAAAGTTGTAATAATACTAATTACATATAATCAAACTCTTGCCACGGATTTCAAAATTCAAAACATAAAAAAGAATCCAAATGCCTTATGTACATACAAATTATATTATCTAATCTATGCAAAAAAAATAATATTTTAAAAAGAATTGTATATAAAAGTAAAGTTTTGCTGAAAGCCGGAGGTCTAGTAAAGTAAAATTTGTGTCTGTGTACCTAACAGATTTGGTGTGGATCTTGTATTGTTGACAATGGTAGCTCCTGCCTTTCAATTCAAATTAATCATAATTATTCAACAATATACTTCTGGCAACAAGCAATAAAATGCAACAATCAGTAGTACATATCTATTCATTAGAAATTTTATGAAGTGTCAAAACTTCAATGTCTATTAAAGTGTTACATAGAGGACATCGATTTGCACCATTCTAATTTTCAGTTTCTAGCTCTTTCTCAACTAAAAGTAAGCCCATTTTAGATGCTTTGAACTGCAAATGGATGCTTTCAGTGTCCTTGATACACATGAAAAGTTTCAATGCCTAAAGATTTGTTATTTGTGTGTTGAATTGTTGTGTTAAAGAAATTTTGTTTTCATCCATTTTACTTGGGATTCTTCTGGTACTTATTTTGTTATTCTATTTTAATGTATCTGTAATTTTATGATTACAAATTTTATTGAGACCACAAAAATTACTATCTGTATGTGAAGGTAATTATTGCAAACTATGTATAATAGTTATTAATGAAACTGATAACTGTATTCAATCCCTTTAATGTTGTAAATAGTTATTGCATAAATACATGTATTGTCTTTTCTACAGTTTTCATATCAGCTTAAGAATCACTATATCATTTCAAAGATGAAAATTTACCACCAATAATTAAACCATTTAATAATGTATTATATTAATAATTTCTCACACCCACTTTTATGTACCCTTAAAGGGATTGTAAAGAGGTTTTCTTATCTTTATATTTGTATTTGGGACACTGATAGCATCAATCTGCGCCATTCCAATTTCCATTCCGACGTATGTAGTTCTTACAATTCAACTTTATCTAACGTATTTTATGACGTCATCCCCACTGATCTGCATAGACATCAATAGTAGCTTCCGGTAGATCAGTGGGGTGACATCATAAAACGCGTTAGTTTAAGTGGAATTGTAAGAACCACAGACGTCGGAATGGAAAAATGAATGATGCTATCAGTGTCCTCAATACACATGCAAAGTTTAGAAATCTTTACAAGCCCTTTAATCAGTTACCAAGAACATTGTCAAGGTGGCTTTGTGTGGTACAATTGTTAAAAATTACTCATTTTCTGATACCAGTGAACATACCGGTATCTATTATTGTTTTATTTTATTTTATTGATAATGATGTGTAATGTGTCAAGTAATTGACATTTAATTTCAAATTCTTTGTTAAATGTTAAGTATACTGATTATCTTTTGTTTTTGATTAATATTAAATTAATAATGATATTACAGTTGGATGACTGTATTTTCTATGCTTTACAATTTTAATATGTCTGTTTTAATGAGTGAATTGTTATCTGTTGTTGTTTTGATTGGGGAATTTTGAATTTCGAATGTATGTATCAAAGTTTTAGAGAACCTAAGGATAGTATCTGCATTTTGATTTCAAATTGATATATATAAGTTATATCTTACAATTATGAAAGCTACTGATGTGATAATTTAAACATCAGGGGCTGGATTTCATGAAAGTTGGAATATTATCTGAACTCAATTGTAAATATTAATTGATAAACCAGATTTTGATGAAATGAATCTATATACTAAGCTTTGTTCAGTATTTACAAACATGATGTATGGTAAACTGGTTTATATGTATGATATTTCTATATTATAACTATTATTTTGTTTTTTATGAAAAATTTCAAATAATATTAAAATAAATTGAATTTGAAAAATATCAATATATTGACACTTTAATTTATAGTAATTTTGTGTATTAGATACATATCTAGCCTGCTGTTGCAACATTCAATATGCAGCATATTCAGACATCTATGTGGATTTGCATTACCCCTCAAACTAGGCCATTAATGGCAAAGGTATCATTAACACCCTTAGACATTTTAAACAGCTTTTATGATAGTGACATAGCAGAGCTTATTCCTGTTATAACAGTGCTACAGCAAAACCCTCCTTTTCTGTCCACTTAGCCAACTACTCGAAGAATATATTAGAATTATTTACATTGACTGCCACTTTTATTCAATAAAATAATATGACCCTATGTGTGACCTAAAGTGTTTACAGGAAAACTTGTATTATTTTCTTTCCGGTTAAATAATGCTAACTGAACAGAAACCTGACATGATTAATCCAACCTAGTCAAGAGAAAAAGACAAAGTGATCAAGATAAGAGACCAGATCAATATCAAGTGGAGATAATCAGATTATGTGATTCAGTAATTATTTACAAACCAGTACAGACCACAACGCCTTTAATCAATATTTATTACTTTTTAACTTCAAATGAATTGGAGTTTCTTTAACATCTTACACAGAAATAAAAACAGGATTCTACAAGTTGTATTTTTAAAGAGATTTACAAGGTCGACATTTTCAACGCGTTCGTCTAAGGGATGTTTTTCTGCTGCTGTGAGCCCCCCTTGACAATTCCCCCACCCCAACCAATTATTCACGGAAACCCCACTAGTCTGTCTTCTTTTATATAACAATTATCTACCAATCATCAATATGCACGCTTTGGGACTTATACACACGAAAGTGTTGATGTCCAAGTGACAAATACTTAAAATCAAGATACAATATCACACACAAACACAATCACAAACATAGCAAATTAAAGGTAGGGCCTATAGATCTGATAATGACAAGTACAATAGGGAATTTCAAACTTTACTTTACATGTCATTAGTTGGTCCATTTCTATGGGGTCTCCTCTAAAACTAGAACTGAGCATGATCCAGCATTGATCTGTTTTAAAATTTTAAATACAGAAATGTTTGATCCTTTTAAACTTTCTGACAAGATGGGGCGATCCAAAAATTTCTGATAGCCGCCAAGGAACCAACCATTTACAGATGCTTAGGTGCAATTAATTTGTCAAAAGTCTCGACAATTCACTCAAATACCACAAGTCATCTCGATCGGCGGGTAAAATTTGGCGGGTAGTCTAATTTGGCGCGAAATACCTGTAAGGTCAAACTTGAAGGTTATTCAGTTTTAACTTTAAGTGCCGTGTAAAACATGTAAAAGAATTTGATTGAAATTGAATAGCCTTTTAATCATCTCATAATATCAGATTGATTGATTTATTCTAAATGCTATATAAAAACTCATCATACTATTTTTACGTGTCAAACTAATTGTATAAAAGGTTGAATGATTACACGGTAATAATAACAAGAAAGGCACGAAACGTAGAGGCTCACAGCTGTTATATATGTGTGGTGATAGCGTTCAATAAGCCACTTTCATTTCGCTTTTATACATGATTACAGTAACGTAGAACTCTCAGCTTTTACTGTCACAGTATGTGGTTACATTAGTTCCATTGCTTCCACTGGAGGTCTACAGACAAGGAAAGAAAGTTACCAGTCTGAAGCAGAAGATCGTTAACATGGATATAGATAACACGACTGAGGATAATCCCTCTCCAAATTACTCAAAACCTGAACAAAATTTCATAGATGAAGTGAATTCAACAAAAACACCTAAAAAGGAAAAAGTGAAGTTTTTTAAACTGTTTAAAGAAAATTGGTGTTATGTAGTGACATATTGCTTGGTGTTTGGAAGTTTTGGAGTTTGTGTTGGATTTTTAGGGCCCACCGTTTTTGATCTGGGATGTCAAACCCAAAGTAACTTAAAAAGTATGAGTTGGGTGTTTTTTGTTCAACTTATTTTAACTTTGATAGGATCTATATCTGCTGGTTGTTTAGCCTCAAGGTAAGATTTCTTATATTTCTTTAGGAACCAGAAGTATTCAACAAAACATGGAAAAACCTTTTCTTGGAAAATTGTTGTCTGTCCGTGGAAATCAGAGAAATGCCATTCTCAATTATTCAGAAGTACTCCAGGAATTACAAAATATTAGGCCTACCTTGTAGAGCACAATTTTTGAGACAATTCTGAAAAGAGATGCATGTCTGTTAATGGGATTGTAAAGAGTTTTTCTAAACTTTGTATGTGTATTGGGGACACTGATAGCATCAATTTGCGCCATTCCAATTTCCATTCTGAAGTCTGAGATTCTTGCAATTCCACTTGTGTCAGTGTCCCCAATACACATACAAAGTTAAGAAAACTTAACAATCCCTTTAAATTGTCAGTCAGACCCTCTGACAGTGGCATTTCTACTGCATGATGTCAGCCTCCTTAAGACAAAGCTGTGGCCCCTGGCCAGTCTTATCCAACTAATAATTCTTAGATATATTAAGATATCAATTTTATTTATTACTCACCACCCTTTTAGGTGAAATACATTAAGGACAAAAATACATAACACAGAGTGATGAATGAAAAGTTTTAATATACAATGTATATAAATAATATAATCATCAAACGACAGCATGTAAATAACCTATTTTAAAAAGTACAAAAAGGTTAAGGTATATATCTGTACTGTAAGTTTAATAATCTATTGACAGATCGAACTGTTCACAATATGACACCTGTAAAAAACCACTCCATTTTCTTAATGAAAACTATTTTATTTTCAAAATTTGATTTGTTAACTCATTTATATAACACACTGTATAATGTTGGGTATTGTTAATCATTATTGATAAATACTGCAATATGGTTTATTGCCTGGGTTTTCAACTTGGGGGACATGACCCAGACTGGGGAGATTTGGACATTCTCCAGGGGACACAAACTGATCTATAGGTCTGAAACAAATATACAATATTTTGTATTATCTAGAAACACCAGTGTCCACTCCACTGCCCACAACGACCACAATATAAGTTTGTATTAAAACGAAAAATGCTGTGACTTCTTTGGACAATTCAGGGGACATGGTCATTTCCTTATGCATTTTCGGGGCCATTTGAGAAAACCAGTTGAAATCTCAGGGGTTATTGGGATACAAAATTCATCTATATATGGTGCCAGCAATACTGGGTTATGGTTTAACCTGCCATCCCATTTTTTCAGGTGGTAAAGATATACTGCCTCATAATCAGTATTCAAGAATTTCAGTCAAGCTAGTGAAAAAAAATAATTCCAATCGCCGGTTTTTCAAAACATTTATTGAATGAGCGGTATTGTCAAGTATCGATACATAAAATTGTAATACATGTAATCTCCAATACTTCGATCCACTCAGTGGCGTTTCTACAGGGGAGGAGCCAGGGACAGAATTAAGGCTGGCCCCCCACCTAATGATTCCTAGAAACGCCACTGGAACCACTGATATATTTTGCTGCTTGCCAGCACTTCCACTATAGTGATACCAAGTATAGTTTAGTTTCATTATTTTTAATAGATCTGTATATGTTATGCTATATACTATACAACAAAAATTTGTTTTTTCCATTCATTAAATTAAACAGCTGGTCATTTGAGTGACCCAAATATTGAAATTATATGTATCAGTAACCCTACATATGGTGTTTAAGATTATCTGATCATAACATCTCTTTGAAATACTTGATTAGAATTATCATACAGTGAATGGAAGCAATTTATCTCTAAATTACTACAGTATAATCAGAGAAGTTTTCTGAATATCTAATGTTTGGAATAGTAATACAGAACCAGATTTACCTGATATGTTAACACTATACAATCTTTATTTAACGTGCCTTGACAATTCCAAACTTTGTTCCTCATTGGCGTTTAGGATAATAATCTCATTTAACATACATATACAGTGAAATTATAGAATGCCATCATTTCTAGGAGGTTCTTTATATTCTCTTGTATAGATTTTACTGAGTTCATGATATCATTAACTAAATTATCTTTTAAAGAAGTTTTTTGGGGGCATTACTCAGAAAAATGTTGAATCCAAAAAGTGACTCCTGGCAATTTCCGAAAAGTTCCATCAAAGTCAAGAGATCTTTTTAATATATGGACAAAAATTGAATATTCTATTCTTTAAAGGAATACTACCTTATTGAATAAATTAATATATGATTTTGAACTTGGTGAATAATAGTATAGTGTTCATCAGTTTAATTCAGTACCGGTATCCATAAATATCATCTATAATCTGAAAAATTGAAATAGTTATGTATGAAACGTTAAGCATTTTTCAATAATTACTTGTACTTTTATGGATAATTTTTTCATTATATGCATTTGTAAGATTATACAGATATTTATTAGTTAGCCAACTTACTAATATATACATGTACTCTTAGTGGCCAAGTTTGAGAACTTATGTTCATTTTAAGAGGTAATATATTTCTTTAAGAATAACAGAAGGTGAAAATGGTAATGATAAAATCAATAAGAGAATTTGGTTGTTAATCAGATATAATTGATGTATAATATTAATAAATGCCAGAACATTTCTATTGTTGCTCATTATTACGATATCAATTAATGTGATTTATATGTCATACATATTTAACAGGTTTTCTTACTGTAATTTCCTCATTATATACATGCTATATAATTTAATATAAGATCGTGGGACGTGTTAAACTTTTTCTAGTGTTTTTTTCTTTTAATATATGGTATGTTATATTTGTATATTAGGGCCAGATCCAGGATTTAGAGAAAGGGGGTCTCTGATATATATCATGCTTAAAATTGAACGGCACTGTGAGGCGTGAGCGACAAATTTTAAGAGGGTTCTGACATCAGACGGCCAAAAATAGGCGAAGCTTGAGTCGAGGGAGCCCACCCCCCCCCCCTTGGATCCACCCCTGAATATACTGTCATTCTTCTTATTTGTGATAAATTTGTATTCTGAGAAGTTTCCATGATCAATTGCATACATGATAGAAATTGATGAATCTTTTAAGTACGTGTTAAGGTTTCTTCTCATATATATCTGTAATTTTAGAAGAAAATAAGAAATAATCATGATTTTAAATTTACAAACCAGCATGCAAATATCTTGTGTATTACCAGAATGGAATCAGTAAATGTCAATATGATTAAATGTGTCTCTGCTGCCTCCTGCCTGGACTTCATGCTGAGGATTTACAATTCTTCTCTAAGAAGTACTGGTTTAAATGCAGTACCCGGTACAGCATATTTTTAAAATGGCTGCCATTGTTACAGATTTCTTATTCTCCTGTGTTCTACTTTTATATGTTAACTACATATTAATAATAATAACAAAGTATTCAATTTATAGCGCAGCTTCAATACAGTGACATATGCCCTTATTATTAGAGACTGAAGCAATTGCTGATAATAAAACCCTTGTACACTAGGTAGCTAAAAATCATATCAGTCAAGACCAGGCTGTGATAAAAAATTCCGCATGAAAAGATGAAGGTTGTGTTCTCAATAGAGTTACCATTTATATTATGCCAATTTATCAAGTCCGTTCTGAGAACCATCCTTCTTGTTGTGGGCCAGGATTGAAACAGTTCTCAGAATGCGTGACTGTTTACATTCATTGGTTCTTTTCTGAGAACAGATAATTTATATAATGTAATGATTAATGACTGGAGAAATAGACTGCTGTCACTTCTGCTAGTGCTTTTCTTCTAAATTCTAGACAACCAGAACTGATTATGAAAAGCAATATGGACAGTTCAAATTACACTATTTAAGTCAGTAAAGCAAATTTTTAGATAAAGATATCACCTGAACTATTTTTTGTAGTACGTAGTCCATCAACTCCATTTCCATTTTATTACTGTATATTTAATTATTATGCAGATAATAATAGAAAACCAATATATTGAAAGCATTGCAGACATCTCAGAAGAATTGGAACATTGAAATGAAGAAAACGTGCTCGTTAAAAACGTGCTTGATGTAAACAATAATATAACGAGGGAATATAACTGAGATCTGATAAACCATGTTATTAAATATTGATAAATACAACAATATTGATTCGATTGAATAGTATATATAGAACATGTAATGGATAATGAAAGTATATATTTTAACTGGGGTTTTTATATCCGTAAACTTTCAATGGGGCACGTTCACTATCTGTTCAACCAATCACACCTTAGTGTCAGAAATGGTTTTTTTCTCAGCATTATAGCTCATGCTTTATTTTGAGCATCTAAACTTTGTATGTGTATCAGGGACACTAATAGCATAAAATTGCGCCATTCCAATTTCCATTCCAACGTCTGTGGTTCTGGCAATTCCACTAAAACTAATGTGTTTTATGACGTCACTGACAGTGATCTACCTTCCGGTACTATTGATATCTATGCAGATCACTGTCAGTGACAGAAATACGCTTTACAATCCCTTTAAGTCCATGTGTATTCATAATCAAATTTGGCTTAAATTTGAGTTTGGTTATATAGAAAACGTATAATACATTGAAATAAAAAATGAAATTTCTAGTAAGAGATATTTTAGAAGGGATTATGCAATTTTTTTAAAACTCTTTTAACCAGACTGTATTCCGTTCTTGGTTACGGTTACATTACATTACAACAATTTATTGACAACCCTTTTGAGACTGAGATTTTGTTTACCAAAAGGATTTAGTAGGATTGTATATAATCATGTATGGTTTGTCAAAAGCAGTCATCAGAGTGTGGATCATATTCAACAAGTTTATGCATAATATAATTGTATGATATAGTTGTATGATATAGTTGTATGATATAGTTATAAGATCATAGACTGTCAGGTATGTTCAGGGAATAACAATATGATGTATATAGAATCTGATGAAAGATGTAATTAAATATTGATAATTACTGGTAGATATTGATTGTAATAGGGGATATATAGTGTGTGTTTATCAGGTTATGATAACTACTGTAGGATAAATAGGTAATATCATATAATTATCATACAAAGTGTATTATATTATGAAGGGTATGTAATAAGTAAACAAAACCAAACTTTGAGACCAATTTGACATTACATATGGTGTCCCAATTAAAAATGTCCCCAAGTTTGATGGGAAGTATTTGTATATTTTCACAGATCTACTTCAAGATGTCCCTGTCCAACCCTGGACAACGTTTGATCCTTACATGCTGCCCATTGAGTAGATTATGTTATTTTGGAATGTTTTAACCCTTTAACTGCCACAGTCGCAATATTGTGACATTTTACCCGTGCAACTTGTACTTTAAATAGACACGAATTTATGGCTTAAAACATTGTAATGATATATCTAAACTATAGCAACTATGTTGATGGTTATTTGTAAACATAAAAATATGTTCTATAAAAAGTCATGAACATTTCGATTGAAAATCAAAGGTTTTTCGAAAGTCAAGAAATTTGATTGAACATGGCAATGACCTCGGCTTTTTCATGACGTCATTTGCTCATGGCTTCATTTCGCTGTAAAAAAAACTTTGAATTTTAAGTTGATAAAAGGTCACAGTGACGCTACAATATTAAAAAAAAGCAAAATAAAGTTTTTATTGTAACATGCTGTTATCAAACTAGATTTAATCCAACGAAACTAACTGTCTAAACCCCGTTACTTTTAAGCCACACACTTTTGAAAACCGGTACCACAAAATGCCAATGATCTCTAAAAATATCTGGCAGTTAAAGGGTTAACCCTTCATCTAAACATGCAATCACGTTTGCAAAGCCGATTGTAAAGTAGTGCCAAGAATGTGAGAATTTGTTCTGTTATCAAGACTGTTTTTTATGAGAATATAAAATTCCGATATGCTAAATGATAATTTGATATGAGATTTTATAGAAAATGGCAAACAATAAATGATCTGAACAACAACGAGCGTGTCAGGTTTATGTTAAGTGAAGAACAGAATCAATGGAAATGAATCTAATGTAATACAAGATTAATGATTAGATCAGGAATCAAGTTCAGCCTCTCGTTAGTCTATGAAATATTAACTCTTTTCATGCGATATTTCACATCTATGGCTTGTCTAGAATATTCTTATAATGAGAATTTTTTAATGTCATCAAAATAGATTAATGTGTGTTGTAGCATAACCTTGAAATTAATTAATAAATTTTTATAAATATTATTTGAAAAAAAAAAATATATCACATTTTATTAAATACCAGTACTAAGTCATAATAACAGTAGGCTTTTTATATGATAGGCCTATTTTAAACAAAAAATTAAGTGTCTTTTTTAAGCAAAAAAAAAGTGGCTCACAGACATTACTACCTAAAAAATGAATTATAATAAATATAGTAAAGGTTTAATTCAAAGTTTTTTTTTGGTGCAAGATTAATTAGTGGCAAAACTCTTGATTAACTTTAGAGTTTCCGATACCCCTGTACCTCACAGGTAAAACACTTTGATCACTGTGCTCTAATTGGTTCTATATTATATAATCATTTGGCCCTTTTCAAAAATTGATTGAGAAGGCCTGAGCTAAGTTATGAAAATACAGAATTGTGAGTGAATAAAATTTAACAAGGTTTCTATTTAGTAATAAAGGCTATTTTACTATTTGGAATGGGGTCAAGGCGTTCAAACATAAATTTTTCTCCATACCTGATATAAAGAACTGAAATCATTTACTTATATAATATAAAGAACAGATCTAAAGGTACAAATAGATGAATGTTCAGAATGATGAGATCACATTGGTGAGCATTTGTTCAACTCACCAATGGAAAAAGTATAAAGAAAATTAATCAAGGTGAATAGATTTGAGTTGATAATTAGTATTTGTGACTACGTATTCAGTATATAATTTTGTTAGTTGTGCTGAAATGCTAAAACTGCTGCACTAGTAAATGATAATGAAAGTTGAAATATTAGATGTAAGTATCAACAGTTAACAAAAATTGTGTGAAATCACCACATAACATGTGAAATATCTAGGTTGTGTGAATGTGAAACTCTAATTTAGAAAATGGTTAAAAATAACCCAGTTAATTGGTAAAATCTAGCAGTTAGGCACAGATGATACATGTCTGATAAGAATTTCCCTTGTTAATTAGTTTAAGCACCATTTTAATATTTGCACTATAAAAAACAAGGAAATCACCATCGTAAGTAGCCTAAACGAGTTATTTTAGGACTTGTGAGACAAACAGGTATTTTTTCCAGTCTCTACTTTCTATTTATACAAGTATAAGCGGTCAAATTATGGTATATATCGATATATATTTTTCTTACCATGAGGGGAATTCGAACCTACTGAACCTAATCACCTAGGTTAATCCAACTCGCTTCTACATTTAGGTTATGAAATATGTATTAAAGGGATATGTTCACTAACTGTTTGACCATAACACTTTTAGTCTCATACATAGCTGTAGGGGCCCACGACTAAACAGGGAGGCAGACCGACTTATTGCCCGAATTTTAATAATATTTTGCCCGATTTTGGGGATTTTTTGCCCTTGCTTTTGAAAATATGTTGTGGACACCATAGAGAGCTGGTTTCTTGATGGATTTTGATGAAACTTGGTATAAGAGTTTGTACTGACATTAGGATAAACCCTATTGAATATCAGAAACATCGAAAAAATATTTTATGAGTTATAGCCCCTTGTTCTTTAAAACACGTTCATTTTTCTGCCGTTACACTCTCAAGGTTGTGGACACGATAGAGAGCTGGTTTCTTGGTGTTTTTTTATGAAACTGGCTGTTGGTGTTTGTATTGACCTTCGGATACACCTTATTGAAAATCAGAAACATCATCAACTATGTGACTGCTCTTAATCATTTTAAAATGTCAGAATCTTTCATTTACTGATCACTCTTGTTAACCCCCTGGACGAATTGGCTGCCATTATAAAAGTGGGCGTATTACAATGGCCATTGCTATTTTTAAATACTGTACCCATGTATCCATAATAATAAGCCTTTTAAAGTCAAAAATACGACTCGCCGTTTAGTAAGACTATGCTTTATATAAAAATTACATAAACAGAAAATGAAAGATAACTTTTAGGGTACGAGTGCGACTTTGGACTGTTCCAGTCAATATGAAGGCTATTTACATGAAATCAAGCAATCGATCCTCGAAAATACTGAACATTCCCCTTACCATTGTGGCTTCAAGTATCCTTTCTGGAATGACCATGTCAATTCTTGTGCGAATTCTCTAAAACCTCCCTAATGCTTGGGTCTATGGATTCTCCCTATTTGTATTTTCAACCACAGCAATTGTTCCCCATTAATGGAGGTTTCCTCCAGCTGTGGGGGGCTAGCACCACCACTGTTAAAGTGATAGTGATTAAAACTGGTATTATTCATAGTGATAAAATGTAAATTTACTGAAAGTGATAACATCAGAAAATCACTTAAATAGAAATAATGGAATACTGATATAAAAGTCAAAATATTTGATATTAATATCAACAGCTGGATATCCAGCCATTATGTTATTGATTTTAGCTTTTAATATATTTTGTCATAAGTATAAACTTACATTATTTATAAGCCATATAGACAAGTGAAATAAGTGAAACTATTTTCTCATAGATTATTTCATGGTTGCTTTAATTCTAAAAGTGTATTATGACATCAGATAATTCACATCAAGTCGAGTGTACACTTGCACTCTTAATCACCTATTATTTACAGACACACTGACTCTTTGATATGATTAGCGTCTTTTTCAAAAGTAACGTCAGAACTACAGATGTCTGATTGAGAATTGCAAAGGTACAAATAGGTGTTAACACTTTGTTTCCCCAATATGATGATTATATGACTACAATACCCTTTAACGTTCAGACATTATAAAATACAGAAGCATGGGGTCGTGGTGGCTCAGTGAGATAGATGATTGCTCTTTAACCTGAAGCGTTCAATTCATGGCATGGGTCAAGATGATGTCTTCAGATTTGCTCAACCTGGTTTCCCTCTCTAAGTCATGCAAACTAAAGCCATGTGTGCTACAGACTGTGCACGTTAAAGATCCTATGACAGTGTTAGAAAACAAAAACAAGAGTAGGCCTCATGCCGCTGTCCTGACAAAATTGTATTCATTGCACACTTTTTAAATGCGGAGGTCCTAGCCTAGAAGTAATGGACGTATGACGTGGCTTAAAAATTATTAAAAACAGTAACGAACATTCTATTTTGTTTTTACTGTACTTGTGTATTATTGATAAAATAACCTGTTTGTCACATTAGAGATCAATTTATTGTAAACTGGAGTTATTCTGAGTAAAATAAAGTTTTAGAATGAGAATAGAATTTAATTTGTCTGGCTCGAGCTTAACATGATTCTGGCTTTTATAAAAGCTAAAACAAAAACAAAATTGTATTGATCTTAAAGCTATGAATTTCTATCAATGAATCCTTAGAGAAGCATATTACTCTTTAATTTATTATAATCAAATATTAATGGCTTTTCAGACGGCCAAAATAAATTTAATTTATATACATGTATATCTGTAGATATTTTGTTACTTTTATCTCATGTGGGTTACTTCACTTGGACTGTAGCACAAACAAAATTGACTGTTAAATCAGCTCAAGGATTTTCAAAAAAAAAAAAAGCGTGTAGAATTTTTTTTTAGATTTGAGTTGTAAGGCCCTTCACTCAACAATCAGCTCCCTGCTAACAATAGTACAAGAAAGATTTCACCAATCCGAGAATCATATATGCTTTATTAAGTGAGAGCTATTTTTAATTATTCGGTTTCTATCTAACATTAGCTTATGCTATGAAATCAGGTTACCCAATTACAACATGTTATGTTACCCAATTACAACATGTTATGTTACCTAATTACAACATGTTTGAAAGAAGAAAGTTGTCTGATCTAGAGTAAAAATATTAACTCTCAGGAGAGAACCAAAGAGAATAACATTTCAATAAGATGTCTAGAAACAAATTAGAAAATATAAGAAAATATATCGAAGGTCCTTTCATCCTTTAGTTTAGTGATGAAAGTGTAAATAAGCAGGGTTATAGAGATGTGCATTTTTTGTATATAAATACTTTAAGCTGATAAATACCAAAAAACATAAACTGTAGTAATGGGTAAACCACAAATGCAATTAAAGAAACATAACCCATAGCTACACCTGGATGGTTGGACCAGTCTAAAATATCGTAGATTTTCTTGCCGTATGCGGCTGAAAAAAAGACATATATTACGCCATAGATTATTGGATAAATGATATGAAGTAAGCGTATTGGTATTGGTGATAAACAATGTTCTAAGAAAACTAACACAGTATTTATGATATGTAACTGAATATTTTCCATGGATGAGGCTTTGGCTCCAATACCTGGAGCAATTGCTGCCCAGAATATAATTGTTACCATCAGGGCATTAGAAGATACATAATTATATGATATCCACACTAATGCAAGAAAGATGGAAGATTTGGGAGGAACCATATCATCATCTTCAGATGTGGGTGATTCTTCAGTAACGTCATAACCAGGTTGTCTACTTGATCCTTGAAAACACTGTTGATGAACATCTTTATCTGTTGGTGATATTAGACTGGTTCCTTTGACAGCTCGATATATAAATGTTATTAATGCCACAATAAAGTGTAACAACATGTGTATTGTTAATGCTACGTATGTCCAGTTTGTAAGGAAGGCACTCCATGGTATTCCTACTGTAACTCCTGAATCATGGTCAGCTGTTATAATTAGCATGGATAAAGTATAACATGTCATCAGTAATCTGTAGGCCAGAAACAGAAGTGGTGGTGTACGGAACTAAAAGAAAGTAAATGGTACAATTAAAATTTGTATAGCAATATAGTAATTGATGATGTACTTGTCTTGAAGCATACTTAAGGAGTTTTCTGTAGTTTAGTCATCAAAATTTTAAACAAGTTTTCAATTCATATTCTTTGGTGGAAATGTAAAAATCAGAAAAAGCACTGGGGTTCCATAGCAAAGTCAGTTGGCGTGTAGGTTGTAGTTGTGCTTGTGAAAATCTGATGACCTTGAATGACCTGAATCCCAGATGACCATGCTGGATATCAATACCAAGAAGGTTGGTCAAGGACCAGTGTAAGCGAAAATAATGTCCGGGGGTATTTATGTCCGGGTTGGACATAATACACTAGATAGAACTGTCCTTTATTTAGTTATGGACATTAATCACTAGTTAAAAACGTCCATTGGACATTTTTCACTAGTGCAAAATGTCCAGCGGACATTTTCCACTGGCGGACATTGTACACTTTTACACCAGCTGGTAGAAATCACTTAGGAAGGAAGTTGCTGTTCTTGTAACCTAAGTTGTTGTCCTTGTATCTAAGTTGTTATCCTTGTAAAAAATAGATGTTTGATTCCATCTTTGTTTTTCTTGTCTACTATTTGTGGGCAGTTTTTAAAGCATGACAATTATCTATGATTGGTGTTTCATAAGTGATCAGGGTACCTTAAAGATTCAATTCACATTTTCGGGCTTAAAATGTAAAATAACATAGTAAGATACATCACTCACAATAAAGGTATAGAAACATTCAGGATGTACATCTCCAAATCCAAACTTCCTTAACCGAAACTCTTCTCTTAAGACATGAAGACATTCCATGTTAGTTTGTTACAGAACCTAGAAATATAAATCATATGCAAATCTTATTTACCCATTAAGATTATTTTTCCTTTGACAAATAACTATTCACCAGAAGAAGTCATGATGATGAAAATACAGTGTTTAACCACTGCTTACAAGATTCTGGTTTCATTTCTAAATATGTCATTGCCAATATGGGGATCTTTCATGTGGAGGTGAGAAATGGCTTTTGTTTACACTCTGCTCTCACTAAACAAACTATTAAATATATAATAATCTTTCTTATATTTATCCACACATGTTCTTATTAATATGCATATGCATTGACATGTTTAAATAATATTTGTCACAGACATCCCCTCTTAAATCACATGTCACGCATATTAATAAACTTGATAGCAACATAAAGAATATTCTTATCTTATATCATTTTGCTATTTATAAACAATTTAACAACTGTCTTTTCAGAAAATGAAATAACATTGCAAAAACATGACAAAATTAAGACATTTATGACCATATTTGTTAATTCTGAATATGCAAATGAATATTTTCAAAGTTTTAATGTTGAATAACCAACATTAAATCCATCAAAAACGTATCATGAAGTTGATCCACAAATTTCTGAAATGTCACCTAAATACAGTACATCTATTTAAAACAAATTCTATTTATCAGATGAAGGTTGCGTTTAGTCCAAACGATTTTAAGCACAGGTGAGAAAGACCGCCATCTGGTTGAAGCAATTGCACTTTCTTTGTTCAAAAGCCTATGCCAAACCACTTGTTAAATCAATTGTTCTCAATATTAAAGCATCATGGAGACTATCCACAGTTTGTCCTATGCTTGAGACTCTTCAAGTTACTTTATTAAGTTTTTGAAAGTCCAAACAGAAGCAAAATCTAAAACTGTCTGCTCAACACTTTTTCAATGTTTATTTCTAATTTTAAATGTCAATTCGGGTAATTCTCTGTTCAACTTCCTGTTTAATTATACTTAATATTGCATATAAAAAATAATGAGGAATATTTGAAATGAAACTTACACTTGCTGATATAACAATATTATTTTCTTAAGGAAATATGGTCCTATAACTTAATACTTCAACAGAGATATTTGTTATAAACTCACATTAATTGCCTACATTTTTTAGTTCAACTTCCTTTTTCACCATATTGAATATCACCAATTATAAAAAATCAATATAAAATTGACAACTAACAATAATCAAGCTAAGCAAATCAATTGAATGTAAACATTAGATTTGCTTGACTTGATAGTTTTTTGTTTGTTATGCACAAAGTAGGCCTATTTCTACAACTTTTGACATTATTTATGTGTTCACATTCTTATTCAAGGAAAGATGAGACAAAAAAAAAACATGACCGACTTAAAGGGCTATTCACTTTTTCTTGAAGTTATATATGTAATCAAAAATGTGTTAACTAAATGTTACCTGAAAATATTTCTTAATGTATGCTTATTATATCTATGTATCTTCTTGATCTAGCTTAAACTTTTAGAATACATTTGAGAGATATTTCTTTACAGTAAGGAGTTTTTTTTAATATAATCCATGCAATTTGTTTTCTAACATTGTAACAGCAATTGTGTCAAACTTTAAAACTTGGTGTAATGTTTTTAAAAATTATGATTATTTGATTGATATATATTATTGAGCAATTATATCTAGATTTTGGTGTATAATAATAAAATTGTCAACCTAAAAAAAAAAAACGGAATGTCCCTTTAACAAAATTATTGTGATATTTCTGGTTAATCTACCATTGGTTAATTTCTCATACTGTCATTGAATAAGAACACACTCAAGGTTACTGAAGTATCTTGTCGACAATTCCATATGCCAAGGGTACTTCACTTCACAGGCGAAACTTTTTAAGTAACCAACTAAGTAGTTCTCACAAGATCAAGCTCAAAATGAATGTGATTTGTTTCACTATACATCCAATAAAGAAATCAAGTACGAACTGCAAAAACTAAACTCGAAATCCAAAAAGACATTTTGACAAAACATAGGTAAGAGCTTTTGAACTTTTCACATGAGGAATTATATCAATCATACATGAGTAAATATTTCATAGTGAAAAGTGGTATCAGGTGTCTAGAGGAGTAAGCATACCCTGCTTGGCACTGTCAATACTGTGTTATCTGCTGTGATCCTAAAACATTTATCCATGTTGATGGAGAAGAAGAAAAGATCTTTTATCAATTCTTTCGTTCACTATCACTAACAAACTATCTAACCCTTCCACTCCTTCTATAGGCCTATCCATCAACACATTCAATAACAAACAATCTAACCCCTCCACTCCTTCTATTATCCATCAACACATTCAATAATATACAATAGAAATGTCCAAATTGAGTTCCCTGACTATGCCATTATATTACCTTAATGTCCTTAATCAGTTCGGAATGTAATAGATTGATAACATAAAGCATATCTTATTAAGAAATACATCCGTTTATATACAGTATTAGGCTATGTATTTAGGTTTCCGCCCCCCTTCTTACATTACACTACTGATAATAAACTAGGATGGTTGAATAGTGTTCAAGGTTATTATTGAATAGTGATAAAAAAAGATAATTTGTATGTAAAATTTGCAGTGTATAAGATTTTATATGACCCGACATTACATTGTAAGTTGTTAAAAGATCATATCTCTTAGAATCATCATACAATTTAACTTCTCCAACTTGTACATTACATATTTTCGTAGACTTGCTCTGCTGGTGTTATTACTTCAGCGTTTTAGCGGAAGGGGTCACTCTTGAGGGGCCATTCTCAAGGGCAATGTGGGCTGCCATTTGAGAAGGCCTGCTTTATGCCATATTTTATTCATTTCTAATTCAAATGTTTCTTGTCAAAATTTATGTATGCAGCATTTTTCACCTCATTTGCTGATTCCATGAATATCCACGTCATTTAACCACACATTTTCAACAATCTTTTATAGGCATTATCCCTTCCAATTGTGGATGACCAATGCAAGGAATGGACATGGATATTAACCCCTTTTACACCAGGTTGCTATAAAGCGTTCCACTCTTGTTCCCGACCAGGCTGCGATAAAATTTGACTCTTTACATTACAGTTAACTCAAGTGGTCTGAGAACGGTTCTTCATTTGTATTTTAAACGGTAACCGTTCTCGGCATAGTTATCTCTGGAACTATTCTTGAAAGAAGTTAAATTTAATGCCTTAATGTAGACATGTTTATGTAATCAGAGACATATCTGGAAGTAATCAACAAAGGTACTGAAATGACAAAATTCGGCGGGAAACGGTGAAGGTCACTTGTTGGGCATGCGCAGTAAACTGATCTCAGAACTGTTAACATTGCACAGTTTTATTGCGTCCGTTCTTGGAACCGTTCCGAGACCACTTCTCCAAGTCAGGCCAGAATTGGAACCATTCTCAGAACGCTCAACCGTTTACATTACACATTTTGTCTATCCTTATCCACATGCAAGTGTTAAAAACTGCAATGATGCAATACACAATACAAGTATAAGTAATTCAAATCAGATAACACACTCCCTATATTTATATTTATTGATATTTTGTCAATATTATTATCTTTATGTATCTAATTACGGGGTAATATTGCGAAATAATGTTTATAAAATTTAATATTCATCGATAGTATATCTTATTGAGCAATTATATTGATAAGATCTGAATGATATTGTTATAATGATATAATTTACTTAATCTGGCGTAACAATGACAATCAAGACTATTGGAATCTATACTAGACTAACAATGACAATCAAGACTATTGGAATCTATACTAGACTAACAATGATAATCAAGACTATTGGAATCTATACTAGACTAACAATGATAATCAAGACTATTGGAATCTATACTAGACTAACAATGATAATCATGACTATTTGAATCTATACTAGACTAACAATGACAATCTAGACTATTGGAATCTATACTAGACTAACAATGATAATCAAGACTATTGGAATCTATACTAGACTAACAATGATAATCAAGACTATTGGAATCTATACTAGACTAACAATGATAATCATGACTATTTGAATCTATACTAGACTAACAATGACAATCTGGACTATTGGAATCTATACTAGACTAACAATGACAATCAAGACTATTGGAATCTATACTAGACTAACAATGATAATCAAGACTATTGGAATCTATACTAGACTAACTATGATAATCATGACTATTTGAATCTATACTAGACTAACAATGATAATCAAGACTATTGGAATCTATACTAGACTAACACATGGAATCACTCCAAAAAAAATGTCCTTTTTAGGAATCAAAATTGTGAAAAGTATTTAAAAAGCGTTAAGATAATTTGATAAATGAAGGCCCCAACTCAAATCACAGTGTGTGTAGCAATTTGAGTATCTTAAGAGCCCATCCATTTCAAGTCAATGGCCCTTCTTGTTTTCCCCCAAAATGAGTCTAGTAACACCATTTGTAATAAGGGGAAACCCAGTTGAAGAGTCCCTTGAAGCTAAGAACACCAGCAGTGTCGTGTAGAAAGTGTGGTACACCAGATACTAATCTAGTACAATTACTATGTATATGGGGAAGATATTAAGATAGTGGCAATTATAATAAATTTAATTTAATTCAATTGGTCGTTAACATTACATTAGAACTATTTAAATTTCTAATCATCTTCTCAATCAAGTTATTATTAGTAAGAGTACTGGAGTATAACCTACTTTTAAAATAAAACATTGAAAAGAAAATTTAGACTTAGTGACTCGAAAATCAAACTTACTAACTAGAAATAGGCCAAATTCAAAGACTTGACTTACTAACTAAAAATCTGATTTAATAACTAGAGTTGAAGTATCTATATCTATATATATGTTGAATATTGATCTAGGCATCACCCTGAGATCTGTGTTATAGTTGGGACCAATTATAACTGGTTTATATGTAATGTGTTATTAATGTGTTAAATGATAGCAAACAAAAGACAAGACATATTAATTATTTACGCTGTTCTCTACTAGAAAGTAAAGCTATATAGCTACGTGTGTCTGACGTATTTACTCATTAACCTTTTTCTAACTTTTTCAGGCCTAACACACTTTCAGGATACCTGAACATTTATATCATCTCTTCAACATGTTCATGTTTATTGTCTATATTATATTTGTGAGGTTCTATAGCACAGTGGTTAGCGCATCGTTCTTTACAAACATGACGTCATCAGCTTGGATATGAGGAAATGAAGGTTGTTATGTTTGAGAGTTTGGTTCTCGATCAGGGTGTGAAAGTCCGATGACCTTGAATAAGTCATCTTCACTCATAATTCCATGTAAATGGGTACGGATAATCCGAGAAAGATCAATGCCATGAGGTTTGGCCAAGGACCAGCTGGGAGAAAGGATCCGCATGGAACCTAAGTTGTTATCCTTGTAAAATAAAGATTTTTTTTTATTTGTCTATATTTATATCTACATCATCAATCTCATCTCTCTGTCATCACTTGTCTTTATCATCTATCTGTATATCTATTTTCTATCTGTTTTACATAACATGTAGATATTGTATGTATATGTATTATTATTATATGTATAGATATATCATCTGCTGTATATCCTTATAATCTATCTGTGCCTTCTATGGAAAACATATGTGAGCAATTTTTAGTTTGAAGCAATTAATTCATTAATTCATTTCACGAAAATTAATAGTCACCAAGGTTATTATTGAAATTAAAATTCATATAAAACTTGTTGTATGTGAACCACAGAGAGTTTTTGACTTAGGATTACACTTTGATGAAGGATGTAACTTGTTGTATGTGAACCACAGAGAGTTTTTGACTTAGGATTACTCTTTGATGAAGGATGAAATTAGTGGTTAATTTTCTTCTTGTGATTAAATTGATAAACTAGAAAGGAAGTATATAGTCTGGTTAATATCAAATTGTTTCTGGAAAGTTAACTTAGTTAATGGTTGATATAATAAGATGAGATATAAAGATATCCCAAGAGAAAAGATTATTGTAAAGTTATATGATTGGCACGATCCAACATGGTCGTATTCTACAGTCTATGAGGAATAACGCTGACAGACTGCTAGAATAATGAAATGATATCTCAATAATTACAATTGTCTATTTCTTCTGGCATTTATCATTCTATATTAACCTTATCTCCACTCTCGATCAACTCATGCATTCAAAATGATATTAATGTGTACATAGACTTGACATTGATGAAGGTAATGTGACATTGAGAATATGAGTGAACTCCTTTCCTATGATGATGATGATGATCACATTCACAGATAATGGTAAAATTAAACAAATTATATACATCAATGTATTCTGATGGTAAGCCAAAAGATTTTACCAAAATGAAGAAATACATGTTCATGTATTAGAATACAAAATTTGTGCAGAAAATATATAGTAAGCTTATAACATAAAAGAATCAGTCAATTTAAGTTTGTCCTGAAACTTGTTCAAGAGGATTCTCAATTGTCCTAGGGCAAAGTTCAATTTCAGTTTCTCCTAGGACAATTTAAATTTACCCTAGGAGAAACTATAGAATTTGAGTTTCAAATGAAGAAATACAGTACCGTGCAATAAATATTCGTACAAAATGGCGGTGTGGTTACATTCGCTCTATGACCTTACATACTTGGACATCGCTTGGAAATTATTACAAAACGCTGGACTTGTCCAGGAGTACAATTAGCAATTTTTAAGAAGCGTGTACATAGTATACACCCGAGACAATAAAGGCAACCTATTTCTATGTAGGAATATATATTACACGATACTGTACTGTACATGTACATGTACAGAATAAATTCTTTGATGCTGTTTATCTTATTTAGGATCATGATAATGTTGAAGATAATATGCAACAAATAATTTGTGCAAAAAATAACGTTATTATACATGAAAGAATCGATCAATTTAAGTTTGTCCTGAAACTTGTTCAGGAGGATTCTAAATTGTCCTAGGACAAAGTTCAATTCTAGTTTCTCCTAGGACAGTTTTAAATTCTCCTAGGAGAAACTCAAAGCAGAGTTTGTACTAGGACAAGGTCTAATTGGACTTTGTCATAGGAGGATTGTAAATTCTCCTGGATTTTAATATCTACTGTGACATATGTATTCCTAAATTTTGGACCAACATTTTTTTCTATTATAATTTTGGTACTGCCAAAACACATTTTGCAGATCAAGAACTGTGAAAAGTAAATTTTATGATAATCTCTTGTTTTTTAAAACCAGTGATCCTATTATGAATTGCGTATGATTATTTATGTAACTTTCGTCTGAGTTTTCTGTTACCAAACCTGAAGTTTTTATACTTCTTTGGAATGATTACACAAGAACTTGTATTTGTAGTTTGAGTTTCATTCTAGTTGAGTTCTGCTAGTTAAAGCCTTCTTAAATTAAGATTTACAAGATTTTGAGGTTAATCACGAAATCATTTTGAAATATTCAGCATTTTTCGAAGATGGATTTTGGTCTTGGATATATGTTATTATATTGTGAACATTATTATGGATTAGATTAGCACAAAAATTCAAGGTTCTCAGACTAAAATTTTATTGGATGGTGAACATATCCCTTTAACACTATTCTGATGCTTTTATATAAATGATGTTATTCATGTACTTTCTTTATCTGTGAATTAAGTGGTTTTTATGTGAATCAGGGGGACTGATATGGCATTGATTTGCACTAAGATGTCTGTGGTTCTTGTTCATCCACCAAAAAAAGTGCTTATACCCATATGCCTTTGTGATGTCAAGAAACACAAGATATCTGACTTCAAATTAGAATGATACAAATTGATATGATGCGATCAGCATTCCTAAAACACATAAATATGTGGAAAATCACTTTACTATTCCCTTTCTACATTCAGAAACATTAGTAACTACATCAATATTATCACAAAGCAGATAGTAAATTTAATAATCAAGTCAGATCATGTATAAATAATAATAAGAGTCAACATTTGGAACATGATAGTATTGTTAAATATGATTTCTCTCAATACAAATAGATATTATATTAGATTTATGTAAATGTGGAATTTTTAATGGATTTTATATTCATGTATTAAACTCTACGAGCTACATCCCAACTGTTGTTAGCTACATCCCAACTGTTGTTAGCTACATCTCAACTGTTGTTAGCTACATCTCAACTGTTGTTAGCTACATCTCAACTGTTGTTAGCTACATCTCAACTGTTGTCAACTACATCTCAACTGTTGTCAACTACATCTCAACTGTTGTTAGCTACATCTCAACTGTTGTTAGCTACATCCCAACTGTTGTTAGCTACATCCCAACTGTTGTTAGCTACATCTCAACTGTTGTTAGCTACATCCCAACTGTTGTTAGCTACATCTCAACTGTTGTTAGCTACATCTCAAATGTTGTCAACTACATCTCAACTGTTGTTAGCTACATCTCAACTGTTGTCAACTACAGCTCAACTGTTGTTAGCTACATCTCAACTGTTGTTAGCTACATCTCAACTGTTGTCAACTACAGCTCAACTGTTGTTAGCTACATCCCAACTGTTGTTAGCTACATCTCAACTGTTGTCAACTACAGCTCAACTGTTGTTAGCTACATCTCAACTGTTGTCAACTGAGGTGAATGTGATCTGGCCACCATATGTATTTCAATACTTGTTATATTGTAAGGTTGACAAGGTAGATCTGTCCCACATCCTAAGCCTCATTATGATACTTTGAAGCTTGGATGGCTTATTTTAGACCACAAATGCTACTACGATTTCTGCCATCTAGAATCTTATATAGTGCTACGTACATTGCAGCAGAGATAGCTTTTTCACCTCCTATTCCACTTTGCAACTGGGAGGACTTCTGACTGGAACCTTGTTTGTTATTTTGCAGCTTTGATGTCATCTAACAAGAACCTCACATCTGAGATTGGCAGTGTGCATGTCTTTGATGCCATCACCCAGCTGATAATGTCTGTATGACAAATTGTGACAGGTGCGAAAATCTTAAATATCTGCAAATGGATTTTGAGATTGTGTATTGATTATTGATAGCATTTGTTACACTGTATCAGTTAAACTTTTCATGTTATTGAAGATTTATCTATAGTCATAAAGCTTGTTTTTCAATCAAAATAACATTGTTACTTTATTGATTGATTGAATAGAGGTGTGCATACTCATTTTGTTATTCAATAAAAGCAGTTTTAAATTCTTCATTGCTGTGGATAATGAGAATAGGAAAACATACTGTAGTGTTCAATAAGGGAAAAAGGTTCAGTATTTGATCTTCAATAATCAAGGATCTAAAACATGCACAGCTTGTAGCACACAGGTCCTTGGTTTATTGTTCCATCTTAACAACTAAACGCACTTTTTGCATGTCAGCCGTCTAACCTTGTGAAAGATCAAGAAATACTATTTAAACTACCAAAACCTTGATTAATGAACATCTTGACAGCTTTTTTGATATTTTGATGATGTTATGCTGTGATAGTAGAATGATTAAAAATCTAAATGATCCATCATCCTGGGAAGAATCATCTCATAATTATCAAGTCAGATAATAAATAAGCTTTTGTAAATTATATTCTGAAATCATTTGATATATAACAGGACAGTCAGATTAACCTTCCATCACTTTCTTTTAATTTGTCTTTGATGAATCATTTGCTCAATGAAGCTCAGAGCAACATCAGTTATATACTGTATCATTCTTGTTTCCACAGTGGCCAAAAAGAGACAATGTGGGGGCCAATGGACTTAAGTGGGTTGGTTGGTTGGTTAATAGTTACCTTAGGTAACGTTTGTTTCCAGCAGAATCAGATGCTGATATTGCAAACTAGGTAGTTGTAGTCCTATTTGGATTGTTTCAATTGGATGTCACCTTGTTGTTGGTTTGATAATTTGAGAATGAAGTGGTTTGAACCCCTTTTAATTTATGCTTTTTTCTAGGAGGGGTTGTGAGGGGGCTTTCTTAGGGGTTGTGGACCAATCCCTATGGTAGTGGCGCTGATGGGTTTTCAAGTATAAGCTGTGCACACCTCTAGTATTGTTCAACCATTAGATTGTTTTATCCAATCATTATTCTGTTTTTCACACCTCAAAGAACAAGACAAATAAGAGATGTTGATAAGTTCTCTATTTTAGCTATTAGTTGATGGAATTTAAGACAAGAGTATTTCCCAATGACTGAGTTTTGTTATTCTAAATAAATCTCCCTAGAGATGTGATCATAATGGAGCCGGGCTATTAAAGTACACATAATGTGAATAAAAGCTGATTATTTTAATATTTTTTTATTGATTGTACAGTTAGTAGTTTATTATCATCTATAGATTTATATCTGATATTATTATTTAATAACCTATTTCTAATAGAACTGTTTTAGCCTTCTGGGCCTCATTAGTGCAGGCTGCAGTTTAGGTTGACTCAGATGATCCCATAATCTGTTATTATGTGTTTCTCTTCATAAAAGCCAAGGTCCTCCATATTATGCAGTCCTCTATATTTAGATAAATGTCAAGATCCTCCATATGCAGATTAATGCCCAGCTCCTCCATATGCAGATATAAACCAAGGTTCCCCATCGGTTAAAGGCCAAGGTCATCTATATGCAGATAAAGCCTAGGCCCTCCACATGCAGATAAATGCAAAGATCATCCATATGCAAATAAATGTCAATGTAATCCATATGCAAATAAATGTCAAGGTCATCCATATGCAAATAAATGTCAAGATCATTCATATGCAAATAAATGTCAAGGTCATCCATATGCAGATAAATGCCAAGGTCATCCATATAGAGATAAATGCAAAGATCAACCATATGCAGATAAAAGCAAATTGCTTCCATTTGATTTAAGCAGACTATGAAGATGTTTCCTTTCATTAGACCAGTAGGTGCACACAAGTGGGATGCTTAACACTATTTCATTTCATTTCTTGAAAGATGTTTGACTGTAGGCACAAAAAGTGTAAAAATGTATCTGCAATCACATTTTCTCATTATAAAAGACTTTATTGTGTGTCTGAGAACGTTTGACATAAAACCACAGATCAATGGTGTCCTGTGAAAATATAGCACTCTTAATCTCTATTTATTACTAATAGAACACGACATATTTGTTTAGAGAAGTCTGTCTTGCCTTGTAATCCTATAATTAACCAATCAAAATTCCCTGACTTAATGTCAAAAGATAAGAAGATTTACTATTCTACAATCATTATTTCTAGGCTTGTAGAATGTTGACGGAAGCCATTGTGAATATCTTTAGATAAACATGGATGACGTCAAGTCAATTTTTTAAGGAATTTATGCAAACATTGAAATGAATGTAAAGGAAGGAAATTCTGTCTTCTTATTTTTTTAGATAAATTTTTGTCTGCAATTTTTATTCTCATTAAAAAATTCTTTTTGTAGAAAGATTTCAGGGCAGTAAGACTAAAAAAAGGGGAATTTTTTTTTTGGGATTTAACATCCAAACCCTAAAATATGCCATTTTCCATTTTTTCTCTAGGAGGAGAACCTGGTGCTGCAACCCATGCCTGTGGCACTTTGTGCTGTTCTTAGACTCTACAAACCATTCCACCAAATTTTGGACGAATCCATGCAATTATCTGGTTGTTCTGATGAGACAGTAAACAAAGGTCATGTGTGTTACTGACAGTGCATGTGAAAGATCTCTTGACTGTTTGAAATCAAGTGTAGGCTAATGCCACTGTCCTGACAAAATAGGCCTCATTGCACGCTGCATGGTGTTTGGTTGTCCCCAATTGGTGTAGAAAAGTGGGACTTGACACCATTTCATTTCACTGAAAGCAATCAAATGGACATGTATTATATTGAGTTGTATCCTCTCCTGATTACAATCAACGGTCACCTGTATTCAGCCACTAAAATTTCATCCCATGCAAATTTCAATCTACTACCTTAGTAAGCAGCCACTTTTAAGCAATTTCCTTTGACTGCTGCTTAATTCATGTTTGACTTGTACTGTATTTTAGTATTGAACACTAAACTAAACAGATCACACCCCTTTTTTCTCACACAAATCTTTATCATTGTATCAGTTGATGTATTGTATTTGTAACTTGTATTGAAATGATGTAATTGATGATGTAAAATGACTGTCATTACAGAAAGTTATAAGTGAAATACAAACTGAGTTCAGGGTTGAAAGTGATAATGATACTTGTTTAACGTCATAAGGGAATTGATAAAAACACATTAAACTCATACATAAAATGCCACTTGTATTATGTTTCTTTTTGATAATGAGTGGAGCCATGATGGCTTATTAAGGTTCAGGGATGGAATTTGGTTAAAGCTAAGATTCCATATACGTGTCATGCGCATCTGTCATGCGGACATAAATAGCCCTTGCGAATCCGTAATGTGTCAAATATGATTCCATATGTGCATTAAACATATGCGTTATCTTTCTTTTGACGCACAGACTTCTAGACAGTTGGATGCTTTTTCAAAATATGTCACAAAAGACGTCACATTTTGTAGATCTCCGTGCGGAAAGGCTTCTGGATGCGTAAAAAAACCTACACCTGGCGATTTTTTTTTTTTAAACTTGACGGAGACCATTTCGCATATATGGAATCATACCCTCTTAAACCAACAATTTTGATTTTTAACGCAAGACAGATCTGCATGACGCGTATATATGGAATCTTAGCTTAAGACCCAGATAATAAGGAAGCTTTAGATATTTTTTTAAATTTCCCATGTGATTGATTGAGACAAATGCTATATGACTCAGGTTTAGATGCTTAAAGTGCATTACTATCAATAATGTCATGTTAGAACTTATTATGTAATTGTATAAAACTCATATATTATTATATGATTGATTTAAACAAAAACAGAAGACATTTGCCATTTATTCAGGGGACTTTTTTTGGTCCTTACACCTAATGATAAATAGCAATGTCACTGAAGAAAGCAGCTTAATTTTAAGTAATGTTTGACAAATTTTGTCCAACAAGAACTCTCATATCATCTGAAAGTGATTGTAAAAAGGTTTTCTAAACTTTGTGTGTGTATCGGGGACACTGATTATTAGCATCAATTTGTGCCATTCCAATTTCCTTTTGACGTCTGTGATTCTTGCAACTCCACTTAAACTAATACGTTTTATGACATCACTACCAGTGATCTGCATAAATACCAATAGTAGCTTCCGGTAGATCACTGGTAGTGACGTCATAAAACGTGTTAGTTATAGTGGAATTGCTAGAACAACAGACTTCGGAATCCCTTTAATTTTATGTGAAGTTTATTTTTCCTGGACTGGCCACAGATGTGTACAATCAGAAAGTTCAACAGATTTGTGAACCCAATTGACACAGATATAAGGTATAACCATAGGTTAACTTAATTATTTCAATTTCTCAGTCATATTCAAAGGTCAATTTAACCATCAACTTACAATCAAAATATTAGGTGTTAAATTTAATACGGAGCAATTGGGTTAAAAACTTTGAATTGTGTTTGAATTAATTGAAATGTCATATCCTGGACGCAAAGAAAAAAGATTTCAAGTTTTAACTTTGATATCACATGATAACGCGTTCTTCAATGGCCGCTATTCCATATATGATATGTTAGATAGAGCAGCATCCAGAGTTGAAGTTTGAACATTGTGGTGCAGGGGCAGATTCAAGGGGGGTCTCTGCTGGCTCGAGCTCCCTCCTATTTTTGGTTGACTGATGTCAGAACCATCTAAAAATTTGGCACTTGCGCCTTTGGCGCTCTCAGTACTGTTGAATTTAAAGCATGTGATATTTTAGAGCTCCCTTTTTCTCTAAATCCTGGATCTGCCCCTGTGGTCTGAAATGAAAGCAGCCTATTCAATTTGTAATAGAACTGGAGTATTCAGTGCATGGACAAAAAATTTGGTTCTCTCGATTAAATGCTTCAATAACATGAATTAAGTCAAATTACAAATTATGTTGGTGTTTTAAGTGCATTTCTATTTGACAAATATAAAGAATTAAGGGTAAAGATAGCATGTTAAGTGTCAAATGACAATTACAGTTCTATGACTAATAAGATGTAATTGATCAATTTTCTTCACCAATTTTCTTCAACTGCATCTGCTTAAAATAGTTGTTAGATATCAAATTATACAAATTACTTATATAGAAATGCTTTCTGTTTGTCACACATTACCAAATACTGCTTTACAAATGTGTTGGACCACTTAAGTCCTGTAAACACCGACAACATGTTGGCCTACAAATCCGGGCAACAAAATATTAATTTCTGTATACACACGACAACAGTTTGACTTCAGACAGATTATGGAATTTTATAGTCTCTTTCTTATTGGATAAAACTCCGCAACATAATTTTCATCTTGACAACAAAAATAAACTTGTATTTATTCAGCAACATGTTTGCCAACAATTGGACAACATATTACCGAATGTTTCCGAACTGTACACACTGACAACATTTTCGACAACATGGCATTTCGGCAAATGTTGTCAGTGTTTACAGGCCTTTACTTGCATCATGAATTCAATTATATCCATGCTCAGAACACTTGAAGATTTATTAATAAGTTAACGTTCTAATTTGTAACTAAAAGCACAATTCTCACGTTACAGCATCCTTTTCAAAAGGGTAGTGCTCAAAAAGGGTTTTGAGATTTGGAGTTTAATATTGATGTAGAAATTGTATAATCTGAATAAAAAGAATTTGAAATTGATGTCCTTCAAATGATTTTACATTATGTGAGCTAAAGGATTAAAGAGAGATCATGCAGTGCCTAATTGGTGGACATAAACAAAATGGTGTCACTCATTTCTCATGTCCCAGTTTGGTGGGATCTGTATTCTCGCTCATTTAGAGTGTTATAAGAATTTAATGGCATCATGATGTCATGAAAAATTAATCTTAGATTTCAGTCTGTCTAAAGAACTACTTTGAGGCATTAAATTTTTAATAGCAATTACCATTCATTAAAATGAAATAGAACGTACATAATTAAAAGTATTAATTTCCCGGTAAAGATTTTATGGTAAAGCTATTACATTGTTTAACCTACACTCTAATGACTTGAATCTGAATCGTATGGATATTGATAATAGAGATTATAAAGCAAAGGAAAAGTCTTGCAGTGCTTTTCAGGTACATTTTACTTAATTAAATAGAGTTTCATCAGGAATATTGTATTTCTAACTCAAGATAATATAGTCCTCAAAGAGAATATCTAACAACTCTTTACTGTAGAAGACTTAAAAGTTTAACCAGAACAAAATGGTGGGTCATTCAAACCTAAGAAATGGTTTAAAGGAAGTTACCTTTTTCTTCACTTAAAAGGGAAATGTTCAGCATTTTCGATGGTCGATTTAGGACTTCAATATTTCTAAATAGCCTTTAGAAGTACTAGAATTGCCCAAAAATCGCAAAATCCCTTCAATTGAACCTCTATCTAAACATTTATCTTTCATTGTCTGTATTTGTGTTTACTATATATATACAAGCAGTCTGACTAAACAACGAGTCGTATTTTTGACTTTCAAATGCTTATAATTAGGCATACACAGGGATTTGAAGGCTTAAATTATTACAGATAAGTAGGTAAAAAGTTCCAGGTTCTGAGACTAAAAGTTTTTTTAGTCGAACAGTTAGTGAACATAACCCTTTGAATCAGAACAAAATGGTGGGTCATTCCAACCTAAGAAATGGTTATATTGTATTTTGAAACGTGTTACAGTTTTCTAAATCACAGCTGAAAGTTATTCATGTTCCAGACACATTAATGATTTCTTAAAGGGATATAATCATCTTAAGAATAGAACTTATAGTTTCTGATTTCTGATAGGAAAAAGACTTTGCCTCCTACAAAATTGATAACATGTTAGATTAATGAAGACCCTGTTGACCAGCTGGTCCATTGCCAAAACTCTTGGCATTGATCTTTCCCGGTTTATCCTTTTGGCTGGGTTGATTGAAAATATAGAAAAGATGACTTATTTAAGGTAGGTCACCAGACTTTCACACATCGACTGTGGTTAGAACTCTTGATCATCATTTGTTATAAAGAAGCAATTGACCTCATTGAAAAATTCCAACTGTCTTTTAAAATAAAAGTCCAAAAGATAAAAGCGATGTAGAAAATCACAGAAACTGCTTGTATTGTTTACTCTGGAAAGTTATTCTGAAAATGAAGTAAAGTAAATATTTAAATGACTAAATCCTTTTAAAGTGATATGTTAACTAACCGTTCGACCAAAAAATAATTTGTCTCAGAACCTGGACATTTTTTGAAAATTTATAGCCTACCTCTTTTTGAAATTTAAGCCTTCAAATCCCCATATATCCAAAATTATCAGCGTCCGAAAGTAAAAAATATGGCTCTTCGTTTAGTAAGACTATTCCTTATAATTAAAACACATATACAGAATTTTTGGGCAGTTCCAGTAAATCTGAAGGTTATTTACATAAATTCAAGGCCCAAATCAATCTTTGAAAATGCTGAACATTTCACTTTAAGATAAAATGAACTTCTTAGAATCTTTTGTTTTCTAGTTATTTTTTTTTTATTCTATGAATCACGCTTATATTAGTGCATTAAGTATAAAAGGTATGTGTGGCAATTGTGCTGTGTAAGAAAATTTGATTCAGAAATTTAAATTGTATGAAGACTATAAATCAATGAAAAAAAAAGTGTATCTAAGGAAGTTTTATAAAATTCTGCTCCATTACACAATTGAGTATTTCCACTCTGTTTATTAAAAGCTTGTGTTAATTTGAAAATGGTTGTATTGTTAAGTTTAAACTGCTGTTTTCATTATTTATGTAATAACTCTAATGGATATTGTGGCTTCTGAAGAATGCCCAATAGACGCCTTGATTTGTAACCATCAAATGCAAAGCTCAGAACGCAAATTATGTCATATATTGAAA
Source organism: Lottia scabra (assembly GCA_029955415.1). Classification (NCBI taxonomy): domain Eukaryota; kingdom Metazoa; phylum Mollusca; class Gastropoda; family Lottiidae; genus Lottia; species Lottia scabra. The sequence continues at coordinate 1,152,165 of JARJEI010000021.1, read as the reverse complement.
CCTTAGATGTTGTGAATGAAAAGCCTATATGACACTGCCTTTTCTTAGAAATAATTGAATGTACACTTCATCTGAAAGTACTGTAAATGGCTTTATCAATTTTCATTTGAATGATATAAAATATTAGTTTTGAATAGGTGAGTTGGACAAGTGGGTATGAAAGACACAGGGACAAGCCATCACATTTTTATATGCCCACATGTATGGGTGTTTGGGCGTATATTGTGGCGTCCGTCCATTCATCCGTTCGTTCACATTTACCTTGTGCTCTCTCTACAGGCTACAATTCTTCATGGATCCTTTTGATCTTTTGTATGTGTGTCAATATCATTATGAAGATGTGCACTATTGAATTTGGTGATGATTCGATGATTTTCTTCAGAGATATGTTTTTGCCACAATTCTCTGAATTCTTTTGATCTTTTGTATGTGTGTCAATATCATTATTAAGATATGCACTATTGAATTTGGTGATAATGCGATTATTTTTATGGGATAAAACTTTACAGTTCACATTTACCTCTTTATCAAGCTTCTGGTGGGCGTATACGCTTGCGAAACTTGCCGCAAGCCTATGTTTTTGATTTAATATGGCTGACGCTTGAATAAGGTCTATAATAAGCATCAATTTCCACCATTCAAATTTTCAGATACGTGTACGGTTCTTGTAATTCTACTAAAAGAAAGCATTTGAGGAAGTCACTATTGCAAAGGTCTTAGATATATCAGCAGGTTTTGAGAAAGTCACAAAACTATTTATTATTATGGAATTATCAGAACCACCACATACATCTGACTGAAAATTGGAATGGAATCTGTGATCTGAATAAACATAAAAAAGTTTAGAAAAATCTCTTGATTCTTTTATGTATTTTAAACCAACCTAAGCTGGATGTGACTTGAGTTGAATTAAATGGTATATTGATTGAAGATTGAATGGCGGAAGAATAACTGTAGCTGACATTGCTTCTATTCATTTCTCTCGGAAGTCTGATATCCTGTCACAACACTCTTTCTACATTTTCTAGTTAAAGGTTTCCAACCCTCTAGCTATTTCTGATTGGAATCTGCCATAAATCTTGTCATTGAAGCCTACTTAATTCACTCTGTCTTGTCTCCTTCACCTTATTTCACTATCTTTATCATGTGTTAAAAAATGGCTCGAGATAATTCTTCCAATGATAGAATTTTTAAAATAGAATTTCAGGAAGATAAATAAGAATATTCTGATTTTATTCCAGAAAAATAGAAAGAAAATCTTTACCTTTTTTCTGCAATGCAATTTGTCAAGGGATACTGATTTTGTTATTAAATTCATAAGCTTACATAATAAAAGATGCATTTACCGATGGATTAAATCTGGACTTGTCCAGTAAAAATTCAGGTGCACCTAACTCTGGTCTGGACCATTTTAAGGAATATTAGACCACACTTCCAATTGAAAGATGACGGCACACGATCAGACAACCACAAGCCTCACTTTTTCAATCTGTTTTTCCTGACTTACCTAAATTTGATTTCCTTTCGTTGATTCAGAATCTACAACCACAAGCCTCACTTTTCAAATCTGTTTTTCCTGACTTGCCTAAATTTGATTTCTTTTTGTTATTTCAGAATCTACAACCACATGTTACTATTAATATCAGCAGTAGGCGTGTCCATCTCCATGATGTTGATTCCATCCTGTACCAGTTTTACTGCATTATTATTAGTTTTAATGGTAATGGGATGGTGTATGGGATGTTTGGATTGTCTGGCTAATCTGAGAATGATTCTTCTTTTTGGAAGAAATGTTTCACCATTTTTACAGGTAGGTCTTTTTGTTCATTTGTCATGGTTATATGTCTGACAAATTAAGAATTTACTCTGGTTGCATACACATTTATAACTAAAAAACCAAGGACTCTAATTGAATCTACATCCACTTTATGTATACTGTGGTCTTCAAATACAAAATTCAAATCGATGTTTTGGCAATATGGCTGCCTCCACTGACATCAAACTTTTACATGCCGCAATCTATAAAAAGTCAAATCTAATCGCCTAACCGGCCCTTGGGACAGTGAAGATGATAAGCCTAAACAGTTTAGGTAAACTTTAATAAATGTTCAAATTAGCCTAAGCTTACTGGCTCACAAATGCACAGAATATCTAATTTATCAAATATAATCGGCTTACAGAAAAGCCTGGATGGTTCACAAAAGGGTTCATTGTAGCAAGAAGTTCTAATTTCCATATTGTCCTTACAGGGAGCTAAAAATTTAAGATATTTAATAAGCTGATTGTTCACCTTGTTGTCATGGTTACAAATTTAGTCAGACGGATACATTTATAATTTGTTCTAAAAATTTTCAAATAATTACTTTCTTTCGTAATTCTCACAGACTTCAAAGTGTTTTTTAAATTAACCATCATTTAGTGAGCGATTGACTATTTGGGTAATCTAAGACAAAAGTGACAAGTTTCGTCTGAAATCTGTAACAGAGTCGATCCCTTTGTTCAAATATAAAAACAGAATTGAAAACAATCCGAGTTAACTTTTGTCTTGACCTTGCTCTTTTTAGAGACCATCCATGGCAACAGTATCCATTAAAATGCTTCAAATTCAACGACACCACGAGACCCCCATCCCCCCGCCCCCCCCCTTGGATCCGCCCCTGGTATCTCGGTTGTTCCCACAATTAGACTGGACGTTATCATTAGCCACGTTGAGACAGCCACAAATGATCCAAGCCAAATACGAGGCAACAGATAAAGTGGCAGTGTAAATGGGTTGAAAGACTTGGCACTGAGCTAGTTTCAAGAGGACTGACACCCGCAAGATGTGGTGCTGTCTGTACCCAAGTACAACACAGAAAAATATCATGTATGAAGAAGAGAAAGTTTGTGACTGATATAGAAACAGATTTAATATATTAAGATAATAAAACGTAGTAACCTTTCGGTTATTTTAGATAGTTTTAAAGTTAACATCGGAAATTACTAATAATTGTTACTTATTGAGGCATTATGATCGTTTATTTAACATTTTAACTGTCACAGTAGTAATATATCAAAACAATAAAAAATGGATTTTTGTTCTCTAGAAAATCACGTACACATGTCAATTTTTAAGATGGATGCAAATAAATTTGGCAATGAGCTCTGTTTTTTTAAGATGTCTATTGCCCATGGCATCATCAGGCTTTTTCAATTTCACATCAATTAAAAAACATGAAAATTATGCAACCATGAATAATTATGATTTATTGCATAATATGCTTCTTTTGTGGTCGCATAAAAATAAATATAGATTCATTACAGAGTAAATGCATTTGGCTGTCAACTGATGATGTCAATAATATGTCGTCAACTGACATATTGACAACTGACATTTAATAGGAATATTAATATGATAATGTCAAGGATTTTAATCTTCTTCCCCAGAGCACTATAAAATATTAGTACATTAAAGTCATTCTGTGGAACAGTTTTATAGAATTATTAAACCTTTTAACTTAATGAAGATCCAACCTAACAACACTCTCAGTCATAAATTTCATACAAAAAGATGCAAAGACAGTAAGAAATCAAATAAAAATATTGATTTTGTTAACGTAATATAAATTTGCCTTGAATTTTTTTTTCTTTTATTCTAGTGGTTCCCAAACTTTTACAAACCATGACCCAAATTCACGCAGCCCTGTCCCTCTGTTTTTTTTCAAACTAGGAAATCATTGTTTAAATAACAGATTTTTTACAATTACAATTCTATAAGGAGACAGATGCAATTTTTAAATTTGGTTCATAGAGCCAGTCCATGAGGAAAAGAAGGTTTTTTGGGAAAAAACTCTAGTCCAAACCAGAACTAGATCAAAATATCTCCCAAAGGTTGCCCCTTTCTTGACCACATGTAACTACAGACCTTACCCAGTTAAGTAGTAACTGTAGTTAAATGAGAGTTGAGCTGGAAAAAAAATGATACATATTGCTAAATGGCCCCTTGACAAAAATGCTTCATGGCCCCCAGGTTGGGAACCACTGTTTATTGCATACTTGAGCTTTAATACATTATTTTCAAATTTGACTGTATATGGTAATGTGAGCTCTGAAGGCATAAACTTTTGATATTCTTGTAATAACTATACAAAAAATTATGGTAAATAGTTGAAATTTGTTCTCTCCTTGCATTTTATTTAATATTTAACCACAGAGGATAAACTTTGTCGTTTGACTTGATTAAAAATTAAACTGAATAGCACACCAACAAATACATCAAATAACAATTTCCATGTGGGAATATAACTTTAATAATCATTATTCATGTTATTCAATCTTAGTCAAATTGATGTCAATGTTATTTCTCAATACAACATTGTAATTTTATAACATGAATGACATTATATCTTTATATTATCTAGATCTCTAGGTCCTAACCTCATTTTATAACATGACATTATATCTTTATATTATCTAGATCTCTAGGTCCTAACCTCATTTTATAACATGACATTATATCTTTATATTATCTAGATCTCTAGGTCCTAACCTCATTTTATAACATGACATTATATCTTTATATTATCTAGATATTATCTAGATCTCTTAATTCAAACCTCATTTTATATCATGAATGACATTATATCTTTATATTATCTAGATCTCTAGGTCCAAACCTCATTTTATAACATGAATGACATTATATCTTTATATTATCTAGATCTCTAGGTCCAAACCTCATTTTATAACATGAATGACATTATATCTTTATATTATCTAGATCTCTAGGTCCAAACCTCATTTTATATCATGAATGACATTATATCTTTATATTATCTAGATCTCTAGGTCCAAACCTCATTTTATAACATGAATGACATTATATCTTTATATTATCTAGATCTCTAGGTCCAAACCTCATTTTATATCATGAATGACATTATATCTTTATATTATCTAGATCTCTAGGTCCAAACCTCATTTTATAACATGAATGACATTATATCTTTATATTATCTAGATCTCTAGGTCCAAACCTCATTTTATAACATGACATTATATCTTTATATTATCTAGATCTCTAGGTCCAAACCTCATTTTATAACATGACATTATATCTTTATATTATCTAGATCTCTAGGTCCAAACCTCATTTTATAACATGAATGACATTATATCTTTATAATATTATCTAGATCTCTAGGTCCAAACCTCATTTTATAACATGAATGATATTATAACTTTATATTTTCTAGATCTCTAGGTCCAAACCTCATTTTATAACATGACATTATATCTTTATATTATCTAGATCTCTAGGTCCAAACCTCATTTTATAACATGACATTATATCTTTATATTATCTAGATCTCTAGGTCCAAACCTCATTTTATAACAGGACATTATATCTTTATATTATCTAGATCTCTAGGTCCGATACTAATTTTATAACAGCACCGATAATATAACTTTATATTATCTAGATCTACAGATTCAAACCTGATTTTATAACAGCTATATAACTATATATTATCTACCTAACATCAGGGACAATAAAACTGTTATGTTATCTAGACCTTGAAGTCCTAATTTTATAACAATTATGACATATAACTATATATTTTCTAGACTTCTGGGGTAATTCATAATAATATAGATTGTGTCAGATTGAAATTGTGAAATAATAAGATTTGTTTCGAAGAGAAAAAAAGTTGCTAGATCTAGAAATTTGTTAAGATGAAATCTGAAAATAATCCTTTTGTCTCCTGTTGGGATTAGGAAGATCTTCAAGAAATACTCGATGGAAATGTCATTGTATAGAAGGAGATTGTAACAAATCAATGAAATTCAACATGTCTAGGACATCAAACAACTTGGGTTTCATTATTATTACATTTCTATTAGTGCTGGCACGATATATCGTTGTATCGATGTATTGCGATCCAGCAGGCCGCGATACGCGTATCATATCGCGAGGTCGTGTATCGATACTTGACGATACCTCATATTTCATAAAAAGTTGGGATTTTTTTACAAGTCAGCGTATGAAATCACACATTTTTTCTAACAGAATTGATTGATGTCGGGAAATATTTCTTTTAAGACATGGATATGGATCACTACTATCAACTAAATGACCAAATTAGAAGTTTTAAAGCTTTAGATAACACATAATCACATATCGCGAAGTATTGTATCGTGACCTCTGTATCGCGATACGTATCGTATCGTGGCATGGCTGGCGATACCCAGCACTAATTTCTATTGGCACCAGGACTGTTGTTGCTTAAATAGCCAGTTATTTCTAAAAAAAAATGCAAGACAAATTTTAGTTTTTGAAATGCATTTAAAAATGTCTGAAATCAAAACTTAAAGTCGGTGAGATGAATTTCTTGATAAAACTGACGGCCATGTGTTTAAAAAAGTGGGTGACATCTGAAATAGGGTTGTAGGGGGCTGAACCCTCACCAAGTGTTTTTTCCAAGCTTCTAAATTTCAATGTTTCTTTGGGGAACCCTTGCTCAACCTGGAAACACCACATAGACCCAATATCAATTCACGTCTGCTAAAAGGGGTGTATTGATTAATTATAGAATCTGAAGTATAATCTTTTAACTTGTTTATTTTAGGCCATGCATTGTTGCTATGGATTTGGAGCATTTGTGAGTCCAATGATAGCATCATCATTCTTACTGAACCGAGACTGTTCACCATACGTTGATGGTTTTACCCTAGAACCACCAGAAGAAAGTGTAGCTATTGGACTGAATAGAACTATCTCTGTACCACCACAACCTACCAAAGTATTCCGCTATACTCACATGTCTCGTCTACCTTACGCCTTCTATATATTAGGTGGCCTTCAGGTGAGATATTTGTCAAAATTCCTCTCTGTCTTCCCTGTATCGCTGGGGTCTTCCCTGTATCGCTGGGGACTTGCCTGTACTACTGGATCGCAAGTTGACAGTTTCACCATACAATTATATTAAAGGGATTGTAAAAAGGTTTCCTAAATTGTTATTTGTCTCACATATCAGAAAAAGTATTTGCACTCTTTCAAAATTGTCCTTGATACACACAAAGAGTTAAGAAATTCTCTCTTTTTTTTATGCTTGTTTATCTGTTTTTGGTTGTCCACACACAGGGCCTGAGATTGCCTGGAAATATAGATACAGCTTTAAAAAAGCTGAAACATGCAAAACTCAGATCTTTATGAATAATCAATTGTTGATGTGACAGTTTAAATGTTTTTGTAACTGTTAGAATTTTTTTTTTCAAGATCAAAACTGGTCAGATAAATTTGTTGATCTAGTCAAAATATTTCTATTTGTTTGTATATATAGATGTGTATAGCTGCTGTAGTGTTATTACTAGTGATAAAAGAAAAGTTTGGGGGATTAGTCTCACCTATACCAGACATAGATCTAGGGGAGGCAACTATCAATGAAGATGGTAAGAAAGTTTTTGACTAAAATTTTACGACCATAGGGAAAGTTAAAATGGGGCAAATTGTTCTGTCACAGAATGTTGCCATGCATCCAACCTCCATTAGTGATGACATGAAAAAGATCGTCATAGATTGCTGCTCTATTTCTGTCCATCTGTTAATCTACACATTTGATCAGTTGTTAATTTATAGCTCTTAGAAGAACTTATGTCAAGTTTATAATTAATTCTTGTATGCCATCATAGACGTCATTTCTTTGATTGTGCCTCCTAGCAAGGCGTCTGATTGCCTACATTTTCAACTCTCACATATTTGAAAATTACCTACAGCTGACAGAAAGAACTTTCCAAAAACTACTTAGGTAAAAGTTTGATTTTGTGAATAAAAAAAACTATTATATATACTTTATTATCTTTTTCAGCATCAAAAAGCAGTAACATCTTATCAAGGTTGAATTGTTGTGCTTTTGGACCCCAATCAGTTGTAATATTAACATTGTTGGCTTCAGTATCATTGTTTTTATATGATGGCCTACAGGTTGGTTTTGTTTGATTTCTAATAGTGACAGTTGTCATAGTGGCATAATTTGTGGGGTTCTACAGCACAGTCAGTTAGAGTGTGGTTCTTCACAACCATGGACATCATTTGCAAATGGTGGTTGTTGTGTTTGAGAGTTTGGTTCTTGATTAGGGTGTGAAAGTCTGCTGACCTTCAATAAATCATATTCACTAATAATTCCAGTCCGACCAGCTGTAAATGGGTATGGAAAATCCAGGGAAGATCAATGCCATGAGGTTTGGTCAAGGACCAACTGGGAAAAAGGATCCTCATGGGGAACCTAAGTTTTTATTTTTATTGTTGTTGAATATAGATGTATCTGAGCTGTGTAAGCAAATAATTCTCCGAGATATGCCAAAGCCCAACATATGTGAAGTTGCAACAACTGTGCAGCAATTATTTTTTTGACGCCATTTTGGGTACCAATTTCCACGCATATATATCATGTAAATTTAAAGACGCTATGGCCTATCTATCTATCAGATCATGGCTGGTGCATCAGATGTTTAATTTTGAATTGTTGAATATTTTTCCCATATTATAAAACATAATGGAACTATTTTTGCAGCATATGTTTTCTATTTCTGTTTAATTTCAGTCTTCCTATGCTAATTATATTTATACCTTTGCTCAAGAAAGTGATGTACCAATAGAAAAATACGAAGGAGCTGTTTTAGATGCATGTTTTTGGGTAGGTAGTATTATTTTTCTAAAATGAAATAATGAGGAAATTATTTAGCGTCAGTGAAGGGGTTATTTCCAGCCCTGTAGGAATTTTTTTTCACAGTATCACTATAGTGTACATTACTGTACAGTAATGTTGTCGCCCACATGAAAAATATAAATTTATTATGATATTAGGAAACATTAGAACTCATTAGATACATCTAACACCTGTTTAGAAATGAATTTTAATGATATAAATTAATGATGTATTCATAATTCTCCAGACATAAAGTCATTAATAAATATGATATCAATTTTCCTGCTCATTTGATAAGTATAAATTGAAAAATAATTATGTTTATGGCTTCAACTTTCTGTCTATGGTTAATTCCTCCCAACTTTTATTGTGCATTTACCGTAAACATCCTACTTCTTGGCTTCAAAGAATCTGGTTTTAAATTTTGATAATTGATTTGAAGTTCATTTTGAATCATATTTCAGGGTTTGTTTGCATTTGGTCGTCTGATAGCTATATTTTTTGCTGCTAAGTTTACAGCTGCTTTCATGTTGCTATGTGATATTGTAAGTATTATGAGACCCTACGTCAGGCTTGCACTACGTCAATATAGCATTAAAACTAGGCTCATCCACATTGTTCCTTGCTCCCACTCAATTTTCTCTATGCTGTTATAATATTGTAACATAATATTATAACATCACTAGTATACATATTGTATAATTCTGATATCTACCATAGCTTTCCACTGGGAAATTAATCAAATATATATCACTTTCCGTTGATATGTAGAGAATAGAGCATTGAACATTAGTAAAGGGGAAGAACTCTTTACCTTGGTGCTCTGAAACATATCATTCATGGCAATGAATGGTGGTCAAACTGGTGGTCAATATTATCACATCATCTTGTGATTCTGGTAGTTCAAACATCAGAGACTGGTCAGAGAGTAGGTGTCAGAACGTGTTTTAGAATAGAATTGTTGTCTAGTCTGGGGTACCGGTATATGGACAATTTCCAATGATGCCAATAGACCAATAAATCATAAATGTTCCTTGTTCATCAACGAAAATAACTATTATATAATCTATTTTGCTTCTTTCAGATTGGTTGTTCATTTGCTATATTAATAACGATAATATTTCGATCTAGTAATGTTGCTATATATCTTGGTACTTGTTTAGCTGGTATATTTGTTAGCAGTATGTCACCGTCAGCCATGTCAATGATAGAACAGTATATTGATATTAAATGTAAGTTCACCAGATATCACCTGCCATTGTCAATAACCTTTTTTAACTATTTGACAGTTTTCGAAAAGGGGAGAGCCAAATATATAATTTGATATTACAGATCTCTCATATTAATTAAAGGGATTTTAAAGAAGTTTTCTAAACCTTTATGTGTATCATGGTATCTGTTTTCATTGAATGCACCATTTTAATTTTAAGTCAGATATCTATTGCTCTTACAAATGCACTAAAACAGAGCATATTATGAAGTTGATACCTCAAAATTGCTAACACTATCTTAAAGGTATTGTAAAGTGATTTTCTAAACTTCACTTTAAATTCCAAAACCACAGACGTCGGAATGGAAATTTTAATGGCGCAAATTGATGCTATCAGTGTCCCCGATACACATACAAAGATTAGAAAGTCAATTTACAATCCCTTTAAGGCCTTTGTATTTATTTTAGTCACTGCAAGTAACAAAAAGTAACATACTTAAAATTGTGTATTTTAGCATCAATAACAACATGTTTAGTGGTAGCAGCCTGTCTGGGGGAAGCTTTATGTCCTATTATAGTTGGTAATGTAAGTATCATACATAATATCTTTTATCATATATTTGTTATGAAGAAAAAGAAATGGGTAGCAAGTAGCAAGCAACTTCACAAAATTGTTTGGGTTTTTTGGCTGTTGTCTTGTATCTTGTTTTTTTCCTGTTATAACAAAAAGAATATTTTGACTGATAATTCTTCAGGAATTTGGTCCATTACACCAAAGTAACATGGTTGTATCAATAACATCAATCACATGGGGGCTAGCAATGCAGGCTACCCTACCAATTTCATGCTTATATTTTTAATAGGAGTGGGAGTTGGGGACAGCACAGGGACTTTGAATTCAAAATTAAATCCTTGTATAATTTCAGATGGTGGTGAGTCTTGGCTCAGTCAGTTTTCTAGTCTTTTGTTTCTGTATGGTTATTATATCATTTGTTCTCTACTGGTTTATGTTTGTTGCTGGAAAAGATATGCCCAAATATCAAGGTAAATTTTAAATTAAAGGGGTCTTCATTTTTCTGGTAGGCCCACCCTGTTCATGACCACAATGTACATCATTAGTAAACCCTGTTTTACCTATTCAGGTGTATACAATATTGTACACCAATCTGCTCTTCTGCATTGTCCATATGGAAAGTAAGATAAGAATTGAGTGGATTTAAATCTCATAGACAAAGATTTCAGCTTATGGTTTGAAATGTGTCCTAAAAAGAAGGCCAGTCTTTTTCCTGGAAAGGAAACTTTTGACAAGACTTTTTAAAAGGCTGAAATTCTTTTAATGATGTTATATTTCACTTGTGCTAACATACTGTTTTCATTTGCCTTCTCAGGCCCGTAGCCAGGAATTTCCAAGGGGGGATTACATTGAATAGCGAAGCAATCAAAATCTACTTCAACAGCTACAATTCAAAAAGTATGTTGACTTTAACAGTGCTTATTTGTTTCCAAAGGGGGGTTCGTCCGAACCCCTTGAAGACCACCTGGCTACGGGTGTGCTTCTGTTGTATGAAAATATGATTTGAGACTGCTTGTGGAAGATAATGGTCATACAGGGCAAAATATCTTATTTTTCAGCAAATGGTAAAAGATCTTTTGTGTTTTTACGAAATGGAAATGGTACTGGTGAAAATACAGTTATAGATCCATCAAGTGTTAAATATTATACACGTATGCCTGAATCAGATAGTAACGTTGAGTTAGCTCCCTTGCCAGACAAGCCTCAACTCAATGGGCATAAATAACTTCTTTCAGTTAGTGTTTTAAGTGTATAAGCAACTGAACTACAATTCAGTCACTTTTGAAATTTGCCAAAAGTCAAGGTTTAAGTTTCTTCATTAGATCTGTAATGTTCAAAAAAGTTAACTTTTAGAATACGCTTTATGTCTTGAAAAGCAGTTTTGGTCAACGCTCTTTTTGAAATCTCATCATAGCATAACTTGTGTATATAAGTGTTCGATAGTGCAGAGAACAAGGTTCTCATACAATTACTGGCCAGTCTTATAGTCTTGTTTGAAAGCTTTATAGGTTTTAACTTTGTTTTAAATCTTTATTTTGTTTTTAACTTGCTTATATTTTACATGTAAAATCTTATATTTCTAAATTTCAATTGTTTTAAAACTATATGGGCCTACACATAAAATCTGTTATTTTCTAAATTTTAATTGTTTTAAAACTATACACATAAAATCTGTTATTTTCTAAATTTTAATTGTTTTAAAACTATACACATAAAATCTGTTATTTTCTGTATATTTATTTCTAGATGGCTATTATATACAGTAGTATTTGACATAATCAATATATGATTGATAAGACTTACTTTATGAGTAATACATGCATCTGTTACATAAATATTATTAAGATAAAAAGATAATGCCTCTAGACAAATACACATTATGTTATATAAATGTTTCTACTTGTTTTTATTCTTGTAGTGTTAAATGCTTTGTACATATTTTTTCTATATTTCTATAGCTTTTAATGTTGAATAATTTTATCTTTGATTGCCCCGTAGCAGGGCGTAAAGAAACACATTCTAGACCAGTACAGGTGCAGGAAAATAGTTTTTGTTGAATTATTTCTTTCTAAAATGAATGGCTTTACACTAATAATGCTTGCTGTATCTTTTTTGCAGTGGGTCTGTTAGTCAGTGTAAATTTTTGCAATGGGTCTCTGTTAGTCAATGTAAAGTTTTTCAGTGACTCTCTGTTAGTCAATGTAAAGTTTTGCAGTGGGTCTCTGTTAGTCAATGTAAATCTTTGCAATGGGTCTCTGTTAGTCAATGTAAAGTTTTGCAATGGGAATCTGTTAGTCAATGTAAAGATTTGCAGTGGGTCTCTGTTAGTCAATGTAAATTTTTGCAATGAGTCTCTGTAAAGTTTTGCAATGGGAATCTGTTAGTCAATGTAAAGATTTGCAGTGGGTCTCTGTTAGTCAATGTAAATCTTTGCAATGAGTCTCTGTTAGTCAATGTAAATCTTTGCAATGGGTCTCTGTTAGTCAATGTAAATCTTTGCAATGGGTCTCTGTTAGTCAATGTAAAGTTTTGCAGTGACTCTCTGTTAGTCAATGTAAAGTTTTGCAATGACTCTCTGTTAGTCACTGTAAAGTTTTGCTATGGGTCTCTGTTAGTCAATGTAAAGTTTTGCAGTGACTCTCTGTTAGTCAATGTAAATCTTTGCAATGAGTCTCTGTTAGTCAATGTAATTCTTTGCAATGTAAAGTTTTTGCAATGGGTCTCTGTAAGTCAATGTAAAGTTTTGGAATGTCTTTCTGTTAGTCAATGCAAAGTGTTGCAGTGGGACTCTGTTAATCATTGTAAATCTTTGCAATGAGTCTTTGTTAGCCCATGTAAATTTTTTAAATGTCTCTCTTTTAGTCAATGTAAATTTTGCAGTGGGTCTTTGTTAGTCAATGTAAATTTTTGCAATGGGTCTCTGTTAGTCAATGTAAATTTTTGCAATGGGTCTCTGTTAGTCAATGTAAAGTTTTGCAGTCGCTATTGTTTTGATTTTTGTGATATATTAGGATAGAAAGCTTCAACAACATTCCTTATTCTAATTATATATTTTTACAAACAGAAATTATTTCAAACGTATTTTTAAAATGTCTAAAACGATTATGATATTACTAATTATCCCAATCTTTCTGGTAATTCCAGAATTTTCTAAATGCATCAAAAATGTTGAAGTTTTCTCAGCTGTTATATGATTTAAATATTTAAAAACTTGATTGATATAATATATTGTAATTTGTTAATATTTTAATTGTTGACTACACTGTTGTTAATGTTGTTGTTATTTTGTAAATATTGGTATTAGATTTGTGATCAGCTATCTTGTGATATTTAATGGTTAGATTTGTTTTCTTAAATTTTCTTTTTTTTAATGGATATAGGCCACATAATGTTTTTGGTTGCACATAAAAAATGATAATGCTATACACTTATAATGATGATGCTAATAATATGAAAAAATGGTATATGTTATAACTCAATTTGATCACCGAGCACTTAAAGGGATATGTTCACTAACTGTTCGACCAAAAAAATTTCTCAGAATCTGGTATTTTTTATCTAATGTCTAATCTTATCCATACTGTTATTTACAACCCTCTTACGAAATTTAAGCCTTCAAACACATGTGTCCAAAAATACGACTCGTCGTTTAGTAAGACTATGCGTTATATAGAAAACCCATATACAGAAAATGAAGGATAAATGTTAAGGTAGGGATAACATTGAAGAAATTATATGATTTTCGTGCAGTTCTAGTACTTGTGGAGGCTATTTACATATATTCAAGTCCTAAATGGACCATTGGAAATGTTGAACATTCCCCTTTAACTATTCAACACTATTTACATTTTGATTTGTCTTCAGATTGTAAATTGAGTTTTGTAAATAATATATTATAATGTTTGTATCAGCACTTTGGATAGATTTGTATAGAATTTTGACATAACTTGAATATAAAAGTTAAACCAATTCTGAATTAATCATGAAAAGTCACTTGCTCAAATACTCAATGAGTGTTGTAACAATTAAATGTCATATCTTTGTAACTTTTGGAATTGTAATATATAATCAATACTGACATTCGAGTAAGATTTTAAATATTGTGATATTTGTTAAGTTGTTATTGTAAATTGTTATTTTACGCTATGAAGTAAATATAATTGTTATTTTATTTTCAGTAAACTAAGTATAAAGTTTGGCTATTGTTATATTTAACAGTGATGAATGTTTTTCAATTAAAATCAATGTTATTTAAAGCTAAGAAAACAAGTTGATTTAAAGGGATTGTAAACGTTTTTGAAACTTTTTATGTGTCAGGGCCGGCGGAGCCGGGGGGTTTGGGGGACACCCCCTAAAATTTACTCGGAAAGTGCCCTTTTTGAATTTGAAAAAAATTTGTGAAGAATAAAATGAAAAAAAAACAAAACTGTACAGTCTATGAGCTATGAGCTAAAAACCGCCACAGTTTCCCTAGATGACGTCGCGCAAAAAACGCGTTACCCACCATGCCATTCTGTAACCGTTGGGCTATTGGCTAATACGATCACGGTGGGCCGTATGCCAACATGAAGCGAAAGTAGAGACATGAATTCGGAATCTTTGGATTTTAGCACTATGTACTATAAGACTCGAAAAAGCGATACATTTCAACAAAACGGATAAGAATATCTGTATCAAATATAAACTTCAAGTCCTGATTTGGAATGATGTAACAACAAACCCCCTTAACCGTGTTGACAATTACCAATTTATATATCATTTGATTAAAATGTTGAAAAATCTTTGGAGATTTAGAGATGTGTATTTGAACCTTAAACTATGTAAACCTAAAAAAATTTGCCGCTCGCGCCTTCGGCGCTCGCGGGTTTACAACACATTTTTCATTATCCACCCCTTTTATGAAATTTCTAAATCCGCCATTGCTACATGTACATTGACTCTTTTACTCCGGCATTTTAAAGCTGAATTCACGGGAAATTACATCTAAATGATGAAATTACACATCGCTGCCATCATTGGTTATGTGCCCTTTTGATGTCTATACCCCCTAAAAATAAATTGGCGCGCCGGCCCTGTGTGTATCTGGGAAACTGATGGATTTGGTTATCATCATTCCAATTATCAACCAGATGTTAATGGGTGGTGACTGGGCATTTATAGGGTTAAGCCCATAATGATGCAAATAGAAGATATAAATGGCTCCAATACACATACAAAACATCTTAACAACCCATTTTAGAGGAGTTTTTTTAGGGGCGTTTCTAGCAATTATGAGAATTATCTAGGAAAATTTGGGGTCAAACAGGGCCTACCTTATTTTTGGGGAGGCTGGGAAGGTTAGGGTTAGAAACGCCACTGAGGTTTTACATCGAGACCATTGCCTGATTTAAGTATTGTTTAAGGGGTTTTATTTGAAAGATTGGAAATATCCTGAGCAGTATTTGTTTTCACAGTTGTAAATAATATTTTATTTTCTTGTGTGATGAAGACTATCTGTATTACCAACGATTTGTTAGATTTTATCTGTTTAAGAATTTATTGTAACTGCAAACAGTGCTGTTTCGATCATCTGGGCTTAATCAATGTTGATACTGAAGTTGAAGTTTGACTATATAGCCGCCTCAGATGTTGTATATATCTTATTGTAATATCTTTTCTTATAAATTATGTCAAAAATCTCCTTGTACCAGTGAACTCTATTATACATTGAAATAAATACATGAAAAGATTGAAAATAAGGTCTAATTTATTACCATCCTCACAACAACCTCCTCCTTTATTTAAGACACCACCCTTGTCAATGATACCTTTTACCATACTGAGATGACCAAGATGGGTAATAGTCAGCACAGAGCCGCTATTTCGCTTTCCAGATTTCAAACCTAGGGATTTATAAAATGCACAGGTTATAGAACACGGAACTTTGGATCTTCGTAATCCCCGAAAAAATTAACCATGTGGTTTCCTTAATGACAACTGTACTGTAGAAAAAACAACAAATTTGCTTTGAAAACAATAATTTATATGTAACTATTTATTTTTTCACCAAATTTATTAGACAATTACAATCTGTGATTCCCTCAACAATTAATACTTTTACTGTTTGCCGTTTCCGTTGACTGGACGGGTCTTGAAGGCTTCGGTTTTTCTGTATTCAGCAAGTTTGGTACGGCTGTTAAAACCGTTGTAGTATTTTTTTAATGTTGGGAAATCATCCAAACAACTGGCATGAAGAATAACATGATCGTCCAATAGGTCGAATAAATTATAATCAAGGAAAGACAGCTGAAAGAGAAATATATTGAAATCATCTGATTATTTCCATTAGGCCTACAACTTAATTAGGGAATTTAAAAGAGTTTTTTAACTGTTATGTGAGGTTTGGATGCCCGAGAGTTTCTGTACTCTTGCAATTCCACTAATATGTCGATTCCACAATATGTCACCATCACTGAGAGCTACTACTGGTATCCAAGACCATTTGCCATGTAGACTTCATAAAATGCTCATGGAACTGCAGCCGTCAAAAATTGGAATGGTGAAAATCGATGTCATCTCAAATAAAAAGAAAACATTTAGAAAACATCTTCAGAATCTCGTTAATTTATGGAGAGGGGAGTTGGTGTTGCCATCAAGGCAATCGATTCCGAGGTTTTTCAAAGCTTTATTTAGTATGTAAATTGTTTCCTATAATACACCAGTCTGGTATACAAAACCTTCTTCCAATCATTACCGACTTCACGTGTGCTATCTAAATTGATTCCATACCTTATTATTGGCGGCAAACCCAGATTCACCAGCTCCATTGGCTTTTAATATATTCTGAAAATATTAATAATACTTTCGTGAACGCTTTGCAATTTAAGAGTGATATTTATAGAGTATTTTAAAGAAAATTGCCCCAAATTTCAGTATAAAAATACTCTTGTATAAACCCAAAACTGTGTTAACATGTATGATTGATTCTTAAAAAGAAACTACAGTATCACAGCAACAACAACTAGTTCGACAAATTTAATAACCCCTTAGTTCAGGGTGCAAATAACTGATCGTACAGGATCATTACCTCAAATGGTTATAACTGATCGTAAAGGATCATTACCTCAAATGGTTATAACTAATCGTAAAGGATCATTACCTCAAATGGTTATAACTAATCGTAAAGGATCATTACCTCAAATGGTTATAACTAATCGAAAATGATCACTACCTCAAATGGTTATAACTGATCGTAAAGGATCATTACCTCAAATGGTTTTAACTAATCGTAAAGGATCATTACCTCAAATAGTTATAACTGATCGTAAAGGATCACTACCTCAAATGGTTATAACCGATCGTAAAGGATCATTACCTCAAATAGTTATAACTGATCGTAAAGGATCATTACCTCAAATGGTTATAACTGATCGTAAAGGATCATTACCTCAAATGGTTATAACTGATCGTAAAGGATCATTACCTCAAATGGTACCTCAAATGGTTATAACTAATCGTAAAGGATCATTACCTCAAATGGTTGTAACTAATCGTAAAGGATCATTACTTCAAATGGTTATAACTGATCGTAAAGGATCATTACCTCAAATGGTTGTAACTAATCGTAAAGGATCATTACTTCAAATGGTTATAACTAATCGTAAAGGATCATTACCTCAAATGGTTATAACTGGTCGTAAAGGATCATTACCTCAAATGGTTATAACTGATCGTAAAGGATCATTACCTCAAATGGTTATAACTGATCGTAAAGGATCATTACCTCAAATGGTTATAACTGATCGTAAAGGATCATTACCTCAAATGGTTATAACTAATCGTAAAGGATCATTACCTCAAATGGTTATAACTGATCGTAAAGGATCATTACCTAAAATGGTTATAACTGACCGTAAAGGATCATTACCTCAAATGGTTATAACTGATTGTAAAGGATCATTACCTCAAATGGTTATAACTGATTGTAAAGGATCATTACCTCAAATGGTTATAACTAATCGTAAAGGATCATTACCTCAAATGGTTATAACTAATCGTAAAGGATCATTACCTCAAATGGTTATAACTAATCGTAAAGGATCGTTACCTCAAATGGTTATTACTAATCGTAAAGGATCATTACCTCAAATGGTTATAACTGATCGTAAAGGATCATTACCTCAAATGGTTATAACTGATCGTAAAGGATCATTACCTCAAATGGTTATAACTGATCGTAAAGGATCATTACCTCAAATGGTTATAACTGATCGTAAAGGATCATTACCTCAAATGGTTATAACTAAGGATCATTACCTCAAATGGTTATAACTAATCGTAAAGGATCATTACCTCAAATGGTTATAACTAATCGTAAAGGATCATTACCTCAAATGGTTATAACTAATCGTAAAGGATCATTTCCTCAAATGGTTATAACTGATCGTAAAGGATCATTACCTCAAATGGTTATAACTGATCGTAAAGGATCATTACCTCAAATGGTTATAACTGATCGTAAAGGATCATTACCTCAAATGGTTATAACTAATCGTAAAGGATCATTACCTCAAATGGTTATAACTAATCGTAAAGGATCATTACCTCAAATGGTTATAACTAATCGTAAAGGATCATTACCTCAAATGGTTATAACTAATCGTAAAGGATCATTACCTCAAATGGTTATAACTGATCGTAAAGGATCATTTCCTCAAATGGTTATAACTGATCGTAAAGGATCATTACCTCAAATGGTTATAACTGATCGTAAAGGATCATTACCTCAAATGGTTATAACTGATCGTAAAGGATCATTACCTCAAATGGTTATAACTAATCGTAAAGGATCATTACCTCAAATGGTTATAACTAATCGTAAAGGATCATTACCTCAAATGGTTATAACTAATCGTAAAGGATCATTACCTCAAATGGTTATAACTGATCGTAAAGGATCATTACCTCAAATGGTTATAACTAATCGTAAAGGATCATTACCTCAAATGGTTATAACTGATCGTAAAGGATCATTACCTCAAATGGTTGTAATCGTGCTGGTAATTCTTTAATAAAATCTTCTTTACCATCATCCTATAACATTAAACAGCATCATTATTTTATATCATACAATAAATTCATAAACTCAATTTGTTGGTTGTATAATTGCTACTATAATAAGTGAATTAGTTATTTATTTAAGACGGACAAGGGCGTGACTTTATGGGACGGGGGTGGGGGACGCGTGTGGGAAAGGGCGGTGGAGACGAAAGGGTCCTTGTCCCCCACATAATTTGATTGGTAAGAAAGTATTTTTTCTCTATGTGAACCTTTGAGGGTTCGAGTCTGTGGTGCTTCGTGGATGACGTTCTTGGGACTCTACAAACCATCCTGGTTGACGACAGACAGATTAGGGAATCTTCAGTGGATCAGAGAATGATACTCAACTCTTCCAAAGTTCAACAAATTTGAGCAAAATCATCACCAAATGGGCCATCACTACTTCAGACATGTCATCTTTTCAGACCGTATCCTCTTTTGGAATATCAAACAATATTCACTTTTAGACAAAACAATATAAACTTTTGGACGAACATACAAAATCCACTTTTAACCGATCATACTATATCCCCTTTTGGATTAATCAGAAACAATTCCTTTTAGATTCATCAGACAGTATCCCCTTTTGGATTCATCAGACAATATCCCCTTTTGGAACATCAGACAATATTCCCTTTTGGATCATCAGACAATATTCCCTTTTGGATTCATCAGACAGTATATCCCCTTTTGGAACATCAGACAATATTCCCTTTTGGATCATCAGACAATATTCCCTTTTGGATCATCAGACAATATCCCCTTTTGGATCATCAGACAATATCCCTTTTGGATCATCAGACAATATCTGACGATCTCACTGTTTCAGACAAAATCCACTGTAGGTCTACCTCTGAAAAGAAATTCGATTTATTCAGTCTGATACTTACATAATTGTTATAGATAAGTTTGATATATAGAACACGAAGGTCTTCAACACCATCATTTAACATATCAACTTTATAGGCTTCTTTCTCACATGTTGGATAAAGACCTGAAATATCATTGTATATAACATCCTTGGGTGTTTAAGTTACATTTTATAAAAGGTGGCCCAATTAAATTAGGCTAGTAGGGGGGCGTGGATTAATGTAGGCTGGGCCTCCTGCAGATAACGTAGGAGGGGATGCAACGCACTGTTCTTGACACCTAAAAAACAATCACACCCCATTTATTGGCCTCTTTTCTTTTATCACTTTATGCAAACTTTGCATACAATATAATCACTAGATTAGATAAGATGATGACCTTTTATTTGTAAAGTAATCGTGTCATTGTATGTCATCGTATAGTGAGAAATATAAAGTGACCATAAAGTGTCAGATAAAAATATCTGGTTTGGAAATCATTTAGAGGCATGCGTCGAGATAGGGTCGTATCTGGAGATTTGGTCTAGTTTTTACATGCAGCTTTTACCTAAATTAACAGACGACCCTAACCATTCTTATACATTGCTATAATATACTTACCATGCTTTCGACCTAGATATCGTAAAATAGAATTGGACTGTACCAACTGAAAATCACCATCGTAAACTGCAGGTGCTTGACCATAAGGCTACAAAGAATTAAATGATAAAATTTATTTCTTGATTATAAAGACGTCTACAAACATTATCTAGATATCTAGGCAGACAAGGCATAAGATTGACAGAATTGTAAAAATTAAGTACGCTGTGCTACCAACGTAATCTTTCTGAAGGTGCAAGGCATTTCAGTCCAGTGGTTCCCAACCTTTTTAAGCAGTGGCCCAAATTCACAAATCTCCCAGAACAATGGCCCCCTGTTCTATTCCAAACTGGGGAAAAAAGGGAATATAACGCAAGGGTTGTTGTCTTTTGCCACCTCATCATCAGGAGTTCAGATGTATTTGACCACAAGCAACTACAGACCTTACACAGCAAAATATAGTTGAATAAAAGTTGGGATGGAGAAAAAATTGATATACCTCATGGACCCGAGGTTGGGAACCACTGCAGTCTAGTCTAACCACTAGACTCTCTATATCGTCTATGTATTTGACTACTGATACTTCTGGTTGTAATAATAACGCTGCTTTGTCCTCATATAATTTTCATCCCACCCGATACTCTAATGGGTGTTAAAAATAACGAAAATTTTTACCATTTTAGACTTATATTTCTCGTACCATTCTTCAAACTGGATCATATCTTCAGTATATTTGATATCATTATCAGTTAGTAAATATCTAACAGATTCACATCGACCTGTAAAATAACAAAAACAAAGTACAGCTAATGTTCAAATATAAACACACCTTGAAATGTATGGAAGTAGTAGTCGTTTTAACGTCCTAGGAATTTGTGCCTGATTGAGCAGCGCTATGATTGAAGACATTTTGTTGTTACTGTGGGTCCGAATTCCATCTGTCAATGATCTTTTAATGTAGCATAGGCTATCGGTTTATTGTCTTATACCAACGACTGGATACCTTTGTCAGTTCAGCCTCTGATGGGGTGGGTCGAGAAATCAGAAGATATTTTAAAACCTTAAGTGTGTATAAAATTTTGGGGGTACTTTACCTCTAACGTTGAAATATTCTATCTTATAGCTAGCCATCCTGAAATAAGATAAATGATGTTATTGCATGTGTAATCTTTTATAAAATGATAAATGACATTGAAGATCATTGACAATACATGTGGTGATTTTTCCAAATGATTATTTCTGAGGATTCTGGTGAAGTGAATTGTACTTTGATAACGATGCTTAATAATGCCGTACTTTGATGATTCTTGGTGCTATATCGTTCTCTAATGATATTAGATGATGCTCAGTGTTGACTACCCGCTCAATACCCGCTCAACGGCAGGTTTTATATGACTACCCGCTCAACGGCAGGTTTTATCTGACTAAGTGTTGACGTACTTTGATGATGCTCGGTGCTACCGTTCTCTGAAGGATGATGCTCAGTGGTGTTGTACTTTGATTCAGATGTGAGATGATGCCCCGTATGCTGTTTTTTATATCAATATTGC
Organism: Lottia scabra; assembly: GCA_029955415.1. Classification (NCBI taxonomy): domain Eukaryota; kingdom Metazoa; phylum Mollusca; class Gastropoda; family Lottiidae; genus Lottia; species Lottia scabra. The sequence goes on along the minus strand of JARJEI010000021.1, from coordinate 1,129,618 downwards.
TGTACTGTAAAGATGTGAGATGATGCTCAGTGATGTCGCACTTAAATGATGCTAGGTGCTATCATTCTCTAATGATGTGGGATAATGCTTCGTTCTGATTATGCTCAACGTATTCGTACAATAATGATGTGAGATGATAATGCTCAGAGATGTTCTATTTTGATATTGTCAGTGGTGCTATCTGACTGTAATGACGTGATGGAGTATGATAATTGATAATGCATTCAATCTATTTTCAGTAATAATGTGCACTGGTGATATGTTCAGATGCTAATTGTCAATATATTGTGGTGGCGTGTAATGCATAGAAATAATGTACTTAAAAAATGACGTTCGGTCGCAAAAGCCAATATAGGACATGACTATCTAATTATACTTTCTAGAAGGTGGTACGTGTCCATTAAGATAGGAATAAATATAATGCGATTTGGCTTTAGTTTACATACATGTATATATGATACTCAAGCCAACAGTCTGAAGGTCAAATAATATTAATGACATTTATCTCACTTTATAATATATTGTAAATGTTGATGTGTAGCAAAATGTACGTGGAAATGAAAAATTACCGAATTACAGTTTTTTTACATTGGAAAAAAACAAATAATGAAAATATAACTTGGCGGTAGTCCAAATGTTCAAAGTAACAGAAGGTATCAAATTGGGTCACCAAACAAAGTTCAAATATTGCTGTTACATGTCTGCACTTATTTCAATATGATAAATTCGTCGTCATAATTTTGCATTTATTTAGACCTTATAAGTAGAATATAAGCTGCGTACTATGATTACAGCTACTCATAGATGTACGTTAATGCTTTAGTTCAGCTGTCCGCATTGATTTAAAGAAATTCCAGCGCATTGCAGGAATATTTATTTACAAAATCTATCAAGGAACCGGTATACACATTTACAAATGGTACTACAGTATATGTATAATAGGCCATGCATTGCAACTTCATATAACGTCCAGTGCAAATGGCACAATGACGCTAGCAAATAAATTCACTAACAACTACAGACAGTGTGACCTGCATATCGTACTTACATAACCTAAAAACTTTTAGGATTGCCATGTTATAAGACTTAAATAAATTTCGCTTTTATATATAGACATGGTTGCATAACACAAATACAATACAATACTCACGTTGAGACTGACTGGTTGATCAATGAATATCACCACTCTATCTAGTAACGTAGTGCTGCTGCCTTTATCTCTAGTAAAATACAGTAGAAAAGAATGCTACATGTAAAATAGTCACATGACTCGTATATCAAATGACAAATTTAACATAGATATATCTTCAGCAGCTTGGGTCAACTATTGTGTCTCAAGAACTTGATAAGAGCTTGGCGTCTTGATAATAGGTCCAACGTTTCAAAGGGGGTGGTAAAATAATCTCATATGCCATGTTTTTGCATTTATCTTTTCTATTATCTTGCCATTCTAACGTAAAGCCTGTTGTATTCACAATCAATTTTTTTTGAAGATTATTGTGCAATACATCCGTAGATCTGATAAAATGTAACTTATTATCTGCATTACTTCTGATTAGGCAAATTAGACCAGAAAAAACGCTTTCGTGTTAAATATTTTCGGTTTGCCTTGATTTGTCTCCCTTGGGCCACTGTGCCTCCTATAGTTGATTGGTATTTTCCCAGGGATTCAGACTCCCAGATTTTTGCCATGAAAAACATAGCCGACCCCATTTCTATCGTCTGTAAGATTACATAAATACTACCCGGAATCAAACTTTTCTTAAGATCGGTGTCTCCCTACCGACGATTCTACCGTCGCATATTGTCTACGAGAGAGCTGTCCAGAAAGGTCTCAGCAGATGCAATGAAATCAACTGTGATTATAACACAGATTACAACTGTTTGTAATAACCTGCAAGGAAATCAGCTCTTATTTTCAAAATGTTCTTGGGTTACAATCCCCCAATAAACCCTACTCAAGTGACAAACGTTGCCCACGAGAAAAGGCCACAGGTATGCAATCCGTCCAAATCGCCTGCACTTCGAAAAGGCCTAAGATTTTCTTTAAAGGATGGTCGTTCTTAACGAGAATTCAAACCGAAAGCCAAAAACACAAGAAAATCAATCCTGGGACAATCGCTGAAATCCTCCTTCATAGGAGTTGTGGTTCTTTAGTAGGCGAAACCTTGATCCATAGTAGACCAATGTAGACGTGTCATGGTCTTTGCTTCTGTCGTTTAAGCTGTCGACTCTTCTATTTTTCCTTCATTTAGTTGATAACAATCTCAAGTAGGGAATTAATTCATATTTAACAGTATAAATACATGTTATTTCTAATTGAAATTTAGAGACCCGTTGTTGAAAACTATTTTTCCTATCCCGATACATACAACAAATCTATTACCAAAATTATAAAATATGTACTTATTTATACATGCGGTGCGAATCCGGCAGGTTGAGCGGAGCTGAATTGTTGATTCAGTAGGAAATAGAAAAAGTAAGCCGAGTCGTAAAATGTTCGGATTCACACCTCAGCATTATGATTGAAATTAATAACAAAAGTAGGAAAAAGGGGCGAATAAATTGACGCATTGAGTATCCAAATTTGAAGTGTAGAAAACAGATGATCATGCATAAAAATGTTTAATTCGGTTGTTTAGAGACTGATTTTTACATCTTTAATAGAAAAATCATATTTGATAGTGATCAATAGAAAAGACGAGTCGTCATTGTAACCTTGATAATTATTGAAATACATGCAAGTAATTGAAGTATTTTGCGAATTAGATAATAAAATGCCTGTTTCCGTGACTAAAATACGATTAATAGAACGGATCGTGAACGTGCTCTTTCAGCAATGGGACTCTTACTGCAGTAGCTAATTAGAAATTAATTATATCATTCATCAATTAAATATTAATTATTATTAATTTAACCTGGAGGTGGTAAAGATATTTCACCAGGAAGGTGATGTAGTTAGGTATATTTAATTACAAGCCAGGTCATTCTACTAATCACTCTAAATCATTTCATTAGGTAGGGCACACCCACCGTCACAACACATCGTCATACAGCATTCGTCATATTCTGGAAAATTGTTGGAATTTGGAAATAAACGTGAAACAAACTGACTGATTAACGAACTGTGCATACAGAATTTACAAATTTTGTGAATTTTAAGTGAAATCAACATTATTGTGAGACTTTTGTCAAGATTCGGAACTTTGGAATTATTCTAAATACATAAATTCAAAAGTATTTGATTTAAACGTCAAGGGTGCATACAGTTACTGGCTTTTTAAAATTCTAGCCAAATCCATTAGTCAACATTAACAGAAATAGTGTCACAAACATAACAGTTTAATTTCGTGGATTTTTAAACAAACGAAATGAATTAATGTTTTTAAACTGAAGCAGAGTTTTTTGAGGAATTAGATTGAATTTCTGAAAAAAATGAAGTATTTTTTAATTTTAAGTGTAATTTTATCTCTTGTATTAGAAAATCTTGGTAAGTAATTTCTATTTTTTTAAAGTTTTAGATTTCGTGATAGTTTGATTAAAAATTGTATAATTTAGAGCATTTATAGTCAACTTTATTCATTCACATGGAGAATTTCAGATGCAAAATATTTGTGTCTATACCAATAGGATATTATTTTTCCTTTGGAATACATGGCGAATCGTGGGGTTCTTTTGCACACTTGTATCATTTGATATTCTGTTAAAATATCTAAAATATTTTAATGAAAATATGAATATAATATAAGCCATAAAATAAAATTGTGTGAGGTGATAGGCATAGTCCAAATGTCTCTTTCTTTTGTGTATTACGCTGAATGTTTCAATTCAATTTTATTCCAATTCATGGAAAATGGTTTGATTTCTGTTAAAGTTTTTTTTAGTTTGGTCAAGAAATGTTGGTGAAAAATTTCCTTTTCCGTATAGTTTCATAATACATTGAAAAGGCAGAAAATATTTGGGTGATTTCCCCATATAAAATTATGTTTCTATTGTTTCCAGCGTGTTAAAGTATTTAATATTTTAATTGGGCGTGATAATTCAGATTTTTCTATTTAAATATTAGATTTGAGATTCTATTTATAGCCTCAGGTAAAATGGCGTTATTATGATGTTTTTTAATGTTTTTACTAATTAATCAACATACATAATATACCACAGGCGACACACCTAATTATACTGTAATTCACGTAGGCCTATGTCAATATCAGAATTTAGCTAAACGCCATTTTCGAGGGTTCATTAAGGTCTCAAATAATAATATATACAAAATGATAGCAAAAGTCGTTATAGCTTAAATAATTCCTGTTTCTGAGATTAAAGTATGATTTGTCGAATAGATGATTAAGAGATGATGTTTGAAATGACTGGAATTTCCTTATAGAAATAACCATTCAATAGTATGTAACTGAAAATAAATCAAGGGGTGTTCGTCGTTTTTATCTAACAGTCAACATATTTTGAAGAAAATTTGGCTTAGCCTTTATTAAAACTGTTCAAAATCACTGTTAAAAACAAACTTCTAAAATCACATACCAATACATTATGCAAGCCTGAGGCAGATACAACATAAACACTTCCTAGTAGATTCTCTCTGATTTCAAACTTTACATATAAGATTAAAATGTAAATCTGTAATAGTGTTTCGTTTTCATGATTTTTCCTCCTACTAGCAATCTATGATCTTACGAAATAGTTTAGTATTTCATGTTCTGATTCACTTTATATTAGACCAATCAAATGCTCTAATCAATAAGATTTTCTTTGGCTGAAAGTCTGCAGGAAATTATTAGTTACATTATCTTATTCTACTTGTAGGTGTACCATGTAGTGGGCGTTTTGGTATCTGTCACTGGAGTAAGTATTATTCAGCTTTTGGTACTCAAGATCTTTAGAATCAATACCCACCCAGCATAATTAAGTTACCTGTGAGACACTTGAAACTGTTACCTGAGGAACAATACATCGTTTACTTATACTGATCAACATATTCCGACAGAATCGCACCTCTAGCTAGTGATTCTTCCTTAAACATTGTAATCCACGACAGTCAGTTGCAACATTTATTTAAAATTCCTTGTTCTTATTCTCATATTGCTTTCCAAATTTCAGTTAACATTGCTCAAGGTAAACCAGCTACCCAATCCTCTACATTACCACAAGCTAATCCTTTTTGTGACCCAAACACCAAGTTTTGTCCAGTTAATACCGCTAATGTAGCTGTAGATGGAAATAAAAGTCACTTGTACAATGATGGTTCCTGTACTCATACCGGATTGCCCCCGTCTTCTACAGAATGGTGGAGCGTCAATGTTGGAAGTGGACATCTTATTCATTACATAGAGTTATATCTGGTGGCCAACCCTGGTAAGTACATCATGGATCTGTTGACATACCTTGTGTTGGTGGTGTGGTCTAGAAAAGCCTTTGCATCATTACGATTTACATCCTGTCACAATTCATAATTCTGTGGAACACCCTGGTCATCGTCAGTAATTTATTTATTTTCAATAAAAATAACCGTCATTTCAGGTAACAGAAAGCGTTTAAATCCAGTATTTGAGGTGTATGTTGATGATACACTATGCTTCAGTTACACCTCGGATATACCAGTGACTAAAATATATGACATCAGTTGTACAACGCCTGTATTAGGTTCCAATGTCAGCATCAGATTACCACCATCCGGTACCAACAGAATTCTAAATCTATGTGAGGTAGAAATATACGGTAGGTTTTTCCACATTCTAAATTTCAGACTCTTTTGGGTTTCACTTGGGAAGATATGAGTCTCCTAGCAAACACTCGACATTTTACTATGCTTTGTACAAAATTACTCATTTGGGGCCTGTTTCTCCAAAAATCTTGACATTTGGCATTTTACAATGTATAATTCCTCACTTACGACAATTTTAATTGTAAAATTTTTTGAGAAACGGGGCCCTGGGTATACGTCCTTTTATTATATATTTACGTACCCTTTTAATTTCAGAATGTGATCGTTATTTTTTTGATCCTGTAACAGAATGTACTAAACAGTGTAATTGTCGAGAAATAACTGAAGTATGTGATAAAGAAGATGGTATTTGTAAATCAGGTTGTCCTGATGGATTTTATGAAGAAGCTGGTTGTCAAAGAGGTACAGTGCATGTACAAAAATAACAATACGAAGCTGATCATAGAACAACCCATAGTCGTCGACAATAATCCTTACATACGATTTGTAGGTTTAGATCTCAATAAAAGACCACAAGTAGGCTAGCCTACTACCAATCCGAAACGTAAAAAAGAAAACCCAAATCTAAAATAACGTAGCAGCGATTGAATTATTCATAAGAGGAAGTTTTAGAATTGCTTGATATTCAACGAATCCCATGCTAACAGTTTATTCAATGATTCATTACAGGATGTGACAATGGTTGGTATGGATTTAACTGTAGTGATACTTGTGGAAAATGTAAATTTGATATCCCATGTAATAAAAGCAATGGATTTTGTCCCGGTGCGTGTCAAACACATTGGAAAGGCAAAAAATGTGACGGTAAGTCAGAAGAATATTCTTGTATGGAATTATGGTTATATATTTCAACAACAACGTGTGAGATATTTACTTCTTCTTTCTTCGGCTAAAGGGATATGTTCACTAACTGTTCGACAAAAAAAAATTAGTCTCAGAAACTGGAATTTTGTAGCTCATCTAATCCGTTATGTTGTTTACAACTCTCCTATGCTAAATGTTATGGTAGAGATATTGAAGGTAAAGATGTTACAGACTCTGCAAATTAAAGATCCTGTGACAGTCTGGAAACGAGTCACGAGTCGTTGCATTGTAATATGGTGTTGGCAAGCGCCAATAACCAGGCAGAACGTATGTGTTTCTCGAATAACTTTAAATCACACCAAAGGTTCGTAAATTTTAATCCTTTTAATCCTACTATTTCAGAATGTATGGACAATTGGTGGGGAGAAGATTGTAAGACTCAGTGTGGACAATGTCTGAATGGAGCCAGCTGTGACAAAACAAATGGTATCTGTGATAAAGATTGTGATCCAGATTGGACCGGAGAAAGATGTGACGGTAAGAGTCAAAGCCGATATTGAGAGCAGTGATGACTATAAATTAGGGTGCATCAGACGCCCTTATGTCAGAAATTTGTGATGGCGCTATGATTTTCTTGTTACCTGTCCTTAGAAACCCCTAAATATGAATTTTTATCAAAATTGATGAATGTCTACTGGGTCCACCGACACAGAGAAATTTGACATTGACTTCTGCAGTATTTTCTTTGATTTTCTTTCAAATTTTTGCAATCTGCAGTAGATTTAATGAAAATTGATCCAAAAATATTTAGAAACCTCTGAAATATTAAAATCAGCTGTGTTCCATTATGTTTTTTATTTGAGGGGTACTATAATTTTTGTGAAAGTGAAAAAAAGTAGCCCTGGTTGCCTTTATGGATTTTCAACACAGCCTGTGGTCAAATTTTCCAAAGGGAACCCAATAGCACTTGTAATAACCAATACTGCTCAATTTTATGAGAAAGTTCCATGCCATACTCATAGCACTGGTGCCTGAAATCTGATGTCAGCCAGCACTAGGTCATAGTCTGAAAATAGCCACTTCCCGTAATGTAATTTAGGAGAGAAATTGTATGTTTGGTCTTGCCTTGCCAAATTATCCCTACCACAAGATCTAAATGATAGACATTGGTGAAAAGATAAAATTGCCCGAAGAAGAAGTATGGTGTGCAATGTAGGAAATTAACCAGTAGGCCTACCACAACCATATGACATATTTCATTCAACTTGCAGTGGCCAGTACAATTTGATCAACAGTACCGTTCTGTTTCTGAGGTTGCATATTTTCTTCCTGGTGTACTCTGTGATTTAAACAACGTGACAACGTGCCTGTAGTGCAGCATGCATAATATGCTAACAGCTTGTTCCTAGTTAGACACAAACTCTGTGGTTTAAATGATTACTTGATTCATCTGATTAACAATTTGCTTGATCGGTACCTTTATAAACTGGCCAAATGTTTTAGATAAAATTGTTAGGAAAAGAGTTTGGTTTGTTTTCCTGCTTTATATTTATAATTCTAATAATGACTTTCTTTAATCTGTAGTAGCTGACTGGAAATCCTTAGAATAGAAACTCTTTTTTTTTTTTTGCTTGCTGCTCTACAAGAACATAATTTATTAAATTAACGGCCTCAAAAGTTAAATTTGAAAATTGATTTTGTGACAGAAATCAGTAATCAATAAGCTACTGATGTAATATCATTGAGCAACAGCGCCAGGCAGGGTATTCTAACTCTTTTAGACACCTGATACCACTTTCCAATATGAAATATTTACTCATTTATTGATGTACTTACTCAAAAGATCATTAGCTGCTACCAATGTATTGCCAATATGTGTACATGGATTTCGAAATTTGCTTTATGGTTGGGATCGTTTGTGCTTGGGTTTTATTATTTAAGTCACTGAGGGCTACCGGAAGAAATTACCCAACCTCAGAAACAGAACGGTACTTTTGATGAACCTGCACGGCCTATTGCAGTTAAAAATATGCCATAATCAAGTAAAATACACCAGTATTGTGTTAGAATAAGTCTGGGTTAAAAGCAGATCATGCTTACTCTTTTCAAAACACCTGATGGTACTTCTTGTGGATGATTCCTCTTCTATACAACTGTTGCACTCAATTTTGCCATGATTTTGATGGATGGAATTGTTTTGCTTTTACGGATTATAATTGATCTACTTCTATTTCTATACTGATCCATGTGACGAATTATGCTATTTTTCGAGTTGCCGGTGGACCCAGTAGACCTTATTCAATTCAATTGAAATTTTGCATGATCTATTTATTCTTTAGGGATAACACTTTCATACCATCGCCGTTGGGAGTTTCCCAAAATTTAAAAATCATGGGGCGTCTGATGCACCCTACTATAAATACAAAATATTATATATGGACCAGTTCATGCAAAATGTCTTGAATATAGAATACATTGTATGTCTACACACTGACAGCTAAAGTGTTGACCACCATCTTGTGGAACGTTAGATTACAGTTTTATTTCCTGTAGATCTAAATTCGATCAAAGACATCACCAATTCCCAATCCCGTATATCACCCAATCCAGTAGTATCAAGTTTTCTTACAAGTAAATGATGTCTCGGATATTCAATATGTTTTTAAATAATTCAGTTTGTATTGATGGTAAATGGGGTGCTGATTGTTCTAATGAATGTGGTCATTGTGAAGAGGGAACTTGTGACAAAGAAGATGGAAGTTGTAAATGTTTACCCAACTGGCTACCACCATTTTGTACTGGTAAGCATAACACATCACTGAAGTTTTTTTTTTGTCGATGCTTGAATAAAGCTTTATGTCAGAAACTAAAGGTTATAGGCATAGGGTAGAGAAATTAAATGAACGGAGTTTTACGGTTTACAGTATACCGGGCAGAGAAGAAGCGGCAACAGCGGCTGTATCGGATCTTCGTCAAACACCAACAGAATGATGAACTATTGTTGTTAAAAAGGCTATCTGAAACGGATCAGTGATAATAAATGAATACAAATAACATAATATTTTTACAGATTGTATTGATGGTTTTTATGATGATAGCTGCTCATCTGCCTGTGGAAAATGTAAAAACGGGGCACCATGTAATTCAACCACTGGAACATGTATAGATGGATGTGAACCAAACTGGTTAGAAGACATGTGTCAAGGTAGGGATGAATAATTTTTGCGCACTTTGTTATGCTATGGCTTAGACAAAGGGCACATTTAATAAACGTTATGATCAAACTCTTTCTATGATCCGTGAATACTTTCGCTGATTTTAATATTAGACACACAAAAGGCCACGGAGACCCTAAACGTAGGAGGCAAACAGATGCACAATCATCCTAGTAATTATTAACGCGATATAAACAATATTGTCCTTTCAGAATGTATTGATGGTATATTTGGTAAAACCTGTTCTAACAAATGTAGTTGTCAGGATAAGACTGAAGTATGTAATAGAGTTACGGGATCTTGTAAATCAGGCTGTATCCCTGGTAAAAAGTTACCCAATTGTCTTGATGGTATGTTACTCAATTTTATGTTATAGATTACACAGTACTAGCAACTGCTGAACCAAAATTGCCCGTATTAAAGTATATCATTTGCAATACTGCCGTGTCCACTTCCAATACCAGCACATGCTTTCTAACCCCCAATGGGATTGCATCCAGAGAAGTATCAAGTGTTGCAAACATGCCAAACTAAGCACAAATTTGCCTGGTGCAACTTAAGGACCATTTTCTGTGATACAAATTGGATTACTAAATCAATATTTAAATGTTTTCAGATTGTGCAGGTGGAAGTTTCGGGGCTAATTGTAGTTCTGTATGTGGGAGATGTAAAGGCGGTCAGGCGTGTGATAAAGTTACTGGAAACTGTAAAAACGGTTGTGTAAGAAACTTCCAAGGTGACAAGTGTAAAGGTAAGAATACATCGTGGCAGTTTCAGTAGCTGGCAGATATCATTATCTATAACGTCTGAAATGCTTGTTTTCAGGCATCGAAATCGAAATGGGATATGTCTGCAACTTATTTGTGTTACCAATAAAAAAAAAGCAATATGAAGTTCATCAGCTAAATCAAAATCTTCAGCAAACAAAGTCAACGAAACCAAGTAACGTTTCCATGAATCTTTGCTCAGTCCTGGAACATTTATATCTATTTGTACGGTATTAATGATGAAATATTTCTATATTGTAGAATGTATTGACGGACAGTATGGTCGTAATTGTGAATTCAAATGTGGTCATTGTAAAAATAATGATATTTGTGATAAAAGAACCGGTAATTGTCCCCATGGATGTGTTATTGGTTATAAAGAAGGACAATGTTCTAAAGGTACTTTCTTTTGACATTATATTTCGTCGCTCCTAATCGGCATGACTAAATGAAGATATCTTTTGCTGCTTTCAGGAGTACTCTCATCAGGAGAATGTTCAATTCTGACATTGCTAACGCGCCCAACAAAGATCCAGTGTCGGTGAATATTTTGTAATTTTGAATCTATTTCAGCCTGTGATGATGGTACTCATGGACAAGGCTGTTTGAAAACATGTGGAAATTGTGCTGGAAACGATGTGTGTAATAAAACGTCTGGAGCATGCCCACAGAAATGTAAAGAAGGATGGGAGTCAACGTTTTGTAACAAAGGTAAGTAATGATTTTCGTGTTTTATCTCAGGATCCATGGACAATAAAATCCGAAAGACACAGCAAGGAATCATTAGCTTAAACTTATTTTGATAATTTACCAGATTTGAGGATTCAGATCGACACTCTTCCATGATGATCAAGATGATATCCATCTAGTTTCAGACAAGCCGATAGCAGCCAGATCGTCGATGATTTATGTAGCTGTTGGTATTGCTGCTGCTGTTTTGTTATTGTTATTTATACTGATAATAGTCTTTGTTGTCAGAAGGTGAGTTTTCGATGTATTTTTCATAAAACTTGTTTTGTTATTACAATATGTTCATGTTTCGCTTCAATGACATCATGATTGATCGCTGACAATCGGTACTTCTTTCCTCAATCATGATCACTGTGGAGTTTGTTAACTGCCATCCTACTATAGAACTTGAAAAACAAATAATTGTACCATTTTAGTTAGCGTTATACGTAGCCCACTAGCTTGCTATATTTGAGTACTCTGGCATGGTACGATGGTATCACATATGTGGGATCTTCTGAGGTGGCTATATAGCCATACCTTAACTCCAGTATCAGCACTGCACTGATGAGGCCCAGAAGGTCGAGTTTGCAGTTAAGTATTATCTTATATAGAAAATGATGCTTTTTGGTATCCGGTTCCAATTTGAAGCATCTAGTGTTGACGCAAAATGCGTATACATCATGAATATATCATGTTTTAGCTCTCACTCTGGTGCCATTTCCTATGTTCTTTTCAGAAATTCAGCCAAGAAAGAATCAAGAACAAGGTTACGTGAAGAATTCCATGGGAATACACTAGGACGAGAAATAACGGCGGTTGATAATCGTGGAGCTGGTATAACCAAATTCTAATTTCTTAAATTCTTTAATTGTCTCAAAACGTCTCCAAATCTTACTGGATCTCTCTTTATCTTACAAAAGGTCATCCTCGAAACTTGGGTTCAAGTAATAAATATTCCCGTTTTCTTAGGTGCATATTAAACGATTACAGCATTTTCTGATTCTTTTGCGTATCAACTAGTAACACCGCAAAAAATATTAGTTTAATTGTATCAAGGGTACTTTCCTAGCTTGCGTTCCTATTGTATTTAAAATGGGATACCACATGCCAAGTTTATTACCTGAATTTAGTGTATCGAGGATGACCTTTCTTATGCATGTTAAACTATCTTCGGTAGAGCATTTTGATTGTTAGTAGTAACCTCTGTCTCATATACAACTGTCTGAAAGCCTGTACAAATTCTAGTTACGATTAAATTTTTATATAAATTTGATTGTCGTTTTTATTCGGACTTGGCATATACATATACATGACCAATCAGAAGACAGGAAGACGTAACTTCCGGTTAACTTCTCAGACTTTTAACACTGGAAAAATTTGATTTTTGACTTACCTGACGACACAAAAGATTCAAAACACCCACTTCTTTACGAAATTTTTGACTACTGACGAAAGCATACTTAAAATAGACAGGGACTATCCAACTTTACTTTCAGCGTTTAATGTCAACCCAGCTTTAGATCTCTCAGATGAATTTGATGACGATACAGATGATGATAATAATTTTGAAGAAGAAAGAGGAACTATTAACAATATGGACAATATTTACGTCAACAATGTTATGATGGATATGGACGCTACGGATCTCAGATACATTATCGACAGAAAAACCAACAAAGATGAATTTACAACGGAATTTGGGGTAAGACTGACATTTTACAATGGAGACCTTCAGCAGAACAGCTGGTTGGAGAAACGCAAAAGTTGCCTTGCACAAGCTTTGCACATATTTATACATATTCTTGATAATGATTCAATCTTCATTCTTTACTGGAAGATTTGTTTTTCATGCAGAGATCAAGCGAATTTGACAATCCAGATTAATGATCTTGATCATTTATTTTCAGATGTTACCTAAAGGGTTAACGAAACGACACGAAGAAGGGACAAAACTTTACAACAAAAAGAAGAACAGATTTTTGGCAATTTATCCATGTAAGATCGATCTCTATAATATCTTTTTTTGAAGAGCAGCTAAAAGTCAACTCTACGAACATCTCCACAGTCTTGTCCAGTTTGGTCACCCAGTTCATCAAGAGAGCGTGATATTTTTCTAGTAAGAGTATGTACTTATCAAACTGTATTATTCTTTCTAGATGATGATACAAGAGTAGTATTACCTCTACTACCCGGTGATGAATCGTCTACCTATATTAATGCTGATTATATTCAGGTATGGTTATTTTAACTCCCCCAATATGTTAACATCCTATATCTTGGTCAAAATGATTAGTAGAATTTATAATTTAACAAATATGCAGCGATTCTGAGGATTACATCATTCTCATCGAGAGGTTTTAATTCTAGGATATACTCTTTCTTTCAGGGATACAGAAAACCAAGACCTTACATAGCAACTCAAGGTTAGTAGTATGTTCATATTGTATTGTCTTAAATCTGGGTTCCTTTTTCAACGAATTGTGTAAGTCAGATCATCTGTTGCATGTCACAGCTCACAGTTGTATTGCATTGACCATGTTAAGACAACAACTTCTAGCTCATCGGACCTAAAAAAAAAAAGTCGAATGAGCCAAACATACTTCTAAGATCTCCGATGCTCTCGCTTTGATCCACAACACAACCAATGTTCATGAATCACTTAAAAACACTGTTTGTTTGTTTCAGGTCCTCTACCGCATACTATCAATGATTTCTGGAGAATGATCTGGCATGTTAATGCTAGACGTATTGTCATGTTAACAAGTTTAGCAGAAGGTGGAAAGGTACGTACTGACACAACAGACGTTGTAAGTCGAATCCCCAAACCTTACAGAGAAATTGGCGAACATGACAGTTGCTACGAAATCGACAATTAATTACTCACATCATCTGATACGGAACAGTTTGTGAAAGATATCTCTGGCTAAGCAAATATTTAAGTTTTGAACACTTTGCCCAACAGTTGATATTTATTTAAAATTAATCTAATATGGTCTTCTACTGCTCATGTTATTTCATTTGACAATTTGCAGACGAAATGTAACCAGTATTGGCCAGAGCATGATAAAAAGATGCTATTCAGCGTCTTCCAAATCCACAACCAACAAGAAATAAAGAGAGCAGATTATATTATTAGAATATTTACCATGGCAGATTCAGAGGTATGTAATTATGGTCACATATTCATCACTATCTGAATAGACATTCCCTTCATAAAAAAAATGGACGTCTGCCTGGCTTTCATTGGAGTGTGGTCAGGACTTTTTCTGACGATTGACTACCATCAATACTCCTGTTGGGTCCGACTAAAACGCAAACAAACGAAGACAAGTCCAAACGAGCGCAAACAAAATCCAAACAATGGTTAAAAGGTGGATGAAAACCACATTACAAAAGCAAGATAACATCTGGTGAAAAATACATTTCTTCTTCGAAAGGTTTTATTATTGCCATGGAATTAGATCAGATAATTTCAAACTTGTTCAATTTTCTTGGTATCGGGTTAAACCATGGGTTAGTTGAGTTTATATTCTGTTACAGACCGGTGAAAAAAGAGAGATTTTACAGTATCATTTTACATCTTGGCCTGATCATGGTGTACCAACAGTACCTACATTACTATATTTCTACAGACTGGTTATTATGGCAGGAGTTAAAGATGAAGGACAACTAGTAACACATTGCAGGTTGGTTTCATAGATATATAAAATCAAGTTTCATTAGGAATCTTTGCAGAAAAGATGAACTCCATATCATTAAAAATTATTTTGAAATGGTTGACGCGATGTACAATAAACATTCATACAATGCAACTATTGTCATTGAATCATCAAATCTAAAGCTTCGTCTACACGATCAAACATTTGTTCAAAACATCATCATACATTTGTATGACGGTGTTCGTGGACAAATGTTTGATCGTGTAGACCGTTTTCCCAACAAGGTTGAACATGGTCAAACATGTATGACGATGTTCAAATTTTTAGCTGCATGTTTCATCTTTACAACAATTGTTGGCAATATTTAGACAGGCAGTGTATCAATTATTTTTTTTTTTGATATCCCTTCTACAAAGTCTTACATTATAGGTAACGGTACTCGATATCAATGGTTAACGTCAGATACAAAGATCAAATTTCTTAAATGTTCGAGAAACATGAAAAGGATGTATTGATGCCATTATACCATTATTTTATATTACAGTGCTGGTGTTGGTAGAACAGGAACTTTCCTGGGATTAGATGCTATGATAGAACAAGCTCGAGCTGAAAATAAGATTAATGTGTTTAACTATGTGTCTGCTATGAGAGAGGATCGAGTCAATATGGTACAGACAAAGGTAAATATACCCCTCAACATTGATTTTTGCCCCCTTC
Organism: Lottia scabra; assembly: GCA_029955415.1. Classification (NCBI taxonomy): domain Eukaryota; kingdom Metazoa; phylum Mollusca; class Gastropoda; family Lottiidae; genus Lottia; species Lottia scabra. Next base: position 1,113,987 of record JARJEI010000021.1, on the reverse strand, counting down.
TCTACCTCCCCAGTCCCTTCTTTCCCTTAAGTAAGTTTTCTGCCTCTCTACTTTTCCCGAATCCTGTAATTCTTGGATCAGTGATGTAAACATAAAGGTAGCGCTAGGTCATGACTCAATACAGTTTCCTTAAATTGGAACCACCCCACAAGCATCAATTCGAACGCATGCATACATCTTATTGATCAGTTATTGGCCTATCTTTTTTTAAATGTCTGATTGGTTATAGAATTCATTTTCAGTAGTCTTCATCTGCCTTTTCCTCTTTCATTTTAGTGTCAGTATGTGTTTTTACATCACGTGATATTTGAAGCACTGATCACCAAAAATACGTTCTACACAACAAGCAGATTCGAAGAAGTCTTTGCTAAAGGTATAGCTAATGGATCAGATCTAGAGAAACAAATTAGAAAGGAACATCAGGTACGTCTTCGTGTTTCAGAATGAATTAGAATGTCTAAGACAATAAAATAGGGTTTCTTTTTCTTATCTTGATGATCTGATAATGAAAATTTACGTCCACGAGTAAAACATTGATCATGCTCAACACAAAATGCTCCGCCAGAAATCTGATCACATAGAAAAAACAACTATTTGCGTTTGGTGATAAGGTGTGAAAGTCAACATGGAACAATAATTTTATTGTTTCCTGAGCGGTTACCTAAATGTTATCTTAGCTAAAGTTAACAATTGTTTTTTCTCTATTCAGAATCTATTAATGTTAAGGAAACATCTAACACCAGATATGACAAGAGCTGCTCTTGCTCCAGAAAATATAATTAAAAACCGGTGGACTGATAGATATTTACCTTCTGATGACTACAGATTGTTCCTCACTACTCCAGTCAAGGGAACCACTAGTTACATTAATGCAGTAACTGTACCGGTAAGTTATTTTATCTTACTTGGACATGTTCTTGAACATCACGAAAATTGCATATCCCTTCAAATATTCCTCAAAGTTGCAATTTACAAATACATCTTTTCTCATTTCTGTCGACCTTATATGCCGTAATCTCAATAATATACAAGTTGTATCTTTAACTTTCAAAACTGGATACAAAAGAAAATGGAAATTCAAATTTCTACGATGATCTGTGAACACTTTAACTGATTCCCATCAAACGTGTTTCATGGAAGGGTCTGCAATACATTGTGAGGATCTGTCCACAAGCGTATTATACTTGATGCAACTTCCTAATGTACTTCCAGTACTTGTGTATATTAATCTGAATATTTTAACCTCTATTTCCAGTCTATATTGGAATCGAATGGATATATAACAACTCAGATGCCATTAGAGGAAACAGTAGTTGATTTCTGGAGAATGATATATGGTATGGATGTACAGTCCATTGTCTCAGCTGATCCTTATGTTGCTAATAACGGTTTACCGGTAAGTTCATTTTAAACAGTTCCATCTTAATCAAGCTTGATTCATGGATAATTGGGATCAATGTGTGAAATCGGACCAAAGACTACTCAAGTACGACCAATAAGTAAAAGGCAACTAGGACCAATATGGTATAGACTAGGACCAATGTTATATAGATTAGAACCAAATGAATATTTCTGGTTATCTTTGTGTTAATGAGCAATGGTTTGTTCACTGATGCTCTCTGTGATTTCTAGATTTTGTTATGTTTATGTTTATGTTTATTTTTCAGGATTTTGGTATATACTGGCCAGAAGAAAATGAAGAGTTATTAGTAGCACCATTTAAAATACGTTGTACCAATGTTAGTATGATAGCTGAAGATGTTTTTGAATATAATCTTACCTTCAAGTTACAAACTAGAGTAAGTACAGTTTGTTATATTTCTAGAATTGAGAAGATAATATAATACTCAGCTTGGATTTGATCAGTTTGAGTGAAAATGCAGATCTGGATGCTGCTACTCGTGATCTTCAAATCGCGTTCTGTTGAATTTTGATCAAATAGCATCATGAAGGTCATGCTTAACAACGCATATTCCTTAAATCCTGAAAGAATAATGTAATAAATGCCCGAGAATAGCTTTACAAGTTGTTCAAATCATAGCTTTTTGGGTCACCTGCAGACAAAACGGAAAAAAAAAACATCCACAATCCACTTTTAGTTTTCCGTCAGATTAGGATTTACTCGGAAAATCATCTCGTTTTTGTAATATCTCCTTGTTTATTTCAGAATGATATATCTGAAGAAAGAGTGGTGAAATTGTTTTTATTAAATTGTTGGAGTAGAGAAACTTTAGTTCCTAAAAACATCTCTTCTATACTAGCTGTATTAGAAACTGTTACACAGAGACAATCTTCTGTTAGTAACCCAGTAGTCTTCCAATGTCTGTAAGTATCACTTAAAGAGGACCAGTCTTCATTTTTATTGGTTGATTTGGGTCTTGAATATATTTAAGAATCCTTCAGAAGCACTAGAAATGCACGAAAATTGCATATTTCCTTCAAATATATCTTAAATTAGACATTTCTCCTTCTATTTCTATAGATGACTTTTCTATATATTGCATAGTATCGCTAATGTGTAGTAGGGCATTATAACTTTCAAATGCTAATAATTATGGATGCACATGGATTTGAAGGCTCAAATTTCAATGGTGAGTTGTGATAACCAGTACTAAATTGCTAAGCTAAAAAATCCCTGTTTCTGAGACTCATCCAAATCGACCCGCAAAAATGAAGCCTGTGCCTCTTTAAATTACTTCCATATAAGACCATAATGAAATTATATGGATTTTTGTAGATTAACTGTATTGAAATATGTTTTAGATGAATGAATCCACTCTCTGGAAATAATATAGTGTCAACACGGCTTTTGTCTCATTTTGAGAAATATCAGTAATTTTGTTCATATAAAGTTCAATATTTGCCTTTACGTCAGTGGCGTAGTGGCCGGGGGGACCGTGCCCCCCCCCCCCCCCCAGCGAATGGAAACCAGGGGGCGCCGACGTTGCAAAGGGGCGCCAAAAGCCCTTCGAAAAAAAGTCGGTCGTTAAGAAATAATAATTATTTTCGAGCTTATTCTTTTAGTGCCAATACAACACGGGCCCTCCCCTTATTTTTGACCGAATAATGTCAGAACACTCTATAAAATTGCTGCTTGCGCCTTCGCCGCTCGCAGTGCCGTTCCATTTGAAGCATGTTATATTTCAGAGTCCCCCCCCCCCCCCCACATTTCTATAAATCCTGGATCCGCCCCCGTTATTGATATCCGTCGGTAAAGTTGAGCCGACATAAACATACAAAAAAATACAAAAATATAGCGTCAAATAGCCTTCCTGCATTGTTTCAAATAGCTAAAGCCTTATAGTTTCCGAGAGTCTTGGTGTGAGTGTTTGTAATCACCCAAGGATTAAGCCTATTGAAAATAAGAGCAATTGAACAATATTTACTATGAATTATTGCCCTCGTTCTTGAATTGTTTGTGGACCCGATAGAGAGCTGATTTCTTGATGGATTTTGATGAAACTTGGTGTGAGTGTTTGTAATCACCCAAGGGAGTGAGCCGAAATGTTACATTTCACTACTTACAGTTATTCAAGGGAGACAACTATGAGGGTCTCTCATAGGTCCGCGCTCGCTACAAGCGTTCACTATGACAAATGGTAAAATTGCTTTTGTACATTAAGATTATGTTTTTCCGGTCTTCCTACAGACTGAATTAATTATTTTGGATCTTTGAATATACTTCTGGGGTCCAGAGCCTAATTTCAATTTTAGAACAATGTTGAATTAACCCGCGTTTACTACAGTTAAAACGAAAACTTTAAGGACAATGAAGACAATAGTGTGAATGTTTGTAATCACCCAAGGATGAAGCCTATTAAGTTAATCCACTTGAAAAAAAATTATGTTAACAAAGCCCGTGTAATATAAAAAATGTCACTCTCAGAATCTTTCATTTACTGATAACAATTACTTATTAAAACTAAAAAAATTGTGTTTTGCGTTTCAGTATCGAATATTTTTATCGGGGCTGCAAGTGCCTGAAATATATCTAAATCGCACCTACAACAGTCTTAATTTTCAAAATTTTCCATAAAAGGAACCCCGTATTACCTCGTTCCTCCTCTTCGACGCGGTGTTCCACGGTCGAAGGGCTTCAGAGGTTTTACATGTGCATCAGTGCATTCATGCATTGTGATCCATACCTGAACAGAATACCTTAGGGTGTGGGTGGGGACCATGAGTTGCAGGGAGCGCCAAAAAGGGTTTGTGCCCCCAGCCAATTTGGAACCACCACGCCACTGCTTTACGTGTCATGCAATATCTCCTCGTTCGTCTTAAAGTTTCATGTGTTGTCTCCAGGTTCTTCATTACGTGTCATATAATATCTTCACGTCTGCCTTTGCGCGTTTTATGACTTCTCCACGTTTGCCCTTACGTGTTATTGTTTCTTTAAGTATATATACACGTAATTTTATAAAATGTAGCCTATCCTCGTTTTCCTTTATCTGTCATAATATGATGTCTGTCTCCATGTAGCCATATTATAATAATATATCCATAATATACATTATATGCAGTAAATATGTTTTATGTATCTCAGGAATGGTGTATCAAGAAGTGGATTATTATCGGCTGCTGCCAACGTGGTATTAAGATTAAAGACTGATAAAGAAATAGATATATTTTCTATAATCAGACAAACTCAGATGATTTTACCTGAAGCTATTTCTACCTTTGTAAGTTTTCTATTCTTTCATCATGATATTTATTTCTTATATTTGAAGTTGTCTTGTTTTGAAGCACAAAGGATATGTATAACATATTTTTTAAATTTTGAAATAGGCTACCTCTCTTGCACATAACAACTTCCGGCAAGGGGAATAATCAACTCAACTTAATTTTATTACAAGAAATTATTTCTGTTTCGCATTTGAAGTTGTTTTGTTTTGAAGCACAAAGGATAATGTATAACATATACATGTACCATATTTCTTAAATTTTGAAATACCTCTCTTGCACATAATAACTTCCGGCAAGGGGAATAATCAACTCAACTTAATTTTCTTACAAGAAATTATTTATTTACTGATTTGTAATTACAGGAACAGTATAAGTTTTGCTATGATATTGCTCTAAGATGTTTGGACAGTATGAAAGTTTACAGTAACCTATAAACAGCAGTCTATTTAATCAACATCATCATCATCATCATTAATGTGTATCAGCATAATATTGTGATATTTGTACATATGTCATTATTTTGTAAATAGTCATTGATTTGTAAATATTTTGCAAATAATTTGTCATGTCTAGCAGTAACTTATGCTTCACAGAGGCAAAGGGCGACGTTTAGAATACTTGTAATATGAAGGGGAAAAAAATCAAATTGCTTGCTCTATACTCTTGCGCTTGTCAACTAAATTTCGTTTCTTGTATGTCTTTATTTGATCGTTTATTTGATCATTTAGTCAAACTACGTGTATTTGATATTTGATATATTTGTGAGAGTAATTATCTCACATAGTTATGAGGTTTAAAATCATCTTTATGCTCAACAATATATAAAACTAGAAATTATTGTAAAAGTTTGAATAAAAATATATAGAGGGTAATCCAAGGCATGTCAAGTCATAAAGAGTGAACAAATCTGAAACTTTTCTACTACATTGTATTCGAGTCTATTGTCCCCTTTACGAATAATTTAATTGTATGTAGGCCTTTCAATTTCGTCTTCACTTTGTCAAATTATTATAGAGACTGCTTAATATAATACCTTGACTTAGTTAGGCACCTTCTGTAAATGAATTTTGAAAATACACAGATTCGATTGGATGTACACCAACGAATACAGCCTATCATATCATTCGATTATACGCTCAGTTAAATAGCTTTACTGCCTTTCTTTCGAGGGCTCTGATTGGTTGCTCTATACACTCAAAGTGAAAAATTTGTAATTGATATCAACCTTTAAAGCCTTTTCCAGCGAAATCTGTAATATTGATCTCCATCGACAATTTAAAACTACTATTTTTCACTATTTTATTAGAAACTGCTATATTAATTTTGTAGTATATTGACATGCAAATTTATTGTAATAAAAGTATTTTTTGAGCTTCAATTAAACTTGATCTTATTGTTTATTTGCTTATTGGATATTTTCATAACATTCAGTTAAAAACTGAATTCCAGTTATTTTTTGTAACATTACATTCCACACCATGTAATTCATGGGTACGTTTACAACTCTCAATCCATAAGGCGACAAAATCAAGGAAGTATGTATGTATGTATATATGAAATAACGAGAAAAATAAATAAATAAATGACAAAGGCCTAAAAGTACTAAATAGCAGCAGCTATAATTTTCTTAAAAGGGTTGACGAGTATACAAGCTCAGTCCTGATAGTGCATGTCAATGAATCGCGTCTTCAAAAAAACATTTAATTTCATTCACAAACTTTCGAAATGAACAAGTTAGAAATATTAGTAAAGGTTACTTCCCTTGAAATGCAATATATTCATATTTAGTATATAAAGTTACCGAATCAAGGGAAACAACTGATGATAAAAAATAGTAGGTCAATAAGTCCTGAGCATCGGTAATGTTTTGAATTTTTCAATCAGTCGGAATAAATATATAACGGTATTTGTACTAAAACGAAAATCAGTCCAGGAGTAATTTGAGTCTACTTTGCGGAATTGTATAGTGTTGAAGGATGAAATATTCAAATATTTAGTATTGATGAAACTATCGAAAGTGATCTGTAGGCCTACATTATCCAATAGTTCTTTTGAATTCTTTAAGATCAGTATTTCTGAACACACTCTTTCACTGCCATAATGTATTCGGTTCATTCCCACGAAGTCACCGCTTGGGTCATAATTAACCAAAAAAAAATGTAAAACGGTGACTTCCCGGGAATTTTTTAAAAATTTGGATTTTGGAAACAATAGGATTATTTTTTGTTATCTTAGCAAACTTAAGTCTACTTAATCGGGTTATAGCCAATTAAACAAATAACTTCGAATAATTTATTTAACATTTTTACAGAACTACTTTAATTTTATCAAATAAGAAACAGAATCAGGAAATTCAAACACATTTACATTATTATTAGTGAATTGTTGCCTGTTCTGAAGCAGGCGGGCTTCGAGGGTCCTGTACTTTCGTTTCTTGGGAGAACCACCGGCATACTGCACCATTCTTATTCATATTACATTCTGTTCTTCTTTCAAGAAATTAATTATTTCAAATATATTGGGATGTGCTTTTCCAACAAGTTTTTTGACGCGACTGTGACAACCTTCTCAATTGTTATTTGTTCTGGAAGCTTCGGATCCATAGTGGTTCAATTCATCCAAATCATAAACTCCTTCCAACCACCGATAAATGGTGTTCTTCTTAGACCAGAATGAAGGCATTGATGATATTATTTCTATGTTGTCATCATTCCACTTTCGCAATCTCGACATATCTTCGGAATATAAAGTGTTGGAATAGGCTTAAGGGATGATTTTACTGAATCTCTCAGTTTGCTGATTGTTTCATGTATCTACAAAAGAAGATGCAATTATTAATATAATATAACATAACATTGATAAAAATATCGAGGATCCAAGTTTTTGTGAAAAAAATTATTTTGGATTGCAAATGCATGTATCAAAACAGTATTAGTCATAAACTATTTCTTACCCTAATGTCCTTGCGAGCATCATCATGGTTGTGGTCGCCATTTACTGTTATCAAGATATCGTTAGATGTGATGGCAGTTGTATTGCATGTTTTGGAAGTACATTTCCAAACAACAGTATCAGTTTTCCTTTTATTTATACGATACTTGTAACCGCCTACTACCAAGTATCGGCATAGGCGTACGGGAGGGGGGTGCAGGGGGGGCGACCGCCCCCCCCCCCCCAAATTTTCGGCTCGATCATATTCGGGCACTGAAAGTTCCCGAGTCTTCTTGTTTTTTTTTTAGAAAAATACCCACTTATTGCCGGGAACCGATTCCTGCCCGAATCCCTAGATTCTATTGAAGCAAAATACCCGAATATCGAGATATTCGTGTGGATGCCTTGTGGGCTGGTGATATTTACAATGGTTGTTTAGGATTCATGGAGGTTTTGGATTTGATCACCGGGCATCGTCAAGGTCATCATCAAGCACCGATTTAGCTCGCGAAATAACAGTTCACTTGGCCAGTGTATTGTCTATGATAATTTATCAATATGAGTATTTCGGTATTTTTGGTATCAAATTAGTAACTCTTCAAACTAATTGCGACATTGTGAGCATATTTCATGTTTTATTCTCATCCCTCTCGTCCAATAATCAACCCCAAATTGTGTCTCAGAAGTCAGAATGCAACAGATTGAATGTAGATTTTCAAAATTTTCTGGGGGAGGACCTTCCGCCCCGCTGCAGCGGGCTTGCGCCATCAGCGCTTCTCGTAGTCGGGCTTGACCCGACGCGGCTCCGCGTTCAGTAGAATTCGGGCAGAGTCCGAGATTCGGGCACAAATCTCTCTCGCACCCCCAGTTTCAAAACCTCCCGTACGCCTATGAGTATCGGCCGTTTCGTGATGTCGGTAAAAAGTCGTAAGCGAGCTATGCTTTTGCCATTGTGAATGAATATGCATTTCCTTGACATAAACGTCTTTATATATATCAAATGATGAAAAAAGTTCAATATTTCAATCACAGATGCCAAAACGATGAGTGATATCGTTAAATTTTAATTAATGTAAGTGAACGATTTTCATGAATTTTTGTCACCGTTAATGAAATCTTAACACCTTTAATCTCTTGGCGGCATTTACCTCAAATCATCAAAGAAAACAAAACGGTGACTTCCCGGGAATTTTGAAATTCGTACTGGTGACTTCCCGGGAAGACACCATGTATTCACTAATATTGATGTCTTTATAAATTTAGAAAGAGGTCTTGTAGAACAATGAAAAGAACCTCCTATAAACCATTCTTGTAGGCCCTATAATAATTCTATGATGGTTGGAATGTATTTGTATTACATGTACATGTATTAATAAATTATTTAACTAAACAAATAAGAACATAATTTATTTGATATATTTATATAATAAATAGTTCACTCAAAATATTCGCCAAATATTTGCTTTTTTTCAAAACTGTCATAGAAGGACGCATTAGAATTATCGCAGCTCAAAAATTTATATCGAATTTGACATAAAAAACATATCTTTACAAAATCCCTAACATTGGCCAGTGATTTGATTCTTAAATACACGATAATAAAATACTGATTATAAGAAGATTGTATTTAATCTTAGCCCCAAATTCTAACAGATTTCTCACATTTTCAGGCGGATTAGAATTCATTATGTCGGTACATCAACAATACAAACTTCTGATCGTTTAAATTAAGCTGATCAGGAGAAGGGGCCACACCAGGGTACTTCTCTTTCTACACCTGATAGTGAAACCAGTTAATTATTCAACATGGGCTCCCCGTCGGTGAACGCCGTTTACTATTGGACAACAAACTAGACTACCTGTAGGGAGAGATCAAACCTGGAAGATTTTCCACCTCATGAATTCAATACAATCAATTTAGAAGGATTATTTGACTAGCATGTATTATTTGTAATTTATTAGAATTAGGAAGGGTATTATAACTCTTGTCTGTTAGTAATATATCTCGTCAAATTCTAACTCATTGTAGAATTAGGAAGGTACTAGCCCACATCCCTCTTCGCTGAGAAATTTTAATGTGCCTAATTTGTGAGGAAATGCAGTGACAGACCAGATTTCATACATTAAGTTTATATATATTGTGGAAAATTTTGTATTTACTTTTTAAAATTTCCTGTTTCTGTTTCATTTGAAAACAAAATCGCAAAAATTGTTAAAATTTCAAGCCAAAATGGATGATAGAAGACTATTAATATCGCGACTTCCATCAACTTCACAACTTAAAGAATCACAGCAATCTGACTCTGAAGAAGAAGTTAATGTAGATGATGTTGATGATAATGATATTGTGGGTGTCGAGGATGTAAGTTCTCATGGTGAAGAAGACGGAGAAGATTATGAATCCAAATCAGAAGGTAAGAAAGCTAAATAAATCTGCCTTTAGAAGAAGAATCCATCAGCAATCAACCTACGAATGGCTTTTCGTTGGATTCTGGGGTTCTAAAATCATTGATGATATTGTCATTAAACATGATATTGTCATTAAACAATATGATACTTATTTATGCGATTTTAAAGGTAAAAAGGAAGATTATCGAAATACATGTAGTTGATATTATTTGTCTGCTTGCATGTTCCAATTTTTTTCAAAACTGTCATTTTATGCTCTCAGAAGTGTTATCAACATGGTATAAATATATTTTCAGACAGTTTAGGAGATCTAAGCTTTGACAGAAATAGTAAAAAGCAAAGAAGGAATCGTACCACCTTCTCAGCAGATCAGCTGAGAGAACTAGAAACTGTATTTCAACATACACATTATCCAGATTGTACTCTCAGAGAACATATAGCAGATAAAGTAGATCTTACAGAGGCCAGAGTTCAGGTAAGAGAAATACGCTATACGCTAAAAATTACAATTTGACCCCATCATTGATCTAAATGGATAAAATATTTAAATGACAGAAACCTAAGAAACTAAACACAATTTTATTTTCATTATATATTTATGAATTTAAACTATTTTAAATCGCAAAGATTCAAATAAATTAAACAGAAGAAGTTGTTTTAACAATCAAATTCTATAATGATAAGAATTCCTTTTTTTAAATTACCATCTTCTTGCATCAAAAACCTTTTTTTAAATAAAGGATAAACAATTTCAACAAATTTATCTGAATGAATATTGGATTTTATAAGATAATGTTAAGCAATTACATGTATATAAATTTCAATATCATAAAGTAGGCCGAATGTTTAAATATTTAGAAAATTTATGTGCAAACAACCACGAAAATCGTAAAAATATAAACTCATACCTCACTTTTATGTATAAAACTATTAAATGTGATAGATTAAAATGTATTATTGATTGTAAATTTTTTAATATACACCAACGTATAAATAATAAATTAATGTTTAAGTACACATTAGTCAAAAAGAAAATGATAAACTGAAATATATAACCTAAAACTTGCAATTTTATTAACTGATGTTGAAAAACATCATAAAACATAAATATTAAAAATTTATGTTTAACAGTTATTCTGATGTTTAATAAATATTATATACCATATTATAAACTGATGTTTAAACAATATTATAAACATAAGTACTATAAACTGATGTTTAAATACATGAAAAAAACAAAAATATTACAAACTGATGTTTAAACAATATTTTAAACATAAATACTATAAACTGATGTTTTAATAAATATTATAAACCGATGTTTAAATACATGAAAAAAACATAAATATTATAAACTGATGTTTTAATAAATATTAAAAACCGATGTTTAAATACATCATAAAATCATAAGTATCATAAACTGATGTCTTAATACATCATTGTTTAAATACATCATATAAAATCATTAATAATAATAACTGATGTTTAAAAAAATCATACAAAAACATAAATATTTTAAACCGATGTTTAATACATCATAAAATCATAAGTATTATAAACTGATGTTTTAAATACATCATATTAAATCATTAATATTATAAACTGATCTTAAAATACCTCATTCAAAAACATAAATATTATAAACGGATGTTTATAGATACATCATATAATCATAAATTATATAAAATGATGTTTTAATACATAATACAAAAACATATTTTTTTTATTATAAACTAATGTTTATATACATCACAAATAAACATAAATATTATATACAAATGTTTATATACATCACAAATAAACATAAATATTATATACAAATGTTTAAATACATCATAAAAACATAAATATTATATACAAATGTTTAAATACATCATAAAAACATAAATATTATATACAAATGTTTATATACATCACAAATAAACATAAATATTATATACAAATGTTTATATACATCACAAATAAACATAAATATTATATACAAATGTTTAAATACATCATAAAAACATAAATATTATATACAAATGTTTAAATACATCATAAAAACATAAATATTATATACAAATGTTAAAATACATCATAAATCACAAATGTTATAAACTGATAAATACACCATAAAAACATAAATATTATAATATATAAATGTTGAAAAACATAATAAAAAACATAAATATTATAAACTAATGTTTAAAGGGGAATGTTCAGGATTTTCGAGGACCGATTTGGGCCTTGAAATTATGTAAATATTCTTCAGAATTTCTAGAATTGCCCTAAAATTGCAATTATTCCTTTCAATTATACCCGTACCTTTACAGTTATTTTTCATTTTCTGTATATGCGTTTTCTATATAAGTCATAGTCTTACTAAACGACGAGTCGTATTTTTGACTTTCAAACACTGTTATTTATGAATACAAGGGGATTTGAAGGCTGAAGCTGGAAGCGAACGTTAACTTGTCATCTACCAACCAACCAACCTAAAATTTTGAGAGAGAGTTTGGAACATTATTACGGATTAGGTTAGCCAAAAGAATCCAGGTTCTGAAACTAAAAGTTGGTTGGTCGACCAGTTAGTGAATAAATATTCTGATGTTTAATAAATATTATAAACTGATGTTTAAATACATGAAAAAAACATAAATACTATAAACTGATGTTTAATATAGATTATAAACTGATGTTTTAATACATCATTGTTTTAATAAATCATATAAAATCATTAATATACATCATATAAACATAAATATTATATAAAAATGTTTAAATACATCATATAAACATAACGTCGGTGACACTAGAAAAGGTCGTAAGTCGGTTTTCCAAAATTTTTCAGGAGAGACAAAAAACCGTTTTGAACCGTTTCTATTATATTTAATGTTTAAATACATCTCAAATCACAAATAAATACACCATAAAAACATAAATATTATAATATATAAATGTTGAAAAACATCATAAAAAACCATAAATATTATAAACCAATAAATACACCATAAAAAACATAAATATCATAATATATAAATGTTTAATAAATGTTTATGCAAAACCTTTTAGGTAAACAATTGAATTGGTCAAATAAATGTATTAAAGTAAATTTTAGATAGAAGGCTAAATAATAAAAATCATTTAGATACATAAAAGTAATTTTAAGAAATCAAGAAGATACAAAAAATCAAGTAGGTACAAAAAATCAAGTTGATACATAAAAGTAAATTTAAGGAATCTTTTCACGTATAGGCTGATTGCCACATTTTTTTTCATGAAAAACAATTCAGACAATCTCTCTTTAGGGACAGTAAGACAAATGCTCATAAAAAATACAGTTGACAAATATAGGCTATACGTTAAAAGATTTCTCAAATATTTACTTTTATGTAAAATTACATTAGATTTCAACCATCAAAAATGTAAAGTAATCATACCATAGTCATAATAAAAATTAGAATATTTTTTTAACCACCGCATGAAGTTCAGGAAATCGGCATTAATCGGAAACCACATTTAAGTTTTTAAAAATAAGAAACAACTACAAATGGCTACAAAATAAGCATAAAAAGTAAGATTGTGATAAGTTGATAGCATGGATAAAATAATGTACATACGGAAGTGAAACGTATTGGATTCGTATATTATAATTCGAACGTTTTAAATAAACGTAGATAACATGACGTAAACCTGTCAATTAATATTTAAGTCTTAATTAATCAGAATTATTGAGGTAATCTTTAACTTCATCAATATATTAATTAATATTTCATAATTATTATCATCATCTATTAAATGAGTAATATCTGGGACATTTACAAAATTTATCATCTTCTTACTTCTTTGTGTGAAACGAGTTTGAAATGTTAAAAAATTGCTTGCTTGTTTGCTTGTTCATTCTATTTTCAAGAATTTGTTTTACAAACATATAATGCTATTTTTATTGGCCTTAGATAAGTTCATCATTCTAATAAGTTATTCATACAACCAATCATATCAGACACACGAAATTGTGCTAAAATGTATCTTAAAAACAGTGCACATGTGTCATTCTCAAATGATTGCTCCTCGTATCAAAGTATAGCTTAATCAATCAACAATTTTCCTACAATCTTCTGTGCATAAATTGGTTTATTTGAAGAAAATATGTTAGGTGTTGACAGATATGCTTTATGAGATAATTTATTAATAAAAAAAAAAGATTTTGTCATAGAAAAACAAGTCAAGAGACACATGTTCAGTGTCAAAGTTCAAAAGAGATACACGACAAAAATTAGTTTCCGAATTCCTAGCGTATTTCATGGTGAATTATTCATCAATAAGCTCATCATAAGATAAATTAGACGAATATTATCAAAATAGGGAAGAATTTGGGCGGTTAAACTTAATACTATATAGTATTCATGACTGTTATATATTCTAATGACTGTTTGAATGAAAGTAATTTCTCTCATTTGCTACATAATAAAGACTATTTCAATAACATCTCTATCACGTTATCTTAAGTAGTCAGATTAGTAATCGAGGACTAAACTAATCTCTTCTAATTAGAGAGTTCAACAAACAGGTTCCCGAACGTAGAATTTGATCTCTCGATGGGGGAGCAGAAGGGTTAATAATGGAAGGTCGCTTGTTAAGGTTCTAATACTCAGGCTCAATTATTACCAGCTCTAATCCCCTCAATATGAAACAAACTTTCTAACAATTTCAACGACGCTTGAAAAACAAATCGGCTTATTTACTAAAGGTCTTCACAAGTTGAAACCGAAGATTTGTTGTAATACTTGAATTAATGCTATTGATGGCTCAGTTCATTACTTCCTTTAATAATACAAATAGTCAGACTATCAACAACAAAACATCCCATTTACCATCTTACACCCTTTTTATTGACGACCCTCCTCTTAATTTTTTACTCCTTTGATTTCCTTAAGACATTCCCCAATTTTTGACACTCTTTATGAAAAGATTGGTAACATCTTAAATGAACGGGAAGGTCATCTTATCTGCAGGCGTTGTCGTCTGTAATTGAAACGTTTTGTCCGCCATCATTGAAGAGCTCGGTCAAAGAAATCAGATTCAGTACTGTTCAATATGGACAGGTGCAAGATGCTGTGATAGTGCTAATCTTTAAATGAATCGTATTTAAAATTTAAAGTACAGAGTGTCGTGGTGAGATGCTATCACAACAGATGTAGTGTACTTCTAATTAATTTTCAATATATTCTCACAGAAGAGCAATCCTGCCCAAGAGACATATAACAGCATCAGTGCAGAGAGCAGATAATCGTCTGAACTTTAAATTGTAAAATTGGTTTTAACTCATAAATGCTGTTCAATCACTAACAATGTGATTCTGCATTTTAGGTTTGGTTCCAGAATAGAAGAGCTAAATGGAGAAAACAAGAAAAGCACACAGCTAGAGCTTTTGATGCAATTCGGCAACGATTTGACTACCCTACGTCTGTGGTACCACCAATGTTTGGTCTGTTTCCACCACCAATGGCTGCACTACGACCACCAATGTTGTCTCCATTCTTACCCCGATATCCTCTACCATTCCATCCTATGTTTCCATTTCCTAACTTTACTCATGGTGAATCTGTTCTACCTGCTTTCAAAGGTAAACAAATTCTTTAAAGATCTCTTCAAAGCACATTATTGCTGGATAATGCAATTTAAATCATGTAATTTGTTTTCTTTAAAACGCAAAATATTCCCATGGTCTATATGCCTTGCTTTAATCGTTCTACCAGCTTTTGACAATACAACATGCGAAATTAGCGTTGTTTTCAGAAAACTTAAACATTTATTCTTCAAATGAATGCAACCAGATGACAATTGCTGGTACATTGTCAAAAGTTATATTGAGTATTTTAAGTCATACCTTTTAATTTCTATTTCAGTTGACCTACAGTTAAACCCTCCAAGACTTCCAATACCGGCAGCAGGAGAACAGTGTTCAAACTTTGCTCGACAATATCTTAGTCAATTCGCTTCTCAATCTAAACATAAACTAGAGAAAGAGAGAGAAAAAGACAATCATAGTCCAGTGTCAGACAAATCATCAAATGAAGGATGAATTACACAGTGATGTTATTTAATTATGTTACCTAGTTGTTAATTTATGTAAATAGGAGTGATGGAATGAATGAATGAATAAACAGATTGTTGGCGTGATGATGGAGAATACGGAATCATTATTTTATTCAATTTCCAACGGTTCATTGATCCGTCCTAGTCTCAAGGCGCCCTTTTCAAGTTTATCCTTTCAAAACTGAACCATTAGAACTACCAAGATATCTTATAAGGTTCCCCAAGAGTTTTCAGCGTTCTTGCATGAGCTCTTAAAAGGGTGTAGGTTATCACATACTCTGTGATTTGTGGTTTATTTTGAGAGTGTTATGTTTATCAACTGCCAATCCATAATTTAATTGTTTTATAATGTAAATAGTAGATTAATTAAACTTATAGAAACATAAATTATGATTTTTTTTTTAACGGAGAACAATCGTTATTTTAAGTATAGTTGATTTAAGTCATGCATGTGTCTTCAAAAGTACTGGAACTACAGAAATCGCCACATCTGTGCAGTTCTGATACTGGAGTTGAGGTTTGGTTATATAGCCATCTCGAATGATCTGGCATATGCCATATCATCGTACCATGTCAGAGTGCTCAAACTAGCAAGCTGTCAAATATACAATATAAAGTAAGGGCTATTTTGCTAGCTAGCCACTTTGTCAACCCGTGAAACAGCTTTCCGATCACTGTAGTTGAAGCTCCATCACAAACACTCATTCAAGGACTGACTCGCCAAACACTGGAATCGCCGGAAAATGTCAATAAAAGCCGGATCGTCATTGCAACTTTCAAATATTTATACATGGATTTGAAGATTAAAATTCAGACAGTTAGGCCTACCTGTGATCAGCTGTGAGACTAGGGTACAATAAATTGGTGAATTGTGAAGTGTTCTTTCAAAGGTCTTCTTATCACCAAAACATCATTCAAAAAGACAGTTTTACCGCCAAGATCACAAATGAAAGCAGGAAAGTGAATACATTTACATTTTTCTCTTTGTCAACAACATTCATCCTTCATATTTTGACAACTTTCGGTAGTACACAATTATGTTTTGGTGATAGTGCTATCGAGCGATGGCCTCGTGATATGTATATAGCATATCAAACAACGCCCGAACAATACTTATCTAGCTTGAGGCATTGTATAAAATAGTAGAAAGTCTTGATAAACAACTATTTCTAGACCTCTGTTTTCTTGATTCTAATAATCTTTTCATAAAAATTCTCACATCTACCGTACTAAGTCATCTGAAATCTCATATTTATTTGCCAAAGGTCATTATTCAATTCTGAGAGCTTTTCTCTGGCGAAATACAAATGTAAATATAACATCAATTGTTACAAAATATGAAGGTCATGAGACACCATTAATGTTTCTGCTATTGACTTTGCCATTTCAAAAGTTATAGGCTTGTGTAGGTTCTATAAATTCAGTTTCGACGAGAGTAACCGTTTTCAGCAACGTCACAGCCTTGTCAATTCGTGACACGTTCAGGCCTATTCTTTTTTAAAAATAAACTTCCATAAAAGACGTGGTTCGTGAGGTAGATGAGTCCAAAAACCATCTTTTATCACTCAATATGGAAGTAAATAAAAGCTACGTATTACATTTCGGTAATAGCTATACATTTTATGATGTGTGGGTGTACCTTTTCCAAAAGACAACACCCTTTATCAATTATAAAATAAAATCGACTTAAAATCGATCCAGATCCAGGATATAATTCTGAAAAGCAGTCTTCAGGTCAAAATTAAGTTATGTTTATAGGGTCACTTTGAGATATGCGTTACACGAAGTGACCAATGATTCAGCTTGACATAGTTTAAACTTCTAACCCCACCATCTATCAATCAAATATACGTCATATTTATTAATTAAATGATTAAGAAAACACCCTACAGCAACATAGCTGACTTTATAGGAATATAATAATATTTTTACATAGTATATCAAGGATACAAGGGTTTCACACACACACACACACAGATCAGAGCACATGATAAGACTTATAACGTTTCCAGGATAAACCATTAGAATACGCTAGGATACAAGAGTGAAAATGAAGGATAAACACATTGCAATGAAGGGATATATTTCTTTTTTCATATTAGGTAAGTCTAATAGTATTGAACACTGCATTTTTAGAAAAAAACAAATTCTGCATCGGATTATAGAGACTGAAGTTTTTAAGATAATGAAACAAACGCAAATATTCTTGTCAACCACCAGCGCTATTGAACCATTGAGTAAACAGAATGGCCCAAAAAAGGTGTTTCCTAAAGGTATAAATGAACTATTGCACTCCACAGTCAGGAAGCGCAATCTTCTAAACTAAAATCAAACAATAGTTGAAACGAATAAAAACCATTTCATGTTTTAATATTTCAGTTATTACAAATCTTTCTCTGGTATCTTGTCAAACAGCAACGAAGTGTCAATCGTCATTTCTGTCTAATCTGTATGCTTGTATGCAGAACGAAGGAATTAATCCAACACATTTATTCTGGATGACCAGGGATGGTACGATGGGCACCAAACCTACCAATTTGACTTCTTTTAAGATAGATGCTTGCAAGTAAGAACTTTACATTTGATTGTGTTTTAGTTGATAACTTGACAAAAGTCAAAAGATTTGTGTTCAAGTTGTGTATATTCTGGATTAAGGAGTTATCCAATGGCTTTAAAAGTTTTTATGCATTCTGCCTGAAATTGGTTGATATAAAGATCCCTCAATCAATAGGCTATGTATTGGAGTTCTTGTGACTCTTTGCTTGTTATTACAGTTCATAGCACTATTATGTTAGCATCTACAATGCTCTCTATATTTATGCAATGCCAAAAAATGGTTCTGTTATTGTAATAAAAAGAAACTCTACGTTTGCTCTCATTTCAGGGTAGAACTTGAATTACATAATTGTAGTAATAAATACGTGAAGAAATTAGAAACTGATGAATCATGTCCTGAAGCAGAACGAGATGCCATTAAACAATTCTTCTATTCCATGTTTATTAGTTATGATGAACAATGTGCCCACCGTGAGTATATTCTTCCTTATAATTGTTGTTTACTTGCGATCAACCAAGGACTGGACCAACCAGAAGCAGGCCCGTAGGAACAGGGGGCGCAGGGGGGGGGCATCCCCCCCCCATAATTTTTACATTAATGACGGAAGCTAATGAACATAAAACAAGAAGTTACTGGTATGTTGTTGGGGCCAGTAAAATCAAAACTGTTTTATATAGGCAGGAGCAGCCTTGAGAGAATAAGTTTTGGCACAATTTGACCTCCGAATATGAAAGTGCTTCTTACGGGCCTGAGTAGTGTTGTTGATAGCTCATAAAAGACTTATAAAAACTGCTCATCATGCCGATAGCTTAGCTCAGTGGATCCCAACTTGCCTTGGGGTGTTTGTCCGGGGGCCATGGTGCATGAGGATGAAAAAAAATGAAACATCTTATTAATCCTTTCAATTTTAGAAGTTCACCTATACAAATAAAATCAGTCTAATCTTAGAACTTCTTTGTCTCTTTATTCAGCTTGCAGAGAAACTCTAACGAACGATTTAAAGAGATGTTATGGTAAGGCTGGTGTTGATCCTAGTCTATTTATATCTAATTCAACAGTGGAAAGAGGATCAATTATTGGATCAACCGAGATGCAGGTCCAGCAATTCTGTGGGTAGGTCACTTTGAATATCACTCAGTATTTCTGAGAAACATTTCGACCATAACATTCCTACAGACAATTATTTTAAATTGATATTAAAAAAAGAAATGCAGTCAAAATATGTTTTCTATGACATTTAAGATCAAAATGGGCAAACAAAAACCAAAATATTTAATTCTTGTCACTTTCAGAAAACGTCAGGAACTTGTATCATGTCTGAAAGCAGAAAGAGATATATGTCCTGAAGCACAGACATTGTTGAGTAAGATGGGGTTAGATATTGAATCATTGAGTAAAACAGTTGATGTCGTTTGTGCTCATCAAAAATGTAAGTATTGCACTGAAATACTGAAATATATGTCCTTATTTGTATATAGCCTACATGTGAAAGTTTATAGCTTCAGCAGTTGTAAATGGGTATGGATAATCCGGGAAAGATCAATGCCAAGAGGTTTGGCCAAGGACCAACTGGGAGAAAGGATCCGCATGGAACCTAATTTGTTATCCTTGTAAAATAAATTAAGAGAATTAGACTATTTGGTAGTTCCTGGGTCCTAAATGATTATGTCGACTCTTTTGAGTTAATTCTTAATAAATGCAAAGCTTAAATTCGTATTGAGAAAACTGTGTTCATGATTTGAAATGGAGTTAAATACGTCTACTAATCTGCAACTGCTTGTGCTTATGATGATGGGCAAACGCCATGCAATACAACGAGGTGAATTTTTCCAGGACAGCATCACTAGCCTTATCTTATTTTCAATTTCCAGAGGGATTTTTAAGGTGCACAACCTGTAGCCAATCGGACCTCGGTTAAAAATGTCCCATTCGAACGACTCGAAGCTGTTTCCAAGCCGCTCTAACCTGCGTCACTGAGTCCTTCATGGGATACGAAACTGGTCCCGTGATATTCGAAAGTTATATTTACATTTATCATGTGTATATTGCATTTCAGTGTATTTAAAGTCGTTAGGTTGTTTCACTCATCCTGAAGCCGGAATAGAAGTCTGTAGAAACATACAGACAACTGATTTAATCAAGTTGAATATCAAAGCTAAAGAGCAAGCTATGAAGTTTAATCCATATATGGAAGAGTATTGTAGGTAAGTTCATCATCATCGTCATCGTCATCAGCCTACTATTCCCAGAGTAATTAATCATCATATCATTATCAACAGTAAACTTCACATCACAAACGTCACACCGGTGAAAAATGCTTGTATCAAAGAGAAGTCCTTTACGGATTTGGCGTCATCGAACACTTGGTTCAAGTGGAGATGCAAATGATGCAAATTGATGCTTTAAGTATCCTGAAGCACAAAACCTACACAATTTAGAAAAAACTCTTAACAAGCCCTATATCACAATATCTAAAAAAAAATTACCACCTTTTGTATATTTTAGGATTCGTATAGACCATGTTCGCTGTGATTTGAAAGGTTGGGCTGCCGCTAAGAGTGATAGTTGTGCAAATGATACAGTGATGGGATTGAGAACTGAATTAGAATGTAGTCTCTTGCCGGATTATTGCGTCAAAAATTACGCTTCGGAAGTGGGTGTTATATGTAGTGTAGATAAATTTAAGCGACCAGAGAGGGATCCAAATCACACATCAGAAGCTGGTCATCATGTTGATGATAACAATGGCGCTACTTCCGTTAACATTTCTATGTATTTTGCACTTATATTTATTTTCATCCGAGCTTTGTAAATACACGTACATATCATTGTTTTGTACATAATTTGTAATAAATTGATTTTAATAAATATATTTCTAATATATTATGTGTTCTGTTTGACCATAGAAGTGTGTTATGGACAGTTATGTCTTTTACAAGTTTCAAAATCTGCAGAAGTTGATTGTGTATTCTACGTCAAAAATTAAAGAAGGATCTAATGGGGGATATAAGGATCGTTAGTATAATATTATACTATACAGTATTACTATTATATTATTTTGCTTTAGTCAAAGTTTCGGCTTCATGAATCAATATCAAAGGTCTATGCCTATTCCTCACAGGGCACGGAAGTCACTCGATAATCGCACTTTAGGGTTAACTGGGAAAAGGGACATTATATAGCATTTTGAAATTAAAGTTATACATCGCTGCTCACCTTCTTACTCAATTTGATATTATACCTTTCTAGGAAATGGGTTTAAATGTGTTCACAGGCAAATGGGGTAAGCTAAGTATTGGCTTTGTAAAAGAATAAACTTTGTTAAAGTCAAAATTAAATTGAGATTCGAACACGCGATCTTCAGGTTGACGAGAGGTTATAAAACCGCCGGACCATAGAGACTAACTCAGGAAAAGGTTAGTTTAGCTATATAAATATTGTGCTCTCTTTAAAATGACGTCTTTGATTTTCCTATTGTTAATAATCCATTTATGTGCAGTAACATACCACAATCGCCAGTAAAAGGGACAGTCTGAATGTTTTTTCTGAGGTTTTTAAGTGTGTTTTTTGGACGCTGATGGGAAACTACTGAACGGATTTGAGTAAAATAAACGCCTAATTGTAGAGAAATGTCCCTGTTGTGTATTTAAAAGGTTTCAGCTAGAAATATTGAGCCATTTAAAGGGCAAACACCAAAACTAGGTCAAATTGCTTAAGTAACAATGAGTACTCCCTGTTTGCAATCAACCCTTTAAAACCAAATTCAGATTGATCAAGAAGATATAGAGATACAATAAGCATACTTTAAAAATACTCTCAGGTAGCATTTGCGATTTTTTTTTGACAATGGAAACTTTTTTCAAAAAAGCAGAATGGCCCTTTTGACGGCCGCCATCATGAACAAGATGATTATAACAGGTCAGATTTTCTGCAATCATCTCATTTTCATTTAATTCGAATATTAATTCATTGACCTACATTTAGTTGCAACAATTCTATGATGAGTTATTTCCCTTGAACTAATAACTTTACTTTTTACTTATTTCATTATGACATTTAGGTCCGTACATAGCCGTAGGGGCCCACGACTCAACAGGGGGACAGACTAACTATTTGCCCGAATTTTACCGAATTTTAATGATATTTTGCCCGATTTCGCGAATTTTTTGCCCGAAAACATAATATTTAGTTGGGCAGTTGCCCCTCCCATAGGTGTACGAGCTGGGTGTGCAGGCCCCCCCAGTAATTGTCATGAAGGAAATTTAAAAAAATAAAATCGTTCGGAAATGATGTAATAAGGCAGATGGCGAGAAGTTTTTGGAATTGGGAGTAGGGTGGGGGTCGACTTGTCGGGCAAATATATTTCGTTGTCGGGCAAATTAGCATTAGTTGTCGGGCAAATCGGTTTTTGCTAGTAATTTGCTAATTTCATAAGTTATTGCTTTTTCTTTCCCACATTGAATGTAATGCTACTAGAAATGATGGGTGTGGAACCAAGCAGGGTATACTTCATCTTTTAGGCATATGATACCATTATTCATTGTGAATGAAATAACTGCTTTCCTCATATGAATTTTTTTGTGGTCTAGTTTTAAGGGACATAACTCTTACATCAGGGCTCTGTAGATATTGGCGCGAGTACATAGTCTACTTTCGTTTTATTTGACGCAATTTTTTTAAGAACACCTCTTATGTTGTTCGATCTGGGAACAACTTAGGTGGTAAGCATCACGTCTTACTTCTAGATTATATATTGATCAAAATTTGGGTTGGAATTTTGATAGAATTTACTAGTACGGGTTTAAGGCTACTTTGTCTGACCATATTATGTTGTAGACGCTACTCAGCCTACTGTGGAACTGTCTGATAAGTGATATTCAAATAATCTTAAATAATAACTAGAAAATTTGTAAAAGTAGTAGGCTACCTTTAGAAGTGACTTTAGTCACTATGGGTCACTTATTTTTGCCTGTGAATACTTCTCTACTGATCAGCTGAGCTAAACAATTCATGTTTTTTTGTTGAGACTTACGCAGTTAAGGTATGATCGGTCAAACAGATGGTGAATGACCCTTTTAAAAGTGGAAATGGAAAAACTATATTTTCATTTTGTTATTTTCAGGTCTTCAAATAAAAGTACTGTAAAGAAAATGGCTAGTAGAGGAAGAGGAAACAAGAAAAGAAAGAAGGGAGATGATGGATGGGAAGAATGGGTAGGTGTTTCCTAGTGCAGTAGGCCTACCTGTAGGCTAGTTGTTTAGTAGAAACCAAGGGTTGCAGTGCTGATTGACACTGTCTGTGGGAACTAGGGGTACAAAATGATATAGGAAACAGGGACTTTGGGAGTCTGTATGTTTTTCTCTTGGAAAGATTGTGAAAAAAAGAATTGATATGGTGCATTCTGACACAAAAAGAGTGTAGTTAAGTGTGAGTTAAAGTGAAGTTATTGAGTGACATCAAATTGAATTTTCACATTTAAACATATATTCAGGGACAGCCGAAAATATTGAGCATTTTCATGCCATACCATTAAAATTTCTTGATACACCACTACAAATTACTTATATACCAGGTATGTATTTTATATCTGTATATTTGTTTTTTAGGGTGGTTATATGAAAGCTAAACAAGAGAAGTTACGTGAACAGTATGCCAAGAATGGGTTGAAATCGGAGATATTTAAAGGAATATCAATACATGTAAATGGATATACGAGTGAGTATTATGACTATTAGAATTAGTTGAATTGACTGATTCCTAAGAAATTTAAGCTCAATCTGATAATATAATTCTGATAGCAGCAGTTCAGAATTATTCATTTCCCTTAAAACTATTATATACTTTTGGCAACCAGCAGAATGTACCTCAGTATTGAATGGAACGAAACTTGTACCTTCGATGTACCTTTGGTGAAAAATGTAAGTTTCACATATTTTTTAAGAAAAAATTTCTTTCCTTAATATTTCACTGATTAAAAAAATAATTGTCAAAAGAGCAATGGCATAGGTGACAAGTGGGCACATAGAATGACATTTAGCAATTTGGAATTGAAAGTAGGCCTACCAGTACACAGAAAATCTCATCAAACATTCCATTTTAGGGATTTAGTTTTATATTATCTGAGATGGGATTCAATTTCTTTAATTTTTGACATAATTACTATTTCAGAACCATCTTCAGATGAACTTAAGAGAATGGTTGTTGAGAATGGAGGAGGATATCAACATTATTTATTTAAATTACAAGTTACACATGTTATAGCTACCAGCATGGCTAATAGTAAAATAACTAAAGATTTAAAACATATGAAAATAGTCAAACCAGAATGGATCACTGATAGGTTAGTATTTACTTCAAATAAGACTTTTGTTCTTGTGAAATTGCAAGCACTGTAGACGTCTTACTGAAAATAAGAATGGTGCAAAGCAATGCATTTCCCCAATATGTTTCTCTGTTCAGTATAGATAGAATTCAATTTGAATAATATTGTCAACAAAATGTGAAAGTTGTTATAAAAGAAAGTATCCATGCTGTATCATTGTTGATTGATTCTCTATCAAATTATTTTTCAGTATTTCATGTGGAAAACTGTTATCATACATCCCTTATCAACTGTTTACAGCACAATCTCGCATTCAGCCTGGTATTGGGGGCTTTTCTGTCAATAAATCTTCAATTTCTACAGGAGAAGATAGTGAAATCAAGACTACTGTTTCCAAGTCTCCTATTAACCAGTACAGAAATTTCACTGAGGATGTTGACGTCTGCCCAAACTCTGATCTTTCTGATGAAGATGATTCCATTTTGGGGAACCAGTTCGAAGAAAGTGAAAGTGATGGGAATTTATCAGATAAAAGAAATACAGAAGAAATTTCTGAGAGAAAAGATTCCAAAGAAAATGTTTCTTCAAATGAGCAGACTGTAAAACGTTCATTGTCTTTGAAAAGGGACATAAAAAAATCACAATATTCAGAGAGTGTGTCTATGGCCAAATCAGATGCTGTTCCAAATTTAAAATCTCCTAGCTCATCAGGTCCAACCAAAGGTCTAAATGTATCAATTACTTCAAAAGGACACTCACCTGCTAAAATGGCCAAGGCAGGAGATTCTAACTTCTTGTCTGAATTTTATGGCAATTCGCGTTTACATCATTTATCAACATGGGGAGCTGAATGGAAAGCGTATGTTACTAAGCTACAATCAGAAAATTCTGATAATTTTCCTGGCCGTGACAAGTTACGAGAGTTTCATCAGGAATCTTTGTTAAGAACTGGTGAATTAGAATCTCATGCTTCTGTTAGAGGACAACCAGAACGTGTTATTATGCATATAGATATGGACTGTTTCTTTGTGTCTGTTGGTTTATTAGATAGACCAGATCTAAGAGGTGAGAAGATCAATCTTTTTCAGGTAACACAAAATTGATTTTGAATTGGTAGTGGAGGTTAGAAATCCAATTATTGACAATTGGAAAAATGTCACTGTCCTGGCAAATTTTCCCTCATTACACACTGTATTGTTTAGCGGGTACTTGAACAGAAAAGTAGGACATAAAACTTGATTTCACTTGATTTCCCTTCTTCATTTCAGGTAAACCAGTTGGTGTGACACATTCTAAAAATAAAGGACTATCAGGTCCTATCCCTGGATCAGATCCTCACTTTGAAATGCAGCAGTGGCATTTAAAGGGCAAGAAACAAAAACTTGGTGACGTTTATGAGAAGCTTCCAGTAGATTTACAAACATTTGATACTTTTACATCAATGGCAGAAATAGCTTCTTGTAGTTATGAAGCCAGAAAGGTAATATTAAATTTTAAGTATGGAATTTTTAAGAGGAAACAATATTAGTCTAACTAAGAAGCAGTATTTCTCAGAAATACTTATCTGGAATATTGACAACTTAAAAGGCTTTAAAGCAAAGTGTCAAAAATATTTCCATTTCATTCTTTTTAAGGCTGGAGTAAAAAATGGTATGTTTATGGGACCAGCCAAAAAACTCTGTCCAGAACTTCAAACAATACCGTATAATTTTGAAAAATATCAAGAAATATCTAAAATATTATATGATACGGTGGCAAGGTACTGTTACTAGAACTTCTTTTCTAATCTTTCAAAGATAACTGTTTTATTTGTTGTATTTGATTGTATGAGAACTGAAAGTCATTAATTTCTTAAATTCAAGAACGATATCCCTTTAAGACACAAGGAAATCCCATTTGGTATCCATGGTAACATATTAAATATTATTTTAGCTATACCCATGATATTGAAGCTGTTAGTTGTGATGAAATGTTGGTAGATTGTACTGACTTACTATCTGATACTGGAGTTACACCACTAGACTTTACTTCAATATTACGTCAAGAAATATACACTAAATCTGGTTGTAATGCATCTACAGGATTAGGTAGGTAAAGCTAATATTTTTTATTCTGCGGTATAACATTTGTTCTTGGTTTTAATCTTTCAAAATTGGAGGCAATAAAGAAGTTAATATATATATGGTCATATTATGGTTACACATTCACAGCTGTTGTTGTAGTACGATGTCTAAATTCTAGTTGAGATGCATCGCAATAAAAGTTCTAGAATAGATGTTTTCTTCAAAGTTTGTAATAGTATATTTTTAGAAAAATGATATAAGTAACTTGATAATTTTAATTGTCATGTTCATGTTCTTAATATCTGTTATTCAGGTACTTGCAAGTAATGTTACTTGATTTTCAGGGTCAAATGTATTACTAGCCAAGCTAGCTACCAGAAAAGCCAAACCTAATGGACAGTTCTATGTAGAGAGTTATGATGTTCTAGAGTTTATTAAAGAGGTTTCTGTTAGAGATTTACCAGGTCTGTAAAAACAGAGAACTTGTGTCTTTTGGTGAAAGTAACATTAGCGTCTGCTAAGATGAAATGCCATTACCAAATGATGTCACATCAGATTTACTGCATAATTTCTATAACTTAAAGGGATTGTAAAGAGGTTTTCTCAACTTTGTATGTAATAAAATAATGATCTGCATAGATATCAATAGTAGCTTCCGGTAGATCATTATTAGTGACGTCATTAAACGCATTAGTTTTATTGGAATTGCAAGAACTCCAGACATTGGAATGGAAATTGGAATGGCGCAAATTGATGTTCTCAGTGTCCGCGATACACATACAAAGTTTAGAAAACCTCTTTACAATCCCTTTAATATAGTTTTGGGTATATGATGTGTCATTTTACTCTCACTCCGTTTTGAATTGGTTAATGGTTTATTGCACACAAGATTCAAGATTTTCTCCGTACCAATTCTTTTTTGTCATATGTTAGTCAAAAAAACATGTTTGTTAGCTAAGAAACCATATTATAACAATTTGTCAATAGATATAAAATTTGGTAATATTTTGACTGAAATTTTTATTGTAAATTTTAGGTGTTGGTTGGTCTATGAACAGGAAGTTAACTAATATGAATGTTAAAACTTGTGGTGATTTACAGAATGTACCATTATCAACGTTACAGAAAGAGTTTGGTCCTAAAACTGGTCAATCTTTGTTTAATTCTTGTCGAGGAATTGATGATAGACCAATTAAAATGGAGATTGAAAGAAAATCTGTGTCTGCTGAAATTAATTATGGGATCAGATTTCAAAAAGTAAGTAGTTGTATAGTTGTTCAACTTCAAGGGTGCAGGTTGAAAGTAGTTTTTAACCGTATGAAATGTTAAGTGTCATCTATGTCTCTTTCTTTTCAGGAGCATGAATGTGTCAAATTCTTTAATGATTTGTCTGAGGAAGTTCATAATCGACTTCAGAAAATCAAACGAAAAGGAAAAGTTGTGACCTTGAAACTCAAAGTACGTAGAGAAGATGCTCCTAAAGAAACAGCAAAGTTCATGGGTGAGTAGTATTTTAGCCAGCCTTAAGTGTCATTGTGATTAAGTGTTAGTGATTACTTTTTCAACCACCTTAATTTATGCCATGTAACTTCATGGAACGATTTAGTTGAGAACAATTATCCATAACTTGATATAATTGTGTTTTTTCCAGGGCATGGTATCTGTAACAGTTTATCAAGATCTATAACTCTACCTCTAGCAACAGATGATGCTATTTGTATAGCCAAGGAATCTCTTATGCTGTTACATGCTTTTAAAGTTGATGTGACTGATTTGAGAGGGGTAAGTTATTCTGTACGCAAAATCTTCAAGAAAGTCAAGTGAGGATCTTGCTCCATGTCTGAATTTCAAATCATATTCACATCTACTTGCGATTTTCTGGAAAAGACTGCTTTTCTTGCATTGTGACAAAACTTTCTCTGTAAAACCTACATCCTCTTTAGTCGGTTGGTTGGTATATGACAAGTTAACGTTCGCTTCCAGCAACAGCTGATATCACAAACTATCCGCAGTAAAGTAGGATTGAGATTTCCATTTCTTTTCGTTTCTGAATAAATCCTGTTCTTGATTTTTGTAGATAGGAATTCAAATGACCAGACTGGAGGCTGAAGCAGGTATCAAAACAGACAAGTCTGCTCGTGGAAATCAGAGTATCTTAAACTTTACAGTTGCCCAGAAAACTTCAACTAAGAATCCTACTGGTAAAGCATTTCCATCTCCTAACAGTAGCAGTCATGTTAAAATAATGTCACCAGTGATGCCAAAGATTAATGACATTGATGTATTCCTTGATAGATCTTCTGTCCAGCAAGACGAAATTGGAAAAGTCAAGGGAGATAATGTACCAGAGATTGATTCTAATGCTTATAAAGATTTCTATGGTGAAGATGCTGAAAAGAAGAGTTCGTCTCTATCTCAACCGTTGGTAGAAAAACATCGGATAACTTTAATGAGTGGTCACACTCTGGTAGATGAGTTATCAAGGTAGTGTTTGTTTTATCCTGTTGAGTCTGCAGATTTATTGTTGCATATAAACTGTAGGTCTGTCCTGGTAATGTATTTATATCTGGAACATGTGTGGACATCATTATATGAGCTTTTGTCAATTACATTATACACAAACCATTACAAAAACCAATAAAAAATTCGTAATTCTAAATAATACAAAATCTGCTGTTGATGATGTTTCTATTGTTTCCTATCTTCAGACGTAAAACAGCGAAAGGATTTTTACCACCACTACCAACATTACCCAGTTTTACTTCTCCAGAATCAACACCATCACCACCTGAATCAGACTTTCTACCATTCTCTACCTCTACCAGAAATAGTTCTAAAATAAATTTTCTTCCTTCTCCATCACAGGTTTGTGTAACATTAACAACTGTTTCATACAGCTACAGAAATCTTAGAATTATACACATACTTTGTCATACAGTTGCAAAAATCTTTAGTTGATATATCTTGTCAGCCAAAAATGGTTTACTCCATTTTACTTTTATCCTAGTCAGACTTTGTCATTTGAAGCTGAAAATTCCCCCTGTCAGTGATTCAGATAGAAGGAGCTGACATTGAAAAAGCTAGTCGGATTGGACAATAAACAGATGCCATATAGACTGTGCACGTTAAAGATCCCTTGACAGTTGGTGGTGGAAAATAAGAGTAGGCTGCTGTACTCGGAAAATGCTACTGCATCTAGTTTGCCCATTTTCGTTAGCCCAATAGTTGCAGAAAAGTAGAATAAATCGATTTTCCACAAGGCTATATTGTTGAAAAAAGGATAACATTAGGCCAATAAGCTTTAAAATGATAAAGATTGTGATTTGACTTTCAGATAGATCAAGAAGTATTAAAAGAACTACCACCAGATATACGTCAACAAATAGAAGAAGAAATGAAATCTAGACAGACTGACTGTAGTAAATCATCTACCATTATACATGATAGTCAAGAGGCTGGTTGTTCATACTGGCCTGATCCTGTTACTACTGATATGATAACCAGATCACCTGAAGATGATACACCAATAGTAGCTTTACCTTCTCCTTCTCAGGTAACATTATAAGTTTTTGTCCGGTATTGACTGTCGGTCATTTACGCTTCTCCATCAGTCATGTCTGGCAAATCGAGTCAAATCAACTGCCTTGATTCTAACTAGATGGGAAATAATTTGAAAAAATGTGCACTATATATGGTAACCAATGGCCAATTGTATGATAGGTGTAGTTTTACAGATCTTTGAATGATTTGATTTTCTTCCCTCATTTCTCATGGCAAACAAAATATCTCTAGGATAGGAGATAGAAATGTCCTTTGACTGTTTGAACTATAGACTACTTACAAAAACACGACAGATGGCATTTGACCATTGGTCACTAATCAATTACAATTTGTGAATTCTCATTTGGTTGCTTTTTTGTTTCATAGATTGACTTAGATTGTTTAAATGCTTTGCCAAAAGAGTTACAAGATGAGCTGAAATCTGCTTACAAACATCAGACAAGTCAGGCTGATCAACACAAATCACCTACCAAGCTAGCATCTCCTAGTAAATCTAAGAAAAGTCCACTGTTTAAAGTACCTAAAGGAAGGGCTACAAAGAAACGTAAACTTAGTCCAAAAAAACTGTCTTTCTCAAATAAGAAATCAAAAGCAGTTCAACAGAAAGAAGTATGTGTTAAAGATTTTAGATTCCTTAAAATGTGCAATAACAAAAGACAGATAATCTTGAAAGTGCTTAAGACAAATGATCATTGTAATATAAGTTTTAGCAGATTTAGTATTCGATGGTGATGAGAAAATAGTCTCATAAAGGCACTGGCCTAGGTCACAAAGTAAAGATTTATGATGAAACAAAGTGCAATTCAATATGTTGTTTATGACTAAGTAGTCAGATTGTTTGTAGAGATTTTGTAAAATAACTGTAAGAAGATATCATATAGCCCTGTATTTTAAATTCCTAGAGAGATATTCAGAGTTTGAGATCACTTTAAATAATGAAATAAAAGATTATGGTATATAACTCATATAAGTTCTATCTATTTGTTGTGTCATTTTAGGTTGACCATGATAATGTAGTAATATCTACAGAGGATGAAGAGTCCAGTCAAGGACAAACAGGGACTGCCAGTATTGATAGTGATCATGTAGCAGAAGTCCCACCAGAAACTAAACCAGTTGAACCAGAAATTAATTTATGTGGTGCTGTAAATATTAAAGATGTTAGAAATATGTTAAAAGAATGGCTTTATACCTGTCCTGGTAAATATCTAGTTATTCTCCTAGAGATAGTGTTGCTGATTTTTGCCATATTTAAGTACTAGTAATGTCTTTTACATTGGGATGTTTAATTCAAATTATCATTCTAATTTACTAATTAATGTCTTTTTTTTTTCATTATTAAAGAGAGTAAAGTGATTTTTTAAACTTTGTATGTGTATCAGGGACACTGATAGCATCAATATGCCACCACAGATGTCTGAATGGAAATTGGAATGGTGCAAATTGATGCTATCAGTGTCCCCAATAAAAATACATTGTTTGAAAAGTCACTTAACAATCCCTTTAACTGAATTCATTTGAAATATTTGATCATGTGATTTTTAACACTTCACCTTAAACATTATTTGACTATTGTAGTACCTCAAGAAGAAGATGTTGAAGTATTAACTAGCTATTTAAGTCAATTGATACTAGATAAAAATTTAGAACTGGTAGATCTAGTCCTTAAAGCTTTATACAGGTAAGTAGCTCCAATCTTTGGTAAAAAAAAATCATTTAGGATTCATGTCTGTATTCGGAAAGTTGTTTCTGCAGCAAAATAGTTTTGTTTGACAATGATTGTATTTTATGTATGATGGAAATTTGATTTTAATAATTTGAAATTTGAGATGAAAATATTTGGTGATTATTCTTACAGGTATATACACAAGTTAGACAATAATATATGGAAGAATTCTCTACAGTATATAGTTAATAATACACAGTGCTTAATACATTCATTACATGGTAGTCGACTTAATATACAATATATGAAGACTTTTATGTAGTGTTTATGGATCACTGATTGTTAGAGACAGAATAATATGAAATTTTGGGACCTGTTATATTTGTGACAAAAATAGTAGTGTTATAACAAAATTCTTCTTTTAATGAGAGGCCGGTCCTATCCATTAGTTTAATAATAATTGAAGAATCTATGGCGAAAAGTACAAAAAATGTTGTCACTGTCTATAATGCACAATTTCAGATGGGCAAGCCCTTTTAAATTTAAAAAACCTGGGGCCTTATTCTCGAAAACTTGACTTACGGTAAAATCCAGATTTTAAGAAATACAATAATGTGATTGGATGATAAACTGGTATTTACAATCAATTTTAGTGATTGACCTGTCAGATGGCCCGAACACTAAAATCATCTTATGTTAAATTTTCGAGAATAAGACCCCTGAGCACTATTACTATGGTAATTATTCACATTAGGAACAGTACTATCTTATACTAATCTCTTGTTTAATTTCTGACTGAGCTTCTCATATGTCTCACATAGACCAGAGAGGTAATGACGAGGCTTAAAAAATAATATGTGATATTCCACTGTATTTGTTGTTGTTATTATTTATTTATTGTTTATGTAATATACCTAACAAATAAAAACAATGGGTTTAAGACCAACTAAATAATGAATAATGTTCAAAAGAATTTTTTTGTTCTAAAGTGGATAATTTAAGGCATATTGCTGAATTTCAATTTTTTTTGGTAAGCTTATGGCATGGTTGTATATATGCTAAATTCCTGGCTGCATGTTTCTGTAACGATGTGGTGTTAAGTTAGGAACTGAAAAGGGAATAAATAAGAAATATAAGTATACAACCACTTAAATCAATTCATATTTATTATGCGATCACAAATAAATCCACTCCACAAGATTAACAACTGCTTTGCGACCAATTTATGACTAATTGTGTAAATCATTGCGTTATGAAATATAACGGTAATAAGTCAACCAAAAATGTGTTGTAAACTAGCGTAGATACATATTGTTTTTGAGAATTATAACAAGAACTAACCTATTCCATAAGCTTGCTCACTAATTGGTGTATAGCCATTTCTTACGGTTTTCATCTTCTTGTCAAATGCTGGTAGTTGATATGGATCACGATAACTGATTCTAGAGATAGTTGTCTCTGTATACTTTATATCAGGTATTTTACCTGTAATTTATAAGAACACCATGTCATATCAGCACAATAAATGACTGTTAAAATAAGTACTATCAACTATTTTGATAAGTGATTAGGTCTATGTTTGAGGGTTGCCAAGTTCAGACATTTGTATTAGTCTAGCAAACGAAGAGTGAAATAGGTACTATCCAAAAATTTCAGTTTTAAAAAAAGTGCATAACATTTTAAATCAAAAATTATAACATACTACTTACCCATTCTTTGTGGAGCATATTTCAATTTACCACATGTAAAATTCACACGATCTGTAAAAAAAAGTACCAACAGAATGTGACATGTATTATCACTGTCTATGTAAAAATCTAATATATAGTGAACAAAATTCCTCAGTCAGTGATTAGTTAAAGTTTTTTTGGCCATGTTTTTTTTTTAAGTCATGAGGAATATAGATTCTGTAGTTCCAGAAATATTTGGCAGAATGTAACAAAACCTCTTTTGAATCTCTACCAACATTAGACCTTTTATGTATTATGAATAATTCTTAGTCGACTTTGGGATCATCTGGAGGTTTTATTCATAATGTGTAGAAATTACATTAAAGACAACAGACCACAGTATTTTGAAAATGACATTATTAAATGTAGTTGTCTCCCATATCAACAATGTCTAACTCTCCTGCTATGAAATCATTACTAATTGCGATAACAAACTTTACTAAATGAAAAGCATAAAAATGAAATGGAATTTTACGTTCTGCTCTTTTGCACCTGTATAAACTAATGACAGGACAGCGTTTCCAACCGTCGAGGGTTCTAGCACACGGGGGATAAACATAAAGACTTACCAAGATGTTCAATCATTTTTGGTATTTTTAGAGAATATTTATAAAAATTTGGATTCCAAATGCTCACTTTCTGAAATCATAATAAAAAGGGTAAAGTTAATGACTTATATTTAGGAGTTTAAGAGACTATTTCAGAAGGGTTTTAATTGAGTTACTCATTCCCGTCCGATCAACCATGCTTGTGAACGTTATAGAGGCTACACTATTATATAGTTCCGATATTTACAAACTTAGTAAGCCTATGTATATTTATGAAATCTCAGATGAATTTGATTATTTCGTGCATAAGACTTATTCGACAGTGGTGCAGCTTTTATGAAACTATGGACCCTATCTCACTAAAAAACACGGACCTCCTCTTATCTAAGGAGACACCGGTCTAATCAGGCAACGCCCCCCATTATTGAGCCGACCGACCGCAGGAATAAAATTTAAAAAAAATCTGTCAGTTTATCTTTACCGTTGTACCCCCAGTTTCGAAAACCTGGCTACGCCACTGGGCATGATTATATGATCATACTTACCACTTCATCTGTTAGAGCCTGATACCTCAATCCAGCCGGGTGAGGATTGCCCATTCTAGTTGCTGATGGTATACGCGGCAATTCAATTTGTCTAGCTTCAAGGCCATTATAA
Source organism: Lottia scabra (assembly GCA_029955415.1). Classification (NCBI taxonomy): domain Eukaryota; kingdom Metazoa; phylum Mollusca; class Gastropoda; family Lottiidae; genus Lottia; species Lottia scabra. The sequence goes on along the minus strand of JARJEI010000021.1, from coordinate 1,078,779 downwards.
TCAGCTAGAGTCGTGAATCGCGGATACTTGTTCTTTCTAGTGAAGACATTGGTCATCTTCTAGTTGATCCGCAATTCAACAACTTCTAGCTGATTTCACCTTCACAGTTGTTATCAGAAAACAGAAAACAAGTTTCAAAATATCGATATTATCCCTCTGATTCTTATAATAATTTGACGTCATAATGGATCGACGTTTACAACTAAAAAATCTACTTACTTAAAGACTTACTTTACTTTTGTTCCGTTACTATTATTTTTTTTAAAACAGTAATTTCCATATGTTGCAGTCAGTGGCGTAGCCTGGTTTTCGAAGCTGGGGGTGCAATGTTAAAACTGAACTGAATTTATTCTGCGAGTGAAGCGAATAACTGGGCCCGAGGGTCTGCCTGAGTCAGATGGGGGTTCAGGGGGCGAAGCCTTCACAGCAGGAAGGCTAATTGAAGCTATATTTTGGGGATTTTTATGCCTGCGGCCGGTCGGCTCAACTCTACCGACGGTCCTTTTTCAACCGTCGGATATCAATAATTCTACGCCACTGATTGCAGTTAAAGATTCCCTGAGAAATGATGAAGATTGTGCCAAACATGTGAATTTCATTTAGAGTATTCCAGTATATTTCACAAAAATACTTAAATTCAGCAAGTTCCCCTCTTTGATTCCGACTTAAGTCCGTGTATTACTACTGGTACCGTTAAACTTAAAAATGTGGGCATTTTTTTTAGAATAAACCATCTCTATAGTATTGCAGAACAGAACACATCTTTCCAATGTCATATTTTTAAAAATAGACTTCGACTTCGTGTCTCTTACTTTCACAACAGTAACATAGTGGGGTTTGTTGTAAATCTTTTAGTGATTCATCATTGTTATGTTTATTTGATTATCATGTAGCAAATCTTCACATAATTGTTAAGATCATAATATTATCAAAGTGATGTTTATAGTAAATCTTTTAGTGATGCATTATTGATATATCTTCCAAACCATTATCATATTGAGGTTTGTAATAAATCTTTTAGTGATTGATCACTGTTATCTTCCTAATCATTATCATGAGGTTTGTAATAAATTTTTTAGTAATTAATCACTGTTATTTTTAATACAATATCATAGTTATGAACATGCACGTAATAATTTGCTAATAATCCTTGTCATTGTCACATTAGAAAAGTTGTCAAATCTATATTCCCTGATAAAGAAAACACCATAATATAATAAGCACAATCTTTACTTGGAAAAGTTTCATTTCAATTATAAAAATATTATGTGTAATACAGAATCAAATATATTCATTTTCAAAAAAAGCTCTTATAGACATATATTATCAAATTTAATATTATTGCATCATTTAAAGCAGTGTAGAACAATATTTCTTTAACTCAACAGCATAATTAACAAACAAGCTCTTTTTCCAGGACTCTTCACAAATTGAGAGACAAAGAAGGCACATCTGACTCCAAATCAGCTGACATCTATCAACAATAACCATCCGGTAGCTGACACATACAGACACAATATAATTTCTTACACAACACATTTCATTATGTTCACAGTTCATAAAGTTATTCACATACAAGAACAGTCGAGACAGCGCCATTAAAACATACAACGTTATATACCACTATCACCAAAAACAACAATCATGAATAGACTAATCAACAATATAGACAGTGCCTTTTCCAATTAAAGATACAGTGGACTTATGCTTTGAATTAGACCAAGATGAACACAAATATCATTGCTGGAGTATAAATGCTGACAATATGAATATAAAAGTCTATCTATGTTTATAACAATAATCATTATCAACTGTAGCTGTTAATCTACATAAAGAACCAGCTCTTGTTATTCCTCTACATCTTTTACCAGACGTTGGAGTGGAAGCCCTGAAAAATACCAACAAAACAAATTTAACTATCTAAATTTTATTAGATTGAAATCTTTGTATTGAATAAACATGCAATTCTACCTTCTTGAACAACAAACTTATTGAAGCCACTTTGAGCCCTCTGTAGATTAGATAATTAAATGGAAATGGTTGAAAACAGACATGATATTTTGTCACAGAATAGATATTTCTCTATATATGACATCACATACATGGTCATGGTACCAAGTACACTATTAATGATCAAAAAATCAATTGATACTATCATGAATAAGTCTTGTTCTACCTCTGATCTATGAAAATAATACAATGCTAAATTCAAATTCTCTTCACAAAATTATGAGAACAAACCTTGAACTATTTCTAGAAGTTGATGGTGTTGATGTCGTTGATGATCTAGAATATGAGGATCTTAAACCATCTCCCATATGATTTACCAACAATCTTCTTACATGAGATAAATTTGGCTGTAATTAAAAAATTCATCAATATATAATGGAAATAACCTGCTCAGCCTTATTTTGTTTCTTGGTCTTATTCAAAACAGCATTTTTGAGAACTTCAGATTTGATAGCAAAATTGTCATTAAAAAAACTTAGCTGTGGTGAAATTACAAGAACCACAGACCAGTCAACAAAAGTGTTAAAAACTTATAAAGAAAAGATAATGGAATTTCTAGTCTGAGGTATATTTGTACACTATTTACATATATTCAAGACACTAATCAACCCCTGAAAATGTTGACTGTTCCCCTTTAAAGGTAACCTATTTTAGTAGGTCACAACTATAAATATTTAGCTTACCGAATAATCAACCTCCTCTGGTATAGGATCTATATTACGATGTGATGTATTAGCTGTATGTATTGGTGATGTACGTAATCTAACTGGTGATGGTGTTATAGTTGATGGTGAGTGGTGACGGTAACTCGGTGATGGTACTGGAGTAGTTGTTGTTCTAGTATTACCATTACAATTCTCGGTACTAGTATTAATATTTAAACTTTCATTGACTACAAAATAAAATTAAGTTTTTCACCCTACTTCTCTTCACCTGATGAAGATTTCAATGCCATGCAGTGTGAACAACGGAATATAGCAACATTAGAATACTCCTTTTCGTGGTTTTGCAGCACCTTGGACCTGTATCACAAACAGGAGAAAGCAAGAGTCACCAAAGTCAGGCACCAGAAGAGTACGACCAAATAATTAATATGTGTGCAAGATCAACAATAGTTAACAGCCCTTTTCTTTTCCAAAAATCAATGTGTTTTGTTTTTATTAAGTTAGACATTTTCTAGAAAACTGTAGAATATCTTATCCAAAATCAGTAAACTTCAATCATCAAGTTTAGAATCCGAGTTATAAAAGATAATGTTACTTACTAGAATGGTATAATCTTCCCAATGTTGTTGATAATTCACGTAATTCACTAGGTGATAAAGGTTCATTATCATTATCTGTGGTAGAATAACTAATTCTTGGTATAGACCTTTTACTAGTTTTTCTCCATTTCACCCACTTAATAATCCAGTGTGCTGCAAAAAAGAGTTTTTAACTAGATTATTTCAAATAAACAACTTCATATCCTAAAGTATTAGGCGGATCCAGGATTTAGCGAAAGGGGAGGCTCTGAAATATAACAGGCTTCAAATTTGCTTCAAATTCAATGGCACTGTGAGCGGCAAATTTTTAGAGGATTCTGACATCAGTTGGCCAAAAATAGTGGGGCTCAAGCTGGGGGAGCCCCCCTGGATCCGCCCTTGATTATAAAACTTTAGAGAGTATAAAGCAAAGAACTAGGAGAAAGGTTGAGAAAAGACAGCAGTTGGGCAGCAATTGGCAAAACATTGTTATTTTGAGTATTCTCTCTGGGTGAACAAAGAATCAGTAAAACCTTAATATCATTACCTATAAAGGTGGACAGCATGATAACAGTTAATACAGTATAGGTTAAAGTTAAATTATAATTAATCTCTATATATCCATCTACCATGATAATAACCATTAATATAGACCTCAGTAATAATGGTATTTGAAAGAAGGTAGCCAATATCATCAATAATATAAACAAACCAACATGATATATACAACTTGTTATAACATACAGTTTATCATCTGAAATATAAATACTAGTTCATGTATACACATATAAATATACATACAATGAAACATACAGATAGTTTAGGACCAGATGGAATATATAGTAGGTCAACTTGAATAAAAAAAATCTGAAACCATTTTTCTTTGAAAATGCATGTAAGTTTTTCGTAGGTATTTGAACATTGTGAGCTGTGCAAGAAAACTTTCAATGTTGAAAGAAAGAATAGGTACAAAAAAGTTGAAAGTCAAAATGAATTTCTTTCACAGGACCTTTATTCACAAAACATTTATTTTAGTGTTCTATATTATCTGATTGGTCATTTACTAAAATCAATGTATGCTACATTTTAAAAAATAAATCCCTAGATAGAGTATTATAATATTTACCTGCTCCACCTAATAAACTTGATATCCAACCAATCTTAGTCTCTAATGTTACCTGCATATCACTGACTGTTTTTAACAAGCTATTTATAGAACTATTCATCTTATGTAAATTAGTAAACATAATTTCATATTGATGCATCATCTCATCATGATTATAAATCAACTGTTTAGTACTTCCACCTAAATGATTTAAAAAAAAAAATACATGTATTCAGTATTTATTTTTGTGTGTATAATAATTTAGAAGTTTAGGACAATTCCACCCATGAAGATTACCCCCTGTCAATTGCCCCCCAAGACAATCACCTCTAGAAAATTTTCAGGGGATTATTGTCTGGGGGGGGGCAATTGTCTTGGGGGTGTAATTGTCTTTGGGGCAATTGTCTGGTGAAAACTTGAGTAACACATGCCCAGTACATATTCATGCGTATTAACCATATCCTATGTCAACATCTGGGAGGGGAGAGTTGTCCCGATACGATAATATAGTACTTATATGCTTATTTTAATGCACATATCAATGTGTGGACAGAGACATAATTGCAAAATTGTTTCTTTCACATAACAAGATAGGCCTTCTGTCAATGAGTCCATAATGTATTGGCTTGTCCAACTTACTCAAGTCTTTAAGGGCCTCGTGAGATTTTTTCTGGATTTCCTTCAAGTCATCCAATATTTTATTATGATTCTGTTTCTGAATTTCTTCTTGTTTCTGTAAAAATTCACTTGTTTGATCTGAAAATAATAAAATTCAATACAACCTTCAGAATTTAAAGATAGTGGACCACAGCCATATACGCCCTACGCCTCTACCTTTCAAATTAGGCCCAATAACATCCATTTTAAGTTTCATCAAAGTTGGTTGAAAACTAAGATAGTAATAGCATATTGAAGACTTTGGGGCAAGGGCAATTACTCTGCTTCTAACGGTCCAAGATAGCTCAAATTCAAACTTGATCTTCGTTTTCTAAATATGTATACACAAACGGAATTTCATTTGATTCCATCAAAAATTCTAGTTTTTAGAGCGTTTACAAGCAATTGATGTTGATCGATTGACAGGCGGACAGGGGTGCCGACAATATATGTTCTCATAGAGAGATGAGGGCGTATAAAAAAAATAAATTAAAGTAATTGTTGAAATTTATATAGCAAGGAGAAATAAAGAATATACATGTAGCAGCAAATATGAAAAACAGCATCAATAGATGCCATCTTTTAGTTAAATGATATTTAAATATTGACATAATTAAATTATAAGATGAATATAAACTTACCTAATTTTTCTCTGATATTTTCTGTCATATCAGCTAACTCTTTGTTACCAGTGGCAATTAGAGATTTTTCATGAACCAACTGTTTTACATTATCTGCTACATGTGTAAACACATCTTGATGTGCTATCTTTAGTGATTCATGTGTTGTTAACAAATCCTGTTGACTCTCAAATAACTTGCGAACTGTATCTGTAGCTAACTGTTGTATCTGATCTTGTCCTTTCTACGAAAAAAATTAAAGCATTTTTATCAACAAGGAGTACAAGAACCTCTTAGAACGATACAAAAATAAATATTCTTAATCTTGGTCAATAAGAGTGTACATTTTTCAAGCAACTTATCTGGTTTCATAAACATACCACAGATTACCTTACTCTTGATGGCCAAGTTTAAGAACTTTAATTTTTTGTTCATTTTAAGCAGTGGTATCACTTTAAATATCTTTCAATATCTTTGAGGACTAATCATTAAATTTGCACACCATATCCTTGAATTGCATTAAAAACTATCATGTAAAGTATATAAAAACTAAAGCTACTATAAAATCAAAACCACTTCATTGGCACAAATAAAATATCCATCTGTCTTGATTATTACCTTTAATTCTTTCATAGATTCAAGATGATTATAAGCTGTAGCAGCTAAATTACTGACAGTTCTCTCTGTTAATTTTCTAAATGTTATTTGTTGAGCTGAATAACACATTGCTCTAGCTCTATTACCAACTATCTGATATCCATTCCATGTTGTAGCATCCATATTCTTTGTACATTCACTTAATGTCTGCAATACACAAATAATTTAATTTAGTAATGGAAATAAAATTTTTATCAAAAAAGACAAATTGACAACAAAACTATCCATTAAAGAGGAAAAGTCGACATTGATTTAATTGAGTCTTGAATATATGCGAATAATTTTCAGGGTAATATCAGTGCTGACCTGCACAAACTATTGCATATTAGCTCAGCTTAAAATTTCTCTGTTTCTGAGACAAATGTAATAGGTCAAGCAGATACCATGTGCAATTGAGCATCTATAACAAAATAACTGTTATTCAAAACTGAATCAGTGACTTGGCCTCCACTACCATACATACCATAGTTGAAGTACATGGGAACACTGGTCTATTCTCTGCTTCTGATTGACAGTTAAATAACTGAACTGCTAACTTTCCTAATTCATCTTCTGTTAATTTACCACATTTCTTCTTTAGATTATAAACAACCTGGTAAAATATTATATCATGAGTATATAAGAAATAAATTTCTAGGCTGCCTTCAGAATGAAATAAAAATATAGGATTGTGAATAGGCTAGAGTTTAAAGTTTTACGTCCTTGTTGTATGTATCTGATAAGCAGTTGTTTCATTGTGCTGGAGGAACATTTTGATTTTGAGTTGTGGCAAAGCAGAACTTGAGCTGGTGAAGCAAATATTAATATCACCATATCAGGCATATGTGATTAAACTATTAAAATGAAATGAAATGAATGGAGTTTTACGTCCTACTTTTCTGCAGCTATATGGGCTATTTGAGGACGGGTAAACGCCATGCAGCGTGCAATGAGGAAAATTTTGCCAGGACAGCGACATTAGCCTGCTCTTATTTTTGATTTCCAACTGTCAAAGGATCTTTAACGTGCACAGCCAAAAGCACAAGGGACCTCAGTTTATTGTTCCACCTGAACGACTAGACGTTTTTTCTACATCACTGACAGGGGGAAACCAGGTTGAAAAATCCGATGGTATCATCTCAGCCCATGTCGGGATTCAACCCTAGACCTTCAGGTTAGCGAGCAAGCGAGCGAGCAAGCGAGCAAGCGAGCAAGCAAGCAAGCAAGCGTCCGAGTCACCGCGACTCCCATTAAACTATTAAAGGTGGGTGGTCAACCAATGTGCAATAACAGTAAAATTTGAATAAATCTTTCAGGACATAAACTTACAATGTTATAACAGGCATCTAGTGGATTAAAATCAGTCAATGTTTTAGCAAACTCCCGAAATTTCCTATCAGTTGTGATAACTTCGTATTTGACATCATTTTCATCATATTGATGATTTTCATCATTTTTATTTAGCTTTTCATCTGTTTCACCAAACAACCACTCAAGCAGTGCATGACAATTGATTATAGTGGAGAAAATCAGACAAAATATCAAAAAAGTTTTCATTTTCACACGTTTAAGAAGGCGGAAGTTTCATTTAAATACCCCTCGACGAATTTATTTCTATTTTTTCGTTGGTTGAATTACTTTCAAGGTTTGTTATCTCCCTTATTGTAAAGTGTGATTTAGGTAGACGTCAATTCCAAACTGTCAGAATTTTGAAATGTAACAAAAACTTATATCAATGTATGCTTGAGACACTAATTTCATATTTTGATTTTCATAAACACAATGGAATCTATTCCACGACTTTTGAAGATTCGGATATCGAAATTCACAGAAACAATAGCACTTGTAGATTTGGAATTTGTAGTTTGCTGACACCGTTTTTAAACTCTTCATAAAGAAGGTAAAATAGACCAATAACCTGTACAATCCGAAATCTTGACTTTTTTCTATTCCTTATAATATTTTTTCAGAAATTTTTGTGTAAATACATCAATATCAGGGTTGAAGGGGTTCAAGTTACAAGTGAATAGTCATCAAAAAGTAATCAGAAATGAATGACAAAGGTTCAGTTTTGCATTATCGTTTTGTAAATTTATATTATTTATGTAGGATGCTTCGGATTATAACTTTATCGGATGTGACGTAAGAGTACCTGTCATTTCCATGTATGGATGGTTGAAATGTTTTTTGTTTTAGTCAGTCACTTTAAACTTGAAGTTTACTAAGACAAGATCGTCTTTGTGATATAGTTATAGCTGTGATAGGTGAGTGTGTAGTTTTTGTACTAAATTTACATGCCCGAAACTAAAAATGTAAAGATTCTATTTCTAGAATCAGAAAATGTTATATGAACAAACCTGACAGTTAGCCTACTAGTACTACACACAGACTGAGACAGTGAAGTCAAGAGTCAAGAGAATGAGAGTGCTTGTGCCTATCAGTCTGAGAAGGGTGTGAGGTTGTCTGGATCACCACTCACTAACTCACCTATAAGCTTACTGATAATGTACACTGCCGATGATCCCATCCTGACATAAATTGGCACTTCACTCCTTCTTCAGCATTATAAATTAAGTGTTATGGGAATATCAGTGTCGACATTGACAGAATCAGGATTGGATTCATAACTATAAAGTCTATTCTCATTCCTTGAACAACATATTGTTATTGTAAGTAAAAAATTGTAATTGGAACTACTCTTTGGCCACAGTGAGGTCTGAATTGAATTTTTTCTCTCATGTCACAAATATTCAAATTATGTTTTACTATTACAATACCATGTGTCTTAGAATGCCTTTGGGTCCATGAAAATATATGGTTTGAAGATTTTCAATCTGAAATAAATACACTTTCCTCCTAGAAATTTCATGTGAAAATGACCTACATTTTATACTGAAATTTCCCCTCTGTAAAATCATGTTTCCAAATAAATATTTTTTTAACAGTTATCATTTTCATCAACCCAAAGACAATCTAAGACGCTCAAAACTAATTTTGAGTTAGATTTTAATTCATTAAAAAATAATGGGCAAAACGCGATTCTGAGCTCATTGTGGTCAAAGAGTAATATTTAATTCATTGATTAATCTCTATAGAGCTATAGTTGTATAAGTTATTTTCTCTTTTAGGCTTCAAAGGGTGAAATTAATTCAGTATAGTTAGTAGAAGATCTGTGTAAAACATTGACAATGTCATATCGAGGACTAGAGAGAGATTTTTCTCAGATGCATGTAGCAGATTCAACGCCGAAATTTCCACCATCAGTGGCTCCTAAACCTAAACCATATAATACAGCTCCTGCTCCATATAGACCTGGTAAGTTCTGTCTTGTATCTTGTCATTACTGGTACACTATTATCTTGCTGTTATCATAACAAATTATTTTTGAAATTTCAATGATATATCTGTAGTGAATCACAATCAAGACTATTCACACAAAAAGCTTCAAATTCCAAAGTTCAAGTCAATCATCTGAAATTTATTTTGAGGACCCCATACTAAATTCATAAAGACAAAGTTACCGGCTTTACTAGTGTAGAAAAGTATTAAAAAAAAATTTTGATTTAAGTTTTCTAACATAATGAGCTTACTGGTATGAATTTATTGATACTGGTACTAGTTTGTTACACATTGTAATAAAATGTATTAAAAGAGCTTTATAGATGCTGGATACTAAATACTAAATGGTTAGTTTTTAGTATTTGACCACTGTGAATCTTTATCCAGAATAGATACTAGTTAGTAGTAAACATTAGATAATACTGAATGATGGCATTGATATATAAAACTTTATTTATTTATCTGGCTATATCTGGACTGATGCCAAAATAAATCTGGTGACCTTATGTTACTAACATTTACGTTAGAGTAAACTTGTGAGAATAGCCTCAATGGATATAAAGATTGGTGAAAAAGGTCAAACCTACAGCATGGAAAATAGGTGTCATTGAAATACAAAGAGTTGTCAAGACAGGTCCTTTTCATGCTTTTTACAAAATTCTTGATTGACTACGATTGCTGTCAGAAATTGTTAAAATAAGTATGCTGTCATGGTTAAAGATAGGACAAAATGAAAATGATTTTTGAATTATTACTGAGCAAAACTGTTAAGCCTAAACCCTGACAAACATCAAAACATATTCAATGCATAATTTTCAAGATTGATTACATAACCTATTATTTTTTCATTAATCCAAAGACAGTTAGGAATTTACAATCACTAAAAGGGACATAAGCATTGCTTTTTGTACTATACAGTAACTTAACTATTCTTAATTCAACAGTTTATTGAAGTTTATTAAAGTGAGGGTGGATATCTTTGCAATGTTAAACTATTATATCTAATATTTGATTCCACTTCTGTAAATAAAAAAAAATAGGTTCACAACTCAGAACTAAAAGTTAATAGCTTGACATTGTGAAGATGGTGGGTGGGCTACTTTACATTTTCTTTAAAATAATTTTACAACTGTAAATTCTTCATTTTGCATGTTCTTAAGTTATAAATAATCTTTTAATTCAAAAAGACAGTTTAGAACTTGGTTCGGTTCCAAGTAAATATAACATGAGTGTTTTGATGAAAAATGCCAAGAATTTCTCAAGAGACAGTTATGGTAGAGATAAGAAAAGATAAAGTTAATTAGGGATGGTTCACCTCATTAATTATAATGTCTACACCAGTTAATTTGATTAAACATTTGACCAGATAGTTTTTTTTCTCCAATTTTATTGTATTAATAAAATGAATTATTTTTTATCTGACTGTTTATCCAAACTTTAGTTGTTGATATACCTATTATTTATTCCTTACAAATACTGTAAAATAATTTTGAAATGTCTTCTTCTGTAAATCATAAGGATATATGAATGTCATGAATTTGAAATTTTGGAAATTGTTTTATATCCTTCTGTATTCCAGCTTATTGTAGCACTTTCATCATAGTTTTCGACTTTTCATTAAATATGCCATGAAGACTCATGATCCAATTTTAAGATATTATATTCCATCAGTGGTTATAACTGATTGTGAGAAAGTGAATAATAACTAGCAGGAGAAACACAGATGGCCATAATTGTGTTTCAACATCAACTTATTTACAATCATTTTTTCCGTCTTTATTATAAATAACAGTAATAGTTAATAACGGTTATTATACAAGGATATGAAATAATACACTCCTATTTGATCATATCAAAGTTTGCTGTCGCTGATTAATTAGAAAGGAAATCCCTGTTCCTTCTAGCCTGCCTACACTAGGAATGTTACATTTAATCAGTTATTTTTACTTTTCCACTTGTGACATGAATCAGCATAGAAGTTTTGAGATAGTATTTGCTCAGAAATCTCAGCATTATAAAATTTTTAATTTTAGCCGTTAAATCACTCTGTTTTGGAATATATTTTTGAATGACTTAGAATATTTAACATAAAAAAATTCTTAAGGGTCTTTAAATCTAATAATATTATTTTTAACCCTTATTTTTTGATCATTTGGCTTTTAAGTTAATAAAAACAACTAAATCCAATTGAATGACACAATGTGACTTTTCATGTTAATATGCCCTTTGACCTTTACTTTTCCTATAAAACAGGATACATGTTTACCAAATAATTTTATTACTATGTTGATTTGAATGTTTTTTCTCATTTTAATTGGTAATTTATTGCCTAAGGGAATGGATGTTATATTATAATGACCTGAATAAAAGCAATCATATTAAATTAAAGTTGGATTCCTTCTTAAACCTTGTAACGCTAGAAAGTGATAATGCTTATTTAAAGCGATACAACCTCTTAGAATGAACAAAAAAAGAGTATATATTCATCAACAATGTCCAAAGTAAACAAACAGAGTGCAAAAAAAACCATGAAACTATGTAAATTTCCATATAATAACAGGTTATAATTGATAATCGCCTTAAATTTGATTAAGGGTTTTTCAATCATTGTATATAAACATTGTTTTCTGGATTTATCAAATTATTTAGGTAATCTGTTGTATAGTTATGCAACCAGGCAAGTCCCTTGATGAATATAAACTCCTATTGACCAAATTTGAAAATTTAGATTTTTTGTTCATTCTGAGAGGTTGTATTCCTTTAAACTGCTTGTTCACTTTTACAACACTCTCTTTTTTATTAACCCTTTAAATACTAAATCAGGTTGATCAAGTAGATACCGTACATAGAAGTAAATAATATATTTTAGAAATCTTGCAATTTACAACTAAATTTTATAAATTGCCACTTAAAATTTGTCTGGCTTTCTACAAGTAAACCAAAAAAATTCAGTATGAATTGTAAAAGTTCAATACATATGAACACATGAATAAAGCTAATGTACAGTCTAGATAGTAAAAAATGTTTTAACTATATTGGAGAAAAAACGTATAAGCTGATAACTGACTGGTCTGATTTATAATGTATTTTAAGTGGTAATATGAACCTATAGGTTTAATTAAAAACAATGGCCTCCTTATTCTGTAGTCTTCAACTTACACAAGTTGAGGATGCCCTAAAAATAATGTACTTAATCACTTCACAGTGAGTCATTTCGGATAAATTTCCTCTTAAAGAGACATACCTGTCAAATTGATAAACACTTTCTAGATACTGTAAAGTTGGGCTACTCTCTACCAATCAAGGTGATCACTGTTTTTTAAAGTTTTCTAGTCAAGTCATTTATCCAATAATAAAACTAGTGATTTTATATTTTGTCAATTGAAATATTTCTATATTCATACTTTGGTAAAATTTGAGATTAAAAGAAATGTTCTGTTGAATAATTAGAAGAAGGTCTAGCTTCCACTATAAAATTGCACTGTGTGGTATATGTTAACCAATTACCATGTATCATTATTTTCTTTCATGCAGAGTCAAGTTTTTCTTTCAATTAGATAAAGTTTCTGAAGAGAGAATATAGTCTAAAATAGAATTGTAGTAAAGTATTAATAAGGGGGCCTATTATTGAAAACTATGATGATTGCCGATGAGAGAAATTTTGTAATATTGAGTTTACATATGTAGTGAATGAATGAATATTATCTTGGATAATTTAGTAATAGGTTATACACTTTATGGTTTAAGTGATATTTTGATATCATCAGTTATTATGATTTGACAGCTTTTTTGTACCAACTTTTCTTATTCAAATTTTAATTTGGAGAATAATTCAAATAGATAAGCCCCATTTCACAGCATTCATAACATCTCTTTTATTTTTCAGGTGAAGGATATAGAAAAGTGAACTTTGGACCAGCAGAAGATTTTCCACCGCCTCCGCCTCCTCAAGATCAGTACCATGGTTATTCTTACCAGGACAGTCAGGATTTCCCCCCACCCCCACCCCAATCCCAATCACACAGCTACAGTAATCAGTCATACTCTACTAACACCTATAGTGTCAACTCTGATTTACCCCCACCCCCTGACAATTACAGCCAATCATACTCTAATAATACATCTTATAACTCAGACTTCGATAGGTCACAGCAATACTCAGCTAAACCCATTTACTCTGGATCAGCCAATCAAAAACAATATTCACCTGTCAGTCAACAACAGCCAACCTATGGTAACTTGAACAACCAATCATATTCTTCCAACCAATCATACGGAAGGGATTCCCCAAGTCAATCATATGGACGGAATTCCCCTTATAATTCTCCAAATACTAGTACTTATATGAATATTCCTTCAAATGCTCCAGCAGCGAGATCTGTTGATTTTATGAGACAACCAGAAAGAATGGCACCACAAATACCTGTTATTACAACTACAGCACCAGAATCTCCTAAAGAAGAAAAAGAAGCGGAGGTTGATGCTTTGACCAATTTATTGATGCAGAGTATTGAATCAACTGCTGAACCAGATTTCTATGGTGAGTTTTTTTCCTACAAACAAATTTTTATACAACAGCATTGGAATTTGATGTGTATCATTGCAACGGAAGGATGCTACCAGCATGCACCAAAAACGTCATCATGGTGATGATACTTTTGTGAGTTATCTTTCTTTTGTATCAAACTGACCTCTTTTGTATCAAAGTGACAAAGAACAACCAAGGATAAAGGAAATATACAAATATTATTATGTGTTTATTTTAGGTGTATGTGGAAAGTGTGGTATGAAAGTTTTAGGAGAAGTTAATGGATGTTCGGCCATGGATCAAATATTTCATCTTGGATGTTTTACTTGTAATAATTGTGGTAGGTCAAATACAATTTATTATTTTCTATTACTTTTTTAATTCTATACTTACATAAAGATAATAAAATGGCAGACCAAATAGATCCTTTTTGTAACCTTAATTCAGATATTCAAAGTCATGTGTAACCATAGTTATAAGTGTTTGAAAGTAAAACATCCTACTCGTATTTTAGCGAGACTTTGTCTTATGCTTCTAAAGAAAACATGTACACAGACATTTAGGTGATTTTTGTGCAGTTCTGGTGCTTTATGAGGTCTGTACTCTTTTCATACAATCAAGACCCAAACAAACCTTTTAATTGAGCCTAACCCTAGTTTTAAATCATTTATTTTTTACAGGTTGTGGTCTACATGGTAAATCATTCTTTCAAATGGAAAATAAACCTTTTTGCGAATCTTGTTATATGGTAGGTATATTCATATTGTATTGTTTTGTGTCAAATCACTCTTAAAAAGGTAATAATTCATAATATTATCAATAGATTTTCAAAGTTTCTTGACATACATAGATCAAATGTCAACATGTCAATCATTTTGTCTTGTGTAAGTTGTGGTCGTTGTAATAGATATTGAAAACTACAATGGTATTGACCTTTATTTCAGAATACTTTAGAGAAATGTTCTGTTTGTTCTAAAGCTATCACAGATAGGGTGAGTTGATATCTTCTTTATTTCATAAAAGTGCAATAGAAGAAGTATAGAAGTTTTCATGAAACAAAATGTTTCCCAGCATAATATGGCCAGAAATGCACTTCCACCATGCATCTTGATTTCAAAAGGGAAAGCTGATTAAATAAATCCAAAGACATCATCTGGATGTGGAAACTGAATACTGTACAATACATATCTGTGCACAATTTCCCTCATTGTACATTGCATGGCATTGTCTCTCTGGCACAGAAAGGCATATAATGGTATACCTTTAAACTATTTTGATTTGGTTTTTCTAGTTATTACGAGCTACTGGTAGACCCTACCATCCAGCCTGTTTTACTTGTGTTGTATGTGGTAAAAGTTTAGATGGTATTCCATTTACAGTAGATGCTACCAACCAAATACATTGTATTGAAGACTTCCATAAGTAATAAAGTTTTTGTATTAAAATCTAGTCAATAACATATATGTCTTCTATATAAAGAGGACCCTGGGACATCTATTTTAAAATTAGAAGTGTACCCATTGCTGATACACAAAAATATAGTGATATTTGAATCGCCATGTCAAAACTTCTTCCTTTATCTTTGTTTTTATTATGTACTTTGTATTTAATTTATTAAGACCTTGAATTCTATGTTATTTTGTTTGTAGTAAATTTGCACCCCGATGTTGTGCCTGTAATAAACCTATAATGCCAGAACAAGGTCAAGATGAAACAGTTAGAATTGTTGCTATGGATAAAAGTTTTCATGTTAGTTGTTATAGATGTGAGGTAGGACTTTAACTTTACCTTTTTTTTTATCATAACTGTTTAATTGTGCATAATATGTAAATAGTGTAAAATATGGTGTACTCTAGCTTAACCCTTCCCACTCTAAAAGCTGGTATACTGGCTTAATCATTACGTAATATATACCTGAGAAGCCGGTAAACTGGCCGTTGTCAAGTCACGTCATATAATGTTAACGTAATACACTTTAAGAAATATTGCTGGGAATTCAGGGTATATGACGTTTTATCCAAAATAAGGTCGGGGTTCAATGGGTTAAAAGATAAATTCTGTGTTACTGAAAAAACAAATTCGCACGAAAAAATCAAATAGTCAGTAAATCAAGTATTTTGAGGATTACATCTCACAGTTGATGCAAAATGTTTAAAATACAAAATTTTGTTTGTAGGATTGTGGTCTACAGTTATCATCAGAAGCTGAAGGAAGAGGTTGTTATCCATTAGATGATCATATATTATGTAAAAACTGTAATGCCCTGAGAATACAAGCAATGAGTACCAAGATGGCTACAGAACTCTAAGATTTACCAATGTTCACTCAATCTTTCACAGACCATGATTTTTAGATGCAACAAATTTTTTTTTCCAATTCACTCAGTAGTAAAACTCATTGTGATATGGTGATGTTTTATAAGTTTTGTTCATATTAGTATCATAATAATAGAAATATATCATGAGATAGTCATTAGAATTATATTATAGAGACATTATTTTGTTATTCATACTTGTAGTGTTTGATTATATTGGGCATTTATTTTGGGGTTTTGCTTTTTTCACTGTATTAGGCATCTTGATTTTTTAAAAGAAATAAGACCAGTTGTGCTGTCATTATCACAAAAAACATTTGATGTCACTGTCACAAAAACATATCTAATGATACTGTGACAAAATACCTATTTGATGTCACTGTGACAAAATACATATTTGATGTCACTGTGACAAAATACCTATTTGATGTCACTGTGACAAAAACCTATTTGATGTCACTGTGACAAAAACCTATTTGATGTAACTGTGACAAAAACCATATATTTATTGTAGAAGTGACACCAAATCTGGTTTTTGTCACAGTGACATCAATATTCTTTGCAACAATGTCACAATATTAAGCCATTTTTGGTCTGAAAGATATACCAGAAACCTCTTTTTATTAGCCTTAAAGGTACATGTAGACAATGTTTTAAAACATTTATGTCATTGTACTGAGGAAAGTTGAAGAGGACTTAGCCATATTGAACTTTACAGTGAGAAAAGCAAGCTCCAAATGAGAGAGAAAGTCACTTTGCTCTTTTTTAAATCATAGAACTGTGATTAATGCAATATTATTTTTTATAAAAATGTTTTGATTTCCATTTACCTTTTGTCGATTAGCTGAGAATTTGATAAATAGCCTTATATAATTTATTAGTTTCTAGATTTTGTATTCAATCATTTATTTTATTTATTCTAGCTATTTATTAAGTTCTTGGTTGTGGAATTGTGCACACATTGATTTACAAAAATTCCTTATTTGATTTATCAACTTTGTTCTTAGATTGATATTATTAAATGGACTTTGGTAGCTTTCATATCATCCTAATTAGGTTTTCTTGACCAAGTTTTAAAATTTTATGTTAAGTCTAAGAGGTAGTATCAATAGCTTTCTGGCAATTTATCTCTGTGATGGGAATTTTTTTGACCTAAGTGTAATGAATCATAATCAGAATTTTTGATAAATCAATGCTTTTATACACTTATTATTATTCTTTGTGTTTAAGAACCATATTTTTCGTTTGATTTTTATTGCTTTTTTTGTGTATTTGCTTATAGTGATAGTTACCTTAGTTTTGTGTCTTTTTATGTCTATACAGACATTTTTGTCTAAATCATTTACTTATATTTCATAAATTGCATATGTTTGTATACGTATACAATTTGATGATATGCAATTCATCAAGTCTCTACTTAAAAACCTATTAATTTATAAAGAGTATTTTGTAATAACTTTATATTGTGTTATGAGCTTTTTCTGTCTATTTAATATTGTGTAATATAACAATTACTAAAATGTTTTCATTAGAACTAAATCAATGCATAAAGTTTTTTTTTTTTTTTGAACTAATCTGAGTGACCTATTTATGTAGCTATATGATTTGAATATGTTCACTTCTGGTAAGGGAACATTGTGCTAAAGGATATCATTTTTTGTATCATTTATTAATAAGATATTTTAACATCATAATTTAGACCTAACAATATCCAACGCCACTAGTCCCAAGTTAAGTTTATCATATTTAACATGACAACTGATGTATATTTTGATGCCATATTTATTATTTGATGTTAACTGCTAGTAACATGTAAATTACGTCTAATGCAATTTGGTAAGGCGTGTAGAAATATCATAAATTGTTGTGGTTGGTGCTTTATTTTAGATTTACAAGCTATACTATTAAACTAATTAAAGTGCTGAAATATTAGGCTTGAGATATTTATCATTCAATTTACATGTGTTTTTATAATAAATTCATATTTCTGTAATATACTGTTATTTTTAATGATATGTTTCTACTGGGCTTTTCCTTACCACATATCTATTTATACAAGCAAAAAATAAATTGTACTTAGTTAAGTAAAAAATATTCTACTTACAGACTTGGGCATATGAACAAAACTCAATATTATAAAAATAAGATTTATTAAATGTTAGAAATCTATAACAAATGATTACCTGCACAATGGTGTAAATACAAAATAGTCAATATTCAATTAACCTATTATGATTGAAAATTTTCAGTCCTGCATCGTGTTCCTTTAATCCAATAACTTCTTATGACCGCTTGTACTCAGAAATGAAAAACTCTTGTGTTGAAGGTAACATGATTATCTATACATTTATCTACAATCCAATGAAGCTCAAGCCTAGCCTTAGTAAATATATTTAATTAGGTTACAACAATAGAAAGAAGAGGCTGTCAAGAGATCAGGGCTTTTGAATTGCCCATATATGCCAAACATGACCGGTTCTTTTGCCATGACCGCCTTCAAATAGTCTCTATCGAACGTACAAACATCAAGTGTATGTAACAAGATCATAATTGAATCAATTAAATAAAACCGAGCATTAAATCTTGTGCACACATAGGTCATGCTGAGGTAAATAAAAAATCAACTAAATATGGATCATGCCAATAATGCCAATAAATAACGCATACTGTAATATAGGGTAAAAGATACATGGAGCAGCACTATATTTTTGATTAGTAAAAGTACTAGTAATTTATAACTTAATAGTAGTTGTACTTGTTATACTGATCATAAGCTGTTGGGTTTATGTGACTTTTAATATCTTCTGTTTTAATCTGTATCGATACATGACCATGTGATGCAAAATGCATATCATGGTATTGTATCACTAAATATTATTTACAGATTTATTGTGCCAAGCTGACTTTTTGACTGATTATAAAATTTCATTATGTACCCTTTCATATATTACAAACACAATACTGCAACCATAACTAATAATTGGTGCAAGGCCAGAATTTTATGTCTGTTCATATGAAAAACCATATCTTCTCAATAAAACAGACACATATCAATTATTGTAAGCTTATATCATATCTTTGATAATCTAAATAAAGAAATCAATCATTAACTCTAAACATCATTGATTTTACATAATTCTATCATTATTATAGATTAATAGTGAAACTTCCATGTTTTTGTTGAATTGTAAATAAACAAACAATAATTTTCGTCAAACAAACAATAATATTGTCAATATTTACTATAATATCAAAATTTAAAAGTAAATATCATTAACAATCCAATCAACATTCTGTTTACAGATCACATTTAGCATTATTATAATTAACATAAAAATAAACAAAAATATTAATAAAATAAACTAAAATCTAATTCCTGTTAAAATCAAAAGATTTCTAAAAGAAATACCTTATTGGTTAATAATTGTAAAGATAAAAATAATAAAAAAGACAAATATGCAAAGGTGATTGAATTCTACATAAATTCTGATTTTAGAGTAAAATAATACTTGTTAAACAGGTTTCAGACATAAATAGAATTAATTTACATTTTTATTTTGAAAATAAATAATTCCTATTATTCCAGTGAGAAGAATACTTATGGAATAGAGTTATGTCAGAAATGAATATAAATTGGCTGGAAACTCTATTTATAAACCTAAAAACCCATAACATACATATAATACAAAAACACATAAATTATAAAACATTATGCAACTTATTTTAATACATCACAATAACTTTATAGATAGTAAATCTTTATGTACAGACATTCAGTTAATATTTCATGATAAATTGACTGCTTAATCTTAATTCAGTCACTTTCCAGATGTGTGTTTACAAGGTGGTATTACTATCGACTCCCATGTCAATAAATAAGTAATATTCTCCTTGAAAAATAATTACTGGAAACTGCTGTCAGATTGAGATTTCACATGCTGTTGAAATATGTCCGATTCGCAAAAAATTAAATCAACAGCCCTGCTATTACATGACATGAAATTATATTAAGTGGCACTTGATTGGATAAAACAAGTTTGAACAGGGTCCAGAAAGAATGCATTACACATGCTCATTAGACAGAATTAGATTAATTAAGATGAATAGAAGGGTAAAATTTTGAATGTGACATATCTTGTTCAATATTGTAGTAATGATGTCTAAAATTGGAAAAGACAGAACCTGTTCAAAACAAATCAATTAAAAAATTAATTTTTCACAGAGGATAGAACAAACACAGAACACTTTGAAACATCAGACAAGCAAATCATACTTTTAACACAAATGTGACACATTTAAAATATTGTAATTGCTGCCTTTTTAAGGTAAAAATATCTGTGTCTTTTCTACATTTTATGGTCTAAATGCTTTTAATGCCCATGTGTCATAGAGTACTAGGTATTGTAATGACGACATCCAAATTTTGGTTTAGTTTGGTTCATCTCATAATTACATTCTAAAAATGCCCTTGTTTTTCTTAAACAAAACTTCAATCAAAATCATTCACACATATAATTACTTAGGGACATTACACACACAAAAAAATATTGTAAGATTGTAAGATAGATTTGAGCCTCAACAAATTAAGAGAGCAAATCTTGGTTTTGAAGTTGAATTGGGGTATGGGTAATATGGCGCCATTAAAGAAGCAGTGGCGTGGGGAGAGGGTGTCCAAGAGGGCACATAATTGCAGCTGGATTAATATTTGCCACCAACGATCACTCCCCACAACTAAAATTTCTTTGTATCTTACATAGTGAAAACCAGGGACTGTGACCTCTCTTTGACAGTCTGTGGCCCTGACTTGAACAATTGCCCCATCCCCACAACACCTAATGAATACCTAAAAAACAACAAAGCTATTATAAGGCAGTACTAATGGATTCCAGGTTGACGTCTGCTAGTCTAACTAATGGTTTATCTTGGTTGTTATCATCACTATAAACTGATGCTACTGAAAACTGTCTATCAACTCCAACATCATCATCATCTTGTCCTGCTTTCTCTTCATCAGTAGCATTGATTAAATCTTCTAGAGTAGCTGATGATTTGTAACCATCACCTTCAGGTTGTAAGAACTACAAACAACAACAATATGAGAATTAGATAGCTATTCTGAATGTTTAAAAACCGTTCCAAGACAATTCATTTTTTTTGTGGACACTTTTGTTAGCCTGTGCTTTTGGTAGTATGTGGCTTTGGAATTATGTGCTTTTGGTAGTATGTGCCTTTGGAATTATATGCTTTTGGAAGTACATGCCTTTGATAGTCTGTGCTTTTGGTTAATACATGCTTTTGGTAGTAATTTGGTAGTATGTGCTTTTTGAAGGATGTGCTTTAGTGCACAATGATAGTATTCTAATTGGTTCAAGTATTACCTGAGCTGTACTTTCTAATCTCTGTATATACTGTGCTAATCCTAACCCAGATTGATCTAATGGCGGCCATGTTGGATCTTTCTTGATTTCTTTTTCAATATGTGTATATTCATAATCATCATGTTTACAGCATGAACATTGAGCTTTACATTTCTTGATAACTAGATTATCCACTATAAACATCTACAAAACATAAACATAATATTCTGGTATTCTTTATCATTCAATAGAGTTGAAGATGGTGGCCATTTTGAATATCTTATTGTCTGTTTTTATAGTCAACAATGAGTTTGAGTTTTAATTAATATTGAACATGTCAAAACTTAATATATCATATATCAAACGTCACAAAAATAGAAAAATGATCTTACCTCGACAACAAGAGAAATCAGAAAGTTAGCAACAGCCAAACCAACAAATATCAACCTGTAATCTATCACTGGAAACTGTTTAATCTAAAATACACATAACATGTCAAATTGAATATATTTTATATCATAATATCATAAGTTAGCATGCGATTAGTCACAGAAAAACTGAAATGAGCCATACAATAAGGGATTACTCCTTTGTTACATTCTCTTTACATTCTGTTATCAACAAGACAATGCAGTGATGCAGTGGACTATATTTGATATAATAGATGTTTTCTGTTATCAAAATGAAACTATATCTTACCTCCATGATGTCAGCAAAGTTATCAGTAGGATAAACAGTAATCCAAACAGTGGTAGCAATACAGATTATAATATTCACCAAAAACATATCTAAAATACAATAACAATTAACATGATATATATAACTTAACAGAACAACAATCACTGGTTTATTGCAAGGTGATTAACAGAATTGTTTTGCTTGTACAGAGTTTTATTATTGTCCCTTTGTCCGATGCCGCTCCAACAGAAGGTCTTGCGGCATTTTGTTTGAATTCGCAAAGTCACAAGCCCAGATACAACTTCTTAAAAGCTGCATTCATTTTAAAGTTGAAAACTAAACTCACAATTAGAGAACATAGTTTTTCTGAATGGTTTTCCTTTAGAATAGACAATAGCTAGTATAATATATTGAAATGCTGAGATTAAAAACACAGCTGAATTCTCATGACTACTATAATCATCATCTTCATTCTCTGTAAATGGTTCAAACCTACAATAAATAAAGATATTAATAATGTTAACAAGATACCTAATAAGATCTTTAATAAGAACCCATGCTTAAATTTTATTAATGTTTCAATGCACATACAGAAATCTTGATCAAGCACGAAATATCATCATTATTTTGTGCTTGATAAAGATTCCTAGTCAATGTTCTACCTACTTCTAAATGTCATTTAAACATTACATAATAACATAGTGTTTTCAAAGGATTGTTAAGAAGTTTTATAAATTTTCTATTTGTATAGAAAGTATGAAAGCATCAATTTGCACCATTCCAAGCCATTCCAATTTCCATTCTGATGTCTGTTGTTCTCGCAATTCCACTAAAACTGTAATGACGTCACTGACAGTGATCTGCATAGATATGAGAAATAGCTTCCAGAAGATCGCTGTCAGTAACGTCATAAAACGTGTTAGTTATATTGGAATTGCAAGATCCACAGACGTCAGCAAGTGGAATGGCGCAAATTGATGCTATCAGTCTCCCCGCCCGATGCACATACAAAGTTTCAAAAACCTCTTTACAATCCCTTTGAAAAGTTTCTAGAATGGAAAATGTAACATCCAGATCTGCATTTTACAGATAGCTGGAATTTTCTTGACACTGAGATATTATAAATATGCAATACTTAATAACATACCATTCTTGTTGTTGAACATATAAATAAGCAGCAGTTTGAAAAGAAATATTTATAATAGTCTGGGTAACCAATGATAAAATAGGACCAGGACTAATTAATGATGACAATGGTAAATCTTTTACCAACTCTTGATACGGTTTAGTATAACCAACTACAATAGAAAAACATATAATATAATGTATAATACTATTAGGGATTGTAGGTTGTAACTTTATACTAATGACAAAGTTACGAAAGCACAGGCACAGGACGTTTAAGTTTATGAAAATTAGGGTTTGGGGTGATTTCTTTCAATGGACCGATACCTAAAAAGGTTCTAATTTTGAATGGTGTGTTTATTATTCCATTTAACCAGGCTGTAAAAATAATTTGAAAGAGAGCTGATCTAAAATATCCTTGTTTACCTCAGTTGATGCCCTTAAAACAAATTTCCTTTCTTTAATGCCTTAGACAGGTTTGACCAAGCTCAACTATATTTAGAGTACCCGGTACTATTTTTAGAGGTCTGTACAAATTTACTTACAAGTAACAGACAGAGAAGTTATTAAAAATAAATCTACGTATAAAAATGCAGGATCTGTTAAATTAGCACCATTCCAATACAGAATTAATACAGATACTAGCTGAGCTAAACTGTAACTAGCCATATACTTAAAGATACCAAATGATGTCACTAAGGCACACCTTCCTTCACTGAAATGAGAAATAGCTTTGGTACTCATTTCAAAAAGCTTATTTTTTACATGATTGGTCTGTTTTATATCAGCATTATTTACATTTTGGGCCTGTGTCTTAGTGGGTTTTTTTAAATTTTCATTTCATTATCTTGAATTGTTTTTCGATTAAGATTCATCACATTTTGGACTTGTTTCTAATTTGCTTTTGCCAATTTTGAGTTATCTTTCTTCACCTGCTAGGTTTTTTTCCTATTTGATTTCTAATTTATGCTAGGCTTGTTTTATAAGCTTTCTATTTTATGCTAGGCATGATTTAGATTAGCTTTCACCACATGCTAAACCGGTTTTAAATTAGCGTTCTCCACATACAATGCAGAGAAAATACATACCTTATGACTCTGGGAACACATTCAATGGTAGGTTTTTTGGAAGTAAAAGGAGAAGCTACTGAAGCCTCAGCCTCTGATAAAGATATACCAGTATGGGCAGTTTTTAAGGCACCACAATCATTAGCTCCATCCCCACACATAGCAACATAATACCTGAAATTTTAAACAGAAACAAACTATAGTCAGACCATTTTAGGTTTTTTTCCCGTGAATATTATTAAAGGGATTGTAAAGAGGTTTGCATACCGCAGACATTGATAGCATCAATTTGCATCATTCCATTTCCATTCCGACATCTGTGGTTCCACTAAAACGAAAACGTTTTATGACATCACTAATATTTATCTACTGGAAGCTACTATTAATATCTATGCAGATCACTATTGGTGATGTAATAAAACACGTTAGTTTAAGTGAAATTGCAAAAACCACAGACATCGGAATGGAAATTTGAATGGTGCAAATTGATGCTATCAGCGTCCCTGATACACATATAAAGTTTAGAAAGCCTTACAATTCCTTTAAGAAATCTCACTGCTCATCTTTATATAGATGATTTGTTCAAGGTAGCTATTTATTCGACAACCAAGAATAGAACAGCAACTTTCAGGCAAAAACAAAATGTTATGAATCTTGCTTGAGCAATCACTTCTTATTTGAAACGGTTAATTACAATGGAATAATCAAAATAGACAAAGTATTAAATAAAAAATCATACCCTAGAGCTTGTAAACCCTCCACTAACTGTGCTTTCTGATCAGGAGCCATTCTAGCAAACACAGTACCTCTCACTAAGATCTATAAAATAAAATAATAGATAGCAATTATTGAAAAAATAAATCAGTTCAAGTATGATTCAACAAAGATGGAAAAAATACTACTAGATTCAACAAAGAAGGAAAAAATACAATGTCACAACTTCTAAGCCATACTAACATTCTCAAGGGCAGGTAGCAATGAAATGTTTAAACTCTATGTAAGGATCATTTGAGGCAATAAAGTAATATTGTACAGCTGAAGATCAAAAATAAAACTTCAATTATACTTTTGGTAATATTCACAAAATAAACAGAATAAAAAAAATTTTTACCTTTAAAAGTTGATCAGGAAAATATTGACGTAATACTGCCCATGATTTACCAGTCAGAGCAAAATGGAAACGTTTATTGTCTTCATCTATTTCAATTACAGTTCCTTTCTAAAATAAACAATAATATACTATTCAGTTTACATGTTTCATGATTATCTGATTACACAAACTACATTCTACAGTAAATAGAAAGCAAAACATTAAAAGCAAACTAACACTGTAATTTAGCCTAAAGGGAATTGAAAATAAGCAACACAAAAACATGTAACAAGCTATATTCAAACACATAACATAATAATGTAATGTAATAATGTAATGTAATAATGTATGTAACTTTGATATATGAAAAAAGGTGATGAACATTTTATATGTATATCATTTTCATTAAATCAAAACAATCAGCAGTATCTATTTATTGATATATAGAATTATTTCAAAGTTTAAAATTGACACATAGGCTGCAATGTTAATTTTTTCTAAAGAATTAATTAAAATATTCATCACATTCATAGCCTTAACACACAAACACATATAAGCTGATTAACAACAGAATAATATGCTCTAAAACACGTGAGTATACACGTGTACGTACACACACTGTTAATATTCTCTCCCAAACACAACATGTAAAAAAAAATAACAGATTTCAAATTTTCAACATCATCTTAAAGCGATACTACATCTTAGAATGAACAAAATTCTCAAACTTGGTCAATAAGAGTATATATTCATCAACAGTGTCCATAGTATACAAACAGAATCAAATAAACCCATAAGACTATGTAATTTTCCATACAATTACAGATTATTATTGATAAATGTCTTAATTTGGATTAAGGCATTTATCAATTATTGTATTTAAACATAGTTTTCTGGATTTATCAGATTATTTAGGTAATCTGTTGTATAGTTATGCCACTAGGCTTGTCCCCTGTTGAATATATACTCCTATTGACCAAGTTTGAAAATTTAATTTTTTTGTTTATTCTAGGACGTACTATTGCTTTAAATATAGAAATAAGCATATTTCTGTATTTAAAATGATGTTGAACATTCTAAGTATCTTATATTTTCACATGTCACATATTTTCCTGATTGAAAAAAGTGATCAAGTACAAGTTTCATTTTCCCTAACCATCGATTAAAGCTGGGTTCTCACTATCGACTTTTTGTCGGTCTCACCAACTTTTTGTCGGCCTCATAGATCATATGTCGTTGAAGTCATTTGGTTCTCACTATCGACTTTTTGTCGGTCTCACCAACTTTTTAGAAAGCCCTTAAATTGCGTTTCCCGTCAATTCTAAGATGTAGTTTCATTATGCAAAAGAAATGTCAACAAAATATTATCAACTAGGCCTAGCTACTGGTCACACGTACATGTACATGCAATAAATTTACCACTCATTCCCACAGATTTTGCTATCTCCTCTGTTGCATGTCGTTTCTTGTCTCGATCCCGATATTCTGGAATTTCAACACGCCAGACACTCACTCTTTTCTAATAATTCAATAATATTTTCCACCTTATCGGTATGGTCCTCTGTGTTAGCCATTTTTGCAGTAGTGCTATTATGTGATGATTTCATGGAGTTCATTGAGTTCATTGAGTTCATGGATTCTGGTTGCTGATTGGTTGAAACTTGTTGAAACTCTAAAAGTCGGCCGACAAAGTCGATGAGAATAGAACAGGTTCCAATCCACCGACATCGGACCCATCGACAAAAAGTTGACAGATTTATCTGTTCACACTATAGATTTGTTGAAGATAAATCTATGAGGCCGACAAAAAGTTGGTGAGAACGACAAAAAGTCGATAGTGAGAACCCAGCTTTAGAACAGTCCCACATCTATAGGTAAAATGATTACTCTAAAAATATGATTAAAGCCAGATACACAGAAATTAATGGGACATTAAGCTGTAACACATTGCTGTATTAATTTTCAATTCATGCAAAGGGTCATGGTAAAATATTAAAAAAAAAAAAATGTAAAAAAAAAACGGATTAATTATAAAAATGGCGTAATGTTCTACAAGCATGTAATCTACGCAGCCACAATCATACATACATTACCATTTCCAATAGGCATTGGGCTTCTGCATAAATAGATTCTGGTGCCTTAGTAAATAAAAATAAGTAATTCAAATAAAACCAAAGAATGAAAAAAGTGCAAACACAATAATGAAACATAAATGAAACATAAAAAATAAACATAAATCTAAACTCATCAAGCCATAAAATTAAGCCTACTGTAAAACAAGAAGTTGTGTATTCACTGAAAGAAGTGCTCCAGAATTAAAATTATTACTATTACTAAAACTATTACTTTAACACGAAGGTTAGGAGTCTGCACGAACCATAGCCTAGAACAGCCAGACCTGTTGGAACTCGATTTGAGTAAACTAGAACACTGTTCCGGGTAAAGATTTTCTGTCCCAACTAGCAAAGTGGTGCAGCAAGAACAGTGACAAAATCAAATGGTGGCAAATGTTGCAACCGTTTTTCAGTGCAGTGATTGCAGACCTTTCCGTTCCAGATCCTGTCTAGAACTACTCAGATATTTCGGAAAGGAGCACCTGATTCGTGCAGACCCCTAGATTATCCTCAACTTTATTTTTTAAATCAAGTTCTTAAAAAAGTTTTTATAAAGTAAAAATATGAATTTATTTCAAATTTGTGTATAAATAAAAAAAAGTTGTGTATAAAGGCTCAACAATTTGTAAATTTATTTCTTCCAAGACTTATGTTAATGAGCAAAACAAGTTGTAAATTTATTTCTTTTAATATTTTTGTAATCACATCTAACACATAATCACACATAAATTGAAGATCACATTTCTTGCCTTACAGTAACATGCTATGTGTAGTAAAAGAAAGTGAAACTGAAGAAACAAATCATTCACCAGTAACAATACATGCTTGATAAGATAGATTTATATTTACTTGACTAGTTATAACCTCTTCAACTTTCTTCTGACTATCTCCAGCATACACAAACTCTATTTCTTCTTGTTTAAATTCTGTTGGTGGATAGGCTTGTACTAGAATTATTCTATCACCTTTATCTACCATTCCACACTCTCTAGCTACACATAGAGCTGTTAACATATTATCTCCTGTAAAATATTCATACTAGATTAATACAGTTCTCTAGCTACACATAGAGCTGTTAAAATATTATCTCCTGTAAAATATTCATACTAGATTAATACAGTTCTCTAGCTACACATAGAGCTGTTAACATATTATCACCTGTAAAATATTCATACTATATTAATACAGTTCTCTAGCTACACATAGAGCTGTTAAAATATTATCTCCTGTAAAATATTCATACTAGATTAATAGAGTTCTCTAGCTACACATAGAGCTGTTAACATATGTTATCTCCTGTAAAATATTCATACTAGATTAATAGAGTTCTGTAGCTACACATAGAGCTGTTAACATATTATCTCCTGTAAAATATTCATACTAGATTAATAGAGTTCTCTAGCTACACATAGAGCTGTTAACATATTATCTCCTGTAAAATATTCCTACTAGATTAATACAGTTCTCTAGCTACACATAGAGCTGTTAACATATTATCTCCTGTAAAATATTCATACTAGATTAATACAGTTCTCTAGCAACACATAGAGCTGTTAACATATTATCTCCTGTAAAATATTCATACTAGATTAAAACAGTTCTCTAACTACACATAGAGCTGTTAACATATTATCTCCTGTAAAATATTCATACTAGATTAATAGAGTTCTCTAGCTACACATAGAGCTGTTAACATATTATCTCCTGTAAAATATTCATACTAGATTAATAGAGTTCTCTAGCTACACATAGAGCTGTTAACATATTATCACCTGTAAAATATTCATACTAGATTAATAGAGTTCTCTAGCTACACATAGAGCTGTTAACATATTATCACCTGTAAAATATTCATACTAGATTAAAACAGTTCTCTAGCTACACATAGAGCTGTTAACATATTATCTCCTGTAAAATATTCATACTAGATTAATAGAGTTCTCTAGCTACACATAGAGCTGTTAACATATTATCTCCTGTAAAATATTCATACTAGATTAATAGAGTTCTCTAGCAACACATAGAGCTGTTAACATATTATCTCCTGTAAAATATTCATACTAGATTAATAGAGTTCTCTAGCAACACATAGAGCTGTTAACATATTATCTCCTGTAAAATATTCATACTAGATTAATAGAGTTCTCTAGCTACACATAGAGCTGTTAACATATTATCTCCTGTAAAATATTCATACTAGATTAATAGAGTTCTCTAGCTACACATAGAGCTGTTAACATATTATCTCCTGTAAAATATTCATACTAGATTAAT
The DNA here is from genome assembly GCA_029955415.1 of Lottia scabra. Lineage (NCBI taxonomy): Eukaryota > Metazoa > Mollusca > Gastropoda > Lottiidae > Lottia > Lottia scabra. The sequence goes on along the minus strand of JARJEI010000021.1, from coordinate 1,048,622 downwards.
AGAGTTCTCTAGCTACACATAGAGCTGTTAACATATTATCTCCTGTAAAATATTCATACTAGATTAATAGAGTTCTCTAGCAACACATAGAGCTGTTAACATATTATCTCCTGTAAAATATTCATACTAGATTAAAACAGTTCTCTAGCTACACATAGAGCTGTTAACATATTATCTCCTGTAAAATATTCATACTAGATTAATAGAGTTCTCTAGCTACACATAGAGCTGTTAACATATGTTATCTCCTGTAAAATATTCATACTAGATTAATAGAGTTCTCTAGCTACACATAGAGCTGTTAACATATTATCTCCTGTAAAATATTCATACTAGATTAATAGAGTTCTCTAGCTACACATAGAGCTGTTAACATATTATCACCTGTAAAATATTCATACTAGATTAATATAGTTCTCTAGCTACACATAGAGCTGTTAACATATTATCTCCTGTAAAATATTCATACTAGATTAATAGAGTTCTCTAGCTACACATAGAGCTGTTAACATATTATCACCTGTAAAATATTCATACTAGATTAATAGAGTTCTCTAGCTACACATAGAGCTGTTAACATATTATCTCCTGTAAAATATTCATACTAGGTTAAAGGGATTGTAAAGTGTATTTCTAAACTTTGTATGTGTATCGGGAACACTTAAAGCATCAATTTGCGCCATTCCAATTTCCATTCCGACATCTGTGATTCTTGCAATTCCACTAAAATTAAAGCATTTTATGACGTCACTGACGGTGATCTGCATAGATATCAATAGTACCGGAAGGTAGATCACTATCAGTGACATCATAAAACGCGTTATTTTTAGTGGAATTGCAAGAACCACAGATATCAGAATGAAAATTGGAATGGCGCAAATTGATGCTATCAGTATCCCTGATACACATGAGTTCTCTAGCCACACATAGAGCTGTTAACATATATTATCTCCTGTAAAATATTCATACTAGATTTAATACCAGTAAAATTAAAGAAAAGCTCTGACCTGTAACCATTATAGTTCTAATATCAGCTTGTTGTAGATTATATATAACTGGTGATGTTTCAGGTTTTATTTTATTCTCCATTATTAATAATCCTAGAAATATCAACTCTCTTTCTACTTGATCTCTGTTATAAAAGAAGATAAAATATTAATAAATTTTATGAACCTAATAATAATAATAATAATAATAAACTCTTTATTTTACATGGGTCAGAATTAGGCCCTATACCACGAGTGGTAACGGTCCTGTCTCACACCCAGCCCATGGGAACAGAGATACAATATACAACATATAGACACCAAAAAAAAAAAAAAAAAAAAAAAAAAAAAAAAGAATTTGTGTACAAAGTTTGATGATTTAGAGATCAAGTACATGACCACAGGCTACTGGATATTTTTTTTTTTTTTTAAGATATACAATATAGCAATATACACAAGTACATGTGTATAAAATGGACATATTATACTCAAGCGATTAGTGTACAGAATTTGATGATTTAGAGATCAAATACATGACCACAGGCTACTGGATATTTTTTTAAGATATACAATATAGCAATATACACAAGTACATGTGTATTAAATGGACATATTATCCTCAAGCGATTAAGTACATTGCGACAAATTGTAAGAAGAAAAAAAAAAAAAAAAAAAAAAAAAAAAAAAAATTCATTAAATTTTGTGAAGCCAAAGGTAGGTCAGTGCAAGTGCTGCGAGCGGGCTACCCAACCCTACTCCATTAATGTTCTTATTCTAAATTGGAGGGGGAGGTAGGATTTATCCATGCTCAAGACCAGCTTGAAGGATGTTTACTCATCCCCTGACAGTGTGTTATGAATTTAGATTTGCCAAAAGTGTGAATTGTTTGCCAAAAATGATAATGCCAAATAGAAAACCTGGAAGGGAAATAATTAAAATATGTTATGTCAAAATGTAATAAATCTGTAAGAGATGGAACAGCCAAAATACAATTGCAAGAGACAGGACTATAAGTAAGTACTTCGTCCAGACATCTATTCCACCTACACTATAACTGAAAGAAGAAAGTTAACCGTTAGTTAGTATTTTAGTTCCGATATCCTCTGCAACTCTGAGTAGAACTACTTCAACTGTAAAAGGCAAGATAACTCTTATTAAATATTGACGATGAGAAGTCTTCAGCAGTCTAAAAAGTAAAGACACCACAACTGCAAGAGACAGGTAAACCATTAGTAAGTATTTATGAGCAGATTCCATGCAACGCTATGACTATAACTACTTGAATTGAATGTAAGAGGCAAGATAACTATTATTAAATATTGTTGATGAAATTCTACTGCAATCTAAAAGTAAAGAAGAAGAACTGCACTGCTTCAACTAGACATGCTCCGAGAGTAAAGAAAACATATTAATAAATATTTTCGTTCAGATCTCTACTGGAATTCAAAAGTAGAGTCACCACAACTGTAAGAAGAAAATTTACAAATACAACTGTAAACAACCTAATGATGTCAAGTAATATCTTGCAGTGTGCGCTGACAAAAATTTGGTAGGAACAGCGGCATATTCTTATTTGATTTACAAGTGTTAAGGGATTTTAATCTTTCACATGCACAAGGAATCTTTGTGTATTGTCCCATCTGATTGGCTGGGAGCAATTTCCATATGGGCCGTAAAACCTACATCACTGAACTCACTGAGCCTATGTAATTTACAGTTTTGTTAGATATTGGTACAAACATGGTTAATTTTGAAAGATAATTTAGCTTAATTCAGCTATGTAGAATGGTAGGTTTGACTTCCATTTAAGATATCAAGGAGCAGAAATGATGCCAGTCAAAGTATCAAGTACAGATTACTGATATTTTTTTTACTCTGCAATCATTGACATACCTTGCTATTCTTTGAACTTTGACATAGTTTAATTTAGCGGGTAATGGTTTCCAGGCTACAGCAATAACTCTATAACCGTACTGTGTATATTGAGTTAGAACTTCATGGAAATTATCTGGTACTGAAAATACAGAATTCTGAGATTAGAATAAATCACATTGAACTTGATCCTACTACCAACAGTAAACTGAAAGCAGACGTCAACTGTCATATTTCAACCAATATCACCTGATTGCATTATCAAATTATACACAAAGAGTTTGAAAGATCACCTGTAAAAAACTGGAGAAATGGAGTTTTCTTAGATGATTTATGAATGTCTTCCAACAAAATGTCTTTTTGAAGATTTCATGTGTATCATGTGTTTTGATAAAATAAAATCTCAAACTTACTTGAATCTGGTTCTGATAACTGAGAGATCATTTCTGGAGAGCCTTTTACATAGAGATCAAAATTACAAGAGTTTAAAGTTCTGACTATAACAGACATTCTCTGTAAACTAGATGAGAAGGGAAACTGTCGTACTATACCAATATCTTCTCCTTGTAACTATAAACATACACAATTTATTCAATAAAAATTTTGTTTTGAGGAAACCCAATAATCCATGCAGCTACTTAGATCAAATGAGTATTTTTGATTTTTTAATCCGAATCACAGTCTCATGTTGTAAAAGTTTCCAGTATAGCTCTTTAGAAATGGAGGTAAACTTTCTCATTTACTTATTGACTAAACCAATCCACCAGAAGTCACAACCCATTTTTTTTAAAATACATAGACTTTATATAATTATCAGAGGCACTATTTACCATTTCTGTTGAACCTTGATGTATGGCAGGAGAATTGAAAGGATGAACTATTGTTGGTACCATCATATCAAATCTGGTTTCTTCTTGACCTGGTTCTTCTAATTTCTATAAACATCATCAAAATTATCATTATCCTAGAATAACACTGTTTCAGAAAGAAATTTACTTTTTATCTGAATTCAAAATAAAACCAAATGTCAAGCAATCATCTTTTAAAAGGATTACACCTGATTCTCTGTACTACTTATTGCTAGGACGACTTACTAAGGGGAAGTGATGACTTATTCAAGATCTCAAAATTTGATAGAAGTAAGGTAACCCTTGTTTATAATACATACCCAATTAATAGCATCAAACATAATTAAATCTAGTGGATCTCCCATTATTTCACCGTCTATAATAGTTAATGAATGACATGTTGCCATAGCATATAATAATCCTCCTTTAGATAACTCATTCATGTTGCGAATTTCTGGTTCGAACCTAAAAATATGCATAAATTTAATAAAATAATTTAAAGATTTAAATTTAATAGTGTGTTCCCAGGAACTTTTAAGAGTTAAGCACATACCACACAAACTCCAACAACCTGTGCATTTAGATAGACAAAATAGCTATTCAATTATTAATATAAAATAAGTTTACCTCTTTTTACTAACAGGAACAACACCTTGTAATTCTAGACCATCTTCTGTTAGTGTACCAGTCTATAATAACAATAACATTATTTATAAACAATTATCAACAGTTATAAACAGTTATCACCCTGCATTCTATTATAAGACACTGATGGCAGCAATTGCTCCATTTAAATATTCAGTCTGAATAGTCCGATGTATGAACTTCTGAAGTAACTAATGCAAAATCCTCTAATATAAACAATACTACAGTACTGGATGAGCACATGATGGCGGTCCTCTCTACCTCATTCTGAAAATTTTTGCTTCCATGAAAACGTAAAGTTGCAAATAATTAAGGAATGGTGCTCAGTTTGTGTTTTTGCAGCTTAAGTCATCTTGTTTGATGTGAGTACAAGTTAAACATACCTTATCAAAACAAACAGCATTAACAGCACCACTAATATTAATATTACTAGGACTGATACAGAAGATAGCAGATTTCTTGAGACGTTGTTGAGCAAACACCACACCAACAGCCAGAGCAGCAGGTAAAGCAGGAGGAACAGCTATAGTTACTAAATCTAATGCTCTCACTATGATGTGACCTGGTTCTTCTCCATCCATTACCTATATAATACAATTACATAATATTATGGTTTGATAAGAGTAATAGAAATAAAAGAATATTTAAATATTTTAATCGAAAATATCATGCATTTCTCAAAAATCATTGTGAAGTGGTTTACTAAAGTTTTATTCTTTAAAATTATGGAAGATTTTCACTGTTTTTGCCAACTTTAAACCCAATGGTGATCAAAGTAAGAAGAAATACATAATGACACAGGACTAAATTTTCCTTACCATAAGAGTTATAGTATATACGAAACCCAATATAGCAATACAAGCTAGCACACCAATAAATTTATATGTATCACGATTAAATTTAAAATCTACAGGTTTAGGATAGAGTATAGCACGTACAAGATCACCTTTAGATGTAATAAAACCTGAAATAGATAAACCATACAGCTGATTGGGACACATACATAAAACAATCATATAAACCAATTCATGAATTGGCGAGGAATTGATACTGTTTTAGAAATAGAGTAAATTGTACTGTTTTGAAGGTATTGAGGTACCAATTTGTATTTAGTATAGGCTATAATTAGTATAGGCCCTGGGTTTTCAACTGGTTTTCTCAAGTGTCCCTGATTACGTTTTATGAAATTGGCATGTCCCCTAATAAGAAACTGTAATAGGTATAATACATATATACAGGTATATGAAGGGTGGCGGGCAGGGGAGCTAGATGCATATACACCCAGATAGTATAAAATATTACAATTTACTTATGCCTCAGTTTGTGTCCCCAGGAAAATGTCCCCCAAGTTGAAAACCCAGGGTGTAGCCACAGCAGAAATGACGGCAAGTCATTTATATTTCTCTATCAATGAATATGATACTTTATATGTATGATGCAAGTATAATAATAGTCTAGAATATTGGAAATGCTTTGTTATGTGTTCAAATGTTCGAAGTTAAAGCGCTATCTTACCAGTACGTAAAACTACAGCTCTAACTTTCTGTTTACCATAGAAACGGGTTTGAATAACTTTTGTACCAGAAAATAAAACATGACGAGAATGGGTGGTAAGATCAAACATTAATTCTGACTGTCCTGGTACTGTGATGGGATTTGGAAGTGGAGTTTTGGTTATTGGTACACTTTCACCTATAAAACAAGTTTAAAACCTTGAAAGACATTTGTATCTCATGATGTTGACATATACAGTATAGTGGTATCAGGTTCTCATGTGAAGCAGACCACGCTTATTCATTTTAAACACTTGATGCACTTCTCTTTAGAGGAGTTCACTACAAGACAACTTATATATTTTTTAGTTAAATATTTTAGAACAGACAGTAATTATAATACCTGTGAGTGAACTCTCATTAACAATACAATTACCACCCAGTAGAGCAGCATCACATTGCATCATACAGCCATGTCGTGGTATTTCTATAACATCACCTGGTACTAGGTCTTCTGATGGTATATCTTCGTACACTGTAGGATAGAGTTAAACAAATGTATCGTTTGCAATGTCTGATCATATTCATGCACTATATCCTGGGTTTTCAACTGGTTTTCTCATATGTCCCCGATTATGCATCAAGGAATTACCATGTCCCCTGAACATTTCTTGGAAAATCTTAGTTAATAGTTGTGCTGGCGTTGTTTTGCATGAACATTGTGGCCCAGGTATTTGTTACTTGTTTTTTTTTCAGACCTTTAGCTCAGTTTGTGTATCCTGGAAAATGTCCAAATGTCCCCAGTCTGGGACATGTCCCCTAAGTTGAAAACCCAGTTACATATTAACAGGAGGATCAATGGTTGTTGTCAGAAATCAAACACCATTTGTCCTTAGTAAGTTTTTATGTTGTAAAATAGTATGGTCATCATTGAAAATAGGTAAAAATACCTATTATTACAATTGTAGAAGAGATTTTGAGAGAGCTTTGTCATAAAACAATGGATTTTAGTGGACTGCAAGAAACACAGATATCTGATTGAAAATAAGAATGGTGCAAATCGATTCTTTCAGTGTCTCTCATACAGTTTAAAAGTATCTGAAAAGTGTTGTTACTAGAAGTTTTATGTAATACTGGTGTAATAAATTCACCTACCGTCATTGCCTCTACAAACAGTAACAACAGTAGTTGAAGATATGGTATTACGTAAAGCTCTTTGCATCTGAAATTTACATGAAAAAATATGTAAAAAGCTTAAACTAGAAAATGTGTATTTAAAATTCACTTTGACCAAAAAAGCTGCCAATGTGCCGAGAACAGTTCTCTGAAGCTTTGGGCATCCATGTTTTTTAATAGTCTTGTATAGAATTGGTGTGTATTTTTTTAACAAAAATTTCTTGATCTTGGCTTAAGCGGATAGTTGCTTGCCGATCAGGTAAAATACCAATGAGAGTGGCCAGTGGCCTTAATCAATGAACAATAGGGATTTATCTATTTTCAAATTATGTAAAATTCAAAATGGCTACTCACAGATCTGATTTGATAAATAGTTACAACAATAGAAAAAACAGAGATCACTACAATACAGGTGGCATAGATATAATATTCATCAGCATACCATAAACACATACTAAACGCTTGAAATATATAAAATGGAGACAATACCTACAAAATAATAAAACATATTGAAATACCAAGACTTTTCTACAGCTAAGATACAAGTTTAAATTTTTTGGAGTATCTTTTGAAACAATATTAGAAATATAATGTCATTGTGATTGAATTATGGATACATAGAGATTTGAAGACCTAATTTTTGACAGTGAGTTGTGAACACTTTTACTGATTAGCTTAGCCAATAAAACTATGAGGTATTTTAGGTCAAAATGATGCTGAATGTGTCCCTTTAAGCTTGCAAATTAAGACTTCGCACTTTATCAGAACTAAATAAGAACTTTGGGCTGAATCTTACATGATAAGAACAGCAAAAAACGTATGTTATGTTGACATTTGAAAAAGATACAGAGTTGTAAAGAGTTCAAGGTAATCATCTGTCTAGAGAGCAACAAAGCATTTGGAAAATGAAAGATTAAATGGCAAAGTTTTTCTAAATTAAAGGGATATGTTCACTAACTGTTCGACCAAAAATCTTTTAGTCTCAGAACCTGGAATTATTTAGCTTATCTAATTCGTGATAATGTCCTAAACTCTCCTTTGAAATCTAAGCCTTCAAATCCCTTCAAAAAGATAAGTGTTTGAAAGTCAAAAATTTGACTGGTCGTTTAGTAAGACTATGCCTTATATAGAAAACACATACCGGTATACAGAAAATGAAAGATAACTGTTACGGTACAGGTATAATTGAAGGGATTGTGCAATTTTTGGGCAGTTCCAGTAAATCTGATGGCTATTTACATATATTCAAGGCTCAAATAGATCCTCAAAAATGCTGAACATTCCACTTTAAGAATAAGTTCTAAAGCCTCCCGAGGAGAATACTAGCAAACAATTTGAAGTTAAAGTGTACTAAATTTGTATCAAGATAAAAATAGCAATTCTGCACTTCAAATGTCGTCACCATCCTTAAGCTGTATAGTCATAAAAAATAACTGATGATTAATGCATAAAACAAAAGAGGAAAAACCTACTTGTTTGAATAACAGTACAACAATAGGTGTAACATGAACAGCTATAGAGTTGATACCATACAATATTCTCCTAATAAAAAATAGTAAATATACATGTTATAAACAATAGAAAACTGAAACCTTTTCTTCATGGGAGCATGTCAACAATTTAAGGAAGGCAACATTTAAAAATAACTTTTGACGGTGCAAGATGAACAGAAGAGGAAGTTAACTTTACAGATGTATTCATTTCAAGGTCTTTTGTGATGTTCTTAAAATTTTCAATCTTTTTTAAAAAGAGGAAAAAACTCATGATTTCATGTGTCATTTAGATAAGGCTATTCATGTGACTTCGCTATTCATGTGACTTCGGGGTTTTTTTCTGCATGAAATTAAGAGATAAACAAACTAGTTTTGAAGTCAACGGCCTGGCTTTAAAGTACTTCATATATAAATATATATATACTTTAATATCACCAGCCTTACTTGATGTGTTATTTTTTCATATAGATTTCATGGTTAATATCACCAGCCTTACTTGATGTGTTAATTTTCATATAGATTACATGTTTAATATCACCAGCCTTACTTGATGTGTTAATTTTCATATAAATTACATGGTTAATATCAACAGCCTTACTTGATGTGTTAATTTTCATATACATTGTACATTACATTATATTAGATGTTTAATATCACCAGCCTTACTTGATGTGTTAATTTTTCACACAAATTATATGTTTAGCATCACAAGCCTTGTTGTTTTAATATTTGATATAGATTTCATGTTTAGTAGCTTAATAAAAGTACCCTAGATATTAGGAGCTGATATTTACAATTACATAAGTTACTTTTATGTCAACCCTTTAAAGATCCATTTTTTTGACCCAATATTAACAGTGTATCCTTACATAACTCTCTGATAACTAGATATCTGTTAATTATATCATAGTCTGTTTGATAAATACAGATAATAGATAATATAAATTAGATTACATAACATTTACCTATATCATTGATAATTACGATAAAATGCTAGACATCAGTTTTTAATGATAATTGTGGGCAAAAAATATATAACACTCATCTCTCTCAACACGGGATACAATTAAAAGGGGAATATGGCCCCCCTGAAAAAAGGCTCAAATTGCAACAGTGAGCTGTGAACTATTTCTGATAAGCTTAGCTAAAACATTCCTTTTTCTAAGACTAGGGTACAAACAGATAATGAAGGTTCCTTTTAACACAGAATTGTGGTTTGATTTATTCAAAATATCCAGACTTTAATATACATAATATACATAAGATATATTTGGAGCTTTATCATAGACATATTGCTATATAATTCTCTTTAAAGAGACATTTTTGAGAGAAAAAAAACGGACGTTATCATCTTTTTCTGCCTCATTATCAAAATTCAAGTCTGAATATTTCTATTCATTCAAGCTGTTCAAATAAATGTAGCAAATGTTAATCCATGGTAATTTTCAGCTGTGAAAATAGTTTAATAATAGGCTATTATAAAGAGGATTTTCTATCACTATGACATTTGAAGTTAATAAGATGCGTATTGTAAGGTTAATAAGTTAAATATTAAAAAGTCTTATTTGATATAAAGAGGATATCACATATTAACCAATATGGGGTCAAAAGATGAACCCTCAAAGAAAATTTTCACCTTTCTGACTACATTATGCAAAATGAAAATTTTATACATTGGCCATGTGACTGTAAAGGTTCTTCATTCAATCACTTACCTTTTTGATTGTTCAGAAATGCTCAGTCCTTGACTTTTATGTAAATAGGCACATGTGGTTCCACTTTCCAAGCCCCTATAAAATACATGAAAAATCGTTCATTGGTTGTTTTTTTTTTCTATAGACCATAAGTATTTGGTCACATGACAGCATTTTAAGTTCAGAGCAGAAGATTTTTGCTAAAAATTGTTAAGTGAATTGCTCTACAATTTCTTTCTGCTCGTGTGCATTTTCAGATGATAAAACAAAAGCTTTTAAATTTCTATGTACTCACTTGAGAGCTCGGAATTCATGACAGTTACCATCCCAGATATACTTGAGTTTTTTACAAATAAAATAATGGATAAGATTTTCATCTTTCTGTAAAATAAACAGTATGTACATTTATTGTTTTTTTCTGTAACAACTCAAGAATGACTCAGTGTTCATTTGTAAATGCTCAAGAATATCATTGAACATTTATACAGCATCAGGGAATTGGTGTTTACTACCAGTATATCTAATGTCTGATAATCAGCCGTCACAAGAACAATCTTTTCTTTAAGTGTGTTCTTAAAGGGATTGTAAAGTGATTTTCTATGCTTTGTATGTGTATCGGGACACTGATAGCATCAATTTGTTCCATTCCAACGTCTTTGGTTCTTGCAATTCCACTAAAACTAATGCATTTTATGATGACACTGACAGTAATCTACCAGAAGCTACTATTGATATCCATGCAGATAACTGGTAGTGACATCATAAAACACGTTAGTTTTAGTGAATTGCAAGAACCACAGACGTTGGAATGGAAATTAGAAATGGCGCAAATTGACGCTATCAGTGACCCCGATACACCAACATGTAATAATTGAACTGTGTAAATTGTCTCAAGTTTTTTTTATGTATTCAATTTTTTTCATTACTGTTAGCAGAGTAATCATTGTTTCATGAACATCATTAAATTGATCAAAACTCCCATCTTCAAAATTGTTATTATTTCGACTATGCCATTCAAATTACAAAAAGATTAGATTTACATTGACGCATACCGCCACTTTAACTTTCAAATTGTAAATTTTGTCAATGAGTATAGATAAATATATATGCAGTAGGTATGCAGGAATATAATAGACACAATAACAATCATAATCAAAACAATTATATTTATATTACATACAATATAACAATCATTATGTCTGTCTGTCCATCTGCATCAATTTATAAATATTATTGTTTACTTAAAGGTCACCCCAGTTGAGTTCAATTACAGGCCTTTAGATTACGTGCCCAAATTAACAGTGCGCTCAAATTAGAGAAAATAAAATATTGCATCATGCTACTGAAGCACTGCAGACCATTAGAAGTAATATAATGTCAGAATCCTCTAAAAAATTTGCCGCTTGCGCCTTTAGTGCTCATGGTGCTGTTCAATTTGAAGCATGATATATATCAGAGCCCCCTTTTTCACTATATCCTGGATCCACCCCTGATAATTTTGGATTCAAAGGTTCAGATTTCAACAGGTAGTTTTAAACACTATTACTAATTACCGGTAGCTTAGCTAAAATGTTACTGTTATTGAGATAAAGGTATGCTTGGTTGATGGATTGTTTATGTGACCCTAAAGGTAATAGAAAGGGGCCATGACCTTTCATGCAGATTTCACTTCACAAGTTTGACTGTATGGCTACAGATACAATAGAATTTGATATATATTTAGATTATTATTGTACATAATCATATACTGTATAGTTTATATTGTATTGATATTGTATTGACCTTCACGTGAAGGTGACCTGTTTAACAATTTCAATGGTCCATTGGCTATTTAAAGGGGAATGTTCAGCAATTTTGAGAGTTGATTTGAGTCTTGAATATATGTAAAAAGCCTCAAGACATACTAGAAATGCACAAAATCTCACAATCCATTCAATTTAACCTGTACTGAATCATTTATCTTTCATTATCTGTACGTCTTTACTATATAATGCATAATCACACTAAAGTAAGGGTAGTATTTATGACTTTCAAACGCTGATTATTATGGACATTGAAGGGATTTGAAGGCTTAAATTTTGAGGGAGAGTTGTGACCATCATTAAGAATTAGATAAGCTAAAAAATTCCAGATTCTGAGACTAAAATTTTCTTGGTCAAAAAGTTAGTGATCATATCCCTTTAAGTCATTGAGAACTTTTCAAATATTTGTTATGCTCTACTTCACCTCATTGAAAGAAGATGATGCAAATTCATGTGACAAAAAATGGCCACTATTGCTTTGAAACTATTTCATGACTAATCAAAACGAAATATTTAGGAGTCTGATAACAAGTTTAAAACAATTCCCGCAGTATTAAAACCATAATAAAGTTTAATACTGCCAGTATATCCTTTAGAAATTAATTTATTATGTTGCATCATTTTTAAGAAGTTACTGATGTACTGATCAATATTACAAGCCATTTTTGCTGTCACCGAGCTAATATTATAATAAATTTTTCCACTAAAATGCATGGAAAATGTGTAGGCTCAAATAACATCATAAATATAATGTCAAAATTAAATGCTATCAATTCAACCCATCAGGCATCACATAATTAAATGAAATACAAGATACATTATTTCAGAAACACAATTCAAGATAAGTATTTTTGCGTTCTAAACTCACGAATGAATAACCAAAATTGTTTTTTATATATATTATATAACACTTGCGACAAGTGACGCATTGATATTGATAGGCATGAGTCATTTTAAAGGGATTGTAAAGTGATTTTCTAAACTTAGTATGTGTATCGGGGACACTGATAGCATCAATTTGCGCCATTCAAATTTCCATTCTGATATCTGTGGTTCTTGCAATTCCACTTTAACTAACACCTTTTATGACATCTTCCCGGAAGCTACTATTGATATCTATGCAGATCAGTGGGGGTGACGTCATAAAACATGTTGGTTTCACTGGAATTGCAAGAACCACAGACGTCGAAATGGAAAATGGATTGGTGAAAATTGATGTTATCAGTGTCCCCAAATCCCGATACACATACAAAGCTCAGAAAACCTCTTTACAATCCCTTTAAGTTAATAGAATATTCAATGATGTACCTATTATGTTGAATTATATCATCCTATTAGTGTTTTAATAAATATTAATTGTTAATTAAGGGTAAAAAAAATTAACCATATATCATCAATACCATTTTTCCAATAAACCCACACAAATAGTCAGTGAAAATATTACAAGACCTTCTGCCCATAATTTCCAATTTTTTTTTAATGTGCTATCTTTATCACAGGGATCAGCGAGTTAGATGCTTGCTAAGGTCCAGGGTTCAATCCCGGTTTGGGTCAAGATGATACCTTCGGATTTTTCAACCCGGTTTCCCCCTGTCAGTGAAGCAGGTCGGTGGGGCTCACATGAAAAAAGCATTTAGTCGTTCAGATGGGACAATAATCTGAGGCCCTGTGTGCTATGGGCTGTGCACGTTTAAGATTCCTCGCCAGTTGGAAATCGAAAATAAGAGTCACTGTCCTGACAAAATTTCCCTCTGTGCTAGAACTATCTATAATGTGACATGATGTGCTAGAACTATCTATAATGTGACATGATGTGCTAGAACTATCTATAATGTGACATGATGTGCTAGAACTATCTATGTGACATGATGTGCTAGAACTAATGTGACATGGTGTGCTAGAACTATCTATAATGTGACATGATGTGCTAGAACTATCTATAATGTGACATGATGTGCTAGAACTATCTATGTGACATGATATGCTAGAACTATCCATAATGTGACATGATGTGATAGCAACATCTTTTATATGACACATTGTGCTAGAACTATCTATAATATGACATGATGTGATAGCAACGTCTTTAATGTGACACATTGTGCTAGAACTATCTATTATATGACATGATGTGATAGCAACATCTTAAATGTGACACATTGTGCTAGAACTATCTATAATGTGACATGATGTGCTAGAACTATCTATAATGTGACATGCACTTTAATTGATGTGATCTCTATGATCAGTCAGTCAGTGCACTTTATGTACACATCTTATATAAACATTTAGAGGTGATATTGTAAATATGATAACAAAAGTGCAAAAGAAATTAATAGGCACATTGAGAGGGTGGGAACTTTCTATGATAAATAGTGATCCATTATCCGCTGATGTACAAATTATACATTGTCAACAAAGAGAACTTGTTGTCAGCTGAAAATTGTTAATATATCTTTGTTTGATGAAGCAAGTGAAAAAAAACCATGAAAATATACTGAAAGGGAATAGAAACGTCATGTAGATCAATCATGAATATCATTATTTTCAAAGGCTTATAAGAAAATAAAGACATTAGAGAAATTCAGTGTTAAATGGACTTTTATTCAAGAAAAAGAAGTAGTATAGGACTTTAGCCTTTCATATGGATTGCACACAGAAAAATAAGCCTACATTGACATTTTCATTTTGTATTAAAGGGATTGTAAAGTGTATTTCTAAACTTTGTATGTGTATCGGGGACACTGATAGCATCAGTTTGCGCCATTTCAATTTCCATTCCGACGCCTGTGGTTCTTGCAATACCACTAAAAAGAGGTAGTGTAAACGGGTTGAGCGAGCTCGGCCCGGTTCGAATTTCAAGTGGGCCGAGCCCGGCAAGTAGAGGTAAGCTCGACCCGGACCGAGCCCGGCTCGGCAAAATATTTGTGCAGTGTAAACGCGCCACTGGGCCGAGCCCACTTACCTGGGGAGTTATGCGCATGCGCGATGATAGCATTGACCCTGTGACTTCATTCGCAGAAACTATTGTCGTAATAAACTACACTGTTTGCAATAGCTTGGTAGGTAAGTAGGCATGCAAACATGAACTTTTATTATTGTGTGTCTCGAAAACAAAATTAATGCATTTAAAGAATCGTTTGAGGTTTGAATGTGGCAAAATATTAACTACGACTTCAAAATCATCACTTTGTTTGTGGCATGCGCAGGCGGTGTGTACTTGATGTCTCACCATTCTGGCCCGGTGAAAACAGCGCTGTGTAAACAGTACCTGTCCGGCGGGCCTGGCCCGGGTCGAGCCCTGTTCACTTCAAGCGAGCCAATTTTTAAGGTAGTGTAAACACGGCTATAGATGATGTATTGTTGACATTGTATATCATTATTATATTTTATACAATACAAATGTTTGTTTTATCTTGACAGATTCAAATGTTGATACCTGATTAACCATATATAAATATTTATACACAGACTTGTGATAGACTACCAAAAGGGGGTGAGTAAACATCCTTCAAGCTGGTGGATAAATCCTACCTCCCCCTCCAATTTAGAACAAGAACATAAATGGAGTAGGGTTGGGTAGCTCGCAGCACTTGCACTTGGCTTAAAAAATTAGTGATTTTTTTTTGCACTGACCTTTGGCTTCAAAATTTTTTTTAATTTGTGGCAATGTACTTAATCAACTCGTGTGTATTACTATATTGTATATCTTAAAAATATCTTTTGATTAACCAGTAGACTGTACATCATCTTGTGGTCATGTAATTTGCTGAGATCTATAGAATATTTCTTTGAAAAGCTATGAACTACATAGCATCTTTTTAAAATAAATCTTTTTACACAATTTATGGCATTCTAAAAATAGCAATGGCAAGCTTTCAGAAGGGGTAGAGGGATGATAATGGTATGATTGAACTACAAAATCATCCATCTTTCCAAATCTATTGAAGTTTTGTGGATTTGAGGTAAATAAATACGTATCAGAGACTGGGAAAGAGTCAGCACGAAATATAAGTATAAGCACGAAAGTCCTTTAAGTTTGCTTGGTGTTAACAAAGGGTGTATTACATCATGGACCATGGTTAAATGGTTTCAACAATATATAGCCCCATTTAAGCTTATATTTCAATACTGTAACAATCCAATATTAATTTTCATGTCTATAAAGTCGTGTCAAGTTACTTTTGCTTTTTGATTGTCAACCAACCCTAACCCTGTTTCTAATAAAGGCTACAAATTTTACATACCAATGAATCTTGATAAGTAATCATGGGCTGTGAATTTCCTTTATGAAATATGTATTTATTTTTACCATTCAATAATCGAACTCTGTAAATAAAAAATACATTATTTTAGATGAAAAAGATACTGACAACATAAAGACGTGGATATTTGCTATAAATCAAGAATAACTAATTTTATAGATGGATTTTTAGGCCACTGAGCACTTTGAATGCCAATGCTACACATGACTGATTTTTATTTTTCAAATCCCATTAAAATTGATATGATAAGAATAACGCGGCAATTTAACTTACAATAAATATGATACATTTTATTCATTGTGAAAGTAGGCCTACTTTAAACTGTACTTACCTGGTTCCCTCTCTGGTAGCCGTTTCTACTTTAGCCACAAAATACTGTTCATACTGGTTCTGAAAGGTCAAAATGTATGAACTTTATATGTGCCGGTAATATAAAATGTGCTTTCTATACACAGGGAAAAATCAATTAGTGAACCAAAATATCCAAATACATTTCATGTGACATCACAAATTGATGTTACAGGATTATTCCTTTTAAGGGATTGTAAAGAGGTTTTTTAAACTAGATTTAAGTGTATCAGGGACACTGATGGCATCAATATGCGCCATTACGATTTCCATTCCGACGTCTGTGGTTGCAATTCCACTAAAACTAACGTGTTTTATGATGTCACTAATAGTGATCTGCACAGATATCAGTAGTAGCTTCCTGTAGATCACTGTCAGTGATGCCATAAAACAAACAGACGGCAACACAATAACCAGATAAGCACTTTAAAGGCTAGTGAAGCTGCTGTTACCAAATGACATGACATGAACACCACATACTTTAAGAAATTGATATTTATGGCAGGTAGGCTATATGGAATTTTGTTCATACTCAGACAAATAATGCATTATTCTATTATTTTATACCTTCATTAGAACTGATTCAGCTTGTGCCAGAGAACACTTATCATGTGTACATCGTATAAAATACTGTGGTAACCAATAGAATATCAATCGTAGTAGACCAATAGTTAATACTATTAATATCCATATCAGTACTTGTTTAATACGATTTAATCTGTATCCAATTATTTCCTGAAATCATAGAAAAATACAATAATCTGAAACATTTTATTCATGGATTATGCACAAGAAAGTCTCTTAGTAATCATTGAATATCATACTCTACAATAGTCTGGAATTTGTTATTCGCAGCCTTTGATAGCTATTGGGACAGATATCGGGAGAGTCAGAAAAACTAAGCCATAAAAGTTGGGGATTTTCCTCACCTTTGGGGTGCAGGGGTTTTAATTGTAATTATATACATTGAATCCACCAAACCCCGATAATTTTGAAAAATGGGTATTTTTGTATTTCATTCATATGCAGCAATTTTTGTGGCTTAGTTTTTCTGACTCTCCCCTAACAATATCAGTCCAAATAGCTATAATATCAGAGGCTGGGTGTAGAGTCAGCAGAAGTTTCAGACTAACTCTACAGGCAACTTACTATTGAACTTTCTGAACATTTTAAAGATCTCATTTTGTAGTAAGCTTATATAACTTATATTCAATTACCAAATAAAAAATTGTAAGATCGAAGCAAAATTTATACAGAAATAATTCTTGGCAAAGGTGAGTTATTTGGGGAAAAGCCTACATGTTATATTTCAGATCACTTACCATTTGGTCTTCATCACCTGGGTTGATGTAACTTTTATCTTGCACCATTGGCGGTGGACCAGTGGCCCATAGTTTAACCTCTTTTTCTGTAAAATATCATAGTTTACATGTAGGAATAAATACCAGTTATGGTACATCATCAATGTTGACCAGTCTAATTAAAATCAGACCCTAATTTCGTTCGTTCGTTTTTTATTAAATCCGGTTTTCTAACCACTACATTAGGGTCTGAGAACCAGACGCGATAACAAACATTCACATTAACTTTGACCTAACCTTAATGACCTTTGTTTTAACCTATCAGATCTTTGCCCTCTCCTGCGCTGGGATTTTGTTCTTGAACAATAGGAGCAATCTAGGATTCCTAAGTACTGTAGACTAGTTTATTAGGTCATTTTTATCAAGGTTAGGTCAAAGTTAACGTGAACGTTTGTTATCGCGTCTGGTTCTCAGACCCTAATGTAGTGGTTAAAAAACGGATTTAAAATAAAAAACGAACGAACGAAATTAGGGTCTGATTTTAATTAGACTGCAATGTTGACATGCCAAAATTTACTCGAAAAGCTTAACAATCCATGGAAGTATTATTTTGCTTTTGGTCTGGATTCAATAAGAAGAGAATGACCATCTGAGTTGTCGATCAAAAAGGTAAAAAAAAAAATCATTTTTTTTAATTACCCAGACTCATTGTATCCCATATTTGATTTTTGGGGAATGATCAATGAGGGCGTGGTTTGGACATGAAAGTCCAGATTGTGATAGATAATAATAATAATAATAATGTTTATTCGGTAATCAGGCCACTGTGATAGATGGATATTTATGAATAAAACTCTTACTTTTACTCAATAAAAATAATTCAAAATAGGCCCACATGGATAATTTATTTGAAACACAAATTATCTATTAGTTTTCTACATTTGACACTCAAAACAAAGGAACCCTTCTTTAAGGTTCCATAATAATATAGGCTTTAAAGTTGACATATTTATCAACATCAAGCTAACTTAGATTATATTCATATTCAGAACTATAAAGCCCATCTCGGAAGCTGCACTTTCACTTTAGCCTCACATGAAAAATTGGTCATCAACCTTAGGCCAGACTAGGATTTTACCTTACTGAACTAAAAGGACAGTAAGGTTAAAGGATAGTACAGTAGGGTCATGCAACCATGCAAGACGATCTTTAGAAAATAAACTAAAATCTTCAAAGAAAGTGTCTGTTTATTGATGGATGGTTTTATTATTGATATCATCACAAACAATATTATTAAATAGGCTTACACGTACATCTTACAGTTACAAATACAATAATAACCACTTTTACCTGTAGTTATTAGGCTCAGACTATCTTTGTAAATCATAGCATGTTATGAAAAATACAATAGGATAGGTCTGTATGCTCATAATAATTATTATTCTTGGCCTATCCTACTACATGTACTTTACTCTCATTCTGTAGACTATTTGTTGGTGTAGTAGTAGTAGTGTAAAAACGAACATGTTTTCACTGTTTTTTCAACGAATGCTTTTTATGATGCATTCGTTGAGTCTAAATTTTCTAAAAAATATAAGACTAATACAATGCTGCAATCATCATCTAAACAAAAATCGCTTACCCATTTAGGAAGTTTGTTGATGAACGAATTTGTAAGACAAGTTTATTTCGTGTCAGCTAACTCCAACCATTTTGGAATACATTGTATTTTCTATATTTAGAAACACGTATCACGTGATGTACCATAAAAAGGCTGCAGCACTACAGTAGAACCTGTGTATTACGGACATTACCAAATATGCATATGGGGCATTTCCTCAAGAAATTTACCAAAATTTCAAACAAAGTAAAAGCATTTTGAATTAAGATTGCGTGTTAACATATTTTTATTTTATTATTGATGTCTACATAAATACCATGGTGTAGAACATTGCCCTTTTATGAAAAGTATGGGCATTACCAAAGTTATAGATACGATATATTTTCATATCTAGACTGATACTTGAAATGGACCTTCCCATTTACAATTCGAAATCACAGACTGAGATCTTTACAAAAACAACAGCCCAAATTTCACAGGTGTATTAGCGTCACAGGTTGCTTCTGAGGCCGGATTCTCAACTTTTAATGTAACAAATATGGTACTGCTTTTCAACTTTTCTCAATCATAGTGTCAAACCTGTGAGTGGCGGAGTGAAATTAATCAAGTTTTTGACCCACTGAACGTTTTATATATCTTACGCCGTATCGGACATTATAATTAACACTTCCATATAAACATATTTGAAATAATAACAACGCTTGTTTTCGGTGTGCAATATTTATACAATAGTTGCGTTAATTACGTTATAGACCCTGTTTTTTTTACAAAAACAGAAAAAGAACACTACTTGAAAAATTTAACAAAAAAGATATTTTTAAAATAAAGGTCACAAATCCTTTACCTTCTTCCACTTCTTCACCATTTTCTGAGTTTTCACTGAGTAGATTTAATCCACAGCCTTTGTCTGTTTCCAACTGAGACACATGAAAAATGTTTAACACTCTTTGATTAGTATAGTTCTCTTCGTGATTAGATTCACTCATACTAAAACATTTCCAAAATAACTAATAGTGCTTTATCATTAGGTTTAAAGTGATTGTCCATGTTTGAATTGTGGACACTAATAATATTTTAAGAAGATAAATCGAAGATAAACGACAAGTGGATAATGTATCAATTATTTTTGAATCCTTATCATTGGGATTTAGTGTAACAACTTAAATATGTATCTTTGACGAATATCTCGCAAGTATTCAATTATATCGAGACCGATATTGACTTTAATGATTTCGGTTTTTTTTATGAATGTCATATATGATATATGTATGCTTTAATATAATTGGAATAGAATTAGCAAATTTGTTGAATCTTTATCTGTGAAGCTGGAAGCTAAACTTGTATTGCCTCTGCACATACCATCACCTTAATCACCTAAATGTGTTGTTGATAAGGACCGGCTGTTTATAGTCACATGAAGTTTAATATACATTGTCTGAGTCTCGATTGCTGTGACACTCTTAAAGAATCAGGCCATTATTATTGATTGGCTCAATTTGACGTTATTTACTGGAGTTATGTCCCTTTATATTAATTATTGTACATCCATTAAGAAAAGAATAGGCTAATAACGACGGGTCGCTGCAAGAAAATACTTTGCAATTTTTTGTGCGAAGTAGTGCTGTCGAAGAGTAGCGTATTTTTATAGCTAGGACGCTAATTGTGTTGGGGTGTCGCTTTGAAAAAAAAAAAAGTCTGGGAGTCAAAAGAAATGTTTGGCCTCAAAATGCTTATCAGAAGAGTGGATTGGCAAAGGGGAAAAATAAACTTTTAAACATCATTTATTATCACGTTTATTAATTAATAATATATCTTCTTTATCATCATATACTTTATTATTGTCATCATCTACTCGTTGTACATTCTTTATACTTTTATATAGACCATATCCAAAATATAACACAAAACCTGCAATGTACAAAATTTTACGATAAAAACCTAATAAGGGATTAAGATAATCCAATGCTTCTTATGCTTATCTAAAATCAATATTTATCACAACAAGATCTTTAAAGTAGAGTTTCTCAAGCACAAAACCTAAAATGATACATAATACGATAGCTGTAATCTAGTGCACAAAAAAAAAGCAAAATATATGATAACCAAAATTATATAAATTTACCCAAAGCCATCCATATAGAAAATCGTATCCACGAAGCATTTGACAATTTGGTCATTAGGTAAATATTAATAAAAATACTAAAACTGGGTATCCATGGCAACAAGGGCACCTGAAAAAAAAAATAAATAACACTGTAATAGGTAAAATTAGGATCGAACTATTTTAATTTGTCGATAGTTTTGTCTTGGGGAAAATGAAGTTAAAGGTTCCAAACCTTTTGGACACCTGCCTTTTTTTAACCTCTAACTGGTAAAGCCTGTCTGTGTTTTCAAATATACATGAAGCCCAAATTACCTTCAAGATTTGGAAGCAAGAAGTACATAACATTTTTCCAATAGTCAGGGTTAATCTTATTATATATACACTAGAAACCGACCTGAAACCTGTCTTTAGTTATATCATTCTGTGGTTGTCTTGAGGTAATCAAAATACAGAAAAATATACCAATACAACATAGGCTAAGAGTACATATACCATACCAAGTTGATATCAAATCCCATCCGACGAATCTCATAAACATCGTTAAAAATGTTATTATCAAACCTTTAAAAAAAATACAAATAGCATTAGTAACTAATAAACCTGGTTTGATAAGTCTTTAAGGTATACATTAAAGGTACATATATCATTAAGCAAAGTGTCAGCTATCCGCGTCACTTTTTAGAATAAAAAAAATCTTGCAATCGAACACAATTCGTCACATTTGTATGTCATTACCTCAGTAAAAACTACACGCCATTTATAAATTTACGTTGTAAGAATACACAAATTACAAAAAAGCACTATTTCTCAATTTTGAAAAAGCTAAAATATCTTGGAATTTTGAAAAAATCGTTTCAATCAAATCATTCTTACATTTTTTCATTTACAATTTTCTTTAAAAAGAAAACCCGACGAAGACTTTACCTTCAACAATATATAAGTTCAAATGTCAGAATTTCATATTCAATTTAGCGCAATATGTTTTTTACATAAGAACAAGGAATGAAAACATGAACGATATCAGAGCAACTTTCCTTTTAACTTATATATCTTTGACAAATTGATTTTTATTTCAATCACTTGGGCAATTAAACTACAAGAAATTACAATAAAACATAGAAAATACAGGCGAATGTGAATATAATTTTTTCAAATAGATGATGTATCTAATAATTAATGATACATACACAATAATGTAATAACAATCTTTACTATCTTCTCTGTCACAGCTGTAGGTTTATCATGATCAGACATGAATAAATTTATAAAACGATATTTCTCTGTTCCTAATTTATCATCCAAATTTTGTTTCCGGTATCTGAATAAAATATAAAACTCATTACGATCAAAGAGTAACCTATATATTTCATCTACACTTTTCAAAAAATAAATTTGACTTCAAATTAAAGGGATTATAAAGAGGTTTTCTAAATTTTGTATCTGCATCAGAGTATGATAGCATCCATCTGTACAATAAGAATCTGTGGTTACAGCATAGATCCGCTAATTACACCCAATGTAACTGTTTGATGAGGTCACAAATCGCGAAAGTCCCTTGCAAGACCAGCAGTTTTGGCGATTTGTGACATCATACATTCACTTTAGGTGGAATTGCTTTAACCACAGACATCTGATTGAAAATTTGAATGGTGCTAATTGATGCTATCAGTGTCTCAGTTACACAAACAAAATTTAGTTAAAATATCGTTTTTTCTTTCTTTTAAATTGGAATCCCTTTAAATGGAAATTGATCTACAGTGATAGTGGAGTTCGTTTATCTAAAATTAGTCATTCATCCATGTATATAGGCCTACTAACTAGAAATAACATCATAGGTTATGAAATGAAAGCGTTTATTGCTTATATTGAGTTAACATGTAATTTTACATACAAAATGACTAGCAGCAAAGTTTCTATAGTTGCTTAACTGAATTTTTACAATTATTATTATCGTGGATGTAATTTTACATTTTTAACTTTTCATTGTTAAAATACACTCTTCAATAGAATTATGTTATGATTGGCAACTTTGCTGACAGCAATTTGTATGTAAAATTACATGATTACTTCTAACAGTGTACAGTGTGTAGCGATAGAAATTTTGACAAAACTGGACTTCTTTTTTCCTGTCAGGGGATCTTTGACAAGCAGACGGGCATCGATTTAATATAAAATCGTAACAACTAGACGCTCTACATCAAAGATATAATGCCGAAATTTAAACAAAAATCATGATTTTGACTGACCTTAAAATGATAACACAAACTGAGACCAGGGTATAAGACATTAATGTTCCAATACTGTACATACTAACTAATTCTTCGACACTTAATAACATAGCTAACACACCTGTTGTAGAAAAAATATTAGGTTGAAATAATGTAGTAATAATTCTCAATACAAAACTTATTTCCTTTATTTATATTTTAGGACATTTTTAAAACTTGATCTTCACGAACCAGAAAGATCTGTGCATTGGATCATTGTGACTAATATATTTTGGGAGGAGAGGAACGATAACAATTTCCAACTACCAACAACTACCTAGTTTGCGATATCAGCTGCTGTTGGAAACGAACGTTAACTTGTCATCTACCAACCAACCAACGATAACAATATCTGTGAAAACTGATTTTACCCGTCAGAAATCCACCAATCAATGTAGCAATAGCAGGAGTTTTGAAACGTTCACTGATAATGCCAAAAAATGGAAATATAACATTATCCAAACCCATAGCATATAATATTCTTGGTAATGGAAACAATGCTCCGACAAGACTGAAATAATATCAAGTTAAAAGGATAACACAAAACACCCGGATCTTTGGCTTTCATAATACAGTTCTATCCAAGACAGGACTGAAAATAAGATGAAGAAATAGTTCCATGTCCAGGCAAAAAGTTATAAAATAAAAAAATATCAATTCTGAAGAGAGACAATTTCCAAATACCCTCTGAAGATCCTAAATGGGCCAGTAGGTCGAATCCTTTATTGGTAAATGAAACAATTATGCTTTGGTTTATTTTACTTTGTTTTGCGGTACAATATAGGTCTATAGTAAACATTTTCTAATTTCAATATCTTCTTGATTTAAGTTGGCAGTGACTATTTACCACGTATAGTCCTAAACTATAAAACTATTTGCCACGTCTATTTGGCTACCAGATCTAAATATTTACATACCTTGAAGCTAGACCACAAAATATTCCAACATACACGAAATATTTCGCTACATACCACCCCATACTATCGAAGACCAATGGTACAGCAGTGACGGGATCTAACTTATAATATGGTGTTACTAGAGTCAGGGACAGCGACATTAGAATATATAGAACAGCTACTATTGTTATAGTCAGTATTATAGATAGGGGTATGTCCCTTTTAGGGTTTTTAGTTTCCTCTCCTGAAACAGAACACATACAGCATTTTATTACTGAGTTAATGGTTGAGAGCTTTTAACTAAAAAAAACTAATTACTGGCATCAAACGCTCTGCAGCGTAAAGATATCCTTCCGATTACATACTTAAGCTTACGTATTATAAGTTTGGTACTACGAACTGAGCATTCGACGATCCTCGGCAGTTTTTCGTAATCAATATCTACATTCAGAAATCCTCAGCAGTTTTTCGTAAATTATAATCTGTTGCAAAAATACAGAGAAATCACTACCTGCTGTGGCCACTGTATCAAAACCTTCATAAGTATAAAATGTTATCGCTGCCCCAGTCAGCATCCCATCAACACCATAAGGGAAGAAACCTCCAGTTCCTGCATGTGCTGATTTTGGTATCTAACAAAAATACAAGATGGGTAACAATCGAACTTTGAATTGGGTATTAAACAATGAAATAGAAATGATCATGAGACGTGCTGTTACAGATCAAGACAGACAGCCTATAACTAATCCTCAAGATCAAAATGTTAATTCCTTATACCTTAATGGTAAGGGTCTTGACTGGTTGTAAAACTGATCAGAAATATACGAACAATAATGCAGGATAAACAAATTTTACATCATTTAATCACATGGGCTTCCAACTTTCCTTTCAGAAACATTGATAGATTGCATGAAGAATTCAAAATTACCCCCAAGCTGAAAATCATTTGAATTTGAATGAAGAAATCTTACATCCTTTTCCTGTGTTTGCCAGTTTTTGATGTCAGCTTTTGAAAGAAATAGACCAATGGTAAGTAAGACCATTGATATATTGATTGTGGTAAATATACAA
The DNA here is from genome assembly GCA_029955415.1 of Lottia scabra. Classification (NCBI taxonomy): domain Eukaryota; kingdom Metazoa; phylum Mollusca; class Gastropoda; family Lottiidae; genus Lottia; species Lottia scabra. The sequence continues at coordinate 1,022,740 of JARJEI010000021.1, read as the reverse complement.
TTAAAACGAGTTGATTCTTTTACACCAATTACCAATAATACTGAAAGAACAAAATATATTCTTCATATTATATTATTGTCCTTGAAAATAAGTACGATAGTTAATAAATAAAACTTGGTCTATCTATAATCTTACAAACCAGAATGTCAGAAACATTTTGAAAAGTCTGATGCAGGAGTATATGACAATGTATATCAAACAGTTTCCGTGAAAGTTACGTTAGCACTCACGATTTCACGATAATGAACGGCCACCATATTTGACCGGACTACATCGACTCTGGTAGTTCAAAAATCAGAGACTACAAGTATTTGTAATCAAAACAAATAGTTTTTAAGACTTTAAGATAAGTATTTAAAATGATCATAAAATGCACAAAATTAGTGAACAGATCGTCACGATGTAGCTGCAAAAGAATGCGTGACGTTATAAGAGATTAGTAAAGCGTCAAAGTAAAAAGTCTCGCCCATGAAGACACAACGAAAAACACCATTCATTATCAAGACAGATTATGGTTAATGGAAACTGCCGAAATGAAATGAATGGAGTTTTACGTCCTGCTTTTCTGCACCTCTATGGGCTAATTAAGGACGGGCAAACGCCATGCAGTGTACAATGAGGGAAATTTTGCCAGGCCAGTGACATTAGCCTGCTCATATTTTCGATTTCCAACTGTCGAATAAAAGAGATAACTAACACTAGAATCAGTAAAAATATTTGTTGAAAGAGAACTTACTTGTTAAAATGAAATCGATGAAAAATGCTAAAAAATCTGGATATTCAGAAAATATATGGTTATTGATAGGCATGTTTGTTCTCAAGAATTGTGACATTTTATTACCAGTAACAGAATCTATATATTTACTTCCTGCTCTTGTAATAGCAGCACTACCTGTAAAATTAAAAGATTTTTATTATGAAACATGATGAGCCTATTCCAGCAGCAAATATAGCTATTATGACAGTTTAAGAACATATTTTGAGCGAATCGAAGCACCAAATTGTGATCTACTTTGACTGTCGAAGTTGTTACAAAAAATAGCCTGAAGCTTACCAATAGCATGCTCCAAAACCAATGTCCAAGCAATAATAAAAGCAATAAACTCTCCAACAGTGACATAACTGTAGACATAAGATGAACCAGCACGGGGTACTCTAGCAGCAAACTCGGCATAACACAATCCTAAAATGTTTAAAAATGACAAACAAACAATTGGAGATATAAAACAGCAACTTAAGTACATAATTATGTTTCATTAAAACTACGGAAGTCGTTAGTGGCCTCTGCCCATACCCTATTAACTACAGTATTTTGGTGTATGGAAATTACTGAAAATAGGAGACTGATGGTATTTATCAATCTATGAGAGAAATATATTTACATGTACATGTACCTGCTAAAAGTGATGCTATTCCTGCTATAAGAAAAGATATAAATATTGAAGGTCCACTATCTAATCGAGCTACTTGACCAGCTATAACATAGATACCAACACCTACTGTACTTCCAATTCCTAAAGATAGATTATACAGCACTAGTAGCCATGCATGTGTAATTAGATAAAGCAACTTTTAAAATTACTATTTTTCTATTCTGTGATTAATTTGTTTTCGTATGTCGTGTATTTTCCTCAATGAAAGTGGGATTTTCACTTCTTATCTTTATCAAAAGTTTGAGAACATTAGACATAATCTAAAAAATACTAGTTGTTATCCCTTAAAGGGATGGTAAAGATGTTTTCAACATTTTGTATGTGTATCGGTGACACACTTATATCTTTTTATTGTTCAATCAGACGTTCTACTTAATCTATGCATTTTAATGGCGCTACACAGGCGCTTCCACGACCATGACCACAACAACCCACAAACGAAGAACGAATGCTTCTATACCCACAACTTACCAAGTGATAAAAGATCCACCAGACCCAAAACTTTAGCCAATCCTGTTTTCTCTAACGATTCATATGATGGTAGTTCCTTAACCCTAAACATTCTATCCTTCATCGTTCTTAAAATTGTTCCACAAGCCATTTTTTAACCGCCTGTATTTTCACTTTCTATTCTTTATATAATCAATGCCTTTTTCATAACGATTTGGAATTTCTTGAACTTCTTGAAATTCTCAGCTTAATCTTCTATCCTAGATAAAGTGATATGGTATATTAAGGGTATTAGACCGACAGGCAAAGGAAATGTCATTGCTGAAAAAAAACCCCAGACACTAGATGTTCCTAAATCAACCAACTTTGTCACCGTTCTTAGGCTTCTTACCACCAACAGTAACTTTCTCTGATGTATTCGCATAACGTTTCTTTTGACTTCAGTATTATAATTTAGTCCCAATCAAAGCAAATATTCGACGGATGGATATAATCACGTTTCAGAAAAGTAATTTAAATGTTATTTCATGCAATTTGAAAACATATTCCATAATAATTTTCCCAATTTGAGCCATCACACATTTACACATTTGGTTCGTAATAGTTTGACATTGTGGAGATAACCAACATGCAAAGCACATCAAAAACAGCATTACAATAATATGGTTAAATAATAACATAACACATTAACAATTACATGTGTTGCTCATCATCAGAATAATTTGAGGATAATAGTCCTAATATCAAATATTTGCTAAAACTTTTGCAGTATTTCAGCAAAGGCAAATACTATATTCTAAGGGAATAGATGTCGTTCTCAGTCATCCGGCTCAACTGTCGTCAATGTTCGAGACTAAAAATAAGACTCGGCCATGATAGACAGCCATCGTTAACGGTTAATGGCCAAGAGAAGACAGTTCTTGTTCTTAGATTGATTTTGAATAATAAATGTTAATACTAAAACAAAGAAAGAAAGAAATATGCCTTACCGTAGAGAAAAAAACCTCAAGGGAGAAGAATATTTCAACGCAACCAAATTGGCTGCGCTATTTCAACTTATAACCATTAATGGTTCACTGCGATAAAATTATACGGTATAGTAATTCCTTTGACTTTAATTGCAGTTGTAGTCCGAAACTTGCTGACTCAATTTCCAGGCTTTGATAGATATTTAAACACATATGGCTGGGAGAGAGTCACAAAAACTAGGCCACAAAAACTTGCGATTTTCCATACCTTGCGCGTGCAGCTTTCAATGGCGACCGATAGATTTTATTTCTCGGGGAAAAAAAACCTTTGATTGCCTCGCATACATGGCCTGTATAGTGTAGGGGGATATGATTGAACTACAAAACCATTCATCTTTCCAAATATACAGAAGTTTTGTGGTTTCGAGCTGAATGAATACGTTTAAAACTCTCGCACCCGCGGAGGTGTGGAAAATCGCAAGTTTTTGGGGCCTTGCTATATCCGTCCAAATAGCCATCAGAGGCTGGGGAAAGACAAGAGTCATCATGTTTCGGACTATTTCAGTCGATACCAGATGTTACATCAATATTATGATCTATGTATATCATACTAACTGTGCTGCTTCGTCTAGGATCCCAACTTTATGTGGAATGTGGCGGTTAGTCGCTTGCGTCAATTTATTTTGTAAAAAGTGACTGGCTAGCAGATGAAACCGACTAGCTAGCCATTTTTTTTTTTACAGTTAGAGCAAGTTTTGAACTGGCTGAATTGGTTAGCAAAAACAAATCAACGGTATTCAGCGGCTAAAACGGATTTCCTTCATTAAAAATGATGCACGTGTGTGTAACTACTATTATCAATCACGTGATACACATCATGCATTACGTTATCTATCACGTGATCGCGATTGTAGTTTATACCGACAGTTGTGTGTGTATTATGTTTTAACAAACTACTTATAAACCTCTAGTGACGTCATCCCATTGTTCTAGCGGGATTTTAAATCTCATGAAATTCCTGGGCTGACTCAAATCGGTGTCGCTTTCTTTTCATAACTGGCAGATAATGGCTGTAAAGAAATCGGCGGCTGCGGCTAATGGCGGAGGCGCAAGGATCTAGTGGCGGGAGATTCGATTTCCTTCTTAAGGCATGGAAATGCTACTGTCTTATCTTAAATCAATAACCCCATTGCACCCTACATGGCGTTTGCCCGTCCCCATACAGGTGCAAAAAATCAGTACGTTTAAAAAAATCAATTTCATTAATCATATTTCATTGTTATAAATGTTATATTATAACCGGGATTGACCTTGTATTCAGCTTGTAGCGGTTTGCTCCCTTTACCCCATTGAGTATTTCTGCCGTGGATTTCAGCGGGTTCCTTATTTGGGCCATATTGTCTAAGTTGTAATTTCAATAATAGTACAGTCACTTACGTCAGATATTTGGGTCTAGCTGGATCAGAGTGCCAAAGAATTACCGTTAGGTACCATTTTTTTCAATGACGTCTTCAGCCGCCATTTTAAAAAAATCATCACTTTTACAGATTAAAACAAGTATAACACGTCGTATTTTATCAAACTATGTTAAAGGGACAGTCTGAATTTTTTTTAGGTCAAAATTTTACACCAAAATCTGTAACTATGTGCCCTTTAATGTATCTAAAAGTGTTAACTAAAAAATCCAGCCGTTAATTTTTAAACGCTAAAAACATGCTAAAATTTTTAAAAACCTTACGTAAGGTTTTTTAAGTGTGTTATGATTTTTGGACGCTGATAGGAAACTACTGAACGGATTTGAGTAAAATAAACGCCTAATTGTAGAGAAATGTCCCTCTTGTGTATTTAAAAGGTTTCAGCTAGAAATATTGAGCCATTTGAAGGGCAAACACCAAAACTAGGTCAAATTGCTTAATTAACAATAAGTACTCCCTGTTTGTAATTACTTTAAAAACAAATTCAGTTTGATCAAGAAGATGCATAGATATAATGACCATACTTTAGAAATACTTTCAGATAATATTTGCGCTGTTTTTGATAATGGAAACTTTTTTGAAAAAAGCAGAATGGCCCTTTAAGTCTAGCTTCATAAAAAGTATTTTAAACGGATGTTGACAATTACATTTTTTTGATTGGTCATAATATATTGTATGGAGAATTTATCGCGTTCCAGGCACGTCATTGGTTCCAGGATAGAATGACGTAAGGTATAGGCGTACGGGGCGCTAGTTGAGTGGGGGGGGGGGGCAAAACCAATTTGCCCGACAACTAATGCTAATTTGCCCGACAACGAAACATATTTGCCCGACAAGCCGACCCCCACCCAACCCCTAATTCCCAAAACTTCTCGCCATCTGCCTGATCACATCATTTCCGAACGATTTTATTTTTTTAAATTTCCTTCATCAAAATCACTGGGGGGGCAATTGCCCCCCCCCCCTGCACCCCCAGCTCGTACGCCTATGACGTAAGGTAACTTTTTTTACTTCCGTTTTAGATACTTAACACGAAATGGCTGCTTTCACACCTTGAAAGTCTTATACTCTTATAACTTTATATATATGCGGTTTGTTTTTTTACCAGAGACTTATATTCTTATAACTTTATATATGCGATTTTGTTTTACCAGAATCTGGTGCCTGTGGGAGAATGCCAAAGATGGTTATGTAAGTGATAAGTTTGAAAATAGGGTGAAAGTTTCCCTCTCATTAGGTTTATAATTGTTTTTTTTAAATTCACCTTTGTTAGCTGTTCACAGCAATATAATTGTTAGACCTTTGTTAGCTGTTGCGATCAGAAAATTATTATACCCTTGTTTGTCTTTGTTAGCTGCTAGTAGCAAGAAACATTAATTTAGTCGCTGAGGACAGAAAACCGCCTTTGTTATTGCTCTGGACGATAATAGAACCCTAACAATTTTTTGCGCTGAGCAGCTAAAAATGGACGAATCGGGTGATAATTCGATGTATTATAGAAAGATTTAAGTAATTGTTCATGTATTATTTTTTCTGTCTTAGGCTTTCTTGTTTTTTTTTCGCGGTTTCCGTCTGGTGCCTTGTGCAAGGGTGTCTTGTTTTATTTGCTTAGAATATGCAGAAAGAAATATATTATTCTCTGAGTTTGACGAATTAAGAGATAAATATTTTCTTTTTCAAATGGTTTAGCAAATTTATTTTGAGTATATACCACTTTAATGAAGGGAAATAATTTTAAGGGGAGTTAAGTTGTTCAGGATATAAAAAGTACTCACTGGGTGGTGAGATTCATTCGCGCACATGAAGAAAAATTATTCGTTATAATCTCAAATAAATTAGACATTAATTAGTCTCTGGATTATGAGCATGAACCTTGATTTCAATCACGAATATGAATTTTCTGTTTACAATTCCATTAGAAATATAAACGAAAATAAAATGGAGCTACATTCAAAACAATAAGTTCACTACCAGGAAGCTACTAATACGTAGCCATAAACGAATACTTATCAGAACATGGAGGAAGTGTTAATGGTAAAAACAATACTGAATTCGAAGGTAATTTGAATCTGAACAACTTAAAATTGATATTAAGAAATAACTTATTATTAATTAAAGAGTTATTAATTATTTTTAGTTGAAACCCTTTAAATGCACAAGAGGGACATTTCTCTACTATTAGGCATTTATTTCATTCAAATCCGTTCAGTAGTTTTCTATCAGCGTCCAAAATACATATCACACTTAAAAACCTTACGTAAGTTTTTTTTAATATTTCAGCATGTTTTTAGCGTTGAAAAATTAACGGCTAGATATTTTTAGTCAAAACTTTCAGATACATTAAACGACACATAGTTAGAGATTTTGGAGTATAGTCACAAATTTGTGCAAAAACAATTTTGACCTGAAAAAAAAACTCAGACTGTCCCTTTAAAACAAAAAAAGCTCTCCATTATTTTCTTGAATAGTTAGATAATCGAAATCGTCAAATTCGTAGTTTTCATCGAAACTGATTTCATTTTTATCACCATAAGGTTTATTTGGATTTTAGATAATGGTAGCCTACATAGTTGAATTGCATTAGATATATTCATATTTGAAATATAATGATGTTATCTTCAACTGAGATTTTTGTGTTTGAAATTTGCTACCATTGTTCCAAACAATCGAAAGCTGAAATACAAACAATAAAAGGTGCTATATAGGTAGTAATTCTACAATTTGAAGTTCAATTGTCTTAAATCTGTACAAACAATATAACAACCACACTGTACAAAATATTTATTATCTCCCTTTTTTGACAAATTTTCTTATGTCGCCATCAAATTCAGTTTCAAGTTTGCTTTAGATTTTCATGCAGATACTTTAAAGGGCAATTCTGCTGTTTTGAAACAAAAGTTCATTAACAAAAACGTCGCAAATTTTACCTGAAAGTATCTAAAGCATGCTTATTGTTTCTCTGTATCTTTTTGATCAAACTGAATTTGTTTTTGAAGCGTTAATAAAAAAAAAATACAGTTTGATCAAAAAGATACAGAGAAACAATAAGCATGCTTTAGAGTACTTATTGTTAATTAAGCAGTTTGATTTAGTTTTTGTGTTTGGCTTAATAATGGCTCGATATTTCTAGTTGAATCCATTTAAATACGCAAGAGGGACATTTCTCTACTATAAGACGTTTATTTCATTCAAATCCGTTCAGTAGTTTTCTATCAGCGTCTAAAATACATATCACACTTAAAAACCTAATGTAAGTTTTAAAAATATTTTAGCATGTTTTTAGCGTTTAAAAATTAACGGCTAGATATTTTTAGTCAAAACTTTCAGATACATTAAACGGCACACAGTTAGAGATTTTGGTGTATAGTCACATCTATCTGGTAGTTTTCTCTTTAAATTCTTTTGTTTATCATCATCCTTTGGAATAACTACTCAATGTTCTAAAATTCATTTGATATATCATGTCAACTAGCCAACTGGATGTAATCGTCTACAGTTAAATTATCATTAGAATAACTTTTAAATGTTTTCTACTCTTTTAAAAGATGGCTGATGTTCCTCAAGATCTTTTGATATAACCCAAATACAAATTATCCAATCTAGAAAGAATTTTAATTAGTTGAAAACATTTCACTAAAAAAAAAAACATTTTAACGAAATATTGTCAAATTTCTAACTTGAATAGATATCTTCAAAATGATAATGAACATTATGCTCAATGCTACTGGATAAGATCGAAATATCACTATATAACCTATACTTGGAGCCCATCAAATTTAACCATTTCTGATTGGATGATAGGTATCATATGTTATATTGCTACAGCGAGTAAAGTTTAATACTGATAGGAGCGTACTTTTGAATAAAATTTCGCTTTTATGGTCTATAATTGGAAGATTTCTTTTTGTAGGAAATATTTTCATCAATTTTTAAATAAAATTGGGGGCCCAATAACAACCAAACAGTATGTTATAAGATAGTGGACCACAGCCATATACGCCCACCACATCATGCGGATCGTTAAACGAAAAAGTCTTAAATTTGTATCAGAAGTAAACTGAACTTTCTCAAACTTTTCGATTTAGATCCAATAACACCCATTTAAAGTTTCATCAAAACCTGTTGAAAAGTAAGATAGTACACATGTAATGGCATATTCAAGATTTTTGGGCAAGGGCAATAACTCTACTTCTAACGGTCGAAAATAGCTCAAATTCGAACTTGATCTTCGTATTTTGAATATGTATATACATACCGAATTTCATTTGATTCCATCAAAAAATCTAGTTTTTAAAGCGTTTACAAATCGGACGGACCGACGTACGGACAGGGGTGTCGAAAATATACGTCCACATAGAGAGATGTGGGCGTATAAAAATGGTTCTTATTCATATCTATATTCTGTCTATCTGCCTATGAATAAATGAAGTAAGAAGAAAGAAATAAGAAAGAAGAGGATATCTTTACACTAAAAGAAATTGTTACAGACCAGAATCATTCCTTAGATATTCCTTCATACAACATTGATAAAGATAAATGCTCAAAATATTTAGTTTGTCTGGTAGAAAATAGTTCGATTTGGATTCTAAAACATGGGTTTTCTGTAACTGAAGCTGAATTTCTCTCAAAAATATCCGTTCAAGCATCAGATAGTCACGTGTAGTGACTAAACTTATATATTTTGAAGAATGCATTGCACGAAACGTATTTTAATACAGTCACATTTTTTCCAATCTGCTAAAATAATCAATTTGTATTGTGTAACCAAATGAAGGGAAGATATTCAAGATATGAACCAAGTTGCCAGTCATGTCTATTACATTGCGGACATTTAGACAAGGCCTTCTAAATACAACTTAGTGATAATAATTTCAACTTTTGGACACGAATACAGCGGGATAAGGTGCTATCAACTGGGATTTTGAAGTAGTTCAACTTTCAGGACTACGTCCAAGGTATGAGAACCTTAAGGGAGGTGTACAGCTTTCAGGACCACGTCCTAGGTAGTGGAACCAATTGCTAACCAGCAACAAAAATGTAACGTACTTCAAAAGATCAAGGCCAAGAGGTCTTATCGACCATCTCTAGTTACCAAGACCCGGAGCTTGTTGACTTAACTCCTATGCCTCTTTTGGACTTTATAATTGTTATTTTATGATCCTTATAGACTGTCCTAGATATCGAAGACTAAGACCTAGTCCACACACCTGCCTGGTTTAATCTCAACCAGAATCTATTTTCTTCCCTTCAGTGATCAATGATATAAAGAACAGATTTGGTTACACTACTTATTTTTGGTTATAATTTATGGTTTAAAAGATTCCACAATGCTTTCTTCTTAAGACAAATGTCCACTGAAACTGAACCCATCCAGTTCTAAAGGTATGAATTTCAGATATATTCAGCTTATTAACGTAAATCCTCATTTTAAAATGCAATCAACTGTAATCTTCAAGACAAACTAAATATTATAAAGGATTTATCTTTATCAATATTATATGTTGGAAATGGAAGGAAAGATCCTGGTGTATTTCAAATCCTTCTACTGTACAATCTCTGGCCATTTTAAAACTTGAATTTCATTTCGCAACTGGATAGACAGAATAAATGAATGAATAAATGTCTATTAAAAATTTTTTTTTTAAACATGCCAAATAGTTGGATAGACAGAATAAATGAATGAATAAATTTCTATTAAAAAAACATTTGTTTTAAACATGCTAAATAGCTGGATAGACAGAATAAATGAATGAATAAATTTCTATAAAAAAACATGTTTCTATAACATGCCAAATAGCTTTTTGTTCGAGGTTTTTTTTCTACCACGTTGATAGAATTGTATAATAATAATATGGGATAAAAAACAATCGAAAAACTTGAATATCTGGGCTAGATCTAAAAGACTATTTATTACATGATAGTTTTATATACACCTGTTTTTTAAACACTTAATTTTAGATTTTTATATATCGGGTGGATCTAAAAAAAGTGGCAACACACTTTAATATGATATTATGAAAAATGTATGGGAGCTATAATTTTGATATTACACACCCATCACAATATAGTAATTTGACATCTTCACTAGAAATTTCAGACCAAAAGACCAAATAGTGTTAATTTGCCAGCAATTTTAAAATTAGAGGTCAAAAAGTGCAATATCGAATGTCAAATCTAAACTTTGTTTCACTTGAAAAGGTGATCAATGTGTCCACCGTCTTGATTGCAGACAGCCCTCAATCGTTTTTTCCATGAAGAAATACACTTTCTGATCTCTGCCTGTGGGATTTCGTTCCATTTTTCACGAATTCGATCTTTTAGTTCATTTTCCGTGAACACCTTTGTTCGATATTGCACTTTTTGACCTCTAATTTTAAAATTGCTGGCAAATTAACACTATTTGGTCTGAAATTTCTAGTGAAGATGTCAAATTACTATATTGTGATGGGTGTGTAATATCAAAATTATAGCTCCCATACATTTTTTATAATATCATATTAAAGTGTGTTGCCACTTTATTAGGACCACACGATATTTACTTGTATTTTAAAAGGGACAGTCCGCATTTTTCTATGTCAAAATTATTTTTTGCTCAAAACTATACACCTGAATCTAGAAACATATGCCCTTTAAAGTATCTGAAAGTTTAAACTAACATAATCCAACCACAAATTTTTAAACTCTAAAAGCATGCTAAAATACTTAAAAATCTTCAATTCGTTAAAAGCTTTTTGGACGCTGTTAGAAAACTACTGAACGGATTTGAGTAAAATAAACGCCTAATTGTAGTGAAATATATCTCCTATGTATTCTAAATGTTTCATCTAGAAATATTGAGCAATTATTGAGACAAACACCAAAACTAAGTCAAACTGCTTAATTAATAAGAAGTACTCCCTGTTTTTTTTTTATTAACGCTTACTTTCAGGTAAAATTTGCGACGTTTTTGTTAATGAATTTTTGTTTCAAAACAGCAGAATTGCCCTTTAAAGTATCTGCATGAAAATCTAAAGCAAAAATGAAACTGAATTTGATGGCGACATATGTAAGAAAATTTGTCAAAAAAGGGAGATCATAAATATTTTGTACAGTGTGGTTGTTATGTTATTTGTACAGATTTAAGACAATTGGACTTTAAATTGTAGAATTACTACCTATATAGCACCTTTTATTGTTTGTATTTCAGCTTTCGATTGTTTGGAACAATGGTAGCAAATTTCAAACACAAAAACCTCAGACGAAGACAACATCATTATATTTCAAATATGAATATATATATACCTAATGCAATTCAACTATGTAGGCTACCATTATCTAAAATCCAAACAACTTTGAGCAAGAAATTTGACAATCAAATTAAACTGACTGAAAACAAGAAACACAGATAATAACCATAGAAATGTATAAGACTGGAAGTCTTAGTCTACTCATCGTCTATTGAACTTCTGTTTCAATTTATGGTTGACCTAGTTTCTCCTATACTATGGCGGCTGATTAGGCCCACAAATCTAACTTCGTTCGTTCCGTGCATTCGTCTAACCTTCATTCATCTAACCATGTAATATCATACTTTGTACCGATGATCATCTAACTCTCGGATACAAAACTATGCTAAATCTATTATCTTTGTCTATTTCGTGCAATCAAGAAGTTTTATTGGATTAAAATACGACCCTTATGATACATTATATTTCTTTAAATACGGTCTTAAAAATACGAAATACGGGATTACATTCTTAGATTTACCATAGCAACCATCAAGACGACGTCGCTAGATGGCGCTGCAGTATGAACAATAACAGAGCCCTTTATAGAGAGATTGTGGACAACGTCAAAATGACCGCCATATTGGATACTTACTATCGAAGCGTGACGTTATACGCTAAAGTTAAAACAGCAAAGCGGGGACGTTATCATTCGGCATTTTTCAACTGGTATTCAAATTACTTTGATTTTTTTTGCATTGAATAAATATTCTTTTTTTATTAATACTACTAAAAAATGTAAATTTAATGATTTAGCATTTCCGACGCATTCTGAATTTTTAAGAGGAGGTCCCCAGAGTATAGAAAATCATATATCCAGGCTTCGAAAGCAAAGCTTGTCAATTCACATCTTTTTAAGGAGGAAAAGAAAAAGAATGGGGGTGTAACTAAACTGCACCCCTTGATTGGACATTTGCCCCCCTAGAAGTACTTGGCTGGCTACGGGCCTGCTTCAGAGTCATTATTCGGGAGTGCATTTGTAGAATTATTAATAAGAACATTTTTTTAATGCAAAAAAATCAAAATAACTTGAATATCAGATGAATATTGCCGAATAATAACGTCCCCGCTTTGCTGTTTTAACGTTAGCGTATAACGTGGCGCTTCGATAGTAGGTATCCAATATGGCGGTCATTTTGACGTTGTCCAACCTTCTCTATAAAGGGCTCTGTTGTGTTCATACTGCAGCACCATCTAGCGACGTCTTCTTGATGGTTGCTATGATAAATCTAAGAATGTAATCCCGTGTTTCGTATTTCTCAGACCGTATTACTTCATTTAAGTAAAGAAATATAATGTAACATTAGGGTCGCATTTTAATCCAATTAAACTTCTTGATTGCACGAAATAAACAAAGACATTAGATTTAGCATAGTTTTGTATCCGAGAGTTAGATGATCATCGGTACAAAGTATGATATTACATGGTTAGATGAATGAAGGTTAGACGAATGCACGGAACGAACGAAGTTAGATTTGTGGGCCTAATCAGCTGCCATACTATAGGACTAGTTGACTCTAAGTGATACTGTGGCAAAGAGACTGGATGTTCCGTTCGAATTAAATCGCGTTTATCATGGTTTTTAAATTAATATAACTTCTTACAGAAACCGGAAGTTATGTGCATTGCTTCAATTCAACGCATGCGTGCCAAGCATAAATCTTGTTTTGTTATTCCCTATCTACATTTCTATGTAACAATGGAGGAAAAAAAAGGGAGATAACAACTCTGAAACAATCGTCCGAAACCTTGTCAATTTCGTTGATCACCAGTCTAATTAAAATCAGACCCTAATTTCGTTTCGTTCGTTTTTTTTAATCCGGTTTTTTAACCACTACATTAGGGTCTGAGAACGAGACGCTGTAACAGCCGTTCACGTTAACTTTGACCTTCGCTTTAGCGAAGAAACCGCAAATAAATGTATTTTCTGCAGCACAGAGGTACAGTCCCCCCCAGAATATAATTTTTTAAAATTTCCAGCTGTTTTTCTTTTAATTCAAAGCTGACACCAAGCATTTTCTTCGCATTTTCTAACCTAGTGGAAAAAATATCAACTTTGTTGCCATCTTTGATAGTCTCGATTGTCCAAAAGCGTTTCATAATAAGTAATGTTAGTCAAATTAGTTATCTTCCCCTTTTTCTTCAGACCAAACGGACTCTTTAGCGCGAACGGATAATAGACAGTAATAAGGTATTCAACCAATCAGCAAACTTTGGAACAAATCCCTACGTCCATTCAATCCTGAGGCTAAATTGGAGTACGGAAATTTTTACGGAAATCGCCGAACGGTTACATGGAACACCGCGTCGAAGAGGAGGAACGAGGTAATACGGGGTTCCTTTCATGGAAAATTTTGAAAATTAAGACTGTTGTAGGTGCGATCTAGATATAAGCCTATTTCAGGCACTTGCAGCCCCGATAAAAATATTCGATACTGAAACGCAAAACACAATTTTTTAAGGTTTAATAAGTAAATGTTATCAGTAAATGAAAGATTCTGAGAGTGACATTTTTTATATCACACGGGTTTTGTTAACATAATTTTTTTTTCAAGTGGATTAACTTAATAGGCTTCATCCTTGGGTGATTACAAACATTCACACTAGTGTCTTCATTGTCCTTAAAGTTTTCGTTTTAACTGTAGTAAACGCGGGTTAATTCAACATTGTTCTAAAATTGAAATTAGGCTTTGGACCTCAGAAGTAAATTCAAAGATCCGAAATAATTAATTCAGTCAGTAGGAAGACCGGAAAGACCTAATTTTGAAGTACAAAAGCAATTTTACCATTTGTCATAGTGAACGCTTGTAGCGAGCGCGGACCTATGAGAGACCCTCATAGTTGTCTCCCTTGAATAACTGTAAGCAGTGAAATGTAACATTTCGGTTCATTTATTTTTGTATTTTTTGTATGTTTATGTCGGCTCAACTTTACCGACGGATATCAATAACGGGGGCGGATCCAGGATTTATAGAAATGTGTGGGGGGGGGGGGGGGACTCTGAAATATAACATGCTTCAAATGGAACGGCACTGCGAGCGCCAAAGGCGCGAGCGGCAATTTTATAGAGTGTTCTGACATTATTCGGTCAAAAATAAGGGGAGGGCCCGAGTTGTATTGGGACTAAAAGAATAAGCTCGAAAATAATTATTATTTCTTAACGACTGACTTTTTTCGTCGGCGCCCCCTGGTTTCTATTGTGCTCACAATAAATGATGCTGGACCGACATGGTTGACGGCAATATATACTATTAGTTCAAGGGAAATAGCTGATAGTAAAATAGTTTAAAATGACTTAAATAAGTCAATACTGAAATAAGCTCATATGTTATATGTTGCAGGGCGCTAGCGTAACTTTCACTAGACAGTTTGAGGATGATATTTTCAGAAAGTATACTGAGAGTTCAGTGAAACCAATCTGTTTACAAATTACAACATGTATTTTCTGTTCCCGAACATGAAAAAACACTTGGTTGGGAAGAGGTACCGTACTGATGATGAGGTCATATCTGCTGTTGAGGACCTTTTTGGTGATCAGGATGAGAGCTTCTATACCACCGGGATCCAAGCATCCCAACACCGCTGGAAAAAGTGTGTGGACCGCAGGGGAGACAATGTTGAAAAAAAAAAACCATGTCGTTAGTATTAGAAAATGTTGAATTTAATGTATACTAAGTTTCATCACTATGGCATAACTCCTTCCGAGTCAGGCTATGGACTTTTCAGCCCACCCTCGTTGTTTTGTTTGTAAGATATGTATTTAAAATGATAACAGAATGCGTAATTTGAGAACAGAATATGGTAAGTAAAGAGTCTCGCCAGAGACAGATTATGGTTTATGGAAACTGCCGAGGATTGTCGATTGTATCATCCTGTAATGTATCATAGCAATGTTCATTTTGTGTTTCGACTGACATAGTACTGAAATAATATCAGGTTTGGGATTTATAATGTATATTGTTTGGATGTTATCATGTCGAATGCGTTGAATTTTGGGAACTTACTTAATTTCCGGTCTTAATATCAATCTAATTAGACCGGAACATCCAGTCTCTCTACCACAATATTACTTAGAGTCAATCTCATTAAAATTAGATTACATTTCGTTTCGGTATCTAATTAAAATTAGATTACATTTCGTTTCGGTTATTTTTTGATTGTCAACTCCATGTAATCTAAAAACTTGTATAAGGAGGTCATCTTCTGGTTACGAATAAGCTATTTATAGCACGTGCCACCCCTCTGCCAATCAAAACACCGTTTATATTTGAATATTTTGTATTGCGTCATAATTTTCCCACAATGCATATCAATGCATAGACCCGCGATCTTGAAGGTAGTTTTTGATTGGCTGAATTTTCGTCACTTGAAGATGACCTCCTTATACAAGTCTTTAGATTACATGGAGTCGACAATCAAAAAATAACCGAAACGAAATGTAGGGCCTAACCGAAACGAAATGTAATATAATTTTAATTAGATTGACTTAGAGTCAACTTGTCGTCAAATGAGAAACTAGGTCAACCATAAATTGAAACAGCAGTTCAATAGACGATGAGAAGACTTACTATTATATTTCTATGATATAATAGATTTTAACTTTTTACCTGTATCTACCATTCTGTATATTTTCTGGAATTCTAGGTTATTAATCTGACAACAATCAAATGTTTCGTTAAATTATCTTTAACACGGCTCAATAGATCTGGCTTGAAACAGTTGATCGGTAGATGACAAGTTGACTTCTGTTTCAAGCTAACGGATTTCTCTGGAAATAAAAATATACTATACCGGGGTACCATTATTCATATCTTGAAACATAAATCCCATTTTTTTTTTAATAAAATTTGCGCGATTTTTTTTTTTTTTTTTTTTTTTTTTGAGAATTGGAATAGAAACTTCAAAATAGTTTCGTTAGTTTTAGAATGTTCTTGTTTTGATTGAAATATAATTTAATATCAAAAATATTTGTTTTTACAGAGAACATTTTTAAGCCAAAATTAGTGAAAATTTGGGGTTAAAATTTGGAGAAATGTATTTCTATCGTATGTAAACTTACAAAAATTATATTAACAATACTACTTTGAAGTTACTATTCCAAAAAACTTTTCGGCTTGCACAAACAATAGAATATCAACTTATCTTCTTCAAAAACTTTTCGTTTTTCTCCATTATGTTAACATGTAAAGAAAATGGCATTATCCCGGTAAAACCTACGCGTAGGTTTTAAATGCGACCGAATTACAGGTACAGGCCGGTACAGGTCATGACGTCATAGCCATTACGGGTATATATAACTGCACGAACTTACTTTTCAGAAACGACAATAATTACAAAATAAAGTGTGAAATGGATAAAATTAACTATGTATTAAGATTTATTTAGTTAATTTTTCCCAATTAAATTAAAAATAAAATGTGTCATGAATTTCCATCTGTTTTCCTTTGAAAAACATTTGCTTTCAATTTTTTGACCTTTTTTTGCGACCTCCTGCATTTCGAATTGTCCCGTTTCCTTTTTATATGAGTCTTTAGGAACCATGTATGTATTAAACACGGGGGTGCGATTTAATTCACGAAATAAAGTCAAATTCATATAAAAAAAAAAATGACCAAACTTCAAATTTCTTCACTCCTTTTTTCTCTCTCATTTACCCCAAGGAAGACCCTTCCCCGGGGTTTCTTTCCCCAGTCGCATTATAATATTGCTTTATTTAGTCGTCCGTCTCCTATATAATAGTCCCGGAAAGAACTGCACGTAGCTTTTAAATGCGGGGGTTTGGGAAAAATCACGAAATAAAGCCAAATTCAAAGAAATAAATTTGTCAAAAACGACACATTTTTCAAATTGTTTCCCCAAAAAACTTCTTCACCCCTTTTTTTCTCTCTCATTTACCCCAAGGAAGACCCTTCCCCGGGGTCTCCTTCCCCAGTCGCATTATAATATTGCTTTATTTTGTCGTCCGTCTCCTATATAATAGTCCCGGTGTAGCAGTTTGAAATGTCCACCGTGATAGGATGTCCAATTTGCTTTACGCATGCGTTGATCGAACTGTGACACGCGAGTTGACGCGAGACGGTGACATTTTACGTCCACCAGTTTCAGATGTCCAATTTCATAGATATTTTACATTTTCTCAAAATATTTAGTTTAACTGATTATTAAAGATGACATGAAGTCAAAATTTAATTCATTTTCTGTGTTTTAAAACGTTTCTCATTGTAAAACAAAGAACTGCACGTAGGTTTTAAATGCGGGGTTTTGAGAAAATTCACGAAATAAAAACCAAATTCATAGAAATAAATTTGTCAAAAACGGCAAATTTTTATAATTGTTTCCCCCAAAAACTTCTTCACCCCTTTTTTCTCTCTCATTTACCCCAAGGAAAACCCTTCCCCGGGGTTTCCTTCCCCAGTCGCATTATAATATTGTTTTATTTAGTCGTCCGTCTCCTATATAATAGTCCCGGAAAGAACTGCACGTAGCTTTTAAATGCGGGGGTTTGGGAAAAATCACGAAATAAAGCAAAATTCAAATAAATAAATTTGTCAAAAACGGCAAATTTCTAAAATTGTTTCCCCAAAAAACATCTTCACCCCTTTTTTCTCTCTCATTTACCCCAAGGAAGACCCTTCCCCGGGGTCTCCTTCCCCAGTCGCATTATAATATTGCTTTATTTTGTCGTCCGTCTCCTATATAATAGTCCCGGAAAGAACTGCACGTAGCTTTTAAATGCGGGGGTTTGGGAAAAATCACGAAATAAAGCCAAATTCAAAGAAATAAATTTGTCAAAAACGACAAATTTTTTAAATTGTTTCCCCAAAAAACTTCTTCACCCCTTTTTTCTCTCTCATTTACCCCAAGGAAGACCCTTCCCCGGGGTTTCCTTCCCCAGTCGCATTATAATATTGTTTTATTTAGTCGTCCGTCTCCTATATAATAGTCCCGGAAAGAACTGCACGTAGCTTTTAAATGCGGGGGTTTGGGAAAATTCACGAAATAAAGCCAAATTCATAGAAATAAATTTGTCAAAAACGACAAATTTTTCAAATTGTTTCCCCAAAAAACTTCTTCACCCCTTTTTTCTCTCTCATTTACCCCAAGGAAGACCCTTCCCCGGGGTCTCCTTCCCCAGTCGCATTATAATATTGCTTTATTTTGTCGTCCGTCTCCTATATAATAGTCCCGGAAAGAACTGCACGTAGCTTTTAAATGCGGGGGTTTGGGAAAAATCACGAAATAAAGCCAAATTCAAAGAAATAAATTTGTCAAAAACGACAAATTTTTTAAATTGTTTCCCCAAAAAACTTCTTCACCCCTTTTTTCTCTCTCATTTACCCCAAGGAAGACCCTTCCCCGGGGTCTCCTTCCCCAGTCGCATTATAATATTGCTTTATTTTGTCGTCCGTCTCCTATATAATAGTCCCGGAAAGAACTGCACGTAGGTTTTAAATGCGGGGTTTTGAGAAAATTCACGAAATAAAGCCAAATTCATAGAAATAAATTTGTCAAAAACGGCAAATGTTTAAAATTGTTTCCCCCAAAAACTTCTTCACCCCTTTTTTCTCTCTCATTTACCCCAAGGAAGACCCTTCCCCGGGGTTTCCTTCCCCAGTCGCATTATAATATTGTTTTATTTAGTCGCCCGTCTCCTATATAATAGTCCCGGAAAGAACTGCACGTAGCTTTTAAATGCGGGGGTTTGGGAAAAATCACGAAATAAAGCCAAATTCAAAGAAATAAATTTGTCAAAAACGGCAAATTTTTAAAATTGTTTCCCCAAAAAACTTCTTCACCCCTTTTTTCTCTCTCATTTACCCCAAGGAAGACCCTTCCCCGGGGTTTCCTTCCCCAGTCGCATTATAAAATATTGCTTTATTTTGTCGTCCGTCTCCTATATAATAGTCCCGGAAAGAACTGCACGTAGGTTTTAAATGCGGGGTTTTGAGAAAATTCACGAAATAAAGCCAAATTCATAGAAATAAATTTGTCAAAAACGGCAAATTTTTAAAATTGTTTCCCCCAAAAACTTCTTCACCCCTTTTTTCTCTCTCATTTACCCCAAGGAAGACCCTTCCCCGGGGTTTCCTTCCCCAGTCGCATTATAATATTGTTTTATTTAGTCGTCCGTCTCCTATATAATAGTCCCGGAAAGAACTGCACGTAGCTTTTAAATACGGGGGTTTGGGAAAAATCACGAAATAAAGCCAAATTCATAGAAATAAATTTGTCAAAAACGACACATTTTTCAAATTGTTTCCCCAAAAAACTTCTTCACCCCTTTTTTCTCTCTCATTTACCCCAAGGAAGACCCTTCCCCGGGGTCTCCTTCCCCAGTCGCATTATAATATTGTTTTATTTAGTCGTCCGTCTCCTATATAATAGTCCCGGAAAGAACTGCACGTAGCTTTTAAATACGGGGGTTTGGGAAAATTCACGAAATAAAGCCAAATTCATAGAAATAAATTTGTCAAAAACGACAAATTTTTCAAATTGTTTCCCCAAAAAACTTCTTCACCCCTTTTTTCTCTCTCATTTACCCCAAGGAAGACCCTTCCCCGGGGTTTCCTTCCCCAGTCGCATTATAATATTGTTTTATTTAGTCGTCCGTCTCCTATATAATAGTCCCGGAAAGAACTGCACGTAGCTTTTAAATGCGGGGGTTTGGGAAAATTCACGAAATAAAGCCAAATTCATAGAAATAAATTTGTCAAAAACGACAAATTTTTCAAATTGTAAAAACTTCTTCACCCCTTTTTTCTCTCTCATTTACCCCAAGGAAGACCCTTCCCCGGGGTTTCCTTCCCCAGTCGCATTATAATATTGTTTTATTTAGTCGTCCGTCTCCTATATAATAGTCCCGGAAAGAACTGCACGTAGCTTTTAAATACGGGGGTTTGGGAAAAATCACGAAATAAAGCCAAATTCATAGAAATAAATTTGTCAAAAACGACAAATTTTTAAAATTGTTTCCCCCAAAAACTTCTTCACCCCTTTTTTCTCTCTCATTTACCCCAAGGAAGACCCTTCCCCGGGGTTTCCTTCCCCAGTCGCATTATAATATTGTTTTATTTAGTCGTCCGTCTCCTATATAATAGTCCCGGAAAGAACTGCGCGTAGCTTTTAAATGCGGGGGTTTGGGAAAAATCACGAATTATAAATCCACTTTTAAGACTCTAAAATCACTAAAACTTAAACTTTTTAAGATCGTTCCCCCCAAAAATCTTCCTAGCCCCCTTTTTTGTCTCATTTGCCCCCAAGGAAAACCCCTTCCCCGGGGTTCTCCTTCCCCAGTCGCATTTTAAGATTGTTGTATAGTGTCGTCTCCTATATAATAGTCCCGGTAACAACTGCACGTAACTTTTAAATGCGGGGGTCTGAAAAATTCTTAAAAAATGGACATTTGACACTAAAGTTACCTTTTGTAGGCACTGTTGCACTTTCGCACACCTGACCTTACCGTTGAGCTATCGATATGAAACTTGGTATATAGATACTACAATGTGTCCTGAATATTTACTGCAAATTTCAGACAATTCTGACGCTTTCTTCCATCCTAAATTAATTTTCAAAGTGTTGAGGTTACGTGATTTTGTCCTGAATATGGCCATTTGAGAAGGGAGCGTAACTCGTTTGCTTAGTCGCACTTGCTTTGCCAAATCACTCACTCCAGAGTCATTTCGTACCAATTGCAAATTATTAAAGCGGTGTTACGACTGCAGAACTTTGAAAATAATCATGGGCATTTTGATGTTTGACTTTTTCGGTTGACGCATTGGTCTGAAATTTTACAATGCGACAGAGTTATGCATTCTGATTACTCACATTAAATTTCAGACCGATCAGACAACTCTTAATATGTTAAATCTGTCGTTAAAGGCTTGCCCTATATGCCCCTATTACGCTATCGCACACCGATCACTTTCGATTGCGATATCGACACGAAACTTAGTTATATGACAGAGTAATGTGTCTGGATTACTCACATGAAATTTCGGACCGATCAGACACCTATTACTTTGTTGAATCCATCGCCTAAGTACCCCTATTGCGCTATCGCACACCGACCACTTCCGATTGCGATATGGACACGAAACTTAGTAATATGACAGAGTAATGTGTCTGGATTACTCACATGAAATTTCGGACCGATCAGACACCTATTACTTTGTTGAATCCATCGCCTAAGTACCCCTATTGCGCTATCGCACACCGACCACTTCCGATTGCGATATGGACACGAAACTTAGTAATATGACAGAGTGATGTGTCTTGATTACTCACATGAAATTTCGTGTCGATATCGCGATCGAAAGTGGTCGGTGTGCGATAGCGCAATAGGGGCATATAGGCAGGACTTTGGCGATGGATTTAACATAGTAATAGGTGTCTGATCGGTCCGAAATTTCATGTGAGTAATCCAGACACATTACTCTGTCATATTACCAAGTTTCGTGTCGATATCGCAAACGGAAGTGGTCGGTGTGCGATAGCGCAATAGGGGCATATAGGCAGGACTTTGGCGATGGATTTAACATAGTAATAGGTGTCTGATCAGTCCGAAATTTCATGTGAGTAATCCAGACACATTACTCTGTCATATTACTAAGTTTCGTGTCGATATCGCGATCGGAAGTGGTCGGTGTGCGATAGCGCAATAGGGGTACTTAAACGATGGATTCAACATAGTAATAGGTGTCTGATCGGTCCGAAATTTCATGTGAGTAATCCAGACACATTACTCTGTCATATTACTAAGTTTCGTGTCGATATCGCAATCGGAAGTGGTCGGTGTGCGATAGCGCAATAGGGTCACTTAAGCGATGGATTCAACATAGTAATAGCTGTCTGATCAGTCCGAAATTTCATGTGAGTAATCCAGACACATTACTCTGTCATATTACTAAGTTTCGTGTCGATATCGCAATCGGAAGTGGTCGGTGTGCGATAGCGCAATAGGGGTACTTAAACGATGGATTCAACATAGTAATAGGTGTCTGATCGGTCAGAAATTTCATGTGAGTAATCCAGACACATTACTCTGTCATATTACTAAGTTTCGTGTCGATATCGCGATCGGAAGTGGTCGGTGTGCGATAGCGCAATAGGGGTACTTAAACGATGGATTCAACATAGTAATAGATGTCTGATCGGTCCGAAATTTCATGTGAGTAATCCAGACACATTACTCTGTCATATTACTAAGTTTCGTGTCGATATCGCAATCGGAAGTGGTCGGTGTGCGATAGCGCAATAGGGTCACTTAAGCGATGGATTCAACATAGTAATAGCTGTCTGATCAGTCCGAAATTTCATGTGAGTAATCCAGACACATTACTCTGTCATATTACTAAGTTTCGTGTCGATATCGCAATCGGAAGTGGTCGGTGTGCGATAGCGCAATAGGGGTACTTAAACGATGGATTCAACATAGTAATAGGTGTCTGATCAGTCCGAAATTTCATGTGAGTAATCCAGACACATTACTCTGTCATATTACTAAGTTTCGTGTCGATATCGCAATCGGAAGTGGTCGGTGTGCGATAGCGCAATAGGGGTACTTAAGCGATGGATTCAACATAGTAATAGTTGTCTGATCGGTCCGAAATTTCATGTGAGTAATCCAGACACATTACTCTGTCATATTACTAAGTTTCGTGTCGATATCGCGATCGGAAGTGGTCGGTGTGCGATAGCGCAATAGGGGTACTTAAACGATGGATTCAACATAGTAATAGATGTCTGATCGGTCCGAAATTTCATGTGAGTAATCCAGACACATTACTCTGTCATATAACTAAGTTTCGTGTCGATATCGCAATCGAAAGTGATCGGTGTGCGATAGCGTAATAGGGGCATATAGGGCAAGCCTTTAACGACAGATTTAACATATTAAGAGTTGTCTGATCGGTCTGAAATTTAATGTGAGTAATCAGAATGCATAACTCTGTCGCATTGTAAAATTTCAGACCAATGCGTCAACCGAAAAAGTCAAACATCAAAATGCCCATGATTATTTTCAAAGTTCTGCAGTCGTAACACCGCTTTAATAATTTGCAATTGGTACGAAATGACTCTGGAGTGAGTGATTTGGCAAAGCAAGTGCGACTAAGCAAACGAGTTACGCTCCCTTCTCAAATGGCCATATTCAGGACAAAATCACGTAACCTCAACACTTTGAAAATTAATTTAGGATGGAAGAAAGCTTCAGAATTGTCTGAAATTTGCAGTAAATATTCAGGACACATTGTAGTATCTATATACCAAGTTTCATATCGATAGCTCAACGGTAAAGTCAGGTGTGCGAAAGTGCAACAGTGCCCCTTTGGCATCCATAAGGATACATTTCAGACCAAAATCATAAATTAGTTTTTCTTAAAAATGAATTCTATTCAATTTAAAAAAATATTTCAACATCGTTTTTAAACCGGATATTTTGGTATGTACTCGCGACATATTCTACAGCGAGTATTTAATGTAGCAGACTAAATTTTTGACATTTGCAGGGCGGTGTGGGTTATCCTCTCACACTTAAAACATACGGACTCACACCACTAATTCTTTTGCCATCCGCTTCAATGTTAAATCACCAAATTCAATCTTCTGTAACTTTTTCCAGAAATCTCGTTGAAAACTTTCCAATATGTCCAATGAAAGCCTGACCAATACTTGATTTCTAGACAAAAATTCAATAGATGATGACCATGAAAATTTTGAACTAGTCAAAATGAAAGTAGACCTCTACCGGATATCAACAACAAGTTGACTTGGACTGCTCACATATCGACTATTTTTAGAAATAGCCTTCCGCCTATAGATGTCTCATTATCTCACTAAATCTGAAAGAAAATGCAATTTAAGACATCAAATTCCAAATCTAGACCAAAAATTAATCAAAAATGGGCATGCAAAAACCCAAAAAGGAAAGGAGAAAGAGGATTTCTAAAAATAGCAAGGACTACATTCGTATACAATCATTTGCATAAAATTAATTGGTGGGGTGGGTCCATACGTGTATTTTTTAGTGGGATTATGCCAAGAAAATATATATTTAGATTGTGAATCAGTTGCGTAGTAACGTCATTTACTGTATAATTCTACATACAGTAGTGATTGAAGCATAGAAATATATTGTGCCAGGCCTGTAAGAACAGGGGGGGCAGGGGGGGCATCTGCCCCCCCCCCCCCCAATAATTTTGACATTAATGACTGAAGCAATAAAAAAAGAAAATTTTCAAGATAAAACAAGAAGTTACTGGTATGTTGTTAGGGCCAGTAAAATCAAATTGCTTTATATATGCAGGATCAACATTGAATTCAGTACCACCACCCTTCAGAATGAGTTTTTGCAAAATTTGCCCCCCCAATATGAAATTGCTTCCTAAGGGCCTGTGTGCTCAACTAACTGGACTACAGAAATTAAAATTTAATAGGTTCATTTAAAATTTATAAAACAAAATCATCAAAACTTACCCTAAAAATGTCCATACTTAAACATTTTGCTGAGATCCTTTAATAGTAGTGTGACCTCCAGTAAATAAAAATTTGAATCTGTTGAAACAATAGAATGAGTGAAAAGTGTTCAGTTAAAGCTCACAGTAAATGGTAATGATTTGTGTTCAGAAAGACTGTTTGATTCTCATGATAATAATTATACTAAATTCGGGTTTATCATACTGAACTGCTGATAAGTTTGTTTGTAATTTGATCCAATGGTAATTAAGACTTTGAGTTCTAGGTTTGAAATCTGAAGCAATCAAACAGTCATTATAGGAGGACATTTAGAAATAAATGATGAACATTTTTCAGATAGGTGTCACATTTAGCCTCTGTTTCTTAACCAACCGTTCACATATCCCACAAAACACTTATTATAGGTTCTTTCTAAAAAAGATTGGAAAGTTGCAAATTCCAATGTGTTTGCACATCGCTATGAAAGTAGCCTATTATGTGTCAAATTTCAAGTTCATCCTTGGGTGACAATGAACAATTTCTGCAAGTTTCGTAAAATTTCCTGAAAGAATTGTGATTTGTAGAGTCTTAACGAGCGAAACATCGAACGCGTTTTAAAGAACAAGGGCAATAATTCATATTAAATATTTTTCAGTTTTATTGATTTTTAATGGGGTTCATCCTTGGGTGAAAATAAACAATTTGAGTAAGTTTCGTCAAAATCCGTAAAGAATTGTGACTTGTAGAGTGTTAACGAGCTAAAACTCGAACGCGTTTTGAAGAACAAGGGCAATAATTCATATTTGATATTTTCCGATTTTATTGATTTTCAATAGGGTTCATCCTTGGGTGATAATAAACAATTTCAGCAAGTAAAGTAAAGTAAAGAATTGTGACTTGTAGAGTGTTAACGACCAATTGTGGGCGGACAGACGGGTGGAAATAGGTGACAGCAATATACTCTCCACATTTCATGTGGGCATATAAAATTCAGACCATTATTATTGATAGGCCCAATTTGACGTTATTTACTGGAGTTATGTCCCTTTATATTAATTGTTACATTGAACGTATCCGTTCAGAAAAGAATAAATTATCCAATGCTTACAAATTGCATTTAAGGAGGGTTCTAAAAACGATAGATCCCTGTCTCATAAATTTCGTTGCAACTTTTTTCCGAAGAATAAATCCAGACAACCTTTTCAAGAAACCTACATCTTTTATATTCTGGGTTCTCTAAGTGGGGTTAATTCACTCGCAGACATGTTAACGAATGGTTCCCGACTAAAAGCCTTGCTGTAGAAGAGTACCTCTTTCTAGCTAGGACACTAATTGCTGGCTGGGTTCAACAAATTATATCAAATTTGATGTTATCTTGTGTTGGGGTGTAGCTTTGACAAAAAAAGTTTGGGAGTCAGAAGAAATATTCGGAGGCTATATAGGTAATAACCGAAACAGTTTGAGAATCCAGGTGAACTGTCTATCTTTAATATGCCGAGAATCTACCTTTCCAAAAATAGGGTTAACCCCAAGTTTAAAAATGCTTATCAGACATTTGAAAAGACTAATCATAATGCTTATTAATAAGCAGAAAAAGAGTGGATTGGCAAATTGGAAAAAGAAACTTTTAAACATCATTTATTATCACGTTTATCAATTAATAATATATCTTCTTTATCATCATATACTTTATTATTGTCATCATCTACTCGTTGTACATTCTTTATACTTTTATATAGACCATATCCAAAATATAACACAAAACCTGCAATGTACAAAATATTCTGCAATAAAAACAGGATAAAGAGGTAATCAAAACCCACTAACTTAAACGATATTGCATCGCAGTTTTTTGCGTTCCAATGTTTCCGATGCTTGCTAAAATAACAATTTATAACACTTAAGCTCTATACGTAAGGTTTCCAAAGCATAAAACCCAGAATGAAAACGGTCCGAACAGAAACTTCAACTACCCTAAAATAGTTGTGATTATTTGATCTAGTGCACAAAACAAAAAAGCAAAAAATGATAATAAAAATGTTATAAATTTACCCAAAGCCATCCATATAGAAAATCGTATCCACGAAACGCTTGATAATTTGGTCATTAGGTAAATATTAATAAAAATACTAAAACTGGGTATCCATGGTAACAAGGGCACCTGAAAAAAAATTAATACCATTTTAATAAGTAAAATTAGGATCGAACTATATGTATCTATATTTCAATTAGTCGATAGTTTCGTCTTGGGGAAAATGACGTTAAAAACTACTGGACACCTCCCTTTGTTTTATTACCCTTGCCTGGTACCCTTGTTCGTCAACAATACGAACAATAACATGTGGTAATTCAAAAGCAAATGCTTGTATTTCAAATGTACAATATGTCCAAGAAGTGGCCTACGTTTAAATAGTAATGTGGAACAAGAGTCATTCGCAGGGTTATTATATACACTAGAAACCGACCTGAAACCTGTCTTTAGTAATATCATTCTGGGGTTGTCTTGAGGTAATCAAAATACAGAAAAATATACCAATACAACATAGACTAAGAGTACATATACCATACCAAGTTGATATCAAATCCCATCCGATGAACCTCATAAACATCGTTAAAAATGTTATTATCAAACCTTTAAAAAATACAAATAGCATTAGTAACAAATAAACCTGGTTTAATAAGTCTTTAAGGTATACATTAAAGGTACGTATATCATTAAGCAAAGTGTCAGCTATCCGTGTCGGTTTTTATAATAAAAAAAATATTGCAATCGAAATCAACTCGTCACATTTGCATGTATAGTTATTGCAGATGACGTAACAACACAGTAGGCCTACAAACTTCACGTTGTTAGAATACAAAAATTACAAACAACCATTTCTTAATCTTAAAAAAGAAAAAATATCATGGAATTTTCAATTAAAAGGCATTTTAATTGAACTCAATCAATTCATTCTTATATTTGATCAAAACTGTCGCATTCACAATTTTCTTTAAATAGAAAACCCGACGAAGACCCGATCTTCAACAATATACAAAGCCTATATAAGCTCAAATATCAGAATTTCGTAATCAAATGTCAATTTGACACATTTAGCGCAATGTGTTCATCACATTGAAATAAAAATCAATTTGTGAAAGGCATAGTTAAAAGGAAAGTTGCTCTGATATCGTTCATGTTTTCATTCTTTGTTCTCATCGTCAATAATTTGGACAATTAAACTACAAGAAATTACATTAAAATATAGAGAATACAGGTGAATATGAATATAATTGTTTCAAATTGATGATGTATCTAATAATTAATCATACATACACAATAATGTAATAACAATCTTTACTATCTTCTCTGTCACAGCTGTAGGTTTATCATGATCAGACATGAATAATTTTCTAACACTATATTCTACTCGATGCTCTTTTTCTAGTTTATCATCCGAATTTTGTTGCCGGTATCTGAATAACAAAATCCCAATAGAGTAACTTCTATTTCAGCTACACTTTTCAGAATAAATGTTTGACATCAAGATCACTTCCAATTAAAGGGATTATAAAGATGTTTTCTAAATTTTGTATGTTGATAGAATCAATCTGTATCATAAGAATCAGACATCTGTAGTTCCAGCAATTCCACCTAATGTAACTGTTAGATGACGTCACAAATTGGGAAGGTCTTCTGTAATACAAGCAACTTTCGCGATTAGTGGCATCATCCAACGCTTACTTAAAGTGGAATTGCAGGAACCACAGATGTCTGATTGAAAATTTGAATGGTGCTAATTGATGTTATCGGAGTCTCAGTTACACATACAAAACTTAGTTAACCCTCTACACATTACTATCCCTTTAAATGGAAATTGATATACAGTGATAGTGGAGTTCGATTATCTAAAGTTAGTTATACATCCATTAATATTAATGAGAAATAACATCATAGGTTATGAAATGAAAGCGTTTATATGTTATATTTAGCACATTAATGTTATAAGCTTATATTGAGTTAACATGTAATTTTACATACAAAATGACTAGCAGCAAAGTTTTTATGGTTGCTTGAACTGTATTTTTACAATTATTATTATCGTGGATGTAATTTTACATTTTTACCTTTTCATTGGTAAAATACACTCTTAAATAGAATTACGTAAATATGATTGGCAACTTTGCTGACAATAATTTGTATGTAAAATTACATGATTACTTCTAACAGTGTACAGTGTGTAGCGATAGAAATTTTGATCTTTTCCCAACTGTCAGGGGATCTTTGACAAGCAGACGGGCATCGATTTAATACAAAATCCGATCCGAAATTAAAACAAAAATCATGATTTTGACTGACCTTAATATAATAACACAAACTGAGACCAGGGTATAAGACATTAATGTTCCAATACTGTACATACTAATTAATTCTTCGACACTTAACATCATAGCTAACAGCCCTGTGTTACAAAAAATATTGTTAGGCCTATAATTCTCAAAACAAAACTCCATTTACTTTCGTTAAAAGTTCCTTCCAACAAATCTAACTAAGCTCAAAACTTTTCATTTATACCACTTCAGAACATTTTTAAAACTTGATTTTCACCATTCAGAGAAATCTGTCCATTGGATCATTGTGACTACTCACGAATGGGAGAAATGATAACAATATCTGTGAAAGCTGATTTTACCTGTCAGAATACCACCGATCAACGTAGCAATAGCAGGAGTTTTGAAACGTTCACTGATAGTGGCAAAAAATGGAAATATAACATCATCCAAACCCATAGCATATAATATTCTTGGTAATGGAAACAATGTTCCGACAAGACTGAAAACATATGAAGGGATAACAACGAAACACCCGGATATTTGGCTTTCATAATACAGATCTGTCCAAGACAGGACTGAAAACATGATTGACGACGATGGAAAAATAGTTCCATGTCCAGGAAAAAAAAGATGTAAAATAAAACAAAATATCAATTCTGAAGAGGGACAAGCTTCAACCACCCTCCGGAACATTAGTAAAATGGAACAATTACGCTTTGTTTTATTTAATCGGTTTTACGGTACAATATAGGTTTGGTAAACATTTTCTCATTTCAATATCTTCTTGATTTCAGTTGGCAGTAACTATTTACCACGTATACTTCTAAACCATAGAGCTTTTTGCCACAAGATCTAAATATATACATACCTTGAAGCAAGACCACAAAATACCCCAACATACACGAAATATTTCGCTACATACCACCCCATACTATCGAAGACCAATGGTACGGCAGTGACGGGATCTAACTTATAATATGGTGTTACTAGAGTCAGGGACAGCGACATTAGAATATATAGAACAGCTACTATTGTTATAGTCAGTATTATAGATAGGGGTATGTCCCTTTTAGGGTTTTTAGTTTCCTCTCCTGGAAACAGAAACATATACAGCATGTTATCACTCAGTTACTGGTTGCAAGTTAGTACCGGCGTCATGCGCTCTGCAGGGTAAACATAATTATCCTTCCTTACATCAGAAGCTTACTTATTACAAGTCTGGTACTACGAACTGAGCATTCGACGGTCATTGGCAGTTTTCGTTAACCGTTATCTACATTCGGCAATCCTAAGCAGTTTTTCGTAAACAATGATATGATGCTCGCATAACTTTCATGCAGACTGTATGCGAAATAAGTTGAAAACAATACAGAGAACTCACATACCTGCTGTGGCCACTGCATCAAAACCTACATAAGTATAAAATGTTATCGCTGCTCCAGTCAGCATCCCATCAACACCATACGGGAAGAAACCTCCAGTTCCTGCATGTGCTGATTTTGGTATCTAACAAAAATCCAAGAACAGTGAATATCTTACTTTGAATCAAGTATTACACAATGAATGGAAATGATCATGCTATTAAGGTCAGATATCTCGTGAGACGTGTTGTTACAGTCCAAGAGAGATCCCTTATAACTCTCAACTGATCTACAGGTCAAAAAGTTAAAACCTTAGAAATAAATGTTACGGGTCTTGACATCTGGTTGTAAAACTGATCAGAAATATATGAACAATATTGCAGGATAAACAAATTTCACATCATTTAATCTAAGGGGTTTCCGACCTTTTTCTTTCTGAAACCCTTTTCAGAAGCCTTGATTGATTGCATGATTTATCAGAACTAAATTTTGAATGAAGAAATCTTACATCCTTTTCCTGTGTTTGCCAGTTTTTGATGTCAGCTTTTGAAAGAAATAGACCAATGGTAAGTAAGACCATTGATATATTGATAGTGGTAAATATACAATTAAAACGAGTTGATTCTTTTACACCAATTACCAATAATACTGAAAGAACAAAATATATTCTACATTGGTAAAACTAATGGTGTACAATGAAAAAAGATCTTACAAAACAGGATGTCAGAAACATTTTGAAAATTTCTTCTGATGCAGGAGTATATCTGTACATGTAAGTCAGAACAAATCAGAAAACAGCTGTTTCGTCTTTTATGAACTTGTATGTATTTACCCAGGAGATGAACAAAAGAGATAGCAAACAAACACTAGAATCGGTAAAAATATTTGTTGAAAGAGAACTTACTTGTTAAAACAAAATCAATGGAAAATGCTAAAAAATCTGGATATTCAGAAAATATATGATTATTAATAGGCATGTAGGTTCTGAAGAATTGTGACATTTTATTACCAGTAACAGAATCTATATATTTACTTCCTGCTCTTGTAATAGCAGCACTACCTGTATAATGAAAAGGCATGTATCATGCTCTTGAAATAACACATTAGAAATCCAAATTGAAATATATACAATAAATAATAACCAATGGTCTGGTCTGGTTTGTCCATAATGGTTTGTTATCATGCCTTCTGTCTATTGTTAAAAAAATAGCATGAAGCTTAGGGCCTATATACCTATTGCGTGTTCCAAAACCAATGTCCAGGCGATAATAAAAGCGATAAACTCGCCAACAGTGACATAACTGTACACATAAGCTGAGCCAGCACGGGGTACTCTGGCAGCAAACTCGGCATAACACATTCCTAAAAAATGGAGATTAGAAAAATCTAATTAAAACGATAAAAACAACGTTTTTTAGACACCCGATATGTTTTATTAAAACAGTCTTTAGTGGCCTCTGCCCATACCCTATTAAATACAGTATTTTGGTGTATGGAAATTTCTTGAAATAGGATACTGATGGTATTTATCAATCTATGAGAGAAATGTATTTATATGTACCTGCTAAAAGTGATGCTATTCCAGCTATAAGAAAAGATAAAAATATTGAAGGTCCACTATCTAATCGAGCTACTTGACCAGCTATAACATAGATACCAACACCTACTGTACTTCCAATCCCTAAAGATAAATTATACAGCACAAGTAGTCATGTATGGGTAACTTGAATACAGATAAAGCAACTTTTATAATTGTATTTGAATTAGATTGAAAGATACAAGGGTTTCAAATGCAACATATTTTACGATACGCTTAAAAAGTGAAGGCCGTGAGCACATAAGAGTTTATGATACACCGACGGCCGCATACGTAGTAGACTACTGGGTGACCAGCGATTCCATGACCACAACGACCTACGTCTGAAGAGAGAATGCTATCATATAGCCACAACTAGTTCGAAACTTATAGACTCAATTCCCAGCCTATGATAGATATTTAGACAGATATGGCTGGGAATCCGTCCAAATAGCTACCAAAGGCTGGGGAAAGAGCCAGTAAGTTCCGGACTAAGCCACAAAGAAACCAAGTACTAACGATCCGAACCGCAAAACGAAACTCGAATTCCAAAAGGGCATTTTGACAAAACATGATTAGAATGATAATCTTACCTAATGACAAAAGATCTACCAGACCCAATACTTTAGCCAATCCTGTTTTCTCTAACGATTCATATGATGGTAGTTCCTTAACCCTAAACATTCTATCCTTCATCGTTCTTAAAATTGTTCCACAGGCCATTTTTATCTCCGCCTGTATTTTCACTTTCAAATTTCTATTTTGTATCGTTTCAGAGCATTTTTCACTAATATTTGGTTCAACTTGAAGTTCTTGAGATTTTCAGTTTAATCTTCTATCCTTGATAAAGTTATACCGGATATGCAGTATTCAGGGTACATAATATATACATACGAAAATGTCGTCTCTAACTAGCTAGAAGAGATATCAAATTGTGTTTTATCTCGGACAATGATAGTATACATGTACATACAAATATATACTGTAAGACAAAGAATTGTCAATGCTGAAAAAATAATCAATAGACAATACAAGTCCCTGAATCACTCACTCACTCTTCTTTTTGATGCCTGGACGTTATAGTGAACATCAACAGTGACTTTCTCTGATGAATTTGCATAACGTTTCTTTTAATTTTCAGTATATTCAGTCCCACCCAATCAAGCAAATCTTCGACTTCTTGAAAAACATATCAAGTCGAGATTAAGTCACTTATTAACTGGAAAAGGAAATCTCGAGAAGTGATTGTTATACTGTAATCACGTTTCAGAAAGGTAATTTAAGTGTTATTTCATAAAATTTTAAAGACATATTCCATAATACTTTCCTAATTTGAGTCGTATAACAACACACATTTACATTTACACAGTTCGCAATAGTCTGACATTGTGAAGATAATTATGTTACAAAGCACATCAAAAACAGCATTACAATAATATGGTTAAATATTTAACATACCACATAACACATTAACCATTACATATCTTGCTCATCATTAGAATAATTTGAGGATAATAGTCTTAAAGGGATTGTAAAGAGGTTTTCGAAACTTTGTATGTGTACCGTGGACACTGATAGCATCAATTTGCTCCATTAAAATTTCCATTCCGATGTCTGTGGTTCTTGCAATTCCACTTAAACTTACACGTTTTATGACGTCACCCCACTGATCTACCGGAAGCTACTATTGATATCTATGCAGATCAGTGGGTGACGTCATAAAACGCGATTGGAATTGCAAGAACCACAGAAGTCGAAATGGAAATTGGAATGGCGAAAATTGATGCTATCAGTGTCCCCGATGTACTAACAAAGTTTAGAAAATCTCTTTACAATCCCTTTAACATAAAATATTTTCTAAAACGTTTGCAGTCAGTAGCCAGACGTTCAAGAGGTAAGTACTACATATCCCTATGGCATTGCAGAGTGTTGACAATGAAATGGGTGGGCGTCAGATTTTTTCAGAGGTGCAATGCCCTCTCAATACGGGCCTGGATTGAAACGTTATATCATTGAAATTGATGGATTAATCACGTCTATTATCGTAAATGATATAATTTATTCAGTTTTAGAAAATCAATTATTGTCAACTGATATGATCTGGTTATCTTTAATTAAATGAGATATGAATTTACAATACAGAATTTGTATAATATAATCATTTGTATTGAAAATAAATCAAGGTCCCTTTAAGTTATATTTACAATTTAAGGGGCCCATACACGTTCAAAAAAACCATCAAAATTTTGATACAAAATTTTGATGTCAACATTTTGATGCCAAATTTGACCGTGTGTAGGTTGTTTTGATGTCAAAAAACAATTTGATTAAAAATTTTGACGTATCAAACCCACTTTGATATTTTTTGATGAGTCATTAAATTTTTGATATGTTTGTGGGCATCTGTCAAAATTTTGATCAAATTTTTCTTTCGTTTGCAAGTACAAGAGCTATGGCCATTGATGCTTCCATGTCCAAAATTTTGAAAGTATTGAAATTTGATGGAAAAATATAGAAACGTGTGTGGGCAATTGTGCATCAAAATTTTGTATCAAAGTTTTGATGAGAAATTTTAAAACAAAATTTTGACGTTTTTTTTTAACGTGTATGGGCCCCTTTAGTCTATACCTTTAGAATATCGTTCATTATTGTCTAATCACTAATATTTATAGTCTATATGCTGCTCTATGATCAAATGTCATTATGCACGTGCATAACATCCGACTAGCATTGAATTCATACACATGGGATGAATATCACTTACACTACTCTCTGACCACATTTAGGTCTGAATTGAATTTTTTCTCTCATGTCACAAATATTCAAAATATGGTTGTCAAATGCATGTCATGTGTCTTAGAATGCCTTTGGGTCCAAGAAAATATAAGTTTTGAAAATTTTCAGACTGAAATTTCCCCTCTGTAAAATTATATTTCCAAATCTTTATTTCTTCAACAATTCTTATATCCATCAACCCAAAGACAATCTAAGACTTTCAGAACTATGGTGAGGATAATATTTCAATTCATCAAAAAATAATATGCAAAATGCGATTCTGATCTTAATGTGGCCTAACTACCTAAAATAATTATGTTGCAGGCTCGTGCTTATGAATCCTTCTCAGAGTGTATACAGGTAGTAGGAACTCTTTTAAAGGTATATAGTCGTCTTGACATGTTTTGTTGTTGTTTTATTAGATATCAATTTCAACTTCAGTATCTTTAAAATCGAGACAGACAATTCATATGACTTAAACATCTATTGTATGTACATGAATTTGAATTTTCACCTCGTATATATACATGATTAGGCCTACGAAACTACTCTCTGACCAAGTTGAGTTTTGAATCACATTTTGCCCATTATTTTTTCATGAATTGAAATATTAACCTCAGAATTGTTCTGAGAGGCTTAGATTGATTTTGGGTTTGTGAAAATGACAAATGTTCAAAGAATATTTATTTGAAAATATGATTTTACAGAGAGGAAATTTTAGTCCGAAATAAGGGTCATTTCACATGAAATTTCTAGGAGGGAAGTACACTTTTTTCAAACTTATATTTCCATGGACCCGGAGGCACATTCAGACCTCAATGTGGCTAGAGATTAGACTACGTCTGAATCCGCGAAAAGACAAGTTACGGGGAGCTCGTACTCGGTCTTCAGGTTCAAATGTCGTCAACGTTCGAGACTAACAATAAGACTCGACCATGATAGGAAGCCATCTTTAATGGCAAATGGGCAAGAGAATACAGCTCTTGTTCCACTGATGGTTTCTACATGATGTGACATTTTAATCAACTGAGCAAAAATGGGCGGGTGAATTCAATCGAAATGCATTGGAGAGGATCCAAATATGCCATTTTCTTTCCATTAGCCTATTCACAAAATGTCCATTTTATAGTTTTTGTATGTATGTTAAACAAATCGATTGTTTTGTTGTTAATACTAAAACGAAGAAATAAAGAAATAGGCCTACCGTTGACAGATCCAACTTTCTACATAACCGACTAATATCCTTTTCACAGCCCTTGATTTCACTCTAACGATCATTGGTGTTTTGATATTCCAGTTTTCTACTGCTCTCAAATATTTTTCTTTTGTCACGTTGATTAGAAAAGTGTGATAAGTTTATACAGTAGTTATTCCTTTGACGTCAATTGCATGCAGTTGATACCAGCTGTTACATCAATATTATATGATCTATGTATATCATACTAACTGTGCTGCTTCGTCTAGGATCCCAACTTTTTTTAGAATGTGGTGGCGGCGGCAGGAGATTGGTTTTCCTTCTTAAGGCACGAAATTGCTACTATCTTACCTTAAATCTTCTACCCAAGAAATGACTAGGCTAATATGGATGTAGCCGCTGTTCTGGCCAAAATTTCCTCATTGAAGCCTACATGGCGTTTTCCCGTCCCCATAAGTTCATACAGATGCAGAAAATCAGAACGTTTAACTCCATTTCATTAAATGTGGGCCTATTTCATTGTTATATTATATCCAGGATCGACTTTGCACCCATAAACAATAGCACATTATATTCAGCGGTTTGCTCCCTTAACCCCATTTAGAGTTGTTGCTGTGGATTTCAGCGGGTTCCTTATTCGGGCCTAAGTGGTAATTTCAATTATGAAAACCTAAAATGGTCATAACCTCGCCAATTTTGATCCTAGAGGTATAATTTTTGTACAGAATGCAAGTTTGATATTCCCTACGACTATTTCAGGCGAAAACGGAAATAGTTTATTTCTTCAAACTTTCGAGAAAATCGACTTTGAAGTTTATCCAGATTTTGACGAGGAAAACTGCACTGATTGGCGTTTGCAGGACGTTGGTGACACTAAAACTGTTCTGGCACCCAGACTGTTGACGATAGGAACTTAAAATTTGGCACAATATAAGTTGATATGGATGTGCACACGCAGTGCAAATGACAACATTCCATCTTTGATAGTTTTTGAGCTACAGCCTGTCAAAGTTTTTGATTTTACTCTACTCTTATTGAAAAAGGGAAATAACTCACCCCAAAACTAAAATGGTCATAACCTCGCCAATTTTGATCCTAGAGGTATAATTTTTGTACAGAATGCAAGTTTGGTATTCCCTACGACTATTTCAGGCGAAAACGGAAATAGTTTATTTTTTCAAACTTTCGAGAAAATCGACTTTGAAGTTTATCCAGATTTTGACGAGGAAAACTGCACTGATTGGCGTTTGCAGGAAGTTGGCGACACTAAAACTGTTCTGGCACCCAGACCGTTGACGATAGGAACTGAAAATTTGGCACAATGTAAGTTGATATTGATGTGCACACGCAGTGCAAATGGCAACATTCCATCGTCTATAATTTTTTAGCTACAGCCTGTCAAAGTTTTTGCTTTTACCCTAATCTTATTGAAAAAGGAAAATAACACACCCCAAAACTAAAATGGTCATAACCTCGCCAATTTTGATCCTAGAGGTATAATTTTTGTACAGAATGCAAGTTTGATATTCCCTACGACTATTTCAGGCGAAAACGGAAATAGTTTATTTTTTCAAACTTTCGAGAAAATCGACTTTGAAGTTTATCCAGATTTTGACGAGGAAAACTGCACTGATTGGCGTTTGCAGCAAGTTGGCGACACTAAAACTGTTCTGGCACCCAGACCGTTGACGATAGGAACTTAAAATTTAGCACAATGTAAGTTGATATTGATGTGCACACGCAGTTTAAATGGCAACATTCCATCGTCGATAGTTTTTGAGCTACAGCCTGTCAAAGTTTTTGCTTTTACTCTACTCTTATTGAAAAGGGGAAATAACTCACCCCAAAACTAAAATGGCCATAACCTCGCCAATTTTGATCCTAGAGGTATAATTTTTGTATAGAATGCAAGTTTGATATTCCCTACGACTATTTCAGGCGAAAACGGAAATAGTTTATTTTTTCAAACTTTCGAGAAAATCGACTTTGAAGTTTATCCAGATTTTGACGAGGAAAACTGCACTGATTAGCGTTTGCAGGACGTTGGTGACACTAAAACTGTTCTGGCACCCAGACCGTTCACGATAGGAACTTAAAATTTGGCACAATGTAAGTTGATATTGATGTGCACACGCAGTGCAAATGGCAACATTCCATCTTTGATAGTTTTTTAGCTACAGCCTGTCAAAGTTTTTGCTTTTACTCTACTCTTATTGAAAAAGGGAAATAACACACCCCAAAACTAAAATTGTCATAACCTCGCCAATTTTGATCCTACAGGTATAATTTTTGTACAGAATACAAGTTTGATATTCCCTACGACTATTTCAGGCGAAAACGGAAATAGTTTATTTTTTCAAACTTTCGAGAAAATCGACTTTGAAGTTTATCCAGATTTTGACGAGGAAAACTGCACTGATTGGCGTTTGCAGGAAGTTGGCGACACTAAAACTGTTCTGGCACCCAGACCGTTGACGATAGGAACTGAAAATTTGGCACAATATAAGTTGATATTGATGTGCACACGCAGTGCAAATGGCAACATTCCATCGTTGATAGTTTTTGAGCTTCAGCCTGTCAAAGTTTTTGCTTTTACTCTTATTTTATTGAAAAAGGGAAATAACACACCCCAAAACTAAAATGGTCATAACTCGCCAATTTTGATCCTAGAGGTATAATTTTTATACAGAATGCAAGTTTGGTATTCCCTACGACTATTTCAGGCGAAAACGGAAATAGTTTATTTTTTCAAACTTTCGAGGAACCCTACTTTGAAGTTTATCCAGATTTTGACAAGGAAAACTACACTGATTGGCGTTTGCAGGAAGTTGGCGACACTAAAACTGTTCTGGCACCCAGACCGTTGACGATAGAAACTTGACATTTAGCACAATGTAAGTTGATATTGATGTGCACACGCAGTGCAAATGGCAACATTCCATCTTTGATAGTTTTTGAGCTACAGCCTGTCAAAGTTTTTGCTTTTACTCTACTCTTATTGAAAAAGGGAAATAACACACCCCAAAACTAAAATGGCCATAACCTAGCCAATTTTGATCCTAGAGGTATAATTTTTGTACAGAATGCAAGTTTGATATTCCCTACGACCATTTCAGGCGAAAACGGAAATAGTTTGTTTATTTTTTCAAACTTTCGAGAAAATCGACTTTGAAGTTTATCCAGATTTTGACGAGGAAAACTGCACTGATTGGCGTTTGCAGGAAGTTGGCGACACTAAAACTGTTCTGGCACCCAGACCGTTGACGATAGGAACTGAAAATTTGGCACAATATAAGTTGATATTGATGTGCACACGCAGTGTAAATGGCAACATTCCATCTTTGATAGTTTTTGAGCTACAGCCTGTCAAAGTTTTTGCTTTTACTCTACTCTTATTGAAAAGGGGAAATAACTCACCCCAAAACTAAAATGGCCATAACCTCGCCAATTTTGATCCTAGAGGTATAATTTTTGTACAGAATGCAAGTTTGATATTCCCTACGACTATTTCAGGCGAAAACGGAAATAGTTTATTTTTTCAAACTTTCGAGAAAATCGACTTTGAAGTTTATCCAGATTTTGACGAGGAAAACTGCACTGATTGGCGTTTGCAGCAAGTTGGCGACACTAAAACTGTTCTGGCACCCAGACCGTTGACGATAGGAACTTAAAATTTAGCACAATGTAAGTTGATATTGATGTGCACACGCAGTTTAAATGGCAACATTCCATCGTCGATAGTTTTTGAGCTACAGCCTGTCAAAGTTTTTGCTTTTACTCTACTCTTATTGAAAAGGGGAAATAACTCACCCCAAAACTAAAATGGCCATAACCTCGCCAATTTTGATCCTAGAGGTATAATTTTTGTATAGAATGCAAGTTTGATATTCCCTACGACTATTTCAGGCGAAAACGGAAATAGTTTATTTTTTCAAACTTTCGAGAAAATCGACTTTGAAGTTTATCCAGATTTTGACGAGGAAAACTGCACTGATTAGCGTTTGCAGGACGTTGGTGACACTAAAACTGTTCTGGCACCCAGACCGTTCACGATAGGAACTTAAAATTTGGCACAATGTAAGTTGATATTGATGTGCACACGCAGTGCAAATGGCAACATTCCATCTTTGATAGTTTTTTAGCTACAGCCTGTCAAAGTTTTTGCTTTTACTCTACTCTTATTGAAAAAGGGAAATAACACACCCCAAAACTAAAATTGTCATAACCTCGCCAATTTTGATCCTACAGGTATAATTTTTGTACAGAATACAAGTTTGATATTCCCTACGACTATTTCAGGCGAAAACGGAAATAGTTTATTTTTTCAAACTTTCGAGAAAATCGACTTTGAAGTTTATCCAGATTTTGACGAGGAAAACTGCACTGATTGGCGTTTGCAGGAAGTTGGCGACACTAAAACTGTTCTGGCACCCAGACCGTTGACGATAGGAACTGAAAATTTGGCACAATGTAAGTTGATATTGATGTGCACACGCAGTGCAAATGGCAACATTCCATCGTCTATAATTTTTTAGCTACAGCCTGTCAAAGTTTTTGCTTTTACCCTAATCTTATTGAAAAAGGAAAATAACACACCCCAAAACTAAAATGGTCATAACCTCGCCAATTTTGATCCTAGAGGTATAATTTTTGTACAGAATGCAAGTTTGATATTCCCTACGACTATTTCAGGCGAAGACGGAAATAGTTTATTTTTTCAAACTTTCGAGAAAATCGACTTTGAAGTTTATCCAGATTTTGACGAGGAAAACTGCACTGATTGGCGTTTGCAGCAAGTTGGCGACACTAAAACTGTTCTGGCACCCAGACCGTTGACGATAGGAACTTAAAATTTAGCACAATGTAAGTTGATATTGATGTGCACACGCAGTTTAAATGGCAACATTCCATCGTCGATAGTTTTTGAGCTACAGCCTGTCAAAGTTTTTGCTTTTACTCTACTCTTATTGAAAAGGGGAAATAACTCACCCCAAAACTAAAATGGCCATAACCTCGCCAATTTTGATCCTAGAGGTATAATTTTTGTATAGAATGCAAGTTTGATATTCCCTACGACTATTTCAGGCGAAAACGGAAATAGTTTATTTTTTCAAACTTTCGAGAAAATCGACTTTGAAGTTTATCCAGATTTTGACGAGGAAAACTGCACTGATTAGCGTTTGCAGGACGTTGGTGACACTAAAACTGTTCTGGCACCCAGACCGTTCACGATAGGAACTTAAAATTTGGCACAATGTAAGTTGATATTGATGTGCACACGCAGTGCAAATGGCAACATTCCATCTTTGATAGTTTTTTAGCTACAGCCTGTCAAAGTTTTTGCTTTTACTCTACTCTTATTGAAAAAGGGAAATAACACACCCCAAAACTAAAATTGTCATAACCTCGCCAATTTTGATCCTACAGGTATAATTTTTGTACAGAATACAAGTTTGATATTCCCTACGACTATTTCAGGCGAAAACGGAAATAGTTTATTTTTTCAAACTTTCGAGAAAATCGACTTTGAAGTTTATCCAGATTTTGACGAGGAAAACTGCACTGATTGGCGTTTGCAGGAAGTTGGCGACACTAAAACTGTTCTGGCACCCAGACCGTTGACGATAGGAACTGAAAATTTGGCACAATATAAGTTGATATTGATGTGCACACGCAGTGCAAATGGCAACATTCCATCGTTGATAGTTTTTGAGCTTCAGCCTGTCAAAGTTTTTGCTTTTACTCTTATTTTATTGAAAAAGGGAAATAACACACCCCAAAACTAAAATGGTCATAACTCGCCAATTTTGATCCTAGAGGTATAATTTTTATACAGAATGCAAGTTTGGTATTCCCTACGACTATTTCAGGCGAAAACGGAAATAGTTTATTTTTTCAAACTTTCGAGGAACCCTACTTTGAAGTTTATCCAGATTTTGACAAGGAAAACTACACTGATTGGCGTTTGCAGGAAGTTGGCGACACTAAAACTGTTCTGGCACCCAGACCGTTGACGATAGAAACTTGACATTTAGCACAATGTAAGTTGATATTGATGTGCACACGCAGTGCAAATGGCAACATTCCATCTTTGATAGTTTTTGAGCTACAGCCTGTCAAAGTTTTTGCTTTTACTCTACTCTTATTGAAAAGGGGAAATAACTCACCCGAAAACTAAAATGGCCATAACCTCGCCAATTTTGATCCTAGAGGTATAATTTTTGTACAGAATGCAAGTTTGATATTCCCTACGACTATTTCAGGCGAAAACGGAAATAGTTTATTTTTTCAAACTTTCGAGAAAATCGAATTTGAAGTTTATCCAGATTTTGACGAGGAAAACTGCACTGATTAGCGTTTGCAGGACGTTGGTGACACTAAAACTGTTCTGGCACCCAGACCGTTCACGATAGGAACTGAAAATTTGGCACAATGTAAGTTGATATTGATGTGCACACGCAGTGCAAATGGCAACATTCCATCGTCGATAGTTTTTGATCTACAGCCTGTCAAAGTTTTTGCTTTTACCCTAATCTTATTGAAAAAGGGAAATAACACACCCCAAAACTAAAATGGCCATAACCTCGCCAATTTTGATCCTAGAGGTATAATTTTTGTACAGAATGCAAGTTTGATATTCCCTACGACTATTTCAGGCGAAAACGGAAATAGTTTATTTTTTCAAACTTTCGAGAAAATCGACTTTGAAGTTTATCCAGATTTTGACGAGGAAAACTGCACTGATTGGCGTTTGCAGGAAGATGGCGACACTAAAACTGTTCTGGCACCCAGACCGTTGACGATAGGAACTGCAAATTTGGCACAATATAAGTTGATATTGATGTGCACACGCAGTGTAAATGGCAACATTCCATCTTTGATAGTTTTTGAGCTACAGCCTGTCAAAGTTTTGTATTTTACTCTACTCTTATTGAAAAAGGGAAATAACTCACCCCAAAACTAAAATGGCCATAACCTCGCCAATTTTGATCCTAGAGGTATAATTTTTGTACAGAATGCAAGTTTGATATTCCCTACGACTATTTCAGGCGAAAACAGAAATAGTTTATTTTTTCAAACTTTCGAGAAAATCGACTTTCAAGTTTATCCAGATTTTGACGAGGAAAACTGCACTGATTGGCGTTTGCAGGAAATTGGCGACACTAAAACTGTTCTGGCACCCAGAACGTTGACGATAGATACTTAAAATTTGGCACAATATAAGTTGATATTGATGTGCACACACAGTGCAAATGGCAACATTCCATCTTTGATAGTTTTTGAGCTACAGCCTGTCAAAGTTTTTGCTTTTACTCTACTCTTATTGAAAAGGGGAAATAACTCACCCGAAAACTAAAATGGCCATAACCTCGCCAATTTTGATCCTAGAGGTATAATTTTTGTATAGAATGCAAGTTTGATAATCCCTACGACTATTTCAGGCGAAAACGGAAATAGTTTATTTTTTCAAACTTTCGAGAAAATCGACTTTGAAGTTTATCCAGATTTTGACGAGGAAAACTGCACTGATTGGCGTTTGCAGCAAGTTGGCGACACTAAAACTGTTCTGGCACCCAGACCGTTGACGATAGGAACTTAAAATTTGGCACAATATAAGTTGATATTGATGTGCAAACGCAGTGCAAATGGCAACATTCCATCTTTGATAGTTTTTGAGCTACAGCCTGTCAAAGTTTTTGCTTTTACTCTACTCTTATTGAAAAAGGGAAATAACACACCCCAAAACTAAAATGGCCATAACCTAGCCAATTTTGATCCTAGAGGTATAATTTTTGTACAGAATGCAAGTTTGATATTCCCTACGACCATTTCAGGCGAAAACGGAAATAGTTTATTTTTTCAAACTTTCGAGAAAATCGACTTTGAAGTTTATCCAGATTTTGACGAGGAAAACTGCACTGATTGGCGTTTGCAGGAAGTTGGCGACACTAAAACTGTTCTGGCACCCAGACCGTTGACGATAGATACTTAAAATTTGGCACAATATAAGTTGATATTGATGTGCACACACAGTGCAAATGGCAACATTCCATCTTTGATAGTTTTTGAGCTACAGCCTGTCAAAGTTTTTGCTTTTACTCTACTCTTATTGAAAAGGGGAAATAACTCACCCCAAAACTAAAATGGCCATAACCTCGCCAATTTTGGTCCTAGAGGTATAATTTTTGTATAGAATGCAAGTTTGATATTCCCTACGACTATTTCAGGCGAAAACGGAAATAGTTTATTTTTTCAAACTTTCGAGAAAATCGAATTTGAAGTTTATCCAGATTTTGACGAGGAAAACTGCCCTGATTGGCGTTTGCAGGAAGTTGGCGACACTAAAACTGTTCTGGCACCCAGACCGTTGACGATAGGAACTTAAAATTTGGCACAATATAAGTTGATATTGATGTGCAAACGCAGTGCAAATGGCAACATTCCATCTTTGATAGTTTTTGAGCTACAGCCTGTCAAAGTTTTTGCTTTTACTCTACTCTTATTGAAAAAGGGAAATAACACACCCCAAAACTAAAATGGCCATAACCTAGCCAATTTTGATCCTAGAGGTATAATTTTTGTACAGAATGCAAGTTTGATATTCCCTACGACCATTTCA
This sequence comes from Lottia scabra, assembly GCA_029955415.1. Lineage (NCBI taxonomy): Eukaryota > Metazoa > Mollusca > Gastropoda > Lottiidae > Lottia > Lottia scabra. The sequence goes on along the minus strand of JARJEI010000021.1, from coordinate 977,856 downwards.
GGCGAAAACCGGAAATAGTTTGTTTATTTTTTCAAACTTTCGAGAAAATCGACTTTGAAGTTTATCCAGATTTTGACGAGGAAAACTGCACTGATTGGCGTTTGCAGGAAGTTGGCGACACTAAAACTGTTCTGGCACCCAGACCGTTGACGATAGGAACTGAAAATTTGGCACAATATAAGTTGATATTGATGTGCACACGCAGTGTAAATGGCAACATTCCATCTTTGATAGTTTTTGAGCTACAGCCTGTCAAAGTTTTTGCTTTTACTCTACTCTTATTGAAAAGGGGAAATAACTCACCCCAAAACTAAAATGGCCATAACCTCGCCAATTTTGATCCTAGAGGTATAATTTTTGTACAGAATGCAAGTTTGATATTCCCTACGACTATTTCAGGCGAAAACGGAAATAGTTTATTTTTTCAAACTTTCGAGAAAATCGACTTTGAAGTTTATCCAGATTTTGACGAAGAAAACTGCACTGATTGGCGTTTGCAGGACGTTGGTGACACTAAAACTGTTCTGACACCCAGACTGTTGACGATAGATACTTAAAATTTGGCACAATATAAGTTGATATTGATGTGCACACACAGTGCAAATGGCAACATTCCATCTTTGATAGTTTTTGAGCTACAGCCTGTCAAAGTTTTTGATTTTACTCTACTCTTATTGAAAAAGGGAAATAACTCACCCCAAAACTAAAATGGCCATAACCTCGCCAATTTTGATCCTAGAGGTATAATTTTTGTATAGAATGCAAGTTTGATATTCCCTACGACTATTTCAGGCGAAAACGGAAATAGTTTATTTTTTCAAACTTTCGAGAAAATCGAATTTGAAGTTTATCCAGATTTTGACGAGGAAAACTGCACTGATTGGCGTTTGCAGGAAGTTGGCGACACTAAAACTGTTCTGGCACCCAGACCGTTGACGATAGATACTTAAAATTTGGCACAATATAAGTTGATATTGATGTGCACACACAGTGCAAATGGCAACATTCCATCTTTGATAGTTTTTGAGCTACAGCCTGTCAAAGTTTTTGATTTTACTCTACTCTTATTGAAAAAGGGAAATAACTCACCCCAAAACTAAAATGGTCATAACCTCGCCAATTTTGATCCTAGAGGTATGATTTTTATACAGAATGCAAGTTTGATATTCCCTACGACTATTTCAGGTGAAAATGGAAATAGTTTATTTTTTCAAACTTTCGAGAAAATCGACTTTGAAGTTTATCCAGATTTTGACGAGGAAAACTGCACTGATTGGCGTTTGCAGGAAGTTGGCGACACTAAAACTGTTCTGGCACCCAGACCGTTGACGATAGATACTTAAAATTTGGCACAATATAAGTTGATATTGATGTGCACACACAGTGCAAATGGCAACATTCCATCTTTGATAGTTTTTGAGCTACAGCCTGTCAAAGTTTTTGCTTTTACTCTACTCTTATTGAAAAGGGGAAATAACTCACCCCAAAACTAAAATGGCCATAACCTCGCCAATTTTGGTCCTAGAGGTATAATTTTTGTATAGAATGCAAGTTTGATATTCCCTACGACTATTTCAGGCGAAAACGGAAATAGTTTATTTTTTCAAACTTTCGAGAAAATCGAATTTGAAGTTTATCCAGATTTTGACGAGGAAAACTGCCCTGATTGGCGTTTGCAGGAAGTTGGCGACACTAAAACTGTTCTGGCACCCAGACCGTTGACGATAGGAACTTAAAATTTGGCACAATATAAGTTGATATTGATGTGCAAACGCAGTGCAAATGGCAACATTCCATCTTTGATAGTTTTTGAGCTACAGCCTGTCAAAGTTTTTGCTTTTACTCTACTCTTATTGAAAAAGGGAAATAACACACCCCAAAACTAAAATGGCCATAACCTAGCCAATTTTGATCCTAGAGGTATAATTTTTGTACAGAATGCAAGTTTGATATTCCCTACGACCATTTCAGGCGAAAACGGAAATAGTTTGTTTATTTTTTCAAACTTTCGAGAAAATCGACTTTGAAGTTTATCCAGATTTTGACGAGGAAAACTGCACTGATTGGCGTTTGCAGGAAGTTGGCGACACTAAAACTGTTCTGGCACCCAGACCGTTGACGATAGGAACTGAAAATTTGGCACAATATAAGTTGATATTGATGTGCACACGCAGTGTAAATGGCAACATTCCATCTTTGATAGTTTTTGAGCTACAGCCTGTCAAAGTGTTTGCTTTTACTCTACTCTTATTGAAAAGGGGAAATAACTCACCCCAAAACTAAAATGGCCATAACCTCGCCAATTTTGATCCTAGAGGTATAATTTTTGTACAGAATGCAAGTTTGATATTCCCTACGACTATTTCAGGCGAAAACGGAAATAGTTTATTTTTTCAAACTTTCGAGAAAATCGACTTTGAAGTTTATCCAGATTTTGACGAAGAAAACTGCACTGATTGGCGTTTGCAGGACGTTGGTGACACTAAAACTGTTCTGGCACCCAGACTGTTGACGATAGGAACTTAAAATTTGGCACAATGTAAGTTGATATTGATGTGCACACGCAGTGCAAATGGCAACATTCCATCTTTGATAGTTTTTGAGCTACAGCCTGTCAAAGTTTTTGCTTTTACTCTACTCTTATTGAAAAAGGGAAATAACACACCCTAAAACTAAAATTGTCATAACCTCGCCAATTTTGATCCTAGAGGTATAATTTTTGTACAGAATACAAGTTTGATATTCCCTACGACTATTTCAGGCGAAAACGGAAATAGTTTATTTTTTCAAACTTTCGAGAAAATCGACTTTCAAGTTTATCCAGATTTTGACGAGGAAAACTGCACTGATTGGCGTTTGCAGGAAGTTGGCGACACTAAAACTGTTCTGGCACCCAGACCGTTGACGATAGGAACTGAAAATTTGGCACAATGTAAGTTGATATTGATGTGCACACGCAGTGCAAATGGCAACATTCCATCGTCGATAGTTTTTGATCTACAGCCTGTCAAAGTTTTTGCTTTTACCCTAATCTTATTGAAAAAGGGAAATAACACACCCCAAAACTAAAATGGCCATAACCTCGCCAATTTTGATCCTAGAGGTATAATTTTTGTACAGAATGCAAGTTTGATATTCCCTACGACTATTTCAGGCGAAAACGGAAATAGTTTATTTTTTCAAACTTTCGAGAAAATCGACTTTGAAGTTTATCCAGATTTTGACGAGGAAAACTGCACTGATTGGCGTTTGCAGGAAGATGGCGACACTAAAACTGTTCTGGCACCCAGACCGTTGACGATAGGAACTGCAAATTTGGCACAATATAAGTTGATATTGATGTGCACACGCAGTGTAAATGGCAACATTCCATCTTTGATAGTTTTTGAGCTACAGCCTGTCAAAGTTTTGTATTTTACTCTACTCTTATTGAAAAAGGGAAATAACTCACCCCAAAACTAAAATGGCCATAACCTCGCCAATTTTGATCCTAGAGGTATAATTTTTGTACAGAATGCAAGTTTGATATTCCCTACGACTATTTCAGGCGAAAACAGAAATAGTTTATTTTTTCAAACTTTCGAGAAAATCGACTTTCAAGTTTATCCAGATTTTGACGAGGAAAACTGCACTGATTGGCGTTTGCAGGAAATTGGCGACACTAAAACTGTTCTGGCACCCAGAACGTTGACGATAGATACTTAAAATTTGGCACAATATAAGTTGATATTGATGTGCACACACAGTGCAAATGGCAACATTCCATCTTTGATAGTTTTTGAGCTACAGCCTGTCAAAGTTTTTGCTTTTACTCTACTCTTATTGAAAAGGGGAAATAACTCACCCGAAAACTAAAATGGTCATAACCTCGCCAATTTTGATGCTAGAGGTATAATTTTTATACAGAATGCAAGTTTGGTATTCCCTACGACTATTTCAGGCGAAAACGGAAATAGTTTATTTTTTCAAACTTTCGAGAAAATCGACTTTGAAGTTTATCCAGATTTTGACGAGGAAAACTGCACTGATTGGCGTTTGCAGGAAGATGGCGACACTAAAACTGTTCTGGCACCCAGACCGTTGACGATAGGAACTGCAAATTTGGCACAATATAAGTTGATATTGATGTGCACACGCAGTGTAAATGGCAACATTCCATCTTTGATAGTTTTTGAGCTACAGCCTGTCAAAGTTTTTGCTTTTACTCTACTCTTATTGAAAAGGGGAAATAACTCACCCCAAAACTAAAATGGCCATAACCTCGCCAATTTTGATCCTAGAGGTATAATTTTTGTACAGAATGCAAGTTTGATATTCCCTACGACTATTTCAGGCGAAAACAGAAATAGTTTATTTTTTCAAACTTTCGAGAAAATCGACTTTCAAGTTTATCCAGATTTTGACGAGGAAAACTGCACTGATTGGCGTTTGCAGGAAATTGGCGACACTAAAACTGTTCTGGCACCCAGAACGTTGACGATAGATACTTAAAATTTGGCACAATATAAGTTGATATTGATGTGCACACACAGTGCAAATGGCAACATTCCATCTTTGATAGTTTTTGAGCTACAGCCTGTCAAAGTTTTTGCTTTTACTCTACTCTTATTGAAAAGGGGAAATAACTCACCCGAAAACTAAAATGGCCATAACCTCGCCAATTTTGATCCTAGAGGTATAATTTTTGTATAGAATGCAAGTTTGATAATCCCTACGACTATTTCAGGCGAAAACGGAAATAGTTTATTTTTTCAAACTTTCGAGAAAATCGACTTTGAAGTTTATCCAGATTTTGACGAGGAAAACTGCACTGATTGGCGTTTGCAGCAAGTTGGCGACACTAAAACTGTTCTGGCACCCAGACCGTTGACGATAGGAACTTAAAATTTGGCACAATATAAGTTGATATTGATGTGCTTACGTAGTGCAAATGGCAACATTCCATCGTTGATAGTTTTTGAGCTTCAGCCTGTCAAAGTTTTTGCTTTTACTCTTATTTTATTGAAAAAGGGAAATAACACACCCCAAAACTAAAATGGTCATAACCTCGCCAATTTTGATGCTAGAGGTATAATTTTTATACAGAATGCAAGTTTGGTATTCCCTACGACTATTTCAGGCGAAAACGGAAATAGTTTATTTTTTCAAACTTTCGAGAAAATCGAATTTGAAGTTTATCCAGATTTTGACGAGGAAAACTGCACTGATTGGCGTTTGCAGGAAGTTGGCGACACTAAAACTGTTCTGGCACCCAGACCGTTGACGATAGATACTTAAAATTTGGCACAATATAAGTTGATATTGATGTGCACACACAGTGCAAATGGCAACATTCCATCTTTGATAGTTTTTGAGCTACAGCCTGTCAAAGTTTTGTATTTTACTCTACTCTTATTGAAAAAGGGAAATAACTCACCCCAAAACTAAAATGGCCATAACCTCGCCAATTTTGATCTTAGAGGTATAATTTTTGTACAGAATGCAAGTTTGATATTCCCTACGACTATTTCAGGCGAAAACGGAAATAGTTTATTTTTTCAAACTTTCGAGAAAATCGACTTTGAAGTTTATCCAGATTTTGACGAGGAAAACTGCACTGATTGGCGTTTGCAGGAAGTTGGAGACACTAAAACTGTTCTGGCACCCAGACCGTTGACGATAGATACTTAAAATTTGGCACAATATAAGTTGATATTGATGTGCACACACAGTGCAAATGGCAACATTCCATCTTTGATAGTTTTTGAGCTACAGCCTGTCAAAGTTTTTGATTTTACTCTACTCTTATTGAAAAAGGGAAATAACTCACCCCAAAACTAAAATGGCCATAACCTCGCCAATTTTGATCCTAGAGGTATAATTTTTGTATAGAATGCAAGTTTGATATTCCCTACGACTATTTCAGGCGAAAACGGAAATAGTTTATTTTTTCAAACTTTCGAGAAAATCGAATTTGAAGTTTATCCAGATTTTGACGAGGAAAACTGCACTGATTGGCGTTTGCAGGAAGTTGGCGACACTAAAACTGTTCTGGCACCAAGACCGTTGACGATAGGAACTGCAAATTTGGCACAATATAAGTTGATATTGATGTGCACACGCAGTGTAAATGGCAACATTCCATCTTTGATAGTTTTTGAGCTACAGCCTGTCAAAGTTTTGTATTTTACTCTACTCTTATTGAAAAAGGGAAATAACTCACCCCAAAACTAAAATGGCCATAACCTCGCCAATTTTGATCCTAGAGGTATAATTTTTGTACAGAATGCAAGTTTGATATTCCCTACGACTATTTCAGGCGAAAACAGAAATAGTTTATTTTTTCAAACTTTCGAGAAAATCGACTTTCAAGTTTATCCAGATTTTGACGAGGAAAACTGCACTGATTGGCGTTTGCAGGAAATTGGCGACACTAAAACTGTTCTGGCACCCAGAACGTTGACGATAGATACTTAAAATTTGGCACAATATAAGTTGATATTGATGTGCACACACAGTGCAAATGGCAACATTCCATCGTCGATAGTTTTGTATTTTACTCTACTCTTATTGAAAAAGGGAAATAACTCACCCCAAAACTAAAATGGCCATAACCTCGCCAATTTTGATCCTAGAGGTATAATTTTTGTACAGAATGCAAGTTTGATATTCCCTACGACTATTTCAGGCGAAAACGGAAATAGTTTATTTTTTCAAACTTTCGAGAAAATCGACTTTCAAGTTTATCCAGATTTTGACGAGGAAAACTGCACTGATTGGCGTTTGCAGGAAGTTGGCGACACTAAAACTGTTCTGGCACCCAGACCGTTGACGATAGATACTTAAAATTTGGCACAATATAAGTTGATATTGATGTGCACACACAGTGCAAATGGCAACATTCCATCTTTGATAGTTTTTGAGCTACAGCCTGTCAAAGTTTTTGCTTTTACTCTACTCTTATTGAAAAGGGGAAATAACTCACCCCAAAACTAAAATGGCCATAACCTCGCCAATTTTGATCCTAGAGGTATAATTTTTGTATAGAATGCAAGTTTGATATTCCCTACGACTATTTCAGGCGAAAACGGAAATAGTTTATTTTTTCAAACTTTAGAGAAAATCGAATTTGAAGTTTATCCAGATTTTGACGAGGAAAACTGCACTGATTGGCGTTTGCAGGAAGTTGGCGACACTAAAACTGTTCTGGCACCCAGACCGTTGACGATAGATACTTAAAATTTGGCACAATATAAGTTGATATTGATGTGCACACACAGTGCAAATGGCAACATTCCATCTTTGATAGTTTTTGAGCTACAGCCTGTCAAAGTTTTGTATTTTACTCTACTCTTATTGAAAAAGGGAAATAACTCACCCCAAAACTAAAATGGCCATAACCTCGCCAATTTTGATCTTAGAGGTATAATTTTTGTACAGAATGCAAGTTTGATATTCCCTACGACTATTTCAGGCGAAAACGGAAATAGTTTATTTTTTCAAACTTTCGAGAAAATCGACTTTGAAGTTTATCCAGATTTTGACGAGGAAAACTGCACTGATTGGCGTTTGCAGGAAGTTGGCGACACTAAAACTGTTCTGGCACCCAGACCGTTGACGATAGATACTTAAAATTTGGCACAATATAAGTTGATATTGATGTGCACACACAGTGCAAATGGCAACATTCCATCTTTGATAGTTTTTGAGCTACAGCCTGTCAAAGTTTTTGATTTTACTCTACTCTTATTGAAAAAGGGAAATAACTCACCCCAAAACTAAAATGGCCATAACCTCGCCAATGTTGATCCTAGAGGTATAATTTTTGTATAGAATGCAAGTTTGATATTCCCTACGACTATTTCAGGCGAAAACGGAAATAGTTTATTTTTTCAAACTTTCGAGAAAATCGACTTTCAAGTTTATCCAGATTTTGACGAGGAAAACTGCACTGATTGGCGTTTGCAGGAAGTTGGCGACACTAAAACTGTTCTGGCACCCAGACCGTTGACGATAGATACTTAAAATTTGGCACAATATAAGTTGATATTGATGTGCACACACAGTGCAAATGGCAACATTCCATCTTTGATAGTTTTTGAGCTACAGCCTGTCAAAGTTTTTGCTTTTACTCTACTCTTATTGAAAAGGGGAAATAACTCACCCCAAAACTAAAATGGCCATAACCTCGCCAATTTTGATCCTAGAGGTATAATTTTTGTATAGAATGCAAGTTTGATATTCCCTACGACTATTTCAGGCGAAAACGGAAATAGTTTATTTTTTCAAACTTTAGAGAAAATCGAATTTGAAGTTTATCCAGATTTTGACGAGGAAAACTGCACTGATTGGCGTTTGCAGGAAGTTGGCGACACTAAAACTGTTCTGGCACCCAGACCGTTGACGATAGATACTTAAAATTTGGCACAATATAAGTTGATATTGATGTGCACACACAGTGCAAATGGCAACATTCCATCTTTGATAGTTTTTGAGCTACAGCCTGTCAAAGTTTTGTATTTTACTCTACTCTTATTGAAAAAGGGAAATAACTCACCCCAAAACTAAAATGGCCATAACCTCGCCAATTTTGATCTTAGAGGTATAATTTTTGTACAGAATGCAAGTTTGATATTCCCTACGACTATTTCAGGCGAAAACGGAAATAGTTTATTTTTTCAAACTTTCGAGAAAATCGACTTTGAAGTTTATCCAGATTTTGACGAGGAAAACTGCACTGATTGGCGTTTGCAGGAAGTTGGCGACACTAAAACTGTTCTGGCACCCAGACCGTTGACGATAGATACTTAAAATTTGGCACAATATAAGTTGATATTGATGTGCACACACAGTGCAAATGGCAACATTCCATCTTTGATAGTTTTTGAGCTACAGCCTGTCAAAGTTTTTGCTTTTACTCTACTCTTATTGAAAAGGGGAAATAACTCACCCCAAAACTAAAATGGCCATAACCTCGCCAATTTTGATCCTAGAGGTATAATTTTTGTATAGAATGCAAGTTTGATATTCCCTACGACTATTTCAGGCGAAAACAGAAATAGTTTATTTTTTCAAACTTTCGAGAAAATCGACTTTCAAGTTTATCCAGATTTTGACGAGGAAAACTGCACTGATTGGCGTTTGCAGGAAATTGGCGACACTAAAACTGTTCTGGCACCCAGAACGTTGACGATAGATACTTAAAATTTGGCACAATATAAGTTGATATTGATGTGCACACACAGTGCAAATGGCAACATTCCATCGTCGATAGTTTTGTATTTTACTCTACTCTTATTGAAAAAGGGAAATAACTCACCCCAAAACTAAAATGGCCATAACCTCGCCAATTTTGATCCTAGAGGTATAATTTTTGTACAGAATGCAAGTTTGATATTCCCTACGACTATTTCAGGCGAAAACGGAAATAGTTTATTTTTTCAAACTTTCGAGAAAATCGACTTTCAAGTTTATCCAGATTTTGACGAGGAAAACTGCACTGATTGGCGTTTGCAGGAAGTTGGCGACACTAAAACTGTTCTGGCACCCAGACCGTTGACGATAGATACTTAAAATTTGGCACAATATAAGTTGATATTGATGTGCACACACAGTGCAAATGGCAACATTCCATCTTTGATAGTTTTTGAGCTACAGCCTGTCAAAGTTTTTGCTTTTACTCTACTCTTATTGAAAAGGGGAAATAACTCACCCCAAAACTAAAATGGCCATAACCTCGCCAATTTTGATCCTAGAGGTATAATTTTTGTATAGAATGCAAGTTTGATATTCCCTACGACTATTTCAGGCGAAAACGGAAATAGTTTATTTTTTCAAACTTTCGAGAAAATCGAATTTGAAGTTTATCCAGATTTTGACGAGGAAAACTGCACTGATTGGCGTTTGCAGGAAGTTGGCGACACTAAAACTGTTCTGGCACCCAGACCGTTGACGATAGATACTTAAAATTTGGCACAATATAAGTTGATATTGATGTGCACACACAGTGCAAATGGCAACATTCCATCTTTGATAGTTTTTGAGCTACAGCCTGTCAAAGTTTTTGATTTTACTCTACTCTTATTGAAAAAGGGAAATAACTCACCCCAAAACTAAAATGGCCATAACCTCGCCAATTTTGATCCTAGAGGTATGATTTTTGTACAGAATGCAAGTTTGATATTCCCTACGACTATTTCAGGTGAAAATGGAAATAGTTTATTTTTTCAAACTTTCGAGAAAATCGACTTTGAAGTTTATCCAGATTTTGACGAGGAAAACTGCACTGATTGGCGTTTGCAGGAAGTTGGCGACACTAAAACTGTTCTGGCACCCAGACCGTTGACGATAGATACTTAAAATTTGGCACAATATAAGTTGATATTGATGTGCACACACAGTGCAAATGGCAACATTCCATCTTTGATAGTTTTTGAGCTACAGCCTGTCAAAGTTTTTGCTTTTACTCTACTCTTATTGAAAAGGGGAAATAACTCACCCCAAAACTAAAATGGCCATAACCTCGCCAATTTTGGTCCTAGAGGTATAATTTTTGTATAGAATGCAAGTTTGATATTCCCTACGACTATTTCAGGCGAAAACGGAAATAGTTTATTTTTTCAAACTTTCGAGAAAATCGAATTTGAAGTTTATCCAGATTTTGACGAGGAAAACTGCCCTGATTGGCGTTTGCAGGAAGTTGGCGACACTAAAACTGTTCTGGCACCCAGACCGTTGACGATAGGAACTTAAAATTTGGCACAATATAAGTTGATATTGATGTGCAAACGCAGTGCAAATGGCAACATTCCATCTTTGATAGTTTTTGAGCTACAGCCTGTCAAAGTTTCTGGGTGCCAGAGCAGTTTTAGTGTCGCCAACTTCCTGCAAACGCCAATCAGTACAGTCTTCCTCGTCAAAATCTGGATAAACTTCAAATTCGATTTTCTCGATTTTCTACTCTTATTGAAAAAGGGAAATAACTCACCCCAAAACTAAAATGGTCATAACCTAGCCAATTTTGATCCTAGAGGTATAATTTTTGTACAGAATGCAAGTTTGGTATTCCCCACGACTATTTCAGTCGAAAACGGAAATAGTTTATTTTTTCAAACTTTCGAGAAAATCGACTTTGAAGTTTATCCAGATTTTGACGAGGAAAACTGCACTGATTGGCGTTTGCAGGAAGTTGGCGACACTAAAACTGTTCTGGCACCCAGACCGTTGAAGATAGGAACTTAAAATTTGGCACAATATAAGTTGATATTGATGTGCAAACGCAGTGCAAATCGCAACATTCCATCATTGATAGTTTTTGAGCTACAGCCTGTCAAAGTTTCTGGGTGCCAGAGCAGTTTTAGTGTCGCCAACTTCCTGCAAACGCCAATCAGTACAGTCTTCCTCGTCAAAATCTGGATAAACTTCAAAGTCGATTTTCTCGAAAGTTTGAAAAAATAAACTATTTCCGTTTTCGCCTGAAATAGTCGTAGGGAATATCAAACTTGCATTCTGTACAAAAATTTACCTCTAGGATCAAAATTGGCGAGGTTATGGCCATTTTAGGTTTGGGGTGTGTTATTTCCCTTTTTCAATAAGAGTAGAGTAAAAGCAAAAACTTTGACAGGCTGTAGCTCAAAAACTATCAACGATGGAATGTTGCCATTTGCACTGCGTGTGCACATCAATATCAACTTATATTGTGCCAAATTTTAAGTTCCTATCGTCAACGGTCTGGGTGCCAGAACAGTTTTAGTGTCGCCAACTTCCTGCAAACGCCAATCAGTAATATTTCATCTTATATGCCAATCCGTTATGTATATTTTCATTTTCAAGTTTGATATCTGGGTCTAAAAATGATATTTCAAATTACTGATATGTGTATAAATCGATTACTGATTGAACTTTGTATTGGATCACAGTATTTTAAGTTGAATAATGCACTTCGGTAATCTTAAACTTTAGAGACTAATCTAGTTAATTTTGACTACATGAAGTTTCGTATGCAAATCTAGTTTTAAAACGGCAAAAATTTAAAATTCACTTTAATATTTTCCTAAATGACTCGTCTGATAATCTCAATATCTTCAAAATAGCAACTCCTTTCTAATTAAACGTCTTAATATTAGGCTACCTGGTCCTAATCCAAAGCTCCTAAGGATTTCAAAGACTGAACGAATTTTGTGGTCATCAATTTCACCATCAACCTTGATCTTCCAGACAATTAGAACAAAGATTATTAACTTGTCATCTACAATCCAACCGACATGAACAATCAGCGTCTAAATCAAGCGTGATTAGGACATGAAAGGTTATCTTCGATGACATATCAATTTTCAATCACATGAGTTTCCTCACTATCTAACTAATAATAACCAATCGGGATATCACAGTTGAAAGGTAGGTTTATTATATTACAACATTATCGAAAACAAAAAAATGTTTAGAAAAAATAGTTTATTATAAGTTTTAGGCTGTGGTATCTATTCGTTTCGTTATTCGACGATTAATACATGATTAAAGGGTAATATTTACCCACAAGAAGTTAAGATTAAAGGGACTACATTTAAAAAGTTATCAGGACTTTGTATGGGTATTAGGCCTAATTAAATGTATAGCTAGTCCAATTACTGTGCTCCGACAATCAAATAATCACTTATATCACGAATTCCATTGGAAATGCAACTGGCTGCAAGTCAATAGCATGATAAACTGCGGTGGATGCGTTTTTGTACAGTTGGGCAATGCGGCAAAACGAACCCATCGAATAAACTGTATTGCAGGTTTCCTTATATTGTTATTTATGAAAATGAAAATGCTATGCTATTATAGTTATATGAATAGAAAGTAGAGGTGTTCTGATGACGTTTTGGCATTAAAAAAATAAGAAACCAATCTATACACGCTCAAACCTATATTGTGCCTAAACCGTAAAAAATATTGTATCAAAGGGACATATATGGATAATAATTTTGATATTTTGAAAGGGAAATAACAGTTGTTAGTATAGGATATAAATTACCCGTGTCACTGCACAGTCATTTAAAAATATTGTCGTATCCAGCAAGCCGGAACTGAGATTATATTCAGGCCTATTAATTTGAATATTTTATTGGAGTTATAATACGTGCACAGTTGTACATGAAGCGAATGGTGATAAATGTCTCAATCGATAATAATTTTAGTATACATTACTTTTAGAGTGGATATCACAATATAATATATAGGTAAGAACAAAATAATGTTATATTTCCCTATACTAAACAAATATCTTTCTGTAGTAGCAACACATGGTGACAGTAAGTAGATTACCTTAAACAACAGGTAAATATTGTAGAGTTAATCAACACTTTAAAGGTGAAATCTCAGTATTTTCGAAGATTTATTTTGGGTTTTAAATAAATGTAAATAGGCCCAGTGTTCAGAAGTACTAGAACTGATTGAAAAATCGCATATGGTTCATGGCACTAAAGAACGCTCTTAACACAACTAACACTATTTTATGGCGAAATGATCTATTCCCGTAATCAAATTGATCATATGGGAACTAAATTTGACTAGAAATGTTCTCTTCAAAATATTAGTATATATTATGTGAGCTGATTGATGCGGGTATCAGCTTTATAGAATCGTTGATATACATTGTAATATTGAACCAAACACATTGTCATTGAAATCATATATTAAGGGTTAACATATAATTGCACTTGTCACTAATAGCTATTTAAATGTCGTATTACAACCAAACTATAGGCAGGATGTTACAGCTTTATAATAAATAGTAAATACATGTAGTATTTAATTGCCAAGAGAAATTATTGTATTGAAAGTCATGTATTTATATGGGCAGAATGTTAGACAGGACCATGTCACCTTGGTCTATTGACTTAATTCTGACCGATGTAAAAAATAAAATAAAGTTCAAATGAACTAATATATATCTGACCTACTTAATAAACCTCTTATCTTATATATTTATAAAAGTTATTTTATATACATACATATACAATGACATTTTATAACTGACACTTTGTTAGTGTTATTTGTATGTCTGTTGCAAAGGGGTAATAACCTTAATATGCAGGTAAATTTATTTTCTAATAATATCTCATTACAAATCTTGAGCACGGATACAATGGCCGGAATTTTAAGAGCAGGTAGGCCTACATATTGAAAAAAATCGATAAAAAAGATCGAAACTGTCGTCGCGGGTTTAATTACCATATGTCAGGAGTCAATATGTCACAGTGTGATTCGGGTATATTTTACAAGGGTTTCGAAGGAGATACATTAAAATACTGTATACACACTGACAACATTTTGAACAACATGTTGCCGAAAAACCCGAGGAAAAACAATTTAGTCATGTACACTGTACACACATGACAACATTTTCGACAACATAGCCTTTCGGCAACATGTTGTTCAAAATGTTGTCAGTGTGTACAGTACTTTATCCTAAAAACTATAAACGCAGAGAAATATGCTGATATGACTTCAATTACACCGACAGAGATACAGTCAGGCAGAATAAAGAGACAGCCAGTCAAAGAATCTGTGGCGGGGAAATGCATTTGAAAATTGATCATGACCTTCATCACCATAATATGGCCACATACAATAATGTACATGTATATGTAAACTATTTCATAATTAGCCTACGTATTTCAAACAATTTATTACAGATCAAAATGAGTACATCCAGTGATGGCAGATCTTCAAATGGTTGCATGCGGTTCCTACACATGTTGGTGCGGACAAAAAAAGTTCCAGATATGGAATTTATGGAAATGTCCGGATTAGCCAGAGTTTTGGGATTATTCGATTTAACAGCACTTGGTATGAAGTTTATAACTATTGCATTACAAAAATCAACATGTCATCTGTCTTTATTGTGCATATTAATCATTGTTTCGATCTAATTCTTGAAAAGTGTCCTTAATATAACTAAGATCAGTCCTATGTCTATGAGTCTGTGATAATATAGACAAGTCGGCTAAGATACTCTCTGATAATCGAGATAAGTCTGTGATAATCGAGATAAGACCTATGGCTATATTATGGGTCACTTTGGTAATAGAGATCACTCCCATGGTTATGAGACTTTATGATAAAAAGACCAGTCACAAGATAAGATTCTCTCTGATTATTGAGATAGGTCCCATGGCTATATGTTTCTCCGATAACCAAGATCAGTCCCGATTTCTTGAATTATTTGCCTGAAAACATAATATTTAGGGGGGCAGCTGCTCTCCCTGCCCCCTGTCTCCTACGGCTATGTTGGCTATGAGTCCCTCTGATAATCAAGATCAGTCCTATGGTTATAAGTCTCTCTGATAATAGAGATCAGTCCTATGGCTATGAGTCTCTCTGATAACCAAGATCAGTCCTATGGCTATGAGTCTCTCTGATAATATAGATCAGTCATATGGCTATGAGTCTCTCTGATAACCAAGATCAGTCCTATGTCTATGAGTCTCCGATAATAGAGATCAGTCCTATGGCTTTGAGTCTCTTTGATAATAGAGATCAGTTCTATAGCTATGAGTCTCTCTGATAACCAAGATCAGTCCTATGGCTATGAGTCTCTCTGATAATATAGACCAGTCATATGGATATGAGTCTCTCTGATAACCAAGATCAGTACTATGTCTATGAGTCTCCGATAATAGAGATCAGTCCTATGGCTTTGAGTCTCTTTGATAATGAAGATCAGTCCCATGGCTATAAGTTTCTCTGATAATGAAGATCAGTTCTATGGCTATGAGTCTCTCTGATAATAGAGATCGGTCCTATGGCTATGAATCTCTTTGATAATGAATATTAGTCCTATGGCTATGAGTCTCTCTGATAACCAATATCAATCCTGTGCCTATGAGATAATCAAGATCAGTCCTATGGCTATGAGTCTCTCTGATAATAAAGATCAGTCCTATGGCTTTGAGTCTCTTTGATAATGAAGATCAGTCCCATGGCTATGAGTGTCTTTGATAATGAAGATCAGTCCTATGGCTTTGAGTCTCTTTGATAATGAAGATCAGTCCTATGTCTTTGGGTCTCTTTGATAATGAAGATCAGTCCTATGGCTATGAATCTCTCTGATAACCAATATCAGTCCTATGGCTTTGAGTCTCTTTGATAATGAA
The DNA here is from genome assembly GCA_029955415.1 of Lottia scabra. Taxonomy (NCBI): domain Eukaryota; kingdom Metazoa; phylum Mollusca; class Gastropoda; family Lottiidae; genus Lottia; species Lottia scabra. Next base: position 961,735 of record JARJEI010000021.1, on the reverse strand, counting down.
GATCAGTCCTATGGCTATGAGATAATCAAGATCATTCCTATGGCAATGAGTCTTTCTGATAATAAAGATCAGTCCTATGGCTTTGAGTCTCTTTGATAATGAAGATCAGTCCTATGGCTATGAGTCTCTTTGATAATGAAGATCAGTCCTATGGCTTTGAGTATCTTTGATAATAAAGATCAGTCCTATGGCTTTGAGTCTCTTTGATAATGAAGATCAGTCCTATGGCTTTGAGTCTCTTTGATAATGAAGATCAGTCCTATGGCTATGAGTCTCTTTGATAATAAAGATCAGTCCTATGGCTTTGAGTCACTCTGATAATCAAGATCAGTCCGATTAGTCTCTTTGATAATAAAGATCAGTCCTATGGCTATGAGTCTCTTTGATAATGAAGATCAGTCCTATGGCTATGAGTCTCTCTGATAATCAAGATCAGTCCTATGGCTATGAGTATCTCTGATAACCAATATCAGTCCTATGGCTATGAGTCTATCTGATAACCAAGATCAGTCCTATGGCTATGAGTCTCTCTGATAATGAAGATCAGTCCATGGCTATGAGTCTCTGATTATAAAGATCAGTCCTATGGCTTTGAGTCTCTTTGATAATGAAGATCAGTCTTACGGCTTTGAGTCTCTCTGATAATACAGATCAGTCATATGGCTATGAGTCTCTCTGATAATAAAGATCAGTCCTATGGCTTTGAGTCTCTTTGATACTGAAGATCAGTCCTATGGCTATGAGTCTCTTTGATAATGAAGATCAGTCCTATGGCTATGAGTCTCTCTGATAATCAAGATCAGTCCTATGGCTATGAGTATCTCTGATAACCAATATCAGTCCTATGGCTATGAGTCTATCTGATAACCAAGATCAGTCCTATGGCTTTGAGTCTATCTGATAACCAAGATCAGTCCTATGGCTTTGAGTCTCTTTGATAATGAAGATCAGTCCTATGGCTTTGAGTCTCTTTGATAATGAAGATCAGTCCTATGGCTATGAGTCTCTTTGATAATAAAGATCAGTCCTATGGCTATGAGTCTCTCTGATAATGAAGATCAGTCCTATGGCTATGAGTCTTTCTGATAATAAAGATCAGTCCTATGGCTTTGAGTCTCTTTGATAATGAAGATCAGTCCTATGACTATGAGTCACTTTGATAATGAAGATCAGTCCTATGGCTATGAGTCTCTTTGATAATGAATATCAGTCCTATGGCCATGAGTCTCTTTGATAATAGAGATTAGTTCTATGGCTATGAGTCTCTCTGATAATAGAGATTAGTTCTATGGCTATGAGTCACTCTGATAATCAAGATCAGTCCGATTAGTCTCTTTGATAATAAAGATCAGTCCTATGGCTATGAGTCTCTTTGATACTGAAGATCAGTCCTATGGCTATGAGTCTCTTTGATAATGAAGATCAGTCCTATGGCTATGAGTCTCTCTGATAATCAAGATCAGTCCCATGGCTATGAGTATCTCTGATAACCAACATTAGTCCTATGGCTATGAGTCTATCTGATAACCAAGATCAGTCCTATGGCTATGAGTCTCTCTGATAATGAAGATCAGTCCATGGCTATGGGTCTCTCTGATTATAAAGATCAGTCCTATGGCTTTGAGTCTCTTTGATAATAAAGATCAGTCCTATGGCTTTGAGTCTCTTTGATAATGAAGATCAGTCCTATGGCTATGAGTCTATCTGATAATCAAGATCAGTCCTATGGCTATGAGTCGCTATGATAATAGGTAATTTACCTATGATAACTAAGATTAGCGGCTATGAATCGCTCTATTAATCGAGATCAATCATATGGCTATTACTAATTTCTGTTAAATATTTCAGGTGTTGGTAGTACATTAGGTGCCGGTATTTATGTTGTTGCTGGACAAGTTGCAAGGCAAACATCAGGACCATCAGTATTTGTCTCATTTCTTGTAGCTGCTGTTGCTTCTGTACTGGCAGGTAGATATAAAATTACTTTTATCTAAATTAAAAGTAATAGTAATTACTTCTGGGAATTGGCCTTTAAATTTTTGTTCTAGTCATATTAACGATATATCGCATTATACTATGACAATACCACAAGCAGTTTCGTGTATATACATGCATATATAGTCTTTGTCAATTTCTGTGTAGTCATCAAACGTCGAGTTTTGTCCATATTTATAAGAATACTACATTTTAAACTGTTCTGTAGGGCTCTGTTATGCTGAATTTGCAGCTCGTGTACCTAAAGCAGGTTCGGCCTACGTTTACAGTTATGTGACAGTTGGGGAGCTAATGGCTTTTATCATAGGATGGAATATGATTTTAGAATACGCTATAGGTGAGTTTTAAGGAATCCGAAATTGGCGTATCCATGAGAAAATTGTCCTCCTTTATCTATCATTTTGTTTTAAATGGTTAGATGATTAAACAATTTTAAAAAACATAACCAATACTGGCTCACTTGTGGTTCGTCGAATAACGTATCCAAAACATTACCATCACATCTATATTCCTAAGAAGTCACCATGTTCTCAAAGAATAACACAAGGACCCAATACTGAACATGGCCAGTATTTCTATAAGAGGGTATCTTTAAAAACACACAATACAAGGATTTCTTCTATAATTTCAGGTACAGCTAGTGTAGCTAGGGCATGGAGTTCATATTTTGATTCTTTGATACACAATGACATTCAGAATTTCTTTAATTCAACAATGCCCATGAATTTGACTGGTCTGTCGGCTTATCCCGATTTCTTTTCATTTGGAATTACACTTCTCCTTACTGGTAAGTACCCATATTAGTATGTTCGACAATAAGTAACTGTGAAACACTGATATATTTATACAGCTCCAGTATTTTTGGTTTGGTCATGAAATCACCCCTTTCATTTCTCATTTAAAAATCGGTCCATGAAGTTCATCCCCAGCATTTTTATATTAAGAACCTCAGTTGTTATACTTTTTTTTTGTCTACAATATTTTCTGGACGAAAACTCTGATGTTTCAAAATCTTGAATGTATTTTTTCAGTATTGCTGGCAGTTGGTGTTCGAGAATCAGCCAAATTCAACAATGTATTTACTGGAGTTAATATTCTTGTTGTGTTATATGTGGTTATCTGTGGACTTTTCAAAGTAGATATCAAGAATTGGCAGGTTGATCCTAAACAGGTTGGTCTTTCTTTTATCATATTTCATACGGTTGTTTAAAGGGATTGTAAAGAGGTTTTCTAGCCTTTTTATGTGGACGAAGGTCACTTCCAACATTTATTTCGTACATACAAAATATTCATTGGGTGTCCGTGGTTCCTGTTATTCCAGAAAGAAAAACAGGAAGTGACGTCACAATCTTGGAAAAAATCGGACTGGATGATCAGGTATAGGGCATTATAAATACATGTTGTCACAACGCAATGACTTATATGATATCGCTGTAACAACATTTATCTAATAACGTCATACCGTTATAACAACATGTATTTATAATGCCCTGTACCTGATCATCCAGTCCGATTTTTTCCAAGATTGTGACGTCACTTCCTGTTTTTCTTTCTGGAATAACAGGAACCACGGGCACCCAATGAATATTTTGTATGTACGAAATAGATGTTGGAAGTGTCCTTCGTCTACATAAAAAGGCTAGAAAACCTCTTTACAATCCCTTTAAAGAACCGTGTGAAATATAATTTAAACAATATTTATTTCAATGAAAGCATTTACAATGACATGATATAATTTTCAAACGATACAGAAACAAGCTAAGTAGCTTATATTAATCCGCCTCGTGATATAAGCAATATTGTAAAATGATAATTATAATAATAAATAAGTGAAATAAATAAAAGTGAATAAATGAATAAATAACCGTGTGAAATATAATGATAAAAGAAAGACCAACCTGTTTAGGATCATCAAGGCTAGAAAACCTCTTTACAATCCCTTTAAAGGGATATGTTCACTGACTGTTCGACCAATAAAATATTTTTCTCAGAACCTGGAATTATTTAGCTATTCTAATCCATAACAATGTTCACAAATCTCCCTCAAAATATACGCCTTCAAATACTCTTGTAGCCATAATTATGAGCGTTTGAAAGACAAAAATACGACTCGTCGTTTAGTAAGACTACGCCTTATATATAAAACACAAATTTAGAAAATGAAAGATTAATGTTTAGCTAAAATTGAAAGGATTTTGCGATTTTCGTGCAGTTATAGTACTTTTGGAGGTTATGTAAGTCTCAAATCGATCCTCGAAAATACTGGACATTCCCCTTTAAGACAGTTGGTCAAAGTTAAGAACATTTCCAGTTTTGAACATGCAATGTTAGTGAATATCAAATTACAAACATTACATTATTTTAAGGTAGAAGTTTCGGATGAAGATGTGGGAGCAGGTGGCTTCTTCCCGTTCGGTTTTTCTGGAATGATGTCAGGAGCTGCTACTTGTTTTTATGCCTTTGTTGGTTTTGATTGTGTTGCCACTACAGGTACAATTTAATAGTACATGTATTGTTTTCTATAGAGTTGTATATCACTTGCCAAAACCCTTTGTTCAAATCCAACAAAATAAGCACAGAAATACGTAAACACAAAATCTTAGGAATGGATCGGATATTAAAAGAACAGTATAAATGGAGATAAATTATTGCAAAGCAAAGATAATCGTTATAAATTCATTGTTTTCCATTCTCCATTTCGACAACAACGGGTGGCATGCTACATGGTAAATTCAGTTTCCTTTTTGTCAATCTTTTATTTGTAAAGCTTGTCATTTACCGTCTTCGAGGACCTTTTCTCTAATTCTTGTGGTTCTATTCAGATTTCAATAAGTAGGTCTACTGATACAAAATGTCTCTTTGTTGCAGGTGAAGAAGCAAAAAATCCACAAAGAAACATACCCCTGGCTATTATCATATCTTTAATCATAATATCACTAGCTTATTGTTCATTATCAGCTGTATTGACTTTAATGTGTCCTTATTACTTATTGGATCCTAATGCACCATTACCGTTTGTGTTCGATAGAGAAGGTTGGGGTGTTGCTAAATACATTATATCTGTAGGTGCTCTATGTGGATTATCTACTAGGTAAGTTATACTGGAAAAAGTTCATTGGTATAAATTTCAACTTTTAATGTTAAAAACTCTCTCAAAACAAATTGGATTAGGTTCATAAAAGATCTATATAGGCATAAAACTCGAATATATGTCGATCCCACTGTCAATTAATTTATAAATATCGTTCACTTATCAGAAGTATTGGTTTTTGGATGAATACATTTAACTACATAACATTAAAATGATATTAGTATACATAATTAATTTTTAGTTTATTAGGTGCTATGTTTCCATTACCAAGAATATTGTATGCTATGGCCATGGATGGGGTGTTATTTAAAGTATTAGCTAATGTTAGTGAAAGATTTAAAACACCTTTAATAGCCACTGTAATAACGGGTGTTTTCTCAGGTATGGAGCAGTCTTTTTTCATATCTTTACACATATATAGGTGACATTCTTGTGCATAAAGAATCCATTATGTTAATTGTTAAGTGCATTGTTCGTAATTAAAGCTTTTTCTTTGTTATAATTATAAAGTAGCATCTTTAGATGATAATCTTGTGCATAAAAAACCTTTATGTTAATTGTTATGTTAATTTTTGGTAATTTATGCCCTAATCATATAGTAAAGTATCATTTGATCTGCATAATATTTTAAACATCTCATTTTAACTCTAAATAAGATTAGCTGGCTATTAGCTATAGAGTTACAGAGTATTGTTTTGTTGTAGGTCTAATGGCTATGATGTTTAATTTAAAAGAATTGGTAGATATGATGTCTATTGGTACACTGTTAGCTTATACATTAGTAGCTATATGTGTCTTAGTATTAAGGTATGTTTTGGGGAAGAAACTTAATTATTTGATGAAATAGTTGTTGATTAGATCATCAAAAAATCAAAGTAAAGTCAATTCACTGACTGATATTAATGCAAACAAGACAATTACCAAATGTTTGTGTCTTCAGAGCACCCTATAGTTTTACCCTCTATAAAGGTTTGCCAAACTGTGTGCAAGTACTTAGTCTTTAGTTATTGCCTTAGAGTCACGAGTCAAGACAGATTTCAGCTAATTTATGGAGTGTTGAATTAATTCTGTAGATATAGAACAGATGAGCATCAACCAGGTCAAGCTGGAGAATCAACAATAAAGGAAGATAACTCTCTTTTCTCATCACGCCAACTTTTTATAACAGCCTCGATTACACCAACAATATTAACACAAAAAATAGCAACAGCTAGTATATCAATATTATGTAAGTATCAAAGATAATTATTCTAGAGGAATATGTTTTTGCAGCTTGCTTATTCTGAGTGGTTCTAATTGAAAAATAACCAATTGCTTCTACCTTTAAACTTAACCAATTAGAAGGAAGTCATGAATGAATAAATATGCTTATTGAAAATTTATAACAAGGAAGGAAGAAATGTATTATCTGATGAATCTAATAATTAACTTACACTTGTATTTGCAGGTGTAGCCATAACATGTTTTTGTGCCCTTATAATATTTACTGTGGATTATTTAGAAGAAAAGTCTTGGTGGGCTATAACACTTACATTAATACCAGGAGTATTCATTATATTGTGTACTATTATAATATACAAACAACCACAATCACCAGCTAAACTTAGTTTTAAAGTAAGTAACATACACGAATCCACACTTATCATCTAAACCCAGTTTAAAAGTAATCACCAGCTAAACTCAGTTTTAAAGTAAGTACTATACAAACAAATACAATCACCAGCTAAACTCAGTTTTAAAGTAAGCAACATACAAGAATCCACATTTATCATCTAAACCCAGTTTAAAAGTAATCACCAGCTAAACTCAGTTTTAAAGTAAGTACTATACAACCAAATACAATCGCCAAATAAACTCAGTTTTAAAGTAAGTAGTATACCAACAGCTACAATCACCAACTAACCTCATTGAAGGTGAGTACTTTACAACCAACCACAATCACCTGCTACACTCAGTTGTAAGGTAAGTACAATACAAACAAACGAAAATGAACCACAATCACCACCAACTAAACTAAGTTTTACATAAAATAATAACAAACAGCCACATTAACAAGCTTAACTCAGTTTTGAAACATACTGTCTTGAAGAAATATGGTAAAATATTGTAATGTTCACATAATCCAAGTAGTTGAGGAAACAATCCAGTGAAATTTATCTTAAATCACACCATGTTTATCTTGCAGGTTCCAGCTTTACCATTATTACCAACATTGAGTATATTCATTAATATATATTTAATGTTAAAATTATCATCTTCAACTTGGATCAGGTTTGGTGTTTGGATGGCTCTAGGTAGGTCATAGTTCCAGTATTATATATAGTCATTCCTAGTACACATACCCTTCTCTTGCTAGTGCAAAAACTTACTTTAAAGGGATTGTAAAGAGGTTTTGTAAACATCCCCGATAGCATGATTTCCATCATTTACATTTTCAGTACTATGTCTGTGGATCTTGCAATTTTACTTTATCTAAGCATTTTATGTCTTTTGAAATAGCGATTTCATACATGCTTAGTTAGAGTGGAATTTAAAAAACACACATCTGATTGAAAATTTAAATGGTGATAATCAGTTTATCCAATACATATATAAAACCTCTTTACAGTTCCTTTAAGATATTAGAATTCAATATCATATATTGGCTCTCAAAATTTAAGCACATAATTATTATGAAAGATGCCAATGAAATTTTATCATAAAGAAAATTCAAGATATCATTTTAAAAAAAGTTAAAGCTAACATGCTCAAATTGAGAATAAGTGTAGGCAAATAAAAAAATATCACAGTTCCTAACCCTTGCTTTCTTTTCTTTTACTAGGTTTTGCAATCTATTTTGGCTACTCTATCCATCATACAGATTATAAATCCAGCACTACCTCTCCTACCTTCAGCTTACCAGTAACACATACCATAGCAAGTAGTGAGAGCTCAGACAGTCTACAATCAGAAACTGCCTTCTCAGAAACTTCTAAACTTGTCAAAAATAAATCAAAGAAATAATAGTGTTCGAAATCAAATTTCCAACCATAAACAGTTGTCATGTCTCAGTTGTATCACATTGCCAAAATATCGGAGATGGTTATCTATTTTGCCTCGAACTATCAAATACGACCAGATAAAAGAAATATGTCAAAATCCAATGTATACAATATCTCAAGTCTTTCAATGCAATCACAGTTAATAAGTTATTGTTTTATTTTTTAAGTATTTATTGTTATTTTGTTATATGTGTGCAATATTCAATCTGATTAAAATTCAAACCTGGATGTTTCGTGGAGATTTGAATCAGATTGTGTAATATTATGATCTCTTTGTTTTACAAACAAAATGTTTTTTGCCATCAATTTGTGTCCAAGTCTCTTGTGTCTCTTCTAAAAACTCAATATGAAAAACTTGTGTTGTGTAATCTAAACTCTATTCATATTCCATCAGGGTTTATAATATATTTTGGTTATGGTATCAGAAAAAGTACTGAAGGACAGAGACTACAAGATCTTGCATCAGGGAATATCCAGTCTTATGAAGCAACTGGAGACAAAACCTCTTCACCAGCTTTACCACGAAGAATTAAACTAGAACAGGAGATATCTATTCCTTATGCTTCTCCAACTAATGTTGTTATTAAGTGATATAAACTATGGTTGGATTATGTGTGTTACATAAACTTAAAACATTGTGTATTAAATAATGTTATCATACCACAGCACATGACCTTGACCTTTTTATTTTTGATATATCACGTGGTTCAAAAACAGATATATATTGGGTGTCCCAAGTTTGACGGTAAGTATCTCAGCTGTTGGTGAACTGATCTTTTTCAAAATTCTCACAGATATACTTCAACATGTCATTATCAGACCCAAACAATATTGGTGGTGAAGGCACAATGAACACAGGTTCAAATATGTAATTTACTCCTATATTAAATTTTGTTAGAGGCAGTAATTGTACACTTTATATTCGATGACTCTCATATTTTCAGGGTCATGTTAAAGTAAATCTGTCAAAATTTTGAAAGAGATCGGTTCATCAGCAGCTGAGATACTTACCGTCAAACTTGGGGACGCTTTTTTTTGGAAAGAATAATTGAACCTGTTGAAAATATTATAAAAAAATATGACTTGTTTCAGATCCTTCGTAATTATTGTATATTTCTATAATTTGAAAAAATGATAGATTTACATTCAAGAATTTTAGAATAAATAAATCCTCTAATGGTCAAATTGTTTTTATTCGATCTTGTAAGTGCAGTTGTTAAAAATGAAAGATGGCCGTGATAGGATTTTAAACCCAATGTAACAACAGACTTTATCATTACTCTAATAGTTAAACTGTTAGTCATATTTGCCATAACAGAGAAAACCAAGTACAAGAGCCTTGTGGCTCTGCAAATTGTGGAAAAGAATGCATATTGTGAAGGTGTGACCTCATTAAATATTAAGTTTAAGTGGAATTGCTGGAACCACAGACGTCTGATTGAAAATGGGAATAGTGCTAATTCATGCCATAAGTATCCCCGATACGTATAGAAAACCTCTTTAGAATCCCTTTTTTCCTCCTTTGACGAAATCTCTAAATATCAAGATGTGAAACAAAATTCTCAAAAAGTAAAAAAAAGTACAAACCATTTTTAAGATTTTACTATAAAAATTCTTTACAAAAGATCACTTCTTTTTCTTTTCTTTAATTTTAGTTTTTTCCACAAGTTTTGACCTTGCAGTTTTATTTTCTGATTTTGTTTTCTTGTCAGTTTTTTTCCGTCTATTGTTATTATTATTATTATTGTCTGTGTGAGGTTGATGTCTATTAGGAGTAATACCACTAGATATAATCTTCCTACTGAGTTCTTCTTGTTTTCTAGCTATCAAATGTTTTCTATTCCATAATAATATATTTACACCTACAACAATAAGGAAATAGATATTATGAAATAGACAGAGTAACAAGATTGGAAAAACTGTCCTAATTTCACAAACTGTCCAGAGAGTCCTCCAAGCATAATGCTCTAAAAATGACTTACCAAACTTTATATTTTAGACAGTAGATGGTCTTGATTTTCCTATTCTAATTTTTTTTTATGTGCAGTAATATACCACAATCACCAGACAATTTTTGTTTTTAATTTTTCACAAGAGGTTACTGAGTCCCCAACTATTTATAGTAGCTAGTATTGTATTTGGTATATTTATTCAATGTATGCATGCCTTGTTTAGGTGTGTTGTTTATAATTCATTTTAGCATAATTAGAGCATGATAGCTTTAAGTTTAATTTATGTGTTTAATTTATGTATCCAACTTACCCATTCCAGAAGCTAAAGCATCACCACTATGATTAAACTTATTTAACTGAAAACAAAATTAAATTGTCTAGTATTAAGGATTATTGTAATGATGGTCAACCATGACTTTATTGTTTTTATTGACACTAGACTTACTGTTCTAAACACCTGATATCACTTTTCATTAGGAAAACTTCCTCATAAGGAATTGATATACTTTCTTCTATGAATAGTTTTGTCATTGCTGCTAATGTGCATGTTAAACATTTTTTTTTCAAATTTGGTTTCATATTGCAGATCTTAGAGTTTTTTATTCATTTTTAATTTCACGTAATTTACGAAGTAAAAGATTCTTAATCAATAAAATATATTACCGAAACAATTCCTGGAGCACTAGGATCATAGATTTTATTAACAATAGTACCAGTATCACTGTCTATAATATCTATTACTCTACGATCATTCTGACTACTGACTTGTGGTAATGAAGGATCAGGATAACGACCTACTACTATTAGATCTTGTAATGGATGCCACGTAGCTTTAATAGGTGTAATATGTTGAAAGAATCTATGAGGATGTATGATAGTTTGATCTAATCTCCAGTCAGGAGCTGTGTATATCTTTATTTCACTGTGTTGATCTGTTGTCAATAGTCTACATCCATCTGTAGAACTGAAGTACGCTGGAAAATAAAATTATTGGAGTGGTTATTTCAACTCTCTTATTGACAAAGGTTTTTAAATCGGAGGCACTGATTGCATCAATTTGCACCATTTAATTTGTCAATAAAACATTTTTAACTAAGTGTTTGGCGACGTCATACACCACAAAGGCCTTTGATGATAAGAGCATATTTTGCAATTTGTGACTGTCATCAAACACTTAGTTTTAGTGTAATAACTGGAACCACGAATGTCTGATTGAAAATTGAAATGGTGTGAAAAAGTGCTTTCAGTGTTACACATACAAAATTTAGAAAACTTCTCTCCTCTTTAATTATTTGGATTATCTGACAAAAATACATGTTAAAAAATCATGTTGCTGTAAAAGATTACCTTGTGTATCATAAGTTCTTAACAGAAGTTGGGGCCCATTGTAATTTCATTAAATGATGTTTATAGAAACTAAGTTACCTACCTGAATTCACTCCTTTAGTATGTGGTAATACACTGAGTGAACTTGTAATATCTTTAATCATTCTGATATCCCATAATTTAACAGTATTATCTACAGATGCTGTACATAATAACCAACTTTCTCTTGGTGAAAATTCAACATGGGTTACTTTCTGTTTGTGTAATTTGAGATTCCAAATCTACAATGGAAAAATCAATTGTCAGATTTAAAGAATTGCTTTGGGGCGAACATACATTTCATGGCATCTGATTTAATTTTACTTTTCATTCTGATGGGGTGTGTAATTTATGATAACAGATTTATATTTACAAATATACAGTACATGATAGAAATTATGACCTTATAATTTAAATATATGATGGTGAGCTTCAATACCACGCGGTGCTACCATATAAGACATTGATAAGGCAAAAAATTTCTAATATGATACAATTTCTCATAACATATGACAAGTAACTTCTGATACTGACCTTTTCTCCCTGGTCAGTTAAATTTAAAACTTTTCCTTTATTATCGCCAGTTATAACTATTTTACTGTCTTGATTAACATCTACTGAACAGTACCAAAAACTATGATAGAAAAACTAGGTCACTACAATACATTAAAAATTTAGGGGGGATAGTAGGGTGTACAAAAAGGTCTTGGTCCCCCACCAAATTTGGTTGGGTAAGGAAGTTTTTTTGAAGAATTAAATGATTATCAGAGTCTAAAATCCTGGTTTCAACATTCAAACCCTAAAATATGCCCCAGAATGCACCAAATCTGGAACGTTTTTCTAAGGTGAACCTGGGCCATGAAAGTAGCAATTGCAAAAGCTGGTAATTGCAATAGTGATGTCATTAAAGCTTTGTTTAAGTGGAAATGCAGGACCCATAGAAATCTGAATGAAAATTGGAATGTTTTAAATTGCTGCTAATAGTATCTCCAATACATAAATAAGTTTCAGGAGCCTCTAACATGGAGGATATATAATTTAAAATGTCTATAGTTTTCTTCCACAATATCTACACTTACTCTCTACAGTTCATAGTATCAGTTAAAACTTGAGTTTGACGTCCTTCAAAATCATGTAGTGTAACAGTACCATTGATTGAAGCTGTAACTACTCTATTATGATCCCAAGGCCAAAACTTAATAGCCTGTATAGACCCTCCTGGACCATCCTACAAATAACGTTATAATTTATATTAGAGGTATAGGACACATTGATTTAAACAATGTGCAAGACAGAAAAAAAACTCTCATTTTAAGATAGTTAAGCTTGGTGGCAGTTTGATTTTCAAAAACTTTTCTGTTAGAACAGTTTAACATCCTCTTCAAACTATTAAGCATAAATTCTGAGATGGTGTTTTCTTTATTTCAGTCTGACAACAATGTTTTCTTTTCTTAATTCTCACAACAACCAATCTTACCCCATGTATAAAAGGATCTTTATCAACTGTAGAGGTATTCCATAATATGATATCACCACCCTTAGATCCTACAGCTAATGTATTCTGATGAGTAGGATGCCATTCCAAAGCTGTTGTTCTTCTATCAAATGGTGTGGCACATCGAAATAAACCAAATTCTGATATTTCTTTTATCAATGGTTGAGTAAAACTCTATAAACAAACTAAATACTAAAACAGGCTTTACAGACGGCAAAATAAATGTGAGTTCCCAATCTCTAAAGAAATTGTCAGCCAACATGCTTCCAAAAACATTTAACCCTTTGAAAGGGTTAAAAGAAAATTCCTCAAAAAATCAGCAAACATTAACATTTCAATGCTTCATATATCTAGCAAAAGCTTACTGCTTACCTTTTTAAATTTTGGTCGAACATGAATACCACAAGTTGTCTTGTACAATACATGGAATAAATTTAAACTTTTTTCAAAATTTGATGAAATAGAAGGTCTGAAGTGATATTCTGAATGTCTTTTATCAAAGTTACAGCTGAAATCTGTCTTTTCAAAAGTACAAGTGTTTTCTGTCTTAGTTTCAAATTTATCCAAAAAATTTAATTTGTTCGATGAAAGTTTCATAGAGATATTTTCCTCTTCACTATTTAAATTTTTTGAAATTGGCAAGTCCTTTTGATTTAATTTCTTTTTTGCAACTTTTGATTTTGAAGACACTTCTTTCTGTTTTGATTTTATTTTTTTGGCAGTTTCTATATTATTTTCGGTGTTGGTCATTTTCTTTCTCAATTTGGCTGACAATGTCTGGGTAGATGAGGATTGGCAGTCTTCTTCATCATTATGTGTTATCTTTTCTCTTTTTCTAGTTCTACTTGGTCGAGACATAGTGAACTTTGGTGCTTCTCTATAATAAAGATTGTCAGTCAATAGACAAGTCATAAACATAAAGGAAAAATTTATGTCTAATAATAAATGACAGTGTATTGATAAATTCATTGGTGCAAAAAAGAACTGAGGTGAAACAGTAAAACAACATAATAATATAAATAGATGTCGGTTTACGCAGTATGCCGTAGTACTCAGATGTCGGAAATCACAGTCAAAGAGTACACTGTATTATCTTCTTATCTACAAAGTACAAGCTATAAACATGATGATGGGGATATAAAAGGGTAATAACAGGTAATATGTGCAACTACCTTTCCTTCACTGGATTATGTAGTCAATGTGCCAGTGGCGAGTTTACCCATACGCATAACCCAGGCAGGCAAGTTCAATATTTGCTTTTGTCACATGTTATGGATGATCTTGTTTAGGCCTAGTTATGATACAGAAAAGTACACATTGACAGTGTCAGTAGTCAGATAAAACCTGCCGTTGAGCGGGTAACATTGACAGTAGTCTGTAATGCCAGTGTCAGTATAGGCCGTGTCAGGGAACATGCTGAACAATCCTCTTCACCAGTCGACAACTGTTAAAACAACTACCTAAGTCTAAAATAGGGCATAAGCTAGGGTCAACAGTGTCTAGGTCTGGCCTTAACCGAGTGAAAAGCTTGAATCGTGCCCAAATGTCCTTGACAGCCGATTCCATTGAAAGTGTCTTAAAGAAATAACAGTATGTCGACTTTCGGAACTAATGATATGACCCTTTCCAAGTGCTAAAGGCACATAGATTGATTTTATCATAGTTGTTGATTGATTACTTACACTATGGGAGTTATGTAACGTAAACTCCCGCCATGTACGAAACCAATGTATATGTACCAAATTAAATTATCCAGTTTTAATAGTTACAATAATCGAGTAATGCAACAAAATTGATATGAAAAGATATCTGGAAATGAAAATCGTTGAATGACATCTACTTTAAAAATTGATTCTTAAAAAAATATTTATATACGAAATTTAAACTTTACGGCTCTGAATTCATTATAGCGTAACCACAAGAAAATCAGATACAACTTCGTACTCCTTAGATTTCCAATGTTGGAATTTTTGGCAGTATTTAGTCGACAAAATTTGCCAGGTTTAATCGGAAAATGCTAAAAATGGTGAATCTTATTGATAGAAAATTACTTTGTTAATTTTGGTGCCCTGGCAATGCAAATATGTACCCACCGAAAGTTAAGACCTTCACCTTTGATTGACATCTTTAGACAGTCTCAAGGACACAACTAGTACTACACTACACAACTCCACTCATCTGAAACAAAATCTTCCAAGAATGGCAAATCAGCGAAAATTTTTCGTCGGAGGAAATTGGAAACTCAATGGTGACAAAAAGAGCGTCGATGGCATTATTAAATTTCTTAATGATGGACCTTTAGATGAAAACACAGGTTTGTATTGTGTGCTTTGTTGTAACATTAACAAGTAATGTATAGTAAGTAATACAGTGTGCTATTTTCAATTGCTGTAGCAATGCAGGCATCGTGTAGGCCTAGACATTCTTTTTTTTAGAATAGTCCTGTCTAGTTCTATTGCTAGCATCTGTCACTGTGTGGTGATACTGTAACAAGTCAAAACGGTTACAAAGTTAACTTTTTAAAACGACAACAGATCTGTCGAAACACTGACACAAATTTGGTTAAAATGTTAACAGCAGGTTGTTCTAATGGAATATTTTAAACCATTTAAATTTAAAGGGTTATTCTGCTTTCTGTAGCATGGTGTTTGGAGCTGGGCTCTCAGTAAAGACACTTGCTTTTCAGTCTCAGTGAGATAATATCAGAATAATATCAAAATAGTCTTATCTTTTCTTCATTTTAGGTTGTAATAATATAAACTATATTTTTATTTCAGAGGTTGTTGTTTCTCCACCAGCCATCTATCTAGATTATGTTAGAGGTAAACTCAACAATAATGTTGCTACTTCAGCACAAAACTGTTATAAAGTAGCCAAGGGAGCGTTCACTGGTGAGAATAGGTATGTTCATTTATATTGTCTAATAGTCTGTGGTTTAAGACCACACAAAACCCAGGAAACAATGATATTTGACATGGTTCTTTAATTGTCAGTGGTAAACTTTAAACTAAATGAATATTATAATTTATAAAAGTGTTTTAAAGTAGAGTTGTGCCTATATTACATTTTTCTTAATATATTTTTTCAGTGCTGCTATGGCTAAAGATGTAGGTGCTACATGGATCCTCTTAGGTCATTCTGAAAGAAGACATGTGTTTGGTGAATGTGATGAGGTATGTCATTTTGTCAACAAGAGTTGTGGATTTCTTGGCATGGCAGCTAAGCAAAAGTAAACTGTCATGATATGATGTTTGTAGTAAATTCAGAACATATTTTAATTACATCAGTTTACTTCACAGTATTACAGATAATGTCAAACTACAATGTCTAGTTAATAGGAACTTTTTCTTTCTTTCCAGTTAATTGGTCAGAAAACCAAGCATGTATTGGAAGAAGGATTAGGGGTTATTGCTTGTATTGGAGAGAAACTTGAAGAAAGAGAATCTAACCAAACAAATGAAGTAGTATTTCGACAAACTTCAGCTTTTGCAGGTATTTTCATTTTTGAGCATGAAGCATCTTAATGAAGCATAATAACTTGATAAGCTAAAAGGGATGCTCCTTATATAATTGTTTAGTGTTTTTCAATTTTATTGATAGTTACTTACTTTTTTGCAATTATCGCATTATAGTTGGATTTTGTTGTATAGTTATGAATGATAAATGTATACTTTCTACTCACCATGGTCAGAAAATACAACTTTATTTTCATTCTAAGAGGTAATATCCCTTGAACTTTATAAATATAAATTGTTTCAGCCAATATCACTGATTGGAGTAAAGTAGTATTAGCCTATGAACCAGTATGGGCTATTGGTACTGGTAAAGTAGCTACACCAGATCAAGCTCAAGAAGTACATGCTAGTTTAAGAAAATGGTTAGCTGACAATGTTTCTGCTGATGTTGCTCAAAAAACCAGAATCATTTATGGAGGTAGGTATATTAAAAACGTACAGTGGTAACTTCAGATACTAAAATACTGAATTTTGAACCTCCAAAAATTTGATATAA
Organism: Lottia scabra; assembly: GCA_029955415.1. Taxonomy (NCBI): domain Eukaryota; kingdom Metazoa; phylum Mollusca; class Gastropoda; family Lottiidae; genus Lottia; species Lottia scabra. Next base: position 944,785 of record JARJEI010000021.1, on the reverse strand, counting down.
GCCAGTCTTCAGCTTCATAAATTTGTTTGAAACTTCTCATAAATATTGAACTGTTAATTTTCTTTTCAAGTATCATTGTTGTTGCAGGGGTATTTTTTTTAGAATCGATCTTCCTTCCTTCACAGCATCTTGATATTTGTTTATTTCAGGATCTGTTAGTGCTGGAAATTGTAAAGAATTAGGTACCAAACCTGATGTTGATGGTTTCTTAGTCGGTGGTGCTTCTTTAAAACCAGACTTTGTACAAATTGTCAATGCTAGAAAAGCATAATGTTGAACATTATGTAAATAATATGTAAATTAATCTTTTAGTGTGCCATTTATGTTCTTTTAAGTTAAAGGGAATGTCCATGTGAAGTAGGATTTTAGTAAGAGGTCGCAATAACAAAGTTCATTACTAAAATGTCTAATTCATGTGATATTTCATTCAATGTATTACAATAACAAAATACAAAGATCATGATGTATTATGTTACTAATGCTCATCTGTAATTTGATGCTCCGATTATAATTCTCTATGTAAATCCTGTTTAAAATTAAGATAACTTTTAAAAAAAAAGCTTTAATGTTGTGATAACAAAACTGAGATAGAAGACAATTCTAGTCAAGACAGATTGTTTTAGAAAAATGTTGAATTATAAGGATTGAATGTTGTGTTTTAAAATAATGTTAAAGGATTATGTCATTGGACTGAGAAAACCATTTTCCTAATAAAAATATGTCAACTCTTTATCTTTAGTTTTGAAGTATACACTGCTATGGTACAAGTTTTCCAATTTCTTCTGATTTAGCCCCATTGTTTGTTTTTTTGCTTTGCCCCAAATTTTATATGCTCTTTTAAATTTAGCAATGGGCAAGAAATGAATGAACAAATGTAACTGAAATTTGTCAAGTAAAGAAAGAACATAGTTACTACAAATAAATAGTTTATTTTAAGCAAAACTAAACATTAACAAAGACATGTACTACAAGCAGTTATGTGTCGTTTTCACAATTGTAAAATTATCAAAAACAAAAAATTACTAGTGATTAATTTTCACTTTATATTTTGACTATAAAAATTGACACAATTATTTAAATCTTTCTCTGTCATTCTCTTTAATAAAGACAATTTTAAATCGGTCTCGAGATTCTCACCGGAATGGAATAACTTCTTTGATATAACTTCTAATGTTAACATTAATATCAACATCTTAAAATCATGTTTATTTCCTTCTTTATTAAATTGAAAATACTCTTTATTCCATAAATATATTTGAAGAACAGTAGCTGCTGTTGATGCGGTTAGCCTCTGCAATTAAGAAAAATTCAATTACAACTTCAATGCAACATGATGCACCATTTTCAAGATTCAAATTTTATGACTGCTTGAAATGGATTGTTAAGACTTTTTTGCTGAATTTAATCTATACATTACATAGCATATAGGCTTATATTTAGATCAAAAGTTTGATATACCAATAATATTTGCATGAAATATGTTAAATGTATACAAACCTTTCTAGGATCTATTTCCAACATGTTGTAAACTAACTCTTGAATAATACCTGGAACACAACCTGAAACAAAGATTGAATAATTTGTTAAACCTTAAAATCCGTCCATGACATTATATCATATGACAGTACTTTAATACCTCATTGTCAACCATGTCAACTCAAGCGTTTGTAATAATTGACCGCCTGACTTGGTTTGATCTTAAAGGGTGTCGTGAGATAATTTCTCATATTCTAAATTACCGAAGATCATGCTGTTTTTTTACCTGGAAGAGGTGGCAAGTCTGACATTCTGTATGTTCCACTGTTTAATGTTTCACCATGATTTTTACCATAAAATGGGTTCTCTAGACCAAAAATCTCATAAGCTAAACTACCCGCAGCCCACAAATCACTTTTAGAATAATCTAATATAGACTTCCCATACACACTGGGTACAGCATTAACTATCTGAAATTAATATGGTCATGATGTTAGATAAACCATCAGTGTGATGTTCAAAGATTTTTGATGATTTTCTTTGGTCTATCTATTGAGTGCAATCAAGAAAGAGATCTACCTAAAGCATTGATTAAATGCAAATAATGTGGACTTGAAGATTCTACTGAAAAGACCATGGTTCTTGTTTCAGAGACATTTCATCATTCATTATAAATAATAAAGTATAGACTGTTGTTAACAAAGTGTTTGATGCTGTTCGATGTTTAATTCATTTAGTTTTGGCCGAGAAAGCCTAAAAAGCCTCACACTTACCTCTGGAGCCATTAAAGATGGATTACCACCTTTTGGTTGATCACTTGAAACATAAGGAACTTTCAATCCATTCTGATTATCAGCTAAACAACATCCGAAATCACTTATCACTAGCTGAGGCTTACCTAGAATTTATATTATACTTAACATGTCATTTCAGAGGACAATTAAAAAATTGACTACAATATCTTATGTTTAATTGATTCAACACGTACAGATGTAACTACTGTAATCAAATTATGTTATATAATGTTAAAGTGATGCATTATATCATTTGACGTTATATTTTATATACAGCTAGAGTTAAATAATGAAATTTGTACTCACCATCTAAAGTGTGAGAATCTATCAATATATTATTACTTTTAATATCTCTATGAGCTACAGAATGGAAGGACAAGTGTTCTATTCCTTCTAATAACTGTGTTAATAACAATAGTCTTGTAGTCATATCTATATCATTGGTTGATAAATACTCTCGTAATGTTGATGTATACCTAGAAATATAACAATCATCAAGTTTCAAGGTAGATCTTGGTCCAATTTAAAGTCTAGTCTTATGTTACAGATGAAGCCACGAGTCCGCATAGCTAATAATGTGTTTTGGTAATTACTATTTCTATTCATTGTTGTTCAACAGTTTTTAAATAATGAGCAAAATAATTGCCACCCAAATTTCAATTCTATACATAGATCTTTACCTTTTCATAACCAGAAACATAGTCATATTTCTTCCAAGTCCATCATCATGTAATCTTTTAGGTAGAGCAGCTGGATATTTAGCTGTAGAATCTTCTAATATGGGCACAGTATCAATAAACACATCTTTCATATCTACTATATTTGGGTGTGGTGGTAAATAGACACTGCCATTACTCCTACAAAAAATTCAGAAAATTAGTCCAAGGCTTTGAAAATATTACATTAATGGGTAAGGAAGTAAACATGAAAAGGTTTTTTTTAAAACAGTTTCATAACATTGACAACCTTCCACACCCCAAAAAAACTTGGTATTTTATGCCTGATTTAGGCTTTAATAATACTCTTTCGAACATGACTGGGCTTTTACATGCCCCACTTCTTAAAGATTAATAGAAACGCCATTTGAAATGTTTATCTCACATACCTTATTATATTTAATGCATCAGAATCGTGAGATGTGGAAATTTGAGCTGGAACAGTCTCTCGTTTCATGGCCTGTGATATTGATACTGTATTAGACTCGGCATCATAATTAAACATCATCTTTACTGCTAAATCAAACTTATTGACCTTCACCTCACCATCCTGACCTTCAACTTTAAGATAGATCAATTCATCTTTAGCCTTATCTATCTCAGGATTCTCTTCATCTAGAAACAAATACAATAAAGATTTAATTCAGTTCAGTAAGAACTTAGATCTGGAAATTTACTACAAAAGTAACTTTAATAGTAAAGGTTGAAATGAAATAAGAGTTTTACGTTCTATTTTTATTTCTGCACCTGAAGAAGAGAAATGAAATTGAGTTTTACGTTGTGCTTTTCTGCATCTGTATGGGCTAATGAGGACGAGCAAACGCCATGCAGTGTGCAATGAGGGAAATTTTGCCAGGACAGCAGCAACAGTCGAGGGATAAGTTATTATCCAATCCGAACGATTAGACTCTTTTTCCATGTCGCCCCTCCGATCTGCATCACTGACAGGGGAAACCGGGTTGAAAACTCCAAAGGTATCATCTTAAATCCATGCAGAGAGCTATGGAAAAATCTTGTTATAGCCTTTATGCTTTATTACCAACTGTAGAGGGATTATTAACATTCACAGTCTATAACACACTCTATGAAGACGAAGGCATATTTTGAGCTCAAAGAACAAATAACAAACCTAATAATTCAAAATCCTCCTCATCAACATCCAGTACAACAATATCACTTCCACCATCATCTATAACCAAATACAGCCCTTCTTTATCACTTCCCTTGTTTTCAGTCAGACCAACATAGTTAAACTCTATAGCATCTTCATTAATCATTAGATAATCATCATCATCATTATCATCACTAATCATAGACAAGATAGAGATATCATCTGGTTCTTCACTTTCTACACCATCTGTTGATTCTTCTGATTGTTCAGAGTCCACCATAGTTTCTGTTGTAGTAGGCTCAACTGAAATAAAGAGATGAATTTTCTACCATGAGGGTCTTTTTTAGCTGAATCTACATTAAGATCCAGAAAATGCTAAACCATATTATTCTTGAAAGCACTGACTGGAAATGGAATAAAATGCCTATACTGCCTACCCTGACTGAAGTAAAGGGGCCATTTGGTCCAGATACCCTTGGTCAATGGAAAATAGTCAGATCTTGCAAGCACTGAGAAGCCCTAGAGCTTCAGTCTTTCGAATTTCCAAATGCTCTGCTGTTTTAAATCACGTTGAAAAAAGGTGACAATTAAAAACTGATCAAGAATACAGACAATGGCCCATGTTATTATTTGACTGGTAGAGCAGCCACTAGTGTATATTTTAAGTCTGTTTTCTATGTAGAATAAGAATAAGTCATACCAAATTGACTGTTATCATTCTCTTCTCTATCAACATATCTAGCTTCATACACTGCAGCATTACAACCCTTCTCAATGAATGAACCAAACTCAAGATCTTCTAGTTTGCTGGAGGAGCTTTTCTTCTCATCTTTCTGTTTTGTATCAAACTTCTCGACCAAATCCTAGAATATTCAATGTTTTTAAATTATAATGTTTCTGATTATAATGGGATTCATATCACAAACTACAGTACCAATTATGAATAAAAAAGCCCTGAGGATAAACAAGAGTCTGAACTTCAACACAAATTGTAGGCTAAGTTTAATTTGTTTAGAAATCAGAAGATTGATTTCAATTAATTTGAAGTTTTACTGATGTCTGAGATCATTGATAGTAGATTAATTTATTATATTATAGAGTTGTAGTATGTATCGTATGTTGCTTACCCTTATATCTGCATAGAAATTATATTCAGATGTTGATGTAGAAAAGTTTTCAGTAGATGCCAATCCAACTCCAATAAAGCAAAGAAGAGGAGCTCGACTATTATTCCCAAATTGACGTACAGAACTCGAAATTCCTTGCCATGCTGCTCTTCGTCTCAACTCTGCCGCAACCGAACGAACCGAAACCTTTGGGAATAGTCCATCGAATATGACACGTTGAAATGATGGCTTGATGACATTGACCCTCACTGGTGGAGCAAAAACTTGTGGTAATTCTGCTGTGAGTGTAACATCAGTCTTTTCAGTCTTTTGGAAGACTGACTTGAAAATCTTTCTGCCATGTTGAACAGCTCTGGAAACAGCCTTTCTAAACGGTCCATCGAAGCCAACTCCAACCGACTGTGCCCATAAGGGCGATATAATTTGGTGAATTATCTTCTCCTTCATAAATATTTGTAGATGTCACCAATCAAAAATAAATTCTACCCCATTTTGGGGAGAAAACTTTCCTATGCCAACCAAGGGCACTTTGCAATAATAAATAAGACGTAATAATATTTTGTCACGTGACAATAACAAAGTAGACTCAGTTTTCAGGACACTTTTCCACCGATCTAATAAACACGTCATATGGCCCGAGAATTTCATCTTTAGACTAAATATCAAAATGACTGTCAGTAGAAATATAGAATCAGATGCTACCATGTAGTAGCATAAGAGCAACTTTACGTAAACCATTTTGAAAGTTGCTTTGACAGAAGGAAACTTTAAAACTTCGGACGTTTAGAGTTGAAGAAATCAGCTTACAGAGGGAAATGTCAACGAAATGAAACAAATCGATCGCCTTTCTTAAATGCACATTTTGTGATAATTATACAAATCAGATTGAATATCTTGATGTCCGTCCATCAAGAATTGTGGACAGAAGCCCTAGTTTTCAAAATCTAAATCCTGTGTTGACTAACTAACGTAAGCTGGTGTATTATAACCGATGGGATAGTTTTTGCATGTTTTGGACTAATTGAGAGAGAACAATGTTCTCTTTGACAAGGTTCAACTTTTCACATCCAGGTCTCAGCTTTCAGCTCATATTGAAATTAGAAACTTTTTGTATATTGTAAATATTATACATTTAATTATAAAAACACACACAATGAAATAAATTAAGTAGATTGACCGAAATGAAATGCTTTCAAAATATTCTAAAATCTAAACTAATGCTAAATCATAATTCTTGATGTGGATTTTTGGGATGAACTCCCATTTGTGGTGGTCCAAAATTCTTTCCATCTTCGTTCTTGTCTGCTTCCTTTTCTTTGGGTTTAGCTTTAGGTGTGCGGTAGACTTTAGGTTTTGCTGGTTCTTTTGGTTCTGATTTACGTTGTTGGTGAGCATCACCAACATCAAAATGATGAGCATTCATAGCACATCTGAAACCAACATTACCGGCAGTATGATCAGGTTCGTCACCTTTTCTGAAATACAAATATATATCATATGATGTTTAGAACTTAATCTTAAAAAAAACGGTATAAACGTCTACATTTTAAGGGCTCGCGGGTAAACTAGCTGAGGTATAATATTATCAAAGCAGGTCGATATATTTGCTGGCATATCACATTTTTGGTATCAGTGAGGTAGGACTTGGATGTATGGTGACTTCTCAAGTTATACATCTTCTTCAAAAAACGGTTTTTATTACTATACGGTTCGTTTAGTATGCCTACGAACCTTTGACTTGTTCTAATTTTCATATTAACACTGCCATCTCTACTATCAATATACGATCCCCCTTTTAACACAAACATCTGGGGTTGAAGGTCATCTGGTATCATTCTTTCATAATATTGTGTTCCTGTCCATTCCCATACATTACCAAGGAAATCATACATATCTGTAAAACATAATATGCATGTACATAGTTTGCAACTATATAATAAGTGTTCAAGCATATTCATTGCTCTCTCATTAAAGTATGTACATGTATCGGTATACCATTTCGATATCTTAATGACATTATTTATAGATTTTACCCCATGGTTGACCAACAGACTATGGAGCTTTCATCTTAGGTTACTGTAAATCAAGATAATGAAAGGAAAAAATTTCCTTTCAAAATTAGGAAAAATAATGAATAGGATAACAAACGTACAGTTATGGTTCTGTGGATAATAGGCATCTACTGGTGATGTACTATCATAACCATCTAATTTTAAATTACCCTCAGGAAATCCACCCTAAAATAGTACAAATTGTTACATGACGTGTCCAAAAAATGACAATTCAATCGCAGTTGCATATTGTTAAAAGAAGTTTAATGTTTGTCGGATAGTACAACATTTGATCATATCTTCCGATCAAAGAAGATTGTATTTTGTGTATAATGAACAAAAGATTCAGCTTTTTTGACATGCATTTCTTTGGTCTAATTGGAGTAACGGTATATATTTCATTATTCAAAATTCAATCTGGTTTACCTGCCATTCATTCATACGGAACTTCTCCCACATACTGCCCCATGGATAATCTTCAGCTGAATAATAGGAACAAAAATCATTAGCACTTCGGTTAAATAGTGGGCTGGAAAAGTTACCAAATCAACCACATATCAAAGAAATACACGATACGTGGGAAAAACATCATGGACATGCATTGTATATGAAGCAGTAAATATTATGTTGTGGTAAATATGATGAAAGATTTATATACTAACCCACTCCAGGTCCTCTAGCAGCAGCTTCCCATTCTATTTCTGTTGGTAGACGATGTCCTCTATAGTTACAATAAATTCTGGCATCATCATAACTAACATGAGTTACAGGATGGTTCCATTTCTCATGTAAATCACTGCCTGGACCAAAAGGCTGTAATAATAGTATAATAAGTAACGTCTGGTGACCTTCATATACATCATCGGTTATAAAACAAGTGCCGTAAAAAGCCACTCCAAACACGATATGCAAGAAACACCGCAAACGAAAGCCGCCAGAGAAACAGACAAGAGGCACTCTGGATGTTAGAACTTCAATGGACACTCAAGACGAGAACTGCAAGAGACACTCCATAAGAGAGCTGCAAGAGGAACGAGAGCTGCAATTAAGAGGCACTCAAGACGAAAGCTGCAAGAGACACTCCAGATGAGAACTTCAATGGACACTCCAGAAGAGAGCTGCAAGAGACATACTCCAGACGAGAGGTGCAAGAGACACTTTAGAAGGCAGCTGCAGGGACACTTCTGACCAGGGCTATACACTCCAGACGAGAGTCGCAGAGGTACTAATGTTGAGAGCTGCAGGACACACTCCATACGAAAGCCACTTATCAGTGCTACTCATGACGAGGGTCACAACAGAAACTATTTTACGTAATTTCAGTGCTCTGTGATGCATACTGCATTATAACCATCCTTACCTGATTCCATCTAGCATTTTTAACAGCCAGCCATCCACCAGAGCCAGGTGATGCAAACTTTTCTTTAACATCATCTGGTACAAAACTACTTACAACCCAACTCCATCCTTTCTTCTCGCTTGTTGCTCGGTATCTCCATTTCATACGTCTAAATTCCCTTTAAATACAAGTAAATACTAGAACCATGAATGGTACCATGCAGTGCGCATCCGGTTTCGTCCATTGGTGAAAAGTGACATCTTTCCATCCATGATGTCAGGTTTACAGAAGCAAGCTTGTTTTACATTAATATGCAGAAGGTACAAAATTTTAAAACGCACAATTTTGAATTCGGTAGTGAAAAGTAGAAAAACCAGTTCACACACGGTAGTCAAAAGTGAAATAAACATTTCATGTTCGGTAGTGAAAAGTCATCTGATTAAAAAAAAGCGTAATCACAGTTTGATATACATCAGTGGAAAACGCATATCACAAAATTTCTAAGATTTGTAAATAAGGTCTAAAGTGCAAGAAAGGACACATGAAAGAGCCAAATCTCAATTTAGAAACGGACTGCACAGTATTCATACTTCACAGTTTGAAATACAGATCGAATTTTATCAATGCATAATTCATTCAAAGAAAATATATATTAATGTTTCTTTTAAAACAGTTACAATGTAAACAAAAGTACATTAATGATAACTTATCGCCCAAACGCAAGTTAATGGGAGAGGGCGATCGCCAAAACGCAGCTTTATGTCAAAATGTAGTACTCTCCCTTCAACTGAAATTTGAATTTGATATTTTACAAGCAGATGGAATAACTAATTTTTAAAATTCAAAAGGCGCTATTTTCATTAAAAAAATATTGTGTTGTATATAATTGAAAAAGTAGATTTAGCAAAATTAGATTGTGAAAGAATTTGTGACGTACTTGAATAAGGTCACGTGTCAGAGCTCTTTAAAGTAAAAAACTGCAATTTTCAAATGGATATCAAACCGGAAGTAAACATCGGAAAACCTAAATGAAAGTATCCGTGCATAGGTAACATTAATGCCAATGAATTTTTTCAGGTCACATGGTCACCGAAGGTCAAGGTCACGAGATATAAGCCTTTAAAATTTTGACAATTACTGATTTATTTTAACCGGAAATTAAAATGAATCAGAATTGAAATTCAAAAATCGGCATCTCATGTTTTGATAGCAATTGACTGTAGATTCCATAGACATCTTAATTATGCAAATTCTATAACACCATGAGGCCCCATTTTGCCTTTTATAAAAATATACCATTTCAAGATGACGACTGATCTGTTACATCCGGGTCAAATTTTATCATTTGTATACTTTTGTGTCTACATTACAAACATATTGCAAAAAGAATTTTTCGAATATCTTCAAAATTCCGGAAGTTGAAATTTCGACTTTGAGAGCTAATAACTTCAAAACCGAAAGTGATATCAAAATTTTGAAAACATATTTTTGTTCGCCATCAAAATGTCTATCTACCTGTAAGTTTTCAGAATGATCGAAATAAAAATTGAAAAAAACACGCACAGTTTCAATGGAAATTGACACAAATTTTTCAAACTTTAAAAGGCGGAATTTTGATTCAAATACATTGTGTTGTATATCATTGGAAAGAGCAGACATAGCATAGTACGACGGTGAAAGATAATAAGACATATGTAAATTAGGTCACGTGGTAGGGCTGTTTAAAGTTAAAAATTACAATTTTAAAACGGCTATAAAACCGGAAGTAACCATTGGGCATCTGAAAAAAATATGTCATTGGATACATCTAATCAAGGGCAATAACTTTTGTACAGGTCACTAAGTCACAAAAGGTCAAGGTCACAAAATATGGGCCTTGAAAGTTTTGACAATTACGGATTTATTTTTACCGGAAATCAGAAAAATTCAGAATTGAAATTCAAAAATCGGCTTCCCATGTTTTGGTCGCAGTCGACTGTTGATTACATAGACATAAACATTATGCAAATTCCATAACACCCTGAGGCCCCATTTTGCGTTTTATGAAAATATACCATTTCAAGATGGCGCCTGATCCGTTACATCCGGGTCAAATTTTATGATTTGTATGATTTTGAGTCTACATAACAAACATATTACAAAAAGAATTTTTCGAATATCTTCAAAATTCCGGAAGTTGAAATTTCAACTTTGAGAGCGAATGACGTCAAAACCGGAAGTGATATCGAAATTTTGAAAATTGCTAAATGTTTGCAATCAAAATGTCTATAAACATGTAAGTTTTCAGGTTGATCAATATAAAATTGCAAAAGTTGAAAAAGTGGTCCAGAAAAGGTGCTCCAAAAATCAGCAAGATTTTTCTCAAAATGATATTGTTAAACTTTTTTATCATGGACAATCGATTAGAGAAATAAGCAAAGTCAGTCCGATCGAAATCGGTTGAAAAACAAAGGAGATAATAGCCAAAACATCAAATCCGATATGTTCTCATACCTCATTTCCGGTTGGTAGGGCATGCGCCATTTTACATTTAAACAATACCGAGCAGTAGATTTTCGTGGGAAATCTTGAGAGATGGTGTGTGGCATGCATAGTTTTGGCTGGGCGCTCTGACCAGAAAACGGAAAAAAAAAAAAACTAGAACCGTGGACGGTACCGAGCAGTGTGTATCCGGTGTCGACCATGGGTGAAAAGTTACATCTTTCGACCCAAATTGAGAGATTTACAGCAAAAATCTATATTTTTATTCGTTGATTTAAAAGTAGAAATAGTTAATGTTAAGGATTGAAAACTAAATGGAATAAATAAAAATTCCAACCCATAGCACATACGATTTGAATATAGGACATTCTTCAAAGGCTAATTTGAATTTGGATTGACCAAACAAATTTACTTCACAGCCTGCAACTGCTGCTCATAATCCAATCAAAAGTTTGTCGTTAAAAGAATAAATCATACTCTTATGTTTCTTTACAAAAACATTTCACCTTGAACAGTTTTATACAACGTATATAAAACTAAATTTTTAATGCTATTTCAATAAATCATAATCATATTATATTTGAAAAATATTATTTCTTCTTAAGAAATGTATTGGTATATTCTACAGTTAGAATTTAATACCAATCTGAAAAATACTGAAAAAGATCACTTATAGTCTTGGTTCAATAATAACTCTAAATACTAAAAAACGCAGAAAAATTGGCGTGAACATGTAGGAAAATTAATGCTTATAGGCCTATGGGATTGAACAGATTCGGATTATTCATAATTTCTTGCGAAAAGCTTATTTGTTGAAAATATGACAAATTAATGAATCTAAAAGGGTTTAAAGAGACTAACCAAAGGCACGAACCTAACATATTATACACATTTATGAACACATATAATACCGTTTTCCCCGATGAATGGAGCTTTATAACAAAACTATTAAATTATGTACATCAGGACCATGCGGATATGTACTTGTTTCTGCTTTAATGAAGTACTTTATTACTTAAATCAGAGCCTCAAAAAAAATTGAAATGACATTGGGGGCATTATGCATCAGGGGAGGTAATCTAATTATTAACTGTGGGTTTGAACAAACATAGTACACTGTCAACAGTATGTGTAAAATTTCTTGTAGATTACGGAAGTTGAAAATCTTAATTGAAAAGCGAATGACGTTAAAACCGAAAGTTATATCAAATTTTTGTTCGCAATCAAAGTGTCTATCCAACTGTAGGTAGGTTTTCAGATTGATCAAAATGAATTTGAAAAAGTCGGACAAAATACGTACAGTTTAAATGGCAGAAGGAACAAATCTTCTAAATTCCGGAAAGGCGGAATTTTAATTAAAAAATCTTGTATTATATCCCTGGAAAGAGTAGATCAAGCATTGATGGATTGAGAAATGATTTTTGACGTATGTAAATTAGGTCACGTGACAGGGCTTTTTAAAGTTGCAATTTTCAAAGGGCTATAAAACCGGAAGTAAGCGTTTTGTCTCTGAAAATATTATGCCATTAAATGCTTCTCATCGAGGACATTAATTTTTGTAGAGGTCACTCAGTCACGAAAGGTCAAGGTCACGAAATATTTACCCTGAAAGTTTTGACAATTACTGATTTATTTCAACCGGTAATTAAAAAAAATCAGAGTTGAAATTCAAAAATCGGCTTCCCATGTTTTGGTAGCAATCAACTGTAGATTCCATAATCATCAATACTATGCAAATTCCATAACACCTTGAGGCCCCATTTTGCGTTTTATAGAAATATACCATTTCAAGATGGCGACTGATCCGTTACATCCGGGTCACATTTTAACACTTGTATACTTCTGTGTCTACAAAACAAATATACTGCAAAAAGTATTTTTCGAATATCTTCAAAATTCCGGAAGTTGAGAATTCAACTTAAACAGCGAATGACGTCGAAACCGGAAGTAATAATAAATTTTTTGAAATAGATTATTATACACAATCAAAATATCTATCTATTTATTATTTGTCAGATAGATCAAAGGTCAAGGTCAAAAGATACAGGCCTTCAAAATATTGACAAAATTTAACCGGAAATTGCAGGAAAACCAAATCGAAATTCAAAAATCGGCTTCCCGACATTTTTTAGAATTGTTATGTTCTTTTATTTGACACCAGATTCGTCAAAATCGGATAAACTGTTTTTTCTGAATAAAATTTGGGCACTTTTTACAAAAATCAAAATGGCGGCCAAACTATAAATATTTTCTTCCCGTTTTTTCTTCTCATTTTTTGAGTCATAATGATATCTATCTTTTAGTATCAGTTTTTTTGACAACCATGTGATTTTCGTGGAGTGGGTCAACCGGAAGTGAGAAGTTTGATATCATGAAAACCGTAAGTGATAAAAAAAGTTTAACCGAGGAAATTTGTTCTCTAATGTGATCTGCTTGAGCATCAGAATTTTTGATAAAATCGGACGAATAGCACAGAAAATAGAAATTTTGGCCAAAAACAGCAAAATTCGACTCAAAAAAGTGTGCTATGAATTTTCAAATTTCGATTTTTTTTCACTACTATCCCATAAGATATTTGCACGAGATTCAAAAAACGCGACTCCGAGAAAAATCGGATCAAAAATGTGCTTTCTAAGGCCAATAAACCATTTTTTGCACAGTTTTTAATATTGCACTTCCGGTTGTGCAAAAATGTATCAATTTACATTCATGCAGTAATATACCATATACAGTGAAGTAATGCATTGCAAATATTGCTGTAATTATCACAGTTTCTTCAGAGTACTCGGTACAAAATTAATTTTTTAAAAAATTATGAAAACAAAGCAGTGTGTTCGCGAGAACACACTGCAACTAGAACCATGAATGGTACCATGCAGTGCGCATCCGGTTTCGTCCATTGGTGAAAAGTGACATCTTTCAATCCATGATGTCAGGTTTACAGAAGAAAGCTTGTTTTACATTAAAATGCAGAAGGTACAAAATTTTAAAACGCACAATTTTGAATTCGGTAGTGAAAAGTAGAATAACCAGTTCACACACGGTAGTCAAAAGTGAAATAAACATTTCATGTTCGGTAGTGAAAAGTCATCTGATTAAAAAAAAAGCGTAATCACAGTTTGATATACATCAGTGGAAAACGCATATCACAAAATTTCTAAGATTTGTAAATAAGTTTTAAAGTGCAAGAAAGGACACATGAAAGAGCCAAATCTCAATTTAGAAACGGACTGCACAGTATTCATACTTCATAGTTTGAAATACAGATCGAATTTTATCAATACATAATTCGTTCAAAGAAAACACATATTAATGTTTCTTTTAAAACAGTTAAAATGTAAAAAAAGGTACATTAGTGATAACTTATCGCCCAAACGCAAGTTAATGGGAGAGGGCGATCGCCCAAACGCAGCTTTATGTCAAAATGTAGTTCTCTCCCTTCAACTGAAATTTGAATTTAATATTTTACAAGCAGATGGAATAACTAATTTTCAAAATTCAAAAGGCGCTATTTTGATTTTAAAATATTGTGTTGTATATAATAGATTGTGAAAGAATTTGTGACGTACATGAATTAGGTCACGTGTCAGAGCTCTTTAAAGCGAAAAACTGCAATTTTCAAATGAATATAAAACCGGAAGTAAACATCGGAAAACCTAAATGAAAGTATCTGTGCATAGGTATCGTCAATGGCAATGAATTTATTTCAGGTCACTTGGTCACCAGAGGTCTAGGTCACAGGATATGAGCCTTTAAAGTTTTGACAATTACTGATTTATCTTAACCGGAAATTAAAATAAATCAGACTTGAAATTCAAAAATCGGCGTCTCATGTTTTGGTAGCAATCGACTGTAGATTCCAAAAACATCAGAATTATGCAAATTTCATTACACCCTGAGGCCCCATTTTACCTTTTATAAAAATATACCATTTCAAGATGACGACTGATCTGTTACATCCGGGTCAAATTTTATCATTTGTATACTTTTGTGTCTACATTACAAACATATTGCAAAACGAATTTTTCGAATATCTTCAAAATTCCGGAAGTGGAAATTTCGACTTGGAGAGATAATAACTTCAAAACCGGAAGTGATATCAAAATTTTGAAAACATATTTTTGTTCGCCATCAAAATGTCTATCTACCTGTAAGTAAGTTCAGAATGATCGAAATAAAAATTGAAAAAAACACGCACAGTTTCAATGGAAATTGACACAAATTTTTCAAACTTTAAAAGGCGGAATTTTGATTCAAAGATATTGTGTTGTATATCATTGGAAAGAGCAGACATGGCATAGTACGACGGTGAAAGAAAATAAGACATATGTAAATTAGGTCACGTGGTAGGGCTGTTTAAAGTTAAAAATTACAATTTTCAAACGGCTATAAAACCGGAAGTAACCATTGGGCATCTGAAAAAAATATGTCATTGGATACATCTAATCAAGGGAAATAACTTTTGTACAGGTCACAAAGTCACAAAAGGTCAAGGTCACAAAATAGGGGCCTTGAAAGTTTTGACAATTACTGATTTATTTTTACCGGAAATCAGAAAAATTCAGAATTGAAATTCAAAAATCGGCTTCCCATGTTTTGGTCGCAGACGACTGTTGATTACATAGATATAAAAATTATGCAAATACCATAACACCCTGAGGCCCCATTTTGCGTTTTATGAAACTATACCATTTCAAGATGGCGCCTGATCTGTTACATCCGGGTCAAATTTTATGATTTGTATAATTTTGAGTCTACATAACAAACATATTGCAAAAAGAATTTTTCGAATATCTTCAAAATTCCGGAAGTTGAAATTTCAACTTTGAGAGCGAATGACGTCAAAACCGGAAGTGATATCGAAATTTTGAAAATTGCTAATTGCTCGCAATCAAAATGTCTATAAATGTGTAAGTTTTCAGATTGATCAATATAACATTGCAAAAGTTGAAAAAGTGGTCAAGAAAAAGTGCTCCAAAAGTCAGCAAGATTTTTCTCAAAATGATAATTGTTAAACTTTTGTCTCGTGGACAATCGATTAGAGAAATATGCAAAGTCAGTCCGATCAAAATCGGTTGAAAAATAAAGGAGATAATGGCAAAAACATCAAAACCCATATGTTCTCATACCTCATTTCCGGTTGGTAGGGCATGCGTCATTTTACATTTAAACAATACCGAGCAGTAGATTATCGTGGGAAATCTTGACAGATTATGTGTGGCATGTGTAGTTTTGGCTGGGCGCTCTGACCAGAAAGTGAAAAAAAAAAAAAAAACTAGAACCATGAATGGTACCATGCAGTGCGCATCCGGTTTCGTCCATTGGTGAAAAGTGACATCTTTCAATCCATGATGTCAGGTTTACAGAAGAAAGCTTGTTTTACATTAAAATGCAGAAGGTACAAAATTTTAAAACGCACTATTTTGAATTCGGTAGTGAAAAGTAGAAAAAACAGTTCACACACGGTAGTCAAACGTGAAATAAACATTTCATGTTCGGTAGTGAAAAGTCATCTGATTAAAAAAGGCGTAATCACAGTTTGATATACATCAGTGGAAAACGCATATCAAAAAATTCTAAGATTTGTAAATAAGTTCTAAAGTGCAAGAAAGGACACATGAAAGAGCCAAATCTCAATTTAGAAACGGACTGCACATTATTCATACTTCATAGTTTGAAATACAGATCGAATTTTATCAATACATATTTCATTCAAAGAAAATATATCTTAATGTTTCTTTTAAACAGTTACAATGTAAAAAAAAAGGACGATCGCCCAAACGCAGCTTTATGTCAAAATGTAGTTCTCTCCCTTCAACTGAAATTTGAATTTAAAATTTTACAAGCAGATGGAATAACTAATTTTCAAAATTCAAAAGGCGCTATTTTGATTTTAAAATATTGTGTTGTATATAATTGAAAAAGTAGATTTAGCATAATTAGATTGTGAAAGAATTTGTGACTTACATGAATTAGGTCACGTGTCAGAGCTCTTTAAAGCTAAAAACTGCAATTTTCAAATGGATATAAAACCGGAAGTAAACATCGGAAAACCTAAATGAAAGTATCTGTGCATAGGTATCGTCAATGGCAATGAATTTGTTTCAGGTCACTTGGTCACCAGAGGTCAAGGTCACAAGATATGAGCCTTTTAAGTTTTGACAATTACTGATTTATCTTAACCGGAAATTAAAATAAATCAGAATTGAAATTCAAAAATCGGCGTCTCACGTTTTGGTAGCAATCGACTGTAGATTCCAAAAACATCAGAATTATGCAAATTTCATTACACCCTGAGGCCCCATTTTGCGTTTTATGAAAATATACCATTTCAAGATGGCGACTATTCTGTTACATCCGGGTCAAATTTTATTATTTGTATACTTTTGCGTCTATATTACATACATACTGCAAAAAGAATTTTTCAAATATCTTCAAAATTCCGGAAGTTGAAATTTCGACTTTAAGAGCCAATAACTTCAAAACCGGAAGTGATACAAACATTTTGAAAACATATTTTTGTTCGCCATCAAAATGTCTATCTACCTGTAAGTTTTCAGAACGATCGAAATAAAATTTGAAAAAAACACGCACAGTTTCAATGGAAATTGACACAAATTTTTCAAACTTTAAAAGGCGGAATTTTGATTCAAATATATTGTGTTGTATATCATTGGAAAGAGCAGACATAGCATAGTACGACGGTGAAAGAAAATAAGACATATGTAAATTAGGTCACGTGGTAGGGCTGTTTAAAGTTAAAAATTACAATTTTCAAACGGCTATAAAACCGGAAGTAACCATTGGGCATCTGAAAAAAATATGTCATTGGATACATCTAATCAAGGTCAATAACTTTTGTACAGGTCACAAAGTCACAAAAGGTCAAGGTCACAAAATATGGGCCTTGAAAGTTTTGACAATTACTGACTTATTTTTTCCGGAAATCAGAAAAATTCAGAATTGAAATTCAAAAATCGGCTTCCCATGTTTTGGTCGCAGTCGACTGTTGATTACATAGACATAAAAATTATGCAAATTCCATAACACCCTGAGGCCCCATTTTGCGTTTTATGAAAATATACCATTTCAAGATGGCGCCTGATCTGTTACATCCGGGTCAAATTTTATGATTTGTATAATTTTGAGTCTACATAGCAAACATATTGCAAAAAGAATTTTTCGAATATCTTCAAAATTCCGGAAGTTGAAATTTCAACTTTGAGAGGGAATGACGTCAAAACCGGAAGTGATATCGAAATTTTGAAAATTGCTAATTGCTCGCAATCAAAATGTCTATAAACATGTAAGTTTTCAGGTTGATCAATATAAAATTGCAAAAGTTGAAAAAGTGGTCAAGAAAAAGTGCTCCAAAAGTCATCAAGATTTTTCTAAAAATGATATTGTTAAACTTTTGTCTCGTGGACAATCAATTAGAGAAATATGCAAAGTCAGTCCGATCAAAATCGGTTGAAAAATAAATGAGATAATGGCCAAAACATCAAAACCCATATGTTCTCATACCTCATTTCCGGTTGGTAGGGCATGCGTCATTTTACATTTAAACAATACCGAGCAGTAGATTATCGTGGGAAATCTTGAGAGATTATATGTGGCATGTGTAGTTTTGGCTGGGCGCTCTGACCAGAAAGTGAAAAAAAAAAAAAACTAGAACCATGAATGGTACCATGCAGTGCGCATCCGGTTTCGTCCATTGGTGAAAAGTGACATCTTTCCATGCATGATGTCAGGTTTACAGAAGAAAGCTTGTTTTACATTAAAATGCAGAAGGTACAAAATTTTAAAACGCACAATTTTGAATTCGGTAGTGCAAAGGAGAATAACCAGTTCACACACGGTAGTCAAAAGTGAAATAAACATTTCATGTTCGGTAGTGAAAAGTCTTCTGATTAAAAAAAAGCGTAATCACAGTTTGATATACATCAGTCGAAAACGCATATCACAAAATTTCTAAGATTTGTAAATAAGGTCTAAAGTGCAAGAAAGGACACATGAAAGAGCCAAATCTCAATTTAGAACCGGACTGCACAGTATTCATACTTCACAGTTTGAAATACAGATCGAATTTTATCAATGCATAATTCATTCAAAGAAAATATATATTAATGTTTCTTTTAAAACAGTTAAAATGTAAAAAAAAAAGTACATTAATGATAACTTATCGCCCAAACGCAAGTTAATGGGAGAGGGCGATCGCCCAAACGCAGCTTTATGTCAAAATGTAGTACTCTCCCTTCAACTGAAATTTGAATTTAATATTTTACAAGCAGATGGAATAACTAATTTTCAAAATTCAAAAGGCACTATTTTCATTTAAAAATATTGTGTTGTATATAATTGAAAAAGTAGATTTAGCATAATTAGATTGTGAAAGAATTTGTGACTTGAATAAGGTCACGTGTCAGAGCTCTTTAAAGTTAAAAACTGCAATTTTCAAATGGATATAAAACCGGAAGTAAACATCGGAAAACCTAAATGAAAGTATCCGTGCATAGGTATCGTCAATGGCAATGAATTTGTTTCAGGTCACTTGGTCACCAGAGGTCAAGGTCACAAGATATGAGCCTTTAAAGTTTTGACAATTACTGATTTATCTTAACCGGAAATTAACATAAATCAGAATTGAAATTCAAAAATCGGCTTCTCATGTTTTGGTAGCAATTGACTGTAGATTCCAAAGACATCAGAATTATGCAAATTCCATTACACCCTGAGGCCCCATTTTGCGTTTTATGAAAATATACCATTTCAAGATGGCGACTGATCTGTTACATCCGGGTCAAATTTTATTATTTGTATACTTTTGTGTCTGTATTACAAAGATACTGCAAAACGAATTTTTCGAATATCTTCAAAATTCCGGAAGTTGAAATTTTAAGCGAATGACGTCACAACCGGAAGTGATACTAAATTTTTGAAAACATATTTTTGTTCGCCATCAAAATGTCTATCTATCCGTAAGTTTTCAGAACGATCGAAAGAAAATTTGAAAAAAATACGCATAGTTTCAATGGAAATTGGCACAAATTTTTCAAACTTTAAAAGGCGGAATTTTTATTCAAATGTATTGTGTTGTATATCATTGGAAAGAGCAGACAGAGCATAGTAAGACGGTGAAAGAAAATAAGACATATGTAAATTAGGTCACGTGGTAGAGCTGTTTAAAGTTAAAAATGGCAATTTTCAAACGGCTATAAAACCGGAAGTAAACCTTGGGCATCTGAAAACAATATGTCAATGGATACATCTCCTCAAGGGCAATAATTTTTGTACAGGTCATTAGGTCAAGAAAGGTCAAGGTCACGAAATATGGGCCTTGAAAGTTTTGACAATTACTGATTTATTTTTACCGGAAATTAGAAAAATTCAGAAATAAAATTCAAAAATCCGCTTCCCATGTTTTGGTCGCAATCGACTGTAGATTGCATAGACATTATAATTATGCAAATTCCATAACACCCTGAGGCCCCATTTTGCGTTTTATGAAAATATACCATTTCAAGATGGCGACTGATCTGTTTCATCCGGGTCAAATTTTATGATTTGTATACTTTTGTGTCTACATAACAAACATACTGCAAAAAGAATTTTTCGAATATCTTCAAAATTCCGGAAGTTGAAATTTCAACTTTGAGAGCGAATGACGTCAAAACCGGAAGTGATATCGAAATTTTGAAAATTGCTAATTGTTTGCAATCAAAATGTCTATATATTTGTAAGTTTTCAGGTTGATCAACATAAAATTGCAAAAGTTTAAAAAGTGGTCCAGAAAAGGTGCTCCAAAAGTCAGCAAAATTTTTCTCAAAATGATATTGTTAAACTTTTGTCTCGTGGAGAATCGATTAGAGAAATATGCAAAGTCAGTCCGATCGAAATCGGTTGAAAAATAAAGGAGATAATGGCCAAAACATCAAAACCAATATGTTCTCATACCTCATTTCCGGTTGGTAGGGCCTGCGCCATTTTACATTTAAACAATACCGAGCAGTAGATTATCGTGGGAAATCTTGAGAGATTATGTGTGGCATGCATAGTTTTGGCTGGGCGCTCTGACCAGAAAACGGAAAAAAAAAAAAAACTAGAACCATGAATGGTACCATGCAGTGCGCATCCGGTTTCGTCCATTGGTGAAAAGTGACATCTTTCCATCCATGATGTCAGGTTTACAGAAGCAAGCTTGTTTTACATTAAAATGCAGAAGGTACAAAATTTTAAAACGCACAATTTTGAATTCGGTAGTGAAAAGTAGAAAAACCAGTTCACACACGGTAGTCAAAAGTGAAATAAACATTTCATGTTCGGTAGTGAAAAGTCATCTGATTAAAAAAAAGCGTAATCACAGTTTGATATACATCAGTGGAAAACGCATATCACAAAATTTCTAAGATTTGTAAATAAGGTCTAAAGGCTAGCGCACACGAGAGCTCCCAGCTGAGCAAAATTTCATTCATGGCTGTCAGCTCAGCTCATAGCTCTCGTGTGCGCGGAGTTTACGTAAGGTTTTTTTTATTCGAGGCGTTAAGGAAATTATCTGTCGTGTTTGATAATTTTTTCCTCGAATAAAAAATATACCTTACCGTGTGCGCAGTCGAAAGCTCTTAGCTTTCTACTTTCAACTGGAGCGCATGCGCTAGCACGTCATCAAACTAAAAATAGCTGCGCCCATCGGTGAATGTGAGTTTGTATCTGAAGCAATTATCGCAAGGACGCAACAACAAAAGAAGAAGTAATTTTTTTCATATTCTGAATCATTCGAAGGGTTGTCGACGTCCGATATTTTGTTTCAGTCACGTTATAATGTCACGTGAGCTTGTTATTTTTAGATATTTATGACTCGACACCAAGTCTATGAAAGCTATAAGCTTAGCGTGTGCGCGGAAACCGACGAAAGCTACGAGCTGAGCTGACAGCCACGAATGAAATTTTGCTCAGCTGGGAGCTCTCGTGTGCGCTAGCCTTTAAGTGCAAGAAAGGACACATGAAAGAGCCAAATCTCAATTTAGAAACGGACTGCACAGTATTCATACTTCAAAGTTTGAAATACAGATCGAATTTTATCAATGCATAATTCATTCAAAGAAAATATATATTAATGTTTCTTTTAAAACAGTTAAAATGTAAAAAAAAAAAGTACATTAATGATAACTTATCGCCCAAACGCAAGTTAATGGGAGAGGGCGATCGCCCAAACGCAGCTTTATGTCAAAATGTAGTAATCTCCCTTCAACTGAAATTTGAATTTAATATTTTACAAGCAGATGGAATAACTAATTTTCAAAATTCAAAAGGCGCTATTTTCATTAAAAAAATATTGTGTTGTATATAATTGAAAAAGTAGATTTAGCATAATTAGATTGTGAAAGAATGTGTGACGTACTTGAATAAGGTCACGCTCTTTAAAGTAAAAACTGCAATTTAATATACTATGCTCGGTGACATACTGTGGTGCGAAGCAGAAGCAATTACCGAATGGGAAAATGACTTTAATTAAGCCAAAACATACAGCCAAATACAATACACATAACATATAACATATAAATTAACTTAATTAGAAATAATGACAAATTAACTCCCCCTTCCTTAATTAAACAAAATAACATTTCAACACAAGTACAAAGAAGCCTAAGTTTAAACATTAGCAAGCCGCCAGTTAGTAATACTACTAAGGTGGTGGGTGGGTGGGAATTTTTTCGCAGCGATTGCAAGCGTGAGGCCGCCATGATGAGCTCGTGCAAGAGGACAAGGTGAGATAACTCGCGTCGAGTGCAAAATTAGGGGAAAGCAGCGATAAATCGTCCCCTTCACATTACCAAAATCAAATTTATACTAAATTTACACTTTAATATACTATGCTCGGTGACATACTGTGGTGCGAAGCAGAAGCAATTACCGAATGGGAAAATGACTTTAATTAAGCCAAAACATACAGCCAAATACAATACACATAACATATAACATATAAATTAACTTAATTAGAAATAATGACAAATTAACTCCAACCCAGAAGTTGTCTAGATAAGAAATAATAATCAGAAAATAATAATGAAAATAGTAAAAAATAAAGTAATAAAGTAAATTAACTGAAGATTAACTTAAACTAAGTTTTGCTAGCCATAATCCATCCAGTAAGTTTGTGTTATCTAAAGTAACGAATTTGCAAAGCGTTGAGCAATCGAAAGTTGATTTGATAAATTAATATCAAGATATCTTTTAAAGCAATCGCTGGACCAATAACCCAAGGTTTGGATGTCCTTATCTGCAAAGCCCTGTTTATTGAGCCAATTTGCTCCACCCCTGCGAAATGAGTGGCCACTAACCTTCAAATCAGGTTTACCAAGAATGATTAAAATCTCCTTAATTCTAGCTATAAATTGATAATATTTTAATGCCACACCATCATGGACACACAATAAAGGGCCTAGGGGGTCGGCCTCAGAGTAAAGAGCAAAATAGGACTGCAAGGCAGTAGCGGGGCATAGTGTGTGGCCAGATATATAAGGCAATAAAACTTGCACTTCCTTTTCCCTAAATTGAATAGTTTTTGTGCATCGAACATTGATCAAGATCCCCCATGAGAAAACCAATGCATCTACTCGTCGTAAATCTCTTAAAGGGTCAAAAGTATTTTTAACCAGTACATTGTTAGCACGCAACAGACCGAAGAAGGCAATAAGGCATGCTGCCCAAAACGCGGAGTCTGTAACACAAGATAAGTTAAGAACAGAGCGAAACTGTATTAGAAGCTCTGGTGTAATTGAAAAAGCATGTGATTGGGCCACACCTAATTCTCTTTTAATACCCAAAAGTATCTGGCCTATATTCCAATCATTACAAACAGGGTCTTGTAGGCCCTCCGCCTTATGTAAAAGAGATACAATATTCAGATATTGCTTCACAGAAGCAAACTTAAACAATTTAACTTGAAAAAGGAATGCAATATACATTTGGAGACATGCAGATGTGGCAGGTATTGGGATAAAGCAGTAAATACGACAAAAGTCTTCATAAGTTTTCAAATGAACTAAATATGTGCTCTTTGTTGACTTAGCCCAAGCTTTTCTCTTCAATTCTAACACAGTGTTAGCTAGACCTTCTCTTATCCATAAACCATCTGCAAAATATAAATGGCAAAGACATGTGACATAATAATTCATCCATTGAAAACTGTGATAGTGTAAGAGAAGGTACCAGAGAATAGAGTTTGTCAAACATAGGAGGTTCATGCAACCTGGAACAAGCGTCAGCAATGGTATTGTTTATTCCTGGAATATAAACAGCATGAACGGATATATTATATATGGCAGATAGCCAAAATAACTGTCGCAAAAGCCACATGATGGTCTTGTTCCTAGATGAACCTTTATTTATCACTGATTTGGCCACAATGTTATCTGTGTGGATAATAACTTGTTTATTCTTTAACACATGACACCACCTTAATATAGCCAGGAAAATGGCAGCTACCTCCTTCACATTAATATGTTCCTGTGCCAGAAATGGTAGATCTAAATTCCAATTCGAATAATAATAGTCTCCTTCGAAATAACCACCTGCACCATGTAATGATGCATCAGTCTGGATTGAATTTACTGGTCTGTTATCCAAAATTTTCATACTGCCATTAAAGAATTCCAAAAATTGCAACCACCAGTAAATGTCTTGATAAAATTCAGCACTTAATTTTACTTTATGTGAATTGAGACACAAAGAATCCTTCATATCCAAAATACGGCGGAGAAAAGTCCGACCTCCACATATTACTTGTGCAGCCCAACTAAGCTTGCCACACAAAACATCTAATTGGTGCCTACTAGCTCGTTTTCGTAAGACAAAAGAGGCTAACAGAACTTTAAAATCAGAAAGCTTTTCTGACGGTAAAGAAAATGTCATTAATTCCGTATTAATGAGTACACCAAGAAATACAAGAGATGTACTAGGTCCACAAACTTTAGACCAATTTATTCGAAATCCTAAAGTACGAAGAACACCCAATAAAGTGCTCAAGGCAGAAACGCATTCATCAAAAGTTAAGCTTATTACCAAAAAATCATCTAAGTAGGCTATAACTGTAATATTAAACTTTGACTTCATTATCCTACATACTGCACTACTTAAAGTCTGAAATATTTTCGGGCTTTTAGCCCCACCAAAAGGTAACTTCGTATCATAAAAATAAGTCGGGTGGCTATCCCCTTTAAAGGTCCATTTCAAGCCAGTGGTTGAATAGTTTGACGGATGAATGCTAACAGACCTATATGCGCTTTGGAGGTCAACCTTTGCAAGATAACAGTTTTCGGTTATAAGGTCTCTGGCAACTTTAAGATCCATATAAGAGCAAGATGTTGTATCTGAATCAACATAGTCATTTAAAGATCTACCGAGGGGTCTGCTGGCATCGTGAATCAAACGCACTTTATTGTTTGCTTTTGGAATTGCACCCAATGCACTGACGACTGTTGGTTTTGTAGGGCTTAAAACATAATTTCCATGTTGGAATTCTATCAAAATCTGTTGTTCCACTTTATCACTAAATTGTTTTGCTGATCGATAATTATCACATTCAACAGATTCAATATTCACAAGATTATCAATTAAATGGAAACCATGCCGAATTCCTTCCAAAATAAATGAGCGTGATAGGTCATTAGAGGGCAGTAACTCCTGCCAAGCTGCCAAATGCAAATCACCATTAATATGTGCGCTGTTTTCCCCCTCGGTAGATGCATTTAGTTTTTTGCATCATGTTTTATGGCTGGATGCTCCAGGTAGCACAAACAACAACAGTGCTGAAATTTACAGATAGATCGATCACAAGTTCCTGAATTATATTTTATGCAAATTTCTTTCCCCATTGGAGTCGTAGGCCCGCGATGACGATTTTCTTTAAAATTTGAAGAGTTAGGTGATTCGCGATTCCTTTTCTGTTGTGTTTCTACAGAAAGGGCCGGCTTGAGAATAAGTTGAAAATTATGCAAGTCTTGTCTAACAGTTCCCCATTTGAATTGCATTTTATATTGCAATTCGCGATATTCTTTGTCATATAACAAGACACTAATTTTTACATATCTACTAAATAGACGAAAAACAGACTGAGTATATTCCATATATTCTATGATATCAATAGTAGAAGAAAGAGAACCATCTCCAATCAAACGCTCCATAATTTTAGAATTAGCATATCCCCATTGCTCTATGGAAAGTTTTTCATATCTAGGCCTATTCTTTTTATTGACAGTGAGTGAGCCATCTTTTTGAAAAGATACATAATCATCATCATCTCTGTAATTGGGATCATCCCATACAAAATCATAAATTTGATAGGCTCTGGATTTACTAATTGGCGGAATGCTCCTACCTTCTGCTCTGCTCGAGTTGTCTCTTGCACTAGCCAATAATTGTCGAGATAGTTGCGACTCTTCAGGTGCTTGTTCACTACCAGATGGCTGAGTATCCCGAGCTTGAATAGATTCAGACTGTAACTGTAAGATCTCGTTCCTTTCTCGAGTAATCTGTTTTTGGAGAGACATCTTGGATTTTTGAAATCGCAACTCTTCCAATTGTTCTCGAAGAGAATTAAGCTCACCTTGATTATTATCATTGCCGCCATTGGGTTTGGAGTCAAGGACGGATCTGCCCATGTCGACCCTATCAGTTCTGATGTTTTCCTTATCAGTAAGATGAGACGGAGTATCGTGACTTCTTAGTTGCCTAGTGGAAGCAGGCGTGAGATTAGCGTCTCGTGAACCAGGATTAAATTCTATTTCATCATCGTCTTCATCTAATATGGAATTGTCTTCAAAATTTTTTCGCAGCGATTGCAAGCGTGAGGCCGCCATGATGAGCTCGTGCAAGAGGACAAGGTGAGATAACTCGCGTCGAGTGCAAAATTAGGGGAAAGCAGCGATAAATCGTCCCCTTCACATTACCAAAATCAAATTTATACTAAATTTACACTTTTCAAATGGATATCAAACCGTCGGAAAACCTAAATGAAAGTATCCGTGCATAGGTAACATTAATGCCAATGAATTTTTTCAGGTCACATGGTCACCGAAGGTCAAGGTCACGAGATATAAGCCTTTAAAATTTTGACAATTACTGATTTATTTTAACCGGAAATTAAAATGAATCAGAATTGAAATTCAAAAATCGGCATCTCATGTTTTGATAGCAATTGACTGTAGATTCCATAGACATCTTAATTATGCAAATTCTATAACACCATGAGGCCCCATTTTGCCTTTTATAAAAATATACCATTTCAAGATGACGACTGATCTGTTAAATCCGGGTCAAATTTTATCATTTGTATACTTTTGTGTCTACATTACAAACATATTGCAAAAAGAATTTTTCGAATATCTTCAAAATTCCGGAAGTTGAAATTTCGACTTTGAGAGCTAATAACTTCAAAACCGGAAGTGATATCAAAATTTTGAAAACATATTTTTGTTCGCCATCAAAATGTCTATCTACCTGTAAGTTTTCAGAATGATCGAAATAAAAATTGAAAAAAAACACGCACAGTTTTAATGGAAATTGACACAAATTTTTCAAACTTTAAAAGGCGGAATTTTGATTCAAATACATTGTGTTGTATATCATTGGAAAGAGCAGACATAGCATAGTACGACGGTGAAAGAAAATAAGACATATGTAAATTAGGTCACGTGGTAGGGCTGTTTAAAGTTAAAAATTACAATTTTAAAACGGCTATAAAACCGGAAGTAACCATTGGGCATCTGAAAAAAATATGTCATTGGATACATCTAATCAAGGGCAATAACTTTTGTACAGGTCACTAAGTCACAAAAGGTCAAGGTCACAAAATATGGGCCTTGAAAGTTTTGACAATTACTGATTTATTTTTACCGGAAATCAGAAAAATTCAGAATTGAAATTCAAAAATCGGCTTCCCATGTTTTGGTCGCAGTCGACTGTTGATTACATAGACATAAACATTATGCAAATTCCATAACACCCTGAGGCCCCATTTTGCGTTTTATGAAAATATACCATTTCAAGATGGCGCCTGATCCGTTACATCCGGGTCAAATTTTATGATTTGTATGGTTTTGAGTCTACATATCAAACATATTACAAAAAGAATTTTTCGAATATCTTCAAAATTCCGGAAGTTGAAATTTCAACTTTGAGAGCGAATGACGTCAAAACCGGAAGTGATATCGAAATTTTGAAAATTGCTAAATGTTTGCAATCAAAATGTCTATAAACATGTAAGTTTTCAGGTTGATCAATATAAAATTGCAAAAGTTGAAAAAGTGGTCCAGAAAAGGTGCTCCAAAAATCAGCGAGATTTTTCTCAAAATGATATTGTTAAACTTTTGTATCATGGACAATCGATTAGAGAAATAAGCAAAGTCAGTCCGATCGAAATCGGTTGAAAAACAAAGGAGATAATAGCCAAAACATCAAATCCGATATGTTCTCATACCTCATTTCCGGTTGGTAGGGCATGCGCCATTTTACATTTAAACAATACCGAGCAGTAGATTATCGTGGGAAATCTTGAGAGATGGTGTGTGGCATGCATAGTTTTGGCTGGGCGCTCTGACCAGAAAACGGAAAAAAAAAAAAAACTAGAACCATGAATGGTACCATGCAGTGCGCATCCGGTTTCGTCCATTGGTGAAAAGTGACATCTTTCAATCCATGATGTCAGGTTTACAGAAGAAAGCTTGTTTTACATTAAAATGCAGAAGGTTCAAAATTTTAAAACGCACAATTTTGAATTCGGTAGTGAAAGTAGAAAAACCAGTTCACACACGGTAGTCAAAAGTGAAATAAACATTTCATGTTCGGTAGTGAAAAGTCATCTGATTAAAAAAGGCGTAATCACAGTTTGATATACATCAGTGGAAAACGCATATCACAAAATTTCTAATATTTGTAAATAAGTTCTAAAGTGCAAGAAAGGACACATGAAAGAGCCAAATCTCAATTTAGAAACGGACTGCACAGTATTCATACTTCATAGTTTGAAATACAGATCGAATTTTATCAATACATATTTCATTCAAAGAAAATATATCTTAATGTTTCTTTTAAATCAGACTTGAAATTCAAAAATCGGCGTCTCATGTTTTGGTAGCAATCGACTGTAGATTCCAAAAACATCAGAATTATGCAAATTTCATTACACCCTGAGGCCCCATTTTGCGTTTTATGAAAATATACCATTTCAAGATGGCGACTGATCTGTTACATCTGGGTCAAATTTTATTATTTGTATATTTTTGTGTCTATATTACATACATACTGCAAAAAGAATTTTTCAAATATCTTCAAAATCCCGGAAGTTGAGATTTCGACTTTGAGAGCCAATAACTTCAAAACCGGAATAAAGAAACCAAGTACTGACGATCCGAACCGCAAAACGAAACTCGAAATCCAAAAAGACATTTTGACGAAACATAGGTAACAGCTTAAGAACTTTTCATATGAGGAATTATATCAATCATACATGAGTAAGTATATCATAATGAAAAGTGGTATCAGGTGTCTAGAAGAGTAAGCATACCCTGCCTGGCGCCACACCCGTCCTAGCTGTTAAACATCCACAAAACTACAAAACAAAAACGTGAAAAAGCGTCGGATGAAACAAACATGACTCGACGACAAATTTACACAAACTCAATCCGTACGCTATCAATCAACGAGTAACCATATTATCAGAAGGGCAAGCAAATACTGCCTAGAACACCACCAGTAATAGCTGCTTAATATTTAAGATAGAGGGAGGCAAAACAAGAGTAGTGTCTAGTAAAATTATAAAAATAAGGTGACAACTCGACAGTTTCGTGAGGATAACTTAAAAAGAATCGTTTAGCAAAAGCATTTGCAGTCATAACACAAACAGATGATTTGTATTGATAAATCAATTTTTGATGGCGGTCTTAAAATTTCCTAAGAGAGCTTTAGTTAGAGTCGGTTTTAGTTCACATCTTTGTAGTAGACTAACACACTACAACTTAAAGACAGAAGCATAAAATCGCGTCAAATAAAATTAGTGACCAGACGACAAATGTTAAAAGTTCAAGGGACGTAACTAATGAAAATATACAATTTCTACAATTAAGGGACGTAACTGATCATAATAATTGCAATGTTATGATAATAAAAGGGGGGTGGCTGAGTACGTCCGAATAAAGGAGAACAATTCAATGACGAAAAGTGTTAACGGTGAGAAGAAGGGTCAACAAATACTATCTAGAACAACACCGGTAATAGTTGTTTAATATTGATAAAATAGGTAGGCAAAACAATTAGTAGTGTCATGTAAAATTAGAACAAAAGGTGAGTAATTTCGTGAAGACAGGTTTAAAAAAAAAAAAAAAAAAATGAATCGTTAAGCAAAAACATCTGAAATTTTGAAAACATATTTTTGTTCGCCATCAAAATGTCTATCTACCTGTATGTTTTCAGAACGATCGAAATAAAAATTGAAAAAAACACGCACAGTTTCAATGGAAATTGACACAAATTTTTCAAACTTTAAAAGGCGGAATTTTGATTCAAATATATTGTGTTGTATATCATTGGAAAGAGCAGACATAGCATAGTACGACGGTGAAAGAAAATAAGACATATGTAAATTAGGTCACGTGGTAGGGCTGTTTAAAGTTAAAAAATACAATTTTCAAACGGCTATAAAACCGGAAGTAACCATTGGGCATCTGAAAAAAATATGTCATTGGATACATCTAATCAAGGGCAATAACTTTTGTACAGGTCACAAAGTCACAAAAGGTCAAGGTCACAAAATATGGGCCTTGAAAGTTTTGACAATTACTGACTTATTTTTTCCGGAAATCAGAAAAATTCAGAATTGAAATTAAAAAATCGGCTTCCCATGTTTTGGTCGCAGTCGACTGTTGATTACATAGACATAAACATTATGCAAATTCCATAACACCCTGAGGCCCCATTTTGCGTTTTATGAAAATATACCATTTCAAGATGGCGCCTGATCTGTTACATCCGGGTCAAATTTTATGATTTGTATAATTTTAAGTCTACATAACAAACATATTGCAAAAAGAATTTTTCGAATATCTTCAAAATTCCGGAAGTTGAAATTTCAACTTTGAGAGCGAATGACGTCAAAACCGGAAGTGATATCGAAATTTTTTAAAATTGCTAATTGCTCGCAATCAAAATGTCTATAAGCATGTAAGTTTTCAGGTTGATCAATATAAAATTGCAAAAGTTGAAAAAGTGGTCAAGAAAAAGTGCTCCAAAAGTCAGCAAGAATTTTCTCAAAATGATATTGTTAAACTTTTGTCTCGTGGACAATCGATTAGAGAAATATGCAAAGTCAGTCCGATCAAAATCGGTTGAAAAATAAAGGAGATAATGACCAAAACATCAAAACCCATATGTTCTCATACCTCATTTCCGGTTGGTAGGGCATGCGTCATTTTACATTTAAACAATACCGAGCAGTAGATTATCGTGGGAAATCTTGAGAGATTATATGTGGCATGTGTAGTTTTGGCTGGGCGCTCTGACCAGAAAGTGAAAAAAAAAAAAACTAGAACCATGAATGGTACCATGCAGTGCGCATCCGGTTTCGTCCATTGGTGAAAAGTGACATCTTTCCATCCATGATGTCAGGTTTACAGAAGAAAACTTGTTTTACATTAAAATGCAGAAGGTACAAAATTTTAAAACGCACAATTTTGAATTCGGTAGTGAAAAGTAGAAAAACCAGTTCACACACGGTAGTCAAAAGTGAAATAAACATTTCATGTTCGGTAGTGAAAAGTCATCCGATTAAAAAAGGTAATCACAGTTTGATATACATCAGTGGAAAACGCATATCACAAAATTTCTAAGATTTGTAAATAAGGTCTAAAGTGCAAGAAAGGACACATGAAAGAGCCAAATCTCAATTTAGAAACGGACTGCACAGTATTCATACTTCACAGTTTGAAATACAGATCGAATTTTATCAATGCATAATTCATTCAAAGAAAATATATATTATAATGTTTCTTTTAAAACAGTTACAATGTAAAAAAAAAGTACATTAATGATAACTTATCGCCCAAACGCAAGTTAATGGGAGAGGGCGATCGCCCAAACGCAGCTTTATGTCAAAATGTAGTACTCTCCCTTCAACTGAAATTTGAATTTAATATTTTACAAGCAGATGGAATAACTAATTTTCAAAATTCAAAAGGCGCTATTTTCATTAAAAAAATATTGTGTTGAAAAAGTAGATTTAGCATAATTAGATTGTGAAAGAATTTGTGACGTACTTGAATAAGGTCACGTGTCAGGTCAGAGCTCTTTAAAGTAAAAAACTGCAATTTTCAAATGGATAACAAACCGGAAGTAAACATCGGAAAACCTAAATGAAAGTATCCGTGCATAGGTAACATTAATGCCAATGAATTTTTTCAGGTCACATGGTCACCGAAGGTCAAGGTCACGACATATAAGCCTTTAAAATTATGACAATTACTGATTTATTTTAACCGGAAATTAAAATGAATCAGAATTGAAATTCAAAAATCGGCATCTCATGTTTTGATAGCAATTGACTGTAGATTCCATAGACATCTTAATTATGCAAATTCTATAACACCATGAGGCCCCATTTTGCCTTTTATAAAAATATACCATTTCAAGACGACGACTGATATGTTACATCCGGGTCAAATTTTATCATTTGTATACTTTTGTGTCTACATTACAAACATATTGCAAAAATAATTTTTCGAATATCTTCAAAATTCCGGAAGTTGAAATTTCGACTTTGAGAGCTAATAACTTCAAAACCGGAAGTGATATCAAAATTTTGAAAACATATTTTTGTTCGCCATCAAAATGTCTATCTACCTGTAAGTTTTCAGAATGATCGAAATAAAAATTGAAAAAAACACGCACAGTTTCAATGGAAATTGACACAAATTTTTCAAACTTTAAAAGGCGGAATTTTGATTCAAATACATTGTGTTGTATGTCATTGGAAAGAGCAGACATAGCATAGTACGACGGTAAAAGAAAATAAGACATATGTAAATTAGGTCACGTGGTAGGGCTGTTTAAAGTCAAAAATTACAATTTTAAAACGGCTATAAAACCGGAAGTAACCATTGGGCATCTGAAAAAAATATGTCATCGGATACATCTAATCAAGGGCAATAACTTTTGTACAGGTCACTAAGTCACAAAAGGTCAAGGTCACAAAATATGGGCCTTGAAAGTTTTGACAATTACTGATTTATTTTTACCGGAAATCAGAAAAAATCAGAATTGAAATTCAAAAATCGGCTTCCCATGTTTTGGTCGCAGTCGACTGTTGATTACATAGACATAAACATTATGCAAATTCCATAACACCCTGAGGCCCCATTTTGCGTTTTATGAAAATATACCATTTCAAGATGGCGCCTGATCCGTTACATCCGGGTCAAATTTTATGATTTGTATAATTTTGAGTCTACATAACAAACATATTACAAAAAGAATTTTTCGAATATCTTCAAAATTCCGGAAGTTGAAATTTCCACTTTGAGAGCGAATGACGTCAAAACCGGAAGTGATATCGAAATTTTGAAAATTGCTAAATGTTTGCAATCAAAATGTCTATAAACATGTAAGTTTTCAGGTTGATCAATATAAAATTGCAAAAGTTGAAAAAGTGGTCCAGAAAAGGTGCTCCAAAAGTCAGCAAGATTTTTCTCAAAATGATATTGTTAAACTTTTGTATCATGGACAATCGATTAGAGAAATAAGCAAAGTCAGTCCGATCGAAATCGGTTGAAAAACAAAGGAGATAATAGCCAAAACATCAAATCCGATATGTTCTCATACCTCATTTCCGGTTGGTAGGGCATGCGCCATTATACATTTAAACAATACCGAGCAGTAGATTATCGTGGGAAATCTTGAGAGATGGTGTGTGGCATGCATAGTTTTGGCTGGGCGCTCTGACCAGAAAACGGAAAAAAAAAAAACTAGAACCATGAATGGTACCATGCAGTGCGCATCCGGTTTCGTCCATTGGTGAAAAGTGACATCTTTCCATCCATGATGTCAGGTTTACAGAAGATAGCTTGTTTTACATTAAAATGCAGAAGGTACAAAATTTTAAAATGCACAATTTTGAATTCGGTAGTGAAAAGTAGAATAACCAGTTCACACACGGTAGTCAAAAGTGAAATAAACATTTCATGTTCGGTAGTGAAAAGTCATCTGATTAAAAAAAAGCGTAATCACAGTTTGATATACATCAGTGGAAAACGCATATCACAAAATTTCTAAGATTTGTAAATAAGGTCTAAAGTGCAAGAAAGGACACATGAAAGAGCCAAATCTCAATTTAGAAACGGACTGCACAGTATTCATACTTCACAGTTTGAAATACAGATCGAATTTTATCAATGCATAATTCATTCAAAGAAAATATATATTAATGTT
The DNA here is from genome assembly GCA_029955415.1 of Lottia scabra. NCBI lineage: Eukaryota > Metazoa > Mollusca > Gastropoda > Lottiidae > Lottia > Lottia scabra. The sequence goes on along the minus strand of JARJEI010000021.1, from coordinate 910,218 downwards.
TCTTTTAAAACAGTTACAATGTAAAAAAAAGTACATTAATGATAACTTATCGCCCAAACGCAAGTTAATGGGAGAGGGCGATCGCCCAAACGCAGCTTTATGTCAAAATGTAGTACTCTCCCTTCAACTGAAATTTGAATTTAATATTTTACAAGCAGATGGAATAACTAATTTTCAAAATTCAAAAGGCGCTATTTTCATTAAAAAAATATTGTGTTGTATATAATTGAAAAAGTAGATTTAGCATAATTAGATTGTGAAAGAATTTGTGACGTACTTGAATAAGGTCACGTGTCAGAGCTCTTTAAAGTAAAAAACTGCAATTTTCAAATGGATATCAAACCGGAAGTAAACATCGGAAAACCTAAATGAAAGTATCCGTACATAGGTAACATTAATGCCAATGAATTTTTTCAGGTCACATGGTCACCGAAGATCAAGGTCACGAGATATAAGCCTTTAAAATTTTGACAATTACTGATTTATTTTAACCGGAAATTAAAATGAATCAGAATTGAAATTCAAAAATCGGCATCTCATGTTTTGATAGCAATTGACTGTAGATTCCATAGACATCTTAATTATGCAAATTCTATAACACCATGAGGCCCCATTTTACCTTTTATAAAAATATACCATTTCAAGATGACGACTGATCTGTTACATCCGGGTCAAATTTTATCATTTGTATACTTTTGTGTCTACATTACAAACATATTGCAAAAAGAATTTTTCGAATATCTTCAAAATTCCGGAAGTTGAAATTTCGACTTTGAGAGCTAATAACTTCAAAACCGGAAGTGATATCAAAATTTTGAAAACATATTTTTGTTCGCCATCAAAATGTCTATCTACCTGTAAGTTTTCAGAATGATCGAAATAAAAATTGAAAAAAAACACGCACAGTTTCAATGGAAATTGACACAAATTTTTCAAACTTTAAAAGGCGGAATTTTGATTCAAATACATTGTGTTGTATATCATTGGAAAGAGCAGACATAGCATAGTACGACGGTGAAAGAAAATAAGACATATGTAAATTAGGTCACGTGGTAGGGCTGTTTAAAGTTAAAAATTACAATTTTAAAACGGCTATAAAACCGGAAGTAACCATTGGGCATCTGAAAAAAATATGTCATTGGATACATCTAATCAAGGGCAATAACTTTTGTACAGGTCACTAAGTCACAAAAGGTCAAGGTCACAAAATATGGGCCTTGAAAGTTTTGACAATTACTGATTTATTTTTACCGGAAATCAGAAAAATTCAGAATTGAAATTCAAAAATCGGCTTCCCATGTTTTGGTCGCAGTCGACTGTTGATTACATAGACATAAACATTATGCAAATTCCATAACACCCTGAGGCCCCATTTTGCGTTTTATGAAAATATACCATTTCAAGATGGCGCCTGATCCGTTACATCCGGGTCAAATTTTATGATTTGTATGATTTTGAGTCTACATAACAAACATATTACAAAAAGAATTTCTCGAATATCTTCAAAATTCCGGAAGTTGAAATTTCAACTTTGAGAGCGAATGACGTCAAAACCGGAAGTGATATCGAAATTTTGAAAATTGCTAAATGTTTGCAATCAAAATGTCTATAAATATGTAAGTTTTCAGGTTGATCAATATAAAATTGCAAAAGTTGAAAAAGTGGTCCAGAAAAGGTGCTCCAAAAGCCAGCAAGATTTTTCTTAAAATGATATTGTTAAACTTTTGTATCATGGACAATCGATTAGAGAAATAAGCAAAGTTAGTCCGATCGAAATCGGTTGAAAAACAAAGGAGATAATAGCCAAAACATCAAATCCGATATGTTCTCATACCTCATTTCCGGTTGGTAGGGCATGCGCCATTTTACATTTAAACAATACCGAGCAGTAGATTATCGTGGGAAATATTGAGAGATGGTGTGTGGCATGCATAGTTTTGGCTGGGCGCTCTGACCAGAAAACGGAAAAAAAAAAAAAAAAAGACATTTGCAAAACAAAGCAGTGCGTTCGCTAGAACGCACTGCAAAAAGACATTTGCAAAACAAAGCAGTGCGTTCGCTAGAACGCACTGCAACTAGAACCATGAATGGTACCATGCAGTGCGCATCCGGTTTCGTCCATTGGTGAAAAGTGACATCTTTCCATCCATGATGTCAGGTTTAAAAGAAGAAAGCTTGTTTTACATTAAAATGCAGAAGGTACAACATTTTAAAACGCATAATTTTGAATTCGGTAGTGAAAAGTAGAATAAAATGTTCGGTAGTGAAAAGACATCTGATTAAAAAAAGGGTAATCACAGTTTGATATACATCAGTGGAAAACGCATATCACAAAATTTCTAAGATTTGTAAATAAGTTCTAAAGTGCAAGAAAGGACACATGAAAGAGCCAAATCTCAATTTAGAAACGGACTGCACAGTATTCATACTTCATAGTTTAAAATACAGATCGAATTTTATCAATACATAATTCTTTCAAAGAAAATATATATTAATGTTTCTTTTAAAACAGTTACAATGTAAAAAAAAGTACATTAATGATATACGTATCGACCAAACTCAAGTTAATGGGAGAGGGCGATCGCCCAAACGCAGCTTTATGTCAAAATATAGTACTCTCCCTTCAACTGAAATTTGAATTTAATATTTTACAAGCAGATGGAGTAATTAATTTTCAAAATTCAAAAGACGCTATTTTCATTTAAAAATATTGTGTTGTATATCCTTTGAAAAAGCAGATTGAGCATAATAAGACTGTGAAAAAAATTGTGAAGTATATGAATTTTAACACGCGTAAGAGCTCTTTAAAGTTTAAAACTGCAATTTTCAAATGGATATAAAACTGGATGTAAACATCGGAAAAACTAAATGAAAGTATCCGTGCATAAGTATCGTCAACAGCAATGAATTTTTTCAGGGCATATGGTCACCGGAGGTCAAGGTCACGAGATATAAACCTTTAAAATTTTATCAATTACTGATTTATTTTAACCGGGAATTAGAAAAATTCAGAATTAAAATTAAAAAATCAGCTTCCCATGTTTTGGTCGCAATCCACTGTAGATTGCATAGACATTAGAGTTATGCAACACCCTGAGGCCCCATTTTGCGTTTTATAAAAATATACCATTTCAAGATGGCGACTGATCTGTTACATCCGGGTCAAATTTTATCATTTGTAAACTTTTGCGTCTACATTACAAACATACTGCAAAAATAATTTTTCGAATATCTTTAAAATTCCGGAAGTTGAAATTTCAACTTTGAGAGCCAATGACGTCAAAACCGGAAGTGATATCAAAATTTTGAAAACATATTTTTGTTTGCCATCAAAATGTCTATCTACCTGTAAGTTTTCAGAACGATCGAAATAAAATTTGAAAAAAACACGCACAGTTTCAATGGAAATTGGCACAATTTTTTCAAACTTTAAAAGGCGGAATTTTGATTCAAATGTATTGTGTTGTATATCATTGGAAAGAGCAGAGAGAGCATAGTACGACGGTGAAAGAAAATAAAACATATGTAAATTAGGTCACGTGATAGGGCTGTTTAAAGTTCAAAATTACAATTTTCAAACGTCTATAAAACCGGAAGTAACCATTGGGCATCTGAAAAAAATATGTCATTGGATACATCTAATCAAGGGCAATAACTTTTGTACAGGTCACTAAGTCACAAAAGGTCAAGGTCACAAAATATGGGCCTGGAAAGTTTTGACAATTACTGATTTATTTTTACCGGAAATTAGAAAAATTCAGAATTGAAATTCAAAAATTGGCTTCCCATGTTTTGGTCGCAGTCGACTGTTGATTACATAGACATAAAAAATTATGCAAATTTCATAACACCCTGAGGCCCCATTTTGCGTTTTATGAAAATATACCATTTCAAGATGGCGCCTGATCTGTTACATCCGGGTCACATTTTATGATTTGTATAATTTTGTGTCTACATAACAAACATATTGCAAAAAGAATTTTTCGAATATCTTCAAAATTCCGGAAGTTGAAATTTCAAATTTGAGAGTGAATGACGTCAAAACCGGAAGTGATATCGAAATTTTGAAAATTGATAATTGCTTGCAATCAAATTGTCTATAAATAAGTAAGTTTTCAGGTTGATCAATATAAAATTGCAAAAGTTAAAAAAGTGGTCAAGAAAAAGTGCTCCAAAAGTCAGCAAGATTTTTCTCAAAATGATATTGTTAAACTTTTGTCTCGTGGACAATCGATTAGAGAAATATGCAAAGTCAGTCCGATCATAATCGGTTGAAAAATAAAGGAGATAATGGCCAAAACATCAAAACCCATATGTTCTCATACCTCATTTCCGGTTGGTAGGGCATGCGTCATTTTACATTTAAACAATACCGAGCAGTAGATTATCGTGGGAAATCTTGAGAGATTATGTGTGGCATGTGTAGTTTTGGCTGGGCGCTCTGACCAGAAAGTGAAAAAAAAAAAAAACTAGAACCATGACTGGTACCATGCAGTGCGCATCCGGTTTCGTCCATTGGTGAAAAGTGACATCTTTCAATCCATGATGTCAGGTTTACAGAAGAAAGCTTGTTTTACATTAAAATGCAGAAGGTACAACATTTTAAAACGCACAATTTTGAATTCGGTAGTGAAAAGTAGAATAACCAGTTCACACACGGTAGTCAAAAGTGAAATAAACATTTCATGTTCGGTAGTGAAAAGTCATCTGATTAAAAAAAAGAGTAATCACAGTTTGATATACATCAGTGGAAAACGCATATCACCAAATTTCTAAGATTTGTAAATAAGGTCTAAAGTGCAAGAAAGGACACATGAAAGAGCCAAATCTCAATTTAGAAACGGACTGCACAGTATTCATACTTCATAGTTTGAAATACAGATCGAATTTTATCAATACATATTTCATTCAAAGAAAATATATCTTAATGTTTCTTTTAAACAGTTACAATGTAAAAAAAGGACATTAATGATAACGTATCGCCCAAACGCAAGTTAATGGGAGAGGGCGATCGCCCAAACGCAGCTTTATGTCAAAATGTAGTACTCTCCCTTCAACTGAAATTTGAATTTAATATTTTACAAGCAGATGGAATAACTAATTTTCAAAATTCAAAAGGCGCTATTTTCATTCAAAAAATATTGTGTTGTATATAATTGAAAAAGTAGATTTAGCATAATTAGATTGTGAAAGAATTTGTGACGTACATGAATTAGGTCACGTGTCAGAGCTCTTTAAAGCGAAAAACTGCAATTTTCAAATGGATATCAAACCGGAAGTAAACATCGGAAAACCTAAATGAAAGTATCCGTGCATAGGTAACATTAATGCCAATGAATTTTTTCAGGTCACATGGTCACCGAAGGTCAAGGTCACGAGATATAAGCCTTTAAAATTTTGACAATTACTGATTTATTTTAACCGGAAATTAAAATGAATCAGAATTGAAATTCAAAAATCGGCATCTCATGTTTTGATAGCAATTGACTGTAGATTCCATAGACATCATAATTATGCAAATTCTATAACACCATGAGGCCCCATTTTGCCTTTTATAAAAATATACCATTTCAAGATGGCGACTGATCTGTTACATCTGGGTCAAATTTTATTATTTGTATACTTTTGTGTCTATATTACATACATACTGCAAAAAGAATTTTTCAAATATCTTCAAAATTCCGGAAGTTGAGATTTCGACTTTGAGAGCCAATAACTTCAAAACCGGAAGTGATACAAAAATTTTGAAAACATATTTTTGTTCGCCATCAAAATGTCTATCGGCCTGTAAGTTTTCAGAACGATCGAAATAAAAATTGAAAAAAACACGCACAGTTTCAATGGAAATTGACACAAATTTTTCAAACTTTAAAAGGCGGAATTTTGATTCAAATATATTGTGTTGTATATCATTGGAAAGAGCAGACATAGCATAGTACGACGGTAAAAGAAAATAAGACACATGTAAATTAGGTCACGTGGTAGGGCTGTTTAAAGTTAAAAATTACAATTTTCAAACGGCTATAAAACCGGAAGTAACCATTGGGCATCTGAAAAAAATATGTCATTGGATACATCTAATCAAGGGCAATAACTTTTGTACAGGTCACAAAGTCACAAAAGGTCAAGGTCACAAAATATGGGCCTTGAAAGTTTTGACAATTACTGACTTATTTTTTCCGGAAATCAGAAAAATTCAGAATTGAAATTCAAAAATCGGCTTCCCATGTTTTGGTCGCAGTCGACTGTTGATTACATAGACATAAAAATTATGCAAATTCCATAACACACTGAGGCCCCATTTTGCGTTTTATGAAAATATACCATTTCAAGATGGCGCCTGATCTGTTACATCCGCGTCAAATTTTATGATTTGTATAATTTTGAGTCTACATAACAAACATATTGCAAAAAGAATTTTTCGAATATCTTCAAAATTCCGGAAGTTGAAATTTCAACTTTGAGAGCGAATGACGTCAAAACCGGAAGTGATATCGAAATTTTGAAAATTGCTAAATGTTTGCAATCAAAATGTCTATAAACATGTAAGTTTTCAGGTTGATCAATATAAAATTGCAAAAGTTGAAAAAGTGGTCCAGAAAAGGTGCTCCAAAAGTCAGCAAGATTTTTCTCAAAATGATATTGTTAAACTTTTGTATCATGGACAATCGATTAGAGAAATAAGCAAAGTCAGTCCGATCGAAATTGGTTGAAAAACAAAGGAGATAATAGCCAAAACATCAAATCCGATATGTTCTCATACCTCATTTCCGGTTGGTAGGGCATGCGCCATTTTACATTTAAACAATACCGAGCAGTAGCTTATCGTGGGAAATCTTGAGAGATTGTGTGTGGCATGCATAGTTTTGGCTGGGCGCTCTGACCAGAAAACGGAAAAAAAAAAAAAAACTAGAACCATGAATGGTACCATGCAGTGCGCATCCGGTTTCGTCCATTGGTGAAAAGTGACATCTTTCCATCCATGATGTTAGGTTTACAGAAAAAAGCTTGTTTTACATTAAAATGCAGAAGGTACAAAATTTTAAAACGCACAATTTTGAATTCGGTAGTGAAAAGTAGAAAAACCAGTTCACACACGGTAGTCAAAAGTGAAATAAACATTTCATATTCGGTAGTGAAAAGTCATCTGATTAAAAAAAGGCGTAATCACAGTTTGATATACATCAGTGGAAAACGCATATCACAAAATTTCTAAGATTTGTAAATAAGTTCTAAAGTGCAAGAAAGGACACATGAAAGAGCCAAATCTCAATTTAGAAACGGACTGCACAGTATTCATACTTCATAGTTTGAAATACAGATCGAATTTTATCAATACATATTTTATTCAAAGAAAATATATCTTAATGTTTCTTTTAAACAGTTACAATGTAAAAAAAGGGACATTAATGATGACGTATCGCCCAAACGCAAGTTAATGGGAGAGGACGATCGCCCAAACGCAGCTTTATGTCAAAATGTAGTTCTCTCCCTTCAACTGAAATTTGAATTTAATATTTTACAAGCAGATGGAATAACTAATTTTCAAAATTCAAAAGGCGCTATTTTGATTTTAAAATATTGTGTTGTATATAATTGAAAAAGTAGATTTACCATAATTAGATTGTGAAAGAATTTGTGACGTACATGAATTAGGTCACGTGTCAGAGCTCTTTAAAGCTAAAAACTGCAATTTTCAAATGGATATAAAACCGGAAGTAAACATCGGAAAACCTAAATGAAAGTATCTGTGCATCGGTATCGTCAATGGCAATGGATTTGTTTCAGGTCACTTGGTCACCAGATGTCAAGGTCACAAGATATGAGCCTTTAAAGTTTTGACAATTACTGATTTATCTTAACCGGAAATTAAAATAAATCAGAATTGAAATTCAAAAATCGGCATCTCATGTTTTGATAGCAATCGACTGTAGATTCCATAGACATCTTAATTATGCAAATTCTATAACACCATGAGGCCCCATTTTGCGTTTTATGAAAATATACCATTTCAAGATGACGACTGATCTGTTACATCCGGGTCAAATTTTATCATTTGTATACTTTTGTGTCTACATTACAAACATATTGCAAAAAGAATTTTTCAAATATCTTCAAAATTCCGGAAGTTGAGATTTCGACTTTGAGAGCCAATAACTTCAAAACCGGAAATGATACAAAAATTTTGAAAACATATTTTTGTTCGCCATCAAAATGTCTATCTACCTGTAAGTTTTCAGAACGATCGAAATAAAAATTGAAAAAAACACGCACAGTTTCAATGGAAATTGACACAAATTTTTCAAACTTTAAAAGGCGGAATTTTGATTCAAATATATTGTGTTGTATATCATTGGAAAGAGCAGACATAGCATATTACGACGGTGAAAGAAAATAAGTCATATGTAAATTAGGTCACGTGGTAGGGCTGTTTAAAGTTAAAAATTACAATTTTTAAACGGCTATAAAACCGGAAGTAACCATTGGACATCTGAAAAAAATATGTCATTGGATACATTTAATCAAGGGCAATAACTTTTGTACAGGTCACAAAGTCACAAAAGGTCAAGGTCACAAAATATGGGCCTTGAAAGTTTTGACAATTACTGACTTATTTTTTCCGGAAATCAGAAAAATTCAGAATTGAAATTCAAAAATCGGCTTCCCATGTTTTGGTCGCAGTCGACTGTTGATTACATAGACATAAAAATTATGCAAATTCCATAACACCCTGAGGCCCCATTTTGCGTTTTATGAAAATATACCATTTCAAGATGGCGCCTGATCTGTTACATCCGGGTCAAATTTTATGATTTGTATAATTTTGAGTCTACATAACAAACATATTGCAAAAAGAATTTTTCGAATATCTTCAAAATTCCGGAAGTTGAAATTTCAACTTTGAGAGCGAATGACGTCAAAACCGGAAGTGATATCGAAATTTTGAAAATTGCTAATTGCTCGCAATCAAAATGTCTATAAACATGTAAGTTTTCAGGTTGATCAATATAAAATTGCAAAAGTTGAAAAAGTTGTCCAGAAAAGGTGCTCCAAAAGTCAGCAAGATTTTTCTCAAAATGATATTGTTAAACTTTTGTCTCGTGGACAATCGATTAGCCAAATATGCAAAGTCAGTCCGATCAAAATCGGTTGAAAAATAAAGGAGATAATGACCAAAACATCAAAACCCATATGTTCTCATACCTCATTTCCGGTTGGTAGGGCATGCGTCATTTTACATTTAAACAATACCGAGCAGTAGATTATCGTGGGAAATCTTGAGAGATTATATGTGGCATGTGTAGTTTTGGCTGGGCGCTCTGACCAGAAAGTGAAAAAAAAAAAAAAAAAAAAAAAAAAAAAAAGTCATTTGCAAAACAAAGCAGTGCGTTCGCTAGAACGCACTGCAACTAGAACCATGAATGGTACCATGCAGTGCGCATCCGGTTTCGTCCATTGGTGAAAAGTGACATCTTTCAATCCATGATGTCAGGTTTACAGAAGAAAGTTTGTTTTACATTAAAATGCAGAGGTTACAAAATTTTAAAACGCACAATTTTGAATTCGGTAGTGAAAAGTAGAATAACCAGTTCACACACGGTAGTCAAAAGTGAAATAAACATTTCATGTTCGGTAGTGAAAAGTCATCGGATTAAAAAAAAGCGTAATCACAGTTTGATATACATCAGTGGAAAACGCATATCACAAAATTTCTAAGATTTGTAAATAAGTTCTAAAGTGCAAGAAAGGACACATGAAAGAGCCAAATCTCAATTTAGAAACGGACTGCACAGTATTCATACTTCATAGTTTGAAATACAGATCGAATTTTATCAATACATAATTCGTTCAAAGAAAACACATATTAATGTTTCTTTTAAAACAGTTAAAATGTAAAAAAAAAGTACATTAATGATAACTTATCGCTCAAACGCAAGTTAATGGGAGAGGGCGATCGCCCAAACGCAGCTTTATGTCAAAATGTAGTAATCTCCCTTGAACTGAAATTTGAATTTAATATTTTACAAGCAGATGGAATAACTATTTTTCAAAATTCAAAAGGCGCTATTTTGATTTTAAAATATTGTGTTGTATATAATTGAAAAAGTAGATTTAGCATAATTAGATTGTGAAAGAATTTGTGACGTACATGAATTAGGTCACGTGTCAGAGCTCTTTAAAGCTAAAAACTGAAATTTTCAAATGGATATAAAACCGGAAGTAAACATCGGAAAACCTAAATGAAAGTATCTGTGCATAGGTATCGTCAATGGCAATGAATTTGTTTCAGGTCACTTGGTCACCAGAGGTCAAAGTCACAAGATATGAGCCTTTAAAGTTTTGACAATTACTGATTTATCTTAACCGGAAATTAAAATAAATCAGAATTGAAATTCAAAAATCGGCGTCTCATGATTTGGTAGCAATCGACTGTAGATTCCAAAAACATCAGAATTATGCAAATTTCATTACACCCTGAGGCTCCATTTTGCGTTTTATGAAAATATACCATTTCAAGATGGCGACTGATCTGTTACATCTGGGTCAAATTTTATTATTTGTATACTTTTGTGTCTATATTACATACATACTGCAAAAAGAATTTTTCAAATATCTTCAAAATTCCGGAAGTTGAGATTTCGACTTTGAGAGCCAATAACTTCAAAACCGGAAGTGATACAAAAATTTTGAAAACATATTTTTGTTCGCCATCAAAATGTCTATCTACCTGTAAGTTTTCAGAACGATCGAAATAAAAATTGAAAAAAACACGCACAGTTTCAATGGAAATTGACACAAATTTTTCAAACTTTAAAAGGCGGAATTTTGATTCAAATATATTGTGTTGTATATCATTGGAAAGAGCAGACATAGCATAGTACGACGGTGAAAAAAGATAAGATATATGTAAATTAGGTCACGTGGTAGGGCTGTTTAAAGTTAAAAATTACAATTTTCAAACGGCTATAAAACCGGAAGTAACCATTGGGCATCTGAAAAAAATATGTCATTGGATACATCTAATCAAGGGCAATAACTTTTGTACAGGTCACAAAGTCACAAAAGGTCAAGGTCACAAAATATGGGCCTTGAAAGTTTTAACAATTACTGATTTATTTTTACCGGAAATCAGAAAAATTCAGAATTGAAATTCAAAAATCGGCTTCCCATGTTTTGGTCGCAGTCGACTGTTGATTACATAGACATAAAAATTATGCAAATTCCATAACACCCTGAGGCCCCATTTTGCGTTTTATGAAAATATACCATTTCAAGATGGCGCCTGATCTGTTACATCCGGGTCAAATTTTATGATTTGTATAATTTTAAGTCTACATAACAAACATATTGCAAAAAGAATTTTTCGAATATCTTCAAAATTCCGGAAGTTGAAATTTCAACTTTGAGAGCGAATGACGTCAAAACCGGAAGTGATATCGAAATTTTGAAAATTGCTTATTGCTCGCAATCAAAATGTCTATAAATATGTAAGTTTTCAGGTTGATCAATATAAAATTGCAAAAGTTGAAAAAGTGGTCCAGAAAAGGTGCTCCAAAAGTCAGCAAGATTTTTCTTAAAATGATATTCTTAAACTTTTGTATCATGGACAATCGATTAGAGAAATAAGCAAAGTCAGTCCGATCGAAATCGGTTCAAAAACAAAGAAATACTAGAACCATGAATGGTACCATGCAGTGCGCATCCGGTTTCGTCCATTGGTGAAAAGTGACATCTTTCAATCCATGATGTCAGATTTACAGAAGAAAGCTTGTTTTACATTAAAATGCAGAAGGTACAAAATTTTAAAACGCACAATTTTGAATTCGGTAGTGAAAAGTAGAATAACCAGTTCACACACGGTAGTCAAAAGTGAAATAAACATTTCATGTTCGGTAGTGAAAAGACATCTGATTAAAAAAAGCGTAATCACAGTTTGATATACATCAGTGGAAAACGCACATCACCAAAATTTCTAAGATTTGTAAATAAGTTCTAAAGTGCAAGAAAGGACACATGAAAGAGCCAAATCTCAATTTAGAAACGGACTGCACAGTATTCATACTTCATAGTTTGAAATACAGATCGAATTTTATCAATACATATTTCATTCAAAGAAAATATATCTTAATGTTTCTTTTAAACAGTTACAATGTAAAAAAGAGTACATTAATGATAACGTATCGCCCAAACGCAAGTTAATGGGAGAGGGCGATCGCCCAAACGCAGCTTTATGTCAAAATATAGTTCTCTCCCTTCAACTGAAATTTGAATTGAATATTTTACAAGCAGATGGAATAACTAATTTTCAAAATTCAAAAGGCGCTATTTTTATTTAAAAATATTGTGTTGTATATAATTGAAAAAGTAGATTTAGCATAATTAGATTGTGAAAGAATTTGTGACGTACATAATTTAAGTCACGTGTCAGAGCTCTTTAAAGCTAAAAACTGCAATTTTCAAATGGATATAAAACCGGAAGTAAACATCGGAAAACCTAAATGAAAGTATCCGTGCATAGGTAACATTAATGCCAATGAATTTTTTCATGTCACATGGTCACCGAAGGTCAAGGTCACAAGATATAAGCCTTTATAATTTTGACAATCACTGATTTATTTTAACCGGAAATTAAAATGAATCAGAATTGAAATTCAAAAATCGGCATCTCATGTTTTGATAGCAATTGACTGTAGATTCCATAGACATCTTAATTATGCAAATTCTATAACACCATGAGGCCCCATTTTGCCTTTTATAAAAATATACCATTTCAAGATGACGACTGATCTGTTACATCCGGGTCAAATTTTATCATTTGTATACTTTTGTGTCTACATAACAAACATATTGCAAAAAGAATTTTTCGAATATCTTCAAAATTCCGGAAGTTGAAATTTCGACTTTGAGAGCTAATAACTTCAAAACCGGAAGTGATATCAAAATTTTGAAAACATATTTTTGTTCGCCATCAAAATGTCTATCTACCTGTAAGTTTTCAGAATGATCGAAATATATATTGAAAAAAACACGCACAGTTTCAATGGAAATTGACACAAACTTTTCAAACTTTAAAAGGCGGAATTTTGATCCAAATACATTGTGTTGTATATCATTGGAAAGAGCAGACATAGCATAGTACGACGGTGAAAGAAAATAAGACATATGTAAATTAGGTCACGTGGTAGGGCTGTTTAAAGTTAAAAATTACAATTTTAAAACGGCTATAAAACCGGAAGTAACCATTGGGCATCTGAAAAAAATATGTCATTTGATACATCTAATCAAGGGCAATAACTTTTGTACAGGTCACTAAGTCACAAAAGGTCAAGGTCACAAAATATGGGCCTTGAAAGTTTTGACAATAACTGATTTATTTTTACCGGAAATCAGAAAAATTCAGAATTGAAATTCAAAAATCGGCTTCCCATGTTTTGGTCGCAGTCGACTGTTGATTACATAGACATAAAAAATTATGCAAATTCCATAACACCCTGAGGCCCCATTTTGCGTTTTATGAAAATATACCATTTCAAGATGGCGCCTGATCCGTTACATCCGGGTCAAATTTTATGATTTGTATAATTTTGGGTCTACATAACAAACATATTGCAAAAAGAATTTTTCGAATATCTTCAAAATTCCGGAAGTTGAAATTTCAACTTTGAGAGCGAATGACGTCAAAACCGGAAGTGATATCGAAATTTTGAAAATTGCTAATTGCTCACAATCAACATGTTTATAAATATGTAAGTTTTCAGGTTGATCAATATAACATTGCAAAAGTTGAAAAAGTGGTCAAGAAAAAGTGCTCAAAAAGTCAGCAAGATTTTTCTCAAAATGATATTGTTAAACTTCTGTCTCGTGGACAATCGATTAAAGAAATATGCAAAGTCAGTCCGATCAAAATCGGTTGAAAAATAAAGGAGATAATGGCCAAAACATCAAAACCCATATGTTCTCATACCTCATTTCCGGTTGGTAGGGCATGCGTCATTTTACATTTAAACAATACCGAGCAGTAGATTATCGTGGGAAATCTTGAGAGATTATATGTGGCATGCGTAGTTTTGGCTGGGCGCTCTGACCAGAAAGTGAAAAATAAAAAAAACTAGAACCGTGAAGACGGTACCGAGCAGTGCGCAACCCATCCTATACATGGATGAAATGTCACATTTTCAACCAATGATAAGAGTTTTACAGATAAAAGCGCACTTGTCAAATTACTCACTCAATTTCTTTTGTGTGTCAGTAGAAAGTGCACTGCAAGATATGTTTGCAGGGATATTAAAATAAATGTAGAGCTACAAGAAGTAGACAGAAAGATTAACTATGAAAACTTTATCTTCTCGAACTCATCCGATATACTAGTATTATCAAGATAAATACATAATATACCAAGCTCCATTCAAATCGGACAAAAACTCTAGTCTTTATCGCGTGTACAAGAAATTGTTGACGGACGGACCGACGGACAGACAGGGGTGACGGCAATATACGTCCATATTTTCATGTGGGTGTATAAAAAGGCAGATAAAATGAATTCAGAAATACCAGCAGACAGACTAAATATAAGGGTGCAGAACTACAAGCAGTCAGACCAAATAAAAGGGGCGCACGGCTACCAGTATCAAGCAGGGTTAACTAAAAGGGATGCGGGAATACCAGCAGACAGACAAACGAAACACGTACAGTTACAATGGAATTCGGCATATCACTTTCAAATTCTAAAACGCGGAATTATGATTCAAATACATAGTGTCATATAAATAATATGTAAATTAAGTCACGTGACAGATTTTTTTTTAAAGAATTTTGAAAAAAAAAGCACTCACTTTAACAATGGAATTCATCAAGATAAATACACATACCAAGCTTCATTCAAATCGAATAAAACCTCTAGCTTTTATCATATACACAAGCTAATTTTAACGTTTTCACTAAGTCAGGGCAATAACTTTTAAACCGACTACTGGAATAGCGCCATTTTCGAACTCATCCGTGATATTATCAAGATAAATACATATACCAAGCTTCATTCAAATCGGATAAAAACTCTAGTCTCTATCGCGTTTCAAGAAATTGTTGACGGACAGACCGACGGACAATATACATCCATATTTTAATGTGGGTGTATAAAAAGGCAGATAAAATGGATTCAGAAATACCAGCAAACAAAAAGAGGTGCAGAACTACAAGCAGTCATACCAAATAAAAGGGGCGGACGGCTACCAGAATACAGGCAGGTTAACTAAAAGGGACGCGGTAATACCAGCAGACAGACAAACGAAACACGAACAGTAGTTAATACAATGGAATTTGGCAGAATATTTTCAAATTCTAAAACGCGGAATTATGATTCAAATACATAGTGTCATATATCATTGGAAAGCGTAGATATAGCATAATACGAATCAAAAATAATTTGTGTCGTATGTAAATTAGGTCATTCAAATCGAATAAAAACTCTAGCTTTTATCACATACACAAGTTAATATTAACGTTTTCACTAAGTCAAAGGCAATAACTCATAAACCGACGACTGGAATAGTATGGCGGGGGAAAGCGGCAAAAACCTAATGCTATGTAGAAATGTCTAATTCAAAACGCAAATGTAACATAATTTAATACCAAATACCTAAAACGTCTAATGCAAAAGACAAAATACAAGAAACCTCTAATACATAATACCTCATACGTCTAATTCAAAAGACACAGTACAAGAAACCTCTAATACACAATACATTTAACTTCTTATGCATTATTGATTTTACAATGTGAAACACCGTTAGCATTAGACGACATATCTCGATAAACTTACTTACATTTCTACATTGCAATATCTTTATTTGGGTCATTTGGGTCAATGTCAAGGCCGTAGTATTTGGCTGTGTTTGGTTACTGTCTTCCCGTTGAGCTACCGTTATCAAAGTTGGCAAATATGTTCTATTATGTATCCTGAATAATTATTGAAAATTTCAGATGATTCTGAAGCTTTTTTTCTCTATCTTCAGGGCCGTAGGAAGCAAATGAAAACTTTGTGGCTGATTTTTTTTCCTTTCACAGACATCTAATCCTGTAAAGGATACGGCATCGAACATTAAAACTGTTTAAGGGATTCTCCAATTCAGAAAATATTGAAAGTCAGGATTGATTTCCTTGCGTTTAGGGGGTTTCCGAACAGAATTCTCGTTTAGAACACACACCCACTTTTTGAATCTTTGCTTCGATGTCTTCCAAAACTCGTCAAAAGATAATAGGACCGTCAGCCGAGCGTCGCATGAAAGGAAATTAACTTTAATTTTCAAAGTTTCCTTATAGGGTGCCAACTCTCCAAACCGCATGCAGTTTTAAAGGTCTGAGATGTAAGGAATTTTTTCTTGGGCTACAATCCCCCAATAAAACCTACTACAGATGCAAGCAATCAAATTATATCTTTTTTAATATTCTGAGGGTGCAATCCGTCAAAATCGCCTGCTATTCGGAAAGGCCTAATATGCAAGGAAATAAAATGTTATTTTCAAAATTTTCTTGCTGTATATGCTATATGCCCAAAATCTTATTCAAGAGGTAGGTATTCTTTTAACGACAATTCTGTTCGGAAAGGTATCATAACAAAAAAATGTCCTTCCTCAAAGGGGCAGAGCCTTTGGTTCTTACAGGAATTTTGTTCGGAAAAGCATCGGATGCAAGGCACCGAGCCTAAAAATTTTAAAATTTCTTTAGGTAAAGTAAACCTTCTTCAAAAAGCATGAGACGCGAGGAAATCAACAACTTTCAAAATTTTCAGAATCCCTTAAAGCATAGCCGTAGGAGCGCACGACTCAACGAGGGAGAGGGGGGGGGAATTGTCAATGAATATTCAGGATGCATAATAAGACATAAGATATTATCTGCCAACTTTGATAACGGTAGCTCAACGGGAAGACAGTAACCAAACACAGCCAAATACTACGGCCTTGACATTGACCCAAATGACCCAAATAAAGATATTGCAATGTAGAAATGTAAGTAAGTTTATCGAGATATGTCGTCTAATGCTAACGATGTTTCACACTGTAAAATCAATAATGCATAAGAAGTTAAATGTATTGTGTTTTAGAGGTTTCTTGTACTTTGTCTTTTGAATTAGACGTATGAGGTATTATGTATTAGAGGTTTCTTGTATTTTGTCTTTTGCATTAGACGTTTTAGGTATTTGGTATTGCATTATGTTACATTTGCGTTTTGAATTAGACATTTCTACATAGCATTAGGTTTTTGCCGCTTTCCCCCGCCATAGAATAGCTCCAATTATGAAAGGATCCGAGATAGTATCACGATAATTATACATACCAAGTTTCATTCAATTCGGATGAAAACTTAAGCTTCTATCGCGTACACAAGTTAATTCTTACGTGTTTTTTTTCACTAAGTCAAGGACAGTAACTCTTAAACCGACGACTGGAATTGCGCCATTTTCAATCTTATTCGAGATATTATCAAGATAAATACATATACCAAGCTTCATTCAAATCGGATAAAAACTCTAATCGCTATTGCGTGTACAAGAAATTGTTGAAGGACGAACGGACCGACGGATGGACAGGGGTGACGGCAATATGCGTCCATATTTTCATGTGGCTGTATATAAAGGCATATAAAATGGAATCAGAAATACCAGCAGACAGACTAAATAAAAGAGGTGCAGAACTACAAAAAGTCAGAACAAATAAAAGGGGCGCACAGCTACCAGAATACAAGCAATTGTTGAAGGACGAACGGACCGACGGATGGACAGGGGTGACGGCAATATGCGTCCATATTTTCATGTGGCTGTATATAAAGGCATATAAAATGGAATCAGAAATACCAGCAGACAGACTAAATAAAAGAGGTGCAGAACTACAAGCAGTCAGACCAAATAAAAGGGGCGCACAGCTACCAGAGTACACGCAGGTTAACTAAAAGGGACGAGGGAATACCAGCAGACAGACAAACGAAACACGAATAGTTACAATGGAATTTGGCATAAACATGATGATCAGGTACAGGGCATTATAAATACATGTTGTCACAACGCTATGACTTATATGATATCGCTGTAACATCATTTATCTAATAACGTCATATCGTTGTGACAACATGTATTTATAATGCCCAGGCACCCAATGAGAATTTTGACTGCACCAAATAGATGTTAGAAGTGTCTTTCATACACACAAAAAGGCTAGAAAACTTCTTTCGAATCCCTTTAAGCTGCTATCGCGTAAACAAGTTAATTTTAACGTTTTTACACTAAGTCAAGGGCAATAACTCATAAACCGACGACTGGAATCGCGCCATTTTCAAACTCATTCGCGATATTATCAAGATAAATACATATACCAAGCTTCATCCAAATCGGATAAAAACTCTAATCGCTATTGCGTGTACAAGAAATTGTTGAAGGACGAACGGACCGACGGATGGACAGGGGTGACTGCAATATACGTCCATATTTTCATGTGGCAGTATATACAGGCAGATAAAATGGAATCAGAAATACCAGCAGACAGACTAAATAAAAGGAGTGCAGAACTACAAAAAGTCAGAACAAATAAAAGGGGCGCACAGCTACCAGAATACAAGCAGGTTAACTAAAAGGGACGCGGGAATACCAGCAGACAGACAAACGAAACACGAACAGTTACAATGGAATTTGGCAGAATATTTTCAAATTCTAGAACGCGGAATTATGATTCAAATACATTGTGTCATATATCATTGGAAAGAGTAGATCAAGCATAGTAACGCCGAAAAAGAATTTAGGTCGTATGTAAATTAGGTCACGTGACAGAGCTGTTTAAAGTTAAAAATTGCAATTTTCAGAAGGCCATAAAACCGGAAGTAAGCAATTGACATCTAAAATGATTATACCATTGGATAGATCTCGTCAAAGGCAACAACTTTTGTTCAGGTCACAAAGTCACTCAAGGTCAAGGTCACGAAATATGGGCCTTGTAAGTTTTGACAATTTCTGATTTTTTTTAACCGGAAATAAAAAAAAATTCGAATTGAAAATCAAAAATCGGTTTCCAATGTTTTGTGCGCAATCGATTGGAGATACCATAGACACTAATATGATGCAAATTCCATTATACCCGTAGGCCCCATTTTGCATTTTATAAAAATATATCATTTCAATATGGCGATTGATTTTTTACATCCGGGTCAAATTTTATCATTTAAATATTTTTGTGTGAAGATGTCAAATATATCACAAAAAGAATTTTTCAATATCTTCAAAATTCCGGAAGTTAAAATTTCAACTTTAAGAGCAAATGACGTCAAAACCGGAAGTGATATATTTTTTTTGAAATTATAGTTTTGTTTGAAATAAAAATGTCTATTCACCTGTAAGTTTTCAAATTGATCAAAATAACATTGCAAAAGTTAAAAAACATGTAAAAAAAGTGCTTCAAAAAGTCAGCGATAAAATTCTACAAGTGCGTGTTTTTCAAGAACTATCATGTAGACATTCGAATAATGAAATAAACAAAAAAAGTCCCATCAAAATCGGTTGAAAAACAGAGGTGAAAATGGTAGAAAACAAAAAATGGATTTTTCTGTCATACGTCGTTTCCGGTTAGACAAAAATACTTCATTTTACATTCATTTAATACCGTGCAGTTAGGTATCGTAGGAAATTATCTGAGATAATGTGTGGTATGTTCCCTTCATACCGAAATAGCGTGACCAGAAATAGACAAAAAAAAAAAAAACAGTCATTATGAAAACAAAGCAGTGCGTTCGCTAGAACGCACTGCAAAAAAAAAAAAGTCATTTGCAAAACAAAGCAGTGCGTTCGCTAGAACGCACTGCAACTAGAACCGTGATAACGGTACTGAGCAGTGCGCAATTTAAACATCCTTGAACGGTTGCATTTTAGTCCTGCATATAAATTAGGTCATGTGACAGAGCTGTTTATAGTTAAAAATCTCAATTTTCAATCGGCTATTAAACCGGAAGTAAACAATCGGAAAACACAAAGTAAAACATCATTTAATAGATTTTATCGAGGGCAATAGCTTTGGTTTAGATCAAAAGGTCATCAAACGCCTAGGTCACGAGTTTTGAGCTTTGAAAGTGTTTGCTATTGCTGAATTTCTTTAACCGGAAATAGACAAAACTTTTAATCGAAATTAGGAAATCAGCTGTCACCATTTTGTTAGTAATATATTGAAGATAACATAGACATCAACATTATGTAAATCGGATGATATCCTGATCACCTATATCGATTTAAAGAAAAGTTGGTCTTTTCAAGATGGTGGTCTACTAGTTACTTCCGGGTCCAATTTTATCCTTTTTTTTCTATGAATGTTATGTCATTTTATATCTTCAAAAGAATGTGTCGACTCTCTTTAAAAATCCACAATTTACGAACCACGTGTTTTTTCGCGCCAAAAAGGCCACGCAGTTACTTTAGAACAATGAACAAAATTTAAAATTAAAAAAAAAGCAAAATGATTAAAATATCTACTATTATATATCAAAAGGAGATAAAGCATAATAAGAAAAGACGATTTTTTTGTGACTTACGTTAATTAGGTTCAAACTGACAATTTTCAAATGGCTATAAAACAAGAAGTAAATATTGGACAACAAAAATGAATTCACCATTGGATAGATCTCATTTCAGGCAGTAAATTTTGTTCGGATCATAAGGTCAACAAATGGCAAGGTCACAAGTTATGAGCTTTAAAAGTGTTACAATAATTGCTGAATATCTTATACCGGAAATAGACAAACACCATAATCGAAATTAGCAATTCAGCTAATAGATAGATTGAAAATGCCATAAACATCACAATTCTATAAATCGGATGTCGATTTAAAGACAACATGTTCATTTCAAGATGGTGGCCAACGTGTTACTTCCGGTTACGATTTTGTCATATGTTTTGCTTTGTTAGTCATGTTCTTTCATATCTTAAGAAGAAATTGTTACCTATCTTATGAAATACGTAATTCAGATAACACGTGTATTTTTCCCGCCAAAAAAACACACAGAGTTACTATAGAACAAAGAACAAAATTCCAAATAGCAATTTTGATCAAAATATTTAGTGTTATGTATCACTGGAAAGAGGAGATAAAGCGTTATAAGAAACGAAGATATTTTGTGACGTGACGTCACGTGACAGAGCTGTTCATAGTTCAAACTATCAATTTTTAAATGGCTATAAAACCGGAAGTAAATATTGGACAACAAAAATGAATACACCGTTGGGTAGATCTTATCATGGGCAATAACTTTTGTTCAGGTCATAAGGTCACCCAAATCCAAGGTAACGTGTTATGAGCTTTGAAAATTTTGGACATTTCTGAATATCTTTTACCGGAAATAGGCAAACATCATAATCGAAATTAGCAAATTGGCTGTCATCATTTTGTTGGCCATAGATTGAAAATGCCCTAGACATCAATATTATACAAATCCGATGATACCCTGTTCACTTCTCTCGATTTAAAGAAAACATGTTCATTTCAAGATGGTGGCCAGCGTGTTACTTCCGGTTACGATTTTATCATATTTTTTGCTTTGTTAGTCATGTTCTTTCATATCTTAAGAAGAAATTGTTACCTATCTTATGAAATCCGTAATTCAGATAACACGTGTATTTTTCCCGCCAAAAAACCACGCAGAGTTACTATAGAACAAAGAACAAAATTTCAAAAATCAATTTTGATCAAAATATCTAGTGTTATACATTTTTGGAAACAGGAGATAAAGCATGATACTAATAGAAGATAATTTGTGACGTACATGAATTAGGTCACGTGACAGAGCTGTTTAAATTTAAAAATTGCAATTTTCTGACGGCCATAAAACCGGAAGTAAACATTGGGCATCTAAAATGATTATGCCATTGGATAGATCTCGTCAAGGGCAACAACTTTTGTTCAGGTCACAAGGTCACTCAAGGTCAAGGTCACAAGATATGAGCCTTAAAAGTTTTTACTATTTCCGAAAATTCTAAACCGGAAATAAAAAAAATTCTGAATCGAAATTTAAAAATCGGCTCGCCATGTTTTGTTAGCAATCGACTAAAGATTCCCTAGACATCATTTGTATTCAAATCGGATGATTCCCTGATTCTGAATTTCGATTTAAAGAAAAATTACTCATTTCAAGATGGCGGCTGAAATGAAATATCTGGGTAAAATTTTATCATTTCATATTTTGTCAATGATTATTTCTAGCACATTGCAAAAAGATTTTTTTGAATATTTTCATTATTCCGGAAGTTAAAATTTCAACTTTGCAAGCGAATGACGTCAAAACCGGAAGTGATATTTTTCTTTTGATAATGTCATTTTGTTCGCCATCAAAATTTCTATGTACCTGTAAGTTTTCATATTGATACAAATAAAATTGCAAAAGTTGAACAAATGGTCAAAAAAGTGCTTCAAAAAGTCAGCAACAAAGTTCTCAAAATGCATATTTTTAAAGTCTTACCTTGTAGACAAACGTTTAAAGAAATAAACAAAAAAGTTTCCATCAAAAT
The DNA here is from genome assembly GCA_029955415.1 of Lottia scabra. Classification (NCBI taxonomy): domain Eukaryota; kingdom Metazoa; phylum Mollusca; class Gastropoda; family Lottiidae; genus Lottia; species Lottia scabra. The sequence continues at coordinate 887,686 of JARJEI010000021.1, read as the reverse complement.
CGGTTGAAAAACAGAGGTAAAAATGGTAAAAAACATAATATAGAGTTTTCCGTCATATGTCATTTCCGGTTAGACAAAAAACCGTCATTTTACATTCACGCAACACCGAGCAGTTAGTTATCGTAGGAAAACATGCGAGATAATGTGTGGCATGCCCCCTTCATACCGAATTAGCGTGACCAGAAGTAGACAAAAAAAAAAAACAGTCATTATGAAAACAAAGCAGTGCGTTCGCTAGAACGCACTGCAAAAAAAAAAGTCATTTGCAAAACAAAGCAGTGCGTTCGCTAGAACGCACTGCAAAAAAGACATTTGCAAAACAAAGCAGTGCGTTCGCTAGAACGCACTGCAACAAAATACGATACTTATCACCCATTACAGATACCTCATCAGAACAATAATAACACAAGAATATCAATGTTATGGAAAGTGTACGGAGGGGGGTCGTTGCCATTAGTATTTTAGTATGATAGAATATAATGCTGACCACTAACATGTACCATATTATACCATCAACCATATCAGCTTTGTTCCTCATTTTGAGAAAAATATTAATGGTCGCTTACGTGTATAATATATCTTTATAAAATAACTTACCAGTATTCAGCATTCGTAACAGGGTATGAATCAATGTAAAAACTTTTATATTTGATTTTTCTGAGTGGATGTTCTCCAGTTTGAGATTTAGGATCGTTTATACCCATATAAAATTCTCCACCACTTACAACTCTCATAGCTTTATATTTCTTATAATCCTTCATAACTGAAATAGGCATGAAATTCGATGTTAGCATCATCCAAGGAACTATTTCGCAAAAACTAAGTCCCGTGTTCAGTGGAATTGTAGACCAATACAACATTTATATTTTATTAAAAATTCTGAAAACTTTATACGGATAACTCGTATGAAACCGTAACATAAGGCAATTCCTTTGCAGAAAGAGCCATGACCTTTTATTGGATTAATGCTATAAGATCTCAAATATATCTTTAATAAACTGTTAAACACTGAATAATAATTTAATCAATAAGCGTCAATGGTTTTCCAACAGATAATTGACTTCAAGGCGATATGATACTGCATTTTGGATATAAATGTAGCAATGTTTTATAACGACACTTGCAATTCCCTTAACCCTTATTTAAACATAGAAGAATAAGTCAGAATAAACCTGATGTGATTATTACAAAATATTTTTCTGGGCACTTCGCAATAAAAGATTAAATAACTTTTGAATAAGAGGTCATCGTGGTTAGAAAAATAGTCGTATATAGGACAATAGTAGGCTAATGCAACAGAATGACAATGTAGGCTACGTTGTGTAAAAAAAGAAATGTTCATTCTGGTGTTTTGATCAATTTCCTTAATATTAAGATATTTGCTGTATACCTTATCGCCGCTCCACAACGTGTGTTGTTCAGTGAAATGCCATGCAACAGAGAACGCTGAGCATATTTTGCAGAGGCATCAGATGGCCATTGGCTGTTAGTCATATTATGAGTTAAAACACTGAAACTTTAAAATAACATGAACAACCAAGAAAGTGAACTATTTCATCAGCCACACTTAAAACTATATCTAGATTGTTAAACTTACTTCCATGTATATCTACATCATTAAAAGGGTTTCCAGAATGAGTTTTTCCTTCATTTTCACAATTTAAAAGATAAAGATTTAAAAATAAAAGTAAAAAACTAATAAGTGCTTTTCGCCAACATATCATGGTGGCAGCCATATTGAAAAGGGGGTATTGATTTTAGGGATTCCTCATTCTCTTTCTATATTAAAGGTAACAGCTTGTAGGCACACCATGTTGTGGGTAAACTTTCGCTCAATAAAATAACGAACAGTTACTAGAAACGTGGCAGTAAAAATCAAAACAGTAGCACAAAATTTGCAGATTAATTATGTCCAATATCGGAATTTGAATTGCTGTAATATATGCGCTAGTCCGAAAACACACATGCACACTTCCCTTTTTCTGTATTAGCCATAATGCATTTTATAAAGTAAACTATATTTTTAATCGATCATTTATACAACTTTATAATGGTCAGCATCTGTATTTAGCTAATAATGATGATTAAATGTTCAATATTTGAAAATTTCAAAGTTAATAAATATCGGAAAATTAATGTCTAGCTTAGTCATGGAATTACAAATCGACTTATATGTGATTAAAACTTTTCTGTTTTAAATTGACGAGTCTGCTCTCTAACCCCATTAAAGATGGGGTTTTTCGAGTCAATGCCAAGATAATATTTGTGGGGGGTAAAAGATAAGCTATCTTATTAAGCAGGGGGGGGGGGGGGGGGTGTTGAAATGTGTGCTGTTATTATTTTTGTCCGATTTGGTAGACAAAATGTATCTTAAGGGCAATTTTGTATTGTGTCTCGAATATCCAGTGAAGGTTAAGGTCACATGAAAGTCATGTGATCAAAACAAATGATACAAGATGGTGGATGTTGAAAATGAAAATGAACCGCTACTGTATAATTATAGAATTTCTGAAGCAGAAAATGACATCTCAAACATCCAAGCAAGTGACAACGACACCAGGAAAAAGAGGGTAATAAGTTTCTATTGAAAATAACAATAATTTGAAACATCCTCTTCATTTCTAGCTTATTTTTTTTTATTATTGAAGCTCTCATCAAATTCAAAGTTCAAGTGGCAGGGGTTTGACTTTTCCTAATCCACTTAACTTTATAACGAGATTAATTTTCTATCTCATCAAAAGCATAGTTCAAAGTTGTGCCCTTACTAGACATGAAAATGCTTTTTTTTATAATCAGAAATACAAAGGGAAACGTTCTGGATCATTTTAAAAAGGAAAGTTCCATATTCTACATTTCAAAACAAAAGTGCTGTGTTGATGCATAATCCTATCCTATAGTTGATGCCAATGTTAGATATAGTTAAGATTTAACTTAAAGTTTTTGACCAAATTTCTTATATGCATGCCAGGCTGTTACATTTGTCAAGGAGGTGATCTATCGATCTATGTAATTTATTCAACCATAGGGAACCCTAGTGGAGAATTTTTAAGGGGTCACAGACTGTTCAAATATGTACCTATATAGTTGTGGCAGGTGTCACGAAGCAGATCATGCTTAGTCTTTTCAAAACACCTGAGGGTACTTCTCTTTGGAAAAATCCAGTACTATATTACTACTGGTCTCGATTTTGCTATTTTTTTTTCAATTTTGATTGTCTTTCTTGTGCGTATTTTTATCTTACTTTACAACATTTTAGGACATGCTGATGTCATTTGGGGACACATTTAAAAATAGGTTTAAAACCAGTGGTATTTATAAAACCATATTATATTTAGTGAACTGGTTTTTTTTTCAGGGCTTCACAGGTCATTTGGTATTATCTATAGTAGCTTGTACCCTTGGATCATCATTTCAGTTTGGTTATAATACAGGAGTTGTTAATTCACCTGAAACGGTTAGTCATGTTTATATTTTCAATTTCATCTTAAAAATATCCTTATTTAGCCATGTTTAGACATGTTATACTGAGTATCAACTTTCTAAAACAATTGCATTGGAATTTGAGGTTTTGTTTCTGGTAATTTCTCCAGAAGTAATAATCTATGAATAATCTTCAGTACAAAATATTCTATTTGGCTTGAATTACTTTTCATGTTGAAATCCTAGGCCAGTACTTCTATGGGAAAGTAACTATATAACAGAGTTATGTAATAGTATCATCCAATGCTACTGATTGAGGCTTTTTATCATATATGTGAATCATGAAATTTTGTATTTTGAGTGCCACTATTGAATAACACCTGATGGCTTAACTATATTTGAATATTATTGTAGGTAATGAAAGATTTCTATAATGTAACATATTATAAAAAAGAAGGTAAAGAAATAACAGATAGTTTATTAACGTTGCTATGGGCGTTGACTGTTGCTATGTATGCTGTAGGTGGAATGGTTGGAGGAGTCAGTGCTGGATATTGGGGTAACAAATTTGGCAGGTAAACTTTACAAAATGGATCAAGTTTGTTAATTTCGGTGTTTGATAAAGTGCCATTCATTCTGACCTTATGTGTTATTGTATTTTTGCTATGCTCATCATCCAGGCAGTATCAGCTTTGAAGCCTCAGACTAATTCCTGTATTCCATTTTGTCATTGGATTAGGGTATTTTATATTCAGTGAATTTGAAAAGACCAAAAAGAAATTTAAAAACATTTAGTAGTAATAGTACATACAGATTTACTGCAGCGCTCTAACGGTCATCGCTTCGACATACTCCATAAGAAAGATAGACCGATTGCGAATCATTTCAATTTACCCAATCATTCCATTGAAGACCTTCTTGTTATGCCTATTGAAAAAGTACCTGTATCTACATTAATCAAACCAAAAAACAAGCGATTACAAAGGGAGAGTTTCTGGATAGACCAACTACAAACAGTTATACCTAACGGCCTAAATATCCAGCATGACAACCAAATCATACCTTTTGTTGCAACCTACAATACTACAGCCAAGAATGCCTCTGTCATTGTCAAACGATTATATAATGAACTGCAAGATGAATTCCCTAACGTCTATACTAAACGTTTAGTCACTGCATATAAAAGAAATAAAAACTTTAGTAATATACTGGTTCATGGTAAATTAGAACCCCTTTCATCAACTCCCTGAAACAATTGCTTTGGAATTTGAGTTATATATATCATTTTACTTGTGAATCTTCTTAGAAGTAATATATCCTTGAATATTATTCAGTAGAAAGTATTGTATTAAAATTGGATTAGTTTCCATGTTAAAATTGATTGTCTCTACTTGTGACCTAGGCCAGTGCTTCTTTAGGAGATTCTCTCCTATAACACCTATAACTGTGATCTGCACTACTGTAAATCTGTAAATACCGTTCACAGAGGAGCAAAAACTGATATTTGAATGCCTGTCAGCATTTATTAAACACCATCATAACAGTCTTAGCAAAGATAAACCATTTAAAATATACATTAACATAATTTGTAGACGTGGTGCTCTATTAAGAAATAATATAATAGCTGTCATTGCTGCTGGTTTATTAGGTTTCTCTAAAATGGCTGATTCCTATGAAATGTTAATGGTAGGAAGATTTATTTGTGGTATTAATGCAGGTCAGTATTAGCTTATAGTCTACTGGTCTATGTGAATGTAGGCCTACTAGTCAAAAGACAGGAAAATTTGTTTCTTCATGTGTATGATTTTTGATGACACAAACTCTCAGAAAAATGTTATATTAGTGTAATTCTGCAATTCTTTTATTGTGGAAAATTCTTTTTAAATATCACATTATACATATCATTTCCCTACAAATTGGCAAAGTGTCATTTAACTGAATTCTGCTAGATTTTGTCATAAAAAAATTAGTTGTAATCCAATCCCAAGTTAACAAAAGACCGACTCTAAATTTGAATGGTACAAAGTTTTGAACTACAAACAATTGCTATCTGTGTCCCTGATACCCATAAAAAGTGTAGGAATCTTTACAATCCTTTTAATGGTTAGCATATATTAACTATATTCATTAATATGATATTATATTTACAGGGATCAATACAGGTGTAGCTCCATTATATTTATCTGAAATAGCACCAATTGAATTGAGGGGATTTTCTGGAACTTTTAATCAGTTATCTATCACTTTTGGTGTCATGGTATCTCAACTTTTAGGTTTAAAATATATATTAGGTACAGAAAAATACTGGCCTCTATTATTAGGTAAGATTTCTTTTTGGCTTTCTATTTTATCCTGGACTTATGAAAGATCTGCTTATTTCATTGTAAATACACCTCAATCAGAGAATGAGGTTTAGGTGTTTTTGGCTGACCTTTTTTCACACATTGTGAACTTTGACTACAAGAGGCATTTTCATCCTACTTGACAATAGAGTTTGTGTTTTTTTTAATTTATGTTTTATATTTATAGGACTAACTATTGTACCAGTTATTTATCAACTATGTGTATTAACAATGTGTGTAGAGAGTCCACGATATCTGATGTTAACAAAACAAAATGAAACAGAAGCAACAAAAGGTTTGTTAGGCTTCTCAAAGCATGATCATTCTTTTGTTTCTATGTTCTTGATTAATTAGTTTTCCTTGTACAGTAATAATTTCAAAATGTACTGACAAAATTTGAGCCTTGTATCCATTTGTATTTGTATGTTAAATTTAAATTGGCGACATAGACCATGTAGACAAGATTTACAATTTTGTGGGATGAGAAACCAGTGAAGATCAAAATTTCTAGTGTTGAGTACATTTGAAGGGATTTTACAATATTTAACATTACAATACTCCTGAAAAGTATTTACATGTATTCAAGATTTAAATTTTCATTGTTGCCCTTTAATATTTGACAGCATTAAAATGGCTGAGGAATTCAGAAGATGTAGAAGACGAGATAGAAGAAATGAGAGCAGAAGCTGAAGAACAAAAACACCATAAAAAGGTACTTGTGAACAATTTTGAAGTATGTTTTTGTTGTTCATTTGTATCTGCCTGGTCTAGAAACCGGGGAGCCCAGATACTCGGGCTGAATCGCTTCTAAATAAATACGTTTGAATAAATCAGCAGAAATTGACTACAGTGACGTCAGACCCGAGGCACTCAACCAACCAGGCCAGTCTGGTTAGGCGGACTGGCCCGTTACATATAACCAGGCCCTTAGTCTAAAGATAACATAAGGTTTTCTTTATATTCCAGTTTTTTATAAGTGATTTAATAAAGACACATGAATTAAGAATTCCATTTATAATCAGTATAGTTTTACAGTTATCTCAACAATTCTCCGGCATTAATGCAGTAAGTTTCCAAACTTATAAATATATTGAAAATCTTACTTAAGACGTCATACACTTTCCTTTGGGTATGTTCCATAATGTGCTACTATTGATATCTATGCAGTTTGTGGAATTGCAAGAACCACAGACGTCGGAATGGAAATTGGAATGGCGCAAATTGATGCTATCAGTGTCCCCGATAGACATACTAAGTTTAAAAAACTGCTTTTCAATCCCTTTAAATGTTGTCTTGTAGTTACCAAATATATAGTAGACTACACAAATTTAAATGTTTCAGGTAATTTATTATTCTACTAGTATATTTACCTCAGCTGGTCTAGATAAAGACAAAGCATCCTATGCTACAGTTGGTGTTGGTGTAGTTAATATACTCATGACATTTGTATCAGCGTTTTTAATGGACAGGTTGGGTCGACGTAGTTTACATCTACTAGGTTTAGGAGGAATGTTTATTTTTACAATCGTTCTCACTGTTTCTAGAATTTATCAGGTAAGGTATTTAATTTGAGTTCATGGTTTATAAGTGCTTTATCAAACCAGTGAAGAAAAATCTAATCTTATAATAAAGACTTCTTCAAAACAAGATACACAATTATATAACTTCTTATCTGAATATAACATACTTAGGTAATTGAAAGATATAAAGCGTAATAATATAATTTTTATTTAAGCCTGAAGATCACTGGTTATCATTTGTATGTATTCCTGCTGTAGTGTTTTATATTGTATCATTTGCATTAGGACCAGGTAAGAAGATTTTATAATTATTATTTAAGAAGAGTAGTACCTTTGTCCCAAACATATTTGTTGAATTACTAGAAGCGAGCAAATATTTAGACACGTGTATGCCTTTGTGATGTTCAATCAACTAGAACCCAGGAAGTTAATATGATTAATTAAAGTCACATTGCGGGATTCGTTTGTTTACAAAATGAAATTTATGGGATTTCGGGACAAAAGGTATTCTAGCTTAATCTCTGATGTTTAATTAAGTCAAAAAACTAAAATTCACGGCTTTGGGTACTCAGATGGCTTCGATGCAGCTGGATTTAAAATCGGGATCTAATAAAATGATTTCCATAAATAAAATGCTAATGAGGTCAAGCGGGGGGCGTGTTAGTTAAATGACGTCACACTCCAATCTCCAGTAGCATGTGCTAGTAGTGGGCGGAGCGGCGGAGCTAGTGAGTTATTGACGTCTCCCTCAATCAACTCGGTGTTGAAATGTAAACAATCAAAATTTCCTTCAAATGGCTGTAGAATTGGAACCACGAAAGGGAATTGATTTTTTTTTAGTTCAATATTCATTTCTAAGTGCTAACTTTAAAAAAAAACCATGAGAAGACTTTTTCTCAATGTCCAAGTCTGGGCTTATGTGGCTTTAAATTGTATTTTCAGGTTCAATACCATGGTTTATTGTAGCCGAACTATTTACTCAGGGACCTCGTACAGCAGCTGTTAGTGTAGCTGTATTAGTGAACTGGGCTGCTAATTGTATTGTAGGTTTTGTATTTCCAATTTTACAGGTTAGTACAGATGTTATCTAAGATTTTTCTTTAATTCTTTAAATTAAATAGTCCACATATAACAATAAGATAACAAGCTGTTATCTCCCCTTACAAGATGCGGCATTTGTTGATAAATTCTGTTTTCGTCGAAAATAGTTAGCGAAGAGACAAAAACAGATTTTACAAATGCTGCCATCTTGTAAGGGGAGATCCGTGTTATCTTCTATGTGGTCTGAAGCTTTGTAGCAAAGTGTCTGCGTCATATCTGGTGAAGTCTTTCTGGAATAACAGGAACCACGGGCACCCAGCAAGAATTTTGAATGTACCAAATAGTAGTTTGAAGTGTCTCTCATACACATAAAAAGGCTAGAAAACTTCTTTCCAATCATTATCCCTGAACAGAAAAGTAGTAGTATAACTTCATTTCATTATTTCAGAAAGCCATCAACGAATACTCATTTCTTCCATTTGCCGCTATGTTAGTGGGATTTTGGATTTTTACATTTTTCATGCTACCAGAAACCAAGGGCAAGACAGTTGAAGAAATTTCTGAGTTATTTGTGGTAAAAGATAGAGAGATTATAGTAAAAAGTGATGAGGATTCTTTAGTTACATGAACAAGGTCCATGAAAAATAAGATGGATTTCTATAAATGGCAAAGGAAATAAACTATGTCTTATTGACACAGGATCTCATGTTTTTTAAATTAAATTTGAATTAGCTTCAATATTTTTTTGCAGATTTAGCAATATTAAAATACTCTTGCCAAACATCTATCACCTGTCAGATCTCGGTAAGAAAACTGTGCAATAGTTTGAGTGCTATTATCAAGAACATGTTTGTAACTTATTGATATTAAAGATTTATATTTTTGTACTGGATTTGTTTTTCATTATTTTGACAACTGTGTGATTATTCTTTAGTCCACATATTGAAAACCATAATGTATAGGGATGAATTCTTTATAAAGCATAGTTTGATCTTGCATTGAGTTTTCATATGAAAGACTAATTCTTTAATAGTACTTGTACTAAAAGTTAACAAGTTATACAGGCAAGACTTTGGATATGCACATATCTATTTATTGCACTTAAATATAGATATTTGACATTGTACATAATATATTATAATAATAGAGAATATTTACATACATTGATTACACTAGCACTATATAGAGAAAGAAAGTAAGGCTTTACAAATAGACAAGAAAAAGGCTTCATTGAAAAGAACAAAAGAGAACTAAATGGTCATATGTAAAGATAATAAATTTGGAAATGTTTCAACTAAATATATGACAGACACTCTAAATATAATTTGTACATTCATCATTTATTTCATATAAAAGATTTCAACCGCTAACATTATACCATTACATCAGATATTGTGAAAAGACAAAACCATAATGAGAAGTGACACTACTCATGACATGTCTGACCTATTTCTAACTAAATTCTATTTTTCACTTTAAAATATATACTGAAGATACTATGAAAAAATTGTGTCTGTATTCATTCATTCACAAAATCTATCAAAACCATTCAAAGATAACATTCAAACTTCTAGAAATGTTATTTCACATTACTTCTACATAAATTATCATCTGTACAAACATACGTATCATCACACATTTCACAAAAACTTGTTAACAAGAGGGATATTGGCTTGTCGTCCGAAAAGGTACAAAAATTAGACATTTTCTATTAAAAATGTTGATAGATATTATTTGCTCACATAATTGTCAAGTTTCACAATTGCTTCAATAGTCCTATACTGGTTGTCTGATAAAAAATGTCTACATGTTTTCTTTGTCGGCTAGTGGACAAAAGTTGGAGTCCAATCTACAAGATCTGGCATTGTCTATTTTCTTGATGTGTTTACGTTGTACAATATTGCGAGGTGAGTTAGTGTCAATTGGTACATTGGCCAGGGGTGATCTTGGAATATCGTTTTTCATTAGAACTGTCCTTTTCATAGCTGGGAATAACTGCTTGGGTTTTGCTTGATTCTTTGTCTTGGATTTCTTTGTGTTTTCATCTTAAAATAAATATTCACAAATAAATTTTCAACATATGTAAAAAAAATATGAAGATTTTATTTAATCATAATAGAATGTAACTTTGGGTATGTATACACGTAATCTTTATCATCAAATCTGAAAGGTCTAAAATAATCAATTATGTTATCAAAGTTCCTCTTGGCTAAAAAGTGCCTTAATTTGCTTACAATTACAATAGACAATTTTTGATCCGATTTAAATAATACAGGTTTCTACGTTAGTGGGATAAGTTTATAAAAATATAATTTTTCGTACCTTTAACACTGAGTAGATTAGAGCATTCATCAACATCTGATAATGATAGTGAATTAAGTTCTGTTGATCCACTGAGATCACTAACACGTCCACTTTCATCTGAACCTTCAAAACTCATTTTATTACCCACATAACTATTATTAATTAATAAACTATCTTCTCCACCTTCTCCTTTATCTATAATAAAAATTTAACATTAGTTTTGTATGAACAATTTCAATAAGTGTGTCAATTTTCTCAGGTGGCTAATGCTCTCTTTATACTGCTAACTAATTATAGAAACTTGAATCCCTTGTTTATGAATATGAATAAAATTTGATCTAATCTGGTCAGTCATTGCCAAAACATTGTCTTCAACTCTACCTGCCACATCCATCCATGCATTAAGTAAGCTTATAAGATCAAGAGAAAAATATTGCACAATATTATAATAGACCTATCAGACCCATAAAGGCCAATTCTTTTCCCTTACCATTTAATACATTGACTATAGGTGTTCTAACAATACCAGCAGTGGGTGACCGTGGATCTAATATACCATTTCCAAGATTTAAATCAGGAGTTTTATCAACAACAATAGGTGTTCTATCCAAACCAGGTGATCTGGGATCAACATCCAAATGTCTTACTCCTCCAACAGCTCCTTTCATTGGTGTGGAGGCTAAGTTATCAGATTTACTGTTAAGTGATCCCATCTTGAGTTTCTTTACTGGTAAATTACTGAAATAAAAAACATGTAAGGTAAGATTTATAAGCTGTGATTCAATCAATCAATCAATGATAAAAAGCCTAGAGTAGTAGAGTAGATTTGTTTAGTATCATTATCATTCATTGTCATTGTGATTGTAAAATCATTGACATTGTTGAGAGTGAGTTTGATCAGATCTTGCATTCTTTGCATGCGTGAGGCCAACTCAAGAGCACAAAAGTTATGGGTATAATACATGACAAACCACAAGAATATGAGACCGAAATTATATTTAGAATAATTACAATATTTCAAAAAGATTGACGATGTTCTTGTTGTTCTTCGTGTTTGTGGAGAAAGTGTCTCTTTCGAAGTTCCCGCTTCAACCAATGAAATCCGAGGTTACAATTTAAGATACTATTTTTCATTGGTTGACGTTTCAGAGCAGACAACTCTTTACAACTTCCTGTCTTTCCGGCGTGAAAAGCGAAAATGGATGTTATTCAACAAAATATTGGAAAAATCAAATGTCCACTCGGTGGAGAGAAGGTTTATAAGGATGAATGTGCATATTCATTCAATAACCCAGTAAGGACAAATTTTGTTCATTGTAAATTATGATCTGACAACTAGAAATCCAAGTACAATTCCTTTTTGTTTGGTGTGTCTGTTTTCCAAACTCACAACTTCCAGGGCGGATCCAGTATTTAGAGAAAGTGGGGGCAGAATTATAACATGCTTCAAATTCAACAGCACCACCGCAAGCGGCAAATTTTTAGAGGTGCTGACAACCGTTGGCCTAAAATCGGGTGGCTCGAGCCGGGGAGAGCCCCCGTCCCCCCTGGCCTTGGATCCGCCTTTGCTTGACTTTACCCACTGAAAAGACCGTCCTCAAATGAATTAATATAGTAATTTTATGTTTTGTAGGAAAGTGAACATGGATTATACATTTGTATGAATACTTTCTTAGGTTTAGGAAAGAATCATGTTGAAAGACATTGGAAAAAGACTGGAAATCAAATCTATCTGAATCTCAAGCGGCGGAGAATAGAGGTAAACTTACTTATTATTGGAATATAGAAATTCAGGTCAAAGGACAATAATTGTTATTAATAGGAGCTCCATTTGTGTTGAAGATCAACGTTTTAGAATATAAACAGGTCATATAAGGATGATAGAACAGCTGGGTTCTCCAAATCTATAACAAAAAAGGCTTGCCATTTTCAAATTTCACTTATTAGGTCTTGATTTATATGATAAAAAGAGATGTATAGAATAATGCATGATTTTATCTTTTCAGATACCTAAAGATGATCAACCTCCTGAGAAGAAGCCAACAAAGATGGCTATTGGTAGGTTTTTCAATATTTTAATAATTTGGTTGTAGTTTTGAATCTTAAAATTGCCATTAGATGGTTTACCAACTGTTATCTTATATCATATTTTATAGTTTAAGTAAGCTTAATTAACATTTTCAATTTTCAATTAATATTTTAAATGAGATTTCTGTTTATTTTAGGTGTGGAAGGAGGGTTTCAAGTAGATGATAAAAGTTTTAGATTTGAAGAAGAGACAACTATAGTTGTATTACCTAATTGGACAGTTCTACCATTTCCTAATACAGAGCTACCTGATCTGGTGGGTGTCTATTGTCAGATTTCAAATTAATATCCATCTCATACAGAACAATTGAATTAAATTAGAGGTTCATTTTATTGTCTTGATGTTGCTTGAAATTAATTTCTTTTCTCAAATTTATACGAATGATAAAGAGAATCTTAAATAATGATGCACTTTAAAAACTGGGATCATAATAATCTTATCATCTTTCAAGGTGCAATTATCAGCAGCTACCATATTAACAGCTGAAGATGCCTGGAAGATGGAAGAAGCTGCTGCTATGGCCTGCACCTGGGAGGGAGAAAAACTGAGAATTTCAAAGTAAGCATTTCTGTTCATTTATTTCTGAGCTGAAATATGAACCATTTTATCCATTTGTTGCATATTTTTTGTTATCATGAATATGTAACAATTAATTGCAAATGCTCAAATACTTTACTTATAAGGAAATGAAGAGGAAATCTTAGGTCAATGTAATAGTAAGTCAAATTTTCTAGTGGAAAACCCTTTGAAAAATGAAAATACATTGATGTCATGCATCAGTGATATTAAATTCTCAAAATTAGTTTTATATAAGTGATATGAAATGAAGTGTCAATCTTTTGTCCAACTTATTTGATAATGCTTAATATTTTGATAAAACCAACAGTATTAAAAAGTAGCCGCCTTCTTTGACATTTCAGGCATGCTGAAAACTTAAAACAGTTAGATAATGGTAAAAAGATACCACCAAAAGGTTGGAAATGTGAACGATGTGATTTAACAACCAATTTATGGTTAAATTTAACAGATGGAAGTATTTTATGTGGACGTAAATTTTTTGATGGAAGTGGTGGCAATAATCATGCTGTAGAGGCCTATGAACAAACTGGATTTCCGCTAGCTGTTAAATTAGGAACAATCACTGCAGCTGGGGGAGGTGAGGCTCTTGTTATATTAATACTATACTCAAATAATAAAAGATGATTTGAGGTCATTTAACAGACATAAGCTTACTCAAATAATCCTATGATTTCTCAAAATCTACCTTAATATCAAAAGAAATAAATCAAATCTCATAATGTAGCCAAATACAAGTTTGTTAAACTCAGAATATTTGAATAAAATCTGCAATAGAATTAGTTTTTTTAAAGGGATATGTTCACAAACTGTTCGACCAATAATTTTTTTGTCTCAGAACCTCAAATTGTTTTGCTATTCTAATTCATATTAATATAATAATAAACTCTCCTAGCCTTCTAGTCCCTGTGTAGTCATAGTTATGAGTGTTGGAAAGTCGAAGATACGACTTGTCGTTTAGTAGACTATGCCTTATATAGAAAACACATATATAGAAAATGAAAGATAAATGTTTAGGAAGGGATATAATTGAAGGGATTATGCGATTTGTGTGCAGTTTTAGTACTTCTGCAGGCTATTTACATACATTAAAGGCTCAAATCGACCCTCGAAAATGCTGAACATTCCCCTTTGTCATTGTTGATATTGCCTTCAAACAATAAAATAATTTGATTTCTAGATGTTTATTCCTATGATGAAGATGATATGGTAGAAGATCCATATTTAGCCAAACATTTAGCTCATTTTGGAATAAATATAGATGCCTTGAAAAAAGTAAGTATCAACATAGTTTAGGTAATTTTTTAGTATTTACTTGTACTTGTAACTTTATGGATTTATCAGATTATAGGGGATTCTGTGGTATAGTAAGTAATCTATGAATATAAAGGTGTCCTTATGGGCCATGTTTGATGGTGTAAACTCTATGTTCATACTCTATTCAGAAATAGTTTTGATACTAGCTTACATTCCTTCAAATGTTTTTTCTGAATTTCACAGTTTTAATCAAAAAGTATTATATAATTGTAGACTGATAAAAGTATGATTGAATTAGAAATTGATTTAAATCAGAAGATAGGAGAATGGGATGTTATACAAGAATCTGGTAGTAAATTACAGCCATTGTATGGTCCTGGCTTTACAGGAATGCGTAATCTAGGAAATAGTTGTTATATGAATTCTGTTATGCAAGTTGTTTTTACCATTCCTGATTTTCAAAATAAGTAAGTACTAAATTATTTCTACACCATTTAGAGAACACATCAAATACCCTCTGGATTGGAAAGTAGGGGAAGTGCATTGGCTCGGTGAGTTAAAAGCTTGCTAACCTGATAGCTCAGGGTTAAAACCCTGTATGGTATGGTTGGATTTTTCAACCCAGGTTTCCTCAACAGAGAGGCTTTTATCATATACTTATAACAATTTCATGATTTTTTGTTGGCTTTCTCTGAAGCCAGTCTATGTTGAAGTCAGTCCAAAGCTTTCTTTCTGATTGATGTCCTTCGAATAATTAACAAACAAGACCCGACTGGGTTGAACCTATTCAGTAGTGTTGTTATGGTAACTATATTCTGTTTATAATAGTAATAATAATGTTTATTTTAGGTATTCTAATAAAATAGAGGAAATATTTAACAACTGTAATGATAATCCTCCTGATAATTTTAATGTACAGATGTAAGTAACTTTTTTTTTATTTTGTCTAACATAAGACTAGATAGTACCTAAACTGACTTGGAAAATTAATTAATGAGATAGTCAGCTTTGCTATATGCTATTGACATTAAATATAAACAGCCTCACCACTTAATGATGTATATAGAGTCAATTGTGGTTTCTACTAATTAGTTCAAGAAATATTATACACTGTAATTTTATTTATTACAGGGCTAAATTAGGTCATGGTTTATTATCAGGTGAATATTCTAAACCTCCAGTTGAACAACAAGACAGTTATATTCAGGTATTTATACATAAAGATTAATTACTTACAAGACAGTTATATTCAGGTTTATATACTGTGTATACACTTGAAAAACATTTATATTCAGGTTTGCATACAGGATATAAACTTACAAGAAATTTATCTTGTTGTTAAAGACTTACAAGACAGTTATATTCAGATTAAAAACTTACAAGACATTTATATTAAGGTTATACATACAGATTATAACTTACAAGACAGTTATATACTAGCTATAAACTGACAGAAGAAAATATGAATATATAAAATGTATTCAATCTCTCTTTTTTTTTTCAGCCTCCATCAGGAATCCGTCCACAAATGTTTAAATCATTAATAGGTAGAGGTCACGCTGAATTTGCTTCAAAAAGACAACAAGATGCTCAAGAGTATTTTCTTCATTTAATCAGCACCATTGAGGTAAACTTTTCTTCAAAAAATGTTGTCATATATACCCATATTGTGATATATTGATAAATGTCGTGATATCAACTTGAACTTATTTTTCCAACTTCAATGAATCCTTTTAAACATTTGATCAATAATATTGTATGTAGGATATGTTATTTTGCAGAAATCTAGTCGTGGTCAAGTGAATCCAACAGATTGTTTTAGATATGAAGTAGAAGAAAGAACAGAATGTTGTCAATCTAAAAAAGTCCAGTATAAATCAAGAGAAGATTACTGTTTATCGTTACCTGTACCTCTAGAAGCTGTTACTAATAAAGGTACATTTATTTATGATATTACTTTTTATACGCCCACATGAAATGTAGAGCGTATATTGGCTTCAATTTATATGTTCAATTTTTAGTTCGTAAACACTCTACAGATCACAATTCTTGATGGATTTTGATGAAACTTGGTTTTAGGGTGTGCAAGCATTGGTAATCACCCAATTATGAACCTTATTGAAAATGAACAGAATTGAAAAATATTTACTATAAATTATTGCCCTTGACCTTGAAAAAATTTAATTTTTGATTCCTAATCACTCTAGAAGGCACAATTATTGATGGATTTTGACAAAACTTTTAATATTGTTCAGCATTATTAAAAAAAATAATTAAACAATGGATGGCTGGAGTTTGAATATTCTTTCTGTGACTGTCAAATATTTTTGTTTAAAATCAAAGCTGCCAGTGGGCATATATTACCTTACCTGGCAAGCTATCTTTTAATGCTATTATCTACTTCTCAAATAGTAGTAACTGAAGTCATGATAAAAAACAAATTGAAATTGAAACCACTGCTGTCACTGTGTGTAATGTGTACCCTCAGTTTGTTAACTCGCATATATTTCAGATCTTTCATTGGTGTTGGTTTATCTCTGTTCTATCACTCATTCCTTGCCATGTCATTTTTTATGCTGTTTTATTTTTTCCAGAACAGGCAGCAGCATATGAAACGAAGAAAAAGGAATTACAGGCTTCAGGGAAAACTGTGTGGGTATTCCATTTATTAAGCTTTCAATATTATTGTTTCACAAATATGAGATATGTAGAAATTTCATTCTAATATATATGTGGTGTCACAAAAAATTTGACATGATATATTGATAGGTTTATTTATATGTTATTTTCTTTCAGAGATCCTAAAGACATTGTAAGACGTAAGATATCATTAAATTCCTGTATAGAATCTTTTGCTAGTCCAGTTATTGTAGAAGATTTCTTTAGTAGTGCTATTCAAGCCAAGACTAATGCTCAATTGTAAGTTTATCTCTATTCACATCTTAATATTGTATTGTCTTTAATTATTTCTTTTTTCTTATTTAATTAATTCTGGAAGAGAGAAGAGTTTTTAAACATTTGCCCTTTCGGTTTAGCATTTGTGTAAATACAGGAACAGCTGAAAGGCCCAAGCAGAACTTTTGAGGCAGTTTTGTTCATTGCTCAATAAGAAACAATACAATGCAATTTATTATCTTATAATTTTTCAGACAAACAAGACTTTCTTCATTCCCAGACTATTTATTGGTACATTTACAGAAATTCACTGTTGATGAATCATGGACTCCATTGAAATTAGGTTTGTCTGAATTTTTTCATCATTAAAGGGATTGTAAAGAGGTTTTCTAAACTTTGTATGTGTATCGGGGATACTGATAGCATCAATTTGTGTCATTCATATTTCCATTCTGATGTCTGTGGTTCTTGCAATTCCTTATCACCCCCACTGATCTACCATAAGCTGCTATCGATATCTATGTAGATCAGTCGTAGATCAGTGGGGGTGATATCATTAAACGCATTAGACGTTGAAATGGAAATTTGAATGGTGCAAGTTTATGCTATCAGTGTCCCCGATAACTATTCAACAATGAATTTTAATAAAAGATCAGTCTTGTTATAACAAACTATGTTTTCGTTCATTCAGGAAAAAAAGCTCAAAGAATCTTAATTGGTTTTTTTTTAACATAAAGTATGGTATAATGAGAGTCTTCTTTCTAATAGGGTATCCCTGATATTATAATGCCTCTGTAAGATGATTAATTTAAGCTATGTCTAAATGTTATTATAGATGTGTCAGTAGATGTACCTGATGTATTAGATATCAGTCATTTAAGAGGTAAAGGTTTACAAGCTGGTGAAGAACAGTTACCTGAAGTACAAGCTGCACCACCACCACGTAAGTACACTTCAGCCATTCAGTTCAATTCCTTCAATTTTACCCGTACTGGATTAGCTAAAAAATTCCAGGTTCTGAGACTACTAAAAGTTTTTTTGGTCAAAAGGTTAGTGAACATATCCCTTTAAAGAACTATAAAAGTTTGGTCATGATTTGCTCAAATTGAAAAATTGTAAAACTTAAATATGATTATAAGCAAAGTTTGGGGATGATTTGCATTATCCTGATCTATTGATATTTGTGGTATTGACTTTTATGAGAACTGAATAAGAGTGTGTATTATGATAAATATGGTTATTTGTAGAGGTTAATATAGATGAATCTGTAGTCAATCAGCTGGTAGAAATGGGGTTTGATAGAGAAGGATGTCGTAAAGCTGTTTATAATACACAGAATCAAGGTGTAGAAGCTGCTATGAATTGGGTAATGGAACACATGGGAGACCCAGGTAAGTACAAGTTGTAAACAGGTTTTAAGTAGGTACCCTCTTAAGCATCAAGTGTCAATTAAGTAAAATGTCATATACCCTGAATTCCAGGTTAAATAACGTATGTTAATAGATGATGTAAACATTATGTGACATCACTTTGACTGCCAGGCCATATATCATGTAATTTAATATCTGTTAGGGTAATTATGGCTTAAGAACAGACTCATTTCAGTTCCTAACTCCAATTAGCAAATCATCTGAGGAATTCATAAAAGATTCTTCATGGAAAAATAAGTTGTAAAACTTTCCATTGGTCATTCCTAAATGAATATGAATATGTTGAATTTTTAAAAAAAATTCCATGGAAGTGATTTCCCGTTAAATTGCTATGAAACTGGATTTTTTGTTAAGCTGTTTTCAGAAACATTTGTACTACCAGCTGCATACTGATTATACATATATTCTCTGATGCAATGACAGTATAAGATTTTATTTGATTGTTTTGTAGATTTCACTGTTCCTTTACAACTACCTGGCAGCACCAGTAATCAATCATTTGTACCTAATGATGAAGCTTTAGCTATGATCATGGCTATGGGTTTTACTAGGGACCAGTCTATCAAGGCCTTAAAAGCTACTGTAAGAGTCTTTTTTATTCATATATTATACTATTATGAGGTTACTCTTGTGAAATCTTAGTCTGTGGCTCTTGAACTAAATGTTTTATGAACTAAATTTTAGTGGAATTGCAAGAACCACAGATACGACTGAATATTGGAATGATGCAAATCATTGTTTCTCTGATACACATTAAAGGTTTAGAAAAACTCTTTACAATCCTCAAAAATCTTATATAATATCAACAAAGTAATAGTTTTAACTGAAATTTGAGAATTTGTCAAGAGTTATTGTTGTTCCTACAGGATAATAATATAGAAAGAGCAGCTAATTGGATATTTAGTCATGCTGATGAGTTAGATGAACCAATGGAAACAGAGAATACACAATCTACTTCTAATCCACAACAGAAAAACTTCAGAGATGGCAACGGAAGTAAGATTTTTATACCTTTTTTACAGGGACGATTTAAGAATTCCTCTTGTGATAAATTTTCAGAGTGAATTTATAAATGAAATATGTGTAAATTAATTAGGTTCAGAGTTTACTTTGTTTTGTATTAACCTACCAAAATGACCCTTTTCATAAAAGAGTTGCCCATATTCATCAATTTATAAAAAAAAAATTAATTTATTATACAAGATGGTTAATATTAAATGGAATTATTTTGATCTCTGGTTTAAAATTTATTTGAATATATTACATAGATTTACCAAAGATAAACACAGTAGTCTTTTATTATGTCACAGAGTTCTACCTTTCTCGTAGTTAAGTTGATTCTATCCAAAATCAACAGTGTACTGTATTTGTATTATTTTACTCTTCTCTTTTTCAGAGTACCAACTAGTATCATTTATAAGTCATATGGGAACATCAACTAGTGTTGGACATTATGTATGTCATATATATAAAGATGGACAATGGGCTATATTTAATGATGAAAAAGTAGCCAAATCTGAAAAACCACCTAGAGATTTAGCTTATTTATATTTATATAAACGTATTTAATTCACTCAGTTATAATTTGTCAAATGTAATCAAATTTTGAAATTTGGCATTGTTATGTAAATGCATTTTATTTCATATACGGTTCTAACATGGAAATATTACACTCAGACTTAGTGAACCACCATTTTGAATAATATTTCAACTAAGGTATCAAATAACATTAAAGGCTATTTCTAAGCCTTTTTGTGCATAAATGTGATTTGAAAGCCTATGTGAAATATAATATTTTTTAAAATAAGACTTCTAAATATCATTCAAAATGGATTGTCAAAGTTTGTGTATAAACAAACGAAACTATGTTAAGATTATTTCCTATTAAATTATAAGTGATATTAGAAAAAGGGGGTATTCCATTTAACATTTTATTATTCACAGAAAATTTAGATCTGATGTGTTGATTTGCAAATGGATGGAATCCTTGGGTATAATTTTTTTTGAAGTGATCAGAAAAGTGGGGAAATAAAAGAAATTAAAAGTATTTCCTACAGCAGTTATGTAATTTATTTGTACCACTTTTCATTATGAAATACTTACTCATTGATTGATATAATTCCGCATGTGAAAAGTTCATAAGCTGTTACCTATATTTCGTCAAAATATCTTTTTGGGTTTCATTTTGCGGTTCGGATCATTAGTACTTGGTTTCAATTCATTTTATTACATTAACCCAAAGTACCATTGGCTTGGATGAAGGTACTGAGTTGAGAGCTAACAAATTTGAATCTTTAAGGATCAGTCAGCATTTTCTAGGGTTATTTTGGGTTTTAAATAGTCTTCAGAAAAAAAAAAAACATGACTAGTAAGTTAAGTCTTTTCTATATCATGTAATCATTGAAATATGAGTTCAATTGTTAACTTTGTAACAAGGATGAATTATGATACACATATATTTGATAACTCAAGTTTCGACAATGAGTTTTGATCACTAATAGTTTAGCTAAGAATCCTTAAGCTTAAGGTATGATTGGTCCAATGGATGGTGAACCTGTCCTTTTGATGTATGTTGAAAATATTTTATGAAATATTGAGTAACTCACATAATGGTTGAGAAATAATTCACTAATACTGATGTAGTACTGGTAAATATTCGCGAAACTGTAATCATATTTTGTTAGATGTTGTGCTTAAGCATCCATGTCTATATCTTGGAACAATTGAAAATAAACTTGCATGTGAATAGTTTTTTGTTCATGATGATTGTATGTTCAGACCAAATGTGAAGCCGTATGCTGTTCATTATTTCAGTGCTAATTTCTTATATATACTACAAGTACTGTAGACATTGTGAAAAAGATCTCTTGTGTTATACCGGTAATTTGCATGCTTTTAATAAAATATGACATGCTTCTTTGCCATTTATTTATCGTGTTACCTTTCTTAGTCCCATAATTTGAACAGGTGTGCAGAGTTGTTTTAAGAGTCAAACTTCATCTATGTGTAACTCTTTTCTGCATAAAATCTGGCACCCAGTTTCCTTGCGATCTTACCGAAACGTTGCAATATTACCATTGTAACATTCTCACGCACATCCCTTGGTCTACGTTTAGATAAGTAGTACGTAAAAACATTTCATTTCATATTTGCACATGACAATCTTAGTACTAAAAAGTACGCGGTTGTTGAATTGAAGAATAAGATCGGGTATTATGCACATATTTCGGTCCTTTACCCTCATTATTTTGGATTAGTTGAACCGAAAGTATGAAACTTCTTGAATGATGTTCTCTACAGGCTGGTCTAATTCAATTTCTTAATGATTGAAGTGTCAAGTCATGATCATACTGTAAACTTTTATCACATGTGAGATAACATAATTTGTTTTAAAGATCTCTTTTCTAAAATTATTTATCTGAAATATTGCCCGTTAATAGTTCATTAGTAAGTCTGAATTATTTGTAAGAACTGGCAGAAAGACACTGTTCAAGTTCAGCAGGATGTGCAACAGT
Organism: Lottia scabra; assembly: GCA_029955415.1. NCBI lineage: Eukaryota > Metazoa > Mollusca > Gastropoda > Lottiidae > Lottia > Lottia scabra. Next base: position 865,297 of record JARJEI010000021.1, on the reverse strand, counting down.
GCTTAAAGATATAACCCATGATTTGGTGCTGGTTATTTTAATACACATAAATTTAAATATTAACTACTTCAACTGTAAGAGGCAAACTAATAAAGGATCTTGGTATTGTTGAATTATAAAGTTTGATAATGCCACTTTAAGTCACAAAGCCTACTATAATTATAAAACTGTAACAATATATCGATGATGACATGAAAGATTAGATTTTATTTGGTATCATTATCACACTAGTCTCCCTAACAAATAGACCTGGTAATCATTGAAGTTGTATGGAAATAAAAGACTTTAAAGGGCTAAATCAAAATGCAAAACTTGCAAAGAGTAAAATTCGTTATTACTGTTGCAGTAGGATGTTTAGGTATGGCTATGGCTGGTTCTATTTTTGCCTTCAATGCCTATTCTAATGCCTTAAAGAAAACATTTAAATATACACAGTCACAAGGTAAGAATTAAAAATTTAATATAAAATATATTTTTAGATTTTCCAGGCCTAATAACTCCACTACTTTATGATCCGACTTAGAAACTATCAGTCAACCGCTAATTTGATGAATAAGTGGGTTAGATTTTTAAAAAAATATATGCCCTTAATGAATAAGTGAGCCACTTCACAAAAGATTTAGTCAATACGGATTTGGGTTATGGGTGAAAAAATATGTTTGGTTATAAAAATCTTATGGAATTGGATGAAAATATTAGTTGCCACTATTGCGTTTTGCCAAATGCGCTACCATGCCTGATTTCATTAATCACTATCATACTCAAAAGAGAAATTTAAGTGGCATTATGAAAAGTTGTCTATTTATTTACAGTTGAATTAATGGCATCCTTCAGCAATCTGGGATTAACCATGGGCTTTCCTGCTGGGTTGATGTTTGAGAAGTTTGGATCAAGATGGACATCATTTACTGCTTTGATACTATCAACTACTGGTTTCACTCTTCTGTATACAACTTCTAAATCCATCCAGTTTTATCATGATTATTCTTTTCTTCAAGTTATATATTTCTTTCTGATTGGTAAGTTTTCTGAAGTTTTCTATTCAGCAAATGGAAATGGTATCAGAAAATCTCAATTAATATATAAAAAATGGTCATATTCGTAGGAAATGATGTTCTGATATCTGAGGACATTTTTCATTATGAACACTTCCTCATTTATTATTGATAATATTGAGCCTATGTCCTCACATGAATACAATTCATTTGGTGCATGCAATATATTTTATTTTTTTGATTCCGGGTATCATTTTGCGGGTAGGATCATTGTTTGCGTATAGCGCAGAATAATTGGTAAGTTATAAGGAGAAAGGAAATTTTTCTCTTCAGGAAGGTCCGACAGCAGGCGCGAAACTCACCCTTAACAATAAAGTCTGGCTACGGGATCATCCAATATTTCTATAATGTAAATGAATTATTAATTCTTATCATTACAGGGCTAGGTGGGATATTTACCTACATGTCAAGTCTTGCCACGAGTATGAAGAACGTTGAGTTAAAACATCGTGGGAAAATTGTGGGAATTCTAGATGCTGCTTTCAGTGCAGGTCCAGCTTTGACTGCTCTCATTTATGGGGTTGCTTTTGTTGATGGACATGTTCATGATGAACAAAATCAAAATATATCAGGATTTTATCTGACATCTTTAATAGCTTTCATGGTTGTCAATGTACTTGGAATCACATTATTGAAGATTTACATACGTGAAGACGAATCAAAATCTCTGTTGTCCAATGTGGATGATAATGGAGAAGTCGATGATCAAGAAGTTGTTGAAGACATTACAGGGAAAAGATTACTGACAAACTTTGACTTTCATTTTATACTTTGGCCATTGGTGTTTTGTACAAGTTTACAACTAATGTATATCAATAATATCACAACTTATTTAAAATCCTTCCATTATGAAGATAAAAGCACGCTTTTTACAGTGCTTAATCCAGTTTCGGCAACAGTATCTAAATTAATAGCTGGATTTTCCTCTGATTTTTTAGCCGATAAGATTCCTCGGTCTGGATTTCTGCTTATTACTACCACTTTTCAAACGATTGTGTTGACTATTTGTGTGTTTTGGGGAGATTCATACACAGTTCTTCTGTTGGCAGTGTTTGGTGTAGGAATTCCAAATGGGGCGACTTGGTGCCTGACTCCAACAATAACTAGTGAATACTTTGGAATGAAGTATTTTGGAATGAATTGGGGCTTGATGATGGTAGGAACTGGGATACTTGGTGTGCTGTTACAGCAATTGTTTGGAGCGCTGTATGATAATGCTATAGGAATTGAAGGAATAACGCAATGTTATGGATTGAAATGTTTCCGTTGGAGCTATGCTGTAGCTGCTACTATGAGTTTGTGCTCTATGATTATGTATATCGGATTAATTGAAAGACGGGTAGCATTGAAGAAAGAACAAAAACATGAACGTGATGAAAAAAACATCCAACAACAGAACTATTATAAAGATGTGACAATTTCTACCATGTCGGCAGACGACAGATGATTCCTCAAGACTCAATAATACTGTCATTACGATCTGGATTCTGGCTAGTGATCTTGACTTATGTATAACCATTTGGGTATGGAAATTAAGGATTTCGTCTAGTGATTTAGGCTATAGATTCTCAGTGGTATATACCTTTTTGGGAGGCAAAATAGGAGATCTGCTAGACAGAGTGACTATGAAGTTATAGACAAATCTCATCTTCTTTGACACCGTGTTCTTATAGCAACGGTAGAAACAATCTTACTGTCCGATTTCAAATTGATAACTCAACGCTCTGGGTACAAAAGTGCGCACTATACACGGAAATATACGGCATATAGAATATCTTGTTATGTTAACGTGTATTTCATTGTTTCATAACAATCTTTAACAACTTTCCTGTTAATGTCATGACAGGGATTTTATTGATGAATAAATGCCATTAGTTCTTCTTTACAATAAACATAACTTAATACTAACTATGATTACAGTGAATCAAACAACAGTGCTTAAAAACCTTATCAAAAACAAATAACAGTGTAAAACATTACATAATAAATAGTAAAAATATCACAGTATGCTTAAATATAAATTGTTTAAATTATAACAAATGGGATTTTCTCCTGTTACCAATAAACTATGTAGCAAGCATTTGAATCATTCTTTGGCTATATACTCATACAATAATACTGATTTGGTTTAATACTGTGATGGGTATTGCCTATTCAAAAATCAACATAATCTTAAACATTTAAAAATCATATTTTTAAACAAAATCAAAGTAATTTGGTGATGCAGGTCTTCTAAAAAAAAACTATATTCACTAGAAGTGACGACATTTTTAAGACTGGATAAAATTTGAAATCCACAAATTAACCTGAATTTAACAATGAGTTCTTCCAATCAAACATATAAAGAAATATAATAGTCCAGGAGTAATATAAAGTATGCAGGTGTGGAAGAATTCATTAGAAGATTGAGGGATGTCAAAAGTAAGATGCCTTGCAACTTATAATCAGCCTTGCATTCATTTGTGCTGACTTGTGATCATTTTCTTATGAATCTTATGTTAAAAAAGACCAAGCATCAAAAGAGATCGAAGCTACTTTGTTAAATCATATCGAAAGGATAATCAAAAAAGTGCTGACTTATTATGTAGCAATCAAATGTATCTTTTTACAAAAGTGAACGAAGTAATTTAAAAAAATATGTTCAGCATGAAACCATAGTAATTCCTCTACTAGGCATTTCTGGACCTTTACCATGGGGATTATTTCTTAAATCAAGACTTTTATTACATCTAGTTATAGAATGAACTGAGGTGGAACATTCTCGAGGAACCGCACTTCCCATAGTGACTAAAGCTGTCTTTGGTGGTGTTAGGAAAGAGTTTTGGTATGTTGATAGGTAGTCTCCCTTAGTTTCATTACAAATCTGATCTTTCCATTTATTTTGTAGTTTATAACGTAAACCATAGTTTGTAGATGCTCCTGTGAAAATAAAATAGCTCAATCAAATGGGGAATCTTTTAAAATCATGTCTCCTTTTGGAGGGGGGGGGGGGGGGGGAGTTGATTTCAGTTTTGAATTTTACAATTTATGAATGTTAACAATCACTTTAAATTTGATTTGTATCTGTTATATCCTGTTTGAATAAAGTTTCAAGATTTGGCTTATATAATAATATTTCCCTATTGCACCACATTGAGATAAATAATCAAAGTCAATATTTGGGGTAATACCATCTTCACCAGTATTGAAGAATGTGTCATAATCAATAATCTGTTCATTGAATAGCATAGTAGTCAACTGGTGACTATAGGGCGGTGCGCTGATTGGCTGAGAGGTATCACGTGACGTGATACTAAAAATAGAAGTGGGAAATCCCCCTTGGGAAACCCCTGTGGGGAAATTCTGTAGGGAAATCCCATGGGAAACCCCTGTGGGAAACCCCTGAGGGAAACCCCTGTGGGATACCCCTGTGGGAAACCCCTGTGGGAAACTCCAAGGGGAAACTCCAAGGGGAAATTCCAGGGGACGTAAGAAAAACGTTTGGGGAAACGTACACAAGACGTTTTTTTGAATGAGAGAGAGAGAGAGAGAGAGAATGGCACACGCGCGCGTGCTACTATCGTCTGCTAGTGAGAAATCACGTGATGCTGCAAGAGGCAATATAAGCAGGAAAGCGTTAAAGACACTTCAGTCAAAATGGAACGTTGTCAAGTTTGTAACTTGCCATTTGAATTCACTAAGTATAGAAATGGTAAAGATGCATATTTTCAATGTTACTATTGCAAGTCAATGTTGCGAAATACGTATTGGAAGACTGTTAAACATTTGAACGTGTGTCCCAAGATTCCGAAAGTGACGAAATTATGCCAAGGTCATTAATCACGGCTTCACGGCCAGGTCTCTCGCGAGAGAGACCGAAAATAACAATATAAATGGGGTCCTTCAACAAAAGAAAAAATCGATAAGCCAGTCAATAGAATAATATTGTGAATAGGCCCTTAAACGAACAAAAGAAATCTAGTCAATAGAGTCGTCTGCTAGTCGCGTGCCTCTGACAGGTTTTTTTAAAAACAGATTATGTGTGGCTTTTTTTTTTAAACTCTCTCAAATATATTCATAATTGGCCCTTGTAAAAGGGCCGTGGATGAGGGGTGCGAGTCGGTTTAGAAAGCCAAACGGCGGCGGACTTTGTAACCCCGAAGGCGAATTTCTTCCAACACGGAAGGAGGGGGTACTTTTCTTTTTGGAGTGGTCCCCGTAGATTCCTCCAAGAGATAAATGTCCTCGGGGGTAATGACGACCATTTTGCCTCGCCGTGTGTAAACTTTCAAATCTTGGGTTTCTACTTCGTCCATACGAATCACGACCATGCGTTCTTCAGCCATGTCTGGGGAAAATACCAAAACGTTTCGGGCTTTTATAGAAAAGTTTTGAAACAAACAAAATCTCGGGCTGGGATTGGTTAAATAAAACAAATCACGTGGCATTTTAAGAGATTTTATTTCACTACATAAAGCAAACTACATAAATGTACTACAATAAAATGAATACATGCATTTCTTTACAAGTCAGTTAAAAATAAGAAAAACAACAACAGCCTTGTGATCCTGGGTCTTTGTCTTGCGGTAAATAAGGAAAATGGTCCCGAGTCCACGAGAGGACCAAGCGGTCGTTTTCCCGATACACCGAACCAAAAGCAAACAAAGCGTGGGGCGTGGGAACGTGGAAACGATGACAAAGGTAATACAAACAATAATGACCACACACGAAACTGTTTAATCCTTGAAGCCATCTGGGTTGATGAACGACGTTTTTATTTCGTACAAAACGTTGGAAATGAGTTCCATATATTTCAGGAGGACACCCATACGAGTCAAAAAATGAAACTTCGCCGGGGCGTTCACAGACAAACACCGTCCAATGTCTGCCTGGTTTCCGATCATCGTCTGTATTGACGACGTAAGCCATGGGGTACTGGTCAGGTCGAACATCTTCCAGTTGGTTACTCGCCAAAACTCCACCAAACAGAAACGAGGGTAAATGCCGTTCAAGGGGGTCATTCAGTTGATTCGTAGATAATGGTTCACCAATCCATGGTGACTTGCCGATTGTGATCAATTTCCAAGACATTGTCGTATTCGGCAAACAGAAGCAGACTTAGATGATCTGTGGGGGCAGTGCCAAATTTAAGTTCCAGTGACAAATTACCCGTGGTATTGGGATGAAAGTACGTGCCGTCAGCTCCGTGATCGTTGGTCAAATCGAAACAGTACAGCGTGTATCCTTTGATATAGTTGTTGAACGGCAAATCTAAATCTTCTTTGGTGTTAAGAATGCTGACGCGTTTCATCAAATCCAAATAAGGCGAAATACCCTGCTTGTTGCCAAAGTCCATTTCATATTCATCGACTACATCTCCGTTTTTGACCAATTTGAGACTTTCCAAACCGTAGTCCCCAAATTTAAAAGGATTCTTAGTAATGGCACCACTATAGGCCTGATTGCCCACTAATCCCACGACGAGACGTTTGGGTAGAATTTCGTTGATAAACAAATTATCCAAAACGTGAATCCTTCGGAGGTTCGGGATCACAACGTCTCTGACAACGACTCGATTCAAAGGGTATTTGGCCGGAGTTGACTGGAGTTGTTCGGCCAAACGCGTGTAGGTACTGGGTGACAGGGTCACAAAGGGAACTTCCAAGTAAGCTTTGACAAATTCTATTTTGTAATTGTCGTTATCGGACATCAGGAAAAACTTTGTAGATTGTTTTTCCAAGCTAATTCGAATATCAACACCGTCGATCAAATATCGATTTTGTAGACACATGTCGACGTGGAGGCGGGATTGCAATTCGAAAACTTGACTCTGGGAAATGATGCCGTGTCTCTGTTCCAAGCCTTTGTTCGGAGGGTGCACGACGCTGCCGGCTACTGTCCTGTCCTTAGCTTGAGTGCTGTCAAACTGAGCCGCCGTGTCTTTCTCCCACAAGACTTGTTTGGCCAAATGGTCCGTTTTAGCTCCTTTTCCAAAACTTAGCAAATTTTCTACATAGGCTCGATATGGATAATTAGGCAGGGAAGACGTGACCAGGGTTTTAGCATCTCTGCCCAATCTCAGCTTGACGTCTTTGAACAAAGAGTGAAACATGTTGTTCACGGGTCCCACCTGTTCGTTGTCACCTAAATTACTTCCGTCCCTCTTCACCACTTTCATAGCCAGATACAGCGACATGTTGGCCATGTCAATGTAATCGGTGCTGGCATTGGGAACCATGAATTCGATGGGCCCATCGTGATTCAAATCGGATGTCAGGGGATACTTTCGAACTTTGGTCACCTTCGTAACGGCCGTTTGAGTATCTGGAACGCTAAACAGTTGTTGAAGTTCATCTCGAGCGCAGGGACAGGAATCATGTCGCATGATTTGCGAAGCCATGATCAAAGATATCTGGACGACGTTTGGCAGGAGTCGAAACGATAAACGATCCTTTTCGCTTCTTCTTCTTTGACGCCCTGTTGGACAATGATCCCGCGGACGACGATGTGGATCCTTTTATAGGTTGGAGCCGAGACACGACGTTGTTTAAGGCGTCCGAAAGGGTGTTTTTCATGGCTGGTTTGAACGTATTCGAAGCCATGTCTTTCCAGTTTTGTCGCCCCGAAATGACATCCATTAAACCTTCACCCACGCGAGGCAAGAGTGCCACTGCATTCTTTTTTAAGGCGTCTTTTCCCGCCGACCATAAGGTTTTTCCTAAAGATGTAACGTTGTTTTTGACTGCTGAGAGCAATCCGGAAAACCGCCCGGCTCCTCTCTGTCTCAAAACACCTCCTTTGTAAAAAACAATGGGGCGAATCATTGTAGACGTCGAAAATGTAGTTTGACGACGACCTTGCCTTGTATGAATGGTATGGCTTCACCCATGCCGTTCCTTATATAGATGGTGACAGCAGTCATTCGATCGTACTTGAGAGGAACGTAGTGAATCTTGGAAGAACGATGATAACCATGGTCGCTTTGAATGACGTCCAACAGTGGAGAAACCATGTCTCCCACACGTTGGGGTTCTATGATGTCAGCATACAAGTAAAACAAATCAAAATGAGCCTGTAAATCGGGAATGTAGGTTGCTTCTAAACGATAACTCGCGTCGTTCCTCTTATGGCTCAGGGTCGACAGATGTATGTTCAACTCTTTTCCAGGCCATCCCAACATGGCCACTAGAGCCCCCTTGAGTTTGAGACTCGCGTTAGGCATGACATTGATGAAATGATGAGCCTCCAAAGAATTAAATCGGAAATAAACTCTCTTGCTCAGAGGATCTTGTTCGAAAATCATCAGGGGACCAGAGGCCTCTGCTTGTCTGAGAAGGAGTCGTCGAGCTTCGTGAGCTGCTTCCAATTTGCGCTCGTGTTCCGTCAATTCGGCACTATCTGGATCCTCTCGGGGTGGAACGTAGTCGATATGTGCTCGAATGAGCGCCGACTGCCAAAGGGTGGCGATTCCTTCGTTGATGGTATTGAGCAGGTGGTCCACGGTCTTGTAATCGTTAGACTCTATGTGTGTTTCCATGATAGTGGATCCTGTCTTGACATCTTCTCCTTTGGTACAGTATGCGGGACTCGTCTCGGTAGTCGTACACGCGATACTCGTGAAGAGCGTCTTCATGTGTGGCCACGGTTCGATGCATAGATTCAGGGTATTGTGTCTATCGTCTACATTGTTCCATGCTTCGGGAAACACAGCCGTAGCCAAACCGACTTCCCATTCCCGATGATCAAATTCGAGGGGCGGATTAAGGTGCGTTCTGTAAGTGGACATGGTGTTTTCTTTATACAGGTCCATCGAACTGTCACTCGGCAACGTCAGATAAAACTGTTGAGCGTACATGGTTTTTGGTTTTCAACTTTGGAGAAGGCAACAAATAACCCAAAGTACTAGACAACAAAGCCGTCCACAAGGTGGTTTGCGATCCGTCAGGTTTCAAAGCCAACTGAGATAAAGAAATACCAGCTACGATGTACACTAAAATGACTTGACAGAAAAAGACGATTTCGGCTCGAGGAACTCTACTGCCCAAAAATCGCCAATTGGAGCTGTGCGATGTCGTTGACGTCGCCTCGTCCTGCATGATGACTTATTTGCGTTTTCTCTTTCGGCTATTTATAGTATCGGCCAAGGACGATTTTGGAATCCAAGAGTCAAAACTTGGAGGATACCCTTGCCATCGGACCTTGATGTTTTTGCCTTTGGTTTCCAAGACTTTTTCAATGGGCCACACTTCGTCCTTTGATTCACGAACGGTCTGCAATTCCTCGGGGTAAAAAGACCCTTCCAAGGGTTCCCCGTTACCATCCACCAGTTTGTAACGCGACCCGACGTGTGGTCGAACCAAAAATGTTTCCAAAGTCCAATTGGGCCAATATCCCTTTTCAAAGGCCGATTGTTTAGCCAACGCCAAACGAACATTCGTGCCCGACGGAATCCTCTTCTTTTTGTCTTTTTGAAATCCTTTGGAAAGTTTCCACTCGTGCTCCGTTTTAACATCTTTAGGAGCCATTCCAATCGTGCGATGATGCGCCGAATTGTATGCTTTGACTAACGAAGGCAACACGTTAAGGTAACGTTGCGTTTGTTTGTGGGTAAAGTAACGCCACATCCGCTGTTTCAGCGTACGTTGAAAACGTTCCACCACGCTGGCCTTTGTTTCTACGTTGTGGGTGACGAAAAAATGTATACCCTGTTCTTTAAGATAGGCCTGAAACGGTTTGTTCAAAAATTCTTTTCCTTTGTCTGTTTGTAATCGCAAGGGTTTTCTTTTCTTGATTTTTTTAAATGCTTCCAACAAGGATTTTCCACTTTTGTTTTTCAAGGGAAAAACCCAAGCGTACTTAGAAAAAACGTCGATGACGCAGAGCAGAAACGTGTGACCATCGTTTTCTGAGGCAATGGCACTCACGTCGCTTAAATCTGCCTGCCATTGGTGATCTATGCCAGCTACAATTGTCGGACTGCGACGAAATTTCTTTTTCAGGGGTTTGTGCAACGTGTAGGCTCGTTGCTCGGCTAACCAGTCCTTAACGCGGGACAGTGACACACCCGTCGCTTTAGCCAAGCGCTGTGCACCACTGAATCCCGCGGGGTGCGAAGGGTCGTAATAAACTTTCGCTAGTTTTTTCATCATTGGTGTCTTCTCCATTGCCGCGCTTATTTATAGATTTTCCATTCTAAGCCATCGAGGTTTGATCGGTCTTTTCGAAATGGGGGTGCTTGGAAGAATTCTCGGTATTCTTGACTTTGAAGGAGCCGGCGGCAAAGACCGGGACATCCTGCTGGAGATATCGGGTGTAGAAACTGCTCTCCATCTGCTCTCATTTCCTATGGCCTCACGGGGTACGTTGGTGTTTTTCAAGCCAATCAAAACATCGTACCATCCCTGGGGAGCTTTGGGCATCGTCTTTCGTTCTCGAACTAAATCGTTGACGATGTCCAGCACGTTCGTCCCCGGCATAGGTTGCCCATCTTTGACGAGACGATTTTCATCGTCCCAAGACATATTCGTTTTGTCTTTCATATGTTTTAACAACAGTTTGGCCTTATGTCGGTACGTTTTTGGTACCGCATCGAGGATGGGTGTAGAGGTTGCTGACCCCGAGGCTTCCAATTCCTCTTGAACTACGGGTGACTGCCTTAAGGAGGGTTGACGGGGCTCTTCCATTTTCTTTTGCATCGTCTGATACCTTAAAAACAATTGACCATACCGCTGCATCTTTTCGTCTTCAGGCAAAGCGTCGTTTTTCAAAACGCTTTGCATGTCTCGACTGACGTCTTCGAGGTTGTGTTTGACCGGATCTCTGGCGTACATGGGCTCGTAAGGTTTGACCGTGAGGACTTCTGGTTGGTCTGCGGGCACCAGTCTCATTTTTCTGGCGTATTTCATATTCTTTAAAAAAACGTAACAAGCTTGGTACGAATCCTTTTCCTTGTTGTTGAAGCAATCGTCGTCGGGTCTTCCAGGGAGTTTTCGACGTGCCCAATTTTCTCAAAAGTGGAGCACGAATTCGAAGTGATTTGATCTGTGACTTGGATAAGGGGACCGTGCCTCTAATGAGATTTCCTATACATTCACACACGTCGTCAATGATAGGCTTAGCTTCCAACACAGCCTTTCTGTCTTTGGGAGCAGTGTTGCACAAGTACCTTAACGTTTCCATGACTGAATTTGCGTCTCCCATGGGCCCCTTTTATAGTTTTTGCAACAAACCTCCCAACAACGGTGCGGCCAAGGATGCGATTAGGGCCCCAATAAAACCACCACGTTGGTTCAAAATACGTTTTTTGGTTCGTTCGTCAATGTGTGGGTCTGCAATCTTGCGCAGCGTCGTTTGATGCTCTTTCAGCAGTCGTTTTTGTTTCGGAGTTAATCCTCCTCTTCCCGTTTGTTGACGTTTTTGACGAGGAGGCATGCCCGTACGTTTGAATTTCTCTTTTTCCAGACGTTCTTTCCAGCGGAGAAGAATTCGAATCAAAATTCCGCCAAAGAAACCACGTCCTCCGGGCTTCATGACGACTTCCATTTTCTGCGGAACAGACAAAGTTCGATCCATCAAACTCGTCAACTCGTTTCTGTTCCTTTCCACCCATTTTTCGTGCTGCTTGTGTAAGGGCTTAATGTTTCCGTCCAATAAATGTTTAGAGGCCATCTGAAACCATTTCAGTAAACCTAAACGAGCGGTACCCACATTTTTCAACAATTCGTTGTAGGCCATGTGGGGTGTCAGTCCCTTCAATTGCTTAATAAAAGCGTTAAGTTGTTTCAAAGGAGGTTTTCGCTTACGAGGCGTGACAGGAACCGACTCTGGAAAGAGTTGCCCGCCGCGAGGAGGAGTTGAGGGCAACGGTGACATTGGGGGTCGAGGTGGTGTCATCGACGGTAACTTCCTTTTCACTCCAGGCATGGTTGGTCTGGTGGGAACTCTGGACGTGGGGTCTCGTAAGTCCGGGGCGAGAGGAAAGACGGCTCTGGGTAACCCCGGAGGAGGAACGGATCGTTTCGTGTGCTTGGTACGGGCCATTATGATGCAGATTCGTTCCAGAGGATCCCTTTTTATACTTTTGAGACATACGCAATTCCCTCTTCGCCCAAAAGATGCGTTCGCAATCGAAGTTCTTCTGGGGTGTCCGCTTTCAGATCGACCAACAGATATCCTCTGGCTTCTTTCGTAGCATCCTCGTAAGCCTCTTGCATGAATTTTGAGCGCCCTGGATACATTTGACGAGCTAATACGCCAATTTGAGACGTGTCTCGGGGATTCTTAAACAGGACGAGATAATGGGCATTCAAACTAATGGTTCTTTGCTGTTTGTCAAATAAATTTTGCACGATGTAAATCAGGCTAACATCGCGGTGATGACTTTTCTTGGTAAACCAATCTTCGAGCGTTGGAATGTCGACCCCCATTAAGTCATCAATCACTAAAATTTGGGGACCGACTACTTGTGACATGACATCATCAATGTGTTCCAATCCTTTGACGTACGTGAAAGGAAAGGACTCGTAGGACGTTTGTCATTCGCTGTAGGCCCATACGATTCGTATTGGGGGTGGATTGAACAGTTGTGCAGAGATCAGTTTCTGCGTAAACATTGTTTTCCCGACCCCCGTTGGGCCAGCAATAAGCATGGTAAAAGGATGTTTCAAGGACACATCATACTCTAGACTCATGGTGACGATTGACAGAGGACCGTCCCAACCCATATTTATAGGCAAAAAAAAATACAACAATATTTAAAACATTTTATTTGTGCATGTGGTATTTTTGTATGAACAATTTCACTTGATCTGCAAATATTTCCTTGAAGCCTTTTCTGTTGTCGACTTCAATTTCTTCCATCACCGTGCCATAGTCGTCTAGACGATATATCGAAAGATAGACACCCATACTGCAAGGTACGTCGTAACGGTGTTTTCGACCGGCAGCCTGGCAAGACTGAATATCTGGAAAGACCTTTGGGTTGGCAGCGATGATCAATGTTTCTCCCTTCAATTTTCCTTTAATTTCGTACTTGTAACCGGCCTTGGATTGATCCCCTTTGACCATTTTAAGGTATGGACAATCTGGTGAAAAGCGACGATGTTCGGTCCACGGACAATCCGTGCTTTCCCATTCTTTCAAAATGACATCACAGGCCACACATCTGACTAGATCCCGCACCTGTGTGTATATCAAACCGCATTCAGCCAACTCTTTTTCTGTGGGCTTGTCGTGCGGCCAATTCACGTACGAATTTAGTCTATTTTCAAACCACAGCATTTTATCCATTATTCCCAAAGCTGTCTTGGTCTTAGCTTTCACTGTACGAAAGAACCGCTTGTCCTTCTTGGTATGCTGTTCTGGCTCATCTGTGGGTTCAAAATAAGGTCCAGGTTCGACGTAGACAGGCTCGGGTTCTCCTATGATGCGCTGCAGCTCATAACCGGAATGCATTATGCGAATGTGACTCGCGAAGTATTCTTTTTATAGAGGGGGATTGGTCATGCCTGGTGACCAATTCATGGGAAAGGGACCCATACTTTCCCTCGTAAACACAATAGACGACTCGAATAGAAAGTTTTAACATTTTTTATATACAGAAAAAAAAAATCTACAATACAAAAACTACAATATAAAAAGTACAATACATTAAACGAGAGGTAAAATATTTCTTAGTTTCAGGCTGGGATATTCAGTCCGCATCAGGTAGTACTTCATCCAAGACGAATGCCTCAACGCTTTCGGAATCCAATAGACGGAGCCAAGAATCATCTGCATGGAATCTCCGGGATGATAATCTTCGATGGAGCAAAAGTTGATCACCACTGGCATCCATTCGTCGGCAGTCCATTGCGGAACGGATACGATGTCCGTCATTCCTCTGGGGCCCACACTTTTGATCAAGGCCCTGGCTAAACTTTCAGACTCTTCTTTTTCCAGGCGTAACCACGGCACCTCGTCCTCGGGTTTAGACGTAGAAGTTGGGGTCAAAGTCAACTCGAGTGATTTGGCAGTCTTCTTCTTCTTCTTTTTCTTTCCCTCTTCGGCACATTTCAAAGACTTCTCCGCACCAATACCAGTATCGACAGTTTCGGTTGTTTCCTCTGGGCTCACTGATGTTGTTATCAAACAGCCGCCTAGAAAGGTCTTCGATTCCGTTGGCACATTCTGTAGCGGCTGTGCATTCAAACACTCCGTGTCCCATGATTCCACAGTTGAGGCACTTGTGATTGAATTCGTTGGGTCTCTTGATGCCATACTTTTTGGATTCGACTGTTTTCTGCTCCTCTTCTTTTTTCTCTCGGGGTTCTCGTTTGGTACATTGAGGTGCCCAATGTCCCGTTTCTTTGCAGAGGTAGCAGGCACCGTATCCTCCATAACTGGCTGAATATTTTCCTTGTTGTCGTTCGGGGCAATTTCTATACCAGTGTCCATTTTTGCTGCAGTAGAAACAAGTCTTATCCATATCCAAATACAGAATGAATGTTTGTCGAGAATCTGCGTCTTTTTATTCCGTTCTGCTGGATTCTGATTGGCTCTTGGTTTTCTTCGCTCCTATTGGTCGTTTCGCGTAATCAAGACGAGTCCAATTCCTCTCTGTACTGTCCAATGTGTTTTTAACAGACGCACTGCATCGTTGTACCAACGATCTTCACTCTCCCATTGGGTCACGCGGCTTTCAGGGTCGGGTACGAAACTACCAATGGTTTTCAGTATGTCCTCTTTCGTTGGTTTCAGCTCGTGCCACGCAAAGTCGTCCACCGGATGTGACGTGGTACCCGTCACTGGATTTACACCGAGGCCCAAACAGGAATGGTATTTTTGAGAGGGATGATCGTGGAGACAGCCAATGCATTGCTCTTTCTGTTGGTCTTCTATATGGGGTAGATAATCCTTGTCCACTCTGTGCCTCAACCACCTTTCTCTGACTTTTTCTTCAAAAACCGTAAGGGTAGGTATTGATTGGTTCATTTTTGTCATTGAAGTGAATGAACCGTTTGGTATAAACAACTTTATACTTTTTGTCTTCCGACCGCGTGCAAAGTCGGCGATCACGTGTCCTGGTAATCTTGAAGGGATTGTTGACGACCAAAGGAAGATTTTGATGTACATTTTCCACCATGCCTTTCACCGAGTCGAAATTTAAGTCTTTGGAACCTCTGTAGTTGAGTGTAAACCCCCGCACCTTGCACACGGTTTGGCCGTTAGACAGTTTGTAGGCATAATTCTTGGCCCCACCACTGACGAATTCGGTGATGGTTACATTCTCCTCCAACTCATCCTTCCACTCTCCCAAACTGTTGCCTCGTGATGGATTCCACAGGTCTGGATGGTGCACATAGATGACGCTGTCAGTGTCAAAATAGCAGACACGTTCACCTAAGGGTTCCAACACGGAATAGAGCTTGAGGCGAGCCTGCGCCGTGACGAAAGCGGCAATGACGACATTGGTGATGGGAGAAGGCTGCACGTGTTCTTCTAATTTTAATCGTTCCACCATCACCATGTTATCATTGACCAACTGGACATCTTTGATAGCTTGAGTTACATCCGTCAACAGTTCAAAATATCTTGCTGGTTCTGTGATATATTCGGTTTGACTAAAGTTGTCACGTTGCCCAAACTTTCCCCATAAAATATTTAACTTTAGCTTGCTGCAACTGCGAATACCGTTATTGTACACCACGTTGGCAGGTTCTAGTCGAATACCTTCTTTTTGGTAGACTTCTGCAATAAACTGGGTTTTATCCTCGTCAGTTTGACATTCGGGAGGGTAGCCACTGCTTTCCATTTTGGTTTTCAAGTAATGGTCAATATAACCCGTAAACAACCCTCCCGTTTTGGTTTGACTGTCGTACTGGCTCCATTTCTCCTCGGCCCAATGCCACACTTCGAAAATTTTAACGATGGTATACCCCAGAGAAGCGGCTTTCTTCAATTCGAGGGACACGTAAGTGCCGACCCAGGCTCTTTCGTCGTCGGAATGGGAACATGGCACGTATTCCGCAATCTCAGATTCCTGCATATACTCCATTATACAGGAACGACAGAGCGGAAACGTGGTTTTGTTGTTCCATCTAAACGGCAGAACGGGGTGAAAGAGTTTTCTCGGTGGCACGACTTTACATTGAATTAACCCCTCGTATTGTTGCCAGTTGTTTTGGTCGGGTTGCGTGATAATTTCGGGTTCTTCAATAGGAAATTGTCCGTATTTACAAATGTATGGGTACAAGGATACCACGTCCAAGTAACGGATTTCTTCGTTTTCTTTTGGTACGGCCATGAGTTGGATGGCATTGGTCCTTCCGCCGAAAAAAGCGTCTCGGGGAAAGAGTGGTTCGGGATGTGGCCAGCCATTGATTTCCAAAGCGTGAAAAAATTCCTCCATGTCTTGATTGGTCCGTCTCTGTGATTCAACTTGGCACTCCCAAACGGTCACGAGGTCTTCCAGACCGAACTTGGTTTTCAAAGCATCGAGGCGTTGCATGGTTTGAGCATACAGTTCTCTCATGGTTCGTGAGGGGTCGTAAGGGTGGAAATGTTTGACGTCTTGAACGGGTCCAGGATAGCACGTGGGACAACCGTGGAAAGCGCAACCAAAAAATTCGTAGGCGACGTTGTTGTCCCTATCAAAACCATCCAAACTGTAGGGTCCTACTTTTGTTTCTCCTCCATTGCCTGCGTGTCTGATGTTGGGTGTGGGCGTTCCGTCTCGAAATGCGGCTAAAATTCGAGTATGTTGTTCCCATTCTAACCATCTCAATGCTTTGTTGGACTGCTGTCGGGGTTGGAATCGCCGCCAATCTGTGCCCATTCCGGAATTCTGCATTAACGCTCTAGGAATGATGGAAATAGTATCCAGAGGCAAATAATGCGTTCGGTAGACTTTATTGCAAGCAGATGCCAATGTCATGCTCGAGGCTAGTGGATCGATTCCGGTGTCGTTTAGGAAGATGCGACGAAATTCTCCACAACTTCTTCTCAAAATATCGACGTCACTCTGGCAATAGGCTAGAATTTCCTGTCTGAAATCAAACGTGCTGTCTTTTCGTTCTTCGTACCATTTTAAAAACTTTTCCCTCTCTTTGACGCTCATTCCATCAGGATCGTAGTGTTTTTGATCAGGATACTTTCCGACAAAGTGGCTGTTTTCTGGCGTATTGAAAAAATGCGGAAAATAACCCTTCTTCATTTCCGTGAGACCAAATGTTGCCGGCATGTTCCGAAGCGGCATCGGTAAAAAGTTTAAAGAATCCACAAACTTGAGACATCCCATGGATAAAGCCATTACTTTACCACCAGTCATGATTACTTCCGGGGCAGCAACGGCGTGTTTGTGAATGGTCTGCATCATCAAAATTCCATCATAACCCTTGAAATTATGGGCTACACAGATCACTTGTTTTGAGTTCTTGATGTTGCCGTTGGTGGTTCCTCCCTCCACCATTCGACGGCCAGCCAGACGAATAAACCAACGACCCACTTGGTCTAGCGTGTCGGGTCCCTTTATCACGACTTCTTTTTGTTGGTTCCAATACGAATCGCAGTATGGACAGGGATCTTTGCTTTGAATGCAGAAATGGCAACAGAGCTGCAAAACACACAAGTTGGGTATGTGGTCTCCTGAATCCTGCTGACATTCAAAGTCGAAAAAGATAAAACGCGTCAGATCTTTGCGTTGCAGTGCTGTTATTTGAGCCTCTTTATCTCCGCTGACATCGATGGGACATTCCAATTTCTGAATAAAGCACCATCGATCGGCTTTGGTGTGAAAAACCCTACAGACTTTGCATTGGTATTCTCCACACACGTGTTGATCTAATGTCCGATGCGTTTTGATCGTGTCCCATTCTTTTCCACATTTCACACATTTTTTCCAACGTTCACAGACGGAAACTGTACTTCGTGGGGTCTTGTGTCGATCGAAACATACTTGGTTGTTAAACAGGCGATGGCAATCCGGACACACCTGCGAAAAGTCCCCAGGGGCGCATGCGGGTCCAGACTGACGGCATTTTTGACACATCACGTGACACTTGTGGTCACTGGGGTCGTTGTATCCTACTTGGCATGTCTCACAGAAATAAGCACGTTCAACGAAAGCTGTCATTTTTGCGATGACGTCATAGTGTTTGTCGTGATGGTACAAATTGAGATGTTTCGGCGTTCCTTCCACGTACTTGTTGGATCTATAAGCCGCCTTGCCGAAAAGTTGTCGAGAATATACATTCAGTTGGTATCCTTCTTTGCCTAAAGCTTTGCCATACAATTCCCAATCTGCTTGTCCCTTACAGCTATCCATTGAGCCGCCTACTTTTTCAATTAAGCGATGTGTTTTTCTCGTTTGGAAACCAGTTTTCCTCAGTTTCTCACGTGTTGTTTCCCACTCTTTCGTGCGTTCTTTGATGGCATAATGCTTAGCCACGACGATGGCACGCTGAAAGCATAAGTCGTCTTGGTTCTTGATGGTGACCAGGCATCTTTTCTTCTTCAAATATTCGCCAAAATCACCCACGTTGCGTTTTCGTTGTACCCCGGAACCGATGCCATCGGGTGGACTTACATGGCATACCTCTAAACTCATGCGTTCATCAAGTCGAAACTCTTCGTTGGATTGTAGAATCGTAGCGACTTTGTTCAGCAGTTGAAGAGCCGAAACATTTGCGTATTGTTGAAAGGGGATGAAAGCAGGTGTTTTCAAACCAGGGTGATGAATAGCGAAACGTAGATAATCTGTTGGACTACATTCCACCTGCTCTGCAATTGCTCTAATCAATTTCTCAAAAGTGAAAAATAATTGTCTTGGTACTTCTTGAGGCGAAAGTCTTGACCAGTCGTGATGAAAATCTACATTTACGTACATATTTTCGGTTCTGAAAAGTCTGCTTCTTGATCTCCGACCAATAGTTAAAGAATACAGCTGCTCCATGGTTCTCTGTTTCTTTTCGCCGAATGAATTTTGACTACAAAATTCATTCTTTTATCCGTGTCTCGGGTCACGTGATGTAACCTATTAAAATCGTGTGTTTGAATCTGTCAGAGCCTACATCAATACAACAACATTCTAGCACGCGACTATTGATAGCGGACGAATTTTTTAATTGTTGACCGCAAAACACATTTTAGCAAGAGACCGCAATACACATTCTAATTAAATATTAATGAGAAAACGATAAGCGATCATAGAACATATGTTTAGCATGAGAGCACAATGCACATCTAGTTAAATATTAATAAGAAGACGGTAAGAGATCGCTTTTTTTTTTTGTTCGTTTAAGAGCCTATTCACAATTATTCTATTGACTGGCTTATCGATTTTTTCTTTTGTTGAAGGACCCCATTTATATTGTTATTTTCGGTCTCTCTCGCGAGAGACCTGGCCGTGAAGCCGTGATTAATGACCTTGGCATAATTTCGTCACTTTCGGAATCTTGGGACACACGTTCAAATGTTTAACAGTCTTCCAATACGTATTTCGCAACATTGACTTGCAATAGTAACATTGAAAATATGCATCTTTACCATTTCTATACTTAGTGAATTCAAATGGCAAGTTACAAACTTGACAACGTTCCATTTTGACTGAAGTGTCTTTAACGCTTTCCTGCTTATATTGCCTCTTGCAGCATCACGTGATTTCTCACTAGCAGACGATAGTAGCACGCGCGCGTGTGCCATTCTCTCTCTCTCTCTCTCTCTCTCTCTCTCTCTCATTCAAAAAAACGTCTTGTGTACGTTTCCCCAAACGTTTTTCTTACGTCCCCTGGAATTTCCCCTTGGAGTTTCCCCTTGGAGTTTCCCACAGGGGTATCCCACAGGGGTTTCCCTCAGGGGTTTCCCACAGGGGTTTCCCATGGGATTTCCCTACAGAATTTCCCCACAGGGGTTTCCCAAGGGGGATTTCCGACTTCTATTTTTAGTATCACGTCACGTGATACCTCTCAGCCAATCAGCGCACCGCCCCATAGTCACCAGTTGACTACTAGCATAATGACAAGGACAGGTAATAATGTGACCTAACAATACTTAATAAACATATTTTGATTGTTAATTGATTCTGTTATTACACTGGATAAGTTAAAGAGGTTTCCTAAACTTTGTATGTGTATCAAGGACACTGATAGCATCAATTTGCGCCATTCCAATTTCCATTTTGACGTCTGTGGTTCTTGCAATTCCAATGGCGCAAATTGATGCTATCAGTGTCCCCGATACACGTACCAAGTTTAGAAAACCTCTTTACAACCCCTTAAAATATGATTGCTACTCAATTGCAGCTGGTAGAGAGAAATACAAGTATTTGACTTATTTTTTCATGTTCAAGGTTAAACAGTTTGAAAAATGTACTTTGAACAGGATTAATCTAATTGATTAATCTATTCACTATCAATTAAATATCTATTTTCTATTAATCTAAGCATTATCTATTAATCTCATTAAGGATAAAGTAAAACTAATGAGATAAATCCTATATACCATTATAAATTCTACAAATAAAACTAATAATTAAAATGTCCTCAATAATTTAAAACAAGTCCTCAAATGAAAAAATGGTTTAATCAAATCTGAATAGTTTTATCTCTTAAAAATGACTTGTTGTGCTCCTATAAAAATTTACCAAATTATTTGATGCTAGTCTAATGTCAGCACTGGTTATGTCAAATGAATTTAAAAAAAATCTAAAGCTATGCATATAGAAACAACAGACAGATTTACCTTAGGACTTAGTGGATTAATAATCCCTTCATGGTGCTAAAAATTAGATAAGTATTGATATTCAAAAAGTCTTGACTCAAATTTCTGTTTTCATCAATCACAATATTTTCTGATTAAAGGAAACTTTACAATTTCAAAGTCATAATAAGTGCAGGTAAGCTTATGAATAAAACTTAATTTAAGTACCCGGTACAAGAAAACAACTAGAACCTGTAAAAACATTGAAAATAATAAATCACAAAGTACTGTATATTGACAGTAACTAACCTTGTATGGGATGATCTGATTTTTCAGGCACCCATGCGATTTTGTGAAAGTTCCAATTTCTTAGTTCAGGTAAGTTTTTTTCTTGCCATCTACCATTAAACTGTTCGTCATAACAAGACACCATATTGTTAGAATAACGGTTACCATGGTGATGAAACATATTCTCTGCACCAATACCATCAGATTTTATCATAGCATTACGACGAAGAACAACATCGGGACGATGACCAGCCCATTGTCTAAAATCTATTCTATGTGTGCTATTGTGCTTATTGTTACCTCTTTGAAACTGAAATTGATAAAAAAAAATATTTTAGTGACCTTAAATTAGCATTGAGTACAGCATACGTCTTGATGATGTATTGCCAAGGTTACTCACTTACTCTTACTGACAGCATTACTAGCAAAAAGTTGAAAAAGCCTGTGATTCTGTGATGTAGACAGGCTGTACATGTTCATTTCATCATCATCAGTACGTTATACTTATACAGTATCCATGCATAAACCATGGGCACAGCCACAGGGCAGCTTTTTAAATAGATAATTGTTCCAAAATAATTTTCAAGACATCGACATAAACATTTACATAGTAGAAAAGTAAAAGTAGAGACGGAAAACTTACAATATGACGCTCTTCCGACCAATTTCCAATGAGAACACCTGGTGCAAACCTCTGTTCTATACGCCATCCAGGCATTGACCATTTCTGAGAATCACCAATGTGTGTCATTTTGATTTCTTGAAGGCAATGACTGCAACAAGCGAAAATTACATACTATTATAATGACGGAAAGTGATAGTTTACCTTAGAAACAAACAACACCTGATCACTACTAATCGACGTATTAATCCGACTAAAATAATTACAATTTCTTCTGTTTCCGAAATATTAAAAATTGATGGTATTTGTTTCCAACGTAGATAACTAAAGGAATATGTGCAATATCTCAAAAGCCCCAAAATAAAATCAAAATATTCTACTTTTAAATGGCACTATTTCACGGGTTAGCGTATTAATTTTTGCATTTCTAATGATCAGAGTTATTCCCCTTACAGAAATCAGAAAATGTTTCGTTTCGTTTATATCAACTACCATATTTCGTTGTATGAAGAATATTATTATTTCATCGATATAAAACTTAACTGTCAAATCAATCATTTTTAACATCGTTTTGTGAGTTTTCTAGAAAAAAAACTACATATTATAACATAACAAAATAGGTTTCAATATAGGTTCGTTTTGTTGGTCGAATGTGTCTCTTTTTTGTATATTTCCAAGATGGCTGCGCCCAGTAGAAGTTCATTTTTACTAAAAAATTTATATAATCTTGCATTTAAGAGACATTCAAATAACATTTTGTTGAGATCATTTTGTTGTTCTAAAATTGTACAAAATGCAAAGAATACTGGCAAGTTGGATCTTCTCTGCTTGCTATTTTTCCATGACACTTGACTTGACATTGGTACCCTACCACTACTCGTGCCGTTGCTTGACGGGTTCTGAACTCTGTATACATAGTAATAAATCAGAGTTCAGGGCTGGACTACGAGTCAGTCCGTGAAGACACTTGATTGCTAACCTGATAGTCCAGGATAAGCCTGGGCTTGAGATAATACCATGGTTTTTAACCAATTTACCCCACCATTGCTTACTGTTTGGCATTTCTGACAGTTTTAATACGTGTTACCATAACAGGTCGAGAGAGCTGCGCTCTCATATTATCCCAGTCTGAGTCAGATGCTGAAAATTAGAGCGTCTATTTCATTTGTTGTTTTTACAAAACTGTCTAGATATTCTCCCATACAGACTGAAGATGCCTTGTGTCTTGATTTTACATATTGCCCAACATTACCTTTTCCAGTATGTATCATAAATTAATAATGACAGTTGTCATGTTGAAAATAGGTTAAAAAAACTGATTGAAGTGCAAATTAGATTGGTATCCAGTTACAAGTTACAATGGTTACAAATTTAAATAGTCAAAATGGTAGATCTTGATATCATATTGTAGCAATGTAGGCCTGCCTTCCTTTCTGATTGTGTCCATCTCTGTCAGTTAATTGGTTTTTTATGTGGTTTTCCTTTTAGAAAGTTATATATTTATTATAGATCTAGATGGTAAAGATAGATATGTTATATTTAGAGATGAAAAAGTTCAGGAATTATTAAAAAGTTTGACAACCTTTGATATCCTCAATAGAACAACAAGAAAAAGTTCAGAGTTAGAAAATCCTTCATATTTATTACTGACAGATGAAGAATTAGACGAGGTTTGTGGAATATCTGATTGCCACCTTGTATTGTTGATTTTTATACGCCCTCATCTCTCTATGAGGACAAATATTGTCGTCACCCCTGTCCGTCCGTCCGTCGGTCCGTCCGTCGGTCCGTTCGTCAACATTTGCTCGTAAACGCTCTAAAAACTAGAGTTTTTGATGGAATCAAATGAAATTTGGTATGTGTATACATATTCATAAAACGAAGATCAAGTTCAAATTGGAGCTATTTTCGATCATTAGAAGCAGAGTTTTTGCCCTTGCCCCAAATCTTGAATATGCTATTATTATCTTAGTTTTCAACTGATTTTGATGAAACTTAAAATGGATGTTATTGGACCTAAATCGAAAGGTTTTAGAAAGTTTAGTTTACTCCTGACTAAATTAAGCCTTTTTCGTTGGGCGTATATGACTGTGGTCCACTATCTTTCTTTTAGTTTCTGCATCTGGAAGTTATTCCTGTGAATTATAAGATAAGGCTTATGTTTGGTAAACATGCAAATCTTAAGTTACTAAAGGATGGAAATTTTGACTTCAATCCAAAATGTCGAAATTTTGTCTAAAAATATTTGTATGTTTGGTTGGTAATGTATTTGTATAATTTGAAGAATGTAACATAAAAATGGAAAGAATTTCAAGACCGAAAAGTCTGATGTTATTTTGTATAAAGAATGTTTTGGTATTGTACACATTTAGCATGACCATGTATTTATTTCTATTTAATACATTAAATGCAAGCTTATGAGTATATTTGGATATAATTAAGATATCCAAATTATCTCTGAAAATACCATTATCAGTTAAAATGTGTTCATATAAACTTGCATGTCTGATGTGTTGGTTATATTTTAGTTGAATGTCAAAAGAAAATCAGAAGTTGTCAAAAAACTTCATGCCTTTGTACCATTTATGGAAGCAAGAAAATCAATTGATGTCACCTACGAAGATAATCCTGATCTAGAGGCTTTTGATTCATCTAACTTTGCATGTATAGATATCTCTCCAGGCTTTAAATATAGGGTAATACATCTTTACTTTTTATTTCTGTGTAAGCTTAAGCACTTATCTTTTCCAACTGTATTAAGCAGATTTTATCAGAAAAACTTACATGCATTTTGTTGATGATTGACTCAAAGTATGATAAATGATTCAAAATTATGATGTTTTACTCGAAATTATGATGATTGATTCAAAATTATGGTTTATCTTGACTAGTTATGGAAGGAAGTTATTCATGTAGTTAGGGCTGGGTCTAATAATTGAAATAATCGATTATCAATGCTACAAATTATTTAATTAGATTAATGATTATCAAATTTATTAATCGATTAAAATTCATAGTCAAATTTTCTTTTAATATTATCTGCTACACGATTATCAGAGAAGTCACGACCCAATTTAACATGATGATCATACAAAATTCTGGACATTACTTTAGTTTTATTTGAAAATTGATAGTGATTAAATAGTACAAATTGTTGTCCGTAAAGTTTAAATGAAAATAAAAAAAGAGCTATAATGTTGTGTTGTAGGACAGACTAATGACAATCAGAGAAACTACTGGTAAATTAAGGAAAGCTGATTGGGAAGAAAGAGATAGATTAAACTTTGTTATTTACCCTTTAAAAGGACGCCTTATTAACCCTCCGATAATATTTGAAGAAAAACAGTTAGATGTAAGTTACTTATGTTATTTTAGAAACCTTAGTTCTGATGCTCTCATTGAAGTATCAAGCCTATCTCTTTGTCATATTAATGTGTCAAGTTTGCTTCCCTTTTCCAGAGAAACTTTATTCTTATCTTCAAAATTTTTGCATTTGCATTTGTTGTTAAAGGGATTGTCACTAACAGTGATCTACGGAAATCTACTATTGATATCTATGTAGATCACTGTGAGTGACGTCATAAGACGTGTTAGTTTAATCGAATTGCAAGAACCACAGACGTCAAAATGGAAATTGGAATGACGCAAATTGATACTATCAGTGTCCCCGATGCACATACAAAGTTTAGAAAATCACTTTACAATCCCTTGAAGATTTACGACCCCAATCAGCATTGGGAAACCAAGTTTTAAAGGCTAAATAAATTTGATGATTTTTTATATGATGAAATTTGAGAACATGAAAGCTGAAATTTTAAACTCTTAGGCATCATAGAAAGTGCTCTTTTCCAATGCAGTTTCAATTTGAAATGAAATGTAACTTTGATATAATGTATGTATTGTAGAAAGTTTTAGAGGATGGTAAAATTATCTACGTATTAGATAGAGCTATTGTACAGTATGAACCAGATAATCCAGAGTTCCTTAGAGTAAGTTTCAATTACTTCAATGTACATATATATAATGATATTGATGGAATATTAAAATGATACAGTCACATTCTATTTGCATTACCAGTTCATTTTCAGAATAAGAATCTGATGCTCAATGCTCCTTGTTTTGACTTTCAGCCTGTTGTTAAAGAAGAATGTTCAGCATTTTTGAGAGTCGATTTGGGCTATAAATATATGTAAATGGCCTCCAGAAGTACTAGAACTGCACGAAAATCACATTATCCCTTCAATTATAACCCTACCTAAATATTTGTCTTCCATTTTCTGTATATGTTTTCTATATAAGGCATAGCGGCATAGCCTCACTTTTAAACCCTGATTATTATGAATACAAATGGCTTAAATTTCGAAAAAGAGTTATACTATTACTGATTAGCTCAGTTTGGAGACTAAGGTTTGATCGTTGTTACAGATGGTGAACATATCCCTTTAATAATCACAGTATAGATTTATGACTTGTAATATTAAAATATTCTGTAATTACTATATCTGAGAATAACACATTAGTAAATAGAAGATAAAAAAAATTAATTTATGCCATCTTTTTAGGTAACACATAGAACTTATGAATTTATAAACAGTGAAAGATTATTTGATGTTATCAGAGCTACTCGACATTTTGGAACTTTCGTATTTTATTTGGCATGGTATAAAAAGATAGAAAATTTATTGATAGATGTCATAAAACTCAATTCGTAAGTAGACATTATAGTTTATATTTTCTAAATTTAATTGAAATGTCTTTGTAAAAAAAAAAATGCTTTTTTTAGCACATTTATTGGTAAGAAGTCTCCGCGAAAAATACTGCATCTATTTACAAGTAGGATGTAAAATCAATTCATTTCTATAGTTTAGGATAAAGTCAATTGATGTATATACAGTACCGTGCAATAAATATTTGTACAAAATGGCGATGTGGTTACATTCGCTCTACGACCTTACATACTTGGACATCACTTGGAAATTATTACAAAGGGGAAAACCATTACATACATTGGACTTGTCCAGGAGTACAATTAGCAAGTTTTAAGATGCAATTAGAACGAAAGGGGTACATAGTATACACCCGAGACGAGAAAGGCAATCCATCTATATGTACGAATATATATTGCACGGTATTGTATATGTTAGTTATCTGAATGGAATTATCAATGCATATAACCAATTTTTGTTTTGTATATCCCATACAAAATAAGACAATACAAAATACATAACATATTATGTTGTGTGTGAATTTTATTTTGTAATCTTTGATTAATGAATAATGTTTATTATTTATAGAATTGAACATGGTGAGGATTTGATAAGATTATATTCTATATTACATCCTACAAGTTCAGTCGCTAATATCTGTCAATCATCTAAACAACATCAACCACTAGACATCATTAAGGTATTTTATATTCTTCTTTATATTGGAAGGCAGTTATTGTGACTCAGTGGACTGGAGGCTTTCATGCTGAAGATCCAGGGTTCAATCCAAGCAATAGGCTGAGATAATACTTTTTTCTACCTGCTTTTTAAAATTTATGTAATGTGCTCCAATATAATTTTCTTTCGTTACTTTATTTATCTAGGAGTATTGTTCAAAGGAAGCACAATCTTCAAGTAAAGTAGAATTAGAGGCAACTATTCAAGCTTATAAAGAATCATTACGATCACAGTTAAAGAAAATGAGTAAATAATACAATAGTAGGATTCCTGTAACACAGACTATATAGGCAATGAACAAAACCTGTTTTTAGTGCCATTTAGATTGTCAGTGCTAATTGCAAAGAGAATGTGTAAATTCTTCTTAGTAATATAATATCAGCTAATTGCATTTATTTAAATTATCTGGAAATACAATAAAAGATAGGTGTAACAGAGCATTTGTAATATTTTGTTTGAATATAACGTAATTTAATAGCATATTTTCTACTACAGTGATGTTACTATTTTTTTTGTTAACTGTTAAAATATTTGTATTTTGAATTCACTTGAATGGTGTTAATGACATTATCATATGCAATTAGTTAAAGATCTATCTTTGCCATTGACATTCATTTTCATGATAAAGGAATATAACAAATACAATTTTAATGGTTTTTCAATTATTAATTAGTTTTGTGAATTTATCAGAAATTACAACAATGTTGAGGTTCATTCTTAGAGTATTATAGTATTCCATGATCAGACTTTTTGTTAAAAAAAGATGCCAATAATTCATAGAAGAAAGGAGTGGAACTGGATACGTGAAGTTTTTCATACTGCCAATAAACTATCACTTTTATAAATAGAGTGTGTATTGTAGAAATGCAATAAACTTAAATAATATACTGTTAGTCACCATTTCTTTTGCTTAAATATATCTGTTTTAAAGATGGGTTGCCTTATTTCAATACAGCACTAGAAATATATTAATTGAGCTTCATGGTTATCATAGGCGTACGGGGCGTTTGTTGAGCGGGGGGGGGCAAAACCAATTTGCCCGACAACTAATGCTAATTTGCCCGACAACGAAATGTAATTGCCCGACAAGTCGACCCCCACCCAACCCCTAATTCCAAAAACTCCTCGCCATCTGCCTAATCACATCATTTCCGAACGATTTTATTTTTTTAAATTTCCTTCATGAAAATCACTGGGGGGGCAATTGCCCCCCCTGCCCCCCCGGCTCGTACGCCTATGATGGTTATATAACAAACACCATTAGAAATATATTAAATAAGCTTCATGGTTATATAACAAACACCACTAGAAATATATTAAATAAGCTTCATGGTTGTATAACAAACACCACTAGAAATATATTAAATGAGCTTCATGGTTATATAACAAACACCATTAGAAATATATTAAATAAGCTTCATGGTTATATAACAAACACCACTAGAAATATATTAAATAAGCTTCATGGTTATATAACAAACATCACTAGAAATATATTAAATAAGCTATAGGGTTATATAACAAACATCACTAGAAATATATTAAATGAGCTATAGGGTTATATAACAAACATCACTAGAAATATATTAAATAAGCTTCATGGTTGTATAACAAACACCACTAGAAATATATTAAATGAGCTAGAGGGTTATATAACAAACACTATTAGAAATATATTAAATGAGCTTCATGGTTATATAACAAACACCATTAGAAATATATTAAATAAGCTTCATGGTTGTATAACAAACACCACTAGAAATATATTAAATGAGCTTCATGGTTATATAACAAACACCATTAGAAATATATTAAATGAGCTATAGGGTTATATAACAAACATCACTAGAAATATATTAAATGAGCTACAGTGTTATATAACAAACAACACTAGAAATATATTAAATGAGCTACAGGGTTATATAACAAACATCACTAGAAATATATTAAATGAGCTATAGGGTTATATAACAAACATCACTAGAAATATATTGTTGTGTCGTGGGTTTTCAAGGTTCAACATCAGAGATGAAATTAATAGGAATGACAATAGTTATTTATTAATATAAGAATAGACATATCAATCGGGCAATCATAATCATTATTGACCTTCTTCTTGAAGAGTTCTTAAATATATCAGTAGTGTCCCTTGGACAACTCAGACCAATATTCTACAATCCTCCTTAACTACACTTAAACTCTAAGTTTAAAATAAATCTTAATGCAAAATAAAATATGTAATATTCATTTCTTGAATCTACTGAAAAATCAATATGTATCACAATTTAATAATAAAGAAAATTTGAATCTCTTTTTGGCTTTCTTACTCTTTCAGATCTTCTTGGTATATTAAATTCAACATGCTTCTTGGGAGTAGGACTATTTGTCTGAGGTTCTGCCAAAAGCATTGGATTATCAAAATTAACATTTTGCATATCAGATATATCATCTGTAAATAAGTCACTTCTTTCTAAAGGTACATGTCTCAAAAATTTTACATTTCTTATAAATTTAACATGAGTTTCAGTATTGACAATTTCACAAGTTTCATTAGCTATAAATTTCAAAATTACATGTTTCACACTTTTATAGTTTGATTGTAATTTACTAGGATTTAAATTTGCAATATACACAATATCACCAATTTTAAAATTATGAGACTTTGCATGTCTCCTTTGATCTGTATAATCTTTCATTTTATCTTGATATCTTTTATGATGAGTTTTAACCTTTTCATGATCTACTGTATCATTATACTTAAATAAAGGAATTTTAGTTTTTATATCTCTGGACAATAACAATTTAGCAGGAGTTTCATTTGTAGAACTAGAAGGAAATGATCTATATCCTAACAAAATCTTATGCAGTTCTGCTTTCCAATCTTTCCCTTCAGACTCGGCTGCTCTTAATCCTTTCTTTAAATAACGATGAAATCGTTCAATCTTTCCATTTGATTTTGGAAAATATGGAGAGGATTTGTTGTGCTTTATATCACATGACTTTAAATAACATTCAAATTCTTCACTTACAAAAGATTTACCATTATCACTTACTAAACAATCAACATAACCAAATCTAGAAAATACTTGTTCTAAACATTTTATAATATTCCTAGATGAAATATCCTTAATAATAAAAGCTTCAGGATAACATGAATAATAATCAATTAAAGTAAATATATAATATGTCCCATTTATAGGACCAACTAAATCTACACCTACTTTAGACCATGGTTTCTTAGGCAATTCTACTGGAGTTAAGGGAGTATCATTAATCAAAGCTTGATTTTTAACACATGCATCACAAAATTTAATCAATTTTTCAACTTGCTCATCCATATAAAATCAAAAGAAACGTTCTCTTAAAAATTGCTTAGTTCTGACAATTCCCTGATGCGATTCATGCGCCAAATTTAAAATTTGCTTTTGTAAACTAACAGGTATTATAATTCTATTGCCTCTTAACAATAAATTTTCACATTGAGAAAGCTCATTTCTTATTCTAAATAAAGGAATTAATTCTTTATCATCCTCATTTTTCCAATCAAATTTATCTAATTTCTTCATTACTTTTGTAAGAATTTTGTCTTTTAATGTTTCTTTTCTAATGTTATTTAAATTCAATGCATTTAAGTTTTTAGTACACAAATATAACACTTTCTTAATATAGTCTTCTGGTAAACTATGGCATTCTTCTACAGTTTCTGGTAATGGTAATCTGGATAAACTATCAGCTGTGTTCTTCTTTCCACTAATATACTGAATTGTATATTCATAAGGTAATAATCTCCAACTGAGTCTTTGTATTCTAGGAGGTAATAATATTGATGCGGTAGATTTAAACATATCAATTAACGGTTTATGATCTGTTATTAAACTAAAATGTCGTCCCCACAAATATGTATTAAAATGTTCCACAGCCCAAACACATCCAAGTGCTTCTCGTTCAATCTGCGAATATCTTCTTTCTACTTCAGATAATGATCTTCTTGCATAAGCTATTGGTTTAATGGAACCATCCAATTGTTTCTGTTGTAAAATTCCACCAATTCCAAATGGACTTGCATCTGTTATCAAACTTGTTTCTAATTTGGGATCATAATAAGCTAAGCAAGGTTCAGATGTTAAGGCTATTTTCAATTTATCTACAGCTCTTTCACATTCAGTATCCCAACACCATACTGCTTTCTTTCTAGTCAATTTTCTTAAAGGTTCTACTAAATTAGCATAATCAGGAATAAATTTACTCACATAACCACAAGTTCCTAAAAATGATCTCAGTAAGTTTACATTAGTAATAGCTGGCACTTTCAAAATTGCTTCTACTTTCTTTGGGTCTGGTTTTATTCCATTTCTAGTTATTTTATGACCAAGAAAGTCTATTTCTTGCACACCAAATTTACATTTTGACATATTCAGTTTCAAGTTCTTACTTCTACACCTTTCAAATACTTTTCTAAGTCTTTCTAAAAAATTTTCAAAAGTTTCTGCATGAGTAATGAAATCATCAACATAATACTCTACACCATCACAACCATTTAATACATGTTTCATGGCTTTCTGATAGGCTTCTGTTGCAGAGGATAAACCAAAACATACTCTTTTAAATCTGTAACATCCTGATTTGGTAATAAATGCTGTTAAATTTCTACTTTCTTCAGCTAATTCAATTTGATGAAATCCTTTTCTAGCATCAATCTTTGCAAAATACTTTGAACCATTTAATTGATGTAGAATGTCATTGACACTTGGTATTGGATGTCTTTCTCTAATCACTGCTCTATTTACATCTCTCAAATCAATACATAATCTGATTTCTTGTGAATCTTTCTTTGGTACAGTGACTATGTTAGATATCCATTCTGTGCCTTCATTTACTTCTTCTATTATATCATCAGCTAGTAATTTTTCTATTTCTTGATCAACAGCTTCTTCCATTGCATAAGGTATCTTCCTTAATCTCTGAGCTATTGGTTTTTCATCTTTGTTGATAGTTACTTTATTAACAAATCCATCAACTTTTCCTAAACCTTCAAATATATCTTCAAATTCTGTTAGTAGTTCATTCAATTTCTCATTTTCTTTATCTTTAAGGTTTTTCATTTCTAATCTTCTTTTATGTTGAGTGATTTTCTTTGCACCATCTTTATCTTCTTTCAATTCTATCTTCTTTTCAATGACGGAGTTAGCTTTCTTTAGAATTCCCAATTCAAAACTACAGTTGCAACTTAATAATGATTCAGCTTCTCCTTCTATGACAAATATTTTCTCAGTGACAAAGTTCTTCTTCCATCTTATTTCAGCTTGAAAATAACCAAGGCAATTTAACGGTTCTTTCTGACCATAGGCTATAAACTTGTTTCTTGATTCTTTCAATTCTATATTTCTGAAATGTTTATGGTAAGTTCTGGAACTTATTATGTTTTGTTGAGCTCCTGTATCTACTACCATTCTCATTGGTTTTCCATTTACAACCTTAATGTAATATACAAAATCTTCTTCATCATTGTATTCTTCATCATTAAAGGCTCTAATTTTCTTATTTCTACACATTCTAGCCAAATGACCTATTTTCTTACAGTTCAAACATTTGAAAGTCTTTGCACCACAAGTATCTGCAAAATGATCAGTACATCCACATCTATAGCATGATTTATTGTCTGATTTCTTCTCTTTTTCTTCTTTATTTCTTCTGTCTTGTGATTTGCTTCTATTTTTACTCTTTTGTTCTCTAGAGTCTTCTGTAGAATGTCTGTTTCTATTCTTCATTATACCAGTACCAGTAGTTGGTCGATTTCTAATATAATTGGCACCATGTTCTGTTTCAGCCATTGATTTTGCTTGAGTTTTAGCTCTTTCTAATGTTCTTGCAATAGACAAAGTTTTTGTTAGAGTTAATTTCTCCTGTTGCAGAAGTTTTTCTCTAAGTGTATTGGAATGACATTTTTCCACTATCTGATCTCTAATCATTTCTTCTTCTAATGGACCAAATTCACAGGTTTTAACCAATTCTCTTAGATCTATAAGATATTCATCAATATTCTCATGTGGTTGTTGAACTCTCTTTCTAAAGTTATATCTTTCTGCTACAGCATTACGTGCAGGTTTAAAATGATCTGTAAGTATTTCAATAACTTCGTCATAGGTTTGTTTTGGACCAGTCAAAGTTGAAAAAATTCGTTGACATGGCTGACCTAGACTATGAAGTAAAGTAGCCCTTCTCACAGCATCATCTTTTTTATTTAAACCACTGGCTATTATATATATTCAAATATTCAAATGATTCCATCCATATTGTGAATTCTTGATAAACATCTGTAGAATTTACATTAAATTCTTTAGGTGATCTTACGTGAAAGGAATGATGTTCTTCTTCATCACTTTCAGTATCGCCGCTGGTGCTAGCTTCTGCTATGTTATCACGTGGCATATTCAATATTCAATTTTCACTGAAATACCTCTAAATTATCTTCTCTGTGTTCCCAGACATCCTCGTCGCCATATGTTGTGTCGTGGGTTTTCAAGGTTTAACATCAGAGATGAAATTAATAGGAATGACAATAGTTATTTATTAATATAAGAATAGACATATCACTCTATCAATCGGGCAATCATAATCATTATTGACCTTCTTCTTGAAGAGTTCTTAAATATATCAGTAGTGTCCCTTGGACAACTCAGACCAATATTCTACATATATTAAATGAGCTATAGGGTTATATAACAAACATCACTAGGAATATATTAAATGAGCTAGAGGGTTATATAACAAACATCACTAGAAATATATTAAATGAGCTATAGTGTTATACAACAAACACCACTAGAAATATATTAAATGAGCTATAGGGTTATATAACAAACACCACTAGAAATATATTAAATGAGCTATAGGGTTATATAACAAACATCACTAGGAATATATTAAATGAGCTAAAGGGTTATATAACAAACATCACTAGAAATATATTAAATGAGCTATAAGGTTATATAACAAACATCACTAGAAATATATTAAATGAGCTATAAGGTTATATAACAAACATCACTAGAAATATCTTAAATGAGCTATAGGGTTATATAACAAACACCACTAGAAATATATTAAATGACCTTTAAGGTTATATAACAAATACCACTAGAAATATATTAAATGAGCTATAGGGTTATATAACAAACATCACTAGAAATATATTAAATGACCTTTAAGGTTATATAACAAATACCACCAGAAATATATTAAATGAGCTGTAGGGTTGTATAACAAACACCACTAGAAATATATTAAATGAGCTGTAGGGTTGTATAACAAACACCACTAGAAATATATTAAATGAGCTACAGTGTTATATAACAAACATCACTAGAAATATATTAAATGAGCTACAGTGTTATATAACAAACACCACTAGAAATATATTAAAAAAGCTATAGGGTAATATAACAAACACCACTAGAAATATATTAAAAAAGCTATAGGGTAATATAACAAACATCACTAGAAATCTATTAACTGAGCTTCATGGTTGTATAACAAACACCACTAGAAATATATTAAATGAGCTACAGTGTTATATAACAAACACCACTAGAAATATATTAAAAAAGCTATAGGGTAATATAACAAACACCACTAGAAATATATTAAAAAAGCTATAGGGTAATATAACAAACATCACTAGAAATCTATTAACTGAGCTTCATGGTTATATAGAGTTAATAATAATAATAATAATAATAATAATAAACTCTTTATTTTACATGGGTCAGAATTAGGCCCTATACCACGAGTGGTAACGGTCCTGTCTCACACCCAGCCCATGGGGACAAACATAGATACAATATACAACATATAGACACCAAAGAAAAAAAAAAAAAAAAAAAAAAAAAAATCTGTGTACAAAGTTTGATGATTTAGAGATCAAGTACATGACCACAGGCTACTGGATATTTTTTTTTTTAAGATATACAATATAGCAATATACACAAGTACATGTGTATTAAATGGACATATTATATAACAAACAACACTAGAAATATATTTAAAAAGCTATCGGGTAATATAACAAACATCACTAGAAATCTATTAACTGAGCTTCATGGTTATATAGAGTTATATAACAAACAACACTAGAAATATATTTAAAAAGCTATCGGGTAATATAGAATAAACATCACCAGAAATATACTAAACGAGCTTTGTGTTTTTGACAAAATGCAGTAGATATACATAGCACACGAACTGCAAATAATTGATTATAAAGCATATTTGTTTAAACCATTTGCACTCATTGATTTGAGATAAGATATCTAGGTAACTTCATCGTTTAAACCCCCCTTTTTTACATCGGTGAACTTAGATGTACTTAGAACTACACAATGTAAACATACTGATCTTGAAGTCAGCTTAGGAATCAAAGACAGTAATACTCATCCCCATCACTTTGTTGTTTTGAACAGTAAAATGATGAATATTTGTACACAAGTCGTAACCTATGATTCGATAAGCGTATATTTTATCTACATACTTATCGAGAACAATCGTTATTTATATGGACTGATCACTATTATAACTACTACATTAGGCTTGAGATAATTTTGATATCGGTTACTGACACCCCTCTAGTAAATAAATACGTTTTTGATTAATAATAGTAAGTAGGGTTAGAGATGTACATTTTAGAAACTGAAAATGTATGTTATTGTTAAAGTATGAAATAACTGTTTTGGAACAAGAATTATCCAAAAATGATGGAAGAAATTGACAGTTTAGAAGATGATGAGAGGTCACCGCTGATATCAAATAGAGTCACAAAGAAGAATCAGAGTACCTCAATACAAGACAGTTTAAAAAACTTTTCTGAAATCGGAGAAGATGGCGGAGGGACTGAATCTGAAGTTACTATTATTCGTCAAAGACAGACTAAGGTAAATACATTAATTATCCAATTTAAAATCAATGATATTCTAATGATTGAAATATACGTGCAGAACATTTAAAACCAGCTTAAGTGATCTTGATATTTTGAAATTCTTTCAATGTTTTCTATACTTTTGTTAAATAATAACACTGATAGTCTCGATTTGTACCATTCAAATTTCAGTCAGGTGTCTGTGGTTCTTGCAGTTCTTAAACTAGCTTTTATAAGCTCACCATATCACGATTGCCCTTATGTCTATTTTAGTTATATAAAACAAGATGGTATGTTCTAATGGTATTTTCAATGTTCACTGCCTGTCAGTATTTAGTATGGAATACCTGGGGACCAATATCTAATACTGCTAAACATGCCTATAACTGGTCCGATTCTGATATAGCTTTATTAACTAACTGGGGACCTATTATGATCTGTGTTACTGTGATATTTTACTCTTGGCTGTTAGACGTTAAAGGTGAGACCCAGCTTCCTAAAAGGGTTTCCTTACATTTATTATGGATAAAACTCGATTCAAGGTCACATCATTATCTCCAATGCTATGAAGCACACTTCCAGAATGGAGAAATAGGTTTATAGGATATGACATTAAGTGCTGTGACACTATTGTGCCCTGGTCCTATACCCAGATTCCGCTACATACGAGGACATTGACATTTTCTCATGTCCAAGAAGGATTTTTTTTCTTCATCGAAAGTAGGATCTAGTCATCATAATAAACAATATTCCTCATATAAAATGGACAAAATGATGTTTTTTTTTTAAATTTACAGGTATAAGAATTGCCTGTATTATATCTTGTTTGTGTATTACTTTGGGTACTGGTTGTAGGTGTATTTCTCAGACACCACCACTGTCAACATGGTAAGGCTACTTAAAACTTACTTACATTATTCTATCATATCTCCTAATTTTTGTGGTTATCCCGGCTTAATGCCATATGTAGTGGAAAACTACCACTAAAACATTTTTCACAGAATAGGTGACATTTTTATCCATTGGATGGTAAAAAAGATCAGGGAGAGTTTCACAGTTTAACCTTGGTCCAGCAAATTGTCTTGTTCCAGTGACACAGCTTACACACTCAATCCACGACAAATTCAAATTAGTAAGGATAATTTGAGCCACCATTTGTATTAACGGTTTTAATCTAATCAATCTTTCTCTCTTGGTAGATTAATAGATTCTGTGTTCATACATGTACGTAAAGGGAATTCATTAATTTTGTAGGATGATGCATATAGGTCAATTATTAAATGGATGTGCTGGTGCTGTGGCAATGTCAGCATCCCCCGTAATATCATCTACCTGGTTTCCACCTAATGAAAGAACAACAGCTACTGCTATAGGTGTATTAATACCTGATGTTATTGGATTGGCTGGCTCATTTCTCATCGGTATGATTATGTTTTAAGAATGCTTGAATTAGAAATGTATGTGGTGAAAATGAGAGAAGGAACGCAATATCCTGGTAGAATAACAATAATATATACATAAGATATTCAAAATACACCCAAGATGAAAAAGTGATAAAAAAAACCCATTGAAAACAGATGTATGGAAGCTACCGCAAGCGTCCGACATCCGAATCACTTCCTTCCATAATGTTAATAGTGCCAATAGCCATTGAAGGTGTGGAAAACGTTAATTTATTTCTAATGTATACTACTTATCTATTGAAACTCTTTCTTGTCAACTGTTTCAGGTCCGTTATTGGTGCCCACTTACAAGCATAATACTACAGACAATACAACTACATATCTATATAACTATAACAATAGGTGAGCGAACAAAATAGCTTCAAGAGTTTTGAAAGAAATCAAAGTGGCTTCATTCATTTTTCTCATATTTCCATACATTAACTTTGAAAATTCAAAATAAGTAGTTCTGTAAAAACAATAATAGGTTCGTAAAAGCATCTTATACCTTTGTTCTTACATTTCAGTCAGTTCACAAGCAGCATTGGTAAGTATACATAGATTACAGATTATAGACTGATGTAACATGTTAATGTCAGATTGCCCCTCTATTAAAGTCTTAAAAGAAGGAATTTTACTGAGTACGGACATGTGGATTTTTTTCAAGTTTGGCGACCCACACCAACCAACCCACGTTCTAGTAATAGCTTAAATATTGGAGAGCGATTATTAACTTGCGGTTGTATATAATATTTGTTCGTTTTGGTTGTATACTTTTTAATTTGAGTTCAATAGATATCTCCGTATTCATTATATTTCATAAAATGTTTAATTAAAACTATTCTTTAACTTTTTAAAGGTGAAGATATAATATTAAAAGAAAGACAAGATATTCAGTTTCTTATGTTTGTTGGTAAGTATTT
The DNA here is from genome assembly GCA_029955415.1 of Lottia scabra. Taxonomy (NCBI): domain Eukaryota; kingdom Metazoa; phylum Mollusca; class Gastropoda; family Lottiidae; genus Lottia; species Lottia scabra. Next base: position 826,959 of record JARJEI010000021.1, on the reverse strand, counting down.
ATGTTTGTTGGTAGGTATTTATGTTTTTTAGGTAAGAATTTATGTTTGTTGGTAAGTATTTTTATTTTTTGGTAAGTATTTATGTTTTTTAGATAACAATTTATGTTTGTTGGTAAGTATTTTTATTTTTTGGTAAGTATTTATGCGTATTGATAAGTATTTATGTTTTTTGGTAAGTATTTATGCTTATTGGTAAGTGTTTAATGTTTGTAGGTAAGTATTTATGCTTATTGGTAAGTATTTGTGTTTTTTAAGTAATTATTTGTGTTTGTTGGTAAGTTTTTATGATTTTTGGTAAGTGTTTATGTTTGTTGGTAAGTATTTGTGTTTTAAGTAGATATTTATGTCTGTAGGTAAGTATTTGTGTTTGTTGATAAATATGTATGTATGTCTGTCAGTAATTTTTTTTTAAATTTTTTACTTCATTCAGTATGCATAATATTAGGAGGCATAAATTCACATGATAAATTTTGAAGTGCTGAATTGCACAACAAAATTGAATAACACATATTGCCAAATGTTTAGAAGTTTAGAGCATGGTGGGTTAATGATCTAAAATCTTTTACAGAATTTGGTATAGCAGGAAGTATATTCTTATTGTTGTTAGTATATTTCCCTAAGAAACCACCATTACCACCATGTGTATCAGCTTCAGTCAGTAGAACAGACTTTTTTCAAGGATTGAAAGAGATCTTAAGGTAATATGATACATATTATGATGTTTTTGGTGAAACAGTATAATTTTCTAAATAGCATTATCTGCCGGATAGTTTTAAGCATGCAACACCCGTAACAAGAACGTTTTTCATACTCGAACCCCTAACCAATATACATTGTACTTCAACGATTGGAAATTGTCAAAGGTGGAATTCAGATCAGTGAGCACTAAGCTATCTCACGAATCCTAACGAAAGCAATGGTACTGAATTACAATGGTTACTAGCTTATTGTTCCAGCTACATTTAATGTCTAAGTTGTACTAGATTATGTTGCTAGTATATCAGAAACATTTCAACTAATGCAGTTTCAATGTTATATATTTAGAAATAGAAATGTAATGATAGTAGCAATATGCTATGGATCAGCACTGGGTGTATCTAACGTTTGGGCCGGAGTAATAAGTTTAATTCTACAACCACTAGGAATCTCACAGACAGAAGCTGGTTGGATTGGTTTCTATGCATCTTTCGGAGCATGTGCAGCTTCTTTAGTCATTGCAAGGTAACTCAAAAATTATCAAATATGCCAGTTTCATTATTTTTGCACAAAAAACATCATAGATCCAATATTCCAATATTATACAACAATATATGTATAACACTCCCAATTACTCTTAAAATATTGTCGTCTGCTATGCGGTTAGGTGTCGCAGGTTCGCATCCCCCTCAAGGTAAGAAAAATGTTGATGCCACAGCCAGTGCTCTCCCCCAACATCCCACATTCCTTCGTTTTTAAAATAATCTTCCATCTCATAAGAGTCAAATAAAACCAATATTTTAAAGATAATGGCGATAAATCTTGAATGTTCATCGGGCGTCTTACGTTTTTTTTTTATATTTTAGAATTGCAGATAGTTTTAGTAAACATTTAAAGTTATTTATTGTAATATTATTCATTATTGGAGCAGCTTTTACTCTGTGGTTTGCCTTAGCTTGTAATGAATTCGTTCCATATTCAACTGGTAAGCAATTTAGGTGAAGCTCACCATTTTAAAATCTAAAAGATTTTGCCATTGTCATTGTATACAGCAGTATAAAAGATAGTGGACCACGGCCATATACGCCTAACGAAAAAGTCGAAAAAGGAAAAAATTTAATCAGGAGAAAACTAAACTTTCTCAAACCTTTCGATTTAGGTCCAATAACATCCATTTAAAGTTTCATCAAAATCGGTTGAAAACTAAGAGAGTAATAGCATATTTAAGATTTGTGGCAAGGGCAATAACTCTGCTTGTAACGATCGAAAATAGCTCAAATTTGAACTTGATCTTCGTTTTCTGAATATATATACACATATCAAATTTCATTTGATTCCGTCCAAAACTCTAGTTTTTAGAGCGTTTACAAGCAAATGTTGATGGACGGACCGACAGATTTGGGGCAAGGGCAATAACTCTGCTTCTAACGATCGAAAATAGCTCAAATTCGAACTTGATCTTCGTTTTATGAATATGTATACACATATCAAATTTCATTTGATTCCGTCAAAAACTCTAGTTTTTAGAGCGTTTACAAGCAAATGTTGATGGACGGACCGACGGATTTAGGGCAAGGGCAATAACTCTGCTTCTAATGATCGAAAATAGCTCAAATTCAAACTTGATCTTCGTTTTATGAATATGTATACACATATCAAATTTCATTTGATTCCGTCAAAAACTCTAGTTTTTAGAGCGTTTACAAGCAAATGTTGATGGACGGACCGACGGATTTAGGGCAAGGGCAATAACTCTGCTTCTAATGATCGAAAATAGCTCAAATTCAAACTTGATCTTCGTTTTATGAATATGTATACACATATCAAATTTCATTTGATTCCGTCAAAAACTCTAGTTTTTACAGCGTTTACGAGCAAATGTTGACGGACGGACGGACCGACGGACGGACGGACGGCATGACGGACGGACGGACGGACGGCATGACGGACGGACGGACAGGGGTGACTACAATATACGTCCTCATAGAGAGATGAGGGCGTATAAAAAGGACACGATATAAATGATTGGAAATAGAAGGAATTAGTATTAAAAAATACAGTGGGATTTTCATTCGGAAAAAATTGACTCATGTGTGATGAATAGTAGAAACTTTTTGACAAACAAACTGCACTAAACCAGACCAGGTGTTCTGTATTTTTTTTTAAAAATTTTCTATTTCTCAACCACTTCAGCGTCTATCAACTTCTCTCTGTATATTAATAAGACTGACAATAAACTGATTTCAGTGATTATTTCTGTTAATTTAACTTTTATGTTTAATTTCAGCTATTTTCTATGTAACTACCATTATGAGTGTATTAACATTAAATGCATCAGTGCCATTATTATATGAAATAGCGTGTGAATTAGCCTACCCTATCGGTGAAGGAACAGCTAATGGTTTGATGATAATGATGAATAATATTGGTGGTATTATATTTCTCTCAGTCTTAATGATACCAGATTTAGGTACGGAATATTTAACTCCTTTTAATCTACGCTCTGTGGGGTCCGTTGCTCAGAACGCATAAGAGATTTTAGGAACATTCCAATATCAGCTACAAATGGTTAGGCCTAATATTGTGCATTTTGAAACAAATCTCATGACAAATGGAACCAAGAATGATCAGTTGCTCTATTATTAAATTTAGAGATTAGAATCCTATTTTAGAAAGAAACGACCGTGGGTTGTAGTAAGATACAGTGTTGCTTCAGCTTTTACCTTATCTTTAATCTGAAAATCTCTATCACCAACGATTATATTATTACAGGTACAAATTGGATGAATTGGATGTTACTAGGATCTATAATAGTGTGTTTTCCATTATTTGCTGTTTTAAAAGAGAATTATAAAAGACTAAATTTTGATGAAACTGTACCTGGCAACTCAACAAGTACGTCCACCTTAGTGAATTAACTAACATAACTACATGTATGTTACTGAATATATTACTGTTCCCTGTACAACGGTTTTTGAACTTTTGAGTGCACAGCCTGGCGATATGTTCTATGTACAGTGTATAAGGTTTTTGAAGTTCAACTTGGTGTTATCTGTGAAAGTTACGCCACGTAACTGAAACATATCATGGTAAAGAATGGTAGCCACTATGACCGAACTTCGTCATTTCGGGTAGTTCAAACATCAGAGAGTTTCAAAGATATTTTGGGAACTCTTGGTTGATCGACAACTTTATTAGTCACTGTTCACCAATTAGATGTGATCAATATTACCTGTATCGTTATTCACAATGGACATATGGATTTGAATTAATCTGTAAACCTGCAAAAATTCAGACTGATGTCAATGTGTTTGTTCTGATGTAAAATGACATATTATAGTAAGATACAGTTCATTCTGCACCATAGGACCTGTTTAGTTTCCAGGAAGATAACGTCAATACATGTATCCGGGAACAGATAACGATCGTGGACGGATGTTTCATCTTCCTGTTCGGAAATCTGCCTATCATAGATCAATATGTCTATGAGTTAAATCGTTCTGACTGTACGTGCTGAAACATAATTGTAGACGTGATCAAGTAACATTGATGACGTGATGTAAACCTTGTAATGTCTCTATTCGATTTATTAACCTAATTTATCGTTTTGTAATGCTTATTGCTATAACAAAATATTTTCACTGTACTGGTAATTATATAGTTATCATCATTCGTCCCGTTACTTTCTCTGCTTCAACTGACCATCACGGTTAACCATTCAAATTAATATTGATGTTAGCAATGGTCAATGATGTCGCGTTGTATAGAAGTTAGTTCGAAGAGTCGTTAATAACTCCCAAAATATAACAATTCTATATCAGGGGCGGATCTAAAAGGGGGGGGGGGCGCCGCCGGCTCGAGCACCCCCACCCCCCTATTTTTGGTCAACTGATGCCAGAACCCTCTAAAAATTTGCCGCTCGCGCCTTCAGCGCTCACGGTGCAGTTGAATTTGAAGCATGTTATATTTCAGAGTCCCCCTTTCTCTAAATCCTGGATCCACCCCTGTATATGATTGATATAGCAAAATAGTGCAAATTGGTGCTATAAGTATAAATGAAGGGCCTATGCAGATAAAAAAATTAGTAAACATCTTTAATCGATATGGTTTCCAAGTGATAATTTAGCTAGCCTACTGTTAGCAATTACTTGCAAACGTTTTAGTTTTTTAGTTCAATATTTTATCAACACTGGCAGAGTTTTTATTTATCAAATTGTTAAAAACTGAAATTTATAATTAAAAAAAAAACCCGTTACTGACGTATTTCAAAACCAATTGTTCTAGGGTGAAATTTATTATGACGTTACAACCTAGTTAGTAGCCATAGAAGCTAACAGTGAAAGTCAAAGATTATTTCTTAGCGAAATTTCTTGTTTTCAACCTTCTTAAACACAATAAAACTAGATATCTAGGTGAGTTTTTCACATTTTTATAACGATAAAAAGCTAGACGTAAAATTTTCCTCGTACTAAGAAAAATAAGCTTAATATTTACACCAAAACTTCACGACCAAGACCGAAGACTAGTAAGCTACACTTAAATGACAAGGATTAAGCGCAGAATATAATCAACACCCGAATCCCATTCTTCCACCGATGATTTTATATAATAATTTGTTAAAAGTCTAATTTTTCCCTGAGTAGGCTACCAATAGCAACATGAAATGGGTTTCCGTAACGTTACGAAGTTTTCCGACATTGACCGATTATTAGCGTTCCTCTAATAGTACTATGACGTCATAGTAACATTGTTATTGTTCCTTAGCTTTATTAAGTTGACAGTGTGGAGACAGTCGAAATTGTAGGAAATTTCACTAATTTTTGCTCTAAATTATCAAGGATTGGTTGATTTTTGTTGAAAGTAAGTTTGTTGTTCTTGCAGTATTATGCTTGTTGTGTGATAACAGCAAAACGATATTTAGATCTATTCTAAAGGTGGGGATTCACTGAGGTATGCATATAAGTAACCTTTAACGTAACGTATTTATTTCAGAATCAAGTAAATAAGATATTATCTACATGGATAGAAATCAACAACCACCCCGGAACAGGGAAAGATCTAGGAGATCTCGATCTAGATTGTCATCTGCTCTAGAGTATGCTGATTCTCGAGATTCATTTGATGCTTCCATTGAACAGTCTCCTCCTAAACGAGCAGTAGAAACTGACTCAACGCGACTACCAGAACGGACTTCAGCTGATACACCGTTACAAGAGGGTGCTTTTGCTGACACACCGACACCAGGACGGACATCTCAAGCAGCCGTAGCTGATACACTGACACCAGGAAGAGCAACATCAGTTCAAAATATTTCTCCTGATAAGTGTGATCAAAAGAAGCGTGTTTTCCGGAATTCCTCGAAACCTTCCTCTCAGGTAAATTGAATGCCATTTGAATAAATACATAATTGACTGCAAACAGTACTGTTTCGGCCTTCTTGTCCTCATCAGTGCAGTGCTGATACTGGAGTAATTTATTAATATTAGCTACATATATGCATATGAGCTGTTGTTTGCAAAAGGAATGTCTGTTGCACACTTTCATATTGGGTTTCTGATATTTAAAAAAAAAAAATAATCCATCAAAAGAATTATTCTATCTTATATCGTCTCAGGTAAACATTTGATCGTTTCAGGTTCGTGGTGTGCCAAAGTCACATAGATTTGATTTTGCATCTGGAATGGATAATGCTTTAAGCAGTCCGGAACCCTCATTATTTGCAAGTGCCAGCACACCATTTAGAGGGACCCCACTTCCATCTATCAGAGCCTCACAAGATAAGCAATTGAAACAGCAAGGAACAAGCGAAGAATCTGAAACATGGGAGAAAAAGGAAAGGGAATATCAGGCCTACAGGAAGAAGAAAGAAGAGGAAAGACAAAGGGCTGTGAAGGAAAGGGAAGATCAAGGTCTGCAAGTTGTCCTACCTCACCAAATGAAAGCTTTAGCTCTGAAACTTGGAAAGGAAAAGGGTGCAAAACTAAAAGCCGGATCTTTAATCAGGCGTGACGATAACTTGACTCTAGAGAGGAGCAGTATTACAGAATCAAAAGTGAATCGCAAGGCTGCTTTACCAAGCCAAAGTAAACAAAAGGAACCAGCTTTAAAAGTTCCTAAGCCACCAAGTCGACCAAAGGGTAACATAGTGGTTCGTGAAACGAAGGCATCGCGTTTAAGAAAGAATAAATTGCAGATGCAAAGTGAGAAATCAGATGAGACACCGAAGGTATTGCCACCGATCAAAACTTCATTCAAAGCCCCAGTCAAACAACGAACACGAACACCCATAAATGAAACACATCGACAAGAACAAGTACCTCCTTCTCCGCACAATTCCAGATCATCTTCTGAAAGATCGTCTTCTGAAAGATCGTCTTCTGAAAGATCGTCATCTGAAAGATCGTCATCTGAATCTCCACCACCAACTCCAATAGAACCAGGTCCACCAAGACCAGCATTTGTCCCGAGATTAGATCTTTCTGGTCTACTGTCTCCAGACGACTATCCAAATTATGGATCTAATCTTTTAGCGCCACGAGATGTTGTTGTCCGAGAGACAAAAGCTTCAAAGCTTTTGCGCCTTAAGAAACAGGAAGATGAAAAGCTAGCTAAAAAGAGAAAAGAGGAAGAAAAGGTAAAGGATTTGGCTTCCAAACAATCGAAAAAACGGTCACCATCAACAACATATAAACTAGCGCCTCCAAAACCGCACAAAAAACCCGAACCAGTGGTCATTAAAGAAACTAAGGCTTGCAAGTTGTGTGGGCTACGAGTAATGAAGGAAGAAGAAAGTAAAGATCAATCCCAGAAGAACAAAACACTAGAAGGGCAACAAAAACGATTACATATCGAGACATCAACAAATGAGTCCATAGAGTTAGATTCATCAAAGTTGCGCCAAGTACAGGATAATGAAAAGATCAGTAATGGAATAAAACGGCATGAAAGGCCAAGGACTTCATGTCCTCTGCCTCCAATTTTACAGAATGGAAAAGAAAATACTGCCAAGAATAAGCGATTAACAACTCCTGTTAATGGAAGTGAAATAAGCTTGTCTAATCCTGATTATCCCGATGAGCATCTTTCAAGAACAGTCTCCAATGAACTGACTGAGGAATTATCTTCCCACCCTGAGAAGAAAAAGTCTGAGACAATTTGTGGATCAGATATTTCTAGAATCACATCTCGTCACGTACCAAGTCCGCCCACGACTTCAAAGCCAATTTCACGACGTAATCGAGCAAAAGCAGCATCTATTGAAAAAACAAGAGCACTTAAAAACACAGAAGCAATAGAGCAAAATGCATCCAAAGCAGGATCGTTAAAACTAAAAGAAAACACAAAAGATAAAGAGCAAGAGGCCCTTGATGAGACAATCAGGAACAAAATATGTAGACTAGAACTAATCCTGGGTTTGAAAGCAAGAAGACAGATTAGACTGGACATGGAGAATGATGAACAGAGATGGAAGTTGGAATTGATGGATGAATTTAAGGACATAGAAGATCCTTTTGTTTTTGTCGGACCTGATGATGATCACAGAGAATTCATAAAGCGAAAATTAGATGATCTGAAGGAACAACTAGAAGAGATGGAAGCCGAAGATAAAAAGGGATCTAAATCAAAAGTTAAAGCCTTTCTCGACAATAACTTCGGATCTTGTTTCAAAAGCAAAGCGAAGATAGAGAAAGAAAGGTTAGAAAATGAGAACATACAGAAAGAAAAAGTAGAGAAAATTGATGATTATTTTAGAACTACTGCTCATTCCTTAAATAGGTTGGTTCATCTTCTACCGTATGTATTAAAATTCAATGTAAAACGGGGAACCATTATGATATGAACACCATGTAGAAGACAACTGATTCTGTGAAACCCTGAACCCTTCACTTTGATTAGAGTTGTTTTCTGCATGGGTCACTTACAGTTTTGTCAGTCGGACAGATTAAAACTTGTCTTCATTTAGCAGAAGTTTTGAAATACAAAAGATCATAAAATGGAAGCGCAGTGCCCTGTGGTCAGTTTAGATGCACCCTTTAAAATCTGGTCAATCTTAGAATAATCTCAGTTAGCGCATTTTTCATTTGTTTCTGATTTATTTTGCAGCGTTTTGGGTGATATCTGGGAAAGATTTGTTTATCAACAAGATGACTATCGTGAAATGTTAGAAAAAGTAACACTACAGGAAGAAATGCTCTATAAATGGAAATCAGAAGCCAAACATTATAGATTCATGCACACCATGTTGAAAAGAGACTTTTTGGGTGATTGCAAAGAAAGTTGGTATATACAGGAGAAAGATGGGTAGATTTACCGGTAAAGTGGACGCTGTAAGATCAGGACTGATTGGAAAGAATAACGGCTACACTCGAAGCTGAAGATCAGGCTCGAGGTAGGACTGGTAGAACAGATTAATCAGTGATCTGGACACGGGATAGCAGGGTCCACAGTAGAATTTGGAAGAAACACCGAATGAAGCTCCATAGAGGACTATGAGAACATGAATGTGAATTCTACAAAGAGAGCCGAACAAATGTAACAAAAATGCTTCACCCACCAACATCATTTAGCAAAATTTATCAGAGGCAACATAATATACATGTATAATTGGTAACAACTCATCTCGAGCAACAAATTACAGCTTGGAGAAACGACATGCATATATAAATGTAAACAAACCAAAAGAAAGTTGGAAGGTCAATCTGTAAAACAAATGTAGGCCTAATATAAAAACTATGAAAGTTCAGTATGTGCTGACATTAGAAATGATTTTTATTATAAGCGTCAATACACCATATTACCTTCTTGATTGAATTCTAGATAATACTTACATTTAACATGATATAGCTTTCCAATTATATGAGACATGGGAACATCGGACCTCAGGAAGACAATTTTTTTGGATTGCGATACCTTTAGCAATAAGTTGGTAAGCGTAATAGATGAGATACACGACACAGGAATTGCTGCAAACAGAAGTAATGAGTTCATTATTATACTATGTATGTCTAAATATTGTGTACAAACTAATTAAATACAAATTGTATACTATACTGAGTTTTGTTATTTATTTATTAGTTGTTAGGTGTTTAATGATGTTAGCTAATGCATTGTCTCATCAACATGTGCTCTATTCGATCTTCGATTGGAAATGGGATTTATCGGATCCAATCACAGCAGTAGCTCAATTTAGTTTCTGATGGAATGTTTCTCTGGAATTTTCAGCTTCATTAATCAATTTGAGCTTTTACAGTTTGCCTTTCATGAAATCCTTATGTCCTGGATTTTCAAATGGTTGTCTCAAGTGTCATCAATTACCCACAAAAAAACGACCATGTCCCCTGAATCGCTCCGGAAGTCATCGAAAACAGTGCAATTTTTTTTAATACGAACATAAATTATGCCCCAAGTATATATAGAGTCATAATGGGCAGTGGAAATTATAGGCATATCCACCCAACTCAGGCTTTATGTTGTCTGAATGAAGTTGTAAGATGAGAAAAACAAAGTCACCAGCATCATTACCATAAACCAGCTTCAAATAACAAAGTAGCCTTTTTAGTCTCCAGCATGACTTCGGTTTTCATAAAAAATAATTAACTTGCAATCAGTGTCCAGAATTATAGCAGCATGTCTTTTTATTAACTTATATATCCCTTGTCAATCAAATCTCAGATACAATAGAATTATCCCCAGTTGATATAATTATCAGGATATTGGTAAAATTGTAATTATCTGACAATATAAGATCAATGTTTGTATTAACTCCAGGCTATATCAATGTCACCATAATTGAGAATATATTAAAAAAAAAAGTGGATAGTGATATGATCTCTTGAAATACATGCTGCATATCGTGTTATGATATCTTATATTACAATATGTATCGTGATACTATGATCTCTAGAAATACGAATTATGATATGATCTCTAGAAATACATATCGTTATATGATCTCCTATACTACAATACGTAGACCTATACTGGTATGATTTCTAGAAATACATATCGTGATATGATCTTCTGTATTACAATATGTATACATTGAATCGTGATATATTCTCTAGAAATATATATCGTGTTATGATCTCTTGTATTACGATATGTTTCAAAAAAACGAATGTTATATAATCTTTAGAAATACATTGTGATCTTTTGCATTACAATATGTATACATTGTATCGTGATATATTCTCTAGGAATATATATCGTGATATGTTCTGTTGTATTACAAAATGCAGCGTGATATGATCTCTGGAAATATGTTTCGTGATAATTATGATCTCCTGTATTGCAATATGTATCAAAATCTGATATCTAGAAGTACATGCATTACAATATGATCGTGATATGATGTCCTGAAATACATTGTATCAAAAAATGCATCATTATGATCTTTACAAATACGTGTAACACATTTTCTAACAAATACATGAATTGTATTACATTAAATATTCCAATATGATCTCTAGAAAAAAATACATGTATTACAAAATGCTTCGTTAATTATATTATACCAGAAATACATATATAAATCATTTTAATTTTAAACAAATACTGTTAAACACAATAACATTTCTTTTTAACAAATTCTATCAAATTACAAAAAAGCAGTTTACATTCAAGTTGTAATATCTGATATTTTATTTTGTTGTAATTTCATTTTAATACTTGATAAAACTATTCTCAATAGATTGTCAATGAGGTGGTGAAATCGTCTACAATTAAATAAATATATATCAAATACGGAAATGACGTCAGTTCTATCATCTGAACTTGCAAATATCGGATCATAAATATCATAAATAATGCAAACATGTTGAAAAAAAACCGGAAGTGAATTTTGCGTAGGATGTTTGTTAACTGAGTAAATTACAAAACAAATTTAAATGTGAACACTATTAATGGTTTCCGTTATGATAAAATTAAAACCAATAAAGAAATGATCTAAAATAGACTTGTTCTGTAAGTATATTTGTAATTTACAAATAAAAAGCTATATTAAAATATATAAAACATCAATTAATGGTTGAAAATATATAAATAACTTTATGCTATTCGCTTTATTATGATTTGTTTGTTGATATTGAATACATTGATGACGTCACTAATTCATAATTAAACATTTACATTACAATACAAAAATAAAGTACCATGAATAGACCTTGCTTTTTGTTTTATATACAATATGTAAATATGTTAAAATGTTCGCTTTAACTCTCAATTGGAATACATTAAAGGGCTATAGTACTTGTGAAATTAATGATAAGTGCAGAATTTGAGTCGAAAAGAAAGAATATCCACCAAAAATGTACTACACGTATGTATTGGCTGTATTCGCTGGTGTACAACGCTATCAAATCGTTTCATTTACTAAGCTTCGTGATACAAAAACATTTGTCTTGGTGAAAAGGTATAAAACAATGTTCTGCATATTTTGACGTTGTGAAAATGTTCCACTCCACTGCTAGCAGAAAACATTATATGAATTGAAGTTTACTTTTCTCTTTTTGAAAAAATACGCACGAGTCAAAAAAAAGGAAAAAACACAATTCCAAGCCCATATCAAAGAGAATATTCTGACGAATACATTAACAATGTTCTATAAATGATACATACGATACAGAAACGTTTCACGTGGACAGTGTAGTTTTTTTCAATAAAAGACTTTTCCATCACTCTAGTTTTTCAAACGATAACAGATTCAACAAATTATTAGATAGCATGCTTGAAGCAATAAAAAGTAAATTCAATTTAAAAATCTTATTATTGTGTCAAAAATAATAAAAAGAAACCACATAAAAACATTTTTTATTATTTTTTGTTTCGCTGATTAATAAATCGGTCAGTAAGGGAAACATTTTCTGTCTTCCAGGAATCGAATGCACTAGTTCGCCTTTGATGCCATATTAGGTATTTCGGGTTGATATTCCTAGAGGAACCAGATTGCGATAGAAAAATATAATTTTAGCAATATCAAAAACAATACCTCCCACAAATAAATTCATAAGAGAATCTGCAAGTGGCCATTTTGTAGGCTACTAAGGACCACAGATAAAGTATTTGGATCGAAAGTAAACAGTCATAACATAAGCATGCGATGAATTAATTCAGTTAATTAAGCTAGTGGTTAGACATCAAAGGACAATTCTTGCCTCATACATAATACAGCTGTTTTATTAGTTTGTACGCTAGCGAATACAACCAACCAAAACTCTCGACCGGAAGTCAATCTGCGCAGTTACATGGATTACGGTCTTTCTGTCGATTTTTCTGATTGACTGTATTCGCTGGCATGTGTGATACAAGAGAAGTGACTTCTAGCGACGTTTCCTTGTCGTTCTATAACATTTCGTCCCTGCCTACATGGTTTGCGATGAATAATTGTAGCGTGAAACTTCTTCTTTCTGAAAATTGTTCATTTGAACAGGAGAGATCTGTTGAGGAGCATCAACTTCGTCTTCGTCGTCATCATCATCTTCATCATTTCCATTCTTGTCCTTAGATTGTCCCAATAAAGGCACAATGCGACGATGTTTTCTCTGAACATAACAATTTACAAAATGGCGTCGGAATCGACTACTCATTAAGAAATAGAAAAGAAAATTTAAGGGAAACGTGAACAATATCAAAAAGTTAGAAATCACCATAGATTTAGAAACATTGGTCGGATGGACGAGAACTATTTCAGTATGTTCTTGTGAGGTTTGAATAATGAGCAAAATAGCGACGAACGTTTCTGCTAAAAGTGTACTTCCGGTTATAAGAATAAGCATGATGGACATACGTAACGTTGTTCTGAGCTCTCTATTTTGAGCAGCTTTGTTCCCTCGAACTAACCGACGCCTGTATCTATAGCCTTTGATCGTAATTCTGATTAACAAAATGTTAAAAATACCGAGAATGACACAAGGTAGTATCTGAGCTAGGATAGCACGAGCCCATGCATAATATTGTGAATAATATGTTCTAAAGTTTGGGTTTCTGTATGAAATGGCGCATGTATTGGTGTAGGCTAGGCTACCATCATAGTTTATGATATCATTGCTGATAACTTTAACTGAATCTAATTTCACCAGGGTTAAAGCAAAGGAATGGATGATGAACGATCCGGTTCCGATTGTAACAAAAAATCCTATTAGTCCTTTGTACTGACAAACGCAACCGATTCGTCGTAATTGTGATACTCCCATGTACCTCTGGAAAGCTAGAAGTGCTGTGCACCATAAGGACGCAGTGTGAATGATTATAGGCGTTACTCGAAATAAATAATAGTAGGAATGGCACCAGAACTGATCCGGAAGTTTTTTGTAACCATGGAGACTGTAGGTATGAATATACCATGGTAACTGTAAACAACCGGTTAAGATGTCTAAAACTGCAATTGTCACAAGCATCACATTGGTCGGCGAGCGAAATTTACTGCTACTTAACACCTTAATCACACAGAAATTCAAAATTAAAGTCACTAAAATTACAATGGGTGATGCGTAACCAAATACGGGAACAGCCACATCCAATGGAAACATTTCAGCAAAATCTAAAACTGATTTTCTTTTGGAGTAAATAGCGGTGCTCAAATTGTAGCATAAATGCACATAAGGATCAATTAAGCGGATGACTGACGAACGATTACCAACCAGGGTCGCTATTCGTTCAATACACATAGAGTTGATCCTTTCCATTTTAACTTTTCTTTAAAAATAATTTTGCACTACACAATTAATTCAACAGAACTCGTACACTTTTCTGATACCCCACAGAGTTATTGATGTTCAGCATTATAAATCCTCAAAAAATTCAAATGACGTTCCAGTCTAGTAGGCCTACGTGGTTTCTCTTATAACAAAATATAACAATAATTCTCCAGGAATATACAGAATGTTGGACTATTGAAATATTGTGTTATGATTTAGACGTCATTATTAATCAGATATCATCACTGGGAATTACCTTCAATAATTTTCTATAATTTCACTATGATTCTATTATCTTTGTTCCTTGAGGCAATCCTGGTCTCGACAGGCTCTTTATCTGTAAGAACTGGTGACTCTCTTGGCTTTTCCTCTTAGTGTAATCCTTCAAGATATGTCGTATACTTAAAGACAAAATAATCCTTGATAAGATGAGCTAAAAATAGATGAAAATGTTTGTTTTTTTTATAAGAAAGGAAACATGTTAAGAATTATCAAAGAAAATAGTAAAGATAACAAAAAAAATATTTTCGTTTTGACAACCAGAATTTTTAATAACGTTATGATATCGAGATCAATTTCTCAAGATGCCAATATGTGTCAGTTTTCTTGCATTAAAGATAACTGGAACATATCAAGGAGTATATGTACTGCCATTATATAACACTTTTCCATACATTCAATCAAGTTGCAATTTGTAGGGTATTTAGGCTGTAGATATCTGTGCGTGGGTGTGTAACTGTATATGGATTTTGTCATGATCAAGAAAATTACCATGCATGATTCAGAATCACTGCCATGATCAAAAGTACCATCAGAAGACCAACTGATGGAATAATGAGTCATACTTGATAAAGAATGTCGCAATTTTATTTCCAACTCTATATAGTTTTATATTGTTTTAGTCGCCAATTTAAAAGGATAATCAATCAATTCCAAGTTGCATGAAATCCAAAGTAAACATGATTAAATGTCTACTGGTTGACAACAAAATGAATGAATGCCATTATATTCTACCGTGCTTATCCAATTGAGTCAAATGACATTTAGAATTGATAGAACTTACAGATAATGCCAAAAATGCACTCCAAATCTTACATCAAGGTCAAAAGGTACGTCGTCACCAAAAAGGTTATAATAGGTACGACGAAGGCCTACTAAATGTTTCATGCCGTAAAAATATTCTGCGAAATCAGTTACCTAGACGCGAACGTTATCTTGTCATCTACCAGCCAAGCAACAAATTCCCCAACATTTCTCGTGAAATTAAAGTTTGGCAAATAAGACACTTAGTGCTTTGTGTAGAAATAAAATACACATAAATATATGTTTTCTCAAACATTTTCTCGCTTTTAATCATGCATCTCTTTCTGAAAACATCCCCAACCGGAAGTTAGATATCCGTAGATGCCATATTTCATAGTGTTGAATAATATCTCAATCTAGCAAATGATATTTTATAAGAAGAATAAGGAATAGACACAGATCTGCTTATTGGTTGCAAGCGATATTTTTAAAACAAGAAACGGAGTGTTCTAGGTTGATCTTGAGGTCAATGCAACATCGTAACTGTAATTTTGGGAGCTCCAAATATGCTTTAATGGATTAAAATATAATTTAAAAGCAAAGATGAGGAAACATCACGATGAGCTGAGGTCATAGATTGAACAGGGTAAATATAATTAAAATTCAAGATGAAATTCAATGAAGTTTTTTTACGTTCCACTTTTCTGTCTAGGTTGAAGACAACGTGGACAAACTGTGTTTTAAAAATATTTTGATAAAAGAAAATCAACTTACCAACTAGTTCTAGATCTTCACCTTATAATTTCCACATCACTGTCAACGTTTAAATTGATTTTAATTCTTAGATTAGATTCCATTAAAATAATTACAAGTTCTAACTCATTATATTCCCGACATCAAATAGTAGATCAATCAGCTTCATTAAAATCTTTACTAGATTATAAGTTCTGATAAGTTCTGGTTAAAATAAATGGGGTTAATTAATGATGTTCCAGTGTCAGTCATTCCACCACTTTTTCAATCAATTCACTATTGTTTTTTCAAAGCATCCAGCAAGTGGGTGTTAATATCAAGAACGTACAAAATATTCTTTTAGATGATACGAATTAGAAGAGCTTATTTTCCTTCGAACTTTTATTCTGAAATTCTTGATCCCTGTTCTAAAAGTCTTCAGCTGGATAACTTCAACTCGGCTTTTTCAGATCAATCCACTATTGTTTCGTTCAAACATGACCAGGAGCACAAAAGTTATGAAAAACACTTTTAAATATCATATGTAATAATATCTACACCTACATCTGACAACATTTATTTCGATTGATTCCTGCGATAAAAATCAACAAAATGACTTCGCTTTTCCAATCAGATAACAGATTAGATTCTTGAAAAACGTCACTTTATCTAAGATTAACAATATCACACAGTTGGCTATTAAAAACAGATAGAGATTTCTGCAGTGAAGATAGCTGATAATACGGATTAATCTTAAACTTTACAATATTCCACAAAAACAAACTTACAGTTACAGATAAAACGATTTAAAGTATCCATGTCTAAGTTTCCATGATCAACAATTTATCAAGACATACGTTGATATAACAGTCTGAAATCTGAACGATGTCTTTACTTTTCTGATAAAAATCACGTAACTGAATGCTATCATGCCACGACAATAAAGTCAGAAGTAAGGTTGTAAAATGTTTGGACTGAGATTTAAATACAGTTATTCTAGACGCCCACTATTTGTCTTGTCAGAGCTGGATGTTGATTCCATTAGATATTGAAGATATTGGTCAACATAGCTAGTAATTGATGTAATTGTGATTTATATCTCCCCACAGATTACATCGATTTCATCCCTACATGTAATATTACTTCACCTCAATTCACATCAACAATACAAAAAAACAAGCTAATATCTGACAGCTCGTAAAATAAAACCCTTCCGCTACCTATAAATAAAATTTCCAAAAAACACTCATTAACAGTAAAAGAAAAAAAGGAAGTATCGTACAATCATCGGTAAAATTGATCATCAAATTAGCAATCCAAGAGCAGATGATAAATTGCATAAGTTCCATTAAAAACAGTTTATAGCCGGATATATTGGTATTTAATATAAATACCATTATTTCAGGTTTGATGACAAATCCCGTATTAAAACAATAAGTAAACATGAAAATAATACCTGTCAATATTACACTTGTCGACTGCAATATATTCCAAATTCAACTGTCTGTATATACACAGAAAACAGGTTAATTTGAAAACCTTGCTTTCAGGTATCGGACATAACATAATATAGAAGTCAAGCATATCGAATTATATGAAAGTTTTCAAGCAAGGTCGAATAAGTCCATCCTGTCCATAAATTACCATGTGAAATACTTGAACTTTGATTGAACCAGGATTCCTGTAATTCCGCTCGTTTATTACTCTTTTCAATTAGAACTTATTAACATACAGCTACCATCCTATTGTAATATCACTGTATCCCACTAATAAGATTTAAACATTTAGGGACCGTGATGATTGGTTATTTGTGTCAGATTACAAAAATACTTTATTTCTATCATCAATATTAAGATTGTCCATTCTAGATCTGTATTGACGTCAATCTGTACACTTCATCACCAGGAAGGTCAGGGCTAATCATTTAACAGACCTTGATTTGTAGCCTTGATGGCAGATTGTTTTAGCATACTGAAATTAATGATCAGTTATGATGATAGTTCGGTTGTATATGATCTGAAAGAGATGGGTGGAAATAGAATATATCCCTGTTATACACATAAAACAGCTGAAAAATCTCTTTCAAACTCATTTCATAGATGTTATGTCTTATTTAAGTCATTGACCATCACTTAGAGCAGTTAATATGTAGCTGACATAAGGTCGTTGCTGTAACAAACGGTTGTATAATTCTGATATGTCCAGAAACTCGGTCTCCATCCCAGTGTCAGTCGTTTGATTTGTAGGGAACCATCACTCCCAAGTAATCTATTTGATTTGAAACTAATATATTGAATGGTATATGTGAATATAATTAGCCAAGCTAATATATAATATAGTCAACATAATGTCAATGTTGTTAGATTGTATTTCAGTTTTATCTGTCTAGAATAGTCATCATTATATATTTCTTATGTTTTAACTACAGTCAACATCATCTGTATATATCATTGTTGTTGTCTTGTTACTTCTACTGCATTTCAGTTGTATCTGTCGAGAATAGTCATCATTATATATTTCTTATGTTACAACTACAGTCAACATCATCTGTATATATCATTGTTGTTGTCTTGTTACTTCTACTGTATTTCAGTTGTATCTGTCTAGAATAGTCATCATTATATATTTCTTATGTTTTAACTATAGTCAACATCATCTGTGTATATCATTGTTGTTGTCTTGTAACTTCTACTGTATTTCAGTTGTATCTGTCTAGAATAGTCATCATTATATATTTCTTATGTTTTAACTATAGTCAACATCATCTGTGTATATCATTGTTGTTGTCTTGTTAATTCTACTGTATTTCAGTTGTATCTGTCTAGAATAGTTATCATTAATATATTTCTTATATTTCAACTACAGTCAACATCATCTGTATATATCATTGTTGTTGTCTTGTTACTTCTACTGTATTTCAGTTTTATCTGTCGAGAATAGTCATCATTATATATTTCTTATGTTACAACTATAGTCAACATCATCTGTATATATCATTATCATTTAATATTCTACTGTATTTCAGTTTTATCTGTCGAGAATAGTCATCATTATATATTTCTTATGTTACAACTACAGTCAACATCATCTGTATATATCATTGTTGTTGTCTGGTTACTTCTTCTGTATTTCAATCTTATCCGTCGAGAATAGTCATCATTATATATTTCTTATGTTTTAACTATAGTCAACATCATCTGTATATATCATTGTTGTTGTCTTGTTACTTCTACTGCATTTCAGTTGTATCTGTCTAGAATAGTCATCATTATATTATATTTCTTATGTTTTAACTATAGTCAACATCATCTGTGTATATCATTGTTGTTGTCTTGTTAATTCTACTGTATTTCAGTTGTATCTGTCTAGAATAGTTATCATTAATATATTTCTTATATTTCAACTACAGTCAACATCATCTGTATATATCATTGTTGTTGTCTTGTTACTTCTACTGCATTTCAGTTGTATCTGTCTAGAATAGTCATCATTATATATTTCTTATGTTTTAACTATAGTCAACATCATCTGTGTATATCATTGTTGTTGTCTTGTTAATTCTACTGTATTTCAGTTGTATCTGTCTAGAATAGTTATCATTAATATATTTCTTATATTTCAACTACAGTCAACATCATCTGTATATATCATTGTTGTTGTCTTGTTACTTCTACTGTATTTCAGTTTTATCTGTCGAGAATAGTCATCATTATATATTTCTTATGTTACAACTACAGTCAACATCATCTGTATATATCATTATCATTTAATATTCTACTGTATTTCAGTTTTATCTGTCGAGAATAGTCATCATTATATATTTCTTATGTTACAACTATAGTCAACATCATCTGTATATATCATTATCATTTAATATTCTACTGTATTTCAGTTTTATCTGTCGAGAATAGTCATCATTATATATTTCTTATGTTACAACTACAGTCAACATCATCTGTATATATCATTGTTGTTGTCTGGTTACTTCTTCTGTATTTCAATCTTATCTGTCGAGAATAGTCATCATTATATATTTCTTATGTTACAACTATAGTCAACATCATCTGTATATATCATTATCATTTAATATTCTACTGTATTTCAGTTTTATCTGTCTAGAATAGTCATCATTATATATTTCTTATGTTACAACTATAGTTAACATCATCTGTATATATCATTATCATTTAATATTCTACTGTATTTCAGTTTTATCTGTCTAGAATAGTCATCATTATATATTTCTTATGTTACAACTATAGTTAACATCATCTGTATATATCATTGTTGTTGTCTTGTTACTTCTACTGTATTTCAATCTTATCCGTCGAGAATAGTTATCATCATATATGTCTTATGTTTTAACTATAGTTAACATCATCTGTATATATCATTGTTGTTGTCTTGTTACTTCTACTGTATTTCAATCTTATCCGTCGAGAATAGTTATCATCATATATGTCTTATGTTACAACTATAGTTAACATCATCTGTATATATCATTGTTGTTGTCTTGTTACTTCTACTGTATTTCAATCTTATCCGTCGAGAATAGTCATCATTATATATTTCTTATGTTTCAACTATAGTCAACATCATCTGTATATATCATTGTTGTTGTCTTGTTACTTCTACTGCATTTCAGTTTTATCTGTCTAGAATAGTTATCATTATATATTTCTTATGTTTTAACTATAGTCAACATCATCTGTATATATCATTGTTGTTGTCTTGTTACTTCTACTGCATTTCAGTTGTATCTGTCTAGAATAGTCATCATTATATATTCCTTATGTTTTAACTATAGTCAACATCATCTGTATATATCATTGTTGTTGTCTTGTTACTTCTACTGTATTTCAATCTTATCCGTCGAGAATAGTCATTATTATACTTTTACCGTATTCTATAACTATTATCTCCTAGAAAAAGATAAGACCATGATTACTGATGTCATGACAAGTCAAATATGGATGAAATAATCTTTCATCAATATTGGCAACCATCCATTATTATAGTAGTTTCAAATATTGTTATCGATTGTTTCTGTCATTTACAATTAATATCATTATACGATTCTGGCCAGAATCTGTCATTTTCTTATCAATTGAAATATCAACTCGAAAATTTCTTTTGATTATTTGATGCAAATGCCAACCTAGAAAAGTTTTATTGAAATATGATTTTAATCAAACTATTAAATTTTTACAGAACCCAATACATTTTGAGATAGTCAGTGAAATGACTGAAAAACAAATCTATTATAAGCACTTTTTGATCGCAGATTAGTGTCCTCTCAAGAGTAGGTTTTTTATTAATTAAAATTTAAATTTTAACCTTTTCTGCTCTGATGTCTGGAAGATAACCTCTAAGTGAAGGTCACAATAGAATATTACATATATCGAATCTGCTTATCCATCCTCCCCAAATACAAAATGTGCTGTTTGGGTGTCGAGAATCAAGCATACTTTTTTCAGCTAGTTATTCCACAACTTCCTGGTTTGCTTTAACAAACACTGGAAGGCAAATTCTACTAACCATTGAATTCCCTGATAGTATTAAATTACTTGATATTGACAACAGTCTATTACCCGAATTATATCAATTATCACTTGAATTTACCATTTTAACTTTTCACTTGACAATACTAGCATTGTAATTACAGACACATAAAAATTCCTTTTAATATGTCGTTTAAGTTTAATAGTTTCCGCGTTCTTAGAACGCAATTTAAGCAATAATCGAATTAGAAATCAGATGGTGATATTTCGATTCTTCACTTGCCTGTTCTGACGTGATTCTTCTTTAAACCTTCTCCTTATGAACCTTTACCCCATAGAATCATTGGTGGTCACAGTGCTATACAAACCAAATATATTTGTGGGCATATAAAAATAATAAGACAATTTAAAAATAGATTGCATAAATTGATGCTATCAGTATCCCCGTTTCAGCATAAGTTTAGAAAATATCTGTACAATCTGATTAAGCTGAATAAATCACCACAGTCTCTGATAATAATGCTATTTAATAGTACAAGATTGATATCAAGAGGAAAACAACAAAAACAGTAACTATTTTATATTATTGCACATATTTTCTATACTCTTCTTGCATATTGTAAATTCTAGAATAATACAAATAAAACTTTTTAAATAATAACATAAATATGATTGGAATACAAATGAACATAAGTTTAGAATAGTAATTAATATTCTAAAAAAAAAAGAAATATTATAAGAATGATAGATATTCCAAGAATACTTCAAATTTTCTAAGATGACCAATACACATTTAGAATAATAATACATATTCTGACATAACACTGATAATAAATAGCTTAACCATTAATAAATATTCTAAGAATAGTACTCGATATTGTAAAAAAAAATCATAAGAATAATCCCTTAGAATGAAAAACAAAGAGATATTTCCATAAAATTATACTAAGAATACTCAGAAATATTCCAATAGAGAGCTATTATATATAATCATAAGATATTGATAGATTACTTATATATTCAGAGAAAATCATGAAATATTCTAAGAACACTATTATATTCAAGGAACACTATTATATTCAACATAGTTATATTTTCCTAGAATAATATCATTTGTTCTAAGAATAATAATAAACATTCTAAGAATACTATACAAAATACATAATATTCTAAGAATAAATAATATTAAATATTATAAGAATGCTACTAGTTATCCAATGAAAATCAAAAATTCATAAATATTGTAAGGTTATTAGATTTTCTAAGAATATCATAAAACATTCTAAGTTACATTATATTCCCAAAATAGATACCAATATTATTTTTAAACTAGTACAGATTCTTAAAATATTATCAGGTATTCTTAAAATACATAATGAAGACAATCTAAGAACAATATTAGATATTCTAAGAAAATCACTGAATATTCTAACAATATTTGATTTATATTCTTAGAAAAACAATCAACATTCTAAGAGAACTATTATTTGAAGAATAATAAATATTCAGAAAAGTTTACCACAGATTTGGTCCGTTAACAATAACTTGAAAATTGATGCATGTCTAGCGTTAAATACAATATAGTAAGCAAGCATAACAAATAATCAAAAAAACAAAATAAGGCAAGAAATAAACAAAAAAAACAAAATAAAGACAAAAAATGAACAAAAACAAGGGACTTTATTTCTATTGATAGCAATGTAAGACAATTGGACTAAACAAGGTAATATTCAGAAATTGTGACTATTTTAGTAGTTGTTAAGTATATAAGTATGTAAATACTGAATGCTATTGAGACCCGTCCATTAATAATATTATTAAGATTTTAGGAAATATATTATTTACTGAAAAGATTTCAGGGAACATATTATCTACTGAAAAGATTTCAGGGAATTTATCATTTACTGAAAAGATTTCAGGGAATATATTATTTACTGGAAAATAAAGTTTTGTGACTTTAAATGACTTTGGTCTATTCTATCTTGAAAACAAGATACCTGTGTACCTTTTTATTATTGTGGAATGTCGGAAAATAAAACCATCAAAAAAATGAAATAAGGAATGTGTTTTGATCCTTAAGAAAAAAAAAGCAAAAGAATAAAGGAATAAATATGTATGCTTTAAAGGTCACATCCCAGATAAACCTTATGTTTTTATAATAAGTATTATCAATTTCAAGGCATAAAGCCGTTTTTTAATAATCTTAATATTTTAGAAATAGTACACTTTAATGCTTTATATTAAAGAAATCCACTTAGAAGCAAAAAAGTGAAAGTTTCTCATTATCCAATTATTCAAATCTTGTTTTATCCAACAAACATAATATCACAATTTTAATTTTGCTTGAGGATTTCAGAAAACTTTCCATTTACACTTTTTCTATCTGGGACCTGGAGCCTTATTCTCAAAAACTTTTCTTAAGATGATTTTAGTATTCTACGTCTTCTATTGGTTTATCGATTTTATATTGAGTTCTATTATCCAATCAGATTGACTTATTTCTTTAAATTCTGATTTTTTCTGGGATAAGTTTTGGAGAATAAAACTCCTGAACTATAACATAAAATGGTAAACATTGTAAAGTTTGTAAAGCTTAAAGATAAACAGCCTATAGTCTTATATGAATAAAGAGCTCTATAAGCCATTCGACAAGTTCTGATTTTAAATTAAGATCTATTCAAAAAAAATTACTCATCACAACAGATTGAAAAATCTAATCTTAGAGAAACTTGTAGAAAAACCTTTTAACTAACTAAAGAAATGTAAAAATCTATAATCTATTCTAAACAAAACATGACCACAGCAACCTCGTCTAGATAATACTAATTTAACGTTGAATTTGGAAAATCTATATTGCATATTATATTTTTCTACATCTACTATGAACATTTTAACTGATCCTTGAACACCTACATGTCTATGACTTTTATCTCAAACAGAACTGTTAGCGGCTGTGGTTCTTGCTATTTCATTAAATTCAAGTGACTATCTCATTATCACAAAAGATTCTTAGATATTATAAGCAACTTTTGCAACAGTAGCATTATAGATTAGAATTCAATATCTTTTAAACATACTGATCTTTCAAGGAATTAGCCTTTATATCATTGTTGTATTTTTCTCTATCAAGGATCAGTTAAAATATTCTCATTGAATTCTAATGATTATTGATCGAACTATTTTCTAACAATATATTCAGAGGTGAATAGAAAAAGACTAATAACCTAGGTGAATATGTACATAATGAATTACGAAACACGCCCCTCTATGCATATATACATATATATCTATTTATAAATAGTAACAACCTAATTAAAACATCGTATCACCATAACAACCAATCACCTAATGAAAGTTTTCAAGAAATTTTAACTATCACATATTGAAACATTATTTAGCATTTTATTTCGTGAAATATCTGGACATTTTCAAAAGGATATCAATGATCAGAATTTTTTTTAAACATATTATAAATGTGTTTTTTCAGTATTGACATTGTGAAGGAAGAAGTAACAGCATAGAAAATTTTATATATATACATACATACATACATATAGGATTTCAGCTCAAATTTAACACATTTTTATTAAAACCAAAAGATAGATCTAAAGAACAGTCATTAAAACTAAACTATGTTTAATATTTTGACACTTTGTCCAGAGGAAAATCCTGTTGAAGTAATCTTTTAGTTGTCAACCTCTTTGAAACAGTTTATTTTCTTCATATGCTGTGGTTTTGTGAGTAAGCTTACCCACAAAGTTAATCTTGAAAAATCACCATAAATAATCACACCCTGTCTAGACAAAAGATCACAAAGTTGGCATAACACAACCACCATAATTGTGAATGTTTATATTGCATGTTCCACAACCCTACGTTTTTATATCATATAATATCCCATGAACAACCATTTCTAACTATAATATCTATTTGATCTATCACCAATAATATCACCAGAACAACCAAACTTAAATAATGAATCACCATAACAACCAAATAACATCCATATAATCTCATATAACATTTTGAGCACTAATTTAACTCTATATAGAAGTAAAAAAACACAGCCTGTTGGAGTTAGTATTTACAATATATAGGTAAAGTGTGACTCACAGATTGGTTAGTTAGTCATTCTACATTCTAACAATTATACTTTCAAATATTAACTAATATTTATCATATTAATAAATTTATAACACTATACAGTAAATAATGTTATGATAACACTTAACATAACTTCTGACTAATTTATAACATTGGCAAGGGAAACTCTGGGACATTACTTGTCTGTCAGTATCAAGTTTAGCAACTATACTATTATTGTGTATGCGTTAATTTTCAAATAATCACATATTTGTCCCATCTTGGGACTGTTGTCAACTTTTGTTAATGTAATAAGATTTCTGCTTTTTCATCATGAGTAAACTGTCACATCGTAATGTGCCTAGATACAAATATAAGTATGATTTGAACACGTAACTTAATTATCCAAATATTCCATTGATATTTTTTCATAATTCAAGTTACTATTAAGAATATGACGTTTTAAGACTACATAAATGTCATATTTATTAAGAGAGATTTCAAAGTTAAAGAATATACAAAAAAAAACAGATCTTTTTTCAAAATCACAGATAAAGTTATTATATTTCATACCGATTGTCATATACCCAATCATAATATAACAATACATTGAAAGAAAAGATATTGAGCCATTTGATAGAATGTTTTATATTTTATCATGAACAAGTTAACTGTGCGTTATATATCTTTATAATCAGGATGGAAATGCTTAAAAATGGACTAGAAATGTCTATATTAATCAATTTAAGAATTATAAAGTAATAATGTTTCACTTTGAATTCTCTTGATGGTACTTTTATTGTGTCCTTGTTTTTAAATATTTTATAAATCAAATTGTAAAATTGTGTCTAAGTATATAGACTGCCAGAAAATAAGTGTGACCATTTTATTTCAAACTTCAAATCAAGCGGAATAAAATACTATTGATTATTATTGGACTATGTAAAACTTTGGTATAACTTTGCTGATATTCTAGGATTAAAATTGGCTTATAGTCTTTATAAATCTATCTAAAAATGTAGCAAATTGTAAACTGCTTCAAATATTCTTTTTAAATTCAGATCTCTTAAAGTCTGAGGAATATTTATTTCTTTAAAAATTTTATGGTAAATTCTATATGTTTCTTTGTGAGAAATAATATAATATAATTTAATATTTAAATTCTAATCAGAATCATCATCACTCTGGTTACTAGAAACTTTACCAAGAAACCTACTACCACTCTCTGATTGATTCACTGACTGGGTAGCTTCTTCAACCTGAAATACAGACATGAATATCATTAAGTCTCTATGAATACTATCAAGAACTTCAGAGCCCAGTTCCTAGCCTTGTGCTCAAGATCAATTTCTTGCTAAAAACCTTAAGTCGAATATCAGACTTGGACTTAGTTAAATGTTAGGAACCAGACCCAGGACTTGAACATTAAATATAGTCTATCAATGATATACTCTGGAACCTCTACAATACGAATGAAAATGAAAAGGGAAAACAGTCTGAAATCCTTTGGATGGATAATATGGATAATCCAGAAAAAAAAATATTGCTTTGGGATTACACCACTGACCACAAATGCATTGGATAATGTATTGGGAAAATGTCAGTGACCAACTGATCATAACCAGAATGGATGACTGAGAAAGATAAGATAGATGACAGTACCTGTAGTCTACTACAGATTGTTGGGTATGTTTTATTGTTTAATATATTCTCTGGTACACCTTGTAACTCAAAATCACTGTAACATTTCTGTAATAGAAACAAGGAATTTATTATCATGAGATATAGTTTATTACAATTTTAGTATTCTTGGCCATCTCAAGAAGACAGTCTAGGAGAACCAGGCCTTGGCAGGCAAGGTAACATACACCCACTGGCAGAAGCCAGAATTGATATTTTCTTAATTGAAGATAATACAAATTTTAATATATATCAACACTCAAAAAAAAAAAAAAAAAAAAATCGAACTTGACCAAGATCTTATCAATTTATAAAGTCAAATAAAAACTGTAGTCTCTATAGTGCTCACAAGATGTTGAATAGGACCGACTGACCGAAGGTAGATGTAAGATTACCACCTATGCTGCCTCTGCATTCAGTTCCACTTTAGTTGGTAATTACTAATTAAATTGTTTATTACTGTTGGCTTCTTTCTTCATCAATTTGAAATGCAACAGTTAGAGTAACAACCTCCATGTACAAGTCTGTGATTAGGGAGGGATAACCTATATAGAGTAAAAGTATACCTACCCTATTAATATTCATAAGACATTTAAGTTGATAGGGATGTAAAGATAAATCTAATCTATCTGTTAACCAATCACCAATCATTTTCATCTGACCTGTATACCATTCTTCAAACATTGATAATGTATACAGTTCATCAGTTATCTTCTGTCTCATTACATCTAGGTTACATCTCATAAAATCAACATAGGCTTTTCCTAATTCATTCACTGGTTTCTAATACAAAGAACAAAATCAAAATCAAAATATATTATACAGTAATTCATGGGGAAAAAACACCCCTAAAATATCGTTAATTTCAAAATAATTTTTAAAATCATAAAGAGTACAAATAAAGTCTGTATTTTTGAAAAAAAATTAACTTCAATTTTTTCGTCAACATTGCGCACTATACATGAAGAAATGAATTTTTTCCTGATTTTGATAGGGGTAAGGAAGAGGTGCGCATTATACATGGGTGCGCATTATATTCAGAAATATACGGTAATTGTGAAAATAATGTGCACTTCTTCATACAGTTTTAAACTCATTTAAATAAGCATCTGTTGGATGAAAAAATATTGAATTATTATTGCGTTTGAATTCATACCATCATATGAAAAAACTTTAAAAGTTTGAATTTGAATTCAGGACAGAAAGCAAGTTATAACTTATATGTTTCGGAATGAATTTACATGTACTTACTGTTAGAGATAAGATTGAAGCAAAGAATGTTCCCTCATCATATCTTGCTAGTTTACTTAATACACTTTCTAATACTGACAATAACTGAAATATAATTATACACATATTAAAAGAAAACTAATTTACAATAGATTACTAATTTCAGAACAGAGCTGAATATCTGCTGAATTCTTTATAATCCACAGATATAATTTAATGTATATAAGTAAAAAATAAATTTCTAGAAAAAAATCCTACCTTTTCGACTAGACACTTGACCATTTGTATCTGTACCCTCTCTAAAAACTCATCTAGATTGGTATGATATTGATGCTGAAAGAGAAAACATCAAATTTATTGACTTTGAAGCGGGACCTTAGGAACAAAATAAAACTCAAATGGAATCATGAACGATTAAAAAACATATACCTAAGTGTAAATAATTTTCTGAGGATATCCACTAAAATTCAATCTTGTAGTTGGCTAATTTCGATATAATTTCATACAATTCTATCTTGCACCAACTCCAAATTGAGAAAAATATATATAATTTTTTTACAAATTAAAAAGTATGCATACCATATTTTGTCCACTGTCCAAGGCACAGAGATGTAGAGCCTTGTTTTTACAGTCAATAATAACATTCATCATAGTACAGATTTCACTGGGTGCTATATAATCTGATCCTTTACTTCCCTTTCTTAAACTACTTTCAAATGACTTTAATGTTCTATAATAATAAATAACATTCTATTATACATTGTTTTCATTAGGAAATGAAATGAAATAGAGATTTACGTCCTCCTTGTGAGGGCTGATCAGGATTGGCAAAAACTAAATGAGGTAAATTTTGTCAGGATAACATAATAAGCTTACTCTTTTTGGATTTGCAAATATTGAAGGATCCTGCATCATTGACAGGAGGTTGAAAAGCTGAATGTATAATCCTGACTCAATGCCAGGATTGAACCATATAAATGTCACAAAAGTTGAAAAATTAAAAATGAAGAAAGAAAATTAATATACGGTAATTGGAAGAGAAACTAACCTTTTAGCAGCTGCTTCTATCATGTCAGCAGCCATTAATTTTAATCTATGGTCTAAATGATCAGCAAACACTTCCTCGGGCCAATGGAGCTCACGAATAAAGGCTTGTAAAGCATCTAATTTCCATAACATATCTTCTGATGTTGAACAACCATTTCTATTAGATTAAGACAATAATAAGATAAAAGATAATAATCATTAAAGGGAGACAATAAAAGTAGCATAGCTCCAGTTTAGAGTATTGAAGACAAAAACATTTCAATGCATAAATAATACAATTCAAAAAAATAAATCATACGCTATACTGTGCTTGTGTTGAGTATGTTCTGAATTCAACAAAAGATTTAAATTAAGTAGGCAGATAATTGGAGAAAAATAAGTAATAGCCCATGTCTAGTCTTACCCCTGAGGTTCCCATTTCTCCTTCTCGAAACCTTTATGAATAGATTGTGCTATAGATGATTCCATTAGATCAACATAACGAACAACTTGAGGAGCAAATACATCTCTTAAGTGCTGATGAAATCGACCATTGCATAAATTTTCTGAAATGAAGTACAAAATATACACATTGAGAAAATAAATATTTTAAAGCGTTTTACATTCTCTCTTTTAATGACCTATGGCATACTCGAGACTATGCAATGATTCAGCCATGATAGGCAGTTATCTTGCCTAGTAAATGGGTAACGGAAGATAACTCTTGTTTGGAGATTGATTTTGATTTGACAACCTTCTCTGAAGAATGATTGTGATTAGCTGAACTATAATTTATTCAATATGGCAATCTCTGCATGAATAGTGCACGGTAGTGTTGTTCCGAAGTTGATACGAGTGGCTCCATGCTATTTGGATAATAGTGAATAAAGACTAAATAATCCAGACCACTTACCATCAACACGGAGATAATCATTGAGTAACTGGAAGAGAGGGAAACTATCCCAGGTATCAGGAGGTTGAGATTCTAACACAGCGTTCATATCTACCCCAAATAACGACCAGAATATTTCAGCATGTTCCACCAATAGATCACTAAACCATGCAAACGCCTGAACGGACAAAAATAATTTCATTCTAAACATTGGTTACAAAAATTCCTACAGTTTGTTCAGCTGATATATATACATGTAGATTATAGATCAAATTGGGCTTTTAATAAATTAAAAACAAGACCAAGTGTTTGTATTCATATTCTATTCTTAATTACTTTCATCTACAGCAATCATGTTCGATATTGTTTGGAATACATGTATCAAAATAATCAGTTAGTAATACATAAGAACATTGCTTTTAATTGCATCTCCATTTTCCCAGAATGTTCCACATTCTAAATAATCTGAAATAGTGTCTCTTTTACTAAGATTTTGGTGTGAATTAGTGAAGCATTCTGAGAAAGCAGGTACATATTTAAGCTTATGTATGTTAATAAAATATATTCAGAATAAATAAGACATAGAAAGCAGAAGCAGAGTAAACATATAACTAGTAAATATGATGATGATGAGTTTATTTCTAAATAAACATATTGATATAATTTTAAGATAAAGTTTTACTTAACAGCTGATGCAAAAATAATGATCTGCATTTTCCCATATTTTTTTTTTTATATATTTCCCATCCAATTTGATGAACATTTCTTATCAAATAAGATGTACATCTATCATCTCTCATTAAATTCATTATATATTTCCCATCCAATTTGTTATATATTTCCCATCCAATTTGTTATATATTTCCTATCCAATTTGTTTAAAATTTCCCATCCAATTTGCTATGTTTTTCCCATCCAATTTGTTTCATATTTCCCATCCAATTTGTTATATTTTTCCCATCCAATTTGTTTCATATTTCCCATCCAATTTGTTATATATTTCCCATCCAACAATTTGTTATATATTTCCCATCCAATTTGTTTCATATTTCTCATCCAATTTGTTATATATTTCCCATCCAACAATTTGTTATATATTTCCCATCCAAATTGTTATATATTTCCCATCCAACAATTTGTTATATTATATTTCCCTTCCAATTTGTTTCATATTTCATATCCAATTTGATATATATATTTCTCATCCAATTTGTTATATATTTCCCATCCAATTTGTTATATATTTCCCTTCCAATTTGTTATATATTTCCCATCCAACAATTTGTTGTATATTTACCATCAAACATCGGGACGTTTTTTTTTGCCACACCCGATATATTATCCATTCAATGTCAAATATTTCACATCTAATTTGTATACCAACCATACAATTAAAATTATCTTTTTAATAGATCTTACTTAATTTAAAGAGGACCAGTCTTCATTTTTATTGGTTGATTTGGTTCTTGAATATACTTAAGTATCCTTCAGAGGCACTAGAAATGTACGAAAATTGCATATTTCCTTCAAATATATCTTAAATTAGACATTTCTCCTTCTATTTGTATAGATGACTTTTCTATATATTGCATAGTATCGCTAATGTGTAGTAGGGCATTATAACTTTCAAATGCTAATAATTATGGATGCACATGGATTAGAAGACTCAAATTTCAATGGTGAGTTGTGATAACCAGTACTAAATTGCTGAACTAAAAAAGTTCCCGTTTCTGAGACTTGGAAAAATCGACCCACGAAAATGAAGCCTGTGCCACTTCAAGTTGTAGTAGAAGCAATAATAGCAATAAGAGGACTGAATCTTTAACTTGAATATTAATTTAATGCAATAAATTGTATTTTTAGTTTGTTACATTACAGCACCAGGCTCTCTTGTAATAGGATTATGGTATCTGTGTTTAATCTGTGTTTAATAGTCATTTCAAAAACATATCTTATTATTGGCTTTTATAGTTAAAAACTCGTGCAATAAAAGTAATTTTATTTTTACATTTTGCCTAAATCTATCACTTTTAAAATCAATTCATAATAAATGTAAGAATAAAAAGTGCAAATTTTCAAGCATTTAAAAGAAGACAAAATATTATAAATTAAAGAAAATTGATACATGCATCCAAAATAAATAAATAAATAAAATGTAATTTCATTACTTTGACGTCATGACAACTTTCTTTTCAGAATTATGTTATTTCATTAGATAATAATGACTTATAAGGTTTATTTTCATTATATTATCTCAATTTCATACACTTGTATTTAATAATAATCTACTTCAAAGAAAACAATAATTTAAGAGATACATCTTAGAATGAGCATAAAATTTTAATTTTCAAATTTGGCCATTAAGACTAAAGATTCATCAGTTAAATATGAATCTAAGTATTTATCCAGAAAAATTATTTAAGTAATTATTGAAAAATGCTCAAAATAAGCTTATGTTGTAAACATTTTTCAATAATTATATATAAGGTAGTTTTCTGGATTTATGAAAATAATCTTATTGACCAAATTAGAGAATTTAGATGTAGTGTTCATTCTAGTAGTATTCCCTTAAGAAAAATCAGGCAAAAATAAATATCTGTGAAGAAAACAATTAAAATATATATCTGAAAAACGTGAATTTGGTCTACTAAATCTATGAAGCAGGTGTGATTATAATTGGACTACTGACATTCCTAATCTAAAGAATGGTAGACAATACGTCTCTTGCCACTAATTTCACTCTAGTCTTCTAGACCCTATTTATCATTTTCATAAAGAATTTAAAAAAAAAGAAATAATTTTATAGAAATAAAAATGTGTTTTGAAGTATATGTGCAATGACGGATCGATTTTTTGTATGCGTACTCACTCACCGATTTGAATTCCTAAATAATAATAATAATAATAATAGAGGTCAAAACAGTCAATCACAATATACAGTTTAATAATATAGGTTAATTAAGATTGACAAAGTATAGTAGACATTAATAAACCAGTAACAAAACAGTTTACAGCAAGACGGTTCAATAATTATCATTTAATTAGATGTTTTTTTGTTTCATCTAATTAGTTTTTCTCGTTAGACTCAAAAACACAGGATATGTGTTGCTATGCAAGATGTACATGTGTTCATTACATTAGATCATTATTTTGACATGAAACAGTGTTCCATGATAAACATACCAAAATAAACAAATAACAAGGTTTACTCTCACCAAAGAGATCGAAGTTGACAAACACAATGCTCCATCAGGTGTTACAGAAAGGATAGCATGATCTGTCCTGTTAGAAACACCAACCCAATGTATTTTAAGCGTAAAAAAAATAACAATTTTTTATGTGTGGGTCTGCATATATATTTTTCCAAAATCAAATTGGAAAAAGAAATAATTCTAAAATGTACTTTGCCTAAAAGAGATATATCGGAGATAGTCTTGTATAGTTTGTCAATCTATATAGAATAACCAGACATTCAATAACCATGCGATATCAATAATAAGAGAAATCAAACATACATGACATGGGGAAGTTGACAAAGTTGACGTCTAATTGGTACCAAGGGAGTAGATTGAAATACAAAATTCATGGTTATTTTGTATACCAATTGTCCTTTTATACAGTGGCATTATACATGTTTCATAAAATTTGAAGTAAAATGTCCACCAAACTAAAGTTATTAGTTCTTGGAAAGATCTTCATAGAGACTAAGAACTTAAATATCTTAGGTTTTGAAAATTACAACTGCCTTTTCTTAACAACAATATATCATTCTAGATTTACATATAATGCCACTGGTTCTTAACAATCACAAATATTTCATAACGCACCAAAAACTCATTAGCAATTTCAAAATGCCCAAAAAGCACAGAAGTTACAAGAGGATAGAAAACAAACCTGGCCGTGGGGAGGGGGTTAAAGTTTTGAGAGACAGATAGGGGCGTTACGAACTGGGATATAGGATAGAAACAATAGACAGAATCACCATAGCAACAAAACAATGGGCCTGATGACGGTACCACAATTAGCAGGATGGTGCTATGATGTAATGGTCACTATAGAAACAATATTTCACTAACCTCTGCATGGTGTTCTTCATTTTGTTGTAAGACTTCAATACACAGCTCAGCAAGTCTCATTATATCATCTAATTTCTTCTTAGGAGGCGTATTATCACATAAACTATCTGAAATATTAAAATAAAATTGTCTCAAATACCTGTGAGATGGAACAAGAATTCCAATGTTATTTTGTCATATTCCCATATTAAAACAGCAGCATTGTGTCCATTGTTTCTCTTCTAAAGTTAGTTAATATTTAGACACTCAATACAAATGATTCTGTCTATGTGCCTTTGTGTTGTAGTCTCATAAAAATCACTGTCTTTATCTTAGTATGCTTCTAACAAATAACATTTCCTTGAACAAAGATTGTGAATCAGTAAGACCCAAGTTAATGGTCATAAGACCTTACTTTCTCTACAAAAACACCAACAATTTTATTTATTGAATTTCCAAATAATTAAAGGGATTGTAAAGTGATTTTTGAAATGCTGTATCTGTATCGGGAACACTGATAGGATCAACTTGCACCATTCCAATTTCTATTCCGATGTCGGTTTTAGTTAGTTTTAGTGGAATTACAAGAACCATAGACGTCGGAATGGAAACTGGAATGGCGCAAATTGATGCTATCAGTGTCCCAGATGCACATACAAAGTTTAGAAAACCACTTTACAATCCCTTTAATAGTAAAATAATACATAATAATATAAAAACTCAATCTACTAAATATAAACTATAAAATAAAAAAGGTGTTGGATTATCTCATTGCAGGTTATTGTGATCCCGCAATGACTTCTAAAACTACTTGGTGACTAAACTATCAACTAAAAATTCTACGACATTCTATTTCATTTTACATCTGAAAATAACTGTGCTAAAATAAAACCAGTGTTACAAAAAAAATTGGGGTATTTGCCTTAATGTTAAAAAGGGTCACAGAAAAAATAAGTCCAAATAACAAAAAAAATAAAATCACACATAAATCAAACTTAAAATGTACAAAATATCAAAAGCTGGAAACTTAATAAGGGAGACAATAAGTTTTAATCTTAATTGATTTGATATTCAACAACTTGTCATTATCAGATTCTCATTTGAAAATATTTAGTTAGAAAACAGCATAATTTAGATTTTCCATGCAGCAAGACATCTGATTTAGCTCATTAATGCATGGGAACATAAAATAAATAAGTAATAAAAGCATAAAAGGCATGACAACAGCGAAGATATAAAATACCTACCACTTCCTCCTAAAGAAGATAGAAATATCATCCATATATTAGAAAGATAAAGAGAAAAAACATACATTATAAGATAATAAAGAATCAAAGCTTATACAAATCAATTTAAAGATTTGGTCATACCATTAATTATAGATTAGATATTCTGATTCATGCATTACTGTATAATTGTGAATATAATGCACATCCATTTTTACCCTCAAAATAAGTGTGTTGTGATGCGAGTTGCTCCAAGCAGATCATTCTTACACTTTTTGGATCACCTGATAGGAAGAGGAATTCACCACTATACAACATTTACTCCCGATTTCACTATTCTTTGGAAATTTGGACATGATTTCTGATTAAAGGATTTGTCTTGCCTTTTTTATTGCAAATCTCAACCAGACAAAAAACACC
Organism: Lottia scabra; assembly: GCA_029955415.1. Lineage (NCBI taxonomy): Eukaryota > Metazoa > Mollusca > Gastropoda > Lottiidae > Lottia > Lottia scabra. The sequence goes on along the minus strand of JARJEI010000021.1, from coordinate 790,701 downwards.
AGACAGAATAATTTTGAATTTTGTTAATGTAGAATAATCACATTTCAAATTTGTTTCATATTTGTTAAATTAACTTTCTGTAATTTTGCATGGATATACTTTTATTCACCAAATTTTGGGCGATCTCAATAATGCCCACTAATATTTTGACAGGCTCTTTCTAGGTTACATCATTATACACACAAATATACAGTACATGTATATAAATATTAAGAATTTTGTCTATAAGATGTTGGCACTTTTTTCTAGCAATATGAATGGAACATTTTGGCATCAAATAGAAAAGAGAAACATATAAAGATCTACACTTGATTTTGTCTATATCATCCATCCACTTGTCTTTCGAAACACACAGCATTAACTTGCTATGCATGAAAATTGACGCCGGATTCAGATGCAAAATAACCCGGTTTTGACAAAATAGGACAGCGCTGTTGATATCAATGACAATCTTATCGGATGGGAGTGTTTGTTGTTTAATCTAAAATCTATTATATATAATAACATTCATTTTTTGTCTTAATTTCATGGCTCACATTTTCTATCTAATCTTTAGCTAATCTATGACTTCAGTGAATACAATCAGTATATAAGTACGGTAATTTTCACACATCTACACTTACAACCCCACCTATTTTAAATCTAAAAACATTTAAACAAATTGAATGGGGCAAGCAGTGATTGTGAGTCAACCAACATCACAAAGTGATCTACTAGACAAAACTGTAGGACTGAAACAATTTTCTAGTGACTTAGCACAATTCTAAACAAAAACAATGAAATAAATATGAAACAAAAAACTTCTATACTTCTGGGGTAAAATGGCTACTGGCTAGAAAATCTATTAGTGCAGCACATTGACTAATGCTACTTTCTAAATCTAATTGATCATCACCTTTTTTACGTCCTTTAAGGGTCAAGCAAAGAACAAAGAACAGGTAAATAAGTTATTAGAAAGCAAATGCTTAAGACATGTTTAAATCTTCCAAAGGTTCAAGGCAAAGCAGTCTAATTTCAAGCAAAAATTTAAAGTAAATGTAGGCAAGAGCATAAATTTTTAGTTGAATTGCAATCGGGAGAGCAAATTTTGCATAAACACAGACAAAAGAAGCAAAATTTTCAGCAGGGTACATGCAAGATCCAAGTCCACAAGAATATTTGATTACAGTATTGCATGGATAGGTGTAGGATACTCTCCTATGAGAGTCATCTCAAGTAGGCTTTATTAGTAGACTGCTATTATATTCATGATAATGGTATGTACAGTGTGATAATGGTTATATTAATGATAATGGTATCAATGATAATGAGGTACACTGTAGATAGTGAAACATACCTTCAATTTTAGCGTATTCTGAAATGCGAGTATAGTTGACCAGGGCTGCATTTTCCAGACATTTTTTAATGACCAATCGTACTTCTTCTGGTGGTACAGGGGTTACAATATCTTTCATTAAAACCTAGTTCATAGAAATAAATAGAGTTTAATATTTTAAACATCCCTGTATAGTCTGCATTCCCTGTAAGTAAATTCTATTCAGAAATCGCTTTCCGTTCCAGAATAAATGGTATTAAACAAGCATTTGAATATCTACAGAAAACGTACTGAAAAATTCATTTCTAGGAGTTCCCGCCGAAAATTCATAGTTCCTTTGTGTTCTGTAGTTTTAAATAGGGGACTCTTTACTTATAGTAAATTCCATAGTGCGTAACGACAATGTATCTGTGCGCGTCCGTAAATCGGTCGACTAATCTGTAACAGCCAATCAAACCTATCGTATAGCACCACGTGATCAACTTAAATACTCCCACAAAAACGTAACGCCTTCCAGTCGAACATTGATCAGCACGTAAAAAAATGTCCAAAGTTCGAGAGAAACGTGCATAGAAGTGTATTTTACATTTGGAAAGTGTTCAAAAGGAAGGAGTGGAGCCAATTTCACACAGATGAGGTGGAAATATGCCGTCAGGCTGATAGTGAATGGGTGAATATGGATGGAATTGACAAGACAATTCTTCGGTTTTCACCCAACCTGCTACAGGAGATTTACAGACAAAACAAAACTACAGAGAGCCAAGGTACGATGTGAGAACAGTGAAAACGCAAGTGAAGTGACAGTGACATTAATAAAGGCAAGCCAGTCTCACATTCACCATCAACTTTAATTTCTCCCAAGAAATTAAGGCCACATCAGGGACCAATTTTATCAAGAATTATTTCCCAGTCTTGAAAACATGTGTTACCAGAATAATTGAATAAAATCAAGTTATTGATAAAAAACCCAACAATTAATAATAAATAGGCCTAATATGAATGAAAAAAAATGTACAATCTGATCTGTAGGCCCTATGCAATTCAAACTACTTTTCTGAAGTCTGAAGTCAACATGAACATGAAGGCCTATTGATGCCATGTTAACTGGGTTTAAGCCTGAACTAATGAATGGCAACAAATAAGTAATATTATACTGGGAGTGTTGAATCCAAGTGTTTTCCTCCCCCCAATTAATTATTCTGTAACCAATTAAGAACTTGTAAGTAATTGTTATGATATTGTTAGCATAAACAAAAGAAATAAAGTCATTGAAATTAATTTCTTTGAAAATCAGAGATTAAGTAATATATTTCTCAAGTGAGCAAATAATTGTATAATAACAAACATCACATAATTATATATCCATCTGAAATAATAATTTGATTTTTTCAACATGTCTGATTTATGCTTAGCTAGAATGCAATGCTATTACTAACCTGAGACAACATGCAAATAGATATGATTGTGATAAATGCTGCCAAAAATTTTAATACAGGTTTGTGAACATAATATCATAGTATTTAATCTTTATGACCATTTTCATTTAATAAGTAAGACATTTGTAACAAATGGAAATAAAACCAAATGAAGGTGATTTGTTTTGACAATAGTTTTTTGACAACAGAAGACTGTGCTGGTCAATGTATTTTCTTAATTTTAGAATTTGTATGTATGTATAGTATTAGTTTTGACTATTCCTGAAATAAAGTAATGTATATTATTAAACTAAGTCACCATTCTTTACACTCCAAAGATAGTATATATCTTATAAAGATAGCATAAATACCTATATAAATATAAGGAGGAAAGCACTGGGGGTGGAAACACCAGGGTTAAAAATGGAAAAGGGGGGAGAAAGGGTGAGGGGGGAGAAAGGGTGGGGGGGGTGTCAAATTCATTAGATATTGAGCAGTTTGTGTGTGATTTGTATGGAGTTAATGTTCAGACTGTTGATGAAGCCAGATTTAATTTCATTTGCACAAAATCAGCTTCTGATGTTTGCCACCTTCTATTGATACTCTCATTCAGCATTTATACTTTTAAGCTGCTATCAGAAATTGAACTCTGAAAGTGTTATTGAATGATTTGAATTTCATGTAACATATATAAATAATTATTTAAATTTAAAAGTGTTGTTAATATTATAAGTATTTTTAAATTGGTTGTTTCAAATGAATATATGTTTGACAAGCAAGTTAGTGTAATTTGTTTACATGTAGGCCTAGTCTAATAAACATGAAATAAGAATATAGTTTTATGTTCACTCTTCGTCTCTCGTTGTCTCTCGTTGTAGTTTTTTTATTTTCACAAAAACATTTTAGACATTGAATAAATGTATTATTTTACCGAGATTTTCAATTTTTCTCCTTGTTGTCAGATCGTCAATAGATTGCATGAAAGATTGGAAAATTCACTTAGCCTATATTTCTTTGTGAATCAAGACTTAGTAGCTTTATCTCCGAAGATAACTGTCGTAAATCAAGAAATAACGCTGGATTTTAAACTGTATAAAGTTACCAATACAATTCAGTCCCTATTGGAACACCAAAGAGCACTTTCATATCCTTCATTCGTGTGAAATCGATCATTGTTTCGTTCAAAACAAGATGGAAGCATGATTACTCGTTGACGGATTTGTTTATAAGATGTCAAGCCCTGACCTATGACCGATGACCCGCTACCATGACGATGGCCCAGAGTCGGACGCCTATGATTGGTTGGATTACGAATATCTCTACGCCTTTTCCAAGAAAACCTTCTCACTACGATAAAATGGTGGTCATACAGTCCTATTAAAGAGTCTGGTGCTTTGCTCCTGGGAACTTTCTAAAGCTATGAAATAATCGTGGGAACTTTTTAATTAGGGTTATTCAAGCATAGTTTTACATTTCTAGATCAAGCATACGTCGCGCCCATTTTTTTGGAGCGCACCTGAACGATAGACGGGCTCAGCTAGGATACTAGTAATTCAGTAATGTGGAAATATATTATGATACTTTTGCTTGTAACCATTTGAAAACTAAGTTACTTAGATATAATAGACAGTTTTTAATGGATAGTGACTTTATGAAATGCTTAGTTTTATTGTCATTGCCAGAAACATCTCTTTACAATGCATTAAAACATGAAGCTTGACTCACCCGTTCTAGTAAAGATAATGTAGCCTTCAATGCTCCATCAGGTCGACCAAATGGAAAACAATATCTACAAACCACAAACAAACAACTTTAAAGTTTAGATATTTATAGCTGATCTCAATTCTTAGATTATTGCATCATGTCACCTAGACATTTACGGCCACAATTTATATATGCAAAAATAATTCTACCATCTAGGTACTCGTGAGCAATCTCCTGTGCTCTTTCAAAATAAAAGATTTTAATGTCAACAATGGTTTTTGCAACATAATCAATTCAAATGGAAAGTGTGTGTGCCATTCGTTATCTAAAACTTATTTGAAGTTTATACCTAAAGTGTGTGATCTGATTTTCTAGTAAAATTCGTAATCTTTCTTTAATTTCATCAAATTTCTCTCTCTCTTGTAGTAAAACAGTTCCAATTCCATCAGGTCTGAAATATACAAAAATAATTCAAGTCAAAAAGTCTGAAAATCTGAAATAACTCTGCTTCTAAAGATCGAAAATAGCTCAAATTCGAACTTGATCTTCGTTTTATGAATATGTATACACATATCAAATTTCATTTGATTCCGTCAAAAACTCTAGTTTTTAGAGCGTTTACGAGAAAATGTTGACGGACGGACGGACCGACGGACGGACGGACAGGGGTGACTACAATATACGTCCTCATAGAGAGATAAGGGCGTATAAAAATCATCACTTTTACAGATTAACACGAGTATAACACATCGTATTTTATCGAAATATATTTAGTTTCGCTTCATAAAAAGTGTCTAAAACAGATGTTGACGCTGATAACGTCATTTTTCCCGCAGTTGTGAAAATTACATTTTTTTGATTGGTCATAATACTGTATTGAGAATTTATCACGTTCCAGGAAAGAGTTATAAATAGTTACTTCCGCTTTAGATACTTCTTAGAAATGGCTGCTTTCATACCTTGAAACTCTTATACCTTATAACTATACGGTATACGATTTTTTTTTACCAGAATCAGGTGCCTGTGCGTGACAATATATATTTTGAGTTTAGACAACAAGTTATAAAATATATGTGAAAATTTACCTGTTTCCATGGACATGCGAGGCACAAAAGGCAAAGCTGTAATGTATCAGTGTTGGATCAATCATAATACCCCGTTCAGCTCGTTCTAATAAATCATTTAAATAACATAGATGACGATGACAGCCACGATTACCATATCTAGCACAGTATTCATCTAATACAAATACTTGACCAGGACTAAACCATCCCTATTATATATAGAATAACATTGGTTAAATAAAGGAATTATGATTGGTTGAATGAATAAATGATGAATAAATGATGAATAGATGATGAATAGATACAATGATAAATGAAATAATAGATGAAATAAATTATGAATAAATGAATTAATTATGAATAAATGATAAATAAATGAATGAGTCAATATCTATTCATGATAAATGAAGATAAATTAATTAAATAATAGATGAAATAAATGATAAATAAATGAATTAATTATGAATAAATGATAAATGAATGAGTCAGTCAATATTTATTCATGATAAATGATGAATGAAGATACATTAATTAAACAATAGATGAAATAAATTATGAATAAATGTAACCAAGTATTGTGAAATGACAAGAAGAAATAATATGTTTACCTACCAAACAAGTATAAGCATCATTTAGTCTGTAATCTAATGTCAATGTTTGTAAAAGTTGAAAAAATTCATGATGTTCAAAATTACAAGGGTTGGCTTGAACAAACTCATCTAATCCATGTTTCCTAGCTCGGTCAGCATCTACAAAATACAGTACATATAAGGCCACACTTTTTTTATTCTTTGGATTACGGGCACCCTATCTTTAAATTTCCAATCGGCGGGCGAAATAAAAATAAAAAAAAACTTTCACTTTTCAATTTTTTTTATTTTCTGACTTCAAGATACAATTTTTTTCTTACGTCGGATAATTAAAAAAACTTGTTCTCGATACATTTACATTTTAAAGTTTGCTATTTTGTATGTAGGCTATAATTAAAAACACAAAAATAGCAGGCCTAGGCTTACCCTTTATTTCCGTGTATAGAAAGAAAAGATTTGAAATTAGCGTTCATCAAAATGCGATAATAACAATAGATCGATGTTTTAAAACACGGAAAGAAAAGATTTCAAATTTAACGTAGATCCAAATGCGATACCAATAGATCGATGTTTAAAAACACGGAAAGAAAAGATTTCAAATTTAACGTAGATCCAAATGCGATACCAATAGATCGATGTTTAAAAACACGGAAAGAAAAGATTTGAAATTACCGTTGACGTTGATAAAAATGCATACCAATAGATCGATGTTTAAAAACACGGAAAGCAAAGATTTGAACTGTTGATCAAAATCGATGTATAAAATCAGAGAAGGAAAATAATTGCAATTGCCGTTTGACAAAATTGGATACCAAAAAACACGGAAAAAAAGTTTATCAAAACGACCCTCTTACCGAGAGCGATCTTAATCCTTAAATCCATTAAAATAATCCAAAAGTTTTAGAACTGTTAAACACATTGCTGACAAGACAATAATACAAGTTATTGTTGACTTCTGATCGGAGACTGATCGGCGCCAATAAAATTGAGCGGGAAAAATAGTTCCGATGACAGAACTTACGACGGTAGTTAGATTCTGTAAATTTTTTGTTCACGTAAACTTAATCTACTTGAATAAACGTATTATAAGATAAGGTGACTTAAAACAATAAGATTCCGTTAATTTGTGACATCATTGATTAATTTGATGAGTAAGCTTATATTCAGAATAGTAAACAAGACCCATTGAGATCAAAGAAAGATCAGAGAATATTGTGAACACCTGCTGTCCACGTGATCAGTGGAAGTAGAACTAGGCCAGGCCTGTACTGTACCGGAATCAAAGGCACTTGTTTTATATCCATGGAATTTTCCACTACAACATATAGGGTTAATAGACCTGTCATTGATACAAACGAGTGCCTGTGTTCTTCCAATATTTATAGAAGACATTCCGATAAGAATTTTTACTAGAATGTAAAGTGACTTTAATTATTTTATAGTCATGTCAAATGTATTGGCTTTCTGAAAAAAATCTTTGACTGAGTTTAAACTTTATTTTAAATCCTTTTGGAGTTGAAATATTCGAATGATCGGAGGAAATAAAAAAGGACATTTTTTCCATTTTTGTTTTTATTTCTATTTTCAACTTTTTGGCATCGGCGGGCCCGTAATCCAAAGAAAAAAAAAAGTCTGGCCTAAGTTATATTTCTACCGATTATGCCATTGGTATGCTGGTGAGGTTCTGATTCGCAAATGAACTCTGCAAGCACCAATTGACTGGTATGAAACTGGTTAATTTTGGGATACTTACCCTCTGCCATTTTAAATTTGGTCTACATCTACTTTTTTCCAAAGAGAATGGATTATATTCTTAACACTGTTCTAGTTAGTTTTGGATTCTGAACACGTATTCCAAACTAGTAGAACTCACAAATCAAGCACAACCTTTAAGACTAGAGAAGGGGCTAAGATGCACATGTCAACTGCAAGCATGAATCCTGTCCAATGTTTCTACTTACCTCCTTGCATCCTGGATATCTGGGTATTGCTAATTTTATTGGTTTGAACTACTGGTGGTACAGGTTTATGTGTTTGTCCTGTAGCTCTATAGATAGCCTGCACCCATAATGCTCTCTCTGAATCATCTTCAGTAGCAAATGTTACATTATCACCCTCTTTTACCAAGTTGAAGAAATATCGACCTCCTTCTAATTCTATAATGACATCATAAACAATATAAGAATGACTAATTGGATGATTAAATGGTATAAGTTCAATGTGGATCTAAATATGTGTATCAAATCAAATGCTATTCTAAGTGACAGCAATAACAGCGATCATTGCATAAAAGGGGCAATTTGGGGTTTCTATATAGATGCTTTTAGAGCAGAAAAAGTTGCTATCAGCTGACTTGAAGAACATAAGATACAATTTCTGAAACATGGTAGATCCTTAACAATAAACATAATACAAGAAACTATAATTTAGCTTTATATTCTGAAAATGGTGCATACAATGTGAACAATTAAGCTTATACCATAGTTGATAATTCATTAACTTCAACAGCATCTTCTCAACTTTGTCTAGAAATACCCAAAACAAAACACCTTTAGCCTATAAGCAAGCCTGTTTCTTTAATATTGCCAGACATACCTGGTAAAGGTTCACAATAATCCACAGTAAAGCCATCAAGTTGCATCATTTCTGTAGGATCTGGTTTCTTTTCTCTATAGCTACACATAGCAAACGTATATTGTGATACTTGTACAAGAACAAAGTATCGTTTTTTCCATTTCTTCCATACCGTTTTACCTAGTGCATATAAATTTCTGAAAGAAACCAAAACATGATTTTTTATTTAGTTTTTAACTTCAAATTCTAGAAGTCAATAAGTTACACTGCAAATACATGTAGAGTAACCACAGGTTCAGTTATATGACGTAGATATTTGGCCATTATATCATGTGTCGCAAAAAAAAAACATCCCCAAGTTTTACGGTAGGTATCTCAGCTGCTGATGAACCGATCTCTTCCAAAATTCTCATAGATTTACTTCAACATGTCTTTGTCTTTTTCAGGGTCTGACAAGGACATATTTGAGAATTTTGAAAGAGATCGGTACATCAGCAGCTGAGAAGCCTCTGTCAAACTTGGGGGCGTTTTTTGGAGACACCCTAAATATATAATTAGCAGATTTTGTTATGGTGGAATGATGCAAATAGAATTCATAAATTGACCAATATATATACAAAGTATAAAATAAGTGTACCTACCCACAATGTTTAAGATTATTTGGTTTATCTATTCTTACAGCTATCTTAATCTTCAAATCATCAGGACAGTTTTTAGTTGTTGTCATTTTAAACCATTCTGGTATACGCCCACTATTACATGTTGGTCTTATCACAACCTGAAATATTACATCATAATTTCAATTGCTGCTACCAACTGTTATTTTTGATTAACTCTGAAAGACCAGTGCTAAGTCGATGATTTTCATATTTTTCTTTTCATAGCCCTAGATAATTGTAGATATTTACATATTACAACTAGCGTTATTACAGGGCCCTTTAATTTGTTGATGCAATTTTCAGTTGACCAGTTAGCCATGTTGTTTAGTACCATAATAATAATAATCTGGTCTCCCCTACCTTTCCTAATTCTTTATCTTCTAGACTCAACATGCCAGAACTTTCAGTAAATAATTTCACCTTGACAACTGGTAGTGGGTGAGTGGTTGTAAAATCACCTTGAGTATCCCAGCTACAATCATAAACAAAACAAATTCAGTTAAGGGTTACATTCAGATTTTTTGTGGTACAACAGTTTCTTTATATCATAGTCATAAGCCACCAGATTCGTCTATTGATTCTTAAAAACGACTCTTTCTTTGGCATTTCTTACTTTTCTTTATAAAAAAATTCCTAAAATCATAAGTGCTAAAGTGTTGTATTTTCCCATCACATTTAATAATACCTGTAAATATTTAGATTTCTATCTCTTTCTTTGTTATGGTATATTTCTTTCTTATGAATGAGATAGAAGTTCCAGTCATTCATTGATCATTTTACTCAAAAATATTGTGCTCAAATGTTACAAATGGGAGAATGCTTACGATAAAATAACAGTAAAATAAGTATTTTATGACTCATCCTATGAATGTAGATATATATCTTACTTACCATGGTTTAGAAGCCTCAGCCTGGTCAGTTTGTAATTTTTCACCTCCCTCAACTTCCATTGTACAATAAACTATTTTATTACTAGCTAATGTTCTAATACCTTTCACTTCAATCACATGTACCTGTAATATATATTAATTGTGTACTGTAACAAAGATAGGTAGAGTTATCTGGTACTGGAATCCTTAGTACCGGTAATCTTATACCAGGCATAAATTTAACAATAGGCACCCACAGCATAACTCTAGACCAGACGTGCAAGGTAAATACAAAAAAATGCTAGCATCTTAAATGTTTTTAAAATCAGCCATTTTGTGCCGGTCTGCAACAGCTTCTACAACAAAATTGGGAATGATCAAATGATCATGCCTATCTAACATGCTTGATTGCAAGATGGCCTATTTGTTTTGATTTAAAAAAATAAACAGTGTGCGATGCTCATATACACTGTAAATCTAATTAAATCTGGTTAGTACAAATCATTATAATAAAGATAAATACCTCCAAGGTAAAAGACAGAACAACATCTAATTTTGATAGACCAGGATCAGTGTCTGTATCATTGATGTCTATTTTAGATAGTGATGAGTGTTGAGCTCTGAAAACAGAAGACATAAGGAAAATTGGTAACATATTTACAGACTTTCTTCCATGTCGATTTAAGGGCAATATAGTTTCCCTATAAACATTTTATTAGCACATATACATCTGAAACCATACCATTGGAACTGTTTCTTTGGGCGTGCTTGATTGGCACGTTTTGCACATTATGGAATCAACTGGAACATCAATCAAAGACTTGGAACAGAGTGCAGAACGCATTCCAACTGACAATTTTCAAAATGGTGGAGAAGGAAATAGATGGATAAAGTTTGAATGAAACAGATCTGGTTCATTTGCTTTTGATTGAATTGAGTTGGAACATACAGAACCCATTTGGAACTATCCAATCAAGTATACCTTAGGATTATTTACCCGCATTTTTAGCAAGAGCAACCAATGGCATTTTGGATATTAAGTTTCAAAAACTTTTGATATAAATAATATGATTGAAATGAACATACCTATTATAACGTTTAAGTTTCTGTAGAGAATATTTAGAATCAGCTCCACCTTTTGATACTGGTAAACTTTCTAGATTAGCCATTAACATATTAATAGAAGCTTTTAATTCATCAATATACATACTCTCCATCTCTTTTACCACAAATTTTGGATGACGTCGAGTCTGAAAGAGTTATAATATAATAATGTACTAGTTGACAGCAAGTCAGAAAGAGTTATAATATATAATAATGTACTAGTTGACAGCAAGTCTGAAAGAGTTATAATATATTAATGTACTAGTTGACAGCAAGTCTGAAAGAGTTATGGTAGTCGGTAATATAATAATGTACTAGTTGACAGTGAGTCTGAAAGTGGTATTATATATAATAATGTACTAGTTGACAGCAAGTCAGAAAGAGTTATAATATAATAATGTACTAGTTGACAGCAAGTCTGAAAGAGTTATAATATAATAATGTACTAGTTGACAGTGAGTCTGAAAGAGTTATAATATAACAATGTACTAGTTGACAGCGCGTCTGAAAGAGTTATAATATAATAATGTACTAGTTGACAGCCAGTCTGAAAGAGTTATAATATAACAATGTACTAGTTGACAGCGCGTCTGAAAGAGTTATAATATAATAATGTACTAGTTGACAGCAAGTCTGAAAGAGTTATAATATAACAAAGTACTAGTTGACAGCAAGTCTGAAAGAGTTATAATATCATAATGTACTAGTTGACAGCAAGTCTGAAAGAGTTATAATATCATAATGTACTAGTTGACAGCAAGTCTGAAAGAGTTATAATATAATAATGTACTAGTTGACAGCAAGTCTGAAAGAGTTATAATATCATAATGTACTAGTTGACAGCAAGTCTGAAAGAGTTATAATATCATAATGTACTAGTTGACAGCGAGTCTGAAAGAGTTATAATATAATAATGTACTAGTTGACAGCAAGTCAGAGAGAGTTATAATATAATAATGTACTTGTTGACAGCAAGTCTGAAAGAGTTATAATATCATAATGTACTAGTTGACAGCGAGTCTGAAAGAGTTATAATATAATAATGTACTAGTTGACAGCGAGTCTGAAAGTGTTATAATATAATAATGTACTAGTTGACAGCGAGTCAGAAAGAGTTATAATATAATACTGTACTAGTTGACAGCGAGTCAGAAAGAGTTATAATATAATAATGTACTAGTTGACAGCGAGTCTGAAAGAGTTATAATATAATAATGTACTAGTTGACAGCAAGTCTGAAAGAGTTATAATATAATAATGTACCATACTAGTTGACAGCAAGTCTAAAAGAGTTATAATATAATAATGTACTAGTTGACAGTGAGTCTGAAAGAGTTTTGATATAATAATGCACACTAGTTGACAGCAAGTCTGAAAGAGTTATAATATAATAATGTACTAGTTGACAGCAAGTCGGAAAGAGTTATACGGTAGTCGGTAATATAATAATGTACTAGTTGACAGCAAGTCTAAAAGAATTATAATATATAATAATGTACAAGTTGACAGCAAGTCTGAAAGAGTTATAATATAATAATGTACAAGTTGACAGCAAGTCTAAAAGAGTTATAATATATAATAATGTACTAGTTGACAGCAAGTCTAAAAGAGTTATAATATATAACAATGTACTAGTTGACAGTGAGTCTGAAAGAGTTATAATATAATAATGTACTAGTTGAAAGCAAGTCAAAAAGAGTTGTAATATAACAAAGTACTAGTTGACAGCGAGTCTGAAAGAGTTATAATATAATAATGTACTAGTTGACAGCAAGTCTGAAAGAGTTATAATATAATAATGTACTAGTTGACAGCAAGTCAGAGAGAGTTATAATATAATAATGTACTAGTTGACAGCGAGTCAGAAAGTGTTATAATATAACAATGTACTAGTTGACAGCAAGTCAGAAAGAGTTATAATATATAATAATGTACTAGTTGACAGTGCATCTGAAAGAGTTATAATACAATAATGTACTAGTTGACAGCGCATCTGAAAGAGTTATAATATAATAATGTACTAGTTGACAGTGAGTCTGAAAGAGTTATAATATAACAATGTACTAGTTGACAGCGCGTCTGAAAGAGTTATAATATAATAATGTACTAGTTGACAGCCAGTCTGAAAGAGTTATAATATAACAATGTACTAGTTGACAGCGCGTCTGAAAGAGTTATAATATAATAATGTACTAGTTGACAGCAAGTCTGAAAGAGTTATAATATAACAAAGTACTAGTTGACAGCAAGTCTGAAAGAGTTATAATATCATAATGTACTAGTTGACAGCAAGTCTGAAAGAGTTATAATATCATAATGTACTAGTTGACAGCAAGTCTGAAAGAGTTATAATATAATAATGTACTAGTTGACAGCAAGTCTGAAAGAGTTATAATATCATAATGTACTAGTTGACAGCAAGTCTGAAAGAGTTATAATATCATAATGTACTAGTTGACAGCGAGTCTGAAAGAGTTATAATATAATAATGTACTAGTTGACAGCAAGTCAGAGAGAGAGTTATAATATAATAATGTACTTGTTGACAGCAAGTCTGAAAGAGTTATAATATCATAATGTACTAGTTGACAGCGAGTCTGAAAGAGTTATAATATAATAATGTACTAGTTGACAGCGAGTCTGAAAGAGTTATAATATAATAATGTACTAGTTGACAGCGAGTCAGAAAGAGTTATAATATAATACTGTACTAGTTGACAGCGAGTCAGAAAGAGTTATAATATAATAATGTACTAGTTGACAGCGAGTCTGAAAGAGTTATAATATAATAATGTACTAGTTGACAGCAAGTCTGAAAGAGTTATAATATAATAATGTACCATACTAGTTGACAGCAAGTCTAAAAGAGTTATAATATAATAATGTACTAGTTGACAGTGAGTCTGAAAGAGTTTTGATATAATAATGCACACTAGTTGACAGCAAGTCTGAAAGAGTTATAATATAATAATGTACTAGTTGACAGCAAGTCGGAAAGAGTTATACGGTAGTCGGTAATATAATAATGTACTAGTTGACAGCAAGTCTAAAAGAATTATAATATATAATAATGTACAAGTTGACAGCAAGTCTGAAAGAGTTATAATATAATAATGTACAAGTTGACAGCAAGTCTAAAAGAGTTATAATATATAATAATGTACTAGTTGACAGCAAGTCTAAAAGAGTTATAATATATAATAATGTACTAGTTGACAGCAAGTCTAAAAGAGTTATAATATATAACAATGTACTAGTTGACAGTGAGTCTGAAAGAGTTATAATATAATAATGTACTAGTTGAAAGCAAGTCAAAAAGAGTTGTAATATAACAAAGTACTAGTTGACAGCGAGTCTGAAAGAGTTATAATATAATAATGTACTAGTTGACAGCAAGTCTGAAAGAGTTATAATATAATAATGTACTAGTTGACAGCAAGTCAGAGAGAGTTATAATATAATAATGTACTAGTTGACAGCGAGTCAGAAAGAGTTATAATATAATAATGTACTAGTTCTGTTGACAGCGAGTCTGAAAGAGAGTTATAATATCATAATGTACTAGTTGACAGCAAGTCTGAAAGAGTTATAATATAATAATGTACTAGTTGACTGCCAGTCTGAAAGAGTTATAAAATAATAATGTACTAGTTGACAGCAAGTGTTATAATATATACTGTGCTCTGGTTAATTAGAACACATCAATTCTCATCTAATTAACTTAGAATAAATTCTGCTGATTAACTTATCATTAGTTGATTGTAAATTTATTTTTATGAATCAATCAGTTGACAGTAGTTTAACAATAAGGCCCTAGGGATTCAAAATCAAATTTGGTAGTAGCACTAAGAAATAGTCAAAGTTAACAGGATTGTTAAGAAGACGTTTTCTGATCTTGTAGGTGTAAATGGGTATACTTATAGCTTCCAATTGCATCATTTGTTGTTGTCACATCTAATGTAGTCAAATTAATGAAGCTTGTTTAGATAATGGATATCAGAGTAATTAGATATTACTGACAGGTAAACATAATCTATGTGTATCTAAAGTCAAGGAGAGGTTACCATCTCAAGGACTAATGAAGACGACATAATCAATATGCGCATAATTTATTAATCGTTTCAGTTAAATGAAAGTGAATATGTTATGTACAGACTTTGAGTGGAAAGCAAAGTTCTTAAAGACCATATGTAGAAACTTTCAAGAAACAAACCCTCAAGCAATAATGCGATGTCACTATAAATAAATGATTGAAAACATACTCTTATCGAATATGTAAAGCTGAAGTAAATCTTGGCTAGCTTAACAGGGCTTTAGATTACATTAATATGGGCACACCCTCTATTGGCACAGCGGGCGTGGTTATATAGGCAGAAAGTGCTTCTGGAAAGCCTACAGTAGCAGTTTCACTTATTTAGAACTCGATAGGTGTTATATAATTTCAATTTTGGAGTTAGGGCTACTGTTATGATCAGATAGAGGCTTTCAAAGATGTTGGCAACTCTTGCTCTGCAGTGATAAAATCGCATGATGCAACATCTTATTTTGTCTTATTTGGGCACACTGTTAATTTGGGCATGACGTTTACCTTTGTAACTAGCATGTAATCTAAAGGCATATGGCTAGCCAATCAATTACATTGAAATTTTTAAATTCTAATAATTCCTTGTGTATCTTTTGTGAAGATTTTGACTCTTTAACTCTTGTTATACTACAATTGTCTGGTTTAAATCATATGAAACAGGTTGGTTGGATTGTAAATGACAAGTTAACATTCACTTCTAGCTGATATTGCAAACTAGGTAATTGTAGTAGTTGGTTGTTTGGATTGGTTCAATTGGTTGGTACTGTACTATGATGTTGGTTTAATAATTTCAGAATTTGTACGATCTGGTTGGGTCGAATGACATGGCGGTGAAACTGGGCCCTCAGTAGTGTGGCGTGAGTTACTCGGTCTGCTTTATTCTTACTTAAAACAGACTAACAAGAGTTCTAAATCCAAATTTGAACATTAAGTTTTAATGGTTTTAAGCTTAATCAAAGAATCTACCAATTAAATTGGTTATAAAACCAGATATCTGCTAATTAAACAGCGTTCAAAGACATTCAAATAGCAAATTGTCTATATTAAACCTGACCTAAACCTCCTGTGTGTTCCGACCTTTAAGACTAATTAATAAAGATAAGCAAGTGGACTGTTAAATTGTTAATGACCTACAATTGAAGACTTAATTTATAACTTCTATATATTCTGTCAATATGTCAATAATACAAGCTGTACAAACATTCATTATAATTCATTAATATATCTCCCGTATCTCATAGTTATACACAATTAAACATGTCAATCTAGAAAAACGAATAATACGAGAATCTTTAACTCTTGTTAATCATATGAATAATACGATCACATTGGCAGAATGTGATGCGAATCGAATGTTGATTCAATATTTGTATAAACAATGGCTGAATGCTGGTCTGCTACCTGATGGTTTTGGGTTAAGTAGGTCTTCCAATAGTGACTTCCAGGTTGGTAGAAGAGTCAAAAGGAGTTAATTAGCAGGAAAACAACTTACCCTAGCCATAAGTTCAACTTGTTGTAATCTGTTATCTAATTCTCTCCTAACTTGAGCGGCCTGTTCATCTGCATTATCCAACTGTAAAATAAACAGAAAACAGCATAAAAATATGAACATTATGGTGGTCATGTGGTACTATTTACAAACTAAACTTATATATAGATGTGTAGAATAATCAGAGTTTTAGATTTGGGCAGACCCTGTGTTTGCAGAACAGACTACAGAGCATGCTAATTCGAATATAGCATGTAAACGAATGCCCTGACACTAAATGAACAATATTAACAATTTATAAATAACAGGAATTAATATAACAGCTAGTAAAGAAATTATATAATAGTGTAATACTAAATAATTTGCACTAGTTTGAACAATATTTAGCATAACCAAAATAGTACCGGTACAATCTTTTTGGATAAAAGCATGTAAGGTTGTGATAAACAGCCACTGCGCCTTCCTTTCATCCCCTGACAAAAATAACCCTCAGAACTCTCTAACATTAATATTCAAATAAGGTTTATGCAATAAGACAGACATGTTATGCAATGATAGAAATAAATGTAATCTAAATAATGAATCAGGAACTAAATCAATCAAAGATCTCACAAGACCAAATCTTGTCAATCTGGAGAATTAATGAGGAGACGTTTCTCTCGAATCAGACTTTTTATTATCGACCACGTTCCTGATATAACATCTTCTCATCAATAAATTGCATAATTTGATCTCTTTTGTAGATTGAGAATATTTCCTATTGTTATTAGTTATAAATATTTCATATAAATAACCTTTCATTAAACCTAAAGAGCAGCTGAAATAACTGTCATTTCAGGATGCCTTAGGACAAGTTACTCTAGAATCAAAGTGAAGTAATACTACAGATTTAATCAATTCAAATGAAATTTTTAGGTATAAATGCAGCCAAAAACAAAAGAATTGGCATTTTACAAGTAAAAGTAAAAGTAATCATACTAAATGTTAATTCTTATCATCTTTTAATTTCTTCTCTTTTCATGGAAGAATTCAAACACAGTATTAATGTGATTAATGTAAAAACGCAATTGAAAATTTAATTGTGAATATATCATGAAATGATAAGCTTTTATCTAAACTCAATCAAAGGTTCCAACTAAAATGAGTTTTCGTGGAATTTAATTTCTCAAGAATAGGCTAAATACGGTAGGAGACATTCTTTAGAAACCAAGACATTTTTTACTGCCACTGTTAAACTTACACAATTTTTTGAGGAATCTCATGTTGTTTTAAATTTGAAATAAGAGCTTACATAATGATCATTCGGAAAAGAGTTACTATTATCTTAGATCATTTATAACTGTACTAGTTTCAACATGAATCTAAGGAAATGAAATATTGATAGTAATTTCATTGAAGATGAAGATCAATCCTCTTTGTTTTATTATTAAACATGTTTCATCTCAATAAGAACTTATAAGAATTAAAAATTTATTTTCAAATGGGATGGGAAAATACCACATACTATGTCAAAACAACCTTAAAGCTCAAACATGTTTGATAATTTACAATGCTCTTTGTACATAACTTATTTCATAACATTTTGCTGAGCAGTGTGAGAAATTCAGCTTGTTAGAATGATGGAAACCAATGTTCATCAATAATAACATGCAATGTTTATGTGGTTTGATAAGGTCTATCTAAACTTGATGATGTAAAAACTTTATAGAGATTTTTAGTTATTGCCCTTGATGTAAAGAAAACATCTTGAAATATGCTTGTTAGCAGTCTGATTTAGATGAAACTTGGTGTGTGTTTTGATGAATAGGTTTTAGTAACTGTCATGAAATTGGAACAATGGAAGCATGGAAGATAGATTTTTCTTACTTTAAGATGAAATTTGATGTTCTAATGGATTGTTTGATATCTCTGATGAATTTGCAGATTTGTTTTGATAAACACATTTTGAATTATTGCACTAGGGTTAATGATATAATGTGGGTTAAGCTTGGTGCATATTAGTGTATCTTGATATTAATAAGATCTCAGATGAATTGGTGGTAAACAATGTTCTTGAATGATATTGAAGTTATTGCCATTGGCTCTGATGCTATTCCTTTTTTTATGGAAAAAATTGTCAAAATCAGGTTGATAGCGGGGTCAAATAAAAATGTAATCCAATTTGAACAAAATCTTATAGTCTTATGCTTATTGAAAACATTTACTTATTAACATTCGCAAAATGCATTTGCCTGACAAGCTACCTTTGGTTTTTGCCTAATCTATTACCCTAAATGCATAGCCGTAGGAGACAGGGGGGCAGGGGGGGCAGCTGCCCCCCTAAATATTATGCATTCGGGCACAAAAATTCGCGAAATCGGGCAAAAAATCATTAAAATTCGGTAAAATTCGGGCAAACAGTCAGTCTGCCCCCCTGTTGAGTCGTGGGCCCCTACGGCTATGCCTAAATGAATTCATTGAATTGTTATAAATTTCAAATTAGTTCAGGATGTTATCATTCTGAATGTCAAACTAAAAACTTTATGGTCAGTTAAAATAAAATTTAGATTAAAACATTACACTATACAGAGAATTTATGCAAATCTTATGGAAGACTTGTTAGTTTGACATTTAGTTTATGTCACCATGAAGTGATTTTGTCCATTTTATATTCCTATAACAAATTGACAATCAGACAACTAATTTTGATTTTACCATCTTATTTTAGCCTCTTCATCATCATGTATTAGGTTTAAACAGGAACCATCAGCATTTTCTAGGGTTGATTAGGTCATGTAAATAGTCTTCAGAAGTGTTAGTAATGCACGAAAATCAAATAATTGATATTCTTTCAAATATAAGCTTACCTCACAAACTTCTCTTTGTATTTTCAAACTTTCAAACACAAATAATAAAGAATATGTATGTTGAATTGAAGGCTTCAATTCTGAAAGTGAGCTGGTGAGACTAGAGTAAGATTGGTAAAACAGATGGTGAAAGTGCCCTCGTATGTCCATGTCAAACTTTGGGATCCAATAAAATTAATGCTTTTGTTGAAGAAAAATGACAGACAGAAAGACAGAAATACAAGACAAAAAGGACAAGGGTTTATTTGAAAATCCTTATACCCTGCTACTCTTGACTGGGTTTGTTAACTCTCCCAATTCAAATAGTCCATGAATGCAAGTCAAGTATTTTACACACCCCTCAACTGTCTATTGAACTTTTCCAAACATGCATACTTTTTATTACTTTCTAAGAAATGAAACCCTATATTGGAAGAGTTCATTTGTAAAATTAGGGGTGTTTTTTTGTTTGTTGCTAAATTGTATTTAAAAAACTGAATTCAGAAAATATGGGAATTGTTCATGCTTCAATATCAGAAGATTCATTACCTATTTCACTGTTCAGAAGTGAAAAATCAACAGCATTGTCTACAAAATTATTGCAAAAACTAAAGTAAAGAGTTTTATTTTAGAATAAAAAGAATGTAACTGAGTACGAGATTAAGAGTAGAGTTCAAGGCCTAACAACTGTAACAATGTTACTAGTAAACTGGTTCCATTCATAATAACTCTGGTAGCAAGCTGCAATCAATGGTTACCATAGCAACAATATTATCATCCACACTGTCAGAGAGTATAGTAAGACTACTAGACCTGGTGCTTTAACATTAATAGTAAATTTCCCAGTTAAGGGACTGGTGAAAATTGTGTCCCCAGTATTAGAGTGCTCAAACTAGCAAAGAGTTAGTAGTTGGGGATCCGTCCTATATGAACCTATGGCGGAAGTCCGGACGGGAATCCTCATTCCCGCTGTTTGAATGCCTCTCAAGTCTTAACGATAGGCCCACCTTTATAAATTTATGTTTTTCTGAAATTTCGCAGAATTTTCTCATCAATGGAATGTACTGACATAAAATTTGAAGCAGTCACAGACGACGGAAGTTGGCATAATTAAAATGGCAGCTACCACTGATAAAAATTTTGCTAGGAAACTTTCGATCAAAATAAAAGGTATTATTTGAGCTAGGAAATCATTTAATTTACATTTTTATTTAATATTTTATGAAAATGTATCAAGATGCTGCTGATTTTCAAGGACACAGAGGCTTATGAAAGGAATTGAATTTCCACAATGCAATGATACACCATTGCAATCTGCCGTTGACCACTCAACGGCAGGTTTTATCTGACTAGCGAGTTAGCTACACATAACGCTAACGACAATGGAACACTCCAGATACAGTGCTCATTATGTTTTACAATCAATTATAATACATCATTGTATAAATACATTGTTATTGTTTTTAATTGACTTTATTCACAAAAATTTGAATGCGACAAATATTTATTTGTATTGGCTGAGCAGAGCGCCAAAAATATAGAAGGACATATCTGTTCTTGTTAATTTGAGCACAGATAATTTGAGAGCTGCCATTTACCATTGTAATTATCATGTAATCTAAACCTATGATTACCAGAATCAAGTGGTCATGTCACTCAATGTAACAATCAGTAGTATCAAAAACCGTTAAAATTAAACACTGTGACATTGAATTTTAACTATGGACGATTTTCCATTTTAATAACCGATTCTTGACAAATCAATTTTTTATTTCTTTAAAGTGGCACAGGCTTCATTTTCGTGGGTCGATTTTTCCAAGTCTCAGAAACAGGGACTTTTTTAGTTCAGCAATTTAGTACTGGTTATCACAACTCACCATTGAAATTTGAGTCTTCAAATCCATGTGCATCCATAATTATTAGCATTTGAAAGTTATAATGCCCTACTACACATTATCGATACTATGCAATATATAGAAAAGTCATCTATAGAGATAGAAGGAGAAATGTCTAATTTAAGATATATTTGAAGGAAATATGCAATTTTCGTACATTTCTAGTGCCTCTGAACGATACTTAAGTATATTCAATACCCAAATCAACCAATAAAAATGAAGACTGGTCCCCTTTAAGTGGCTTTTAATATTTGCACTTTGTTATACGTAGAGTAACTTATTCCTATTATATTAAATACTGTTCTTTATTATATTAAATACGGTACTGTTGTTCTGTGTTTAAATTGCTAAGGAGACCCATGGCTCACATAAAAAATAGATGGTAAATTGGCCAGCATTCAAAGTTTTTGATTATTTTAAAATAAAACAGACAAACGAGCTAGCTAAATTAAATCATAAAAAAACGAATAGCTCAGTTTATTTATAATGCTAACTTTAAAATTCTAAGAGAAAACTCTGTGAGTATGTTTCTCAAGTCCACAGAGGATTTAAATTATCTAACACAATCATGTGTATGAATAGTCATTAATCAAAGGGACTTAATGCCAAATTTCACAATCAGGAGTCTGGAAAATTGTCTTTTGTCAAAAATTCAATTCAATTTTTTTTTTAAACGCAGGCTGAATGGCACAATATGAATGGATAAGATTTTATAATGCAAGATAAAAGTGCTGAAAAACATGCTATTTCGCTATACGGCGGTACACAGTCTAATTTGCTAAAATCTTGGATATTTTGTATCATCCTCTAAAAAAATTAATGTCTGATCACCGCCAACAATAGTAATCCAATGTGACAAGTGTGTTATATATTGCACACATATATAACTTTCAAAGCTACTCGCTTCTATATATGTCGTTCAAAGGTACCGGTAATTTTTGATTGAATAAAACATTTTATCATTTTCTTATAATTTTGTCACAAAACAATTTGATTCTCAATTTTTTCTACACAGATCGACATACCGTACCGTAATAAGTTTATTTTCTTGCAGACAAAAAACATTGCTTTAAATGATCACAGAACAAAGTCTAAAATTCAGTTATTTTTAAGAATTTGCTTATCAAAGGTCTATGAAAGTTACGCTGTCAATTTGCAACATATATGATAATGAATGGTGGCCATGACCTAACTAAATCGATCTGGTAATTAACATCAGAGACGGGTTATTCATATCTGTAAGTATTAAATCAAGGAACAAAATAACCGGGTTCGCATCACACTTTGCAGTCCAAGTTTAGCGCTAGTACTGCAAATAAAAAAAAATTAAGTTTAGATGATTAGCGAAAATCAACTTTCGTTTTGTGGTACCGTAAAGAAATTAGGCTACCGTAAAATTTTGATTTTAAAAGCGAAAGTAGAAAAAGTCTACAGAACTCCCGGATGTTGATATAAACTTTAGTCGCGTTTACACAGCCAATAATTATCCGGGCCGAGTCCGGACCGAGCCCGGCTCGGCAAAAAAAGTGGTAGTGTAAACGGGTTGAGCGAGCTCGGCCCAGTTCTAATTTCAAGTGGGCCGAGCCCGGCAAGTATAGGTGAGCTCGACCCGGACCGAGCCCGGCTCGGCTAATATTTGTGCAGTGTAAACGCGCCAATTGTGTCACTTGTTATTGTGTGCTGAAAATGCCCATTATCACGTTCATCATTAATTTTTGCGTGCCGACATTATCCTACAGAGTTGCACATCAAATTGTCAAAACTGCTAATATCAAAATATTATTTGATTAGCAAAAATTTATAAAAATTGCTTCTGACAGCAACCGGTAATCAATTGTTGGAAGTTATTTTGTTCTCTGCATTAAAGTAGTCAACATAAGCTTATTCCTCTAAAGATTCTATAAGCTTAGCTATGAACTTACTATATTTATGTTGCAATGTTACAAGCAAGCAAAAGCGTCAAAGTAAAGAGAAACAAAGAAAAACAACATTCATTTATCGAGATAGATCATGGTTTACAAAAACTGCAAAGGAACAACAATTGATCAAGATATTCTAACATTTTTTTAATTCAACAACTTGCACACAATATAGAGAGCACTCAACCATGATATAAATCTTTCTCATATACCGGTATATAAGATTAAATTTGTGTACTTTTCAAAACAGAAACAAGATCAGTCTACATTATAGACTACAGTTAGCAGGAAAAAAATCAATTTAAACTATTTTAAACTATAAGGTACCGGTATTGGTTTTCTAATGTTCATCAAGATTTTAACTACCAGGTACCTCTACTGGTACAGTGGTACGGTACCTAAAAAAAATGATTAAAAAGCAGATTTATATATCAAGATACTCCTTTCTGTGTTATTTTCTGAAAGATAACTACCGGTACCGGTACACTATAAAAGATTTTAATCAGATTGAAAGCTGATACTGCTTGTGTCTGTGAATGTCTTTTCTTGAAATGACTATAACTTTATGCGTTTCCACTGAGAAGGAAAGCTAGCTCTAAGCTAGCCTAGAGCTAGATTTATTGCCGAACATGTTGTGTTTACACTGAGTTTTACTGGTTCCCAAACGGCTTTAGCCTCGATCACAGTCACACTTTATAGAAAACTAGCCATTTACAAGACTAAGTATCATTTACTTTACTAATTAACAATGAAGAGCGGGCACCCCTAATGCCGAAAGAGAAAAAGCCAGCTTTTTTGTTTCCACAGAGTAAATGAAAGCTAGCTTAAAGCCGGCTTTTTCTGTCAGTGGAAACATAGTTTATGTCAGCAGTCTTACTTTTTGTATGTTACAATAAGGTATATCAAATTATTATTGAATTGATCCTAACCAGATGTTCATGAAATAAACTTATAAACAACAAATACCAACTCAGAACAGTTTAAATCTACTAAATTACCGTGCCGGTATACTAAACTATATACTGCTAGACTAGAATGTTCTTAAAATTCAAATTGTCCCTATATGTGTCTATTTTTTTCATTATATTATATTACGGTACCGTACTGTGTAAGCTGACTTATGACGTTATAAATGTATCTCCATCAATATGATCAATTGATTTTTTGGCAAAATAAGAAAGAATCAATAAAGTACTTTGGTGATATAAGTTTGAAGTTTAAAGATTGAGATTTGAAAACAGCCTCTTTACTGCACACAAGATGGAAGCTTATATGTGAAGAGGTCTTTATCAAGACATCACATAGCGATCACAGCATTAATTTGCTTAGGCTTAGTAGGATGTTTTACTTAATTATTCACACTCAGTAAGGGTTAAGAAAATTCTGAAATAAACTTAAAAGCCCAATTTGATGTAATGATAACCTTACTGGTACCGGTAGGCCTACTGTACTTTATCTATAATGATTATAGATTTGATTCTAATAACATTGATCTTCTGCAGACATCAATGTCATTAACTCTGTAGACAGTAGTGTAAGTGTAAGAGAACCAAAATACCTTTAAGATGTCATCAACGACAATCTTTTTTAAAACCATGGTTTACCCGTCAATAACCGATGCTTAAGCTTACCGTATATCATTTCAAAATGTACTTACCTGACATGCATTGTAGAGAATTTGATGTTCATATTTTTTCACATTTAAAATGTTCTGAAACATCTCATATAATTGTTCTTTGCTAAGAATTAACTCAGATGCTGCTGTTGTCATTCTTTGAGGTTGTTTTCGTGGATCTTCCTCCCCTCGATAAATTGCATCAAATTTTGCCATCCAAGAACTTAACACAGTTTCTTTACTTAATCCATCAATTTCAGGTAAACTACGCACACGTTTTTCAATATTATTTTTGAATACTTCCCGAAAGTCATTAGAAGAGCAACCACCACTACGCACCATGTTTGCCACTCGATCACTTTTTAAGAAGACTTCATAATAGCTTTGCACTGCATTTATAAAGGCCTCATCAGCCACAATTTGCGTTTCGCCATTTAAAAAAGAATTAAAGCGTTCCTTTATTGTTTGTAACTGTTGTTTTGTAACTTTAGTTTGACGCCGAGCCATATCCGTTGGTTGTTTTGCATTGAATGGATATGCAATGCATCGCATAACAAATACATAAAGTTGCAATCTTTTCTTTCGTTCCTCTTCCTCTCGTTCCAATTTTTCCACATCTTCAATTTTTTCACGATCACTAATTAATGAAGGACTGGGACTAGAAGGTCTAATACTGTTGGATCTCGAATGCCCCCCTACTACACTCAAGTTATCCCCACTTGCTGATAAACTCCTTTGCTCTGCACTAGGCAAACTGAGAACGTCCGAATTTTCATCCTCAAGAGTATCATTTTCCGATTCTTCTTCGCTGGACGAAGGATCTAGCATATTAGAGTGTTCTTAGAAAAATATTTACCCGAAAGGAGACATAAATTCTGAAAAAAATGTAAAAAAATGTATAAACACCGACACTGAACTGTCAATCAAATCCCAGGTCGCATCAATTGAGCATGCGCAGTAGATAGCAGACGACGGAAATGAAAATATTTCGGAAATATTTAATCATAATGAAATCTTAGAATTTCTTGAATTCATCAAGAGTTAAAATAATATTGAAATTAATTTTGATTAAAACGAGCACTTGTTTATTAGGAAAATTATAATATGACGTAAAATTAGATGGGGACCCCTTTTCGTACTAAATGTACACCCCGCTTCTTATGTAGGACGCCATATTGGAATTGGAATACTTGTTTTGAACGATTATTTTAAAACTGGTGATTTTGTGATAAATTTGTGAAGGACATTCATTTATAATGGAATATTTATCAAAAAGCAGTGTTATAGGATTCATTTTAGTTGCTTTTATTGTGAAAACTTGCTGAATCTACAGAAAAGTGACCCATAATTGATTACAGTCTGACTGTAAACAAACCCACGGACGTCCATCTTGGTTTTCTGACAGTGACATTTCCAGTATATTTTTCAGCTTTGATTTTCTAAATGAACCTTTAGCATAGAGCCATACCCCACCTTTCTTCGTGTTCTTTGATATTTTGAGATTGCCACGGTATGTATGAACAGTAATGAGTGTAAACAATTGCTGCATAATTTGTCAATAATTTTGACGGCCGTCCGCGGTTTATTTTAATGTTCTCGCGCGGCAGATTGTAATGGCAGTAGCAGAATTTTCGTGCATTTCTTACAGAATGTCTTTGTTGCAACAACTATCTGAAAATTACCCTTATTGTCAGTCAAAGTAACTGTTTTCAGTCCTTTTTTGACCTGAATTATTCACTGAACATTTGATTTTCCTACTAGGCTACTCTCTGACCCACTTTTTAGCTCTTTTCAGCAATATTTCTGTAGTCTTATGAATGGTTAAAGATTTCAATGGTTGTATAAAGTGTTTAAGATATCTGGCTGCCATTTTCTTTTAATATTTTTCTCAGATTCCATAATGCAGATCATGCTATATGTAATAATGTCATTATGAGAGCTTCATTCTTTGATTATTTACTAAATAAAAGAACTTTATATTATTATAAAAAATTAAAATGAAATTGGAAACCCAACACCAACATACTGTTTAAACATTGGCACTAATCTAATAGCAAACTTATAATTTGCAAGCTTAGGCCTACAATAAATATTGGGAAAGAGTATGTAGTATGTAAGCCGTCTAGGTCTAGTTAGTTAGTCAGGCCAGTCAGGGTTGAGTTTGCAAATTGCGGGGAAACAACTGTTACTGTTAGCCTCACTGTGCTTATTTAAAAAGGATATGTTAGGATTCTGTTGTTATGGACACTTATAAAATATTGTCTAGGTTGAACCTTATATAATGCTCATCATTTTAAGACTTTTATTCATAATAGAACTTGTATTTGAAACCCCTGTCACAGAAACTAAATACGTACCGTAGAAGATAAATATAACAAATCTCTAATCTTGTTAAACCCTGATTGCTTTGATTGGATTTTCATCAGTGAATAGATTACATGTTAAGGTTTATGTTTCAATGAAATGAAATCATTTGCTGAATAAGAGAAATGTGCTGAAAATGCAGATTTCAATTTGTCAAATAAACATGATTACAAATTATGACAAGTAGACTGATTTTATCAGATAATAAACCACAATCTGCACTATCTCTGTTAGGTCATAATCAGGTCTGATATATGAGGGACTGTAAAATAAGCTCATATTATTTTTTAATTGTATTACCCATATATTATTTGTAGTAAACTAAACAGCTATGAACTACTGAAAACCCCAGAACAAAAGACAAGACCAATGTTAAAAGAAAATGATAAGCAGAGTTGTACATCTCACACTGACTTGATGCCGTTGTAAATCAATTTGTTAGATATTTTAGGTTTTTTTGTTGATAATAATGATTAACATATTAATTACACATGTGGAAACTATTAACAGGTGTATTAATTGTTTAGATTAAAATCGCACCTGATTTGATGACTACTTAAATTGATTAAATCACATAATTGGTAGATTAAATCACAGTGTAATCTTTTAACTAGCAAACTGTTCTGAAAGGATTATCCTTGATTAATGATTAAAAATTAACTAGTTCAATGTAAGATATAGCACACTAGCTGATGCCTAACCTGAATACTGAAATTTGTATACGTTTTATGAATTAAATGTTGGATATTAGAGACCTACTATCCATTACAATAAACACCCATTGTAATCATGCTTGACCAGTTTTTGTTGGGCAGCTCTATTATTAAGTTCAATGTGCTCCATATTGACCCCACACTATAAATTTAATTATTTTTATGAATTAAGCTGCATATAAAGTCATAAGAAACAATTATTCAAAATTATAAACAACAACCAAATTTCTTATATGTTCTTTATTTGTGTGTATCCTGAATATTTGTAAACAAGTAACCATAAAATTTTCTATTGGGTCTTACTATTTATAAGGTTATGTGTTATGTATTTCAGGAAATGTGATAATCTATAGAAATAAAAATGGAGTCCGCTGTGAAATCACTCCTATATCGCCTACCGTTTATATCTTAGTATTAAAATGAGTATAATAGTACAGGTTGGTGCCTTACGACCCTTGACTAGTGGACCTGACAGTACGCTGTCTGTAAGTCCGCATTCAGAGTAAGTTTGTTTTATTTATTTTTACTTCTCTTTTCTCTTTAAGCCAGACCAGTATTTTGTTTTCTGGGTTTAAATATGAATTCTCTTACCTGAAATCTCCAGAAATTTGAAAGAACATAAAACTGTTGGAAAAAAAAACAAAACCTTTCAATCCTGATTACAATGATTCTTTATTTAGTATTTTATGTAGAATACTTCAAGGTTATGTTACATGTGAAGAATTGTTGTTAATAAGCTAACAATGTGCTAATTATTATTGTTTAAGCTTATTATATACAATTTGTTGTATAACCATTATTGAAGATGTTGTTGTTAATATTAAGAACTGCTGGAATGGTCGTGTTTTGTAATTCTGTTTCCTATTCTATTGGCATGTTGCCACAGAATGAAACAGGTCTGGCAGGTAGCCAAGCAATCTATTTCTATTGAATGCATATTCAAATGAAGCTTTCAGTGTTAAATTCACACACATTTACTGTGAATAACTGTTCATGAATTTTACCTCAAAAGTCTGGATGATTTCTTTATTATCAATTCATAGAAATGATGTTATATTTTTTCCAGTGAAATTGACATGTCTAGCGGCCCTAGTGGGGATATCTATCAACGTACAGTTCATACACACTCTTATCCTGGATGTTTCGGGCTACCATACCAGGTAATTTATAATATTCATACCATATCATCAGTATGATAAAACACAGAATATATAATATTCATAATTTACTATAGTATACTATAATAACTTCTTGTGGGTAAGCAACTTTGTTTTGGAAATAAAAAAAGTAGTAGGCTAGTGGTGCTAAACAAAATTCCCACATTGCAGACTGTATTGCTGAAACTGTGAATTTATACATTGCAATACACGGAACACCAATTATATATATTATCATTTATCAATAAGCAAAAAAAAAATCTGAAGTTGATGTTTATGGATGAAGTAAATGTGACAGCTTGCTGCCGATCATTAATAAGCAATAAATTACTAAAAATATTATCAAAACATTTAACAATATAATATATTTTTATCGTGATATGCCTAGCACTAGCACACTGCATGTCAAACAGGTTCAAATAAAACTCAATATCATTTCATTGTTAAATCGTTTGAGAAATTACTTATTTTATAATTTTTCAGGATCATAATTATGGAGCCCCTCCTCCAATCACTCCCCCACCTTCCCCTACTTTACCAACAGTGAAAATAAATGGCCATATAGAAATAATAGAAGATGTATCAAAGCCAACGTTAATAGCTAAAGAAGAAATTATAGATGACAGTATAACACGTTGTATATGTGAATTTCAACATGATGATGGCTATATGATTTGTTGTGATAGATGCAGGTATGTGTCAATACCTTTGAAAAACAAACAACTTTTTTAATTAACTCCTGTAAAAACTGTTAATTTGCTATTGTATTATTAGAATCTGTATTTATTTTTACTTTGTTTTTCAGTGTATGGCAACATATAGATTGTATGGGAATTGACAGAAACAATATACCAGAAAGTTATTACTGTGAACTTTGTCAAATTCGACCAGTAGATATTGAAAGAGCTAAAATTATACAGAGTAGAAAGAAAGAGGAGTTGGCTAATTTAGGTTAGTTCTGTTGAAGTCTTTAAGATTATTTTCACGGTTAGAAAAATTTGTAGGAAAGAAATATTAAGATACAGCATTGCTTTTGTTGTTTTAATTTTCAAGCAAAGACTTGTGGATTATATGATCTTTGAAAAAATTCAAATGAATGAAGATTCATAGCTAGAAAATTTTTTAGTCTTTCCATTTTTGGAGCAGGTCATATTGACCTTTTGGTTATGTTTAAAGGGAAATAACTCTTTTAAAATATGATTCAAACCACAATAACTTAATAAAACTGGTATTTATATTAACCTTGGTCTGTATTTAGATACAAGTGCTACAGATACAGATCCTGAAGAATTAGCCAATCGTCTTGCAGCTCTGGAGAAAAAATCACCGTATAAAAAAGTCACTAAACAACGTAGAAATTCCAAATTAAAAGATAAAATGGGAACAAAACAGAAAAATGGTAAAGAGAAAAAAGGGTTGAAAAAAGAGAAAGAAAACTTGAAAATTGGAAATTTGAAGATAAAATTTAAGGTGAGTAGATATATTGTACTTACTGTTATTTTTATGTATGTTTGTGTTGGTAATGATGACAACAGGTACACAAATTCGCATTTTATTTATAATTAATGTTTTATTTTGTAGAATGCGAAGGATGGTTCTCAAAAGGCTGTCAAACAAAAGGTAAAAATATTTATTTTTTAAGAATTTTAAGTTATATTCAAAATTAAAAAAAGAAAGATCATTATGTGATTACAAATGAACTATTTATTTTAAAAGTAAATGTTTCTAAAGTACAGTATATTTGTTTGTTAAATTTTCTGAATTTCCTTGAAAAGAAATATTTCTTTATTATTATTATTATTTTTCTAGAATCGTCATAATTCTCAAACAGTTGTAAAAGTTAATGGTGACTCGTGGAATTATGAGGGGTAAGTAGATGAAAAAATTTGTTTACAAAATAAGTTTCAAAAATATATTTGATATATTCAGGAAAACAATACTAGTGTTCCTGAT
The DNA here is from genome assembly GCA_029955415.1 of Lottia scabra. Taxonomy (NCBI): domain Eukaryota; kingdom Metazoa; phylum Mollusca; class Gastropoda; family Lottiidae; genus Lottia; species Lottia scabra. Next base: position 759,393 of record JARJEI010000021.1, on the reverse strand, counting down.
TGATTGACTCTTGACAGACACTGATATTTTTGTGTTATGACTGACAGGTAGGCCTACAACCAACAACTAATTCTTACTTGATGATCATAAAGTTGTTTTGTTTATTATAGCTTTGATAGATTTGAAGATGCTAAAGAGAATCAGTATAGTAAAGATGTTCAGGAGTTATTTTCTAAATACAATGTTAATGGTATTAATGTAAGTATTATATCAAGTTCAAATTTGATTCCACAAATCTTATGTAGTTTTTGTTCAATAGACATTAAACCTGAATGCAGTGGTTGAAGTATTCTAAAATTAAAAGAACCATAGACCTACGATTGGAAAAAAATGTCAATCTTATTCAAAAGTTTCTTCAGAAAAGGTGACAAGGATGAGAAATTTTGAATGTATGTATAATTTTATATTTGAATTATAGTTAGATGACAAGCACTGTGATAGTGAGAGGTTACTAGATCAGCTATGGTGTCTAGGACAAACTATTAAAAAACAAGTTATAATAGAAGCTAAAGAACCCATCCTACCAGGACTAGCTGTATTAGAATATAAAGGAATTGTTTTATTACGCCAACATTATGTTGATACCAATTTGTTCTTTAAGATGTAAGTTGAAATATGAAATGGAAATGTTTACCTTAATTATGCCAATTTATCGACTATAGTTGACCATTGATCCTTGAAGACCCCAGGGATCATTTGGTCATCACAGATCTTGAACAGTACACATTGATAGTTTTAATTATCCATGATCACCGAAAGGAACCAACCTTGAAATTAGCTTAACATGTCCTGCAAAACAATAACAATGTACGCACAGGTAAAAAATATCCTTGATCCTTTATTACTCCACCTTTTAAGCTATTTTTATCAGAATTAAGTCAAAGGGGTTTCAATGTAAACATATTCTGTATTCAGATTTATTGTAAACCATCTTTGCTTCAGTAAATTTATATCAAATAAGCGTAACATTGATATGTTGAAACATATTAAAAAAAATTATTTTTATTTTCAGAGCTCATCCTCATGTTTTATTTTATTCTAAATTTGAAGATATAGATTTATGTATAGATTCTAGTTCCTATGGTAACAAGGCTAGGTATATTCGACGATCTTGTTCACCCAATGCTGAGGTAAGGATATTTTCAAACAGCATGTATATTGAATTTAAGATGATCTTCGCTGGTTATTGAAATATCAAGATGTGGATACTACTCATACCAGTATTGAAAGACCACTCTTATTATATAGATATTAGATAATCCAGCAAAAATGCTACGAAACAGTAGAAACATCTGTGTACAAAATATGATCTTGTTTACACCCTAATATTTCATATATTATCTTTCTATTGATTAGGTTCGTCACTTAGTGGAACATGGTCGTATTCATTTTGTAATATTTTCAACAAAAGAAGTAGATAAAGGAGAAGAAATTACTATACCTTTTGATTATAACTATCAAGAATGGTATGTTCAATGCATATTCAAAACTTTATTCTAAAAGAAGTAAAATTTTCTTTTTTTCTGCTTCTCACATTTTTCAAAAGAATAAGCAGTTCCAGTTATTTAATTTCAATCTTCATGCCCATGAATAGATGGAATTTTTTGTCAAATCTTGTTGTGAAAATATTTATGATCTTTTTCAGTATGTATTGTGTTGAATGTGCTTGTCTACGCAACAACTGTACTGTATCCAAATTCTGGAAGAAAATGACTAAAAATTCTCAAAATAAGTAAGTATAGATTTATTGTACATCATAAAACATCAACAGTATCATTCTGCATGTAAGATTAGTTGAAGGGTTTGGTTGTTTATAGTATTGTATATATAAGAGTAAAACTTTCAGATAATAGTAGGTGGAGATTCTGATATGGTATATGTATGACTTTCCCCTTTGTTATTGTGAAGGATTGCTAGGCTGTTAGTAGACATTACTACTTATTAGCTATTTAGAAGTAATGTTTAGTTTGAGCCTGTGCCAGTATTGATATTTTAATAAAAATAAACTTTCCTTCTTACAGAGTTAATGTGAAGAAACCCAGAATGAAAAGACCCAGTGGTAGTACTGACATCACAATTAAAACAGAACAACTCAGTCCTTTAAAAAATGAAATATTAAAAATTAAAGAATCTATTCCTCAGTCTCCATCTCCTATTAAAACAATTAAAAAAGTTTTACCCCTTCCGACAACACCAATAAAACAAGAGGTAATTATTGTATATACACCTAATATTTTCTCTGAAGAAACCTTATAGAACACCTCTTATCATTAGTCTATGTCCTGTTTTATATTATTCTATGGCCACCATTGTAATCACAGTGGTAATCATTATGAATAAACTATGATAATTAAACGTATAATTTGGGCGAGATTTTAGTTCTTGCTAAGTGGACAGGGGTAGGAAAGCAAACATTATTGTGAAATTCTTGGCAATTAGGTGAACCATTTAATAGAAAATAAATCCCATATTGAATCTTGTCAAGATTCTAGACAAAATATATTGTAAATTCCAGCCCAAGCCTCCAGTAATGATAGAAAAAACACTGCCAATTCCACCTCCAGTTAAGCACAGCCCACCTAAAGCGGCCGTAAAACATACCCCTAAACCTCATCCTAAACCAACACCAGTTGCTAGAGTTAAACATGATTCTGGTTCCAGTGATAAAACATGTATTAATACAGCAGTCTCACCAACATTATCTACCCCTGAAAAACAGGAACCAGAGGAACCTGATCATAAAATGGTAGGTTGTGATAATATAGTCTTTTGGTATTTTAATGGTTTGAATCTTCATTTGATTTTCTGAAATATCCTTCTCTATTATTCAGGGGCCTTGATATGTTTTTTTTTTATCATCCAAATGTAAACACTTAACTATGAGATCCATTCATCTATTTAATCTTGATTGAGTGAATATTGGTTAGTGAACCCTGACCTTTTTGTGTTCACAAGCTTAACTAAGTTTTAAAACTAGCTCACTTGTTACTATGAGATGTTGTATCTTAAATTGAGCACATATCCACTTCAAACTACACACATGAGCTGTAGTTCAGTTTCCATTTCTAACTCATTGTGACTTTAACATTTGACAAGTTTTGACAAATTGAGATTTATTTTGCTGAAGACTTCATCTTAGACTATTTCAAAAGCTATTTTTGAAAGTGAGAAATATTTTTCATCATGTCTTATTTGATTTATTATAAATATTGTCTACAGACTAGAGAGGAAAGGAAGATGAACGCCATTATGAAAGCGTTTGAGAAATTAGAGAAAAGAGAAGAGAGAAGGAAAGAAGCTCTAGCAAGAATTGATGGTGGTAGAAAAAGTCAGGATGAACCAAAGAAAGTTCCCACAGAAATAAGAATATCTTCAGAAGAAGAATCCAAGGTAAAGATTTATAATTTTCATTTATCAATAAACAGAAAAGACATTTAGAAATTTCTCGTGCTTTTAACACCTTCAAAGATGGTTGATATATTTTGAGATACCTCAATTGATAGCAAAACTGTAGAAATAAATGAACAAGTTATCTCCTTTCTTTGCGTCAGTTTGTCAGTTATTCTGGTTACTATTTCAGACTTGTACTAGTGAAGAGGTCTCTGATTCTAAAGATGAAACATTTAAACCTGAAACTCCACAGAAAAATCAACGGAAGGGTAGAAAAAGGCCATTACGCAGGTATTTATTGTTAAACAGGCTACTCCCCAAAATAGAAAAAAGTGTTATAGGAAATGATAAAAGAACAGTTGATTAATTACATTATATTAGTAAATTTAATTTGTTCCTTTCTGCTTTTGTCGACCTGGCAAGATTTTTCATCAGAAAGATATGTCAGCATCACGAGATGGTTAAAAATAAAATTTCCTGAAAGCAGCATATTAACTAAAAATTCCTTCTTACGTTGTATGTTTAGTGCAGAAATAATTTACCCTATATTTCAGAAGAAGCCGAGTAAACAGTATGAGTGCAGCTGAACCGCCTCCACCTCCTGTAGAGACATTAACTGTTCAACAAGTAGCCCAGTCTACACCTACCACACCTCTACCACCAGATTCTGCTAGCCCTGGTAGCATGGCTGCTGGTTTTAAATTTCTTAAAACTAAAAAGGTAGACATTTGACTTTTTTTTTTAACAGCTATTTTACCTTTTGGGTTGTTGAAATATTTAATCATGATTTTCCGAGTGCAGTTTGTATTTACAAAGAATCATAATGTTTAGTGTCATTGATGGTATATGACAATTTCTTTTTCTGATATTGAAGTTTCATTCCCAGTTTTATATTATTTTTAGCATCTGTTTAATGAATGGTTAACAGAGAAAGGAAATGAACCTAAAACAGTTCCTGCCCCACCCCCACCACCTCTAGAGATTAAAGTACCGGTAGATGAAACAATATTTGTACCGTGTCTACCAAGTCCGAGAAATGCCATGGATCATCTTCAAAGACGTAATTCTCAAAGTTCTGGATGTGGTCGTACAGGAGCAGAATCTAATACACGAGGCTCAGCCAAGAAGGTAAAGTATTTTTATTGCAGTGCGTTCTAGCGAACGCACTGCATTGTTTTGAAAATGTCTTTTTTTTTTTTTTTTTTTTTTCCGTTTTTTGGTCAGAGCGCCCAGCCAAAACTATGCATGCCACACACCATCTCTCAAGATTTCCCACGATAATCTACTGCTCGGTATTGTTTAAATGTAAAATGGCGCATGCCCTACCAACCGGAAATGAGGTATGAGAACATATCGGATTTGATGTTTTGGCTATTATCTCCTTGGTTTTTCAACCGATTTCGATCGGACTGACTTTGCTTATTTCTCTAATCGATTGTCCATGATACAAAAGTTTAACAATATCATTTTGAGAAAAATCTTGCTGACTTTTGGAGCACCTTTTCTGGACCACTTTTTCAACTTTTGCAATTTTATATTGATCAACCTGAAAACTTACATATTTATAGACATTTTGATTGCAAACATTTAGCAATTTTCAAAATTTCGATATCACTTCCGGTTTTGACGTCATTCGCTCTCAAAGTTGAAATTTCAACTTCCGGAATTTTGAAGATATTCGAGAATTTTTTTTTGCAGTATGTTTGTTATGTAGACACAACATTATACAAATCATAAAATTTGACCCGGATGTAACGGATCATGCGCCATCTTGATATGGTATATTTTCATAAAACGCAAAATGGGGCCTCAGGGTGTTATGGAATTTGCATAATGTTTATGTCTATGTAATCAACAGTCGACTGCGACCAAAACATGGGAAGCCGATTTTTGAATTTCAATTCTGAATTTTTCTGATTTCCGGTTAAAATAAATCAGTAATTGTCAAAACTTTCAAGGCCCATATTTTGTGACCTTGACCTTTTGTGACTTAGTGACCTGTACAAAAGTTATTGCCCTTGATTAGATGTATCCAATGACATATTTTTTTCAGATGTCCAATGGTTACTTCCGGTTTTATAGCCGTTTTAAAATTGTAATTTTTAACTTTAAACAGCCCTACCACGTGACCTAATTTACATATGTCTTATTTTCTTTCACCGTCGTACTATGCTATGTCTGCTCTTTCCAATGATATACAACACAATGTATTTGAATCAAAATTCCGCCTTTTAAAGTTTTAAAAAATTGTGTCAATTTCCATTGAAACTGTGCGTGTTTTTTCAATTTTTATTTCGATCATTCTGAAAACTTACAGGTAGATAGACATTTTGATGGCGAACAAAAATATGTTTTCAAAATTTTTGTATCACTTCCGGTTTTGAAGTTATTGGCTCTCAAAGTCGAAATTTCAACTTCCGGAATTTTGAAGATATTTGAAAAATTCTTTTTGCAGTATGTATGTAATATAGACACAAAAGTATACAAATAATAAAATTTGACCCGGATGTAACAGATCAGTCGCCATCTTGAAATGGTATATTTTCATAAAACGCAAAATGGGGCCTCAGGGTGTAATGAAATTTGCATAATTCTGATGTTTTTGGAATCTACAGTTGATTGCTACCAAAACATGAGACGCCGATTTTTGAATTTCAATTCTGATTTATTTTGATTTCCGGTTAAGATAAATCAGTAATTGTCAAAACTTTAAAGGCTCATATCTTGTGACCTTGACCTCTGGTGACCAAGTGACCTGAAACAAATTCATTGCCATTGACGATACCTATGCACAGATACTTTCATTTAGGTTTTCAGATGTTTACTTCCGGTTTTATATCCATTTGAAAATTGCAGTTTTTAGCTTTAAAGAGCTCTGACACGTGACCTCATTCAAGTACGTCACAAATTCTTTCACAATCTAATTATGCTAAATCTACTTTTTCAATTATATACAACACAATATTTTTTTAATGAAAATAGCGCCTTTTGAATTTTGAAAATCAGTTATTCCATCTGCTTGTAAAATATTAAATTCAAATTTCAGTTAAAGGGAGAGTACTACATTTTGACATAAAGCTGCGTTTGGGCGATCGCCCTCTCCCATTAACATGCGTTTGGGCGATAAGTTATCATTAATGTACTTTTTTTTTACATTTTAACTGTTTTAAAAGAAACATTAATATGCGTTTTCTTTGAACGAATTATGTATTGATAAAATTCGATCTGTATTTCAAACTATGAAGTATGAATACTGTGCAGTCCGTTTCTAAATTGAGATTTGGCTCTTTCATGTGTCCTTTCTTGCACTTTAGAACTTATTTACAAATCTTAGAAATTCTGTGATATGCGTTTTCCACTGATGTATATCAAACTGTGATTACGCTTTTTTTTTTAATCAGATGACTTTTCACTACCGAACATGAAATGTTTATTTCACTTTTGACTACCGTGTGTGAACTGGTTATTCTACTTTTCACTACCGAATTCAAAATTGTGCGTTCTAAAATTTTGTACCTTCTGCATTTTAATGTAAAACAAGCTTTCTTCTGTAAACCTGACATCATGGATTGAAAGATGTCACTTTTCACCAATGGACGAAACCGGATGCGCACTGCATGGTACCATTCATGGTTCTAGTATTATTTTTAGTAAGTGAAGAATAGATTCTTATTCAAAGCAGTTCAAGCTTTGTTAAAATTAATGTTTGTATATTCATTGTATAATTTGTATAATTCCAGCGCTGGTTACGACAGGCTATGCATGAAGTTCCTTCTACCAGTGAGAATGGTTCAGTATCACCAGTATTGGGTTGTACCAGTCCTAATCCTGGTATGTGTAGTCCTACCCCTGGTACTAATCCTGTTATTGGTAGTCCAACTCATGGTGCCAGTCCTAGTTCATCACCACCTGTTGGTAAGTAGAAATCCATAATCTAGCCATTCCTAGAATTACTATGGTGAAATAAACGTAGGGAAAGACAACTAATTTAATAAATTTGCAATGCTAGTCATGATCAATCTTGTGTCAAGATTATATCAACTTATGTTAGGTTAATTTTTAATATTAGAAAAATAACTGATGCTCTCATGGTGCTGAACTTACTTACATTGAGCTTTACCTACTTATTTCCAAACATTGACTTTTTTTGGTAAAATTAATATTTTGTTGTTGTTTTTTCCAGATTTTGTAACGCCATTGAAGAAGAGAAGATTAGCTCGTGAATCTCTATCCCAAGATGCTCCTATATTATCATCTACTCCGTCCACGCCTTCTACATCAGTTGATACGACGATGACGACAACTATAAATAAAGTAGAAGGTATTGATAATGAGGCAACATCTACAGGAAATATTGACAATGTCAGTGGTCAAGTTTCAAATGATCCAGTGGCTTCAGTAAGTACTTTACAACTTACAAATAAATAGATTATTGCTAACATAATGATGCTAATTTGACTTATTTCAGCTATTTTAAAGCTTTTAAGGTGATATTTTTGGTTTTATGTGGGATTGGATTGTGATTGTTTATAAGTTAACTCCATGCATTATTATGTCTACTTTCTTCAATAATGTGTATTATTTGTTTCAGAATGTATCAAAGTGCTATACCAGTGACTCTACTGAAAGTGAGGCAGAGAATTCATTAAGTAAAGTGACTGTCCCTGAGACAGAAACATTAACTGATGGTGAAAACCTACCCCTCTCAGACAATAATAGTGCTCTCAATATAACTGCCGATTCGGGTGTGGTAACAGATTCACATTTAGACACTCCAGAAAAAATGGAGGTTGATTCAGTGACTACAGAGTTAGAAAAAACTGATTCATCTTCAGTGGATGAATTAAATCAACAAGAAATAGACCTGAAAAAAGGAGAAAATATTTTTGACAATTTGAAAAATTTGTCAAATGAAAACACTTCAGATAGTGAAAATAGTAATTTAAAGAACGACATTCAAAACGGGTGTGAATCAAGTGAAAATAAATTAGAACTTGTGGAAAAAGACTTTGAAATGGCAGTGACTCCTAAAATTGCAGAAAATATAATATCTGAGACTGCAATAGAGTGTTCAGAGAATTCTAAAAGTGCTAACACAAACACTCCAAGTGATGTTAACACTTCACCACAAGATAAAGACTTCGCTTTAGATAGTGAAGCTACACAAATCATAAAAGAAAATGGCTTCATTTGTAAATCACTATCTCATAATTTAGGAAAAACTGAAAGTTTTGGATTTATTCCATCTCGTGGAGAAAATATTTCGGTTTCACCTTCAAAAGACGTTGATAGTTTGACCAAAGAGGATCAAATTGAGACTAAAAGTGCTAATGACATTGTATCAACGACATCTGTAACATTACCGGTACATTTAGACAATAAAATGCCATTGTTAGAACCATCCAATCAAGTAGTGCTGACAAATATTCCATCATCCAGTCTCAATAAGACTATATTATCCAGTGAGATAATTTCATCTGACACATCATTAGATAATAATGTAGTTGCACCTGGTATAATCAATATGGCTGTATCGGGTTTATCATGTAATATTGTCATCCCAACTTCAATATCTAGTATACCACTATCTAGTGAAGCACTGTCAGTTTCTCCACCTTCTAATGAACAAACACAGCCATGTAAAAAGAAGGTAAAATTGTTAATCATTCATTTACCATTAGCCTACTGAATGTCAATGAGTCTTGTGCTATGTTTCTTAGAGCTGTAAATTTGATTTGCATTCTTGTATTAAAAAAGGAATGTAAGCTTCTATCTAACTGCAAATTTGATAGACCATCTTAAAGTGATATCAGGTGTTTGATTATGAAATCATGTTCCTTGAGCAAAGGTGTAAGACCACAAAAAACTAACAGTTGCTTTCAAATAACTTCTGTTTATTCAAGTAAATCTAGTTATTATAAAGTATTTGATATCAATCTATAATTTATAATATTTCAGGTCAGTCTGTTGGAATACAGGAAAAGATTAAAAACTAAATGTAAAGATACAAGTCAACCTCAGTCTTCAATATCTAAAGCTGTTAATTCTATATTATCAACTAGATTAGGTGAACGTGGAAATTATACCCCTCATACCATACGTTCTAGAAATCTCCCTTCATTACCTTCACTACCACTCTTTACTGATAGAAATAAAAAGAAAAAAGGTAAGAATACAAGGTTCTCTGTAACTTTTAGACTTTAAGAACAATAGTTTTGATATCTGTACAGCATTTTAGATAGAGCAATATTCAACATTGATTATGATAAGAATTTTGATTTTGCAAACATACAAGTTCTATGAAAAGTTTGATATACAATGCTTACCTTGATTGGGATATTGAGTAAAAATTGTTTATTAAATTTCAGAAGTTAAAGAGAAGAAAAGTTGGCATGATTTAAGTTTAACAGAGAGATTACGACAGGAATTTGGTGTTGAAGCCAGTGAAGATGGCAATAATTCAGGTACTATATAGTTTCTCATTTAATTAGAAGTCATCTCTTGAATAGCCCCCTTCAAATTTATTACCCGTTTATTACAATGTCTGACCTGCTATTTTGAGATTTGAGTTGTGCTGTGCTGTGGAGTGGCAATTTTTATAGCAATACTGAAGTGACTTATAAAAGTTGCTAATGATTATTCTTTCTATTTTTAGATGATTCACGGGAGGGATCTTTAACCCCTCCACCCCCTCCCCCACCCCCCTGTCAGACTAGTCCGTCACCCAGACTACTGAAATATTTGGGTGAGTGAGCTAATGCTATGTACAGCTCGATGTTCAATATCGTTGTCTGTAATGCATGTCTCGTATAGATTGCCATGTTTATCTTGTACCTAACAATATTAGTTAGAAATTTCACTCATCAAAATTTTAATATCTATTTCACTCTAAATTTCCTTCAATTTAACTTTAAAGTTTGGTAAATTATCATTCATATATTGTGAAAGATTTTGGAATTTTTATTTTTTTATGAAAATGATTGCTATTCATTCAAAATTTGTCATTTGAAAATTTCAATGTTAAAAGTATATTGCTGGGTACAAGGTTTGCCTGATAACTTTTTTCAATTTATAATAAGTACCTTTGATAATTCTATGGTAACTTTTAATCTAATATTTTATTTAAGTACAATATCGATTATATGAAGCTTGTAATATTTAATTCTATTTACCGTAATAGATAATATTAATATCTTGAAAGGGACATACCATATTCAAAATGTAACACTAGTAACAATACTAATTAACCTACAAGAAAAATAACTTTAATAAAAACTTAAATAACTCTTATGTAATTTTGACTATAAGCTACAAAATATTGTCGTGGTATAAGCTTATACTTATTTTTTTGTTGTAAAGTGTGATATTGTTGTTGAATATATAATTTTTTTTTTTTACATATATACATGTTTAAGTAATTTAGCTTGATTTTATTTTTTAAATATATTGTATGCTTTATATATTGTGCAATTGATGCATGTTTTCTTTTATACTTATAACTGTTTATAAAGTAAGATTGAATACTTTTTTAATAGACAAGATATTAAAGAGGAACTGTTTATGCACACTGCAATTAGATAAGTGTCAATCTATGCTATCAGCTTTCACAATACACAGAGAAAACCTCTTATCCATATCTTTAAAGATGAATTGTTTATATAAATTGCATATCTTATTCTTTCTGGACTATCATATATCACAATTGTTTACAGACCTGTTAAAATAATAATAGTAGTACTGGTACCGTTTAGATAATAAGAGTTTATATTGCTCAGTGGACTTACCTGGTTTCATGATTATACAACAGAATCTTTGTATAATCTAACAAAACCAAAAAGTAAAAGTTATTATTGAATAAGTACTTTATACATAAGCATTTGTTAATAATTACTTCTGGTTTTATGGAGAACTAATTAGTTTTATGGATTTATCAGATTTGGGATACTGTTACAGTAGTAATGACATCAAGTAAGTCCACTGATTGGGCGAGTTGAATTTTATGTTCATTGCCTAAGAAGAGGCATACCTTAAATGGGATTTCAACGTTCAAGGGAAGCATATAAATAATTTAGTATTTATATTGTATATTTCAGAGGGTGATGATAAAACAGTTATACAAAGTGGTATTCCACCACCTCCTACAGCACCTCACCCTGGTCGTGGACCAGCTACCCCACCTCCCCCTCCCCCACCACCTAAATCAACTAGTAATCGTATCCCATCATTAATGTCACTACCATTTACCACACGCCCTACCACTCCACTAGGGGTTGGTGCTACTGCCAGTCAACTGTTACCCCTCCCGACTCAAACTCTAGGAGCTAACCCTGCTTCACAAACTACTGCTGTTTTAGTTAATTATCCTGGTAAGTCATTTATTGCACTCACAACTAATTGAAAAAAAAACAAGCTTTAAGTACTGGCAAATCCAAACTACAATACATGTAATCCAAATGATAAATATTCAAATGTTCAAATACTGAATCTTACAGTAGATAATTGAATTTATAAATTCCTAGTAAAAATGGTGGATGATCATAATTTATAAGAAATGTCCTCTCTCTGACTAAACTTATTTAATAAAAAATTACTATTTTTCAGCGCAAAATGGAACTAGTGCAACTTGTCAGGGGACTTCACCACAGACTTTATCATACCATCATCAAGTTGCTGTTAATCCTCATCAACCTGTTGTTAATGCTACAACAGTGTTTCCAGTTACACAGGGTACCAGTCCACAGAGTTACTCAACATCTTCTAGTAATAATCTTTATAATAACCGTTATAGACGCAACTCTTCACCCTCAACAACTTCTCATCATAAAGGACGGGAAGTACCATTCTCTCATTCATATAACCATACATCAGATACAATATCACGCTCTGAATGGTCTAATGGTCGTAGAAATACTTATTCTAAATATCATTAATATTATACTATACTGAGATTTTAGAATTTAGAATTATTATGTGTTAGAGTCATCCTCTTTCAAGTTATGTCTAATTCTTTGACATCATTAGACATCTATTTGGGAAGAGTGAACACAGTCAATCAGAGCCTCCAACAAAAGGAGAGTAAAAAATTTGGCAGGGCATGATTGACTATATTCGTACAAAGAAACTCCCTAATATAAGAAAACTGTCAAATGATGTCAAGGTATTAGAAAATACATTTGAAATAATAAATAGACTTATCCTTAACGACCAGGGTTCTTTCTAGCATTCATAATGTAATATAGATTTCATTCATTCACTCATTGTCGTTTATTCATTCATCATTATTTAAGAATTAGAGTAAAGACATATATCAAGGACGTAAATTCATAGCATTAAAAATCTTAAGAAGATATAAAGACATCTACGCAGATAAAAAATATTGTTATTTTTGTAGAAAGGTGACTCCAAATTATAAAATAAAATGCCATAATCATGTCCTTTTGATATTGTCTTTTAAAAAAAACTTAATTATTTAAAATTGTTAGAATTTTCTTTGTTCTTGTTTATTAGAGACAATTATTTTGTTAAATAAATTGTAAGATATCATATTTTTAAAACTTAGATGAGTTTGTGTTGTTAGTTAGTGATTTTAAAATTTGAGGACTTAATTTCTCAAAAGCTTCATAAAATTTTGAGCCATACATATGGCGGATGAAATTTTATGAAGTCGAGTAAGATATTACATGTAAGTCAAATGTAGTGTAGGTAGTCTTAAATTAATTAAAGCATAATTTCTGTATTTTTGATTGCTGAAGAGGTCTCCTTTTTTTCATGGACAATAAAGTTGACAATAGTACTTAAAAAGATTTCTAAAATATCAAATTACTTTTATATGACCAATCTGATTTTTGTTTTAATTAAAGAGGTTGACAAAAACGAAATTGTTTTTAGTGGAACTTTTATAGTAATAACACATTTCTGTTCAATTTGGTGTTTATTTTTCACTTTAATAATCTGTACAGTTTTTAAACACCAACAAAAACATTTATAAATATTTACGTTTAGCATCCAAAAATTAAGTTTATTGTCTCAGATTTTGGTCTTTATTTTTATACTTTGAGCTATCTCCAAAAATGTCAGACTTTCCCCATTTAATACCTTTGTTTTCTTATCTATATAGTCAACTGAATTTTATCTGTATGTAACATTTATGTTATTTATGCTATCTATATAATGTACTGCCTAATCATATTTTTGGTGCTTACATACATGTCCATCAATTAAAAAGTTTTGAAAAATTTCTTTAATTTTTGAAAGAACTTCAACATTTTCAATGTTAGAATTTTTCAGCTTTATTCTCGAAAACTTAAATAAGATTTAAAAATCTGATTGGATAATCATCTTAAGTTAATTTTTAAAAAATAAAGCCAAAGAATTCTTATCAATCTAATAAAGAATAGCTACGTCTACACTAGGCTTTTAAATGCGGTTTAATGCAATAATTGCCGATTTTTTAAGATTAAAAAAAAATCGGGCTTTACGAAAAATCAGCAATTTTATATGTGTAGACACTACATAGATCAAACTCAATCAGCTTTTCAATCCATATATTTGTTATAATTTATTTACATTTTCAAAATTACAACAGGGTTAGTTTTCTCTCATTGTCATTAGTACACTTTCTTTCATTTGTATTATACTCATTCATTTATCTTGTCATTCTTTCTATCACTTCATTCATCTTTTCATCTTTCTTTAGCTCTCATTTATATACATGTTCATTTCTGTAAATTTTGTGAATTAAAATGCTAATTATTGTAAAATGTATAAAGTGTATATTTGACAGTATGTCCATTGTAAATATGTATTTATATTACGTAATAACATTGTTCACATTTTAGATGTAAAGACTGTGTTCTCTAGATATAGATTTGTACATCATATTTTGAACTTAGAAAGCAGATTTCATAAATATAACCATTTGAAATACCTTTTTTAACTGAATATAGGAAAAATACTATTTAAAAATTGTATAGTGTTTCATGAATTTCATCTTATAAGAGCAAAATGCAGATATTATTTTCAAATTATTTGAATTTGTATACAAATGTTTTTGAAAGCTTTCATTTTATATGAAAATCAACTGACGACAAATTTCTATGAAATATTTTAAGTCTAAGAAATCCCAAAATTATCTTGATTAGTGCTATTTTTGCATTTTAGGTCTACCTCTTTTGTAACCTAGATGCTTACTACAAATAATCCCCTCTTTTGATATTTTTGAAAGTTTTTAGTGGAACATTGAATAGTGCTTACTTTGTTAAATCAACCATTTTTATTCTTTACTAAGTGTATTGAAAATATTAAGTTTACAAAAATGGTTTTGTTGACAAATAACTTTAAGTTTTGAACTAGAAGAAACATATAAAATCTAAATTCTCAAATTTGGCCAAAAGTGAGACTAATGATGAATATTTTATATTATTATTGGGAAAGTTTAACATTATACAACATTGCATTCAGTTATACAGTTGTGTGACTTGTAACTCTTGCAAGAAATAAATGAAATATAAGCAGTTTTCAGTCATATTTGATCTACTCAAATACATAATATTTAGGTCTTCATTTGTCTATATTTCAAAGGATATTCTGTATTGGTTACATTCAGATAAGTTTGCCAATATGTGTCCAATGTTTAGTTATGTGAAATAAGTACTTAATTATTGAATATTGTTAATTAGTGGTTTTAAAAATCTGCTGTAAATACTAATCACTGTATTCATAGAGAATTTCATTCTATTATTATTGTATCCAGTTTTTGTTCTTGTACTGGCAGATTAAAATACGTAAATTTCTCTTGACAATATTGTTTTCTTTGACTCAGTACTTCATACCTACCAGCTACTAATTTTATCAGACCCTAATTTCGTTCGTTCGTTCGTTTTTTTTTTAATCCGGTTTTTTAACCACTACATCAGGGTTAAAAAACTGGATTTAAAAAATAACGAACGAACGAAATTAGGGTCTGATTTTAATTAGACTGCTAATTTTATATACCGTATATTTGCGTGTATAGTCCGAAGGGTTACACTCTAGCATTGGTGTAGCTGCATTCGTACGTTTACAAATTATTAGGCATTGATGGTTGCAACGTATTTAATTGCGTAGCTATCATCATTAGTTTTTGTTACATTTAACACCAGTAAGATTCGTAGAAAAAATTTTATCGGACAAAATTCCAGGCCAGTCGACTTGTAAAATATGCATAGCTTACATATTTTCTCGTTGCTATGATTTTTCCTAGAAAATTCCCAAAATTAGATTGGCCTTCTCGCTGTCAGGATGCCTCTTGCACAATTTTGGATCAGAATTAAAGAGCTTGCAGTGTCCTGTATCCACAAGCACTATAAAGTATAGAAGTACTGCAGGAAATCACTAGACAAGCTCTTATTGGATGTGACGTAAAACATATCATCCCTCCGATTCTCACATCTTGCTGCTGGTATGAATATATTTTATTAAAGATTAAAAGTAGACTATTGTAATAATAGTAATAAGTACTTATTTCTGTCAAATATATAATATAACCAACAGAACTCGGATACGGCTTATGGAACAGCAATCACAGGTAGAAGTTAAAGACAACGTTTCGACGTGTTCTTCCTGTCATGTTGTTTGTTTATCAATAAAGCCGTGTCTTCATGTATTTTTATTCCTTGTTTATCTGTGTTCGATATATGACATAGTTTTTATCATTGTCTACTTGAAATCTAGTCATTCCAGTTTACCTTTCATGTTTACCTGTTACCATGACGATATTAATTAATTATACGATTTATGATCAGGTCGAATTACAATTAGTGAGAACTCAAATCAAACCTGAATAAAAATAATTTGAAATTCGAGTGTTTAAAACATGTGACAGCTGTAACATACACGTATCTGAACAAAATATATCTGGAATAAGAGTGGAATTGACAAGAAAATTAGAATGGCGATGGGATTGTATATTCAATTGGCATTCATTTTGTTGTTGTCGTTGATTCAAGGTATTAGTATTGTTTGATTATGTTAATCATAAACCAATGTCAAACCTTATAGCACATTATTTTTCATTAAAGGCTATAGATAACACGAGCAGATTCAAAATGCTCAAGAGAACGAGATTTTGGGTGGCCCTGAAAAGGGCCGTTGTTGTAGTGTTGAACTAATGTTCGACACACAGCTTATTTGGAGCTGGTGTATTTGGTGCTGGCCTTTGTTCCTTAGGAAACGGCGTGTTTGGCAAGTTCACCAGATCTCAAGAGAACCAACACCTGAATAACTATCATGAATAGGCCTAACACTTTCATGTTGCTTCAGCTTCATGAGATCTATCCATTAGAAGATTGTTTGATATTTATATAATTCAATATGGGTTAAGCTTACAGGCCTCACAAGGTTCTAAATCTTGATCTTCAGTCCAGAAGGGTTAGAACAGGGGTTCCCAACCTGGGGGGCCATTTTTTCTCTAGCCCAACTTTTATTTATCTATATTTTTTTGTGTAAGATCTGTAGTTCCTTTTGGTCAAATGCATCTGAACTCCTGATAATGAGGAGGCACAAGACAACAACCCTTGCCCTATAGGCCATGTCTTTGGGAGCTTCGTGAATTTGGCCCACGACTTGAAAAAGGTTGGGAACCACTGGGTTAAAACCTTTAAGATACATGCTATATATCTATTCGTTATGTAAAAATTGTTATTTCATGATATCAATCAATTTCGAATTATATGTTTGAATTATTTGAACAGAGATCAAAATTGTAAGCAATGGGAAAAGAAACAAATTCCGAATGTTGAAATATCTGATCCTTATAGACTAACCTGTGAAGGGAAGAAAAGTTTTGGCCACAAGCAAATAAATTATCCTTCAAAAGCATAACACAAGACATAATATTATTTATTTCCTTTTCAGAGATATTGGGAGCAAGATGTAATACTGGATACACATATTCCAGCAGATACTCATATTGTACTTATGGATGCTGCTCGTCATATATCACTAATTATAAATGTTGCTCGGCATATTATACATCATACACCTACAAGACGTATTATTACTCTTATTCTTTATCGTAAGTTTCCCAGTCTTCTCGGAGTCATGTTATTTTTCTAGGATTTCCTTTTCAGAAATATTTGGAGCTAGATGTAACACTGGATACACTTATAACAGACGATACACTTATTGTTCTAATGGATGTTGCGCGTCACAATATACCTCTACTTCTAAATGTTGCACGTTTAGTTATTCGACGTCATATTATGGAAGTTATACCTACACCTATAGAACTTATAGATTGTCGTAAGTTCCTTAGTCCTCTGCAGGAATCACAAAAATATGATAACTTGATCGGAACTGTTGGGGTTCTGGAACATTTTTTACTTAGATACCGTATATTTTCGTATATAATGCGCAGTTTTTCCCCTAGATATTTAATCTGCACAACAGAGGCGTCGTTAAAAGTATAATCTAATCATCTTGTAGCAAATAAAAAATGGATAGAACTTTTGATCCAACAAACTTGTTTACGACTGTCAACTCTGTTACAGGTCTGGACCTATTGCTGGTATAGCCGTCTCAACTCTAATTGGTGTGGGAATACTAATTGCTCTAATCATTTGCTGTACATGTTCAAAAAAGCGTCACGGAGTTGTGGTAAGGCGTGGAGGAGCTGCACAACCGAATGTAACTGTTGTTAGCAACACTATGAGTAAGTTATGTAGTGTCAATTTTATAAAACACCATTTTGGAGTTTTTTCCCATCTGTAATTTACCTTGATATATGAATGCTCAACCAAAAAAATATCTGATTGTATGGATGGGATATTGCATTAACTAGTTAGGGTCACCTTTGTCGGGGTAATAGATTCAAAGATTTTCCTGAGCATAGCCCGGTAACACTGACAAGATGCCGACACTCAAAACTTCAGAGAGCTTAAATGATTGTGTTGAAAGGATGGTTGCTCACGTTGCCATCCACTTTCTACAGTATCTGAAGGAAACAGTTCAGCGAAACTTTAACCAACAGTAGTTTTTTTAATGTTTATAATGCTTTCTAGTATAATTTGATTCCTTTTATTTCAGTGCAACAAGGTGGAATGCAACCAGGTTATAACTATAACCAATACAATAACTACAACAACCAGATGAGAGGTCCCGCATTTTATCCTCAACCACAACCGGGACAACCCATACAACAACCACCGGGTATGCCGCCATCCTATTCTCAAATAGGTCAATATTCTACCACCAATCCATCGTATGAACCTCCCCCATCCCAAGGACTCTCAAACCCAGGTGCCGCACCCCCACCATACCAGTACACCAATCCTGCTGGTCCACAATATCCTGCTTCAAATCCATCTAATTTCATCAATGTTTCTCCTTATCCTAAGTAACTAATATGCTGAGGCTTTTATAGTATATTTTTTTTTTTGCTTTTATTGAAAATGTTTTTAAATTTATCTTAATCTGCTTTGGTTCCGTGCCTTATAAAGGCTTCTGCTGACTGAAACGGAATGTTAGTGCAAATCTGTTTGATTTGCTCTGGTATTAAGCAGAGAATCCACTCCGAGTCCCAGCTATTTTTTTGTTTTATTAACGTCATTTATCTGTGATATTCTTTATGTTGTGATAAACGTTTTCTAAATAGGGTTGTTGAGTTTTTTTTTTAATCCTGGACTTGGTGGAATATATTGTCATATATGAAAGTATTAGCCTATAATAAAAATCCAAATTCCGTTAATCAAAATCGATAGCAATAGTTATATATCAAATTTCTTTGATTGCAATACAGGTGTTCGCCAAGGAGAAAACCTATCTCCCTTATTGTTTGCGATTTTCTTAATGATTTTGAGCACTCCTTAAGTAAGCACTATAAAGGTCTTGACTATTTGGCATCTGAAATTCGTGATAAACTAAGTGACGAAGATGTAGAGGTCTTTTTGAGATTATATGTTCTTTTATATGCTGATGACACGATTGTATTAGCAGAGTCCGCAGATGACTTACAAATAGCCCTTGAAGCAGTCAGTAAATATTGTCAAATTTGGAAATTACATATAAACACAAATAAATCTAAAATTGTCATATTCTCACGTGGTAAGGTTAGAAAATATCCTGATTTTAAATTATGTAACGCATCTTTGGAAGTTGTAAGCGATTATACCTATAGGAGAAACATTTTGCTTTAATGGTTCATTTAATAAAGCTATATCAAAACAGACTTCACAAGCTAAGAAGGCTCTGCATAGCCTGAATACTAAATCTCAAAAACTTCATCTAACTATCTTAACCCAACTTGAATTGTTCAATAAAATGATTGTACCAGTATTAACTTACGGTTGTGAGGTCTGGGGCTTCGCAAACATTGCCCACCTTGAAGCATTTTACCGAAATTTTCTTAGGCGCATTTTAAGACTTAATTCAAGGACAGCTATAGCTATGATCTACGGTGAAACTGGCACGTTTCCTTTAGAAGTTCTGATACAAACTAGGATGGTATGTTTTTGGCTTGGGGTTATTCAAGGACAATCTAGTAAATTTTCATACACATTGTTAATGCTTCTCAAAAGTCTCCATGATAGAAATATATATAAATCACCCTGGATTAGTAAAATAAAAAGTATTATCGATTCTTCAGGAATGTCATATGTTTGGAATAATTACCAAACGGTTAACCCAATTTGGCTCAAAAGCGCACTCAAACTGCGTCTTAAAGATATTTACCTGCAAACCTGGCAAGAATCATTATCAAATAATAAACTATGTATAAATTATAAAATATTTAAAACAAATCACCAATTTGAACCCTATTTGTCACATTTATACGCTAACCAGCTCACTGCTCTCTGTAGATTTAGATGCGGAAACCATAGGTTGCCGTATACTCAGAGTAGATATAATCCCACTTCATATATGATATCTGTTGCCCACTATGTGATGATGAAGATGATAAACCTGACGAATTCCATTATATTTTTAAGTGCTCTTACTTCGATGATGCAAGAAAATTTTTCTTAAAACATTATTACAACATATATCCAAATACTATAAAAATGAGTCAATTGTTTTCTTGTAATAAAAAAAATCAGCTGTCTAATTTAGCTAAATTTGTAATTATAATAATGAAAAGCTTTTGAAGATAACATTGTTACATTTAGCATTTTGTATATGTTCTTTGTACCTTGCCGTCACATTTAATTGTAATATTTATGTATTTCTCATTTGCCCTTAGGGGTCGCAAGAGAATAAAATATTATTATTATTATTATCAGTGGACTACTGTAGAGATAAGTACCATCAGGTGGTTTGAAAAGAGTAGGCCTAAGAATGGTCTTCCAGGTTATTTCGCGCGCGACATCCACTAAGTTTGAAGTCTATGACGTGTCAAGTCAAGTCAAAACTCTACTTCTGACCAAAAAGTCTTCAAAGATTTAACAAACCCTGGAATAGCGGATTAGCTGTGAAACATACACGCCATAAGCTGTTGATTGAGGTATGTTACTGGACATGAATGGGGCTTAAATCCGACACTATCCTTTCCTTCAGTTCAATAAAACATTACTGTGGGTGGGTACATGCCTTTTGGTCGTCATTTCCGGATTTTGATTCTGAAAATTGATTTAAATAACAGAAATATAAAGGCGCTTAGAATTATCGGGACTTGCTTCAACCCAAAAATGAATTGGTGCTTGAGACTCATTTCCCTAAATATAACATGCGTCATTAAAATAGGCCATATCCATGATAATATGGTCAAGTTAGTTTCTAAATAATTGCGTTACCTCAAAAAAAAAAAAAGTGCAGAAATAATAACAAAATCCAGTAGAACCAGAATGTAAAACATTTTAAATTTTGAAAATAGGTTAATTTCATTGGCTGCATATAAATGTAACCTATAATAAAATATTGTTGAACACCTACATTGGTTTAAAAGGTAACATGAAATAAATTAGTGATTTCAAATATTATAGTTCTGTCTGTAAGAAAAAAAGAACATCTCGCAAGCAAACACTGTGGTAATCCTAGCAATTTTATCATGGTGATATCACAATGAGGGATTTTTGTGATTTAATGTATGTGGGTAAACTAGGCGAAGGCAGTTATGGTGAAGTTTGCTTAGTATATGACGTCATCACCAAACGGCAGGTGAGTAGTTTTCAGCCGATGTTTAGGTAGTTAGTTAGTCGTCACCTAGAAAATCAGACACTGACTGTAGTGTTGAAAAGCTTTATTGTCGATAAATAGGCCTATAACATATATGAACATGAACATTTTTTGTGCAAAAACTCAACTCAAGGATGGTGGTGCAGAATTCAAGACTGCCTATATAAAACAATTTTGATTTTACTGGCCCTACCAACATAGGCTACCTGTAATTTCTTGTTCTTAAACAAAATTTCTTTTTTGCTTCAGTCATTAATGCCAATTTTTTGGGAGAGGGAGGCCGAGCCCCCACCCCCTCTTTTCCTACGGGCCTGTTAGGCCTAGGTAAGGCTGTACATTCGTTGCTTTGAGTGCGGTTTTTCTAGGCTTTATTCTGACTATCTTAAAGTTCTCTCCCGTAGTGCTTGAATTTCATAATTTTTGAAATATGAAATTACCTCCCTTGAACTTCAAAAATAGATCACTAAGCGACAATTTAATATATTATTGAGCAGTATTGACGCTAGACAGAGTATGATACGAAACGTCTCAAATATTGGCTATCACGTGACTAATCCGAAACCGTTACCTTTCTCACCTGAACGCATGCGTCAAGGCACTCAAAATAGTCTGGGTCACTATGACTTTTAATTTCTAAAGGAACGTAATATATTCTACACGTCTGGAAAAACAACGCTAAATGTTGAGTCAATAAGTCACAATATTAAAGAAAAGACGAATAGGAAATTTAAAGTCTTGATAATCGAGAACCAGTCAATAATATTTTCATATTCACTGTTATAATATCACAGTGTATTTCAATGTAGAACAGTGTTGGGAAAGTACATATGAATAACGATTGTCTAAAATAGTTTTTAACGGAATATCAGGAATAATTCTGTGATATCCAGGAATCAGTAAGAGATATATTTAGAAATCTGCCGGGGACGATCCCGGTAGAACACACCTATCAGTTAAATCTGAAGCCGGACCAAGCCTGTGCAGTGACAGTCTTATATTGTTGTTTAGTCAGTGAGTGAAAGGAATTGAACTATTGTATTATATTGTGATATAAAGACACCTGCTGTCACTTTTCAAAATGGAACCAGAACCCGTCACAAATGAGTTTGACCTGACGGCTGAACTTGGCATTGGATCTTATGGTGCAGTATTTTTAATTCAACACAGAAAACACAAGAATTTAAAGGTAGGGCTGAATAATTGACAATGATGATAATTTTTTCACCTGTTAATATTTGGTGGACTGTCACATATTTGGTGATCATGGAATCAAAATCACATCCAGGAATTATTTTAAATGGGTTTTTAGTGAAAATTATGAGCAGAAATTTCATTTTTTCAGTTGACATTTTTTTATTCCAAGATTACAACAGCTGTGTCTGCACCTGGAGGTTGTGATCTCTCACAGTGAATATATTTGTAGGAAATATAGCTCTTGCCATTTACTTTTGCTATTTTTTACCAGTGATTTCAAATGTCAAAATTCCATGATGTCACATCAGCATTGTTGTGCTTCAAAGTGTGGCCATGCCTATCATTTACAGAGTTAGTTTTTTCTAGAATGATTAATTTGGTATATATTGTATATATAGAAAGAGACATTTATTGATTGGGTTAGCCTACATTACAATCTCTAATAGTGTAGTGTAGTTGTAATTATATAATCTTTCATATGTACAATATTATATCATATATAGATATACTGTCATTCTTTAACAAGACCATACTTGATTTTTCCCTTTTGTGTCTTGCTGATGGAAGAAGTATATACCTATCCCTTTATATAGATTTTTCAGAACACCCTTCCCCCATCATCTTAATAATGAAAAAAAAATGTTCAACAGGTTTTATGTAGATATTCTTATTAATTGACAAAACATGAATAAAGATCAAAATCGGTTGAAAACTAAGAGAGTAAATAGCATATTCAAGATTTTGGGGCAAGGGCAATAACTCTGCTTCTACTGGTCGAAAATAGCTCAAATTTTAACCTGATCTTTGTTTTATGATTATGTTTACACATACCAAATTTCATTTGATTCCATCAAAAACTCTAGTTCAGAGCTTTTACGAGCAAATGTTGACCGACGAACAGGGGCAACTACAATATACATCCACATAGAGAGATGTGGGCGTATAAAAACTGATATGACTCTATTTATAGTTATTACAGTAGCATACAAAAAACAATTAATGTCATAATAATTATCAAAGAATTTAGAAATATAACTTAGGCCTACTGTCATCTGATTTATGCCCATTTTGTATTTTATGTTTGATTTATACTTTCAAAACTCCTATTTAGGATGCCAAGGGCCATGGTATAATGGTGATGGTATCTCTTAATCAAAGTGCAAATCTTACATTTAATATTAAAATCATATCTTAAGGGGTTTTATTAACTTAACACTAGCGGTGCAAAGTCATTATCATTAGGCCACATAAAAAAAAACAATTGGTGATCGTCCCCGTCCGTGCCCGAAAACGGCCCCGTCCCTGATTTTTTATTTAAAAACAAAAAACGTAAACAATCCGCTCAATAGCGTAGGTATAGCAAAAATTCAATTTTTCGCGGACATTTAACGCGGAATACTGTAATATAATAGGAAATATCACCAGTAGGTCCATCTAGCGACCATAGTAGGAACTACAACCGCGCATGCACTGCCATCGTATCCGGATCCTATTAAGTGTTTTAGGGTCCTATAAAAAAATAAAAAATAAAAAAAAAACCTCCCCCCCTCCCCTCCCCTGATTTCGGAAATTGAAAGGACGATCACCAATTTTTTTTTTTATGTGGCCTTAGTTATAAGTGTTATAGAAGATACTCTCCTAGTGAAAGTCTATTTAAGATACATACCTTGTCTACACCTTGTAGCTAGCCCACAATTTGTAGGGGTTTTTAGTAAAAAATTTTCAGGTTATTAGGGTATTCTAAACCTCTAGATATAACAATTACAGAACGGTTAACTGGAATTTAGAAAGAGACTTTGAAAATGTAACTTTTTTTCCTATATCATTCAGGGGTGGATCCATGATTTCAAGAAAGAGAGGGTCTAAATATGACATGCTTCAAATTTGAAGGCATCGCAAACAGCAAATTTATTGAGGGTTCTGACAAAAACAGGGGGGCTCGAGCCGACGGAGCCCCCATTTTGGATCATCCCCTGTCATTGATCAAATATTTGTTGCCGGTTGGGTGAGGGGTTTCCCGTCTTAGCTACATCTCTGATACGTACTCTTACAAAAGTTTACTGTGTATTGTGTATCATTTTGGTGATGAATCATTATTTTGATCTTATCTCATAGCTGGGGGTGTAAATACATAAATTCTTACACAACTTTGATAATATAGATTTTGATTGATAATAGTAGTCAAGAGATGCAGTAGGCCATATTTCACTTTACACTGCAGTTAATAAAAAGATAGATTTTCTTATAGGGTCTTTAAATCTTGAAAGCTTTACCCCTAAATATTATGTTTATTTATTATTCGTGAAATTGGGCAAAATATCATTAAAATTCGGGAAAATAGTCAGTCTGCCCCCCCCTGTTGAGTCGTGGGCCCCTACGGCTATGAACTGACCTGAAACCAATTGTAAAACTTTTCACTCATTAACTCAATTTAACTCAGATAAATTTGTCATCATTTTAGTCGTCTACAAGTTATGTTGGTAAATTTTAATTAAGAAATCAGTGATTTAGCATTATTTCACCTTATTGTGAAAACTGAACAATAATCACAACTGGAAAATTTCATTCTGAAAAAAAATATCCAATAAATATTTATAGTTTTTTAATCTTGATTATAATGATATCATTATTTGCAGACAAATAGTTTAACTATTGAAGATTTCAAGTTGACCGTTTTATTATTGGTTGAACTAGTTAAAAGTTAGGCATTGTGACATTTATATTCTGAAACATCTGTTGTCAATATGAATAGAGAAAGGTTGTGTCTGACATTTTATACATTCAATTCAAATTCCATCTTAATGTAAACAAAAGCATAGTATACGGTACCTTAGTTACCAGTTATGACGGATAATTGGATAGAATGTCTGCTGTTGTTTTTTTAGACGCTTATGATGATTTTTTTTTTATGAAATCTTAAAATTAGATTAATATCTGTATTTTGTCAAAATAAGGCTGTTTATATTTGTGAGAAAATTTTGAATAAATTGGACCTTTACATTTCACAATTGGTAAATGGATCCTTTAAAATAGAATTACATTTATATTCGAGCAAAACAAATTCACATTCAGTAACTGTACATTTCAAAATCAGGCAACCAATGAGTCAGCCATATTCAGTGATCAGGCAATTAATGAGAAAGCCATATTCAGTGATCAGACACCCAATGAGTCAGCCATATTCAGTGATCAGACACCCAATGAGTCAGCCATATTCAGTGATCAGGCAACCAGTGAATCAGCCATATTCTGTGATCAGGCAACCAGGGAGTCAACCATATTCAGTGATCAGGCAACCAATGAGTCAGCCATGTTTTGTGATCCGGCAACGAGGTCATATTCATTGATCAAACATTTGATCCTAATTATTCAGTATTCAATGGTCAATAATATTATAATCAGATAAATGCTATACTTGTCTTTTTATCATTCATTCTGTTCTATTATTCATTTATCCAGTGGATGCATTGTACTTTTATGGTTGACAAGAGATAAAGTCTTAGTGTGTGTCCAGTTCAGTCAAACAATAAAAATGATTTTCCAGGGGTTTAAGTCATTGTTTAGGGGTATTACCTTCTCAGTAGGATATTGAATATATGATATGTAAGATTTATTAACTGAATCAATTTTCACAGTAAGCTGAATGTACCTATCTAAAAAAATCTTTCATATCTATCAAAAGATCAAATCTGAATTTAGAAAGCTATGATATAGTAGCCTACAGGCCTTCTCAAATGGAGGCCCGCGACGCCCTCAAGAGTGGTCCTTCATGAGTGACCCCTTGCACTTAAAGGCTCTGCTCTCTATGCTAGCTTAGCTGTATTTAGCCCTAATGTTATTTTCATAACATGCATTTTGATTTTTTTAAAAATTAATTGAGAAGGCCTGATATAGTATGTCCTGTATTTCTGTATATTTCCTAAAAATATTTTCAAATCCTGACATATCCAAGATGGCTCAGTGTAAAGAGATCTGTGCTGGTTAGCCTGCAGGCTGAGGGTATGATAATGTCATCAGTTTAGATAAAACTTTCAAATTTGTTCAACCTGGTTTTCTATTATCAGTGTTGTGGGTATATGAAACTTGTCATGTTTAAGATCTGGTGATAGTTAGAAATAAAGATGGCTTGTCAGGCAAGGTTACATACGCTCACTGGTAACTTATATTGTAGTTTAAACGGACGATCTGACCAACCAACTGACAGGGTGATAGCAATACAAATATTGTGTGCATATTAAAAAAAATTTCAGGTGCATACATTAAGAAGTTTCAGGTTTTTTTTCCATTGTTGTAACATTTACTTTGCAAACAGACATTTTATATGGAAACTTTTTTATCATTTCAGTTAGCATTGAAGAAAATAGAACTATCAAACTGTCCAGTCCATGAACGGGAAGAGGCCATGAACGAAGTACATTGTTTAGAGGATATACATCACGATAATGTTGTTCAATTTGTTCATTCATATCTCATAGACCATACACTATTTATAGTAACAGATTTCTGTGAAGCTGGTGATTTACAATATTTTATGGGTGATTTAATTGATGAACATTTACCAGAAACACTTATTGTTACTTGGACTGCACAAATTGTGGATGCTTTGGAGGTAAGTTGTGAATGCTTTTTTTCACTTTATTTTTAGTGGAAATCTTATACCTTGTTACTTGATGCTCTAGTAAATTGAATGATTTTTTGATGGAATGCCCTACGATTTTTTGACGGCTTCAAATTATTGGAGTGTGCAGTCAAAGCACACTTACCGACTTTTTATTGTGACTGGGGCACTTTGGATTTATCCAATAAGTATTTAAGAACCAATTGTTGGTGTTGTTCGATTTGTAAGTTCTTAACTTATATTGCATCTGTTCTTATTCATCCAAACAATATGGAACCAGATATGTCACATTCAAAATGTACTCATCTATCTATTCTTGTTTGCCACCATTTTGAATTCGGTCTACAGCTGGGTTTTTTTTTTGAAAATGAAACACACTTAGGTTTGATTCCATGAAATCGGACTGATTAGCATCATGTGCTAGATCTCTCATTGTTTTGATTTAGATTCAAAAGAAACTTTACATACATACATGTAGTTGCTTCAGTGACTCTTTGACAGTTATTTACACTGAACAATCCCTACACATTAATGCATAAAATAAATTTTCCCAGCGATTATTTAGATAAGACTTTAGGTCAAAGGGTAAAAAAGTTATTATTTACATTGATCATGCATATCTATTTACATCTAATTTTTTAAAAGTGGTACAACCTTCTAATTATCTCCGCAAGGAGCCTGTTAAAAATTGAATGAAGGTGTTGTCAGGGTTGTCTTTGCTGAAAATGAATTGATATTTGTGGATCAGTTTATGATAAACCCAGACCATGAAAATTTCATCCAAAATTGAACATAGATATCTTACAGGTCTTCATCCATTTTTTCAGTGATCCAAATTGTAACTATTACGCGTCACTGAACTATGCTAGATTGGAGATCAGGAATACTATCAAATGGTCAAACATTGTTTATTATTACATGTAGTTATGTTAAAATCAATATTATTACTTCCCAAATGTAAGAATTATCTTTAAAACCATGAACACTGCTGTTCTTACTACACTGTACTTATGACCCAACAAATCTGTTTACTTCCATAGAAAGAGCCTGCGAACCATTGAGGTTTACGAGCGACCACATTTTGGGTCACGACTCATGAACTGAAGATCTGGGTGTTACAAACTATACTTGGGATAAATCAATTATAAATGCGGGTGTGATAAAAAGGGATAAATGATAATAATTAGACGAAAGTTGTTTTTCTGATATTCATTGATAAATATATGTGAGTCAGACGGCCCTTTAACACAGGTATATTATTCACAACTTGACTACTGATAAACAACTTTTTTATTTCTTAACAATACTGTCTTTCTTTCTTCTAAAAACTTGATAAACAAGAATGAAGAAAAAAATATTTACAACTTTTGATAATTGATGGTGGCAGACGTATTTAGTGTTTTTCTTTTGTAGTATTTTTTTTAACAGTAAACAATCAATCTTCAATTTTGTGCAGAGTAATTTCCTACAAGTTGATAATTGTTGTTTGTCTTGAAGATATTTAGTTATTGCGATTTGGAATTCTCATGAAAGTAAAAGTCAGTGTTGGCTGCTTTTCTTGAATTGGGTGATTGGTCTGACATGGAAAAGGTACCAAACCTGGAAGATACTAGATCTTCAGAATTAAATATAATCAACAGTTGAAAATCAACATACCGTATAATTCTGATTATAATGTACCCATGTATAATGCGCACCCCTTCTTTACCCCATCAAAATCGGGAAAAAAATTGAAATTGGCATAACACAGAAACCAAAATAGTGACTGATAAAAAATCAAATTTCAAGCATCTACCTTCTTTGACTAACATGGTACGCTAATGGCAATTCATAAATCTAATAAATAATGCCTTAGTGGGCTCTGTCACACCACCATTTGCCATCTTTGTTATGGGACTGAAAAGCGATGAATTGACAAATCTTAAGCCCGCCGCAGACGAGAGCCAAATTCTGAGCTATCAGCCCCAAATAACTAAAATCTCACCATCTGCATGCAATTTTTGTTGCGTTTTTCGTCTCACAATGCTGTGAGCAAAATACCTATCCTGTTTGATATTTTTTGCTTATCGTCAGCGCTGAACCATCAGCTGAGGCAACAACTTTGTGAGGTCAATAGCTGTGCATTTGGCTCTCGTCTGCGGCAGGCTTTACCATTAGAGAGTACTTTGATGCCATTGACTGCTCTGAATTTATATATACTTCAAGAAGATTTTCAAATCTAATATTTTTAATAACAAAATTAAAGAAATGTTATGAATTTAACATGAATTGTAATTTATAATTGTCATCTAGTAGAAGTTCTCACAAACTAAAAGGTCAAGTTGACAAAGTTCATATATAAACAGTAAAATGTAGTGACAGCTTTTCTGATTACCTAAAATTAGCAATTCATTAAAATTTGACAGTTACCTGTATTTATGATGACATGTTACCTAATTAATCTTCTAACATACATCCTTGTTAAAGGGATTGTAACGAGGTTTTTTAAACGTCTTATGCTTACAAGGTACACTGAGGAATTGTTTGACCATTCTGATTTTCATTCAGACAGTACTGATTCTTAAAATTCCACTAAATCCAAGAGGTTTATGAAGTCACTTTCATAAAAATTGCAAATAATTTCTTGAAGGCCTATCAAATGTCTAAATAAAAATGATGCAATTGAGTATTCGCAATAGACATAAAAAGTTTAGGAACTGGAAATCATTTCTACAAGACAAAGTTTTTAAACCAAATTTTTTGTCAAATCCAAGACATAAACATCATATTGAAGCGACAATTGCATAACCATCTATGATTAAGTTTGTTTTAAAGAGGCACAGGCTTCATTTTCGCGGGTCGATTTGGATAAG
Organism: Lottia scabra; assembly: GCA_029955415.1. Taxonomy (NCBI): domain Eukaryota; kingdom Metazoa; phylum Mollusca; class Gastropoda; family Lottiidae; genus Lottia; species Lottia scabra. The sequence continues at coordinate 729,192 of JARJEI010000021.1, read as the reverse complement.
TCTCAGAAACGGGGATTTTTTAGCTCAGCAATTTAGTACTGGTTATCACAACTCACCATTGAAATTTGAGCCTTCAAATCCATGTGCATCCATAATTATTAGCATTTGAAACTTATAATGCCCTACTACATTAGCGATATATAGAAAAGTCATCTATAGAAATAGAAGGAGAAATATCTAATTTAGGGTATATTTGAAGGAAATACGCAATTTTCGTGCATTTCTAGTGCTTCTGAAGGATACTTAAATATATTCAAGACCCAAATCAACCAATAAAAATGAAGACCCCTTTAAGCTGATAATTCTGTGGATATTAGAGATCGAATTATGGACAATAAATATCCGTACAAGCAAGACAATTTAATTATGCTAAAAACAAGTCCAAAGGATGGCAAAATCTAGAGTAACAGTTGTGTAGTAGTTGACTCCTCCAAAGATAAGTACCATCAGGTGTTTTGATATAAATGAACATGGTCTGCTGACTTGTGCATGCAACACCTGCCACTACTATTTTTAAGTTAACATTTGGAGACACATTACCACTACAACCATGGTCCTTTGCCTGCATTTAACTAAGTCCAAGTCCGATATTTGACTTGATATTTTCTTACTTATTCTTTCATAATCTCAAGTCAGTTTTAAGCACGAAATTGGTCATACGCACAAACCTGGGAACTGGGCCCAGATAAATTTATGCTGGAGCAAACAAATCAGCCAGGATATATGGGCAGCAATCTGAGACAAAAGTACAATGTATGGAAAACTTATATAAAAATAATAACATAGTGTCTAACATAAGTAGAATATTGATATTTTATGTTTTTTATATCAGTGGAAATCACAACAGGCAACATGAAACCTGTTTTATATCAAACATATTTAAACACAAAGATTTTCATTGAAGCATTCAAATATTATAGTTTTTATTGACAACCTTTATAAGTGACCTCAATTCAAGGTTTTATTCAACAAAAAATTCAAGAGAACAAGTGAATTTAGGCTATTATGGACTTCTTCACAAAAGATTTGAACTTAAGTTTGGTAAATCTTTTAAATAGAAGATTAGTATGTTAGTAATGTCTTTAGATTTGAATAAAATTTCACCACAATAAACGCCTTAACCTGTTATTGCCCTATATTTTGAAATTAGGATGAAGTGCGGAATACTGCAGAAAGAGTCAATGTCCTAACACTAAGATAATTGCAATATTCTACTATCCAAAAGGCTAAAGAAACCAAAATTCCTAGGAAGTAGTTAGGCTTGCCATTGGTAGAAAGTAAACTAATTATATATGAGGAAGTATTATATCATTATATGAGGTAATATTTCCGGCTTGTCAGGTATATATCGCGTAATGATTGTGACGGTATTCCGGCTTATAGGATTGAAAGGGTTAATGAAAAGTGGTATAGACCTTATTTACGCGGTGGCCAACTCGGTTTCAAAGTGAGGTGTGAAAAAGGTCTATTTTATAAGCTTATCTAGAAAAGAAAGCACATTATTTCTGTACGGCTGCAAACCCGCATTAAAACCACTTCTACTTTTGAAAGGATACTATGCTGAGCATAGTGATTTTAATTTCCATTTTGCTTGAGGTTTCTTAATAAGGCTTGAATTTATTTCATACCTGAAACACCTGATGGGTCTTCTCCTTGTGGTATTTCACCACTATACTACTTTTACAGTCAATATTGGCATGCTTTGATGAAGATTTTCTTTAAGGGAATTGTCCTATGTATAAAGATTTTTTATTTCAAACTTGTAACACCTTCTAGATCATTCATTATCAAGGTTTCAAATTCTGAACTATATAACCTTGTAGTATATTTACTATGTAACAATTAGACCATATAGTTACGTACTTGAATATTGAATAGAAAGGCATATTCTAGTAGGCCTACATTGACAGTTTTATTGAATAGTTATTTAATTATTATATACTTCTCAATATGAGATATATTTAGAACTGGGTATTTTTGGCTGGTGTCTTTGGATTTATTCCAAGGAAAGACTTAACCAGTACTAATTGCAAAAAAGATGTTTTAGACATTTTTGTCCAGGTCTTTTATAACCAAGATACATGTATATCGACTCTCACATTGTGCACAACACAAAGAATTGATTTTTAGTTACACCTGTGCAAAGTTTGTATATAGCTTTACTTTGGCTGCCAGAAGCATACACTTCGACATACAAAACCATTAATGTATTGTTTCTAAAATTGATATTTAGTGATAATACCGTATAATTCCGAATATAATGCGCACCCATGTATAATGCCCACCCCTTCCTTATATTAGTAAAATTTGTAACCTTGGCCAGTAAAAATTTCATCTTTAACAACCAATACAGTAATCAAACTATCCAACATAGATTGTATCAATGCTATTTTGCACAGACAAGTGCCATTAGATTAGCATTAAAGGTATATGCTTATTATCTGTAAGTCTCAGAATCTGTAATTTCTTTTGCTTATCTAACGTGTAACAATGTTCACAACTCTCCCTCAACATTTAAGCCTTCAAAAAAGCTGAACATTCCCCTCAAATGGTGGCCCAAATCCAGCCCTCAACACCCTCAAGAGCGACCCCTCATGAGTGACCCACTAAAACGCTTTGCTCGCTATGCTTGCTAAGTGCTATTTGGCCCTAATATTTTGTTCATAACATTCATTTGGCCCTTTACAAATAATAATTGAGAAGGCCTGCTCTAAAATCTTATCAGATGTCTAATGGGTTTATCACTTAGATTTTTTATTTTGTAAAATGATATGTTGTATTATGAGAGATTTGACCTCTGACCTGGAATATTCGTGACTAGACTAAGAATACTGTTCATTTCTTATCATCTATCAAATTTCAACTATATCAATTACATTGTTTAAGATCAGAATTTTGTATCATAGAAGTGATAAATAAAAGAATATCTCAAACTTGCCGAAAAAAACTAAGTGTGCAGGTTGAAAACTAAAATGGCAATTTCACTATCACAGGTGAATGATCCATCCACAACAAATCTGCAATCAATAAAAACATATTCTAGTTTGCATGCTGGAAGAAAACCTCTTGGAAGCGACTCTGTAGATCCAATTAACTAATTTGCCATCTCTATCTGTAACTTGGAGAAAATATCAATTTGAAAACGTTTATCTATATATGCTGTTTATTGAAGCCTGAAGTAAGGTTTAATATTAAATGATAAGATATAATACAAGATACAAATCATAGTCTTGGTCATTGGAGTTGATGTTTTATTTTTATTTCATAGTTGATGTATTTCTATCAATGTCCTTTATACAACAACTCCTCACCATTTACCTCTTGTTTGTCAACATTGGGTGTTAATCTTATTTCACTTGAAAGGAGTTTTTTGGTGTAGAATAAAGCAAAAGTAGGAGGGGGAAAGGGGTGTTCATTCATTCTTTCTCTCACCATTCTAGTTCCTGCAGTTCCCAGTTTTAACCAATGAATTCGTTGTTTATAGCTGGAAAGAATTATCCTCTCTGACTCAATTTCCTTGCTCGCTAACATGAAGGTTCAGGGTTCAATCCCGGCATTGGTCGAGATGATACCTTATAGGATTTTTCAACCCAGTTTACCCCTGTCAGTGATGCAGGTCGGAGGGGCTGACATGGAAAAAGCGTCTAGTCGTTCGGATGGCACAATAAACCGAGGTCCTATGTTCTATTGGCTGTGCACGTTAAAGATCCCTCGACAGTTAGAAATCAAAAATAAGAGCAGGCCTATGCCGCTGTCCCTCATTGCACACTGCATTACATTTGTCCGTCCTCAATTAGCCCATATAGGTGCAGAAAAGCAAGACGTAAAACTCAATTCATTTCATTTCATTTTCTGACTCAGTTTCATGGAAAACTGTGGATATTGGTCAAATGACCCTATCTTACTCTTTGATGATCTAAAACCAGTTTTATAAGTTGACCACTGACTAATTGTGGACGAGTTTGGTAGTTGTTTATTTGTAAATATAATTTATAACTCTTATTTAATATTAGTGAAGTGAGTTGTAGAGTTAGGTTAATTGTATATTGATTTATGGTCACAAGAGATTTATTTTCACCATGTATTCTGTTATATTTGAACTGAAATCAGCCAAAGATGAGGTGTTGTGATTTCAATTTGCCCTTGTGTTGTAAATGGACCTTGTAAACTTTTAAAGTGTATCAGTACACTTATTGTGGCCATTGCAATTTTCAATCTTAAAAGCAAGCATAAAGCGTTTTTAAAGCCACTAGATTTGAAAATTGAAAATGCTCATGGGCGAATCCAAGGGGGGCTTCCCCAGCTCGAGCCCTCCTCTATTTTTGGCCAACAGTACATTTTGACCCAACCCTCTAAGAATTTGCTGCTCGCACCTTTAGCGCTCGCAGTGTTGTTGAATTTGAAGCATGTTATATTTCATCCCCTTTCTTTAAATCCTGGATCTGCCCCTGACACTAGTTTAAATGAAGTTGCAAGATTTACGGAAAATTGTTGTAAATCAATGCTACGTGTGTCCCAGATGAAAAGTTTACAAAACCTATAAGATAGGATAAAAAATTCTCAGGCTAGTTATTAATTTTGGTTGTCCAGGTCTTACCTACTTGAAAAAGTTCACAGGTCAACTTGACCAATATTGTTGTTGGACAAACTAATAAATATAATTTATGACTTTATAAACTTGACCTTATTTTGTCATAAATCTATAAGAGAAGACATTGTCACAGCACCTGTTATTGACCTTTACCTTACAATTATTGTCATTGTGATGTTGTCTATATGTTTATATGATAGTTGTTATTGTATATTATTAGTCATAATAGTCCTCACTAAATAACTCCATGATATCTGTCAAAATACAAGTGTCCTTTTCACTCAGCCAGTATTGAATCAGTCCAATACGACATTTCTTTCATATAGATTTTCTCTGTATGGTTTGAGTTTATATTATAAATATGCATAAATATTTTATGTAAACAATTGAATGACATGGAGCTTTTGTATTTTCCAATGTTATTTTAATGTATTAAAGTGTAAAGTGACCTATGCTAATGCATTTGGTATGAAGTCTCAATTTTTATACCCTTTGAATTGGATTACATTCAACTTTTTCCCAGTCAACACCTGTGGTCATCAGTCATTTTAAAGGGATATGTTCACTAACTGTTCAACCAATTAATATAATTTTTGTCTCAGAACCTGGATTTTTTTAGCTTTTCTAATTCATAATAATGTTCACAATTCTCCCTCGAAATAAAAGCCTTCAAATTCCTGTGTAGCCGTAATTATAAGTGTTTGAAAGTCAAAAATACAACTTGTCATTTAGTAAGACTATGCTTATAGAGAAAACATAATATACAGAAAATGAGTAGGGGAAATGAAAGGGATTTCGCGATTTTTGTGCAGTTCTAGTACTTCTGGGGGCAATTTTCTAATTCAAGGTTCCAATTGACCTTTGAAAATGCTGAACATTCCGCTTTTAAGAGATTTTAACAGATGTGGTTATGTCGACTTCAAATACATGTATTTGAGAAAAACACCTTGTGCCAAATAATTGAGATTAAGTTGGCTAATTAATAAGTTATTAAAGAATTAATCTGATAATTAATATTGAGAGATATTATAAGGTGTTCAACTGTATAAAGTCATATATAATGATCAAATTAAGTCAAACTTAATCCTTTCTTTGGCATATTATAAGCTTTATTCCGTTAATACATTAAGCCTTGTTACGTTCAGCGTATGTGGATTATATTAATATGTTAATAAGTTGGTACTGTGGATTATGGTCAATATCAATATAAGTCAGGTTGACCGAACTTCTTTACATATATCTAGAACATAAATAGCATCTTGATTTGTACCTTGTACCAGATGTCTGTGGTTGTTGCAATTGCATGATAAATAAACATGTCATGACGTCACTATTTCCAATAGCTTCTATAAATAGATAAGGGTTCTTGAAATATTAATGTCATTAAACACTTTCTGACTGAAAATTGGAAGAAAATCCTCTTTACAATTATTTTAATGTATTGAAAAGAAAGCATTTAGACATTCATAATGTTCTTGTTCCATTTAGCATCAAACTTTGTGAACAGTTAAAAACACCTTGCCGTCAACTTTGACTTTAAATTTAGAGTAAAGATAAATGCAATACATAGACAACAGTACAGCAGTCAACCATAAAGGGACACACCAACCATGTTTATCAATAAATCGTCCATTAGAACAATGTCTCCATTCATAATTCATAACAATTTATTGATCTCAAGGTCATTTTAGGGTCAAAAGGGCTTTCCATATTAAGATTTTGATAATTTGTAGCTGATTTTGATTGATTTGAGAGAGATCTAATTGACAGGCCTACAATGAAACAATATTTTCTGGATTCTGTGCACTATGGACAAAGTTTTCAATTTATTGAAGCTGCGATATCAGATTTCTAATTTCTTGTTCAAGTTTTCAAGTACAACAGATAGAGCTTTGGCTTACTTATTACAAGTAGCAGTGGGTTAAATGAGCATATAATACAAACAGGCTGTGGGATAATTGGTTAGAGAATTGGAATGTTTTCACAACTTCCTTATAAAGATCTGCATGGACGATCCATGCTAAGAAGTTTGGCAATAGACCAACTGGCAGGCAGAATCCTATGAATCTATGTAATCCCTTTATTCAGCAAAATTAAGAATTGTAGAAACAAGTGGTCAAATAAGACGATAATAGATGTAGAATGTCAAGCCGTATTTATCCTGTAAGAATCGTTATGATCAATAAATCTTTTGTTTGATATAATAATCTTGATAGATTGTATTGATAAGTATTATAATAATAGATTTAATGAATGATATATATAATTCTTATCTACAGACCTCTTCATTATTATATTCACTTCAACTGAACCATAAATACACCCCAATTATCATACACATTTTTTTTTAGTAAGGGCACTAGATTGAGCATGTAGATTATTTCCAAGTGGATTTAACTAGAAGACCCATTGTTAATGATAGATTATAAAAGATGTACCGGTATAATGACAGTATTTAGTGATGGTTATTAAAATGTAATCTTACTAACGAGTGAAAAGATAGGGGTCAATCCATGCTGTCATTATAGATGATAAACTTTAAAGGGATATGTTCACTAACTGTTCGACCAATAAAATTTGTGTCTCAGAACCTAGAATTTTTTAGCTAATCTAATCCATAATAATGTTCACAACTCTGCCTCGAAATAAAAGCCTTCAAATCCCTGCGTAGCCATAATTATGAGCGTTTGAAAGTAAAAAATACGACTCGTCGTTTAGTAAGACTATGACTTATATAGAATACTCATATACAGAAAATGAAAGATAAATGTTTAGTAGAGATATAATTGAAGGGATTATGTGATTTTTGTGCAGTTCTAGTAGTCTACTTCTGGAGACTAATTTCATATACATGTATTAGAGGCTCAAATCGACCCTCGAAAATGCTGAACATTCCCCTTTAAAGAAAGATCGTTATGGTCAACCTACAGGTCAGTGTTGTAATGATGATCTTCAGACTGAGCCGTGGTGATCTTTTTTCCTTATCTGGAGATTACAAGTATCTTCTGATCAATTTTCCCCATAAAACAAGTAGGTCCACCTTTCATTTCAAATATCTGACTAGAGGAAGTGCACAGCCCACAAATACTGCACAGACAACAAGTAGGTTAGTGTAATAAGAACTATATATAGATAAAATATATACTAATTATAGTATGATATATAAGGCAATGAGTCAGACAGCTAGACATATCTGATAGGAAATTGATTATTCATCATCAATAGAAAAAAAACATTTGGGAGTTATTTATAAAATATATTTTTATTATTAGAAAGTCGGTGTCAATTTAGAACTTTTTAAAGGCTGGTACAATTACGTACGTTTCCCTAAATTAAAGGAATCATCATATTTTCCCAGATGACAACAATCGTTACAAATCCAGTTGTTCCTAGATTTTGCATGTCACAAGGTTCATTTGCCCAATGTAATTAGCGACCCTTGAAAAAACTAAAGATAGTGGTCCACAGCCATATACGCCCACCACTGTAATCGGATGGTAAAACAAAAAAAGTAAACTAAACTTTCTCAAACCTTTCGATTTAGGTCCAATTTTATCCATTTTAAGTTTCATCGAAACCGGTTGAAAATTAAGAGAGTAATAGCATATTATTCAAGATTTTGTGGCAAGGGCAATAACTTTGCTTCTAACAGTTGGAGATGTGGGCGTATAAAAACGTATACTTATAAAAGTTAATTCAGATTCTGCACTTCACACAGCTCATTTACTTGCCAAATAAAAAACCCTAAAACTGTGTGACATTCAGATTCTGTGTCTATTTTGAACACAATGTCTAAAAACAGTTTAAAGAAAAAAATGTGTTGTAATTTCTCAGTTATCACTTGATCAAAGATGTATTAAAAACATGATGTTAGGGCGCATGCGTGGAAAATGGTGGACGTGTTTTAAGTAGCTGTCTGAAAAATCTTTTTCTTTTCATGTTTTATTACTGTAAATAATTTGATTGTTTACGATTGTTTAGGATCAGTAGGTGAGGGCTTTCTTCGCTACGCTGCATCCTTTACATTCTTCTAAACAAATCTACAGTGCTGTTGCTAAACAGGACAGAAGAAGATAGTTGGTTTTCTTGTCATTAGTATCCACGTCTGTTTAGTTGACAGTGGACAGTAAAGACGTACAACTGGAGGTGTACTGAATCGTGACACAAACTTAACATTGAATTTTGTGATATTTTGTGATCTTTCTTTCGTATTACATCAAAGAGTGGATAATTGGGATGTCAAATATTCCAAGTGGTACATTAAAACGAGATAGACTAAGCGAAGGTGAGACTCCGAAACCTGAACTGAAAAATATTAGAACGGACAAATCTGACGATACAGCTATGGATTTAATTAGTAAACAAATGGAGATATTAATTGGGAGTATGGCCGAAATGAAAGGAAGTATAGAGAGTATGAAAGAGAGCCAAGAACGGATGTGCAAAACGCTAGAATGTAAAATTGATAATTTGAAAGATGAAGTATTACAAATTATAGATTCAAAAGTTAAAACTTTGCATGACGAATTATCTATTGACATTATGGCTGAGCGAGTTAGATTAGATAAAGTGGTGAGTGACTTTAACGAATTAGACCAACGTATATCTGATATAAAAAACAGTGAAGTGCGATCAAACTCTCCGTTGGACAGTGACGATGTTTCAATTGTAGTATTCGGGTTAAATTATACTCAAGATGAAAGGCTAGAAGAGAAGATTTACAATGTAATTAAAACTCTTGGTGACGAAACAGTTAATCAAGTTAAAGTAATTAATGTGAAACGTTTTAAGTCAAGAACTGACAAACCAGGACTAATCAAAGTGAGTTTTGAAAATAATCAACAACGAAACATTGTGTTATCTAACAAACGTAAACTTATGAGAGGTGAGTTCAAGGATGTTTTCATCTCAAGATCCAAGTCTTATGTTGAGAGATTAATGGAAATGAATTCAAGAGCACTAGTAAAACACCTCCCAAACAACTCAACACTTCGTGTCAACTCAAATGGAAAAATCTACCAGAAAATCGACAGGGCAGAAAACCGTTCAGGAAGCGATTTATAGCTAAATGGATTACATGTGTTAACTTTAAATGTGTGTGGTCTTAAATCAAAACTCTTGTCAACTGACTTTGAAAATTTCATAGCTGATTATGATTTAGTGTGCCTAGTGGAAACCAAAGCAAGTATTTGGGATGAATTCGAAATCGAAGGTTTTACAGTCAAAATAAATTCCAGAAAGGGAGCGAAAAGGAGTTCCGGGGGAGTAGCCATTTTGATAAAGGATCATCTTGTTGACGTTCTTAAGATATTTAAAGTTGATAATGATTTCTCACTGTGGTTTTCATTCGATGAGAAAACGTTAGGACATAACATTGTGTTTTGTGTAGCTTACATACCCCCGATCAACTCAGACTACAGTTCGATTGAAATGTTTGACATTATTGAGGATTCCTATCTGAAACTGTGCAGTGAAAAATCTGAATTTTGTTTTTTGGGTGATTTTAATGCTAGAACAAGTGAAAATGATGACTTCTTATCACCTGACGACTATACTGAAGAAGTTGAAGATTTAGATTTCTATATCAAAAATAGGTTTGAGCAAAATGCAGCAATTGTTTCATACGGAGGAACACTGGAACGCAGTAATAAGGATAACGTTTTAAACAGATATGGTGAGAGACTTCTTGAACTGTGTATAAATCTTGGAATATACATACTAAATGGTAGATCAGGCACTGATAAGAACATTGGAGCTTTTACCTGTGCAGGTAGTTCAGTTGTGGATTATGTGATCTGTTCGCCAGGACTATTTCGATACACAAAAGAGTTCACTATAAGTGAGTATAACCCCCTGTATTCAGATAAGCATTGTCCATTATCACTTATACTCTATCACAATGAAATACTGACACCAGATATTAAAACGCACCAAACAGAAAAGTATACGAAAATTAAGTGGGAGACTGAAAAAGAGACTGAATTTGTGGACAGTATTGATAGTAATGCGGTGAATTCTCTTGTTACCGAGTTATTATCTATAAACGCCAGCTCTGTTAATCAATCCATGATTAATCAGTTTTCAGATAAACTGTGTGAGATCTTTCACAAGAGTGCCTATGATGCCAAAATTAGTAGGAGTGTAGTTCAAAATAACAAACTAAAACGAAAAACTATTAGCAAACCATGGTTTAACGAATACTGTGAAATTAAAAGGAAATTATTCTTTGAGGCCAAAAATGAGTACAAGGAAAACCCGACAACTGATAATAAGACAAAGCTGGAGAACGCTAGTAGGACATTTAAGAAACAATTAAAATTTGAATATGACAAATATCTTAAAGTTTTGAATCACGACTTGAAGAGACTAAAAAGAACAAATACTAAGGAATATTGGAAATGTATTTCACAGGACAAAACTCATATAAAGTGTAATGTTGATCTTGATTCTTTTTATGATCATTTCCGAAATCTCAACACCGGTAGCCTGATCGAAAAAGATGAAGAAGAAAAACTGCTTAAAAACTCTAATGATAATCCATGTGAAGATCTATCTAGTGAAATAACTGAAAATGAAATTCTAAAGTGTATTGAAAACCTTAAGAACAATAAAGCTTACGGATCTGATCAAATATTGAATGAATATATAAAAACTACTAAATCAATTATGTTACCTGTATATGTTTTACTTTTTAATCTTATTCTTGATTCTGGTACTGTACCAACCGAATGGGTTAATGGCATGATCTGTCCAATTTACAAGAATAAAGGAAGTAAAGCAGATGCAGATAGCTACCGTGGCATTACCATTCTTAGTTGTTTATGCAAGTTATTTACCTCTGTCCTCAATGCAAGATTGAATAGTTTTGTAGAATCTGAATTGATCTTAGGTCCAGAACAAACTGGTTTTAGAAAAAACTTTTCGACTTTGGATCACACCTTTACTTTGAAATGTCTTATAGATATATTCTTGAGGAATAAGAAACGTTTGTTTGCATGCTTTGTAGATTATAGACGAGCATTCGATAGTATTCCACGACTCAAACTATGGCAAAAAGTGTTAGAAAGTGGGATCAAAGGAAAACTTTTTAATGTGATATATAACATATATAAACAAGCCAAATCCAGTGTTCGTTTAGGGAATTGTGTATCAGAGCCCTTTGAATGTTCTATTGGCGTTCGACAAGGTGAAAACCTGTCTCCCCTGTTATTTTCAATTTATTTGAAAGATCTCTCTAATTTCTTAACAAATTACTACTCTGGTTTAAATGTTTATGAATCAGACATTGAAAATGTTGGTTGTTATCTCAAATTATTTGTATTATTGTACGCAGATGATACAATATTGTTAGCAGAATCCGAAACAGAACTGCAGAACGCTGTAAATGGGATGTCTTCATATTGTGCACTATGGGACCTTAACATAAATACATCGAAAACTAAAATTATTGTATTTTCTAGAGGTAAGATTCGTAACAAGCCAGTTATTAAATATAACAGTGATATTATAGAAGTTGTAGATGACTATGTATATCTTGGTATCAAATTTAATTACAACGGCTCATTTAATAAAGCAAAATGTACACTTTATAATAAGGCATCCGCAGCCATGTTCTCGCTCCTCCAGAAGAGCAGTAAACTCCATCTTGATATTGAAACACAATTAAGTTTATTTGATAAGCTGGTTGTACCTATTATATTGTACGGTTGTGAAATTTGGGGTAGCAGTGACATTACTAACTTAGAACGCTTGCAGTTAAGATATTTTAAGATATTGTTAAATGTTAAAACTTCCACGCCTAGTGCAATGATATACGGCGAGTTAGGATCATATCCGCTTTCTGTAACAATTAAAAGCAGAATGGTCAATTTTTGGTTCAAGTTAATAACCTGTCCTGTATATAAGCTTTCTTCTATTTTTTATAGTATAATGGTAGATCAGTCAAAATATAATAGTGACGTACTGTGGATCAATTATATTAAGACAATTTTGTATGATGCAGGCTTAAATTATATATGGGACACACAAGCCGCTGGTATCAATCAAACATGGCTAAAGGAAACTTTACTCTCTATATTAAAAGATCAGTACGTACAAAGCTGGTTTGGTACTATTAATAGTAGTAACAAATGTTTAAATTATCGAATATTTAAAACTACTTTTCAATTTGAAGAATATTTAATTTATTTACCAGAAAACCTGAGACGTAATTTTACTCGCATAAGATGCAGAAGCCATAAATTGCCAATTGAAAAGGGTGTTTTTCAAAATATTCCCAGAGATCAAAGGTTGTGTCAGTTATGTCAGAAAGGGGAGGTAGGAGATGAGTTCCATTATGTTTTTAATTGTTCATATTTTCAAAGGTCCAGGACAAAATACCTTCACCCACATTATTGCTGTCTACCGTCATGTTGGAAAATGTTTAATTTATTTAATAGTAACGGAACTGAATTAGAAAATCTATGTAAATTAGTTAACGTCATAATAAATGAATTTAAGTAAATTGTAAAATTAGTTAAGTTTTAAATTAAATTTGTATTTTGTACGAAATGAAATTTTTATTATACTGATGTGTATGAAATGAAATTTATATTATATAGTTGTGTACGAAATGAATTAATATAACATGTACATTGTTGTGTAAATAACTTTTTGTATTTATATCATACTATGTCTCACTATGAGATCTTGAATAAAAGATTATTATTATATTATTATTATTTATTTTTAGTAGTTTATTAACACAGTTGAATAAGAATTACCTCAGCAGAAAATAAGGTGTTTTTTAACTTGTAATGTAGCTAAATTGAAAGTTACTCATGCATGTTCATGTTGTTATTAAACTTACTTAATTTGTTTTTTCATGGCAACCTTTTAAAATATTTGGTACGTTTTATAAACAGAATTTTTATACAACAAACTACATTATAACAGAAGTGCTTCGGATGTTGAGACATAATCTGACTTTCAAACTACATTCTCCTACACAGAATATGATTCTCATCCATCAGGAATTTTATGTCAAAACTTTCATTCCAGACTGTGAATTGCATGAACACTTAAAAGTTTTCTAAATGATAATTTTAGGTGCAAATGATGCCTGTATTCTTTTAGTGTTTTATTTGTCTAGGCCCCAAATGATCCATGTTAGGACTATATCCAAGTAAGTTTTTAACAATAGGGTCTGAATAATGAATATGATTCTTAATCTTCAGCCATTTTATGTCTAAACCTTCATTCCAGATAGAAAAATGCCTGAACACTGAAAGCAGGGGAACATGATGCCTGTGTACTTATAGTGTTTAATTCACATGCATCCCAAATGATCCATGGTAGGACTATTTTCAAGGAGAATTACAACTTCATAAGAAATATTTCCAACAAAAACTTGACAAAAATCTTGACTTTGATCTTAGTTGGGAATTCAATGACAGAATACAGTGAAATCTTACAGGAGGTCTTTACACAGGGACTAAATTTACCTTCTTTTGAACTGTATTGAAGACCTTATTAAAAATACAATTAAATTGAAAGTAAATATTGTAAACACTTACTATATAGATAAATAGAGAAATATTAAAACGTTGTTAGTTAAATAAAATGAAAGGCGAGAGTGTCAAATAAACGTCAATAGAATTCTCAGATTTACTTCATTAATTTTCTTAGTTTCTTTAAACATATAAAAACGTAATATAAAATCTAGTGTTCATTTCAATGTATACACAGAAATTTGATATATAGTGATCAAAACTATAAATTGGAAAACCAATTTTTAATGTTGATAAAAAGAATTAGAGGTTTGATCTCACTTGGGATACCCATAGCCATAGAGTTGGGTGATGTTTAAAAGAAAAGAAAGAGCTATATTTTACAAGGATAACAACTTAGATTCCGTGAGGATCCTTTTCCCAGCTGGTCCTTGTCCAAACCTCTTTGCATTGATCTTTCCCGGATTATCCGTATCCATTTACAGCAGGGTTCACTGAAATTATGAGTGAAGATAACTTTCACACTTCAAGTCATGTTTTACTTTTCTGCACCTCATTGTGCTGTTGAGGATGGAGAACAGCAGTAAAAGTCTTTTTTCCATCTTCAGCTTCAGGATTTCAGTTTATTGTCTTATCCAAATGACGCTATTTCCATGTCATCCGAACTGCATCACTGAGACAGGGGAAAACCAGGTTGAAAGTGATGCATGGTGACAGCAAGTTGTTTGTGACAAAAGAGAAATAACCCGCAATGACTTATACCCCCATCACACCGGACCGCGACCATCTACGTTCTTACGGCGACCAGAAAATGGACAAATTCACGGCAAACGCGACGAAAACTCGAGAAAAAGACTCCGAAAAAAAGCAAAATCTATAACAGCCGCGCTTTTACCACGATCTATGCGATCATACTGCGTTCTCACGACGCGCCCGCCACGAATTTTACCCGCTTATGGCGTTTCTGTTTAGATCTAACGGCGTTCACCTGAGTTCCCGCAGCGCTCTCACTACGCTTTTGGGGTTGTTACCAGGCGTCTTCCACGTGTCTAACGACTGCACGAGGACCTCGTGGCGTTTCTAACTCGTGTTCACGACGACTATAAAATGAAGTCATATTTTCTGAAATTTTCATTTTTGAGCAAGACAATGCCGAAGAAACATGGAACCGTTTCAAGTGTAACCGTTTTCGCAGCGTCTTTACCACGCGTGTACTGCGCTTATACCACGTTCATGGAGATGTTATGGCGTTTGTATTACGACCTTTGTGATCCCATTGAGTTCTCAACGCGTTCCAAGACGGATCGCCGGACCTTGGCGTTTGTTTTGAACATGTCCAAAACAAACGCCGTGACTCTGCGATCATTGGCGACCATGGCGACCACAGCACGATGTCTGGCGACGTTACCACGCTAATACCACGCTTATGGCGACGTTACCACGCTCTGGGACCATTTTCCGTCGCCGCAGCAGCGCAGTAAGGACGCCTCTCCGGTGTGATGGGGGTATTAGTAAAATAATAAATGTCAAGTGAATATTATTGACTTAATGGTAACAAAATCAATCTTTGGTCTATTTTTTTTCATCCATGAAATAGTGGGTTATTCTTTAAAATATAAGTCAATGGAAACAAACAAAATGGATTTTGTTTTTTGAATATTTTGGTCATATGAAAACAGTGTCACCTGCAGTAAGACATATTTAGCTTTCATTGATTTTTATGTGTAGTTAAATCTATAATATGCATGAAGAACAGGGCCTTGGTTTACTAAGTCAATAGAAATCTGCAATGTGTTAAAGTTTAAATAAATAGCAACGTAGGCAAATACATTTAAATCTTATTTTCTTTAATAGTTTTATACAGAGAATGAAATGGCCAGGGAATCTGTTCTATAGTAGCTATTTGCATAAGGGTTTTCAACTTCTGATATGAAAAAAAACCTCTTAGAATTCTGTGTAATTTTAAAACTCACTGACATTGATAACAAAGCATTACATTCTCCTGATGAAATACAAATCCAAGGCAATGTGTAAGCTGCTCATTTAATATTCCTCAAAAACATTTGTTAACAACTGAGTATTTGAAGGAATACAACCTCTTAGAATTCTGTGTAATTTCAAAACTCACTGACATTGATAACAAGTAAAAAGCATTAATTTACATTCTCCTGATGAAATACAAATCCAAGGCAATGTGTAAGCTGCTCATTTAATATTCCTCAAAAACATTTGTTTACAACTGAGTATTTGAAGGAATACAACCTCTTAGAATTCTGTGTAATTTCAAAACTCACTGACATTGATAACAAGTAAAAAGCATTACATTCTCCTGATGAAATACAATTCCAAGGCAATGTGTAAGCTGCTCATTTAATATTCCTCAAAAACATTTGTTAACAACTGAGTATTTGAAGGAATACAACCTCTTAGAATTCTGTGTAATTTCAAAACTCACTGACATTGATAACAAGTAAAAAGCATTACATTCTCCTGATGAAATACAAATCCAAGGCAATGTGTAAGCTGCTCATTTAATATTCCTCAAAAACATTTGTTAACAACTGAGTATTTGAAGGAATACAACCTCTTAGAATTCTGTGTAATTTCAAAACTCACTGACATTGATAACAAGTAAAAAGCATTACATTCTCCTGATGAAATACAAATCCAAGGCAATGTGTAAGCTGCTCATTTAATATTCCTCAAAAACATTTGTTAACAACTGAGTATTTAAAGGAATATACAACCTCTTAGAATGAGCAAGAAATCTCAAATTTTCAAACTTGGTCAATAGGAGTATATTTTGAAATTTGTGTTTCTGATGAACAACATTTTGTCACTGAATTAGTTAGTTGGTACATAAAATTAATATTTGATGTATTAGAATTGCTGGCATGATATTTTCCACATGTTTGACACCCCCATGTGCCTTTGAAATAACATCATAGCTTGTGCAAGACACCTTGAAGTATCCACTTATTTACCAGTCAACCACAATGTCAAATACTTATATAATGTTGATGTCACATTTGAAATTTAATTTTGGAAGAGTTAATTACCATAATTTTTATTTCACATTTTTTCTCTATAAAAGATGTGGCTATAGAAGTTGATAAATGAAATGAAATGAATGGAGTTTTACGTCCTACTTTTCTGCACCTATATGGCTAGCTATTTGAGGACGGGCAAATGCCATGCAGTGTGCAATGAGGGAAATTTTGCCAGGACAGCGGCATTAGCCTGCTCTTATTTTCGATTTCCAACTGTCGAGGGATCTTTAACGTGCACAGCCAATAGCACACGGGACCTCAGTTTATTGTCTCATCCGAACGACTAGACACTTTTCCATGTCAGCCCCTCTGATCTGCATCACTGACGGGGAAACTGGAAATCTGAAAGTATCATCTCAACCAATGCTGGGATTGAACCCTATAGAAGTTGATAGAGGTTAACATTGTTTGTTTATTTAAACAAAGATTATCAACTGTTAATGTTAAAGCTAAAGTGAAAATTTTATAGATAGTGATATTTACTTTAGATACTAGCGTCTATAGATTTATATTCCTCATTCTCCTCTTAGACAAGACGCAGTATATTTTGGGTCGATATTTCTGCCACACTGACAGTATCAATATGTGCTATTCAAATTTTTAGTCAGGCGTTTAAGGCTCTTGCAATTCCACTAAACGAATGAACCTATATGATATATGAAAAAACCTATATGATATATGAATGAACCTATATGATATATGAACGAACCTGTATGATAAATGAATGAATCTATATGATATATGAATGAGCCTATATGATATATGAATGAACCTAATATATTATATGAATGTACATAATGTATCATATGATTGAGCCTATATGATATACGAATGAACCTTTATAATATACGAATGAACCTTTATAATATACAAATGAACCTTTATAATATACAAATGAACCTATAGAATATACGAATGAACCTTTATAATATACAAATGAACCTATATAATATACGAATGAACCTTTATAATATACAAATGAACCTATATAATATACGAATGAACCTATATAATATACGAATGAACTTATATAATATACGAATGAACCTTTATAATATACAAATGAACCTTTATAATATTCAAATGAACCTATATAATATACAAATGAACCTATATAATATACGAATGAACTTATATAATATACGAATAAACCTTTATAATATACAAATGAACCTTTAATGTATGAATGAACCTATATAATATAAAACTGTTATGATAAAACAGATAGTAAATGTTGACATTAGATAGAACAAGTGTCATTTCAGTTTAAAATAAATCAATACAATATCAATATTCAAAATTCCTCTTCAATCAAACTCTATATCTATGATAAGATGTAAAATCATGTCATATCTTTCATAATCTTCTCCTACTTTCCCACAAAATTTAGTCAGTATCCAAACTTGAATTGTGGTTTCAAGTTTGTGCGCAATTCATCCAAAATGTACCATGTACCATCAATAATATTTTCACTAACAGATATTACCTATATCATGACATCATCAGTCATAATGGCTTGTCAGAATAATTATAATGGCAGGTAACTGACTTTAATGGTATATTTAACAGAAATATTTTAATTCTGGGAAAAATTACAGATGGCTTTGTTCTATCAACTGTTAAATGAAATGAAATGAATGGAGTTTTACGTCCTACTTTATCAACTGTTAAAGGGATTGTAAAGAGTATTTCTAAACTTTGTATGTGTATCAATTTGCGCCTTTCCAATTTCCATTCCGATGTGTGTGGTTCTTACAATTCCACTAAAACTAACGCGTTTTATGACGTCACTGACAATGATCTACAAGAAGCTAATATTAATGTCTATGCAGATCACGTCTTAAAACGTGTTAGTTTTAAAGACGTGTTAGTTTTAATAGAATTGCAAGAAGCACAGACGTTTGACTGAATGGAAATTGGAATGGCGCAAATTGATGCTATCAGTGTTCCTGATACACATACAAAGTTTAGAAATTCTCTTTACAATCCCTTTAAAGCAAATTTCAGACATCTATGCACATTTATATTGAAGTAACTGATGGTTGTCAGATTGTAATTGTAAATTTGATGTATGCTTTTAGATATACTTAAAATATGCTGAAGCTGCAAAAATAATACGAGCGTATGTTCATCTTAGAATATTTACATTTCAACTATCACTACCTTCAGTGAACCAGTTTCGCAAACTGGCATTTATTTCAATAAACGCTTGTTTGACTCATGGCACTGACTATTGGCAAAAATTAAACAAGGTGGGTGATTGACAAAAATAAGTGGATTGAAAAAAACATAAGTTTTTGAGTATTTTACATTGAGAAATTAGAAAATTTTGGATTAGTTGGACGAATGTAATGTAGGGAAATAAACGCTGGTTTAGAACTTGAAAAGACGTAAACCAGCAATTATTTCCCCATAACGATAACAAGATTCACAATCATTCCTTAAATACACAAAACTGATTAATATCCATGTGTAATTGAATGAACATGCAGTAATAGTAATATAGTAATATAAATCATATATTTTCCATTGAAATATTACATGTTGTATTCAATACCAAAAGAGTATTCAATATTGACTCAACATGTTTTTCTTCTATAACTTCTGACTACTTTAACATCAACCTAGTTTATTTAGATTTTATTTTGATAAAAGACTCCTTGTGTAAAATATCATTTAAATAAATTTCTAATATCATATCTTCTGCTTCACCTGGTCTATATATAATGTTTGTATATTAAAGTTTGTATATAACCATACAGTATAAGGCTACTATATTATGATAATCATACTGATATATATAAGTACAAATGACAAATTTGGGTTACAGCATAATAAATCAATACTGTTCAATAGTTTATTACATTTGCATTTAACATCAAATTTAGACAAAGGCAACTTGACAATCCAAAATTGATCCATAGTTGAAATTAGGTTAAAGTGGTGGTTGTGAGTTTGAAAGCTTGTAACGTAACAGTCCATTTGGCCTGGAATTTGACATCTTTCCTCATACCAGCTGTACATGGGTACATAATCTGGGAGAGATAAATATTATGAGAGGTTTTGCCAAGGATTATTCTAGTGAACCCAAGTCAGGGGCGGATCCTGGATTTAGAGGGGAGCTCTGAAATATAACATGCTTCATATTAAAAGCACCATGAGTAATTGGGTCATACTTTGTACCAGGATATGCATTGTCAGCCAAAAATAGGGGGGGTCGAGCTGGGTAAGCCCCCCCTTTGATCCGCCCCTTGCAAGTTGTTACCCTTGTATAGAATGGACTTTTTTCAGAACAAAATTAATTGCAGACGGGTTTAGCTTCATTAACATTCAGCATTACTAACATATAACAGATCTGATTCTTCATTAAACCCTTTCTGTATATTTGCTTCATAGCTTTATATTTATATTATTTTGTATTTTTCAGTGGATGCATAAAGATTATATGAAGATAATCCATCGAGATTTAAAACCATCCAATATATATCTTACTCGTAAAGGAGATGTTAAACTTGGTGATCTTGGACTTTCTACGTAAGTACAGTTTATTTCATAAAGACAGTAGAGAGTTAAGGGTATTGATTGGGCTAGCGTTCGAGAAAAAAAACACGAGATGGAATTTTTGCGAATTACTTATTATTTTTGGGCTCAGATTGTAGATAATTATTATTACTTTATTTGTAAACTATATAGAATGAAAAAAAACGAAAAGAAATTAGGTATTTCGTTAGTTTTTGCTAAAAAATTAGGAAAAAGTAGTAAAATGTGTCCCGGTTGGTACAAGATTTCTCAGCCATTTTTTATTGGAAAATTACGATCTTGGTCTTGATTGAAAGCTTATTCAATAAGGATGAAACGTACAGAGAGTTTTTTCGAAAATTCTAATCAGTTTGGCCCCTGGAAAATGTTTGCCGTACCTACGTGTAAATTTTTGTAAATTTTCGTATTTCCATGGTAACCACCAAAATAATAATTTTTTTTGGAAAATCGCTCTGTACGTTTCTCGGCAATGTAATTGTCTACATTTATGCTAAGTTTGATGTAGATTGATCCATTCACATTTTTTTAAACTTGTATCAAAGGTTTGAAATGTCCAATTTTTATGACATGTTTGAAAGGGCTGTCAACTCATTAAAAAAAATCTGATTGACATGAAATCAACCTTAAACTATCGAGAAGGACCCCAAATCATCAACAAATGCACAACAAGTCTCAAGAAATCATTATTTCATATACTTATTCCATTTTTTCATAACGTGAAATAGCCCAATTAACACCCTTAAGTCTGCGATGTAGAATGTTGTTGACTTATTATTCTTGGTTAGTGAATTCAGTACGGAAGTTAATATTCGAAGAAAAATAGCTATTTCCAAAACTGGCTGATGAGGATTATATAACCGAAACATATGGGGAGCTTGAGATGAGCTGATGTCAATTAGAAAACTTGTTTTTGGGATCAGTTTAAAATAAACCACATGCACAATTTAAACAGTGGCATATTTGTTATTTTTTTACTCAAAAATTGCAAAGTTTGAGACATTTCATGACTGTGACCCACCTACCTCCCCCTTGACTCTCCTGAACCTCATCCCCCATCCCCTTAAATTTCTCGCTAAACCACTACACAATGATATAAAACTTAATGATCTAAGGTTTGTTAATTTACGTTGATGGTAAAATCATGTTTTACAAGATTGTGTCTTTCTGATGGCTGGAATAAATTAGTCATATAGTGTCAAATATTTAATGCACTTGATAGTTAGCTGGGTGGAGTGTTCAAACTTATCTTAAAACATTACTTTATATGTTCTTAATGTAGATCAATTAATTTTATAACGGGCAATTCTTCAAATATGAATATAATAAGCAATGTGTAGATTCTGAAGGCCTTTTGGATATAATAACAAAAAGTTTTGTACAAAAATTGTTTTTGTCTCTTCCAATTCATTTGAAAATATAACAATTTAAATTCCATGAGTAAAAAAAAGAAGTTTATGTTTGGGTGGGGACCTTGCATGGAAACTTGTTGATCTGAGGGTACAGAGCTTGTCAGACTACATAGGTTTAAAAGTAACATTGTTTTGATAAAGTCTAAGGTATTGGAAAGGAATAAATTTCTTGATCCTTGTGGAGTACAAAAGAATTTTTCAGCATTCTTCTTCATAAAAAGTATAGTAAATATGAAGTAATAGAAATCCATAAAAGCAAAACAATTCTGTTAAATAACCAAATCATGCAAAATTGTTATATAGTAGATTCCTCTAAAGAACAATACCATCAGGTGTTCCAAAAGTGTAAGCATGGTCTGTTTCATGCACAACACCTGCTCTACTATATAGGTCATCATCTCGAGTGTACAAGCATGACTGTGGACTTTGACAAAGTCAAGATATTCACAATGTCAAGGAGTTCGTAATAGCTTGACATTGTGAAGATGATGGGATATCGAATGAACAATCTTTGATTATCTATTCTAAGCACTATCTATTCATTTTGTAAAAAACAGACTTGAGTACTCTTATTGGGCGTTTTACAGTTAAACGAAATGCACCTTGTGAATAAGAATTAAGATTGAATTAGAAACTGATAGATAAGGCATGTTAAAGTGTTATGTTAAAGTGTTATGTTAAAGTGTTATGTTAAAGTTGTGTTGACTATCACTAATAGTGTAAAGTGTAATTACTAGAAAATGTTAATGTATTTTAAAATGTTATCTAAATATCACTTGTAAGTTATATCAAAGTTAAGATCCCTCTTAAATAATATGAATTTAAAAATACACGGTAAGTTTATGTGTGTATATTGTCAATGAAGCAAACTTTGCAAGACAGTGGTTTGTGTTTTGATTTCCTGATGAGTAATCTTCACATGCACATCCTTGGTATGATAATAAAACCAAGCACGAACGATCCCAACCGTAAAACAAATCTCGAAATCCATGTAAACACATTTGCAATACATTGGTAGCAGCTAATGCCGTGGTTCTCAAATGCGGGGTCGCAGAGACGAAATCGTGGGGTCGCGGGGACCGAATTGGGGTCGCTGGGGTCGCGGGGTCAATTTCCTGATTGTTTTTTTTTTTTCAATCTATTATTTCCTAGCACTGCCTTGAATCAGTGGCTATATACTATCTACCAAGATTTTCTATTTTGTTTTCTATGAAAACTATTGTCTATGATATTGTTTACGAAAGTTACGAATTACAAGTTCGTGCAAGAAATATTCTTTGCAGCATGATTATCGCACGGGGTCACATGGGTAGATATATTGCATCATTCAGGGGCGGATTTAGGCGGGGGCATGGCGGGCGGGCGTGCGCCCCCCCCCCCCTAAAATTTGCAAAGCATGGGTTGTCCGCACCATTTTACCACAAATGTTTCTCGCCACACTTCGCTAGGCAAGATATCTACATTGCACCCACTCTAGAAGAATATTTCAATGACTTTGATAATTTTAACCTCAAATAATTTTTAGACTCCCTCCGCTCGTCGAAATTTTATTCTACGCCCCCCCCCCCCCTAACGTCAAATCGTGTATCCGCCCCTGTCATTATTAATTCCGTATTACGGACAATCATTTGTGTGACTGTTTGGTATGTTCTCTTACCATGTACGAACCTCGCTATGACCGCTTGGTGCAAGGAATTTCATAATAAATTCCGAAGATTTTCAAAACACAGATAATGATGCTGGCATAGTACTTTTTAGATTAAATTATTTATGTAAACGGTTGCTTTGCAACTAAAAGGGTTTGGCATGGGGTCGCAACAAGACGCTCGATGGTGGAAATGGGGTCGCGGGAAAAAATCGATGAGAACCACGGAGCTAATGGAACTTTTCATTTGAAGGAGTATATCAATAAATGAGTAAATGTTTCATAATGAAAAGTGGTATCAGGTGTCTAGAAGATATATATATCCTTGGTATATTATTTCTTCAAAATTGTTAACCCTAACATTCAGTTGTAAGTGAAAAAGTGTTTTAGACTTTATTTTAGACAAAATATTGCGCACATTATTGCACTAACACTTAAATTGAAGTGATTAATGAATTAATCTGATAATTTTATGAAATGAAGTGTGTGTCAAAGATAAGAAGTCTATGTTATCATATGCTGAGATAAGATTTAAAAATAATGTTTTAATCACTCAGACAACAAGTTTTATTATCTAAAAACATGATATTGTATGTCATTAATTGAAAGTTAAGGTGCACACCCTAGATTAATATATTGACTTACACAACTTGTGATATTTGTTAAAAATGACATTAATCTGTTTATGAATAATGTGAATAAATCATAAATCACATTTTTATGCAAGTTGAAAAAAAAACTCCAAAACTCAATGCCATTATGATAGATATCTCGATCATAAAGTCACTCATTATAGACAGCACGCAATCTTTGAGACTTACCATTTACTCTACTAGTAAACGATAAAGAGCGAGCGCCAATCCTCCCGTCAATCTACAGTATTTATTTTAGCGTTATTTTCTAATTACAGTATATTAGATGATTCTGATGATGTAGTAAAGAAATGGGTAGGAACACCATATTACATGAGTCCAGAAGTATTTACATATACAGGTTATAATGAGAAGGTAAGGTGCTTTTAGTGGTTCCTTTTTGAAGCCCAGAAAAAACTGGTTCTGGCTAGTGTGTGCACATCACCAAAATTCTGCTGGTTTTTGTAATGATGATTTGAGTGTTAATTTTCTGTATCTGACTGTTTGTAGCCAATATCCTGAAAGTGAGGCAAACTGTACAAAAAGCAATGTACAGTTAGATTGAATGTACAGATTGAAATTTTGACCGGCCATCAAAGACTTGAGCATCTGTATGTGAGGACTTTGCTGTGGATTTTGACTTATATTACATTGAAAACGTATTTGGAATTCATCAATTGTTGATGTTGTGTATATTTCAGACTGATATTTGGAGTTTAGGATGTATTGTATTTATATATATTTCAGACTGATATTTGGAGTTTAGGATGTATTATATTTATATATATTTCAGACTGATATTTGGAGTTTAGGATGTATTATATTTATATATATTTCAGACTGATATTTGGAGTTTAGGATGTATTGTATTTATATATATTTCAGACTGATATTTGGAGTTTAGGATGTATTGTATATGAGATGACAGCTAGAGAACGAGCTTATGATGCTCCATATCTTAATTTTTTATTGTTAAAAGTCATTAATAATGACGTAAGTATACTGAGAAGATTTTTTGTGTTTAAAACCAAAATATATAACCTTTCCAACCATGTAAAAGACATAGAGTGAATTGCAGAAAAAGGATTGTTGTCTTTAACATAAAATCTGAGTAAAGTGCTATGTTTTGATGCATACTTTAAACATGGCATTATTACTTGGGTGTAGATATTAACATTGATCTTTGCATGATTATCAGAATAGGGTTTGAGTTTGTCTGTCTGTCATGACTTCATTTCCCTCTGCATAGAATTGGTCTACCTTTCTTAGCTCTTATGCATAAACAGATATAATTGTCCAATTTCAGCCACCAACAATACAAGATTTTTATAGTGAAGATCTTCGTGCGCTTGGTAAACTAATGTTAGAGAAAGATAAACTATTACGTCCCAGTGCAGAACAATTATTAAAGATGGACATAATACAACAACATTTATATAAGAGGGTATGTTACCTTAGTCAGTTTTGATAATATATACAAGAAGGTAAATACATTTTGTATCGGTTATTTTTTTATTTTCGACTCATTGTAATCTAAGAAGGTTTTCAAGGCAAGTGTTTTCTTGTAAAGTCAATTTCAACCAATCAGCAACTACCTTGAAGATCGTGTGTCTATGCATTGTGGGAGAACAAAACAGAAAGTTTAATAATACGGCAAACCATAAAATGACGTAATATGAAACACGCTTGTAAATGTTGTTCTGATTGGCGGAATGGTGGCACATGCTATAAATAGCTTATTTCGTCACCAGAACATGCTCGCCTTATAAACCTTTTTAGATTACAATGAGTCCAAAAAAAAAAAAAAATTAACTGAAACAACATGTGATCTAATTTTGATTAGATTGATTCTGGTTCTGGTATTACAAAGACAGGATTTTACAAGGATAACAACTTTGTTTCACAAGTATTGTTTCTATCAGCTGGTCCAGGGTCTAACCTCTTGTCACTGATCTGTCAGGTCATTTTGAGAAATATGTGCAGAATCACTCCCACTTCATTCATCTTTTGCAGATAATAAATTCCTATTTGGATCTTGATCAATTAGAATATTGGGGAAAGATGTCTTGTTCAGCAACACCAGATAATCCCTTGCTGACCAAGATTGGAACCTACCAACACATTTGTTTTACGTCAAGGCTCTAATTAATCCAAATCTAATCAAATCCATTGAAAATGAGAACCCAAGTTATAGGAGACACTTATCACTATATTTTTCAGCCAATGTCAATAATAAAGAATCTAAAGTTTGAGACATTAAAAGTTTCACCACGTTTTATGTATCGAGAATTAACAGAAGATCAGTTGAAGTTTAGTCCAATGTTTGATGTGTCCACAGTTCAGGTTCCTGTCCAAACTGTCGAAGAATCCTCTAAATTATTGGATGTAGTCAATGACTTAAAACCAGTAAGAATTTTACATTGGATTTTTTTTTTCATTTTGTGTAAATCGGGGAACTGTTTCTCAAAAAATCTTAATATTTAAAATTGCTGTAAGTGTGGAATTATTTATTGCAAAATGCTGCACTTATGACAAAATTTATCGCAAGATTTTTTGAAAAATAGTGGCCTGAATAGTAGTGTATTCAGTTTCAGTTTGGATGCAAGTGATTTTTAGTTCAGTAGATTTTCTGTTTTATGGAAGGGTGGTTCATATCAGCTAAACTGTATATTGTGGTGTCATGTTTATAATGTCGATATAGTGACATCTATTGATCAGGAGAATCTATTACGAATTTTGAAATTTCTTAAAAGTTATCTATCGCTTACTTAGAGTACAGCAATGATTTAAAAAGTGAATCTAGTCAGATATGCGCTATAGAGCTATCCATAGTATAATCAGACATTTTGAGCTTATCACTTCTTGAGTGATATTGACTTTCATTTATTGCCAAAGATATTAGAATATTGTTCAAAATATTGGTTTGTAAAACACCTGGTATCAGATTTCAGTACTTAAAGAGAAACAAAAGGTGAAATTCAGATCTATCTAAGGGAAATATTTAAAAAAAATAAGAAGAACACAAATTGCTTTATATTTTTTTTATTTTTTGTCCAATTACAACTTTTATTTCTGTTACTTTATCTGCTTCTCTGAATGTAGCTGCTTTTAAAACGTCTGCTTTTTAGTTTGCCTTGCATTATATATATAGTAGCCTATAGTTTTAGAATGAATATAGTTTACACATATTTTTTGAAGGGAATGGAATAATTAATTTTTAAATAATATTTCAAATAATCGAATATGAAAATTAACGATCATTTTGGATCATGTGTTCATTTGGAAAACTGAAAATATCTCTTAAACTTTTGATTTATCTGCATTTATAAGTGTTATGTTGTAAAATAAAAGTAAAACTGAACTGAGAGAAATGAATTGTAAATTTGTAGATGACTCTATGAATTGAGTGTAATTTCTATTTTGTGCTGCTGTAGAGGAATGAAGTATATGTATTCCAGGGAGAACGTGTAATACCATATTTAAACTGGGTTAGTGATATACCAGCATATTCTCAGGTACATCTTATAGCTTTACTAACATTATATAATATTACTTGCCTTAATATTCACACTTTCTTCATGTACTAATCTTAATAATCGCTTTAAAGGGATTGTAAAGTGGTTTTCTAAACTTTGTATGTGTATCGGGGACACTGATAGCATCAATTTTGCGCTATTCCAGTTTCCATTCTAATGTCTGAGTTTCTTGCAATTCCACTAAAACTATCGAGTTTTATGACGTCACTAATAATGATCTACCGGAAGCTACTATTGATATATATGCAGATCATTATTAGTGGTGTCATAAAACGCTTTAGTTTTAGTGGAATTGCAAGAACCACAGACGTCGGAATGGAAATTGGAGTGGCGCAAATTGATGCTATTAGTGTCCCCGATACGAAGTTTAGAAAACCTCTTTACAATCCCTTTAACTAATGTCCTAAGCAACCATGTTCTTCTTTAAAGCAAAACAGAATAATGTTAAAAAAGACAATTGGAGAAATATGTGATTTAGGATTGAGTAGTGCATACAAAAAGTCTACCTTTTACATGTTATTAGAGAATAAAGGCATGTTATCGTTAAGAAATAAATGAAGGAAAGATTTAGATCTAATTTGGAGTTTTTTAAATATTATTATTTACTAATACATGTACATTATTTAGTTTTGTTCATAATATTTTGGGGAAACAAAACACCCTGTAACTTCCATATATAAACACTAATTCTTGCACAGTTCTTAACATTGCTTTAACTCTTAACTCTTTCTTATTTCTTTCCTTAACACATCACCTATGATCCTGAGTTGATCAAACGGCTAGTCCATTGTGAATGTTCATTGTAAAAGTGTTTGAATTTCTAATCTATTCTCTTATATTAGCTTCCAAGTCCTGTACGAAGAAGAAGCTCTCATTTTGACTGGCATCCCCCACAGCCAGAAAAAAGTAAGTTGGAGTCATTATAAGTTATGTTTGTCTATGTTCAGTGTTGGATTGAAAAGATCTGGTTTCTATGGGTTGTCAATTTCTCATCAGTTTTAGGCTGTTCAGGCACGTTATCAGAAATTTTCAAGGGGGGGGGGGGGGGGGGGGGGGGTTACATGGACTCGAGAAGCAATCATACTCAACATCAACAGTTACAATTCAAACAGAATGTCGACGTTAACAGCACTTATTTGTTTTCAAGGCGGTTTGTACGAATCCCTCGAACCCCCCCTGGGCCCATTATTCTGCCCCTGCCTGCACTGCATATTAGTCTAATGAATGAGTCTAATTTTCCTGTTCTCAGAATTATAGATTTTAATTACAAATATTTTGAATTTCAGAAAAAGATAAAGGTGAATTATTACAACAGATGCATGATTTGCAGAAGTAAGTATATATTTCATATTCATAGGCTTCTTAAGCTGTAAGAGTATTATTTCTTTGACAGTGATATAGTAATCTTTGTCAGAATTCAGAAGAGGAAATTCAAATACATATTTGTAAAAAATGATTTTTTTTCATTAATAATAATAGCTTTCTTAAATTTGATTTTGTTAATTTTCTGCTAGTTCATATGTCATATTTCGTATGTTGATTATTAAAGGCAATGTGCAGTTGGTATAGGAGAAGCTACTTTATTAAGAACTTATAAAACTATGGATGAAATCCATAACCCTAGAGAATTACAGGTAAACAGATATTTTTTTTATTAAAATATACTATAATCGCTGTAATTCAGATTCTGTAACCATTCAATATGCTAACCAAAAGGAGTCCTAAATAGACTTCATAAGCTGACTTAAAATCATATGTGCTTAAAATTGGAATGGGGCAACAATGAGGCTTGTCTGGCCATTCCCTCCGTTTCAAATTTCTTTCTTGTCGTTTGACCAAACGATGCTTTTAGTATCTGTAATACACCCATATGCATTCATTACACATGTAAATTAACCAATTATAATTTTAATCATTATTTAGATACAGGTCTCAAATGTTATATTTTTGACAATAAAGTACCAAAGTGAGATGATATTTCCATTTTATGTTATAGTTAAAATATCAAACTTGACTGTTATGAAAATTCTGATATGTGTTTTTTATTTTTCAGACTAAACTAAAGAGTGTGTTGGGTGAAGATAAATTTTCCAAATATGGCAATGATATCATGCAATTAAGAATTCTAGAACTCGGCATTCAGACTTTTGATTCGGGCAGAAGTTCTACGTAGAACAAGCTTTGCTACTCTGAGAGTGAGGCCTATACATATATTGGAACATATTTCATATAGCCAAGACAATCAATACAGGGTTGTGGCAGAGTTAACTCTGTGAGTTTGAAAGACTTAAGACTATGTGATCTAAATAAATTGGATTTGTGCGATGTTGTCATCATTATTTGAATTTTTCTCTATATAATATTGTTGGACAGTAAAACTTTCTGCTCAGCTTTATAATTGAATCTACAATATCAGCTTATGTTAATATAGCAAGTGGGCCAATATGTTGTATACAAAACTACTATTTTTGCTGATTGTAAGAAAAATGTTATGTAATAACTGAAGCTGGGGGGAATTTGACATTATTATGTATGCTAAAAGTCACTTAAAATAACTACAGTAAACTTATGTTTTACCAGCCAAAGGCAAGAATTAGCAATCACACTGACATTATTATACTTGATTTTACCATATTAAAATGATCAATTTGCAATGATTATGATTATCATAGAAACTAAGCAATGTGATATATATGTGCAAGGTATAATTTGCAATAAATAGCAAAAAGTATTCATCAACAGCATCAATTATGTATATTCTTACGTTGTATATTAGTGATATTTAGTTATACAGGGGTGCGCATTATATTTGCAATTATATGGTATATGTACTTCAAGTCTTGTTTCACCAAATTTCACACAATTTTTTTCTAAACTTAATTGGCAAAGGGTAAAATAAGAAGAAGCCGATCTGATTAATGACTGTTGTGAAAATAGATCTGAGGGGTTTGAAAATAAAAGCGTAATTTAATATACATGAAATGATCTGATATGTCAAGTGTAAAAAAAAACTAGAAGTTGTAAATATATGTTTTTTTACAGGATATTGTACATAACATAATAATGGGACCAATTTTTTAAGAATAATATATTTAGTTGTATGTATTAGCTCATAGTTGAGAATTTTAGTTTTTCTCGGTCAAGTATATTTTTTGGACCAAACTCTAAAGTGAGTGTATAAATGGAAGGTATTTTATTGATCTGTCATAATAATATACTATTTTTAGCCATTTTACTTTACCATCTTCATATGAATTACAATTCATTATAGATTTGATTTGTACATCAATGTCAAAGGATTATGCCGTCTTTTACAAATATGGTACCCTTTTCATATCAATATTTAATAAAGATATTTAATAAAAATTGAGAGTAATAGTTGTATAGTAGTGGACTCCTCCAAAGAGAATTACATGGTGTTTCGAGTAATGGATCATGTGACACTACTACAATAAATAAACTCTGAGATAATCATTTGAAATACTGCCACATTTTTAATAATAATTGGCGATGTTCAAATCCAATTTGAAAATGTTAATATTGTGATCTACAACAACCATATAAAACCTGTTGTCTATGCTCTCGTTGACCTATTTAAAATGCCAATGTTATATAATGACTCTTGCAATTTTAAAATGTTTTTTCCAATGAGTTCTTTAAGAATTAATCACCTTGAATGTTATGAATGGTTGTGAAATGAATGTATTGATGAATTGTAGTAGGCCTATATTGTATATGATCTCACTATGATCTAGTTCCAGTAGAAAGATCTCCCACTTCTAAGGATGTCAAATGTTTTTTTTTCATTTTATGCTCTTCAGAAAAACAAAAATATAGTTTAAAGTGAAATATACAAGTAGCTGGCCTAAAAATGCTATGACTACATAGTTAATAACCGCACATATGAAATGTGGAAACCCTGTAGGATTGCAAAGTACACCAGCAGATTGCAGCAGTGTTATAGATGATTAAAATTGAGCTCTATCAGCTAGTTAGCTAGTTAAGCAAACGATTGGTATGGTATCCCTTTAATTGTTAATTTTTATTGGCATATCTGAGATGAAATGGAATATTAGTCATTATCATTATGGGAAATTATCTAATAAATTTATTTAAGTTTTATGTTCTACAAATTGAATTTATTTGTGATTATCTGTTCTGTATCTTATTATTGTTATGATGAGTGAAATGAAATAAAGTTATAACTAATTTTTAGATTAGTGTTTGCTTGTGATTTGAGTATGAATTAGAAGGAGGCAGCAAACTTAAAGATATCATTCATGGCAGCTCAACCAGCTTCAAATATTTCACATGATTTTTACAGATAAATGTGATTATGAAAAATATGTATCCTAGGCAGTAACAGCTACAATATGATGAGGTAATGGCAGGGCAGTGGTTATTAGCCATTTTTAATTCATCATTTTCATATGAAATGCAATTCAATATAGATTTGTTATGTGTATCAAGGATTAAGTCGTCTTTTACAAATATGGTACCCTTTTAATATCAATATTTGATTTAAAAGATATTTAATGAAAATTAAATTGGATCGTCGGCGTTTATTTGAGTGTTACGAAACGACCGAGGAATGTTGGTGACTAACTGTTACGAAACAACTTCACGAAATAGTTGTAAACATCCGGTTGAAAATCAAAATGGCAGGAAGGTTACCACGTGGACCAAATATTCTTATTGCAGGTATGATTCCTGATTTTATGAGCCCGTTTTACGGCAGTAACTTATTCAATGACAATTCTACAACCATTCCTAGCAAATAAAACCAGTGTCCTTATAAAATTATGATAGAGCTGTGTGTTTTGATGGTAAACAAAATTACAAAACGGCAAACAATTTTTTTTGTGTGGACATTTTCATGATTTGTAGAAATTAAAGCAGTTAATGCTAATGCACATTAAATGGGTTATAGTCAATTGGGTCTCAAAATAAAATAGTCACAATGGCCCCTATTTTGGTCAAAATGGTCCCTGAATTTACTTTTTGATATCAACCAAGTCATTGGTCAAAATGGCCTAAAAAATAGTCAAAATGGTCCCTGATAAAAAAAAAGTTTTATAAGTTGGTCAAAGGAACTTTGACTGTTAAAGCGTATTTTTCTAAACTTTGTATGTGTGTATTGGGGACACTGATGGCATCAAATTGCGCCATTCCGACGTTTGTGGTTCTTGCAATTCCATTAAAACAAATGTGTTTTGCGATATATGTTAATGGGGTAAAATAACATCTTGTCTTCAAAGTTCAAATTTATCAATGAATTGATATTATTGGTCTTTTCATTTTTATTTTAATTAAAAATAGATTCTATTGTTTTATGAAAAGTTTCTACCAATTTCATTTAAGTCAGTGTAAAAATTCCCTTTGTTGACATTAAAAAATGTCATAAATGAGAGGTACTGGGGTAGCGTCAGTTATCAATAAAACTCGGGGATAGGAGTAGGATATAGATATGAGGTGTCATTTGGCATGTTTGGCATCAAGATTATTTAAGCAATAAACTGCTACCTTAAGGCGTGTATGGTCGCAAGTTGGCTGCAAAATGGAATGAATGCACGTTAGCAGCCAACATGTGTCCTGACTATCATAAGGGTAACGGTTTATATCTTATATTTACGTTTTTAAGTACATAAAATTTTTGTTGGATTCAACCTATCAGAACTTATTCTTTATCCAACCCAAGATTAGTGTCTAAGCAAATGACATCAACTAGGTCACATGGCTAGCAATGGCATCTATCAGGATATACATTTGATAGTAATAGTATTAGTAAATATTATATCATACCAGCATTTATTTCCTGACTGTAAATCAAAATGAATTGAGAATACCATTTGTATAGGAACCCAGTGTAACTAAATGTAAACAAAATTACTCCTGAAAGTCATTAGAATTTTCCTCTTTACTTTTCAGGCACACCTGGTACAGGAAAAACAACATTAGCAGAAGAATTGGCCCAGAGAACAAATTTAAAATTTATTAATATTGGAGAGGTGGCCAAGGAGAATGATCTATATGATGGGTTTGATGAAGAATATCAATGTCCAATTATGGATGAGGATAGAGTCATTGATGAATTAGAGGACACAATGGTTGTTGGAGGGAATATCGTAGATTATCATGGATGTGAATTTTTTCCAGAAAGATGGTTTCATTTAGTTGTGATCTTACGAACTGATACATCAATTTTATATAATCGTCTGGAAAAACGTGGCTATCACGGTAAAAAACTAGAAGACAATGTCCAGTGTGAGATATTTCGAACTATTTTGGACGAAGCATTAGAATCTTATAAAGCTAACATTGTAGAAGAGTTGCCTAGCAACACTCCAGAGGATATGGAGGAAAATATTGAAAAAATTACAGCTTGGCTGAATCAGTGGAATGCTACTTAGACTATTACCTTACTTAATTTAATTAATTTTATATCAGAAATACCAGATGTTGAGTGCTTTGAGAAGCTTTTTCATTGATTCATGTGAGATACATTTTTCATTCAGCACTGAAATGAGATTTGGACAATTTTTTGTCAGGTAGAGAAACATGTACTAAAAGTAAGATGTGTCAAGTAAAAGCTTGTATCCTTATTTTTCAAATTTCATCTATACCGGGTACCGGGTAGTGATTTATATGAACATTCAGGCAACAAAAAGGTACCAATGTTTAACTGCCAGTATCTATCCAGTTTTATCAATATTAAAACGAATGTTTATTTTGCCTTTTGTGATATGTGCAGGAGATCTGGGCCCCGTTCCACTAAAGTGCGTAAGTTTACGCAAAAGAATTTGACTTACGCACATCTTACGTGAAATCTTACGCCTGTTTCACTAAGCAACTTACGAAGTTCTTAGCTACGCAAGTTATCACGCGCGTAATCGACAACATTGTTTTGACGAATTTACCTCTTTATTTCATCAAAAAACAGAAAAGAAATATGTATTAGAACACATTCGAGTCCTACAAACACTTTAAAACAGTCTTTAGTGCTGAAAATTTACGACTTCATCCTCAAAATGGCGGTATGATTTTCGAAGCGTGAAATGACGTCAACATGACATTTACGACGTCATCGTAACTAATGTTTGACGGTCGGAAAACTGAAAGCTCAAAATGACAAAAATAGGGCAAATAATACAGAAAAAACGTGAAAAACATTCAAAGTTTTAATATTTATGAGTTCACAAAACAAAAAAAGCAGAGTTTCATTTATTTTCAAGCATTTCTTGGTCTAAGAAAAAAGTTAAGACAGGGTGTAGATGTCCTAAGTTACGCAAAAACTTACGAACATTTCTTGACGTAAGAATCTTAGTGAAACGCAAATTTGGGGATTTTTCTTACGTAAGTCAGACTTAAGACAAATTTGGACTTAAGAAGTTTAGTGGAACGGGGGCCTGGATAGTGAAGGAATGTTTAACTAATTTGTTAAAAACCGTAATTATTGTATATATTTCTATTGTTACTTGAGTGGTTAATTGCTCTATGAGAGCCTAAAATGACCTGATTTTTGTTAAAGAATGGCTTGTATTGGTCTTTTATAAATAAATTTCTTATATATTTCAGTGTGATCTCTTATAATCATAATGCTTATTTTCAAATTTAACCTATATCTCTGTCAAAGTAAAGCAGAATGGATTGACTATGTATTAGGTAAAATTCTGAACATTCAAGAAATGAACTCAGACAAGTGCATTTAGGCAAATCTACAGAAACAAAATGAACAAATCACTGAACGCACTTTTATTTAGCACTTACAAATGCCTCACATTTACACATTTTTTTAAATTTTCCATCAAGTTATGAATTCAATAAATATTCCAACTTCTGTTCAAACATTTGGCCAGCTAGTTTATCAGACTCCATTTTTTCTTGAAGAGTTGACAATCGTTCAGAAATAGTTCCATTATGAAGAATATCCTCATAATGTTCTCGAATTTTTCGATCCATCACACTTTCATTCAATTCTACATTTAAATCACAGTCCATTGATTGGTTAAAGTCGGGGGTCAAAGTTGATAAATCGTCATTAGCAACTGATTCTAAATATTTTTCAAAGTCACTTGAGTCTTTTTGTTCTATTCGAATCTTGTCTAAAATAGAGTTTGAGAAGATCAAATCCTTAGTCACTGACACTGGTTTTATTATTTGAATTTCTGACGCCTTGATCTGTGGTTCCTCATATTTTTCTGTTCTAGATTTCTCTACAGCTCTGTAGAATGTGCTGGTCAACGTTACATACTCTGTAAAAACAAAGAAATTAATAATATAAGCAATTATTTATTTTTCTGCAAATAAAGAATGACTACATTAAAATAACTTCATTAAACAGTCTGTTGTATAATCTATATATATATGTAGATTAAATATTTTCTATGCTAATAGGGTAGCACTCGAATGGTGAGGCAAAACAGTTCTGAATTCTGAATTTGTTCCATTCAAAATTATCTCCCCTGGCATCCTCGAAAGCATTCTGAACTTTGTGCAGAATTTGTTAAGGGACTTTTGATTCCATTCATTTGAGGAATGAAGAAAAACTCTTGAATCAAGCATTACATAGTTTTAGTCTGTTTATACAAGAATTTTTGTGAATAACTTTCACTTACCATCACTGTCAGTATCTAATAGAGCAGACTTCCATATATCAGGGGGAGAGAACTCTGTATATGTCTTGTCAGTGTAGTAAACTCGTAATTCTCTAGGACTTTCCTAAGAAAAATCATTAATCAATAATTATAAATAAAATATCAAGTTATCAACAAAAACGAATTCTGTTGAACAGCAGTCATTTCACTTATTCTTAAAAAAATTTCTGGGTTAACTAGAAAATATGGAAAGGGTTTTATTTGTTATCAGGTTTTTATATGAGATTTTAAATAATGGCCATCCTAATTCAGACCTAATTAGTCAATTACCAACTAACCTGATGAGCTGTATTAGGGTCAATATAATTCAATGTTTTTAGTTTATAATCAATACAAGCTTGTATAAAGTCTGTCCATGGCATGTTGATGTAGGTAGGTTCACAGTTATCTTCTCCTTCTAATAAATAACATGTCTCTTCAAAATCATCTCGTACAGTTTTTAATAACTGTTTTACTCTAAATAGAAAGTAATATCATTACAATGAAATACTGCAATAGAAAAAATGGAACACCAATATCTTAATTTACCAAGGAGTTCTTCTAATGTTAAATATTTTTGTAAAATGAAAATTGGCAGAAATCAAAATTTGGCAAGCAAGGTATGTAAAATATGAAAACAAATGTATCCATATTCTGTTCAATTAAAGGATTATATATAACTAACAAGAAACAAGTGTTACCTGGATATCAATTCTATTTTTGGAGCACCTTGTTCACTTCCTGTTACCATGGTAACATATGACCAGACATCTTGACATACAAACTCCCAGGAATCAGTCTGGTTGTCGTGGTAATAGAACTCTGGTAGTTCCAGGTCTGATAGTATATGGTATAAATATTGGAGATGTGTTACAGTATTCCAGTATACAGGTAGCTGATCTGAAACACAAGAAAAAAAAAACAATGGAGGAATTCAATTAAGTTTTCATTTACCACCCTTTAGCAAGAGAATCGCTAATATTGGTTCTGTTAAAGTTAGAAATGAAAGTAAATGGTTTTTTCCTGCCCTACTTTCCTGCATTAGTTTAGGCTTAAGAAGACAACAAACACCATAGGGACATTTGTGATGTGATGTGCCAACTGCACCTTGTATCAGTGATGCACCATTTCAAACTGATATCAGTGATGCCCCATTTCAACCTATCATTGGTGATGTACCATCTCCACCTGATAAGCTCTTATTGGTTCTTTATCAGTTTAGTAGGTAACTTACCATGTTTATGAGAGAAGAGAGTAAATTCAGGAACAGGCCATGATATATCGGAGAGTACTGGTGAAGGAATAACTTGTAATAAATACTCTATCACACTGTTATACATTTCTATCAATATTTCAGGAGACTGGAAAACAGAAAAAGATCTTGAAGTAAAACACTGAGAATTATTAACCCCTTTCAACTTTGGCAACAATTCTTCTGGCCATATATTTTATTTCAAAATCAAAGGGTTATTAAGAGCCTTGAAATGACTATATATCATAAACTTTACAAAACTGAACATTATCAGTTGAGACCAAAGGCATAGAGTTTCAAGTACTTATTGAATATTAATTATTACCTGATGAAGATATTTCTTCTGTTTTCTAACATGTAAATCTTGTAAAACTGGTGTAAAATACTCTTCTAATATAACATCATTAATAAATTCTACTAATGATTTACTGTTTACATCTGGTGTTTCTGGTATACGTTTTCCTAACCACTGAACACAACTAGTCAGCTGAAAATAAATAATATTTAATGTAAGAGGTAAAAAAAGACTTTCTTTGAAATCAGGTAGAATTTGATTGATAAATTCAAAGTTCCGTCTGCTTCAATTCTGTTGACAATCAAAAAGTAATGAACTGGATATGACAAAATTAACAACTCTTTCCCCCATTTTGAATTCTGTCTGCATCTACTTTTTTTTTGCACAAATGGAAATCATTCTGACCCCTGTTCCAACTTAATTTTTTTGAAGTTCCTGTTTATTCAATTAATCATGACTGAAACAGCCAAACGCCAAGCACAATCATTTGTATTCTAGAAGTTGTTAAATTGAGTTTACCTGATCAGTGACTGATACATCTTCAACATTGACCTGACCTTGACCTGTAGTTTGAATAACCATAATATGTACATCAGATACCAATCCTTCTTCAATATAACTTGTAATATTTAATTTCTCATATAATTCATCTATATCTATCATTTCATTGGTTGATGAATTACAGATTACAACCAATGGTAAACTAGGACACATTGGTTTGGTTTCTATCAGATTAGCCAATCGCTGTAGACTTTCTGACCATAAGGCATCCTTTAAAATAGTAACAGAAAAACAGGAAGTTTTTTGTGTACTTGTCTGATCTAATAAGGATGAGAAGATCCATTCATGAAGTCAGTGTGCAATAAGGGAAATAATTAAATAAGGAACAAAGTTATACCTGATTAAAACCCAATCCAACCTCAAGAGGAAGAACAAAGAATAGTCCACCACATCCCAACAATACACGATTGTTATCTTTATCTTCATCTTCCTGAAGAGTTCCACTAATACTCTGTACACAAACACCAAAATGTAAGGGTTGTTTACTTTCACCTCTACTTATTGTTGTATTATACAGACTTAATAACTCTCCCTAAAACAGAAAGAAAGCTTGAAAATGTATGCAAGAGATATTTAGCATTAAATTGCTTATCGATTAGAGAGTTCTGAACAATTGCCATCTGCTCTGGCATCAACAGTGCAGAACCTGATATTTCAATTTCACATTCAAACTTTATGGTTCTATTTCTTTCTCCACCATTTTGAATTCTGTCTACTGATTTGAGAGTTCTAGGAATGTTACCCAAATCTTGTTTAAATTTCATTACTGAACTACTGATTCAAACAAGAAGAACTGAATTGAGATTCACCATAGTATCTTAACTTTTAACTACCAAATGAAATTGAAATTATGAAATAAGCTAACCTGATAATCATCCAGGAATGAATCTGGGATCACACCTCTTTTAAACTTAGAATTCAACCAATTACAGAACTCATTAGTACCAGTACTGCTCATAGAACCATCTGGCATTGATACAACTAATTTCCACAATACATGATGTTCTTTATTTTCATTGGTCACATCTGGTTTATGAGCTATTTTTAGTAACTCTGGTTGAATAAGACGTATAATGTCCAGTGGTTGTCTTGATTTTAACAACTGTAATTGTTGATAAAGTGAAACTAGAGAAAGTTTAGCTGTGAGAAGTAAACTACGTTGTTCAAGATCTGTAGCTGATTCTAATGTTAATCGCGAACTTTGATTCACAAACATTGTTCTATTGTAAAGATGAGCTGTTTTACGCTCTGGTAACAAACTCTGAATTTGTGACCTGCTATCAGCTACGGAGGGTCCACAAGGAAATGCCAACATTGCTCGTTTTAATTTGACCTGTGCCTGATATGATGTTTTCCAGCTTTGGAAGAAAGCAGAAGTACGTTTTAATTTGACAGCCTTCTCGGCATCATGTAGTTCTTCTAGTCTCTGTACTACATCTTTCTCATAAACTTCAGCTGAGATCTCATCAACCATTTCTGATATAATCTCAGATAATAACTCCGTTTTTAAAGTTTCACCACATCTCTCAACTCTCTCTTTATGAAGTTCATCTTGGACAAGTCTAAAATATAAATTTTCAAAGGTTTTGAACAACTTATAACAAACGTTTGATATGAAAATATTGGTTTCTTAAAGGGATTGTAAAAAGTTTTTTTCTAAATTTTGTATGTGTATCGGGGAAACTGATAGCATCAATTTGCGCCATTCCAATTTCCATTCCAATGCCTGAGATTCTTGCAATTCCACTAAAACTAACGCAATAATGGAAATGCTTTACTTTATGACATCATTATCATTTCAGCAAAGATAATAAAAGTAGGAAAATGAAATGAAGTGGAGTTTTACATCCTACTTTTCTAGACCTAATGCTATTATTGCTGATACTCTTATAATGTTAAAAAAAAATGATCGAAGGTGTCTTCATTTTGCAAGACAAAAATATAACTCACATGAATTCATTGTTTGCAATATCCTTAATTTCTTCACTACAAGTTTCATTGATAAAATCATTTACAAAATCCTCCGTCATTTTATTTAGCTTTTCCTTCCTTTCTCTTTCTTTCTGTTCACGTTCTTCTCTTTCTTTCTTCTCCTGGGCTCTCTGTTGTCCTATTTGTATCTCTACTAATACGTCTTGACAAACTTCTCTACAGAATACAAAACATAGTAGTTAGTAACCAAACAAATGAGGGACAAATATTCAGGATATCAAAATCCTTTCTCTCAAGTATGAAGTAAAATGAAATGAAATGAATAGAGTTTTCACCCTACTTTCCATCATTTTATTGGGCAAATTTTGTGTGCAAATGAGGGTAATTTTTCCAGGACAGCCAGACACTCGAAAAAAAAATCTTAAACATGTACAGGGTCACATTTTATTATCCAATCTGTTTTTCCATGAAACCCCCTCAGCCTACACTACTGGCTGAACCTTCAGGTTAGCAAGACAGTGTGTAACTTACAGATCTACTGTATCAAATCAACATGAAAGACATAAATTAGTGTGACACATAATAATCCAGATATATTGTTAATTTGTATATTAAAAGGTGGGGTAAAGTTAGATGTACTTACTTGATCATCTTATCTTGTACTCCTATCAGTATTTCACCACCAATAGTATAACCTGTCTGTATTAAAGCTTTATAAACTTGTATAGGTTCATTAACAATCTCTTGAACATATTCTGCTATAACTTCTAAAAATAAATCTCTTGCTACACCCTTTACAGCCTACGATAAAGAAGCAAAAATATTTTGTTAAAAATTTGTAAATTAGTTAATGTGTCTGCAAACTACAATACTTGAACTGGTATTATACTGTCTCTGGAAGTTATTTTTGACAGTTGTAATCTAGTTAAATTTTAAAGAACTTTCTTTGAGTAGCCTACATTATGTTTTATAAAAAAAAAGGTATATTATAATATATAAATTAATAACTGGATACTAATGAAATTGCAAAACCAAAAGGTGTTTACTTAAGACAGCTTGATAACTAATGAAAATAGTTAAATTGAGTATGTTAATGATACTTACGTTATTACTAAATGATGCCTCTGCTAGTCGAGATGTAGGCACAGCTGTAGATGAAGATGTTTGACTGGGATCTCTAGACTGTTTTGATACAGGAACTGATGTCTCTTGAACTTCTTT
This sequence comes from Lottia scabra, assembly GCA_029955415.1. Lineage (NCBI taxonomy): Eukaryota > Metazoa > Mollusca > Gastropoda > Lottiidae > Lottia > Lottia scabra. The sequence goes on along the minus strand of JARJEI010000021.1, from coordinate 687,407 downwards.
AACATTTATATGCACTGGAAGGAAAGAAAGATCTATATTTAACAAAGATAACAACTTAGGTTTAGGAGGGTCTTATATACTAGCTGCTTTCCTCAAGCATTACAATATTTTTACCCAAAAAAGTTTCACTAATCATTTAAGAGAAAATTATCCACTAGAGCAGGCCTTCTCAATTAATTTTTGTAAAATGTGTTTTATGCCAAAAATATTAGGGCCAAATAGAGCTTAGCTAGCATAGGGAGTACAGCATTTTAGCGGAAGGGATGACTCTTGAGGGGCCATTCTGAAGGGCGTCGCGGGCCGGATTTGACCCACGGGCTGCCATTTGATAAGGCCTGTACTAGAGAAATGATTTTAAGAAGTTTAGATACTTACATTCTTTGAGTATTTCTGATTTCGAGACAAATTTACCATTTTTATCAAAACTATTGATAGGTACTGGTAGGTTTAACTCAGGTAGTTCTTCTCCATTGATTATCTGTAATAGTCAGATAATAATCACATAATTCCATGTACTTAATAACCTATACTAACCATGGCAAATTCATCTTTAAAGGGGTTGTAAAGAGGTTTTCTAATCTTAATATGTGTATCGGGGACACTGATAGCATCAATTTGTGCCATTCTAATTTCCATTCTGACGCAATGGTTCTTGAAATTCCAAAATCCATTGGCCTTGACGTCACTGATCTACTGGAAGCTAGCAGATCACTGTCAGTGACGTCATGAAACGTTTGGTCGGAATTGCAAGAACCACAGAAGTCAGAATGGAAATTGGAATGAATGGCATAAAATGATACTATTAGTGTCCCCGATACACATACAAAGTACACAAACATAATAATAACATAATAGATATACTAACCTGACCTACAGGAACTAGTAATTTAGATTCTATCAGAGATATAGATCGTGTTGGTGGTACCGTAATTTCAGGTTCCATAAAATCTCTACTATCTATAGTCACATACTCATCTTTACATAGAAAACTATAATACGAACAAAAACTCTCAACTTCCTGTACATTCTCAAAACTTAATATATTCTTTAGATGTGATAGAGGGTACTGAAAAATATGAAATGAAATGCAAATAAGATCTTTAAGGCTTGATAATATATTTTTCAGAATATTTTTGGGTATCCTTTGTCTGTACTGTACTATTTACTAGTAAAGAAGTATGACAATCACATATTGAAGCAGTGACAACTTACAAAGATTGTTAAGAGACTTTTGAGGCCTTTTTGTGTATCAAGGACACTGTGGGCACCAATTTTCAATCAGACTACTGTGGTTTCAGCAATTCCATTTATACTAAGTGTTTAATGGCGTCACAAATCGTAAAGGACTTCTGTGATACAAGTAAATTTTGCAATTTGTAACTTCATCAAATAGTGGAATTAAGCTGGAACCACAGATGTTTTGTTCAAAATTGGAACGTTGCTAAATTTAGTTTTTCTTACCCTATTATTCTTCCCCAGAGCTTTCATGAGAACTATTAATCCTCGACTTCTAACTTGTGTAAAATAACGATGTATAATACAAGCTTGAAGAAATGTAGCTTGTTTCACCATACGAAAGAATCTAACATAATTATGACTGTTTAAAGCTGAGTAGACTCGTAAAGCAAACTTTATTTCTGCTGACTCACGAACTTCTGGTCGTAATTCTTGAACTTCTCTAGAATAAAAAAATACTTAAACATTAAATCAGATATAGACCGGTAAAGTCAACAATAAATAAACTGAAGAACTTTAAAAATAAATAAAGCTTCTAAAAGTTCAAGCACATCTAGATAATGCACATCCAAATTATTAAAGATAGCTTGCCAGGCAAGGTAATATACGCCCACTGGAGGCTTTGTTTAAAAAAGAACATTTTGCAGAAAACAGCAACCATCACAACCATGAAATATTCAACCTGTAATCATAGGCCTACATTTCGTACAGAACTTGAATTAAGTGTTGCCTAAATATATTTTTTTTTCTCGATTTCATCAAGGGTTCAGCATTCATCAGGTTTAGTCAAAATCCTTCTGCCTTGTAGAGTGTTTCTGAGCTTAAAACTGAATGTATTTCAAAGAAGAAGGCCAATAACTCAAATCAAATATTTTTTGATTATCAATAGGGATTATCGTGTGATAATAAACTATTTCAATAGGTTTCTTTCAAATCGTTGCCTTCTAGAGTGTCAATGAGCTATATATCAAACGCGTTTTAAAGAACAAGGGCAATAATTCATATATTATAGGGTTTATCCTTTGGTGATAATTAACAATTTCAGCAAATTTTGTCAAAATCTGTAAAGAATTGTGACTTGTAGAGTGTTAACGAGCTAGAAATCGAACGCGTTTTTAAGAACAAGGGCAATAATTCATATTAAATATTTTACGATTATTTTGATTTTAAATAGGGTTCATCCTTGGGTGATAATAAACAATTTCAGCAAGTTTCGTCAAAATCCGTAAAGAATTGTGACTTGTAGAGTGTTAACAAGCTAAAAATCAAACGTGTTTTAAAGAACAAGGGCAATAATTCATATTTATTAAATATTTTCCGATTCTTTTGATTTTAAATAGGGTTCATGCTTGGGTGATAATAAACAATTTCAGCAAGTTTTGTCAAAATCAGTAAAGAATTGTGACTTGTAGAGTGTTAACGAGCTAGAAATCGAACGCGTTTTTAAAGGGCCATTCTGCTTTTTTGAAAAAAGTTTCCATTATCAAAAAGATAGCTTGCCAGGCAAGGTAATATACGCCCACTGGTAGCTTTGTTTGAAAGAGAACATTTGGCAGAAAACAGCAACCATCAAATATTCAAAATTTATTTCGTTCAGAACTTAATGTCGTCCAACCATTTTTTTTCTCGATTTAATCAATGGTTAAGCATTCATCAAGTTAAGTCAATATCCTACTGTGTTTATGAGCTAAAAACTAGAACCTATTTTGAACAAGAAGTCATATCAAATATTTTTTTGATTTTCGATAGGGTTTATCATGTGATGATAAAACATTTCAATAGGTTTCATTAAAATCTATTCAAAAAAGAATTGTGCCTAGAGAATTCACAACCTAAAAATCGACGTGTTTTAAAGAACAAGGGCAATAATTCATATTAAATATTTTTTGATTCTTTTGATTTTCAATAGGGTTTATTATCAGGTGATAATAAACAATTTCAGTAAGTTTCATCAAAATCCGTAAAGAATTGTGACTTGTAGAGTGTTGACGAGCTAAAAATCTAACGTGTTTTAAAGAACAAAGGCAATAATTCATATCAAATATTTTTCGATTCTTTTGATTTTCAATAGGGCTCATCCTTGGGTGATAATAAACAATTTCAGTAAGTTTCATCAAAATCTGTAAAGAATTGTGACTTGTAGAGTGTTAACAAGCTAAAAATTGAACGCGTTTTAAAGAACAAGGGCAATAATTCATATCAAATATTTTTCGATTCTTTTGATTTTCAATAGGGTTTATCCTTGGGTGATAATAAGCAATTTCAGTAAGTTTCGTCAAAATCCTTAAAGAATTGTGACTTGTGGAGTGTTAACAAGCTAAAAATCAAACACGTTTTAAAGAACAAGGGCAATAATTCATGTTAAATATTTTTTGATTCTTTTGATTTTCAATAGGGTTCATCCTTGGGAAATAATAAACAATTTCAGCAAGTTTCATCAAAATCCGTAAAGAATTGTGACTTGTAGAGTGTTAACAAGCTAAAAATCAAACGCGTTTTAAAGAACAAGGGCAATAATTCATATCAAATATTTTTTGATTCTTTTGCTTTTCAATGTGGTTCATCCTTGGGTGATAATAAACAATTTCAGCAAGTTTCGTCAAAATCCGTAAAGAATTGTGACTTGTAGAGTGTTAACAAGCTAAAAATCGAACGCGTTTTAAAGAACAAGGGCAATAATTCATATCAAATATTTTTTGATTCTTTTGCTTTTCAATAGGGTTCATCCTTGGGTGATAATAAACAATTTCAGCAAGTTTCGTCAAAATCCGTAAAGAATTGTGACTTGTAGAGTGTTAACGAGCTAAAAATCGAACGCGTTTTAAAGAACAAGGGCAATAATTCATATTAAATATTTTCCGATTCTTTTGATTTTAAATAGGGTTCATCCTTGGGTGATAATAAACAATTTCAGTAAGTTTCGTAAAAATCCGCAAAGAATTGTGACTTGTAGAGTGTTAACGACAATTGTGGACGGACGGACCGACGGACCGACGGACGGACGGACGGACGGACCGACGGACATGGGTGACGGCAATATACGCTTCACATTTCATGTGGGCGTATAAAAATCGCAAATGCTACCTGAGAGTATTTTTAAAGGTTGCTTATTGCATCTCTATACCTTCTTGATCAAACTTAATTTGGTTTTAAAGGGTCAATTACAAACAGGGAGTACTTATTGTTAATTAAGCAATTTGACCTAGTTTTGGTGTTTGCCCTTTAAATGGCTCAATATTTCTGGCTGAAACCTTGTAAATACACATGAGGGACATTTCTCTTCAATTAGTCGTTTATTTTACTCAAATCCGTTCAGTAGTTTGCTGTCAGCGTCCAAAAAACATAACACACTTAAAAACCTTACGTAAGGTTTTTGAAAATTTTAGCATGTTTTTAGCGTTTAAATATTACCGGCTGGATTTTTTTCGTTAAAACTTTCAGATACATTAAAGGGCACATAGTTACAGATTTTGGTGTAAAGTTTTCACAAATTTGAGCAAAAAAATTTTTGACCTAAAAAAAAATTCAGACTGTCCTTTTTAAGAACAAGGGCAATAATTCATATTTAATATTTTACGATTATTTTGATTTTAAATAGGGTTCATCCTTGGGTGATAATAAACAATTTCAGCAAGTTTCGTCAAAATCCGTAAAGAATTGTGACTTGTAGAGTGTTAACGAGCTAAAAATCAAACGCGTTTTAAAGAACAAGGGCAATAATTCATATTAAATATTTTCTGATTTTTTGATTTTAAATAGGGTTCATGCTTGGGTGATAATAAACAATTTCAGCAAGTTTCGTCAAAATCAGTAAAGAATTGTGACTTGTAGAGTGTTAACGAGCTAAAAATCGAACGCGTTTTAAAGAACAAGGGCAATAATTCATATTAAATATTGTCCGATTCTTTTGATTTTAAATAGGGTTCATCCTTGGGGGATAATAAACAATTTCAGCAAGTTTTGTCAAAATCCGTAAAGAATTGTGACTTGTAGAGTGTTAACAAGCTAAAAATCAAACACGTTTTAAAGAACAAGGGCAATAATTCATATTAAATATTCGCTCCACATTTCATGTGGGCGTATAAAAATCGCAAATGCTACCTGAGAGTATTTTTAAAGGTTGCTTATTGCATCTCTATACCTTCTTGATCAAACTGAATTTGGTTTTAAAGGGTCAATTACAAACAGGGAGTACTTATTGTTAATTAAGCAATTTGACCTAGTTTTGGTGTTTGCCCTTTAAATGGCTCAATATTTCTGGCTGAAACCTTGTAAATACACATGAGGGACATTTCTCTTCAATTAGTCGTTTATTTTACTCAAATCCGTTCAGTAGTTTGCTGTCAGCGTCCAAAAAACATAACACACTTAAAAACCTTACGTAAGGTTTTTGAAAATTTTAGCATGTTTTTAGCGTTTAAATATTACCGGCTGGATTTTTTTTGTTAAAACTTTCAGATACATTAAAGGGCACATAGTTACAGATTTTGGTGTAAAGTTTTCACAAATTTGAGCAAAAAAATTTTTGACCTAAAAAAAAATTCAGACTGTCCCTTTAAGAACAAGGGCAATAATTCATATTTAATATTTTACGATTATTTTTATTTTAAATAGGGTTCATCCTTGGGTGATAATAAACAATTTCAGCAAGTTTCGTCAAAATCCGTAAAGAATTGTGACTTGTAGAGTGTTAACGAGCTAAAAATCAAACGCGTTTTAAAGAACAAGGGCAATAATTCATATTAAATATTTTCCGATTTTTTGATTTTAAATAGGGTTCATGCTTGGGTGATAATAAACAATTTCAGCAAGTTTCGTCAAACTTAGTAAAGAATTGTGACTTGTAGAGTGTTAACGAGCTAAAAATCGAACGCGTTTTAAAGAACAAGGGCAATAATTCATATTAAATATTGTCCGATTCTTTTGATTTTCAATAGGGTTCATCCTTGGGTGATAATAAACAATTTCAGCAAGTTTACGTCAAAATCCGTAAAGAATTGTGACTTGTAGAGTGTTAACAAGCTAAAAATTGAACGCGTTTTAAAGAACAAGGGCAGTAATTCATATTAAATATTTTCCGATTCTTTTGATTTTAAATAGGGTTCATCCTTGGGTGATAATAAACAATTTCAGCAAGTTTCGTCAAAATCCGTAAATAATTGTGGCTTGTAGAGTGTTAACAAGCAATTGTGGACGGACCGACGGACGGACGGACGGACCGCCGGACCGCCGGACCGACGGACATGGGTGACGGCAATATACGCTCCACATTTCATGTGGGCGTATAAAAACATTAACAAACATGATCATTTTATTTATTCTAAAGCAAAGCAAATAATAATGAACACAAAATAAATCTGGATTGCATAATTTCAATCATCAAACATTCTTCTCAAGAATGAAAAAAAATGCTCATGAATATTTATATTTTCAATCAAACATGGATGTCCATTTAATTAGAATCGACAAAATCATGAACTCATACCTTAATGTGTCACCTTCATTTAAATTCATGAGAACCATATAACTTCTAAACTCGGCTTCATTTGGACAGAAAACAAGTTGATTCTTCTCTAAATCATAATACATTTCTTTTAGAGTCTGTAGACATTTAGTTAAATTTTCATTGTTAATTTTACTATCAAATACCATCATGTCTTGTTCACACAGTCGATGTGAACAGTAAATATGATATCTAGCACATTTCTCAATTAATTCTACAACATTTCTGTTACACAGTTGTTGTTGAGTTATATCCTACAAAAAAATAAAATATCCATTAATTTTCGATTAGAGTTCAAGTCAAATATTTCTTTTTAAATTTTCACCATTCTTTTAACAAGAAAGAAAGAAACAATCATTTTTAACAAGGACAATAACTTAGGTTCACAAGGTTGTTTTCTACCAGCTGATACTTGGCCAAATCTCTTTCCCAGATTATCTGTTTCCTATTACAGCTGGGTTAAATGGACTTATGATTGAAAATGACTAATGAGAACCTAAAACACCAAATGATGTCATTACAATGTTCCAACATTCTAACTGACTAAGTTGCAGCCTTCCCCATACTATAAACCAAAGGAAAAAAAAGTAAAAGGTTTGTAATGTACTTAAAGATGTATTTATGAAAAGAGAATTCATATTTTTCTTTACCTTTCTGATTCCACGAGTTCTATTCCAGAGAAAATCATACCAATCAGCCCAGCGTTCTTCTTCCCCACGATCAGCTATTTCACGTAATAAATATACCATAGTCATCATTAATACTGATTCAGGTCGTAGTTCATGTTGTAATGGTTCAGTCTAAAAACAGATTTAATCATTACTAGGTTTCATAAAATAGTCTATTTCAACTACAGTCATTGTATAAGAAACGAAAGGAATTGAAGATTTTGCATCCTACTTTTCTGAACCTGATTGTTTAATACCTTGCTGTGTACAATGGGTGAAATTTGTACAGAACATTAGACATGAGCTTACATGTTTCTGTTCAGGGATCTTCAGCATGTACCACAATTGCACAGGTAACCCAACATGCAACTTACTTATGAAGCCATACAGCTTGACTCCAGTTTTACAATGAATAAATAATTGATTAAGAAACCAACCTGATCAGCTGAAGATCTACTGTACTCTTTCACTGCTCTACTGTGATCTATTTGTGGATTATGATTAGGCTGAAATTTATATAATATACATCAAATATGGTTATAAAACAGCCATTTGCAATCTTGAGCAAATATAATGCTCTAACACAATTAAATGGAATTTTACTTTCTGTTTTGCACCAATTTTTGCTAATGAGGACTGTGAGCAGCTTGCATCTTTGAAGTGTGCAATGAGGGAAATTTTGCCAGGACAGCGGCCTTTTCGTATTTCAGAAAGACTAGATGCTTTTACCATGTCAGCCCCAACAACCTGCATCAATAAACAGTTTTTTTTAGGTAGAATGAATAATTATTAGACTATTAACTATACAGATTTGGTACAGGATTGGCATTAATATCTTTGACTATTTTTTATTAATATTTAACTTACAATATTTTCTGTACCAGGAACCATTTCGTAAATACTCAAACGTCTTGTTTCCTGTCTGTCATAGCGTTCTTTCTCTGGACACATATCAGGACACGTTCCTGTAAACGCTTTCGCTGTGGCTAGATCACTCTTTTTCTTATCTCCTGAACCTAGAGAGTATTAATATTAATATTATAAATCAACAGACTGTGTTCAAAGGTGCTTTTTTTTTAGATATAAATTCTGATAGAGCTCATTACAGCTACTTATAAAACAATTTAGTGATAACTATTATATTATATCAAAAACTCACCAGCCTGTCGGAGTAATTTATCTCTCAAATCTAATAATTCTTTCTTCTCCCATACAGTTTTACATACAGTATGAAACAGAGAACTTAATGATACTGAAAAAAACAATAGGATAACTCATTTTAAGCCCTCAACGTAATCAAATGTAGTTTCTTGCACATAAATAGAAATATCAATATCTGTGTTAGTGCTGGGCATTTCCATGGCATGAAACAAAATTCATTGCTACACAGGGGATTTTCTTCTGTTATGCTAAATTGAAGGACTGGTATATTATTATATTGTATATCCAGTAGCCTATGGTCAATTGGTCATGTACTTCATCTCTAAAGCATACTCTGTCCATCAGGGTTTTTATGTTGTATATTGTATCTATGTTTGTCCCCATGGACTGAGTGTGAGAGAGGACTGTATCACTCGTGGTATTGGGCCTAATTCTGACCCATGTAAAATAAAGAGTTTATTATTATTATTATCATTGAATTTCTAAATTGATTTCTTCTACATTTTTGTCTGAATATTGGGTATCAAGAAGTGAGAATATAGGACCATACAAAATTAATGGGAAGACATGTTAAATCTTTGATTCAGTTCATTTTACATGCCTGCACAAAACTGTAAAATTACCTGTATCACTTTTTTTGACTGGACTGTTTGATGGAGAAATTCTACCAGTGACAGGTTTTGGTGAATGAGATCTAGCTTTTGGTTCAGCGTGTCTCTTAACTTCTCTTGATTCAGCATGTCTCTTGACATCTCTTGATTCAGTGTGTCTCTTGACTTCTCTTGATTCAGCATGCCTTGATTCCGGGTGATTTTTAACCTCTTTAGGACGTTTTAAATCTTTGACAATATCCTGTGCTATATCAGATGTTCCTGCCATTCCTGCTAGCTCATCATCAACATCACTTGTCTCCCATTTACTTCTTCTTTGAGGTGAAACTGATCTCTCTATAGTTAACATAAAAAAAAATCCCTTGGAATTAAAGCATCCACTTACCACATCAGTTATTCTTGTGATTGCAATAAACCTATGGGTTTATGAGATCATTATTGCAATATTTGTTTATAACATCTATGGAACTTAATGAATATTGACTTCAGCAAATGCTTAGTTTATGTGGAACCACAGACATCTGATTGAAAATTTGAATTAATCAGTGTCTCCAATACATATATAACAAGTTCAAATAAACTCTTTACAATACATTAAAACATATTTGCCATCTCAAATATCTCTAATTATCTTAATCATTTTTTTTAGGACATGTCAATTTTGAAAATCTGACAAATGAATGGCAATCAGAGACCATAAAGACAAGACAATGTCAATGATTGGATCCAGTTTTGATTTACATAAAAAGACATCAATATTTGAGACAAACCTTGTTTAGAATCTTCTGGTGAACTGACTGCAAAAGGTCGAGTTGATGGTTTCGTTGGTGTAGGATTGTGAGAACCCCAAAATAGTTGTAGTCTAGGTTGTCCAGGTATGAAGTTCTGTCCCTTGTGTTTAGCTTCAACAGCGGATTCCTGAAAAATTGAATAAGATTGAGTTGTACAATAATACATATTTTAAACCAAAGATTGATTTTGATGCTCAAATTTGAATGCAGGAGCAGACAACTCTGTATGAAGAATAACTTTGAGTGGCTGAACTTTTTTGCTTCCAATATGACAATCTCTGTCTAGGTTACCTAGCACACAAGTTTAATCCAAAAGAAGTAAGAGTTAACTTATCAGAGTTAAAAATATAATCATAAACATTGTATATTCATTTAAACTTACATGATCGTCAAAATGTATTGTAGCTGAATTCTTGTTAATATTAGGATAAACTCTTCGTACCACACCATATCTACTGAAATGTCTGCGTAAATTAGGTACTTTATTAAAGCGTGCTGGTATACCCTTTGCTACAATAGCTACTTTGTTATCAATATCTTCAACTGCAGACGACATTCTACGTATCCTTAATCTACGTGAATCTTCTTTTGATTCTAAAATACAAAAGTTATAATCATTTATGAGAAATATTTAATAATTAATAACTCAAAAACTAAAAAAGACGACAATTAACAAAACAAAGAATTTATTTAAATTTGTGTAACAATTCAGGTTCACAAGGATCATCTCTATTAGGTTCTTTGCTGAAACTTTAAAGCAAAGATTCCATATATGCGGCATCCATCATGCGTTAAAAATTGAAATGGTTGGTTTTAGAGGGTATGATTCCATATATTATGTGGAAGCGGTATCCATCAAATGGTCTCCGTCATGCGTCAAAAAACAACCATTTCGATTTTTAACGCATGACGGATGACGCATGATGAGTATATGGAATCTTAGCTTAGGCATTTATCTTTTCTTGAATATCTGTATTCATTAAAAGTTGAGCAAACAGGAAGAATGAGGATAGATGACTTTTTCAAGGTAAGAAGCCTTTCAAACAGCAACTCAAACTAGGACAAGCAATTGATTGATGTGTCTATTTGTGGCAGAGAAATAAAAAGTTTTCTTACCGTCTGATCTGCTAGAACTAGCTGGTACTTCTTTACGTTTTCTAGATTGAGAACGACTATCATCATCATGACTTCGAGATTCATCTTTATGATACTTATCAAACATATCTTTTCTTTTATCTAGTGCTTTATCTCTATTAGATTCAACGTCTCTATCTCTTAATGCTCTAGATTCACGGTCACCTTCTCTTCTTCCTACACCAAAAACACCGGCAGTGGCTCGTGAAAATAAATTCCTTCCTCGTTTCTCTTGAACTAAAAATTGAAGGGAAAAACTCTTAACTCGGATTTTTTTTTTTAAGGCTTAACGCTTAATTAGTCTTCTGTGTTTCATGGTTGAAAATTATTCTTTGATATTATAAAATCCTATGCAAATGTATGTCCATTCACGCTCAGTCATAGCACGGAATATGTTTAGGTTTTTAATAACTATGTATTTCTTACCATCATCTTGTTCACGTTTAATAACTCGTTTTCTACCAAGTTGATCCTTGTCTTGAAATAATGCGCGCTGACTGGAAGATGACTGACCTGAAAATGGATTGAAAATGGATTAAAAAACTCAGAAAACCAGTTTTATCATTTTGAAGCTGATACAATCAAATTGACTGCAAAAAAAAAAAAAGTCAAATATGAATTATTGACAGAAATAAGCACCAAGAAAAAACATTGGAACAGAAAAGACGACAATACCTTGATCTCTGTCAGTTTCTTTTTCCTCTACTATTTCACCAGGTTCTAGTGATTTACCAAATAATTTCGTCTCTTTTCCCTCTTCTTTATTAGATTTACCAAATAATCCAACATTTCCAACTTCAGATGCTGGTTTGATCACTTGACTAGCTGATTGGCTAAACAAATTTGTTGAGGTTTGTGATTTTCCAAAGGGGTTATCTTTCAAATCTGCTGTTGATGGTTTCCCAAATAAGTTTGAACTTAAGGTGCTGGGAATATCAAATTGATTAGAAGAATTTTCAGGGGTGTCTCTTTTGGGTGATTTACCAAATAGTCTGTCAGAGCCTGAGGTGGAATAGGTTTGTGTTTCTCCAAAAATATTAGCAGATCCTGAAATTTTAAATATTTGATTGTTTTTTAAATGATTATCTACTGATGTCGTAAATATGAAAGAAGCATTCTCTTTAAACTACATTTGTTCAATTTTACTATTGGGATGGGAGTCATGATTACAAAATCAAAATTCATTTTACACAATGCAAAGAATATTTCTGTTATTCTTGAAGATGAATGATCATAATAACATTTCTATTCAGACATGAGATTAAATCTCAGTCAACAAAAGTGAATGCATTGTTTTCATGCAAAGATTTTCAATTTACCTTCTGGTTTTTTTGTGTCAGTCTGAATTCCACCAAAAACAGTACTTCCTGTTCCTGTATTTCCTGTTCCAAACCCTGCAGATATTGGAACTGTATTAGAGAACACAGTGCCAGGTGAGGTGAAGTTTGAACTTTTGGCCACTGAGCTGACTCCAAAAGTTGTACTGGAAGTTTGTTGTCCAAATGCAGCAGTCTGGTTTGGATTGCCAAAAGATGGTTGTCCAAAAGTAGAGCGTGATGTAGAATTTGCAGGAGCATTTGGATTGGATGCAAAATTTCCAATAACGGGTGCTGTTACATTTTGTGTAGAAGTTGATTGAACATCAAAAGGGTTAGAAACTGGAGTTGTTCCAAAGGTTGATGGATTAGTGGTTCCAAATCCACTAGATCCAAATGGACTAGGATTATTCATTCCAGTTCCAGGTCCAGTTCCAAAAGGTGTTGGAGATCCAAAAGCAGGAACATTTGGATTGGATGCAAAATTTCCAAAAACGGGCGCTGTTACATTTTGTGTAGAAGTTGATTGAACATCAAATGGGTTAGAAACTGGAGTTGTTCCAAAGGTTGATGGATTAGTGGTTCCAAATCCACTAGATCCAAATGGAGTAGGATTATTCATTCCAGTTTGTTGATTTCCAAACGTATTTTGTTGACCACCAAACATAATGATGGATCGATGGATTGTATTTTAATGAATCTTAAACTGAACTACACACTAAAATAAAAAAAAAATAGTTGATTCTGTAAAGACGTTACAATTTTTACATTTTGCCAATTAAGGAAATCCGAAAGGGGATATAAAGTATATAAATCAGTCCTTATAATATTGATAATCATTTGTGGACCAAAAGAGATAGGCTATAATAATTACAGCTTTCGAGTTGCGCTCGAAACTGTATTGTTACCATTAATCTTTTAGATATTTTTATTTTTTTTTTTTTTTTTTGTAATCGTTGTCAGAGTACCCAGCAAAAACTGTAATACTTAGAACATTTTTGGAAGTGGGTAAAAGATTCAAAACCGCGGAATTGCCTTTTAAATATATATCCAGACATCAGATTCCGACTGGAAGTTGTGTAGCGGAAATCTCCTTAATTTTGGAAATCGGCCATAAATTGATTATTATTTGTTTGATTTTCGTGAATTTTTTTGTGTGCAATCTTAAAGGACTTTTGAGCAGACTCCGCTTTCTGAAATTTGAAATTCGAAAATTTTGTCTATAACTTTGTGCACCGAATTTCGGTCAAAATTCAAACTTTTTTAATTTTTATTCAATTTGCACGAAAATTGATGGGTGGGTAGAACCTAAATTATCGATTAACATTCTCAAAAAAAATATTTCGAAATTTGTCCGAAACATTCTGAAATTTCAAAAAAATGTCAAAAATCACAAAAATCTAAGTTTTTGGATTATTTTTTGTAAAAACTTGAAAATTTGTTATTTCATGAAATTTGCACCATTAATATCTTCATTTTTTACACTTGCCGTATATGCAAATTCTTAACCGTTTAGACGCCATCTTAAAAAAAACCAAATGTCGGAAAAATACTACTCCTCCCGCAATTTCAATCCGATTGCTTTCAAACTTGCTTTAAAATACAATTTTGAAAATTATCTAGGTCCTCTAGTCGCCTTTTTTTGGAATTTTGAATTTGTCTTTGCACAATCTTCATTCAAAGTTTTTTGTGATAGGCCTTGAATATCAAGGCTTTTGACCTTGACCATCTGCAACCTATATTTTTGGACAAAACGATTCTTCTTTGGCCACACTTTCATTTGATACCAACATTTATAATGTTGGTTAATTACTTTAGATTTTATGGGGTTTTGAAAATGAACTATTTTTTAAAAATCTCACATGTTTGGAGGATTATAACACTAGAACAGGTGTTTTCACAACAATCATTTTGGTGTCAATGCAATGTGCTCGCCACAAGCTTTTCAATAATATGTTTGTATTGGATTTGTACTTTCATTTCATGAAATATTCAGTTTTGAAAATGGGTCTTTTTGATATTATGAAAAGTCTAAGTAGAGTTATAGGCCACTTAGAGACATTTTTAAAACAGATTTATAATGTACAAATTCAAAGCTTCAATATAATATATAAATCATTATTTATAAACAAAATTCATCAAAAAATTTAAATAAAGTATTCTAATTAGAGGATTATAATTCACAGAGAGTTATATGGATTATGTAATTGGTCAACAATGTCATAATAGCAGGTGTTAACAAGGGTCATAAACTTCTGAAACAGAAAACTACAACTGTCATGATAGTTTCTGAACCAATCAAATCAGATATAGGAGACAAGGGGCGTGGTCATTAAAGCCTGTATTAATGGGAAGTGGAACTTAACTCTTTTGAAGTTCATAATTAGTTCTACAGTCTTAGTAATCTAAAAACTATTATTTTCAATTTTGACATGTTTTTGAACTGTCATTAGAGTTTCTTAACCAATAAGATTTGCTGTGTGCGTGGTCACTGAAGCGCCTTTTCAACTAGGTTTCACAAGTCTCGTCAGGCAATGACACAGACATTCAGACATGGATGGATTAGTTTGAGACAATTTCTTAAACATTTTTCAACCATATATTGCGTATTGTTTTCTGGCTTAGTGTATGCTACCTTCAGCCCGGTAAAACTCACTGCATGGTAGGACTTAATTTAACCCATTTCATAACAGGTTGTCATGCTTAAATTTAATAATTACATCATTTTCTACAGTGGCATAGGGTAGGCCTATATCATTTTGAAATATATATACTTATCATTACATATCAAATCATAAAATTACAGTTGTAAAATTAGATTTTCTGTGATAATTTGTAATTTAACTTCTTTTGTTATTGTTTACATTAACTATTTTCACGCTGCACTGGAAGTTAACAGAAAATCTCCAAGTAGAAATTCGGTCAACCATAAATTTAAACGGAAGTTCAATAGACTATGAGTTTACTAAGACTTCCTGTCTTATACATTTCTATGGAGAAATACATATACAATAGTTCTATTTTGACGGTTATTTGAAGCATGTTCCGAAATGACTGATTGTTGCCTGATTTTCGGCTGGCTCTGGTCTGCCTTTTGCCTGAAGTATAGTCTTCAATGTTTGGTTGGAGGTGAATGTTACATCATTTCCAGTTTTTACAAGCAGTAGGATCTTGTAACTGGAGGTGCCATTAAATGGTACATTAATTCTTATAATTTTTATACCCTGCATATTTATATAGATTATTGTTAGTGTTAACCAATAACCATTCAGTATATATGTAACCCTTTGGATATCTGTATCATTGCCTGAATAAGACTATTTAAACCTAGTTAAAACATTGCTTGTAATAAAGATGGTAATTGCATTCCATAAAATAGTGCCTTATTTATAACATCATTTCCTTGTTCAGAAAAAACAACATTTTGTGACCATTTATGTCAATCAACATAAGTTCAATTATTCCTAAACTCATGCATGAGAAATACATTAGACTGCTCCAAAATGGGAAGTCCTGTGTCAGGAAAATTAAATGTCATGTTTCTGAAGCAAATATTTTGTTGTATTCTGAAAAATATAATGACTGTATTCAAATAATTTCAAATTTGACAAAGAATGGTTCCGCCAAAATTTCATTCATCTTTATTCAATCCTGAGATTATGTTTATCTTTTACGCAAAATAAATGTTTCATACGAAAACTGCTTGGAAGCTGACAGATCTGTGTAGAACAGGTCTAGTTATTTATGGTACCGTATTAAAACAATAATAGATACATTACAAAGACTAGGGCTGGAATGATAAGCTTACATGCAGTAGGTCCTATACTAAAGTAACCCCTGAAGTCAATTTGGCCGCCTATTCGCTTAGCCGTCTTTTCGAGCTGTCAAGCTGGCCGCACATTCCCAGCCGTCAATTCAATATAGTGATGTCAAGTCGCCCAAACGTTCCTTATACGTCTCAACCAATCACTGCCTTGGATACACTGTATAAAATGAAAGTAGATCTAAAAATAGAACAGTACATAAATAAACGACTTGCGCAAAGAATGGTGACAATATTCATTCATCAATTCTAATTTAACTCGGATAACAATCCGTCGTAAAAAAAAAACTCAATACCGGGTATTCAATTTGATATATTTAAAAAAAACAATATTTTTTTTAAGAATTTAAAATTAAAGGGGCACAGTTGGCATTTTTTTTAAAGGGCTGATTAAGATTTCTTAACAATGATATTGATATATTTCAAAAGCACATAAAATGGAGGATTCTGAAAATCTGCATTAAAATTAAAATGAGATAAAAGGGTGCTAATCTCTCTGCAAACTAAAATATAATTTAGACTTTTTCAGTCTTAATTAATTATGGTCATTTTCAGGCTAAAATTACGATTCTTGGTACACAATTCTCAACATTAAGACTTACATATTTCAAAAGCACATAATTAGATGTTTCCGCAAACCTAGGTTAAAACTTGGCATATTTATATTAAAGGGTACTGACCTCTTTGAACTAAGATATGATTTCAAGTCTTTCAGTCTTTATTATTATTTGTAGACATTTTCGGTCTAATATTACGACTAATCGTACATAATTCTCAACAATGACACTTATATATTTTAAAGGCACATAATTAGAGGTTTCAGAAAACCTAGATTAAAAGTTGGCACATTCATATTAAAGGGTACTGACCGCTCTCTAAACCATAATATGATTTTTTTCATTATTTGTATACATTTTCGGGCTAATTTTACGACTCATCGTACAAAATTCTCAACATTGACAATTATATATTTCAAAAGCACATAATAAGAGGTTTCAGTAAACCTAGGTTAAAACTTGGCACATTCATATTAAAGGGTACTGACCTATCTCTGAACTAAGATAGGATTTCGATTTTTTCATTATTCGTGCACATTTTCGGGCTAAAATTACGATTAATCGTACACAATTCGCAACAATGACACTTATATATTTTAAAGGCACATAATTAGAGGTTTCAGAAAACCTAGATTAAAAGTTGGCACATTCATATTAAAGGGTACTGACCTCTCTTTAAACCATAATTTGATTTTTATTTTTCATTATTTGTACACATTTTCGGGCTAATATTACGGCCCATCGTACAAAATTCTCAACATTGACACTTATATATTTCAAAAGCATATAATTAGAGGTTTCTGAAAACCTAGGTTAAAAGTTGGCACATTCATATTAAAGGGTACTGACCTCTCTCTAAACCATAATATGATTTTTTTCATTATTTGTATACATTTTTGGGCTAATATTACGGCCCATCGTACAAAATTCTCAACATTGACAATTATATATTTCAAAAGCACATAATAAGAGGTTTCAGAAAACCTAGGTTAAAACTTGGCACATTCATATTAAAGGGTACTGACCTCTTTTTAAACCATGATATGATTTTTATTTTTCATTATTCGTACACATTTTCGGGCTAATATTACGGCCCATCGTACAAAATTCTCAACAATGACACTTATATATTTCAAAAGCACATAATTAGAGGTTTCAGAAAATCTAGGTTAAAAGTTGGCACATTCATATTAAAGGGTACTGACCTCTCTCTGAACTAAGATAGGATTTCGATTTTTTCATTATTCGTACACATTTTCGGGCTAAAATTACGATTAATCGTACAAAATTCTCAACAATGACACTTATATATTTCAAAAGCACATAATTAGAGGTTTCAGGAAACCTAAGTTAAAAGTTGGCACATTCATATTAAAGGGTACTGACCTCTCTCTGAACTAAGATATGATTTCAATTTTTTCATTAGTCGTACACATTTTCGGGCTAATGTTACGACCCATCGTACAAAATTTTCAACAACGACAATTATATATTTCAAAAGCACATAATTAGAGGTTTCAGAAAATCTAGGTTAAAAGTTGGCACATTCATATTAAAGGGTACTGACCTCTCTCTGAACTAAGATATGATTTCGATTTTTTCATTAGTCGTACACATTTTCGGGCTAATATTACGACTAATCGTACAAAATTCTCAACATTGACATTTATATATTTAAAGAGCACATAATTATAGGTTTTAGAAAACCTAAGTTAAAAGTTGGCACATTCATATTAAAGGGTACTGACCTCTCTCTGAACTAAGATAGGATTTCGATTTTTTCATTAGTCGTACACATTTTCGGGCTAATATTACGGCCCATCGTACAAAATTCTCAACATTGAAACTTATATATTTCAAAAGAATATAATTAGAGGTTTCAGAAAACCTAGGTTAAAAGTTGGCACATTCATATTAAAGGGTACTGACCGCTCTCTAAACCATAATATGATTTTTTTCATTATTTGTATACATTTTCGGGCTAATTTTACGACTCATCGTACAAAATTCTCAACATTGACAATTATATATTTCAAAAGCACATAATAAGAGGTTTCAGTAAACCTAGGTTAAAACTTGGCACATTCATATTAAAGGGTACTGACCTATCTCTGAACTAAGATAGGATTTCGATTTTTTCATTATTCGTGCACATTTTCGGGCTAAAATTACGATTAATCGTACACAATTCGCAACAATGACACTTATATATTTTAAAGGCACATAATTAGAGGTTTCAGAAAACCTAGATTAAAAGTTGGCACATTCATATTAAAGGGTACTGACCTCTCTTTAAACCATAATTTGATTTTTATTTTTCATTATTTGTACACATTTTCGGGCTAATATTACGGCCCATCGTACAAAATTCTCAACATTGACACTTATATATTTCAAAAGCATATAATTAGAGGTTTCTGAAAACCTAGGTTAAAAGTTGGCACATTCATATTAAAGGGTACTGACCTCTCTCTAAACCATAATATGATTTTTTTCATTATTTGTATACATTTTTGGGCTAATATTACGGCCCATCGTACAAAATTCTCAACATTGACAATTATATATTTCAAAAGCACATAATAAGAGGTTTCAGAAAACCTAGGTTAAAACTTGGCACATTCATATTAAAGGGTACTGACCTCTTTTTAAACCATGATATGATTTTTATTTTTCATTATTCGTACACATTTTCGGGCTAATATTACGGCCCATCGTACAAAATTCTCAACAATGACACTTATATATTTCAAAAGCACATAATTAGAGGTTTCAGAAAATCTAGGTTAAAAGTTGGCACATTCATATTAAAGGGTACTGACCTCTCTCTGAACTAAGATATGATTTCGATTTTTTCATTAGTCGTACACATTTTCGGGCTAATATTACGACTAATCGTACAAAATTCTCAACATTGACAACTATATATTTTAAAAGCACATAATTAGAGGTTTCAGAAAATCTAGGTTAAAAGTTGGCACATTCATATTAAAGGGTACTGACCTCTCTTTATACCATGATATGATTTTTATTTTTCATTATTCGTACACATTTTCGGGCTAAAATTACGACTCATCGTACAAAATTCTCAACAATGACACTTATATATTTCAAAAGCACATAATTAGAGGTTTCAGGAAACCTAAGTTAAAAGTTGGCACATTCATATTAAAGGGTACTGACCTCTCTCTGAACTAAGATATGATTTCAATTTTTTCATTAGTCGTACACATTTTCGGGCTAATGTTACGACCCATCGTACAAAATTTTCAACAACGACAATTATATATTTCAAAAGCACATAATTAGAGGTTTCAGAAAATCTAGGTTAAAAGTTGGCACATTCATATTAAAGGGTACTGACCTCTCTCTGAACTAAGATATGATTTCGATTTTTTCATTAGTCGTACACATTTTCGGGCTAATATTACGACTAATCGTACAAAATTCTCAACGTTGACAATTATATATTTCAAAAGCACATAAAAAGAAGTTTCAGAAAACCTAGGTTAAAACTTGGCACATTCATATTAAAGGGTACTGACCTCTCTTTAAACCATAATATGATTTTTATTTTTCATTATTTGTATACATTTTCGGGCTAATATTACGACTCATCGTACAAAATTCTCAACAATGACACTTATATATTTCAAAAGCATATAATTAAGGGTTTCAGAAAACCTAGGTTAAAAGTTGGCACATTTATATTAAAGGGTACTGACCTCTCTTTAAACCATAATATGATTTTTATTTTTCATTATTTGTATACATTTTCGGGCTAATATTACGACTCATCGTACAAAATTCTCAACAATGACACTTATATATTTCAAAAGCATATAATTAAGGGTTTCAGAAAACCTAGGTTAAAAGTTGGCACATTTATATTAAAGGGTACTGACCTCTCTTTAAACCATAATATGATTTTTATTTTTCATTATTTGTACACATATTCGGGCTAATATTACGGCCCATCGTACAAAATTCTCAACATTGACACTTATATATTTCAAAAGCATATAATTAGAGGTTTCAGAAAACCTAGGTTAAAAGTTGGCACATTTATATTAAAGGGTACTGACCTCTCTCTGAACTAAGATAGGATTTCGATTTTTTCATTAGTCGTACACATTTTCGGACTAATATTACGGCCCATCGTACAAAATTCTCAACATTGACACTTATATATTTCAAAAGAATATAATTAGAGGTTTCAGAAAACCTAGGTTAAAAGTTGGCACATTCATATTAAAGGGTACTGACCGCTCTCTAAACCATAATATGATTTTTTTCATTATTTGTATACATTTTCGGGCTAATTTTACGACTCATCGTACAAAATTCTCAACATTGACAATTATATATTTCAAAAGCACATAATAAGAGGTTTCAGTAAACCTAGGTTAAAACTTGGCACATTCATATTAAAGGGTACTGACCTCTCTCTGAACTAAGATATGATTTCGATTTTTTCATTAGTCGTACACATTTTAGGGCTAATATTACGACTAATCGTACAAAATTCTCAACGTTGACAATTATATATTTCAAAAGCACATAAAAAGAAGTTTCAGAAAACCTAGGTTAAAACTTGGCACATTCATATTAAAGGGTACTGACCTCTCTTTAAACCATAATATGATTTTTATTTTTCATTATTTGTATACATTTTCGGGCTAATATTACGACTCATCGTACAAAATTCTCAACAATGACACTTATATATTTCAAAAGCATATAATTAAGGGTTTCAGAAAACCTAGGTTAAAAGTTGGCACATTTATATTAAAGGGTACTGACCTCTCTTTAAACCATAATATGATTTTTATTTTTCATTATTTGTACACATATTCGGGCTAATATTACGGCCCATCGTACAAAATTCTCAACATTGACACTTATATATTTCAAAAGCATATAAGTAGAGGTTTCAGAAAACCTAGGTTAAAAGTTGGCACATTCATATTAAAGGGTACTGACCTCTCTCTAAACCATAATATGATTTTTTTTCTTTTCATTATTTGTACACATTTTCGGGCTAATATTACGACTCATCGTACAAAATTCTCAACATTGACAATTATATATTTTAAAAGCCCATAATTTCGATTTTTTCATTAGTCGTACACATTTTCGGGCTGATATTACGACTAATCGTACAAAATTCTCAACAATCATATTAAAGGGTACTGACCTCTCTTTAAACCATGATATGATTTTTATTTTTCATTATTCGTACACATTTTCGGGCTAATATTACGACTCATCGTACAAAATTCTCAACATTGACATTAGTGCTTTTGAAATATATAATTGTCAATGTTGAGAATTTTGTACGATGGGCCGTAATATTAGCCCGAAAATGTGTACGAATAATGAAAAATAAAAATCATATCATGGTTTAAAGAGAGGTCAGTACCCTTTAATATGAATGTGCCAACTTTTAACCTAGATTTTCTGAAACCTCTAATTATGTGCTTTTAAAATATATAATTGTCAATGTTGAGAATTGTGCACGATGAGTCGTAATATAAGGCCGAAAATGTGTACGAATAATGAAAAAAAAATCAAAATCATATCTTAGTTCAGAGATAGGTCAGTACCCTTTAATATAAATGTGCCAACTTTTAACCTAGGTTTTATGAAACCTCTAATTATGTGCTTTTAAAATATATAATTGTCAATGTTGAGAATTTTGTACGATGAGTCGTAATATTAGCCCGAAAATGTGTACAAATAGTAAAGAATGAAAAAATCAAAATCATATTATGGTTCAGAGAGAGGTCAGTACCCTTTAATATGAATGTGCCAACTTTTAACCTAGGTTTTCTGAAATCTCTAATTATGTGCTTTTGAAATATATAAGTTTCATTGTTGAGAATTTTGTACGATGAGTCGTAATATTAGCCCGAAAATGTGTACGAATAATGAAAAAATTGAAATCATATCTTAGTTCAGAGAGAGGTCATTACCCTTTAATATGAATGTGCCAAGTTTTAACCTAGGTTTTCTGAAACCTCTGAATGTGTGCTTTTGAAATAAATAAGCGTCATAGTTGATAATTTTGTACGATGGGCCGTAATATTAGCCCGAAAATGTGTACGAATAATGAAAAATAAAAATCATATTATCGTTTAAAGAGAGGTCAGTACCCTTTAATATGAATGTGCCAACTTTTAACCTAGATTTTCTGAAACGTCTAATTATGTGCTTTCAAAATATATAATTGTCAATGTTGAGAATTTTGTACGATGAGTCGTAATATTAGCCCGAAAATGTGTACGACTAATGAAAAAATCGAAATCATATCTTAGTTCAGAGAGAGGTCAGTACCCTTTAATATGAATGTGCCAACTTTTAACCTATGTGTTCTGAAACCTCTAATTATGTGCTTTTGAAATATATAAGTGTCATTGTTGAGAATTTTGTACGATGGGCCGTAATATTAGCCCAAAAATGTGTACGAATAATGAAAAATAAAATTCATATCATGGTTTAGAGAGAGGTCAGTACCCTTTAATATGAATGTGCCAACTTTTAACCTAGGTTTTCTGAAACCTCTGAATGTGTGCTTTCGAAATAAATAAGTGTCATAGTTGAGAATTTTGTACGATGAGTCGTAATATTAGCCCGAAAATGTGTACGACTAATGAAAAAATCGAATTCCTATCTTAGTTCAGAGAGAGGTCAGTACCCTTTAATATGAATGTGCCAACTTTTAACCTAGGTTTTCTGAAACCTCTGAATGTGTGCTTTTGAAATAAATAAGTGTCATAGTTGAGAATTTTGTACGATGAGTCGTAATATTAGCCCGAAAACGTGTACGACTAATAAAAAACTCGAAATCCTATCTTAGTTCAGAGAGAGGTCATTACCCTTTAATATGAATGTGCCAACTTTTAACCTAGGTTTTCTGAAACCTCTGAATGTGTGCTTTTGAAATAAATAAGTGTCATAGTTGAGAATTTTGTACGATGAGTCGTAATATTAGACCGAAAATGTGTACGAATAATAATAAAGACTGAAAAAGTCGAAATCATATCATAGTTCAGAGATAGGTCAGTACCCTTTAATATCAATGTGCCAACTTTTAACCTAGGTTTCCTGAAACCTCTAATTATGTGCTTTTGAAATATATAAGTGTCATTGTTGAGAATTTTGTACGATGAGTCGTAATATTAGCCCGAAAATGTGTACGAATAATGAAAAAATTGAAATCATATCTTAGTTCAGAGAGAGGTCATTACCCTTTAATATGAATGTGCCAAGTTTTAACCTAGGTTTTCTGAAACCTCTGAATGTGTGCTTTTGAAATAAATAAGCGTCATAGTTGATAATTTTGTACGATGGGCCGTAATATTAGCCCGAAAATGTGTACGAATAATGAAAAATAAAAATCATATTATCGTTTAAAGAGAGGTCAGTACCCTTTAATATGAATGTGCCAACTTTTAACCTAGATTTTCTGAAACGTCTAATTATGTGCTTTCAAAATATATAATTGTCAATGTTGAGAATTTTGTACGATGAGTCGTAATATTAGCCCGAAAATGTGTACGACTAATGAAAAAATCGAAATCATATCTTAGTTCAGAGAGAGGTCAGTACCCTTTAATATGAATGTGCCAACTTTTAACCTATGTGTTCTGAAACCTCTAATTATGTGCTTTTGAAATATATAAGTGTCATTGTTGAGAATTTTGTACGATGGGCCGTAATATTAGCCCAAAAATGTGTACGAATAATGAAAAATAAAATTCATATCATGGTTTAGAGAGAGGTCAGTACCCTTTAATATGAATGTGCCAACTTTTAACCTAGGTTTTCTGAAACCTCTGAATGTGTGCTTTCGAAATAAATAAGTGTCATAGTTGAGAATTTTGTACGATGAGTCGTAATATTAGCCCGAAAATGTGTACGACTAATGAAAGAATCGAATTCCTATCTTAGTTCAGAGAGAGGTCAGTACCCTTTAATATGAATGTGCCAACTTTTAACCTAGGTTTTCTGAAACCTCTGAATGTGTGCTTTTGAAATAAATAAGTGTCATAGTTGAGAATTTTGTACGATGAGTCGTAATATTAGCCCGAAAACGTGTACGACTAATAAAAAACTCGAAATCCTATCTTAGTTCAGAGAGAGGTCATTACCCTTTAATATGAATGTGCCAACTTTTAACCTAGGTTTTCTGAAACCTCTGAATGTGTGCTTTTGAAATAAATAAGTGTCATAGTTGAGAATTTTGTACGATGAGTCGTAATATTAGACCGAAAATGTGTACGAATAATAATAAAGACTGAAAAAGTCGAAATCATATCATAGTTCAGAGATAGGTCAGTACCCTTTAATATCAATGTGCCAACTTTTCACCTAGGTGTTCTGAAACCTCTAATTATGTGCTTTTGAAATATATTTAGTGTCATTGTTGAGAATTTTGTACGATGGTCCGTAATATTAGCCTGAAAATGTGTACGAATAATGAAAAATAAAAATCATATTATCGTTTAAAGAGAGGTCAGTACCCTTTAATATGAATGTGCCAACTTTTAACCTAGATTTTCTGAAACCTCTGAATGTGAGCTTTTGAAATAAATAAGCGTCATAGTTGAGAATTTTGTACGATGAGTCGTAATATAAGCCCGAAAATGTGTACGAATAATGAAAAATAAAAATCATATCATGGTTTAAAGAGAGGTCAGTACCCTTTAATATGAATGTGCCAACTTTTAACCTAGATTTTCTGAAACCTCTATATATGTGCTTTTAAAATATATATTTGTCAATGTTGAGAATTTTGTACGATGAGTCGTAATATAAGGCCGAAAATGTGTACGAATAATGAAAAAATCAAAATCATATCTTAGTTCAGAGATAGGTCAGTACCCTTTAAATAGAATGTGCCAACTTTTAACCTAGGTTTTCTGAAACCTCTAATTATGTGCTTTTAAAATATATAATTGTCAATGTTGAGAATTTTGTACGATTAGTCGTAATATTAGCCCGAAAATGTGTACAAATAATAATAAAGACTGAAAAACTTGAAATCACATCATAGTTCAGAGAGAGGTCAGTACCCTTTAATATGAATGTGCCAACTTTTAACCTAGGTTTTATGAAACCTCTAATTATGTGCTTTTGAAATATATAATTGTCATTGTTGAGAATTTTGTACGATGAGTCGTAATATTAGACCGAAAATGTCTACGAATAATGAAAAAATAAAAATCATATCATGGTTTAAAGAGAGGTCAGTACCCTTTAATATGAATGTGCCAACTTTTAACCTAGATTTTCTGAAACCTCTGAATGTGAGCTTTTGAAATAAATAAGCGTCATAGTTGAGAATTTTGTACGATGAGTCGTAATATTAGCCCGAAAATGTGTACGAATAATGAAAAATAAAAATCATATCATGGTTTAAAGAGAGGTCAGTACCCTTTAATATGAATGTGCCAACTTTTAACCTAGATTTTCTGAAACCTCTATATATGTGCTTTTAAAATATATAATTGTCATTGTTGAGAATTTTGTACGATGAGTCGTAATATTAGCCCGAAAATGTGTACAAATAGTAAAGAATGAAAAAATAAAAATCATATTATGGTTTAGAGAGAGGTCAGTACCCTTTAATATGATTGTGCCAACTTTTAACCTAGGTTTTCTGAAATCTCTAATTATATGCTTTTGAAATGTATAAGTGTCATTGTTGCGAATTTTGTACGATGGTCCGTAATATTAGCCCGAAAATGTCTACGAATAATGAAAAATAAAAATCATATCATGGTTTAAAGAGAGGTCAGTACCCTTTAATATGAATGTGCCAACTTTTAACCTAGGTTTTATGAAACCTTTAATTATGTGCTTTTGAAATATATAAGTGCCATTGTTGAGAATTTTGTACGATGAGTCGTAATATTAGCCCGAAAATGTGTACAAATAGTAAAGAATGAAAAAATAAAAATCATATTATGGTTTAGAGAGAGGTCAGTACCCTTTAATATGATTGTGCCAACTTTTAACCTAGGTGTTCTGCAACCTCTAATTATGTGCTTTTAAAATATATAATTGTCAATGTTGAGAATTTTGTACGATGAGTCGTAATATTAGCCCGAAAATGTGTACGACTAATGAAAAAATCGAAATCATATCTTAGTTCAGAGAGAGGTCAGTACCCTTTAATATGAATGTGCCAACTTTTAACCTATGTGTTCTGAAACCTCTAATTATGTGCTTTTGAAATATATAAGTGTCATTGTTGAGAATTTTGTACGATGGGCCGTAATATTAGCCCAAAAATGTGTACGAATAATGAAAAATAAAATTCATATCATGGTTTAGAGAGAGGTCAGTACCCTTTAATATGAATGTGCCAACTTTTAACCTAGGTTTTCTGAAACCTCTGAATGTGTGCTTTCGAAATAAATAAGTGTCATAGTTGAGAATTTTGTACGATGAGTCGTAATATTAGCCCGAAAATGTGTACGACTAATGAAAAAATCGAATTCCTATCTTAGTTCAGAGAGAGGTCAGTACCCTTTAATATGAATGTGCCAACTTTTAACCTAGGTTTTCTGAAACCTCTGAATGTGTGCTTTTGAAATAAATAAGTGTCATAGTTGAGAATTTTGTACGATGAGTCGTAATATTAGCCCGAAAACGTGTACGACTAATAAAAAACTCGAAATCCTATCTTAGTTCAGAGAGAGGTCATTACCCTTTAATATGAATGTGCCAACTTTTAACCTAGGTTTTCTGAAACCTCTGAATGTGTGCTTTTGAAATAAATAAGTGTCATAGTTGAGAATTTTGTACGATGAGTCGTAATATTAGACCGAAAATGTGTACGAATAATAATAAAGACTGAAAAAGTCGAAATCATATCATAGTTCAGAGATAGGTCAGTACCCTTTAATATCAATGTGCCAACTTTTCACCTAGGTGTTCTGAAACCTCTAATTATGTGCTTTTGAAATATATTTAGTGTCATTGTTGAGAATTTTGTACGATGGTCCGTAATATTAGCCTGAAAATGTGTACGAATAATGAAAAATAAAAATCATATTATCGTTTAAAGAGAGGTCAGTACCCTTTAATATGAATGTGCCAACTTTTAACCTAGATTTTCTGAAACCTCTGAATGTGAGCTTTTGAAATAAATAAGCGTCATAGTTGAGAATTTTGTACGATGAGTCGTAATATAAGCCCGAAAATGTGTACGAATAATGAAAAATAAAAATCATATCATGGTTTAAAGAGAGGTCAGTACCCTTTAATATGAATGTGCCAACTTTTAACCTAGATTTTCTGAAACCTCTATATATGTGCTTTTAAAATATATATTTGTCAATGTTGAGAATTTTGTACGATGAGTCGTAATATAAGGCCGAAAATGTGTACGAATAATGAAAAAATCAAAATCATATCTTAGTTCAGAGATAGGTCAGTACCCTTTAAATAGAATGTGCCAACTTTTAACCTAGGTTTTCTGAAACCTCTAATTATGTGCTTTTAAAATATATAATTGTCAATGTTGAGAATTTTGTACGATTAGTCGTAATATTAGCCCGAAAATGTGTACAAATAATAATAAAGACTGAAAAACTTGAAATCACATCATAGTTCAGAGAGAGGTCAGTACCCTTTAATATGAATGTGCCAACTTTTAACCTAGGTTTTATGAAACCTCTAATTATGTGCTTTTGAAATATATAATTGTCATTGTTGAGAATTTTGTACGATGAGTCGTAATATTAGACCGAAAATGTCTACGAATAATGAAAAAATAAAAATCATATCATGGTTTAAAGAGAGGTCAGTACCCTTTAATATGAATGTGCCAACTTTTAACCTAGATTTTCTGAAACCTCTGAATGTGAGCTTTTGAAATAAATAAGCGTCATAGTTGAGAATTTTGTACGATGAGTCGTAATATTAGCCCGAAAATGTGTACGAATAATGAAAAATAAAAATCATATCATGGTTTAAAGAGAGGTCAGTACCCTTTAATATGAATGTGCCAACTTTTAACCTAGATTTTCTGAAACCTCTATATATGTGCTTTTAAAATATATAATTGTCATTGTTGAGAATTTTGTACGATGAGTCGTAATATTAGCCCGAAAATGTGTACAAATAGTAAAGAATGAAAAAATAAAAATCATATTATGGTTTAGAGAGAGGTCAGTACCCTTTAATATGATTGTGCCAACTTTTAACCTAGGTTTTCTGAAATCTCTAATTATATGCTTTTGAAATGTATAAGTGTCATTGTTGCGAATTTTGTACGATGGTCCGTAATATTAGCCCGAAAATGTCTACGAATAATGAAAAATAAAAATCATATCATGGTTTAAAGAGAGGTCAGTACCCTTTAATATGAATGTGCCAACTTTTAACCTAGGTTTTATGAAACCTTTAATTATGTGCTTTTGAAATATATAAGTGCCATTGTTGAGAATTTTGTACGATGAGTCGTAATATTAGCCCGAAAATGTGTACAAATAGTAAAGAATGAAAAAATAAAAATCATATTATGGTTTAGAGAGAGGTCAGTACCCTTTAATATGATTGTGCCAACTTTTAACCTAGGTGTTCTGCAACCTCTAATTATGTGCTTTTAAAATATATAATTGTCAATGTTGAGAATTTTGTACGATGAGTCGTAATATTAGCCCGAAAATGTGTACGAATAATGAAAAAATCAAAATCATATCTTAGTTCAGAAATAGGTCAGTACCCTTTAATATGAATGTGCCAACTTTTAACTTATGTGTTCTGAAACCTCTAATTATGTGCTTTTGAAATATATAAGTGTCATTGTTGAGAATTTTGTACGATGGGCCGTAATATTAGCCCGAAAATGTGTACGAAAAATGAAAAATAAAAATCATATCATGGTTTAGAGAGAGGTCAGTACCCTTTAATATCAATGTGCCAACTTTTAACCTAGATTTTCTGAAACCTCTGAATGTGTGCTTTTGAAATAAATAAGTGTCATAGTTGAGAATTTTGTACGATTAGTCGTAATATTAGCCCGAAAGTGTGTACGACTAATGAAAAAATCGAAATCATATCTTAGTTCAGAGAGAGGTCAGTACCCTTTAATATGAATGTGCCAACTTTTAACCTATGTGTTCTGAAACCTCTAATTATGTGCTTTTGAAATATATAAGTGTCATTGTTGAGAATTTTGTACGATGGGCCGTAATATTAGCCCAAAAATGTGTACGAATAATGAAAAATAAAATTCACATCATGGTTTAGAGAGAGGTCAGTACCCTTTAATATGAATGTGCCAACTTTTAACCTAGGTTTTCTGAAACCTCTGAATGTGTGCTTTTGAAATAAATAAGTGTCATAGTTAAGAATTTTGTACGATGAGTCGTAATATTAGCCCGAAAATGTGTACGACTAATGAAAAAATCGAATTCCTATCTTAGTTCAGAGAGAGGTCATTACCCTTTAATATGAATGTGCCAACTTTTAACCTAGGTTTTCTGAAACCTCTGAATGTGTGCTTTTGAAATAAATAAGTGTCATAGTTGAGAATTTTGTACGATGAGTCGTAATATTAGCCCGAAAATGTGTACGACTAATAAAAAAATCGAAATCCTATCTTAGTTCAGAGAGAGGTCAGTACCCTTTAATATGAATGTGCCAACTTTTAACCTAGGTTTTCTGAAACCTCTAATTATGTGCTTTTAAAATATATAAGTGTCATTGTTGAGAATTTTGTACGATGAGTCGTAATATTAGACCGAAAATGTGTACGAATAATAATAAAGACTGAAAAAGTCGAAATCATATCATAGTTCAGAGATAGGTCAGTACCCTTTAATATCAATGTGCCAACTTTTATCCTAGGTGTTCTGAAACCTCTAATTATGTGCTTTTAAAATATATAAGTGTCATTGTTGAGAATTTTGTACGATTAGTCGTAATATTAGTCCGAAAATGTATACAAATAATAATAAAGACTGAAAAACTTGAAATCATATCATGGTTTACAGAGAGGTCAGTACCCTTTAATATGATTGTGCCAACTTTTAACCTAGGTGTTCTGAAACCTCTAATTATGTGCTTTTGAAATATATAAGTGTCATTGTTGAGAATTGTGTACGATGGTCCGTAATATTAGCCTGAAAATGTGTACGAATAATGAAAAATAAAAATCATATTATCGTTTAAAGAGAGGTCAGTACCCTTTAATATGAATGTGCCAACTTTTAACCTAGATTTTCTGAAACCTCTGAATGTGTGCTTTTGAAATAAATAAGCGTCATAGTTGAGAATTTTGTACGATGAGTCGTAATATTAGCCCGAAAATGTGTACAAATAATAATAAAGACTGAAAAACTTGAAATCACATCATAGTTCAGAAAGAGGTCAGTACCCTTTAATATGAATGTGCCAACTTTTAACCTAGGTTTTCTGAAACCTCTGAATGTGAGCTTTTGAAATAAATAAGCGTCATAGTTGAGAATTTTGTACGATGGGCCGTAATATTAGCCCGAAAATGTGTACGAATAATGAAAAATAAAAATCATATCATGGTTTAAAGAGAGGTCAGTACCCTTTAATATCAATGTGCCAACTTTTAACCTAGGTTTTCTGAAACCTCTAAGTATGTGCTTTTAAAATATATAATTGTAAATGTTGAGAATTTTGTACGATGAGTCGTAATATTAGCCCGAAAATGTGTACAAATAGTAAAGAATGAAAAAATCAAAATCATATCATAGTTCAGGGAGAGGTCAGTACCCTTTTATATGAATGTGCCAACTTTTAACCTAGGTTTTATGAAACCTCTAATTATGTGCTTTTGAAATATATAAGTGTCATTGTTGAGAATTTTGTACGATGAGTCGTAATATTAGCCCGAAAATGTGTACGAATAATGAAAAAATAAAAATCATATTATGGTTTAGAGAGAGGTCAGTACCCTTTAATATGATTGTGCCAACTTTTAACCTAGGTTTTCTGAAATCTCTAATTAGATGCTTTTGAAATATATAAGTGTCATTGTTGCGAATTTTGT
The DNA here is from genome assembly GCA_029955415.1 of Lottia scabra. Lineage (NCBI taxonomy): Eukaryota > Metazoa > Mollusca > Gastropoda > Lottiidae > Lottia > Lottia scabra. Next base: position 655,567 of record JARJEI010000021.1, on the reverse strand, counting down.
ACGATTAGTCGTAATATTAGCCCGAAAATGTGTACAAATGATAAAGACTGAAAAAGTCGAAACCATATCATAGTTCAGAGAGAGGTCAGTAGCCTTTAATATGAATATGCCAAGTTTTAACCTAGGTTTGCGGAAACATCTAATTATGTGCTTTTGAAATATGTAAGTCTTTATGTTGAGAATTGTGTACCAAGAATCGTATTTTTAGCCTCAAAATGACCATAATTAATTAAGACTGAAAAAGTCTAAATTATATTTTAGTTTGCAGAGAGATTAGCACCCTTTAATCTCATTTTGATTTTAATGCAGATTTTCAGAATCCTCCATTTTATGTGCTTTTGAAATATATCAATATCATTGTTAAGAAATCTAAATCACCCCTTTAAAAAATGCTAACTTTGACCCTTTAATTTTAAATTCTTAAAAAAAATATTGTTTTTTTTTTAAATAATATCAAATTGAATACTGAGATTTTGTATGACGGATTGTTATCCGAGTTAAATTAGAATTGATGAATAAATATTGTCACCATTTTTAGCGTAAGCCGTTTATTTATGTACTGTGCTATTTTTAGATCTACTTTCATTTTATACAATGTATCCAAGGCAGTGATTGGTTGAGACGTATAAGGAACGTTTGGGCGACTTGATATCACTATATTGAAATGACGGCTGGGAATGTGCGGCCAGCTTGACAGCTGGAATAGACGGCTACGCGAAAAGGCGGCCAAATTGACTTCAGCAAAGTAACCATAGACTAATTAAAATGGGTTAAATTCAGGTCCGGTGTCTTGAATTTGTCAACTCAACTTCCTTTACATTTACACTAGTTTTTCGACATGCATTACGTCATCAACACCATACAGTATTAGCTATAACTAATTTTGTTAGGTTTATGTAACCAGAACCTTGAACTGCAAATCATTTTTACCTGTACAAATACATAGGGCATCACATAAATTACTCAATTTCTCAATGGTGTAAAAATAAACAAAATTGAAATTGAATTCTCCACCATTTTGAAATAATCCGCATTTGTATAATTTCTGCGTTTATTATTGGTAATAAATGTTCTAAAATTAGTTTTTAAAATATTTTCTCACAAATTAAAAATTCCCAGAAGTTCTAAATCAAAGTTAGTACAAATTCAGTTGAATAAATAATAATTCAACCGAGAAAATAAAATGGTTTGTTTTTTTCCTCGGTTCTACTTACCAAGATGGCTGGCTTCCTGTCAAGATTTTTTGAGAAATTAAAATCTTGGATAGCGTGGTCCTGGACATATTTATGGGCTGTTTGGTTTATTCTTGTTATGTTTGTAATCTACATCTTAAGAGGGCCCCTTAAATTAAGTAAGTGTTGCATAATAAGATAGATAATTAATGTTTTTTAGATTGACCTATTTATTATTTTGCAAGACATCCCCCCCCCTCCCATCTCAACCTACTACAAACACATACATGTACACACTCTAACCCTTTTCTGTCTATCATTAGGTTAGGCTACTATCCTATTTTCTAGACCGACAAGTTGACTCTAAATAATACTGCGTATTTTAGAGACAGACGACCAAGCATATAAATATCATGAAATTTTGTGTTACTTGATTTAGACCTTTGGAAATAGTAATTTTTGTAAAGTATTAGATAAGTATGAATAAAGATGTACCGTACAACAACTTGACATCATGTATTTGTGTACAAATTAGATGAAATGTCGATCAGGCGGGTATTTTAACTCAAACTACGTCGCCATTTTTCTAATATATGTGTTTATCCAATGAACTTCATGCTTACAATCTATAACTGATTTGGTAAATTTTGAGAGAAGTCTTTTGATTGGATGTAATTTCAATGACGATAAGTCTTTTTTAGAAATGGCGGCCATGTTCAAAATACCTCCAGCTTGAAAATTTCAACTAGGATTACGACAACAAGGATTAGTTTATTCTGTCAAAAAAGGGATTGAATGTTGAGATGGCATCATAACATACAAGAAAATGGTCAGTTTTTTTAATAATGACATCAAGGAAGAACAATAATTCAACGCAACCAAATTGGTTGCGCAATTTCAAGTTATTGAATAAGATGTAATCCTGACTCTCTGCCAGCGGCATTGAGAGAGACAGGTATTCCGGTCTACCTATTTTCTTACATTAGTATTTCAATGTCAATTTTGAATGAGCTAAGGTTGTGTAGGTTACACTTAGGTGCAGGATCTGAGTTTAGCCCAAAAAATAGAAAAATAGCTTAAAAATAGCCGAAAATAGCCTCTATTTTAGAAAAAAAAATAGCTAATCCTAATTCCTAAAGTTAACTGTTTGAACTCTAAAATAGCCTTGTTAGAATAGCTGCAGTCTCTATTTTTCTATTATTTTATATTAGGCTAGCTAATAGCTAGCTATTAGCCTCTATTTTTCTATTTTTCTATAATAGCCTTGTTAGAATAGCTGTAGCCTCTATTTTTCTATTATTCTATAATAGCCTTGTTAAAATAGCTGTAGCCTCTATTTTTCTATTTTGAAGCCAAAAAATAGAAAAAATAGCTCAAATATAGCCGAAAATAGCCTTTATTTTAGAAACAAAAAAGCTATTCCTTATTCCTAAAGTTAACTGTTTGAACTCTAAAATAGCCTTGTTAGAATAGCTGCAGTCTCTATTTTTCTATTATTTTATATTAGGCTAGCTAATAGCTAGCTATTAGCCTCTATTTTTATATTATTCTATAATATCCTTGTTAGGCTACAAAACTCAGATCCTGCACCTTCCTCGTAGGTTAGTAGGTGAATGTCTTCATAATGAAGATGTGTCCCTAGGCCTAACCAACATAATATGATATTGTTAAAAAAATAAATAACACGATAACGTGCAAAGGGTAGGTAAAAAGTCGATACAAAGAATAAATATAGCTACACTATGGGACTGATCCCTATAAATATAGCTTGACCCAAAGGTACTGGTATGGCTGAAATTTTCATTTGATCAAGAGAATTTTAGTTATAGGTTCGAGCTCAACTATCACAAGACCAATTAGCAATTGCAGAAATTTTCATTATTTGCACGGAATGCAATTCATCAATACAAATTTAAATCATCCACAACAAGGCTTTGCTGTAGGTCAGTCACTATTGAAAAGCTGTGAATCGACTTATAACATGAAATCGGAAGTTGTTGACAAAATCCTGTGTGACAAATACTGTAAGAAGAAAGTATACCAGCATGCACAGTCAAACTGTTACTCTACCAAATCTTCTCACTAGGCTACTCACAAACTCTTCTTAATGAACACTTCAAAATGGCTGGAAAAGTTATGAATTTTGAGAGAAAAACAATGAATATCTGAACTAAATGACATCCGATTTAATAAATATTTATATCTTTACAAAAATTATTATGGAAATGAAAGAAGTCAAAGACATGAAAGGAAGGATTATTTATTAAGAATATTTTAAACTGTTTTAGTAATATTTCATGTTAATTATTCAAGAATGTCTACACCAAAGATACATAAAAAGTCTTAAAGTCAAGTTTAAATGCAATTTTTCAGTAACTCAGCATAATTCCAATACGTAATTTTGATAAAGGCCTCTAATCAAATCAAACAAAATTACACTACATGGGGATTATTCAGGGTACTCAGATTCAGACACAAATTTCATGCCATTTTCTTGACATAAATACTTTGTCTTGTAAATTTAGCTCACTTGGCAGCAAGTTAGATGGTTGTCTTCTAGGTGCTGTAGGTTTCTATCGCCCAAAGGTAATAAGGGTTAAATGCTTTCACTTGTCATCCATTATAACCTATAATGACCTATATATAGAAAATCTACCAAATAGACATTTCTGATGTTTCATTTGTTATCAATTGCTTTTTTTTGTAAATATGATTGTTGTTCCTTAAGATTTTTGATTCCAATCCTACAAGTACATTTTATTGGATATTGTTCAAAGTCAACTGTAAGAATTAGCTCCCTTTGATTACAAAGAGAATTGTATTTTTCAACTGACAACTGATAAAAATGTTAATCTTTTTCAAAGGAAAAGAAATTTAAAGAATAGTTCAGACTATAAAATGAAGTCAGTTTCTTTTTTAATCTTTAGAAAAACTATGAATAATGAATCTTTATTATTATCACACAAATTGAATAAATTACCAGTATTGTATGACATAAACAAAATTAAAACTAGATGAAATGTAATGAATATGAATATTATACAAAATGATATAGATTGATATTATATTCGAAATGAGGCTGTGAAAATCTCATTTAGTCCGTCAACAATTTCTTGTGTACGCGATAGAAACCAGAGTTTTAATCCGATTCGAATGAAACTTGGTATGTGTATTCATCTTAATATTATCTCAGATAAGTTCGGTTTTTGAGTTATTGCCCTTGACTTAGTGAAAAAACGTTAAAATTAACTTGTGTACGCGATGGAAGCTAGAGTTTTTACCCGATTTGAATGAAACTGGGTATGTGTATTTATCTTGATAATATCTCGGATGAGTTCGAAAATGGCGCAATTCAAGTTGTTGGTTTATGAGTTATTGCCCTTGACTTAGTGAAAAAACGTTAAAATTAACTTGTGTACATGATAGAAGCTTGAGTTTTGAAACGATTTGAATGAAACTTGGTATGTGTATTCATCTTAATAATAGCTCGGATGAGTTCGAAAATGGCGCAATTCCAGTCGTCGGTTTATGAGTTATTGCCCTTGACTTAATGAAAAAACGTTAAAATTAACTTGTGTACATGATAGAAGCTTGAGTTTTTAACCAATTTGAATGAAACTTGGTATGTGTATTTATCTTGATAATATCTCGGATGAGTTCGAAAATGGCCCGATTCCAGTTGTCAGTTTATGAGTTATTGCCCTTGACTTAGTGAAAAAAACGTTAAAATTAACTTGATATGTGTATTCATTTTGATAATAACTCAGATAATTCGAGAACCTTGCATTTCTAGTCATCAGTTTATAAGTTATCGCCCTTAACTTAGTGAAAAAATGTTAAAATTAACTTGTGTACACAATAGAGGCTCGAGTTTTCATTTGAATTGGTTCATCTAAATATTAGCTCAAATAAGTGCGATGGTGCAATCAACTTTTTCAAACTTTCAAATTGCTGAAGTGGGCGTATGTTACCTTGCCTGGCAAGCTATCTTTTAAATCAGGAATGAAGGTTTTGTTCTTTAATTGGATTTTGTTCTGTCAAATTTCTTGAAAATTCATGTTTCAGGATCTGTTAAACAAGAAAAAAAAATGGTTTGGCCTAAGCTTATGTATATGGCAAATCAAATTATATAATGTTCAATTTGCTGCCCACTGTAACACTTAATTATGCATTAAATACAATATCTATTTGACATGATTATAGTCATTAGTGTTCTGTTCTATTTTCATTTTTCAAAAGCCTAACCAATATATTAAATTTTAAAATTTTAAAAGAACATTTTCAGTTAAAACTGTTTTATTTTTTTCCTTTTTTCCCCCAATTATCAATGAATGTGCAACTTTTTTTTAGTATACCATTAAAAATTATGAGAATAATAAAGTGGAGTTTTATTACTTATTAAAAAATAAAAAAAAACTTTTAGATCTATTTATTAATATTATCGCCAATCAGCCATTATGAGTGTTCATTTTGTCTACAAACAGTTATCAGACAATTTTGATAAACTAAAATGGTTATCCTTCAATAGCATCTGTGACCAGCGGTTTGATTGAGTCAAGATATCAGTTTTAATATAAAATATTGATTGGATATAGTCTGGCTAGATAAACTATTATTATTATAGGATGTCCAGTTACCAATCATACTCTTCCTGTTATTAATTTATTTTACTCATAACTAGTATTATTCAGTCAACTTTTCTTTGTTCTCTACTTTGCCTCTTGTTTAAATTGATAATTTGATTAAGGTTTTTTTTTATCTTTATTGATTAACATTCTGCAAAGTGATCACTTGTTTTGGACATCCTTTGAAAGTCTTGCAGAGTTAAAGGGATTGTAAAGTGATTTTCTAAACCTTGTATGTGTATCAGGGACACTGATAGCATCAATTTGCGCCATTCCAATTTCCATTCAGACGTCTGTTGTTCTTGCAAACTAATGCGTTTTATGACGTCACTGACAGTGATCTACTAAAAGCTACTATTGATATCTATGCAGATCACTGTCAGTGACGTCTTAAAACCACAGGTTCGCGAGGTCAATCATAACAAATTATAACAAAATCGATCGCGATACTATCATAATAAGGACAAGGTTAGTAACTCACAGCGGTTGTTGTGAAGCACTCACCTCCGGAATTCCACTGAATTTGTAATAAATAAAGCAATACCCTTTGTCACGGCGGCTGAATCCAGTCGTCCAATAATCCTTCTTCACGAATCAGTCATTTCTGTTCGAAATCACGTTCGATAAATCCAGTAATTTCAATTATTGTTCACAATAATTTCATATTTTTACCATTTTCTATTTCCATACACGGAAGTAGAGTTTAGTAGAGTTTGCGCAGGTGCGAAACATGACGTCATCAGTCACTTCGTCTTTCCGTGGTCGTTTCGTCTAAAGTATTTTCATCTATACCAAAACCACAGGTTCGCGAGGTCAATAATAACAAATTAGAACAAAATCGATGATAGTATCGCGATCGATTTTGTTATAATTTGACCTCGCAAACCGGTGGTTTTGGTATAGATGAAAATACTGTAGACGAATCGACCACGCAAAGACGAAGTGACTGATGACGTCATGTTTCGCACCTGCGCAAACTCTACTAAACTCTACTTCCGTGTATGGAAATAGAAAATGGTAAAAATATGAAATTATTGTGAACAATAATTGAAATTACTGGATTTATCGAACGTGATTTCAAACAGAAATGACTGATTCGTGAAGAAGGATTATTGGACGACTGGATTCAGCCGCCGTGACAAAGGGTATTGCTTTATTTATTACAAATTCAGTGGAATTCCGGAGGTGAGTGCTTCACAACAACCGCTGTGAGTTACTAACCTTGTCCTTATTATGATAGTATCGCGATCGATTTTGTTATAATTTGTTATGATTGACCTCGCGAACCTGTGCTTAAAACGCTTTAGTTTTAGTGGAATTGCAAGAACCACGAACGTCTCCATGGAAATTGGAATGGCACAAATTGATGCTATCAGTGTCCCGATACACATACAAAGTGTAGAAAAACACTTTACAATACTTTTATGTAAGCTTGTAAATTTGAGTTAAATTCAAATTGTCCACACAATTCATAATAACACAATTTATTGAGAAAAAAACTATAGTATTAGTTAATGGTTAAGTCGTTTTTTAGTCCAGTTCAGTAAGCTGATGCTTAAGTTAAGTGTTTAATCGTGTGAGATGAGACAAAGGATAATGTTTTCCTTCTTATTACTACTCTTAACTTTCTTATCAGGGTCTTTCTTGTTGGATAGGTCAATGTCAGTCCTATTGCTTTGTTGCCTACTTGGCATTTTATATTGATTTTCCCTATCCTAATTTACTCTGAAATCCTTCTAGCTCATCTCCCTGCTCTGTGATTATTTAGCTGTACAGGCTACTCATTAAGCCATTCCAATAAATATGAGTACGAAACCAGTTAGCTAGGAATATTATGCCTGCTAGGAATTGTGTATTGATTTTTCTCTGTCTGTCCATTGTGAAATACACTGATATTGAATTGACGAGGAACGACCTGCTTGTGAGATCAGCTAGTCTTAGAAACCGTATTTAATACATTCAAACTCGTCATCCTCAAGTGAAGGTCACATTTCAAGGATTTTTGATTATTTATTGGGAAAACAGAGACTTTGTGTTACAGTGTTAATCAGTGAGTGAATTAGATTGTGTTCACCTTGTCAGAGTCTATATGATTATCTAGTTTAATATGATCAGAATTTGAATTATGTTCTTCTGTCATATTGGTGTAGTTTGAAGGTCTGGTTGTTTTGATATGAGTGTTGTATTTTCTTGTTGTGAATATTGAGATCTGTATTGTGGATAGATCAAGTTGTCGTCATCTAATAATTGGTTACGTCAGTGCGCTGTTTATCAAAATACCAATTTGTGTCAGATTTAGTTTTTATCATGTGAAATTTTACAAATGCCAAGTGTATATTTATTAAAAATAAATTTTGAGTTTTGATGGAGTTTTCCAGAATCTTCATCAAGGAGTATGGTGATTTAGTTTAAGACTTGGTACATGTTAACCTTCAAAAGAAGTAGGGGTGGCACTGAAATTTATTATTGTATGCCCTGTCTCTTCTTTAGAATAATAATATTTTTAAATATTTGTTTTAAAATCTGTTCGTATATGTAAATTTCATTGTCAATGTTTTATTTTGAACACTAGTTGGCCATACATCATTTTCAGTATTATATTTCTGGATACGCTTTTTTCAAGACTGTCTTGATGGCAGAACACCTTTTGATAAGAGATGAATTTTTCAAAGAAGATAGAATATTTTCCCTAAGGTAATTTGAATGAAATATTGAAGGTTGAATTATTTAGGGACATATTCATATTAGTTGAAATATTAATGCTATAAGAGTTGTTTTGACATTGTTTACAAGATAATGCTGTTATAAGCAGTTTTAAAGTATTTTGATATTGATTTCCTAATATAATACAATGGAATTTATTCAAACTAGTGAGAATTAATTTATTGTCCTTCTGTTTGATAGGGAACAGATGTTGACAATTTAATTCATATTATATCAAATATAACACATATTTCCTATCTAATGACTTGAGGAATTTATTTTAAGTACAATGTTTGTATTTGTAGTTGTAAACAAATTTTAGAAGTCATGTCTTAAGCTTTTGATTAAATGGCAAGCATCATATTAATTCTTAAAGGGATGGTATAGAGGGTTTCTAAACTTTTTTTTTATGTGTATCGGGGACATTGACATCGTCAATTTGCACCATTCCGTTTGAAGTCTGTGGTTCTTGCAATTCCACTAAAACTAACGCATCTTATGACGTCACTGACAGTGATCTGCATAGATGTTAATAGTAGCTCCCTTGTATTGTCATCATAAAATGCGTCAGTTTTAGAGGATTATAAAAAATTTCAATATGAAAATTAGAATGAAGTAAATTGATGCTGTCTGTGTCCCCAATACATATTTATAATGTATAAAACCTCTTTACAATCCTTTAAATAGGATTTCCTAACAAGAAAGTTTACGTGATATTGATAATCAACCTAAGGGATTGTAAGAGCTATATATACCTGGTATTGAAAACTTTTCATTAAAGGGACAGTCTGAATTTTTTTTAGGTCAAAACTTTACACCAAAATATGTAATTATGTGCCCTTTAATGTATCTGAAAGTTTTAGCTCAAAAAATCCAGCGGTTAGTTTTTAAACGCTAAAAACAAGCGAAATTTTTTAAAAACCTTACGTAAGGTTTTTAAGTATGTTATGTTTTTTGGACGCTGATAGGAAACTACTGAACGGATTTTAGTAAAATAAACGCCGAATTGTCGAGAAATGTCCCTCTTGTGTATTTAAAAAGGTTTCGGCTAGAAATATTGAGCCATTTAAAGGGCAAACACCCAAACTAGGTCAAATTGCTTAATTTGCAATAAGTACTCCCTGTTTGTAAATAACCCTTTAAATAACAAATTGAATTTGATCAAGAAAATGTATAGAATGAGCATACTTTAGAAATACATTCAGGTAATATTTGCGCTGGTTTTGATAATGGAAACTTTTTTGAAAAATGCAGAATGGCCCTTTAAAATTGATATGTGTTAGAGCATTGATTTGCATTATTTCAATATTCAGTCTTTGGTTCTGGCATAAATATCATTAGAATTGAGTTTTTAATACATCACTAATACAATAGCTGCTTAAGAATTTTGATATTTATCTCAATATCTGAATTTATTAAAAATAAAAACTTATGATAAAGATACTAGATTTATATCTGAGTTTTGATGTCACAAGTTGTTATTGAGTGTGACAAATCAAGATGAGTTAGATGTCACGTACCAGGTGTCTTAAATATAATTACTAATTAACTAATTACCTGACATCTTGTCAGTAGTCTAACATTACCTGAACAATAGATCTGATCACATAGTTCTAAATCATTACATTTTACTAGATTAAAATTGTTCGTTTAGCAAAGTTTTTCTTCAAATTGTGTTCAATGTGATCAGTTTGTACTTGAGCGGACTCCTGTCATAGAAGAGGGCAATTTTACCTGCATGACTAATGTTAATGAGTTGATAAGGTTTACAAATTTAGTGTTTAGTTGAATTATTCATGTCATACAATGTAAGCAATAGTTTTTCAGAACCTGTTTGCACATCTACCAGTACTCTAAGAGCCAATGTTGTTAGCAAGTCAGGACATGTCCACTCTTTAGAACAATTGATGTCAATCTGTGTCATCAACTTGGCATTATGTTCTAATCATATCTTACAATGATTTTCATATTTGTTGGTACTTCTCGTATGCGAAATCCACTACTATATAATAATTGCACCCGATTTTGTCGTGCTCTGGACAAGATTTTAGATTTACAGAATTGTTTTGCTTGTACAGATTTTTATCTTTTTTATTTTTTTTATTTGATGCTAGCTATTAAGTAAGGGTTTGGTGTGATACTAGTACTCTATAATTGGTCTAATCTTGTGTCAGTTAAGGATTATGAAATCAGTTAATCAGGATATTTGATTAGGAAAGGTGTGATCAACTTGGCTTCTGATCAAATTGGCGAAGACTTATCAATCACAATTCAAGTCAAAAGACAAATTCTAGGTTTTTGGAAGTAGATGGCAGTTTTCGATCATTCGTTTTGTAGAAGTTGTTTGTTGTGGTTTTAGGAGATTCTAAATCTGTAATCTTATCAGTTTATCCTTACTAAATCTTCTTCCTTATTATATAGACAGGAAATTGGTTGAAATATTAATCTCGGAAAACCAGGAAAATTAGATCACAGTTTTTTAGCTCATGGACTAACAAGACTTTTTGAGTATAGCTGTCAGTGATTTTTCTTGAAGATGCTATTTAACACTGTAATTCTGAACTATAGTGAAATGGATAACTAGACCGTTAAAGGAATGCATAATTTATCCCATTGAACCTACGGAAATTCTCATCAATAAGTTCTCTGAGCTGTAATTTTGACTGATAACTGGAACTGTACAGTACTTGTGGATATTTTAATCTTTAAACATGTATGATTGTAAGTATAAGAATTTGATTTAAAAAGAAAGAAACATGTATATTTTACAAGGATAATAACTTGGTTCCGTGAGGATCCCTTCTCCCAGTTGGTCCTTGGCCAAACTTCTTGGCATTGATCTTTACCGGATTATCTGTACCCATTTACAGCTGGGTTGACTGGAATTATGAGAGAAGATAACTTATTCAAGGTCATCATACTTACACAATGTAATCGAGATTCGCTGTAAGATTTGAACAACATATAGTTCTAAGCGAAGGATACTATTATCACACACTTGGCCCATAAGATTAGTATATATTCATAAGTAAACATAGCCATACAACACAAATTATCTGTATTATCTGAAAAGTTCATAAAACTATGTTTAAGCATTGAAAAATGTTTACAAAATATTTTAAGCATTTTCAATAACTTGAAATTTTATGGATAATGACTTAAGTTATTTTTTTAAAATTTTGGATTCTGTTTGTATACTCACAACATCAGGTAAATCCACTGATGTATTAACAAATTTAATTTTCTGATCTTTCTAAAAGATACTATCTATCTCGCTGTAAAAGGTTAATATTCTATGGAAATTAAATATTATTGTCAATATGAGTGTTGGCTGACTGCCAGAGATGATGGAAATGTTTTAACACTTTGCATAGCTCATAAAGCTCCAGTAGTGGATATGGACAATCTAAATGCTTATGAATAATAAATGTTGTGTCATTAAATAAAGTAATAATAAACAGAGATGAAGCATGTTATTAATGTAAATAATTGATATACTAATAGCTTCTGTACTTATATTATGTCATAGCCCACGGATGATATGTCACTCTGAAGTATAAATTGCGAAATGAAAATATTCCATTACAATGGCAACTGAGAAAAAAAAATTGTCTTTGAATCTGTTTTAATTTTCTTAGTTCTTATTATCAGAACTTATCAATGCCAAGCAGAGGACTAAATTACTAGTGTCAGTAATACTGACATGGAAAATGAATTTACCTGCGCTCCACTACTTAAAGGGATTGTAAAGTGGTTTTCTTAGATTTTTATGTGCATCGGGAACACTGATAGCATCAATTTGTGCCATTCCAATTTCCATACTGACGTCTGTGGTTCTTGCAATTCCACTATATAACTAACATGTTTTATGTCGTCACTCCCACTCGTCTGCATAGATATCATTAGTTGCTTCCGGTAGATCAGCGGGGAGATGTCATTAAACACGTTAGTTAAAGTGGAATTGCAAGAACTAAAGACATCAGAATGGAAATTTGAATGATGCAAATTGATGCTATCAGAGTCCCCAATAAACAAACAAAGTTTAAAAAACCTCTTTACACTCCCTTAAGTAAAACCTGATATCAGAACATAATGAGTTTTGTATCAATAGAAACCTTTACAATATATTATCAGTATTGGATTACAAACAGATCCATATTGTCAGCTATTGTCTTGTATGATGACGCTGACCCCTATTTAACCTTTCTAATGACAACTACTGTGTAATTATCAACAATTTGAGTATATGATAATCTCTGATCGATTCTATATAAACATTAAATATATCATACTGATTAGTATTGAGATAATTTCCTTGTAGTTCCTGTAATTCAACCTTTTTCTTTCCATTAACCTTGTCAATAACCTTTCACAATAACATTACAAAATTACTATCCAGTAGATATTGCTTCTTTAAGCAATTTTAGTCAAGTATAAAAATGTGATTTCATGATTTTCTCTTTATTTGAAAACAGAATATAACCTGGTTGAATAGACCCAAATTATAAATGTCCAAGAAGCTGCTAGACTACAATCTGCCTCATTTCTTCCTCAAAAAATGTAATTACTCCTAGTTGTAAATGCCTGCGTAGGGTACTATGCATATGCTTAACATTGAGTTGAATCATTGTTGGGGGTTGGGCCTGTATGCATAAAAAATAGGGTTTAATGAGACTCTGAGTGAAATTAACCAGTGATTTATCCATGAATATGCTGAATTTAAGTTTAATGCATATGGGCTGTACCTTAATTATAAAAATCCTTGCCTTTAAATGCCATAATTTTAACAATTTAAAAGCTGTTAATGATATCTTTTGCATCTTCCATAACATATATTACATACATGATTGCACATACTACATTGTAACAAAAAACATCAATCCAGTTATCATATCAACCCCTAACAAATTACCAGAATGAAAATTAAATTATCATGTTTCTGATCCATTGTTTATTGTTCTATTTTTTGTCTTTTCAGCCTCAATGTTTTTGAATACTTTAACTCCCAAGTTTTATGTTGCCTTAACTGGTACCTCATCACTTATTTCTGGTCTTATTCTGGTAAGTAGTCTTATACATTATAATCATTGACAATAACTTTCATAATATATTTATAAAAAAAACTTAGCAAAGATCTTACATAAGTGTGGAAAATTTTGATTGGAACGGTAAATTCAAAGAGATATTCCAAACTGTTAGCAACAATTTGCACTCTTCCAATTTTCAGTCAAAGGTTTTTGGTATTTCTATAATTAAGCATATTATGAAGGCACTATCTAAAAAGCTAATGCTCATATTACCGTATCTAAAAGCTTTTGGGATATTGACGTCATAAAATGCCTACGCAAGAACCACAGAGTCCTGCATACAAATATGAATGAGGAACATAAAACACCATGGTAATGATGATACATTTAAATAGACAATTTATGTCTTTCAATAGTTTTATTTATCTGGCTACATAATCTAATTTAAATATATCAAACACAAATTATTGATTAATAATATCGTGAAGCGACATTAAGGGGTAGATATCATATTAAATATTGGAATAGTTTTATATTTCCTCATTTCACCTGATAATGACAATGTAAATTCTAAAACCATCATATATACAAATAAAACTCAGGAGTAATTTATAATGAAATTATGTTCCGTTAGTTTAATTATTTATTGAAGTGATAAATTTTAGTTTAACATTGTAATAAACCGTTTTTAAAGATTTTATTATTATTATTAACCCTGCCCCTGATGACGTACATGCATGTTAAATTTTTGTACGATAAAATGATTGGGATGTTAAGATAGAATTAGATGTAAAATTTGAATTAAAACATGCTGTATGTATGTATTAATAACTATTTCCATAAAAGGGGTTTATTCTTGAATTCCTATTATTATGTACTTCAATGTATATGTAGGAGTTAGAAGTTTAGACATATTGCCGATTGGCTGTTAGATCAGACTGACCTTTCATTTTCTGCGTTTCGTTGAAATGGACGTTAAATTCAAAGTTTGTACTAATAGAATAAAATCAATGATGTTAAGAAAAAGGCGTAAGATACGACGAGTTGAAGGCGACTGTGACGTCAATACTACTTTCCTTATTCTCCTATTGATTTTAGCTTAAATATCTTTTACACTAGACGTGATAGAGGAGAGGAGTATAATTATAGCAGGATAATAATACTCAGATAACATATTGATTTATTAACTCCCTTTCCTCTATACTCTCTCTCGCTCTCATCTTCAAACTTTTAACACCCGTAGTGTTTGATATTGGCATTACATTAAGGTTCTTTGTAGTAATTAATCCATTAAGAGTTCAATTGTAGGTCTTAATTTCCATTTTTTACCTTTTAATGAATGATTTATTATTTTAATATTTCTGTGTTTACATCAGATTTAAATCATGATTCCTGTTTTGGGGGGTAAAGAATTTTGATAAATTTTGAGTTTAGAATTAAGAATAAGTGGAGAAAAGGCACTTTGCTTCCCCTCCCCATTAATTTTCTAAGCAATGTTTATTCTTTAGTTTACCCTGCTGTAAATGGGAATAGATAATCAGTCAATGATTAAGGGGATTGTAAAGAGGTTTTCTAAAAATTTGTATGTGTATCAGGGACACTGATAGCATCAATTTGCGCCATTCCGATTTCCATTCCGACATCTGTGGTTCTTGCAATTCTACTAAAACTAACCTTGTTTTATGACATCACTACCAGTGATCTGCATAGTTATCAATAGTAGGTTCCGGTAGATCACTGGTAGTGACGTCATAAAACGGCATGAAAATTTGAATGGCGCAAATTGATGCTATCAGTGTCCCCGATACACATACAAAGTTTAGAAAACCTCTTTACAATCACTTTAATGCCAATAGAATCAGCCACAAACAAACTGGTTGACTTTATTCTCTTGAACCTTAGTTGTTATTCTCTGAGAAATGTTTCTTTTTTCGTTACTTTCTACTTTTAGAGTTATGATTTACTTCAGTTATTTTTTTCATAAGATATATCATTAAGAAGTAGTTAAAAATTTGGATTTCAATTGCTTCAAATAATTGATATTTGACAAACTTGCTTTATAGTTCTATTTACCAGCAAACAAATAGATAAAATAAATAATTCAAAGGAATATCTTTAATTCTGTAGTAATTACCATGATCAATCCTGTTAATGCCTTAAACTGAAGGTTTCTTGTTACCATGGTAACTATTAAAATGTCAAAGCTGACGTCATGAAGCTGAGTGAAATGTCAATTTGTATGTCAATTGAAAGAAAAAAGACTCAAGAGAACTTAGTTTGATAAAACATCCTTTATGAATTGTACTAAGATAAAAAATTATTGGTTATCTTTGATGATAAAGAAAAAAACTAATAGTCATTTTCCTTTAGATGTGTAATAAATTATATCATTTATTGGACTAGCTGAAAGGAATGTCAATGTAGAAACTTGATTACAAACTGGTAACAGGTGCAAATGTAATCATGCCTACTGGTGATTGAAGAAAATTAATAATTAATAAACATTAGAATTATATGCTTTTAAAGGGGAATGTTCAGCATTTTCGAGGATCCTTTTGGGCCTTGATTAAATGTAAATAGCCTCCAGAAGTACTTTAACTGCACAAAAATAGCACAAACCCTTCATTTATACCCCTACCATTTATCTTTCATTTTCTGTATATATGTGTTTTCTATAAAGGCATAGTCTTCCTTAAAGTCATATTTTTGATGTTCAAACGCTGATAATTATGGATACACAGGAATTTGAAGGCTTAAATTCCGAAGGAGAGTTGTGAGAACATTATTGTAATTAGGATAGATAAAAAAAAAACCCTGGTTCTGAGACAAAAAATTTATTGAACATATCCCTTTTAATATACATCAGAATGATATGCTTTTAGTATTGATTTTTATCTTCAACAAACTTGCTGCCCAATGCTAAAACTTTTCAATTTTTGCAAATTGATGTCATTTTTAACAGTTTGTATTTGACTGAAATATTTTAAAGGTATAGGATCACTGTTCACTATCTCTTCTTTCAATAAAACCTCGGTCTTGGAACCAGGAATCGGTGATATCGTTCTCAACTCTCCCTCGATATTGCAGCCTTTAAATCCATGTGGAAAACACATACCGGTATACAGAAAATGAAAGATAAATGTTTAGGGGTATAACTGAAGGAAATATGTGATTTTCTAGCAATTCTAGTACTTCTTGAGGCTATTTACATATATTTAAGGCCTGATTCGACTCTTGAAAAAATGAATGTTCCATTTTAGACTTTAAATTGAATTTGTTTCTTCTAAAAGCTTTCTGCTTCAAGAAAAACATATACCGGTAATATATAATATCGAAACTTTTATTTAATTTCATTCATGTAATTTTCTTCAGATATTTGAATGGTGGTATTTTAAGAAATATGGTACATCATTTATAGAACAAGTTTCCTTAAATCATATTTCACCGTTATTATGTGGTTCAGACAGCAATGAGACAACAACATCAACAAATACAACTTCAACATCACCAAGTACAACACAACAACAAACTATAGCAGGTGGGTTGGTAGTTATAAAATAGATTACTGTAGAGCCAGAGATGCCAACAACGTTAAGTTCAGATCATAACAGTAGTCCTACTTCCACATTGAAATTATATATAACTGTAATTTCAGTAGCTCTTGCAGTCTGTATTTTCACCGATCTTCCCTCAAAGGGTGATAGTTAAGGTAGTCTGAAAGCCTTAATAAGCAATTCACTTTTAATGTTATATTTATTTTTTCTGTCTAAAAGATTAGTGCTTTTATTTTATAATTTACAACCTGTTTTATATAGGCATAGTTTTGAATGCTAGGTTTAATATCAAGTTATCATTCGTTTTAACGTCTTATAAGACTGTCAACTATATGTTTTATATGTTTCTCATAAGCCTCTTTTGGCTGGAAATCTTAATGTTTTAAATTTTTCTGTATATATTTATTTTTTAAATGATTCGTGACACTTATTTAATAAATTTACTTATCTATCATATAACCAATAGAACATGATGTGTGATCTACCCAGACATTTTGAATCTGTATTTGTTGACTTTTGAACTGTTCCCATAGACTTAATCATATTATTAATGCTTTTCATTATAGATTGTAAGTTATGGCGGAATCCATTAAATCTATTCCGAGGCTCTGAGTATCAAAGGTTTCAATGGGCCACAAATAAAGATCCATTAACATATTACGATATGAATCTCTCGGCACAAGATCATCAGACATTTTTTACATGTGAAGCTGATGCTGGCAAGGCAGAATATGAAAGTAAGTTTCTAAGTTTGATGTTTTTTGTTTTTTTCTGTAAAAGATCAATTGATATTCTTGTGAAAAAAGTTTTCTGTTTACTCCAATTTTCTACATCTTTCCAAAAAAGAAAACTTGCAGAGTATTTTAAATTGCAAGGTGAAATTGTATGATTTTAAATGCAGTCATATATCAACCAAAACTGTAAAATGTGTCCAATATTTATATTTTAGTAATGCAGATGGCGTGGAGAGAGCGGAACCCCCAAGCTAGAATAAAGGCTGCACACGAAGCATTAGAGAAAAATACAGAGTAAGTTTACCTTGGTTACTACTTTCACTTTATTATCAATAGACAAATATAGTTGTGCAATCACAAACCTTCTAAACCAGCAACCCTGTACTAACAATAAATACTGTTTTAGAGTTTCATTATGAATATAACTGCACACATGATTGTTCTAAATTTGTTGAATTTTATTAACAAAATATTTTCAGATGTGTACCTGCTCTGATATTATTAGCAGAAGAAGAAACAACCACAATATTAGAGGTTAGTTACAAGATTATTCCCCTTTTTTGTACACCCATATTATAATGTCAATGTATGTTATCCTTACCCCTCTCTGTTTTGACATCTGTGTGTTTGTCTTTACTTGCTTAATAGAAACTACAGTTATAATCAAATTTGCTGTTGTCACTCACGTCTTTAAATGATATATTTGGTTGTTTTAAAGGGGTTGTAAAGTGATTTTCTAAACTTTGTATGTGTATTGGGGACACTGATAGAATCAATTTGCACCATTCCGATTTCAATTCCGACGTCTGTGGTTCTTGCAATTCCATTAAGACTTACACGTTTTATGACGTCACTGACAGTGATATGCTTAGATATCAATAGTAGATTTTAGTGGAATTGCAAGAACCCTTATTGAGATCAACAATAAAATTTGTGTTCAACATTTTGACAAATTTCTTCATCTTTAAATTGCTTTCTTATAAAGTTTATATTATGTGTTATATTTCAGTCAGAGAAGTTATTTAAACAAGCATATAAAATTGTAGAAGGAAATTATAAAAAACCTTTATCTTCACAACATTTAACTCCATTACAAGAATCAGTTCATAGTATGTATTAAGTTATTTATTTATGGTTGTACAATTGAGGGAGTTAATCAGGAACAAATATTTTCTTATGTATTTGAAAAGACTGAGTTTCACTGTGATGAATGACATCGTGATTAGTATAAGTAGCAAATATGTATATTGAAAAAAGCATTCCGAAAGGCTTAAGTTAGAATGGACAGCTTTGACAAGCATTAAATAAACATTTATGAAAAAGATTGAGGGTGAAATAGACTCTTGGTGGATGAAGTGTGTAATTAAGATGGAGTGAGTGACAAGTTCTAACAATATATAAGTGTTCTGAAATATATGTGGGACTATTGAAATGCATAAGTAGGTTAGTCTAATTTTACGGAGTTCTCTCCCTTAAAACGGCTTGGTAGATCCGGATTCAGTTTACTTAACTGGTTTGGGTTGGCACGTGGAGAGGCGCGGGAACTGGGAGTTGCAGACAGGACACGAAAGAGTCAACATGTTCGCAGCACTGCTGTGGTGTTGGTGCCCTGGAGTAGTGTGGCAACTCGGGAGAATTAGTGTGAACCATGGAACGAGGTTGGAATGAGAGGAAGGAAAGCACACCGACAGCACTGCTGCCCTGTTTTCTTTGTCATTCATTGTAATTCTGATGGTAGTAGATCTAATTAAAGTTTCGTCTACGTAATTTATGTTTTAAATTAATGTACTACTCCAATGTAACTTCACTCGGTTACATATAACTACTGTATTATTTTATTACCTATAGGAAGAGACAATAATTTAGTTGTGTATATAAAAAGAAGACTGGCAATGTGTGCTAGAAAACTGGGCAAAATTAAAGAAGCTATCAAACTTATGAAAGATGTAAGTCAATTTTTACTTTAATTACTGGCTTATAGAAGTATTGGAATATCAGTCTTGTACTGTATATACTGACAGAGCATGTTGTCTTATGTTTTACATATATTTTACTTGTATGTTCATAAGTACCATCTTTATTATCTGTGGCTTTCATAATCCCAAACAAATATGTGAAAATTAAATGTAAAACTTTATCATTTCGATTTTAAAATAAACTGAATGTAACAAGTGATTAATATGAAATTGGTGAAATCAGTTTCCCCAGATTTTCACTTTAAGAGTTTGGATGGTTTTTTAAAGTCAAGATTTAACCTATTGGATACTGAAAATTCATGAAATTTGTTCATTATTTTTCAGTTATTAAAAGAGTTTCCAGTTATGAATTTTAATATTCATGAAAACTTAATAGAGTGTTTGTTAGAAGCTCAGATGTATTCAGAAGTTCAGACATTATTAGCAAAATATGACGGTATGTATCTTAGTTTCTTACTCTATCTATGTTATTTAACACATATTTTTCTAAAGTGGATTTCTAAAGCACAATACAAAGGGTTTTAGTTGAGCTGGTAGAAAGAAACCACAAATGACAATACATTTTCTCCAAAGTCTCAAATATTAAGTAGTACATTTATTTGTTTCAGATATCAGTTTACCAAAATCAGCAACAATTTGTTATACTGCAGCATTGTTAAAAGCTAGGGCAGTAGCAGATAAGTAAGTTATATTTTAAGTTATGTTCTGACAAATAAAGATAACAATTTTCCATGCTTGGCATTGTTGCTTTGACTGCTTAGCTAAAAACTATGGTGGCTGATAACGTCCTTTTCGATCTTTGCACTTTTGCGTTATGAAGAAAAAGAAAATGAAAAGCGAAGATGCGAAGATGTCTGGCTCAAAACGGCCACTTCATATCTTCGTGTTGTCATTTTTTATTCGAGTCAAAAAGCGAAGATACGAAGATGCGAAGCAAATAACCTTCGCATCTTCGCTTTTCATTTTACATTTCTACTTTATAATTTTCATAATTTCAAAATGCGAAGATGCGAAGTGGCCGCTTTGAGCCAGTCATCTTCGCATCTTCGTATCTTCGTGTTGTCATATTTTTCGAAATTGATATATAAAAAATGTAACACGAAGATGCGAAGATGCGAAGATGACTGGCTCAAAGCGGACACTTCGCATCTTCGCGTCTTGAAATTATGAAAATTATAAAGTAGAAATGAAAAATGAAAAGCGAAGATGCGAAGGTTATTTGCTTTGCATCTTCGTATCTTCGCTTTTTGACTCGAGTAAAAAATGACAACGTGAAGATGCGAAGTGGCCGTTTTGAGCCAGACTTCACATCTTCGCATCTTTGCTTTTCATTTTTTTGTCTTCATAACGCAAAAGTGCGAAGATCGAAAAAGGACGTTATCAGCCACCATAAAAAACCAACTTGACTGGAAATATATGCTATGTTTTAAGAAGTGATATCAAATACATATACAGAATTGATGATTTGTCCTGTACAATTTTTTAAGATCAATGATCATAATGTTTCAAATGTTTTGAGATTTTTCTCTATGTTTGTAGATTTTCACCAGATATTGCCAGTAAACGAGGTTTAAGTACAGCAGAAATGACAGCAGTAGAGGCTATACATAGAGCAGTGGAATTTAATCCACATGTACCTAAGGTAAGCAATACATATATACACATTGTTATTTGTTATCTTTTCAGTATTTATTATATTGTAATCCAGTATTAAATATATTTTTCCTGTAATTTTTATTTTGTTATCTTTTCAGTATTTTGTAATCTTTATAGTTATTATTATACATTTATCTTTTCAGTATTTGTTAAATTGTTATCCAGTATTTATTGTATTGTTATCTTTCAGTATTTATTAGAAATGAAGAGTTTAATATTACCACCAGAACATGTGTTAAAGAGAGGAGACAGTGAGGCTTTAGCCTATTCATTCTTTCATATTAATCATTGGAAACGTGTTGAAGGCGCTTTAAATTTATTACATTGTACATGGGAAGGAAGTAAGTTTTATACCATTATGATAACTCATCTACTAAAAACCTCTGTTGAGGCTTAGTTTGGATATCTGATTAAAATTGAAATCGTGCAAATCGATGCTTACAGTAGTACAAGTAAACTTCTTTACTACCCTTATAGGAATAATTACCTCCCTTTATTGGCAGCCTGCTACATAATTGGTACTCATCTAGGTACCGGTAGCGCTGGATTGGGGATATATTTTGGCTTCCATCCAACAGTACTGAATCAGAAATGTTGCATTCAAAATTTACTCATCTTTGCCTTGTCTTTGGCAGGATAAAATATATGTCTAGCTCGATAAGCATCCAATTTTGAAAACAACATATGCCATTGCCAGTATTCTGCAAGTCTGCCTGTTGTCGGCTTTCAACTCCAATCACCCAACCTGCAACACAAATGAGGAAAATAAATCAATGTTTCATAATCTTTGTGTCAGTTTGCATTATTATTTACCTTTCAGCATTCAGAATGATTCCTTACCCATTAGAAAAAGGTCATTTATTTTACCCTTATCCCACCTGTACAGAAGCCACAGACCGAGAACTATTACCCAGTAAGTTTAAAAAACATTGTCCAGCCTTGCTCCACTATAAAACATTTAAACTGATGTTACAGACTTATGCTAATTGCTGCTTATTTCTACTACAGTGAAACTCTTGAAAATCGGCCATGTACGGCAGATTTACCGTAACTTTGTAAAGAGTTACATCCCTTTCTGTATTTAACATTTGTCATGATCATACATGTGTAATCTCCCGATAATGTCGGGTTTCTACCGCTTTTGCATGCCATCTCCCGATCTACCGGCGGGAGGTAAAAATCTACCGCTTTTTCATTTTTTAGAAAGCATAATTTTTACGGGACCTACCGTTTTTCAATGTCCAAATTCTTTACCATAAATCAATTAAAAATCAATCATTATTAAATTCTGATTGCCCATGACACGTGTTAATCTCATCATGTAACAAGATTATCATTTTCTTCTTAATTAATCCCCTAAAGACTCATGATGGGATGATTGGGATGATACACAATCATACACGTCAATGAATTAGTGGACCAGATATTATAAACCATTTGGAAAAAAAAAATTTCAATGTGTCAAATTTACAAGATCATTTATTAGAGTGGCATTGTTCTCAAATTGAATCGTATAAATCTGTTTCTCCGATTCTTACGTATTATATTGCCGACTGTTAATACTACTGCACCATGCAACATAATGATGCCACATTGTAGTCAGCCATTTTGATAACTGTCTTTTTGTCTTTTTCAGCATT
Organism: Lottia scabra; assembly: GCA_029955415.1. Classification (NCBI taxonomy): domain Eukaryota; kingdom Metazoa; phylum Mollusca; class Gastropoda; family Lottiidae; genus Lottia; species Lottia scabra. The sequence goes on along the minus strand of JARJEI010000021.1, from coordinate 632,480 downwards.
TCATGAAGTCTCAGTGTATCCAAAGAAAGAACTGCCATTTTTTATTTTATTTACTGCTGGACTGTGTTCATTTACTGCACTCCTAGCTTTATTAACTCATCAATATCCTGAGCCAATGGGTGTTGTTGTTAGAACGGTATGTAATCTATGGAAAACTTAAAATCTATTTATCTATGTAATGGCAATATGCAAGTAAACTTTTCGCTGAGAATATTTTTTATCAGTTCTTTAGCAGCATTATATGTGTTATATTTCCTTCATACTAACAGATTTTTTAAATTAAAAAAAACCATTTAGGTCTGTTTTTGACACTGAAACCACCAGTTTTCACCTTTTCCCATTTTCAGTCAGTCAGTCAGTATTATTTTGTCATCATCATAAAAGCAGATAAACTTTTGTGAAACTACAAGAACCACAGACATAAGTTTAGAAAACCCCTAAACAATCCCTTCAGTATCAACCAATGAAATACTGAAAAAGTGATAATTATTATAAATGCCCTATCTTCAACAACATGATACCAATGCTACAATAATAATATTTATAATTTGTTTCAGATGTTGAGTTGGTTATATTTACCACTAAGTTATATACTAGAGAAATTGGAAGCCATTTTACCAGCTAATCTATTACATCAACTCTCTCGCATTTAAATCTCATTTTCATAGATCTTCTACAGAGTTTCTTTAGGTACCTTGTGACAATTTACTGACATCTGATATTACCAGAATAAACTATACCTTGCCAAATACCATAGCCCTAAGATTATGCTGGTAAACTTGTCTTAACTGATAAACATGTAAAGCCGTAAAGCCAGTACAGTTCTATAATTGTACTGTTTTATGTATCATATTTGAATTTCAAGTATTGTTGTTTAGACCATACCAAGATTATTTTCTGTTCATCATCATCATCATCTATGGGTACAAATGAAAGATTTTTTTTTAAATATGAAAAAAAATTATTGCACTGCCAAAATCAATGAATATGAAATTTCAGATATTTTTTTTTTTTCTAAAAATTACAAAGAACAGAAAATTATTTAAGGCCTTAAGTAAAACCTTTAAATCAGCAGTCAGATTTATCTTTGTTACAGATTTAATAATGAAAAAGGTTGATATCAAAAGTGTTACCGGTTAGTTATCATATAGCTCTAAAGATTCACCGACTGCCAGTTTGATATATAATAGTGCTGGCACGCTATAATAGTGAATTTATTAGTTAGTGCTGGCACGATATATCGTTGTATCGATGTATCGCGATACAACACACCATGATATGCGTATCATATCGCGAGGTCGTGTATCGATACTTGACGATACCTCTCACTTCATAAAAAGTGAGGAATTTTTTACAAGTCAGCATATGAAATCACAAATTTTTTCTAACTGACTTGATTGAAATTGTTGGGGGATATGGACCACTTCTATCAACTAAATTACCAAATTAAAAGGTTTTAAAGCTTTAAATAAATAGATATTGAAACTTTGAAAATGAAGTGTTAATTTTCGTCCCTTTGTCCCATATCGCGATACGTATTGTATCGTGACCTTTGGATCGCGATACGTATCGTATTATGACATGGTTGGCAATACCCAGCACTAGAATTAATACATCATCATAAAACTTGCCACAATAAAAAAATCTTTTTGCCTGGTTGTGTATTGATACTTTATACAACTATGCTTACTAGAAAAACGTCCAAATTCTTTAACATTACAATGTTACATCTTTTATGAAAAATAGCATACCGATAATATGAAAAACCATTAAAACCTTGATGCCATGTTAACTTGTCTTGTCATGATGTATTGTTTCAATATTTATGACACATTATAGAATGCAACTTCTGTTGAAATGTTAATTGATTGCTACATGTGAAGGTATAATTTGACCACAGAGTATAAAATTGTGTATACTTAGTCAAATGGTCATTAAGTTTAGGAAACATTACAAAAGATTATCTTTTTAATGTATTATTTTGTGTAAAATAATTTTGTTGCAAGAAAGTATCTGCTTAACTAAGATTTTTATTGCATGTGAATTGAGACATGAATCCTAGTCTTATAAATGCTTAAGAATATTTTTGTAGATGTCAGGTGACATCAGACTTGTTAATGTTATGAAATAAATGAATTTGCAAACAGCAGTTAAAATTGTCTTTATATATCGGGTCCCTAAGTTTGATGGGAAGTATCTAGTTGTTGGTTATCTCTTTTACAATTTTCTGTCATACTAACAGATTTAGGAAATTTTTAAAAAATTTAGGTCTGTTTAGGACACTGATACCATCAGTTTTCACCTTTTCCCATTTTCAGTCCGACACATTTGTTTCTTGTAATTCCACTAAAACTAAGTGTTTTATGATGTCATCATCGCAATAGCTGCTTTTGTGAAACTACAGGAACCACAGACATAAGTTTAGAAAACCCTTAAACAATCCCTTCAATATCTCATGGATATACTAAAGTATTGCCCTAGCCAAGTACTTCTAGGGGGGCAAACGTCCAATCAAGGCGTGGAGGGGCGGAGGGTTTAGGTACCCTATCCCCTTCCTGGAAACATTTGTGACTTATAACGCATTACACTGGTGCCCTCTAAATAGATAGAGGACAGAGGACACCCAAGCGAAGTCTGGAGGTTTAGGGACCTCCTCTACAAAATTTAGATAATTTGACTGCCTGAAACGACATTTTCTGACGACTAAGGTTTATTTGTAAAATAGGTACTGTGGGACTAACACAAAAAAATGTTAAGTCAGATAAAACCTGCCGTTGAGTGGGTAGAAAATGTTTGACTGGGATATCGTGGCTACAGATTTAACTAACAAGTAAAACTGGGATATCTTGGCTATAGATTTATCTAAGAAGTAAGGTTTGTGATATCTCGGCTACAGATTTAACTATAAGAAGTAAGACTGGGATATCTTGGCTACAGATTTAACTAAGAAGTAAGACTGGGATATCTTGGCTACAGATTCAACTAAGAAGTAAAACTGGAATATCTTGGCTACAGATTTAACTAAGAAATAAAACTGGGATATCTTGGCTATAGATTTATCTAAGAAGTATGGGTTGTGATATCTCGGGTACAGATTTAACTATAAGAAGTAAGACCGGGATATCTTGGCTACAGATTTAACTAAGAAGTAAGACTGGGATATCTTGGCTACAGATTTAACTAAGAAGTAAGACTGGGATATCTCGGCTACAGATTTAACTAAGAAGTAAAACTGGGATATCTTGGCTACATATTTAAAACTGGGATATCTTGGCTACAGATTTAACTAAGAAGTAAGACTTGGATATCTTGGCTACAGATTTAACTAAGAAGTAAAAGCTGGGATATCTTGGCTACAGATTTAACTAAGAAATAAGGGCTGGGATATCTTGGCTACAGATTTAACTAAGAAGTAAGACTGGGATATCTAGGCTACAGATTTAATTAAGAAGTAAAAGCTGGGATATCTTGGCTACAGATTTAACTAAGAAGTAAGACTGGGATATCTTGGCTACAGATTTAACTAAGAAGTAAAATTTAACGAAGAAGTAAAAGCTGGGATATCTTAGCTACAGATTTAACTAAGAAGTAAAACTGGAATATCTTGGCTACAGATTTAACTAAGAAGTAAAACTGGGATATCTTGGCTATAGATTTATCTAAGAAGTAAGGTTTGTGATATCTTGGCTATAAATTTATCTAAGAAGTAAGGTTTGTGATATCTCGGCTACAGATTTAACTATAAGAAGTAAGACTGGGATATCTTGGCTACAGATTTAACTAAGAAGTAAGACTGGGATATCTTGGCTACAGATTTAACTAAGAAGTAAAACTGGAATATTTTGGCTACAGATTTAACTAAGAAGTAAAACTGGGATATCTTGGCTATAGATTTATCTAAGAAGTAAGGGTTGTGATATCTCGGGTACAGATTTAACTATAAGAATTACTGGGTCTTGGCTACAGATTTAACTAAGATGTAAGGGCTGGGATATCTTGGCTACAGATTTAACTAAGAAGTAAGACTGGGATATCTTGGCTACAGATTTAACTAAGAAGTAAAACTGGGATATCTTGGCTACAGATTTAAAACTGGGATATCTTGGCTACAGATTTAACTAAGAAGAAAGACTGGGATATCTTGGCTACAGATTTAACTAAGAAGTAAGACTGGGATATCTTGGCTACAGATTTAACTAAGAAGTAAAATTTAACTAAGAAGTAGAAACTGGGATATCTTGGCTACAGATTAAACTAAGAAGTAAGACTGGGATATCTTGGCTACAGATTTAACTAAGAAGTAAAAGCTGGGATATCTTGGCTACAGATTTTACAGATTTAACTAAGAAGTAAAAGCTGGGATATCTTGGCTACAGATTTAACTAAGAAGTAAAAGCTGGGATATCTTGGCTACAGATTTAACTAAGAAGTAAAACTGGGACATCTTGGCTACATATTTAACTAAGAAGTAAAAGCTGGGATATCTTGGCTATAGATTTATCTAAGAAGTAAGGGTTGTGATATCTCGGCTACAGATTTAGCTATATAAGAAGTAAAAGCTGCGATATCTTGGCTACAGAATAAACTAAGAAGTAAAGACTGGAATATCTTGGCTACAGATTAAACTAAGAAGTAAAAGCTGGGATATCTTAAGTAATGACTGGGATATCTTGGCTACAGATTTAACTTAGAAGTAAGGGCTGGGATATCTTGATTCTTGAAGCTAGAATAAACTGGAACCAGATGGCAACGACCAGCACCTCTAAGAGTTGGTCTGATGTAGGCTTTCAAACTCTTCATTTTTAAAAAATGAAATGCACCAGTCAGTGTCAAACACCTTAGTAAATTATATTTCTACAGTAGTTAATTAGTTTTCTAGATATAGATTCGGTCCATCAATCAATCTTTCAAACTTTCTTTAAGACAGCCTTCCCTTCTACTCTATCTTATTACACATGCACGTACTTTTCACGTCGACGCTATAAAAGTAGCAAATATTAGTTTCTTGTAATAAACAGGAACCTTAGCCCCGATGACATATATTATATTATTTTAAAAAACTGACAATGCAACGTCCTTGGAATCAGAGCATTACGAATCTTTGAGATTCGTTATAAAAGCAGACCTGTGAAACAGGACTATCAAAATGGATCTGATCAGCTTCGTTTTTATAAGATTATGTTTGGTTATTTAGGCTACTTAGCCTTCTTGGTAAAATACAAATTCAGATTGTTTTAAAAGTAACATATTCGAATTATTTTGAACCTGTATGACAAAAGTACTCGAAATATTAATGAAAAAATCACTAATCACTCATCAGCATATAGACACTGGATATTCTGTATATTATGGATTCGAAAAATTCACCATCCAACTCAAAGAAAGGAAACATTGGATTATTGATAAGCAGTTACATGATTATAGATGGACTGATACTGTTGAGATGATACTGATGTAAAACATAGCTATAAGTTTCGAATGTTGATAGATGAGAGTCGAGTGGGGGTTGTTGTTGATCTCAATGGGTGTTCGTCTGAAACTGTATGCCATGTTTTAGCAGGAATCTATCACCTTATGATTGACATCTAATAACACGAGAAACTATTCTAATCAGCACGTGACATCATACCAAACTACGCGGTTTATCGAGATTGATTGAATACCAGAAGTGATGTACGTAGTTAAAGGAATACTACCTCTTAGAATGAACACAAAATCAAAATTCTCAAACTTAGTCAATAACAGTATTATTCATTCGTGAACTTACCTGGTGTCATAAATACACCAGATTACGTGTATAATATGAAACCTGTGCGTTAAATATATATACTAATTGAAAACAGTTTTTTTTTCAATAATGATTTATAATTTTATGGTTTTTATGAGTTCTTTTTATATATATTATTTTGTTTTTTACACACTAGGAAAGTCCACTAATGAATATTTGCTCTTTTTAGGCAAGTCTTTTCCTGAATAATGCTGGTATGCATATTCAAGGAAAGAAAGATTGAAGATTGAAGACACCGCACAATGGCAAGGTTCCTTTAACAGGCATGTATATTTATATTTACGAAATGGTTACATATATTTACTAAATACCACCGTAATATATAAATATTGATAGAATTGTAACTATGTAGGCCTACTGTTGACATGTTTAAGTTGAAATTGATATACTGGTAGCTTATCTAAATGTAATCACAGAAATATCAAGAAAAATGGATGTCAAATTGGAACTGCGAATTATTTGGAGAGAAAGCTAACGTAATGATGTTAAAGTTAAAGATGAAGCACCACAGCCAGTGTTTAATGTATAATATCTCAAATCAATTGCCTATCCACAAGGAACCTTCCGAGATATCAGTGATGTAAATGCCCAATGCCATTTTGGAACGGCTATTCAGCGAAATCCGATGGAGAATTAGAAAAAGTATAGGTATGATGAGACAGGTAATCCATTAAATTTGTTGTAGGACCCAGTGCTAGTCAGTATGCCTCTGTCAATCTACATAACTATCTGGCTTTTATACAGATATTTTACTTTTCGTAAGAACTGTCGAGGTAAAATACATTACACAGAATGAACTAGCTCGGCCTGACTGGTGAGATGGAAAGAATTAAACATATTAAAACAATAGAAAGATACAATTGGGGGTAAAACAACCTGAATATTGACATTAACAGGTATCTATTACACACTGCATTTTACCACATTACTCTCATTTAGTCCGAAATACTTCCATATTTACCACTTTAACCTCGGTTGCATCTTTTATTGTATAGTCTGGTACATTTATTTACCACAATACTCTCAGTTATCTTATTATATAGTCTAATAAATTTATGTACATGTACTATAATACTCCCAATTTTATCTCTTATTATATAGTCTGGTACATTAATTAAATACAATACTCTCAGTTATATCTCATATTATATAGTCTGGTATATTTATTTACTACAATACTCTCAGTTATATATCTTATTATATAGTCCGGTATATTTATTTACTACAATACTCTCAGTTATATCTCATATTATATAGTCTGGTATATTTATTTACTATAATACTCTCAGTTATATCTTATTAAATAGTCTGGTATATTTATTTACTACAATACTCTCAGTTATATATCTTATTATATAGTCTGGTATATTTATTTACTATAATACTCTCAGTTATATCTTATTAAATAGTCTGGTATATTTATGTACTACAATACTCTCAGTTATATATCTTATTATATAGTCTGGTATATTTATTTACTACAATACTCTCAGTTATATCTCATATTATATAGTCTGGCATATTTATTTACTACAATACTCTCAGTTATATCTCTTATTACATAGTTTGGTATATTTATTTACTATAATACTCTCAGTTATATATCTTATTATATAGTCTGGTATATTTATTTACTACAATACTCTCAGTTTATCTTATTATATAGTCTGGAATATTTATTTACTACAATACTCTCAGTTATATATCTTATTATATAGTCTGGTATATTTATTTACTACAATACTCTCAGTTAGATATCTTATTATATAGTCTGGTATATTTATTTACTACAATACTCTCAGTTATATATCTTATTACATAGTCTGGTATATTTATTAACTACAATACTCTCAGTTATATATCTTATTATATAGTCTGGTATGTTCATTTACTACAATACTCTCAGTTATATATCTTATTATATAGTCTGGTATATTTATTAACTACAATACTCTCAGTTATATATCTTATTATATAGTTTGGTATATTTATTTACCACAATACTCTCAGTTATATATCTTTTATTATATAGTCTGGTATATTTATATACTACAATACTCTCAGTTATATATCTTATTATATAGCTTGGTATATTTATTTACCACAATACTCTCAGTTATATATCTTATTATATAGTTTGGTATATTTATTTACTACAGTACTCTTAGTTATATCTCTTATTATATAGTCTAGTATATTTATTTACTACAATACTCAGTTATATATCTTATTATATAGTTTGGCATGTTTATTTACCACAATACTCTCAGTTATATATCTTATTATATAGTTTGGTATATTTATTTACTACAATACTCAGTTATATCTCTTACTAAATAGTCTGGTATATTTATTTACTACAATACTCTTAGTTATATATCTCTTATTATATAGCCTGGTATATTTATTAACTACAATACTCTCAGTTATATCTCATATTATATAGTCTGGTATATTTATTTACTATAATGCTCTCAGTTATATCTCATATTATATAGTCTGGTATATTTATTTACAACAATACTCTCGGTTATATCTCATATTATATAGTCTGGTATATTTATTTACTATAATGCTCTCAGTTATATCGCTATTATATAGTCTGGTATATTTATTTACTACAATACTCTTAGTTATATCTCTTATTATATAGTTTGGTACATTTATTTACTACAATACTCAGTTATATCTCTTACTAAATAGTCTGGTATATTTATTTACTACGATACTCTTACTTATATATCTCTTATTATATAGTCTGGTATATTTATTAACTACAATACTCTCAGTTATATCTCATATTATATAGTCTGGTATATTTATTTACTATAATGCTCTCAGTTATATCTCATATTATATAGTCTGGTATATTTATTTACAACAATATTCTCAGTTATATCTCATATTATATAGTCTGGTATATTTATTTACTATAATGCTCTCAGTTATATCGCTATTATATAGTCTGGTGTATTTATTTACTACAATTCTCTCAGTTATATCTCTTATTACTACATAGTCTGGTATATTTATTTACTACAATATTCTCAGTTATATATCTTATTACATAGTCTGGTATATTTATTTACTACAATACTCTCAGTTATATATCTTATTATATAGTCTGGTATATTTATTTACTACAATACTCTCAGTTATATCTCTTATTATATAGTCTGGTATATTTATTTACTACAATACTCTCAGTTATATATCTTATTATATAGTCTGGTATATTTATTTACTACAATACTCTCAGTTTATCTTATTATATAGTCTGGAATATTTATTTACTACAATACTCTCAGTTATATATCTTATTATATAGTCCGGTATATTTATTTACTACAATACTCTTAGTTATATATCTTATTATATAGTCTGGTATATTTATTTACTACAATACTCTCAGTTATATATCTTATTATATAGTCTGGTATATTTATTTACTACAATACTCTCAGTTTATCTTATTATATAGTCTGGTATATTTATTTACCACAATACTCTCAGTTATATATCTTATTATATAGTCTTGTATATTTATTAACTACAATACTCTCAGTTATATCTCATATTATATAGTCTGGTATGTTTATTTACTACAATACTCTCAGTTATATAGCTTATTATATAGTCTGGTATATGTATTTACTACAATACTCTCAGTTATATATCTTATTATATAGTCTGGTATATTTATTTACTACAATACTCTAAAGAAGCACAAGATATATGGATATACTATTTCTGACATTTATTAATGAAACGTTGAGTTAATAAATGTCAGAAATAGTATATCCATATATCTTGTGCTTCTTTATCTATGCCTATTTCTATATGTCTTATAAACAATACAATACTCTATGTTATAAGTCTTATTACATAGTCTGGTATATTTATTTACCACAATACTCTCAGTTTATCTTATTATATAGTCTGGAATATTTATTTACTACAATACACTCAGTAGTATAGCTATTATATAGTCTGGTTTATTTATTTACAACAATACTCTCAGTTATATATCTTATTAAATAGTGTCGGATATTTATTAAATAATAATACTCTCAGTATAAATATTTTATTATACACTAACATTTAATAATTGATATTTTAATTTTTTGACCATGATTATTATTAATAACTTTATGATGTATAACAATTCCTTTTCAAATAATTAAACTAATAATTCTATCAACGTTTGGAGAAGATTTTAAGTTTTAGGCAGCGTTGGAACCAATTCATGTGAGTTTGAAATGAATCTGTCAAAAAATAATGATTTTTTAATGTTATCCACTAACTGTAACAGAAGTTATAAATAAATATCGTATCTGTAACTGTTTGGTTTTGTTTATCTATTTTATTTATTTATTTTGTTTACAGCTCTTTGTTTATTTACAGATTATTAACGTGACACTATTGCAAATATTTCACAAAATAGATTATCGTCTTAAAATTGGTACACTAACATAACAAACAGTATTTTAAACAAGGGTGGACATCAAGTCCTTTTGGTTTGTACAAAGGAGTGAGACAGGGTTGTCCTTTATCACCATATATTTTTATATTATGCACAGAAAAATTGATTTTCCGATATATCTGAAACACTAGAATGAAGCCTTTGACGGAGAAGAAAAAGTGAATGTATTCAATTATTAACAGATAATAAATATGAATATTTCGAATCTTTTAAAAAAAAAACGTCAGTGAGTAAACATCAAACTACCTGGTGAAAATTCTAGGTAACAATGTAAGATAAAGGTCTTTTATAGAAATTGTATTGGTTTGAATTTGATATTAAAAAAGGGTAAACTTGAGAGATTTAGGTAAATCATGTTAAACGTTTTATTAATCTGGTAAATATGATAGATTTCACGTTATTTTCTCTACCAGGGACCTACATCTGCATTAAAGAGGCTCACCCTCAATAAACATACTGGTAAGTATCGTTCAATCCACCATTGTTAACTGTGAATGCATATGATTAAGTCGAATTTAACAATTTCTGTACTTTGACCGCTAGAATTTTCGATTACAGTAATTCATTGATACCAAAGGACTGAATAATAAGAATGCCGATTCGTCAAGAATCTTGTGAAGATATGTAGATTTGTGGACACATAAGTAATTCATTATAGGATTCAATAACATTGTCTTATCTAGTTCGGATATTAATGAATTTTGAAATAATATTCATACTATCATACATAGAGGCAGCCTCTTAAATTTTCACCATTTTACCTCTAGTCAGGTTTAAACGGTAGAAAAATAAGATTGCAGCACACCTTTTAACTTAGTTATGATTATCTATCACAGTCTACGATAGTCACGCCTTGAAAGCTGTAGTCAGGATTGTTCAGAACAAATTTGGTGGCTAAGTTGAAAATACTTGAAGATATACCGAATATTATTCATAATTTTTTATGATAAGTTCATTTTTTGTTAAGATAATTATATCTTGTGAAATATTTGATATTGGAATAATTTAGAGTTGATTTTTATTGTGATCAGCAAATGGAATTTCCGTAATGTGTTGAGGATTCAATATGTATTTATTACTTTCGGAAAAATTACGACGTGGACGGTGATCTTTAGAAAATTTCTTAATAGGCCTAGTATCAGTATTAGTAATGGCATGGTTAGGGATTATAAAATAATAGAATAAACGCTAATTGTTATTATTTAGACAAATGGATAAAGTATATTGTCTGATATGGACAGAAAGAGGACGATATTCCGATTTTGTTTGATTTTGAATATTGAAATAATACATCGCAAAGAGCTAGTTGCGGCATTTCCATTTTTCCATTTGTATTAAATCTGCTATTTGGATTAATTAACGTAACTTGTGGATGTTTTAATTTGCTGTGGATTTTAATGGTATGTGGTTGAACATTTTTTGTCAATGGCTGTAAGACGATGGGCAGGAAAGGATTTTTGTCTGTGAAAGTATTCTTGTTTTTTATTTTGGTTAGTCTCAAAATACGAGTTCTAGTCGGTACATGGTGGTAAGTCCTTTTGGAAATTTGATTTAAAATAATGTATTTAGATATCAAACTATGAATATTGAAATATCTTCTATTTTGTATGTATGATTTTATTTAATCATATTTTAACATGGGAACTATTTTGGACGGACTGAAATCATACAAAATGTAACTGATGTTTGTGCTAAAGTAAAAATAGATAAAAATATTTTTCTTATTCTGATGTTCCCCAGATGAATTCTTGTTAACATTTACACAAAAATCTCGTTCACAATTTACCACTGATTCATTGAATTTACACCAGAAACCCCCGTTTTCTCTCATAGATTCATTAATTCTAGACAAAAATGATTTAATTGGAGCTAGACGATTTCAATCTGCAGTGGAAATGTTTAGTTTCAGAGTCAGACACTTAACTTGGGGTTAAACGATTAATTCATTAAAAAATCTTAAAATGAAATGCATTTATTAATGTGAAGTGAATATCTGATTGGGTTTATATCTCATTTACAGAAAATATAAAGATTCTGTTCAAATTCGAGTATTATTCTTTAATGTGGCTGGAGAGCATCATCATGGATAAAGTCATTTTAAAAGATATGAACATATTACTCTTTGAATCAATCAATCTTGTATAATAATTGCTAGTATTTGACAAGTCTTTGATTAATGGCAAGAATAAGTAAGGTGTTATCACGTCGCCTTGTTTTACTCCAATATGAAAATTAATCAAATAAATAGTTCATATCAATACAACAGATATCAAGTGAAGTTAATAAATGGATTTAGCCTTTGATCTGAGAATTATATCAACTTAGCTACTTTATTTTATCACTATATATTTATTTGTTTTACAAGTTTTCTTCACCAAGTTTTATGATTTATATTCGCTGTTTGTCAGCTACTTCACAGTTTCTTTTTTTTTTTTTTTCATTTTACTTATACAAATAAGATAATAAAAGCAAAACAATTCCGTTAATCAAAAATCTCGTCCAGAGCATGACAAAATCGAGTGCAATAATTATATAGTAGTGGACTTCCCATACGAGAAGTACCATCAGGTGTTTCGAAAAGAGTAAGCATATAAGACGAAAGTTTACACCAGTTGCCATTTCTTTTTACACATACCGATCATTTTCTTTCCCCTCAAAGCAGACTTATTACTGTAATTTAAAAATTTCTCTACAATGTTGTTTAAATATATATTCTAAAGGTTTATAAGCCAGTTGCCCCTACACGCTGTAAGTACTGGTGTTCTCTGTGATAATATTCCTGGTTTGGTTGGCAAACAGAGAAAGTTGTGTCGGCACTATCCTGACGTAATGGTGTGGCTAAGAGAGGGTGCAAGATTGGGAGTCGAAGAATGTCAGTATCAGTTTCAGGATCATAGATGGAATTGTAGCACGCTTCATCGTGATGCTTCCGTCTTTGGTAAAAGTATGTTAAAAGGTGTGTTTTCTTCATACATGTATATCATAACAATTTTTTTAGAATGTTAAAGGCTAATTTTAATTCAAAATTTGATGATGGATTGGATGAAGTGATACTGGGGTATCGCGATAGTCTAAATTGGTGTAGTAACTTTTTGTCCAATAGCAGTAGATTTTTAGTTTTGAAAAGTTATGTTGATAGCTAAGATAATTCAACTTTGTCAGCTTGTAAAGAGAATATTTATATCTCTTTATCCCTTTACGAAGTATCCCTAAGCTTCTGATTATTGTAAAATGAGGGCCTACATCTGAAAATTGTATTCAATAAGTTTTACACGAACCTAATTCTCTCATATCAATCCTTCCTTTCCAGGCACCCGAGAAGCTGCTTTTGTGTATTCAATTTCATCTGCGGGTGTTGTGTATTCGATTACTAGTGCTTGCAGTAAAGGTGAATTGCTACATTGTGCCTGTGATCCTACAAAACGGGGTACAAGTAAAGACTCTAAAGGCGAATTTGATTGGGGTGGATGCTCAGACAGTGTCCGATTTGGTAGCAGATTTTCGAGAATGTTTGTTGATGCTAAGGAAAAGAGAGTCAGTGATGCTAGAGCGTTGATGAATCTCCATAATAACAGAGCTGGAAGACGGGTAAAGACATATATTTCAAAGTAAAAAAAAAAAAAAAAAACAAAAAAAAAAAATGTAATCATCCATTTCAGCTATTACAATAGCCTAATTCAAATTAGGATATTATCTAGATTATCAAAATTGTGACATAAAATTATGCTATCAAATTATTCACTATTTGGCATAGAATCAAAATAACAATTTTTTACAAATTATATCTTCTGAGAACAGCTACATTTCCTAAGTGATTCAAGTCATTTCCAAGACATTTCCAATGAATCATAGAAATGCATCACTTAGATATGCTTTCAATTACGTCCGCGTTGTGATTGTTCATTTTTATCCATATTTCAACTTCCACCCCAACATTTTTTGAATTACCAATTGTATTTTCAGGCAGTCAGACGATTCAGAAAACTGATGTGCAAATGTCATGGAATAAGTGGTTCATGTACTCTCAGAACGTGTTGGTTAGCTATGGAAGATTTTAGGAGAGTAGGAGATTTTATTAAAAGGAAATATAATGGTGCCACTCAGATTATGATGAACCAGGCCGGTACAGGATTAATAGTTGCCAATAAAAACCATAAACATCCAACAAGGTCTGATTTGGTTTATTTTGAATCCTCTCCTGATTATTGTATTAAAGATGAAGAGAGTGGTTAGTAAAATATTTTCTGATTTATTTTGATTTATTCGCTTTATTTATTTATTTTAATTTTGTTTATTTATTTATTTATTTATTTATTTCATTTTAATCTATTTTTTATTTCATTATTATTATTATTATTATTATTATTATTATTATTTTAATTTAAAAAAAAGAATTTTCTTTTTTAATTTATTATTTTTTATTTATTGATTTTAAATCATTTATTTTAATTCATTTAATTCAAATAATCTTTTAAAATTTATTTAATTTCTTTTAGAATTTATTTGATTTAAATAATCTTTTAAAATTTATTTATTTAAATTTATTTATCTAAATTGTTTAAAATCAAATGAAAGCTTTTATTTCCGCGTCGCAGTATTCTCTTTTCTTTTTTTTCCGTCTCTAAACCTTTTTAATTCTTGTAGCCTACCCTTTCCAAACCCTTATTATGATCGCTAACCTTGAAGGAAGTTGTGTTTAATCCACTTTAATGGTGAATTGTCCTCAACAACAGACATCCGACAAATTAATCAAAATTCTTAGAAAATATTTGACAATTTTAATATTATTTTTAATAATTTGTGTAACTTTAACCATGAATGGTGACAAAAGCCATGAACAACTAGTCCTTCGGTACTTATGTATTAGCAATGTGACGTCTTATTACGTCTGGATAATGGTATCTTATCTTTATTTTGATAAATAATTTTGTAAATATGATATTTTGATGTTTTTTGTGTCCCACCTTATTGAAACTAGAAATTTTATACTCGGTAAATATCAACGTAAATTAATCTCAATATTTGATTGTCAACTTGAAAATGAAATAAAAACATTGGTTTGATGTCTGACAGGCAGTTTATATCAAATATCTTATGTTATTCTTAACCAATCATTAATCATCTTACAATTAACCTGCCAATCATATGGCTTTTTACAAAATGAAGATTGCATGGGGTACAATTGGAGAACATTCTGTTCACCCTTCTTCAGCAGTCCTATATATGTATTCGTAAGATCAACTTTTCAATTCAATCCTAGACGGTGGCTATGTAAATGCTGTTATCTTGTTATTTTGTACACTTATAACTTTTTACGAAAGAAACTGACCCGAGACACTGGCACCAAATTTGGGTGAAAAAAAGAAATGAACAAAATCAATCACCTTGCTCATATATAATACCATCAATTCACCAAGGATTGCTCTTGTCAAATCCTCCCGATACGGACGAGATTTTCCCCGATGAATTATTTCCGTAATCGGTCCGATTGTCGAACGAATCGTCTCCTATCGTCCAATTTTTTCATCCAATTTTGATCGTACGATTCATTTTGTAGTCGATCGGTCGTAGTTTTGCATACAGGTGCTATCTAGCACTACCTTATACATTGTTAGTAGGTCTGAGGCTACTGTATTTGAATATGTACCTAGATATCGGAAGTTTCTGGATACTAGTATCCGAAACCGGTTATTTTTTTTAATATCCTTTATAATTAGTATTATTCTATTAATATTCTTTATTTAAAGTATTGTTCTATTAATATTCTTTATTTAAAGTATTGTTCTATTAATATCCTTTATTTAAAGTATTATTCTATTAATATTCTTTATTTAAAGTATTATTCCATTAATATTCTTTATTTAAAGTATTGTTCTATTAATATTCTTTATTTAAAGTATTGTTCTATTAATATCTTTTATTTAAAGTATTATTCTATTAATATTCTTTATTTAAAGTATTGTTCTATTAATATTCTTTATTTAAAGTATTGTTCTATTAATATCCTTTATTTAAAGTATTATTCTATTAATATTCTTTATTTAAAGTATTGTTCTATTAATATTCTTTATTTAAAGTATTATTCTTTTAATATTCTTTATTTAAAGTATTATTCTATTAATATTCTTTATTTAAAGTATTGTTCTATTAATATCCTTTATTTAAAGTATTATTCTATTAATTTTCTTTATTTAAAGTATTGTTCTATTAATATTCTTTATTTAAAGTATTATTCTATTAATATTCTTTATTTAAAGTATTGTTCTATTAATATCCTTTATTTAAAGTGTTATTCTATTAATATCCTTTATATTTCAGGATCACTGGGTACAGAAGGACGGGTGTGTATTAAAGGATCCTTAGGGACGGGCGGCTGTGATATTATGTGTTGTGGGAGGGGATATGACACTAAAACTATTGTCAAACAAGAACAATGTGAATGTAAATTTCATTGGTGTTGCCTAGTGAAATGTAAAGAGTGTTCTAAAACTATGGATGTTCAAACATGTAAAGGACCCATTTCATCATCTTCGACATCATTATTATCATCGTCATCATCGTCATTACAAACAGTTCAAAGAGTGTTAAATAAACCGTGATTTTTATTTCATCAAAATATAAAGATAAGCCTATGACGTTTATGTATATTAAGAGAATTTTAAAAACAAACATTGTTGTTGATAATTGTGACTTTTTGGAATGTAATTTTGAAATGAAAAATATAATTAAACATAGATAGGCCATATTATTGGTAAAAGTATCCTACTTTGACAGAAGAAACTCTGAAAATATTTCCCATACCAAGGGATGCATTTAGATAATTATTTTTCTGTGGACATGTCGTGAAATACAATGTCTTAAATTAAAACTTAAAGTGTAAAAATGGATGCGTTGACTTTCCTCAATTATGGTGTTGCTTTCTATTGGAATAATTGAGTATATTATTAGGTATTGTTAAACCAAACTAAATCGAAATTTGGGAAAAGACTGACGCCAGAAACACACCTACATATCTGTACTATTATTTGAAAAGATCAAAGACAGCGACAAACTAAGTTATTTATTAACAATATCGCTTTATGTTTACCTTTAATATTGCCTTGTATAGTAGATATTACACCCCTGACTGCGGGGGGGTCAAACATAATCTGTGTGAGGTCAACTATTTCAATTTCACCTTCATAACACAATCTTCTTAACCAAATAATATAGAAACACACAAACTATAATTGATTTGTATATTCTAATACAAAACTTACATACCCGACAACATGTATACCTTCACTATTTCTATCTAAGAATTAAATGGATTGTAAAGACGTTTCCTAAGAATGTATGTGTATCGGGGACACTGATAGCATCAATTTGCACCATTTAAATTTACAATCAGATGTTCAATAGTGATATTATTTGCTTGTATCACAGTATCATCAAACATTCAGTTGTAGTCGATGGAACCACAGACGTGTTATGGAAATGGGAATGGTACAACTTGATTTTATCAATGTTCCCGATATACACAACGTTGTTAGAAAATATCTTTACATTTCTTTTAATATTACACAGTATCGTAGTACTGTGAAGGATAGGTTACAAATCAAATAACCTCTTTGGATACGAAAATACAACTAACAGAAACAAACCAAACTTGGTGAATAACATTGTGAAATCATTATCCCAGACAAAATCTGTTGAGTAAGGGCTCCTAGGTATCCTAGGATGTTATATTCTTGAAAAAAGGGCTTTAATGGGTAAAGTAGCATGTGGTTTCCCAATGATCCATTTCATCCACGTTACAAAACGAGACGATTTTACGTTCTCTGATATTCCGTCAGTTACTTGGACTACAGACCACAGTAGTGTTGACCAAATGCTTCTTGTCACACAAATTTGCTTATACAATATCTTGATAAAATTAGTCAAAATCAAAATTATATTGTCAAATTAAAATGAAGATTTCAAATTTGATTTTGAACTAGACCTTTACATGTCATATTTGAGTTTCGTATATTTGACCTTCCGTCATTTTGTATTTAGATTTCGGGGAAGGGAAGGTTTGAATCTCCCAAATGTACAAGCTTAGGACACATATTTCATTTAGAAATTAGGATTCAGGCTTTTCTTCTGTTCTAATCTGAAATCAGAAAAAAAGAACTTGCACTTTGGGCGAGTGGTATAGTATCTGTTTAAGTATTGATTGATTTAAGCTTGCTATGAACCAGGGGCCTGTTGTCAGAAAGTTCGTATCTCTAAGATATCGTAAATGTCGTCATAAATGGTTAAGTTTACGACAATGCCGTTGTCAGTAGATTCGTAACTTTATGAGAATCTTAACGTTCGGATATTTTCACTTAAAAATCATAAATATTTAAGACCGCTCTGGACCGGTCTTAACTCTATGATTCTCGTAAATTTATGATAACTATAACACATTTTGCGAATTGTCATGGAAACTTGGCAAAATTGCGGCTGTTGTGTTGCTCCAAAGACCCCGAAGAAATCCAGAATCAATCATTTACACAACCGAGATGCCTTACACTCGTCGATTTACAATGGATTTTTTGAATGGTTTAACTGAGGTAAAGTGCGTCTAAGTTTTCCGTCTCAGCAGAAACGGAATATTCATGAAATTTTAGAGCCAATTTTGACTAGGCCAACGAAGAGACATCGATCTTTGGAATCTATCCACCAAGTATAAGTTTACTTCTGCCTTTAGAATTGCCTCTTTTAGGGATTTCACGTTATTTCAATGTTGAACTTTATTTCAGGTAGGTGCCTAACTTAAGTTTGCAGGCAGTGGCTCTTATCTTAATGAAGCCGGTGAAGGTTTCGGCCTTGAAAAAAGCACCGTATCGCCCCCCCCCCCACCCCTCACCTGAGGGGGCGAGGGGGGCGAACATATGCCCTTTTTGTCACGGAGACACGGACAATTTTTATGTCATAATAATTACAGCCGACGGAGGCAAGAGACGGAAAATGGGGATTTTATCTGGACTGGGCTCACATCCCCCCCAAAATAAGAGCCGGCGGATACTATAAACCATGCGGCAGCCCAGAGCTGCAGTCAACTGGTGTTCACGGACCCTTCCCCAGCCCCTTCCCTCTATTAACCATAAATCCAAGGAGCCCGACCAGCACGATGGATCCAGACTGTAGGTGTACATGTACCCGTATTATATTTTTATATTGGTCTTGATGAATAAAAATAAGTGCCATTTTCGCCCTTTTTTTAAAGAAAAATACAATGTATTGATTCAAGCAAATTTGTTCCAGCAAAATTTGTTGTGTCCCTATGCCCCAAAATATAAGCATGACGTACGTTCAGGTATACCTAAGAAGTGATCTAAAAAGCTCTAAAATACAAAATTTTCTCGGGGGGCTTACGGCGCTTACCCCCCAGACCGGAAGGTTCCCTCGCTTCGCTCGGTCACATAGAGCCCTATATATCACAGCTCCGCCCCCGCCACTAACATTTCCTTCCGGCGCCCCTGCGTATCGCGAATTGTAACTACGGCGACTGGGCAGTACATCTTTATGAAATCCATTGCGAGGGAGTTAGACGAGGTATTATGCAAAAGTTTTTTTTTAGACGAACCACTGGACCACTATCAAAGATTTTATACTACCACCCTGACCCCGCCAGTAATTTTCCATTGATTTATTGACAAGTCACCAAACCACCAATTAATGGGCTACATACATAGTGTTATATAGTTGTTCTATTTATAACTCTATGGCTTCGACTTTTCTGTCAACATTGAACCTCAAACCTCTCCAGATATTTCTGGTTTTTCGATCGATTTACTTCACAACATATACAAAATATCTATCTTGATCAAACTCGTGCCCCGAAAAGGTAAAACTACGTAACATGGCGGTGAATTAGGTACTAAGCGATAAAAATTAATCAAAAAGCGCCATTTTTTTATTCCGACTCCAAAGGTCATGACGCAATGGCCACGTGACAATTATCGTAAATATTGAAATATTTACGAGCCATTTACGATTTGTTTCAGGCAACGCTAATCTCGTAAAGTTATGATTATCATAAGTCGCTCGTATCTTTTCCTAGTTACGAGAATCTTAGACATAAGATATCATAAAATTACGAACTTTCTGACAACAGGCCCCTGATTGTCATTTAAGTTCTGATTTTTCGAGTAGGCAACTATCATTTTCTGCTAATAAAAATGGTGAAATTTCTTTTGAAGACCCTTGTAGAGGCAGTGGCGTGGTGGCCGGGCAGCCAATGGAAACCAGGGGGCGCCGACAATGCAAGGGGGCACCAAAAGCCCTTCGAAAAAAAGTCGGTCGGAAAGAAATAATAATCATTTTTTAGCTTAATCTTTTTAGTCCCAATACAAATCGGGCCCTCCCCCTTATTTTTGGCCGAATAATGTCAGAACCCTCTATTAAATTGCCGCTCGCGAATTCGGCGCTCGCGGTGCCGTGCAATTTGAAGCATGTTACATTTCAGAGTCCCCCCCCCACCTTTCTCTAAATCCTGGATCCGCCCCCGTTATTGATATCCGTCGGTAAAGTTGAGCCGACCGACTGCAGAGCGCAGACATAAACATACAAAAAAATACAAAAATATAGCTTCAAATAGCCTTCCTGCATTGTTTCAAATAGCTAAAACCTTGAAGTTTCCGGGGGTCTTGGTGTGAGTGTTTGTAATTACCCAAGGATTAAAAGCCTATTGAAAATAAGAGCAATTGAACACTATTTACTATGAATTATTGACATCGTTCTTGAATTGTTTGTGGAACCGATAGAGAGTTGATTTCTTGATGGATTTTGATGAAACTTGGTGTGAGTGTTTGTAATCACCCAAGGTTAAAGCCTATTAAGTTGTGATAAATGTGATAAATGAAGGGAGTGAGCCGAAATGTTACATTTAACTGCTTACAGCTATTCAAGGGAGACAACTATGAGGGTCTCTCATAGGTCCGCGCTCGCTACAAGCGTTCACTATGACAAGTGGTAAAATTGCTTTTGTACTTCCTACGGACTGAATTATTCATTTTGGCTCTTTGAATTTACTTCTGAGGTCCAAAGTCTAATTTCACTTTTAGAACAATGTTGAATTAACCCGCGTTTACTACAGTTAAAACGAAAACTTTAAGGACAATGAAGACAGCGGTGTGCATCAGTGCATTCATGCATTTGTGATCCATACTTGAACAGAATACCTTAGAGGTGTGACTGTATATTTGTTCCTCATAATAAATATTCCTCGTGGAACAAAAATTATTATAATGAATGATCTCTGGAACTCTTATCATATAATATTTGGGTCTAGTGTTATATAATAAATGTTCCAAATGGAACAATTATTACATAACAAATATCCTTTGGAACAGTTATTATAGTGGAACTTATATATCGTGGGGACCATGAGTTGCAGGAAAAGCGCAGTTTTCATTGGGGCGCCAAAAAGGGTTTGTGCCCCCCAGCCAATTTGGAGTCACCACGCCACTGTGTAGTGGGCATGATCTATATTGCTCGCTCGATTAATTGAATTGGAATTTAAATAACTTTGTACTTTCCTGTACTGGATTAATTAATTAGACAGACAACTTGATGTACGGGTCAATACCATCCAATCTGCACAATTGACGAGATATTTGTCCTATAACTGGCTTTAACCCTGGACCTTCTTGTTCTTAAAAAAATGTTTGATAATCTTATAAATAAACAGTAAATTCAAATGTATACAAGACCAGGGGCGCCGGAACCACGGAGGCAGCGGGGGCGACTGCCCCCCTGCCCCTCACTTGAGATGGCGAGGGGGCGAACATGTGCCCTTTTTGTCGCGGAGACGCATGGACAATTTTTATGTCATAATAATTACAGCCGACGGAGGCAAGAGACGGAAAACGGGGATTTTATCTGGACTGGGCTCACATCCCCCCAAAATAAGAGCCGGCCGATACTATAAACCATGCGGCAGCCGGTGTTCATGGACCCTCTCCTAGTACCCCATCCCCTTCCCTCTATTAACCATAAATCCAAGGAGCCCGACAAGCGCGTTGGATCCAGACTGTAGGTGTAGGCTACATGTACCCGTATTATATTTTTATATTGATATTAGTCTTGATGAGTGAAAATAAGTGCCATTTTCGCCCTTTTTTAAAAACAAAATACAATGTATTGATTCAAGCAAATTTGTTCCAGCAAAATTTGTTGTGTCCCTATGCCCCAAAACATAGGCATGACGTAGGCCTACGTTCTGGTATACCTAAGAAGCGATTTAAGAAGCTCTAAAATACAAAATTTTCTCGAACCCCCAGACCGGAAGGTTTACTCGGTACGCTCGGTCACATAGTGCCCTTTATATCACAGCCCCCCCACCCCTCCGCTAACATTTCCTTCCTCCCTGTACAAGACTGATATTCAATTCTAGACTACAGACCATATTCCATATTAAATTACCTCCCTTTGACCACATGCAATCCATCCATGCTGTTCATGAAACCTTGTTTCAGAGGCGGAATAACCCTTCCGAAAAGTATACAGTAGGCTTCGGCCCATGAAAAGACAATCGACATGCATGCCACTATTTGAGTAAATAGAAATCAGCGGCGGATCAAGGATGTAGCGAAAAGGGGGCCTGACAGGCTGCAACTCGGAAACTATCATGGATGCAGCGTTGTAATTTGCCTATCTGAAGTTATATTGTGCCAATTTCAAGTTCCTATCGTCAATGATCTGGGTGCTAAAGCAGTTTTAGTGTCGCCAACAGGGGCGGACTGGGCCGCATGGCCACATGGCTAAAGCCATGCGGGCCGGTGTGCACGGGGCCGGCTTGTGAAAAATGACAAAAAAAAAATATTTAAATTTTGGAAAAAAAAAAAAATTGGACTATAGGTCTACTCAAAATTTCAAAAGAAAGTGGCCGAAATCTACGGTGGCTCACATACGACAAAATTATTATTTTTAATTTTTAATTATAAACCTGATTTTGTATTTATAGACTTGAATTTTTAATTAAAAACTTCAATTTTCACCATGGTGAAAATTATTTTCACCATGGTGGAAATTAGGTGATAATTCGGTAATAAATAATTAAAAACTTCAATTTCCACCATGGTGAAAATAGTTTTCACCATGGTGGAAATTAGGTGATAATTCGGCAATAAATAATTAAAAACTTCAATTTTCACCATGGTGGAAATTATTTTCACCTTGGTGGATATTAATTTTCACCTTGGTGGATATTATTTTTCACCATGGTGGAAATTATTTTTCACCTTGGTGGATATTATTTTTCACCATGGTGGATATTAATTTTCACCTTGGTGGATATTATTTTTCACCATGGTGGAAATTATTTTTCACCTTGGTGGATATTATTTTTCACCATGGTGGCTATTATTTTTCACCTTGGTGGAAATTAATTTTCACCATGCTGGATATTAATTTTCACCTTGGTGGATATTATTTTTCACCATGGTGGAAATTATTTTCACCTTGGTAGATATTAATTTTCACCGTGGTGGATATTAATTTTCACCATGGTGGATATTAATTTTCACCTTGGTGGATATTATTTTCAGCATGGTGGGAATTAGGCAATATAATTCGACAATAAATAATTAAAAACCTCAATTTCCACCATGGTGAAAATTAATATCCACCATGGTGAAATATAATATCCACCAAGGTGAAAATAATTTCCACCATGGTGAAAAATAATATCCACCAAGGTAAAAATTAATATCCACCATGGTGAAAATTAATTTCCACCAAGGTGAAAAATAATTTCCACCATGGTGAAAAATAATATCCACCAAGGTGAAAAATAATTTCCACCATGGTGAAAAATAATATCCACCAAGGTGAAAATTAATATCCACCATGGTGAAAATTAATATCCACCTTGGTGAAAATTAATTTCCACCAAGGTGAAAATAATTTCCACCATGGTGAAAATTGAAGTTTTTAATTATTTATTTCCGAATTATCACATAATTTCCACCATGGTGAAAACTATTTTCACCATGGTGGAAATTGAAGTTTTTAATTATTTATTACCGAATTATCACCTAATTTCCACCATGGTGAAAATAATTTTCACCATGGTGAAAATTGAAGTTTTTAATTAAAAATTCAAGTTTATAAATACAAAATCAGGTTTATAATTAAAAATTAAAAATAATAATTTTGTCGTATGTGAGCCATCGTAGAAATCCGCTGGAGGCGGTTTTTTTTACTATAAAACATACATGGTCCACGTCAAAAACCGTTAAATTAGTACAATTTATACTTATTCTATGTTTTAAGCCAAAAAAAAAAAGGTCAAAAATTTTTTCGCCTCGATTCGCTCGGCCAAAATTTGGATATACGCCCCACGTTTTGGAAAAAACGTGGATCCGCCCCTGTTAAGACCCCTATACTCGGGGTCGTCCTTTGCCCGACACACTTAATTGGGCCGGTCAAGGGAAAAAAACCATGGCCGCGTCACGGCCCCAGTCCGCCCCTGGTCGCCAACTTCCTGCAAACGCCATTTAGTGCCGTTTTCCGCTCCAAAAGCCGGAGACACTTCAAAGTAGATTTTCTCGGAAATTTGAAAAATAGTCGTGGTGAATAATAAAATTGCATTCTGTACAACAATTATAGCCTTCGGATCAAAATTGGCGAAATTATGGCCATTTAAGCCATTTTCCATTTTTTAGGGGGAACTCTCTGTTGGCGATCGCGCCTGCGGGGGAGCTTCGCAAGTGTATTAAACTCTAGAAACCATTTTGTTCCATTTAAAATAATTTAACCAACCCTTCCCTTTTCCGCCATTTTGAATTCTGTCAACACCTAGTCCTAGGTGGAACACGTTCTAACCTGTTTTGATTAACTTCCGGTTGATTCCATAAATTCCGAACGCGCATAACCTGTCAATCAAGTGCGCCAAATAATCGATCGTCTTGAAAATGTCAATGTAATGGAATATTGATTTGAATTACAACTGGTAATTTCAGTTATTCACTACAACCTGTTAGCAGTGCAGTGAATATTAATAAATTATAAATGTAGCCTATTGATTTTCAAAAAAGTTACATAGCCTACATAGTCAGTAAACCGTATATCATTTTCTTTCATAGGCCTTATTGTGTAGACAGTGGAATTTGTTTTCATAACGCTATAAGCTATTACGAATTAGGTTTTAGGTGGTGTAAATAGATCTTATTCGTAATAGCTTGACATTGTCAACCTGTGTAAAATGTGTAATTGAATATATCTAAATTTAGTACACTATGTCAATATCCCTCACTAATTGTTCAAGTTTATTTGAACCAGTTGGCCGGCCTTCCATCGGCCTATGTGAAGGTACGTAAAACTTCAAACTTATGAGCGCAACTGCATAATATCTTAGTAGCCTATCTTTATTATACATTAATATGTAAAGGCAAACTACCTCTATCGCATTCACTATCCCTACTACACAAAAGGAACTTAGTAATGAACATTCAATCAATATAATAACGTATTTCAACTGACCTATTTTTTACATTCGCCTATACATGTACATGTTTACATGGCAATGCTTTGTGTATTTTCTTGTATTGTAATTCACCTAAAAGCTACTGATAAGAATTTATAAGCTAGAGGCTATGAGAATATTATGTTCATCGATTCGAATCGTTATTATGTGATGTGATATCAATATTTATTATATTTTTACAGCTAAATGCATTTTTGATCGACTAAATATAGGCTACTGTTGGAGTAAGCCCAATATCTACATTAAAGAATTATGTTGAAGTTATTGAGTAAGAATCATCATGTTCAACAGAAACAGGGAATGTGTGGATAAACGAGGTTCCACTGTACATCATTGAAACGCTAGCTTAAAAAGCTTGAGCAACGCTATCTCAACATGCGGGATAAAATTTGGATTTTGTTTATGATAGTGATTTTTGTTGGTTTATTTAACATTTTATTTATACATAAAATGACATTAGACCGAACAATTCCATTTATAAGTAAGTATAATATTTTTAGGCCTACTATTTATAGCAAAAATACCGAGTCTTAGAAGATCGTTGATATCAACTGAAAAGACAAACATTTTGCCACAATGTC
Organism: Lottia scabra; assembly: GCA_029955415.1. NCBI lineage: Eukaryota > Metazoa > Mollusca > Gastropoda > Lottiidae > Lottia > Lottia scabra. The sequence continues at coordinate 606,129 of JARJEI010000021.1, read as the reverse complement.
CATGTTTAATGAGAAAACCCAATAGTACGAGAGTGATCAAATCTACTATAAGGTCTGAGTCATTCTAGAGAAAATAAGTATAAGGACAGTTCTTTTGTGGTCTAAGTCTGTAAACATTCCATAAGATACATTAGGAGTTACCTGCCCCTTCTTAAGAAATATTATTATGTGATAGGCTATCTTAACGGGGATATGGAGTGGATTTAGAAGGGATGTGGAGGACGGTGTCTTCCCTTGAACTAAAATAGCTATATAATGAATCGCTATATTCTATTAATAATTATCTTCCACAACTCAATCTAGGTTTTAATATATTATGCTATAGCTGTTTTAGTTTTGTCCCAAAGCTTTCCCATGATCCTAATGAGATTTCTTTTCTTCATATTAGATCAATTCGATGTCTATGCTCAACTACGCAAATCTATGACGTCATCAAATCACTCTCAGAAGCAACCAAATCATTCTAAGACACTAACAACTACTAAAACAAGCCAGTCTGTGATATTTGATGAGTATTATGCCGAATATATAGGACATAGTTTACATATTGGGTGGAAAGTCGTATCTAATACTGCCTTTCTGACAGGGAAATGTCAAATACAACTAACTTTAATAAATACTGGAGATCAGCCACTAATTGGTGGAGATTGGGAAATTTATTTTGATTCTAATAAAATGATTGAACCGGGATCTTTACCTAATGGAGAAAAAATTCTGTCAAATCATGGGGTGAAATTACGACACTATAAAGGAACACAGTTTATACTTTCCCCTATCCACAGTTTTACTGACTTGCAACCCAGGAGTGAAAGGCAGATTTATTTTCAGATGGATGCTTGGTATATAACGCGAAGTGATTCATTCCCTAATTGGTACATCCAATTTCCCGGATCAAGACCAGTGGTGATTGAGAATACAAGAACGTTGAACTATGTATCAAACTTCAGCCAACCTGAACAGTGGAAGAGAAACAAGAACGATATATATAACCCTTATACAGCCCAGGATAGATATCGCAGGTAAACATGATAATTATAACATTGATATTACTATTAATTACAAAAAGGAACGTGTCGAACGTGAGCAATGACTTAGTTTCAGCCCAGCTCTGTTCCAAATGTATGTTTCGCGCTCAGCAACAAATCACGATGTTAATGCTACATACATGTAGGTTTCCTGGCAGCCACGGCAATCACCAATCTCTCATACAGAGTTGTCTTCCCCTGCAGCCCAGATTGAATCTGGACTGCAAGGCAAGGAAAGACAACTCTGTATATGAGATTGGGTAATCACGTTTCAGGGCCATCGTGATCCGTAGGAGACCTTGACAGATGCATTAGACCTGGATGAAGACTTGAACAATGCGAGAGATCCCATTAGAACGCATCTGACCGGAAAGCGACAAATATGCATCACTTATAGACCGCGTCCGGAACATTGATGCACCTTATAATGGAACCGCTTCATCGTCCTATCGGTTTGTCACGGACACTGTAATAAACTGTGAGGAAACTTAGTCACAACCGAGCTAGGGTTTCCCAATGAAACAAGAAAACGTTTTATTGTTGATGTCTTTTGTCGTTTAGGTACAATGATTCCATAAATTATAAAATCAAAACACCAGAATTGTCCATTCCTATAATACCTAAACCACTACATGTCATCACGTCACCTGGTCAGGGTACACTAATGGTAGATAGTTCTTGGTTGATACGACATCCACAAACATTAACATCAGAAGGAAATTATTTAAAAGGTAAACATTTGAAGATGGGTTTCCCTTTTATTATCAAATTACGCTAACTATTTGGGTTGAAATTCTACACATGGAATCCTTATGTTGTGTCAGTCTACTGAATGTCTCAGTTGGTTCGACAAGTCAACGTTCGCTTCCAGCGGATGCTGATACTGCTAACTATGTAGTTATTTGTAGCCGTAAATGTTGGTCGTTGGATTATCTGGATGCCTCAGACTGTCTCTTCTTTTGTAGGTGAAACTGGACTTAGCATTGACAACTCACAAACATCAAAAAAGGTCATTGAGCTCCAAATTGGCGACGTCATACATCCATTGACAAAGAAACAATTTGAACATACCGAAGCCTATAAGTTAGAAGTTAGTTCCGGAACAAGTTGGATTACTATAACTGGAGCATCAGCAAATGGGGTTTTTAATGGAATCCAATCGTTTCTTGCACTCTATTCTACTGGTGGTGCCATTCATGACGTAACAATTGTGGATCAACCTAGATTATCTTATCGAGGGATGCACGTTGACGTTTCTCGTAATTTTCACCAAGTATCATCCATTTTGAAATTGATAGATGGAATGGCGATGGTGAAGATGAACAAGCTACATCTTCATTTATCAGACGATGAGGGATGGAGATTAGAAATTCCGGGTTTACCTGAACTGACTGATGTACGTTAACAGAGTGACAAGTATACTGAACCAAATTAAAGACTACACATTCTCAAAGTTTTAACATAGTTTCCCTTGCGTATTTTAAATTTTGCATTCAACGTAATGACTACGCTGTGTACGTATAACTAGCCGATTGAACTCCTCAACAGCAAGATTTATCATACCCTTCAGATCAAATTTTAACCGCTTAATGAGCTGTTTGGCGACAAAAATAACCAAATTACCATGACATTTGACATTTGACATTATCATTCTACAAATTGTCAGGAATAGTTGGAATTAAAGTTCCGTCATCAAAGACAATAATAAGATATATTATGTAAATATAGCTGTAACCTTCTAACTTACCTTTTATAGTCATCAATATTTTGCTATTTCAGATTGGAGCCAGGAGATGTTTTAATGTAAATGCGTGTCTTTTACCTCAATTAGGATCCGGTCCCAATTCGGACACTTCCGGTAGTGGTCATTATACCATTAAGGACTACAAGAAAATTCTTCAGCATGCAGCGTCGAGACACATTCAAGTTATACCAGAGTTTGACATGCCAGGACATGCACGTGCAGCTATTAAAGCCATGGAGAAGAGATATAATGTCAATGTTCATGTTAATAAGACTGCAGCGGAGGAATATCTTCTTCACGACCTTCATGATAATTCGAGATATAGATCTATTCAGGCTTATAACGATAATGCTGCCAACCCGTGTTTAAACTCTACCTACATGTTCTTAGGTCGTGTAATTGACGAGCTTATCAAAATGCACAGAAATATTCAACCTTTGACCTTGTATCATTTTGGTGGTGACGAGGTCGGTGGAGGAGCATGGGTAGACTCGCCAAAATGTCAGAAATTGAATCATGGGAAATCAATCTCTACACACAATATTAAAGAAATGTTCTTTAAGAGAGTGGCCGACATTACATGTACGTATACCGTTTTGGTCAAGGCAAATAATTATACAATTCCTGACATGATATGGCATTGTGTTGAGTGTATCGCCAGATTCTACAATATCAAGTGATATATTGTTTGGAGCACTTTAAACAATGCTCCCCTCTTCCTGAGAAAAAGGATTGCCCCCCCCCCCCTCTAAAGGTCCCTCAATTTTCAATGAAATCATCACCTCATTGCCTCCCCGGATATACTTGCCCCCAGCAAAATGAAGTCTGCTTATGGGCCATACTTTCTCTCTTTCCATTGTTTTGATCTTTGCTGTATTCTTTCACCCACCATAAGAAAAGAGAAAGGGATCAGTACCTCAATCAAATTAAAAGAATCAATCGCACATATCGAGTGATATGTCATCGAAACGTTTCTTTTCCTAGTGATCCTATAGTGATATCTCAAGTAACCCCGAAGGCGTTCGCTAGTACCCATGAAAACTAAGATTTTAAAGGGGCGCGAAATCAACAATGTTTTTTAAATTGATTCTGTACATTTTACAGCTAAAAAAGGATTAAATATGGCTGCCTGGGAAGACGGTGTTTCAGAGAAACAAAAACCATTTGAAAATGTTTTACCCAATTCAAAATATGTGACGTATGCATATACTTGGAAAGATGTATGGGGAGAGACTTTTGACATTACATATCGGATGGCTAATGCTGGTTACAAGGTATAAGTTTTAGCACCAAAGTTTCTGACTATTTAATGCATATTGTCATTTATTAAAACATCACACTGACGATAAACTAGCTTGCCACAGGACACAACTTTTGTAACGGATCCTCTCCATATACACATAGACTTTAGATATTAGCAATTAAATAGCAAGTAGTGCCTTTTGGAAGCAAAACCAATTAAAATGTGCTCGACTATTAAAGATTCAATATCTGAAGAAACGTTTGTAAATGACCTTGGTTTACATTCTCTATTATAAACATTCAAAATACCTTTATTTCAGGTAATAATGTGTCAGGCGACCCACCTATATTTTGATCATCCCCAGGAACCCGATCCCGAGGAACCGGGACTAATATGGGCTACTAGATTTACTGACACCAAGAAAGTGTTTAGTTTTATAGTTGAGGATATATACGAGAATATAGATGTGTCAGTTATTGGTCATCCTCTAGACAAAAATAATATATGCAGCAACAAAGAAGTATGTCCACCATTGTTGAAACCAGAAAATATAGTTGGTAAGTGAAGATTGTCGTACTCGTTCATCAATCTCAAACATTTTGTTTAAAGGGATATGTTCACTAACCGTTCGACCAAAAAACTTTTAATCTCAGAACCATAGAATTATTTAGCTATTCTAATCCGTAATAATGTTCCAAACTCTCCCTCAAAATTTAAGCCTTCAAATCCCCGTGTATCCATGAATATCTTAAAATGTATATATAGAAAACAAATTCAAGGTCCAAATCGATCCTCGAAAATGTTGAACATCCCCCTTTAAGAGTTAAATATCTTGCCAGATTGTATCAATAGTTCACAAAACATTTGGTATTCGCTTAAACTGCTCTTCTTTACATAATCAGTCATAATCAATTCATATTTACATGTATATTTATATCTATGTGTTGGATATACTTCTGTCTTAAGTCACATCTTTGATATGATATTTTCAGGTATACAAGCTCAACTATGGAGTGAAACGGTGAGAACTGCAGACAGATTTGATTATATGATCTTCCCGAGATTATTAGCAGTAGCTGAGAGAGGGTGGCACAAGGCTGATTGGGAATCTATTACTGATGTTAATAGAAGAAAAGCCGATATCAATGAAGATTGGTTAAGATTTTCTGAAATTCTAGGAAGGAATTATTTATGGAGATTAGATAAACTTAATATTCGATACCGTATTTCACCTCCAGGTGGATTGTAAGTTACTTTATCATTCCAAAAATATTTTTGAGGGATATTTGAGGGAAAGTGGACAGATTATTGGGCATAGTGATAATGCCAGACCAAAACAAAATAATAATTGGCAAAGTTCATGAATACCTGAATCACTCACTCGTTAAAAGTGTTTAAAATATTAAAACAGAACCAAAAAATACGATGTTTCTGATAGTTTTACGCTGAAGTGCATCCCAGTAGCTCCGATTGAGAAACTAGATCATACACCTCAAATGTTTGGCTTCGTTTGTTTCAAATGTAATGGTATTTATCATTATGTTTCCCTTTTTCAACCGATCTTCAAATCATGGGTCGCAACCAAAAGTCCACACAATCTCAAACGGTGGCTTGAGTCGCAAACATATTTGTTGGGTCACAAAGTACGACCTTCTACCCTTTGAGAAGTAATAATGTTGATGTATTAAAAACTTGTTGAGTACTTGATAGTATTCTTGGTGCTCGCTTAAACCACCTCATGTTTTACAGAGTTGAGAAAAATGTAATCCAGGCGAATACAGAATTCCCCAGTCAGAGCGTAGAGTATTTTATACCTGATAAAGAAATATGGTCAGTAGTCTCCAACAACACAAAATACACTTCAAACATTCCCATTCGGTTGAGGACAAGGTCAGTATGAACAATAGGATAGGCCTAATATAAAATTACAGAGGCTCAAATAGAACTTCTGAACTTCAGTGGGTTTGGGCATTGGTCCTCCTACATACTATCTGTTATTCAGTTTAATGCCTGTAAATTTAACGAGTATTCAACAAGTTACTGTACATGAATTCGGCTAAACCTTCTTCATTGTTCCAGATGATTTAATATACGGCCATCTTAAATGGTCAAAGGAAGATAACTCTAGTTTGGAGATTGCTTTTGATTGGCTGTTTTTACCGCGTATAAGATACCAGAGTATGACGATATGATTTTGATTGGCTGACCTATAATTTATTCAATATGGCAATCACCGTACGTACAGTAGACGAGGTTAAGCCCTATCTAGTACGCTAGTCCAGTGCTGAAGTTATACAAGTGCTGTTTTTTTTTATATAATAAATCTTTTATTACAGAAATCATGACGGAAGTAGAACAAGTGGAACTGTTGTTCTCCATCCAGGTATGGCTATGTTTTTTGGTTTGTTGTGAGAGTTGACCTGATTCTTATAACAACGCAATAACGACACAGACAGGATTTTTCAGGATTTCAAGTGCATCAAAAAGTAAAAATAGAGAATGTATTTGTATGTATACTCATCTGGTCGTGTTGTAAAGTTTTAAGGGTATTGATAAAAAAAAAGCAATTCACATTTTGACCGAAAATTGACTATAATGTTTTGTTTTATATTTTAAAATTAGATATTTTTACTTTTTTCAAGTTAAAACTTTTGGGACTTTTTCTTACTTTTGAACAAACAACGACTATCTTTCGATCAGTTGCTTTTTTCTCCTTACTATATATTCAGCATTGTTCAGATTGTGCTTTTTATTTCGTTTCAGTGGAACCCTTACCAGCAGTTGACCAATCCGGGGTCGATTTAATAGCTAACAATCTCAGAATAGAAATAGAGGAAAGAGACACTAACAAAAAAATAAATGGAGTAATATTGAAAAATGTTGGAAAAGATATCATTCCTTGTGGGAACTGGGAACTTAATTTGCAACCGGTTATCTGTAACCCAATATTTTCATTTGATGGTGAAGATTTCGTGATAGAGCATGTGAATAAAACGTTGAAAATTGCGCCAACTGGCATTTTCGGAAATTTAAAGCCAGGCGATGCCAAGAAAATAACGTTTAAAAATCAGTTTTGGTTTGATAATCAGAATGGCTCCAAGCCAGATATAAGAGTGAGAGCTAATGGAATGGAAAGTAAAGTAGTGAAGAACTTTAAAAGATTAACTTGAGAAACATCTTGTGCTGTGCTGAATGTAGGCTACTTTTAAGGTTTCTTCTGACAGGCAATAGCTATGATGATTGGTGTAAAATCAAAATGAATATCGATCTGTTTGAACCTATAGAGCCTGGGTTTTCAACTTGGGGGACATGTCCCAGACTGGGGACATTTGGACATTTTCCTGGGGACATTTACTGAGCTAAAGGTCTAAAAAAAAATTGTAATATTGTGTATTTTCTAGGTGGTTTTGCATGTAATGTTCATTGCCAGAAACGTTTTAAGAAGTAAAATGCTGTGACTTTATCATGCTTCATAATAGCATGTTTTTGAGGACTTCTGCTAACAATTCAGGGGACATGGTCATTTCCTCGTGCATAATCGGGGACACTTGAGAAAACCAGTTGAAAACCCAGACTATAGAGTGTGGTACTCCAGAACCACAGAACTTTGGTGGTATTTATAGACAAAGTCGTATATTGATGCTGACAAATTTACTTACTTAATTACTTAACTTAATTTTAATGGTCACATATATACAATTGGGTGAAAATTAAAAAAAAATATTTGCTTATTGGACGGTTTCTATTATTAAGATCATATCAAAGCGTTTCTTTTGTAATGCTATTCGACAGGTTACTTGAAAATGATCCATGTTGTTATTTTTTAAATTTTTAAAAATAAAATTTTCTTTTTACAAAAGCAGGTCTATATTGCTAATTTGAATGAAATGAATTTCAAAATATTTTGCATGGAATATAAAAAAAGACACACCTAAAGCCTCCTAGATTATAACCATTCTCAATACACATAAAGACAACTTACTGGTTACTAACCATACCCAATACACATAGAGACAACTTCCTGGTCACTAACCATACTCAATACACTTAGAGACAACTTCCTGGTTACAAACCATACTCAATACACATAGAGATAACTTCCTGGTAACTAACCATACTCAATACACTTACAGATAACTTCCTGGTTACTAACCATACTCAATACACATAGAGACAACTTCCTGATTACTAACCATACTCAACACACATAGAGACAACTTCCTGATTACTAACCATACTCAATACACATAAAGACAGCTTCCTGGTTACTAACCATACTCAATACCCATAGAGACAACTTCCTGATTACTAACCATACTCAATACACATAAAGACAACTTACTGGTTACTAACCACACTCAATACACATAGAGACAGCTTCCTGGTTACTAACCATACTCAATACACATAAAGACAACTTACTGGTTACTAACCATACTCAATACACATAGAGACAACTTCCTGGTTACTAACCATACTCAATACCCATAGAGACAACTTCCTGATTACTAACCATACTCAATACACATAAAGACAACTTACTGGTTACTAACCACACTCAATACACATAGAGACAGCTTCCTGGTTACTAACCATACTCAATACACATAGAGACAACTTCCTGATTACTAACCATACTCAATACACATAGAGACAACTTCCTGGTTACTAACCATACTCAATACACATAGAGACAGCTTCCTGGTTACTAACCATACTCAATACACATAAAGACAACTTACTGGTTACTAACCATACTCAATACACATAGAGACAACTTCCTGATTACTAACCATACTCAACACACATAGAGACAACTTCCTGATTACTAACCATACTCAATACACATAGAGACAACTTCCTAGTAACCATACTCAATACACATAGAGACAACTTCCTGGTTACTAACCATACTTAATAAACATAAAGACAATTTCCTGGTTACTAACCATACTCAATACATATAAAGAAAACTTCATGGTTACTAACCATACTAAATACACATAAAGACAACTACTTCCTTGTTACTAACCATACTCATTACACATAAAGACAACTTCCTGGTTACTAACCATACTCAATACACATAGAGACAACTTCCTGATTACTAACCATTCTCAATACACATAAAGACAACCTCCTGGTTACTAACCATACGCAATATACATAAAGACAACTTCCTGGTTACTAACCATACTCAATACACATAAAGACAACTTCTGGTTACTAACCATACTCAATACACATAGAGACAACTTCCTGGTTACTAACCATACTCAATACACATACAGACAACTTCCTGGTTACTAACCATACTCAATACACATAGAGACAGCTTCCTGGTTACTAACCATACTCAATACACTTAGAGACAACTTCCTGGTTACTAACCTATCCTATCAGATCTTATGGCATCGTGAGATCAGTCGTGTTAATAGTAGAAATATTTTTTTATCTTGCCCCCTCTCCCTAAAAAAATGTGAATTTTAGTGTTTTTTAAATACATTAATTCATTTTACTTGGGATCTTTGCCATTAGAAAAATAATCCTGAGGCTTAAAGTCTGAAAGGAATGTCAGGAATTTGCGTTTCATATATAAATTTCCTGTGTTATAGTCTCGCAGTCCATATACAAATACCCTTAAATTCACCAGGAAATCGCATTTCAGGGAGTCAGATTCTCTAAATTGTGTTTCCAGGTTTCCGATAGGCGTTTTCGGTAGCAATAAAGGCATCATTTATTAAGAACAACGAAACATATTATTATATAATAAACCCTGACATCTATAACTCTATAGAGGTCAATCGTATTCAGAATGAGATGCTATGTACTTATGTATAATACATACAACACGATACATCTGTGCAATGTTAAAAAACAAGATACCTCTTTTACTTATGTCATAATACGTCTAATGCATAATGCAAATGTTAAATTACATAAAACAACCGACACAATACCTAAAATGTTCTTTCACTTTTGACATTAATACATTAAAAAAAGCATAATTGTCTTTGCGTCTTTTACATTGTACAAGTTACATTACATCTTCCATTACAAAGGGTTGGGAACCAAGGTTGTAAGAGGTAGTATTCTTTTAAAAAATATTTTATATGAGAAAATTTGTATTAAACATTATCATTTTAGACAGCTGCCTATGGGCGTATATTAATTTGTCAGGCAAGCTATCTCTATATAGATTTAGCAATTTATATATTACTTTTGTTGTATTCAATCAAAGCTGACCTTTTTCTTTTGCAACGTCTATTCCCCCATATCTGCTTTCATACTTTTATAGATTCTCAAAATAACGTTTGTCAAAAGCTTGTCCCACATTAAAGAAATAACAACATGAACATGAATGTTTAAATAAACGGAAAATTGGAGAAAATGATGTTTGATAGCTTTTGATTAATACAATTTATTAATATTTTTATATATTTAGACAATTTCCATCAATTTTTATCATTATAAACTTATTTTGACTTATTGGCTGTCGGGACCATGTGTAAGTCACGTGGAACTTCCTGGTTACTAACCCTACTCAATACATATAGAGGCAACTTCCTGGTTACTAACCATACTCAATACACATAAAGACAACTTCCTGATTACTTGCCATACTCAATACACATAGAGACATCTTCCTGGTCACAAACCATAATCAATACACATACAGACAACTTCCTGGTTACTTACCATACTCAATACATATAGAGGCAACTTCCTGGTTACTAACCATACTCAATACACATAAAGACAACTTCCTGATTACTTGCCATACTCAATACACATAGAGACATCTTCCTGGTCACAAACCATACTCAATACACATAGAGACAACTTCCTGGTTACCAGCCATACTCAATACACATAGAGACAACTCCCTGGTTACTAACCATACTCAATACACATAGAGACAACTTCATGGTTACTAACCATATTCAATACACATAGAGACAACTTCTTGGTTACTAACCATACTTAATACACATAAAGACAACTTCCTGGTTACTAACCATATTCAATACACATAGAGACAACTTCTTGGTTACTAACCATACACAATATACATAAAGACAACTTTCTGGTTGCTAACCATACTCAAAACACATAGAGACAATTTTCTGGTTACTAACCATACTCAATACACATAGAGACAACTTTCTGGTTACTAACCATACTCAATACACATAGAGACAACTTCTTGGTACTAACCATACACAATATACATAGAGACAACTTCCTGGTTACTAACCATACTCAATACACATAGAGACAACTTCCTGGTTACTAACCATACTCAATATACATAAAGACAACTTCCTGGTTACTAACCATACTCAATACACATAGAGACAACTTCCTGGTTACTAACCATACTCAATATACATAAAGACAGCTTCCTAGTTACTAACCATACTCAATACACATAAAGACAACTTCCTGGTTACTGACCATACTCAATATACATAAAGACAACTTCCTGAATACTAACCATACTCAATATACATAAAGACAACTTCCTGGTTATTAACCATACTCAATATACATAAAGACAACTTTCGGATTACTAACCATACTCAATACACATAAAGACAACTTCCTGGTTACTAACAATACTCAATACACATACAGACAGACAACTTCCTGGTTACTAACCATACTCAATACACATACAGACAACTTCCTGGTTACTAACCATACTCAATACACATAAAGACAACTTCCTGGTTACTAACCATACTCAATACACATAGAGACAACTTCCTGGTTACTAACCATACTCAAAAACTTCCTGGTTACTAACCATACTCAATACACATAAAGACAACTTCCTGGTTACTAACCATACTCAATATACATAGAGACCATTTTCTAGTTACTAACCATACTCAATATACATAGAGACACCTCCCTAGTTACTAACCATACTCAATACACATAAAGACAACTTCCTGGTTACTAACCATATTCAATAAACATAGAGACAGCTTCCTGGTTACTAACCATACTCAATAAACATAGAGACAACTTCCTGGTCACTAACCATACTCAATATGCATAGAGACAACTCCCTGGTTACTAACCATACTCAATACACATAAAGACAACTTCCTGGTTACTTACCATACTCAATGCACATAGAGACAACTTGCTGGTTACTAACCATACTAAATACACATAGAGACAACTTCCTGGTTACTAACCATACTCAAAAACTTCCTGGTTACTAACCATACTCAATACACATAAAGACAACTTCCTGGTTACTAAACATTCTCAATACACATACAGACAACTTCCTGGTTACTAACAATACTCAATACACATAGAGACAACTTCCTGGTTACTAACCATTCTTAATACATATGGAGATAACTTCTTGGTTACTAACCATACTTAATACACATACAGACAGCTTCCGAGTTATTAACCATACTCGATACACATAGAGACAACTTCCTGGTCACTAACCATACTCAATATACATAGAGACAACTTACCGGTTACTAACCATACTCAATACACATAAAGACAACTTCCTGGTTACTAACCATAATCAATACATATAATTACATGTATCTGGAATAAAAAAAATTCACCAAAAATGAATACAATAATGATAAAAGATTCCAGACAACAGACTAAATTAAATAATATAACATTTTTCCCCTTTAACTACATGAAATGTATAGAAGTCGATGAAAGTAAAGTGTAGTGTGTGTGACACTGAGCCTTTTCTGACAAACTACTGTTCCCAAGGTATAATTTCTGTATCAGACGATATTTTTACCTGCACGCCGTCTACAGAAAGTTTTAGAGAGCAACCAATGAACCAATATCTCAATATGATTTTGACATAAAATGTTACATTGCATTATAATAGCCATGGCAATATCCCGATATATAAGCAGCAAATTATCACAACTCTCATTACCAAGTAACAAGAATACCACGACTACTCTTTTGTCCCAACAACCAAATTGGTTAAAAAACAATCCCAGTCATGTTCGAGGTTACCAAAAAATAGAGAGCATGACAAGTGGTATTTATAGTAAGGCATTGATACATACATTTAATTGTTGATATATACATAACTTTTATATAGGTTAATAAAATGTATTTATGTCTGAATGACAAAAGAGAAACTTTTTATACGCTGGACAATGGAAGCTTGAATAATAGTTTTTGACAGCTTCGATCATTCAACAACAAAATCTGTACTATGTTCTATGTACTACCATTCATGAACTCTAATATAGTTTCTATGTTCAATGTTATACCATTCAGGAACTTCAATCTTGCGATTATATAGACAAATTGTGGACAGGATTAAGGAGATTTACAACTTTCGTATTTTTACTGTGTATATATGAAGTAGTTCTGAAAATATGAATTCATTATGATACTGGACAATTTTTTGTGATTTTTGATTTAGATGGTATAAGTAATTTCAAGAAAAATGCTGTGTTTTTTATATTTTTTGTTGGCTGAACTTGTCGGTAAGATTTACTATTTATTGTTTTGAACTCATTTAAATTTAGATCATTGAACGAAAATATGTCCATTTTATACACATGTACTTGTGTATATTGCTATATTGTATATCTTAAAAAAATATCCAGTAGCCTGTGGTCATGTACTTGACCTCTAAATCATCAAACTCTGTACATTAATTATTTTTTTTTTTTTATTGTATCTATGTTTGTCCCCATGGGCTGGGTGTGAGACAGGACCGTTACCACTCGTGGTATAGGACCTAATTCTGACCCATGTAAAATAAAGAGTTTATTATTATTATTAAATGTAAGGACGTGGGAAAAGGGTGATATGGATGGAAGGCGAAAGGAGGGGTGGTTGTTTTAAGAAATAAATTGATTTCATTGTTTTGTAAGTAAAGTGACATGCAATTTTATCCAGTCTGCCAACGTGAATGCAAACATAGTAAAAGTCTAAGCCAATTTCATTGTTGTATCTGTGAGAGCTATGGTGGTCATCATAGATATAGATAGTGAAATGTTTAGACTGGGGTTGTAAGGGTTGTGCCATTTTCATGCAGTTCTAAAAAAATTAAATTTGTTTTGTATTTTTTTTTCAGCTGTAACGATGGCAAAACCACTTGAATTATCAGGGTAATTTTAATTAAGTTTTTCGTATTAGATATGAGTCCCCCTCCCCCTCCCCTATATTTTACTACCATGGTGAAATAAAGCTATAAACATCATCATTATAGGACATCTTATTCATTCCACAACGTTTTAAAATTCTTAATCAAATACCGTCAAAAACAATGGAATCGTTCAATATTTTTCGATATTTTGATGATCATTTAGAAGTGTGTTTTTTAAAACTACAAATAGTTTCCTTTAATAATAATATTTTAATCTCAAATTACATTGATCAGTTCTGGAATATTTTATCTTTATTTATAGGACCATGTCATCGACTGTTGCCTTACCATTGATAGCCAGTGTTGTAGTTACTATTTGCGTTCTGTCTGTGTGTTTAGCTTGTAAGAAAAAACCTACTAAAGTATCCCCAGAAATGAAAAAAGATCGGAATAGTAGACGAACTAGTATTGGTAAGTATGATATCCTAACCAGTGGAGTGGTGGCTCCAAATTGGCTGGGGGGGCACAAACCTTTTTTGTTGCTCCCTGCAACTCATGGTCCCCAGCCACACCCTAAGGTATACTGTTCAGGTATGGATCACAATGCATGAATGCACTGATGCACATGTAAAACCTCTGGAGCCCTTCGACCGTGGATTAACTTAATAGGCTTCATCCTTGGGTGATTACAAACATTCACACTATTGTCTTCATTGTCCTTAAAGTTTTCGTTTTAACTGTAGTAAACGCGGGTTAATTCAACATTGTTCTAAAATTGAAATTAGACCTAATTTTGAAGTACAAAAGCAATTTTACCATTTTTCACAGTGAACGCTTGTAGCGAGCGCGGACCTATGAGAGACCCTCATAGTTGTCTCCCTTGAATAACTGTAAGCAGTGAAATGTAACATTTCGGCTCACTCCCTTCATTTATCACAATTTAATAGGCTTTATCCTTGGGTGATTACAATCACTCACACCAAGTTTCATCAAAATCCATCAAGAAATCAGCTCTCTATCGGGTCCACAAACAATTCAAGAACGAGGGCAATAATTCAAAGTAAATATTGTTCAATTTCTCTTATTTTCAATAGGCTTAATCCTTGGGTGATTACAAACACTCGCACCAAGACCCTCGGAAACTTCAAGGCTTTAGCTATTTGAAACAATATGGGGGGGGGGGGGGACTCTGAAATATAACATGCTTCAAATGGAACGGCACTGCGAGCGCCGAAGGCGCGAGCGGCAATTTTTATAGAGTGTTCTGACATTATTCGGTTAAAAATAAGGGGAGGGCCTGAGTTGTATTGGGACTAAAAGAATAAGCTCGAAAATAATTATTATTTCTTAACGACCGACTTTTTTTCGAAGGACTTTTGGCGCCCCCATGCAACGTCGGCGCTGTAATGATAGTCTAATTGCATATGATAGACCCGGAGGACTCCATTTAGTTAAGCGAGTCCGCCTAGTACGAATGCCTATGTTCTGATCAACATCCTGTAACCTCGATCTGAAGTTAATAAAAATATGTAATCCACGCTGGTTATAATTCAATAAATCTAAGCTATAAAACTTAGTTATACATTCTAAATAAGAATAAAACATGGTGACAGAAGTGTTTTAACATGGAGAAACTGTCGGAACCAAAGCCATTGCTGTTAAGTGGTAATAAAGCGGTAAATTGGATCAAATTTCGTCAAAGGTTTGAGAATTATCTAGAAGCCACTGGCGCTGCAGAAGAAAAATCTGACAAGGCCAAAACGTGCATCCTATTACATGTAATCGGAGAAGATGCTTTGGAACTTTATAATAACTTTGTATTTGCTGATGAAGCTGACAAATATAAATTAAAACCTGTAGTTGATAGATTTGAAGCTTATTGTTTACCTAAAAATAATGAG
This sequence comes from Lottia scabra, assembly GCA_029955415.1. Taxonomy (NCBI): domain Eukaryota; kingdom Metazoa; phylum Mollusca; class Gastropoda; family Lottiidae; genus Lottia; species Lottia scabra. The sequence continues at coordinate 590,102 of JARJEI010000021.1, read as the reverse complement.
ACATTTGAGAGGTATAAATTTTTTACCTGTGATCAAAGGAAGGATGAGAAAATAGACGAATATTTAAATGAGTTGTTAACAAAAGCCAAAAACTGTAATTTTGGTGGACTAAAAGATTCCCTTATTCGAGATCGATTGGTTTGTGGAATTCTTGATGATAATCTGAGAGAAAAACTGTTGAGAATTGATGATTTGACGTTAGACAAGACCATGTCATTCTGTCGTGCTGCGGAAACTACAAAAGATCGGCTTAAAGAAATGAGTGAGATCGAAGAAAGAGGCGGTACTGATGCAGAAGAAGTCTATGCCTTAAAAAGTTATGGTAGTAAATTTAAACGTGAAAGGTACAGTAGAGATAAACAGAAACCTAAAAGTCAAAGTCAACAATATGGTAGTCCGAAACACTATTCCAATGAGTATGGTGGAAATAAAAGTCATGCCAAAAATGGTGGATATCATCAACGTGAGAAAATAGATGACTCTTCACCTTGTGGAAGGTGTGGTACAAAACATAATCCAAAACCCTGTCCAGCCCTTGGTTCTACATGTAATCATTGCGGCAGAAAAGATCACTATGCTAAGATGTGTTTCTATAAGAAAAAACAACATAAATCAGTACACACTGTAAAGTCTAAAAGGCAAGAGTATGTTGTCACCTCTGAAGAAGATGAAAATTATGAGTATTGTATTGACTCTATAGATAGTTCAAACAGAGAAGAATGGCGACACAGTTTATCAACAAATGGTTCATTTATTAAATATAAGTTAGATACTGGCAGTCATGTTAATGTATTATCGAAGAAAGATTTTCTGAAGCTGAAGAAGAAGTCTAAGATTAATAAGACATCTATCCAGTTAACATCATATAGTGGTGATAAGATTGAAACTGAAGGATCTTCACTAATAGACATTGAATATAAAGGCATTGTTAGTAGACTGATGTTCATTATTGCCAAGAACAATGTGACACCAATATTAGGTCTAGCTGCCTGTGAAAAATTAGGTCTAATCAAAAGAGTTTTCACAATAGAAAATGAAGCCAAACCAAAGACAGAATACAGTCATAAATATTTTGAAGAATATAAAGATGTATTTATTGGTTTAGGATGCTTACCAGGTGAACACACTATAGAAATTGATGAATCTATCAAACCCGTGGTTCATGCCTGCAGAAAAGTACCATTTCCTCTTCATGATAGAGTTAAGCAAGAACTTGACAGAATGGTAGAGTTGAATGTTATCTGTCGTGAAGAAAATCCTACAGAATGGGTAAATAGTTTAGTTGTGGTACCCAAGGCCAACAAAGATCAACTAAGACTATGTTTGGATCCAAGAGATTTGAACCAAGCCATCAAGAGAGAGCATTATAAATTGCCAACTCGAGAAGAAATAATGGCACAATTTTCAAAAGCCAAGTATTTCAGCAAATTGGATGCGTCTTCAGGCTTTTGGCAAATGAAGTTGAGTGATAAATCCTCCAAGTTAACTTGCTTCAACACACCATTTGGAAGATATCGTTTCCTGAGGCTCCCCTTTGGCATCTCTTCAGCTCCTGAAGTTTATCACAAAGCTATCTACATGATTTTTGAACATATTGATGGTGCTGTAACTATGATGGATGATTTAGTAGTATGGGGAAGAACAAAAGAAGAACACGACCAGAGGTTAAAGCAAGTTCTTGACACTGTTCGAAAAGTAAATTTAAAATTGAATAAAAGTAAATGTATATTTGGTGTGAATGAACTAACATTTATTGGTGATGTAATATCTGCTGATGGGTTAAAACCTGATCCTTTGAAAGTCCAAGCGATCCAAGAATTTGAGCAGCCAACATGTAAAAAAGATGTTCAACGTCTTATTGGTATGGTGAATTATTTAGCACGCTACTTACCTGATTTATCAACAGTAACAACACCATTACGACAACTTCTTGATAAAAATATAGAATTTGAATGGACTAAATCACAAGAAGATTCATTCAACAAGATTAAGGCTTTATTGTCAACAGAACCAGTCTTGAAATTCTATGATCCTGATAGACCTATATTAATATCAGCTGATGCTTCGAAATCCGGTCTAGGGGCGGTGTTACTACAAAAGTATGAAAACCTATGGTGTCCTGTTGCGTATGCATCAAGAGCTATGCTTAGTGCTGAAACCAGATATGCTCAAATAGAAAAAGAGACATTAGCATTAACTTTTGCCTGTGAACGATTTCATCAATATTTATATGGCCAGAACTTCCAAGCTGAGACTGATCATAAACCTTTAGTGTCAATTTTTCAAAAACCTTTGAATGACTGTCCAATAAGAATACAACGTTTTTTATTAAGGCTCCAGAAGTATTCTTTAAAATTAGTGTTTACACCAGGAAAAGATATGTTTATATCTGACTGTTTATCTAGAGCCTATGTGACAAAACCTAATAAAGATGACATCAGTGGTGAAACTAAAATTGATGTTTATGTAGACATGATTGTTTCTAATCTCGCTTATACTGATGAACGATTAGAAAATATTAGAAGTGAAACACAAAAAGATGAACAATTTCAATTATTAATCCAGCAAATTACTGATGGTTTTGCTGAAAACAAAAAAGACTATCCAAAAGAGCTTACAGAATTTTGGAATATACGTCATGAACTTACATACCTTAAAGGACTTATTTTCAAAGGAGAACGTATTGTTATACCTACAAGTTTAAGAAAACTAATGTTATCGAAAATACATACTGGACATTTAGGCATAGAGAAGTGTTGTAGACGAGCACGTGATACAATGTACTGGCCTAGAATGAATCAGTGCATAAAAGAACTAATAAATTCATGTCCTACTTGTCTAAAATACAGACCAAAACAAGCGTCTGAGCCACTCCATCCTCATCCATTGACCAAGTATCCCTGGGAGAAAATTGGAGTAGATTTGTGTGTTTACAATAATAGAAATTTTCTGGTGATGTGTGACTATTTTTCAAATTATCCAGAAGTTATTCCTTTAAATACAACAACAAGTGAAGCTGTTATTAAAGCCATGAAACGCGTATTTTCTAATCATGGTATACCAAGAGAGGTGTTTTCTGATAATGGTCCTCAATTCAGTAGTAGACAATACAGAGACTTTGCTAAAAGTTTTGATTTTAAAATCACAACTTCCTCACCGCATTTCCCTCAATCAAACGGACTTGTTGAGAAAACCGTTGGTGTTGTGAAAAATCTTCTCAAGAAATCCGATGAAGATAGAAGTGACTTTTACATGAGCTTACTAATTTACAGATCTACACCATTAGAACATGGTCAATCTCCAGCTGAAATATTATATGGTAGAAGATTGCGATCGAATTTGCCTGTTCAAGAGAAGTTGCTATATCCAAACCCTGCTAAAAATTTCAAAAAGAAAAGGGAGGAAGAAAAGAGAAAACAGAAAGTTCACTATGATAAACGCGTACGAAAATTACCTAAGCTTATTCAAGGTGATAGTGTGCGAATGCGCGATTATGTCAATAATGTGTGGTCTAAGAAAGCTATAGTGCAACGCGAAATAGCTCCAAGATCTTATATAGTCATTACAAGTGATCGTGTTAAATATCGTAGAAATAGAAAAGATCTATTGAAATGTGAATTTCGGAAACCTTTAGAGTTTCGTGATAATGTGAATGATGATGATCTTGATCTGTTTAATGAGTTAGATGATCCAAATCCAATTAATAATCATGTGGAACGCGAAAATATGAATGTCCAACCTAGGAACTTAAATGCACCACGTAGATCACGGTATGGAAGAAACATTCGCGCTCCAAGAAGACTTATCGAAGAAGTTTAAACATTAATAATTCTTTAAACTTTAGCCTATATTGACTGTGAAGTTCATTGTGTTTAAACTTTTGAAAACATTTAAATTTAAATTTAATTGATAAGAAATCAAACTCATTATTATGTTGTAAAACTTTATTTGCATGAATAGTATTCATATTTAAAGAAAGGGAGATGTAATGATAGTCTAATTGCATATGATAGACCCGGAGGACTCCATTTAGTTAAGCGAGTCCGCCTAGTACGAATGCCTATGTTCTGATCAACATCCTGTAACCTCGATCTGAAGTTAATAAAAATATGTAATCCACGCTGGTTATAATTCAATAAATCTAAGCTATAAAACTTAGTTATACATTCTAAATAAGAATAAAACAGGCGCCCCCTGGTTTCCATTCGCTGGGGGGGGGGGGGGGGCACGTGCCCCCAGGCCCCCCCGGCCACTACGCCACTGAAAATTTGCATCACATAACCTCGGCCAGCTCTTTCGAAAGTCTGCTCCGCTGTCAGCTTTCAACCCCGAACAATACTTATGTGAACAGCCGGACCCATAGCCAGATTGTTCAGAGGGCAAGTAATAACTATGCAGTGATTGAAATGGGTGACCGTTAGATTATTTTTCGGAAGGGCATATGTAGACAGCTATAGGCTACTAATATAGTGTATGAGAAAATGATTGTATGTCTTCCAATGGATTATGCATGCGTGGCCTGCGTTAGAACTTCCAATGGTGTTTTGTATTTTGTATCTTATTAAAATTGACTTTTTTTCTCAGTTTCAGGAACATTTAGTGTACAATCTGAAGATCTAACCCCCGTCAATACAACAAATTTTAACACCGATACCAAATCTAAGACAATAACTCGTAAAATCAGTCACACAGAAAGAGTACGAGTCAAACAACCAGACACTATATTTGAATAGACAAATTAAGTTGTTTTGAGAAAAGAAATTCTGTTAGAAAGGCTATAATGTTGGATCATAGAAATATAGGTGGTTGGATGAAAGATGGTGTATAATGGACAAAGGGCCATAATCCAGATAGACTAAAGACTACATATATTTAATATGTCAAACATATAATAGTGTATATTTCATAAATAAACTGTTAACATTTTGTGTTATGACAAGGGTGACAATGTGCGTTTTGATTAATACTACAGACTACCAAGGTTTATAGGAAACCTATGTTGCCAACTAATACGAAACCTATGTTGCCAACTAATACAAAGTTACTACTTAGAAATAGTGGTTATATATGAATTACATGTATTTTTTTTCCCCAAATTTATTTTTGGTTACTCGACTTATTCTAGATCAGATAACATCAGATTGTGCTTGATAAGAATGTTTATTGATAGAGCATATTGGTTGAATGACTTCGTAAACGACATTACTTGTTTTAAGTCCCCAGTATGAACGAGGTTGCCCGTAGAAATTAAAAACAACTAAACGTTACGTTACGTTATACTAGAGAGAAGAAGTAAAACAAAATTCCGCTTTATGTTACATTTCAGGGATCAATAACCCGAAGTGCTTTCTAAGTTAACTAAGTAAATCGTTGTACCATATACAGATACATAGCCTCCTATAAGTTAACTAAGTAAAACGTTGTACCATAATATACAGATACATAGCCTTCTATAAGTTAACTAAGTAAAACGTTGTACCATAATATACAGATACATAGCCTTCTATAAGTCAACTTCATATTAGTAAAACGTTGTACCATATACAGATGCATAGCCTTCTATAAGTTAACTACATGTAAGTAAAACGTTGTACCATATACAGATACATAGCTGTAAGTAAAACTAAATCGTTGTACCATATACAGATACATAGCCTTCTATAAGTTAAAAACATGTAAGTAAAACGTTGTACCATATACAGATACATAGTCTTCTATAAGTTAACTACATGTAAGTAAAACGGTGTACCATATACAGATACATAGCCTTCTATAAGTTAACTACATGTAAGTAAAACGTTGTACCATATACAGATACATAGCCTTCTATAAGTTAACTACATGTAAGTAAAACGTGGTACCATATACAGATACATAGCCTTCTATAAGTTAACTACATGTAAATAAAACGTTGTACCATAATAAACAGATACATAGCCTTCTATAAGTTAACTTCATGTAAGTAAAACGTTGTACCATATACAGATACATAGCCTTCTATAAGTTAACTACATGTAAGTAAAACGTGGTACCATATACAGATACATAGCCTTCTATAAGTTAACTACATGTAAATAAAACGTTGTACCATAATAAACAGATACATAGCCTTCTATAAGTTAACTTCATGTAAGTAAAACGTTGTACCATAGGGCCTATACAGATACATGTACATAGCCTTCTATAAGTTAACTACATGTAAGTAAAACGTTGTACCATATACAGATACATAGCTGTAAGTAAAACAATGTACCATATACAGATTCATAGCCTTCTACAATTCAACTACATGTACATGTAAGTAAAACTTGGTACCCATAGCCTTCTTTAAGTTAACTAAGTAAAACGTTGTACCATATACAGATACATAGCCTTCTATAAGTTAACTACATGTAAGTAAAACGTTGTACCATATACAGAGCCTTCTATTTACAATGAACCACTGTTTATTCTAGATTTTTAAATCTACTACTCTTGACGGTCACTTTTTTGACTCCACAAATTCCATTTTATCAGCACTCTCCCCGTGGCGGTTCGGAAATAAGAATTCATGTTAAAATACTGTACACACTGACAACATTTTCGACAACATGATGGCCAACATGTTGTCGAAACACCTGGGCAACACAAATTTGGTTCTGTACACACAAGATAACAGTTCGACAACATGTTGGACAATTTGTTGCTAAATGTTTCCGAACCTGAATGCACATGGCATTTCGGCAACATGTTGTCTAAAATGTTGTCAGTGAGTACAGTACTTAAATACAAACTAGAAGTTTCTTCACTTGAAATGATTACAAACTTTTATATGTTACAGACGATACTAAAACAACATTTTCCCCAAATGAATTTAAAGATTCGACGAATTGTCCATCATGATAAAAAAAAATAATCATCTTATAATTAATTTTATCTTTAACTAATAACATTCGAGTTGTTTTCTACGAGTCGTGATTATTATCAAGTTCTAGGTGCTAACTTTCTACTTGCGGTTTAGTTTCTATAAAAGGATATTTTCAGCTTGATAAAATCTCAGCAGACTTGTGGCGCCAGAAATATTGATGATTAGATATTTTCAATGAATTCTATCAACCATGAAACTGAAAACCCTGGCTTCAATAATTCCACAGTCTTTTCATGGCACCACGTAATTATCAGGAAATCTTAGAAATTGGCATTTTTTTTTCTTCTTGATTAATTAAAGTGATAGAAATTCTCCCAGTTTTTTGTTTGTTAACTTACAACTGACTGAGTTCCGACTTTTTTTTTTCACTTAAATTGCCATGTTTTTTCTTCAAGTTAGTCTTTCTTGTAACTTGTCTACGTACACTATGACACTCTCCAGAACATTTGAATGTGCAATGCGTCGCCTTCTACCCGATTTCATTAAATATTTTGGCACATTGTTATCTGTTTTTTTCAACATTGTCTTTCTCACACACCAAACAATATTCCTGAGAAATCAGATCCAAGTTTTAATTTAACCACCAACCCTGAAGAATTATCTACATACACTGACGTATATTGTCCTTTCTGAAATAAAAGATATTCATTTTACAGGGGCGGATCCAAGGGGGGCTTGAGTCCCTCCCCCTATTTTTGGGCGACTAATGTTAGTACCCCCTAAAGATTTGTCGCTCGCAGTGCCGTTGAATTTGCAGCATGTTATATTTCAGAGTCCACCCCCACCCCCTCTCCCCACCCCCTCTTCTGTAAATCCCGGATCCGCCCCTGTTTAATATTGGCAAAAATAAAGTGGTTGAAGATGTTCAGCAACCGATTCCGGCCAAACGTAATCCTTGCTTATTTGGTTGACTTTTGATGTTTGCTTCCGGTAGTTATAATAACTGAACACCAACCGAATGCATTAAAAATTCTTCATAATATTTGAGGACCTTGCGCTAATAAAATAGTTTGAAGTAAAATTGAAATCACAATAAGTTGAAATAAAAACACAAACCTTTAAATGTAAGAAACCGTTAAGACTAACGGTGAATATTTTACTGTTGGATTCTAAACCACTAATATATTCTAAGGACCTGAAATTGATTTTCAAAACAGCATTGTCTCTGTCGAATCTAGAAGATGGAATAATTGTAAAGAAGTTTTCGAGTTTTGTAATGGGTTTCGGGGACACTGTTTGCATCAATTTGCACCAACCATATTTCGAGGCGATTAATTTAGTGTTTGTAACGTCAGTAATCGCAAAATATGCTTGTATTTTTACACAAGGCGTTCAACACCAAGTTAAAGTGGAATTGCTGGAACCACAGACGCCCAAAGTAACATCTAAATTTTTGTGATTCAACATTGAAACAGACCCACAAATGTAAATTGAATATGAAATAAGTTTATCGAATTCTTACTTACATCTGGTCAGATAAGAAAGTCTAACAAGTTTAATTATTACTTACGTATTTTTCTGACAAAGAGAATCAATACAGATTGAAACTTTAAGGTTGTCACGCCGCCGTAAGCGTTTACTGCTCCGTGAGCGTCTTTTTATTTGTATATGTAGATGTGTAGTGAACTGATAGAGAGCGTCACGCGGTGCCACAAACCGCCCCTCTCTGGAATCAAAAACACTTCCCCTCATAAATGACCCATCTCCAAACGGCTGAAAGAAAAATAAAAATGTTCATGGTCAATTTGTAGACTAGTAAACAATTCAATTCTACCAAATATTTACTTAAACAGCTGGTGGTACTTGATTCTAACCGCCCGTATCACAATTATACTGATGAGAAATTTAACTTAGAGTAGCCTACGTTTATTTAAAATAATGTAGAAACAGAAGGTGTGTCATACATTTTTAATAATAGCTTTGGTAATAAATGTAATGATCTTTTACTGTCACAATTGCAGAGATTAGTGTATGGTTTGCCTTTAAGGCATGGCATTCTTATAAATCTTATGTGTTTTAATGGTAATGAATGACCGACACATATATCTGTAAACTATATTAAAGGAATTATTTTGCTTGTACGGATTTCTATTATTACTAGAGCCAAAAGAAACTCGGGGAAATGTTTAAAATTGTGGACCCTGAAGCAAAGGTTAAAAAATGTGGTGAACTAGGATATCATAGTAATTATTGTAATAGCTCAGAATTGGTTTTAAAAAAAACAACAAAGAAATAAAACATGGTGACGACTTCATTATTTCAAAGAATAAACTTGAATGGGAGAAATTATTATTATTATCATTAACAGGTGGCGTACAGGTCGTCTCGTGCTTGCCTCTACCCAGAACGTGCCAACCACGTGCCGGGGTTCTCATCATCTGTTCTCATGTTTTTATTCTACCATTATATTTCATTCACCCCACTTCCGGTAATTACAGAAAGCATCCTTCATGTTTACTTAGTCAACTTCCGGTTAGTGTTTTGTTAAAACGAAATCATTTAATGACCGCGAGGAAAATTACTTACATGGTTGACATTAATCTAACTGTCCCACGTCTTGATCTAGTTTGTTTTTGTGGAAAATCCGAGTTTGAATATTCCATTTTTAATGGATCTAATCTTAAACTAATTTAGTAACAAGAAACGAAGAATTATCCACCTCATTACTTATTACGTCTTAAAATATTCTTTTTGTGTCCATACCTTGAAATCATTGCAGTTTGTTTTTAAGCAAACCAATAATAAGATCAAGTTTCGTCTTTGAATAATTGACTGTTTCCAGTTAATAAAATCTAGAATTTGAACGATGCCAGGTGTCCAATGAGCTAGGCTTTGACTTTATAAGTAAAATCATGCAAAATAAAAATGGTGTTTTTAATTTGAAGGTAAATTCTTTGCACCTGTGTCGGTTCAATATCACGAAGTAGGTCACATATTTTCCTTTTAAGTTCATATTAAATGCTTCAATGTCTGAAACTATTTTAAAAAGTTAAGTTCTAGTATACAGATGTTAGAATGAAAGAAATTGTAGAAGTTTTTTAAAACAATTTTGTGTATCGGAACACTCATAGCATCAATTTTCACCATAGTCGTAGAAGACAACACCCACCCCCCCTCCCCCCTCCCCCCCCCCCACCCCCCAAAATAAAAAATAGTATGTTTTCAGGCAGTGAGTTTCAAAAAATCGTGCATATTCGGACTGAGCTGAGCTGAGTCGCTTTTTCCTCTCAGCACGTACAAAAGAATCATAGTTTTACCTGGTGAAAGTTTTTTAGTTCAACAAGCGTTCTTCTAGCGACTACGATATTATTACGGAGTCGGACATGAAACGCAGCAGCAACACGTGGTATAAATAACATTTCTTCCAGTTCCGGTGGTAGTATGTGACTTCCATTTACTATAGATGTACAGGCTTCACACTGAAAATTGAAAGCAATAATTACAGTTAGAAAAATGAAATGAATAGAGTTTTACGTCCTGCTTTTCTGCACCTATTTGGGCTAATTGAGGACAGGCAAACGCCATGCAGTGTGCAATGAAGGATATTTTGCCATGACAGTGGCATTAGCCTGCTCTTATTTTCGATTTCCAACTGTCGAGGGATCTTTAACGTGCACAGCCAATAGCACACGGGACCTCGGTTTATTGTCCCATCCGAATGACTAGACGCTTTTCAATGTCAGCCCCTCCGACCTGCATCACTGACAGGGAGAAACCGGGTTGAAAATTCCTCTCGACCCCAATCTAATTAAAATTAAATTACATTTCGTTTTGGTTATTTTTTTGATTGTCAACTCCATGTAATCTAAAGACTTGTATAAGGAGGTCATCTTCTGGTTACGAATAAGCTATTTATAGCACGTGCTACCCCTCTGCCAATCAGAACACCGTTTATATTTGAATATTTTGTATTGCGTCATAATTTTCCCACAATGCATATCAATGCATAGACCCGCGATCTTGAAGGTAGTTTTTGATTGGCTGAAATTTTCGTCACTTGAAGATGACCTCCTTATACAAGTCTTTAGATTACATGGAGTCGACAATCAAAAAATAACCGAAACGAAATGTAATATAATTTTAATTAGATTGTCTCGACCCATGCCTGGATTGAACCCTGGACCTTCAGGTTAGCGAGCAAGAGCCTAACTCACTGAGCGACCCATCTCGTAAAGAGTGTATTTTGGTTATATTACTTTGGAAGTGGTGATCGTTGGTATTGGTTCATTGGTATGGTACCACTGTATACGCTATGGTATACAACTACAGTAACTATAGAGCTCAGTGTTTCCGAGAGTCTCTTATCGATATTCAAAGCATTGACGCGAACTGGAACTAATGATAAATTTGATGATCTAAGATTATCTAATGATGATGTGTGTAACGTCTACTGGAAGGATTTGATAAGGTTACAATAAGAATTGATCATGATCAATACCACTGGCGCCATTAGTCTGGTTCCACAATTTAACACATTAATATCTTAATTCAAACGTGAGAAATGTGGCAAGTTTCACAGCAATTAAACAAAAAAAGCTTCAAGCTTGTACTACTGTGGTCTAAAATTTAAGCTTTGGTAATTTTCATTTTACATCGATATACATCAGCAGGCCTATGTGGGGGCGTGGGGGGATTAGATCGATTGAATTGCGGAATTCCTTCTAAAATTGCAAACCTGAAACTACCATCAATAATCTGCAAACATGAAAGTTACTAAGATTTCAGAATTTCAGAAAGCTGACAAAAATGCTCTGGTTTTGATTTTAATGGAATTAGAGTTGGGGTTATATTTTAAAGAAAATATTTAAAGCTCGGAAAAGGAATGAGACTACTATAGTTCAAGTCACATACCCGTTCTTTTAACAATTCATTTGCTCTTTTTTCAGCGGCTTCTAAAAAAAAAACAATATTTGAAACTAACACCATTACAGACAAAGGCGTATATTAGGGGAGATATATACTTATCTGATCATTGTGCCCCTTCTTACTGCCTCTCTCGATTCCTAATTTTTCATGAAGACGCCATTGATTACTAAACAGATTCTGTGTTATGGATTCGTTTGTAGATATCTTATAGAATAGAAGGGAGAAGAATACACTTTCAAAATATTAAAGAGCTCTACTGAAAATAAAAAACAATTACCTTTCACCATGGATTTAAACTCTTCCATCAATTCATCTCTGGTTATAACAGCACCTGGAGGTCCCATTGGCCCAGGGGGTCCAGGAGGGCCTGGTGGTCCAGTTTGTTTACGCTGAAAAAAAATAATATTTAAATTAACTAAAAAATTTTTTACCTCAGGAAAGAAAATCAAAATCGCAAAACAAAAAGCACAACCTGCGATCCAATTGGACCTAATATTAATTGTTAATTCAATGAAATACCGAAATGGTATTGAAGGCCATTGATCAAGAAGTTCAACAACTTACTATTCCCACTAGAGTTTTCTGTCGTTTTTTCTTCCGTTTATTCCTAGTATTCCTCTTACTGTTGACTCGGTCAGAGTGGCGAACGAACTGAAACCAGCTTCCTCTAGGATCCATGGAGGGTTTCGTCACTGTCTCCTGAAGATAGATAACGTTTTAGTCATTCATTATTAAGTAACTAATTATGTTAACGACAGCAGTTGGACCGAGAAATGAGCTTCTCATAGAGACATAATCATACAATAAATAGTACCTGTACTTTATTGTGCGCCTTGTACAGTTTTTGGACTTGGACTTATGTATGTCTGTGTTATAAAACATTTACTTTCTCCTTCACCGATTTAAAATAGGCCTACTGGTCAAAATTGTTTATAAAAATAAAACATAAAGACTCTTTTTTTATAACATCATAAATATACAATGAAAAGGTAGCAACGTTTTTTCATAATATAAACAGTTTAGAAAGTCTTGTTTGGTGTTTTTATTGACTTTTAACGATAATGAAGCGCCGTCTGCCTAGATTATTACTCTTCCACTCAGCAGGAAGTGACGTCAACATTCAGTCAAGCGCTCAGAGGATGTAGTGATACAAATTACGCATAATGCCGTTTGAAGCCGACTAACTGACGCTACCCCTGAAGATATTTCATAGTAATTAGGCTGTATGAAAATTAATTTTGGCAATCGGTATGTATTTATAACACGGTTCGACCCGACATCCAGTGGTTTGATTCTGAAACCCCCGCCGTTTGATTATTCTTTGATTAATCATTAGACATTTTCAACCTTCATTATTTATCTTATAAAATATGGAAAACATACATAATCATCATCTCGTCTATTGGACGCTTCTGACTTCATAACCGACTCAGTGAGGCGGATATTCATAGAGACAAGACAAACAGGAATATTGGCATTTTTATAATAATTTATCCATATTCTAGGAAGAGCGACTTTAAACACGTAAACTTCCTAGTGTAACAATACCATTACAATAGTTTTTCTTTAGAATCTCTAATATTTTCTAGAAAATTTAACTCACTCTCGGAATACAAATATCTAAAAATTTCTTACTAAAGTTACATGTCTGTGTCATTTAATCAGAATTGTGTTGGACATCAAATCAAAGTTGATCTCATGGCCTTCCCAATTTTTCTATCAATGTCCATGCTTTCAGTTTGCTAACATCTTTTGTAAACAGTAAGTTTGTTAACATCTATTGTTAACAGTAAATTTGTTAACATATTTTGTTAACGGGAAGTTTGTTAACATATTTTGTAAACGGGAAGTTTGTTAACATATTTTGTAAACAGTAAGTTAGTTAACATATTTTGTAAACAGTAAATTTGTTAATATCTTTTGTAAACAGTAAGTTAGTTAACATATTTTGTAAACAGTAAGTTAGTTAACATATTTTGTAAACAGTAAGTTAGTTAATATCTTTTGTAAACAGTAAGTTAGTTAACATATTTTGTAAACAGTAAATTTGTTAATATCTTTTGTAAACAGTAAGTTAGTTAACATATTTTGTAAACAGTAAGTTAGTTAACATATTTTGTAAACAGTAAATTTGTTAATATCTTTTGTAAACAGTAAGTTAGTTAACATATTTTGTAAACAGTAAGTTTTTAAACATCTTTGTTTGTTTTGAATCCACCAGTGGCGGATCCAGGGGGGGGGGCGTAGGGGGCGTACGCCCCCCCTTTACTGTGTCTTTTTTTTTTTTTTTTTTTTAAGAATGGGGAGAATACCACATAAAAAATGTCTAACCCATTAGCGTTTACTATAAAACATACATGGTTCACGTCAAAAACCGTTAAATTAGTACAATTTATACTTATTCTATGTTTTTAAGCCAACAAAAACGTCAAAAAAAAATTTCGCCTCGCTGCGTTCGGCTAAACTTAACATCTACGCCCCCCCCCCCCCTTTTTAAAATCCTGGAGCCGCCCCTGTCCACTGTAATATTATAAGGATTAAGAGGTTTTCAAATTTTGAAAATGTGTATTAGCATTTTCGCTTGAAATTGAATGTTTGTCTCTCACTTAGTTATAGTGTAAAATGACGATATGTGTCTCAGATATATATAAATTACAGAAATGTAATTTGAACACATTTTTTTAAAAATACTTCAACAAATAAGTTACAAATATAAGATACTTAGTTCATAGTTAAATAATGCCGCATTACCAAACCGTCAATCTACAATATAATAATGAAAAATTCAACTATATATTTATGACATTTTAATGAGATTGATTTAAAAAGATCTAATAATAACCGTAGCTTAACGTGTTCTGCCTTGCATCAACGTTGATCTTATATTTAGTTGTAAAATCAATTTATTCTTAGACAATAGATTATCTGTTTGGTTTCATATTTTACAGATAAGAAATTAAAGTTCATAACTAGAATTAGATTGGAATGTGACTGAAATAGTTCCCAGGACGTACAGGCTAGACCAATTGTAATTTTATGTTTTAGTGTTAAACTCTGAATGCCAGAAAGTAAGTAGTAAATTACCATTACTGCTCAAGATCAAAGGAAATAACAACCCATATTCATATTTCTTTAAAACTAGTTAGACGTTTTGTCAAATTTCTATAGGATCCAAAATCAATATTTTTTAAATGATACGTGATCGATATTTGTTTTTCGAAGCAGGCATTGACTAATTTCTCATCACGTTGGCCACTATTGATATACTAATAGGTATTTTGTTATAATGTATATCACCAAATGGTAGTTTAAACAGTTTTTTAATGTTACAAATAATATAGTAAGTAGAACAATGGCGCCACCTACTGTAAACATTTTTTATTACTTTTTAATAGTAGACGTCTACTTAGTTTCACTGTTAGTATTTATTTGTACAAACTATACCTGAGATGAGAACTGTCATTGGTAATAATTGACATGTATACAATAAATCATAATTTCTGCCATATCAAAATTATACATTTATGTTGAGTTGATATCACGTCATATCTTTAATTCTGGTTGCTGTCACGTCATAACTTTATATCTTGTTTAATTACACATCATACCTGTATCATGTTAATTTCACACCATACCTCTATATCTAGTTGTCTCCATGCCATACCTTTATATATACCTTAATATCTTGTTGATTTTACGTCATACCTTGATATCTCGTTGATTTTACGTCATACCTTTTTATCTTGTTGAAGTCACGCAATACCTTTGTATCTTGTTGATTTTACGTCATACCTTGATATCGTGTTGAAGTCACGTCATATCTTTATATCTCGTTGATTTCACGTCATACCTTTTTATCTAGTTCATATCACGTCATACCTTTATATCTTGTTCATATCACGTCATACATTTATATCTTGTTGATATCACGTCATACCTTTATATCTTGTTGTAGTCACGTCATACCTTTATATCTTGTTGATATCACGTCATACATTTATATCTTGTTGTAGTCACGTCAGACCTTTATATCTCGTTGATATCACGTCATACCTTGATATCTTGTTGAAGTCACGTCATATCTTTATATCTCGTTGAGTTCACGTCATACCTTTTTATCTAGTTCATATCACGTCATACCTTTATATCTTGTTGATTTCACGTCATACCTTTATATCTTGTTGATTTCACGTCATCTGTATATCTTGTTTATTTCACGTCATAACTTTATATCTCGTTGATTTCACGTCATACCTTTATATCTTGTTGATTACACATCATACCTTTATATCTTGTTGATTACACATCATACCTGTATATCTCGTTGATTTCGCGTCATACCTGTACATCTTGTTGATTTTAAGTCATACCTTAATATCTTGTTGATTTCGCTTAATACCTTTATATCTTGATGATTTCACGTCATACCTTTATATCTTGTTTATTTCACGTCATATCTTTATATCTTGTTGAAGTCACGTCATACCTTTATATCTTGTTTATTTCACGTCATATCTTTATATCTTGTTTATTTCACGTCATACCTTTATATCTTGTTGATTTAACGCCCTACCCGTATATCTTGTTGATTTTAAGTCCTACCTGTATATTTTGTTGATTTTACGCCCTACCTGTATATCTTGTTGATTTAACGCCCTACTTGTATATCTTGTTGATTTCACGTCACATCTGTATACTATCTTATTGATTAAATTGTATAATTACCATTCCTATATTTTCTAAAACAATTAAATATGCAAAATGTTTTCACTTGAGCTTTCAATTTCCACTCTGATTTTAAATCATAATATATAGATCTTTCAATTATATCAAGTGGTTTAATTATTAAGTAATAAAGATGCCTCTGTATTACATAACTTAACAATAATCAATTAGCATTATTCTCGGCTTTGGACAAGTTCCACAAAAAAAACCTCTGTTGAATAATTTATGCCAGGTAAAATGTAGACTACAGATCCAAGGTTAATGTTTTATATGGTGCCAGTAACATCTTACAGCCACTTTCAACAAATTACTTCTAGAGACGTTGACTATACATACAGGTATTACTAACTTTTAAAAACTCTTAAAACAATCTGATTTCTTTGTGGCCATCGGTAGAAAAAGGAAGATGAAGTATCTTAATCAAGTCAAATTGTTCTGTAAAGCCAGATTTATGGCATGCATGCTCACACGAAATGCGGACGTATTTTGTTATTTGGCAATATCTTTCAACTACTAAATCCTGTAAGACTTACTCCTGTAAGCTAACCGTTTAAGATTAAACCGGTGAAGCTTCCGCTGATTGAGTTTGATAAAGTTTTTCAAAGAATGATTGCTGAAATTTTGCTAGAGGTATGAGATTTGAATCAAGTGGCTCGGGTACTTTGTCGACTTATTTATAATAACCATGATTGTAGTTATGGACTTTAGTTTATTTGTTGTTGGTTGTGATATTGCTAACTAAACAAGCAAAATTTTGGAAAATTAGCAGTTAGCACGCCATATTTTCCTTTGTTTATATGTCATATAATGAATAGATCCAAGATATATGTTCTATTTCCATCTTTAGTAAATAAATAAATTAAAATATTGACGGTATTTTTATTCTTTCAAAATCGACAGATAAGCTATAAAAGTACAATGAACTTTTCGTGATATCTCTAATAATGACATTTTAAACGATACGAATTCATACTTCATTATATATATATAGTAGATTATGTTTTGTGATTTCCATTGATAATTCTTGGTATTTCTTTGGTTATCAATAGATAAATAGATAGGGAAAATGCAGTTTGGAAATTATCTTTGAGAAATAAATACCATAATTGCCTTTGATTTGTAAATGCTTGCAGACATGGTTAAAGGGGCAAGTTCACCATCAGTTCAACCAATTGCATCTTAGTCTCAGATATGGGGACGCCCCCCCCCCCACCCCTCACCACTAGGCTAGGGTAAATTTTTTTAAAATACCGATCAAACATATCAGTGTATTTTATTTTTTAATCCGTTAAATCCCGTATCCGCCTCTAAATAAGTATGTGTAAATGAACATCTAATAATTATAACAGGAGACATTGTGACGGCAATCTAACGCTTACTCGACTTTTAATGTGAGAAAAAAAGTTTGTTAGATCTAAGTACATCAATTAAATACACGTTTAGACCTAATTTACATCGTCAATTTACCTTGTATTATTTATTCAACGTGATAAGTGTTTGGCTTTAGGAAATTGAAGGGTTTAATTCTTGTAATGTAACCAAATAAGATTGATATGATTAACACCTACATGAATACAGAATGTATTTATAGTTATCTTCATGAATGGAAATTGTCATTAGAATTGTAGGCTATTAGAAGTCTGCAGTAAAACATTTCTCAATGATAAATTCTTCTACGGTTTTGCCATTTTCTCATCCGAAAACAACAGGAATTTCTAGGAACTCTCATAATGTTAATGTCTAGAAAATCTCATAATGTTAATGTCTAGAAACTCTCATAATGTTAATGTCTAGAAACTCTCATAATGTTAATGTCTAGAAACTCATAATATTAATGTCTAGAAACTCTCATAATGTTAATGTCTAGAAACTCTCATAATGTTAATGTCTAGAAACTCATAATATTAATGTCTAGAAACTCTCATAATGTTAATGTCTAGAAACTCTCATAATGTTAATGTCTAGAAACTTTCATAATGGAAATGTCTAGAAACTCTCATAATATTAATGTCTAGAAACTCTCATTATGTTAATGTCTAGAAACTCTCATTATGTTAATGTCTAGAAACTCTCATTATGTTAATGTCTAGAAACTTTCATAATGGAAATGTCTATAAACTTTCATTATGAAACTGTTTATAAGACACACAACGAAAATATCTAGAAAGTCTCTTAAATATTTTTTTAAGAAATTCTAAGAGCGGTAATGTTTGAAACTCTCATGTGACAAACACCCATAATGGCAATGCCTCGAAACTATTTAATGGAAATGTTTAGAAACTCTCATGATGGAAATGCCCAAAACTCTCTAAATGGAAATGTTTTGAAACTCTCATAATGGAAATGCCTCGAAACTTTCATAATGGAAATGTTTAGAAACTCTCACGATGGAAATGGCAAAAACTCTCAAAATGGAAATGTTTAGAAACTCTCAAAATGGAAATGCCCAAATTTGTCTAAACAAACTTTCTTAATAAAAATGCCGAAAAGCTCTAGAAATGAAATTTTTTTCAAGTCGAAGTAGATATATCAGCATCGTTAGTTCTTCAATTAGGCTTTTTATAGTCAAAGGTTAAAAAATGCCATAGTTTTAAATCATTCTGAATTTTCTCTGAATTCAATCCAATACATTTCATTTTTAAAATCTGAGATCTATGAACAAAATCTATTTATAGTCAAAGGTTAAAAAATGCCATAGTTTTAAATCATTCTGAAATTTCCCTGAATTCAATCCACTACATTTCATTTTTAAAATCTGAGATCTATGAACAAAATCTGAGAACTATGAACAAAATCTGAGATCTATGAACAAAATCTGAGATCTAAGAGCAAATTCCTTCGCTCCAAAATACAGTTTTTACCTTTAGTTTATTATACAATATAAAGCTAGTAAATGATAGAAGAATCATACTTACAACTTCTTCATTGGTGCTTAGATTAGAGTAATCATCCTCTCGGTTGTTATTAACTTGATTATTTAACTGTTTATTTGTGATGTAACTGTTATCAAACGTCAAGATATATACTGGTAGAATTGTTAATATACATACTAAATACAGCACTAATATTCCACTTCCCATTTTATATTTCTAAATAAAGACTTTATTGTTGCTGTTTATCATCCAAATCAGTAAACATTCGGGGTATTCCAGTTCTTAAACGTAAATGCAGTTCCACTGACGAAAAAATTGTCAAGCGATATTCAATAAACTCGATATAGTAGGCTATACTGAAAACACAATACTTTATACTTTTATCTCCTCGCGAACAATTCAGGCTTCCAGAATATCCCTGCCAGACTTTAATTTTAAACGCAAAGAGTACTGTTGTTAACTTTTTAAATGTTTTTTCACCGTTCATAGAAATGCAGATCGTCAACAAAGTGTTAAGCACGATCTAAATCTTGCCGTAATTATCAGTGACTCAAAGAAAGTGCCAGATATTGGTCAGATTTTGTTTTGTAAGCTTCCGTGTAAATATTACGAACGTTTATTCCACTTTTCGTGCCCATCCATTCATTATTGTCTTAAAAAATGATATTTCGTCATCGTATGCTAAGCTTTCATTTGTTTTTAACACAATAGTTTTCACGAATTTCCTTATTTCTTAATCCAAGTTTAGTCGTACAGTGATTAAATTAACACTTGTGTTAATCCTAGTTTAAACTAAGTTAATCTCTTGTTGAATTTCGACACGGAAATTCCAATAATTTTACTTTAGAAACAAACAGCTGACTCGTGTGGTAGTCTCGATTATATTTAATCGTCTGCTAGCAAATTTAACTGTGATCGCGGACTAATTGGAAAAATAGCGCGTGTTTTGATTCGATATTAAGCGATATTTAGGCGGAAGTGACTTGTTTAGAAAGATAATAAAAGGTGAAACTGATTTAAAAGTTGTGTAGAATAACTGATACTCTGATAGTCTATTATGCAACCAAATTGATTGGATGGTTCTGGATAAAAAGTGGAATGTAAATTAGGTTGTTGAAATGATCAACCAATGAAATTTAAAAAGACCATTGCATGATAGAAAAAAATCAAATGTTCATCCCTGTAAATGTGTGGATCAACGTATTAACAACTACCAAAACTAACGTGTGCAACTTATTACTCGCATTTATGTACATGTACTCTGTGTATATTCTGGGATGGAATGAACAGCTGTGGTCCCCTGGCCAATAAGTTTCTAGGGCCTCACCCTATTAACATTAAATTTTCTCAACGGATTCAGGCTAAAAAAAGGAGGTGGAGGTACAGAGAGGAAATTTTATACACTTATTGCTCCAATATATCGGGTGTCCAAATAACGTCCCAAACCTCGTATTCACAGCTGATGGTCAACAAATCTCTTTCAAAATGTTCACAAATATATTTCAAGATGTCGTTGTCAAACCCTAACAATATGGGAGTCATTGAATGAACAATTGTTCAAGTACTGCCCCGAACAAAACAGCTGGTTATAAAATTTAATATCAGACCAAGTAACCTGTGTTGGACGGGTTTTTTTTCATCCTAAAGGTACTATCTTCCAAGAAGCAACCATCCTGCCTTTCAGTTCCAGTGTGCTCCGTATGGACCGGAATCATTACCGTCGACAGATGCTGCTGGACAACCTGGCTGAACAGGAACTGGAAGGCAGGAAGGTCGCCTCTTCGGAGAAGGACCCTTAAGATGAGATCCTTGACAGCATCTCGCCTACAAAAAGTTGTTATACGGGTATATACACAGGATTCATTCGATATTCTATTTTCGGAACTAGGTGGATCTAATTACGTATCCTTTTGTCCCATCATCAGTCCTATACAATACACCCAGCACGTAAAATGTAACCTTTTCAAAATGTTATTGAAGAAACAAATATTGTAATCTAGTCATATTTTATATTGATTCTCTCCCCTACATTACATTTTAAGAACTTCAAGGACTGACAAGTTAATATTTGGCATTTGATAATTGAACCATATCTATTCTTAAGGTTTTTCATGTATATTAATATTGTTTTAAAAAAATTTTTAACACCAACATTGTATACGATGTATATGTTCTTTAAGTATGTGTGTCTCTATTGCTACTGAACGAAAATGTTAAATATTTTTCAGTTTTCAATCATGTTATAATTTAGCAATAATTTTCATCTTTTGGAGTTGCCAAAATCTTCGGAATATTAACAATTGCATATATCACAAGGCATGAAATTTATAATAATATTTTTATCAAGTCATGTGTAGTTCTGAACAATTTAACGAGAGTCTGAAAAGTATAACAGACATCTTACCTCCCTTTACAAGTAATTTTCACCCTAATTCTAATTTCTGAATTCAATGTTCAGTTAACCTTTATTGCAGGTCTTCTCAATAAATTTTTGTGAAGGGCCAAATGCATTTCATGCAAAAAATATAAGAGCAAAAAAGAGCTTATAGGGAGCATAGGGTTTTAGCGGAATGGTCGCCATTTAAGAAGGCCTGCTTTATTGCATAGAGAAATATTATATTATTCTGTGGTCAGTTGGCATTACTTTTTGAATATTTTTATTTAATCTATCAACGGTTTACAGAAAGATTTCTGTTAAATTATTTTCATTTAGTAGACATCTTTTGGATAAATGAGGCTGCTTGTATGGAAATCTGAAATTTTGAATTTTGTAATTTGTACATCCATGTCTGAGTCCCATATGTTTATTTTCATAGATCAGGTTCGGAATGTTACGAACGTTATAGTCTTTAGTTTGGATGGTACGAGCATAAGCTATCTATGCACAGGGGCTCGTAGTTATATTTTTTTAAATATTGTTATACAGTTATAAGAGAAATGAGAAGGGAGGACACTAATTTTGGGGTCAAAATTGAAATAGAAATTCGGCGCCATTCTTCGCCTCGAAAACGGCCAATTCTGTGGTCTAACCGATATATTTAGGTAAATAAAGCAGATTTTGAGTGATAGACTGGTTTACGACGGAGTAATTACCGTTTTTGTGTTCCAAGCGGAGCAAACATGGTTCGGACAACTTCTTTGTAGGTCATTTTCCGGTTGCTTCAAGACGAATTACCAGGTGAGTTTTTATTGGTCCAAATTTGAGTTATTTATAGACGTCATAGTATGACGCCCAGAAAAATAAATTTCTATTTTTATTTGGACCAATGAAAACTCACCTAGTATTTCGTCTTGAAGCAACCGGAAAATGACCTACAAAGAAGTTGTCCGAACCATGTTCGCTCCGCTTGGAACACAAAAACGGTAATTACTCCATCGTAAACCAGTGTATCATTCAAAATGTGCTTTTTTTACTTAAATATATCGGTTAGACCGAAGACTTGGCCGTTTTCGAGGCGCAGAAAAGCGCCGAATTTCTATTTCAATTTTGACCCCAAAATTAGTGTCCTCCCTTCTCATTTCTCTTATAACTGTATAACAATATTTTAAAAAATATAACTACGAGCCCCTGTGTATCTATGTACTAATATAAAACATTTCTAGTTCAAGGGAAGTAACTGATAAAATTATTCCTTTTGCATTTTGTCAAGAAAAGAAATGGTGTTATACCTGTCGATTTTCTGTACCTAAGACTATGAGCTAAAGAGGACGGCGAAACGCCATGTCAGGGAAAAGGCATAAGCCTACCCTAATTTTCGAACGTCCACAGCCTGTAGCACGCGGGACCTTGGTTTATTGTCCCATCCACACATCTAAAATTGATATAAACCTACAAAACACTAAAAATAACTAGTTTTAAGAGGGTAAATTCATCATACAGGTATCAGTAACAGAATGGGATCTGAAACAGCTAGACCCTTGGGCCGCCGCCATTAGCCGCCGCCGCCGCCGCCGCCGCCGCCGATTTCTTTACAGCCATAATCTGCCAGTTGTGAAAACAAAGCGCCGCCGATTTAAGTCAGCCGATTTCTGCCACTTTGTAAATGAATTCAAGACGATCGTGACTTAGACCTACCATGCTGAACATGATAATTTTCATCCATGATAATTCAAAACTATTGTAGTTTGATTAAGATTTTGAATTGTGAGTTGATTATTCAGAAATAAATAACTTGCTAACAAACACCAGTTGTTTATGATACCTGCAGTGTATAATGTATGTTCCTTCATTATAACTCAAATTTTTAATGGAGGAAATCCGTTTTAGCCGCCGAAAACCGCCGATTTTTTTTGCTAGCCAATTCAGCCAGTTCAAAACCGGCTAACCGAAAACAAATGGCTAGTTTCATATGCTAGCCAGTCACTTTTTACAAAATAAATCGACGCAAGGGTCTAGAAACAGCAGCATTTTGAGCATGACCTAGAAAAATAATCAGGTTCATTGGTGTAAATGTGTTTAAAGTTTGATAGTTACCAAAAGCTATCAGTTGTGAGTTTTATACAAAGTAGGCCTTCTCAATGAAAAGATACTGCTAAAGATTAGAAAAGAAACCCAAGACAAGGTTCTCTTATTTGTGAATGTGAATTCATATACCATTACCTTTATATCTATATTTAAGTACGAATGTGTGCTCTGAAGTCTCTTGAAATGAAAACAAGCTCGCAAATACTCGATATTTGTGATTTAGAAAGATTTAAGTATGTTTTAAATACTACGATCTCTCTCGTGTAGTTGATTTTGCCAAAGATGCAATGTTGTCTGCATGTGTTGTCTGTTGTATTAGTGTGCTTGTCGTGAACAAACATAGGCCTACCAATGCAAGGTTAAGAGAAATCTAATAAATATGATATTAATACAATACAGTAGATAGTATCGTAGTTTCTGTTAATCATTGCTATTATCTATAATTATCTCCCTTCATCTGTAATTACCTCCCTTGAATATATCAACAACCGGAAGAATGACGTTTAATCAAGCGACGCTGTGTTTAATTATGGATATTATATCTGGTCACTTCTCATTAAATAGCCACGTTTCAATCGGATTATAAAACAAAAATATCGTTAGAGGTTCTTCAACCTTTCAGTTTGTTATGGACCCTCTTTCCAATAAAAACCATTGTCACTATTACATACTTAATCCGTTCGAAATGATTTTAATGTATTTTAGATGATCTGTTTACTATAGACAAAAATAGGTTTCGAATTACACTGGATATTGGTTTTGCCGCCCACTCTCAAATTTATTACCAGTTCGCATAGAGTTATAGCCTACCTTTACTGTACTGTAAGAGCATTTGTTGAAATTTCTGAGGATGCTCTATTTATAAATACATCACAATTGCTGATGACAAAATGTGACTTGAGAAACTTGTTCCATGCAACTCGTCTAATAAAACGTATCCCGATCCTTTATTGACTATTATGAAATATTAAACTGATTATTCGTGACTTGAAGATGATGGTTGTGAGATTCTAGTAAAAAGTTATCTGGACTATCTGTTATCTTAAAGTGGTTGTAATATCCATCATTCCGGACTTTAAGATGGTACTCATAATACAGTTTACATTAAAGGTCTGTCTTCCAACAGTTTTCTTAAAGCCTTTGAATCATTGTGTTGCTGTGTTATTAGCATTTGACTGTCGTTTATTATGCTATTATGGATGCAAGACACAGTGGATATTTTATGTCTTCAGAGCAATCAGAAAATACTCGCATGATTTATATGGACGCGATTTGTGACGTACAGAAAGCTGATGATCCGTATTCTAACCAACATCAATATGATAAATGTCTCCAATACTAAATGCCAATTTCTTATTATGACCAGACTGTAGCCTATCAATCTGTTTAAATTCATATCCAGATGTTTCGTTTAATATCTGCAGGTTATGAGACTTGTCATTCTTGATCTCACAAAATTCTTCATACAATTGCGTTCATAGAAACAAATGTTGTCAGAACTGATGCTAACCAATAAAAAACATTGTAAAATTTGGTTGATATTACAATGTACTATGAAATACTTTAATTCCAGCATGCTTTACATAGAGGAAGGACATCTCAGCATGGTTCTCTGAAAAGAGTTGGTGGTTGACCTTGATGGCAACTTTCGGAAACTATTATTAGTAATACTTTATTATGAGTAAATTGAAACTGAAGAGATGTTTTTTTAAATCCAATTTTTTGTCCATTTCAATAGTTTCGCCAATTGTTAAAGGAATTTGGATATATAATATCACTGAAAAAACATAATTTCATGAAATCAATATTAGTTGAAGATCGACTGATGTGGGAGGATGATATTGATATTGGCCTCTGGCTAGGTTGGTGTGGATAGGTGGTTGGGAGTAAATGCCAAACCCGCTAGTTACCTAAAAATACAACTTTAACTATATAGCGTGAATGAGTTTCCGGTTCTTAAAGTAAAATATTGATATGAAGTAGATATAGAGGAGATGGAAGAAGCTTGGAGGAGATAGAAGTAGATTGAAGATGTTAAACTGATTCCACTTCAAAATCTGTTTAACTATCAATATTGACATTGTTATCATTCAATATCATATTTCATATTATTATAAAAAATACAGAGAAGAACACAATGTAACAGCAGAATTCTTACGTTTTTACGGTTATATTGTTCTAAATAATTCTACGAGGGAACAGGCTTAAGTTTCGCCCAACCGACGTCGATCACATTATTTCAGGCATTTATATTTGGTTACCCATCAACTTTACAATGTCAAGTCATCACGAACTTCGTCTACTACCTTTAACATCATTAGGTACTTTTCTTGGATCTCAGAAGTTTGTATTGGATTGTATGCTAGTAACTACAGCCAATCATAGCCTTCTACAGAAGACTTTAACTTCATTGAGCAGGTGGGTCGTAGTCTTTTGTCTCAAACAGTCAGAGATATTCTGTCTGTCCGACATATATAAATATGCATAGGCGAAGAAAACAATTCATAGATGCAATATTTCTTACACTGTTTTATTCAGTCTCTATCTTTGTTTCTAGTTGACTACAAATTCAGTTGATATCAATACCATTGTCTGTTGAGGTCATCAACTGCAGGTTTTAGTCGAAAATCTAGGACAATGAAGAATTAAAACATACGGCTAAGAAAAGCGACACTTCGGGTGGAGAAGTGTTCATCTGCAGTCGATTTTGCTTTTCACTGGAAGTTGAGTGTACGTATATATTAATGAAAGAAAATCTGTTAATTCACTTAATCTGTTCTTAAACTGGTTCAAGAATTCCTACACCGAAATGGTATAGGTGGAAAATTCTTATAACCAATCGTCGTACAACATTCTATAACTGAGCTGATATTCAATCACATTGCCATTGATTGGTGATAATTGGTCTAATCAGTCGGCACATTCAAAACCTTGGAGTCACAATTTATTCGGAATTACTTGTATCCAACTCGCAAAAAATCAACAATTTTGGCCAAAAAATTGTCGATTTGAGAAACAAAATTTGAATGACATATTGGGATTTATATATTATGCGCACATCACAAAAAGTTTGATTCTGCAATATTTTTCTTTCGTCATATCGACCAAAATGTAGTATTAGGGCTATAATTTGTATGAAAGTTAATATTTGTCATAGGTTTTGCCAAGTGTCACGAGTGAATCACTCAGTAGGCTCTAGCGCTTGGGTTTTAATCGCTCTTAGTCTTTAACATCCAGTATCTCTTCTCGATCATAAAGTAAGGATACGAGTACCGTAATCTGTTGACAGAATAATATGACACCGTTTGTAAATCAACAATATTTTAAAGATATAAATAGAAGAAAATGATCGAGGAACATGGCTTTTCACAATAAATCTCCTCTCTCAAATATTGGTGTACCCCCAAGGCACAGATGACGCTTTCACGACCGACTGAAGTTGAAAAAGAGGACTTGGTTGTGAAACTATCATCGACGCAAGTGGACGAATAACCGAATAATCTTTTAACACAAATCAATTTCCTTGTTCCTAAATCAGCCTTATTTTTTTTATCTGAATGACAATAGATTGATACTGTTGATTTCATACACTGAATATTAACATTTTAAGTTCAGTGAAGAGATTTTCATTGCAAGCATATCTAAAATATTTTTATAACTTTCAAAGATACCATAAAACTATAACAAGTGTTAAGATGGATTTCATCACTTTGAAGTGACACGTGACATGCGATATTGCTATTCACCCATCTTATCTCATCTCATTTCCAGAGAAAATCTTTCGGAAATAACATAGACGATAGTCCGAGTATTTAGATCCTTCCTCGTTTATGATGCCCACCTTACCTCAGTTTAATACTTAGTAATTGTAGTAATCAATAGCCTTTGACACAGCCCTTTTCAAGATTTGAAATAAACATCTTATTTCGTCCATTTTAATGAATACCGAATTAAATAGATTACCAATGCCTAGTTCACGCCAACGTCGAATGCCGCGCTTCAAATCGGCGAGCAAGGCGCTTTAAATCACGCTTTGTTAAGATTAATAAACTCTGTATTGTTGTGCATTGTTAACCTCTGTTACGCATTGGAAAATTTCGAGATCGCCGATTCCATGCCATTTGTTGAAAGATCGCTAAGACTTGGTTCCCCGCTCTGAATAAAGTTCTGCTTTCCTACGCTTTGAAACAAGCTTTGC
The DNA here is from genome assembly GCA_029955415.1 of Lottia scabra. Classification (NCBI taxonomy): domain Eukaryota; kingdom Metazoa; phylum Mollusca; class Gastropoda; family Lottiidae; genus Lottia; species Lottia scabra. The sequence continues at coordinate 562,068 of JARJEI010000021.1, read as the reverse complement.
TGAACTTTGTTACGCTTTGTTAAGATTTGATACGCTCTCGGCGCTTTAATCAATTCGTGAATATTTTGAAATAGTTTGAATTTTTCTGGTGCTCTTCCCGAATGTCCCACTTTGCTCAAAGCTTTCCAACGATCTATTACGACACTGTCGCTTTAGTATGGAAGCCGGCTGCGGACAACTCGACTTCTCGCCCACGAGAAAGCGAGAAAAACGACGAGGAAAAAGGCGAGAAAGGAAAGCGAGGGTAAAAAAAGGCGAGGAAAAAGGCGAGAAGGCCAGGAAAAAGACGAGAAAGCGAGGAAAAATGCGAGAAGGCGAGGATTAAATGTCCGCAATCGGCTTCCATACTTTATTCGAGCTTTGTTATTTAGTGCCGCTTTGCACGTCGCATTAAAAGCGCTTTACTTTTCATCAACGGAATAGATTTTCATCATCATTGCCGAGTGACGTTCAATAACTTCAAGAATGTCCGTAGCCAGGACCGTAAGGTCTCCGATACACATACAGAGTTTAGAAAACCTCTTTACAATCCCTTTAAGTTAAATTGATACATACACATCGGATTTTCTTTAACTTTTGATACATTTAACCAATAAAAATACATGTATATGTGATTTGAAGGCTTAGTTGAAAATTGTTTTGGGCTTTCTAAAATTCGATTCAATTTGTCTGGCGTATGGTTTTAGTGTCGGTCTACTATTTTTCTATCTGTTATTTCATTGAAGTACAGCACGTAGTTTTGTATGACATATCCTCGTCACGAGAATACTGTGTTTTACCGACTATAACGATGTTCTGATGAAGACTGATACAATTTTTTGAACGATATAATAATTATAGGATTTTATACATGTTTTATTTGTTCAGTTGGTCTGAGCTGTAGCCGAATAAATCGGTAGTTTATTTTTAGTTATAATGACAGAAACAGCCTATGATCCATATAACATCTTAGTCGGACATTGGTCTTTCTTAATCATATTGGATAAAAGAGGTACTAAAAGCACCAAAGCAACCAGTAGGTACAGGTATATGCAAAAGCAACACATTCTGACTGTGTAGAATCAGGAAAGCCAGCTGGTTAAGCGAATGGTGGTCAGAGATTTTTTTATGTTAATGGCGAGGTCCTTAGAAGAGAGAAATGGCTTTTCTCAGTCTAATTAAAATCAGACCCTAATTACGTTCGTTCGTAAATCCGGTTTTTTAACCACTACATTTGGGTCTGAGAACCAGGCACGGCAACAGCCGTTCACGTTAACTTTGACCTAACCTTAATGACCTTTGTTTTAACCAATCAGATCTTTGCCCTCTCCCGCGCTGGGATTTTGTTCGCGAACAATAGGTGCATTCTAGGATTCCTAAGTGCTGTAGACTAGTTTATCAGGTCATGTTTATTAAGGTAAGGTCAAAGTTAACGTGAACGGCTGTTGCCGCGCCTGGTTCTCAGACCCTAATGTAGTGGTTAAAAACCGGATTTAAAAAAAAAACGAACGAACGAAATTAGGGTCTGATTTTAATTAGACTGGGCTTTTCTAATTTTTTCGTCAAATTATTATGCAAATGATTTGAATTAATTTGTGGTTTGGATGAGTTATCCTGTATTCCGTATCATAATATAATGATATATTCTTATTGCATATACTGAAGAGTTTGTACAGTCTGGTATTTTTCAAAGCCATAAGAGCACCTTAGATACTTTCAAACCTAGAACCTTTCGAATCCCGACCCAGCCAAACCACGCCCTTGTCTACTTCCTATTCATATCAGTATAAGCATTTTTTTTTATTTTCTAAGGGAACCCTTCTTTATATACACATTCAATTGGTTAAATAAATATTATGTACTATTGACCACACTGTAAATATGTCGTAATCAACGATTGTGCCGATTTCAGGTGTATCCTTATTATATAAAAAGTGAAACAAAATAAATAGTATGATATTCTATCAAATTTATTGTTTCACATTTTCAGTAGTAGATTTCATCCCCAGGATATAGTCATAGTGTTCACCCACAAATAAAACACCCACACCTGTAACTGAAGCATTGAAAATGACGATACGTCTTTACAGAATAACCCTTGGCTATCACTAGGGTGTTGATAACTTAAAATTTTGAAGACCCAACAATAACTTGAAATGTCAAAATATCAAGCTAAAACATAATCCATTTACACGGTCTTTGTACTACAAAAACACCTTCGTAATTGAAAAAAGCCGAATGCAATAAACAGATAGCAATATTGAATAATTACACTCCACATAAATCGTGTTTACGAGCTTAAAATTGAATAGTTTCAAAGAACAAGAGCAATAACTCATATTTAATTTTTTATGTTTTCGATAAGGTTCATTCTTTAATGACAAACAATTTTCACCAAGTTTAAGCATTGGGCGGATGTACGGCCATTGGTAAAGACAATTTCCGCTGCCCAATCGTGGTGGTACTTGTTTCATATGACACTTTTGCACTGATCTTGAACTTCTGAAAGTCGGTGAAAATGTGTCCGATCATCATCATTATCAACAGTAACCAAACACCCAAAACAAATATTGAAAACGTACCATTAAAAATCATTATCGGTAGCATGATTGAACCCGTCACATTTGACAGAATAGCCGGAAACATTCTTACCATGGTGTTTCGCCACAAACGTAATCTTTCGAAATTTTTTGCTTCAGAATGAGGACAGTGTTAAAAATGCGAAAGGATAACTGGCGAACTGATGAGACTCCAATTTACGCCCATATTTTGTGTGGACATAGTTCCGAAAATGCTTTACATAGAGTCAATAAGTTTCGGATTACATTTGAATGTGGGAGTATAAATCATAATCTACCCCGTAGTAGAACCCGAACAAACCTATCATAAACTTAGAACGAAAACGTGAGTACACCATGATAGTATTGATCTGTAACAGATCTGATAGTTCAATAAAGACCAATAATAGACAATAGAAATATGAGCAGATCTCGCTCTGTATATTTTGCCAGACTAGTCAGTCCCACCGTGACGTCATATAGAATTTGAACTGGAGGATTAACTCTCCTTCCTACTCAACCAATCACCAATTGGCTACGTATAAAACTCGGATTGTTCTTATTTCCTAACCAAGAAAAGAACAGTCTATAGAAAGTTGAGACCAGGAGTTATAAAAGAAAACCATAGAAAAAAGCAAAATGAAAAGTTTACCAGTTTTTACATTAACCCTATTTTGTATTTGTTTAAATGAAGTTTCAACTAATAAGATATTACCTGGAGAGGAACATGGGCAGCTCGTACAGATAACGGTTAGTTGTTTTTTTTTTTTAACTTTTTAAAAACTTTATTTTGTAAACTTAGGTTAGAATAGTTGTTTGTTTACTTTTAGAGTCTTATATATGTTGTTAAGGATCATTTTGCAGTTAAGAATACCCTTAAATGACCAGCTGGTAAAAAGTATCCTCAATATCTTTGTAAAATGTGGATTCTTGTTACGTTCATAAGAAAGTACAATGAATTTAAACATTTTGAAATATTTTAACCGTAGTAGAGTGTATTTTCCTTGTTATCTGTGCTTCTTTTATCATCAAAACGATTTCGTGAGCAAATTCTTCACCTCAAAGTACTTTTCTTATCAAATATTTCTTTAATTTTTGCATTATTATTCTATTAACCTTCTAACAACTGATATTCTAGGGACTTGTCAATTGAATTATAATAAGATCTATTTGTATGTATTATTACTGACCATGTACTTTATGACCAAGTTCAATTCTAGAGAGATTTCTTGACCATTTCCAGACATTTATGGTTCAATAGTTACAACGAAGCACCAAGACACATCCCATATTTTAAAGAAACTGTTTTAATTATCATTTCATTTCAAACCTTTTGGATACGATATTAGAGACAAAAACATGTTTGGGAAGTTCAAAATCTTAAATTTGAAAAAAAAAACAACGTTATTTCAATATCATTTGAATATGACAACGCGTGAGCTTCTGAATTTTCTTATTGAAATGAGACAGTAAAATTGTGAAATTGTAAGGAATGTTTTAAACAATTTTTAAACGCCTTCATATAAATGATATTAATGAGTTGCTTTTTACAACAAAACCCACCAGGACCTGAAACTTCTTTCTTCAAACAATGCGTAATGACATCAAACTACAAATATTACCAATCAAAGAGAATCAGATCGAAATTTGATACTGGGTGTTTTGTTGCATAATAAGATTTGATATTCTTCAAATATTGGTCTTTGTTATATTCAATATACATGCACTGATATCTAAAACGATCCACAAAGAAACATTATATCGAGTTTAATTGGATAACATAAGGAAATTCCATCTGTAGACAAATTTCTTGACTATCGCCCTAAAAGCATCCGAATTGAAAGATACTTGGCATTACAGGATGAACAGCAAGAGATCAGATCTGTTTTTAATGCAGAAATGTTCGTCTCCTGTAGTTATTATATCTGAAAAACGACCATTTTCGTTCTTATTGAAACAACCAGTCGAGAAGCCTGGCCTCAGCGGTTCGATCTGAAAACCTGACCTAAGTGGTTCTATCTAAAAACCTGACCTTAGTTGTTCCATCTGACAACCCGACCTTACTGGTTCGATCTGACAACCCGACCTTACTGGTTCGATCTGAAAACCGGTTCGATCTGAGAACATGACCTTAGTGGTTCTATCTGAAAGCCCGACCTTACTGGTTCTAACTCAAAACCTAACCTTAGTGGTTCCATCTGACAACCCGACCTTACTGGTTTTATCTGAAAACCTGACCTTACCGGTTCGATCTGAAAACCGGTTCGATCTGAGAACATGACCTTAGTGGTTCGATCTGAAAGCCTGACCTTACTGGTTCTATCTCAAAACATAACCTTAGTTGTTCCATCTGACAACCCGACCTTACTGGTTTTATCTGAAAACCTGACCTTATTGGTTTTATCTGAAAACCTGACCTTACTGGTTTTATCTGAAAACCTGGCCTTAATGGTTCTGTCTAAAAACCTAACCTTACTGGTTCTATCTGGAAACCTGATCTTAGTGGAAAAAAATAAGTCGAGAAACCCGAATTAAGGGGTTTTATCTGTAACAACCAATCTAGATAGCATTCTGTTCTTCGAAATATACCATTTTAATTTCGGCTAAAATTTAATAAGTATACGAATTGCTATTCTATATCATTGGTCTATCTTGTTTATAAAATGTAGAGTGGAGGAATGGAATGGAACCTTCTATTCTGTATATATAGTATTCATCCCCATTCAATTTAAAACTATAAAAAGTAAATCTTTCTGATGTTAGGCTTTAAAGATACAGATAGCTTAAAAACTTTTCTTAGGGATATTCAATAATAAATAAACGACAAAGCGTAAGAAATTGATTTTGAATTTTAATTCTGAAACCAGATCAAGGTTGACGGCTCCCAGAACGACCAAATTGTCTAACGAGATGTGATGTCTTGAATTTCTTACATAATGTAAAATGAATTGTAAAATGTTATGAATAAATGAGAGCGTTGTCTTGGGAAAGATGGTTATCTCATCATACATGGTAATTAATGATTTTATTTGGGAATTGGAAATAAAATGCAGTAATGAAACCACTCGAGAGAATTGGTTATATTATATTTAATAACATAGTAATATTAATAGATAACATTACTCAAGAGATTTTATTGTTCCTTGTTACTCTCAATCATTCAAACCAGATCTCTATAAAGATGCTCATTTGTCAATGTTTGATCGTTTCAAACCTGCAGTTGTTTTGAAACAATAAGGGTATGGATTGTTCATATAGCCTACACAATTAAATTAATATAATATCAATTTTCATCAATCAATTGGTAATTGGTTGATGACGGTCATGGAATATACACGAATTTATATATAGAACTCCCGCCCAAAGCCTACTGTTTCGGTCTTCTTGGCCTCATCAGTGCAGTGTTGAAACAGGAGTTGAGGTTTGGAAATACAGCCACCTCAGATGATCCCACAGTCCCTCTATAATGAGGCACGTCAAAGTGCGAAAACGAGCAAATTACGCATAAACGCTATCGATAATGGCACACTCGTGATACTGTGTTCATCAAGGCATGAACCAATATGTATTCACAAACAAGATAACAATAATAGATGTTCATGTAAAACCATTTTCAGTGTCTAGTTTTGCGATCTCCTGTTGAAAACTGATTTCAGATAGTTTCATCATAGCTGTTATAAGATTACATTGTGTAGTTCGTTATGATAACTTCATTATACTGTATTATTTGGTTATTATTAATTGATTATTCACAATTTGATGGAATAGTTTTCGGGTTTTGTTTTTATTTCAAACTGTGAATAATAAACGGTAGATTGTTTTGTTTTCGGAATAGTATATGACTGATGAATTCTTCATACATTGGGTTACTTGAAGATTTGCTGAATTCTAAGGCTATGCAGGGACATATCAGGGTACCGTTAAATAATACTTGGGAACATCACATATATTAATGCATTTTTATACGCCAACATGGTATTGTGGACGTATGTCGCCGTCGCTCCTGTCTGTCGGTCCGTCGCTCAATTGATTTAAATGAAACTTGGTGATCATATATTTTGATGATATCTTTCCATGAGTTCAGATTTAACATCATTTTTGATGAACGTCTTTTTTAGTTATTGCCCTTTTTTGTCAAAACCCGTCAAAATGTGTTTGTGAACAAAATAGAAGGTTTAGTTCTCAAGCAAGTTCTAATTTGAAGCATTTTCAATGAACGATTGTCTTTTACGTCCAAAAACGCGTCAACATTTGTTCGTGAACACTATAGAAGCTATGGTTTTCAACCGATTTGAATGGATATTGGTGTGATCGTTGAAATTGATAAGATCTTGGACAATTTCGAATTTCAGACAATTTCGATGAATTGTTTTTGAGTCATTACCCTTGACTTTGAGATTAGAAATTTAGTATTATTGCGAATAAAAATATTATCATTTCCGACAGCTGCCAGTTGGCATTTATTACCTTGCCTGGCAAGCTTTCTTCGCACATGTCGAGAAACATCTTGATAACACATCTGTTACAGAATAAAAGAACATCTTTTCAATATTCTACATTTGTCTTGGAAATAATAACAACATGTTTCGTGATTTAAACTGTTTTTGGTAGCTAATATCCATCAATCAGACCATTCAGTTTTTATATGAACCCACAGCGAATGATATTAATTCGTATATAAAGGTACGGAACACTTCAAGCCCCTTTTTTCTACCCAACAGTGCGTTATTTCATGTTTTGAAACAAAAAATCTTTATTAGGTTCCGTTCATCTTCAATTGATGGTAAACTGGAAGTAAGGTTTCTTTCGGACTATGGAAGTAATGAATGGAGCGTCGTAGCAGGATTCAGACTATGAAGGTAATTAAATTGAGCGTCGTAGCAGAATTCGGACTATGAATGTAATGAATCAGAGCCTTGTAGCAGGATTCGGACTATGAAAGTAATGAATAATGTTTCAACATGTCAAAAGGCAGAAACAAACCTAATTATATACTGAATATTGGACTGTTTTTAACAGATGAATTATGGTTTGGCTTCCCATTAACTGAATTAAATATGTCACTTGTCTAAATTCACATTTGATATGATAAAAATTTCCATAGGTTTTATTTCTTTAATTTTGATTTCAATTTTCACTCTAAGATGATGCGTGATTTTACTTGTTAGCTTTGAATCTGGATTAATACCGTGCTTCGGTGATTGATACTATCGTCTGCAAATGGAAAGAATTGAATTAATTTTCAATAAGATTCCATGGTTTAATACACAATAAATGCTTTTACAACTGAACTCGACAACTTTTGTCTGTAATTACAGGAATTTATGTACATTACTTATTTCTCTCAGTCTTTACATGTTTATTTCCCCCTGAAATTGTTGACCTGTTGAATCTATCGATTTTTGATTCATGCATTATGTTTTTCACAAGGTGAAAGGTGCACTAAGTCAGACATTTTCCCTATGATTAACGTAATATGGTTTTTAATTGAAGAATTAAAGAAAAAAAAACCTGTTACATATCATGTTGACTTCAGTATATCATCATAATTTATTCTTTACAAAGATATATCTTCGATAGAGCTATTATAATGGAATCTTATGAAATACACAAATGGATACTTGTGCTTCCAGTTTAGAACAAAAACAAAAGCTGAAACTATGACTTGGACTTTGTTGTAAGGAGTGTAACGTCCTCTCTGTCCTCTCTTTTACGTTCCACCTGTGAGATAATGCCTCCCTGACGTGATCGATGCCTCAGCAAGTTGGCTGTAATTACTAACAGCTACTTTCAGTATCTCTGGATGGATGCCTTTTGGAAAAAGGTCTGCGATGGTTTCAAAATAAGTTTAGGATAAGCATGGTTCTACCACCATGTTGAATGTTGGTTCGGAACGAATATGTTCAGTTGTGATTACCTTGAAATATTATTCAAGAGGATTGACTACTTTGTGTTGGAATAAACTTCAGTTCAAGGTGTAAGATTGAATGGGTGTGGGATTTCTATGATTCCAAATAGTAGCCCCATTTTGGCCGAGTGGAGGTTGACCATTCTTTTATCTCCAGTAATTTTAATTACGTTAATTTGTTGTATTCTATACATAAGTTCTTTTTGCTGATGCCAATGAATGTTATCAAATCGTAGGCTGGTAAGAGAGTCAGGTTGTTCTTAGTGAGGTTTTAGGGAACGGGTATATAGTTAAGAACGATCTTATCGATGCGTGGTTTTTGATAATTAACTATCGTTGTTAGGATAACGGTATGTATCTGTTTCAGATTTCTGGTCGTTACATTCAAGGATTTTCTGAGCGTGATGGATTTGAAAACCAACATATGAATGAATTTCGGTATCTGTTTTCATAATTCAGATAAGGTTCGGCAATCAAATGATCAAGGAGGATTTCTGTAGGGCAGTGAGATTCTATGTTGACTTGTCCCCTGGACTGGGTCGTAGGGACATTTCAAGAAATATGCCGCGGAAAATATATTATTGACAATGGTCTTTCAACTCGTATATATGGAAACTCAACAACTCTGGTCCCAATTAATTTGGCACATTTCCTTCTCGCTTGATATTAATTATCTTACAAGTAGGGGGCTCAGAAGATTGTGTTTTATCGGAAATCAAACTCCATGGGATGCTTTGCTTTAACGTACTACGTTATATTAGTATGAAGTAGAAAACGTATCAGAAATTCATTTGTTTGGAGCCTGTTAACCTTGACTTTTCTCATTTAAATTCTGTACTGTTCCTTCTTCGGTAATCTTAAATGTTAGATTACGATAAAAGTACTAAAATCAATGTCAATGTAGAAAGGCTAACATGAAGCAAAACCCTCAGTATAATATAAAATGTTGATTCAGATGTTATTGAATTAGAATTTAAAAATACACGAAATATATATTTATCACAGGATTTGTATGTGTATATTGGGAACACTAACAGCATTAATTGGTATCATTTGAATTTTATAAACCATTTTCTGTTGATCTAATAGTTACGAGACAACCACGCGTTTAATGAAGTCACTATCATAAACGCTGCTATTCATATTTGAAGACCTTTCCAGCTGGATATCGGAATGGTGCAAATGCAAGGCATAAGTGTACCCAATGGTCATGGAAACCTCTTTAAAGGAATACTACCTCTTAGAATGATCAAAAAAACAAATTCTCAAAATTAGTTTATATTTATTAGGCAACTTTTTCTGGTGTTATAACTATACAACAGATTAGCTATATAATCTGTTAAATCCATGAAAACTACCTTATATATTATAATTATTACAAGATATACAAAATATTAAACGTTTTTCAATAATAATCGGTAATTTTATGAAAAAGTTTAATAGGCCCCTTTGATGAATATATAATTTTATTGGCTAAGTTTGAAAACTCATTTTAAGAGGTGGTATCGTTTTAAAGAATTAATATATTAATCTTTCCACAATGTAATGAAATATCAGGGTAATCATCCTTTAAGCTATAAAGATATGAGAAGTTAGTGATTAATTATAAAGGATGATAACTATTGATATTAATTAAGTTAAAGTCAGTTTTCTGATCTCGGGTGGTTTGATCACTGCGCTCCAATGACTTGAACAGAATAGAAATTATAACCATTATTATTCTGTTCGACCTTCTCTTAAACTACCAGTTAAACCTTAACCTTGTTCACGTTATAAATGACTTATGTATACATGAACATGTATTTTGTTTAGTTGTCCCTTAAAGCAATACAACCTTTTAGAATGAACAACAAAATTAAGTTCTCAAACTTGGTCAATAGGAGTATATATTCATCAACAGTGTCCAAAGTATACAAACAGAATCAAATATACCCATAAACTATGTAATTTTCCATACAATTACAGATTATTATTGATAAATGCCTTAAATTGGATTAAGGCATTTATCAAGTATTGTATTTAAACGGAGTTTTCTGCATTTATCAGATTATTTAGGTAATCTGTTTTATAGCTATGCCACTTGGTTTGTCCCCTGATGAATTTATATACTCCTATTGACCAAGTTTGAAAATTTTTTTTTTTTCATTCTAAGACGTAGTATCGCTTTAAGGAATTGGGGTCAGTTGACTTGGTACAACCAGTTTTTTCGTATTGCTTTGTTATTTGCTATCTGACGATTCGTATCATAATAGGTATATGAAGGGGGGGGGGGGGGAGGCGGAATCAATCTTAACAATTTTATTAAAGGGGAATGTTCAGAATTTTCGAGGATCGATTTGGGCCTTCAATCCCTTCAATTATTCCCGTACCTTAACAGTTATCTTTCAATTTCTGTATATGTGTGTTCTATATCATAGCCTAACTTAACGACGAGTTGTATTTTTTTACTTTCAAACGCTGATATTTTGTGGATACATTAAATTTTGAGGGAGAGTTTGGAACATTATTACGGATTAGATTAACTACAAAATTTCAGGTTCGGAGACTAAAAGTGTTTTGGTCGAACGGTTAGTGAACAATGAACATATCCCTTCAAATAAATAGATAACTGAACAGCTTAACTATCATTCGGATGCTAATAGTATCATATAATGTAAATTTCCAATAAGGTTTAAAGAAAAAGAAAGAACCCATTAGAATTTAAAATAGTTTCATTTTCTGCAACCAATTTTATCTAAATTTACATAGATATTGTCTGTGCTCTTTAAATTGAATAATAAAATAACATATATATCTTTAATTCCCAGGGGCGGATCCAGGATTTTGGAAAGGGGGGGCGTAGATGTAAAATTTAGGCGAGCGAAGCGAGGCGAATATTTTTTTGACCTTTTTTTTGGCTTAAAAACATAGAATAAGTAATAATTGTACTAATTTAACGGTTTCTGACGTGGACCATGTTGACGAAATCTATAGGCGTATTCATTGTGGATCCGCCACTGATTCCTTTTCGGAATCCAATAAAGAAAATAAATATATGTTTCTCTATATAATAAGGGCATATGATTTTATTCATTACACCCACAAAAGAGAGAGGTTGTACATACAATGGTTTGACACAAGTCAAGACAAATTTTGGAATAATAGAGAATAAAAGATAAACACCGTCTTGTAGAGCCTATTATTATATTGATTGTTTCGGTGGTTCGTATAAGTAGAAGCTGTTGAAAACCAAATGCAGAATAATTTTCACGCCTTTTCAGCTGGCAATAAAGTATCATTATGTAAAACAGTGGAATATTCAAAATACCGACCTGGGTACCTTTATGGTCATTATGCTAATCATAATCTCTGTAGTATGTTGAGGAAAACTTTATATATCTTATATATAATGGTTTTAAACGCGTTTAAGATGACTTTTAACACCTGTCCATGAACTTTTATACAAAATTATACACGGGCAAGCTATCAGTGAGCGAATGTGACTTGCCAGGCAAGATATTATTTAGTCATTTGCAAAGTTGACAGAGATTGAAGCGAATTCGTTAAAGACAATAACTATATACATTAAGAATAACATAGTAATGCCACAGGGTGCAGACAACTGTGGGCATGTACCTGTAACATTAGCTACTGTTTTTTTTTCCTTAAGCATTCTCTTCTTAGAAATGCACAAGGTTTTCTTCATTCAGTACAGGTTCACATAACTAATAAGGTTTCGTGTTTTTTACATAGTTTCACATTTCACGAATGAAAGAGGCGGGATGGGGATATGTCAGAACAGGGAATTAAGGTTAGAAATAAGGTCATGAAAGTGCAGAGTGAATGCAAACCATCAACATATGCATCATGACCATTAAAACTAATAATGTAAAAGTCACACTAAGATTGTAAATCGATGGACACTCATCCTATATTTCATCAAACAACTTCCGGCAACATTTCTTTGGCTTCTTCTTGTACTAAATTATTTTTCTTTACACAACTGTATGGCTTCCAATTTAGCCTTTAGATATGTGTGTGTCTTATTTAGTGTTAATTTGGGGTGCCGACGGGGGAAAACGTCACGATTTGTAGTAATTAGCTCACTCTAGTCAATCCCCAACAGCAAAGCCTGGTTGATGCTCTCTTTTTGGTTCACAGTGTGTCTGCAACATCAAATCTAGAATAATTTTTCCTCTTTGAGATTGGCGAGATTAGGGTAAAAGAGTGGACTGGGCAGCTGTGTGCCGTTGACCGAGGGCCCCTACCCATTTCCACTTTATCTTATCTGGGTGTTTCATTGGATAAGATAACCCAAACACGGTTCCAACCGTTAAACGAATCTCAAAATACTTGTATTGTAAACACATTGACAATACGTTGGTAACAGCTAATGAACTTTCAAATGAGAAAGTATATCATGAAATTAGTAAATATTTCAAAATAAAAAGAGTTAGCTTACTCGAAAGGTAATTATACCCTGCCTAGCGTTACCCGCCTCTGCTGTTCAATGATATCACGTCACAGTCAATTTGTAAAATTTAATTTTCAAGGAGGTAATTCATAATTATGTGTACAAATCATGAAATTTATTATAACAGGAGAAAACTCTGTCAAAATTGTGTAACATTAAAAAGTAGGTTAAATTTTGTAAAGTTAGATTTTCAAGAGAGGTAATTCATATGTGAAAAAAAAATCATGAAATTCGTTAAAATGGGAGAAAACTCTGTCTAAATTTTGTTACATGTTAAAAGTAGGTAGGAAGGACAAAAATGTTAAAAATTAATTATACATATTGCACTGATAACGAGATTTAATTAGTTGGTGTTCAGTGACCAAATGAAATCAGTAAGTAAACCGCGAAAAATAATACAAAGGCATCTCTTTAATATTTCTGATAATCATGTGAAAATACAATAACCGATGTTATCACTTCCGGACAAAGCTAATGGTTTCTGGTAGCACGTAAATTCATGTCTACCAGAAACGGATGTAACGTTTGATATTTGATACTCCGATAGAAAATGTATTTTTTTTATATCAGATGTCTGAAATAATTCTTATCATTCAATTATTTTTATTCTATTTCGCCAGAAATTTACTCCACATATCGAAATATAGTTTAATGCCAAATTAGAAGAAAATACAATTCCCCCCTAACTAAAACTCAAATTTTGTCCTTTTATCTGCTGTTTCATCTCTGTCAGGGGCACCATACTTTGGTTTTTGGTTAGTATTGGGCACTTAACAGTTCAAATTCAAAAGAACTTGTGTGGAACAGGTCTTGGTTAGTAGACAATAGCCAATTCAAAAGCACAAAAACCTATAATTCTCTTGTTGGGAACCAGCGACACAAGAGGTGCCTTTTGAACTTGAACACCCACTGTCTAAAATGTGTTTATTCGAAGAATGAGCCCCTTAGGAGTTCTGGATATAATTCAAACAGTCCCTAGTTGAACCATTGCATCATAACTGCTAAATAGGCCTACGAATATAAGTATAATTTTTTTTTTAAATTCCTGGTAATTTAACAAGTGCTCTTATTATTGTAATGTTTTTCTCTTTGCAGGAAGAAAGTTCAAATGATGATAGAATTTTAAAAAGATCAACTCTACAAGACGCCTACGAATCACATCTGGCTATGCTGATGGAAGCTGAACAAAGTTTAACCAAACAAATAGAAGAATTAAAATTGAGAAGAGAAGAGTTATCCAACCGGAAGCGCAGCCATGTTATGTGCCTGGTGAATTTGATCTCCTGTTTCCGGAAGCGATAAAAAGCCCTGTAGGAAATATGATGGACAATTTAATTTGGTTTAATTTCATTTTATTTCAGTTTTGGATCCGAAATTCTGACAGAGTTAATTTGCAATACCGGAAAGTAAAATTGATTTCAGTGGAACTGAGTCTAATTTAGAAGTTAAAATGTTTTCATTTCATTTTCTCGCAGGCGGAAGGGGGTTAAATATTACTCAAAGTGACTCTGGTTTGTTTGACGTATCATTATTCGCCCTCTAATTTTATTTATGGACTGACAACTTGAATTTTAAACGTCAAAAAATAACTTTTGAACATTTCTCGTGTTCATGGTAATATATTACAATACATTTGGTTTTATGAGTGGTATCCAGAAAAGTATTTTTCACATTGCAGACAAGGCAAACTTAAATTGAACACTGCCCACGAAGCCTCATAATGTTTCGGAAGAAATAAATTTGAGCAATATGTTAAAATGTTAGAAATACATAATAAATTTACATTCCTTACCTTTTTTTTAACACAAATTGTATATGGCAATGTAACAAGCTTTTGTTCAGACACAGTCTCATTTAATTTAGCTTTAAACATCACTCGATGTACTGTGACTGGTTTTCAGAAAAAAGTATCACTTTATGACAGTGACTCCCATCAAATGTATGCGGGCCCGTAGGAAGAAATTTCATTTTGGGGGTCAAATTGTGCAAAATTCATTCTCCAGGGTGGTTTTGCGGAATTCAAGGCATTGGGCAGGGTATGGCTGCCAAAATTATGGGGGGGGGGGGGGGGGTACTGCCCTGCTCACCCTCACCCCTCTCTGTTCCTACGGGCCTGGTATGGCCCTCCCATTTCGTCATTGTCAGGTGTTAAAATTATTTGAAATTTTAAAATGATTTTTTATGAAAGCATCTTTTTAGTATGATTATTAATCATTAATGACGACAATATCGTGTCATGCAAGAAACGGTAAGATTGGTATCATCTATACCGTTACGGAAGACGACGTGTATGGTAATTCAGAAAGCAATAGAATACTCTTCCGCTGCTCGAGTGATAATTTACGATCTAAAACCGGGTTTATAACCAATTTAGATACCATGACCTAATTCAGTCCCAGTTAAAACAGAAAAAAATGTAATTTGCAGTGCAGACATGTAATTTAAATCAGTGTCTAAATTATGGAGAAGTGATGCAGAAAATAATATTACTGTTTTAATGTGAGAAAAAAATGTTATTTAATAAGAAATCAGACAGTTTTATGATTTGTTTTGTTCTCATATACATATATATTTCATTTCAACTCTTCCTCAATAATTCTGCATTAACTTCAACTTGATTTACAATACAACGTCTGCAGTTCCGGTTATTTCAGATAAAACTAGACAAGATTCTGAGTTTACAATTGGAAATATTCTTAATATAGAGTACATGTAAAAATTCCTATCTCCAATGAGGTTCTAATACAATTAACTTGATATCATCATGACCTATTACAATGGTGGAATTTTTAAACATTCTTGAAAATGAAAATATTGCAAAATTCTTCGAATGCCCTTCCATGCGTTGAATTTTGAATAGATGAATCAGATGATTAGCATGCTTCGAACATATTCCAAACGTATCTAGCCGCACTCTTTTTTTTTATTTTTTAAATAAAAAGTATTACCATTAACTTATTGGACGTACACCGGTGAAGTTGCTAATCGTCATTGTGTAATAGGGTCTTTAGGGTCACTTGTTAATGATATACAGCCGTTAGTTGTCTGTAAGTTATCGAAACGTTCCATATAAGTTTATATTACGTTATGTATTTGAAAACAGGGTCGTTCGAACATGAACATAAAACAGTAACTGAGTTACTATGTGCTGTAATTCCGTCTGTTACAGATCTCTCGATGATTGCAATTCAAAAATGAAATCATGTTAATATGTTTATAAAGGGCTCTCCAAACCAGAAGTTGAAAGAAAAAGATAAATGTAAAAAGATGCGAATAACTAGGTATCTACGATAGTTACAGCACAAAACAAATATAATTGCAAAAAAAAACAAAAATTGTATATAAATATCTTTTAATTAATAATTTCAAGGAGTCGATCCGTAACCATCATTTAGGAAAATTGAACATTGGGTTTTGTCCGTCACAATGTAAAGTTTCCAAATAAGGAATATGATGATGCCATAACTACAATAAGAGGAATGGTTTGTTAAAAGAAATGGTTTTAAAAGACTAATAGGTTTCAAGATATTAAACGACGTATCCATTTGTTTGAATCTAAATTGACATTTTTTTCTTATATTTTATTTGATCGTGAATAAGATGAAACCACGTGATAATAGTTCTCAATTTTTATTGGTCAAATCAGTAGCACGACACCACTGACCAAAAGCACTGGCGTTGCCTTTTTCTCATATCAACTAAACTTCTGACGTCATTTCCTCTGTAATTATGCAAAACTTTCAAAATGGCCATCATTATTCTCGTTTTCAACCAATCGTTGCCTCGCTTTACATTTTCTATAGAATCCTGAAATTAGAAAAATAAAATACATGTATCATTATATAATTAAGACGAGAAGACAATCCTTTCGCCATATCTGCCAACATTTGAACATTAAAGATTGTTTGACAGATAATGTAACATGTGCCCGATGGTAGATTGTTTAGAATTGGCAAAACCGTGTCCACTTAAAACCAAAGCACACGACACCACCCGTTCCTGTAAACTTAGCTGTTATAAACACGAAATACTTAGTTTTCTTAGCCCGTTATAAAAGCTAAAAAGGTTTAAACCGTGTACCGCACGGTATGTTTTTAGGCTGATATGAAGGCTCCTAAAGGCTAAAAAAGGACAGAAAGACGAATACATAGGGAAATTATTAACCAATCACCGACCGATTTCCTAAGATTTATAAGATCCAATCAAAATTGTTGCATTTCATTAAAATCTAAAAAAAACGGAATTTTAGGTTTTCTCCGCAATGTTTAGCCTGTCAGAAGAGACCAACACTGATATAGACGCTTGTATCATATTAATTTATTTTTTCATTTTATCAATTTTATTTTGGCCAAAATATCTACTTTCACTTTCGGCAAGGTCAAGGCCATTGGGTGTCAGTTCGTGCCATGCAGTATGTCATCGTGTGGACTCGATGAAACGGGACGATTATATGAATTTAATGCTTATAGACAAGCCCATTCTTCATTTATTGTTCGTCCCTCATTAAAAATCAATATGCCTTGTCCTTAGTCTTTGTAAACGGTTAAAAAATAATATTGATAAACCCCAGAAATTACGACTGGTTACCGGAGACTAAATGACCCACTTATAAAGCGCAATGTGGATTTCAGCACCATCTTTTTGCAGCACAAATGCCGTTTATTTTACCATTTTTCTCAGGTATTTTATGTTTCATTTGATCAGCATCATTTATTTTGTGATTGCCTGGGCTAAATATTAAAATTATGCCTTAAAAGAGGATAAAAGAGAAGATATTCTCTTATCTTAGTAGAAGACCAATCTGGTGTCACAGGTGGGTAACATTGAACCCAGACCAGTTCTCTGTTGCAATAAGCGTCCATGTTGGATTTTTTTCAAACTTATAGAATCTTATCAAAGGGATTGTAAACAGGTTTGTTAACTGTGTATGTGTATCGGGGACACTGATAGCATCAATTTGCGCCATTAAATTTCCATTCAGATGTCTGTTGTTCTTGCAATTCCACTAAAACTAATGTGTTTTATGACGTCATTACCCATGATCTACCAAAGCTTTATATGTATGCTTTGTGATCTACCAGAGAGAAAAGCTAATATTGATATCTATGCAAATCACTGGTAAAGATGAAAATGAAGTGAATGGAGTTTTACGTCCTACTTTTCTGCACCTGGGAGCCGCGGTGGCTCAGTGAGTTAGACGCTTGCTCGGTAACCAGAAGGTCCAGGGTTCAATCCCGGCATGGGTCGAGATGATACATTCTAATTTTTCAACCCGGTTTCCCCCTGTCAGTGATGCAGGTCGGAGGGGCTGACATGGAAAAGCGTCTAGTCGTTCGGATGGGACAATAAACCGAGGCCCCGTGTGCTATTGGCTGTGCACGTTAAAGATCCCTCGACAGTTGGAAATCGAAAATAAGAGCAGGCTAATGCCGCTGTCCTGGCAAAATTTCCCTCATTGCACACTGCATGGCGTTTGCCCGTCCTCAATTAGCCAATATAAGGTGCAGAAAAGTAGGACGTAAAACTCCATTCATTTAATTTTTCTGCACCTAAATGGGCTTATTGAGGACGGGCAAACGCCATGCAGTGTGCAATGAGGGAAATTTTGCCAGGACAGCGGCATTAGCCTGCTCTTATTTTCGATTAACAACTGTTGAGGGATCTTTAGCGTGCACAGCCAATAGCACACGGGACATCGGTATATAGTCCCATCCAAACGACTAGAGGCTTTTCCATGTCAGCCCCTCCGACCTGCATCACTGACAGGGGGAAACTGGGTTGAAAAATCCAAAGGTATCATCTCGACCCATGCCGGGATTGAAACCCTGGACCTTGAGGCTAGCGAGCAAGCGTTTAACTCAATGAGCTACCGCAGCTCCTACAGATCACTGAACGTCATAAAACGCTTTAGTTTAAGTGGAATGTTAAGAACCACAGACGTCAGAATGGAAATTGGAATGGTGTAAATTGATACTATCAGTTTCCCCGATACACATACCAGTACAAAGTTTAGAAAACCTTTCTACAATCCCTTTAAGATACATATTATTGTGGCAGTGATATTTCTGGATGGAGAGTGTTCAATGTAGGGGCCATAAATTACCTTAATTTGGGAAAATTTTGTATTTGCAGAGAGGAGCACGGAAATGTAATGTTTCGATAGCTCTTGATAAGGTTACAGTAGCATTTTCACTAATTTAGAACTAAGGTTTATATGGAGGATTTATACAGTCAGACCTTCAAAGCGTGATCTTTTTTTACTTTTATTTAAATAAAAATTTTAATATTTTAGAGAGACAAGGTAAAGATTTGGATCTAACTGAAAGAGAGACCTGCCTCCATGAAGAGATATTGAAAAATGTTATGAATTCTTAATGCTAGAGTCAAATTATCCAAAAAAGGTAAAATTACTTTCTATACCGGGTAAGGGAGGGTCATATTAAATATTAATCTCTTTTCTACATTTTCTTACTTTCCTGATAATTATATCTCCAAACTATTTTTCTTTTATCCTAAAAAATCAGCATCTCTCATGAGAATGAGGGTTTGTTCATCAGGTTGCCTTGTTCTCATTCTATTTGACTGAACTGTTCCACTTCACTTTTCTCTGTGCCACTGAGTCACTCTATAAAGGGAACAGGGTGGCACAGAGAAAAGTGAAGTGGAACAGTTCAGTCAAATAGAATGAGAACAGGGCAACCCGAAATAAAATTACATACCTCATTGATAAGATATGACGTCAAATGAATGACTAGGCTATCAATTGATGAGTGACATCAAATGTATGAATAGAATATGTGATGCCACTTAAAGGGTTAAGCATTTTCGAGGATCGATTTGGGCCTTGAATTTATGTAAATAGCCTTCAGATTTACTGGAACAGCCCAAAAATCTCACAAACCCTTTTATACCCATACCGGTACCTTAATAGTTATCTTTAATTTTCTGTATATGCGTTCTTCTATATTATGCAGTCTTACTAAACGACAAGTTGTATTTTTGAGACTTAAAATTTTTGGTCGAACAGTTTGTGAACATATCTCTTTAACACCCTACCAGTATCAACAGTGAGAAATATTTCAATTGATGATAACATGCAAAACCACATATGGTTCTTACGTAGAAATAACACACACACACAAACTTAGTGAACAAACATTTCGAATAATATTTTGAATTAATAGAAGGCTCAGAAATGGCATAAATTGTGATTAGAAAGTTTAGATGAAATATTATTGACAATAAAGTAAAAATCCATAAAAACAAGACAATTCTGTTAATACAGCATTTTTTAATTTTCAATTCTTATGTCAAAGTATTATTTAAAATGGTTGGTTAATACGTTTTGTGTATTATTTCCATGTAAAAATCATAAATGTGTAGACATTAAAAAAAAACTTAATTAGAAGACCAGAATTACATACTGCTACTGAAACCTTTAATAATTACAGTGGTTTTTTTTTTTAATAATCTTTGAGATATTTGAGTGATTCTTGTTTGTTTACAACAAAAAAGTTATACATTTTTCTGTCAAAATATTGTTGCAATAATTGTGACAGAAATGTTTACAAGAAATTTGATGACAGAAATGGTCATGGTAAATTTGGCACCAATAGCCAATAACTCTGTTACAGTAGTATTTTATTGTAATTATTTCAAGGTATAACTGTCATGTGTCATAGTTGTTAGATCACATTAATTTGGGCATAAAGTAAATTGGTTATTATTATTTAGTCACAGTAATTTTTAGCACAGTCATTATTTATTTCTGTCTATGGCCACATATCATCTATTGGATTTGTGACCTTATTTCTATCATTAATGTACAGTGTTTACAAATTCCCATCACCAATGTTCCTTATGTGAATATATATAGTGACCAGATCATTTTTAAACATTTACCTTGTTAGTAAATATGTTGTCCAGTGTATTTTATGACCAAATCACTTTGACACATTTACTTTGACTGAATAATATTTACTGATCAAATCCTGAAACTAATGTTTTATGTACTTTTTGAACATAATATATATATATATAACCTGTGCTCTCTTTGTATTTTTCAGGAGAAAGATGATTATTAAGATCCAGTTCATCAGCTGGTGGAAGAAGAATTGCCTTCGAAGTTTTTTTGTTTTAACCTTAATTCTTGTGAATTTAAGATTTTTTTTGGAAAAAAAATTGTTACATTTTGAAGAGAGTCTTTCATTCAAAGATCAATAGTCCATATTCCAAAAAATGCATAGTCAAAAAGCCAACCATTTGAATAGCCAATAGTCTCAACAACTGTAAAGACTATAGTCTCAACAGCTGTAAAGTCAATAGTCTCAACAGCTGTAAAGTCAATAGTTTCAACGACTGTGAAGTCAATAGTCTCAACGACTGTAAAGTCAATATTCACAACAGCTGTAAAGTCAATATTCACAACAGCTGTAAAGTCAATAGTCACAACAGCTGTAAAGTCAATAGTCACAACAGCTGTAAAGTCAATAGTCACAACAACTGTAAAGTCAATAGTCACAACAACTGTAAAGTCAATATTCACAACAACTGTAAAGTCAATATTCACAACAACTGTAAAGTCAATATTCACAACAACTGTAAAGTCAATGTTCACAACAACTGTAAAGTCAATATTCACAACAACTGTAAAGTCAATATTCACAACAACTGTAAAGTCAATATTCACAACAACTGTAAAGTCAATATTCACAACAACTGTAAAGTCAATATTCACAACAACTGTAAAGTCATATTCACAACAACTGTAAAGTCAATATTCTCAACAAACTGTAAAGACTATTGTCTCTCAACAACTCTAAAGTCAATAGTTTCAACAAATGTATAGTCTCCGGTCTTCACTAATTTTTCTTTTGCCAACCCAAACCCAAGCTTCGTAACTGTCAAGTCATTAGTCAATAGTCTCAGTCCCCAACAACTGTCAAGTCAATAGTCTCAGTCCCCAACAACTGTCATGTCAATAGTCTTAACGACTATAAAGTTCATATTTCCAACAACTGTAAAGTCAGCAGTCTCAACAACAACTGTCCAAGTCAGTAGTCTCAACGACTATAAAGTTAATATTCCCAACAACTGTAATGTTATCAGTGTGTACAGTTGCTGAATAAATACAAGTTTATTTTTGTTGTTGAGATGCAAATGATGTTGCTGAGTTTTATCCAATTAGAAATTGACTATAAATTCCATGATCTGTCTGAAATCATGTGATGTAAATAAAAACGGAGTCACCACCAATGAATGATTACAATTTGTGCAACATATTGTCGTGTGTATACTGAAACCAATATTTTGTTGGCCAACATATCAGAACTTAACAAGACCCTGGACTATACCAGATCAAGAATATTATCAATATCGATTTCAAGTGTTGCTACTAAGCGCTAAGCAGACTGACTCACTTGATAATCCGGGGTTATTACACTGTACGATCCACTAAATGTGTTTGCGATCCTTTCGAGGTGTGCCAGGGACCAAGACCGGGAGTATATTCAATAAACAAGAGGTTTTCAACCTGAGATTAAATACCTCCTAAGGGGTTTAAAACTTATATAGGAAAGAATGACATAAACTAGTGATGATATACAGAGGAAGGTGAGTAATACAATCGATCAATAATCTTGAAATGGGTAAAAAAAAAAAAGGCTGAAAACCTTGCAATAGACCGAACAAACAACTGCACAAGCTCAATAATTATTCAGCATACATGTATATACATGTAGGTCAATAGAGATAACTCAGTACTCAATAAAGTAGCTTTGACACAACTACGCTTTACTCACCGAGAGATTTTAGCACTATATTAGCATCTCTTGCCACATAAAAGGATTGGATTGGTCTGCAAACTTCGATCAAGATTATAGCTTACTACCCGACCGATGGAAATAATTTGTACATTGAAACATTATATTAATTTTCCACCAAATTCAAGACCGATGCATTGTATTGGACATGGTCTGTCAGACTAACGGGGTAATTTTATATTTACAAGAGCCAAATGCTTCATTCATTGCAATTAAATGTAGGCCAATACGTTTCCATGAACAATATGGAGATATACCTGTGTATAATTTTTTATTTCTAAATGGTTTATTTTCTATTAATCAATTCACGACTAATGTGATGCCTTGAACAAGATCTGTCAGACTAACGGAGACATGCTTTTAAGTTTCTTCCAAGTTTTTACTATACATCACCTGTGTTTAGAACTGTCCAACGATTTACGAAATTTGTATAAATTTGAAAATAGAATGATTTATTTATTTCCATCAAATCAACACATTGCCTTGGACAATATCTGTCCGACCAATGGAGGTACGGTGTTAATGTAAAAAATTGAAATTTCACTTTCATCAATTCACCACAAATACGTTGACTCGGAAAATGTCAAATTCGACAATACAACGTCAGGTTTCATCCGACTAATTCGACAAATGCTTAATGTGCATAAAATTTGTATACTTGAAACTGAAATAATATCTTATTAAGATATTTTGGAAATAGTGATACCTCGGACCAGAATTCACTGACCTATGCAATTAAGTACCGTATATTTGCGTGTTTAGTGCGGATGCAACAAAATATTTTTACAATTTCGTTGTATCCCCTGATAATATTGACGTTCCGCCTTTTGTGTAATAATTGAACGTTAATGGTTGAAGCTGTATGGAAGATTTGATCATATCATGCATGACAATTTCTTATGTTTTATATGTGTATTGTTAAGCGTGTCACGTCAATTTCAGACTGACCAGTGTCAAAATATGAATTAATCAAGTTATGGGAAACTGTGAAAAGATAGTATTTTTCTCTACGTTTGAAGTACTAAACATCTTAAGGACAGAATATAGTACTTTTCAAGCGTATCTGATGCCACCCTGCCATCATCTAGTTTTTATCTAACAAGCATCTTTGGATCTACAGTCCATATTATTATAAAGAGTGAATGATTTTTTGCATTAATGTGGTGTTGATTTTTATCAAGGGACGGCTATCATGGCTTTGGAGAGAAACAAAATGTTCTAGTTGAAAAGTTTGCGTTCATCAAAGAACTACCATGAACAAATTAATGTGTCTCTGAACTGAGACATCTGGGTTATTTTGCCTGAGACATTTGAAAGTTAAGACATAACTGCCAATAACTTTAAAACACTGATTTTTAGAACTGTCAATTGAGGGAAAACTGGGAAACTGGACTGGACCCATACATAGAGCAAACTACTAACATTCAGGGATTTCTAAACTGTCTGATAGACCCAAACAAATACATAACCAGTCATAAATAGTCATTTTTGATAAAAATTAATTTTAATTCATTTACAAAATTTCAACCAAAAGCTTATTATTTGCCTTTTATAAAAGTGTCCCTGAACTTCAAGTGAGTGTATGCTTGAACCTGGTTGGTTAAAAAACAACAGAGATTTTGAGGTGTCTGAATTATGTCTAGGTCAAATATTTTTTTGTTCAAACTTGTGAAAACTATACATCATAATTTCTAACTACACTATGTGTCCTTTTATTTATCTGAAAGTTTAAACTTTCCTTATGTTTTTTTTAACACTGTAAGAAACTACTTCCCAGTTCTCCCCTACATGTAAACTAAACTAAACTAAGTTTGTCATGAACAGAATAACAATTATTCAAGATTTTATTCTTCAAATTAAATAAAAACAACATAGTAAACTGAAATAATTTTAAGTAAGAACAACTATTATGGATATACTACTCCTTTTTTAATTTTAGCAACGTTTCAATTCACATACAGGAATCTTTATCAAGCACAAACAAAACTGAAAATATAGAACAACAAAATATATATATATAGTAAATAGGCCTACTGACATCTATAACTCCTTAGGATTAGTGATAAATAAACAACAATAACAATGGATAAAAGGATAACATACTCGGCACAAATAGCATATAAAGGATGAAGCACTACAAGGTAATTGACAATTAAAAGATTAGTTTGGGAGATAAGAGATTAGGAGGACAGTTCAACTAATAATTAGTAGTGAATAGGGGGGGGGGGGGGGAAGGTAAAAGTTAAAGAATTAAGTCATCCCACAAATAATTTTGTCCAACAAATTCTACTCTCTCTGAAGGATTTCAACAACTGTCACAAATTATCAGTAACTTTCTTCAACAGCAAGTTTTCTTTCTGAAAAAAAAAAAAATAAAAATATTGGATTTTGTTTTTATTTTTAAGAATTTGAATATGCATTATATTTTTCTAAAAAAATTTAAATTAAAACTGACAAAAGCAAATTTAAACTATTATAAAGATTATCTAAATCACAAGACAAATTGTTGATAAAAATTTCATCCAATCTAATCTTGAACACATACAAACAAATAAATGCACACCAAATTTCCTGTAACTCAAGACTATTAATCTAAATATCATTGCTTTGACACATATTAATCATAGATGTGCCTAGGCATACTTAGTTTCATCCACATCATATAAAACTGTAGCTAAAAGTCAAGTTAATTTCAAAATTTTACCCAGATCTAATCAATATCAACATCTATACTACTTACTAGTATATAATATAATAATATTGAATATCTGTCAAAGAGCCAAATCATTGTAACCTTTTTCTAAAGAAAGGGCAATAACTGAAACACTATTTGCCCAATTACTACAAATCTGATCTTTTCAAAATACAATAAATTAATTAATTTCCATTTGTAGAAATAAGCTTTATAAATGTGGCATCATCAACTAGACTTTTTGTTAATATCTGAAAATCTACACCATTGAAAACTTATTAAATTATTAAAATATTTGACAACAGAAATTTTTTAATGTCACCAATTTTCTTGACACTAATTTTCCAGTTACAGAGCTAACTAAACTTACCTATGTGTTGTTTGGATAATAATAACATTGTCATCTTCTTTCATTTTGTTGTTGATCTCTTTGCCTATAATATAAATATTCCATATGTTTGAAATTAGCAAAAAACTTATTTAATGTTGACAATACAATGATCATACTGCTGATATTTGAAATAAATGATAACTTGCCAGTCAATTTTATATATTCTCACTGGCAGCTTTAAGAGCATAACCTAGAATAAGAAGAAGTGTAAATCAAGGACAATAACTCGTATTACAATTTCTTCTGATTTTGGATAGGATTCATTCTTGAGTGATAAAAAAACAATACCATAAGATTTCAACAAAATTCATCAGAATTCTGCTTTCAAGGTAAAAATTAAATGTTTTCAGATAGAAATATTTTTCATTTTCAGTAGAATTCTTTGTGATTTTAGAGAATACAAGCTACAAACTGTTATTTAAAATGTTTTTGAATTTCCATATTGTTAATCCATTGGTCATAAAAAAAATTAATAAAGATTCATCAAGAACCTTCTCAAGCATTTCTGAGCAATTTAGGACAGACTGACGGACATTGGTGACACAGCATATTTCATGACAGCAAATAAAAATGTTTAAATCTAAATGAGAGATTAGAAATTAAATAAATGTAGATGAGTGTTTGATAAACTTACATTAACCTTTCCTTTTCAACAAGGTCTCTCTTGGTATGACCAAAATCTTTTCCTATCAAATATAAAAAGATATGGTTTTATATATTTTACCTTCTAATTTCCTAAATAAAGACAAATTGTCCACAAAAATGGTTATTGCTGAATTTCATCAGTTTAAATAAAAAAAAAACAGATTCTGAGTTTCATTAGCACTTGCATTTGAAAAGAAAATATATTCAATGATATGAAAAAGGTCATTGATGATAAAAACAATGGGATCATCAAATATAACATTAAGGGTGCAATGTCTTTTTAGTGAAGCAGGTTGAAGGGGCTGAAATAAAAAATAAGAATATACGCCCAACGAAAAAGCCTTAAATTTAATCAGGAGTAAACGAAACTTTCTCAAACCTTTTGATTTAGGTCCAATAACATGCATTTTAAGTTTCATAAAAATTGGTTGATTTTGGGGCAAAGGGCAATAACTCTGCTTCTAACGGTCGAAAATAGCTCAAATTCAAACTTGATCTTTGTTTTCTGAATATGTATATACATAGCGAATTTTGTTTGATTCTATCACAAAATCTTTTTAGAGCGTTTACAAGCAAACGATGTTGATCGAAGCGCTCACTGTACAGAGGTTAAAGGGTGATAACTCCTCAAAACTGATGAAAGAGGCCTAAATCTTGAAAAAGCTTTAATTTTAATCAGGAATAACCTAACCCTTCTCAAATTTTCAGATTTAAGTCCAATAACATCCATTTTAAGTTTCTTAGTTTTCAACCGATTTTGATGAGAGTAATAGCATATTCAAGATTAAGGGCAATAACTTTAACGATTGAAAATAGCTCAAATTCAAACTTGATCTTCCTTTTATGAATATGTATACACATATCAAATTTCATTTGAATCCGTCAAAAACTCTAGTTTTTAGAGCGTTTACAAGCAAATGTTGACGGACGGACGGACCGACAGACCGACAGACAGATTGACAGGGGTGCTGACAATATTCGTCCTCATAGAGAGATGAGGGCGTATTAAAATGATTTGTGACTTCTCTGATAAGCTTCTCTGATAAGCGTGTAGCAGATAATATTAAAACAAAATTTTACTATGAATTTTAATCGATAATCGAAATAAATAATTTGTAGCGTCGATTATTTCAATTATTAGACAAAGCCCTACTTTTTTTTATCAATATCTGATATTGAACACAAATAAAACTGAAATAATGTCAAGATTTTTGTATGATCATCATGATAAAATGGTGTAATCGATTAGGGAAATCTAAACTATATTTTTATGTTAAAATCTGGATTAAAATAAATACCAAGTACAAACTACCAGAAACGTAATTCAATTACCTAAACTAACTTGGCGGTTTCCCAGGAATTAGTTTCAAAACTTTAGTTTTCTTTTTCGTTTCAGTGCAGTTGGGCACGATGCGGCAAGTTTGGCAATGTGGCAAAATGGACCCACCATTATTCACTTGTAATGTTGCTATAAGCTTACCAAAATTTTTTAAATGAATGGACTTTAAGTCCTGCTTTTCTGCACCTTTATGGGCTAATTGAGAATGGGCAAACACCATGCAGTGTGCAATGAGGGAAATTTTTTCCAGGACAGCGGCATTAGCCTGATCTTATTTTCGATTTCCAACTGTCGAGTGATCTGTAATGTGCACAGCCAATAGCACACGGGACCTCGGTTTATTGTCCCATCCGAACGACTAGACGCTTTTTCCATGTCATCCCCTCCAACATGCATCACTCTGACACTGACAGGGGGAAACCTGGTTGAAAAATCGTAAGGTCGACCCACATGTAGGCCTATCAGTTTTGTCCTCAAACTCTAAGCAAAGAGTAGTCAGTATACCCAGATTCCTATATTAAATCTAAGCATACAGTACCAGAAAGCCTAACTGTGTGCTCACAAAAAAGTTGATGCTGATCGAGTGAATAATAAAATAAGCTTACCGAAAAAGCAATCCCAATCCCATTTTGTCTGGATAATCTTCGTTATCTGGTCGCAACTTCTGGAGTTTACCAATTATTTTCTCAAAGGTAAGGACAAGGCATATTGATTTTCAAACAATAAATGCAGAATGGGCTTGTTATTTAAGCATTAAATTCATATTGTCGTCCCATTTCATCGAGTCCAATGACAAACTGAATGTATCGAACTGACTCCCAATGGCCTTGACCTTTCCGAAAGTGAAAGTAGATATTTTGGCCAAAATAAAATTGATAAAATGAAAAAAATAAATTAATATGATACAAGTGTCTATATCAGTGTTACGAAAGCCTTTTAGACTCACCTAAAAAAAAAATATTTATAATTTTATTTTTCTGAATATATTTTGCACAACTCGAAATTTCGGACTCCACAAGTCGAAATTTCGGATTCCACAAGTCGAAATTTCGGATTCCACAACTCGAAATTTCGGATTCCACAACTCGAAATTTCGGGTTCTGCTATTCTGATATCAGAGCTGTTTTTAGTATAAAAAAGCGCGGAGAAATATAACAACGCACCGCAACAGCATGTATGTGTCATGTCAAGTGCATACCCTTGTTAGATGCGTTCATTTCATCGTAGCGTTTTACCGCATTGAAACTAACAAGGGTATGCACTTGACATGACACATACATCTGTTGCGGTG
The DNA here is from genome assembly GCA_029955415.1 of Lottia scabra. Taxonomy (NCBI): domain Eukaryota; kingdom Metazoa; phylum Mollusca; class Gastropoda; family Lottiidae; genus Lottia; species Lottia scabra. Next base: position 532,991 of record JARJEI010000021.1, on the reverse strand, counting down.
CGTTGTTATATTTCTCCGCTACGTTTGTCCGGTGAAACACAGCGATGCCGCAGGTGTTTTCCATTATTGTCACGTCATTGTGGGGAAGCTTCCTCCTCCGAGACATCCACGGGAGCCGCGGTGGCTCAGTGAGTTAGACGCTTGCTCGCTAACCTGGAGGTCCAGGGTTCAATCCCGGCATGGGTCGAGATGATACCTTCGGATTTTTCAACCCGGTTTCCCCCTGTCAGTGATGCAGGTCGGAGGGGCTGACATGGAAAAGCGTCTAGTCGTTCGGATGGGACAATAAACCGAGGTCCCGTGTGGTATTGGCTGTGCACGTTAAAGATCCCTCGACAGTTGGAAATCGAAAATAAGAGCAGGCTAATGCCGCTGTCCTGGCAAAATTTCCCTCATTGCACACTGCATGGCGTTTGCCCGTCCTCAATTAGCCCATATAGGTGCAGAAAGTAGGACGTAAAACTCCATTCATTTCATTTCATTTTTCCGAGACATCCACAATGACTGAGGTTGAACGAACGTCGATGTTCAGTCACATTTAACAGCGCATATGTGTCATACCTGCCGCAACTGTACCACAAAATCCCACCGTATTACCACAACGTAGGCATCGCACCCGCATGTATGTGTTTCGCCTTAAGCGGCAGCGGCATGCGTCATGCGTTAGCCTATCCGGCAAAAATGGAAATGTATGTATACGAACGAGGGTTCTTCCATAATGTCCGGATACGACATGTGATTTTTCACGCGGTTGCGAATGGCTGCGATGCGGTAAACTGAATCGCTCCATGTAGCGATTCATGCGGAAAACTAGTAAAATTCGGTTTCGGAAATCTAAAATATTTTCTGCCTTTCACTTCTTCAGGAAAGGAGAATGGTGCCACAGGTGATTTTCATTACCATCACATGTCATTGTGGGGAAACGTCCTCCTCCGAGGTATCCATGATGTCTGATGTTGAACGAACGTCGACGTTCAGTCAAATTTAACCGCGCGTGTCATACCTGCCGCAACTGTACCGCGACGTACCCGCATCGCACCCGCATGTATGTATTTTTACCTTGATGGAAATCACCTGAAGCACCGCTGCGTTTCACCGGACCGAAAGTCTCGGGACTTTCTGTCCGGTGAAACTCAGCGGAGAAATATAACAACGCACCGCAACAGCATGTATGTGTCATGTCAAGTGCATACCCTTGTTAGTTTCGATCCGGTAAAACGCTGCGATAAAATGAACGCATCGCATCGCCGCACCGGACGACGAACTGCATGTATGTGTTTTCACCTTTAGTTTCGATCCAGTAAATCGTTGTGGTGAAATTAACGCATCGCATCGCCGAATCGGACCACGAACCGCATGTATGTGTTTTCACCTTAAGGCCTACATGTGTCCTAATAACCTCCATGTGGGTTGAGAACAGCTTTTCATACTAAAAACAGCTCTGAAATCAGAATAGCAGAACCCGAAATTTCGAGTTGTGGAGTCCGAAATTTCGACTTGTGGAATCCGAAATTTCGACTTGTGGAATCCGAAATTTCGAGTTGTGAAAAATATTTTCAGAAAAAAAAATTATAAATATTTTTTTTTAGGTGTGTCTAAAAGGCTTTCGTACAGTGTTGGTCTCTTCTGAAAGGCTAAATATTGCGGAGAAAACCTAAAATTCCGTTTTTTTAGATTTTAATGAAATGCAACAATTTTGATTGGATCTTAAAAGTCTTAGGAAATCGGTCGGTGATTGGTTAATAATTTCCCTACGTATTCGCCTTTCTGTCCTTTTTTAGCCTTTAGGAGCCTTCATATCAGCCTAAAAACATACCGTGCGGTACACGGTTTAAACCTTTTTAGCTTTTATAACGGGCTAAGAAAACTAAGTATTTTCTGTTTATAACGGCTAAGTTTACAGGAACGGGTGACGACACACGAACAAGAATTAACGAATACAAGCTATAATGATAAGGGCAATAACTCACAATAAAATTTTGAGGTCTGTAAATTTTGATTGATTATTCACCACGTTTCGTCAAAATTCATCAATAATTCTAGAACATAGGGTGAAAACTTTCGTTCAAAACCATGAAAACTGATTGATTACGGACAACACTGTGGGCGGACGTATAAGGATGACAAATTCACAAGGTTTTATTAACATATTTTATGTATACATAATAGTGCATTTTGGTGCAACTAAAAAGATAGTGGACCACAGCCATATACGCCTAACGAAAAAGTCGAAGATGGAAAAAATTTAATCATGAGAAAACTAAACTTTCTCAAACCTTTCGATTTAGGTCCAATAACATCCATTTTAAGTTTCATCAAAATCAGTTGAAAACTAAGAGAGTAATAATAGCATATTTAAGATTTGGGGCAAGGGCAATAACTCTGCTTGTAACGATCGAAAATAGCTCAAATTCGAACTTGATCTTCGTTTTCTGAATATATATACACATATCAAATTTCATTTGATTCCGTCAAAAACTCTAGTTTTTAGAGCGTTTACAAGCAAATGTTGATGGACGCACCGACGGATTTCGGGCAAGGGCAATAACTCTGCTTCTAACGATCGAAAATAGCTCAAATTCGAACTTGATCTTCGTTTTATGAATATGTATACACATATCAAATTTCATTTGATTCCGTCAAAAACTCTAGTTTTTAGAGCGTTTACAAGCAAATGTTGATGGACGCACCGACGGATTTCGGGCAAGGGCAATAACTCTGCTTCTAACGATCGAAAATAGCTCAAATTCGAACTTGATCTTCGTTTTATGAATATGTATACACATATCAAATTTCATTTGATTCCGTCAAAAACTCGAGTTTTTAGAGCGTTTACAAGCAAATCTTGATGGACGGACTGACGGATTTGGGGCAAGGGCAATAACTCTGCTTCTAATGATCGAAAATAGCTCAAATTCGAACTTGATCTTCGTTTTATGAATATGTATACACATATCAAATTTCATTTGATTCCGTCAAAAACTCTAGTTTTTAGAGCGTTTACGAGCAAATGTTGACGGACGGACGGACCGACGGACGGACGGACGGACGGACCGACGGACGGACGGACGGACGGACGGACGGACGGACAGGGGTGACTACAATATACGTCCTCATAGAGAGATGAGGGCGTATAAAAATCATACAATATAATCAGATTTTTCGGTCCGACTCAAAAGCGTAAACAAGCGCAAACAAATCCAAACAAGCGCAAACAAGCCCAAACAAGCGCAAACAAACCCAAACAAGCGCAAACAACGATAAAAATTACATATATTTTTTTCTATATTTATTTTTTATTAAAATATTTAAGAATGCGTCTGGGAAGTCTCTTTAAATCAATAGAAGAACTCCAATGTTGGACGTTTCATCATACACCAAACTTCTTTTAAATAAAAAACTTTTCGATCACTGATACAAGAATTTACAAAATAAAACATGACTGAACCAATTGTAATAAAGCTGCAATTTTACACTTAATATAACTAGGTTTGTCCTGAATGTCCGATTGAATTAAACATGATATATTTTTATATTATCAACAAGAGAAAGAATTGTAATATCAACTCCCTGGAGATAGTCGCTTCTTAAACAAGACGCATTATATCTCTTTACTGATGTTTTTTTATTTGTTCAACGATTGACCGCATTTAGGTACTGGTATAGATTACTCAATTGTACTAATGATGACGGGTACTCGTTTGCTTGTTTTTATATAATACCGCTAACAACTCTACGTCGACGTGAAAACGTTATGGTGACTACTGTTTTTTAATCAATGGTCAAATTTGATTTGTGTTCATAACCGTGCGCCCAGAAAATCCTGCATATTGAAAATGAAACATTGATATCTCCATTTGTAACCTATTTTGGAGCTCCGGACGATACATCTGGAGACAAAGCTGAAAGCTTAGCCCTACATCATGAATAATGTACAGACAAAAAAAAAAGCGGTTACAAGCTGTATCATCACAATCAGCAGATAAAATAGTTTTCTGAGTTGACACTTTTATAATATTGCAATCTATGATTTGCGACACGACTTCAACCCAATTTAAAAAGGGATTATCACAGGAAATAAGGTCATACACAATTAGAACTTCTATCATCTTATAAACCTTTTCACAGTATTAAAGGCGTTCATTCTATTAAAGTGTTAACTTGTCACCTACTATCAAGAGGTCAAATATTAACCGTGAAATTACTGAAACAGGGTTACTTTACACACAAACTTAACATTTCTTGTAGGAACTCCTTGTAAAATATAACAAATCTGCTTCTTGCATTTTGACTGATTTGTATAATCTTGACTTATATAGTAGTGGCGGGAGTCGGGCGCGAAGCATATCATGCTTACGCTTTCGAAATACCTGATGGTACTTCTCGTATGGGAAGTCCACTACTATACATTTATTGAACCCGATTTTGTCCTGCTCCGCCATTCGACCTGACCAGATCTTACGAATTCCCAAATTACCAAACCAACATCATAGTACCATCCGATTGAACCAATCCAACTACCAACTACTACCACTACCAAAAACTGCCTAGTTTGCGATATCAGCAGCTGCTGGAGGCGAATATTTACTTGTCATCTACCAACCTTTTGTCATGCTCTGGGCGAGATATTTGATTAACGGAATTGTTTTGCTTGTACGGATTTTTATTATAATCCCACCTATGAAGCGTTGTCACTCTTTATAACGTCTCACCTCATTATTTTAAAAAAAATCCTAGATTCATATCTGGCTTGTATAATTTTGATCACACAAAGTATATTAAATTACAAGAATATTTAGAACTAATTTATTAAATTTCCAACTTGAACAACCTAGTTTCTAATCTAATTTAATCTGGATTAAATCTTGATTGATATAATTTACTCTATTGAGAAGCTGATTATCACAGAATGACCACACATTGACCAATCAACTAGTGATTGTATTCACCAGAGGAAGTTAATATTTGACCACGAGTTTAAAATTAGAATTCTAGACTGGACATCTAATGAAATTTAAACTATAATATTATGTGATTTGATTACAGGGGAATGTTCAGCATTTTCGAGGATCGATTTGGGTCTTGAATTTAATTAAATAGCCTTCAGATGGCTTACAGTAGTTTGCGAAATTTGCACTTTGCGAAACGAAACGAAATAATCTGCACTTTGCGAAACGAAACGAAATATCAGCACTTTGCGAAATAAATATTTCGCAAATCAGTACTTTGCGAAATATATTTTTCGCAAAGTGCAGTGATTAGCACTTTGCGAAATATATATTTCGCAAAGTGCAGTAATCAGCACTTTGCGAAATCAGCACTTTGCGAAATATTTGAATTGAATGGTCACACAGGGAACCCAAACGACTCAGTGCCTGCTTTTGGTCCGCAGGGGCATCAAATTTGCGGGGAAATATGGGGAATTTGGGTTTACAGACGTCTAATTTTCCAAAATTTTTATTGTGGCACTACAGTTCCTATTCAAATAAACCATGAAAAGAGGATTTCACAGACTTTTTCTGACTTCAAATGGGTATCCTTGAAGCAATAAACTTAACATACGACAATAGAGGGAACCACTGCAAAGCGTATCAATTCTTAAAGTTTTACGAAGAAGAAGGGGGGATACCTAAACTGCCACCATCCCTTCATTAAAACTTCGCCTTTAAAAATATTTAGCAAGCTACGGGCATGGCTTGGAGGAGTAGTTTCTTTAATGGACGAAACATCAGAGAACAGTTACATTCTAATGCCTGACAAATTGTGTCTCAACCAAGCTCAGGCCCGTAGCCAAGGCGAGGGGTGGGGTTGGGACGTGTTGAATTCTCAAAATTTTCTCAATATCAGGCTTTGATCAAATAACCTTAAAACCTAAATTTCGAGGGAAAGTCCTGAAAAATGGAAAAAAGTTTGTTTCAGTAAATCGGGTGCCCCTTTGAAGAGTCCCATTTCCAGGCTACCTATTACACCAATAAAGATAGAAATAACTCTTATCTAATGGCGCAGCATTGCATTGCAGAAGCCTTCCTTACAAAGGGGTGGATACCTTGCCCCCCTTGAATGGCCGTTTGCCTCCCCAAAAGTACTTGGCTTGCTACGAGCCTGAACAAGCTTAGCTATTAACGGAAAGCATATAATATCATTTCCCCTGTTTTTTTTATGGGGGTGGGGCTGCGTTCATGAAAGAAATAAAAATGAAAACTCTATAGCTTCTATTGCGCACACAAGTGAATTTTAACGTATTTTCACTAAATCAAGGGCAATAATTCATAAACCGATGACTAGATCGCGCCATTTACAAACTCATCCGAGATATTATCAAAATGAATACACATACCAAATTTCATTCCAATCGGATGAAAACTCTAGCTTCTATCGCGTAGCCTACACAAGTTGATTTTAACGTTTTTCAATAAGTCAAGGGCAATAATTCATAAACCGATTATTGGAATCCCGCCATTTTCGAACTCATCTGAGATATTACCAATATAAATGCACATACCAAATTTCATCAAAATCGGATAAACACAACGATTTTTCACTAAGTTAGGGGCAATAATTCATAAACCGATTATTGGAATCGCGCCATTTTCGAACTCATCCGAGATATCATTAAGATAAATACGCATATATACCAAGTTTCATCCAAATCGGATAAAAGCTCTGGTCTCTATCGCGTACACAAGAAATTGTTGACGGACGGACCGACGGACGGCAATATATACGACCACATTTCTATGTGGGCGTATAAACCTAAAACATGAAATGGAGAATTAAGATAGCTTGCCAGGCAAGGTAAAATACGCCCACTGGCAGCTTTGTTTGAAAAAGTAAATTTGACAGAAAACAGCAACCATCACAAGCATGAAATATTCAACCTGTATACATAAACATACATTTCATTCAGAACTCATTCATCAAGTTTAGCCTTGTATGAACGTATTTGGAAGAAGAACGACAATAATTCATATCAAATATTATTCGATTCTTTTGATTTTATATAGGGTTCATCCTAGGGTGAAAATAAACAATTTCAGCACGTTTCGTCAAAATCTGTAAAGAATTGTGACTTGTAGAGTGTTAACAAGCTAAAAATCGAAAGCGTTTTAAAGAACAAGGGCAATAATTCAGATCAAATATTTTTCGATTCTTTGGATTTTAAATAGGGTTCATCCTTAGGTGATAAACAATTTCAGCAAGTTTCGTCAAAATCTGTAAAGAATTGTGACTTGTAGAGTGTTAACGAGCTAAAAAATCGAACGCGTTTAAAGAACAAGGGCAATAATTCATATTAAATATTTTCCGATTCTTTTGGTTTTAAATAGGGTTCATCCTTGGGTGATAATAAACAATTTCAACAAGTTTCGTCAAAATCCGTAAAGAATTGTGACTTGTAGAGTGTTAACGAGCTAAAAATCGAACGCGTTTTAAAGAACAAGGGCAATAATTCATATCAAATATTTTCCGACTCTTGCGATTTTGAATAGGGTTCATCCTTGGGTGATAATAAACAATTTCAGAAAGTTTCATCAAAACTCGTAAAGAATTGTGACATGTAGAGTGTTAACGAGCTAAAAATCGAACGCGTTTTAAAGAACAAGGGCAATAATTCATATTAAATATTATTCGATTCTTTTGATTTTAAATAGAGTTCTTCCTTTGGTGACAATAAACAATTTCAGCAAGTTTCGTCAAAATCTGTAAAGAATTGGGACTTGTAGAGTGTTAACAACCTAAAAATCAATGCCTTTTAAAGAACAAGGGCAATAATTCATATTAAATATTTTCCGATTCTTTTGATTTTCAATATGGTTCATCCTTGGGTGATAATAAACAATTTCAGAAAGTTTCGTCAAAACCCGTAAAGAATTGTGACTTGTAAAGTGTTAACAAGCTAAAAATCGAACGCGTTTTAAAGAACAAGGGCAATAATTCATATTAAATATTATTCGATTCTTTTGATTTTAAATAGAGTTCTTCCTTTGGTGACAATAAACAATTTCAGCAAGTTTCGTCAAAATCCGTAAAGAATTGTTACTTGTAGAGTGTTAACAAGCAATTGGGACGGACGGACGGACCGACGGACATGGGTGACGGCAATATACGCTCCACATTTCATGTGGGCGTATAAAAATCACTGCCCGGATGTCATTTTTTAGAATTATATTTTACATCCCTGTATGACCATTCAATTCAAATATTTCGCAAAGTGCTGATTTCGCAAAGTGCTGATTACGGCACTTTGCGAAATATATATTTCGCAAAGTGCTAATCACTGCACTTTGCGAAAAATATATTTCGCAAAGTACTGATTTGCGAAATATTTATTTCGCAAAGTGCTGATATTTCGTTTCGTTTCGCAAAGTGCAGATTATTTCGTTTCGTTTCGCAAAGTGCAAATTTCGCAAACTACTGTAAGCCCCTTCAGATTTACTGAAACTGCCCAAAAATCGCAAAATTCCTTCAGTTATACCCGTACCTTAACAGTTATCTCTGTGTATATGTGTTTTCTATATAAGTCATAGTCTTACTAAACGACGATTCGCATTTTTGATGATATACGGGGATTTGAAGGTTTAATCTTTGAGGGAGAGTTTGGGACATTATAACGGATTAGATTAGCTAAACAAATTCCAGGTTCTGAGACTAAAAGTGTGTTGGTCAAACAGTTAGTGAACATATCCCTTTAAACCAACAGCGACTTCAATGTCTAACCAACAACTTCTTGTTCTGACCCCCTGGGCCTCACAGGTAGGCCCTACAGTGCTGATGCTGGAAGAAAGAGGAAGTGATTGCTTGAAATAGAACTGTCTGATGATTGGTCTACATGGTAATTATATTCATTATCATCATTTTCCTTTTCTTTTACGTTGCATTCAACCATAAGTATAATAAAATTAAACTGAGTCTTCTCCATAAATTGAATTATGCTAAAGGCAAATCCGTCCTGCTATATGTTAAAAAAAAATACACCAAACCCTTAACACTATATTTAATAAAAATCCTGAAAACAAGTCTTTTACAAAACTGAAATCAAGCCCTTTCAACTTAACTTTTGTTGATTTCATAACGCTGGGGTTTTGATTTTTCTACATTGAGTGTAATTGTATGCAGCATTGACGGGTGTGGCGCCATGCAGGGTATGCTTACTCTTCTAGACACCTGATACAAATTTTCATCTGGAAATATTCACAGACTGTGATGTTATTAGCTTTTGGACAATAATCTAATATCTGAAGTCTGGTAATATCGATTTTCCTGGCAAACCTATTGCGGCTGATTGTATCAAGCAAATATGAAGTTATCCCCCTTTCAATAGTAAGTTGATCGACAACAACAACAGAAAGAACTCAACGGTTGTAGAATATTTGTTGCAAGGCGAATTGTTATTATAACCAGAAAGACAAATATGGAAGAAGACGACGATGAAATAAAGATGAGCAAATCACAGATAGCTATAGTCTGGAATGTTATGGTACTGATCTAACGTACAAAATATCTCAAACAATACAATAAATCGTCACGATCAGAACACAATCGCATAAGTCGATTTTAAGGGTTTTGAGTAAAGTGGAAAAATGTTTCTGATTTCAACATTATGTTTCTGACCAAACTTATTTAATGGTGGTTTGTTCACAGTTGAAGAACATATCACCACTCACATTGATTATCTTTGTAGTGTAATTTGACTAGGAGAAATTGGACTTAGATCCATAAAATTGTGACTTGGGCATTGACTTGAGCAACACAATACACCGGATTGTGGGACTTGGGCATAAGTGTAACTTCCACGATTGCATAGAAGTCACTGTCCAAACACTGCCTAAGTCATCGAGTTCACAAGGGCGATTGTGTAAAAAGCGGGAAAACAAAGTTATCTGATTGGCTGCTGATATAGGCGTTTGTGAAAAGGTGGGAAACAGGCCAATTTAGATCATAGGGGGGCTAACTCCAAATCATCAAAAACTGACTTAGGCGCTTGTGTTCTGATCGTGACGAAATGTTAGACATTTGCGTGTCCGGGCGCCTAATTCTTAAAATTTTCTTAAGATGGTCGTTGAAAAAAAACCCTTAAATTTGCCAGGAAATTGCGTATCAGAGAGTCAAAATCTTTAAATTTTCTAGAGGAGGTATTCAAAAAATCAATGGATATCATCGGCAGCAATAAATGTATCAAAAAAATCTATTAACTTTGTTAACACGCCTCATCCCTGTTTGGGGTTTGAAACTACAGTATGTTACATGTAGTAGGAATTATACTTGCACTGCTTTCTTTTGAATGGGAGATAAGAAAGGTTTTCTTCCTGTTTTGGTAAAAAAAAAAACATGTCCCTCAATGCACTCAGCATGACTCTTTTTTCATCAAAAATGTGGAAGAAACTTTAAATCGTTTTTAATAGAGATTCTAATAAAGACAACTGAATAAACAATAAAAACCTTTAAAAACAAATCACAGACACTAATGATATTAATACCTCACAATTGATGTCATTGGTGTCTGGTTAATAAAAGAAAAGTAAAACAGTCTCATTATTTTTTCTTACGGAGAAATTGACACTTAACCTTAGTTTTACGACCAATCTTAACGAAATATTGATAGTAGCTGAAACTCGGGAACGATCATTTCTATGACATGTTCTACACATTGTCTGATCAAATCAAGGTCATCAGAAATATAGAAATAGGGTATGGTAAATTGCCTTATTACATATTATCTTAAGTGGTTACTGTTGAATAGAACGTATGAAATACGTAGGCGTTATTAAAGTAAAATATCCCCCGATAATGATGGGTCGGAGAGTTCTTCATACAGAAAGCGCCTAGTCGTTCGGATTGGACATTAAAATGATCCCCTGCGTGCTACAGACTGCAAGTTTGATCAGATGGTCTGTGGATATCAGCCAAAACAGTAACACAAATAGAAGAACAAGGCTGCCTATAAAATATACTCAAGTGAGTAGATCATTCAAGCTCCAATCAAAACAGACAACTTTATTTAAATTAGAATAACTTCAAATTATAATACTGGCGCCGATTGATTAATAGTTTGGATCGTGGATGAATATATTCTCTTAACCTGAATATAACACAACATCCGTCCTGTCATTTTTAAGCGTACTACGCCAATAGGTATTGTTAACCTGAATGATAACACAACGTCCATCCTGTCATTCTTAAGCGTACTAAGCCAATAGATATTGTTAACCTGAATATAACACAACGTCCGTCCTGTCATTCTTAAGCGTACTACGCCAATAGGTATTGTCAACCTGAATATAACACAACGTCCATCCTGTCATTCTTAAGCGTACTACGCCAATAGGTATTGTCAACCTGAATATAACACAACGTCCATCCTGTCATTCTTAAGCATACTACGACAATAGATATTGTTAACCTGAATATAACACAACGTCCGTCCTGTCATTCTTAAGCGTACTACGCCAATAGGTATTGTCAACCTGAATATAACACAACGTCCATCCTGTCATTCTTAAGCATACTACGACAATAGATATTGTTAACCTGAATATAACACAACGTCCATCCTGTCATTCTTAAGCGTACTACGACAATAGGTATTGTTAACCTGAATACTAGTATAACACAACGTCCGTCCTGTCATTCTTAAGCGTACTACGCCAATAGGTATTGTTAACCTGAATAATAACACAACGTCCATCCTGTCATTCTTAAGCGTACTACGACAATAGGTATTGTAATAATCTGAACATGATCTGCTTGCTTAAAATGTTTTAATTTCAGTACTGATTAAAGGGTTTGTAAAGAGGTTTTCTTTACATGTTATGTGTAGTGGGAACACCGACAGCTTCAATTTGCACCATTCTAATTATCAATCAGGCATCTATATTGTGGTTCCAGTCATTCCAGTGCCTCGTCTAAGGAATTGTTACTGGGCGGCAGTTAATAGAACAGGCGAAGTTGAAAACTAGATCACCGAAAATGCAATAATTAGTGAAACAGACATCATGCCGTTGTTGACAACAACAAATTATTCTTATTTCTGTTATGTTATGTTAGTTATATTTTACATTAAAGAATTTCGATTGCTAGCGATATTTAAACAATATAGGACTGCCGACCGGGACTGACTTTTGTGTTCACTGGGCGGCAGAATACCGCCTAGTCACAGTGTTAGTCGAGGCACTGAGTCATTCCACTTAAACAACGTGTTTGACAATTCGTGGAATATGCTTGTATTACTTGACGAGTTCTGTTGGTGAAATAACGGAGAATAACTCTGTGGATTCTAATGATTTGTAAATTGAGTCTAAAATAAAGAGTATTATTACCTAGCTAACATTTCACAGTTAATATTGTAACAATGGACAATTACACCATTCTTTTCCTCGAGCACTTTAGAAAAACCTACTATTTACTTTAAGATTGAGAAAATTGTTTTTTAAACGTTCAATGATTCAATTCTGCCTGTTGGATTATGGACTGAGTAACCTATATAGCACATATTATATAGACTGATAGATAATAGAGGTCACATTATGTCACATACAGTATGTCCATTCATCTTATGCTAGGTTCACACTATGTGCCCGACAGCCACGGCAGCCCCGTTTGTCCGAAACGTATTGCGACATAGAATTTTGACCGTTTTTGTTCCCATATTCAAGTTTTGTAACGTTGTGATTAGTTTGCTCATGGTTTATCAGTCCGCTAGGGCACATTTAGGTTTGGGCCTATAATAGTATGTAGTAGGAATAGTATGATTGCTATCGCTTGGAGAATTTTCTTTGTACAGTGGCTTGAGTTGTTTGAGTCTTCTTCCAGATCAGATGCGTCTGTCAAGGTCTCACGAGGATTGAACGTGGAAGCCGGACTGAACGGTTTGAAACGTCTGTAGCCACTGTACAAAGAAAATTCTCCAAGCGATAGCAATCATACTTCACAGAGTAATCGTTAACATTATGGCCCTGGACCGTCATATTTGCTGATAGGCAAACGTGACATTGTCTCCACGATGACCTAAACCGTCATTACGTCATTCCGAAGGGAACATAGTGTAAACTTAGCATCCCTTATTTGTCTTGTAAAGTAAAGTATCTGATTTAAGGTTATAATTTATTTTACAACTATAGCAAAATATGAGAGCAACCACTGAAAGTCAACACGAGCACATCTCTGATAGATGAAGTTGCCAGAGAGGTTCTTGTATGCGGTCAATTTCACATTATCGGTATTTCGCCCAGTATCTGCGGGAGATTCAATAAAATGATCTAAAAAGACCATCCATCTATTCTGTGCTTAACCTTTTTTTTGATCTCACAGAGAAACGATTATATTCTCGATTTATGGTTTTCAATGTCAAGTCACGACCAGACGGTCTGAAAGGCTAATATCATTGTGTTTTTAGAGGTAAAATATAAAGACTTCATGTGAAATGATAAATTGATTTAAGTCAGTGTATGTTGACATTGTAGATATGTCTCTGTGACACGCTCTTCTTAATTTATTTGGACGACATCCTGAACAAGATGACATTATACCCAGCAAATAGTCGTCTAACTTATTACTCTACCTGCTGTTCCTAGTCTACCTTAGCGCTCTTCTGAGTTCAAATTTGAGTTAACGTTCGTGTACAAAATATTACCGTTTTTTTTTTGGTGTGAGTGATGCAAAACGAAAACTCTTTTAGCCAATATTAACAATGCATACAAGTATCGACATAGCTATCATAGTCGGTTATATAGCTCTATTAACGGAGAAGCAACTTAGTGAAGTGCGGATATTTGAGATGTAACATCGCACATTCATCAAATAATGATAACCGTTGGGATTTTTAGTGGGAAGCATGTAGGTAAATTAATTTACGATGTTACATTACAAAGCAGGCATATCATAACATTTCATCAAAATACTAAAACTGTGCTGCTACACGTCTTCTAAAACATCCAATTATTAAGACAAAAGGAAGGCAAAAGTTGTCTTATTTCATGATAAAGAGTCATAATAATAGAGTTCAATAATGATTTTAATATCTACTCTTCTTTCCCACTATAATAGTCCACTTCATCTTTAAATGAGTGAATTCTGACGCAGTAATAGCTTTATAATGTATATATTTCACTGAAAATGACAAAATAGCAGTTAAGGATTGAGAAATGTGAATATTTCTGCGAGTTGATGTTGAAACTCTCACGAAAGGGAAGAATAAACCGTATTTAATATAAGGTCATCTACTAAATTTCAGGCAAATTGAAGTTTTGGATATTAACAATATAATAAATTACATCTTGAATATCTACATTATGAAATCATGTTTCAAAATTTTAGCATATTATATTCGGGTACTGAGAGTTAACCGAGAGTGATGCTAAATACGTTTGATGGTATATGGCATTGCGGACGGATTACTTGACCCTATATCAACATTTCTCTAACATTTGTCAAACTTTTTAACCAACACTTTTCCAACATGCTCTGTCTTTCACTTCAACAACATTTCTCCAACATTTCATCTGTAAACCCTTCAACTTTTTCCAACTATTCTTCAACATTATATCAACAAGCATCAACTTCGTCAACACCTGTTAACATTTCTTCAACATTGTGTTTGAAATTGCGTTGAACTGAAATTGGAATGTATCGAAACAATAAGACGTTTCACAGTTTTTGAAAACAATATCTTAAATTATACCCTAAATTGTTCGATTAATAATTTGAACTGTATATTTCTGTTTAAGACTTCAGATGTTTAGTGCTGTGTAAGATGTGTGCCTTTTGATACAGTGGGAAATTGTAGAAGTTTATTCGTGTTTGCATCGTGTCTGTATCGATGATCTCTATTAGTTCACCATATCAGTCACCTTATTGGTTTATCCACCTTATTATCTCGTCTATTCGCAGCTTTCAATACAAAGAGCAAAAATAAATGATAGAGATCAATTCAATAGAAAAATATGTCTGAAAAATTAAAATAATCATGATGTAAATGTTCACAAATCGATGCTTGTTTCAGAAGTTTTATTTACATTTCCAAAATTCAATTTATTTATATTTATAGATTAACATTGTTAGAAATATAATTTTAACATGAACCAGTTATTGTATTTATAAGATGTCGATAATCTTCGTCACAAAGTCAGTCAGTTTGATTTGTTTTTCACACTTGATGATTTTTATAACATTGAATGTTTGTTTAAAATTAAAAAGTAGGAAGTCATCTTGCGATTTTTTCTTATAACTAAGGAAGACGAAAACAAGAAATTGTATTGAAGAGCATGGCTACACTAGTGATGACGTATGATTCAAAATAAGATGCTATATAATATCTGAACACAGTTTGTACAATATGAAGTGTTCATTAGTATTAAGTCCAGATTTGAAGAAAGTAATACAATATTCAATTGATGCAATCATTATTTCCAAAAACGCCTTCATAACTATGTGTTTGACCTTAAACCATGTAGTACCATCATTGTTTCTACTAATTTATTCTTAATGGTAGCAGAAGTGACAGGGGAAGTAGAAGGACGGAGATTCTACAGACCTCTTTATGACTTGTGATTTCGAACAAAGGATAACAGAGAGGAAATTTAGATTAAGCAACTTCTTTACAACTCAAACAAAATAGACTGATTTCCAATGAAAACTCACCTGGTAATTCGTCTCGAAGCAAGCGGAAAATGGCCTACAATGAAGTTGTCCGAACCATGTTTGCTTCGCTTGGAACACAAAAATGGTAATTACTCCGTCGTAAACCAGTCTATCATTCAAAATCTGCTTTATTTACCTAAATATATCGGTTAGACCAAAGCCTTGGCCGTTTTCGAGGCGAAGAAAGGCGCCGAATTTCTATTTCAATTTTGACCCCAAAATTAGTGTCCTCCCTTCTCATTTCTCTTATCACCGTATAAAAATATTTAAAAAAATATATAACTACGAGTCCCTGTGCCAACAACTACCTAGTTTCGATATCAGCGTCCGTTCGAAACGAACATTAACTTGTCATCTACCAACGAACGAACCTTGGCATTGTGAACGTGACTAACCGGTCGCTTGCAATGGTTTTGTTCATTACAAAATTTTGATATGATGCTTTTGAGTGATCCGATGATCCTCTAAATTCTAGTTACAAATACGACGGTGAATTGTTCTTTACGTCAGTGGGTGAAATTTATGTAACAATTAAGAACGAGACATGTTGAACTGAGTTATCTGCACTTGACATAGTTTTCTGTTTAAAAGGGTGTGAAATGAACAATTTATCGAGAGATTAGGTTCTATAGTCTGATATTTACTGCTGTAATTTCTCATTACCTGAGCTATATCGAAGACGTGACATACTGTGACACATCTCTGACCATCTTTAAGCGCATGCGGTAGGTTACAATAACAACTTTTTGGGGAAATAGCCATTCGTGAACACAGTAAGGCAGACAAAGCTGTTCTGTCACACAGTGGAATAGACTACTAGATCTCTAAGCAGAAAGTGAAAAACAGACTGAGACTCCCCTTTCAGACAATAAAATAAACAGAGATTCTCCGAACAGACAGTGAAATAGACCGAAAATCTCGTATCAGACGGTGAAATATACTGAGACTTTCCTATCAGACAATAAAATAGACTGAAACTCAGATGGTGAAATAGACTGAAACTCTGCTATCAGACAGTGAAACAGGCTGAAACTCTCCTAACAGACGGCGAAATATACTGAGACTCTCGTATCAGACAGTGAAATCGACTGAGACTCTCCTATCAGAGAGTGAACTATACTGAGACTCTCCTATCAGACAGTGAAAAAGGCAGAGATTTTCTAAACAGACAGTGAAACAGACAGAGACTCCCCTAACAGACAGTGAAACAGATTGAGCCTTTCCGATCAGACAGTAAAAAAGACAGAGACTCTCCTAACAGACAGTGAAACAGATTGAGACTTTCCAATCAGACAGTAAAAAGACCCAGACTCTCTTATCAGAAGGTGAAATATACTGAAACTCTCCTAACAAACGGTGAAATATACTGAGACTTTCCTATCAGACAGTGAAATAAACTGAGACTCTCCTGTCAGACAGTGAAATATACTGATACTCTCCTATCAGACAGTGAAATATACTGAGAACCTCATATAACACAGTGAAATATACTGAGACTCTTCTAGCAGACAGTGAAACATACTGAGACTCTCCTATCAGACCGGGAAATATATTGAGACTTTCCTACAGGGGCGGACTGGGGCCTGGACGCGGCCATGGCTTTTTTCCAGTGACCGGCCCACTTAGGTGTGTGGGGCAAACCACGACCCCAAGCGTCGAGGTCTTAGGGGGTACTCCCCCAGAAAATTTTCAAAAGTGACTGCCATAAACGTGATTTCCGAGCGCCTCCAGCTCTAAAAACTGGTTGGCCAGAAAATGGAAATGCATACCGAAATTAAGAAAATTATCAAGATAAATCAGATCTATTTTTTATTGTAGGTACCATTGGAAGATATAGAGATTGGTCACAAACGACTAAATTTCAGATTTCGCCCACTATCTTTTATGTTTCTTTTTCAAAATATAAATATTTGTTTGTAATTTTTCACAAACCGGCCCTCTGCACACCGGCCCGCATGGCTTTAGCCATGTAGCCATGCGGCCCAGTCCGTCCCTGCTTTCCTATCAGACAGTGAAATAGACTGAGACTCTCCAAATAGAGTACAGACAGAGACTCTTCTAACAGACAGTGAACTAAACTGAGACTCATAAATACAGACAGTGAAACAGACAGAGACTCTCCTAACAGACAGTAAAAAGACCCAGACTCTCCTAAATACAGACAGTGAAATATACTGAGACTCTCCTATCAGACAGTGAAATAAACTGAGACTTCTAAATACAGACAGTGAAACAGATTGAGACTTTCCAATCAGACAGTTAAAAAGACCCTGTATCTAGTGAAATTATAGTTTGGTATTTCGTGATCAAGTCAGTAAAAAAATCAAGAGGACATTTTAACTGATATTTAACATCTAAAACTAGTCATTACACCTTCAATACAGGATTCTTTCTATTTATATTTGTAATGTCTCACTAAACCAACACTTGTCTTATATTTCCCGCTTTCTAACATTTACAATTAAAGGGAAACGTTCATTGTTCGTTCGACTATCATAACTTAGTGTTTTCTTTTTACTAAGCTTATAAGTAATAGTGTTCACAACTTGCTTTAAAAATGTAAGCATTAATCACAAATTACGACTCAAGTTTAAGTGAGCCTCTGCCTTATATAGAAAACAAATTTAAAGGGTTTATGTGATTTTCATGCAGTTCTAGTAGGCTACTTTTGAAGGATATTTACATTCAAGTTAATTCAAGACCAAAACTGATCCTCCAAAATACTGAATGTTCCCCCTTTAAGTGGGTATCAACCAACAAACATCACTACATTTTACACAGTATATTGTTCTTAAACTTGGCGTGAAAAATATGGTACTAGGTACTTTTGGACAAAAATAACGATCATTACGAAAATCGATAGGTACCATACTGACATCATAATGAACATAAAGACCAAATTTCAAAACAATCTATCCTATATGGTAGTCAATAATAGTTAAAAATGTGAATTCTTGTTTGCGCTACGTCCTATGCTATGCTAAGATAGCTCACTTCTTTAAGAACACATTAACGGTTTAATCAATAATACACTTGTCAACAGGTAAAATGAAGTATTGTATTAACTTGTGTATTATCTGATAATCACATACTTCCGCCTTGCTATTTTATCTGTTGACGACACAATATGTAAATTGAATTGAAATGTTATGTACTTTGATATTAAAGATTTAAAGTATGAAGGTATAACGTTGCCAATATTGTCGATTGTTTTGCAACGTTAAAATACCAATGTCGTAATTACGAAATGCATTTGTCAATGCTGCAAAGTACAATAATTGTCGATGTGTAAAAATGCATAATGTATAAGAATACTCAAAAATCCAATGAAATGTCACACGAATGCAGCTAACAATTTGCTCTTTGCATTATGCATTTTACATTAGACACTTTTGCATTATACATTCTGCATTTGTCACTTTGCATTACGCACTCGGTATTATCAAACCTTGCAGAATAGACTTCTACATTGTCGATGTGTAAAAATGCATAATGTATAAGAATACTCAAAAATCCAATGAAATGTCACACGATTTCAGCAACAATTTGCTCTTTGCATTATGCATTTTACATTAGGCACTTTTGCATTATACATTCTGCATTTGTCACTTTGCATTACGCACTCGGTATTATCAAACCTTGCAGAATAGGCTTCTACACAATAGAACACATACCTTATATGGAATGATGACGTATTCATTTGCATACGTAAAAAACGGCGGAAATGTACTAAAATTAATTAATAAGCATGGAATTGCAAGAACCACAGACGTAGGAATAGACATTGGAATGGCGCAAATTGATGCTATCAGTGTCCCCAATACACATACAAAGTTTAGAAAATTACTTTACAATCCCGTTAAGTTATATCATTATATATTTCTTGTTATATAATAAGGCATATTATATTTATCAAGAGTGACTTGTTTGATTTGATGATAATATTAATGTCCTTAACAAGGTTAGTCAGGTTCCATTGTGTTTGAACCAATATTATTACAGATACACAAGCAGCCAAATGATATTGGTCTTATTTAAAGCATCAAAAACAAAAGGTTGTTAATATGATTGAGAGAGTTGTTTACGCTTTTAATTTATTTATTACAGATTACCAACTAAAGACATCATCTGTCATGTAATTACATCAATAGTGTTTCTCTGTCAGGCTATGATGACATGAAGAGATATAGCGAGGATTAGTTTTCAGGGAAGGTACACTGACAAAATGGACGGACTGTAAATTAGTAAAACTAATAACCCTCATTGTCATTAAATACACAATTCATCTTCGAGTAAGGAATTGGGTTTGATTTTTTTTCAGTTCTTTTATTGAGTTTTTCATTTTCTGCCTTCATCACTTTTCATATTTTGACAATTCAGTTGCACTTTTTCTACTCTACCTGAAAAATCGAATCATGATCGACAATCCATGAAAAGTAAAATGAAAAGACACATATTAAAGATTGTGTTAGAGGTTCGGAGAACCATGTGAGCAACACCCGAGCAGCGTTGTCCCGTTGTTCTTAACGAACAAAGCACAAAGTTGAGATATTTGTCATGTCATGAAACTTGACGCCCACAGGCGATCTTTATGAATAAAATTCAATTGTTCCTACAACCATTGTGGCGAATTTCGGGCCATGTAAACTAGGCCGTGTACAGCATCAAACCACCTGAGATCTGACAAACTGGACGTACTTTATCATAACAAGCTGGTGTGAAACAATTCTATTTCGTGGTAGTTCTATCTGTCTTAATTAAAACAATAAAACTTGTCAATTTGAGTTGCAAACTCTGTGCATTTTACTAAAGATTGTTTTTTATCTTTGGAGGCGTAATCATTTCTGATGCATCATTTACGTGTAGCAATAGTGGAACAATTCATCTTAATTAAAAGGAGGACGATAGTCGCCTTCTCCTAACATATAATATAACACAGGTAATCTATCCTCTACTCTGACATCAACAACTTAAAATAACGGTCATTGAAGGTATCGAAGTACTAAATCAGAATGTTTTCTCAAAAGAGAACACTTTGATAATTCTTGCTTTCGTGGGTATTTTGAAAGAAATCATTTTCACAGTGTTTGCATGTGGTCTGAATCATTAGGGAGGACCTTTTTTAAATTTTCTCTTGGTGATGATATCACAGTTACATGTAAGTTTTGGAAGAAATAATTGTCAGATATTGATACTGACATTGAAAAGCAATCCCCTTTTTAAGTTGCTTGTTGCATACATATAGGAACTTGACCGTTTTCGGGGAAGACATGTTGAATTCCCTTTTGGTCATGTAATCTCTCTATGGTGTTTAAAGCTAAGCAAGAATTGTCAACGACGAGCTTAAAATAACCATAAAACATGACTATATATCGGTAGAATATAGAAATTATTACGATGGCAGTGTATGGTGTCATCATTAGCTTTTAACAACTTACAGCACTTGTTACAATCTGGTAAAATATTACCATAATACCAGCAGCATTACATTGACAAATGACAAGTGACGAGTTTTTTGTTCGCTGGAGACTGGAAAAATGACCCTGAAACTATAAAATATGTATAGATACTAAAAAAATCCAGATTAGTCATTAAGTGGAACAAACGAATATCTGGATACCATTAGTTTTAGATAAGTTTCAGTATTGAATCCTTACCGCAATAAATGGTAAATAAGACAATAATACAGTGTACTCTGTCATTTCCGACATCTGAGTACTACGGCATTCTGCGTATCTGATATCTATGTCTGGTCGCGATTAAGTTCCTTCTTATGTCAGTTTAAAAAACTCTGAGTATTCCGACAATCTGTGTATTCCGAAATACGACACTATAAATTGGTCCTGACAGGCAGTAGTAATAGTTATGCGTTGCAAGTTGTGTCGTTGGAGTCTTACTTCGTTAATGATATCACAGAGCCGTGGCCCCAAGTTTAATTCGAAATATCGCCCAAGGGGTGGTTTTGTGACTCCTAATAATTGGGAGGCCAAATGCATTTGACCACAAACATCTACGGACCGAACAAAATTTGGGCTACTGAGAACATTATACACATCTTCATGCTCCCCTGACAAATACCCCATGACCCCCAGGTTGGGAACCACTGCTCTAGATCCATTAGGACCCCCAATGGCTCAATGAGTTTGATCCTTGCCCAATAACCTGAAGTACCAGGACTCAAACCCAACCAGGTTTATATAATTCGGGTTCCCCTCGCAGTGATGCACAGTGATGGGTTGGCCAAATTTCCCTTATGCCCCAGTCACACATTCACGGATCACCTTGCCGGATTAGCTACGGATACAATCCGGCATCATACGCAGCAATCTGTATTAGTCCGTACCTATACGTAAAGGAACCGTAGTAATTCGTGATCAATCGTAGCAGTACTGGTATATCCGTGACAAGTTTTATGCATGCTTAAAATTTTACTACGGATGAAAGAACCGTAGAATGTCTTGACTAAACCGTATTAAAACGTACTGATCCGTTTTAGTCCCTATTAAAACCGTATTAATCCGTACTAATTCGTAGGCGCAAAGTATTTCTACGGTTAGTTCCGGTAAACTACGTACTATTACGGTTACACCACGTATTTGTTACGGAAACAATACGGTTTGTTACGAATTTGTTACGGAACGGCACGATCTCATTACGTTGCATTACGGATAGCTAGGGATTAGCCAGGGTTCTCAAAGTCTTTTACGGTTTACTACGTTACAACACGAAAAAATACTGAATATTGCTATCCACGTCACAAAAAACAGCATTTGTAAATGCTAGAACTCCATTCATCAGGCACATTTGGGTTTGTCTGGCCCCTGGCTTCAGTGGCTCGATATTTGCGAGTTGTTCTCTTCCCTGGCGGCATTTTGAATGTGAACTGAGTGTATAAATGACGGGTTGCTATCGTGATAGTTCCTTGTCGCTACGTGGCGGTTCGTTCTTGACCGTATCAGACCGTTCTCATTCGTAATAACCCTTACTTATACCGTAGCAAACCGCTGTTTATCCGCAGTACATACGCCCCTACACGTGTCGATGCGTATTAAACCGTGTCATTTCCGTATTAAACACGTCAAAACACGTAGACACACCGTTGTGCATCCGTATTAGATCCGTATTGGATCCGTATCTGACTACGGAAACTGCATTTTCCGGGATCATCCGTGAGATTTAATCCGTAGTGGAACCGGCGAGGTGATCCGTGAATGTGTGACTGGGGCATTATGCACATAGTGATATGGCAGATGCAGAAAAGTTAGACTCCCTCTCATTTCTACAGTGTGGTATACAAGTATAATATCGGTACTATACTTGATGTTGAAATTCCAGAATAAGATGAAGTTAAATAACTGATATTAATCAAACAGGTCCTCTGTGAGTAATTAACTCTAGTCCTTTAAGACTACTTATCAGAGGAAATCGACCACGATAACAAAGATATTTCACTGAATATTAAGGCAATACGAAATTGATGTTGTCGGCGGAATGTTTTGTTTTTTAATAAATATGTTTGTATGTTTGAAATATCACTGACAGGTGGTTCTTTTGCCTTTTAACAATGATAAAATATTATATTATTTGTCTGGGTAGATCATCAGATGATATCAATGCATTTTTATCGAGTTAAAGGTGAACAGTCGGTATTTTTAGGGGTTGATTATGACCTTTATATCATTATGTTACAAGAATTACTAGAACTGTACGAAAAATGCATAATCCCTTTAATATACCTCAAATTTATCTTCTATATTATTAGTTTTCTATACCTAGTAATCTCATAAAGCTAACTTAAACGCAGTTAAGTATGCACATGAATATGAAGGTTGGATTTCAATGGTGGGCTATAAACTCAATTATGCCTACTGAATAGCTTATCTAAAAATCACGCTTCCTGATACTAAGGTACGAATTGTCGATAGAATGATGATGGTAAACCTTTAAACAATATGTAATGTAGATTGGTTTTTGGCTGACTTTACTAATATGTAATGAAATCGTACGAAATTCCAATTGAATTGCTGTGTAAAATAAAATTAATTAAGAATTCTTAAACAATACCCCACAGAATACAGACTCTTTACAAATTTCGAAAGAATGTTTTTAACTAC
The DNA here is from genome assembly GCA_029955415.1 of Lottia scabra. Classification (NCBI taxonomy): domain Eukaryota; kingdom Metazoa; phylum Mollusca; class Gastropoda; family Lottiidae; genus Lottia; species Lottia scabra. The sequence goes on along the minus strand of JARJEI010000021.1, from coordinate 509,244 downwards.
AATATCTTTAAATATCAAGTGATAAAATTTTCATCGTTTCTTTTGATTTGACAAAGTTTGGTTCCTAATTAAAATGAATAATCAATTCAAAGACAAAGAAATTTGATATCAAAGGTGAATTTATTGGTTTCCGTTATTATCGAATTCGTAAGTTATTCATATATGTTAAAAGAAGTATTTTGAATTATTTATGTTTATCAGGAACACTGATTATAGCATCAATTACCAGCATTTCAATTTTCATTCAGATGTCTGTGGTTCCAGCAAATTCACTACCAAGTGTTTTATGACTCCACACCCGTGAAGGTCTTCTGTAAGCGGTTGAGGTGATATCAAACACTTATTTTAGTGGAATTGCTGTAACTTCAGATGTCTGATTGAAAATTTGAATGTGGCAAATTGATACTACCAGTGTCACCTATACATATACACATTCTAGAAACTTGTTTTTTTACTTTGAAATTTTAGAATCTTTAAACTTGATTTGTTTTTTTTAACTAATAATCTTTTAAAATATCAAGTTCCTAACCGTCTGACCACCTTTGGCTATATCAGATTTGTACCAAAAAAAAAAAAACCATTACACCACATATTTTGAGGTAAATCGAGTCGTTAATTGCAAACAGGGAAGCACTCCCACCTAGATTCTAAATATCGGGTGTCGCAAAAAAACGTCCCCAAGTTCGACGGGAAGTATCTCAGCTGTTGGTGAACCGATCTCTTTAAAAATTCTCACCGATTTACTTCAACATGTTCTTGTCAGACCCGAACAAAATAGCAAAATTCAATATCAGAGCAAACTACATTTTTTTCTCCACATCGAACACCAATATCATTCATTTTCCATCCTCAAATGCTCTCATGGGTCTCATCTAAAGGTATTTTCTCCCAGAAAGCAAACCATCCCGTCTTTCAGTTCCTGTTCAGCCCAATTGCAGTACACCAATTCCCACTTTAACTAAGTGTTACATCAACGAAATATGCTTGTATCACAGAAGACCTTCTCGGATAAGAAGTCACCAGAAGCTTAGTTTATAGAGAAATGGATAGAATTTTAGATGTCTGATTGAAAATGTGAATGGTTCAAAATGATGCTATAAGTGCCTATGATATACAAACGAAATTTAAAAACCTCTTTACAATCCCTTATAATGATGATAGGGTTATAAGATTATAGGCAATTCTAACTTGAATATAGATGGTATCTTTGATATAAAAGGCTTTCGGGGTTTGTTCAATTCGTAACATTATCGCTGGTTTTATTTTAACTTTCAACTACAATACTTGCATAGAGTATAACACATTCGTCAAAGGTATTAGGTTTTTCAAGCTGTTCACTTACAGATTCATTTGCATTTTTTTCTTTAAATCATGATATTTCTAATAAAGTCTGTAAATCCCCCAGTGCGGTAACTTGGTAATAATACCACTTTAATATGTAATAGTTTATTTCGTAATATGAATAACCTTTCAGTTCACACTTTATCATGAGTAGGGAATTGTTCAAGGAAAGTTCATTACCAATCAGCGTTGTTGGCTGTCCAAAAATTACAGTTTAAAATGTGGGGGGTAATCAAGGGAAATCATTGCCACCCACCGTAACAGTGAAACTAATATTGGTGTCAAGGATCATTCCCCACTGACCAATGTTCCTTGATACTTGATAATTATGATCTTATAATGGTAATCTCAACATATTACAAATATATGTGCATTAGTCAATAAGGAAAATATGTGAGACGTAAATTGATCCAGGGCCTTATCACTAAAATCGATTTCAAATTTAGTTTTATCATCCAATCAGGAAACTGTATATTTCTTAAAATTTGACTTTTATTTTACTTAAGTTTAATATAGTAAGGCCCCTTATCTAGTATTCTAGTTACAGAGCAGAAGAAAAACAAAAACATAGCCTGTTAGACCGAAAAATTAGATTACTTTCACCGATTTAACTGCTGAAACTTATTAAAATCAGTCAATGATAAGCACACTCACTCAAGTATAAACTTAAATTGTCAGAAATAACATTAAAACAACGCAAAAAACAAGAATTGATAACTTAGTCGTTTTGTTATGCACCTCCGATACTTTTCAACAATTTACCTATTACTCACCGAGCGACAGATCATTCCCGGGACGGTGACAGTGTAACATTGATGAAACGTTGTGGACAGTAAATCTAATAAGTCATACACCACAGTAGTAGAGTTGAGTTATTGATCTTGGTATTTGAATAGTCCCACAAGGTCCAACTCTCTATCAATTCCTAGATTCAGAACATTTAATGTAGAAAATAAACTAAGATGAAAATAAATCAACTCACCTGTTGTGTGTTACTGTACGATGTATCTGGATAGTTTTCTGACCAAGAACGAACTCGAACCCAAAAACAGCTACAACTGAGCATCAATAAACACACTAAATGTAACATTGTATTCATTGTCGTTATTGTCCTTTTAGAAATAGTTCAGAACTATTAAAATTCACAGAGTTTGACTCTGATTGTAACGTCTATCGAGTAAGTTTGTTTTATTCTTTACCGGAACACTTGTAGATAGTTGTCACTAAGTTTCTGCTCTGACGCTCCAGTTAAAAGAAGGAAGTACTTAGTGTGGTTCACGGTATACGTTGAGAAATAAACTATAAAATAATTGTGAAGGATGATGCGAAAGTCTCCACACGTCAAATAACTTATTATCACTCCAATTCTGAACAATGGTTGGTCCTCATGGTTTTTGTAATGGAATTGTTACCGCCTACTACCAACTTCCAGTCTTACGTTCATTCATTATTTAATAGCTTAAATACTAATATATTACAAGATTTTTTTTGTTTCCGAGCCGAATCAGATCTTTATAGTTTTTCATATGTCGATTTGAACACAAATACATGTATTTATTGCTATTATCTTTATGGAACAAGTAGGCCCTGTTTCGTAAATTTTCAGATATAATAAGCTACTTTTTTTTCAAATTTATTTTTTTATTATTAATTCATATATGATGTGTTTATGTAGCTAAGGCAACTCTGTTGTAGGCGTCAAATGAAAGGTAACAAGTTGTAAGACCGATGTAAGGCGTAACTAATTTGAAAAATAAAAAACGGAACAATTAGAACATCATTAATAGCTTCAGTACTATGATTATTCCGGAAAATTGTCTTTAAAACGATTTAGTTACACAAAGTGCTATATTTAATTGATAATTCTTTTGCTGCTTAGCAGTTATTTTGAATTAGCCTACTGTTTCATTTTGTTTCATTTTCTCAGACTCAGACCATAATAAGACCAACATACAAGGCCTAAGACTACAATAAGGTTATATATTATTCAATCCTTGACTGTCAACACATTGGGTTTTACCAATTCTATCGCGTAATGTATGAATTTAATGATTTTTAAAAAATATCAAATTATCTCCCTTGAACTTTTTCAAATTCACCTAATGGCGGTTGTGGCACTCAGGCAGGGTATACTTACTCTTCTCCACATCTGATGCAATTTTTCATTATGAAATCCTTGGTCAGCTTTCTGTTGGTAGCTATAGTAGATGATGTTAGTTACATGGAGTAGCTATCATTGGTCAGCTTTCTGTTGGTAGCTATAGTAGATGGTGTTAGTTACATGGAGTAGCTATCATTCGTCAGCTTTCTGTTGGTAGCTATAGTAGATGATGTTAGTTACATGGAGTAGCTATCTTTGGTCAGCTTTCTGTTGGTAGCTATAGTAGATGATGTTAGTTACATGGAGTAGCTATCTTTGGTCAGCTTTCTGTTGGTAGCTATAGTAGATGTTGTTAGTTACACGGAGTAGCTATCTTTGGTCAGCTTTCTGTTGATAGCTATAGTAGATGATGTTAGTTACATGGAGTAGCTATCTTTGGTCAGCTTTCTGTTGGTAGCTATAGTAGATGATGTTAGTTACACGGAGTAGCTATCTTTGGTCAGCTTTCTGTTGGTAGCTATAGTAGATGATGTTAGTTACATGGAGTAGCTATCTTTGGTCAGCTTTCTGTTGGTAGCTATAGTAGATGATGTTAGTTATATGGAGTAGCTATCTTTGGTCAGCTTTCTGTTGGTAGCTATAGTAGATGATGTTAGTTATATGGAGTAGCTATCATTCGTCAGCTTTCTGTTGGCAGCTATAGTAGATGATGTTAGTTACATGGAGTAGCTATCATTGGTCAGCTTTCTGTTGGTAGCTATAGTAGATGATGTTAGTTACATGGAGTAGCTATCTTTGGTCAGCTTTCTGTTGGTAGCTATAATAGATGATGTTAGTTACATGGAGTAGTTATCATTGGTCAGATTTCTGTTGGTAGCTATAGTAGATGATGTTAGTTACATGGAGTAGCTATCTTTGGTCAGCTTTCCGTTGGTAGCTATAGTAGATGATGTTAGTTATATGGAGTAGCTATCTTTGGTCAGCTTTCTGTTGGTAGCTATAGTAGATGAGTAGCTATATCTGTGATATCACCATATATTTTGCTTAATGGAGGCGGCTCTACAACAGAAACAAGAGGAATACTAGTTCTGATGATAGGAGCTGAAACAAGAGATGATAATGATAATTAAAACAAAACTAAATATATTCCTATCGACCTTTTATGATATCTTTTTACAGACTATTATAGTCTTTCTTCTGTCTAAATATATTACCATAATATACAATAGTCTGAAACAGGCTTATATTTCAATAGCAGTTCCTGGTATTTTTCCGGGCGTTAATCGCTTTAGTGGGAGATTCGAACCTACGACACACTGAATTTTGGGATTAGGATTATAAATATTTTAATCTGACGTAAATTTCCTATATTTCAAATAAAACTTTGAAATTATCAAATATTAATATGGTCTAATGGTTTTGGTTGTCATATAAAAGAAAATGGAGTTTTGCGGTCTACTTTTCTGCACATGTTTGGACTTGTGAGAACGAACAAAATCCATGCAATTTGCAGAGGAATTCTACCAGGACTGTGGCTTAAACCTGCATAGTTTTCGAGGTCCTTGGGCCCATGGTCCATTTTCCATCCGAACGACTGGAGCTTTTTCCATGTCAGCCAGGGTTCAATTTAAATGGCATCGCACAACAGTTTACTATCGTGTATAGTCTTGAATTGGCTGGATCCATTGAATCTTATCATACAATTTATATATTACCGTATTTAAGACGACATTAGCTTGATCTTGACTGAACATTTTGAATAGCAACCGAATTGTCATGAAATGCAAATCAAAATTCAAAATGATAAGCCAAACAAAAAAAAATTGTGGCAAATTGCTTTTTTTGTACAAATTCGATTTTTATGATCAGATCACAAAGTATTTCGTAAATCTGACAAATTCGCTATCGGTTAAGTAGGTCAAAGAATGGTTCGATTGCATTAAACACGCACGATAAATAATTTACAGATCCTTTTATCAGATGAATATTAGAACAAAGTAGAGATATACAAATTCATCTTTGCATGAAAATACTAAGCACTAGAAGAATGATTGATTTTATCAAATTCATCTTTGCATGAAGAAATATACTAAGCATTAGAGGATATTTTTTTTTTATTTATTTATTCTAAGATAAATTAAATACATGACATGTGAAAGATAACAGCTTTAGATCAGAACAGAAAAGTATAAAAGGAAAGTCAAAATATATAGAAATATGTTTAGTCATGATAAAAGTCATCTTAATATATTCTCATTAGCTTATTTCCAATGGGGTCCTGATATTGATTGATTGATTAAGCATACCGCTTGGAGTAGACATTCAAAGTTTGATATCGTATATCATATCCATAAAATCTGTATAGGTAATAGTATGATATTTAACGAATCTTATATCAACTCTGATTTAAACTTACATTGTGAAAAAGTGTGGGCAAGAAGACTTTAAACCTCCTTAAGTGTCTAGGAAAGAACAATAACGTCAAACAATAAAAGGTTGATCTAAATCAGGGATTATTAATGAGATTGTGGGTTGCGGTGGTTTTCAATTAAACAAGACTGAAGGTCAATATTCGTGCCATGTTTAATCGCCAGAGCTGCAGGCTATAAATGTGAGGAAATGTAGAAATTTTCAACTGAAGGCTTTAATTTACTAAGAAATTAAAAAAGGGTAAGGGCGAAAATTTCAAGGCGTTTTAATTGAATCGAAATCAATTAAGAATTAATGAATTAAAGATATATATTCACTAACTGTTCGACCAATAAAATTTTAGTCTCAGAACCTGGAAATTTTTGGCTATTCTCATCTAAATGAAACTAAGTAATTATCCATAAAAATACTGGTTATTATTGAAAAACCCTTAAAAATATGTACTAAAAAAATAGTAATTGTTCAAATAAAAACCCCTATATACCAATCTACATGAAATTTATGGCAATATTTTACTAATACCTGATATAAGTACATTTCGCCAACCCATTAATCTTTACAATTTTAAAAGTTCACGCGAATGTAGGGCGTATACGTCAATCTAAAGGCCACTTCTATTATAAAGACAGATCTTTTTCTACACCCACATCTCTCAAAGTGGACACTAATTAATGTCCACCCATCTGCTCACTCTTTAGGCTCCAATTTTTAGTGTCTTTTTTTCAATTTTGATTTGTTGGCTAGCATCAATGCAAAGATACCTATTCTGAAGTTTGGAATACTTTTTGTCACCAATTTCAAACATTCTATTTTTGTCGGATTGTTTTCATTGTTTGTTTGTGAGGTTTACACAAATATTTTGTATTGATGAATAATTTATTTACTGATTTTCAACATTTCAATTGGCATCAAAGTAAGGCTTATCTGTGTCTAATGCTGGGAGCTACGCAAAAAAAAAGAAACAGTGCTGTCTTAAACGCCGAGAAGGCTGCTTTTGAGTGTATATTACGCTTGCCGTCGATCCTTTGCCCTGGAACGAAAAAAGGAAATCCTTCCTACCACGAAATCTGAGATATGTCCATATGAAAAATGTAATGATATTTATTACGTTTTATTAAATTAGTTTTGTCCGTTTTGAAATAAGAGGGAGAGAAGTTGTAAATCAGTTTAGAATAGAATATAAGGGAAGCAACTGTAGGTATACATCTAGTATAATAAATATATCCATTCAGACTTTACCATCTATCAAATATCCATATTTCTCTGTTTTAGAAAGAGTCGCGATGGCTCACTGAGTTGACGGGTTCAACGTGGTCGGAAGGGTCGGAATACTACCTGCCGATTTTCACCTTCTTTCACCCTGTCAGTGATGATACAGTTCGGAGATTTTATAGTGGTTTTCTAAACTTTGTATATGCATCGGAAACACTGATAGGATCAATTTGCACCATTCCAATTTGCATTCCGACGTTTGTGGTTCTTGCAATTCCACTAAAATTAACGCGTTTTATAACATCACTCACAGTGATTTACCGGAAGCTACTGTAATGTTTATGCAGATCACTGTCAGCGCGTTAGTTTTAGTGGAATTGCAAGAGCCACAGACGTCGGTATGGAAATTGTAATGGCGCAAATTGATGGTATCAGTGTCCCCATACAAATAAAAAGTTTAGAAAAATGATATGTTTGGATTTAGAATTAAAGTGAGGCCTCAGGCATGTTAAAGATCCCTCAACAGTTAAAATTGAACAAAATAGACAATTGTCTCGTTGTCCTCGTTAGTCCTTAACATAGCGTTCAAAAGGTGTTTTGGGGAATTGCAAAATTTTGTAAATGACATTGTGTCCTACTGATGGAGCTTATGAAGACAGGACAGTGGCAATAGTCTATATTTGGACTGAAGTTATAGGTTTATCATCTGAATAGCAGAAAAAAAAAACCCAGTAAAAATAAGAGTAGAATGGCTTGAGTTAAACGTCTTGATCTGAACAACGTTAATTATCTAGTTTGAAGGTATTAATATGATTATAAAACTTCTTTATTCCTAAACCGTGGTGTGTTTTATTAATTCTCTCTCTATATTTACACTTCTATTGTAAATCAAACGTATTGTTCACACTCAAATTTCACATATTGAAATGGAAACAAACAATTTTATGAGCTTGTTAGCACAATTTGTACCGTTTCAAACCACAACTACGTCATATTAAGTTTGTTATGAGAACTGAATAAGTAAACAATATTCAAGGTATTCTAACCGAATTCTGTAGTTTAGTTCTACTGTGTACGTAATGTTAGCATGGATTAACTGTTTGTTGGCTATAGTCGAAGACTCGTGATAAAGCAATACCATCATTGATCATTTACTGTTTGAGTCTGTGCTAAGATCTTGGTTCCCAACCTTTTGGACTCTTCGTACACCCCTACATTTTTACGCAATCTCCTGTGCCTGTGCTTTTGTAACTTTGTCATTAGTACAAAGTTACAACCTTTACTCTCTAAGTAACATTAAGAGTCAACATAAAAGTCAAAGGATATTTAACAGTTGATTTAGTTTGATATCTAATCCATTTGTAGCCACTATTACAACTGTAGATGATTGACGTATGCAATTATTAATAAATATTAAATGTATGTGTAAATTATAATGTACATACTTTTTAAAATTGTCCAAGAGGCTTCTCAGGTACCCCCTGTGGTGCTCGCTGGGTGTACTAGTTCCCCTGGTTGGGAACCGAGGAAATAGGGAGTATTGGCCATAACATATTACGGTCATTGATACAATGATTGCTTCGTGAACGATGTTGCTACTGATCGTTGATGATAATGATGATTTCGTGTTGCAATGAGGATCAGTGGCAATCTGAAAAGCACAACCAAAATAGTGGGCTTTATTCAATCTAATATACAGACGTTTTACTTTGTACAATTATCATAATAATCACTTCAAGTTGACTTTGATACATTGAACACTTTATATTTCTATTATCTTAAATTTATACAAGAAGTTAATTTCGATATCATTTACTCTCATTATTGGTTGCGATATAAACCTTCTAGAATTTAATCCTACATATTTATTACACGCTTCGTTTCGCCCTTCAGTTGAAAAGTAGTTATTACGTACTTGGAATAAATTACTGGATAATTTCAATAGTCATTATGAAAATGAAGGAAGTCGAATTCTTTAAGGCAACCAGAGATTAGATAGAACAAAATTTAACTTTCAGATTACGCGAGTGATAGGGTATTTACCTTTTGTCATCAAAGTTTACTAAAATATAGACTGACATGTATATATTTGTATTAAAATGTACCGTTGTCTTCTTTTTTACCTGTATAAATATGTTTAAGGGGAATTTTCAACATTTTCGAGGTTTGATTTGAGCCTTGAATATATGTAAATAGCCATTGAAGAGGAACACAATCACATAGAAAAAATTATCTTTCATTTTGTGTATATTATGTGTAATAATACAATACATATAATAGTCTCTCTAAAGTACGAGTCGTATTTATGACTTTCAAACGCTGATAATTATGGATACGAAGGGATTTGAAGGGTTCGAGATAGAGGTGTGAACCTTGCAAAATTGGGTGCGTGTATTACTTAATTTATGCACAATACATTTATATATGAGGACTAATCCAAATGGGTTTGCTATATGCCGCTTCATATTAGACAATAACCTTCAAATTATTTCCCTTTTCTACTATCGTTTCCGTCTTCTCTTCCATCACCGACCTCCATTCTTTATTCTCACGGCATGTGTCTAGATCTTCAGGAAAACTACTATCTACGTCAAATTTTATAATAGATCTAATCAATATATCATACAATTTCACTATCTAATTGTTATTTAGGCGTAAATGGTTGTCCCGTTAATAGACACTGTGCTTGATGGAGTGTTGCTCTTTTTTGACCCAATCAAACTGAAGACTTAAAGGTAATTTTGTATGAAAGGCAGTCAGATAATATGATAAATTCCAATTCATTCTTGAGCACAACAATCTTTTGTTATTCAGCATTCAAAACACTTGAACTTTCTAAACTAGTAGTTTCTTTAAGAGAATTTCTAGGTCATCGCTGGAGGAATAGTTGCAGACGAAGTTAAGAAAAACCCAGTAACAAGAACGAATTTTCTATTGTTTGTTGGAATTCTTTCAATCTCGATATATAATTTCCAATTGCATGTAACTTTAGACTATTCAAATCAAAGTTTGATTCTTCGTTCAAAATCAAAGGGTAATTAAACGAGATATGAAATTTAAAAAATTACAAACTTTGGATGAAATATCGTTTGATATGTAGACTGCACGCCACAGCCACTCTCGATGTCAGCACGAAAAAATAAAATGTTTTACATTTTTTACATTATTTAAAGATTGGTTTTCATGTTTTCATTTATCAATTGATATGATGGTATTTAAAAAAGCTGTGGTAATATTTTTGAAACCAGGCCCGTAGACAAGGGCCCCCCTAATTACAATCTTGCCCCCCAATCTTGTCCCCATCCCCCCTAAAAAAATGTCAATTGTACTATTTTTTTTTAATGCATTAATTTTGCATTATCATTTTACTGAGTCGAGGGGACTCTTTCTAATTTTTATAAAACCTTAAATTCCTTAAATTCGACGTTAATGTCAGCAAGTACCGTTTACGGGCATATTATTCTCAACATTTTTCTAAAAGACATCTAATTTTGAATTTTAAATAAGCTGAGAAATGTCAGAAAATAATTGTGTTTCCACGCATTTAACTCTTAAAATTTTCTAAACGAGATATCGCAGATCCTACACAAAAAAATCTTAAACCTTAAATTCAGTGGGCAATGTCAGGAATTTGCGTTTTCCAGGCGTCTAATTCTAAAAAAATTCTTATGGTCTTGCAGTCCTAAGGTTAAATTAACCTCAAGTTCGTTAGGATATTGCAATTGTGGGCATCTATTTCTCAAAATTTCTAGGCTAGGTTCCTCAAACCCTATAGAAAGTTATGATCTTGAACTTTAATTTTGGTGGAATATGTCCGGAAGTTGCGTTTCCAGGCATCAAATTCTCAAAGTATTCTCCTGATGGCCCTGAAATCCCGATACAAATATAACTTATATTCGTCAGAACAAGTCAGGAAATTGAGTTTACATGCATTTGTTCCAAAATATTTCTATGCTAGATCCCTCAGACACTACTTTACAGATAAAATTCAACCTCAAATTTGCTGGGAAATGTCAGGAATTTTCGTTTCCAGGCGTCTCATTCTCAAAATTTTCTTCTCGTGGTCTGGCAATCCCTACACAAAATTATCTTATGTTAGTCAGGAAATTGCGTTTGTGGGCATCTATCATCACAGTATTTCTGCGCTAGATCCCTCAGATACAATTAATTTTGAACTATAATTTCGGAGCGATTTGTCAGTAATTTGCGGTTTCAGGCGTAAAATTCTCCAAATTTTCTTCTGGTGGCCCTATACAAATAAACCTTCATTTAGTCAGAAAATGTCAGGAAAAAATGTTTATGGGCGTTTTGTTAACAAAATTTCTTCTTGTGGTTCTGCATTTCCTATACAACAAATCCTTTAATTCAACCGGGAATAACGTTTCAGAAAGTCCATTGTTCTGAATTTTCTAGAGGGGGTTCCCCAGACTTTAGAAAATCACATATCCAGGCTTCTAATGGACAACCTTGAAGCAATAAAGTTAGCAATCACTAAACTAGAGGGCACCACTGCAAAGCTTGACAATTCACACATTTTCAAGAAAGAAAAGCAAAAAGGTTGGGGTAATCAAACTGCCCCCCCCCCCTTGATTGGACATTTGCCCCCCTAGAAGTACTTGGCTGGCTACGGGCCTGTTTGATGTAGCAGGGGCGGGTCCGGAAGGGGGGGGGGGGGGGTTCTGAGATATCACATGCTTCAAATTCAACGTTACCGCCAGCGCCAAAGGCGTATATTATAATGTTATATTCCAGTCCACGCTAACACGATATACAATATTTAAATAAAAAGTATTTTAACCTGCTGATAAACAGATAGTTTATAATCCTCTCAATATTTAATTATTATATTTCAAACATTTTAAATATACAGTCTATACTAAAATACAGTCGTCTATCAGCCCACTATCTAAAAAAAAAATGAAATGAATGGAGTTTTACGTCCTACTTTTCTGCACCTATATGGGCTAATTGAGGACGGGCAAACGCCATGCAGTGTGCAATGAGGGAAATTTTGCCAGGACAGCGGCATTAGCAGTCATCTCGACCCATGCCGGGATTGAACCCTGGACCTTCAGGTTAGCGAGCAAGCGTCTAACTCACCGAGCCACCGCAGCTCCCCAGCCCACTATCTAGACGACTCGTAAATTCTAATTATTTCAATATCCTCCCCTCCCCAAATCGTCGGTCTTTTTTCCTTTGATCAATTTTAACTTGCGAAATGATACAAGAATAATGATACATCGCCCTATGTGACTGTATATTTGTTTCTCATAATAAATATTCTTCGTGGAACAAAAATAATATTTGGGTTAGGGTTCGGGTTAAGGCTAGTTTTATATAATAAAAGTTCCAAATGGAAGAATTATTTCATAACAAATGTTCTTTGGATCAGTTATTAAAGTGGAACTTATATATCGTCACAGCCCAACAGATCACTCTTGATATTGTCTACCGCAAGTTATTAAAAAATAACGTTATGTTTCTTAGAAGATGATCCGATTCACAACTTTTGTCCTGAACAAAACTCTTATTGACCAAACATTTGAAAATAACACTTTTTCTTTCTACTTTTTCCAATAAAACTGTCTTATGTTCTGGAAAACAAGATGGCGTAATTAATACTTCCGGTTAGAACAACACCAACCACTTCAGCAATTCTCTAGGAAACATGACACAGCATTTCCTTTTTATTCTTTATTGTTCCGTCAAGGTTATCTTTACAAATGTTAAGCTGTAGAAATCGAAAAAAGAAGGATTTTTCTTTAGGATTTTTTGTTTGTTCGAATGTTTGTCATCAAAGCCAGAATTGGCTAACATGTGTTAAAACTCAACACAAATATCATCAAACGGTTCCTTGGAAGCTCTGATTGCTCTCTGCAACATATCACGTCAATGAATAGAGGCAATATATTAACCGAACTGTGTCAATATTGTCTCGTGATAGAGGAATTCTGGTGCCAAGGATTGTCAAATGGGACACCATATTCAAGTTTTCAAAAACCATTCGAGAAATGTCAGAGGTTTCCTTTTAAAGGTAAAACTGCTTAAAATGCCTGATCAAATTTACTATACGACGCTTCCTGGATTCTTATACGAAAAAAATTGTTATCAAACAAAATGATTGAAAATAAAGGATGATAGATGAAAGGTTAATGTCCGTTTACTGATATCGCAAACATTTTGTATTTTGTAGGCCTAACAAAGAGGAAAAGCCTAATTAGCCTAATTCGCCTGATCAGTTTTTAGCCATTAATGGTTAATATAAAAAGATAAGTAGAATATACTATAGACCAATAAAGAGAAACAGAAGGATGAAAGTCATTAACTAAAAACTAATTCGGTGAAATAATGAAATGAATAGTGATTAGTCCAGTACTTATTAAGAGAAAACAATGGACGAATTATGAGATTATGAGCAGTTAAAGAGTAGATAAAAATTTCAAAATTTAGCCTGACTCGGTCTCTCCCCACTTTGAAATTTTGTATAATGTACATACGGATACCTGGTGCTGAATTAACCTATTTTTCACATGATTATTCTTTCCCAATTCTCAAATTGATAAACGTTGTGTACCGTACCATAAAAATCTAGATTAGTACTTTTGAGGTTAGGAGGCAAGGCTTTCGTGGATATGCGATTCTAAAAAATGAAGACCTAATATATATGTAACGGGTGTAGATATGGATACTATAATGGTGATCCTAAATGGCCAGTAGGAAATATGACATGAATACTAGTGAAGGGTGTTCAGAAGGCTTTGAGAATATTAACAAAGATTTTATTCAATTTACAATAACTATGTCAGCACAAAGCAAAACAACATCGAAAAAAGTAGGCTTATGCCGCTGTCACATGGAGTTTGTCCGTCCGCATTATCCGACACATTCAGGTGCAGAAATATAGGACGAACAAGTCCAGTTTATTTTCTATGGAAATTTGACATTGTCTTTGTGAGGGCGAACTGTGCAAAAACTCATTCTCATGGTTATAGTGCTGCTAAATTCAATGCTGCAGGAGCCTATTTTGATTTATTGGCCCCAACAACACACCAGTAACTTCTTGTTTTATCTTGGAAATTTTTTTTTTATCATTGCTTCAGTTATTAATGTCAAAATAATTGGGGGGGGGGGGGGAAGTGCCTCACCCCCCCCCCCCCCAGCCCCTCCTGTTCCTACCTGGAATTGGCTCGCTTTTTTCCGTTTACATTAGTACAATTGAAGTGGTCTAAGCATCAATCAGGGCCTGGCTTTTTTTCGTCAAAATGTCTATTTGGATTTTGAGTTTCGTTTTGCGGTTCGGATCGTTAGTACTTGGTTTCTTTGTTATAGGAGCCTAGTGTAAATGGGGTAAAAAGACAGAAAAGGTTGTCGCAAGTTATTCATCAATATAATATTGTTATGTACAAAATTGAATTAAATATAAATTCAGAAAAAGCCCGTTAAGATTATTAATCACGTTTACAGAAAATCATTCGTAATCTTGGTATAATTTATACAATTCTTGAAGATACCGCGGACTAATAATCATATAATAGTCATATAAAATACTATAGTGATATATAATGGGTCATGATTGACTCAACAACATAATTCGTATCGGAAAGGAATATTATTTTGAAATAAAGATATTTTTCTGGTATTTATTACGTTCTAATAAGACATAACAAGGCACTGTATAATGAAAGGATTTTTCCTGATGTATTTAATATGTGTCCGGGAAGTTCCAGATCTATTTCCAAGAATCTCAATGTATGTATAATGTATGCTGTTCCTTTGCCTTATGGTACGTAATGATGCAATAAAAGATCCATAGCGGTCGGGTGTGTGGGGAGGGGGGTGACATGGCATTGACATTTTGGCGAAACTGGTTTTTGAATCTTTCAGGTAAATATATGCTATTTAAAATACTAAATACTAAGCAATATAGAATGAGGTATATAATAAGCAATGTGGTTATAACATGCGTGTGGTCAGAAAGAGCGCAATATTTAGGCAATGACGCTGTATTCAATTGTGGTGATTATATTATGTGTGTGGTCAGAAGGCGCGCATTATTTTAAGCAATGACACTGTATTCGGTTGTGGTGATTATATGTGTGTTGTTAGAATGAGAGCAACATTTTAAGTAATTACACTGTATTCTGCTGTGGCGTTTATATGTGTTGTCAGAAGCAGCACAATATTTAAGTAATGATACTGTATTCAGTTGTGGTGATTGGTGATTGTATGTGTATGGGTAAAAGGAGCGCAATATTTAAGCAATGGCACTGTATTCAATTGTGGTGATTATATGTGTGTGGACAGAAGGCGCGCATTATTTTAAGCAATGACACTGTATTCGGTTGTGGTGATTATATGTGTGTGGACAGAAGGCGCGCATTATTTTAAGTAATGACGCTGTATTCAGTCGTGGTGATTATATGTGTGTGGTTAGAATGAGAGCAACATTTTAAGTAATGACACTGTATTCTGCTGTGGAGTTTATATGTGTTGTCAGAAGGAGCACAATATTTAAGTAATGATACTGTATTCAGTTGTGGTGATTGGTGATTGTATGTGTATGAGTAAAAGTAGCGCAATATTTAAGCAATGACAATGTTTTTAGTTGATTCATGTATGTGTGTGGTAAGAGGGAAGGATACTATAGAACAGCGGTAACCACTGGGGGTCTTTCCACTGGGGGTCTTGCCATGGGGCATGAGGATGTATATAATTTTTCTCTATCTCAACTTTTATTAAACTATATTTTGCTGTGTAACTGTAAGGTCTGTAGTTGCTTGTGGTCAAATACATCCGACCTCCTGATGATGAGGAGGCACAAGACAACAAACCCATGCGCTATATTCCCTATTTTGCCCTATTTTGGAATAGATCAGGGAGCCGTGGATCTGGGAGCTTCGTGAATATGGGCTACAGCATGGAAAAGGTTGGGAATCACTGTTATGGTTGTCACTTTTTATCATCATTGAATTACATCAGAGATCATAGGAGGTATATAGGACAGGATACAACAGATAGACCGTATCTCCCCAGCCTTTCAACTGGGCATTTAGTTCAGTCATTCCGGAAACAAAATATAAAAGTTGAAAGATACTACAAGTCTATTAATCAACATGTGACGTAATTAATTAGTCTATTTAATTAGGTTTATGTTTCACAATATATTTTATTTTAAATTAACACATTTAGTAAAAGTTTCCTACGAAGATAAATTATTCTTTAAATGTGAAAACTCAGTTGGAATCTATAATGAAGCATTTTTATTACCAAAAAACTTCATAAAAACAGAGAGGTTGGGCGAAATGAGGAAAAACTTGGTAATGAAAGAATTGTTTTTAAATGACAAAGACGAACATAAAACGACAATAAAAGTGTGAAATAAAGACATAGAGAGTTGATTCTAATTTCACAGTCAGTCCACATTCCAAATCTGATCCTTGAATAGCAGAGAAAATCAGGAATATTCCAAGACCAGAACATTCCTGATTGGTTACAGTCGATAAAAAGTGCGGTAAATCTGTCAATTTAATTGGTTAATATTGATGATATATGGTTGCCAAGAGACGCTAACATTCGATTGGTTCTCATTCAATCATCTGCTAATTTGCATAATGGTGGTATTTGGTTGGTGTATAGTCGTGAATTCGGATTGGCGTAAAGTTTGAAGAAAACTTATATAGAAGTTTATTTGGTCTTTTCGTCAGTACAGTCTTCAACCACGACACACGATTTTAACCCGAAACAAGCAACACTGATAGTATCTTCAAGTATAATATTCTCGAGTTCATAAAAGTTTCTTCAAAGATGTCAGCAATGAATGTACTCTACGTGTTTTTATTTTCGATGGTACTAGAAGTAGCCCTGACGTCACCATCAGAACGATTTAATAGTAACAGATTTCAACTTGTTTCACAATCAAAGGTAAGGAACATTTTTTTATCACTTGGTCTCAAATTTTGACAATTTCTGACAGACTAAAAGGTTTCAAAAAGCAACAAAATGTTTCTCATCGTACAATTGGTTATGAATAATTGGTTCATCTTGATTTAGTAACAATCAAATTTTCTGGTACACGGCCAGTGTTTTCGAGTCTGATCGATGTCGATTTTTAAATCTGTTAACTTCAACCCTATATTGTTTTTCCTTTTATTTTTAACTTAATCTATATGACCAATGACCATAATTACATTATAACAGTGACTGGGTGCTCTCTATTACGTCCGCGACTTAAAAAAATAAAAATATTAAAGCAAACGTCTATATTTTTTAATATTATTCTTAAGGGACAAATTTACAAATATTTCCATCTATCCCGTCCTTATATGGATATATGTAGATGCGATGAGACATTTGGACAAAATTTCAAAATAAAGTGGATTTCAAAACTCATTTATAGCGTGATTATATTTGCGTGCAGGAGAACATTTTCGATTAATTCTTACAGCAAACTATTCCATATATATTTGGATAAAAGTGTAATTCGAAAACATCTTGGTGAATGGCAAAGAACAAAACAGAATAATTGTATAATATAGGGTATATTAATAAGATATGCAACTAATGTTTTATTTAAACTACAATTTGACTACAAATCTGATTTTAAAGAAAGATCTGCTTTTTTTCATGTAAAAAATAACAGATTAATTAAGAAAGGAATTTTTTTAAACTGTTTTTGGAAAACGAAATCAACAAAATTTATATCTTAACTTGAAACTTTCAGAAACGGGGGAGACGTACTTTTCTACAATTTGGAAAATCCGTTTCGTTTAAATCCGTACCTTAGTTTTCCAACAGCAACCAAAATAGTAGCAAATTCAAAAACGTTTTCGCTAACTTTATTAATAGTTTTCGCGTACAAAAATTAACGGGGCACATTCCACAGAAGTTAGTCTATATTTTTCATTAATCCTAGTCAGGATTGTCTCTAGTCTACAAAAAAGTCAGACCTTTCCTTTAAGTTGTCGAATAGTGTCTCCTCCTTATTGTGCCACATATATTAACGAATTTACATATTAATTAAAGTACTGGCCAAGTGATTTTGAAAATTCAATGGTCGAGACGTGTTGTAAGTTACCCCTATGTACCGTACTTTAAATTCAACCAGCGTAAACGAGATGTTTAAAGGATAATGTTTAGACATTTAGGAACTTTATTGGTCAAAAAGGAACATAACGCTTTACGTTATCGTTTAAAGGGTCACGATCAACAGTCATTCGACCGTTCATACCTAGTCTCAGAAACGAAATTTATTTTTTAGGTAAGCTAATAACTTTGTGCAACACTTACAGCCCTCAAATCCATAAGATCATCAGCAATAAAAAAAAATACGAATTGTACTTTATTGAGACTATGCATTGAGACAGAAATCGGAAGACAATTAATGTTTAGTAAGGGGTATATTGTGATCGAATAGTTCTAGTACCTCTGAAGGCTCTTTACGTAAATGCATGCCCCAAATCGGCCCGCACCATTATCAATTAAAGGAATCTTTGATAACTATAAGTCGATTCATATCAATTAATAAGGACTATCTTTTTCTTACACGAATAAATGTCTGCACTAAAATAATAAAAGGTTGGTTTGTTCAAGATAAAGTTATGTCCTCTTCCAAGTTGCTGTAACCGCAAACTAGTCATATATAAGTTTCGCACGGTGCTGACTTATTTACTAAAAATGTTCTACTGTGAAGCCATTATCCTCGCTTGTGTTCACATTACAAAATTCTCTGAAAATAAAGTTATGAACATTAATTATTATCTCGATGCCTAATACGGGCTCTGATAATCAGGCCCGTAGCCTGCCAAGTACTTTTAGGGGGGCAAACGTCCAATCAAGGGGGGAAATTTATGTATTCACCCAAAGACACCATCACCCCCATTTATGGAAAACTTTGTGTTATTGCAATGCATTGTTACGCCATTACAGTGCCATCTGTAGAGTTATTTCTACATTTATTGGTGCAGTCGGAAGCCTGGAAATGGGATTTTCTGAAGTTTAGGAACCCCTAGAAAATTTAGATAATTTGACTCCTTGAAGCGCGATATCCTGACATTTCCTGATATTTTCCAGCGAATTCAAGGTTCAAGATTATTTCTACAGGTTCAAAAAGTTCTTGTCTGAAAACATTTTGAGATTTAGACGCCAATTAAAGACATTTCCCGGCGAATTTAGGGTTTAAGGTTATTTGAATAAGGTCTGAGGTATGTCGCTAAGAAAATTTTGAGAATTACACACTTTTTTTTGCTGCCAATTTTGAACGCCAATTGGAAGTCTGGAAACACGATTTCCTGAAGCCTCTTCTAGAAAATTTTGAGAATTTGACTCTCTGAAACGATATTTTCTGACATTTCCTGGTGAATTTAAGGACTAAAACATAGCAAAATCGAGAAAAAGATGTACAGATTATTTCTATAGGATCAAAAAGATCCTGTTTTAAAAAAAAAAACCAAGAGATTTAGACGCGAATTTTAGACAGGGTTTAAGGTTATTTGAATAGGGTCTGAGCTGTCGAGAACGCCAATTGGAAGCCTTGAAAAACACGATTTCCTGAAGTCGGGGGATCTCTTCTAGAAAATTTTGCGAATTTGACTCGTGAAAACGTGATTTCCTGATGAATTTAAGGGACTGAGGGACGAACACTGGACAATTTTGAGAATCAGATACCTGAAAACGCAAATTCTTAACATTTCCTGCTAAAAAAAAGACACCCCTTGACTCAGTAAAATGAATTAATATATCTTTTAAAAATAACACTTCAGATTTTTTTTAGGGGGGGCAAAGCCCCCCCAAGCCCCCCCTTGGCTACTGGCCTGCTGATAATACAAGTTTATTGGTGCTATATCAGGTTAATTTTGAATCAACAATAACTAAGAGAAAATCGATAAAAACATTTCTCTGACCTTGGCCAAATATCAGAAGATGACAAAATTATTGAAGAAGACATGAACTGACATTGATACGAACCCGTTTTGTGATAATTAATTGTTTGCTCAAATTTGCTATTTCCTGAAAGCATATCAAAAAGACCTGAATGAATATAGGTAATCTGAAATATGACTTGTTAATTGAAAGCGGACGTTAACTGGTCATCCACCAACCAACAAGAACGTTAAGCTCTTAAGACAATTACTGAGCAACATTATATCCTAGTCGTGTTGCATAGTTGATCATTCGTGTTATTTGGTTGTTTTGTGACTTTTTCAGCGTCAATATATCATATTAATGTAAACATTTTATTTATTTTCTTGTCTAGCATCTAATATTCCATCCCTATATTTTCATTCCTGTATTCAAATTTCTACTTTTATAATTATAAAACAAACTGAAGTTTGAGACATGGTAAACAGACGATGGTCAATCGTCAATTCTTCAAAAGCGGAATCTACTTTTTTTAAGTGATAGGATTGTAACAACCTGCCTAATATACTGCATACGAACGTTTCAAGAATACTTCTGAAATTCAAAATGTAACTAATATCGTTTGGGCTACATTATGTTTTGAATCGACAGCCACAATAAAAAAACAAATCCTTTATTTTCATTCCTATTTTCAGATTACTTCATTAGTATCTCTGTATCACTTTCATTTTTCCATTTCTAATTTTAGGAATTATCGCGGGAATTAGAGATGGCCAATAAACTACTACACAGATTGATGGATGTTGCATACGAAACAGCGAAAGATTTTGGCGCCAAGGAAGAAGATTTAAAAGATATTCAACATAAACGAAATGTTATTTCAGCCTGTTATTTCCAGGCTATTACGTGTTATTAGGACCTTTTAACCGTTATTCTTTTGAAACCAAACATTCCAACAAGGGTTGCAGCTAAGGTTGTTCAATACACCATCAAGATCGATAAACAATTTTCGAATTATCTATTTCATAATGATTTGTAAGAGGGCTAGCATTTTTGCAAATTTTCTAAAACTTGTAAGTGTCATCGTTTAACTTTTTTGTGTTAGTGAATTCAAAAAGATCATACACACACAAGTCCCTCTGGCCTCTGACAAGCTGAGAATCTAAATAATTGTACTCGTAAGAAATTTTACTTTATGATGTCTCTTGGAACAAGTTCAGGTTTGAATTCACATTGCATGCTGATTACACCATTTTCATTTTGAATATTTGATGAAGTACATTATTCATGTTTATGGTAAAACTTTGTTAATGTAGTTATATACATCAGAAGTACATCAAACCGACAAAGCATGCATATATGCATGCAATTTTCTCCATTTCTCAAGCAATTTGAATTCTGCCGTTGACAAAATTTTTTAAATAATATATTGTTGCTATAATAAAGACTGTATGCT
Source organism: Lottia scabra (assembly GCA_029955415.1). Lineage (NCBI taxonomy): Eukaryota > Metazoa > Mollusca > Gastropoda > Lottiidae > Lottia > Lottia scabra. The sequence continues at coordinate 487,846 of JARJEI010000021.1, read as the reverse complement.
ATCTATTAAATAATAAACTGTTGATGAATAGATTTGTTATCTTTTATGTATAGTCTATGGAGTGATTGGACGGAATACCACAAGGCAAAATGCACAGTTGTTAGGTCCACAATACATTCAGATTGGTCAGTCATCACTTTGTCAGTGATGCAGATCAGAGAAGCTGACAATATAACATGCTTAAAACTTCTAGACGCTTTGATGAAACAATTAACCGGGGATTCGTTTGCTACAGTCTATGCACGTTAATTATCCCAACACGATTGGAAATTGAAAAAAAAATCAGGATAGGCTACTGCCACTGTCCTTGCAAACCAGGTGCAAAAAAGTGAGATGTAAAATTCCACTTCATTGCAATTCATTTTCTTAATAAGAAGAAAAAACAGAATAACTGCATCCACGTTGTCTCTCCGGAAGTATAAAAAGGGTTTGTTTTTGCAGAGTATAGATGGTTGAAGAAAGGTAACTGTACAATTGCTCGCATGCGATTTCTGTCTAGCGTAAAAGACATAATAAAGCTATCAGTTAGAATGAGTCTAAATTAGACTAAAATATCTTAAAGCTCTCTTCAGTCGTCGAGAAAAGATATTCAAGGTCAGAATAAAAGACATTTCTATGAGCTGATTTATAGATGGTGTCAGTATTGGGTAGTATTTATGTAAAAGGTGAATTTCAAGGAGTAGGTTGGTGATTAAATCAAAGGAAAAGTCTGAGGTATTACAACTGTCTTGTCCTAGCGTGACTGATACTATAGTAACACAGATTTCACAATTTCAGACCAGCTTTAATGCCAAACTAGGTGATACAATACAAACGACTTAACACCCTCTTGTATCACGTCATACTAGGCTTAAAGGGGAATGTTCAGCATTTTCGAGGGTCGAATTAAGCCTTAATTATATGTAAATAGCCTCCAGAAATGCTAGAACTGCACAAAAATCGTATTATCCCTTCATTTATATCCCTTCCGAAACATTTATCTTTCATTTTCTGTATTTATGTGTTTTCTGTATAAGGCATAGTCTTACTAAACTACGAGTCGTATTTTGACTTTTAAACGCTCATATTTATGACTACATGGGGATTTGAAGGCTTATATTTCGAGGGAGAGTTGTGAACATTATTGTGGATTAAAATAGAAAAAAAATTCAGTTTCTGAGACAAAAATTTCATTGGTCAAACAGTAAGTGAACATATCCCTTTAATGGACTACATGTAGTTGTCCAGATGCTAGTATATTTAAGAGCATTTATGTTCTTCCTACGCATCATTTTGACCTGATGGTACATTGGCACTCTATCTATAAGGTAATACAGCTACATAAATGTCAGACCTGTTACTTTTTTAATCCAGCTTTATAACAGCTATTAAGTAGGATGAGGGCGAGCAAGATTTGAGAGCCTAGTTAAGAACTCGGTGAGATCCTAGGAAACCACTAAGGGCACGATGGTTCCGAGTTCTTCCCTGTCTTTGGTAGCTTCGTTATACATAGCCTTTATCTTGCTATGTTTTAATCGTTACTTTGGCTAAGCTCATTCAACGAAGCAAGTTCCGGAAGGCCAGTATAATTTCACTAACATTTAAAACGTATAAGACACTTTAGGTTCTGAAGCCTTGCTTCCCAACCTTTCTCTTCGTACCCCTATTTTTTTAAAGCAATCTCCTGTTACCCCTCCGTCCACGTTAAGGGCCAACGTGAAAGTAAGAGGATATTTGTCAGTTGAGGAAGTTTGATATTTAATCCATTCCATACTTTTCAAAACTGTCAAAGAGGCTTCTCAGGTACACCTTATGGTGTTCGCTGGTACCCCCACGGGGTATACTAGTACCCCTGGTTAGGAATCAAGGTTCTAAAGTGTTCAGTACTTGTCAAGTTGATAGATTGTTGAATGAAGTCATGAATACACAAGTCAAACTACCAAATACTATACCAAGTTGATGTTTTAGAAATAATTGTTCCATTACACTATAATAATAGACCATTTTACTCTCTTAGACTTGATTCCATGTCAGTGATTGAAAGACAAGAGAGTTAATTTTACTACATGTATCATAAGCAATGAGGTGGAATCTTAACCTGGAGCCAAGCTTTGAATCTTCATAAAGTACAAACTAGAACTCGTGTCTTATTAAACCAGCTCAGTTGTAAACATAGACAGATCAATCCAAACCTATAATGTAAGAGATAGGACTATGTCCACATTCGGTTCAAAAAGATGCGTTAAAGGGATTGTGAAGAGTTTTTCTAATTTTTTTTATTATGAATAGAAGAAACTGGTAGAATCAATTTGAAACATTACAATTACCATTCAGACGTTAGTGGTTCAAGCAATTCCAATTTTTGATTAATGACGTCGCACCCGCGAAACGGTTAGTATCATAGAAGAACCTTGTGGATGTGACGTCATTCAAAACCTCTTTACAACCCTTATTCAGTGTTTTTATTCTTAAAGTTTCAGACTGTATATTTTAGGAGGTGGGGTTCATCAATTAATTTTTTAAATTGGAAATAAAAGTACAGTATAAGACTACATTAATAGTTGATTTAAAGCGGCACAGGCTTCATTTTCGCGGGTCGATTTGGATAAGTCTCAGAAACGGGGATTTTTTAGCTTTGCAATTTAGTACTGGTTATCACAACTAACCATTGAAATTTGAGCCTTCAAATCCATGTGCATCCATAATTATTAGCATTTGAAAGTTATAATGCTCTACTACACATTAGCGATACTATGCAATATATAGAAAAGTCATCTATAGAAATAGAAGGAGAAATGTCTAATTTAAGGTATATTTGAAGGAAATACGCAATTTTTGTGCATTTCTAGTGCTTCTGAAGGATACTTAAATATATTCAAGACCCAAATCAACCAATAAAAATGAAGACTGGTCCTCTTTAAATCAAGTGACCAATTCAACAATATACATAAATATAATCATTAAAGAAACAAATACATCTTTACATTACGGTATAACAATCAAAACGAAGCCAAGTATATTTGTCACAACACTGCTTGCTTGGTATCTGGTCTTTTTTTTTAAAGTTTAAAGAGATATTATCTTCATAATTCGTTTTTAATGAATATTTCCACGACTTCAATGATCATAATGTTTCATAGTTTTATCGACTAATATAAAATGGGTATATCGATGGAATTAAACTCGGTACAATGAAAATAAAAAAGTATTTAAGATGCTAATCAAAGGATACCTAACAGCGTTTTCTTTTAAAAATATGCATTGCTTTTACAACATGTATGATCAAAGTGAAGCCACGTAATTCCTATTACATTTTATAGATTAGCTTGGATTGGAATTGGTGTGTTCACAGGATAAAATATCAGCCTTCTATCTGAATCATAGTAGTCGAATCTATAGCGTTCACATTAATCTGGTGTTTAGAGAGTCGGATCGATATTCAATTATAATCCCTACGGCGTTTGAAAAACGTGTTTGTAGAGACAACTTCAGATTGGTAAGAGACAGTGTCTAGACGGGTGTCATCACAGAAAATAGATTGAAAATCATCATGAATTCCGAAGAAACTAAAATACCTTTACTTCAGGCTGATTACTTAAATAACGGTAAATTACTCTCATTTTCTTTTCTTTTTATTATAAAAGATGGCATTTTATTTCATTAATTTCATTTGATAAAAGGTAAACTGATACATCATTTTGATCATTACCACGCGACCAGATTTCTTTAAAGGAAAATTGGGAAATCGCTGAGACGAAATATATCTGTATGTATACTATGTTTAGAAATAAATAAATAATTAAGAAAAAAATAAGGTTGACAAAATACTATATTAGTATTATTATTGGTGATATTATTGTAAAGAGGTTTTTAAAAAAATCTATGTGTGTCAGGCGCCCTTGGACACTGTGGTTCCTTGCAGTTTCACTAAAACTAAGTGTTTGATGACTACACTAATTTCATAATCGGTCTTCGAGATTAGTGAAATCATCAAACACTTAGCCTGAAACCACAGATGGAGCAAATTTATGTTAGGCCACATAAAAAAAAAAAAAACAATTGGTGATCGTCCCCGCCCGTGCCTGAAAATGGCCCCGTCCCTAATTTTTTTTTATTTTTTATTTAAAAAAAAAACGTAAACAATCCGCTCAATAGCGTAGGTATAGCAAAAATTCAATTTTTCGCGAACATTTAACGCAGAATAACTGTAATATAATAGGAAATACCACCAGTAGGTCCATCTAGCGACCATAGTAGGAACTACAACACCCATCTGCGCATGCGCTGCCATCGTATCATGTGGGCTTAAGTGTACTAGGGTCCTATAAAAAAATAAAAAATAAAAAAAAAAACCTCCCCCCCCCCCTCCCCTGATTTCGGAAATTGAAAGGACGATCACCAATTTTTGTTTTTATGTGGCCTTATCAATGTCTCAGATACGCATAGAATGATTTAAAAAAAAGTAATAATGTGTAATAAGGAAATTCAGAAGTATTATTCTTAACCAAGTGCTTAGTGCTTCATTTAACAGTCTGAGAACAGCCCAATATAAAGATTTTTACACTGATAGCATCAATTTTCGCCATTGTAGTTCTTTCAATTCCACTAAAACTAACGCGTTTTATGATGTCACTGACAGTGATCTGCATAGATCATCCGAAAATATCGCGTTGTTCTTACGTCATAGAAATAACAGATTCTGGTTAACTAGGTCAGGTGCGTTCTCATATGCTGCATAGATATCAATAGTAGCTTCCGGTCAGTGGCGTGGTGGCTCCAAATTGGTTTGGGGGGCACAAACCCTTTTTGGCGCTCCCTGCAACTCATGGTCCCCGCCCACACCATAAGGTATTCTGTTCAGGTATGGATCGCAAAACACAATTTTTTTAGGTTTTACGTTTTAACTGTAGTAAACGCGGGTAATTCAACATTGTTCTAAAATTTAAATTAGGCTTTGGACCCCAGAAGTAAATTCAAAGATCCAAAATAATTAATTCAGTCCATAGGAAGACCGGAAAGACCTAATTTTGAAGTACAAAAGCAATTTTACCATTTGTCATAGTGAACGCTTGTAGCGAGCGCGGACCTATGAGAGACCCTCATATTTATCTCCCTTGAATAACTGTAAGCAGTGAAATGTAACATTTCGGCTCACTCCCTTCATTTACAACTTAATAGGCTTTATCCTTGGGTGATTACAAACACTCACACCAAGTTTCATCAAAATCCATCAAGAAATCAGCTCTCTATCGGGTCCACAAACAATTCAAGAACGAGGGCAATAATTCATAGTAAATATTGTTCAATTGCTCTTATTTTCAATAGGCTTAATCCTTGGGTGATTACAAACACTCGGAAACTTCAAGGCTTTAGCTATTTGAAACAATGCAGGAAGGCTATTTGACGCTATATTTTTTTGTATGTATGTGTCTGCGGTAGGTCGGCTCAACTTTACCGACGGATATCAATAGCGGGGGCGGATCCAGGATTTTATAGAAATGTGTGGGGGGGGGACTCTGAAATATAACATGCTTCAAATGGAACGGCACTGCGAGCGCCGAAGGCGCGAGCGGCAATTTTATAGAGTGTTCTGACATTATTCGGTCAAAAATAAGGGTGAGGGCCCGAGTTGTATTGGGACTAAAAGAATAAGCTCGAAAATAATTATTATTTCTTAACGACCGACTTTTTTTCGAAGGGCTTTTGGCGCCCCCTTGCAACGTCGGCGCCCCCTGGTTTCCATTCGCTGGGGGGGGGGGCGTGCCCCCCAGGCCCCCCGGCCACCACGCCACTGCTTCCGGTACATAACTGTCAGTATCGTCGTATAACGCGTTAGTTTTAGTGGAATTGCAAGAACCACAGTTGTCGTTATGGAAATTGGTGCTATCAGTGTCTCTGCTGATACACATAAAAAGTTTAGAAAATCACTGTACTATCCCTTTAACAGACTATACTTTTATATTTCAGATAGCATTATTGATAGTGAAAGTACTGATAGTGAAACAGACTTACTACTAATTTCTCATTTTAAAACCAATTTTCGTGAGAAACGTCAAGTAATGATATTAAAAGACAAACAACCACCAACCGTTACGTTGTTACCCGAATTATGTGATGTTATTTTTCTTGTTGGTAAAAATAAAGTGCCTGTGTTTGCAGTTAAATCAATAATTATCTCCCAGTCAAGGTGAGTAAAAGTCCACTTGTTTTAAATTTTTGAGCGAGGTGGTAGTCCAACTTCTATAATGCTTTATGAATTTTCAAAAGATAAAGACTTTACAGTGGAAGTTCAAGTTCCAGTTTATTGGAAGCTACCATCAACTGGTCTACCACCAATCGACCTAGACCGGAACATCCTGTCCCTCAATTAGTCAAAATTCACAAGGCCTAAATTGAGGGACAGGATGTTCCGCTCTATAATCGACCTAGATTATCTGTACATCAAATATATTAAATCATATTGATAATAATCTTATAAGATAATTATCAAAGCATACACTTTTAAAATATTGCTTGATTTTGTAACGGCTATGTCTTGAATAGTTATATTGTGACAAATTTCAGGTTCCCCAGTTTTGCATTAGCCTGTTTATAATAAAGAGGTTTTTTCCATGTTCTCTATTTTATCTTCTCTATATTACAGAGTGCTTTATCAAATATTACTTGATAACCAGAGAGAAAACGCTGGTAGTAAAAGATCACCAAATTCTACAGGTAAATCAAGAGTTATGTTACCTGATTATCATCCTAGTGTTATACAGAAATTGATAGACTTTCTACATTCTGGTAAATTACGATTAACAACTCAACACATAGTAGGTAAGTAACATATAGATGTACAGTAAGTTAACAATTAAATAGTCATGCTGGTGAATGACTTACAAATTGCTTCAGCGTTGTTCGGCTACCCTATCCACCTTTCAGTATTGCAACCTGGGGCTGAGGCACGGTTAGTTTCATAGAATCATGGAAATAGTCTTAAAATATGCCATGAATCAGCAATGGTATCATATCTATTATAATATGCATTCCGAGCTGTATCACCACTTAAAGGTCGACTAGGATAGGTTATGCCGTACTCTGGACTGATGCATTTTACTATCAGACACGTGCCAGTAGACATACCTTCTGCTTAATCATCCAATATAAAATTTGAAGTTGATAGATGGTTTCGTATACATTTTGCAGATTCTGAGGTCGAGGCTGTAGCCAAAGATATGCTCACAGTGAGTCAAGTTCCAAGGAAAGGGGACAAAAATGAACATTTTCCAAATCAATTTGCTATCAATCAAATAATTATGTTTTTTTTTCTTAGGTTTATTTTGCGCTGCAGTTGAGTTTGATATATTGGAAGTGAGAAAAGTGTGTAGTCAGTATCTAAAATGTTTAAAACCCCACCAAATACCCCAAGTTAAACTAAGCTTATATTCTTATGGATGTAAACCGGGTGTGAAATATATCCTCAATTTATTAAACTGGACAACAATTCGTCAAATTACAATTCAACGAGCAAATTAAACTTTTATGTAGTGAACAAACGGAATATTTTTCAAGATTACAAAGTTATCTAAATAAAATGCAACAAGGTAGGCCCTGTAGATGTCATATTTTGTTCTCTGAATTTTTTGGAAATCGACCACACTCTAGATGTGATTATTATATCAATTAATATTAGAATTGTATATTTTACAAAGAAATTGTATATTTTATAAAGAAATTGTACTTTTATACATGACTGTTTTTTTTTTATTGATATATTATGTTTGTACACCACATAGCCTACTGTTTACACTTTACAACCATATTGCCATAAGATTCTACATAACCCTCCATAGGACCGTCCATATCAATGTGCAAAAGTAAAATTTTACAAGAGAATGTTATTAAATGATATAATTATTTGCAGTGTAGGCTAAATATAAACAACCCCAGCCAAAGTATAACCATAAGAAAAATACAGACGCGGACCACTATCTATTAAGAAATATGTTCAAAATGAGAACACTTGAGAATTGCTGTAGTCAAGTATCCACTGTCAAGAACTGTCATGAAATATTTCCAATAAGTTAGATCCAAGGCGCTAGACCACAGGTATACATTTACAGTTCTACTATTATTTCCTTCAAAAAAACAGTTACGCAATTTTAAATATTGCTATATTGTTAAAACCCATTTACGAACAATCCTAACCGTAAACGAGACCCCAAAGCTCGTGTAAACACATAGGTAATAGGCTACACGTAGCAGCCAATGTGCTAATAAAGTATACACATGAATCAGTAAATATTTCATAATGTAAAGCACACACTGCCTGGAGCCACATTCGACTCTACTGCTCGATAATGTGACGTCACTAAGTCAATTTGAAAAAGTTCAAGGGAGGTAATTTTTTAATTGTTAAAAATTATGAAATGTACACATTACGGGAGAGAACTCTCTCGAAAATTTGGCAAAATAAAAGTAGGTTAGAATTAATTTCAGAAAACTAATAGAGATATACTAATTGAGAGTCTGAGCAAATGAAGCAAAGGAAAACTAGTAATTTAAAATAACCAAAGTACCAATTATATAAATGAGGAAATATTTCATTATAAAAAGTGGTATCAGAAGAGTAAGCATATTATTACACTCAAAATAGGATAATAACTAAGCTAGTTCTATGTAAAATTATACATAATCAAAAACATCAGCAGTAGGAGTAAAATGTTATATTTTCCGACAAGGTCATGGTGACGACCATAAAATTACCACTGTAGATGTTGATTGAAGTCAAATGTTTCTATCTAGATAATAAAACAGGGTTACACACATGTTGAGACACTTTTAGACACATGCACTTCATATACAGGCGAATGTGGAATGTTGCTGCACATAAAATGAAAATTAATGATTGGGAAATCAAGATCATGCTTGTGGTATAATTATACAGTAAATTTATGTTTTTGTCATATTCGAACATAGAGGTAATGTTTTTTATTTGTAATTCATCTGGTGTAAGAAACCTTGATATTTTTCAAATTTTGGATTTTTATCTGGATTAACATCTTTTGCTGTGATTGAGTTTATGAAATCAGGGTGATTGATAACAAATTATTCTATAGAAAGTACATTTCAAAGCTACATTTCTTTTCTTTTTATTTGTATGCGACTCATATGTCATATAATTAAAATTTCAGAGAACCAAAAGTATCCGATTCATCTTTTTGAGGGAGGGTTCAACACAGTAAAAACAAAATACATGTAGCGTGAATGAAAATCTATTCTCAAAGTAATATACAATTTACAAATAAGTATTTACAATGAATAAAGCTGAAACTGGACACTGTAACTAGACATTACTGATTTGACAGAAACATATTGGATTTCTTAGCACTATTATTGCAAAATTCAAAAAATTAGAACAAAAAAAAAACTTCCATCTTAAGTACACAATTGAAACATCAACTTAATAATTAAATGCTATAGGAGTCAAATTTGAACATTTATTTTGAGTATCATGGATGTTTTATAAACTTTTTATGTTTGAATACCTTGGTCACTTATATTTTATTATAGAAAAACGCTTATTTTTTTTTAACCCTTTTCAATAATTGCTTGTAGTTTATTGCATCATTTTTTTAAATTAAAGTCTAGAGAGACTCTATTTATTACGTATGATTTCTGACTTGTCCTCCATAAAAAAACATAGCTTGCCAGGCAAGGTAATATACGCCCACTGGGCCACTGGCTTTGACTTTAAACAAATATATTTGACAGTTACAACAAAAGTGATTCAGAACATTCACATCGAGTTTCTTCACAATCTGTCCAGTATTGTCCTGTAGTGTTTATGAGCTAAAAATTCAACATGTTTTCAAGAACAAGAGCAATAATTCATAGTAAATATTTTTTATTTTGCTGATTTTCAATAGGGTTCATCCTTGGGTGGTAATAAACATTATCAGTATGTTTCATCAAAATCCGTTATGAATTGTGACCTGTATAGTGTTTATGAGCCAAAAATCAAACGAGTTTTCAAGAACAACAACAATAATTCATGGTAAATATTTTTCCATTTTGCTGATTTTCAATACAGTTCATGCTTGGGTGGTGATAAACTTTACCAGCAAGTTTCATAAAAATCTGTAATGAATTATGCCCAAAAATCGAACGCGTTTTCAAGAACAAGGGCAATAATTCATAGTACATATTTTCCGATTTTGCTGATTTTCAATAGGGTTCATCCTTGGGTGGTAATAAACATTACCATTGAGTTTTGACAAAAATCCGTCAAGAATTGTGACCTGTAGAGTGTTTACAAGCCAAAAATCGAACACATTTTTAAGAACAAGGGCAATAATTCATAGTACATATTTTCCGATTTTGCTGATTTTCAATAGGGTTCATCCTTGGGTGGTAATAAACATTACCATTGAGTTTTGTCAAAATCCGTCAAGAATTGTGACCTGTAGAGTGTTTACAAGCCAAAAATCGAACACATTTTTAAGAACAAGGGCAATAATTCATAGTAAATATTTTCCGATTTTGCTGATTTTCAATAGGGTTCATCCTTGGGCAGTAATAAACATTACCATTAAGTTTCGTCAAAATCTGTCAAGAATTGTGACCTGTAGAGTGTTTACAAGCCAAAAATCCAATGCGTTTTTAAGAACAAGGGCAATAATTCACAGTAAATATTTTCAGAGTTTGCTGATTTTCAATAGGGTTCATCTTTGGGAGGTAATAAACATTACCATTAAGTTTCATCAAAATCTGTCAAGAATTGTGACCTGTAGAGTGTTTACTAGCCAAAAATCGAACGCGTTTTTAAGAACAAGGGCAATAATTCATAGTACATATTTTCCGATTTTGCTGATTTTCAATAGGGTTCATCCTTGGGCGGTAATAAACATTAACATTAAGTTTCGTCAAAATCCGTCAAGAATTGTGACCTGTAGAGTGTTTACGAGCCAAAAATCAAACGCGTTTTTAAGAACAAGGGCAATAATTCATAGTAAATATTTTCCAATTTTGCAGATTTTCAATAGGGTTTATCCTTGGGCGGTAATAAACATTAACATTAAGTTTCGTCAAAATCCGTCAAGAATTGTGACCTGTAGAGTGTTTACGAGCCAAAAATCGAACGCGTTTTTAAGAACAAGGGCAATAATTCATAATAAATATTTTCCGATTTTGCTGATTTTCAATAGGGTTCATCCTTGGGCGGTAATAAATATTAACATTAAGTTTCGTCAAAATCCGTCAAGAATTGTGACCTGTAGAGTGTTTACGAGCCAAAAATCGAAGACGTTTTTAAGAACAAGGGCAATAATTCATAGTAAATATTTTCCGATTTTGCTGATTTTCAATAGGGTTCATCCTTGGGCAGTAATAAACATTACCATTAAGTTTCATCAAAATCCGTCAAGAATTGTGACCTGTAGAGTGTTTACGAGCCAAAAATGGAACACGTTTTTAAGAACAAGGGCAATAATTCATAGTACATATTTTCCGATTTTGCCGATTTTCAATAGGGTTCATCCTTGGGCGGTAATAAACATTAACATCAAGTTTCGTCAAAATCCGTCAAGAATTGTGACCTGTAGAGTGTTTACGAGCCAAAAATCGAACGCGTTTTTAAAAACAAGGGCAATAATTCATAGTAAATATTTTCCGATTTTGCTGATTTTGAATAGGGTTCATCCTTGGGCGGTAATAAACATTACCATTAAGTTTCGTCAAAATCCGTCAAGAATTGTGACCTGTAGAGTGTTTACGAGCAATTGTGGACGGACGGACGGACCGACGGACGGACGGACGGACCGACGGATATGGGTGACGACAATATACGCTCCACATTTCATGTGGGCGTATAATTATTGTCCAAGGGCAATAACTTTAACTCTACGGCAGTAACACAACCATGGTTATACAGTCAAAATATATAAATACTAAAGCATTCCTTAAGTTCAACATTAAGGAACAGAAAGGCCTACACATAAAATGTCTGTTGAACTTCTCTTCCTGGGTAGTTTTATATTTTTTAAGTAGCATTCTTCAACATAACAAGAATATGGTTCAATAAAATAATGATCATATAATAATGAAGATACATTGGTATCAAAGGCTTGGAAATATGTTCAATCTCGTAGATCATACTCTAACAAATTCACAAATATGTTACCAAGACTTTCATGTGGGCATAGAAATGTATAAGACTGGAAGTCTTAGTCTACTCATCGGCTACTGAACTTCTGTTTCAATTTATGGTTGACCTAGTTTCTCCACTAGGACTCGTCGACTCTAAGTGATACCGTGGCAGAGAGACTGGATGTTCCGTTCGAATTAAATCGCGTTTATCATGGCTTTTAAATTAATATAACTTCTTGCAGAAACCGGAAGTTATGGGCATATCTTCAATTCAACGCATAAACGTGCCAAGCATTAATCTTGTGTTATTATTTCCTATCTACATTTCTATGATGTGAGAGATTGTGGGCATATATAAAGACTAATGTGACTAATATAGAGACAAAATTAGTATATCACTAATTATTAAGGACAGATTTCACAAATAAAGCCCACCATTACCAAAGATGAAGATAATCGAGTTTCCCTCCTCCACCTTATATCAAAATAAAAGAAAATAACTTTAGTCTTCAAACTTCAGCTTCAATTCCTCTTGGCACACTGTTATCCTCTGATGATTCCATATTCTGGAACACAAGATAACCAATGATAACAGCTACAATGAGGAGTACTATTTTAATCCATAAAGGAATTCCACCAGAAGATGATGTATTTTTAGAAGAAGTCTGTTCTTTGTTCTCTGTTTTCTGGAGTGGGGTACTAGTAAATTTCATTGGTGTTTTATTTCTGAAAAAGATTAAAAGTTATTTAGTTTTATAAGTATCCATCAAAAAAATATACCACAAACCCATCCATATTAGAAAGAACACAAATCAAAATTCTCAAACTTGGTCAATAACAGTAAATACTCATTAGTGAATGTAACAGGTGTCATAACCTGAATAATCTGATAAATTCAGAAAACTTGTGTTATATATGATAAATGGAAAACTTTCTATTGACAGCAGTAGACACATAGCCTTCTACATGTATTACTATAATAACTTACAATCTTGGTGATCTCCTATAAGAATCATTTAACGGTTCTACATTTTCTGGAGTTCCACTTCTTAACCCTCTTCTTCTTGGTTCAGATCTACTAAAAAACACAAACATAAAATATTAATCAGAAATCATATTTGGTAAAAAGAATCAAACCAATTACTGATACTGGTAGTTATAGATAGCTTACAAGGCAAGAAGAGTTCATTTTTAAAGGGATTGTAAAGAGGTTTTCTAAACTTTGTATGTGTATCGGGGACACCGATAGCTTCAATTTGCACCATTCAAATTTCTCTTCCGGCGTCCGTGGTTCTTGCAATTCCACTTAAACTAACATGTTTTACGACGTAAATATTTACCTTTCCAATTGATCTTTATATGCTGGACTAGGTGGAACTGAAAGAAAAATAAATACTTTGACACAAGATGACCAGTCTTCACCAATTTTTTCTCTGTGACCGAAAGAGCTTTGAATTTTTTTTTTGAAACCCTACACTATGCCGATTCCTGGATTACGAATTCTATCAGGTGTTTAAACATAATGTATTATTACATGAAGTTATCAACATACTGGTATTTACTTCTCCATTGTTAGAATTATTGTTTGAAACAAGTAACACTATATAGTTCTTAATATGCTGTAATGTGCAACCCTACAAATGTGTTTGCAACCCTTTGAGGTTGTGCAAGCAACCCAATTGTAAGGTTGATACCTATGATTTGAAGACCATGACTATATATGAAATCTAAAACCAAATATTATGTATTTTCATTCTAAAAGTGATAGAATTAAAGACAGCAAAATTCAGACAGAATGCAGGCTACTTAAATAGATGTTAGGCTTACCATCTTCTTCACTATCATCATGGGGAACTGGTGCATATCTAGACTTGATTTCTTGACCAGTGATTTTCTGTATCAACTTTTTCTCATAAATCTTTCTTGTTGAGTCTAAAAAAACAACCATTGAGACTTATATCATCTTAAATCCAGTTTTAATGAACAAATATCAGTTGAACAGTTGTTAAAAAATTATGAGTTCAAATATCCCCTTAAAAATGTATTATTCTAATCAGCTCAAGTTCTCTAGATATTAAAGATTAAGTATTCTTTACATTTTGATCTAACAGTTTTTGTTGAAATTGTTTGGTTGTGGCATAATACAGGGTATACTTACTCTTCTAGACATCTGATAAAAGATTTCCTTATAAAATATTTAATCATATTAAAAGTTCATTAGATGTTAACATCTGCCATTGACAATATGTTGACATTGATTTAAAGTTTTGTTTTAGTTATCATTCATTCTTGTTTAAATATTCTAATGAAACTAGCATTGATGTGTAATGAATAGTGACATAACAAGAAATGGCACCCTGCTAAATATCACTGGTTATGAACTGGGAACTTTTACAGTACCAGGTACTTACGAACAATTGGCCCACAACCTATACCATATTCTTTTAACAGATCTGATAATTCTTTATTTGACATCAATTCTACATCTGGTACTGGAGGCATCTTTTACTTTCTGAAAAATAAACAATTGTATTATAATTCACATGCAACCTTTTATTATGTAAATATCAAATGTCTTGTAACTTGTACTGTACATATCCAAAATCCAAACCTTCATATGCGTAAATAAAATACATGTTATTGATTAGACTTTATCATTGAACCAATAAATTGCCAGTAAAAAGTATCAACATGAACGGGGAATGCAAAAAGTTTGGCTTCCCTGGCTGCAATCAATCAATAATAATGGCAATGATATGTGTTAGTTAGTAAGTTACATAAATATACTGTGACCACAACAATTGGTCAAATTCAGAGTTATTTTATATTTGTCTTAGGACAATTTTGATTGGGGCAACGTTGACCTATTCACTTCAGTTGTGACGTTGTCTTTGTGATGTGGATCAAATCAACTTTCACTTTCTCAGTTTCTGTCAGAAGTTTCAAGGAATTTTGTCAATTTCAGTTTAAATAACATGTAGCCTAAATGTTTTCATGGATTATTTCCGATAATCACTATGGCTAAAATTTAAAAATCAGATTCAATTCAAATCACCTGTTTAATTAGATAATTGACTGACTTAATCTGAAAAAAAATAGCAAAAGTACGGTGTTGCTTTTTTTGTGTTATTGCAAGAGAAAAAAAATTAAAACGGAAATGGCGCGAATTCGAAGTAGCTTATTAGTCTTCATGTGATTGGCTGAAATTATCTACTGTAATAATAACTTCTAATCAAAACTCATGAAACATGATGTTCTTTTGTATGCCTATAGGGACGAAATTTATGTTTTATTCAACACTTTAATAATACATGCATCAGTTAATAAGTTAAGACAGAAGTTTTATGTTACAGTTCTATGGTTTTGGTAATAACAGTTATGTTTTATTAGAAAGGTTCCCATATTTTAAGATTATGAGGAGATCTTGCCTTTTATTGACGTTTGATTCCGTCTTACTGTTAGTAATACATGCTTGTTGTGTTTGTAGCCCAGTGTGATCTACTTTCGATTTATGATCTTGTTAGCTCGTCGTCCAAAATGAAAATCTTGACATGGAACATCAATGGAATAAGAGCTAGCAAAACGTCCTTGAAGAACTTATTTGAGTCGTTAGACGCAGATATCATATGCTTACAAGAAACCAAAGTTACACGTTAGTAATACAAAATCTTATTCCAAGTTGATCTTTGTTTTGTTTAATAAGAAAGAAAATAAAGAAATGGCAGGGGATATTTACCACGCATGGTAATCAGCCATAAAAAAATAAAATCTCGTTTAAAGAGACATTTGGAATACAGAATGTTTCTTGAATGCACATTGTTTAAAAAAAACTATCAAAACACATCCCAAAGCGAAGTATACAAAATTTCTTGTAATCTACGCTACTGCCACTGCCAGCCTTAGCCTTAAACTCTTGACTTGGACCACTGTTATCTAGCCCCAGGCCATACCATCATAGGACATCATATCCAAACAGAGGGAATTTATGTCAACACCAAGTAACTGGGCCATTTGGTACTCTGGCCAGACTTGGCTGGTAACACAGCTTATGAAACTCTGAATAACCAATTTTGTAATATCTTTATATTTCTATATTGCTTTACATTTATGTTTTGAGCATTATCATGATATTGAAAATATTCTGTTATTATAGCCTAATTGCAATATTGATGTTAATTTCTCTAGGTGATATGTTAGATGAACCATCAGCTATTGTGGAAGGTTATAACTCTTATTTTAGTTTTTCAAGGAAGAGAAGTGGCTATTCAGGTTATTATATTTTATGTCTAGTCTCTGAAGATGTATGATTGATACAGTATTGACTAAAAGTTAAATGTGTTACAGGTCATATATGATTTTATTTGATACAAAAATAAATCCAATTGAGTCTACTGTCCAGGCAAAGTCTCAATCATGGCCTAATGCATACTGAAATCCATTGCTTGCTTTATAAACCTTGCAGCATAACAAGCATATTTTTTGTTACTTTGGTACTGGTAGGTCAACTCTTGAGCTAAATTGCACCATTTAAATTTTCCATGTATAAAGTATAAAGATGACTTAACTTTTCCCTAAAGGTGTTGCAACATTCTGCAAAGATAAATTCACACCAGTGAAAGCTGAGGAAGGACTGAGTGGATGTTTAACTCAACAAACAGATGATAATGTTGGTTGCTATGGTTACACTGAAGATTTTGATGAAGACAATAAAGAATTAGAGAATCTAGATGCTGAAGGAAGAGCTGTTATTACTCAACATGAGTTTAAGTTAGTATTAAGGAATTCACGAAGAGGTTATTTTTATGTATGTTGTGGTAGTCACCAGACCATAATTCATCCAAATTTCTTTATTTCCTTTATATTAGATGAGCACAAGTTAAAGTGATTGTAAAGAGGTTTTTTAAACTTTCTATGTTTATCAGGGACACTGATAGCATCAATTTACGCCATTCCAATTTCCATTCTGACGTCTGTGGTTCTTGCAGTTCCACTAAAACTAACAGGTTTTATGCCATCACTGACAGTGATCTGCATAGATATCAATAGTAAACCACAGACATCAAAATAGAAAATGGAATGGTGCAAATTGATGTTATCATTTTCCCTGATACACATACCAAGTTTAGAAAACCTCTTTACAATGCCTTTATGTATTATGTATTTCTAGCCTTGGTTACCTAAGTAGAGCTACACAGGTTCCATCTGTTCCTATTCTGATTTCAATTGATTGGTACTGAACTGGATTTGTTCCATTCAAAATTTACTGTTCTTATTCTAATTCATTCTGGACTATTTTGAATTCTGTATATACACATTCTATTTTCTTAAAATAGATCCTAAACATGCAGAAGTTACCAATTAAGCTCACCCTCAGGCTCTTGCTTTTTATCTGTATGTTACTTGTATCATATCACCTTAACAGAAATGTTTTGAATATTTTAGAACTGTAGATGGAGAATCAGAATTTGTGACTATAATAAATGTTTATGTACCAAGAGCAGCTGATAGAGAAGATAGAAAACAATACAAACTACGATTTCTATCATTGTTACAGAATAGAGCTGAGACTATTCTCAACAATCCTAAACAGTATGTTTAATATTTCTTTAAAGTTTATCTTTACAATCACTAGAATGAAAGGTGTTTTGTAGCTTTTGAAAGTGCAATCAGCTACTGTAACACTTTATTACTTTCATTTTCACCAGGTCCATATTCTCTGAAACTTAACTTGGATAAAATCCAGATTTTAACAAATACAGTAATCTGATTGGATGATAGTTCTTAATTTAAAATCGATTTTAGTGATTGACTAATCAAATGACTGAGTTCTTAATTTAAAATCGATTTTAATGATTGACCCATCAAATGATCGAAACACTAAAATCATCTTAAGCTAAGTCTTTGAGAATAAGGCCCCAGGTCCATATCCTGTTTTATGACAGTGGGTCTTTTTATTTTAGAAAAAAAAGTATCACTATTGAAATACTCAGTTCAGCTAATTTTTTTGTAGGAAATCTCCACTGTTATATCTTTGATATTAATCTTTTTTCCAGTCATGTGATAGTATTGGGAGATATTAATACAACTCATAGAGCTTTAGATAATTGTGATACAGAGAGTGAGGTAGGTGTTTTCAATTTCTCTTTTGGGAGATGTATTTGTCATACCGATAAACTTTGAAAGATTAACTGTAGAGATTTTGTTGTAAAATTGTAAAATCAGAAAGTTTTTATTGTGTGAAAATTGACATCTGTGAAAATGTTGCTTTAAAAGTTTTCTAAACAATAAGTACCTGTGTACAAGAAATATTGATAAATAAATATCAAACCAAATAATTCAGAGTATATATTTACCCATTAATGACTGAGCTCTCATTTCTGGATTATTTCCCTTGTCACAGCAGATCTAGAGTTGAGTAGTGACATCAATCGAAACCAGACTTATCATATTAGATATTAAGCTTTCTAATCAGGATTCAACCTATTTTTTTTATAGGAATTTACTATCAGACCTAGTAGATTATGGATGAATCAGTTTTTAAGAGAAGATGACAGAGATCCAAATCTAAAATGTGATGAAGAAGAAAGACATATTTTAGGTGAAACAATGACGCCTCATCTGATAGGTGGAAAGTTTGTAGATTCATACAGACAGTTACACCCTGATGTCAGTGATGCATTTACCAACTGGTGCACAACAACAAACGCTCGTGAAAATAACTATGGCCGACGCTTAGATTATATCCTCACTAGTGAAGAGTTCCACTCCAAATATGTACAAGAGGCTATTGTTATGCAAGAAATTGAAGGATCTGATCATTGTCCTGTGAAGGTTACATGTAGTTGTGAGAGCGTTCCTGCTAGAAAATGTCCGTCTTATTGTACCAAATATATGCCAGAATTTAAAGGAAGTCAGTTAAAATTATCAAATTTTTTCATCAAGAAATCAAACAGTGTCATAGTTGAAGATGTTTCTGCTGAAAATTTTTCTGAAATCTCATCTACATCAGTGAGTGTGACTAACTTGAAAAAAAGAGCAACTGACAATTCCGTCACAAATGCATCAAAACGTGTGAAAGTTGAAATCAGTAAACAAACAAATTTAAGTAATTTTTTCAATAAACCAAAGACTGATATTAAAAAATTGGAAACTAAACAATTAACTTTGCAAATCTCAGACACATCACCCAAAAAAGAAAAGATAACTCTCCCCACAGAAAAAGTGTATCCTTACTTCAAGAAGGAGTCGGTATCAAAAATACAAAGTGAATCTCATAAAACTTCAGCGTCTGCCTGGAAGAATTTACTATCAGGTCCAGGAAAGGCACCATTATGTAAAGGGCATAAAGAACCCTGTGTATTGAGAACTGTAAAGAAAGATGGGCCAAATAAAAACAAACAATTTTATGTGTGTGCCAGAGGTGAAGGTCACAGTTCTAACCCTGAGGCTCGGTGTGATCATTTTGTTTGGGTGACTCATAAACCTAAATAACCTTTACACATGCATTTTGAAAAGATGGTTGCATGTGTACAAACTCATTGATCAATGTATGAAAACAAGAAAAACTATTGCTTCGCATTTTTGTATCTGTTCTAAAAAAATATAAAATAACAAAATATTGAAAGATGATTTATTTTTAAGTAGAAAATAATATGTTTATTTACAAATAATAAAATTTAAAAAAAAGATAAAAGTGATCCAGATACACCTGAATTTAGAGTGATTGTAAAAACATTTATCCAAATTTTTTTGAGAATTGAAGGCGCTGAAATCATCAATGTGCATCATTAGAATTTGTGTTTGTCTTTAAATATTGATAGTAAATTGAAATAGAATCAATGGCTTGTTATAAATTGTTTACAATTCTTCGAATAAATTCAACAATACTCCGAAATTTACTGAATTTAAAAAAAATTTACACTAGGCTTTCAATTAATTTACAAAAATTTTTTGAACTGTTACGTATTCAATATTGGATATTCATAAGTTTATCATTGGCACAATATAATAAAAAAATCAAAGTTTTTTGGGGTCAGAATTAGGACAAATACATCAAAGAATCCATGAGGATGAACATACTGTAGATAAAATAATTTTTTTTCGATTTCGATGTACATTTAAAAATTGTGAAAATATACACAAGTACATGCGAATGAAATGAAATGGAGGTTAACGCCCTTATTTTCTGCATCTGACATATTGTGTAGTATAAAATTGACATATTATGTTACTGTGATCAAGTACAGTACAAGATAAACAGGTTTTTATACTTAAATAACATGGTATATATACAATTTATAAAAATAGTATTAGAATATTATAATATGTAACCCTTGATCTAACTAACCAATATTCCGTTAAGCTGAATCTTACTCAATGAGTAGGTCCTAAAGCAAGGATGATTCTATAGAAAAGAGTGTTGAGCTTTATTTTGTCTTATGAAAATCCTCAACGAATCATAAGACTGGAATATTAGATAGTGAGATTAAAGGGATTGTAGTAAAGAGTTTTCTAAACTTTGTATGTGTTTTGGGGACAGTCAGTGATGTCATAAAACATGTTAGTTTTAGTGGAATTGCAAGAACCACAGACATCGGAATGGAAATTGGAATGGTACAAATTGATGCTGTCAGTGTTCCCGATACACATACAAAGTGTAGAAAACCTAAAGTAGTCAAGATTATTTCTATCTCTGATATAATGAAATAAATCAGTTCATAAAACATTGATATTAATTTACAAGATATACAATAATAATATGACAAAAATTGAGATCAAATTATCATTTAAGAAACATGTTTACTTTAGATAATGCCATTTCAACCAAGTTCATCCCATTTTTTAATTAGACCAAGCAAGAACATTGAGTCATCCTACATAGTAAAATATATTATATGAATCCTATAAAATCAATATGGCTAGAGTAATAGCAACATATATTATAGCACTATCATGCACAAAAAGTAAATTTCAAGATGTTTTGCAAACTTGAGATCTGCTCTGATAAACAAGTCCAGTGAAGTCCTTTCACAAAAATCCTTCCATTAGTTTAACATTGTATCTAATTTTGATTTTTGATAAACAGTATTTTTTCAAAAAATTCAAATAAGTTATTGAACCAGGGGCGGATCCAGGATTTAGAGAAAGGGGGGGCTCTGAAATATAACATGCTTCAAATTTAACGGTACTGCGAATGCACGGACGGCAATGCGAAGGCACGGGCGGCAAATTTTTAGAGGGTTCTGACATCAGTCAGCCAAAAATAGGGCGGCAGAGCCCCCTCCCTTGGATCCGCCACTGTGAACAGCAGTCTCCTTGTTGCTGGAGTTAATAAAACTCCTGTTTGATCCTAGGCTATAGATACACTGTCTCTTATAGCTTTATGTCTAGTAGGAGCAGGATGTATTATATGTTGTGGTGAGCCATGTTTATTGTTCAATGCTAAATAATAATTAACATTATCTCCTTCTGGTGTTTCTGTTGATGATAAACCATGAGCTCCTGTATGAGATGGTGCGAGGAAGGCTGGATCATCTGGATCTAGTTGTATATAGAGATGATCGGTGACTGAAAGCACAAAAGAAAGTATTAAAATCTCTAGGAGCAGTATATCGGAGTTTCTTGGTAAATCATCCCGAGGTGACATTCAGCTCAGTGGCTTTAAGTTCATGAAAAGTACAATGTGTTCACATGGATTTTGGGATTTGTTTAATGGATGGGATCGTTTGTGCTTGAGTTTTATTATTTCTATTTTATTTTAACATGGTTAATTTAAATAGGTGATTCATTTTAACACCGAGTTATTTTATATAAGAGCCCACATATTGATGGATTTTGTTTCCATGTCTTTACTTTCTGTAGTTATAGAAATGGAATAAGTGAAATTGGGTATAAGATAAAAGACATATAATTTTATGAACATTAGGTTATTTAAATGATACTTACTATTATCTGTATTTTCTGGGAGATCACCATATCCACTTCTTGTTGTAGTTCTTGTAACTGTTCTACGATCTAGTTCAGGATTGTGTCCAGATGTAGGATCTGTAGGGTCTCTAGTATTGTCAGTCCACAGAGCTTGATGTGTCTCTATTCCAGTCCTAGGGTCTACCCCTGATCTTCCTCTTGGAACTACAGAAGATGAGTTGTTAGGATAAGATCTGTGATGACCATGTGGAGTATCTCCATAAGATGAAACTGAATGAGGTGTTGATGAACGTGCTGGGTGACCTGGGTAATCAGGTCTTCTGTTGTATCCATCCTGGCTTTGAGGTCTTGATTGAGATGAAGCCATCATGAATGTTTTCTTTACTGGACCATTCTTAGATGGAGATTGCTGCACAATGTAGGCTGCTTGAGATGGAGGCATCCCAGGCCCTGCTGGTAAACCTTGGTATGCATAGGCGTAGGTTTGAGTGCCTGGTGGTACTGCACCTTGTGCTGGCATCATACCATATGGCATACCATAATTAGTCATGGGATACCCCCCAGGATACATTCCATAAGGATTATTATATGCAGTATTTAATGGTTGCATACCAGCAGGTAATGGTTCCTCTGAAACTGGTCGGTCAAACAATGGTTCAAAAGCTTCTGGTGGTAAAATATCTTCATCTCTCTCTCTACTCTTTGATTTTCTTTTCTTTTTCTTATTTTTAGGTGATTTGGAATGATTTGGATTCTCCATTAAATCTGGGTTGTTATTTTTGTTTGTGATTTCTCTCACTTCTCGATCATTAGAGTCTATATCCTGAGATCGTGAGTCTTTATGATGTTTAAACTTTGGTTTGGTATCAGGATGAACTGAAGCTGTTACTGTCACTGGTTCAGGTACTGACATAAAACTACTAGAATCAAAATCTGATGGTGGATCAACTTGATTTCCTTTATTTCTTGATTTCAATTGAGCCTCGCTAGCTTCTTGGGCTAAACTCTTAGCTCGTTTTTGATTTTCTTTTTGAGAGGAAGTACTTCTATTGCTGTCTCTAGCTTCAGTTCCTCTTTGTAATTCATCTCTTGATGGTGACTCACCATGTCTTGATCTTCTTGGTGATCTGCTGGGAGAGTCACCATGTCTTGAACCTCTTGATGGTGACTCACCATGTCTTGTTCTTCTTGGTGATCTACTAGGAGAGTCACCATGTCTTGAACCTCTTGATGGTGATTCATTATCTCTACCTTTCTTGGTGCTTCTAGAATGATGACCTCTTGGGGAACTTTCTACATTTTGACCATTCCTCTTTGAGTGATGAGGTGCTTCTATTTTATTATCATCACTTTCAAATACATCATCAATAAGTGTATCTTTACTGTCTTTAGGTGTTGCACCCTGTCCTACATTACTCGATCTCCTTCTGATTTCAGCATTAAGTAAATGTTTCAAACTGGTTTGTTCTTTATGCCATCCATCTTTAGCTTGTCCCTTTTCTTCAATGTCTGAACTGATGCGATTCTTTGTGGATTCTTTCTGTTCTGGAACTCTTGGACCTCTACGGATTTCAGCATTCAATGCATCTCTAGCGTGTCTCTTTTGTTCATTGTCTGAACTGTTATGATCATTTGTGGATACATTCTGTTCCGGAACTCTTGGACCTCTACGGATTTCAGCATTCAATGCACTTCTTCGATCTGAATCATCCTTTTTCCATGCCGCTGAAGCTTCTCCATTTCTTACATTCATTTGCACCTCATTTGAATTCTTGATTTGAGGACCACCATGTTCATGGTTCTTTTCAGTTGGAATGGCAGCTAGTCTTCCATTTTGAGCACTAGTATTTGAGATATAGTCTCCGAATTCACTTCCATCTTCATAACGTGGTTTCATATCACGAATACTCCTCCTACCTAGATATTGTGGTCCATCTGAACGACGGAAAGCATTGGGATCATTTTTATCAATTGGTTCTGAGTTCCATACACTATTATTGTCAACACCAAGACTGGCTACAGATTTCTCATCCAATTCTTCTGTGTCTTGTCCACTTCCAATATACTCCATTATTCTTCCTGAACGCCAACACCACACTAATATAACAGCCACCACTATTAATGTTAATAGACCCAGTATAATACCAACTATAGCACCTACAGGTAGATCTGAACCAGCTACAGCTGCTCTATCTGATTCCTCTGAAAATATAAAATGCTATGATTGTTAAAGAATCAAACCTATTTTACAAGGATAATAACCTAGCTTCAAAAGAGGACTCTTTCTAGCTGCCCTTCCTTGGCCACTCTCTTGACATTGATCTTTCCTTGATTATTCTGGAATTATGAGTGAAGATGTCTTATTCAAGGTTAGCAAGCTGTGCTATAGAATTTGATATTGGTACATCTAACCCTATGTTGGCAAGTTGGATTGTTGTCTGCTTTGCCAATTTTCTATATAAAATTCTGCCACAAAGTTACAAGCAAAGATATATAAAATTGGATACTTACTGTATGCTTTTACCTTGAGAGTAAATATGTAAGCATTTGTTGGAAGACTTCGTGGTCGAGATAATCTTAATGTGACCCATTGTTTATCACTATATATAGTATCAGTACTCATACTTCTACACCCTAATCTTCTCTACAAATACAAAATTTGTTTTTGATATAATGCCTGCTTAGTTACATGTTAAATGGATTGTAAAGTTGATTTACTCTATTTCAGTTTTCAATCAGATGTCTTTGTTTCTTAAAATTCCATAAAACCAAGAATCATAGTTATTATGGGCAGTTTTGTGATAGAAATGTCATAAAATGTCAGATGTCTGACTTTTATGAAAGGATGCCAATGGGATTACTAGGTACAGGAATAATAGTTAATGCTATTTTTCAAAATTTCAGGTGGGGAGCACACTAAAAAAAACATCAATTATTATTGACCCAGCAGTTGTTCCCCCATTAATCAATCTGTCCTCTATTTGTACCACCAGTTCCAAGATGCTGGCACCACCACTGCATTAAAGATGTCCTTGTGTACAATAATAAGAATAGGAATAATTACTCACCAGATAATTGCCTGATGCTTGACGTTCATTAAAGATGTCTAAATATATAGCACAGTCTTGGATTTGGATAGCTTCAATAATGACCTCTAAACGATAATCAGAATCAGTGTAACCAGCTTCTAATACAATAATACATTCTGACGGCATATTCTCAGGAGAATAACTTGCTTTACCATTCAATACAATATCAAAATCAAATATTGTTAAATCTTGACCACAAATAAACTCCATATCATCTGAAATTAAAGCAAAGTGTGAATTAAATTCAAAAGAAACAAATCTACATGCATTATAATAAGATCCTTGGCTAGTGCCTTGTTGAAAAACAGAAAAACCTACCGGAGTGTACTATTGTTTGAACACTCTGACATGGTACAAATGAAACCACAAATGTGGAATTATCTGAAACAGCTTTCAAGCCAAACTTCATCTCCAGCAGCATGTTTTGGGGGAGGTTATTGTGTCATTCCTCTCCTTCTCAGACCAAATATTTTTATTTGAAAATCACAAATTTTAATCATTATCATGCCCAATGGTTACCAGTGGAAATGTATAAAGTAGACTTACACACTCTTTGGGCAGACGACAGTTGGACAAATGTCCACATCAAAATAATTAGACTCTTCATCTTTAGTTTTTAAAACTGACTTTAATCAACCATATTTATTATCAATAGTCTTTACCAATTTTATCTCTGAAAGACAGAACAAAAAATTGTTACCAGTATTCCATTAGGGATATCGAAAAGGATTTAAATTATATAAAACTCTATTTCTGTATTCTAAAATCGATCAGAAATGAAATGAAATGGAGTTTTACGTCCTGCTTTTCTTCTAATTGAGGACGGGCAAACGCCATGCAGTGTGCAATAAGGGAAATTTTTCCAGAACGGTTAAGTCAATTGGAGGGAATTAGTTCAAATGACTTCCACCTATAGCTTGAAAAATATATTCATCATTTCTTTAAAAAGTGTATTCTGACTGTTTGGAAATTTGGAGACTAAACAATCATGCACACAATAAAGAAATGCTAATATTTGCAATAAATGTATAAAAACATCTTCAAAAATATCTTCTACCTAACAAAATAAGATTTAAAATTAAATATTATGATAACAGCCATATAAAATAATTTCTAAATATGGCATAATTCATATTTATGGCCAAATGCATAAATCCAATCAACCCAAATTAAAGATAAGGGTGATACCCCGGTACCTTTAATCAGCCCTCACCTAATGATCACTTTTCACACCTGTATTTACTTTGTTGTTTTAACAGTAGAAAATAAGATGAACACTTCTCACGGTTTAACGGTCGTGACTATTTTTAGGTCATTGTTATTATTGTCGGCCATATTGCATTTTCTATTCTGAACTCCTTGTACCTGTGTACATACCTGGAAAGTCTAAACAAAGAGATAATCAATCTGTCTTAATTAGAGTAATCTACTCCAATTTTCAACACATTTACTTCACAAATGACTTCAAAACAAAATTTCCCTTTTCAAAGAATTGAAACAAAGCACTAATTTTAATTTTGAAAATAATTTATCGTTTGGTTTAGACTTCCCAGGTGACACATTAATTAGGTCAAACAAAATGGTTGAAAATAAAAACAGTATTTAACGGTAAAGTGATTATATTTAAATCTTGACAAATGTTCAGGTGACTGGAAGCTTTATTTTAAGGGTTCCTGATTAGTATTTTAATCAATTAAGCACCTTTTACCTTTGAAACACCTGTAATTAGTAAGCAAAAGGTGTATACCTTCTCTTGTCAAATTTGAATTATTATAGATGACTAAAGGTTTACATTATATTGTTATTGATAACTGATGATGATATCATTTGCAATATCATCATAGGAGCTACTTTAAATGCATAAAAAAATGTTGATCAACAATAAAAAGAGCTTGGCCCCTTTAAGTAGATCCATTACTATTTGACCACAATGAGCTCAAATTAAAATTTTTCAGCCAGTTCACAAATTTTTGAAATAAAATTTTAAAGTTCATGGCAACAGTCTATGAACTGTTTGTCTGAGTTCATATAATTTCTTATTGGAAATAAGCAAAATTTTTGTTTCAAGAAAGCCCCAGTGTAAATGTCCAATAAATATGATGTCAGACAGAAGGTTTATCATGTAGGAGCTTAATTTAAGCATGGTTTTTGGCAAGATTGATAAGTGAAAATGGTAAAATTAATTGAAGATGATATTATTATCTCAACAACACAACAAGAATTCAGCTTTAATGTTTGAATTAATTTTCTTTTTATAGATATGGGAATAACCTAAAAGAGATTAAAGATGGGTAGAAGGGGCTACCCCATACTACAATTACTTATATTGGTACTTACACCAACAGTATTAGCTGTAGATAGGGTTTGTAAGTATACACAACTATTTTTTTTACCTTTAGAAATATTTTCCACATAAGTCCTCTCACCAGATTTTTTGGATGTTCAGAGGTTTAGATTACATTATTTGGGTGCCCCATGTATTCAGGTGGCAGAGCGGCTGAAGACCTCCTCAAAAGCCTATCTATGAAGAATTTTCACTAATTTAGAACTCTCTAAATGTATGCATGTGTATCAGGAACACTGATAGCATTGATTTGCACTGTATCAATTTTCAGTCTGTCTGTTGGACTTTGTGAGATTGCCTTTACAATCACTTAAATGAAGTGATTCTGGGCATAATTTTTAACAATGGCCATGCATATCGATATTTCTCATTGCTCCATAATGGTGAACTCATTGATAGTTATTTATAAAAATATTATGATTTTATTTACAGATGATATGGATAGATTGTCAACATGTAGACAGGAACTGACTATATTTGATTTTAATGTTATATTGAATGGTAAAGCTAATGCAGCCCCTGCCAATCCTCCTCAAGAATGTACTATTATGTTAAAATCAGGCTATACTGATGGTAAGAGTAAACTACAAGTAGCCATTAATGAAGTTAATATTGAAGATTGTGCTGTGTTTGTTGATATTTTTAATGGTAAAGGTGCTTATGGAAATTATTTGGTAAGTATTTTGATGAAGATTGCAGTAAAACTCATTGTCGAATATTTTTACTAGGAAAAAAACTTATGTTCCTTGACACAAAGGTCTTATCTACCAGTTAAACTTGGCCAAAACTGAAATTTCCCAGCATGGATCAACCAGAAGTTTGGATAATTTAAGGTCAACAGACTTTTCTCTAAAAAACTGAGTTAAGAGTTCTGTTACCTAGAGAATAATGGATTTTAATTTAATTTTAGATGAATACAAAAAAAAATATTGTGCCACAAAGTCTTTGTATTTACTCTCAGTATTTTTGTTTGTAGAGACGTTTAGGATGTAACTCAGAAAATAAAGATAAACTATATTCAGATACTGAATGGATTACAGTTCGATTTACAAGACCAGTTATTTTATATCAAACAGCTTATCTCTTTACATTAACAATTACAACTTGGGGTAAGAACACAAATATTTATATTCACAACTGTGACATTGGAATTGATTTTACCTTCAATCAACTAATTGTCTGGCAGAAGACAATCCATCTTGATATAGACTTAGATTTTTCACTGCATATGTAACATCATTGAAGTGATTACTTTTATATGCAAGTCATAACTAACTGTTAATGCTATCCTGACAAAATTTCCCCTATTGTACAGGTGGTGATGCTCATCTTGTTTATTTAATTGCTCTTTTGTCATTTCCTAGTATATTTATCTACTTCAGATACAGATTATTGTCAAATAGCTTTCAATGTAAAGGTATAAGTCTAGTTTTACATTGGTAAAAGTTAGATATACTTGCAATTGTCTTGTATGTAGCTACATGTATAATATTAAGTCTTATGGGAATAATTTGTTGTTCTTTTATTCTTGTAGAAGATCCAGATGTTCCTGGGTTATATTTAGGTGGTACTAGATTATCACCTGGTGTTATTATAGGAATAGTGGCTGGTCTATTATTAGTAATTATACTGTTTGCTATATTAATATGGTGTTGGAGATCAGGACGTATATATAATTATATTGGGGCACCTCCTGAAAAATACGACACAACCAAACAGACGATAGGAGAAAATGGTGAATATAATGATGGTCTTGAGAAATCAGAGACAAATTCTGTAAAATCTGGCATTGATCACAGAGATCCTGCTGTTTGGTCTACTATAACTAGTGAAAAACAACATCCTTCTTACAGACCTCCTAGTGAACGTCAGTATATAGGCAGACGGGCTTACCCAGATTCTAGGGCAAGAACATTTGATAATCGTGATCAAAATGGGGTCGTGCTCAATGAAAATGGTGTTGGTAGTGCAGCGTGGCAAAGAGAGGCCAATTTGAAAAGAGCACTTATTGCTAATCAAAGACAAAGATATGTCAATGGTGGCTCTTCAGGTCAATTTAGAAAAGAAACTCTGATTGATGATGTTTTTGAAAGTGATGATAATCAAGTTGAAGCTCCTGCTGAAAATTTTCAAAGAGGTCATCATTCAAGAAGTTCTAAAAGAAGTCAAGATAATGATGAAAAGAGGTCATCATTAAGAAGTCAAGGTGAATCATCATCAAGGGGCTCAAGACATGGTGATTCTCCCAATAGATCAAGATCAAGACATGGTGAATCACCATCAAGAGATGAATTACAAAGAGGAACTGAAGCTAGAGACAGCAATAGAAGTACATCCTCTCAAAAAGAAAATCAAAAACGTGCTAAAAGTTTAGCTCAAGAAGCCAGTGAAGCTAAATTGAAATCGAGAAATGGTAATGCTGAAGATTTAGACTCTGATATAGATTCAGCCAGTATGATGTCAGTACCTGAAGCAGACTCCCATCATAAAACACATTCCAAACACAGACACAACGAAGATTCTGATGATGAATCTGATGATTCAGAAGTTAGAGAAATCACAAACAAGAGTAAACACAACAATCCAGATTTAATGGTGAATCCAAATCATTCCAAATCTAAAAAATCACCTAAAAATAAGAAAAAGAAAAGAAAGTCAAAGAGTAGAGAGAGAGATGAGGATATTTTACCTCCAGAAGCTTTTGAACCATTGTTTGACCGACCAGTTTCAGAGGATCCATTACCTGCTGGTATGCAACCATTAAATACTGCATATAATAATCCTTATGGTATGTATCCAGGAGGGTATCCCATGACTAATTATGGTATGCCATATGGTATGATGCCTGCCCCAGGAACTGTGCCACCTGGAACTCAGACCTATGCTTATGCATACCAAGCTATGCCAGCACCTGGTATGCCTCCTCAACAAGCTGGACAAGCCGCATTTATTGTACAAGAAACACCTACAAGGGATGGAAATGTACAGAAAAAAGCTTTCATGATGACTCAAGAAGGTCATCCTCATTCCAATACACGTAATCCAGGAACACCAGGTTATTCATCAACACCATATGGAGAACCCTCTCAAAGAGGATCTGGTCGTCAAAAATCACATGCACCACCATCTAAAGATATCATACCGAAAATTCCAAAAGATAATGGTCAAGGTCATCGCACAGCCATGATGAAGTCAGGAGTAGATCCTAAAACTGGTATTGAAACTAATCAAGTATTATGGACTGACACTACTAGAGATCCTAGTGATCCTCCTCCAGAAGCTAATCCTCAGATCACCCGTAAAACTGTTATTAGAACTACAACAAGGAGTGGATATGCCAACATACCAGAAGACACAGATAAGAGTGAGTATACTTTAAGTATAAGTATTAAGTATTACATATGACCGAGCTTACTCTTTTCAAAGCACTTGATAGTACTTCTCTACAGTTTCTCTCAATTTTGCCATCTTTGGTCAATATTTTTGATTAACAAAATTGTCATACTTGTATGGATTATTTTTTGTGTAACGGTTTATGCACATAGATATATTGCTTTAAATGTCCTGATAACCTGTGGTTACTCCTATAAGAACGTTGGTGGAGAAAACAATCTAGAAATAAAATAAGAGCTTTAATAAGCAAGGTGCCTTTAAAACAGCTCAGCCCTGTTAGCCCAAAAGTGATTTACATTGAGTAACAACATCTTTAATACATGCATTGGGAAGTTTTTGTAATTACAATATTGTTTATCTTTTCAGTTACTGATTATTTACATCTTCAAGCTGATCCTAATGAACCATCATTTCTATCTCCATCAAGAGGTGGTCCTCATGGTATAGACAATACAGACAGTCCTGATCGTGATAATATGGCCTATTATCTGGGACTACATGATCCCAACACATCTCATGTTGTACATCCTGCACCCAGTAGAAGTAGAGCTATTAAAGACAATGTGTCTATAGCATAATTTTTAGTTTTAGAAATTTTACTAATTTATGGTATGTTCATGTCCTAGGCATAAATAATTTTAGTTTTTGACAGTTTAATAATTTAAGGCATTGCAATATCCTAAACTGCTGATGTTATCATGTTTAATATCTTACTAGGTGTTAATTAAGATAATTATTGAACCATCCAATCAGATTGTATCAGGCTCACTACAGAAAGAATTTAATGATTTTACTAATAATGTAGCCGGGATAGTGCTATAGGTGTCTCACAAAACCATGATCTCTTGATTTTCATATGTATTATTGAACACTGTTAATACATACGAGGGCGTGGATTTTTCCAAAATATTGGCGGACGAACCAGGGGTCCAAATACGTTGCGAAGTGTCGCCGACACAAGCCACATTGAAGTGGATTTCGGAGATTCTCCACCCACCCTCAGAAATTTTTTTAAAATGGCATCAATTTGGTACATTTCCAAGCATAGGGCCTATAAGTATTGGAGACTGAAGACACGACTTACTGATGATCATCTGACCGATTTAATTCTTTACAAAATTTTACTACCCATCAAATTATGTGGGGGGTTTGGGAATCGAGACCCTTTCGATGTTAAATCCACGCCCTTGTATACATGTCAAAACACTTAATGGAATTTTATACTGATTCTCAGTATAAGAACTTTTTCATTCAGGACACTTTTAAAAACTAGTTAGGCCTACTGCTGTTGAACTAGCTTCAATACGTCTTGTTCCTTTATCAACAGATCATATTGAACGACTAATCAAGGGAAAAATCTAAAACGGTCGCTTACTGAAGTGTATTTCTCAAAATTAGTATCAGACTGATAACATCTTATCTACATCCCTTGTTACTTGAATTTGGATACATATATTCTATATCAAGTTACAGAAGACACCATTGAAATTCTTTTTTCCTAAAAGGGATTGTTAAGAGATTATCAAGCTTTGTATATGTTCGGGGCACTTGTAGCATCAATTTGCACCATTTCGATCACTTAATCAGACGTATGTGGTTCCTGCAGTTCCACTTGAACTTAGTGTTTGATGACATCACATTGATAAAGGCATATTTCTCCGGTGTGACATCATCAAAGAATTAGTTTAAATGGAATTGTCCGATTGAACAAATTGAAAGTTGCAAATTGATACTATCAGTGTTCACGATACACATAAACAATTTCGAAAACCTTTTTACAATCCCTTAAACCTATAGTCAAAATAGTTTGGTTTCAGATTTGGTTTAAACCACATTTTTGATTGAAGGCTCTCATTGTAACAAACGTGTGCCTATGATCTGATGAAGCCCTGTCTAAGATCAGATTGGAACAAAATGTACTGATTATTGGTTAAACCAGCATATTATACAATATATTTTATTTTTATTACGCTTTAGTGCTTTAGCATGTAAATATTTTTTTAAAAATCATTCTTTTTTTATTATCCTTAATCATATCATGTCATTTTCCATTTACGCATTTTCTTACAATTTTTAAATGAATTCACCTCGAATGAAATTATTGTACATAAAATCAATGATCCATTTGTTGATCTATTTGTATGAAATATATTTATAATGAATTAAATTTCTCAATATGTATAGGCCTATCATATCTGACATTCCTGTTTCTAGAGCTTTACTGACATTCCTGTTTCTAGAAATTTACTGACATTCCCAGTTTCTAGAAACCTCTTGCAATTGCGGCGCTATAAGCTACAAACAGAATGATAAATGGGGGACAACTGTCGGGAAAAGTTTGCAAAATAGAGTTTATAGGGTGGTTTTTAACACGTAGGCCCTATTTGGGGACAAAACCCTATAAAAATCATACTGTATCCCCACTAGCTCCAAACCGCTACCAAAACAACAGCACAGTACCATCCGATTGAACCAATCAACTACCAACTACCAACAATTACCTAGTTTGCGATATCAGCTGCTGCTGGAAGCGAACGTTAACTTGTCATCTACCAACCAACCAACCCACTAGCTCCACTTTAGTCAGATAAAACTAGTGCTGGGTATCGCCAGCCATGTCACGATACGATACGTATCGCGATACAGAGGTAACGATACAGTACTTATCGCGATATGTGATTATGTGTTATCTAAAGCTTTAAAACTTCTAATTTGGTCATTTAGTTGATAGTAGTGATCCATATCCATGTCTTAAAAGAAATATTTCCCGACATCAATCAATTCTGTTAGAAAAAATGTGTGATTTCATACGCTGACTTGTAAAAAATCCCAACTTTTTATGAAATATGAGGTATCGTCAAGTATCGATACACGACCTCGCGATACGATACGCGTATCGCGGCCTGCTGTATCGCAATACATCGATACAACGATATATCGTGCCAGCACTAGATAAAACCTGCTGTTGAGCTCCACCATCGATCACTAAGATATTACTGACATTCCTAGTTTCTAAAAATGTCCACAATCATTCTTCGTGTTCATAAGATTTAAAAGAAACATCAATTCAAAATATCATGCGTGTCGCATGATGTCGAGCAAATTTTATAATTCGCGTTGTCGGCGATACCCGTTTTCATACACTTAAATTTCAATTCCATTTTCAATTTTTCGGAGGGGCATAAATTTCTCCCTTCCCTTTGCACCCTTATAGCTACAGGCCAGGGTCAACGTAGGCCATATGCATATATTCAGCTATGATGATTCTTTGCGTTGTGCTTTATTCATGGATGCTATGATTACCCAATCCATTTGCTATGAAAGAGAACATTTTTAGGCAATATTATTGTTAAGTGGCTGAGAATGATCCATGATCTCTAATGTATTGCTCGTTGATTTTGCAAAAGTAATTTATGCATTTTTTGCATTTAATATTTTTTCGGCCTGATAAGCACAAAGACATCAGTTATATCTACCTTCAAATTTATATGATCGATTGGTTTAGATATAGAAATGTATAGTTTAGATAAAATGCGTTGTGATATTTTACCTGGTTTAAAATTTATCGGTTTGTTTAGCCTGGCCAGGTGACAATCCAGGTAAGTTAAAAATAGTAACATTCAAAATGGACGACAGACAATACAGTTAGAATGTTTGTTGATGTAGGTGAGTCACTGATTTTTGGGTCCCGTGTATTAAAATTGGGCTGATGCTGATCCCAAAGTTTCATCTTAAATCTGATATTGAATTCCAAAGTTAATTACCTAAGAAAACAGGTACTTATTACAATTCCCAGTGTCTAATTTTGAAATTGCATTATTACATTGGATTTATGGCCCTTGCCATTCTGAAGAGGTCTGAGAGAAATAGGTGGTGATATTCTTATAAGTTATGTCACTATGGGGTAATTGTTGGTCACTTCCTTAATAATAGAAATAGTAATCTCTGGTTTTAGAAAATAAATCAAGGCATAATGTGTAGACTTGGATTCACCAATATCAAATACATTCACAAGAGTAATGGGATATGATAATATGATATTAGTCAATTATTTCATCTGCTTGTTCTCTGTCTGAAAACAGCACCAACATTGTCTTAACCCTAAGGCTGTTTGAAGACCTTGAGTCTGAGCCTACTATTTTGCTTTTTTAATGTTGTTATTTGTAATTGATTCCAGGTTAAGATGTAGTTCCAGTAATAAGACAACAAAGATGAGAAGTTTTAAAATAGTGGGGTGTATCAGTCTTCTGATCAGCTTATTGAGCTGTGGTATAGAGGCTCAAAATAATCTCAATACACCAAATAACTTTGAATGTAAGTTTACCAATGACTGTGTTATCTATTTCCAATATTGAGTTTCAGATTTTCTAAAAAAAAATCATTAATCATTCATTGCCTTATTTTTAAGAGAAATTTGATAATGGTGTTGCCATCTAAAAGGTTTTTTAAATTGATAAATTCCATTCCCAGTACAGTAAAAAATGCTGGTATCAAGATTTTCAAATGAATGTTACTCACTTGATTATAATCATCAACTTTCAGAACTCATTCTTTGGTTTCAAAAATAGCCAGTACATGGGGCATTCCATGTCAAGTGTACACACCATATTGACAACACCGTCTCCGATTTGCTTCATTTTTGGTGTGGGTGTTGATCCTCATGAAAAATCATCATGTACAAAATTTTGGGTGCCTAGACCCACCCGGGCCCATTTTATGGCCCCCCACATTTTGGGCGATTCAGGGTGACCCGGAGACTTCTACAAGCTGTATCATGGCTTCTAGTGGTCCGATTTGGATGATCTTTTTGTCAAAATGACCGTAAAATCCATCCCATTTATTTGACACAAAATAGGATGTTATCGGGTATAAAGTTAATGAAAAAAATTTGGTTTTAAATATTTGACCTTTGACCTTCGCCACGTGGCAAGGTCGATTTCCTTAATTTTTTGTCAGAAGTTAGCTTTGGTCATCCTCTCAAAGTATGACAAAAATAAAAATGGGATCTCCATGGGATCAGACATGGTATCCATTTGAATAAAAGGATGTTGACATTTCAGCCAACCACCATGTTGCCTGGAGTCAAAGTATAAACCATACAATGCACAGTACTTAACTATGTTTTCACAAAGTTCCATCAAGATCAAATAGACTCTCAAATGGAAAAGGAACCAAATGAAATATCATGTACTAAAATTGTAAAGATGTAAAATGTACTAAAAATGTAAAATTTACTAAATAGAATCTAAAAATCTAAAATGTAACAAAAATGTAAAGATAGCTTGCCAGGCAAGGTAATATACGCCAACTGGCAGCTTTGTTTGAAAAAGAACATTTGGCAGAAAACAGCAACCATCAAATATTCAACCTGTAGTCATAGGCCTACATTTTGTTCAGAAATTAAATTAAGTATCGTCCAAACATTTTTTTTTCGCGATTTCACCAAGGGTTAAGCATTCATCAAGTTTAGTCAAAATCCTTCTCTGTTTATGAGCTACAAACTAAAACCTATTTTGAACAAGACTTATGTCATATCAAATATTTTTTGATTTTCGATAGGGTTTATCGTGTGATAATGAACTATTTCAATAAGTTTCATTAAAATCTAATCGAAAAAGAATTGTGCCGTCTAGAGTATTTACAACCTAATAATCAACGCGTTTTGAAGAACAAGGGCAATAATTCATATTAAATATTTTTCGATTCTTTTGATTTTCAAAAGAGTTCAACCTTGGGTGATAATAAACAATTTCACTAAGTTTCATCAAAATCCATAAAGAATTGTGACTTGTAGAGTGTTAACGAGCTAAACATCAAACGTGTTTTAAAGAACAAGGGCAATAATTCATATTAAATATTTTTCGATTCTTTTGATTTTCAATAGAGTTCAACCTTGGGTGATAATAAACAATTTCAGTAAGTTTCGTCAAAATCCGTAAAGAATTGTGACTTGTAGAGTGTTAACAAGCAATTGTGGACGGACCGACGGGCCGAACCGACGGACATGGGTGACGGCAATATACGCTCCACATTTCATGTGGGCATATAAAAATGATAAAAATAATTTAGTTGCTTTAATTGTAAATTTGGAAACCTAAGATTTGTTTCTGTACCTTAGAAAAAGCCCATTTCTGTAACCTGAAATGTCAACATCCCTCTATTCAAATGGACACCATGTCTGATCCCATGTAGATCCCATTTTTATTTTTGTCATACTTTGAGAGGATAACCAAAGCTAACTTCTGACAAAAAATTAAGGAAATCGACCTTGCCACGTGGCGAAGGTCAAAGGTCAAGTATTTAAAATAAATTTTTTTTCATTAAATTCATACCCGATAACATCCTATTTTGTGTCAAATAAATAGGATGGATTTTACGGTCATTTTGACAAAAAGATCATCCAAATCGGACCACTAGAAGCCATGATACAGCTTGTAGAAGTCTCCGGGTCACCCTGAATCGCCCAAAATGTGGGGGGCCATAAAATGGGCCCAGGTGGGTCTAGGCACCCAAAATTTTGTACATGATGATTTTTCATGGGGTTCAACACTCACACCAAAAATGAAGCAAATTGGAGACGACATGTCAATTTATGAACAAAAAGTGTGTACACTTCACATGGAATGTCCCACATGTTATGTGGCATGTTGTAACAATGTTATTTATTACATAGTGTTATCAACTCGAAAATTATTCTTTATCTATTTCAGTTTTTATGGACAGTTCTTCAGATTGTAATGGACCCATCAGAAATGTGTATGATGCCAGAGCCACTATAAAGGGTCAGGGAGCACTACAAACAGGATCTGGTCCAACATCATGTACAATAGCCTTAAAAACAGAGAAACCTTATGAACAGGCGAATTTTAAAATAGAAATAAGAGCATTACAGATAGCAGATTGTGGTGTTAGATTTACTATATATGATGGTGATGCTGGGGTCACTCAAATAGTAAGTTTAAATTTTTGATAATAACTTTTAAATCTTTATTGGGTCCAAACTAGTTTAATACAACATTTTGGATTCCTTTTTGGGACTTTACTATCCATGCTGAAGCAAAGCAGGATTTTATTCTGGAGAACTTGAGCATAAATTGTGTCATTTACAGATGTTGATTTAAAGAGAAGCACCAATTATAGATGTTTTGGTAAAAAAGTGGAATATTTTTTAGATGTTGATTAAACAGAAGCATCATATTATAGATGTTGATCGGACAGAAGCATCATATTATAGATGTTGATTGGACAGAAGCATCATATTATAGATGTTGATTGGACAGAAGCATCATTTATAGATGTTGTCTTAAAGAGGGTTTTATTTAAACATGTTGTTTTAAAGAAGAGAATCATTTGTGGACATAAGCATCATTTTCTTTCTCCTTCTCAGATGAACTTAAAAACATACACTCTATGTTTTTCCTAAACATTATCTCATGTTTATGGTGGAAAAACCATTATATTTTATTGTAAAACTTTCCCCTGTGTTATTAACAACTCTTTTCTCTCCTTGTAGGCTGGCTTTGATTGTAACTTTGGTAAACTACCCAACATGCAGCCCTTTACAACAAGTGGTGATAAAGTTACATTTGTATTAAGTAGAGAAGATATACGTAACACCAAATATGATATAGATGTAGTTGCTACACCTTTAGTTTGTAAGATATATTTCTGTTTATATGTAATCCCAGATTGCTATACATGTTGATCTAGAGGTTTATATTGTTTTAGAACCTGATAAGAAACGGGGGTTGCTGCACAGACATGTTAACTTAACAATCTAAGCCAATGTCTAATGAATAACCTTTCAATATACACAATATAGTGATTCGATTCTGGTGTTTTACTTATTCTCACTGCTAGAACTACAGCACATGTTTATGTGTTGTATTGAGTGGTGGCGACTGCTTTCTGAAATTGGGAATGTAAATAGTGTGCAGATTGATTAATTGAAGTACAGATGGATGTACAAGCTCGTTTGCTATATGAGCAAATACAACTGGATGTACAGTGTACTCTGTCATTTCCGACATCTGAGTATTACGACATTCTGTGTAATCCGACATCAATGTCTGGTCCCGATTGAATTCCTTCTTATGTCAGTTTAAAAAACTCTTAGTATTCCGACAATCTGTGTATTCCGAATTACGACACTAATAATTGGTCCCGACAGGCAGAAAACATTGTATAATCCGACATTATTAAATTATTTCACGTGTTTTCAGCTGGAAGAGATCCTGGATATAATGGAGATGGTAGTGATTATGGCTATGATTACCACAAAAAATTTCCAACAGAGGCCATTGTTGGTATTGTTGGAGGTCTTTTTGTGATTATATTGATTGTAGCTGTCATTGTTGGTGTTCATTGTTATAGAAAACACAAAGGAATGAACAAGAAATGGGAACAACAACCATTATCTTATATAAATACACCATCAAAATTTGATACAGCTTCCAAGATTTCCAAAGCAGATTTATCTGAAACCAGTAGTGTTTGGGCCTCAGAAGTGTCAAAGACTCCTGCGTATAAACCAGCTTATGGTAGATCAAGATCTCGTCCTGACTTTGATGATGATGATAGTGGTAAGTGTTTACTGATAGTTGTTGAGTTTATCACAGATGTTTAACTTTCTAATTGTTGTAAGATGTCAATTTTAGATTGGATTCTGGAGTAACATATTTATTATTTGTCAGACATGTAGCACAAGCAATAGGTAAAACAGCACCAGATATTTGGCTATACTATAGTTATAAGCTCAGCATTAAGTTAGGACACCTGCAAATATTTATATTTGAGCTCATTTGAGCTCTTGTGAGCATTAATATACAAAATTTGCTGTCATTGAATTATTTCCATTTCAGTTTCTTTCAAGCGCTCATATAGAAATGGTTCACTTCGTACTGGAGGAAGACGTTACCGCAGTCAGGAATTCAGACCACCTGGTTATAACACAGCTACTAGAAATAATAGAAGGAATATTGATGACGATGCCAGATCACAGGACAGTATGATTGACCATGAGCCTCCGATCAAAAACAAAAAGAGAGAAAATAGACCGCAATCAACTTCTATAGGACTTGATCCTATTGACACAGAAGATACTGAAAGAGATACAGAACAGACAGAATCTGACGCTGTTGATGATCAAAGTGAGTCAAGACAGGAAGAAGGCGAAGTTGAAGCTGAAGATGGGGGACCAATTCCACAAAATTCTCCCCCGAAACCTGCCGTTCTTCCAAAACCAGTACCACATCCTAAACCAGTACCACACCCAAGATCACATTCTGTACAGCAACATCCACAGGAGATGCCTCCTCAAATGATTCCAGATCCTAGAATACAATCAGCTCCTCAGTTTATGGCACCTCCTCAGTATTACCCTTATGGACAGATGCCACCACAACAGCAGTTTATTCCTGTACAGGCAGTACCATATGGTATGCAACCTGTTCCTATTGGCTATCCTCAACCAGTTTATCCTGGTCAAGATAAAATGCAATCGGAACCAGCGTTAGCGCCGACTATAAAGCCAACAGATCCTCCTGTATATAGTTATTTAGTCCAGAGAGGGTATACCCCACTGGATGGTCGTCAGTCCCCAGCTAGCAGCCAACAATCTGTTGGAAGTCACCATTCTGGAGCCAGATTACTTAAAGATGAATCAGCAGATTCAGGACAAATAAGTAGTGGTGTGGAATTCATGAGACGATAGAATTAAAATGTCTCCCTTTTATTTTGTAAAATAACTTCGTAAAGTCTCATTTAGACAAATTGTAATATACCACAACCAATGAACATTCCACATTTTTTTCCTAAATAAGAGCTTTTGAATTTGTTGTTAGATAAAATAGTGTATATTGGATTAGCCAATTGAATAAAATTAGAGTAGATTTAGAAAGAATTTTTAACATGAAAAAAAAATAAACTATTTTTATAAATCGCCAGAATTATGATGTTCTATGTTGTAATAGAACTATGATATTTGAATTACATATTACAATAATTGCATTTTGTTTCTAATGTGTAATAATGTAATTTAGTTTCTCTATTTTTTTTATAAAAAAGTCTTTTACTTGCATTCCTTTGCTCTGGTTCAGGTGCTTACAGCTTAGACAAACGGGATCTTAATGTCATACAATGTTTAAATATTTTGACATCTATCGGATTACTGGGGATGTAGGCCTACTGGAAAGTCAGTGCCTACATATTCCGACATGTTGTATGAAAATGGGCTTGCTTGATTTTAAAATTGTCTGTTTGAATCTGGATCAAAGTATCGCTGTATTTTAATAAGATTGATATTGTAATATGAAATTTAGATTATGATTGTTTTCATTTTACCAATGACATTTTAAAGATGAAATTGTGAATATTTCATTTAAACAGTTAGTTGTCCAGAAAAACAAGGTATCTGCTCAATATGATTAAGCTTGTTTGGTTTCTCAATGCTTTATTATTCCATTGCAGAATATATTATAGGAAAGGTTTCATTAGATAATATATGACTTGAAAACATTAAATAAACCATTCCACGTATCAGTCAATCATTATTGTTTATAATCAGTATCACTATGTTATAATTAATCATTTTAATAAACACATTTTATATTTCATACCACACTTTTTAATAAAGTTCTTAAATTATAATTTTCCATATGTTCTTAATTGCCTGATAATTAAACTGAAACCTGCTAATCCTTTCCAGCCTCTAATACAATTACAGGACCGTAATTATGAATAAAGTTTTAAATTAGTTATAATTTGGATTTAAGTAAACGAACTTTACCCGCCCTTTTAGTTGGCGATTTATGATTGGCTTGCCTTTACGTTTCCTCCAATAATTCGCCGCACGTGCTGGACTTGTGAGTTTGGGCGAACCTCAAGTTTATGTGTTGTAATATGACAACAATTTTGTGATTATGTAATTCTCTTCAACTCGCCCAAACTCGCTCATACCCTGGTTGGCTACCCTCTTGAATTTGTCTCGCTATTGCTGGCTGATA
Source organism: Lottia scabra (assembly GCA_029955415.1). Taxonomy (NCBI): domain Eukaryota; kingdom Metazoa; phylum Mollusca; class Gastropoda; family Lottiidae; genus Lottia; species Lottia scabra. The sequence continues at coordinate 445,982 of JARJEI010000021.1, read as the reverse complement.
CGTCGCTGGCTCTACTTGGATATCTGCGCAGCATCCAATAAAAAATTTTGAGGGGTTCTTAAGATGCCACCAAGAAACTCCAGAAGAAAATCAAGGCAACCAACAATTGATGATAATATGGAAGAGCCTGTGGAAATTTCTGGTAACCCCAATGGTCAACAAACTGAACTACAGAGACTAAAGGTATTTGCATCCTCAAAAAATTTAGACTGGGAAACAACCTCTATCTTGCTAGAAGAGGGTTTCACCTCGATCGATGCTCTGAGTCTGCTGGAAGAAGGTGATCTTGATGACACTCGAATGAAGCGAGGCCAGCGCAAATTGTGTTTACATGCTGCCAAATCAGCTCGCAACGAATTGGGAACAAACTGTGAGACCAACTCCCATTCCTGTACTAATGCAGACAGTGGATCCGATGAGCCACAGAGTGCTTCGTCAATTTCAAATCTACTTAGCCAACTGTCGAGCCACAAGAATCAACCAGAAGCAACCTCTCACCCTTCAACAGAAGTATCCTGGCAGGACCCTCAAATACACTTAAGGAACACCAACCCTGGTAAGAAGCCTTTGTACTTGGATATAGTTGACTTTGTCCCAAGAACAAATATTTATGACATTGATGAACAGATCGTGATGTCCTCCCACAGTGGCCACGATATTGTTTTGCGTTCAGGTGTTTCTAAACCTAAGCTGGAGTCTGTTTCATTGGTACAATGGGCACTTGCCAATAATGCAATACTCATCAACCTTATGGAGAACCGTAATCCTTCAGTTAACGAGGTCAAAGACTATTTGGCATATACGACTAGAGTTCTTGAACTGTTCACCCGATATGAGCATACATCTGTCCTTTATTATGACAGGGAATATCGCATACTTCAGAGTCAGCATAACTATAGATGGGGAATGTCCGTGTCACATCTTCAAACCATCCATCTGGTTGCCAAGACCACCAACCGTCTATCCCAGCCTAGCCTTCCGGGTCGTAAGTCCATGTACAGCTCAACTTCTCAATCAAGACCAAACCCCATTACGTCCTCAGGTGAAACTGTGTGTAAATTATTCAACAGTGCTCGAGGTTGCCATTTTTACAATTGTAAATTCAAGCATGTGTGTTCTGTGGATGGGTGTGATGGTCGACACTCTGCCATCAACCATCACCATTTATCAAAAAACTAGAAACGCCCCCCACGTCTTGGAGCAGTAGGGGGCTTAATTATCAAGCATGGGAATCTTTACTTGGAAGTGACAAGGACAAGGATTTTATTCTGAATGGTATAGCCAATGGATTTGACATTATTGACCCTAATTCTGTTCCAGAGCCATCAGATAGTGAAAATCATAAAACAGCCTCGCCTGTTAGTGAACATTATGAGGCAGCTACAAGTGAAATTGTCAATGAAATAGTTCATGGGAACTATATTTTAGTTTCATGCAAACCCTTAATTATCAGTCCTATCGGTGTCATCCCGAAGTCTAACGGTGGTATTCGATTGATACATGACTGTAGTTATCCAACAGGTAAATCTGTGAATGATTATGTTACGCAGACAGAAACGCACCGGTATCAGTCCGTGGATGACGCTGCTAGATTGGTAAAGAAGGGTTATTACATGGCCAAGGTCGATCTGAAATCGGCATACCGTTCCGTGTCAATCAGTAAGCATAGTCAGACAGTTACTGGGTTGAGGTGGAACCTAGATGGGTGCTCAAGATACATTGTTGACTCAAAATTACCATTTGGTTCTAAAAGCGCACCTAACATTTTTCACAGATTGACACAGGCGGTACGGCGTATTATGACCCGCCTTGGTTATGCTAACGTAGTAGTTTATTTAGATGATTTCTTTATATGTTACCCTACTCTAGATCAATGTTCTAAAGCATTGGTGTCTCTGATAGAGGTGCTCAGGTATTTGGGTTTTGCCATAAACTGGAAAAAGGTAAGCGACCCATGTCACTGCTTAACCTTTCTTGGTATCGAAATTGACACCAACTCGATGTGTTTACGGCTGCCTGATGAAAAACTGGTCTTATTGAAAGACGAGTTAGCATGCTGCAAAGATAAAAGGCGATTATCTAAAAAGCAACTCCAGTCGCTGGCGGGAAAACTTAATTGGGCGTCTGGCGTAGTTCGTGGCGGACGTGTATTCATCCGGCGAATATTAAACGCTATAAATCGCATAACTTCACCTAGGCATCGTATTCTGCTTGCTGGCGACATTCTTGATGATATCGAATGGTGGCGAACTTGTTTAGAATCCTTCAATGGCAAATCGCTTATACTTGATTCCTTTCCAGAGACATCAATTGTTACTGATGCCTGTAATGAGGGGGGAGGGGGTCATTTCAAAGACGATTGGTTTTACGTCAATTGGGTCTTGGATCTTCCAGACGTAGCATCGATGCATATTAACTATAAGGAAACAATGGCTGTTATAGCCGGCCTGTGTCGTTGGTCATCGCAGCTGCAAAATAAACGGGTAATTATTTTCACGGACAACAATTTCACTGTCTCATGTCTAAACAAAGGCACATGTAGAAGAAATAATCTAGTCATGCACGCACTTCGGCATTTATTTTGGTTGTCGGTAGTTTTTAATTTTCATATCTCTGCACGCCATATAAAGGGGGAATTAAATACCCTTGCAGACAAAATTTCACGTATTAGTATTCCTAAGAACTTCAAAGAATTTGCTAATCAAAATTTGACCCTTCATATGTCCTTAAAATCCTCGATTTCTCTATTACAGAATCAAAGGCCAGCTTTGTAGACCAACTGGATTCAAAAGTGACAGTGCTACAAAATAAATGCTTTGCAAAATCCACGCAAAGAACTTATGCCATTCAACTGGAATCATATCTGAAATTTTGTCGACTGCTCAGTGTACAACCAATTCCCATTAGTCAAGGAAATCTGCTTCGTTATATTGCCTATCTGTCTGAACGTCTCGCGTTTTCAAGCATCAAATTGTATCTCAATATTGTGAGGCTATTGCATTTGGAAGCAAATTTAGAAAACCCCCTGTCAAACTGGCACGTACGCTCACTTTTGCAGGGCGTAAAGCGCACTTTAGGAGACCAGGTTAAGCCCAAGCTACCAATAACTCCTAATATACTTCTTAAGATTTACAATGTAATTGATCTCTCATCTCCTCTTGATCTCACATTTTGGGCAGCGTGCCTTGTCGCCTTTTTCTCATTTTTTCGCAAATCAAATGTTATTGCTCCTGATCAATTAGAACTGGAGTCAATCTCACGTCAATATCTTTTGCGCTCAGATTTTTCGTTCAGACAAAATGTAGGCATTATAACAGTGCGTTGGTCGAAAACCATTCAGTACCGGGAAAGGATACTGCAGATACCAATCCCATTTATACCCAATTCTCCTCTGTGCCCAGTCACTGCTTGTAAGCTTGCATTTGCTGTTAGTCCTACTCCCGCTCATTGGCCTGCATTTTCTTACGTAGATAATGGAAAAAATGTCCCGCTAACTTACACACCTTTCCTGAAGAAGTTGAAAGATTCTTTGGTTCGTGTTGGATTAAACCCACTGGAGTACTCTGGTCACAGCTTCAGGAGAGGGGGTGCGACTTTGGCCCTAAGTTGTGACGTGCCAGCAGATTTAATTAAGGTCCAAGGGGATTGGCGAAGCGATGCTTACCAACGCTACCTAGATCCTTCTCTGGCTCAGCGTCAAACGGTTGCCACAACCATGGGACAACATATCTGTCGTTTAAATCTAGGTTAAAGTTATTAGGTCAGTTGAGAAAGAGAGGGGAGGGGGGGGGGGGGGGTGTTACGAAAGATATCATTTGGTTTGGGCTCTTTGGACAATGTTCGGATTACCCCTCGCTCATTTAATCTTAGTTTGTATATCTTTTAGGTGTGAGGGGTATCCGATAATTTAACATTTTTTAATAAAGTCTTATTGCGCCCAAACCTTGGTCTTTATCTTTTACGGAGAGTGTATTTAAGTTTTAAATTAGTTATAATTTGGATTTAAGTAAACGAACTTTACCCGCCCTTTTAGTTGGCGATTTATGATTGGCTTGCCTTTACGTTTCCTCCAATAATTCGCCGCACGTGCTGGACTTGTGAGTTTGGGCGAACCTCAAGTTTATGTGTTGTAATATGACAACAATTTTGTGATTATGTAATTCTCTTCAACTCGCCCAAACTCGCTCATACCCTGGTTGGCTACCCTCTTGAATTTGTCTCGCTATTGCTGGCTGATACGTCGCTGGCTCTACTTGGATATCTGCGCAGCATCCAATAAAAAATTTTGCCCACCCACCCACACCTTTTTTTATTCATGTTATTTTACTTGTGTGTTATTGTCTTTGTGTTTTGTCTCATTTTAAGACTAGCTGGACAATGTTCGGATTACCCCTCGCTCATTTAATCTTAGTTTGTATATCTTTTAGGTGTGAGGGGTATCCGATAATTTAACATTTTTTAATAAAGTCTTATTGCGCCCAAACCTTGGTCTTTATCTTTTACGGAGAGTGTATTTAAGTATCATATACCACCTCACTGGGTAATCCTCGGCAGTTTCCATAAACCATAATCTGTTGCAGAGAGCTACCATTTAGATGTCTAGGTGGAAAGTAACTGTTTGAAGTCCTCCGAAAGAGTTGCAAGGAAAGACACCAGCAAGATTTTTGCACCATAGTAAAATGCCCTAGTCACGGACGGATCTAATCCGAAACTGCTGACTCTTTCCCCAGTCTCTGATAGCTATTTGGACGAATATGGCTGGGAGAGAATCAGAAAAACTAGGCCATAAAAACTTCGCGGGTGCGGGGGTTTTAAACGTATTTATTTACCTCGAATCCACAAAACTTCGATATATTTGGAAAGATGGATGATCATTATCATCCTACACCATGCTGGCCATGTATGCAAGACCATCAAAGTTATTTATCTGTCGGTCGCCATTGAATGCTGCCAGCGCAAGGTGTGCAAAATCGCAAGTTTTTGTCGCTGAGTTTTTCTGACTCTCCCCTAGCCATATCTGTCCAAATATTTATCAAAGGCTGGGAATGGAGTCAGCAAGTTTCGGACTAGAACTGGTCCAAATATTCAATAATAGTCTATTTTTGACAGAAAGTACAACTGTTATCTGTACCAGATACAAGTCATTTGAAGGTAACGTTTCTCTCAAATGCTGTTATAAGGAATCAAAACAACTTATATAAATTATGAGTTTAGTATTCGAGTCTTCGAACCAGATGACAATATTTCTCAAAATCGGGATCTTACATTCCTAGATATGATTAATAGGCCTACTAAAATTGAGAATAATTTCAAATGATAATTTAAAAAAATTAAAACCTCATTTGCTGTGGTCAAAATGTTACCACAGCTCTGTTGATTCTTACACTGATTATCACGAGACCATTAGAAGGTCAATTTTGCAGTTGGACAACGTTTCAAATTGAAATGCCCAAGACGTTCAGATCATTCAAGAAATACCGCACACTGTCGACTTAGGCCTACTCTCGTGCCTACTAGCCGGCCTACTCTCGTGCCTACTAGCCGGCCTACTCTCGTGTCTACTAGCCGGCCTACTCTCGTGCCTACTAGCCGGCCTACTCTCCTGCCTACTAGCCGGCCTACTCTCGTGTCTACTAGCCGGCCTACTCTCGTGTCTACTAGCCGGCCTACTCTCCTGTCTACTAGCCGGCCTACTAGCCTCTAATTTTAATATTCTTGAGTTTAATCCTTCTACCTTATTCTCTAATAAATCAATTTTCTCCGTTTTGTTGTTTTGGTCAGTTTGTAGTTGCTCAAGTTTATGGTTTAAAGCACCAATTTCTCGATTCATTTTTTCTATTGTCTTAACGTTATCTGAAATTTCTTGATCCTTTACCTGAAGTCTCGACTTCAATTGTTCATTCTCGGTGGTTAGAATATGTACCCGTGTTTCTAATTCTATAATTTGATTCACTAAACGATCAGTTTTGGTCTTTTCTTGAAGATCTACATTGGCTGGTGTTCTCGCAGAACGGGGTGTGGGGTCGCTTGGCTCCCCGATCTCTCTAGCATAAGATCTTTGATATACTGCCACAGTTGGTTTATCTTCAGATTCATTATCTGAACCTGTGGTAACCATACAAGATGCTTCGTTAGAAAGTGAATCATTGTCATTATTTGGTAGAAACAGTTCATTTGCTATTTGTTCATACCCTTTTTCTCTCAGAGCTGCTATGAAAGAAAACCAAGCTTGATCTCCACGATGGAGTAAAATCTGTAATAATTTTTTACTTCGACCTGTTCTGTCTCCAATGTGTTCTATTTGTGCGTAATCCTCGTCGTCAATTGTAAATTTTGCAAATAGAAGAGGTATCAAATGCGTCGCATCTATGGTTTCCTTCAAATAATCAAAATTTCTGATGATCTTTACCGAATATTTTTTTGACATTGGTACTCGACTTATTGTACTCGTCATCTGAAAAACAATAAATACGTCAATATTACTTTAATATACTGGTGGATAAAGTTTAATGATGATCCTTTTAAAAGAGATTAAAACTAAGACATAATGGTTGACTTCCAAACGCTTAATACTATGGGTACACAGGGATTGGAAAGTTTAATTATCGACGATGAGCGTTGAACACTAATAATGATTCGCTTAGCTAAAGAAATTCCGCTTGTGAAACTTGAGAGTTTTATTGGTCAAACGGATGGCAAACTTGCCCCTTTTAATGGATATTAAAGGGATATGTTCACTAACTGTTTGACTAATAAAATAATCTGGAATTTTTTTAGTAATTGTAATCCATAATAATTTTCACAATACAAGCCTTCAAATTCCTGCGTAGCCATTTATGAGCGTTTGAAAGTCAAAAATACGTAGTTTAGTAAGACTATGCCTAAACACATTAGAAAATGAAAGATAAATGTTTAGGTAGAGATTTAATTAAAGGGATTATGTGACTTATGGCAGCTCTAGTACTTCTAGAGGCTATTTACTTATATTCAAGGCTCAAATCGACCTTTGATTGCTGAACTTTCCCCTTTAAGTTGGTTAACCAGAAGTGGCCGAGAGAAAATAGAATATTATTTTTCAGGGGATTTCCCGTGGTACTATAAAGCTTAAGGGTGTTAATTGGGCTATTTCACGTTATTTAAAAATGGAATAAGTATATGAAATAATGATTTCTTGAGACTTTTTGTGCATTTGTTGATGATTTGGGGTCCTTCTCGATAGTTTAAGGTTGATTTCATGTCAATGAGTTGACAGCCCTTTCAAACATGTCATAAAAATTGGACATTTCAAACCTTTGATACAAGTTTAAAAAAATGTGAATGGATCAATCTACATCAAACTTGGCATAAATGTAGACAATTACATTGCCGAGAAACGTACAGAGCGATTTTCCAAAAAAAAATATTATTTTGGTGGTTACCATGGAAATACGAAAATTTACGAAAATTTATTTGTAGGTACGGCAAACATTTTTTAGGGGCAAAACTAATTAGAATTTTCGTTCTTATTGAATAAGCTTTCAATCAAGACCAAGATCGTAATTTTCCAATAAAAAATGGCTGAGAAATCTTGTATCAACCGGGACACATTTTGCTACTTTTTCCTAATTTTTTAGCAAAAACTAACGAAATACCTAATTTCTTTTCGTTTTTTTTTCATTCTATATAGTTTACAAATAAAGTAATAATAATTATCTACAATCTGAGCCCAAAAATAATAAGTAATTCGCAATAATTCCATCTCGTGTTTTTTTTCTCGAACGCTAGCCCAATCAATACCCTTAAAGATAGGTTTCCTTATTTTTTTTTAGTGACAACTTAACAAAACTGTCTGATAATTAGAATTTCTAATAATTATCCATATACGTATTCTCAATCATACCATTATATTCTTATTGTATATATTTCAAACAATCATAAATATCCATGTATGTACAGACTGAATTAACAAAAAACATAGACTTATTGACCTTTTCAAATATACACATGTGAGGCAAACTGGTATTAGTTAGAACACCTCTGCTTTCTATTGGTCTAAGTATTAGCATTTTAATTTTCATAGATGAAAAGAAGGAACCCATCTTTAACGATTTTTGAATAAAGGTGCAAGATTACATGAAATATATTATTATTATTATTATTTGTTCATCTTGTCCATAACAAAACTCAAATAGCGAATATGAAGCAAATCAATGTATCACTTAAAAACCATCAATTACTTTCGAGAATCGAGATATCATAAAAGATGTACATATTACCTTTCATATATTGTCCAACACAGAAGTCATAATATATAACATATTAGTCCATAAGCTTATCTCTTTCAGTTGACATTATACATGACAAAACTATCGAAGTGTTATAGTGCATAACAATATAACAATTTATAGATATATACTAATAATATAATAGATTTTCCAAATAATAGGCCTTGTTTAGTTGAAACAACATAGTTACCACTAAATTTTAACTTCGATTACGTCCCTTTAATGGCAATTTTTGGTTTGTAAACCTTATGTCAACTACTGGTATGGCAAACCTGATGTCAAATACAAGTATGGTAAAACTTATGTCAACTACTGGTATGGTAAACATTATGTCAACTACAGGTATGGCAAACCTTATGTCAAATACTGTTTTGGTATACCTTATGTCAAATACTGTTATGGTAAACCTTTTGTCAAATACTGCTATGGTAAACCTTATGTCAACTACTGGTATGGTAAACATTATGTCAAATACTGCTATGGTAAACCTTATGTCAAATACTGTTTTGGTATACCTTATGTCAAATACTGTTATGGTAAGCCTTATGTCAAATACTGCTATGGTAAACCTTATGTCAAATACTGCTATGGTAAACCTTATGTCAAATACTGCTATGGTAAACCTTATGTCAAATACCGGATGGCAAACCTAATGTCAAATACTAGTAAGGTAAAACTTATGTCAACTACAGGTTTGGTAAACCTTATGTCAACTACTGGTATGGTAAAGCATATGTCAAATACAGTTAGGGTAAACCTTATGTCAAATACTGGATGGCGAACCTAATGTCAAATCCTTAGTAGTATGGTAAAACTTATGTCAACTACAGGTATGGTAAACCTTAAGTCAAATACTGGTATGGTTAACCATATGTCAAATACTGTTAGGGTAAACCTTATGTCAACTACCAGTATGGTAAACCTAATGTCAATTACTGATATGGTAAAACTGGTCAACTACTGATATAGCAAACCTTATGTCAACTACTGGTGTAGTAAACCTAATGTCAAATACTGGATGGTAAAACTTATGTCAAATACTACTATGGTAAAAATTATGTCAATTAGTGGTATGGTAAACCTAATGTCAAATACTAGTATGGTAAAACTTATGTCAACTACTGGTATGGTAAACCTTATGTCAAATACTGGTATGGTAAACCTTATGTCAAATACTGTTTAGGTAAACCTTATGTCAAATACTGTTATGGTAAAACTTGTGTCTACTACCAGTATGAGTATGATTTTTTGTGATATTAACACTCTTTCTCTTAGAAAATATTTCGGAATAAGTACCTCGATATGTCTCTATTCTTTAAGAGAGTTTTAATTTTGAAAAAAAGGGTTGTATTCCTTTCCTCATGTCTTATTACATGTCAGCTATGCAAAAATTAAATATTTCAGTGAACAAACTAAATATAGACAATGGTAGAGAGAATTACAAGAGAATACACGGACTATCACAAACTAAGACAGAAGCTTATATAAGTCTTTGCATAATTTTTCTCGCTCCACTGAAAATCTCTTAGAGTTAATAATTGGTGTCTAATTGTTGAATGAAGTGGCTGAATATATTAAACGGACTTTTACAGCAAATTGGTTGGAGTGAATGTAGGATAAGAATGGTATTAATATAATCTGTGATTCCACATTTCCCGATATTTAATAGGTTTTTAATAGAATATGGAAATGACGTTAATCTACAATCCCCTATCCAATCGAACGTATTGAACATTGTCTGTACGAAAATGATCTTAAACATTTGTTGATAAAACCAATATATATTAATTGAATTTCCTACACAGTTAAGCAATTTTTTTTAAACCTTTTATGTGTAGACAGCACCAATCCAACACCGAGGTTTCTGCAATTTGTATGACATCAATATCACTTAAAGGGATTGTAAAAGGTATTTCTAAACTTTGTATGAGTAATGGGGACACTGATAGCTTCAATTTGCGCTATTTCAATTTCCATTCCGACTTCTGTGGTTCTTGTAATTCCACTAAAACTAACGCATTTTATAACGTACACATACAAAGTTTAGAAAATCACTTTACAATCCCTTTAAGCTAATAATATTTATATGAGGGCCGTGACGTTATACAGAACAATAGATGTTTGTACCATGGATAGTGGCCAGGAGCGTGCTTTGAAAATACTTGTTTCGTTTTTTGTTCTAAAATGAGAAAACATTCTCCTATTGTCGAAAATCTACATCTCATATTACACCAAAAATTGCAAAATATAGACCTTTTTTTTTTTCAGTCTAACGGAATTATAAACCGAAAGAAACCAAATTAGGGTCTAATTTTAATTAGACAGATTTTATTCATTCCAGTACATGAAATATTGAGTGAGGCTATAAAAACTTCTCTTTTAACGCAATGTTAATACATATAATATAAGATAGCTCTTTGGGCTACGATATAGGTTTCGGTCCTCAGTAGTATTTTCGAGCTAATTTTCGTTAAGTGAATGAATTAACTAGAATGTTATGACAATCATTCCAAAACCATCTTATTGTCATGCCCATTCTTACACAAGTAGAATATTCCAAAACAGAGAGACTTGCTTAACATAATTATTTGTGGGCGAGTTGGCAGTCTGTGGGTTAATATTTCGACGTCTCTTATTACATATTGCATTTTATCACGGGACAGGTACGTCAACCCCGGAATAGGAAATACTTTTGAAAACGAAATTGTAAGTATATAATTTGAATGATTATAAGTTTAAACTACATGTATACGCTGGCCCGTAGGAAGCAATTTCATATTGTTAATATTTTTAAAATTATCAAATAATTAACGTATTTTTTTATTTCTGGGATGTTATTTTTGGACGGTTTCAAGTCGGAAATGTGTAAGAAACCTATTTATTGTCAGCCTAATAGTAATATAAAATCATTCTTTAGAGAGAAAAAAACATTAACTGCTCATTAAACTGCTCATTAAATTTGTCCGATTTTTATAAAATTTGAATTTTGGTGTATGATTCAACAAATAATTACACATTTTCAATCTTTCAACTATTTTAGCTGCAAACACTTAGACCTTGCCCATGCTCTCTATTTTGCATAAAGGCTAGTAGGTTATGATTTCTTCATATGAACTATAAATGACAAAAATAAAATATCTCATTCACATTTCTGTTTAGGTAAATTGCTTTGATGAGAACATAAAATTAATTGCATTGTTCTAATTTTACTAATTTTAAAGCTTCAATTTACCCTTCAAATTGTCAAGCAATAACTGTGGTTCCAGCAATTACACTTATACTAAGTTGAATTGCATGAATCAAAGACATCTGATTGAAAAACGATGCGATCAGTGCCCCCAATGCACATACAATTTTGAGGGAAATTGAGTTTAAGTGTGGTTTTTGCAGGTGTGCTGTAAACATTAAAGATGCAATCTGAAGAGTTTAGGAAGAGAGGTAAAGAAATGGTTGATTTTATAGCTGATTATATGGATAAGCTCAGTTTACGACGTGTAACACCGGAAGTCGAACCAGGTTATCTCTCTCAACTATTACCAAAAGAAGCCCCAAAGAAACCAGAAGAATTCAACGAGATCATGAACGATGTTGATAAAGCAATAATGCCAGGGGTAAGATTCAGCGTTTTGAATATGTACATAAAAAATACCAATGGCACATACAAGCTTTGAAATTTGCCTGAAGTTGCATTAACATGTTGTTTGCAGCTCGCTCAATACGGCATTCGCTGTGCCAAGTCATGTCTCATTCATTTTCCAAAGTCATGGGCTCTTGAGGTTGTCAATATAAATAATTACCGTTATTGTATTAATATTGACAAAAAGAGAATAATGTGCCCAAGTCACCTGAGCATCTCCTATAATAATGTGTGAATAAATAACATTTAGATCAAGACCCCACAGCCGTAGCGCAATCAACAAAAATGCTCTTAAAGTTACTCGTTGTACTTTCATAAGTGAGGCATTAAATGCTTCCATAATGCTACAGCCTTGGTATGGACCCGGTTGGAGATTTTTTCTGTCTTAGTGTTACAGTGAATACAAATGTTTATTTAAAATGGAGTTTTCCATTATTCCATATATTATTTTGTAGATTACACATTGGCAACATCCAAACTTCCATGCTTATTTCCCTGCTGGTAATTCATACCCATCTATACTAGGAGATATGCTTTCTAATGCTTTTGGTTGTATCGGATTCTCTTGGGTAAGTTTTATAAAATGGTTTTACGGATATTGCAGTCTAAAAACCCACAAACCATTCAAATAAATGTGAAATGATTCAATTAGAAATCTTGGATCATTTAAACTGGAATTGTATGACAATGCCAGATGGAAAGACGAAAGAAGAAAATTATATGCGATCTGCCAGATCTTCCAATATACAAACTTATCTTATAAGGAATTGTACATTCCTATTGTGCGATTCCGATACCCAGTTTGACAACTGTAGTTCCGGATATCATAGCTTCTGTTGGAATCGGGTATTAACTTGTCCTCTGTTAAGCAACCAACAGGAACTGAAACTGACGATGTGAATCTTTTGTTGATTTAACAGTATAGCCAATGTTTCTTTGTTCATTACACCTATGACATTAGTTGAAATGTCCCCATGTACCTGTGGTTGAAATAGTAAAATATATTTCATTTCAGGCGGCAAGTCCTGCATGTACTGAATTAGAAGCAATAGTCCTAGATTGGATGGGTAAATATATAAGTTTGTATCAGTGTTTAAAGACCACTTAGAACGTCTTGGTAAGATGGGAACAGCATCATAGCAGTAATACAAAAGAGACCATATTATATACATGAACTATTCAAGCAATAATTGCATATCCAAAAATCAAACGGAGAGACATAATATGAGACTTAAACGGCAAGGAAACTACCGATTAAGCCCATTTTCAGAACTGTAACTCTTCCGTTTCAGGTAAAATGATCGGGTTACCAAAAGAATTTTTACATGAAGAAGGTGTTGGTGGAGGTGTTATTCAGGTACAATATCTTTTAGAAATACATGTATATAGTAAAAATAACTTGGTACTGTTAAAATATTTGATACCCATATACTGCAAGGATAGAGTATAACAGTTTTGGAAATGTAAAGTGGTCCTACTCTTTTGTACGGTAATATACTATAATGGCATTGAAGCTCTTTGAAAGAGCAACCTGTATAATCTGAATAAAGAAGTAACATTCCATTTCAATATGTTAACGTCTTTGGTTTCTTTGTTTCCAGGGTTCTGCAAGTGAATGTGTATTGGTATCGTTGTTGGTAGCTCGTCATCTGGCTGTCAGACAGTTGAAATCTCGACTACCTTATACTGAGGATGGTTTTCTACTATCTAAATTAGTAGCTTATTCCTCTAAACTGGTATGTATAACATCATCTGAGTAAAGGTCTTTCAAAGTGTAATCAGGATATGATAAGACTGAAGCAGTAAACAAACTGACATGACAGTGTTCATTCCAGTTACTTCATTTTGGAAGTCTAAGCATAGGAGTTTAAGGTGGTCAAGAAGCCTTATGGCTTACAGAAAGACCGAATTACAGATACAGATACCTTCAAATAAATTATGGCCTTGATGGCAATCATGTGTCATTATGCTTACTAAAAGGACATTGTCATACACCACTTGGTATCACTGTCAAACAGAACCCATGTAAAGTTTACTTTCCAAAGTGAAGGGAGCAGAGATTTTTTCCCCTAAAGTTTTATGAATTGAACAAGTGAAATCTATTGCAGGCACATTCCTGTGTAGAGAAGGCAGGGATGATCGGTTTTGTTAAAATGAGACAGTTAGACGTCGATGAAAATTTTGCTCTCAGAGGAAGTGTTCTAGAAAGGGCTATTGAAGAGGACAGAAGGCTTGGACTAATTCCGTTCTTCGTAAGTTAACATCTTTTACTTTAAGATTGGTTTAGATGTAAGGTTATTTTTCACCTTTCGTGCTGCAGTGGAATGGTCGAAGATGTTCATTGAAACTCTTAATTTTTCTGGTCAAGTATAACTTTTTTACATTGAATTTTTGCAGCATGTAAATTATGAATTTTCTTTAGTGACTCCTTTCTCTTTTCAAATTATAGGTTAGCGGTACACTAGGAACTACAGCATGTTGTTCATTTGATAATTTAGCTGAACTGGGTGAAATATGTGCTAATGAACGGATTTGGTTTCATGTTGATGCAGCTTATGCTGGTAATGCTTTGATTTGTCCAGAGTTTCAGTATCTATTAAAGGGAATTGAGGTATGTTTACAAACCTACTTGACAATGATCATCTTAAACCTCATCAGGACAGCACAAATTCTTGCTTTAGACTTGTAACTTTAGATGATAGTCATGCGAGTGATAGTACCAGCAATTGGTTTTGTCAGTTCTAACAGTTTACTACCATTCCATTCATTTTGTGATAGCACGTCATTGTCAACGTATATATTTCTACAAGGGTTTCAGTCGAACGAAAACAAACGTCATTGTAGTTGATGGACAGTGCCGCAGTTGATTGAGCTCAACTATATCGTTCTTCATCTTCATTGACGGGACGAAGGCTCGTTCTCTGTGTCTGCCAGTCATACACAATCTGTCATAAGCTGAAGCTGTTTCAGGACTGTCCAGAGGAATGTTTTGAACCTATTTTCTGTCTTTCAACATTAAAATAAACATGAAGACTTTTCTGTTACAGAATGTTAACTCGATAAATTTCAATACTAACAAATGGTTGCAAGTAAACTTCGACTGCTCTCTTTTCTGGTAGGCATTTATTTTCTACATAGGAAGTTAATATCGCGATTTTACAGAGTTTTCATGTATAATTTTATATTGCTGTTGAGGGAACCACGATAGGTCAATGTGTAAGACGCCACCCACTCGAATTACAAGTTAAACAAATGATGCTAACCTTAGATCCAGGTTCAATCCTGGCATGGACCGCGATGACACGTTCCCCACTCATTAATGCAGGTCGAAAGGTCAGGTATATAAAGGGCGACTATTCGTTCCATGCCCCTGCTTTTTTGCAAGTTGAGGGACAACTGAAACACTCGAGGATGCCAAATTATATACTTCATTAAGTAATTTCGAAGTCTTTCAAATTTCTGTTTAATATCTGATTATAGGGTAAAAGATAAAGATACCCTGACGACTGCTATGACTGTTGATCCTTTATATTTACAACATAAACACAGTGACAGAGCTATAGATTTCAGAGTAAGTTCTTCTTTTACATTATATACTGTATTACAGTGATAGAGCGATAGATTTCAGAGTAAATTCTTTTACATTAGTGCAATAGATTTCAGAGGAAGTTCTTCTTTTACAGTATATACTGTATCATAGTGAGTGAGTGCATCTTTAACATAATATATTTCCTTATAATCTATACCATAAAAATTAAACTCTTTTACTTAAAGGCACATAAGCCCAGACTTGGACATTGAGAAAAAGCCTTTTCATCGTATTTTTTTAAAGTTAGCACTTAAAAATTAATATTGAAAAAAAAAAATTCGATTCCCTTTCGTGGTTCCAATTCTACAGCCATTTGAAGGAAATTTTGTTTGTTTACGTTTCAACACTGTGTTGATTGAGTGA
Source organism: Lottia scabra (assembly GCA_029955415.1). Classification (NCBI taxonomy): domain Eukaryota; kingdom Metazoa; phylum Mollusca; class Gastropoda; family Lottiidae; genus Lottia; species Lottia scabra. Next base: position 430,129 of record JARJEI010000021.1, on the reverse strand, counting down.
GACGTCAATAACTCACAAGCTCCGCCCACTACTAGCACGTGCTACTGGAGATTGGAGTGTGACGTCATTTAACTAACACGCCCCCCGCTTGACCTCATTAGCATTTTATTTATGGAAATCATTTTATTAGATCCCGATTTTAAATCCAGCTGCATCGAAGCCATCTGAGTACCCAAAGCCGTGAATTTTAGTTTTTTGACTTAATTAAACATCAGAGATTAAGCTAGAATAACTTTTGTCCCGAAATCCCGTAAATTTCATTTTGTAAACAAACGAATCCCGCAATGTGCCTTTAACTGACACCGTTGTGAGAATGTGTACGATTCACTTCCACATTTTTCTTTAGCATTGGGGAATTCCACTCAGCAGAAGGTTCAGAGCTTTAAAACTATGGTTTGTTTTAAGAACTTATGGCGTTGATGGACTACAACATAGAATTAGAGAGGTGAGCCATAAAAGAATATACATGTAGTTTCTACTTGCGAAATGTATCTTTTTTATACAACACCAATAATGCAAGACTTGCCCCACTGTCTCCTGTCTACATCGGCAATGAATTTGGTTTTCCTTCTTCTATGCCCGATATCCTATGTCTATTAAGAGCCGTAGACTCGTTTAAACCTGATTTTTTTCTTGTTTCTTTTCGTGGAATGCGTTTTGCAAGCCTTCAATTTATCAATCGTTAGGTTACTCATATTTCAGCATTGTCGGTTAGCTAAGTTATTTGAAACTCTGGTGGCAACTGATCCTAGATTTGAAGTTCTGGGTAAAGTAACGATGGGACTGGTTTGTTTCAGACTCAAGGTAGGACGTTATAGACTTTTTAACTTACAGTAATATACAATAATACATAATGTAGTAAAATTTCTGATGTTGACATAATTGGCATTTATTGTGGTATAATATTAGCATGACCTTTCACCTGGATTAGCACAGATTCTGTCGTTTCAGATGGACAATTCCTATCATCCATTGGATTCAATAAGACCATATGATCTGAGAGCAACTGAAGCATCGAATTCCATGACATTTGGATACATCCACAATCGCGGCAAAGGCAATTTTTAAATTCATTCGGAGATCCGTTCAAATCATCCATTTATCAGATGCTGTCGGTTTCTAGCAAATGTTGCAGACGTTTAATTCCGTCAGGTTCGTTCATTGAAATATTGATACTTTAGGTCTTTATGTGATCATACAATCTGAGCTTTTGTTTTATTCAGGGATCGAATTACCTCACTCAACGTTTGTTAAAATTTACCAATGAATCGGGACAACTTCATATGGTTCCAGCATTAATCAATGAGCATTACGTCATCAGATTTGCTATCTGTGCTGAGAGTGCTTGTGATAAGGATATCTCATTCGCTTGGGATGTCATTTCTAAAACAGCAACTGAAATGTTAGCAGCTCGACTCAGTCGAAAGGATACCAACATATCGATAGATCAGAAGAATCAATCCTCGATGGACAATTCCAGTTCAGATAGCTATGGTGACGAGGAGGATGACGAAGTCTTCCCAGAATTTGATAATAATATTATATTTGATAACCAACGCTGTAATATCCAAAGAGCCCGTCTTCGGAGGAGCATGTTTTTGAAAATGGTTTCTGATCCGAAGAGTTACAACCCACGTGTTTTGAAGTCGTTGAATTTTGATAAAAACAGTAGCAGACATCGGAGTAAATCTCTCGGTGGTATTGGACCACTAAGTCCTGACTTTAATTTTGGTTCATCTATTTAACTTGAAATGCTGTGAAATCACAATGTATGTATATATAATTTCAATGTATTTAAGGGAAAAGACAATTTACTGGCGCAAAAATCGACACTAAATTTGATTATCATTATATTTTTCGTTAATATTATATGAAATTTACCCACAATATGACGTGATTCAATTTTCAAAAATTAAATGGCCAAATAGTTCTTAGAAATAATATTGTTTTAATAAAACTGTTACGAATTTAATTTTGATGATTATGGCAAAAAACCCACTAAAACCCCCCAAAACAACAAAGTTGGAATATGTAAGCATTTTCTCTACTCTATTTAGTATGTAATAATAAATTCTTTGAGACATCGTTACGTACCGTACTTTGTCTGAAGAATTCATTCAAGGAAATTGCAAGTTAAAGTTAGGAATCTGGTTGGGTTTGGATTGTTTTATTAACATGATATTATAATGTTGTACAAGGATAAATAAACAAGATACAAGGGATGATATTAGCAATAACAAACTAACAAATTACATTATTTCATGATATAAGAATCTAATAAAAACATTCATTGCCTAGTGGGTTGGACTTAATGCCAAGATAAGTTCCAAACTTAAAGGCTCACTTAATAAATTTTAGGATACGAATTAACAGCTTGAAAGGCTTCCTATCTAAAATTACCAAAAGACGATCTTGAGCAGCAGCAATTCAAAAGCACAAATACAAGATACCTGTCAATCTTTGCATAATTAATATTTAATAAACAGGAGAACTACTTCGACTACATATATGTTGCTATAAGTAAAATGTCTATGAAGGGTATTATTGACTTATATAATGAAGGCTGTAACCATAGGCGTACGAGCTGGGGTGCATGGGGGGCAATTGCCCCCCCCCCCCCCAGTGATTTTCATGAAGGAAATTTAAAAAAAATAAAATCGTTCGGAAATGATGTGATCAGGCAGATGGCGAGAAGTTTTTGGAATTAGGGGTTGGGTGGGGGTCGACTTGTCGGGCAAATATATTTCGTTGTCGGGCAAATTAGCATTAGTTGTCGGGCAAATTGGTTTTGCCCCCCGCTCAACTAACGCCCCGTACGCCTATGGCTGTAACTGTAACTATTTTTTAGTCCTTCTTCCGTTTTCAATTATGATACAAGACTAGAAATGAAAAGCAAGAGGCAGGCTTGTCGACAAAAATAGAATTAATATTATGATTCCAAATCATTTATGGTAATATATATTATATATAGTATAAGTAGTATAGCTATTCTGGGAAACAAAGTAAATACATCTACCAAAATCATACATTTATCAACAACTTATTTCCAAGGATGGACTGACTTGATCTGGGATCTCATCAAATCTGTTCTGTATTTTGATGATCCGATATCTCATGTTGCCCTTGCGTATTTCAATCAACACTTACCACAATGTGAAACACAGTGAAGTAAACAAACAATTTCCCTGAATGTAAAGTGAAAACACATCTGATAACATCGTAACCTTTGTCATTTATAACACTGCATACATACCATATATACCTGATGTTACAAAACAATAACAGTAATGTTCATTTTTGAACATAATGTAAACATTTGTTAACAAAATGTATAACTAACAGTTCACACAATTCATAATCAACAATTGTGATAATTCACAACATTTTCCTGAACTTATCCATTCACAGTTGTTAACAATTAAACACGATCAACAAAGAGTACAGAACACCAAATACTAACAGAGGCAATAGCCATTCACTGTTCACAATTTTTAAAGAATTTGAATATAACCACAAATACAACTGTATACAACAAATTTCCTGATATTTCCAATCACGTTTCCAACATCTTTTTAGTAAACATTTCACAACATATTGCCATAAATAAACAAAGGCAACATATAACGACAATTCATTGAATTCAAAGTAATAGTACTTAACATCTTTCAACATCCAGTTATAATAAATGTAAAGATGCGTTCTCTTGCGGACAACTCAGGTTGACGTGGCAAAATGCAAAATCCGGAACCAATTAAATTTTCGACTTCTAGGAACTGTGAGAATTCGGGAGATGATGATCAAAAGATGGATTCAGCCAACTGCCCCAGCTAAATATCAGATGCTGCGAGTTGCTTGTTTCTATTTTCAATGGAGAAGTTGAAATCGGTTGCAGTCAATGTCCCGCATTTCGCACATTATTGCTACAAATGAGATGTATCAATATTGATCTAAGCATATTCTTACAAAATATGGACAGGACAGAACGTAAATATATCTCGACATAACCATTATTTAACATGTAATATATAACATTAAATTATTAATATGTAATAATATGTAAGTAGTGAATGATAGAAATAAATTATTGGAGCATTGTAAATTGCACCAAAGATGCCCTGCATCACATAATTATCAAGAAAACAAGAAATATTACAAAATTTACATGGAAAACAAAGACTAATACCGATGAGAAATTCAACAATTCTTGGCCAAGCTTAACTAATATTTTTGATGATTTTCTTTCACATAATGCATGAGAATGATTTGATTAAGTTTAACTATAGTCCCTACCTAACAAAGGATAACAAGACAAGGGAATACTACATGCAAATTAGAACAACGTACGTCAACTATTGGACTCCATAAAAAGAATAATGGAACCTTGCAAAGAATATTGTATGCATTTTTGATCACCATGTTGTTAAACGGTTGATTTCGGAAAAATATTTTTAATTTTTGTTAAATGTTTTCAGCTGTTTAATAAATCCATGATTTCTATTTAATATGCCAATGTCTCTATATATCTAAATGGAATCTTACTTTAATGAATTTCAATGATTATCTTATTTGCCATTGCAAGCGAATGTAGCATGCAATTTCTAGTATAAATGGTATCACAGTTTACAACTAACAGATGATAAGTTGACTACACTGCTGATTCTATTGAAACTCTGCCATTATACTGATCCAATAATACAGAACTTGATAATTCTAAATTCCAGTTCAACGTATCCAATAACTGTTCACATTGTGCTCTTGGAGCCAAACCTAAACGAAACAACTGTTCTATTTTGAGATATTTGATAGCTTCTGGCACATCCCAATGACAATGACACAGAGCTGCGTGGCTCTCTTCATCTGTAACACCAATCACACTATTTTGAACAGTGGCTATACGTTCACGGGGAGATGAGCTTCCAAATGTTGCATCCTTTCTTTGTAAGTTTGTTACACTACGATATTCACGAGTACGATTTTCATGTTTTTCATGTGACCCTGAATGTTTTGATGGTTCTGACACTTGTCTTTGATATTGTCTTGAGGAATTAACATTTAAATATTTTTGACCTGGTAAACTCGACCAGGATGAATTGGCAGCATCAGATTTGGGCACTTTCATTTTAGCCGGAACACCCGCGTCCACTAGATTCTCACTACTTTTAGAGAATCGTGATGTAGATTGAATAGTGTTTATATTTTGATATGTAGAATGGCGGTGAGAAACCGAGGATGGACATTTTAAATCTGGTCCTGTCTCAATCTGAAATGGTTTCACTTCTGCCATCTTTGAGGATGGCGGTGGACACGATTTTGGATGACGTTTGCCTCGTTCTGGAATCAAGAAGTAATGCGTATGGCTAATTTGTTTCCCATCTTTCACCATGGGGTAAATTTGGGGTAAATGTCTTTTACTGCTGTAGTCACGTGGGGGTAAGGGAGGGGGGCAAGCAACATGAGGTTCAACTTCAACATCTTCATCAAAATCGGAATCAAAAGAATCCCAACTTAAAGTTGCTGATGCTGTGGCCATGTTGGTAAAGTCTGGAGTGTCAGTTTCTGTTGGTACCTGATCATACAATGGAGGTTGGTCGAACTGACTGGGAGGTTCTGCATACATATCAGTAGGAGGTTCATCATACAATGGTAATTTGGGTGGTTGGGAATTTGGAGGTAAGCTAACAGGGGATGTGTCATAATATGCTGTAAGTGGTGGAGGATCATCATAAAGTGGCAAAGGAGGTGGATCCTCTTTTGGAACCTCATCATACATTGGCAAGTCTTTTCTTGTAAGGATATTTTTGTTTTCGTCTCTTTTGTTCACAGTCACAGCACGAGAGAACGCAAAGTTACTTAGTTCATCATTAATCCAATCAAATGCCTTGTCCGTTTTTTCGGTTTCTGGTTTACTAGGGGGAGGTAACTTCACTTGTAACTGGACATTTTGTTTAAATAGGCTACTTGTTTCTGTTCTTATCATTGTCTCTGTGACGCAAGTTTTATGGGAAGAAGAACTAGAATTGTGATTAGTATTTGTAAGAGAATAAAGTTTGTCTTCTGTTGGGGGAAGGGAATAATATATACTACCCCCAGAAGAACTTTCTGGAGAATTTGAGAAGGGGTTTGCTGGTGGAATGCTGGACACTGGTTTTTGCACCACATGGGTGCGAGATTCAAAGTTTTGTGAGCTTGTTGGTAACACTTTGATCCTACTTTCAAATTCAATTTGATCAAATTTGGTTCTTGGCCATGTGGAATCTTGGTGAGCAGCTAGAGGGTTCATAGGGTTGGTCCAGGATCCCTCGGATGAAGAACTATAAGCAGAAGAAGCAGAACTGGTCATCTTGTAACCTTGACTGATCTCAAAAGGATCAGGTGAATCTGTGATTAATGGTTTGGGTAAACCAACGTTGCCATACTGAGTTGAATTGTTGGTACTGAGTAATGAATCAAATAAGGACAAGGTGCTTCGTGTTGTGGTCATCTTACTGGGCTTCAGTTCATTCTCCTCTACCTCCTCAGAGAGATCAATCAATGGTTTATCGTCCAAGGATCTGGTACTCTTGGTAGAGGCACGTAAGTTCTTCTTATCATGAAATGCTCTTTGGTTACCAGTAACAGAAGCCAATGGTGTTGGTTTGTGAGATTGTGATCGTTTCTTGCCAGGACTTCTAGTTGGTGATGGTGCTGATTTTAATTTGGAATAATTGAATTGTTTAACATTCAATGCTGCTTCTACAAAGATATCAAAAAGACACTGTGACAAAATATCTATGGAATATTTTGGATACTGAATAGATTATCTCAATCATTATGATGCTCATAAAGGACATAACTTTAAGTTACAAAAATCCAACAGAATGTTGTATAAAAAAAAGTGAGCCAAAAAGCCGAAGCTTAATAATCTGACGACATATTTTTAAAAATTTTACAAGCTTACTCTTATTGTCAATGATCTGAAATTTCTCTGGTTCAGAATTAGCAGGATCTCCAGAAATATCAGGTGCTTCCATTGGATTCCTCAGATATACCCTGAAAATAAATTAAAATACATTTGTCTATAGATGGACGATAATTCGTTAAAATCTGACACTGTGGCAGAAAAGTAAGATCTTAATAACTATTAATGGAAGATGTGCACCATTGGTCTTTATAAAGGAAGTTACTTTCTAAAAATAGTGTGAGAAATTTTATAATAGCTGAAGGCAGTTCATCGAAATGATGTGAGCCATGAACAATTAGCATAGCTAAACAATATCTGTTTCTGAGACTAAGATATGATTTGACCAACAGTTGGTGGTGAATGGACACCTGGTTTTGAAAAGTCATCTACCAATCACCCTTGCCTAGTCTATCATGGATGATTGAAGCATCAAAGTTAAATGCTGTAACAAGTACCTGTGAAATAAAACATTATAACACTTACTCATCTATTGTAGCAGGATCACCCCAAGTTTTACCAAATACATCTCCATGACCAGCATGTATAAAACTATTCTTTAATGGTTTACTGATATCTTGACCTGGAGACAAATAACAGTTAATAATCAATAAGAGGAAGTGTGGGTATCAGATAAAATGAATTTAAATTGTCATTTATGGTGTTAGATTGTTAGGTTCTGAACAGGTTCTGTCTTTTCCAATTCTGGCTTCAACAAAAGTTCATTCTTTAATTCCTTTCTCTAAAATTTTGAATTCTACTCCATTTGATTCCAAAAAGTCAAAACAACCTGAACTCAACAATCAAAGTGCGTATTTCTTCTGCTAATTTCAGATTATTTACAGTTTACAGAATTTAGAACTACGAACACTTAATAGCTAATACGCACATTTTGTTTCTTATAGAACATTAAACTTAAGCTTCGTCTACACGATCAAACATTTTGTTCAAAACATCATCATACATTTGTATGACGGTGTTCGTGGACAAATGTTTGATCGTGTAGACCGTTTTCCCAACAAGGTTGAACATAGTCAAACATGTATGACGATGTTCAAATTTTTAGCTGCATGTTTCATCTTTACAACAATTTTTGGCAATATTTAAATTAGTTACCAAAATTTAACAAATCAGATGCCATATAGGCGTCATGTGACTTCCTTCCCATCTTTCAAAATGGCAGCCAACACAATCAAAATTTGGACTGTGTCCGATGTAACTAGGTTAATAAGGCTTTGATTATTTGATTATTTGATTTTTTGATGTATTTGGGATATTGCTATTGATTAAAGAAGATTTTGTTTGAGGGAAGACAGTATAAACTTGAAAGTTTTTTTAACTACAAATGCATTATGAAGTGTTTTGCTTTGAGATAATTTTGGGTAATAAAAACAGTATCATTTCTGCCAGTGCCAGTGGGCGTATGTTACCTTATTGGCATGCTATGTTTGAATTTATTTGATAACATATTTAAAGCATACTACCTACATGAAAATAACATTGAAAATTACAATTATCAAAATTTGTCAATCCGGGCATATATTCATAATTGGATTTACCTTGTGTCATAATTACATTTTCAAATATTTCTAGTAGTTTGAAATTTTATCAATGCCCTAATTACTTATACTGCGTTCACACGACTAAAGTTAAGCCAGCTTAACTTCTAACCGTTCTTCGAGCCTGTTTTTTTTTGTCGTCTGAACGCGACCGGTTGAACTTAAGCTGCCTTAACTTGCACCTACTTCGGAGGTGGCTTGAAACCTGGCTTGGAAACTTAAGCTGGCTTGGTTATTGCCGTCTGAACGCTCCTGGCTAACAAAGTTAGATAAAACATTTTCCGCGCATGCGCAGTCCTGTTACCAGATACCCGCCATTAGGCTACCTATTCATTTGTAAACAACTTTAGCCATGGAGCAAGAAAATGAAAATGATAATGACCGGCGTAAAAATGAAAAAGTGTATAAATTAAAATAATCGGTATCGTCACCATTTTGTAAGAAACTTTTATGTCCGTCTGAACGCTCATGGAAAAAACGTAAACCAGGCTCGAAAAACGGTTAGAAGTTAAGCTGGCTTAACTTTAGTCGTGTGAACGCAGTAGTTCTATGGATTTATCAGTCTGTTTTAAAGTTATGTCACCAGCTAAGTCCAGTGATGAATATACTCTTATATACCAAATTTGTAAATTGTGAGACATAATATGGCTTTAACATTCATTCGCATGAAATTTTTGAAGCTGGCTTGGTCTGTTAGTTGTAACTCACTCAACAAGGCCTGATAAGCCCCATGCTGACCTCTTCTTTGGATCCAGTCCCTAACCCATTGTCGAACCTTTCGCGCTCCCCTCTTTCGCTTTTGACGACGAAGAATTGTTAAAACAATAACAGATGCAGCAGCACCACTCAACAGACTGTTTTGAGCATCCATGTTGAATTATTTTCCCACCAAAAATGATAATTACCCTTCATTATTGGTCATACATCATCATACATCATCATACTAATGTTGGATCATGTTTGACGATGTTGGACAGTGTAGACAGAAATCCACAACAAGCTTGAACACCGTCATACAAATGTATGATGATGTTTTGAACAAATGTTTGATCGTGTAGACGAAGCTTAATACGTCCTGTGCCTGTGCTTTCGTAACTTTGTCAATAGTATAAAGTTACAACATACAATCCCTAATACTAGAAGACAAAGAAGATGTACACTGTTGATTTGACTCTATTTGCTGAACATGACCAGTATTGTACAATGAAGAAAGTTATAAGACATTGTGAATTGTCTGTAATTTTTTTAGGTAATATAACTTTTTTTCCAAGAAAACAGATAGAAAAATGTAACAAAAACTTACTTGCTCTTTTGCGTAAAGGATCTACCAATTGTCTTGGAAACAGGCCAATTTCAGTTGTACGTTTATTTTGTCCATTCCAATAGAAATTTTCAGGTCTGAAAAAAGAAACAACCATTATACTTTCTAATATATATAGGGCAACAAACACCAAAAAAAATTTCATCACTCTTATAGGAATATTAAGGCTTATTACAAAATGCATTAAAATGTTATATAAATTACTTAAAGCCACATAAGCCCAGACTTGGACATTGAGAAAAAGTCTTCTCATCGTTTTTTTTTTTAAAGTTAGCACTTTAAAATGAATATTGAAAAAAAAATTTTTCGATTCCCTCTTGTGGTTCCAATTCTACAGCCATTTGAAAGAAATTTTGTTTGTTTACATTCCAACACCGAGTTGATTGAGGGAGACGTCAATAACTCACAAGCTCCGCCCACTACTAGCACGCGCTACTGGAGATTGATGTATGACGTCATTTAACTAACAAGCCCCCCGCTTGGCCTCATTAGCATGTAATTTAATGGACATCATTTTATTAGATCCCGACTTTAAATCCAGCGGCATCAAAGCCATCTGAGTACCCAAAGCCGTGAATTTTAGTTTTTTGACTTAATTAAACATCAGAGATTAAGCTAGAATGCCTTTTGTACCGAAATCCCGTTTTTTTTCATTTTGTAAACAAACGAATCCCGCAATGTGGCTTTAATGATGGTGATAAAGAAAAATTGAGTGACCTACTTTCCAGATATAATAATTATATGATCTCCTTCTTCTATCTTTAATTTATCTAGTTCATCATAATTCTGTAGACTTTTAACTTCTTGTGGTTGTACCTCACAGAGAGATTCTTTAATAGCTAGAAAACTAGGTCTATCAGCTGGTTTATGTGCCCAGCACTGTAATATAAGCTGATATAAACCTGTAGGAGAATAGGCTGGTTCTGGTAATCTCTCATTTTCTACATCTATCTTCTGTAATATCTGTTTAATAAATTGAAAATAATTAAGTTTTAAAACCTTTTTTTTGGAATATTATGGGGCAATACCATGCCATAACCTTGGACATTCAAGTTATCAAGCAAGAGTCACCACAAATGCTCTGTAAAGAATACAAGCTATAAACCAAACTTGCTTTAAACACAAAGGGCAGAAATTTACATCAAATATTGTTTTTCAATTTCTAATTATACATATTATGATATAATCAATATTGCCAAATTTGGTAACAATACATAAAGAATTAACAATCAATTGTAAATCAACAGACAGCTATGTACATATGTTGGACATATCATGTGGAAACTGAAAAAATATGAAAAAATATAAATACCTGTGAGCCATTTAAACCCAACCATGGTTCTTGACCATACGTAAACATCTCCCATAATGTGACACCAAACATCCACATATCACTAGCATGAGAAAATTGTCGAGATTTTAAGCTTTCTGGGGCACACCTAAAAATAAACAAGATTGTTTATGGTCAATCATACACAATAAAGTTAGCGTTAGCACGTTTTAAAAAGCTATGTTAAAGATAACTTTAGTTTGAGATTTCAGATAGGGTATAGGATAGATATCGGGTGTCACAAAAAAAACGTCCCCAACTTTGACGAAAAGTATTTCAGTTCCTGATTAGCCGATCTCTTTCAAAATTCTCATAGATTTACTTCAACACGTCCTTGGCAGACCCTGAAAATATGAAACACATCAACCACCAATATCAAACATTTTCCATCCTGATAAACCCTCACGCCTCACGGATCTCATCTAAAGGTACCACTCAAGAAGCTACAATCCTGCATTTCAGTTCCTGTTTAATCAGTGTGTCCCTCTAACCCAAGTGCAGTACACCTGTTTCTTTAGGGAATCCAATACTGCCCGGAGTCATTACATCACCAGCGGAACAAACTGGATGAACAGGAACTGAAAGGCAGGAAGGTTGCTTTTTGGGAGAAAATATCTTAAGATAGGATCGGTGATAGCATTTCAGGATGGAAAATGAATGATGTTGGTGGTCGATGTGGTGAAAGCACAATAGACACAGGTTGAAATGTGTAGTTTGCTCTGATTTTTTGACATGTTACTTTGGTCATAGCAGTACTTGTACAATTTTTGTTCGATGACTTTCATATTTTCAGGGTCTGACAAGGACATGTTGAAGTCAGTTCATCAACAGCTGAGATACTTACCGTCAAACTTGGGGACGTTTTTATTGGGACCCGATATATCTAGATTTTGGAGCTTAATTTTCTTTAAAAGAGCATTCTCTAACTTTCTTTCAAAATCGGACGGCTCCTTTAAATATGGCCATTCCTTATGTCACCTTCTTTTGGCAGCACAATTATTGATATATAAAGAAATACTGACCAAGCAAAAGGAACTTTCTTCTGTTCTGACATAACATAATGATCAGTTTGACTTGGTAATGCTCTCATTAATCCAAAATCTCCAATTTTCACCTGTAAATATACAATTTGTACCTTAATAATTATTTGAGCTTATTACTTAACTCTTATACAATCATATAATCAATATTCAAAAATATGCTGTGTAAATTTTAACTATATACAGTAAAATCCATCAAGCAATAGCTATGTCAAAAACCAAAGTCTTCTGACTTAATAATTGGAATTTTGCTTATTAAAGCTATCAGTGTCCCAGATAAACATACAAAAATTAATTAATCTTCTTCTGTAAATTAAGAGAACGGAATGTTTGAAGACATTTCCTATATGTTTTTGCTGTATAAATACCAACCATAAAACCCAAATATACTACAGAATAATAATAGAAATAACATACCTTATCATTGGCTGATAATAAGACATTTCTACATGCTAGATCACGATGTATAAAACGTTTAGATTCCAAGAAAGCCATACCAGTAGCTATCTGTATAGCATATTCTATTAATGTACAGATTAATAACTTAGGACTCTCTTCATGTAGTTTATTTAATAATGCACCATGTTCGGCTAGCTCTGTTACCTGGAAGATTGAAATGAAATCCTGAAACACCTGGTCTGAATGGGATTGTTCTTAGGATTTAATTTTTCCATTTGAAAAGTATTTTATTTAGTTATCAATACCACCTCTGAGAATGAACAAAAAAATTAAGTTCTCAAACTTGGTCAATAAGAGTATATATTCATCAACAGTGTCCAAAGTATACAAATAGAATCAAATAAACTCATAAAACTATCTAATTTTCCAACATTAACAGGTTATTATTGAAAAACGCTTAAAATTTGAGTGAGCATTTTTCAATTATTGTATATAAACATAGTTTTCTGAATTTATCAGATTATGTAGGAATCTGTTGTATAGTTATGCCACCAGGTAAGTCCCCTGATGAATATATACTCTCATTGACCAAATTTGAAAATTTAGATTTTTAGTTCATTCTAAGAGGTGGTATTCCTTCAAGAAGAAATCACCTTAGAAATAAATAAGAGTACAATTGAAATGGTTATTTACAGCCTACTTTTTAACAGACAGGTGACGCCATATAATAGTGTGCAATGAGGAAAATGGATCATTTTAACAAACCTACCATCATTAAAGGTGATGACAGAACAACTCCAAATAATTTAATTAAATTAGGATGGTTTAATGTATGCATAGAATTCACTTCTTTAACAAAATCTTCAAAAGCACCAGGTTGAGCTAATGCATCATTTTTTAAAATCTTGATAGCTACATCTTTCTACAATATAAAGAGAGAACAATTTCAAATATATAAATATCATTATTGGTACAAATCTTGTAATGAAACTGAGTTTAAATAAAACCTGCCAAATCAGTTGAATAAATTTCATATTCCATAAGTACCCAATTAAAGGGATTGTAAAGTGATTTTGTAAACTTTATATGTGTATCAGGGACACTGATAGCATAAATTTGCATCATTCCAATTTTCATTCTGACATCTGTGGTTCTTGCAATTCCACTAAAACTAATGCGTTTTATGACGTCACTGACAGTGATCTACATAAATATTACGTCTTAAACAAGTAATCCTAAGATGCTCTGATTTCAAATTTATTTCTTTTGTTGGGGGGTTGTAATATGAAGTTATGTAATGCGTATATGAAAAGAATAATGCGTCAACCTTCGAAGGTATTTTTTGGTCTATTTGTCAGAGAACAATAAGTTAAAATTTAAATCTGAACTGTTTATTGCAAACATAACTGAAAGAATTTGTAAAATCAAGAAAGTGAGATGCAAAAGGAAACAATACTAACCTTATTTTGTGATGGAGTAACCCACTCCCCTCTCCTAACAACACCAAATGAACCATTACCTAACTTGCCGTATATATAGAGAAACTTCTGATCTATTAAACATGTTAGACTAGGATCGTTTGATCTAAGAGAGCTAGGTGATACTGAGGATGATGTGGATGATAATTTTCTAGAAGATGTTTTATCTACAGACTTAGAACCTGGTAATATCTGTAAAGATAAACAAAGCAAAATGAATGATATTTTATTTGTAATATTGACAGCTCAAACAAGTAACAAATTTCTATTTACAGTTACAATCTCGAGCATATTCTGATAGTACATTCACTTACTAAATATTTTTTTTGGTGCAATGTACAAATTTCATCTTTAATACAGTAAATGTACTACAAAATCTATTTCACCAGATATTAATGTAAAAACTTTTTAAATCTGTCCAAAATTGTGCCTTCTAAAGTGCTAATCAGCAACTGGATATCAATTATGAAATGAAATGGAGTTTTACATCCTACTTTTCTCCAACCATAATATGAACTACTTGTAGTGGTAAATAATATCAGAACCTACCTTGTCTAACAATCCTTTCTTTTTCATAGCTTTCTTCTTTTTAATAGCATCTAACAACCTTCTAATAGCTGGCTTTCCCATTCCTATCTTTTCTAAATCTTCTACTTTTACATAATCAAAATGTGTTAACCTAAAAATCACATCAATTTTTAAAATATATATAGAAGCAGAATTCATACCATCAGAAACATTACTAAGATCACACTTCAGATTTGCAGTAAAAAAGAAAACAATGAGTCTACATTGTATTGGGAATGTTTAATACCACATCTAATTAGTGCATTGCAAATGGTGATTGTGACCTCTTAATCCCAGTCAGTGTGAAAGTCTGGTGCCCTTTCCTCACTTTTTCAGTTGATCCAGCTGTAAATGGAAATAGATAATCTGGGAAAGATCAATGTGGAAGTTTAGTTTATCTTAAATACTGTACACACCAAAAACGCACGTTCAACACAGCGTTAAACGCAGTGCAAAACGAGCTGAATAACTACAGAAGTTATTTTAGGCGACAACGCATCATTTCTTAAAGCGAGTCTCTTGTCTAAGCGTTTTATTGATTATCCATTGATCTTATTTTCGCTGGATTGAAGCGGTTTTTTTTTTCTTCGCGTTCCGCGTGATGTTTTTTGGTGTGAACAGGCCTTTAAGATGAGCTGATCGACAAAATCACGAATGAAACACTGGTACAAACCTGGTGACCTGAAGATCATCTCTTAGTTTGGTGAAGAATTTTTCTAGCTGTACTTCAGATAATAATTCATATAGCCATTCCTGGCCTTCATCTTCTCCTCCATCACTCATCCTACAAAATATTATAATAGTACGTCAATAGTCAGTTTCTAACTCTTTCTATTTTAAAAAAATAATGACCAGGCTGATACAACATTATTATTTCATGAGTGATTTATGTTTTTTCTTTACAAATTTTGACAGTGGACGTTGAAACATGTGACTGACTGAATGAGTGACAGCCTGAAAAAAAGTGACAGTTCAAAATTCACTTTTATTTAAAATAGAACTTTCATTTTTCTGACTAGAAACAAGAAAGTATCACAACTTGATTGGGGTGAAACTGGACCACTGTATTACTGACTGGATTTGTTATATAGTTTTAAAAACATAATCTTAGTATATGCTTTAAAATAATGATTGTACAAATGGTCATTATTAAGATGTGATGCCAAAGTATATCTACAAAGTAACACCAATTGCAGTTTCATTTATATAGTTACAATTTGGCTGTGAAAAATGAAGGAAAGCTGAACTGCCTTAAAATACAACATTGATCAATGAAATTTGATGAATGTCTTAACAGATCAAACAAAATCTTTTGAAATTCTTTACCTTGAGGGTGAATAATAGCCCTACTAAATAAAAGATATACTTAAATGGAAGTTATTATGTGTATTACCTTGAATCATGCATATCAATCTAATGAATCATTAATAACAAGAAACTATATTTTATTATGTGTTAACTATCTTTTACAACTTTTCTCTCTATGATTATCTTTAAAGGGATTGTAAAGAGTTTTTCTATACTTGGTATGTGTTTCGGGGACACTGATAACATCAATTTGCGCCATTCCAATTTCCATTCCTACATATGTGGTTCTTGCAATCTACTAAAACTAACTCGTTTTATGTTGTCACTGACAATGATCTGCATAGATATATCAATAGTAGCTTCAGGTAGATCACTGTCAGTGACGTCGTAAAACGTGTTAGTTTAAGTGGAATTGTAAGAACCACAGACATTGGAATGGAAATTGGAACGCCCAAATTGATGCTATCATTGTCCGCGATACAAATACAAAGTTTAGAAAACCACTTTACAATCCCTTTAAAATTTAATATGTTTTAGATTTCCTTTTATAAATAGGTTATTTCCTTAAACATGATCTTATTGTTACTTTATTTACAGGGAATGAATGAAATGAAGAAAATATAAACAAGAATGAATGACCTAACCTAGAATATCAAATACAGGATTGAAAGATAAATCTTAACAGATGTAGCCTACTTGACAATTCATTGTAAATATGTAGTGAATAAATTGTAATTATCCTTCTGGTTTTCCTGCATTTCAATGAAAGCATATTATTATCACATGCAGTAATTTTGTAAATTTGTGCATCAAAATGTTTGATTTGTTTAGATTTTAAAGAGATTTCCAAACTTTTAATAGCACTGATAGCATTGATTTATACCATTATAATTAGAGAGCTTAGTTTTTGAAATTTCTCTAAAACTTGGTGTTTTAAGGTGTCACTAAAGCAAAAGTTGCTGAAATTCACAAAGAGCCATGCAATTGTGAAGTCTTATACGCTTAATTTGGTTGATTGCAAGAACCACAAAAATATGACCTGCGTTTGTTTTTTTTTAACCCCGTTTCCCACTAACAGCGTTGCAGGTCAGAGGGGCTCGGTGCAAAAAAAGACTAGGCTAATGCCGCTGCCCTGACAAAATTTCGCTCATTGCACACTGCTTGGCATTTGTCCGTTTTCAATTACAGGTGCAGAAAAGCAGGTCGTTAAACTTCACTTCATTTTTTATAATCCTATTAAACATTGAAACAATGAAATGGAACTCTTATCAGCTGGTAAAACAAGAATTAAGACGTAAATGTCCCTTTAAAATGATAATATTCTCTAATATTTTATATGCTGATGTAATATTCATGAAAAGGTGTAGTCCTACCTAAAATAGTACTCAATGATTCACTGTCAACATGTATAGCTAGACAACAACTGTTTACTATTAAAACTTTATAAAATATAGGTTAGTAGAGTGGTAATACTAAACACTTGGCCTTTCTCAACTGTCACGACATTCTCTTTGGTCAATACAAACAATAGATAAACAACAACATAATATAGACTATCTTTACACCGTGTAATTAAATATATTGTTTACAAGTTTTAAAGTCTATTATTCATACCATTCCAGTCATTCATTGAAATTGATACTAAATAGGACAAAATTAGCCACAAAAACATCCAGTCAAGAATTGGGGTACCGTATATTCCCGAGTATAGTACCGTACACACTTTTTCACCCTGAAAAGTACCTGTCAAACAAGGGGTGTGCATTATACACGGTGACTAACAAAAAATGGATTTTTCACAAGTGATCCCAAAGGTTGTAACTGTTATTGGATTTGCTAATTGCTAAAAATTTGTAGAATAGATGCATATTGAAAATTGCTTTAATGTGCTTAGATATATAGCTTCTGAACTGTTTATGCATTTTCCAATTCCTACTCTACAAAAGTTTGTGACATGGATTAAAGGTGAATGTTCAGCATTTTCGAGTATCGATTTGGGCCTTGGGCCTTGAATTTATGTAAATAGCCTTTAGATTTACTGGAAATGCCCAAATGCATAATCCCTTCAATTATATCCCTACCTAAACATTTATCTTTCATTTTCTGTATAGATATGTATTTTCTATATAAGGCATAGTCTAACTAAACAACGAGTCGTATTTTTGACGCTTATAATTATGGATATAAGGAGATTTGAAGGCTTAAATTTCAAAGGAGAGTTTATGACATTATTACAAATTGGATCATGGATCGGCTAAAAAATTCCTGCTTCTGAGACTAAAAGTGTTTTGGTTAAACAGTTAGTGAACATATCCCTTTAATATATAACTTGAGACTTATTATTTCTAAGATGTACTCATTAAAATAAAACAACCAATAATTACCTTGACTGACGACGTAATTTCATACTACCTAATTGTAGTGTTCCATCTTTATTACATTTTAAACTTTTATGAGATTGAGTTCGTATTAATCTATCCACAATAACACCGTTATTACTAGACTCACTAGACGTAGAACCAGATTTGACTCCACCATTGTTTTCGGTATCACTTGAATCTGAACTCAGTCTTTTTTTACTTTCATTTTCTTTCTCATCATTCGGCAAGTTAAATTTCACAACCTTTTCTGAACTACTATCAGAGCTTTTGGGAGATTTTAAAATTGAATCTATGTTTTCTAAATTGGACTCGAACGATACATTTTTCAGTGCTTTTGTTCCAACTGTAGCAAAAGAGGGTGAAAATGGTTTCAACTGTTTTTTTTCAAAAGATAAATCATTTGGTTCAAATACATCAGGACTCAAAGAGGAATTGTCAAAAGATGAATCTGTATTGTTCATAGTTCCACTATCAGCACCAGAATCCTGTTCAAAGGAACTACCAGCAGCACTCAATTTTTCACATGGTTCATCTTCACTTGTAGAAACACTTAAATTCCGTGATTCCAAAAAATCAGATAAAATTTCAGATAACTGTTTTTGTAAAGTTTTACGTTTATCCTCTATAGGGACACTTTCAGAACTGTTCCTTTTGCCACTTTCAGAACTGTTCCTTTTGCCACTTTCAGAACTGTCCCTTTTGCCACTTTCAGCACTATTCCATTCATCAGAGGAAGTCTCTAAATTCAACTTTTCTGTGACATTTTCAGAACGTGTCTCTTTAACAGAGCAAAGGCTCTTGGCACTAACAGTTTCTGTGACATTTAAAGTGTTGACCTCATCACAACTCGAGGTTTTCACATTGACTGTAGGTAATTCTTCACATTGTAAACTGAAGTCATTCACATTGACATTTTGGTCTAGTGTGTCACTGAGGGGTTCAACATACCAAGTAGTGTTGGTAGTAGATCTAGTATTGTTGGTAGCTGACTGTATTGGACTGGATGTGATCTCGCCAGCTTTGACCGCATTATCAAACTTTTCATATTTAATACACTGTTTGTTCTTGTCTTTAACTTTTGTTTTTTGTTTCATTTTTTCTTTGATAATTTCAAATCTCTACAAGTTTTTAACAAAATAGTTTCCACACATTTCACCAATGATCTAAAAGTCAATATTGGTGTATAATTAATAAAGACTTAGTCAATTATTCAGATGAGAGCGAGGCAAAATGATATTCCACAGTTAATATCCCCACAATAAATTCCATCAGTTAATAGACTGAAATAATTTCTCATGAACAGAACACAACTATAAAGTGTCTCATAAATTCTAAGAAATCTTGCCAGCTCAAAGAATGTAATTAATTCTTATCGAGTTCTGCACTTTATAAATGCAACTAACACAGTAATATATCATGGCCTTTTTCGACTAAATTACCCAAATCAATATTCAATTTCCAGAGAGGTTTTCAAATTTCTAACAAGACATGGGCAGTTCATTATTTGTAGATCTTGGCTGTTCTTAACTGACTAAGTAAATATAGAGAACTTATGTTAGGTCACAGAAAATCAATGAAATTGTTTACAAGGGTTTCATATTCACTAGGTTAATACAATGTTACTTGAGAAATGAATTGCAGCATATCAATTAGTGAAAATGAAAGATGTTGATCCAATTAAATCAATTTCCACAGAAAAATATATAGTGGTTATTTACTAGTTCATTTCACATCTGTTACAATAAAAAAAACACATTGTTAATATACTCAATAATCTGATATCAATACAGTATGGGACTTTTAAATATTAACAAACTAATCTGAGTTCACCAGGAAAAATTGACCATTCAAATAATTTGTTCACTAATTCCTTTAAACCATATGTCTCAATGTCTCAATTTCAATAACAAACTCCTGATGGTACTTCTTGTATGGGAAGTCCACTACTACATAATTATTGCACTCGATTTTGTCATGCTCTGGACTTGATTTTTGATTAACAGCATTGTTTTGCTTGTACAGATTTTAATTATTTAAATAACAAATCCGATTCCTTTCTTTATCAAATTTATTCAAGTAATCTTCTAATGAAAATCACAATCTGTTCAATTCATCATTCATTTCATTTCTTTCACAGAAACACAAAAGCACCAAAATCTTAATTGCTGTCCCAACTAATTGCTGCCTAGCAAGTTCGTGTGATGTTTACATCCAACTTGATAAAACTCTTACATCCAGGTGAATAAGACCAACACTCAACTTCAGTCTCCAAATATTTATTTACACTTTTCACACACAGATGATGTACATCTTAATTAAGAAAGGTCGTTAAGGAAATGGTGTCTAATGAATCATTATTATACCATTTTATATACCGGTAGTAATAGAGGTATTTTTAACTTTGACTGTTGTTTGACTTATAATACTATTTTAACTATTCGTAAACAATTACTTCATTTAAATTCAAAATTAACAAAACCATTATAAGTACAAACCGTTGTTGTTTTTTCATTTCCTTCATTTTGTTTTAATCTTTTTCTGTATAATAAGCCATGACGTAAAATATTTTCGTTTTCACAACTTTTTTATATAAACCTTTTGGTATATATGATAACACCTTCCTGAGAATCCAGTGTCCTCACTCTTTTCATGAGTAAATTGGACACTTTTTGGTAGATGATCAACCAAATTTAACATAACACACTTTCAAGTTATAAGCCTATCATCCAAAAATGTCAAAATTACACTGAAATTCGTAATTCATAATAAATGTTCAACTTTATCAATACAACATTATTCTTACACGAATATAACTGTTTTAAAGATATAATTCTTCCAATAATAAGCAAAGGCAGTAAAAAAGCACATAATTTAAATTTTCAAAATGCCATACTTAACCCATCCTAAATTAAAATTTCTCGAAAATTCAATCTAGCTGCCAGAATTCCGCAATCCATGAATCACAAACACATGATCATAATAGGCCTACAAACTTTGATTCTTTAAACTGAAGAGTTTATAAATATTAAAATTCTAAACACTTGACAACATTCCAACTGCAGTGAAATTATTTCCGAAAACAACACTTTAAATTGTCATCAAAATGCACTGGAAACCTCACTGGAAATAGAATTTTAACTAAATGTTGAATTAGATTAACTAAAACTCAGAAGTCAAGATACAAGTAGAAAGTGAGTACTATTTGACTATAACTAACAAGTATTTGTGTATGTATAAACTAAGTGTATCAACATGTAAACTACTACAGTAATCTGTCCATTGATCTAGCCGATGTTAGAAAGGAAACTAGCACTTATTCAATATTGATATTTAAACTTCTTGAAGTCCGAAATTAAATGACCTCACATTACTTTGACTTGTTTAAAGACAATACCATGTCCATTTTCTTTTTCAGATTTCAGATTTACAGAATTATATCAGTAAACATTTAAGTATGCTTTAAGGAAAAAAACATTCCGATGCCAGGGCCTGTGCTTCTAAAAGTCATCAGCTTTCAATATCTATCACCTATTTGTGCACATGTATTTCATTCAAAGTTCCAGATTTAAGTGACTTTTCTTAATCCATCATGCTGATCAATACAACTGTCACCAACACTACTCTCTGACCACATTGAGATCTGAATTGAATTTTTTCTCTGATGTCAGAAATATTCAAATTATGTTTTTCTATTGCATACCATGTGTAAAATCATATTTCAAGATAAATATTTTTTTAATAGTTGTCATTTTCATCAACCCAAAGACAATCTAAGACTCTCAGAACTAATTTTGGGTTGATATTTCAATTCATGAAAAAATAATAGACCAAATGCGATTCTGAGCCCATTGTGGTCAGAGAGTAACAAATTTAGATTACTGTTTAATATATGAGAAGAAATTTTGAAGTTCAGGAATTATACTATAAGAAAACTTCATTTTTTACTACAGGACCAAAACTACATCACAGTAGAGAAACTATCTATATGTCCCAAAATAGAAGCCACTCCAATTTCAAGTACCAGTATATTGTAGTACTATTACAAATATTCAAATCCACAATGAATAGTCAGAAACACAAATTGAGATCCAGTAATTTCTAATTGATCATCTCCGAGACTCTGTACACTTCGACTTCAACTAATCTATTTTGACCCCTTCAAACTATCATTTCTTTGGTCACATGAAAAACTTGTAACTTAATTAGTCTGGATTTAATCAAGATTAATTAATTAGATAAGAAATATATTAATGTAAATACATCTTAATCTCAATCTTCTTGTGGGGTCGTTGGGTATAAACAGTTAAACACTTCATGAAAAATTTACCTTTTGAGAATAACAATGTTATATTTAGAATTGTTCCTTACATGTTCTTTTGGCAACAGCTTAGGTTGATTGCACCTGTTAGATGTGATAAAATTATACACTGTTTCCTAAGAAACACTGCCTACTTCAGGCTTTGATTTGTGCTAGTATCTCACAGTAACTGTATTTTTTACAATTTTTAGTTTTACTAAGAAATATCTTAAGATTAGACTTTAAAATAAATAATATGAAAATGATAAGGAAACCAATACATTACACTATTTTAAAGGGGCACAGTTGGCATTTGCAGGATCTGACTTGAGTCTTAAAAATATTAAGAGTTTTGTGTAGGCCTAATAAAAAGGTTAAGTTTCACTAAAATATAATATGAGTCGTTTTATTCACTTTCGAACGCAAATAATTATGGATACTACACATGGATTTGTTGGCCTGAATTTTGACAGTGGGCTGTAAACACTATTACTGATGAGCTTAGCTAAGCTAAAGGATTTCTGTTTTTGAGACCTAGGAGTATATATTGACTGGAGAGGGCATGACGTCAATTGCTATTGACGTCAAAGTGAAGCCACTCGGCCAGCCCAGCCGCCATCTTGGTAGACCCAAAAAGGCTACGCTAGAAGCATAGTCAACGCGCTTATCAATCGGAAAAAATTGAAGGCGATTAACATTTATATCATTTGAAGTAACTTTATATGCTTTTTAGATCTTGCAAGCACAGTGTACTATCACTTTCAAAGATTTTTTTGCTAAGTAGGCCTAGTAGAAACCTTCAAATGTAAAAAAGTCATTGTAGCCTATGTAGGCTAGTTCCTAACTTGTAGCCTATTTGATTTTTTGATTTTACAGATTTTTTTTATTTTACAGTTTAAAACATTTTTACCGCTCTTATTAATTAGGCTGTGCGGCCACAATCAGTAAATAATTTGATTTGAAAAAAATCCAGACGAGCGTATTTTTTCGTCCGATTGCGGCAAATTTACAGTCGTCCGTTTGTCTGTTCACATCGACGACGACTTTTGACGCCCGTAAAAAAATATTATGCTAGGGGCAGACGAGCAGATTATTTCGTCCAATTGTCAGCGAATTTTTACGCCCGTTCCTAATAGGCCGGGCACACGAGCGTATCGCGGCGAATTTTAAAGTGTTAAGATATTTTCGGCCGATTATTTTCACCGAATTTAATAGCCGGCGAAAATAATCTGCCGAAAAATATCTAACATTTTCAAATTCGCCGCGATCGGGCGAAAACATACGCTCGTCTGCCCCTAGCTATCGGCGGCATTTTTCCGTAGATCATTATATTATGTAATAGGTTCAAAATGGCGACTTGCCGCACTTGCGGTCACATATTAATATCACGTCTGATTGGTTTAAAGATATCGATCTGGCGAAAAATACGTTGGACATGACACATTTGCCAGCGAATATATCCGTCGGCGTAAATAATCGGCTGAAAATATCAAATATTTTTTATGCCGGTGATTCGTAGGCTACGGGCGTAAAAAATCGCAGTCTATGGGACAAGGCACACGAGCGAATTTTTCGAGCGATTTCAAAATTCACGATGATTGGAGCTAAAAAAATACGCTCGTCTGCCTCTAGTATTAGCTTTTGTGGTCGGTCGTATATTTACGCCGGTGGAACCATTCGCTGGCAAATTTGCTCGTCTGACCGTGTCCAGCAAGTGTATTATTTCGCCCGATCTGTATTTTTAAACCAATCGGACGTGATGTTAATTGCGATATCATATGACAACCTTCCGTACCGTAATATGCGTCGAGAAACCCCAATAATAATTTCAATACAGTCTTTTCCACATAGCCATATATGGCGAAAAAAAAACTAGCTACGCTTTGTTGAAGTGGCGAAAAATGCACATTACCTCCAAAGGGGTTTGAGCGTTATCGACTGGCTTGAGTCAATGAAAATACACTACAAATTAGTAAAAATGTCACATATCTAGCGGCACCTTCATTACGTTAGTCATTGTAGGCGCGATCCGTCAGTCATTTCTGGACCCAGTATATCCAAGACTTCTTTGGTCGTTTTTTTTTTTTCGCCGTTTATTGTAAATATACAGTGACATAAGACTAATGTCAATGTCGAAGTCTTCCGCCATATTGCCATCGTCTCTAGCGCCTCCTCTCACGCTCACGGACAAAGTACAACACGGCGTGTAGGCCTAATACGCAATTTTGCGATTTATAAAACGAAATTTATAGCAACTTTCCGAAACAACATCTTGTGTTACATTATGGATCAATATTTTTGTATTTGATATAAATATGCGCTTTAAAATTGTCAGTATTGCTACAGCCGCCATTACTCAAAATCGTCCCAATATAGATAAATGGGAAATTAATTATTTTAGAAATTAATGGACAATAATCATATATGATTTTACTTGAAACAATTAGTCGTATCAGCGATAAAAGAAGTAGTAGGTCTTGGTGGTTTATATAATATGTTATTAATGTTATATCTCGTCGGTTTTAGGATATTCATAAGCATTCTAGAAGTCATTTAGGAGGCCTAGCATTCGATCACTGATAATTATATACATTTATTAGTAGATTTCTTAATTATACAAACGGGATTCACAAAATCAGCCTACTATATTTGAAAAATGTTGACGCTATGAAACCTTTGGACGCTATGAAACCTTTTGACGTTACTGTTTTTTGGGTCGACCAAGATGGCGGACGGTAGGCCCAAGTGGCGTCACTTTTTTGACGTCATGCCCTCTCCAGTCAATATATACTCCTAGTTTGAGACTAAGGCTGAAGGCATGTTTTTTATTTGAATGTATGGTGAACTTATAGCTCTTTAATATGCCTATTTTCATTCATAAGCTTATTTAATAGAAATGTTTAGATGTAACATCATTTTACAAATAAAATCAATAAAATTATATGATTAACTTCAGTATGGTATCATATAGCTCTGTGTAAATAATTCATATAAACATAATTTAACTCACATTGGAATCATACATTCTACATTTTAAATTTTTCTGATCTTAAAGATAAGGGATTTAGGTTGCCTTATAAATCTCACCTTTGTAGATGTGGTCAATTCTGAATAAATTGTGCCCTATGACTCTGACCTGAAGCCAGCTGATATCCATCAATATCTAACAGCAGACTGTAGTTTTCTTAAGTGACACTCACACACATTGAAAACACAAAATATATTGGGATCAAATCATACACACCAATTTACCAGAACTGGTTTTGACAGTTTCTAACATCAAAGCTTTTTGTAGCCTATACAAATTATCAACTCTCGCTCTCAGCTCAGCATCATAGGATGAGTAGGCCTTAGCCAATATAATATCAATATTTATAAAGTATGCCCTATGACTAACATGTGACCAGGAGGCCAACATTATTATACATTATCAAATTCACTGAACACTAGACCTTTTTTTAAAAAAACGACACACATTCATTCACTAAGCCTAGAAAAGTTACAATTTGTAATTATGTAATAAGAAATATGTTTTTCATGCTGCTACCTGATTGAATTACCATTGTAAAAAGCCCATAGTCACTAGTCAGGTGTGATTATAATTGTATACCTGAAGTTAGTTTTTTTTCTTGGAAAATCATATTGAATTGTGGAAAAAATCTGACAGAATACATTTTGTTTTGAATTGTCAGTTTCTGACAAGTTATCATGTCCTGATCTGTTTGACCTGGGAAAATATCCAAATACCACAATGAAACACAAATAATTCATACTCACGTGTCTTTAGATAGAAACTCTATATTTTAATGAAGATGCTTCCGGATATTTCAAGAGTTTTTCACCTAGAAACATTCCTAAATTATTAGTTTAATTTCACCACTCCTTCTGTAATGTTGATAACGCAGCCATTCCGGAATTGGAACTCTTCAGTTGTACACAAAGAAGGCTGAAAAGCTATCAAACATGTCGGCTTGCATTATGCATTTCACGTTTTTCATTTTTATTTTACAACTACAGCATGTATTTTGTTTGTATGAAGATCAAATGGGATTGTTTGATTGGTATGCATCTTCGTCCACAATTTTGCATTTTTATGTTTTTAATCAATGTGAACCTAAGAGCGCTTCAGTTGTAAGCCGAAAGTTCAATGTTTTTGGGAAAGGGAGGGGGGGGGGGGGGATTTAGTAGGATAGGGTTTGACCAATACCATGGTTAGACACCTTACTTTTTGTTCTAGATTTTTTGGCACAGGTGTCGTTATGTTTCCCTGCTCTTATCATTGAGCTAACAATGTGAAAGATAGCGAAACATCAGTATAGTATCTTACCGTACCGTACATGACTTTGTCGCAGTGACGAAACCAGACATATTATTATAAGTTATTTTGCCATTCATGTCTGAAAAATATTAGCTTTTGGTCACAAGTAGTTAGTTATTGTTGACTGTTTTGTAGACTATGGTAATGAATTTCAGACAATGGAAATAAACTGTATTATTTTTGTATTTCTTTCAGGAAACAAGATTATGTTGGAAAGGTTGAAAATTTATATTGGGACCAGTCTTCTGCAGCGACTGGAAAACGATTATTTGTTAGTACAGAGAAACATGTTGTAGCATCAATACATGCACATAATGGAAGTCTAGGTAGGCTAAGGCTATATATTCCTGATGATCTAAATCCTTTAAATTTACTAATAACGGCTCTTCATTATTCCACACTAAATACTAAAGATGACAACTACAATGATTTGCATTGCTTCAAAGGCTGTTTTTATTTTGTAGCATGGAGAAGAGTTTTTGAAGAAAGTGAACGTGGGAAGGTTGATAGTTTACTGTATCAATCAAATAGTAAGTCAGCATACATTTTGAAAATAAACTTGATGTTTATCATAGAAAATACTATTTTATTTTAAATAAAGATACATAAAATTTACGTAGCATGTATATTTATGTGTATTCTCTACAGTTTTGTCATATGATTATGATTATTAATTCCATAGTTTTACATTGTGCTTAATTTCGTGTTTTTATTTAGTATTTTACAATTCTGTTTGTATTTGTAGCATTAATAAGTGTATTATCTAGTGGTAACTTTGTAAGAAGTTGGCAGATGGGAACATCGTTATTATTATGGGAAATTAAACTAGGAACAGAAAATAATATAAGGTATGCTATTTATTATTTTCAATTAAAGTATTAAAGAGTGCATTCAATATGAAAAATGGAAACATATCAGTTCTTGGGAGTAAGAAATTATATATTGCTGGACTTTAAAAAAAATAAACACAGTACCATGTAATGACACAAAGTTAGATCTTAAAAGGATAATAAAGTTAGATCTTGTGTATATGAGTTTTTTGTGTAAGCTCTTTATACAACAAAATTTCTTTGCAAACAATGGAAACATAATATATTTCATTGCAGGTTTTATTTAATAGGGTTTTGTACATGTTTGTTTACCTAAATATTTGAAATTTTCATTTTTTTTTTTTTAGATCAACTGCCATTTTCACAAGTAATGAAAAAGGTAGGCTTCTTTTAATAGAATTTTCATTAGTACAAATTGGTTTTAAATTCATATTTGACATATATTTATAATGTTAAATAATTTTGCCAATAGATATGTTGTCATGATATTATAAACCAATTTTGATGACAACATTATTTAAAAATTTCAGCTGACAGTTTTCTTGTTGCTACGTCAAATGGTTTGTTTAATATTAAAACAAATGATGGAAAGAAATTATGGCAAACAAATCTACCAAAGAGGTGGGTATTATTCTTACATTAGGTCATACATGGTAATCAACAAATCTACATTTCAATTTTTGTCGTCTAGAAGACTGGATGGAAACAGAAGAAGATTTCTTTAAGGGACTGTCATGTGACATCAACCAATTTTCAACTTGGGAATTGACAGAGAGGTCTCTACAAAAATACAAATTCTAAAACAGCTGCATCAAACCCATAGCCACAATCTTATGCACAAAAATGTCTGTCATATCCTATACATTTATTTCTTATGCCAAATAACACGCTCAGAGTCAATTTTTGGCCTTCTAGTGTGATGGCATCAGATTGGCAAAAACGACCTTTGCAGAGTTTAGTTTAGAAAATGTATTTTTGATACAGATTTCTGTAAAGTTTTTATACGCCCACACATTAATGTGGGCGTATATTGTAGTCGCCCCTGTCTGTCCTTCTGTCTGTCCGTCTGTCTGTCCGTCTGTCTGTCTGTCCACAATTGTTGTGGACACGATAGAGAGCTGGTTTCTTGATGGATTTTGATGAAACTTGCTGTGAGTGTTTGTTATCACCCAAGGATGAACCCTATTGAAAATCCGACGAATCGAAAAATATTTCATGGGTTATTGCCCTTGCTTTTGAAAATATGTTGTGGACACCATAGAGAGCTGGTTTCTTGATGGATTTTGATGAAACTTGGTATGAGTGTTTGTATTGACATTGGGATAAACCCTATTGAATATCAGAAACATCGAAAAAATATTTTATGAGTTATTGCCCTTGTTCTTTAAAACGCGTTAATTTTTCAGCCGTTACACTCTCAAAGTTGTGGACACGATAGAGAGCTGGTTTCTTGGTGGATTTTTATGAAACTTGCTGTGAGTGTTTGTAATCATCCAAGGATGAACCCTATTGAAAATCAGATGAATCGAAAAATATTTCATGGGTTATTGCCCTTTCTTTTGAAAATATGTTGTGGACACCATAGAGAGCTGGTTTCTTGATGGATTTTGATGAAACTTGGTATGAGTGTTTGTATTGACATTGGGATAAACCCTATTGAATATCAGAAACATCGAAAAAATATTTTATGAGTTATTGCCCTTGTTCTTTAAAACGCGTTAATTTTTCAGCCGTTTCACTCTCAAAGTTGTGGACACGATAGAGAGCTGGTTTCTTGGTGGATTTTTATGAAACTTGCTGTGAGTGTTTGTAATCACCCAAGGATGAACCCTATTGAAAATCAGATGAATCAAAAAATATTTCATGGGTTATTGCCCTTGCTTTTGAAAATATGTTGTGGACACGATAGAGAGCTGGTTTCTTGATGGTTTTTGATGAAACTTGGTATGAGTGTTTGTATTGACATTGGGATAAACCCTATTGAATATCAGAAACATCGAAAAAACGCGTTAATTTTTCAGCCGTTACACTCTCAAAGCTGTGGACACGATAGAGAGCTGGTTTCTTGGTGAATTTTTATGAAACTGGCTGTTGGTGTTTGTATTGACCTTAGGATACACCTTATTGAAAATCAGAAACATCATCAACTATGTGACTGCTCTTAATCATTTTTAAGATGGAACCTAAACGTTGGTTGCCCTTGTTTTATGCATATTTCAGTGACATATTTGTTTTTTTACCAGGAAACTTTAACCCATGGTTTTACTCTTGTAAAAAGAGAAAATGTCATTCTCAGAATCTTTCATTTACTCTCCACTCTTGTCAACCCCCCGGAAGAATTGGCTGCCATTATAAAAGTGGGCGTATTACGATGGCCATCGCTATTTTTTTTATTGCAGTAATACAGTCAATAGATGGTTGCTAGCCGTAACAGAAGATGATAACTATATGGCCATTGGCATATCTCCTAATACTGAGGTAACCATAGCAACTATAAATCAAGATGGCAGCCTTGTATCTGAACGATCTGTCCATGCTCCATGGATTACAAATGATGCATGGTAAGAGATTTATATCAAAGTAATTGAAAACGATTTTTTGGAACTTCTCTGGATCATTCATGTCATATAATCTAAAACCTAAGACTTGATGAGGTGATGATTAAAGCAATGAAATTATTTCAAAACTTGGACAAATATTATATATAGATATAGACTCTTTTAAATTTTCTGTTTGAGTGAAATTTTTCTAATTCTTTATATTTTTTGAACAACCTATAGTATAATTATTTAATGTTTTATTTAGCTGTATGATACTAAAAGGAAGTCAACTAGTATGCTACGTACCATCAAAACAAGCTCTTCAATATGTTGCACTACAGGATGGAAAAAGTTTTATTTCTACTGCATTACGGGTAAGAGTTTAGTCTCAAAATGAAAAACAATCTCAAAATCACATATCCATTTCAAAGGCCTGAACATAAATTAATGAACATTTATCAGCTCTCCATACAAAAATATGTAAAGACCAGACTGGAGCTCACATTTTATTACTTGTCATTTTGCTAAATAGAACAATGATAATTGTCTAGTGGTATTCATTCATAGATAGAATGTTAGAAAATTATGTAACTTACTTTGTTATTGATTGT
Source organism: Lottia scabra (assembly GCA_029955415.1). Lineage (NCBI taxonomy): Eukaryota > Metazoa > Mollusca > Gastropoda > Lottiidae > Lottia > Lottia scabra. Next base: position 399,213 of record JARJEI010000021.1, on the reverse strand, counting down.
ATTCTGTTATAATTTTAGGACTTGGGATTTGAAGCTACAACAGAAACAAGCTTAGAAACTCCATTAAGTGGTTTAACAGGGTTTGAGAAAGAATGTATATTACGTATATCTAAAGATCATTTAGTTGTTGTGACAATTGATGGTGGAAAAGTAAAAATTATTAAAGATATGCCAAAGGTAAGTTGGAGGAATTTCATTTACAAAATGCAAGTAATTTTTCAACCTGTTTATCTACTAGTGATGCAGGTTGAACAGAACGACCATAAAAAATTATCTTTTACGTTGCTGTCTTGGTGAAATTTTTCTCATTGCACAATATGTGGCATTGCTTTTCTTTATTAGCTCAAACATGGAAACAAAAATTTACTTCATTTCTAGTTAAGAACATTTAATTTTTGCAGAAATAGTACAAAGTTTTTGGATGTAAATTGAATCGTGAATGATCTGGTAATGATTATGTTCAAAGCTTATCTTTCAAAATTCTGTCTATTTTTGTTTTTCATAAAATACATTTGGCCCTTTACAAAAATTAATTGAGAAGGCCTGTTCTATAGTACGTTTCTTCACATATCTCAATCAAGTTATATATTTACAGGTATCTGCTGCTGAACTAGTGGAACATGAAGAAAACACATTTATTATAGCTTTAAAAAAATCAGCAACGGAGGTAAGATTAACACCTGTTCAATGCAGCACTTGTAGAGTTGTATATTCTTAGAAAGCAACACTCACATCTGAGTCGTGTATGGTGACTTCTGCCTGTTTGAGATTAAAAGTTCAATAAAACATGTTACAGAATCAGGGCTTGAGATAACATGTTAGTTTCAAGGGTAAGCTTCGGGCCCAAATTAGGAACCCCCAAATAATTGTGCCTAAATGAACAAAACTGAGATGTCCCTCTATGTATTGAGCACTGCAGAGCCAGAAATGCCAACAACTTTGATAATGACACCTCCTTAAATGAAATTAACACCCAGAGGGTTCTAAAATGTTGAAAACATTTCTGTAGCCTTCTAAGGAGCCTGTCCCTATATTTCTGACGCTCCACAATACAGGGTGTGCCCAAATTAAGAGCCCTAAGAATGGTTTCCCTGACAAAAAAAGGGTGATTTTTGAATGTGAAATATCCAGATTTAGAGCAGACAGATCATGGTTGGAACTCATCTGTAAAATAAAATATTAGACACTGTTAAAGGGACAGTCTGAATTTTTTTTAGGACAAAAATTTTTTGCTCAAATTGTGAAAACTTTACACCAAAATCTGTAACTAATTGCCCTTTAGATTATGTCTTATTCTCATCATAGTTATGAATTTTGTAAATTGAAGTTCACTGTTTTATTTCAGCCACTGGTAACTATATCTGGATATGATATAAAAACAGGACAAGAAAATACAGATCTCAGTCAGAAAATACCTTTTGCTAATTCTCATGGATTGCCAAAGAAGGTATTTACAATTTTTCTTTTAGCTGTTTTAGTCTTGACTTTCAAAAGATATTTTTGATTGTTTAATATGATGTTAAAGTCATTTTTGTATTGCCCTTGCTGCAAAATCTTGAATATGCTATTCAACCGATTTTGAACTTAATATGGATGTTATTGAAACTAAATCGAAAGGTTTGATAAAGTGTTGTTTACTTGTGATTAAATTAAAGTCTTTTTCAATTTTACCATCTGCATGCTGTGGTGGGCGTATATGGCTGTGGTCCACTATTTTCCTGTTTAGTTCCTAATTGGTATTTCTGATAAGAGAAAAAGTACACCCCTTGCAATTTAGCCTTTTCTGTAAACATCTGTTGCGCAAACTATGTGTTCATCTTTGAAACTTTGATAACTTTGTGTTCCCGCTGGCAAAATACACGAATGGATCCATACCTATTTCATTCTATTTGTCTGAAATTTATTATAGATCAGTAGTCTGATATTTACTAAAAGAAGAGATTCTAGAATAGGATGTAAAATAGCTATATTATCTGAAGATTATGCTTTACAAGTATTACAGAAGGCTGGTAAGTGACTCTTTTTGTAAGAATAATCTTCCAAAAGCTTTTTAATTTTGGAAATTAATCTCACATTTTTCATTTTGTTGTACCTGTTTTGCTTACGTGAGGTTTACGCTATATTCTCGGTGTGCAGGTCAATTTCTGGGAGTTGTTCATACTTAAATGTCTACTAACCGTTCGATCTAAAAATCTTTAATCTTAGAATCTGGAATTTTTTAGCTCATCTAATCCGTAATAATGTTCCAAACTCTCCCTCAAAACTTAAGACGTCAAATCCCTGTGTATCCATGAATATCAGTGTTTTAAAGTCAAAAATACGACTCGTCGTTTAGTAAGACTATGACTCTTATACAGAAAATGAAAGAGAACTGTTTAAGTACGGGTATAATTTAAGGGATTGTGAGATTTTTTGGGCAGTTTCAATAAATCTGAAGTCTATTTACATAAATTAAAGGCCCATATTGATCATCAAAAATGCTAAACATTCACCTTTAAAAGATTTTTGGCTTTGTGTCTCATTATCATGTAAGTTTTAAACAACAATTATATTTTAGGACGAGTATCATGGAGAAGAGAAGAAGCCTTAGCCTATATATTAGCTCTAGAGATGGTGGATCTACCAGTATCAGAAAATCAGGCCAAGTTTGAAGATGAATTTGGATCTAATGATGGTAAGGCTTTAGCTTAGACAAATTTATTTTCCATTAGTATTATAACAGCAGAAAATATGGCAATAAATGATACTACTCTCGGTTTTGCCATGGTTTTGGATGCAACTTTAACGATATTGTTTTGCTTATTTTGATTTTTTTATATATAGAAACTCTCATAGAGCATACTTTAAAGCTTAAAATTCCTTTCTCACCATGTCAGAAGTGTTCAACAGAAATGTACTATATGAAAATTTGATTTGATATTATTGCATGATGCCAGATGTTTAGGGAGACCTGGTAATTTGTATTGTTGATTTGAGTTATTCTAAAACTGTTTTGTTATTTACAGAAATATTTGTAATGTTTATAAAGAGATTGAGGGCACAGTTATCACAATTGAAGGTGAGTTAAAAACACATTCTTAAAACCAAAATAACGGATTCTTGCATATAAAAGTAATATACCATGATACAATATTTATTATTTAGCATGTACATGACATACAATTAACATCTGTAACATTTACTTACTTCTCTGATCTTCAACTTTTGATTTCTGTTAATTAAATATTGTCAAGATACGTACGTTAATATATGTCAAAGTGTTGTTCTATGACGTTCTCATCTACTATCATCAATAAGAATAACCATGATCATAACGAATTTGGAAGAATGAAATAGACTAAGTAACTAACGCCACACTACTCAGGGCCAAATTCTCAAATTAACAAACCAACAGCACATTACCATCCAATTGAGCCAATCCAACTACCAACAACCCATTCGGCACAACCTTCGTCAATTTGTTCGAGACTATGTAATGACTAAGGCCATGATAGGCGGCCATCTTGCCTGGTAAATGGGCTGGAGAATACAACTCTTGTTCAGAGATTGATTTTGATTGGCTGTTTTTACCGCGAAAGAAGACAACACTCTCTGAAAAATGATTAGCTCACCGATAATTTATTCAATATGGCAACTACCATATAGTATATAAGGTTATCTAGCCACTAGTCTAGTGCAGAAGTTGATAAGAGTGCCAACAACCAAGACTACCAACAACTACATAATTTGCAATAACAGCATCCTCTGTAAGACTCTGATGGCATATTGTATCAAGATGTCATGTCAATACTAATATACAACATTGTCTATTATAGTTATTTATAATCAAGATGGTAGAGAAATTACAAGGATTACGTCACCCTGCACCAACTCTCAGTGATGAAGATATAGATCAAGAAGAAGATGAAATAGAAGAGGAAGAAGATATGATTAGAGATGAATTTAATCTTCATAAAGTTATAGTAGCTGTTACTAAACCTGGAAAAGTAGGACATTTTCAGTCAGTTTATTTCTAAAAGACTTTTCCTAAGCTTTTATGTGAATTGAGATGCTATTGGATAGCATTCTTTTTTTTAGCTTTTTGTGATAGTTACATCATATACAGTTTATCATTTCCCTGATAACAGATTAGCTGATTATATCAAATAATTGTTCATTTTAGAGCACATGCATGCAGTGTTCATATGTAAATCTTACAATTTGTTTGTTTACTGTATATGTTTGTGTAGATTGTACATCATATTTGTGTAAATTGTACATCATATTTGTGTAAATTGTACATTATATTTGTGTAAATTGTACAATATATTTGTGTAAATTGTACAATATACATTATGTTTGATATTAATTATAGATATTTGGTATTAGAAGTCATACTGGTAAGATAGTATGGCAACATTATCTATCTGATTTAGTACCGTATAATAAATTTGGTCAGCTGTCAATGTTATTACTAATACAGAGAACTACAGCACATTTTCCACATCCACCACAATGTGCTATTATTGGGAAAAATAAGGTAAGTTGAAATTTCATATTGAACTTGGTGGTGTTGTATACCACTGACAAGACTGCTTATTGGAAGCTTATTGGAACAAAACTCAAATCAGATCTACAATGTCATGATCTATCAGAAAGTTAACCGTTTGTTGAAGGAATTATGGATGCCTTTGATTGTTAAGTTCTTAATAGGTTCTAGTTTCAAACAGTACATAATCGTATATGACACTTTAACCATTAAATCCTTTCTCCACAATTTTGAATTCTGTCTCCTCTTTTTTCCGCACATGTGAATAGCATTCTGAACTCTGTTCCAACTGGTTTTATTGAACTTTAATACTATATAAGCAGAAATCAAGCACCTGGGATTTAGAAATGCGAAATTTCATAGTATTATTTTGAAAGCAGTGAAATTTTATTTGTTTATGTGTTGCTATATTTTAGAGAAGTGGAAATGGAATGTTATTTACTATAAATCCTACTTTAGGAACAGTAATAAAAGATACACCAAGTCATGGTTTAGATCTAGGCTATAAAGTTGTTCAAGTATCATTATTAAATCATATAGATTCTAACTTTCTCAAAGGTATACTTTTGATGGATAATGAAAACAAGGTAATTTCTTAAATTTAATTTCTTCTTTTCATCAGATGTAAGGGTTTTTTCTATGAAAAATACCCACACTATTCCAGTTATAACTTTCTTACCTTTGTAAAAATTTTTTTTTAAAGAAATCACATTTCTGTTTTCAACTGAAAAAGACACAGACCATGCTAAACCTTCAACAAAAATTAGTCCTCTTGGGTCAAAATTGGCCAAGTTATGGCCATTTTCGTCAGAGGTAGTTTCAGCTTTCAGCTATTTCACTTGTTATGCAGACTGGTTTAAAGACCTTAACTTTGACAGGCTGCTGTTAAAAAACTATCAGATATGTGAAGTCGCAATATGTTTTTTCTATAGATTCATCTATATCCAGAGAGTATTGGACCTGTTATACAAACATCACTACCTAAATTATATCTTCATCTCACTGATTTAAATACTAATATTATAACTGGTTATAGAATTATCAACAACCCAAATCAGGTAGGCTTTAATTATCTCACTGATTTAAATACAAATATTATTACTGGTTATAGAAATATCAACACTCCAAATCAGGTAGGCTTTAATTATCACACTGATTTAAATACTAATATTATTACTGGTTATAGAATTATCAACACTCCAAATCAGGTAGGCTTTAATTATCTCACTGATTTAAATACAAATATTATAACTGGTTATAGAAATATCAACACTTCAAATCAGGTAGGCTTTAATTATCTAACAGATTTAAATACTAATATTATTACTGGTTATAGAATTATCAACACTCCAAATCAGGTAGGCTTTAATTATCTCACTGATTTAAATACAAATATTATTACTGGTTATAGAAATATCAACACTCCAAATCAGGTAGGCTTTAATTATCTAACAGATTTAAATACTAATATTATTACTGGTAATAGAATTATCAACAACCCAAATCAGGTAGGCTTTAATTATCTCACTGATTTAAATACTAATATTATTACTGGTTATAGAATTATCAACAACCCAAATCAGGTAGGCTTTAATTATCTCACTGATTTAGATACTAATATTATAACTGGTTATAGAATTATCAACACTCCAAATCAGGTAGGCTTTAATTATCTCACTGATTTAAATACTAATATTATAACTGGTTATAGAATTATCAACACTCCAAATCAGGTAGGCTTTAATTATCTCACTGATTTAAATACTAATATTATTACTGGTTATAGAATTATCAACACACCAAATCAGGTAGGCTTTAATTATCTCACTGATTTAGATACTAATATTATAACTGGTTATAGAATTATCAACACTCCAAATCAGGTAGGCTTTAATTATCTCACTGATTTAGATACTAATATTATAACTGGTTATAGAATTATCAACACTCCAAATCAGGTAGGCTTTAATTATCTCACTGATTTAGATACTAATATTATAACTGGTTATAGAATTATCAACACTCCAAATCAGGTAGGATTTAATTATCTCACTGATTTAGATACTAATATTATAACTGGTTATAGAATTATCAACAACCCAAATCAGGTAGGCTTTAATTATCTCACTGATTTAAATACAAATATTATTACTGGTTATAGAAATATCAACACTCCAAATCAGGTAGGCTTTAATTATCTAACAGATTTAAATACTAATATTATTACTGGTAATAGAATTATCAACACTCCAAATCAGGTAGGCTTTAATTATCTCACTGATTTAAATACTAATATTATTACTGGTTATAGAATTATCAACACTTCAAATCAGGTAGGCTTTAATTATCTCACTGATTTAAATACAAATATTATTACTGGTTATAGAATTATCAACACTCCAAATCAGGTAGGCTTTAATTATCTCACTGATTTAAATACTAATATTATAACTGGTTATAGAATTATCAACACCCCAAATCAGGTAGGCTTTAATTATCTCACTGATTTAAATACAAATATTATAACTGGTTATAGAATTATCAACACCCCAAATCAGGTAGGCTTTAATTATCTCACTGATTTAAATACTAATATTATAACTGGTTATAGAATTATCAACACCCCAAATCAGGTAGGCTTTAATTATCTCACTGATTTAAATACAAATATTATAACTGGTTATAGAATTATCAACACACCAAATGAGGTAGGCTTTAATTATCTCACTGATTTAAATACTAATATTATAACTGGTTATAGAATTATCAACACTCCAAATCAGGTAGGCTTTAATTATCTCACTGATTTAGATACTAATATTATTACTGGTTATAGAATTATCAACACTCCAAATCAGGTAGGCTTTAATTATCTCACTGATTTAAATACTAATATTATTACTGGTTATAGAATTATCAACACTCCAAATCAGGTAGGCTTTAATTATCACACTGATTTAAATACTAATATTATTACTGGTTATAGAATTATCAACACTCCAAATCAGGTAGGCTTTAATTATCTCACTGATTTAAATACTAATATTATAACTGGTTATAGAATTATCAACACTCCAAATCAGGTAGGCTTTAATTATCTCACTGATTTAAATACTAATATTATAACTGGTTATAGAATTATCAACACACCAAATCAGGTAGGCTTTAATTATCTCACTGATTTAAATACTAATATTATAACTGGTAATAGAATTATCAACAACCCAAATCAGGTAGGCTTTAATTATCTCACTGATTTAAATACTAATATTATAACTGGTTATAGAATTATCAACACCCCAAATCAGGTAGGCTTTAATTATCTCACTGATTTAAATACTAATATTATAACTGGTTATAGAATTATCAACACACCAAATCAGGTAGGCTTTAATTATCTCACTGATTTAAATACTAATATTATAACTGGTAATAGAATTATCAACAACCCAAATCAGCTAGGCTTTAATTATCTCACTGATTTAAATACTAATATTATTACTGGTTATAGAATTATCAACACTCTAAATCAGGTAGGCTTTAATTATCTCACTGATTTAAATACTAATATTATTACTGGTTATAGAATTATCAACACTCCAAATCAGGTAGGTTTTAATTATCTCACTGATTTAAATACTAATATTATTACTGGCTATAGAATTATCAACACTCCAAATCAGGTAGGTTTTAATTATCTCACTGATTTAAATACTAATATTAATACTGGTTATAGAATTATCAACACTCCAAATCAGGTAGGCTTTAATTATCTCACTGATTTAAATACTAATATTATTACTGGTTATAGAATTATCAACACTCCAAATCAGGTAGGCTTTAATTATCTCACTGATTTAAATACTAATATTATTACTGGTAATAGAATTATCAACAACCCAAATCAGGTAGGTTTTAATTATCTCACTGATTTAAATACTAATATTATTACTGGTTATAGAATTATCAACACTCCAAATCAGGTAGGCTTTAATTATCTCACTGATTTAAATACTAATATTATTACTGGTTATAGAATTATCAACACTCCAAATCAGGTAGGTTTTAATTATCTCACTGATTTAAATACTAATATTATTACTGGTTATAGAATTATCAACACTCCAATTACTATGTACAATTTAACCAGATATGGACCTCGCGAGAGGACCATGGTGTACCATGTACAATAAAGTCTTATCTTATCTTATCTTAGTAATCACTATATTCAAATTTAGCATGTTACTTGATTATGTTACTTGAACCATGTGCAGAGAAGTAAAATGTAAATACATTTCATTTCACTGTCAGTAAATATATTTTCCATTTGTGTAAATTATTTGTAGAAATTAATGGCTGAAGCAGTATGGAATGTAAATCTAAATAAGAATCAACAGACTATAAAACAAGTGGTTGGTAAAAGAGCTATAGAACATGTTCATTCTCAGGGTCGTGTATTAGGTGATAGAAGTGTACTGTATAAATATCTCAATCCTAATTTATTAGCTGTAGTAGCTGAAGGTGACGAACCACCATCACCAGGCAATCATAAAGGTTAGTTTGGTTCAACATTGATTTTCAGAATTCTCATTTGATGATAAAGCTTAGATCTGAAATATGCTACATTTCCATTCATTTAACTTGAAAGGGGGGTCTTGGTGGCTCAGTGAGAAAGACACTTGCTTGCTAATCTGCACTCTTGATCCTGGCATGGATCAGGATGATACCTTTTAATTGGCTGACAGGAAAAAAACATTTTGTTGTTCAAATGTGAGAATATACTGAAGCTCTGTGTGCTATCAATCTATAATTGGAAATCAAAATGGAGAGATTTTCTGGTAGAACAAGTCTAATAATGATATGATTGTTTTTTAGTTACAGGGTTTTTTAACATCTATTTAATTGATGGTGTAACAGGACATATTGTATTTCATGTTAATCATAAGAGAGCTAAAGGACCTATTAATACAGTACATTCTGAAAACTGGCTTGTAGTAAGTATACAATATATTTACCATTTAGATAAACATGGTGAAGTTCTTTTATATAATTTCAAATATTTGGCAATCGTCAACATAAAGAGTTGATTTTTAACACTCAGCATATTGACTAAGGCCAATATTTCTATGATTGCTAAATTTCCAGAACTTTGTAGATACAGATTTCTTTCTTGTGTTAAGAGCAAAAGAGTAATAATAACTTTTATTAATTGAAACAAAACTTTTGGTGTTTTTCAGTACTCATATTTTAGTGAGAAACACAGACGTCATGAACTAGCTGTATTAGAGATGTATGAAGGAAAGGAACAGAGTAATTCTACTGCCTTTTCTTCTCTCTCACCACCACCACAACCACTAGTACTTCGTCAATCTTATATCTTCTCATCACCTCTATATACTATGTCAACTACTGTTACTGAGAAAGGTTTAACTAATAAAAATATTATTAGTAAGTATTATTAGTTATATCTCTACTATTATTAGTTCTCTATCAATCTTATATCTTCTCATCACCTCTATATACCATGTCAACTACTGTTACTGAGAAAGGTTTAACTAATAAAAATATTATTAGTAAGTATTATTAGTTATATCTCTACTATTATTAGTTCTCTATCATCTTATATCTTCTCATCACCTCTATATACCATGTCAACTACTGTTACTGAGAAAGGTTTAACTAATAAAAATATTATTAGTAAGTATTATTAGTTATATCTCTACTATTATTAGTTCTCTATCAATCTTATATCTTCTCATCACCTCTATATACCATGTCAACTACTGTTACTGAGAAAGGTTTAACTAATAAAAATATTATCAGTAAGTATTATTAGTTATATAGTAGTTAAAACTAATAGTATTCTCAAGCTTTGTATTACTTTGGAAGTATGTATAAATCTACTATTTCTATTTTTTCCAGTTGCATTAAAATTTGGAGGATTATTGTCTCTACCTAAAGCATTATTAGATCCTAGAAGACCTGCTATGCCTTCACAAGAATCTATGTAAGTTGTTGTTATTATTAAAATTTAGCATGCTGTTAATAGATATAAATTACACACCATAACAAAATGGTTCAAACCAAATTTTTAAAATCGCAAAGATTATTGCTGAACTTTGGAGCTAGGCATTTGAACTTAGACAGAATTCATAGATGCTGAATCCTGAATAATTCAGGCCTAAATGGGATATAGATCCTTTCTGATTTTCAGACAAAATGCAGTTTTTTGGCTCAAAACCAACTTAAATTTAAACTGAAATAGACCTTTTTGATATTTTTATAATTAATTATTATCTAGGGAGGAAGGTGTTATACCGTATATACCAGAAATACCAATACATAATGAAGCTATAATGAATTATAATAAAACATTATATAGAGTAGATGGTATTTATACTGGACCTGCTGGTTTAGAGTCAACATCTCTTATATTTTCTTATGGTTTAGGTAAGCTATTTTATTATACAAATATACAAATAAAGTTTAGGGAAGCTGTTGACAAGGATTGTTGATTTGACTTGTTCTTGAGTTGGTATCTAATTAAAGGAGAAATCAAGGAAACATGAACATGCAGTGGGCAATAAGGGAAATTATTTTGATTTCCGACTGACAAAGAGATCTATTTTGAAAATTTGAAGGTATTATCATCTCGACCCATGCTGGGTTTGAACCCTTAACCTCAGGTTATCAAAAAGCATCTTAAGTCACTGAGCAACAATTTCTTCTATAGAGAAATCAAGGAACAATTTTTATCACTAGTATTGTTTCATAAGCAAGTGTTTTGGATGGTCCAAAAGAAGTAATACAATATATATCATCTTTTTTTCAATTTCAGATTTATTTTTCACCAGGGTAATGCCATCTAAAATGTTTGATGTTTTAAAAGAAGATTTTGATTATGCGTTAATTGGATCTATTTTATGTATAATGATATTAGTTTCTTTCTTAACTCAAAAATTAGCAGCTAAAAGAGCATTATCTAGAGCATGGAAATAAATTCATATTTTTATCAGAGAATACCAGTGATAATTTGCATGGAGTTGTTTTTATATTCACATTGAAATTAATGTGCTCCATATATTCAGTTATATCTCTCAGTGTCTGTATATCTAATGAAAATGCAGATCAAAGTTCATTAAGTTTTTTCTTCTGACCACTGCACTCATAATCTATGATCTGACAAAATTACATGAAAATTTCTCATGGAAAATAATTGGTGCTTACCTATCAAAAACTATTTATAAATGAACTGACAATACAAGTATATTTTGCAAAAAAAAATATCATAGAATTCCTACCCAGTCTAATTAAAATCAGACCCTAATTTCGTTCGTTCGTTTTTTTTAAATCCGTTTTTTTAACCACTACATTTGGGTCTGAGAACCAGGCGCGGCAACAGCCGTTCATGTTAACTTTGACCTAACCTTAATGACCTTTGTTTAAACCAATCAGATCTTTGCCCTCTCCCGCGCTGGGATTTTGTTCACGAACAATAGGTGCATTCTAGGATTCCTAAGCGCTGTAGACTAGTTTATCAGGTCATGTTTATCAAGGTTAGGTCAAAGTTAACGTGAACGGCTGTTGCCGCGCCTGGTTCTCAGACCCAAATGTAGTGGTTAAAAAACCGGATTTAAAAAAAACGAACGAACGAAATTAGGGTCTGATTTTAATTAGACTGAATTCCTACCTTGCATGTGGTATACAAAAAATTTGATTGTTTTAATATTTTTGAATAGAAATGCTCATGTTTAATGTCATAGCATATGCTAGGACATATTTAAATCTATTATTTTATCATGTTGCATGCAGTGATCATTTTCTGATCTGTGAGAATAAAATCATTTTCTTCTGGTCTTTGTGGGCATTAAATATACAAGCATACACCAGAAATAAGTTCTATTTCAGTTGTTTGCCATTATTTAGATGTACATTTCTTATTCCATTTATTTATGAAGCATGATCAAAAATATATAATATACTTTTATCTTATTTATGGTTGTAAAAGTATAAAAATCGTGCAAAATGGCCCAAGTTTCAACCTAGGGAGGTTCCTTAGAATACAAGAATACAATGTTCATTATTATTCATCTATGTACTGATGGCAAAAATGCTCATCCTTGTATGATTTAACAGCACTACATTTAATGTATTGAGCACTAGTAATACTATTTTGATATTGTTTGTATGATTGCATATATATCTTACTTTGATGTTGTCGATGTACATATAGATATAGAAATTATTTGTAGAGAATGAATGCCTATTAAGCTAAGATTCCATATATGCGGTAGCGGTTTCCGTAAAATCGTCTCCGTCATGCGTCAAAAACAAACCATTTCGATTTTTAACGCATGCCGGATGACATGACGCGTATATGGAATCTTAGCTTAAGGCCTATTATTTATAGTGCTAGTGTTTGTGTTAGAATAATGGTAATTCAGATTTTTAATATAAAAATGTATGTCTTTTTCAGTATGTCAATTTGTCAAGATCACATTTATTATAGTCTATTGCATTTCTCGTAGTATTGTCATCATGAAAATGTGTTTTTATGTATTTGTGTGTATGTATACAATGATGAGTTTAGTATGAAAAGTATCTTGAACTTAAATCAAAGTTATTGGTGTATATGTTGTTTAATTTAATTATGAAATTCCAATCATGTACTATCATTTATAATAAAACTCACTACTTTATATATTGTTATATTAGTTCGTAAGGGAAAAGCCCTTTTCAGTTATAAAGGTTTATGCAGTTATATCACCTCAAACCATATCCAATGTCAAAAGCATCTTTTAGACTGAGGTATTTTGTAGGGCGACATCAGCCAATATAGGCAGAATAATCAATGAACAGTCATTTCAAAGGATCTGGCACATGTAATGACATAATTGACAGAAAACGAAAATTTGAGCTATTGTCGTCTATAAACCAAACAAACTATTTAAAAGAAGTCAGTTTATCCGGTACAAAAAATTTGATAACTTTGTCCATTTATTAAAAAAAATAAATAAAAAAGACTGTTTAACATTTTATTCTTTATCAAAAATAAATAACACTTGGACCTGAAGCAGGCATTTCATTCTCATTCCTTCAAGTATACACAGTGCCTTAGTATATTAATTGTAATGAGAATAACTGTTCTATTCAGTGAAATATCATTCAATATTATATTTAAAGTCATTTTCTGAAGATCTATTTCCCATCCATGATCATAACCTGATTGGTTTTTGTCCTTGTAAAATATTGTAAATATCATCCAATGATTTACCAGCATTCTCTATAAAATCCTCGACGCTGACATCTTTATAACTTGTTACATTGAATCCTAAACGATTGTCTTCTACAGAATAACCTGAATGAAAAATAAACAACTTCTAACAAGTCTCTGATAGCTATATTTACAGTCATACTTTAACATGAAAACTCGGGCCTTAATCAGTTACATATAAAGATGTTATATTGTCCCTTATATTGTGAGGTTCTATAGCACAGTGGTTAGCGCATCGTTCTTTACAAACATGACGTCATTTGCTTGGATACAAGGAAATGTTGGTCGTTATGTTTGAGAGTTCGGTTCTCGATTAGGGTGTGAAAGTCCGATGACCTTGAATAAGTCATCTTCACTCATAATTCCAGTCCACCCAGCTGTAAATGGGTACGGATAATCTGGGAAAGATCAATGCCAAGAGGATTGGCCAAGGACCAGCTGGGAGAAAAGATCCGCAGGGAACCTAAGTTGTTATCCTTGTAAAATATAGATGTTTCTTTCTCTTTTTTTTCTATATCACGTCCAATTTATGACATTACTTGCGCAAAAAACGCTAATAACATGAACTGGACCTTTCTATGGAGAAAAGAAATCGATTTACAATATAAACTTACCTATACCGTAACCATCAGGTACAACTGGAGCGAAACCACCAATTAATACACTAGGATCTGATAGTGTAGAGGTTGATAATATTATATGATTAATATATTTATAAGCTGGATCATTAAATATATCTAATGATTTACCATGTGATTCTGACATTCTTTTTAATGTCATCAGATGTCGATCCCAACCTTGACCTGCAATAATAACCATTTATATAATTCATTCATAAATATAATGGTAGGAAGAGATTGCTGCTTCAGCTGTAGGCTACTTTGAATATTTTCTACTCAAAGTCTACTCTCAAATTTAAGAATAAAGGCTAAAGGGCCAGTATGTCATAATTTCAGGTTTCAGGTTTTTGTGGGTAATTACTGAACCCACAGACACCTGAAGGAAAAAGGATGCTATAAATGGTCTCAATAAACATCAAGAAACTCAAAAAATTTATCTTACCCATAGCAGCATTTTTAGTCAATTCAAAGTGAAGTTTTGAGCATTCTTTAAGAGCATCCTGTAATTCTTCTACAGTATAAGATGATCTAGGGTTGAATAATAAATCACACACTCGTAATGTAGCAGTAGTACAAGGTCTGACTGTTTCTGTTCTACCATGTTTAAACGCTGATGTACTACAAGATTCATAGGTTCCTACTGTTTTACCAAACATACGATAATACGTCATCTACAATTATACAAACATACAATAATAATACATCATCTACAATTATACAAAGATACCATAATATGACATATACAATTATACAAACATACAATACAATTATACAAACATACGATACAATTATACAAACATACAATAGCATGTCATGTACATATTATGATAATACATCATCTACAATACAATTATACAAACATTTGATAACATGTCATCAATAATTATACGATAATAGGTCATCTATAATTCTACAAACATACAAATATACAAACATACATACAATTCTACAAACATACAATAGCATGTCCTGTACAATTATACATACATACTATACATAATCTACAATTACGTGAAATTTGATTTTTTATCGCTCATTATTTTGGTGTCTGTGTTATGCCAACTTCATTCAATTTTTCGTCAACAAGGGGTGCGCACTATACATGGGTAAATGAATTTTTCACTATTTTGGGGTAAAGAAGGGGTGCGCATTATATTCCGAAATATACGGTATACAATAATATGTCATCAACTATTATACAAACATACAATAATACGGCATCTACTATTATACAAACTTAAAACATAGTTATGACGTCATCCTTTGTTGTTTTTATCCATTATAAAGGAGAATAGACACTGTTAGTAGATGTTCTGTCCATTATTTAGAAATCTGTCCATTATTTGCGATTAGTAATAGACAGTTTTCTAGATAATGGACAGTTTTCTAAATAATGGACAGATTTCTTAATAATAGACAGTTTTCTCAAACATAAGAGGGCAATAGCAAAATGGACACCAATGTGAAAAAAAATTATTAACACTGTACACAAAATCAATGTAAAACTTTTTAAAATGTATATTTCACGTTATAACCTTGAGGGGTTTTCTTATTTTGATTTCTGGATTATCTTGTTGGATGACTGCAGGCTTTTTTTCCATAAAGGGTACGGTTTTCAGGGGTTCTGAATATAGAAGAACTTGTATTGCAGGAAAATCACATAATCCGTTCAAATATACCTTAAACTAAAAATTTCTCCTTCTATATCCATATTGTGTATTCGCTTAGTCTCACTAAATATGATATTCGCTACATGACAATTATCAATCTTAAACCTTTTACCTTTTTCACCAATATATTTGATGTATCCTTCATAATATAAATATTACATCATATAATAGAATATCCAATTAAAGAATGATTATTGTAATTTTTTGCAATATATATTATTCAAATCACGTAGAATATTATCATTACCTAAATCCTTGATTGTGTGATAACTAGTGTCCACTGGAAGACATCTTGCTTATTGATATGTAGTTACCACCTCTATGAGTGAATACATATCATACTGAGTTGTTTTAAGAATCTGTCCATTATTTTAGTAATGACATGATGTTTTTGAGATATTTTGGATCTCTATGTTGCTATGTTTTAAGTTTGATAATAGCCTCAGACTGTCCATTATGTAAATAGTCAGAACAACTTCGGGGCTGACGCCCCTCAGTTGTTCTTTCTATTTACATAATGGACAGTCTTCGGCCATTATCCATCACATACATGATCTTACCTGTATAGCTAATTGTAAAATGGAATCTGGTCCTAATTTTTTCTCTTTAATAAATTTTTTAGTAAATTTTGTATATTCTAAATGGTGTAAATTTAATGTGTCTATTTTTTCATCAAATTTCTTCTTAGCTTCATCTATACTCTTCTTAATATTACCATCCAATCGGAAATCTACATAGAAAAAATGTACCACTGTCAATTCATAACGCTTTCATTTAAACAACATTTATTATATTTTTACAAATTTTAATTTTTAATCACACTAAAGACATAAGTGCTTTCTGGCTTAAAGCTTATGTCCATGCCAAACGAATAGAATAATCTGATATACACTTTGGGATTTCAAACAATATAGCCAAAGTATTTTGCCTTTGGAGCATCATCATTTTTACCAAGTTATTTTTCAAAACAATTTACCAAAATTATTGTGCACAGATCTACAAACCTAATTTCTGGACACTTTTAGAAGAATCTATATTAGATGGTATAGTATTTTTGTGCACTTTTGGTTTTTGAACTGAATCTTTGAAGACTTCTTTAAAATATCTTAAAACAGCTACACCATCTCCCCAAGCATGTTCAAAATTCACAGCTGCTGTACCAGCTTTATTTATTATTAAACTGAAGCTCTTATCAAACCATCTGTAAATAGAGTTATATATGATTACATTAACCAGACCACAAACACTCTCTATTGGGGTGGTTCAGCAGGTTTTAGAAAATGTATGCAATAGAGATCCCACTCATTATTCTTAGAATAGTTTACATGTTACCTCCCTTTTGTGTAAAATTAAGCACGCAAAAGAGTGTGGTGTAAGGCAGGGTCTGCTTACTCTTCCAAACACCTAATACTACATTTCATTTTGAAATACTTCTTCATTCATGGTTGATCTACTTCCTTATTTTGGATTTTGGGATTTGCTTTGTGATTTAGATTGTTCGTACTTGAAGTTTTTAATTAATAAAATCTGACCTATTTATTCCATCACCGTGTAAGAAGGATCTTGATACAGCATTTGGATCTGTTGGCTTATCATCATCTAATATCAATGTAAACACAGCACTATCCAATAGTTCTAATGCTACTTCATTACCTAAATATTACAATATTATTATATATCATAAAGATAGCTTGCCAGGCAAAGTAAAATACGCCCACTTCAGCAAATTTGAATATTTGAAAAAGTTGATTGCACCATCACACTTATTTGAGCTGATATTTAGATGAATCAATTCGAATGAAAACTCTAGCCTCTATCAAGGGCAATTACTCATAAACCGACGACTGGAATTGCGCCATTTTTGAACTCATCCGAGATATTATCAAGATGAATACACATACCAAGTTTCATTCAAATTGGATAAAAACTCTAGCTTCTATCGCGTACACAACTTAATTTTAACATCTTTGCACCAAGTCAAGGAAAATAACTCCTAAAACGACGACTGCAATTGCGCCATTTTTGAACTCATCCAAAATATTATCAAGATGAATACACATACCAAGATTCATTCAAATCGGATAAAAACTCGGACTGACGGACAGGGGTGACAGCAATATACGCCCACATATATATTTTTTTATTTTAGTCCTTCCTGAGGAAGCTCTATTTTATTAGAGCAAAATGGAATTTAAATGGTTTAATATGACAGTGTTTTTTTATTTTGTATTGGACTCAATTTGTATCCTGTCATTAGAATCCAGTTTATTTGTTTAACCTGTGATCACCATTATCTTCTTCATGACTGGTGGATGTTCAACTATTATTATTAGTTTGATTGTGCACATTTTCATGTGGGCGTATAAAAATGTCATAGCAGCTTAAACACATCAATACATACATAAAGTCTTAACTATGTTAGTTATCAATAGTTTTGATAAAAAGATTCAATGGCATCCACCCAGCTACTGGTTAAAAATCATAAATTTACCAAGCACTACAAAGTTTCGTTACCAAATTAACAGGCAGACCCTTGCGCCGAATTATTTTGTAAAAAGTTACTGGCTACCGGGTCTATTAACAGGCATGCCCCATTTGAAATCTGTCTATGGCCTACCTCATTGTATTTGTACTAAAACAAGGGGCACAAACTCAACGTATCAAAAAAATTGTCAAAATGGAACTCACATAAGATGTAAAGCTAATTAAAAATATCAAGTTTCATCAAAATTCAAACAAATCTGTAGCCTCTATTAAGTTGACAAGGTAAACATGACTGACACAGTGTGGGCATATAGAAAACAACACATTTCATATCTTTTTAATTCAATAAAATACACAATAAAAATGTTTCAGGTTCTTGTTGGAAGCCATAAAACTCAAATCTTGATGAACTATTATTATACTGCAGCAATATTCTTATAAACTTAATAATTGGTGATCTCTGTAAGATTTGTGTGCTGTATTTCATTTATACCAGTTTATATTCTCTATATTAACTTCAGCTCATCTTGTGTAGGCTACTTGTGGTGATTTTTAAATCTGGAAATAGAAATTAACAAGGCGTTATTTCTAAAAAAAAAAAAATCAGGAATAGGCAGGGTAAGGATAATTTGGGCGCAAATTGTACGGTACAAGGCATAAAATTTGTTTCTTCCAGCTCTCTGAGCATGGAATCAGGTATAGAAATTCTGCTATTTGCCAATCAATAAATCTAATTTAGAAGTTTTGTAATAATCAACTTTTTCTACTACATAATTTTTGAAAAAAAAACCTAAAAATTGCATCAATTGAATTTTTAGAATTTTTCTATGATATTTGAAATCAGAATATTTTTTTCATATCAATATCATCCAAATGATGAAACCAAATTTCTCAATTATTTTACATCTCAATGTCAAATACGCATAACAAGTCAGTGCAATAAATATGAATGGTTACAATACACTAAATCTTATATTTGATCAAAAACTAAATTTCTTTACTTTTTGGTTTTCAAATTCAATGTAAAAGACTTTGTGTCCCCTAAAACATCCAATCATCAGAAATATCATTCTTATCCAAAAAGAAAATTCAGAAAAGAAAATTGGTATTTCACACTTAGTCAAAATCTTAATAGAATAATTTTAAACAAGATTGGTTACTTTGGATATCAATTACATGAAAAGGAAATTTTTGATAATTTCTTTGGTGTATAAAATCTAGGAATCTATGTGTAAGTGTATTAGGGTTAGGTGTAGAGCTAAGATTAGTAAATGTTGAAGGATGCAGATGAACAAAATAATTTAAATTCCTAGAATTTTACACCTAATAAATTTCATACTGAAAGATGTTCCTTCTTTGATCTAAAATGTAACCATTCTCATTTGTTGTCTAAAAGCATCCTTTCTAGCAACAATAATGTAAAAATATGCACAAGAAAATCAAAAATTTTAAAATTTTTATAATTTTTCTACAGGTGGAAAATGATTAACTGGTTTTCTTTCAAAAAACAAATTTAGTTGGCTGTCACAATCTAATAAAAAATAATGTTGAATGAATAAACCATATGGTATCAAATGTAAAAGTATCGAAACCATTCATATTCCTTAACAATAACATCGATAACAATTTTAATATCGTCCAATATTTGATGGTTCAATCTGATCACAGATTCTATTATTGCGGTTAACTGTAACCATCTCAATGAGTTCGAAATAATTTTGACAAAAATCAAGAAAATTCAGTCCTCAATGCAAAAATCAGTACCTAAATGTTTTCACAAAAAATTCAAATCAACTTCGCATAAATACTAATCTTAGAATAATATCTAATAAATGATGGTTCAATTTGATCACAGATTCTATTATTGTGGATAACTGTAACCATTTCAATGAGTTTTGAATATTTTTCATACTAATCAAGCGAATTCAATCCTATTTTTAATAACTCAAGCGTATTGATATGAAATAGTTGATTATTACATAAACCAATACAAAATAAAAACACCAATATTTGATGGTTCAATCTGACCACAGATTCTATTATTGTGGTTAACTGTAACCATCTCAATGAGTTTTGAATATTTTTGATACAAATCAAGCGAATTCAGTCCTATTTTTAATAACTCAAACGTATTGATATGAAAAGTCGATTATTACATAAACCAATACAAAGTAAAAACACCAATATTTGATGGTTCAATTTGACCACAGATTCTATTATTGCAGTTAACTGTAACCATCTCAATGAGTTTTGAATATTTTTTACATGAATCACGATGATTCGTGATATTCATCTAATGAAATCAAACATGGGCAAGGTGATGTCGCTCAAATCACAAACAGCAAATGTCTCCAATAGAAAATATAAAAACACCCTTTCAAATAGATCATTGAAATGAATGCATATAACAGTGACACTGTCATAAGAAATATATAACTAAAATTGAAATTCAACAAATTACTACCTGATAATACATCTGAAAGCAGATGGTTTGAGAAAGGTTTTTCATATGGGAAGATCATGCACATAGGATAAAATAATTAATTAACCACATAAAACATACATGAATCCATAAAAGGAGCTCCAGATATACAATCATCATCAGGAAAACTGGTTTTATCGTGTCCCATTGACTATAGTAAGACTTATCAAAATGTCCTAGTTGTTTAAGCAAATCTATTAATAGTAATTAATCTATCTTAAGTTTTTAACAAGTAAAGCTTATCTAAATTCAATTAAATATTTAATGTGTTTGAAAACAGACTCAATTATACAAATTGTTGATTAGAATTTCTCAATGCCCTGAACCAAAAACATTTTTGTCCCTTTTTCACCACTAAGTGTCAATAGATACCCTACACAAATAAAATAAACCATGTCAGCTGAACACATGAAAACTGAGAATAATTTTTAAAATTCTGGCTCTAGTCTAAATTTGATCCCCCTGAAGGAAGGTATAAAATATAGAATGTCATTTGATTTTGAGAAGATCTAATCTGCGACCGTAGGACTTCATGACACCACCTACTCGGAGCCGCCCTGCAGTAATAGTGGCCCCCACACCTACCACATGCTTGCCTTCAGCTGCCATGCAGGTCGCCGTTCCCTATCCAGTTTAGTAAAAAACAACATCATCAATCCGATAGCCATTGCTGCAGAAGGAGAATTCCTAATATATTAGACTGAAAAATGTCCAGTTACCGCCAAAGTTAATTTTTGACAACTCCCCTTATCCTAAAGAAGTTGTATTCATAAACAAAGCCCCTGTTGAACTTGGAAATACACTCATACTTGAAGTTGATTTCATGTTTTATGACTAAAAAACGTCAACATGAAATCAACCCTTATAAATCTGATGAGCTTAAAACATTCATTCTTTACATCTTATATAATACACAGCTCATCAGATTATAGCCACAGTGGGGGAATAAGACTTGAATTGGGAAGAGAAAATTGGGCCAGACTTCCCTTATAACCTAAAGAAGTCATATTTTCTCTTCAAACAAAATAAGATTTAGAGATTGATGGAAAAGTCAACAACATTATACAAAACACATTCACACATTTACTGAAAAGTTCAACAGGCAGCATAAATAAACCCAATAAATTCTCAGATTCAAGTGTTCCACTCAATATGAAGCTTTTTATCTTTCTAGAGGATCAGATCTTGTATCGTAACCAATGGAAGATCAGGTTAAGAATGGGAAGATTTGTAATTAACAGAATGTAACATCCAATATGATTATTATCATACTGCTTATTCTAAAACCATGCAGCGCTGTTCTTCATGCCTTGCAATTTTGGAATCATCTCGCATAAATGAAATAATTTTTTAAAACAATATTCTGCCCCATACTCAAATTACTGTCATTGTGATTCCTAAAACTTCATTCTTAATATATATCATAACATTATCAGTTCTTAAACTTCATTCCTATTACATATCATAACATTATCATTCCTAAAACTTCATTCTTATTATATACCATTACATTATCAGCTTTAAAACTTCATTCCTATTATATATCATAACATTATCAGCCTTAAAACTTCATTCCTATTATATATCATAACATTAACAGTCTTAAAATTTCATTCCTATTATATATCATAACATTATCAGCCTTAAAACTTCATTCCTATTATATATCATAACATTATCAGTCTTAAAATTTCATTCCTATTACATATCATAACATTATCAGCCTTAAAACTTCATTCCTATTATATATCATAACATTATCAGCCTTAAAACTTCATTCCTATTATATATCATAACATTAACAGTCTTAAAATTTCATTCCTATTATATATCATAACATTATCAGCCTTAAAACTTCATTCCTATTATATATCATAACATTATCAGACCTAAGAGTTCATTCCTATTATATATCATAACATTGTCAGACTTAAAATTTCATTCCTATTATATATCATAACATTATGATATTATCAGCCTTATTATATATCATAGCATTATGAGCCCTAAAACTTTAATATTAAAAATCATAACATTATCAGACCTAAGAGTTCATTCCTATTATATATCATAACATTATCAGCCTTAAAATTTAATTTCTATAATATATCATAGCACTATCAGTTCTCAATCTTCACCTAATATATATCATAATATTATCATTCCTAAATCTTCATTCCTATTATATATCATAATATTATCAGCCCTAAAACCTCATTCTTAATATATAACATTATCATATCCTATAACATAACTATCATTATATCATTAAATTAAAAAATTAACTATTCACCTACCTCAGATGACAGAATCAGTAAAATTTCATTTATGCAAGTCTATCCAGTGCATCTACAAAAAAGAACAAATCATATTTAGTTGACTGATACAGCAATGATGTTCCTGCAGTTGAACCACCAACATACTCAGTGGCCATCTCTCATTGTGAGTTTCGACCCCTAGCTCGGTACTGTAAAGTCAGTTTATTTCTGATGAGTTGTTTTCAAAAACTTGTCTAAGATACTGTAGTTTTGTTACATAACAGAACTAACTTCAAAATCTAATTTAGTGATTAACCAGATGACCGGAACACTAAAATCAACTTATAATTAGTTTTCAAGAATAAATCCTCCGATAAACTTGCAAAATATGTCAATTGGACTATATTCAAACAATTAGTACAACCTTTCGTAGCACAGTAAACAAAGTAAAACACTGGTATATATACATGTATATGCTTACCTTATCATTTCAATCAGTGTTGTTCATCACTTGTTTGCGCTTGTTTGTGCTTTTTAGTCACACCACAATTTCAATTCTCCCAGTAAGCATGAAATAAATAACAAGAAAGAAATGTATTGGCCGTTTAGATATACTAAATACTCAACTTGGAAAAAATGGAAATTCAAAATGCCAAGCTAAAAGTGTTCTATTTAAAATTTCAATTATTCAAAAAACATTTGAAGGAATGTGAAATATTTGAATTATTTATCAATTGACTCAAGCAAATAAATTACAAGAAACTATAAAATAAGTTTACCTGAAAGATCAATCTTTAAAAAACTGAAATTCTGCTCCAAAAACTTTCAAATCCCAGAATAATTTTCTGTTATGTTGCTGACATGACAACAAAACGAAGTGAACTCTGGGACGTCTGCTGTCACAATGAACATATAATAAAGGTATAGAGAGGTCTCTACCCTATACTGATTTCAGCTCACCCCCAAGCTGTGAATATATCCTTTGTTTAAATTTCTAGAAAGATTCTAATCCCTGATCAAAACTCATCCTTACTCCTCAAAACCCTGAACAAAGTTTATCCTTAATCATGACTTTGAACCCAACACAATAGCCAAGTGATAATCAACTTAAACTACACTTGTTTATTTCTATAAAGTTAAACAATAAGGTGGGTATAAAATACCCATTTCCTAACCCCCTCATATTTTTATATGAATAAAGAAAGATAGCTTGCCAGGCAAGGTAACATACGCCCACTTCAACAAATTTGAATATTTGAAAAAGTTGATTGCACCATCGCACTTCTTTGAGCTGATATTTAGATGAATCGATTCAAATGAAAACTCTAGCCTCTATCGTGTACACAAATTAATTTTAAAGGGACAGTCTGAATCTTTTTTTAGGTCAAAAATTTTTTTTGCTAAAATTTGTGAAAACTTTACACCAAAATCTGTAACTATGTGCCCTTTAGTGTATCTGAAAGTTTCAACTAAAAAAATCCAGCCGTTAATTTTTAAACGCTAAAAACATGCTAAAATTTTTAAAAACCTTACGTAAGGTTTTTGAGTGGGTTGTGTTTTTTGGACACTGATAGGAAACTACTGAACGGATTCGAGTAAAATAAACGCCTAATTGTAGAGAAATTTTAAAAGGTTTCAGATAGACATATTGAGCCATATAAAGGGAAAACACTAAAACTAGGTCAAATTGCTTAATTAACAATAAGTACTCCCTGTTTGTAATTAACCCTTTAAAAACAAATTCAGTTTGATCAAGAAGATGCATAGATATAATGAGCATACTTTAGAAATACTTTCAGGTAATATTTGTGCTGTTTTTGATAATGGAATCTTTTTTGAAAAAAGCAGAATGGCCCTTTAATGTTTTTTCACAAAGTCATGGGCGATAATTCATAAACCGACGTCTAGAAACGTACGATTCTTTTCAAACTCATCCGAGATATTATCAAGATGAATACACATACCAATTTTCATTCAAATGGGATAAAAACTCTAGCTTCTATTGCGTACACAAGTTAATTCTAACGTTTTTACACTAAGTCATGGGCAATAACTCATAAACCGACAACTGGAATCGCACCATTTCGAACTTTTGATATTATCAAGATGAATACACATACCAAGTTTCAAATCGGTTAAAAACTCTAGCTTCTAACACATACACTAGTTAATTTTAACGTTTTTTCACTAAGTCAAGGGCAATAACTCATAAACCAACGAATGGAATTGCGCCATTTTCGAACTCATCTGAGATATTATCAAGATGAATACACATATATACCAGGTTTCATTCGGATCGGATAAAAACTCTGGTTTCTATCGCATACACAAGAAAGGGACACCGATAGCATAAATTTGAACCATTCTGTGGTTCCAGCATTCCAGCACTTTATACAAAGTTTTTGTCTTCATTGATATCACAAATATTTTAACAAATATAATGCACGCAAAGCACTAGCCATCACTTATAGTTCTACCTACCTGCATTTATAAGTTGAGTTCTAACTGTAGCCCATGTATCTCTGTTTTCTGTAGTTAAAATACTGACTGGATGATCTGGTGTTGGTGTTGTATCTTCCAGTATAAATTTAATATGAGACATAATCTCACTGGCAGACACAATGTTACCTGTAATTCAAAAGGAGATACATAGTTATATATTACCACTCTGCTAACTAACTAAATTCTTGCTTGAAAAAATCAATGCATCTTTCCCTCATAAATCTCCAGAAACGTTTTACCTTACTTAAAATATGGTAATAAATATATACAATATATTTTCCATCCCTTTACTAAATAGTCTATTGTACCTTAGTAAATATGCCTCTTACCATCTCTATCAAGGACATCAAATAAATATATATTTCCATTTCGAAATGTTACTAGATGTTTAGAATCAGGTTTACTATACAGTTCATCTTTTTCATGTCTTGGTATACGTGTTGAAGAAAATAAACGTTTAAATTGACTCATATCGAGAGGAAAGGCTTTGTACCAGTAGGCTCCATAGAAGGCAACAGCTTCAGGCAACAGTCTAAAAAAAAGTAATAAGTATTTATTTATCTCAAGAAAAATTACTTTTATTTAATGGATTAATTTCCACAATAAAATATCTGAAAAAATAAAATAAAATGACCTACTCTAGTGGACCGCTGAGGCCAGGAAAAATGTTGTGAAGTGTGCAATTTTACCAGGACAATGGCATTAGTCTACGTTAAAAAATAGTACAGGTATACTTTTTATTGGTTATGTCACTGTTTCATATAAGGTAATAAAACCTTGTGATTTACCTGACAAAATTACGAAAACTTTCAGTATCACTCTTAGCAGGATTCATGTGAAATATCTCAGGTGTCAAAATTTCAGCTTTCAATGTCTTCATAAACCTAATAGAAGATACCACCATATTGGTAGCTCTAACTAACTGTAACATAAAGACAACATAATATAAGCTGCATGTCATATGAATCTCAAACGAAGATGTATAGATTGACTGCTGTGACAAGAACGTAGGTCTTTAAGTAAATTTCATGAGATTAAGGCACTGAAAAATAAGTTGTATTGAATTTTTTTGTCTTCTATGTTTGTCCCATTGGGAGAATGTTAGACAGGATCATGTCATTATGGCGTAATGGACCTAATTCTGACCCATGTTAGGTAAAGAGTTTATTTTGTACTACCTGAGTATTGTATTCTGGTCTAGTCTCATCATTAAATACCAAAAATGGATTATGATTTAATACCACTGGTCTTCTATCACGTAGATACATATCAAACCAAGCATCTATAAAATATCACATATACATGTATCCTATAATTCACAAATCAGGCTTTAGTAAATAAGGGTTACAATTTTTACAATTTCAATACTTTCACACTTTGACATCGGAGGATGTGACTCTTAGACTATTCAAGAGCATGAATGTTATTTCCATTGAACTCCTTATGAGTTGATATTCGCCATGTAGAAGTTAAGGAAAATATTTCTTTATGACCCAGCTTCCATTTCAAACTCTCTATGACTAAAAATTTCAAAAACTTACCCGATACATAATTGGTATGTTTATTTTTCTTATCAGTAGCTATCAATTCTTCTTGTAAAGCTGAAAACAACAATTCACTAGAATTCAAAATTCTAATGTTTCATAGAATAAAGTTCTAAAAACAAATTAATGCAAATCAATAAAGTCAGCCATAGATGGCGCTTGATCACTTTGTTCGGAAAAGAATATGTCTGTTCCAATTTTGTTCTACACTTTAAACAAATTTACACTTCTATATCTTTTTCAGTCATTTTGAATTTGTCCAGACCAACATTTTACAAGTAGATCTTATTTTGAACCATGTTCCAATTTATTTAATTAATTCTAGGATTGATTTCATGATTCCCAAACATGCAGAACGCACCAATCTTCCCTACAATAGAGTACTACATTGGACTTTTGGAATAGATTTAGAAGATCTACTTACTTTTTCCTGCTCCATTTCCAAATTCTTTAACAATTTTCTCTGTTTTGCTGAATTCATCATCATTTAGTAATGGACGCTGAGAAGCCAGATATCTCTTACAAGTATTTTCTAAAGTAGGTACTGGAAGTCGTGGTAAACTTTTCTGGAAGTGATAAGTTCGAACTTTACTTCTCTCCAAATATTCCCTTTCATCTGTTCCACGTTTTGAAGTAGTCTTGGTGCTGAAAATAGAAATAAATCATTATCATGAGAGAAATAGTAAAAATTTTCATGTTTTTTTTGTAGTGATTCCAAACATTAAACTTAATCAGTTATTCTAGTTTACATTTCAAACGCAGGTCTATCATTTAATTCACTTTGTTACCCAGAATCTTGTAATAATTTTAATCCTAGTATGCCTGTCAGTACTGATATAGTCCCTTGAATAAATGACAATTAGGCCTATATGTACATGTATAAGCTTATTGGTTTACAAACATTACCTATATTGATGAGAAAGTAAACATTGTGAAGTTAATTTACCATCATTTTTCCCCTGAAATATATGATAGAAAATGTTTAGTCATTCATGCTTACATGATTGACATTGGATAGTTAGGCCTATTTCAAATTAATTGAAAGGCATTAAATCTAAAAAACTAACTCTATGAGATTGATTGTAGTATTAAACGATACTGTCAATATTCTCCTTTTCAACAATCTGATGTCAAAATATTAAAAATAAGACTGTTACACTGACAATGAATAGTTGAACTGAACACAGTCAGCCTCAAGACTTTTCAGTCTTTCAAGTTATATTTGAAGAGTGGTCCAAGTTGTCTTGCACTTTCTAGGGACCTTAGTCATGGATGGATGTAGTTCAAAACTTGCTGACTCAATTTCAAGCCTCTGATAGCTTTTTAGACAGAGTCAGCAAGTTGAAGTTTCGGACTAGGAGTAAGAGTAGGAGTAGGAGAATGGACGGGAAACAGTGCCTAGCCAACCTGTCTACATGTCAATTCGTCTACAGTTAATTTGTCTACAAATTAAGTTAACTCGTCTACTACATTGAGTTAACTCGTCAACAAATGTTAAGATGACTCGTCTAAATAATTAGGATGCAGCGTCTACACAAAAAACGTTTTTGAATATTGAAATAAACATTCAATTAACAGAGCATTACATGTATTTTGGTAGTAATATCTATGATATATATGATTGTAGACAAGTTAACTCACTAAATATTGTAGACGAGTCAACTCATGTAGAATTTGTGTAAACGAGTTAAAAGGATTGTAAAGAGGTTTATTAAACTTTGTATGTTTATTGGGGACAGTGATAGTATCAATTTGCGCCATTCCAATTTCTATTCCGACATCTGTGGCTCTTGCAATTCTACTAAAACTAATGCGTTTTATGACGTCACTAATAGTGATCTATCTATATCAATAGTAGCTTCTGGTAGATCACTATTAATAATAAAGTGACATCATAAAACGCTTTAGTTTTAGAGGAATTGCAAGAACCAGAGACATCGGAATGGAAATTGTAATGGCGCAAATCGATGCTATCAGTGTCTGCGATACACATACAAAGTTTAGAAAACCTCTTTACAATCCCTTTAACCAATCAAATTATGTAGACGAGTTGACGTGTGGACGAGTTGACATGTATGTGGACGAGTTGACTGGTATTCTGGGAAACTATTGAATTTAGGCATACCAATGAAGCAATTTGAGAAAACACAGTAGAACTTTGGGGAAATGGTTTGTGAAAAGCCACTCTCAGCATTCTAAGACTTGCTGATGTTGCATAAAATTGATTATGTGAAGAAAATGATTTTTTAAGTTCAACTTGAACTTTGAACGTTGTTTTGATAAAGCTGTTGCGTCCCTTGAAAATCCTTAATCTGGACTATCCAGACTGTTTTAAGATAAGGAGAATGTGAACAGCCGATTAGCCGTTATAAGCGACCATTGTAAATCAAGAATTGTAATTTTTGAATGAAATCATGTAGTAAGACTAGAGTAGCATTATGTAAATCATATCATATCAAAATAGAGTTAAGATTTAAAAAATGGTTTATTAGATTAGTACAAATATAAATTTATTAATGTAAATTAATATTTGATACCCTGCAGCAGTTTAGAGACACCTATTTTTGGCAGTATTATAATCAAAAAGATAATAAACGAAACTATTGTGTTTATTTTTCTTTAAGACAATTCTACAATTTTATTAGAATTTTATTAATCTCCAAAAACACAAATCTTTGATGAAGTTTAAATTGAAATATCATGAAAAATATACGTATACCTGGGTTTTTTTTATATCTTTTCGTTTACTGTTTAAAAATCTTTTTTGACAGATTGAAAATTGAAAATAATTTTTAGAATCGCAAAACTTTGATTTCAAGTTTTAGTTGTTTTATTTCAAGTTATTTGCTTAAATTTTGAATGGCTTGCAGGTCGAGTAATTCAGAAAAGTTAAAGTACACCATAACTAAGTGGTCAAGCTATTCACAAAGCTATCCCCCAGAGTAAGTTATGGAACTTACTGTAGAAATGCAACTACTACTACCAGTACAAAACAACGATTCCATTTCCAATTTCACTTCAAATAGTTCAAAGTCATTTCAGTGTTGTTGTAGGCTCACTTTTTATTATTGGTTAGGTCTATATTAATCTTATAACCAACTCTTTGGTATATCATTATTACAATATATAAGCTTATGTAAGCTTATTCTTCATTTCACATTAGAATAAGCTTATTCCTTTTAATTATTGTTTATTTTTCAGAAATATTTACTCAGACAAACCAAATGATCAATCTTCAAGATGGTCTTCTGACTCCAACAACCCTCCACAGGTAAAGCCTCTATCTTTGTCTAAATTTAGTCTTTATTGAATGAGTAGGCCAAGTGAAGAAGCGTTGTATTTTGTTTGATACTGATAGTGCAAAGCAGACATGTTCCTCAATATTTCTATTTAGTTCGCTATGATTTATAAATTTGCTTAAGTAAAAAAGAAACATCTATATTTTACAAGGATTACAACTTAGGTTCCTTGCGGATCCTTTCTCCCAGCCAGTCCTTGGCCATACCTCTTGGCATTGATCTTTCCCAGAAATATCCGTACCCATTTACAGCTGGGTAGACTGGAATTATTAGTGAAGATGACTTATTCAAGGTCATCGGACTATCACACCCTGATTGAGAATCGAAATCTCAAACATAAAGACTTTCATTTGCTCTTATCTAAGCAAATGACGTCATGTTTGTCAAGAATGACGCGCTAGCCACTGTGCTATAGAACCTAATAATATAATAATAATAAACTCTTTATTTTACATGGGTCAGAAGTTACAGTGAAGATCAAAGATAACCTATGACTAATATAATGTTTTTATTTTACAGTTTCTGATATTAAAGTTAGACAAGCCAGCTATAGTGGAAAGTATTACATTTGGTAAATATGAAAAAACACATGTGTGTAATTTAAAGAAATTTAAAATTTATGGAGGGTTGACTGAAGATCATATGATTGAACTGTTAGAAAGGTATGATTGTTCACTCTCTTTTTACTTATTTAGATGTAATTATTGAAAAGATTTATGTAATTCAAATGTTTATGTTTAGTAATTATGGATCAAACAACTACCATCTGATCTAACGGCAACACTACATTGCCCATTTATTGAGTAATTTTGACACTATTTTTCAGTGGTTTAAAAAATGATCATCTACCTGAAGTATTTACATTAAGAAATCAGATAGACAGTCACCATTTTCCTTGTAGATTTCTCAAAATAGGTAAGTAAATATGGACAAATTCAGTTTGAAATTCAAGGTTCAACACATTTCATCAAATGAGATCAAATATTAATAGTTTTGAGTTATAGTTGCTGATGCTGTCAGTGTCCCCAATATACAAAAAGTTTAGAAAACCTCATTACAATCCTTTAAAATTTCTTATTTTTGATTTGTCTTGAATTTAATGCTTTATATATTTTTCAGTTCCTACTCAGGCATGGGGTCCTAGTTTTAATTTTAGTATATGGTATGTTGAGGTGAATGGTATTAATGATTGGGAGTCAGTTAAAACATGTATGAACTGGTATCACACAGTAAGTACTATGTCAAATTAAACATTGATACATCTGACAGGTGATTCACTCATTCGGCTCAATCTTCGTCATTTTGTTCAAGACTATATAATGACTCGGCCATGATAGACGGCCATCTTGCCCGGAAAATGGGCAGGAAAAGACAAATTCTTGTTTGGAGATTGATTTTGATTGGCTGTTGTAGATTAATGGTCTGATATGATATCTTGTTTTTCTTGGCATATAGAATATATTTTATCTTAACAGTATCGAGAACGAGAGGCAATACGATTATGTTTAAAACATTTCCGTCAACGACAATATTTAGAAGCGTATGATGCATTACAGAAGAAAACAAAAATATCTTTAGAACATCCAGTATTAACAGAATTGCATGATTTATTAGTAAGTACTTTAATTTTTACAATTTATTAGTCAATTTTTTTATAACTTTTTACTGTTGAGAATAGGCTACTTCTGTTTGAATTGAAGCATTTTATAAAAACAGGTTTTAGTGATAATGAAATAATATATAATGATAATGAATTATTACTAGGATCAATTATTTAATTTCAAATTAATATTACATTATATAGGTATGTAAAGGTGATTATGATGGTTGTGAAGAGGTTGTATCAAAGGCATGTAGTGGTAGGTTACAAGATATATTTTCTATTAGTTATTGAAGTCAATATAGTATGGCTTGTTAACGATATGAATATGACAGACTTGACTTGATCCTGAATTCAACTGCTGTGGTTGTCCCTAGACCTGTGGTAGGCAGCAGGCAGCTAGATCTTACATCTTGATCTCCAGGCTGTTCTGTCATGTGGATTAATGATACCAAGGTTGTGCGCACACGTCAACCGTGACACAGTCATACTAGGTATTTCTAGATCTTCCTAGTCCTATCGAGCTCTGTATGGACAGACTCATGACGGTGGATGCACAAGTGACGTGTTTATACCATCTTAGTCGTTTTGTGTGGGGAGTGACTGTCACCACCTGGGCACCCAGAATTTTCTCCAAATATGCAGATATTATCTTTGATATTGGCATGAAAATTGTAGAAAACCTAGAAACCTAACTTTCATTCTTAAAAATGATAAATATAGCTGAATTCTCTATTTATTAGCATTATATCCTGACACTATACTGTACCACATTAATCTCGGTAACCGTTTGTATAGTTTAATATTTTCTATTTATTTTAGAGGGTTTATTTGATCAGTATGTTAGTCAACAAGATTATGTACCAGTTTGGAATGCAATTGAACCAGTTAGTAAGAGTAATGGTGGGTATTTTCAGGATAAAGTTAACTGAAATTTTTATTATTACATAAATTGTTCTTACTAGATGTATATTAATGTTTAGCATAAACATGTGTTCATAAATTGACTGCATTGTATGTATATCTGTCTGTTTAGCTAATTTCGTTATTGGTTATGTATAAATAACACTCATAAAGCACCTTTATACACATTTTGTAAATAATAAATCTCCTTTAGTTTATAGCCATTTGGTATGGATTTCATCAACTATCTTATATCCTTATATTATATGCCACTGGTTTATGCTGTGAAGCTATTTTTAATCTACATAAGCCACAAGAAAATTACTAAATTAGGATCAAATCAATCAAGTAATATTTTTTTTTTTTTTTTTTTTCCAGTGATAAATGAATGTCGGCCTGGTATGAGAGGTGGACATCAGATGTGTATAGATATACATACAGAAACTATTTATTTATATGGTGGTTGGGATGGTAACAGAGATCTAGCTGATTTATGGGCCTATCATGTACCTAGTAAAAGTTGGACCTGTTTATCTCGAAATACAGAAGAAGAGGTATTATCTTTAATTAAATCATATTTAGATATATTATCTCTGAAAAGGGTTTTTGAGTGTATTTTGTGTGTGAAAAACACAAAAGCTTTCATTTCTGAGGGCCCTTGCAATAGCTACGCCATAAAATGCTTAGTTAAAGTGGAATTGCAAGAACCACAGAATTCTGACTGCAAATTGTAATTTTACTTAAATCAAAGCAGTCCCTGATAAATCATTTTGTTTCTTTTAGTGAAAAAGCCTTCTGATTTTGAGGACTTTTGTTAGTTGCTGGATGTCTCTGCATAACTATTATATCTATTATAGGGTGGTCCCAGTGCTAGATCCTGTCATAAAATGTGTTTAGATTTTGAAAGAAAACAGATTTTTACATTGGGAAGGTATCTAGATGCTTCAATGAGAGCTACAGAAAATTTAAAAGTAATTTGCTAGTATTATATTTATAATTGACGTATGTGTGTTTAATTATGTGTGAAAATATATTAATGAACAGGTATTCCTTATATATAAAACTTATTTTATTACTTCTTC
Organism: Lottia scabra; assembly: GCA_029955415.1. Classification (NCBI taxonomy): domain Eukaryota; kingdom Metazoa; phylum Mollusca; class Gastropoda; family Lottiidae; genus Lottia; species Lottia scabra. Next base: position 364,967 of record JARJEI010000021.1, on the reverse strand, counting down.
AAATACTTACTAAAATGGTTATGTTTTGTTATTAATTCTTAAAGTACTTATGTTCAATTTTCTAAAATACTTATGTTATTATTTCTGAAATACTTATGTTATTAAATACTTATGTTTCAGTGTGATTTTTATATGTATGATATTGGTTCTGGTAAATGGACATTAATAACAGAAGACACTGGGTCAGTTGGTGGACCTAAATTAATATTTGATCATCAGATGGTAATAGATATAGAAAAACAAAATATCTTTGTATTTGGTGGTCGAATTTTATCAAGGTAATTATATGATTAATTTTTTTATTGGTAACTTTCGAAGAAGCATAATGACTTATAAAGTTTTAAAAAACTTATGTGATCAATATTCATTTAGGACTGCTTGTATTCAACGTCTTGTTCGCAACAGTTCATTGTATTGTTCTTAGAGATCTACATTATTTAGAAGCACTGATATTAAGAATTAATAATTAACTGGTCGAATGAAATAAAATTGACTTTAGAATTTTCCTAAATTTTAGTTAAAAGAAATGAAACAGAAAAGCTTAAACTGTTGTATGCATTCATATTAATGAATCAAAACCCCTAAAAATGTTATATTAGTCTTATTGCATACCCGTAGCCAGGGGGGGGTTCGTGGGGTTCATACGAACCCCCCCTTAAAAACAAATAAGCACTGTTAAAGTAGACCTTCTGTTTGAATTGTGACTGTTAAAGTTGAGTTTGAATGCTTTGCGAGTCCATATAACCCCCCCTTGGAAATTCCTGGCTACGGGCCTGTATTGTCTATAGTTCGAAATCTTATCGTAAATTGTGTTAATCAATTCTATAATATATTTTAGTACTGGTTGTGACAGTGAAAGGTCTAGTCATGAACCAGTGTTTAGTGGTCTATATACCTATCATATACCAACTAGTACCTGGACTAAACTCATGGATGATTGTAAAGAATTACGGTCTAGAATCGGTCATTCTATGTTATTTCATCCGGTAAGTTTTACTTTTATATTTTTATATCTAAAAGTTTTACTATTTGCACACTTGAAACAATATAAACTTGTGCTTTCTTTTAGTTAAAAATTACTATCATCAAGATGATAGGATTCAAAAGCTTGTAAAAATTTTACATACATTTTATGTACATTTCCGAAACTAAAACATCACTTTTCACCATTTCAATTTTCACTAATTGACATCATAAACAAATAGTTTTGTGGAATTTGAAGACCCACAGATGACTGATTGGCATTTAGATAGCTCAGCTCATAGTAAAAATAATTGGCAATTTCCAAAAACTATTAAATTTTATTTTGAGGGATTTGAATATCCTGGTAATTGTTGTATTGTCCAATTGTATCAAGAATATATTGTGTTATTTTCAGGGTAGAAGAGTTTTGTATATATTTGCTGGTCAAAGATCTCGTGAATTTCTCAATGATTTTTTAATTTATAACGTAGACACTGGGTCTATTGATACTATTTTAGATACAAAAAGTGATGGATGTCAACCAGGTACAGTTTTAACACACTATTTATATTAATTTAACACAATATTTTACTTAATTTAACACAATATTTAACTTAATTTAACACAGTATTTAACTTAATTTAACACACTATTTTACTTAATTTAACACAATATTTTACTTAATTTAATACGATATTTTACTTAATTTAACACTGTATTTTACTTAATTTAACACCCTATTTAGCTTAATTTAACACACTATTTTACTTAATTAAGTACTTAATTTAACATTTAATTTAACACAATATTTAACTTAATTTAACACAGTATTTAACTTAATTTAACACACTATTTTACTTAATTTAACACACTATTTTACTTAATTTAATACGATATTTTATTTAATTTAACACAGTATTTTACTTAATTTAACACCCTATTTAGCTTAATTTAACACTCTATTTTACTTAATTTAACAATATTTTTTAACACAATATTTTACTCAATTTAACACAATAGTTTACTTAATTTAAAACAAAAAGTTACTTTGAAGTCACTAAGTTGAAATAAAAAACAATAGTACAACTTAAGACAATTTTTTAAAGGTTTTTTCATGTTAAATTGACATGTTTGATATTATTTATTTAGGTTTTACACAAAGAGCAACTTTAGATCCTGATATTAATGAAATACATGTATTATCAGTAAGTTAAATATTATTCATTCATTTTGACTGTTTTTTTTCCAAAATCAAAAGACATGATTTTTTTGTTTAAAGATTAATAAATTAACATGTCCGGGTTATTTGGCTTCAAAATTTCCTATGCTTGAGCATAATGTTTTATATAGAAATAGTCTGTGTATTTTTGTAATGTCCTGTTTTTTTTTAGGGGTTAAGTCGAGATAAAGATAAGAGAGACAATGTTAAAAACTCATTCTGGGTCTACAATATAACTAAAAATAAATGGTGAGTTCAGTTTCATTGAATTTTAGAATGAAAACTTTCAAAAAATAAAATAGATTTCAGAAGTTACAATTGATTTGTTTGGATACAGTACAAGTCTGATTAAGTTACTTATTCCTATATTAACAGTTGATTTTTTGATTCATATTTTTAGGGCTTGTATATATAAAAATGAAAATACAGGTCAGAATTATTGGACCAAAATGCAGCATGTAGAGCCAGTACCTAGATTTGCTCATCAGTTAGTGTATGATCATGTACGCAAGGTAGGAGTATTGTAATTTTGTCAGTCAAATATGTTAAACGTTTTTCGCTCTGAACCTGGAATTTTTTAGCTTATATAACCCATAATAATATTCACAACTCTCTCTCAAAATTTAAGCCTTCAAATCCCTGTGTAACCATTATTATCAGGATTTGAAAGTCAAAAATACGACTCGTCGTTTAGTAAGACTGTGCCTTATATAGAAAACATAAATACATAAATGAAAGATAAATGTTTAGGAAGGGGTATAATTGAAGGGATTATGCGACTTGTGTGCAGTTCTAGTACTTCTGGAGGCTAGGGACATGAATTTAAAGCTCAAATCGATCTTCTAAAATGCTGAACATTCCCCTTTAAGTTAATTTTATAAATACACTGCTTCTGTTATTTGGATAATGTAAAGTTATACACTTTATTTGTTGATAAGGGTTATGGTTGGTTAATTATTTCCTCTGATAGATTTGAATGAATTTCTTAATAAAGTGTTTTGTATATTATATATATTTTGTAGTTACATTATTTATTTGGTGGTAATCCAGGTAAAGATAGCTTACCTAAAATGAGATTAGATGATTTCTGGTCCTTAAAGGTAAGTTTCAATCATGACCATGTGAAATTCATCGTTTTTGGGGCATAATTTAATAATATATTTAATAATAATATCCAATAGAAGAGTAAAAGAATACTGACCCATGTCAAATGATTAGTTATAATGGCAGGGAGGAAAAAACAATTTTTTTTTTCAAAAAACATTAATCATAAGGATTCATTCTTGGCCAAACCTCTTGGCATTGAACATCCACAGGCTACTGTACCCATTTACAGCTGGGTTGACTGGAATAATGAGGAAAGATAACTTATTCAAGGTCACCAAGTCGCACACCAATTGAGATTAGAACCCAAAACCACTATTTAATTGTTTTAACAAGAAAAGATGTAGTGAATGATAAAATTGATATTGATTCTGTGTTATAGTTGTGTCGTCCATCAACAAATCATCTATTAAGAAAATGTCGATATTTAATACGAAAGTTTCGGTTTAAAGAAATGGCTGTGACAGATCCCCATGAAGCAATGGTTTATTTACAAATACAACTGGCACAAACTGTTGATTATAATGATGAAGAGGAAGAAAAAGAGGTAGAATGTCAATTGTCTTGTTCTAGAACTCAGTTTAACACAATATTTTTTCAAAACTCGAAATAGGTGATCATAAAAACAATTTTTTTTTAAAGTTTTAAATATTAGTGTCTAGTTCTAACAGTCTTTGTATCTGAATGAATGACTTAAAATTGAAATAAATTATTATTGTATAGTTTCAGCTATTAGCATCTACATTATTTAAAGAGAGTGAAAGTGAAGATGAACATATGAGAGATGGTAAGAAAATGTTTACTTTTAGAAAATCGAACACTATTTCTGGAAATCATTCTGGATTTGTAAAGAAAACATATCAGTACCCCATTTATATAACAGCAGTGTTTCAAAAATAAAAACGAATTTTTAGAGCTTAGTTAAAGTCTTGTTGAAGAATGCTATCTGCATGACAATAGTCTTTATAAAAGTTGCAATTAAAGTAATCAGTAGTTAGTGTAGGATAATCACAAATTAATATAAACATCAAAACTGCTGGTGTGCTGCAATATCTATTTTAATTTATTTTCTATTTAGATGGAGATTATGATGAGAAGTTTGAAAGAAGGACCAGTTTATTTGATATGTTAGTTAATTATTTCCCTGATCATATGACACAGCCAAAAGGAAATTTAGTAGATCTGATACCTCTAATTTGAGTTATAGACTACTGAAAATACTGATGGCTAAATACAGTCCTATGGAAACGAAACTGTTTTTAGTAGATCATGCTGAGTGTATTGATTAACCCTAGTTTTTGACTAAAAATAAACTCCCATTTACATATTTTATAGCAGTTTACAGAAATGAATATCATGTTATCATTTTGTTTAACTTTCAAAGGTCATTAATTTGAAAATCTTACAAGGGTTGTGAAAATTACTTAACTTTTTTATGTGTCAGGGACACTGATTGATAAGTAGTCAGATAAGTTGGCCGTAAGAATAATGATACTCATTTAAAGTAATAAGAAAACCTATTTACAATCTTTTTATATAGCATTTTCTAAAACTAGATCTAAATGGATCACTTGACTTACTCAAAGTAAACTAAGGATTGAAGGGTGATTTACAAGTACATAAAATATTATTTATTTTGTGCATATACAGGAAATTACTCCTGGAGGTTTCTACTAACTAATAATGAATAAAATTTACTAATATAATTAGCTTAATGAATGAGGGTACAAAGACCCTATATGTTATATGGTTGCTGATTGATATATATATTTTTTACGGCAGAAATGGCATTTATTCAATGCAAAAATGTTGTTATTACCTCATACATGGTTGGTTGTATCATGTATCAAGTGTGAAAATAATATTATTAGGGAATACTCTTAGTTAAGAGCAATGGTAATGGTTTATAATTTTTGGTATATCTACAGTCATATTTGCTGCTATGTTCTTGAGAACCCAATATTGTAAAGAGCAGGACAGATTTTCCAAGATCATGAACAAACACGCAAGAATTGTTGCTCCCCATTTGTCAGGACTGAGGTACAAGAAAGGTGGATGCAATATTTGTGTTTCAAGAACATTGTTGCAAATGATTTGATTCTTTTTGTTTTGCATGAAGCTTATTAGGCAGGTACCTTCATTTCTTGCTGAAAGATTATTTTTCAGCAGACTTTTTGTTTAAAGGATTGAGTCCTTGCAGTTACTTTTTATAAGAAACCACACCCATCTACCATCCCCTATGAAGCAGATCTGTGGACTTAAATTGAGGACAAACCTCAAGTATATTAGATTGTATGGATTGAGATAAATGTAATATATATATGAATGCTTGTATATTGTGAACAAGAATTATTGTAAATATATCTACCAACTTCTAATTTTGTTTTCCTTGTTCCACATGAGAGTAAAAGGGACTTACGGTTTCAGTCCAGAGGCTGCCATTTCTCAATGCAAAATTTGTGAGGTATTGATTACAAGATTGTCTGAGAAAATAGATACAATATTTTCTACAAAATCCATAATTTTGGTCAACAGATCTAAAAAAACATCAAGCTTGTACAAATCATTGAATATCTTGTTTTATTGTGATGACACATGAAATGTAAGACAGTACAAGAAAGAAAAAAATGTTGACAAAATTGCTGGATTTCTGCAAACAACCCCAAAATCTACAGCATCCCTAATGCATAATAGCAACTGTTGCAAGACTGCGTTGAATGTGAACTCTTTTTTACTATGAATAGCCTCTGATGTTCACAAGTATGCAATTTAACATTTATAAAGTAACACTATTTTTTACAGTAAAATATAATGAATGTTCATGTTTGTGTTAGCAGCCAATCCCCCCTTAGCTTAGAAACCATAGCATGAAAATCCACTAAAGAACACACTTATGTCATTACACATATGAATAGCACTTTTAATGAATACAAAACAGAACGTATGAGTCATAATCCAAAATATTGTACTTTTGATTTAGTTTTATTTTAACTAAACCAAGAATTTGTGTTTTATACGTCTATTTAGTATTATCCCACATTGAAACTTTTAAAATGTTCACTAGCTGTGCATTCCTTGCCAGCCTAGTAAATAGAATGTACAAGAGAATAAAACAATGTCTTGTGATTATTCAGGAACCAGTCCTCATTGGTGGTGAAACTAAAATTACACCATCTCCTCTCACAAATAACATGGGAATATTTCTTTTAGTTGACTGAAATTGAACGAAAATTATTATTGAAATGGCAATAATAATATAGAGAAATATAATATATTTATTTCAGCTCTGTTTCTAAGGGTCTAAGCACAATGTTGAGCTTGTTTCTTGCTCACCCTACACTTACTCATAAATATTATATGAATTTGTTCAGAAATGTAGGATCACCGACTCTTCTGGGCTCTCAGACTAAGTACCAGGCCTCTATAATTGTCAATGTGATCAAATTTGGGGCAGTGGGCTGAGCAGTCTAGTATAAATATACAACTTAGGGACTCTTTTAACATTTACTTAGCTGAATGAATGTACCAATTAAATCCAAATATAAAGAAGATTAAAATAGGGTTAACTACATTCAAGACAAGACGTTTCATTGTGCTTTCCTAATTCAAACTATTTTTCACTATATTATACCTTATATATTTCTTCATAAGTCTCCTCATCTATTTCAACTGTTGTAACTGTTTCTTCTACATCACCCATTATCATGTTCAGATGCTGATCATATGCCTAATGTCCAAAACAAAAAAAAATATATAATATGTAAATATCTCAAATATTTTAAGAGTAATCAGAACTAAAGTCAAACAGAGATATTTCGGCTCATCCGGGTACAGTCAAAACATATACCCAACCCGTCCATTATATTTTCAAGGGTGTTGCTGTAACTTGCCAAACAAACAACCCTCTAAATAAGATACTTTTATACCCTTGAAAATATAATGGACTGGTTTTGCATATGTTTTGACGGATGAGCCGAAATATCTCTGTTTGACTATAAAAGGACATTAACAACAATTTTAATGTATCTTTAAATTGAATTAAATTGATAAACAAAATCTTACATGTAATCTTCCTTTTAACTCTCTGTCGTTTCGCATTTTTACATAAATTCTTTCATCTAAACTTAAACGAATCAAGTCCAAAGGTTCCTCTACAGTCTGAGCTGGAACTTGCTACAATAGGTAAAGTAATATACAAAAAAGGGGTACAATTTGGATTGTTGGAGACATTACACAATATTACCAACAAGACTTGTATTTAAAGGGGACCAGTCTTCATTTTTATTGGTTGATTTGGGCCTTTGTTATATGTAAATAGTCTTCAGAAGTACTCAAGCTATAAGAAAATCGCAAAATACCTTCAAATATATCTCAAACTAAAAAATACACGTTTATTTATTTTTTTTCATTGTTGTACGCGGCTGGTCTCCAGCCTGTGTGAAAATTGTGTGTCTTGTTGACCAAGTCTACAATTCAAAATACGGTATGCTTGTGTGGGCCTGTGCAGTAGTCTGGATGACCTGACCCGCGCTGTTGCACCACGGGAATAACTTATTTGTTATCAAGATGGCGGGACGCTCAATGTGTAGTAGGGCATTGGGACTTTCAAACACGGATAATTAAGGATACACATGGATTTGAAGGCTCAAATTTCAACGGTAAGCTCTGTAGACTATTTCTAATTAGCTAAGCTGAAGATTTCACATCTTTGCGACCGTCGGATGATTGTCCGAAACAAATACCGAACGTAGCTCTTTAACAAGTGATAACTCTACACACATTATGATTACCGGTATTTGTCATTTGTGTTCATGTTGTACCTAATCCATTTACTGTCATGTAAGCGTATACTTATAACCTTTTTCACCAACGTCGAATTTTACAATCACATTTAATTATATTTCAATTATTTGGCAATAAATATATGCAGCCGAGCAAGGTAGGCAAATCAAACCAACCAACGCGTTTTCTTAACGAATAGAGAACAAAAAGCTCAAAAGTTTATTTATTTATCAGACATCAGACTGGGAAATAACAGAAGATCAAAATGATCGAGTTTATAAGCAAAATATATGTGTGATAGTAGAACAAAATAACTCAAAATGCTTAATTTATTGGTTTATTTAGTAAAATTAGAACCTGTTCTTGATCTTCCGCCATTTTGATAAATAGAGTTATCCTTCCTTGTTTGGGTTTGACTAAAACGAAGATTTGACTATTTGACAAATATAAACACATAACCTTAAAAAAGAAAAACATCTAGTAAACATAGCCATACGGGCCCACGACTGAACGGAACCGACTTACCCGAATTTTAATGATGTGTGACTTTGTAAAACGCGCAAAATTTGACTTTCGGCTGTTCAATAGGCCTACAAGTTTTTATACAAACGTGACGACTTTGATTTCCTCTTTTTAATTTTACATTATTGTGCAGTAACATACCTCATTCACAAGCTTAAGGCGCGTATGTTTCACAAATCATCTGTTATGCCATCTCATATCAATAAACTTTAGATGATTAGTTTTGAGTATTATTTTTGACATGATAATAAGCTACAGCAGCCATTTGGCTATATATACTACATGTTTTTAAAATAGATTACCCGAAAATAGGCCTATATATATATAGATACGGCAATTCAGGCCACGCATTTCTTGTTAAAATGAAAAGAAAATCAGAATAAAGAAAATGCGATTATAGTGTGAAGATTTGTAAATCAACATTAGATCCTATAACTGTCTTTCTTCATCGTGATATATACTCGAATCTGTACATTAATAACCATTAATTCTGGATTATTTTCTCCTTTTCACCACCTTCTTCTCGCTTGTCTGATTTAACACTCGATCGAGGATAAACTTGTTCTGTCGTGATTTTTTATAGTATTAAAGATTCTAGCTAACACGGGTACCGTAATTTACATAATACTTAACCATGTTACGGTAACCAAGTAAAAACGAACAACATGAACAAATGTTTTCCATTGTCTTGATCATATTCCAGTGGGCCCAGCTGTAAATGAATGCATATAATCGGATAAAAACAAACTAAATATTGAGATTATATAGACAGAATAAACCCTGTATAAGCAAAGTTGTGTATTCCTTACTTTCAATGAATATGATTGTAGGTAGTAGGCCTACCTACTGGAACGGGTGCTGCAAATATGTAGCAAAATTATTAATAGGGGTACAGGAGAGTTTTGATGAGTTTAAGGGGAGAAAAATTGTGAAAAACACATATGGAGCAAATATGTATCCAAATCCAGGCCAGTAGCCAAGGGGGGGGGGGGGGGGGGGGGGGCTTGGGGGGGGGATTGGGGGGCTTTGCCCCAGTGGCGTGGTGGCCCTTCGAAAAAAAAGTCGGTCGGTAAGAAATAATAATTTTTTGCGAGCTTTTAGTCCCAATACAACACGGCCCCCCCCCCCCCCCTTATTTTTGGCCGAATAATTTCAAAACCCTCTATAAAATTGCCGCTCGCCCCCCACCTTTCTCTCAATCCTGGATCCGCCCCGTTATTGATATCCGTCGGTAAAGTTGAGCCGACCGACAGCAGACATAAACATACAAAAAATACAAAATTATAGCTTAAAATATCCTTCCGGCATTGTTTCAAATAGCTAAAACCTTGAAGTTTCCGGGGGTCTTGGTGTAAGTGTTTGTAATCACCCAAGGATTAAGCCTATTGAACATAAGAGCAATTGAATTAACTATGAATTATTGCCCTCGTTCTTGAATTGTTTGTGGACCAGATAGAGAGTTGATATCTTGATGGATTTTGATGAAACTTGATGTGAGGGTTTGTAATCACCCAAGGATAAAGCCTATTAAGTATAGGTTAATGGCCGAGTGGCGTACAATAACTTCACGAATGTCCGTAGCTAGGACCGTGAGGTCCGTCGCGAAGGACATGAGTGAAGTTATTGTACGTCACGAGGCAATTAACCTACTTAAAATACAGTCGAGCACATGCACTGATTAGATTCAGTCACGTGTTCTTCTTAGCTAATTACACGGATTAAGTCTGGGTTGTAGTGCGGAAGTATTAATCAAGATATTTAGTAGCCAATGAAATTGTTCCTTTTGAACATGTGACGGCTTCTACACGCGCGTCATTTGAATTTTTATCGTGCTAGGGGAACGCTAGGGCCTATTGGTGCAATGGATCATCTATAATGGATTTACCTTAATGGATTTAAGTCGATATAGTGTATATTTCTTAATTCTAATATGCCATCATGGACGTCAAAAAAAGGATAAACAAGAAACTATAATCTTGGATGTTAATTTTCCACAGGATTTAGCTATTGTTAACAAAAATTTCGTGTGTGTATGGATTATTATGATTTTAAGGGTAATAATGGATGTTTGAGAACTAAGTGAACCTATAGACATTGGAATTAAAATCACTGATCAAACAGGACAGACAACAATATTATCAAAGTGACGAAAACAGTTGGGTAACGTCCGGCATTTTCATGGGTTGAATGTATGTAATAACTATTCAAAAGTACTACAACTCCATGGAAATTGCAAACTCGCTTCTAATATGCATGAAACTAAATATTAGTCGTTTCTGTTTAGGTGTTTTCCTTATAATGCTAAATCTGACTATGATACGAGTCGTATTTTTCCCTTTGAAAAAACTGAAAATTATTGATGCACAAAAAAATAAAGGCTTTGATTTTGAGGGAGAGCTGTGCACAATGTTACTGATAAGCTGAGCAAAAATATAAACGATACTTCCTTTAAAATCATATAAGGCCTCCATGTACAAATTTTATCCTTACGTGTCGAAATTGTGTCATGTTAATTAATAAAGTTCACTTCAGTGAGTAGTTAATCCGGTATCTCTTTGTTGTCCCGCTTCAATAAACAGTCCAATAATTCCGCCATTTTGGTTTACTTATTGGTACTCTGGGCACTTTGCCAGTACCAATAAGTTGGATATTAGAACTCGAAGAACAAAAGATTACGTCACAACTGTATTTTAAGTTGTGATAAATGTGATAATTGAAGGGGGTGAGCCGAAATGGTACATTCCACTGTTACAGCTATTCAAGGGAGACAACTATGAGGGTCTCTCATAGGTCCGCGCTCGCTACAAGCGTTCACTATGACAAGTCTTAGTGCTAAAATTGCTTTTGTTCTTCAAAATTAGGTCTTTCCGGTCTTCCTACGGACTGGATTAATTATTTTGGCTCTTTGAATTTACTTCTTGGGTCCAAAGCCTAATTTCAATTTTAGAACAATGTTGAATTAACCGCGTTTACTACAGTAGAAACGGAAACTTTAAGGACAATGAAGACAATGGTGTGAGTGTTTGTAATTACCCAAGGATTAAGCCTATTGAAAATAAGAGCAATTGAACAACATTTTCTATGAATTATTGCCCTCGTTCTTGAATTGTTCGTGGACCCGATAGAGAGTTGATTTCTTGATGTATTTTGATGAAACTTGGTGTGAGTGTTTGTAATCACCCAAGGATGAAGCCTATTAAGTTAATCCACTTGAAGAAACATAATGTCAACAAAATCCGTGTAATATAAAAAATGTCACTCTCAGAATTTTTCATTTACTGATAACAGTTACTTATTAAACCTAAAAAAAATGTGTTTTGCGTTTCAGTATCGAATATTTTTTATCGGGGCTGCACGTGCCTGAAATATATCTAGATCGCACCCACAACAGTCTTAATTTTCAAAATTTTTCTATGAAAGGACCCCCGTATTCCTCTTCGACGCGGTCGAAGGGCTCCAAAGGTTTTACATGTTCATCAGTGCATTCATGCATTGTGATCCATACCTGAACAGAATACCTTAGAGGTGTGACTGTATATTTGTTCCTCATAATAAATGTTCCTTGTGGAACAAAAATTATTATAATAAATGATCTCAGGAACCCTTATCATATAATATTCTTATCATATAATATTTGGACTAGGGTTAGGTCTAGTGTTGTATAATAAAATATTAAAATATTATTATAGTGGAACTTATATATCGTCACAGAGGGTAGGTAGAGGGGTGTGGGTGAGAGCGTCAAAAAGGGTTTGTGCCCCCCAGCCAATTTGGAGCCACCACGCCACTGCTTTGCCCCCCCCCCCCCCCTAATTTAAATCTTGCCCTCGTATTCTGAAATTACGTCATGTATACTGTATGATATTTCTATTTCAGTGGAATCTCTGTTTAAATAGCCTGATTTATTCCACCACATCATTGATGTTGAAATACATGTTGAAAATGTCAATGAAATCAGTGAACGTGTGAGATTTTAACATGATGTTACTTTGATTAACTCCATTTCAAGTGGAGAGACTTTAATTTCATTTTAAATTGTGTTTGATATTTTCAAAGTTCAAACGTTGAGTGGCTAGATTATTTGATTTAGTTCAGACGCTAGGAATAGGTTCTGTGACAGATCTATTATTGGTTGGAAGAAATCTATTAGATTTTTACTATGTATGGTCATTATTAAAGGGGAATGTTCAGCATTTTCGAGGATCGATTATGGCCTTGAATTTATGTAAATAGTCTTATTTTTGAATTTCACACGCTTATAATTTTGGATACATCGGGATTTGAAAGCTTAAATTTCAAGGGAGAGTTTATGACATTATTACGGATTAGATAAGCTAAAAAAATCCAGGTTCTGAGACTAAAAGATTTTTGGTTGAGTCGAACAGTTAGTGAACATATTCCTTGAACAGGTTGGTAGAGCGATCAAAACAACGGATAAATACAATAACATATTCCACTCAATGTAAAGTGCATGCTGTCCAACAATAACAAGTTATTTGTAAATCAGTAGAAATTTAGTATTTTGCTCTTAAGGTTTCAAATGATTCGAAATGAACCATTATTTAAACGATTTAGACGAATTTGAGGGGAATTATCGAGTAATTAAATGGGAATCTTGGAATCATTTCTACATTTACATGTCTTCTGAGGGAAAAAATAACTAAGGTCGTGGATTTTATCCAAAATATTGGTGGAGACGTACCAATAACGTGGCTTGAAGAGTCTAAGTTTGAAGAGAACTGCGGCGCGAGTCTCTTAGGGATGGTTGTGGTGGACAAAAATAAAAACTGATATGGTGCATTCTGAACCATATTAATTAGGTATTGGAGTTTGAAGTTTGATTTTCATCTGAATGATTTCAGTTCTGAAATGAATCTTTCTTACCAAGCTAATTTTAGTGGGAGGGCCTGACAAGGTTATTGCATGCCACATCTTTTTGCAAAAATAAACATGAAATGGATTTCATATCAAATTTATTTGAAGAATGTCAGAAGAAAGGTGTTACAATAACAGATATTTGCACTGTTTTCTCTGTTAAACCATTCCACTTTTTCTCAGTATATACTCTCTATAAATTAGTTCTGCCAGAATTCTTAAGAAAGCGTATAATAATCATAACCGACAACAATTCGATAATTTATAAAGTAATTGTCTAGAAGTTATAGATTTTGATTACAGCACAGGCCACGGGAGAAATAAAAGTTTAACTCGGCCGACTTTTCAGTTAATGATTAATCAAATGAAAACGATGGTCGATGGACGGTATGCAGTGTACAGTGACGATAATTTTTCCAGTGGTTAAGAGTTCTACCTTATATGCATCACGTCACCAAATCAGAAATCAGATGAAAGAGTTCTATCTTATATTCATCACGTCAACAACTCAGAAATCAGATGCAAGAGTTATACTAATATTTATCAAGTCACCAAATCAGAAATATTATGTAAGAGTTCTATCTAATATTCATCACGTCACTAACTCATAAATCAGACGAAAGAGTTCTATCTAATATTCATCACGTCACCAAATCAGAAATCAGATACAAGAGTCATGTCACCAAATCAGAAATCAGAAATCAGATACAAGAGTTCTATCTAATATTCATCACGTCACCAAATCAGAAATCAGATACAAGAGTTCTATCTTTTACCACGTCACCAACTCAGAAATCAGATTATAAAGAGTTCTACCTAATATTTATCACGTCACCAAATCAGAAATCAGATGTAAGAGTCACGTCACCAAATCCGAAATCAGATACAAGGGTTCTATCTTATATTCATCACGTCACCAAATCAGAAATCAGAAACAAGAGTCACGTCACCAAATCAGAAATCAGATACAAGAGTTCTATCTTATATTCATCACGTCACCAAATCAGAAATCAGATACAAGAGTCACGTCACCAAATCAGAAATCAGATGTAAGAGTTATATCTAATATTCACAACTTCTCCAAATCAGAAATCAGATGTAAGAGTTCTACCTAATATTCACAACTTTTCCAAATTAGAAATCCGATGTAAGAGTTCTATCTAATATTCACAACTTCTCCAAATCAGAAATCAGATGAAAGAGTTCTACCTAATATTCATCACGTCACCAAAACAGAAATCAGATGTAAGAGTTCTATCTAATATTCACAACTTCTCCAAATCAGAAATCAGATGAAAGAGTTCTATCTAATATTTATCAAGTCACCAAATCAGAAATCATAGTTAAGAGTTCTATCTAATATTCATCACAGAAATCAGATTTAAGAGTTCTATCTAATATTCATCACGTCACCAAATCAGAAATCAGTTGAAAGAGTTCTATCTAATATTCTTAACTTCTCCAAATCAGAAATCAGATGAAAGAGTTCTACCTAATATTTATCACGTCACCAAATCAGATGAAAGAGTTCTATCTTATATTCATCACGTCACCAAATCAGAAACCAGATGAAAGAGTAAAGTTATACCTAATATTCGTCACGTCTCCAAATCAGAAATCAGATGTAAGAGTTCTACCTAATATTCATCACGTCACCAAATCAGAAATCAGATACAAGAGTCACGTCACCAAATCAGAAATCAGATGTAAGAGTTCTATCTAATATTCACAACTTCTCCAAATCAGAAATCAGATGAAAGAGTTCTACCTAATATTCATCACGTCACCAAAACAGAAATCAGATGTAAGAGTTCTATCTAATATTCACAACTTCTCCAAATCAGAAATCAGATGAAAGAGTTCTATCTAATATTTATCAAGTCACCAAATCAGAAATCATAGTTAAGAGTTCTATCTAATATTCATCACAGAAATCAGATTTAAGAGTTCTATCTAATATTCATCACGTCACCAAATCAGAAATCAGTTGAAAGAGTTCTATCTAATATTCTTAACTTCTCCAAATCAGAAATCAGATGAAAGAGTTCTACCTAATATTTATCACGTCACCAAATCAGATGAAAGAGTTCTATCTTATATTCATCACGTCACCAAATCAGAAACCAGATGAAAGAGTAAAGTTATACCTAATATTCGTCACGTCTCCAAATCAGAAATCAGATGTAAGAGCTCTATCTAATATTCATCACATCACCAAATCAGAAATCAGATGAAAGAGTTCTATCTTATATTTATCACGTCACCAAATCAGAAATCAGATGTAAGAGCTCTATCTAATATTCATCACGTCACCAAATCAGAAATCAGATGAAAGAGTTCTATCTCAAATTCATCACGTCACCAAATCAGAAATCAGATGAAAATGATATAGAAAGGTGTAATATTATTTTGTGATGAGAATATTTTGCAATGGACATAAGAATATATTTTAAAATCATAGTCTACAAGAATGGAAACATTGTTAACGGATTATGATAGGACTTCTTTCTGAAATCAAAGTTTTTATATGTATAATAAAGTGGTAAATTGTAAATTTTAAATCAACATTGACTTAATTGAATTTGGAAGCAACTTAGAAGAGATTCTTTACATATTTTGAAAAAACTGTCTCCATCTCAAATAGTATATAAGAACAAATGATATAAAATTAATATTTGATAATGTTTTCGCTAAGGAACACTGATTTTCTTTGTCACTTTTCTTTCTTTTATTCGATCGTTGACTACAAACTTAACAAAAACCTTACAAAATCAATTTTATACATGTTTCTTCAAACACACGACTGGGAAAGAAAGCATCAATTATTTAAGTTATCTATTTAGGAAAAATAACTTAGCAAATTAAATTTAACATGAAAATAAGTCGTGTTCACGTGTGTAGGCAGCACATTACATGAATAGCTAAGTAAGGTTAAAGAAACAAATTTATGTCCATGGTGAAAATATGTTATCGTTTAAGTTTTTCAAAATAAAACATGTTATCTAATAAATATCATAATGTTATGATAAATTGAAGCGCATTGATATTTTAGGATACGCGGATGTTTTTATAAATGATTCGAAAACTTCTGTTTCATTTACTCAAACCATGAATAGGCTTAGGTCTTCATATATATGAAAACTGGTGAAGGTTGCAGTCAGACTCTGCATGACTCCATGCTTTAATAGTTTTGTTTTGTTTTTTGGTGTTTTTTGGATACATTTAACTCAGACATGCACACTGTTTGCATTTGTAAAATTTCGACAGGAGTTATCTCCCGTATTGTATTGACCTAATTATTACATTCAACAAAATTTCAACAGAATTCTCTCCCTTAATGACGAATTTCATGATGTTTATAAATATAAAATTAACTCCCTTGAAAGTTCAACTTCAAATTGTTTTTGTAACGTTTATCCTTGGGCAGCAATGGCGAGTTTGGGGTCAGTCAGCGTATATATACTTAGCCTACTCTTCTAGACACCTGATACCACTTTTCATTTCGAAATATACTCATTTATTGATATATTTCCTCAAATAAAAAGTTCAGTAGCTGCTACCAATGCATTGCCAATGTGTTAAGAGGGATTATTTCGAGATTTGTTTTACGCTTGTGATCGTTCCTGCTTGTTTTTTTTTTCAAATATTATTAGGCTCTTAGTCATGATACAAACCCAAGATCACATTCAAATCAAATACTTAAATTTGTTCATCTTTATCATCACTTAAATCACATATGAGAATCAGTTCTAAAACAAGATTTTAGTGTTTCTTTACTTAAGCGAACAACCATTAAATGCTCTCAGAAACAAGGCAAGGGTCTGAAAGTTTGTATGTCTAAATGTATTAAGGTATCAATTATTTCGAGCTAGATTAATTGGTCTTATTTAATATGGTCAATGTGTAGACTATATAAGCAATATATGAATAAAAACAGATGTTACGGTGGACTAACAATGGACTGACGTGCAGGTCGATAAAAATGTGGGATAGGTACGGAAAAGAAGCAGAAGAATTTGTTTAAAAGTAGTCGGTTAGAAGTTGTCTAATCCTTGCTTGACCACACAGTCAACATTTTCATCATTTGATTTGATTATGTAGAACACATAGCTACCAATCATTGAAAACAAATAATGTGCGTAAGTAATAGTGTATGTAGCAAAGACAAGCTTCCACAGCTGCTCAACAAATTAACATTAATTAGACTAGTTGGTTCAGTGGATAGAATATAATAGCCTTGTTAGTACTAACTATATTTGAGCGACGTTTCGACTAGTGTTCTCTGGTCTTTATCAAGCAGAACAAGGAATCATTATTTACTTCCCTTTTAAGGTGATCGATAACAGAAAAAAACATAGCACAACGTAATTAAAACGTATTTAACATTAAGATAAGACGTAAAACTCCATTTAATTCATTTAATTTCTGTTGGATGCATTCTTTACTCATAAAAGTAGGTGGGTGAAAATTTTATCTTCTGAATGATGTCTTCATTAAGCTTATCAAGTTCGAAAAAGTACACCATATAACTATATTCAGAGGTTTGGTGCAGCACAAAAATTAATACATACGTACATGTATAACCTTTAAATTTTCGTCTGACTCATAGTTTAGAAACGATAGCTTCATTGAAAAATTCCTCAGAAGATTCAACAATACATGTATATATTTTTATATTGACTGAATTCAGTTATAGTATATCATCTTCAGCAATACTTAGATCAAGAATTGGGAAAATCCAGGCTTCTTTTTAAATTTAACCATTCGCAGTACATGATATACATGTAGTTCCCTAAATAAGTTTCGATGGAGGCAGTAAAACAGGCGGTGCACATAATTATTCGATGGTGCAAAATCTTAATTTGAAAAATCCGAAGGTGTGTTTCGTGTTTTGATTAAAGTTGGAGGAGACAGTTTCATCCTCTACCTCCTCATTAATTTCCGGCTCTGATAGAATCTTCAAACTCCTCTTGTTTTTATCTACATAACACGTCTTGGGTGGGGGAATTCACACATGACATTTGAATCTAGTTAGTAATATATTATGTGCTGCCGACAATTCGTATCGATCCAGTTTGTGTGTAAATGACAACAGTCCAACTCGTTTACAATATACACAGTAGTTATTTAGTCGTAGGCTGGAGTAGGGTGAATATTACATAGCAGTCTTGTCCTGGAGGTGACGACATAACACACGGGATTAAGGCCAAAAGCATGGATGCCTGTACACGTTGCGTTAATTATGAATTCAAGGCCGACAATGCTGGATTAGATCATGAACGTCCCGAAAATTTTGTGACTTCACAGGTAAGTTGTTTTGTTAGTTTAAATCAACAAAATAATTTTAATAAGTTTTTGATTCATTTTGGTAAAGTTCTGATCATGAACAAAATAATCCGACGTGTCAACGACCGTATGAGCAAAGTATTGAACTGAACTAACTTTGTCGATTGTTCAAATAAGTCATATCTTGAGAGTTCTTATTTGTGTATCAGCTTGCAATTATACTAAGCTACTGTTTGAGATGTTCCTGAGGCTAGGGATTCTCCGTTATCTGAGGCACCTATATATTGAGAGACAATTTTGTGGCGTTTCTATGAGTCATCAATTGGGTAGGTCCATAGAATTGTCAAAGACAAATCACACCTAAAAACTCAGGGAAATTGAAAGAAGAGTTAGAGCAAAACCTTAGAAGATGCGTAGAAAAGTAATTTTTGTTAATCCAAATAATAAGGAACATTTCCGAGCTGAATTATTTCTTAAAAAACACCTGATGTTGCTCTATAGATGTGACACACAGACTGTTGTTGTGTCATTCTCAAATCCCTTTATATTTCACCAATAAGCTATTTCCTCTCTTTTTACTTATATAATATGTATAAACATGATCACTAACAATATGTAGTCCAAATTAAACAGATTAACACATATCTTGTTAGAAAACTTAATAAATGATGTCGTTTAAAACGGTTTTAAAATGGTACCTCAGCACTGCACTAATGAGGCCCAGAAGGCCGAAACAGTACTGTTTGCAGTTAATTAATATACTATTTAATCTTCGCTCTAGTATACATTTCATTGTATACAGTACTGGGAGAGCAATAAAATAGATTGAGGCTTAAAATGGAATTACTGTTGAACATTAATTAGCTGATAGTGATAAAGACGCTCGTCATGGATTTTACAACAGGACATCTTGCCAGTATAGTGGCGATAACTCGGCTACTCTTTAATATGTATTACAAAGAATCTTGACAATCGAAATACAAGTTATAGGCTACATAATTCGCTGAAGACCCAAGCTTCGTCCAAATCGAAATACAAGTTATCTAATTCACTAAGGATCTAAATACAAGTATACCTAATTCATCGAGGATCCCAATCTTCATCTTAATCTTTTTCTAGAAAGCCCTGGAAGCTCGAAAATTGTACTGACTAGACGAATGTATCATTTCTTTAGCCTTTCTGTACTAACATTAATATAGGCCAATAACGTAATTTCTGTAACTTATGTTACATTGAATAATATAAGAATATCATAGTTAATAACAAAATACCAATCATAACAGATGAGATCAAATCATGTAGAAACAATTTCTGGCCTTACAAAGTTTCTCAAACGTTTTAACAGATAACGCCAGTAACTTTTTAAGGGAGTTGAATCCCATCCAATTCTGGAATCTTGATGGTAGCTTAACATTCATTCAAACTTTGGCCTTTTTCATGATGAAAATTCTCAAAATCTAATATATTAATAATGGATCGGGTTCGACTCTCATAAAAATATCACGAGATGTCCGTCCCTACCATAGACGATATCACAACCATATATCACGTTTACCCATCTTATCATATCTACATTCCTCGAAAATACCTCAAGAAATTCATTCCTTCACCCTCTGGTCTATAATGTAAGCTTAGTATGACTAGATTTGTCGGATTAGTAGTTGAACTATAGTTATTCTGTTATAAATAAAATAAATACTAATATTTTCGAAAATCTAAGAAAAAACCTACGAAAGTTAACGGTAGGCGTTTTCAGCTGTATTTGATCTTCATCAGGCTTTTATTCGATTGAAAATATGATTTTGACAGACGTCGTCTTGACAACAGACACCACCTGTCAAATTAGAATTATTCAATCAGTAAATTTTGACATAATCTGTGTCTATTTGACTGACAGAAGCATTTAAAGAATTCTATATTATATTCAGATATAATATAATAATAATAATAATAATAAATTAGTTTATTAATAAGTGTCACAAAAAACATATACAATAAAAAATATCACATAGAATAGCACAAAGTAATGTTTTTCCCGACCATTGTTGGTCTATGAGACACTATACATTAAAACGATATCATAAAACAAAAGGTAAAATGAACATATATATAACACAGTGTATAGCCGTATATAGAACAGTTAAACGATTTAAACAGTAATAAATAATGGTAAAACGAAATACAAAACTGTACGTAAAAATAATTTAACTATTAAAATAACCGTAATAAATAAATGTAAAACGAAATGTAAAGAACAGTATAACTATTTAAAAGATAATACTAGATTAAAATACAGTAAGGTAAAACGAGCAAAATTAATCTTTAAAAATCTAAAACTAAATTATTTTGAACATAAAATTTGTTTCCGTGTGTTCCACATCTTTATTAAGAAACATCCAAGGTCAGCTTGGATAAAATCTGCGGTCATTATAAAAGTAAACTGGTGAAAATCCGATAAAACGTTAAAAGTAGGGTCAAAATTACAACAAGTATTTAAAAGTTCGTTTCTTAAAGCATCATAAGCAGGGCATTTAATTAAAATATGAAATTCGGCTGGTTGTATAAATTTATGAAAAAATCCTTATTGGCAAAATTGACCAATTACTATTTTATTTCAAATCCAACATCACCAATTATTCACTTTTCCCTTCCCCATCTATTCTCTATCTACATTATAAAGCAGACAGTTTGGCTAGTTGTGAACCAGTTAGAACTATGACTAAATTAATAATAAAACCAACAGTTTAATGTATTTGAAATGTAATAACCTGTTATCTATTAATAATTGATGAATTAATAGCCCATAGAATACATTATAATACACTATTAGGTACACGTGAATAGAACAACAAATAGAGATGTATATGTTAATTTGAAGAAATACTCATAGATTAGATTTTGAACATACTTTGAAGAACTTAAATGATAGACTTTGAAAGTTAACGGTTGTAGACATTAAGCAAATGATATACAAATATTCAGATAAATTGTCTTAATTAGTCTTGCCATTATCGGGTAGGATTTAGTCATTATAAATGTTTAGTCATGTCAAACAATTTTAGCGAATACGCACAATGAATGGACAACCCTTATTTTTGCATATAAACGATGCAATAAAACCAAAATACAAAGCCAACTAATAATCTGGTACGGATGTTTGATTGATTTAACCAATCTATTTAATCTGAATCTGATCAAAAGTATAAAATCATGCCAATATCAACGTTTATCACCAATGGTTCTCATAATGGCATGGATGGAACTTAAGTTCGAGGTCCATTAGGCAACACATGGTGCCTCTTTGTAGTTGGAAAAGCAAAAGTATTCGCCAGTCTCCACTGAAAATCAAGAATGACGAATCGATTGCTGACAAAATGTCTAAATGATGACATGCTTAAGCGGATGTAGAGGGCGTTTTGGTATCCTTTGAATCACTTTGGTTTCTGAACTTGTCAACTTGAGATGTATCGTTTGATCTCTTACTCGGTTATTTTCACACAGAATTGATAAAAATAAACTGACCGAATGAAAGTGATTATGCTAACATGCGAGTGAATTCATGCGAGGGTGTCATAGTTAGTTTCGTATTGCGAGGGTGTATTTCATCACTAGTGAACCAAGTAATAGACTACTAGAGTTTACTGTAAACAAACCAATAAAACTTATTATGATATGGTATGGGATGGGTTAAAAATGATAAAGTGCATAATTAAGTTAGAGAATGTTCCTCCTCTAGCACTATTGACTAAATTCATTTCGTTTCGACCAAAACAGGAAGTGTTGAAAGAAACCTTCGCCGTAGAAGACGTGAAAACCAGTTGAAAGACAGACTTATGTCTTAGAAGACGTGTTGAAAGACAGACCTTCGTTCTAGAAGACGTGAAGACCAGTTAAAAGACAGACCTTCGTCCTAGAAGACGTGAAGACCAGTTTAAAGACAGACCTTCGTCCTAGAAGACGTGAAGACCGGTTGAAAGACAGACCTTCGTCCTAGAAGACCAGTTGAAAGACAGACCTTCGACCTTCGTCCTAGAAGACCAGTTGAAAGACAGACCTTCGTCCTAGAAGACCAGTTGAAAGACAGACCTTCGTCCTAGAAGACGTGAAGACCGGTTGAAAGACAGACCTTCGTCCTAGAAGACGTGAAGACCGGTTGAAAGACAGACCTTCGTCCTAGAAGACGTAAAGACCGGTTGAAAGACAGACCTTCGTCCTATAAGACGTGAAGACCAGTTGAAATACAGACCTTCGTCCTATAAGACCTGAAAACCGGTTGAAAGACAGACCTTTGTCCTAGAAGACATGAAGACCGGTTGAAAGACAGAACTTCGTCCTAGAAGACATGAAGTCAGGTTTATGTAATCTGCTCGTATATTTATACCAGGTTTCCGAATCTGTTCTGAAAAGCTTTACCACGGGGTCGGTGACCATTGAATCTCTTCTCAGAACCCTTACCTGTTTACATTAAAAAATATATTCATCCTCCAGTTCTGAGAATGATTATGTTAACAATGTAAAAGTGTTTATTCACACCTCTTCTAATTCAACAATCGCATTTCAACAAAACAGTATGACGTGATAATTATATTTAATTCATATTGTTGATTTTAACGTGGTCAATTCTCCATTCAAATGAAATCGACGTATGTTGCAATAATACAATAAACAAAACGTGATACCTATTTCTACTGATAATCATATCGATTGTAAACAGAAACATATGCTGGAAACAAATTAATAGACTTTAAGCTGTAATTTAATACTATTTTATGTTTTATCTCAGTTCGAAGCCATGCTGTGGAAAGATACGTTATCATATTGAATTAGATTGTTAGAAAGGCATGGGGACATATTGTTTTTAATTCTAAAGTCAGTATGCTAAGGCGAGTAGAGCTAAGAGCTAATGATATCATTCACACTATCGTCAACTGATATCATTCACACTATCGTCAATTGATTTTGGCTAGATACCACACTATAATAAGAAGCGGTCGACATTCGTATGAAGAATTTTTTTTTTTTTAAAAACCAGCTGTGTTTAAAATAAAAAATTGCGAGTATTCACCAGGTTCAAATTGACAAGTATTGCTATATAAAACCCAATGTTTATACAGCTCTATCAATAACTTTTAGTCCAAAGTTTAACAATTCGACCTTGATCAACTTATGTACCATTAGAACGAAATGGGGTTTTACTTACTATTTTCTGCACCTGTTTACAATATTAAAAGACAATAGTTTAGCCACAAAAGAAAGTTTATGTATCTTATATTATGGAGGGGTATCGTTGCTAAAACTGTTTGCAAAGTCAAGATTGCAAAGTCAAAAATTCATATTTCCACATGTCACGTTTTACAAAATTCATTCTCTACAAAATCAAAATGTCGCAATTTGAATTGCAATGTAAAGAATTATTCATTTCAGTTTTCAAGATTATCATTTATAACAATGAAAACGCCAACTTTAATTCGTTTTCTAACGATCTTAACTTCTGCATTTTGCATCAATAACATTACCAACTGTGACTTCTTGACTTTGCATTCTCGACATCTGTAAACTCGACTTGTGTATTCTTGAACGTTTACCATATAAGGTTCCGTGACTTACTTCATTAGCATATTACGGAAATCCACGGAAGTTATAAAAAGTGACGTAAAACCTTCATTAGCATATTACGGAAATTCTCGTATTCTTACACCGGGCTGAAGTTAGAGTACAGATTCAACTAGCACACAGATTCGGATCGATTTGTCTCAGCATACACATTCGCGGCAAATCGACCCAATATAAAAAGTTCATTATTTTAACTTAATTATCGCTAAAATAACTTGAATTTTTATGAGAAAAGCTGACATAAGTGTTCTTTCAATTTCGCAAATACCTATAAGGATACCTCGCCTACCTACTCATTGTACGGTGGCCCATTTAAACCACACAATTTTTTTTTTATGGAAAGTGGACCTAACAAAAATTAAACAACAATTTAAAAAGGCTTAGCCGTCAGAGAAACGTTTTGAAATTTCTACCCTACTATTCCTGATATTCCTTCAAATATGAAGTCAGCAAGCTGCTGTCTCACTTACTTCATTTATGGCGGACCATTAAAGACATACTATAATCGACTTATCTGAGAATATTACGCAAAGTTTACGGTCAATGTTGTAGGCTTAGCCGTCATCAGGCCCGTAGGAACAGGGGGGGGGGGGGGTCATAAGTCCTGTAATCATTCATGCGAAATATCCAATCAGCAAGTTACTGTCTTGCTAACTTTATATACGGTGGCTCATTAAAGACATCCTACAATCGACATATCTGAGAATATTACGCCGTCGTAGAAACTTTTTGAACTTCATACCCTACTTTTTCACACTATTCCCGATTTGCTGTATGAAGTCAGCAAGTTACTGTCATGCTTACTTTATGTATGGTGACTGTTTAAAGAAATACTACGGTACATAAACTTGCTGATTGGATATTTCAAATGAGGACTAGTGTGAAATTACATGGTATGAATTTCAAAAAGTTTTTACAGTCGGCTAAGCCTCAAAAATTGTTTGTAAACTCTGCGTAATATTCTCAGATAAGTCTATTGTAGTGTGTCTTTAATGGTCCACCATAAATGAAGTAAGTGAGACAGCAACTTGCTGACTTCATATTTGAAGGAATAGTGTGAAATAGTAGGGTTTAAATTTCAAAAAGTTTCTATGACGGATAAGCCTTTTAAATATTGTTGTATAATTTTTGTTAGGTAAACCTTCCATAGAAAAGAGTATGTGGCTTCGTACAAAGAGTAGATGAGAGGTATTTGTGAAACTGAAAGAACACTTATATCAGCTTTTCTCATAAAAAACTAAAATTATTTTAGCGATATTTTAAGTTAAAATAATTCACATTTTATATTGGGTCGATTTGCCGCGAATGTTTATGCTGATCCGAATCTGTGAGGGTTGAATCTGTATGCTAACTTCAATCTGGTGTAAGAATACGAGAATTTCCGTAATATGCTAATGAAGGTTTCACGTGCCTTTTTATAACTTCCGTGGATTTCCGTAATATGCTAATGAAGTAAGTTACGGAACCTTATATGGTAAACGTTCAAGAATACACAAGTCGAGTTTACAGATGTCGAGAATGCAAAGTCAAGAAGTCACAGTTGGTAATGTTATTGATGCAAAATGCAGAAGTTAAGATCGTTAGAAAACGATTTAAAGTTGGCGTTTTCATTGTTATAAATGATAATCTTGAAAACTGAAATGAATAATTCTTTACTTTGCAATTCAAATCGGGACATTTTGATTTTGTAGAGAATGAATTTTGTAAAACGTGACATGTGGAAATATGAATTTTTGACTTTGCAATCTTGACTTTGAACACAGTTTTGGCAACGATACCCCTCCATACTATTTTTTCACTATTTGCTAGTCATTTTCGGCAGAAATCGTACCACACCCCTTTCTGCGTCTGAATAACATTTATGTAAAACACGAAACGAAAAATAACGTCATTTGCGTTAAGCTTTTGTAATAAGACGGAAGTGAAATGTAATTGTTGTATTTGCACTACAATATGCATATTTAAATCTAACAGTTTTGTGGTGCATTATAAAGTGGGAAATATATATTTATAACACTTTTATTAAAAATATTTATCAGTTTGATATAAATACGCTGAGTCAATACCAGATATATTAAGTTAATGACAAAACAGGCGACAGGTGTTTCAAAATTGACATAGGTTCAATATTGTTCAAATAACTTACATTAACATTCATTTTCATTGTTAAAATATGAAATTAACCTAGAAATTTTATTTTCTTTGATTTACTCAAACAGAACTTTAATATTGTTTTGTCAGAAATATGCGTTTTGCTATGTTACACCCATGTTCCTTTAGCGACGGCTATCATTTCTAACGTTGCTGAACGTTGCTGAACATGATTGTGTCACACCATACGACTTAATCGAGTTAGAAAACTGTGAAACGATGTCATTGAATTGCCAATGGTCCTTTCAATCTAATTTACGCCAACATACTCTGTATCATTTGACATTCAATTGTTATGCAATGCCTCCAGAAAAACTGTATTAGCCACTTTAACAATCAAGCCAGCTACGGATATGACCAAGAGGATTTTCGAATGATTTATGCAATTGTCAGTGTCTAGGAGTCGAAAACAAACGAAAACACAAAAACGGTTTATATTAATTACATCTCCTATATTTTTACCTATTTTAGTGACATATTCGAGGTAAAAGATAACGTATTTTGGCACTTGGTTATATGATTTCAGACAGTTTTGCTGTAATATACTTATATCTGTAGATTACAAACTTATATAACTGTTGATTACAAATTTATATATGATGATAACAAACTTATATCTGTTAATTTCAAACATATATACAATTTATTTTGATTACAAACTTACATCAGTTGATAACAAACTTACCTCAGTTGATAACAAGTTTACATCTGTTGATAATAAACTTATATCTGTTGATAACAACTTATATCTGTTGATTAGTTGATAACAAACTTATATCTAATGATAACAAACTTTAATCTGTTGATCACAAACTTATATCTGTTGATTTCAAAGGTATATCTGTAGCTTACAAAATTGTTTCTGTTTGATAACGAACGTATAGCTGTTAATATCAAACTGATATCTGTTGATTGCAAACATATCTTTTGATAACAGTAACACACTTATTGATAAGGATTACTAACTTATATCTGTTACTTACAAACTTATATCTAATGATTATAAACTTTTAAGGGTTCATCCTTGGGTGGAAATAAACAATCTTAGCAATTTCGTCCAAATTTGTCAAGAATTGTGCTCTAAAAGCTTTCATAGTTTAGACAATGTCTTGCAAAAAAGTGAACACTAATGAAAATGGAAGAAAAACACAAGCAATAATTGATACCATGAACGCTTGTTTTTCTTTTATAAAGACACCGAAAATAGCTGAATGGACAATCATCTTGAATGTCAATAAGTTAGGAAAAATGAATAATCACTAATCAGAAAATTACATAGCGTCTTTCCCTCTACCAGATTACTTGATGATGTTTCAATCAATTTCTCTTACCCGATTGTCAATAAGTATGAATATATGAATGGAAATTTCAA
The DNA here is from genome assembly GCA_029955415.1 of Lottia scabra. Taxonomy (NCBI): domain Eukaryota; kingdom Metazoa; phylum Mollusca; class Gastropoda; family Lottiidae; genus Lottia; species Lottia scabra. The sequence goes on along the minus strand of JARJEI010000021.1, from coordinate 337,080 downwards.
TCAAATTGTCTAATGAAATTGGTCTATCCCAACAGCTGGGGTTGATAAGATCTCCGACCTGTAGAATGGCTGGTATATTGAAAAGAACAATATGTCAGGAACGTAAATCACATGGGATTTATCTTATATCAGAGGAAATTAATGATAAATATTCAAGGCATTTGATCCCTTGGTTTGAACATTTGTATCAAACTGAACTACGTTTGTTGAGTTGTATTGTCTTTAAATGCTTCCAGGAGCTTTTCCAGAGGTAAAAATAAACGTCTAACTTCTTAGTCTTCAATTAATTATTTCAATTATTAACTTTTGCCTTCATAGGCCCCGTGCTTGGAGCAAATGTTTTAAATGTCACTGCTAAAGTTGAACACAAATAACTGCCTTAAGGCAGAATCAATAATTGTCAATTTGCCATATAGTTTACTGAAATGCAAATGCAACTCTTACAGCATAGACAAACAATAATGAATCAGTTTTTATGACTAAGGGCACCTCCCATATACAATAAATAACAGTTAAATTTGTCTTTGATAATTATAAATAGCTTTCTTTTCTCAGAATAAGTCAATAATAACGATTTTTAGTACATAAAATTAAAGACTTTAGGTTAGAAAAAATCGATTAATCTGATTTTATAATGCAGATATAACTAATCGTTATCATACAGACAGTCAAGTATGATCATAAGTTACAGATCTTTATCATACAACAGATGTTATATTTTATCATAATCATACAATAAACAGATGTAACTTTACCATACTCTATCATACAATCAGATGTAACCTGATATTATGAAACAATCAGAGTTAACCTGACATTATGACACAATCAGATGCAACATGACATTATGATACAATCAGATGTAACCTGACATTATTATACAATCAGATGTAACCTGACATTATGATTCAATCAGATGTAACCTTACATTATGATACAATCAGATGTAACCTGACATTATGATAAAATCAGATGTAACCTTACATTATGATACAATCAGATGTAACCTGACATTATTATACAATCAGATGTAACCTGACATTATGATTCAATCAGATGTAACCTTACATTATGATACAATCAGATGTAACCTGACATTATGATAAAATCAGATGTAACCTTACATTATGATAAAATCAGATGTAACCTTACATTATGATACAATTAGATGTAACCTGACATTATGATACAATCAGATGTAACCTTACATTAAGATACAATTAGATGTAACCTGACGGTTATTGAATAATCAAAACCAGATGTAACCTTGCTTTACCATACTACCAGATGCAACCTAACTTTACCATACAACCAGATGCAACCTAACTTTACCATACAACTAGCTGTAATCTTACTTTATCCTGCAACCAAATGTAACCTAACTTTATAATACCCTTTGCCTTATCCGTCATCTGTGATGACAATTGGTTTCTCCCATGATTGTCCAATTTCACAAACTTCGGAATAAAGATATTGAATTTTAATAGAAAACTCCTTTGAGACTGTCTAGACCATCAATCACAATTTCGAGAATTTCTTCAATCCGACCTCTACCTAGTAAAGTTAATTTCAAATCTCACCCTGTGTTGTCTGGAAAAATAATTTCAAAATCTATTGACGAAATTATTCTTGAACAATTAAAATTGTTTTGGGAATATTTTATACTTTAAACATGCGCTTCATCTAGTCAGCATAGCAATTTGAAGTTAGTACTATGTAAAGCAGTTTATTTTAGACAGTGTATCCCAGTCAGTTTATCTCAATGTATTTTAAAGAGTGTATCTTAGTCAATGTATCTTAAATAGTGTACTAATCTTAGTCAATTTATCTTAAAGAGTATATCTTAGTCAATTGATCAGAGTATAACTTAGTCAATTTATCTTAAAGAGTATATCTTAGTCAATATATCTTAAAGAGTATATCTTAGTCAATGTATCTTAAATTATATATCTAAGTCAATTTATCTTAAAGAGTATATCTTAGTCAAAGTATCTTAAAGAGTATATCTTAGTCAATTTATCTTAAAGAGTATATCTTAGTCAATTTATCTTAAAGTGTATATCTAAGTCAATTTATCTTAAAGAGTATATCTTAGTCAATTTATCTTAAAGAGTATATCTTAGTCAATGTATCTTAAAGAGTATATCTTAGTCAATTTATCTTAAAGAGTATATCTTAGTCAATTTATCTTAAAGAATATATCTTAGTCAGTTTTAGTCAATATATCTTAAAGAGTATATCTTAGCCAATTTATCTTAAAGAGTATATCTTAGCCAATTTATCTTAAAGAGTATATCTTAGTCAATATATCTTAAAGAGTATATCTTAGTCAATATATCTTAAAGAGTATATCTTAGCCAATTTATCTTAAAGAGTATATCTTAGTCAATATATCTTAAAGAGTATATCTTAGTCAATATATCTTAAAGAGTATATCTTAGCCAATTTATCTTAAAGAGTATATCTTAGTCAATATATCTTAAAGAGTATATCTTAGTCAATATATCTTAAAGTGTATATCTAAGTCAATTTATCTTAAAGAGTATATCTAAGTCAATTTATCTTAGAGAGTATATCTTAGTCAATATATCTTAAAGAGTATATTATCTTAGCCAATTTATCTTAAAGAGTATATCTTAGTCAATTTATCTTAAAGAGTATATCTTAGTCAATTTATCTTAAAGAGTATATCTTAGCCAATTTATCTTAAAGAGTATATCTTAGTCAATTTATCTTAAAGAGTATATCTTAGTCAATTTATTTTGAAGAGTATATCTTAGTCAATTTGTCTTAAAGAGTATATCTTAGTCAATGTATCTTAAGGGTGTTAATTGGGCTATTTGACGTTATGAAAAAATGGAATAAGTATATGAAATAATGATTTCTTGAGACTTGTTGTGCATTTGTTGATGATTTGGGGTCCTTCTCGATAGTTTAAGGTTGATTTCATGTCAATCAGATTTGTTTTAATGAGTTGACAGCCCTTTCAAACATGTCATAAAAATTGGACATTTCAAACCTTTGATACAAGTTTAAAAAAATGTGAATGGATCAATCTACATCAAACTTGGCATAAATATAGGCAATTACATTGCCGAGAAACGTACAGAGCGATTTTCCAAAAAAAAATATTATTTTGGTGGTTACCATGGAAATACGAAAATTTACACGTAGGTACGGCAAACATTTTCCAGGGGCCAAACTGATTAGAATTTTCGAAAAAACTCTCTGTACGTTTCATCCTTATTGAATAAGCTTTCAATCAAGACCAAGATCGCAATTTTCCAATAAAAAATGGCTGAGAAATCTTGTATATATATTGTATATGTATCTTAAAGAGTAAATCTTAGTCAATTTATCTTAAAGAGTATATCTTAGTCAATTTATCTTAAAGAGTATATCTTAGTCAACGTATCTTAAAGAGTATATCTTATTCAATTTTATCTTAAAAAGTATATCTTAAAAAGTATATCTTAGTCAATGTATCTTAAAGAGTATATCTTAGTCAATATATGTTAAAGAGTATATCTTAGTCAACGTATATTCAATCAGTGTATATGGTACGTTGTTGAGGTTATATGAACTCATTAAAGATTTTTTTCTAATTAAAAGAAATTGTTGAAATCAATAGTTTGAACGCTGTGTATTTTTTGTTGACAAAAAACAGAACTTGATATAATTAGATGGAATTAATTAAAGGGATGGATATCTCTAATTTTGAAACATTTAATCAGAAAGAATGTCATGTTATAACACTTTAATTTATGGTTAGGAAAAAGGTGAAATTCTGTGATTGAATCAATGAACTTTTCTTGGGGGACATTTAGATTTAAGCCCCTATTATAACATGATCTATGTCAATTTCTGTGGAATCCTGAGAGGCATCAATAAAGAAAATTGTGTTTAAGTGGCAAAAATGTTATTGAACATCTCACGTTCGAAAGACCCTGTGAGATTAAGACTAATCGGATTATTGTATTTTAATATTCTTATCTTTGCTGACACAGTTAAATAAGAGAAGTGATTAAATACTGTATACTCAACTGTTTACTGTATGGAGTACAGCTACAGTTAGAACACCTCCATGTTCCTTTAGCGCAACGGTATATGATCTTACCGATCCTACCGTTGCTTCCATAACAATATATACTCACCATTGTACTTTTCATTTGAATTGGTATCTAGCATTTCTGCAACGTTTCAAATTGATAGCTCAACGCTAAGGGTTTACTAGTCATTAATGACTATATATCGTGTTGTGGAAGTAACGGTAATCGTATACTGTTGCGAATGGAACATGCAGAACACCATGAGCTTTTGTATATTCAAATAGTTTGACCTTTATAGAGAGAAGACTATGAATAATGTATTTATTAGTCATTATACTAATAATAACAACTATATTTATATAATGAAATTCAGTTTGCTGGTAATTCAATTCTCCCGCTTTCAAAAACTCGACACTATCTGGGACTTGCAACCAAAATTTGGTATCCCGTTTCAAAATATGTTAGCTTGAGTACTTTATGAAGGTAACACCGCAATGATTGTAGTGGATTTTATATTCAATTAAGAGAGTTTTGGAACTAAGACTCAAAGTTTGGAATGTGCTTAAATTGAAATTAAATACATAAATTATTTCATATTCATACAAATGAGTTGATCTACTTTCAAAATAGATACAAATTACCTCCCCTGTGAAAAGGAAATTATTCCAACTTCGTAAGACTTTTGAAATTCTGTATCGTGAATGATAATTATAATGATTATTCACTAAAAAAGATAAATTATTATAATATCATACAATTGATATACTATCCTAAAATGGTGTAATTGATAAATGATGTTTATCTTTATCATCGATAATACACTTGTAAAGTTTTTGATTATCAATATCTATTAACAGCAGTCCAATTAATATGATTAATCATAATAGAATATTATAACAGAAATTATTATTTGTTAATCATTAATATCAAGTGTTATTTCAGTAAGTGTTATTTTTATAACAACAGACACTTCATATTGGCAAATATGGTTTACATTTGATAGGAAGTTGTTTACATGGACATGATATTGATATATAATTTTGTTTTTTCTTACTATTAAGGTTGACAAAATGTGGGCCTACTCATTTTGTTTAAAATTGTCTTTGAGGGCAATGGCTTAATTTTATTTGGGTAATCTGTTGTATGGCTATGACACCAAATAAGTTGCCAAATAATGATATATACATGTAGGCTACTGCAGACATAATGTTTTTTCTATGGGGTGGTATTCCTTTAAATTAACAGGGCCCCTATTGTATTAGCGAAACAATATGGAGTCTCGAAGACACACTGACAAATTATATTGGATATTGGATTGTGTAAGAACCTTGCTGTATTCCCTTGCAATAACATAATTAATAACAGTAAACTATATATTGATTACAATAATAACAAGTACAATGTACATGTAAAATATTGAATTTTAATCACTTATTGCCTTTTATAGATTATTTGACACGAAATTTACAATTTCCTTAACGACGTTACCTAAAGGCCATGTTACACCATAATATTCTGAAAAACCTTCTTAACCGTCTTTGTTACTTATTCAGAAAATGTCTCGGCTCCTTGTATCTTTGTCCATTTAATTTAGGAAAAGTGTGGTATATGCAGGACAGTATTGGATATTGAACGCTTATGGTCATTGTTGAACACTTACTGCTTTTACGAGAATTTTTCATTTCTCAGATCATAGTTCTCTCGGAGAACGGTTTCACGGACTGAGACTAAGGAATAAAAGTTCGAAAGGGAAATTTCTGTTTTCTTCTTTCTCCCAAGGCGAGTTAATAATGAATCCTAGAAAAATCTACATCCTGTTAATTTGGTGGACATATCAGCTAATATAGTCTAGTTATGTACTTCTTCAGTATCAATTACTATTCTGCTGACCAAGTCATGGATTTTTAGATTAAAAAGCTCTAAACTAACAGAGGATTGTTGTAAGTCACTAACTGTATTTATACAATTAATTGAAATTAATTTTATTGTAGATCATTCAGTCATTTAGAGTAACAAATCCAGATGGATATTTGCTCAACATCACACGAATGGTTATGACACATTGACCCTCATTGATGTTAAGCTGAACGATATTTTAAGTATTGTTGTTAAATTTGATTGAGGACCATCTATTTGGTGACTGTGTATTAAATCCAGATTGATATTTGGTCAATATTACACGAAATGTTACGAGGCAGCAGGCAGTTGTATAAAAGCACAATCAAATTTTATTGAAAACATCTATCCAGTGAATGAATAACATGCATAGAAAGATATTTGGCCTACATTACAGACTTTTTACGAAGCATTTAGATAAATGTTTTTAACAATCTGTTTGCCCTGACTGGGCTATTATGGCTATAACAAGTGTTGTTGCTGTTGTTGATAATTAATGGTCAATGATAATAATGAGTCAACCGTTACCAATTAACAGGAAATAATATGATCTTCACAGTTTCCATTCACAGTTTATCATCGCGGATATCCGATGTACTGACCAAGTGTGAAATTGATATTTTCCATGGATGACGTATTGACCTGTACTTAATAACAATAACCAACGGAAACATATGAAAAACGTACGATGATTTAGGATGCAGTGATGCATCGTATTCAGTAATGACAACATCAAAATTCGCACGAATTCAGGTTGTAGTGTCGAATAGACGTTAAAGGCATTGTTAAGAAGTTTCCAAGATTGTGATGTGTGTCGACTACACATTTCCAATTTTCAATCAGAAGTTTGCGTTTCCAGCAATTATTCCACTTGAACTTAATTGATAAACGTCACACACACATCGCAAAATTTGTATGAAGAGAAAACCAATTTTTTTAAGAATTGTCGGAATGGATCTCAATTTAGCGCCCATTTTTTGTTTACAAAACAATGGTTTGATGTATTATCTAGGATGTCTTTTATTAATCTTTTTTTATTTTAAAGAAAACGAAATCTATTTCGTTGTCTGTTTTGTCTGGAAAGTTTATACATGTATATCTGTGTCGTAGCGCCCTTAATAATAATTAAGAGTTTCTGTCTATTTTCATATTAGAAACTATGAGCTAGGGGCACTGTTCTGTACCATCTCATATACTTTATGTTCATTCATTATCAGATTTTCTAGAGTTAGCTATTGCCAACGGTAAGTTATTGTTGGCACAAGGTCACAATGTCGCTGACTGCTTATTATTTATCTATTCGAGTCACCTTGCCAGACTATGTTGACAATGAATTATGAGCAGTATTAAACCGAATTCATCAGTTTTCCACTAGATCCGACAGAACCTCATTTATAAGGGAAACGTGATTATCAATTTACCGGAAAGGTAGACAACAGCCAGTATTTATTTCACGTGGCTCTTGTTTTGAAAAATTCTTATAAAGCCAACGATGAAATTAAATTTACTGATGCAAAGGTTATATGTAAATAAAGTGATAAATCTTAAATAATATACATTGCTGAATATGCAATACATTTTGTCACATTCGGATAATCATGTAATATGACTTGGTGGGTTTACGTTTACAGTTAATTGCCAAAACCCTGTCTGAAGATCTAACACTGGAAACAACTTCGCCACACTATCACGATCATGACTGTAATGAAAATAGTTAATAAGTCACCATATTTTTGTTTACGTGTATCAGCATCTATTATAATCAATACAGTTACTAAAACTGGATTAGGCATAGCAATATACTATGACTGGAAGTCTTAGTCTTCTTATCGTCTATTGAACTTCTGTTTCGATTTATGGTTGACCTAGTTTCTCCTTTGACTCTAAGTAATACTGTTGCAGAGTGACTAGATGTTCCGGTCTAATTAGATCGCTATTAACATGCCTTTAAAATTATGACTTGCAGAATCCGGAAGTAAAGATAGTTCTCAAACTTCAACGCATGTGTGCTAAGCATAAATCTTGTGTTGTTATTCCCTACCTTACAGTTCTATAATTTAGGGAATGCCATGTTATTCTAATATGTTGTATTTTATATTGGCAGTGTTATTTGTCATTAGATAATACGGCTATTGTGTAAAATAGAATAGTATTGAATTACACTGCTTGTTCGACATTTTATGGCTAACAGCATCAGGGGCGTAGCGTACGGGGGGTGTGGGGGGGGGGTGTCACACCCCCCCACTTTTGATGACCTTGTCGGTAAAACGCGGTATCGGTCGGTAAAAGACTGGACCTGTCGGTAAAACCGATTGGTTAACCAAGAGACCATAAAAGGTGATTTTTACTAAACTTGTCGGTTAATCGAGGTCGATAAAAACTGTAATGGCTGGAGCCGTCGCTAAAAACCGATTGGTTAACCGACAGAGTTAAAGTCTTGTTATTGGTACAATGTTGATATCCAATTAAATTAAAGGTGATTTTTACTGAACTTGTCGGTTAAACGAGGAATAGGTCGTTAAAAACTGTAATGACTTGACCTGTCGGTAAAACCGATTGGTTAACCGACAGAGTTAAAATCTTGTTATCGGTAAAATGTTGATATCCATTAAAGGTGATTTTTACTGAACTTGTCGGTTAAACGAGGAATAGGTCGTTAAAAACTGTAATGGCTGGACCTGTCGGTAAAACCGATTGGTTAACCGACAGAGTTAAAATCTTGTTATCGGTAAAATGTTGATATCCATTAAAGGTGATTTTTACTGAACTTGTCGGTTAAACGAGGAATAGGTCGTTAAAAACTGTAATGGCTGGACCTGTCGTTAAAACCGATTGGTTAACCGAGAGAGTTAAAACCTTGTTATCGGTAAAATGTTCATATCGCTGAAAGGTGATGTATTACTGAACTTGTCGGTTAAACGAGAAATAGGTCGATAAAACGGTAATGGCTGGACCTGTCGGTAAAACTAGTTGGTTAACCCGAAAGAGTTTTTTAGTGAATAGATACTTATGTGTGTAATTATGAAAATGGTGTTTATGTGCAAATAATTATATAAAGATTAAAACACAAAGCTATAACGATTGAACTAGATGTGCGAATTCTTTTCGAAAAGGCATCAAATGCAAGGAACTTTGACCTTAATTTTCAAAATTTTGTTAAATCCTACATAATCCCTCCAACGATATCAGGAAAGGCCTCAGATGCAAGGAATTTAATTCCATTTTTCAAGATTTCCATAGGGTTCAGTCCGTCCAAATCGCTTGCTGTTCGGAAAGGCCTGATGGCAAGGAAATCAAATCAAATTTTCAAATTTTCTTATGATACAATGCCCCAAACCGTATTCACTAGATGTGCGAATTCTGTTCGGGAACCCTGACCTAATTTTCAAAATGTTCTTGGAGTAGGCCTACAATGCCTCCAAACCCTCTTCAAATGTGATGTCGTTCTCTAAGAGAATTCTGTTCGGAAAGGCATCAGATGCAAGGAACTCGGACCTAATTTTCAAAATTTTCTTGAAGTAGGCCTACAATGCCTCCAAACCCTCTTTAAATGTGAGGTTGTTCTCTAAGAGAATTCTGTTCGGAAAGGCATCAGATGCAAGGAACTCGGACCTAATTTTCAAAATTTTCTTGGAGTAGGCCTACAATGCCTCGAAACCCTCTTCAAATGTGAGGTCGTTCTCTAAGAGAATATTCTGTTTGGAAAGGCATCACATGCAAGGAAATCACCCTGATTTTCAAAATTTTCTTTGGGTGCAAACCCCTTCAAATATAACCCCCCCCCCCCCCTAGTTTTCATTTGCTTTTCTACAGCCATGTGAATATATATGATTTAGTGCCAGTTGGATTTTTGTCCTCTGAAAACCACGTGTTCGTCGGTAAAACATGGACCTTACACCCCCCCAGTCAAATTGGTCACGCTACGCCCCTGAACAGCATTATATTCACGATTGGTTTCATTTTTATAATTGAAGCTTATGTATATAGGCGCAGTTTATAACATGATTTACGGTATTTTACTGTATCACGTGATCTTTCATAGTTCATCAGTCGCCATTGACTGCAGTCGTGCAGATTTTCTTCGTTACATTTTATGTTCATTTTATTTTTAGATTTGCATCAGGGCTTCGCTCTTTATTATTATTTCTTTATAACATACGGATCACTGACGTATTGTGGCGAGGTTTAAACGATGGTTTTGACTAGCTTTTAATCTTTTTGGATGAAACGGTTTCATTTAGCTAGCTAACCATGTCTCAAGGTAACACCATGTTGCTAAGCCCTATCAATAGTTCAGTGATCTTACTTACAGCTCCGCTGTACAGGGCTCCGCCCGTTAACTCGTTTACAGGGCTCCGCCCATCTACTCATTACAGGGCTCCGCCCGCACACTCATATCGGGGCTCCGCCCTATTGTTATTTTCATGTAATTTTACATTTGTGTAGTTCCCTAATGCCAATAATAAAATGTTGAATTTTATAATTGTGTTGTGTTATAAATTGAAGCTTATGTATATAGGCGCAGTTTATAACATGATTTACGGTATTTTACTGTATCACGTGATCTTTCATAGTTCATCAGTCGCCATTGACTGCAGTCGTGCAGATTTTCTTCGTTACATTTTTTAGCCAGAAACCTCCTCCATTCCCCACCTTCCACCTATTGAGCTCTTTGGTTACACACTTTTGGGGACTACGTTATTTTTATTTGCTTAATTTGGCAACTTATAGTATTATACGGATCACTGACGTATTGTGGCGAGGTTTAAACGATGGTTTTGACTAGCTTTTAATCTTTTTGGATGAAACGGTTTCATTTAGCTAGCTAACCATGTCTCAAGGTAACACCATGTTGCTAAGCCCTATCAATAGTTCAGTGATCTTACTTACAGCTCCGCTGTACAGGGCTCCGCCCGTTAACTCGTTTACAGGGCTCCGCCCATCTACTCATTACAGGGCTCCGCCCGCACACTCATATCGGGGCTCCGCCCTATTGTTATTTTCATGTAATTTTACATTTGTGTAGTTCCCTAATGCCAATAATAAAATGTTGAATTTTATAATTGTGTTGTGTTATAAATTTCATTATTAATATCCGGTTTTGATATTTTTGTGATCACACTAATCATTAACTACTTGATTCATATTTCTGTCGTATTAACTGGTAATCTGAATTTATATCAGGTGAATATTATATTCCGGACTCACAATTCCAGCAAATATCAATCATAATTTGAATACTTTCAGGCCAACCCAGTTATCATCATTGTGACATTAAATACAATTAAAAGCCTAATCAAACTACCTCATTAAATTTTTATATTTTTATAGGCGAGAGTGACATTTATAAACAGATATTATCAATATAGTGAGAGAAATGCTGACACCAACATACTCCAATTATGTTGATGACTATTATCCAGAATACAGTTTGCTTTGATATGCCAGTTGACGATGTTCTTTAATCTTTACTCCTATATAATAGCAATGAATGTTTCGAACAGCCATACTGTTTTGGGATGCCTCAATCACTTCCTAGGACAAGAGTATGCCTTTAATGCCTGACTTCGCAAAATTTATTACACAAAACACTGCATTGACTTCATATTTGTTCAGGAAAAAGGACGTAGAGTAAAATATTAAAACATACAATATTAATTAGGTATCGTATTAGTCAATCCCATTTATACACAAGTACTTTGTGCCATTTTCAGACAGAAGTCATAATTTTTCGTCAGTTGTTATACAATTCATCATCAATGACGAAGAAAAAGATGTTATTTCAGATGTTTAACTATGACGTGTAGTGTAAATGTCAAGAGTTAAAAACAAATACTAATATTAAATTGTGTTATTTGTCTGATTGAATTTATTTAACTGCGTCCAGAAAGTGTAATTCAAGAAATAGTTGTACGTCAATTTTCCATCCTTTATTAGTAATCGATTGACCTTTTCTACAGAAATTAAACCTGTAAAGAGTATGGTAGTCTACATAGACTCTCAGTCGACATGAACAATATTTAAACACATATATATACATTCTACTAGAAGGTGCCAGAAAATATTCATCTATTTTGTTTAATACTCCCATTATACCAATACAACGTAAGCTTAATAAGCTTTATTACGTTACAACCGATCGATGTTCATTATTCTTCTCTGCATGCATCGCCTGGTGATTATAGCTTTTTTCAGTTATATTGCTTAATTATTTATTATTAAAAGTCCCTAAGGTGTATAACTATTGTTAAAATACACAATTCAGTTTATGACACGTAAGGAAATAATTAATATCCAAATAACGATCATACAGAATAATATTCTTAATTGCACATCTGCTTTTTGATTATTATATGATATTTTCCAAATCAATTCTATGTACCTAATGGTCAACATACACGAGATCCAGATGTCAATTGCAATAAATAGAGATGAAACATTGGAACATTCAATCATTGCATGTTGATCATGGCCAAACACACATTGTCCTAACGAAATATGAGTTCATGTAATAGAATAACACATTTCCATGTACAAGTTGGGTCAATATCTCTAAACAATACGTTTTAACGATGTATAAAAACAATACACGACAATGTTTTCATGTAGGGAATCAACACCATGCCTTACGTGCTGCCTTTTACAAACCAAATTGTTACTGTTTTCATTTATCCCTGTTCAGAATCTTGTTTTCTGTTCTCTTATAAATGAAAGTGACATATCATTAGAATATAAATGCTTTGGCTTTAACTACCATACAGTACCATACCGTACCATACCGCACTAGTACTACCTCATCGCATTCATTTTTTCGCATTGAAAATAAACGCTTTGAAGACAGACCACAGATTGGTTTGACATCGCATATTCAACCTTGTTTTTGCCTTCGTTCTCGAAAATGTTTTAGTGACATTCGACTTGACATGTAACAGCTTTATATAATTAATTTCCTGGAATATCTAGTGTGATAATATGTAACAGTTTTAAATTGTTAATTATAAATTTGTCTAGTGAGCTGTTATAGAATTTATTATCGTGACAAGAATTTAATGAGAATTGCACTGAATCGTGATCAAATCTCTAATATCACATCAGATCTTTGAGCAAAAATAATATCAACCAGGATGCTCAGGCTAATATTGTCTGCGTTCATATTTCGAGCCTTATGTTGTTGTTTTTTTCATGTCAGATAATAGTTCAATCATAGACGGGATAACTGCGTTCTGATCTCAAGCAAATGCTTATCCGATTTTCTTGTCAGTAAACAGTCCAACCAGGATAATATGGGACGAGGTATCTGTGTTTTGAATGTCAGATAATAGTTCAACCAGGATAATCAGGGACGAGGTATCTGTGTTTTGATTTCAATTTATGTTATTTTTATGTCAGATAATAGTTCAACCAAGATGGTCAGGTAATCGTGTTCTGATTTCAAGCTTTATGTTATTTCTATGTCAGATAATAGTTCAACCAAGATGGTCAGGTAATCGTGTTCTGATTTCAAGCTTTATGTTATTTCTATGTCAGATAATAGTTCAACCACGATGGTCAGGTAATCGTGTTCTGATTTCAAGCTTTATGTTTTTTTTATGTCAGATAATAGTTCAACCAAGATGGTCAGGTAATCGTGTTCTGATTTCAAGCTTTATGTTATTTTTATTTCAGATAATAGTTCAATCATGATGGTCAGGTAATCGTGTTCTGATTTCAGGCTTTATGTTATTTTTATATCAGATAAAAGTTCAACCATGATGGTCAGGGAAGGGTTATCTGCGTTATGATTTCAAGCTTTATGTTATTTTTATATCAGATAAAAGTTCAACCATGATGGTCAGGGAAGGGTTATCTGCGTTTTGATTTCAAGCTTTATGTTATTTTTATATCAGATAAAAGTTCAACCATGATGGTCAGGGAAGGGTTATCTGCGTTATGATTTCAAGCTTTATGTTATTTTTATATCAGATAAAAGTTCAACCATGATGGTCAGGGAAGGGTTATCTGCGTTTTGATTTCAAGCTTTATATTATTTTTATGTCAGATAATAGTTCAACTATGATGGTCAGAGAAGGGTTATCTGTGTTCTGATTTCAATCTTTATGTTATTTTTATGTCAGATAATAGTTCAACCATGATGGTCAGGGAAGGGTTATCTGCGTTATGATTTCAAGCTTTGTGTCATTTTTATGTCAGATAATAATTCAACCATGATGGTCAGGTAATCGTGTTCTGATTTCAAGCTTTATATGATTTTTATGTCAGATAATAGTTCAACCACGATGATCAGGTAATCGTGTTTTGATTTCAAGCTTTATGTTATTTTTATGTCAGATAATAATTCAACCAGGATGGTCAGGTAATCGTGTTCAGATTTCAAGCTTTATGTTATTTTTATGTCAGATAATAGTTCAACCATGATGGTCAGTGAAGGGATATCTGCGTTCTGATTTCTTATGATTTACGAATGGCTTTCATCGTCCATAAGCTTCTCCTTTAACTAATGAAAATTCTCTTTATCTTATTAATGGAATCAAAGTCATGACTTTCCTTAGGGCATCAAAGTGATCACGACCAAAACAATCGAAACAGATTGAAGTTATTTCCACTTAATGTGAAGGACGAAGCGCCAAGTGTGTTCTCAATGTGTAAAAAAAAAACGATGTAGATTTTTTAATAATATTGCCTCAGGAAATGTACTGAAAGAAATTCTTACGCAGCAGTATTTGAACAAAACCTAATTTGTTGATCTAGGTAATTCCGTTTATTACATCGTGTAGTTAATTTTAAGCCAGACTTAACCAAGATTTAATCAACACATCTCACAGTGTTCAAATAGTTTAATAAATACCAGGCAATCTGTCGACCAGCAAAATTGATTGACAGTCAGAATCCTTGGCTGAAATATTGTTTTCTAACACGTCAATTTTCCACCAGAAAAACGATGGCAATTTCTTTACGATTTATAAGATGAACAGCAGGGTGAATTGCTCTTCTTAAATAACACATTTTCTGCTTTTGCTTGTTCATATCTAAGTCATTACATTCGTTGTTGTATATTATTGCATTTCACATATTGCTACTGAAGATATACACTTCTTGATCACCCTTTTATCGTACTATTTGGGGTTCGTCTATGATTGCTTGACGATCGATATATAACAAAAAGAAGGGAATATGTCGGGATTTTCTAGGATTTTATGTACTAATGGTACATGGCCATTCGATCTGGAAATTTCATATACAGTTTAACTTTATTTTATGGGTTATATCTCTTCGATTTTCTCTCCTAATTGTAAACTTCGAATTTGTTTAAACACATGTTAGGAGGTCAATATACATTTTAAGAACAGATAGAGAAATATATTTTATGTAATTCAATTACGTACATGTAGTAAGTATTCATTTGTGAATGTGATTGTTTTTTTCTTCAATACATAAAAGTATTTTAAAAATCCATCTTTTCAGATCAGTAGCTATTGAATACAGAATGTTTTTAATGGTTTTAAAGGGTTTTTAACTGTTTCAAGAGATAATCGGATTATAAAACGGTTTTAAATAACATACAATATATCTGTCATTCCGATGTTTTAAACAGCAAGAAAATCGATGGTTAAGGAGTTTAACTGTGACATATAAGAGAAAGGTGGAGATGTCAGAGTTTTCTTTAAACAATACTACACGCTATTTGGTCGTTTACACACATTATAGTTACGATAGAAACATCCATCAAACTGTGTGCATGATTCCACATTTCTTAACGTACGAATTACGTCTTGAATGCTGTAATTTCTTTGGCATGTGCGTGGTGCGTTCTCTATTTCATTAACTTTTAGTTTTAGATATTGAGTGGGAACGAAAATTGATCACTGTCAGGAATAAGGTCTACACATTTCAATATTCAAACAAACTTTATTATAAATCTACAGTTGTTTTATTAAATTTCGGGTTCTCATTCGTGATCGATGATAGGCTAATATAGGAAAATGAATACTACAATTGGCCTTGTCGTCCCCCAAATTGCCTCTTCATCCATCGCAAACACCTGTCTCAGAACTATTATTTTTAGACTCTCTAACTAAGACAACATCCCTCAGGAAAGAAAGCCTCCCCCAGAACATTATTGTTTGGTCCCAACCCAGGCCCCATCCCTCATTAAAGTAAGTCCCTCTCAGTAGGCCTACATTATTGTTAGTCTCCAACCCAGGCCCCATCCCTTACTAAAGTAAGTCCCTCTCAGTAAGCCTACATTATTGTTAGTCTCCAACTCAGGCCCCATCCCTCATTAAAGTAAGTCCCTCTCAGTAGGCCTACATTATTGTCTGCCCCAGTCAAGAGCACATCCCTCACGAAAGAAACCCCTCTCAGTATGTTATTGTCTGTCCCCTGTTATGAGCTCATCTCACACGAAAGAAAGATCCTCTTCCAGAATATTATTTTTAGTCCCTACCCAGACCATATCTCGCGGAAGAACGTTCCTCTCAGAATCGACCCCAAACCCCCACAAAAGAACAACCCTCATTCCTATTATTGTTAGACCCCACCTGACCCCAAACCCTCAAAATAGAAAGCCCTACCTAGAACATACGTGGGACCATCTGAGGTTGCTATATAGTCAAACCTCAACTCCAGTATCAGCACTGCACTGATGAGGCCCAGAAGGCCGAAACAGTACTGTTTTCAGTTATATTACACAGTTATATAAGTCTGGAGTTTCATATTTAAATGTCAGTAGAAATTATTTGTATAAGAATCAATGATCTAGATATATACTTAATTAAAATGGTAATGACAAAATATCTCTTGGGAATTTTCAAATCGTTTAGTGAATATAAATTGATAGCTGTGAGCTCTATCTTGGTCTGTAGTTTAAATAGTCATAAATTGTTCAGGATTTGCCAATGTAAAGAGTACGTTGGAGTTATCATCTAACAAAACCATAAGTTGGATTCTCCAACACCAAACAACACCATACTTGAGAGCTCCGGACAGCTAAAACAGATAAAGTTAGAATTTCTAAAATCTAACATGCCATACGCCGGGTTTACCAACATGACATACGCCGGGTTTACCAACATCATTACAAAACTATATACTGTAGAGCTTCACCAACTATAAAATACCACGAGTATTACACACCGTTCGTTAAAGTTTGCAACATCAAACATACCGTTGAAGTTTACAACATCCAGCATTCCGCTTATTGAAATTATTTACAACATCTAATATACCGTTTATTGACGTTTACAACACCTAACATTCCGTTTATTGAAATTTACAACATTTAACATTCCGTTTATTGAAATTTACAACATTTCACAATCCGTATTGAAATTTACAACATTTAACATTCCGTTTATTGAAAAACATCCCGTTAGTTAAAGTTTGCAACATCAAACATACCGTTGAAGTTTACAACATCTAACATTTCGCTTATTGACATTATTTACAACATCCAACATACCGCTTGTTGATATTACATTTTAGAAGAAAGAAATTGCTAGTATGCTTGTTTTTACAATGTCATTTTAATATTTCGATAAGTTGTTAATATCAAATTTTCTGCTGATTTGTTCAAGATGACAACAGTGACAGCTTAGTTTTTTTAATAGAGAAGTATTTGGCATCTTTCATTAAAATTATACATCATCTATCCACTTTCCTTTGAATTTGACAGTCCCTTGAAAGGAACTAGCTGATAGACGCCATCGATCAACAATTGAGAATAGTATTAGATAACCTTCTCGAAGAAACCACGGCTACAAAGCACTGTAGAAAATGGATTTCTGAGTTACGGCAATACTTTTAACTATCAATTCCAATAAAAACGACGATATTTTAGCTGGTGGATGAGAAATGGGAATAATGTTTAATATCTTAAAGGGTTTATCAGGCGCCAGACGGTATTATTTAACAAGGTATAATCATATGTTTTCCAATATCAACTGTAGAATCCTGTCGATTTTCTGATTACGAAGGCAAATAGACGTAATTTTGCTCTAATGTATTCGTTTGTAGATGTATAAAACGTGTATATATATGGTATGAAGCGGATTGGAATGTCTCCAGATATATAAAAGTTTCAATGGTCTATGCCCACACTTCACAAAGGATTTTTTGTTCGCAATCGGCTAATCCGAGCCCTCGATTGACATTTCCAACTTATTCTCGAAAACTAACAATGAGTTTAGTGTTTGGTCATCTGATTTGTCAATCACTAAAATTGATTTTAAATTCAGCTTTGTCATCCAATCAGATTACTGTATTTCTTAAAATCTGGATTTTATCTGAGTTAAGATTTCGAGAATAAGGCCCGTGATAGGTTCAGTTCTAATCTAAGTAAAATGTTAACCGGTTATCGTACTAGTGTATCGGACTAAACGGATGTAGACATTGAAGTTATTATTCCACCCACTAGACTTTAATATTTAATATATTTAGATAACATAATCTCAATAAGATAATTGATTATTAAGTCTGTTATTATCGTCTGTTGTTACACATAGAAAATCATATCAGAAAACACTTTTATGCAAAAATAACGAAAACAATCTTGACAAAATTACTTGAATGTTATTTTATGCTCTAAGACACTATCAGTCAAATTTTAGTCACTGCTGATTGGTTTATATGTGGGATAGGTTCTAAACAGTTTTAATGTACGTCTGTGCTCTTAATGAATAAGTGTCACTTCATAGACGATCTGGCCACTATTGATTAGATGAAACATTGGTTAGGTTCTTATGCACTAAAACATCAATCTCAATATGCAATATCAGTATCACCATAATACACCATAATATTCATTGACATTTCGTATTGACGTTATTTCATAAAATCACGTTGTTTTTCTCAAACTCTGTGTAAATTGCTCAATTTAATTCTAAATTTATTACAACATTAAAACTATTTCCAGACAAACTAAGTATATATATATATAGCATTTGTTGTTATATAAGGCACAGTTCTTACGTTTGAATTCCGCTATGGTTATTCGATTAGAGAATATCATTCTATTCCCTTTGCACGTCAACTGAGAGAGAAAATTGCATTCAGAAAACTTATTGTTGACGACCAGTCAGTTATAAGATATTTTTCATCAAATTCAAATGAAATAAGTAGTGGTATTAAGCGTATTATACAGTCATTTTCTTATTGCATTTCCTATAGAGGCAAATCATCTTATGCTAATTTTATATGTGTCCATAAAATTAGCATAATAGGTGTATAAATCTCATAAAACAGACGATATATAACTGTAAAACCGACGTTGTTTTCTCGTTGTAGTTATAAAAATGTTAATAACGGTAATAAAGGTGTATAAATCTCGTTAAAAACTGTATGTGGTTTGAGTGAATTTCGATACCAAAATATTTAAAAAATGATTGATGTTTATTGATAATAAAAGTGTTTAAATCTCGTAAAACTGAATATGACCATAGTTAGTTAATCGAAGGTTTATAAGACTATTGTTCTTATTCGGATCTTTTAGGAATAACATTTCCGTATTGTATAGGGTTTGAGTGAATTATATGTAACTCATATGCAAGGTGTAGAAATCTCGTTGACTGTTTCTGTGGGTGTATATGGTTTGAACGAATCTGACCATAGTTAGTTAATCGAAGGTTTATAAGATTATTATTTCTTATTCAGTTTTAATTTAGGAAGAGTATTTCCGTATTGAGAGGATTATATATAACCCATATGCAATTAGTGTAATTTTCTCTACTGTAGGGGTTGCATGTGTGTGCCTTGTTTGAGAGAAATTATCATTATCTACATTTTCGTTTCCATCTTTCGATAGGAGGTAAATGCAAAAGAATTACAACGCACCTTTAAACTTAAGATACACACATAATCCTATTCATATAAAAGTACAATCAATACTAATCAAAATAATCACCGAATCAAAATAATAAGACCTTAATCAGTTTGATATATATTTATTTAGAAGTACACATTAAAATGAACATATATATACATTATGAGAAGAGCTAGCATATTAATTTCAAATTGGAGTCGTATCCTATTCGATCTTCTAAGTGCTGCTCGGTATTCTTCGGTGTTGAGGTGAAACTTCAGATAAATAGCACTAGATGTTGAAAAAGGACAAAAATATATGAAATTAAAAAATATGTAGAATGGGACAAATTAAATATTAACAATACTAATCATCTTTCCCTCTACAACTCTTCAGACTGATCGTTCTGTGTATCTATATGTTAAAGTTGTTGACGGTGAAATGAAAGATGTTGACATTGATAATATGGAAATCTAAAAAAGATATAATGAATCAATCTTCACAAAATAAAACAATAATTCACAGTTAGGATATAAAAGATATTGCACAATTTTTGACCAAAGTTAAAGCATGAGTCCCCTGAAGATGAAATATCAAAAAAGAAACTTTCAAATCGTGTATTCCAAATGGTACAAATATCCAGAGGAGGTAGAAAAGCAAGAAATTTAAAATTTAAGCTCGCAATCTTCAAATCAATCTTCAAATAAACGATTCATATTTTCAGTTTCAATACAAACATAGTATAAGCTAACGGCAATCGTAAAACACCTAAATTTCGCAACACATGATATTTTCTATGGAACACATTGTTATTCTTTATCTAATATATTGCTTATCTGTTCATAAATTCTACCGCTTATTATAACACTTATTTCTTGGTCACATTTAACATCTCTACAATTAATGGATGTGTGTATAATATTAATTTATTTAATCACAGTAATAATAATCAATAACTCAAACATTTCGATGTACATTCCTATTATATTACATTCTTGTAAACATTATATCCCAACTACCTATAAATGTTATAACAATAGTATAGCTTTCTCTAACATCTTCAACTCCAAACAGTGCAACCAACTTAACAAATTATGTCACTTTATTAATATTATTGTAAGATATTTTCGATCCCCACCATCAATCTAATTATTAAAATATATTTGAATTTGTCCATGATATTTTTACTATTTTTATTTCTATAATTCAAATAAGTATTCTTTAAATTTCAAATCAAAAATAGTTATATTTGTACATTGTCCAACATTTTCGTTAATAAAGGTAATAAAGGTGTATAAATCTCGTTAAAAACTGTATGCGGTTTGTGTATGTGGTTTGAATTTTAAAATATTTAAGAATGATTAATGTTTATTGATAATAAAAGTGTTAATATCTCGTAAAACTGAAGATGACAATAGTTAGTTCTCTGCCTTTAAACTTGATATACACACAGAACTCTATTCATATAAAAATAGATTCAAAGTTGATCAGCGAGTTGAAATAATAAGAGTTTAATTGAATTGATACATATTTATTTAGAAGCATACATTGAAATGAACATTTATACATTAGAAGGAAAACTAATATCTTAATCTATCAGGTTGACGCCGTGCCCTATTGGATCTTCTTGGTACTCCTTGGTATTCTTCGGTGTTTAGGTGGAGCTTGAAAGTGCTTAATTAGTTTGATATATATTTATTCCGAAGTAACATTAAAATAACCGCTATTATTATATATCTATAATTCAAATCTATATTATCTATACTTTAAATCTATATCAATATTTCAAATCTATTTCTATATTCAAATCTATATCTATAAGCCTACTTCAAATCTATATTTTATTTCAAATCTATATTTGTATTTCAAATTTATATTATATTTCAAATCTATATTTATATTTCGAATCTACATTCTTTATATTTCAAATCTATATCTTTATTTCAAATCTATATCTATATTTCAAATCTATATTTGTATTTCAAATCTATATCTATATTTCAAATCTATATTTGTCTTTCAAATCTATATTTGTCTTTCAAATCTATATTATTTAAATTTCAAAACTATATTATTTACTTTTCAAAATTATATTATTTATATCTGTATATTTAATTTAATTGTTTATTTTCTTTAATATGTATGTCATATCGTTGATATTTTTGTATTTCCTGTAGCAGCATGTCTTTTGCTGTAAAAGAATTAAGTTATGACACCTGATAATGACAATGTAAATTGTTGAAACGGTGTGTAATTGTTTATAGCATATTAAACCAAGGAGTAGTATACCATAATACAGTGAAAACCCTGAAGACCACACACCCTGAAGTAGCATACCATGATATTGTGTTCTGTTATTTATGTGAACTCTACACCTACAAAGGATTATTATCTCTAATATCATATCATCATATTGTTGTCGTCAATAAATTACACTGGACTAATACAATATAATTCAACAAACATTGTGTTATGATGTATGAAAAATATTTAGTCTGTAAATTTAGTTCCAGTTTTAGAACTTATCAATAAATTACACTGGACTGATACAATATAATTCAACAAACATTGTGTTATGTTGTATGAAAAATATTTAGTTTGTAAATTTAGTTCCAGTTTTAGAACTTATCAATTAATTACACTGTACTGATACAATATAATTCAACAAACATTGTGTTATGTTGTATGAAAAATATTTAGTCTGTAAATTTAGTTCCAGTTTTAGAACTTATCAATAAATTACACTGGACTGATACAATATAATTCAACAAACATTGTGTTATGTTGTATGAAAAATATTTAGTCTGTAAATTTAGTTCCAGTTTTAGAACTTATCAATAAATTACACTGTACTGATACAATATAATTCAACAAACATTGTGTTATGTTGTATGAAAAATATTTAGTCTGTAAATTTAGTTCCAGTTTTAGAACTTATCAATAAATTACACTGGACTGATACAATATAATTCAACAAACATTGTGTTATGTTGTATGAAAATATTTAGTCTGTAAATTTAGTTCCAGTTTTAGAACTTATCAATAAATTACACTGGACTGATACAATATAATTCAACAAACATTGTGTTATGTTGTATGAAAAATATTTAGTCTGTAAATTTAGTTCCAGTTTTAGAACTTATCAATAAATTACACTGGACTGATACAATATAATTCAACAAACATTGTGTTATGTTGTATGAAAAATATTTAGTCTGTAAATTAAGTTCCAGTTTTAGAACTTATCAATAAATTACACTGGACTGATACAATATAATTCAACAAACACTGTGTTATGTTGTATGAAAAATATTTAGTTTGTAAATTTAGTTCCAGTTTTAGAATTTATCAATAAATTACACTGGACTGATACAATATAATTCAACAAACATTGTGTTATGTTGTATGAAAATATTTAGTCTGTAAATTTAGTTCCAGTTTTAGAACTTATCAATAAATTACACTGGACTGATACAATATAATTCAACAAACATTGTGTTATGTTGTATGAAAAATATTTAGTCTGTAAATTTAGTTCCAGTTTTAGAACTTATCAATAAATTACACTGGACTGATACAATATAATTCAACAAACATTGTGTTATGTTGTATGAAAATATTTAGTCTGTAAATTTAGTTCCAGTTTTAGAACTTATCAATAATTACACTGGGCTGATACAATATAATTCAACAAACATTGTGTTATGTTGTATGAAAATATTTAGTCTGTAAATTTAGTTCCAGTTTTAGAACTTATCAATAAATTACACTGGACTGATACAATATAATTCAACAAACATTGTGTTATGTTGTATGAAAAATATTTAGTCTGTAAATTTAGTTCCAGTTTTGGAAGTTATCAATAAATTACACTGGACTGATACAATATAATTCAACAAACATTGTGATTTGTTGTATGAAAAATATTTAGTCTGTAAGTTTAGTTCCAGTTTTAGAACTTATCAATAGATTACACTGGACTGATACAATATAATTCAACAAACATTGTGTTATGTTGTATGAAAATATTTAGTCTGTAAATTTAGTTCCAGTTTTAGAACTTATCAATAAATTACACTGGACTGATACAATATAATTCAACAAACATTGTGATTTGTTGCATGAAAAATATTTAGTCTGTAAATTTAGTTCCAGTTTTAGATCTTATCAATAAATTACACTGGACTGATACAATATAATTCAACAAACATTGTGATTTGTTGTATGAAAAATATTTAGTCTGTAAATTTAGTTCCAGTTTTAGAACTTATCAATAAATTACACTGGACTGATACAATATAATTCAACAAACATTGTGTTATGTTGTATGAAAAATATTTAGTCTGTAAATGTAGTTCCAGTTTTAGAACTTACCAAAAAAATTACACTGGACTGATACAATATAATTCAACAAACATTGTGATCTGTTGTATGAAAAATATTTAGTCTGTAAATTTAGTTCCAGTTTTAGAACTTATCAATAAATTACACTGGACTGATACAATATAATTCAACAAACATTGTGTTATGTTGTATGAAAAATATTTAGTCTGTAAATTTAGTTCCAGTTTTGTAAGTTATCAATAAATTACACTGGACTGATACAATATAATTCAACAAACATTGTGATTTGTTGTATGAAAAATATTTAGTCTGTAAATTTAGTTCCCGTTTTAGAACTTCTCAAAAAAATTACACTGGACTGATACAATATAATTCAACAAACATTGTGATCTGTTGTATGAAAAATATTTAGTCTGTAAATTTAGTTCCAGTTTTAGAACTTATCAATAAATTACACTGGACTGATATAATATAATTCAACAAACATTGTGTTATGTTGTATGAAAAATATTTAGTCTGTAAATTTAGTTCCAGTTTTGGAAGTTATCAATAAATTACACTGGACTGATACAATATAATTCAACAAACATTGTGATTTGTTGTATGAAAAATATTTAGTCTGTAAGTTTAGTTCCAGTTTTAGAACTTATCAATAGATTACACCGGACTGATACAATATAATTCAACAAACATTGTGTTATGTTGTATGAAAATATTTAGTCTGTAAATTTAGTTCCAGTTTTAGAACTTATCAATAAATTACACTGGACTGATATAATATAATTCAACAAAAATTGTGAGTTGTTGCATGAAAAATATTTAGTCTGTAAATTTAGTTCCAGTTTTAGACTTATCAATACCTATAAACACATTGGTATTAGGCTATACATTCGTGGTAGCTAATGAATTTTTCATGAAGAATCGAAATATTATTTAATCATTAATTCATATTTATCTTAGAGTTTGATTAAGAAGACAAACATGAATATATTTGTAGACATTAACCTAAAATCTTAATACTGTTGACCCCCAAAACTCCAAATTGAATATAAGCGGTAACAAAAAATCTTTAAATGTTATGGATATAAATATTATTATTATTATTACTGAATGTAAGCTCTAATATTCAGTAATTTTGTAATTTATGATACAGGCCTTATGTATTCGACTCTTGATTCAAGGATTTAGTTTAAAAGTTTTATTTGCATCATATAAAATATCGATGTTGATACAAAAAAAAAAAAAAAAAAAATACCTATTCTTCATAATTTTAGCATTCAGTTGTTAATTCTAAACCACATTAAATGTGTTAGAAAAGCAGATAAAATATTTATTCAAGAAATGGTGCAAAAATAGGAAAGTACACCCGGAAATTTAATTAGCCGTTCAAAAGAGAAGTTTTCTTGCGATACCGCTAACGGAAATGACATCCTTAAATATATCTATGCAGTACGCTAAATTACGAATGTTACAGTTTTATTATGATTTCTTAGACGTGTTCACTGATCGATCCGATTTTGAATGTCTTCAAATGGATACGGATAGTCTGTATTTAGCAATAGCTGGAAACAGTATATCAGATATAGTGCGATCCGAGAGAAAAGAAGACTTCAATCGTTTCGCTTTTTTGCTAATACTTCCAATAACAATGCTTCAAAATCAAACATCACAAACCGTTCGTAACATTGGTTGTCCATAGAAACATCGATATCTGCAATATCTTTGAGACGATCGAATAGAGTCTTGGGGGGGGGGGGGGGGGGGGGGGTTTATATCCACCTGGATAGTTAAAAATAGTTTTCTTCCAGCAAGGCTTCTTTTCGTGTAGTTTTAACTTTTGAAGTCTGGAAAACAATTGGTCTCAATGTTGACAATTAAATTTCCGGGTGTACTTTCCTATTTTTGCACCATTTCTTGAATAAATATTTTATCTGCTTTTCTAACACATTTAATGTGGTTTAGAATTAACAACTGAATGCTAAAATTATGAAGAATAGGTATTTTTTTTTTTTTTTTTTTTGTATCAACATCGATATTTTATATGATGCAAATAAAACTTTTAAACTAAATCCTTGAATCAAGAGTCGAATACATAAGGCCTGTATCATAAATTACAAAATTACTGAATATTAGAGCTTACATTCAGTAATAATAATAATAATATTTATATCCATAACATTTAAAGATTTTTTGTTACCGCTTATATTCAATTTGGAGTTTTGGGGGTCAACAGTATTAAGATTTTAGGTTAATGTCTACAAATATATTCATGTTTGTCTTCTTAATCAAACTCTAAGATAAATATGAATTAATGATTAAATAATATTTCGATTCTTCATGAAAAATTCATTAGCTACCACCAATGTATAGCCTAATACCAATGTGTTTATAGGTATTGATAAGTCTAAAACTGGAACTAAATTTACAGACTAAATATTTTTCATGCAACAACTCACAATTTTTGTTGAATTATATTATATCAGTCCAGTGTAATTTATTGATAAGTTCTAAAACTGGAACTAAATTTACAGACTAAATATTTTCATACAACATAACACAATGTTTGTTGAATTATATTGTATCAGTCCGGTGTAATCTATTGATAAGTTCTAAAACTGGAACTAAACTTACAGACTAAATATTTTTCATACAACAAATCACAATGTTTGTTGAATTATATTGTATCAGTCCAGTGTAATTTATTGATAACTTCCAAAACTGGAACTAAATTTACAGACTAAATATTTTTCATACAACATAACACAATGTTTGTTGAATTATATTATATCAGTCCAGTGTAATTTATTGATAAGTTCTAAAACTGGAACTAAATTTACAGACTAAATATTTTTCATACAACAGATCACAATGTTTGTTGAATTATATTGTATCAGTCCAGTGTAATTTTTTTGAGAAGTTCTAAAACGGGAACTAAATTTACAGACTAAATATTTTTCATACAACAAATCACAATGTTTGTTGAATTATATTGTATCAGTCCAGTGTAATTTATTGATAACTTACAAAACTGGAACTAAATTTACAGACTAAATATTTTTCATACAACATAACACAATGTTTGTTGAATTATATTGTATCAGTCCAGTGTAATTTATTGATAAGTTCTAAAACTGGAACTAAATTTACAGACTAAATATTTTTCATACAACAGATCACAATGTTTGTTGAATTATATTGTATCAGTCCAGTGTAATTTTTTTGATAAGTTCTAAAACTGGAACTACATTTACAGACTAAATATTTTTCATACAACATAACACAATGTTTGTTGAATTATATTGTATCAGTCCAGTGTAATTTATTGATAAGTTCTAAAACTGGAACTAAATTTACAGACTAAATATTTTTCATACAACAAATCACAATGTTTGTTGAATTATATTGTATCAGTCCAGTGTAATTTATTGATAAGATCTAAAACTGGAACTAAATTTACAGACTAAATATTTTTCATGCAACAAATCACAATGTTTGTTGAATTATATTGTATCAGTCCAGTGTAATTTATTGATAAGTTCTAAAACTGGAACTAAATTTACAGACTAAATATTTTCATACAACATAACACAATGTTTGTTGAATTATATTGTATCAGTCCAGTGTAATCTATTGATAAGTTCTAAAACTGGAACTAAACTTACAGACTAAATATTTTTCATACAACAAATCACAATGTTTGTTGAATTATATTGTATCAGTCCAGTGTAATTTATTGATAACTTCCAAAACTGGAACTAAATTTACAGACTAAATATTTTTCATACAACATAACACAATGTTTGTTGAATTATATTGTATCAGTCCAGTGTAATTTATTGATAAGTTCTAAAACTGGAACTAAATTTACAGACTAAATATTTTCATACAACATAACACAATGTTTGTTGAATTATATTGTATCAGCCCAGTGTAATTATTGATAAGTTCTAAAACTGGAACTAAATTTACAGACTAAATATTTTCATACAACATAACACAATGTTTGTTGAATTATATTGTATCAGTCCAGTGTAATTTATTGATAAGTTCTAAAACTGGAACTAAATTTACAGACTAAATATTTTTCATACAACATAACACAATGTTTGTTGAATTATATTGTATCAGTCCAGTGTAATTTATTGATAAGTTCTAAAACTGGAACTAAATTTACAGACTAAATATTTTCATACAACATAACACAATGTTTGTTGAATTATATTGTATCAGTCCAGTGTAATTTATTGATAAATTCTAAAACTGGAACTAAATTTACAAACTAAATATTTTTCATACAACATAACACAGTGTTTGTTGAATTATATTGTATCAGTCCAGTGTAATTTATTGATAAGTTCTAAAACTGGAACTTAATTTACAGACTAAATATTTTTCATACAACATAACACAATGTTTGTTGAATTATATTGTATCAGTCCAGTGTAATTTATTGATAAGTTCTAAAACTGGAACTAAATTTACAGACTAAATATTTTTCATACAACATAACACAATGTTTGTTGAATTATATTGTATCAGTCCAGTGTAATTTATTGATAAGTTCTAAAACTGGAACTAAATTTACAGACTAAATATTTTCATACAACATAACACAATGTTTGTTGAATTATATTGTATCAGTCCAGTGTAATTTATTGATAAGTTCTAAAACTGGAACTAAATTTACAGACTAAATATTTTTCATACAACATAACACAATGTTTGTTGAATTATATTGTATCAGTACAGTGTAATTTATTGATAAGTTCTAAAACTGGAACTAAATTTACAGACTAAATATTTTTCATACAACATAACACAATGTTTGTTGAATTATATTGTATCAGTCTAGTGTAATTTATTGATAAGTTCTAAAACTGGAACTAAATTTACAGACTAAATATTTTTCATACAACATAACACAATGTTTGTTGAATTATATTGTATCAGTACAGTGTAATTAATTGATAAGTTCTAAAACTGGAACTAAATTTACAAACTAAATATTTTTCATACAACATAACACAATGTTTGTTGAATTATATTGTATCAGTCCAGTGTAATTTATTGATAAGTTCTAAAACTGGAACTAAATTTACAGACTAAATATTTTTCATACATCATAACACAATGTTTGTTGAATTATATTGTATTAGTCCAGTGTAATTTATTGACGACAACAATATGATGATATGATATTAGAGATAATAATCCTTTGTAGGTGTAGAGTTCACATAAATAACAGAACACAATATCATGGTATGCTACTTCAGGGTGTGTGGTCTTCAGGGTTTTCACTGTATTATGGTATACTACTCCTTGGTTTAATATGCTATAAACAATTACACACCGTTTCAACAATTTACATTGTCATTATCAGGTGTCATAACTTAATTCTTTTACAGCAAAAGACATGCTGCTACAGGAAATATAAAAATATCAACGATATGACATACATATTAAAGAAAATAAACAATTAAATTAAATATACAGATATAAATAATATAATTTTGAAAAGTAAATAATATAGTTTTGAAATTTAAATAATATAGATTTGAAAGACAAATATAGATTTGAAAGACAAATATAGATTTGAAATATAGATATAGATTTGAAATACAAATATAGATTTGAAATATAGATATAGATTTGAAATAAAGATATAGATTTGAAATATAAAGAATGTAGATTCGAAATATAAATATAGATTTGAAATATAATATAAATTTGAAATACAAATATAGATTTGAAATAAAATATAGATTTGAAGTAGGCTTATAGATATAGATTTGAATATAGAAATAGATTTGAAATATTGATATAGATTTAAAG
This sequence comes from Lottia scabra, assembly GCA_029955415.1. NCBI lineage: Eukaryota > Metazoa > Mollusca > Gastropoda > Lottiidae > Lottia > Lottia scabra. The sequence continues at coordinate 307,164 of JARJEI010000021.1, read as the reverse complement.
TATAGATAATATAGATTTGAATTATAGATATATAATAATAGCGGTTATTTTAATGTTACTTCGGAATAAATATATATCAAACTAATTAAGCACTTTCAAGCTCCACCTAAACACCGAAGAATACCAAGGAGTACCAAGAAGATCCAATAGGGCACGGCGTCAACCTGATAGATTAAGATATTAGTTTTCCTTCTAATGTATAAATGTTCATTTCAATGTATGCTTCTAAATAAATATGTATCAATTCAATTAAACTCTTATTATTTCAACTCGCTGATCAACTTTGAATCTATTTTTATATGAATAGAGTTCTGTGTGTATATCAAGTTTAAAGGCAGAGAACTAACTATTGTCATCTTCAGTTTTACGAGATATTAACACTTTTATTATCAATAAACATTAATCATTCTTAAATATTTTAAAATTCAAACCACATACACAAACCGCATACAGTTTTTAACGAGATTTATACACCTTTATTACCTTTATTAACGAAAATGTTGGACAATGTACAAATATAACTATTTTTGATTTGAAATTTAAAGAATACTTATTTGAATTATAGAAATAAAAATAGTAAAAATATCATGGACAAATTCAAATATATTTTAATAATTAGATTGATGGTGGGGATCGAAAATATCTTACAATAATATTAATAAAGTGACATAATTTGTTAAGTTGGTTGCACTGTTTGGAGTTGAAGATGTTAGAGAAAGCTATACTATTGTTATAACATTTATAGGTAGTTGGGATATAATGTTTACAAGAATGTAATATAATAGGAATGTACATCGAAATGTTTGAGTTATTGATTATTATTACTGTGATTAAATAAATTAATATTATACACACATCCATTAATTGTAGAGATGTTAAATGTGACCAAGAAATAAGTGTTATAATAAGCGGTAGAATTTATGAACAGATAAGCAATATATTAGATAAAGAATAACAATGTGTTCCATAGAAAATATCATGTGTTGCGAAATTTAGGTGTTTTACGATTGCCGTTAGCTTATACTATGTTTGTATTGAAACTGAAAATATGAATCGTTTATTTGAAGATTGATTTGAAGATTGCGAGCTTAAATTTTAAATTTCTTGCTTTTCTACCTCCTCTGGATATTTGTACCATTTGGAATACACGATTTGAAAGTTTCTTTTTTGATATTTCATCTTCAGGGGACTCATGCTTTAACTTTGGTCAAAAATTGTGCAATATCTTTTATATCCTAACTGTGAATTATTGTTTTATTTTGTGAAGATTGATTCATTATATCTTTTTTAGATTTCCATATTATCAATGTCAACATCTTTCATTTCACCGTCAACAACTTTAACATATAGATACACAGAACGATCAGTCTGAAGAGTTGTAGAGGGAAAGATGATTAGTATTGTTAATATTTAATTTGTCCCATTCTACATATTTTTTAATTTCATATATTTTTGTCCTTTTTCAACATCTAGTGCTATTTATCTGAAGTTTCACCTCAACACCGAAGAATACCGAGCAGCACTTAGAAGATCGAATAGGATACGACTCCAATTTGAAATTAATATGCTAGCTCTTCTCATAATGTATATATATGTTCATTTTAATGTGTACTTCTAAATAAATATATATCAAACTGATTAAGGTCTTATTATTTTGATTCGGTGATTATTTTGATTAGTATTGATTGTACTTTTATATGAATAGGATTATGTGTGTATCTTAAGTTTAAAGGTGCGTTGTAATTCTTTTGCATTTACCTCCTATCGAAAGATGGAAACGAAAATGTAGATAATGATAATTTCTCTCAAACAAGGCACACACATGCAACCCCTACAGTAGAGAAAATTACACTAATTGCATATGGGTTATATATAATCCTCTCAATACGGAAATACTCTTCCTAAATTAAAACTGAATAAGAAATAATAATCTTATAAACCTTCGATTAACTAACTATGGTCAGATTCGTTCAAACCATATACACCCACAGAAACAGTCAACGAGATTTCTACACCTTGCATATGAGTTACATATAATTCACTCAAACCCTATACAATACGGAAATGTTATTCCTAAAAGATCCGAATAAGAACAATAGTCTTATAAACCTTCGATTAACTAACTATGGTCATATTCAGTTTTACGAGATTTAAACACTTTTATTATCAATAAACATCAATCATTTTTTAAATATTTTGGTATCGAAATTCACTCAAACCACATACAGTTTTTAACGAGATTTATACACCTTTATTACCGTTATTAACATTTTTATAACTACAACGAGAAAACAACGTCGGTTTTACAGTTATATATCGTCTGTTTTATGAGATTTATACACCTATTATGCTAATTTTATGGACACATATAAAATTAGCATAAGATGATTTGCCTCTATAGGAAATGCAATAAGAAAATGACTGTATAATACGCTTAATACCACTACTGAAATAGCTCTGGAAATTTAACTCGTTAAAGACTGAGTTAAATGAAAGATACTAACCGAATGGAGTTTTCTGCATCATTATTGAACATTACTCCAATCGAACAATTAAAATTCTTCAAAGCAATTTTACGGATTTTAAAGGGATTGTAAAGAGATTCTTTTAAATTTAGAATTTTTTTATATAATTTTTGTATAATTTTGTCGGAAACACTGGTAGCATTAATTTGCACCATTTTCCAATGTTCAATCAGATGTGTGTGGTTTCAGTAATTCCATATAAATAAAGTGTTTAATGATGTCAAAATCAAACAGTTAGTTTTAGTAGAATTGATGGAACCACGGGCGTTTTTTTTCTTTATAGTTTAGCAATCATTCTTGTGATATAACTTTTTTTTTGCTATTTTTCAGTGGCCAGGACATCCAAAATTTTATCCATTCTATAGAGTTATCATAGCATTAGTTTTAACTGGATGGTGTATTGCTGATGTAGCGTATGAAACAGGACAGTTTTATCATGGTCAAACATGGAAATGGTTTATTTATGCCACAAACTGGAGTTTTATATTGCTTGTTCTCTCTGGGTTACTTCAAGCTATCACCGCCTGTATATACAGTTTTAAAAGTCACTGGATTATAGGTGAGTTTTATTTCAATACTTTCTTATATATTTCAAGCTGTTGGACAAGACTCTTCTGTGGTATTAAGAAGCTCAATTTTGAGAATAAATTCAATGATAGCGAATGTAGTCAGGACAACATAAGGATATGAAGATAGGGTCTGCATGAATCAGGTGTTCCAGTCTGCTCCAGATGTTCTGTTCTGAACAAGCTTTCGAGTAATTCTGGAATTGTTCTGGACGGGAAGTGGAAAGTTCTGTACGGAACTAAAATCTGAGTAGTTCTAGACAGGTTCTGGAGAGGAAATGACTGCTACCACTGGACTAAAAACGGTTGCAACATTTGCCGGCATCTTGATTCTGTCATTGTTGGGACAGATAAACTTTGTCCGGAATAGTGTTCCAGTTCACTCAAATCCAGTTCCGACAGTTCTAGACTATAATTCGTACAGACCCCTGGTCAACAATTATAATGGTATAACGAACTCGTTGATTTGGAATGTACCCTTAGAAATACAGCTATCAGGTGCATATCCTTCCTGTTTCTTCAAAAGAGAATGGCTTTGTAGTTTTCCAACGTAGAAAAATGATTAGGGTTTGAAATGGGAATTGTGTAAAGCGATGCCATCAGTTTCAACAATATACATACAGCGTTCAGAAAAATCCCTTACAGTCCCTTTAGAGAATAAACTGTGTAATCTATTGAGATCATTATTCTGTGACATAAACACAGTCTGGAAGTTCCGTTTCACGTGATCGAGTCGCGACCATGTTATATTACCAGTAAACAAAGACAAAGATGATGAATGTTTTACTGTAGGGAATGAGACTAGTATAATAGAGAATATATATTTATCATTACACAATACTACGAGCTGATCATCAATCATATTATTATTAGATCAAAGATGATTTATCCTTTCATATAATATATTTGACAACAAATATTGTGACTGTCTCCATCAGAATCGTAAATATGTCGGCCATTCTCGCTACAGACAATAAGCTCGCATGTCGCTGGCGGATAAAGCGCACTACTTTCAAGTCTGCATTATCTTCTGTCCACGAAAGATAATGTACAAGGGAGGATACTAGTATGAGCTCAGGAACTTTTTTATCGCGTATTCTACTTCCGCCAAATAATCTTGTAAGGTTTTCTTCTATCTGCATACGAGGTTATTGTTAGAGACAATGGCCGCCGTTTATACGATTGTCTCCATCATACATATCTACACAGAAAGACATAAATTACGTTCAGCACAAGACAGTTGAATTAATTTTGATTTGGTTGTGTGCAGTGCTCAGTGTGACTGTCATCAGTGATAAGCTATATTGACTCCCACTCCCAGGGAATTCAATCTAAACACAGGATTAATCTTCTGTATATGATGAAAATGAAGATATTCCGTGTCTCCATTTAAAAGGGATTGTATAGAGTTTTTTTTTAAACCTTTTCGTGTATCAGAAGCTAAAGCTGCTAATCATATCCAAAGGTATTTTGCAACACTTATCTCATAAACACCTTTTAGTGGAATGACTACACACAGAACCTCTCTGATATCCCTGTCACAGATGGGGAAAAACAAGAGGTCAGATGGAAAAATATACATCACTTTGCTACAATGTATCCTTGCTTTTTACCTGTCCTGGCCAAGGTTGGGATTTGTCCAAACTTTTGTGAGGAAGTCCAAGTACGTTGAAGAGTGCCTGAAGAAAAATTGAAAAATGGCGTCGATTTGGTGCATAAATGACATTATTTCGAGGTTTTCAAATTTTAATTCTTAAAAACATATCCCTATCAACCAAATTATGTGGAGGACTGAGACCCTTTCGCCCCCTCCCCACCCAAATATTCCACGCTCTTGACTATTTGAATAACAGGTCACTTGGAACTAATGAAAAGCGAGCATGAGCTGTTGGACTGACAATTTTATTATCTAAACAAAAAATATAGACGATATTCCTTGACATCGGTCGACTAGCTTGTTAATTATTATACATTGCACAGTCTGCTCGTCATTTTGCTGGCAGTAATTTCATTTTATCTATAATTTATGCCCCGAGACTTATCAGACTTAACGAATCGAATAGAGACCTTATAAGACGATGCTTCAGAAATTTCAATTCGGTTAAAGGTTTTGTAAATTCAGATTATTCATTCAGATATATAATAAGAAGCGCCTTTATTGTTTGGACATTTTAAATTGATACTGAATCTCTATTAAATCCGAATTCATTTATTTTATATAGAAACGTATTATATACGTTTTTCTGAAAGGGAGGGAATTTTCTGAAATTATTCGACCACTGCGATTACTTATGGCTCTGTTTTAAGTTGAATTTCAGATTTTCAGGAATTAGTAGAAATGATTTAGACGCGGCGGTTATCATAAGTCTTCGGAGTACTGTAATTCTAAGCGCTGCACAGAGGTACAAATATGTACCTCTCAATTTAAGAGAATATCCCTATGCCCTTCTTCCTTTCCAGTACATGTTTCTAATTCATCCTGTACGTTTACAACTACTTCTTCCTACTATCTCTAATCTTCCTTGAGTACCTTCTTTTCTCCCCTGCTTGCTGTTCAGCTACTTTGCTTCATATAATTGTCCTCTTCTATTCTTCCACTTTAACACACACCACTCCCTATCACACTTCTTAATGTGTCTTCCTCTTGGAATACCCAGTCGATCTTTCCTTCCTATCGCTTAACCATACCTCTGATTCCTACTTTGAATTCTGTGATTACTTTTCTTTGCCTGTAATTCCTCTTTTCTCTCTGTATCCCTGTCTAATTCCTACTCTACTCTACCTGTTTCCCTTCTTTTTTCTGTTCTCTCCTGACTCTTTATATTCACCTTAAGTCTCTGCATATACTGTCTCTTCTTGCTACTTTTCTTCTTTTGTTTCAATCTCTTCTTTCAACTCTATCATGTCTTTTCCTTCCCATGTAGAAAACAATGTTCCTTTATCGCCAATAGCTGAACTCTCAGGATCATGTGGAAATCGATCTCGGATCAGTGAAAGATACAATTCATTTTATATGAATCCAATCTTAACAGATTATCAATGATGGTTGACGTATGATGAATCAATCCACCTTTCAACTCTCTGACTACATCAGATCAATACCATCTGTTACAGCTTGTAGGTTACTAGTTAAAGTGTTATAGGGATTGTAAAGTTGTTTTCTAATGTTTAAAATACACCGGGGACATTGATGCAAGATTCCAATTTGCAGTCAGACGTTTGTGGTTCCAGCAATTCTATTCAAACTAAAGGTGTTTGACGACGTCACACCTGCGAAATATATGTTTATGTCATTAAACACCATTGTTTAAGTGGAATTGCCGGAACCACAGGTGTCTGATTGAAAATTGGGATGATCCAATTCATGCCACCTGTGTCCAAAAGATCTATAAACAATTAAAAAAAACACTCTTTATAATCCCTTAAACTTGTAAGCACAGATAGTTCTATATTCCATTGTGTACTGTAGTACTTTGGTGCTAGAGAAATATAGTGGATCAGGAATTTTACTTTCTCCAATTTTTTCTCTTCTGAAATGGTCTTTTATCGTACTGAAAAACAAATTAAAAAACCTTGAAAGGATACTATGATGGCAAATCGTTGGTTCCAATTTTGCAATATATCTTATGGTAGTCAAAACGTTATTTACCAATACAATTTTCTGCAACCGCCATTGCATGAAACTTCGATTTATAAAAAAGCGAAGATCACAATTTCAATACACGTTGTTTTATCAACCCAAATGATTTGAAATACTCAATAAATTTGAATTGGAAATGAATATGTCAGTTGTTTGTAGCAATCATATATTTTTTTGTTCGAAAATGAGAAATTTCATATATCAAACTATTCTTTAGAAAATCAAATTATTCTTACACAACAGCTAACGATTTACGAGCTTTGGGAACAATTTCAATTGATGAATTATCTACAGCAATCTTGTGGGACGATAAATTTCACCCTCTTGCTTTTTTGTAACAGATAGAAATTTAAATTGAATTAGGTTTTGTAATTTGTTTCTGTCAATTTATTTCCTTAACCGAAGAGTTTAACATTTATATTATGTTGTGTATAATCAATTGTTTTTCTAGATGTTAGATACAGTCCTACAGATATATTCTGTTACTGACCAATGTTGTTCTATGGGTTTAAAGGGGAACATTCGGCATTTTTGGGGGTTAATTTGGTAATTTTTTTTTTAAAACGCGGGTAATTGTTAACACAATGATTCGAAAAATGTCAGCTTTTAAGACCAAAGAGTGATTGTTCTTACGAATAGTGAACGTGTCCCTTTAATTGCGTACAATATTTGGAGCACGCCAATGTGACATACATCAACATTTTAGTTAAATGCTTAACAGTGAATTGTGCGCCACCGTTTAACCATTCACTTTAACCAATTGTAGTACAGACTAGAACTAGATTTAATTAGTAGCAATTCTGAAGTATTGGTGATCTGTAAAAGCCAAGAGGTTTGACCAAGGACAAACTGGTGGAAAGGATCCTTGAGAACTTAAGTTTTTGTACTTGGAACATAAAATGTTGCTCGCTTTCTTTCAGTTGTGTTATTTTCATAATTCACCATGCGAATAGTAAGTTACATTATTGCAGTTGTAAAAAACCTGACAGAAAAGGCAACTGTGGAAACTGGATTTTTTATTTGGTTTCAAAGAGGCCTCCTACAGTGGTATTGAAATAAAACTGTCTTTACGATCTCTTTTCATTAGAACTCAGAGCAATGAATACCATTGTCCAATTAACTTTGCTTTACAAACGTCCCAGACTTGTGTTTTTTATCATTAGACTGACTCTAACAAACAATTACTCAGTTTGAGAAATTCCTTTTATTGTACCAGACATATTGTAGTAAGATTAAAGAACATCCAATTATTATTTCACGCGATCAAATTGTATGTACATGATAGTATGTATGATGAACCGATTGACTGTAGCATTGTTTAGTGTTTCGTTCTGTTTCATTTACTCAAACCATGCTTACGAGCGTAAGATTACATAGGGACACTGGTGAAGGTTGCAGTTACGTTCTGCATGACTCGAAGCTTTGACTGTTTACATTCAATTCAGACATGCTTTTTAATTTGCAAAATTTTGACAGGAGTTCTCTCCCTTAATATAATGACCTAAATATTACAGTTAACACAATTTTGAAAGAGGTCTCTCCCGTGACGTGAATCAATAACGTATTGACGTTATATCATTGAGCATCAGTGGTGGGAATGGCGCCAAACCTCATGCCACTTTTCATTATGAAATATTAACTCATTGGTTGATATACAGCATACGTCCTCAATTGGAAAGTTACTACCAATGTAATGTTTTTACATGGATTTAGAGATTTGTTGTACTTTGTGATCGTTCGTGCTAAGGTTTTATTATGTGTTTTGCGGTCAAATCATATATTTTGACTTTTGATTGCAGGTTTGTTTATGCTGCATACAGCATACTCGAATTTATTTCCCACAGAGTTATTTGCGCCTCAGTTTTGATAATAAATAAATAAGTTAACTTTTATCCATTTTCCATGAACACTTTTACTCGCTTTGTCGCCCCTAACAAGAAGTCAAGGGTTATGTGGCCAAGGCCAGCTTCCATAGTCAAAGGAGGATGAAACCCCCACCACGATACATGTATAAGTGTATTTTAATCTGAATCCCCCAGACGAAAACCTCTCCTTGACTACTTGTTAATGTCAAGTCATTTAGATATCGTGATCAAATTGACATGTGATTACATGGAATTATATAGCCTACAGGTTTGTTCTGTTCTTTTGTCTGTTCTTATGAATTCTCTTATAAATAATGCAATAACTATCAAAGATCGAATTCCTCTATTAGCATTATTAGCACTGGTATAAAAATTTTAACATTTATATACAAGAAGCTGAATCAAGTTGCTGATATATTCTGTTCATCTGATTTGACTATCAAGTTGCTGATATATTCTGTTCATCTGATTTGACTATCAAGTTGCTGATATATTCTGTTCATCTGATTTGACTATCGGGTTGCTGATGTATTCTGTTCATCTGATTTGACTATCAAGTTGCTGATATATTCTGTTCATCTGATTTGGCAACCAAGATGGTGATATATTCTGTTCATCTGATTTGACAATCAAGTTGCTGATATATTCTCTGTTCATCTGATTTGACTATCAAGTTGCTGATATATTCTGTTCATCTGATTTGACTATCGAGTTGCTGATATATTCTGTTCATCTGGTTTGACAATCAGGTTGCTGACATATTCTGTTCATCTGATTTGACTATCAAGTTGCTGATATATTCTGTTCATCTGATTTGACTATCAAGTTGCTGATATATTCTGTTCATCTGATTTGACGATCAAGTTGCTGATATATTCTGTTGATCTGATTTGACTATCAAGTTGCTGATATATTCTGTTCATCTGATTTGACAATCAAGTTGCTGATATATTCTGTTCATCTGATTTGACTATCAAGTTGCTGATATATTCTGTTCATCTGGTTTGACAATCAGGTTGCTGACATATTCTGTTCATCTGATTTGACTATCAAGTTGCTGATATATTCTGTTCATCTGATTTGACTATCAAGTTGCTGATATATTCTGTTCATCTGATTTGACTATCAAGTTGCTGATATATTCTGTTCATCTGATTTGACTATCAAGTTGCTGATATATTCTGTTCATCTGATTTGACAATCAAGTTGCTGATATATTCTGTTCATCTGATTTGACTATCAAGTTGCTGATATATTCTGTTCATCTGATTTGACTATCAAGTTGCTGAAATATTCTGTTCATCTGATTTGATTATCAAGTTGCTGATATATTCTTTTTATCTGATTTGACTATCAAGTTGCTGAAATATTCTGTTCATCTGATTTCAATGATTTGACTATCAAGTTGCTGATATATTCTGTTAATCTGATTTGACTATCAAGTTGCTGATATATGCTGTTCATCTGAATTCAATGATTTGACTATCAAGTTGCTGATATATTCTGTTAATCTGATTTGACTATCAAGTTGCTGATATATTCTGTTCATCTGATTTCAATGATTTGACTATCAAGTTGCTGATATATTCTGTTAATCTGATTTGACTATCAAGTTGCTGATATATTCTGTTCATCTGAATTCAATGATTTGACTATCAAGTTGCTGATATATTCTGTTAATCTGATTTGACTATCAAGTTGCTGATATATTCTGTTCATCTGATTTCAATGATTTGACTATCAAGTTGCTGATATATTCTGTTCATCTGATTTGACAATCAAGTTGCTGATATATTCTGTTCATCTGAATTCAATGATTTGACTATCAAGTTGCTGATATATTCTGTTAATCTGATTTGACTATCAAGTTGCTGATATATTCTGTTCATCTGATTTGACTATCGGGTTGCTGATATATTCTGTTCATCTGATTTGACAATCAAGTTGCTGATATATTCTGTTAATCTGATTTGACTATCAAGTTGCTGATATATTCTGTTCATCTGATTTGACTATCAAGTTGCTGATATATTCTGTTCTTCTGATTTGATTATCAAGTGGCTGATATATTCTGTTCATCTGATTTGACTATCAAGTTGCTAATATGTTTTGATCATCTGATTTGACTATCAAGTTGCTGAGATATTCTGTTCATCTGATTTGACTATCGGGTTGCTGATTTATTCTGTTCATCTTATATGACTATCAAGTTGCTAATATGTTTTGTTCTTCTGATTTGACTATCGAGTTGCTGATATATTCTGTTCATCTGATTTGACTATCGGGTTGCTGATATATTCTGTTCATTTGATTTGACAATCATGTTGCTGATATATTCTGTTCATCTGATTTGGCCACCAAAATGCTGATATATTTTGTTCATCTGATTTGACTATCAGGTTGCTGATACCAGGGGTGTTTTGCTAACTTTGGAAGTAGGGGGGCCCTCAAGTAAATAATGAGCCCCCCCCCAGGGACCCCCCGGTTTTAGCGTTTTCGAGAAGTAGGGGGGCCGAGCCCCCCTGGCCCCCCCCCCCCCCCAGAAAAACATCCCTGGCTGATACATTCTCTACTGCTGGTCTGACTATTTATTCTATACATTCTTACAATTCGTCCGAATTTGTATTTGGATGAATAACGGTTGATGCTATTTTTGCATATGAATACAAGGTATTGCATTTTATATTGATATTTCAGAGTAGTTGTAGTCTAAACTCGACACAGAATCCATCTTTAAATGTTTGTTTACAATCGTCTAATGAACGCTACTTGATATTTTACTACGACTCTCTCAAGTTGATTATATAATTTCCGGTATCTGATATTTTTTACTTATTGATTGATAACTTTCTAAATATCAACTAACTACATTCAGTATGTCATGCATCAACAACATATAAAGGTTAGATAAAGAAATAGGTTTGTTGTTTGAAATGTCAGTAACAAATTACAAATCAATGGCTTCTATGGCAGTTATTTTCTTAAGAAAATACAATTTCCTCATCCAATTAAAGATAAATTTTCCCCAAGATGTTTGCTTGGTGAATAAATTGTATAAAAGACTTCAGTTTTTAACGCTTAGAATCAATAAATAGAGTTTCAAGCCATATTAACAGATCAAGAAATATCATATTTAAAGAAGAGTTAAAACGATTTATTACTAAAATTTGACATCAGAATATAATTTGAGATTTTAACCAATTTTCAGAAATCAGAGAAGTCAAGAAGAAAGGAGATCTAGAATTACTCAAGCGTTATAATTCAGAGATAAAAAAAGTTGTCATTTTTCCTGATTTCTATGACTTAATTTGATAAGACACTTCAGTCAAATAATTCGTTCAATGATCTGATAATTTTATTCAATTTGTTCATTTGATTCTGTGGACAAATATCTTGATCTTGTCGTTTGGCTTATTCATTAAAGTAACCACTTTTAGTGTCTTTTTTAAATGTCATTAAAGGGATTGTAAAGAGGTTCTGATCTGCATAGTAGGCCTAGCATCCTGTAGATCAGTGAGGGTGACGTCATAAAACGCGTTAGTTTAAGTGGAATTGCAAGAATCACAGACGTCGGAATTGAAATTTGAATGGCGCAAATTGATGCGATCGGTGTCCCCGATACACATACAAAGTTTAGAAAACCACTTTGCAATCCCTTTAAGTACAAGACAATGTGTCCGTTATTCAAAATGAAATCAAATCAAAAGTACAGTTCACCATATAAAGCTTTTTTTTTATCTTTTTGCCTGAACCGCTGATATTTTTTGTTTTGTTCCAAACGACCTGAACAAACCGCCCTGATTCCCTGATGTTAACACGCAATTAGGCGAATACATTGTCTGAAATTATGACATTTTAAAACACCAACTGCTCTTGTTCTATGTGTTGAACAAAGGTTAGGCATCCATAAATGAATAGCATTGCCAATTACTGGATTGTTAACGATTTAATTCTTTTCTCTAGTCTACTGCTGTGTTTTATATTAAAACATAGACGATAAATTCTTATCTGAATGTTCTTTTCACACGCCATCATTACTTTTCTAATCTCATTTCGCCATTTTATCGCCTTTTTCTGTCGACATTCTCGTCTTGATTTAGTTCTGACAGAGCGGAAACGGAATCGTTTTCACTGAATTCACGTTAAAGTTTCTGAAGGCACCAATTTGGTGAAAACCTTGCTGACATCAAAGGACCTAAATCAGTAGATAAATTCTGACATATCTGTCGCTAAACAAAACCCTTAAAGGGATTGTAAAGAGGTTTTCTTTTTGTATGTGTATCGGGAACACTGATTGCGTCAATTTACGCCATTCCAATTTCCATTCCGGTGTCTGTGGTTCTTGCAATTCCTCTATAACTAAAGCGTTTTATGACGTCACTACCAGTGCATAGGTATCAAAGTAGCTAGTAGAAACAAGTTATGTCTTATTTTCAATGAAAAGCAATTACTGCTATAACATCTAATATGGTCTCCAGTGACAAATTTTTTGTTATTATTCAATCATATTCATAGTTCATTTGTACAAAACTGTTTCTACTTATTGTATAAATTGCATATAGAATGTAATAGAAACATATATATATAATAGAGATCTTTTGCAAACCTCAAGTTTGCCATTCACACATGACGCCCATGCGTCGATTATGGGCTATGCCATTTCGTTATAATGTACCCATGTGGCACAATAGAGCACAATTATTTCCCTGAAGTTGCAATGACAAATACTTTAAAGGTGAATGTTCAGCATTTTTGGGGGTTTTGAATATAATGTACAAAGCCTTCATATGTACTAGAAATGCATATAAAACGCATAATCGCTGCAAATTTTTCTCTTACTAACTCTTTTGCATCTCCCAATTTCTGTACATTATGTGTTTTCTATTGGAATAGTCTCATTCAAATACGAGTCATTACGCTGATAATTATTGGATACAATATTACTGATTGGTTTAGCTTAGCTGAACTATTCCCGTTTCTGAGACTATTATTGGTCGAATGTCCTTAAAGGGATATGTTCACTAACCAATAAAATCTTAGTCTAAGAATCTGGAATTTTTTAGCTAATCTCATCCGTAATGTTGCTCACAACTCTCCTGCAAAATTTAAACCTTTAATCACTTGTGTACCCATAATTATTTGCGTTTGAAAGTCTAGTACTTTAGTGAGACTATGCCATATATAGAAAACACAAAATATACAGAAAATGAAAGATCAATGTTCAGGTAGAGATATAATTGAAGGGATTATATGATTTTCGTGCAGTTCTAGTACTTCTGGAGGCTATTTAGATATATATTTAAGTCCTAAATCGACCATTGAAAATGCATTCCCATTTAAGACAAAGCCTTGTATAAACGTCCAAAATATAGATACGTAAATGAATGACTCACTAAATGTCTCTTGCTTGATATTTTATCTTTTTTTTTAAGTCAACGAATCCTTTAACTACATATTAAATATTAAATTACCCGTTTACTGGGCACTTGGGAATGAAATGATACAATTATCTTGAGTAAAATACAGATAGTTGCCAACAATTATCATTTTGATATAATATTATAGATAATTATATAGTCGTGATGTTTAGTTGACAGTTTCATATTCAGTTAAATCAAATTTACATCGAAATGATTGGCATAACTATTATATATAATTCTGTTACACGGAAAACACAATTTGAACAAAATATTCAAAGATTCATGTAAAAAGTCGATATTGTCATCTTTTCAACAATTATTTCCCAATCATTTACAATCATTTTGTTAGATAAACACATGTTTTCTCATGTAGAAAAAGTAGCTTTTATCCAACATTTATTCAACATGAATAAAATTATACAATATAATAGAATTCGATAAATGAAGTACTTATATAACTAAAATCTAAATAATATATGCATCACAGATAAGATATCCATAATGGAGTTCATTTAAATATGTGCATTCAATGTAGTGCTGTATAATATAAGATAATACATTTACTGATATTAGGATGAAAAATGACTAAAATAAATGTACTGTAAGGCTTCATATTGTGAAAACCTATGCAATTTTTGTTTGGATCACAGGAGATTGAATGTGCACTAGAAATTTAGAATAATTGGCTACAATTATAAAAAAGGTATACAAGAAGAAATTATGATTAAAATTAGATGTTTAAATGCGTGAAAGAAGATTTAAAGAAAACTTGCATCTTTATTGATGAACGTCAATAAACAGAGCACATACAATCCACCTACGATATCAAACATGTATTAAGTATTCTAACATTATTCATAGTAATTCCTAGTTCCTGATACAGTCTCCAGAGATATGTCACCACAATCAATCAAACTAAAATTATAGTCCAATAACCATTATTAGAATCCAGCCTCAATTACAACAGACTACTATAACTAATGGAATAAGCACCCAGCTCAATTAATTCCATTACTAATTAAACGAATGATATGCTAGTCTGTTGCTCTGAGAATTCATGATATTATTAAGATATTGAACGTCCAATTCCTTTATTAATCGGAAAATCATTTATTGACTGGACAATATATAAGAATAAAGGACACATTTAAGTACTATACACATTTTATACAACATGTTGACCAATATGCTACCGAAATGCTATGTTGTTGAAAATGTTGTTAGTGTTTTAGTGTGTTAGGTTCGGAAACATTCAGCAACATGTTGTCGAACTGTTATCGTGTGTGTATAGGACCAAATTTGTGGTGTTGCCCAGGTGTTTCGGCAACATGTTGGCTAATGTGTGTACAGTACTTAAATTTGGTCTTTATTTGATATTTATCATATTATTGCTGACGTTATTTCACTCTGATACTACCGTATCATACCATTTTCCTGCTGCTTTTCTAATCACACCAAATCCTGTTGAAATTCTTACCTTTGATCATTTTATCATACCTTAATCCGAGATAGATCAAGAGTTTTTGCCAAGGATCAATTGGTAGGATGTATCCTCGTAAACCTAATTTGTTATACTTGTAAAAATATGTTATTATCTTCTTATCTATATTAGAATGACACACCAACATATTTTGTTGCATCAATTGCCCATAGTTACTTTTTATTCTAGTTTGGCTTTGTTACACCTTGCTGTCGATTTATCTTATTTGACTCCTGCTTTCGTCATCTGTAATAACGTCTTATTCTCGTCTTTAAAAAATCCTGTCCTTTGCAAATTTCACAAATTTCTCTTCTGTCTGTTTATGTCATCAGGTTCAGAAAGATTTCAGTAGCATAATGTTTTAAATTCAAAACTTAATCTCTATTTACTTCAGACTTATAAACAGTATTTATTCGAATGTTGGAAATTGGGTGTTAACTGGCAATGTAAGATATAACATCAATTTGCATTCATATTGAGAGTGAACTCTTTGTGTAGGTCTAAGGGAAATAACCATTTCAAGACATAAATTAAACCCGGCCATCACATTTTTGTTCAATATATAAGCAAACCATTATCTATAGAATGTAGATATATTTTCATAGATTCGTTATCTTCTGATGTTCAATATACAAGCAAACCAAACTCTTATCTATAGATGCAGATATATTTCGTAGATTCGTTATCTTCTGACGTTCAATATACAAGCAAACCCTTATCTATAGAATGTAAATATATTTTCATAGATTCGTTATCTTCTGATGTTCAATATACAAGTAAACCAAACTCTTATCTATAGATGCAGATATATTTCGTAGATTCGTTATCTTCTGACGTTCAATATATAAGCAAACCCTTATCTATAGATGCAGATATATTTCGTAGATTCGTTATCTTCTGACATTCAATATACAAGTAAACCCTTATCTATAGAATACAGATATATTTTCATAGATTCGTTATCTTCGATGTTCAATATACAAGCAAACCCTTATCAATAGATGCAGATGTATTTCGTAGATTCGTTATCTTCTGATAATCAGAAAAAGGCAAACCACATATAACATGATCCTACTGTTACAAATTAGGTCTTAGAGGGTTTATCTCTCTCATTGAATGAAAATACTCTAGAATATCAATAGGATTTATCTTCACTCAGACAGGATTACTTTAACTAAAGAGTGGATAACTCTTTAAGATTTTGCAATATTTAAATTTTAATTTTAGCGATTTACATATTGGAATTTGTATTAGTTCTTACTTTTGGGGGGTATAGACGTTATTTTTTTTTTTGACAAACCAAGAGATAAACATCAAAAAGACCTATTGCCTTGATTGTATCATTAGATATTCCTTTAACACTAACGTTTGACTTTCATGATATTTGTTATACTTATACCGTATACTTGCATTGCCTCAAGCCGATGTATCATTCCAGAATTAGTCAAATAAGTCAACAACGATGTGTGGTTTACTGTATTAGCCAAGATTTATAGACTGTTAATATGGAATTATAATATATATAATGTGATTTATGTCTCCTGTCACTAAATGTATTCTCAGATGTATGTAAATGTAATAATGAAGCCATTTAAGGACATAAATAGGATTTTAATAATGAAAAAGGCCCCTATAATATATCAGTTCTAACTAGCATGAATTTCTTTCAGGATTAATATAATGAATAATGAATTTCTTTCAGTATTTTAAAGATAACACTAAGAATTAAAAAAAATAGTTCTATAGCATTATCTGTCGATTTCTTGTTTTTAAATGTGGCAATATCAAACTGTTTTTTTTTTTTGAGTGGAGTGAGCATAGTGCTAGCATCTGCGTAAAGCAAAATGACAAAATGTCTTATATGTATGCATATTCAAGGCTACACAGATCTGCTTCCAGATTCAGTTAGTTTGTAAAAAAAAATGTTGAATTTATTTCCGTTAATCAAAATGACATCCGAACAATGGTAAAATCGAAAGCTACGGTTGCGATTGCAAATCAAAAATGATTCGCATTGTCTAGCTGGAAGTTCAAGGAGTTTTTGGTCATCATTGACCCAAGGTTCGTTAAACTTCTTTTCAGTTGGGTTGTTAACACGGACTCAGTTTGGAAGAGGCAAGCTAATAGGATTTATTTGGCTTTAATCAGACACTCAGACAAGATTGTTTCTACAATACTGATGATATATGACTTATAAACGTGGTATTGCATCACTTCGTAGCTATAGACTTATCACTTGGAAGTGTTTATAAATCATTCTTGATAATTGAGTGTTTTAAATATGATATATCAAGAAATGTCACGAAAGAAATGTCTGAACTGAAATAAGTATAGCTGAAAAATAGTCTGGAATAAGCTAATCTATTACCCTTGACGCAACATATTATACTTCTGGACACCAATGCATTGTCATTGAAAATTTCGCTCCTGAATGATCTAAAGATGCAGAGTTCGAGTCATCTTCATTAAGTACATGTTTATAATATTTCAATCGTGATGATGATAGAATTTTATTGATGATTATATCGGGATGATATTTGTATCTCAAAGATAATGCTATGATATTTACATATCTTAATGATAAAACCGTGATGATGTTTTCTTTTGAAATTTATATCGTGATGATAATATAATTTCATTGATGATTATATCGGGATGATATTTGTATCTTAAAGATAGATATCGTGTTGATATTTGTATCTTTATGAAAATTGTATCTTTCTGGTGATTATTGCGTGAGGGTAGTGTATCTTTATGATAAATATCGCGATGATGATTGTAATTTTCTGATGATTATGCCGTGATGATATTTTGTATCGTTATGATATACATGTATATCGTAATGATATATCTTTTTTTATGATATACTTATGGTACTATGATGTTGGTTTGGTAATATGAAAATTCGTAAGATCTGGTCGGGTCGAATGGCATCTATACTTTTTAATGCTATGATATTTATATCTTTTTATACGCCCACACATTAATGTGGGCGTATATTGTAGTCGCCCCTGTCTGTCCGTCTGTTTGTCCGTCCGTCTGTCCGCCTGTCTGTCTGTCCACAATTGTTGTGGACACGATAGAGAGCTGGTTTCTTGATGGATTTTGATGAAACTTGCTGTGAGTGTTTGTTATCACCCAAGGATGAACCCTATTGAAAATCAGACGAATCGAAAAATATTTCATGGGTTATTGCCCTTGCTTTTGAAAATATGTTGTGGACACCATAGAGAGCTGGTTTCTTGATGGATTTTGATGAAAAATTGGTATGAGTGTTTGTATTGACATTAGGATAAACCCTATTGAATATCAGAAACATCGAAAAAATATTTTATGAGTTATTGCCCTTGTTCTTTAAAACGCGTTAATTTTTCAGCCGTTACACTCTCAAAGTTGTGGACACGATAGAGAGCTGGTTTCGTGGTGGATTTTTATGAAACTTGCTGTGAGTGTTTGTAATCACCCAAGCATGAACCCTATTGAAAATCAGACGAATCGAAAAATATTTCCTGGGTTATTGCCCTTGCTTTTGAAAATATTATGTGGACACCATAGAGAGCTGGTTTCTTGATGGATTTTGATGAAACTTGGTATGAGAGTTTTTACTGACATTAGGATAAACCCTATTGAATATCAGAAACATCGAAAAAATATTTTATGAGTTATTGACCTTGTTCTTTAAAACACGCTAATTTTTCAGCCATTACACTCTCAAAGTTGTGGACACGATAGAGAGCTGGTTTCTTGGTGGATTTTTATGAAACTTGCTGTGAGTGTTTGTAATCACCCAAGGATGAACCCTATGGAAAATCAGACGAATCGAAAAATATTTCCTGGGTTATTGCCCTTGCTTTTGAAAATATGTTGTGGACACCATAGAGAGCTGGTTTCTTGATGGATTTTGATGAAACTTGGTATGAGAGTTTGTACTGACATTAGGATAAACCCTATTGAATATCAGAAACATCGAAAAAATGTTTGAGTTATTGCCCTTGTTCTTTAAAACACGTTAATTTTTCAGCCGTTACACTCTCAAAGTTGTGGACACGATAGAGAGCTGGTTTCTTGGTGGATTTTTAAGAAGCTTGCTGTGAGTGTTTGTAATCACCCAAGGATGAACCCTATTGAAAATCAGACGAATCGAAAAATATTTCCTGGGTTATTGCCCTTGCTTTTGAAAATATGTTGTTAACACCATAGAGATCTGGTTTCTTGGTGGATTTTGATGAAACTTGGTATGAGTGTTTGTATTGACATTAGGATAAACCCTATTGAATATAAGAAACATCGAAAAAATATTTTATGAGTTATTGCCCCTTGTTCTTTAAAACACGTTAATTTTTCAGCCGTTACACTCTCAAAGTTGTGGACACGATAGAGAGCTGGTTTCTTGGTGGATTTTTTATGAAACTGGCTGTTAATGTTTGTATTGACCTTCGGATACACCTTATTGAAAATCAGAAACATCAACTATGTGACTGCTCTTAATCATTTTAAGATGGATTTTCAGTGACATATTTGTTTTTTCCAGGAAACTTGAACCCATGGTTTTACTCTTGTAAAAAGAGAAAATGTCATTCTCAGAATCTTTCATTTACTGATCACTCTTGTCAACCCCCCGGACGAATTGGCTGTCATTATAAAAGTGGGCGTATTACGATGGCCATCGCTGTTTTTATATTTTGATTACATAATTTATATATTTTTATTTCATCATGTCGTTAAATGGTATTTGTTTAATAATGTTTTATTTATCATATATTTTCAGATTATCAGTATCCTAGAACAACGCCTTTAATACTTAAGTTACAGTGGGTATTAGTAAATATAAGTTGTAATTCTGCTGTAGTAGTCACAATGTCATATTGGTTCTTTATAGCTTTATTTGACCATTCCGGTAAGTAATACCCTATAGTTTTCTCAACATCATAGTCTTGGCATCGGTTAGTGCTATTGTTTTCTATTAATGGAGGCTATACAAGTATTGACCCCATACTTTCTTCTTGAAATTTAAATTTGTAACCCGGTTTTTCCCTGTCTGTGATGTGGGGGATCAAATGGAAAAAGAGTCAGAGTAGTTGGAATGGGAAATAAGCGGAGGTCCCGTGTGTACGTAAAAGACCGCTCAACAAATGAAAATCTAAGATTAGAGTAGACAAATGCCGCTGCCCTGACCACATTTTACTCTTACACCATTCATGGCGTTTGTCCGTGTTGCTCATTAGCTCATATTGTTGCAGAAAAGAAGGATTACACCAAATATTGTCTCAATTGCACCGTCTTCATGTTTTTGATAAGAATTTTTGATGAAAACTTTATGTTCTCAAGACTACAGTAATTGGTTTCCTAAAACATAACTTGATAAAATCTTTTTGTCTTTAAATAAAAAACAGCTTGAGTAATTCTATATTTGGTTCTCCTTGACATCTCTAAATTCTCTAAAAAAATGGTTAAAATCTCAAATTATATTCTGGTGTCAAATTTCGTTTTAACTCTTCTTTAAATATGATATTTCTTGATCTGTTAATATGGCTTGAAACTCTGTTTATTGATTCTAAGCGTTAAAAACTGAAGACTTTTATACAATTTATTCACCAAGCAAACATCTTGGGGAAAATTTATCTTTAATTGGATGAGGAAATTGTATTTTCTTAAGAAAATAACTGCCATAGAAGCCATTGATTTGTAATTTGTTACTGACATTTCAAACAACAAACCTATTTCTTTATCTAACCTTTATATGTTGTTGATGCATGACATACTGAATGTAGTTAGTTGATATTTAGAAAGTTATCAATCAATAAGTAAAAAATATCAGATACCGGAAATTATATAATCAACCAGAGAGAGTCGTAGTAAAATATCAAGTAGCGTTCATTAGACTATTTTACATTAATACATGCATTTAAAGATAGATTCTGTATGTCAAGCCTTAGAATAAAGAATAATAAATCGTTTTACATATTTTTTATTTGTATATCTGTTTATACATTATTCTTTATGAAGTGAAAGTGGCGATGCCAGCTTCTTGAAGGGAGAGTACAAACAGGGAATAATGGGGTCAAAGTTGGTAATGAAATTCCGAATATAGAAGTTTTAAATATCGGGTGAAAATGGGATATAAGCTTTTTTATGGGGATGAATGCCCCACCTACCCCACTGGAAATCAAGTCTGTTTAACGTGTTTATAGGATAAGTTTGCTGGACTATACAAATATTTTACACAGATGCAGATCGCTTTGCAAAGATTGCAGTGTCTTTTAGATATTTTAGATTTGGTTAAAGTGATTGTAAAGAGGTTTTCTAAACTTTGTATGTGCATCAGGGACACTGAAAGCATCAATTTGCGCCATTCCAATTTCCATTCCGATGTCTATTTTTATGACGTCACTGACAGTGTTCTGCATAGATATCAATAGTAGCTTCCGGTATATCAGTGGGGTTGATGTCATTAAACCCGTTAGTGCAAGAACCACAGACATCGAAATGGAAATTTGAATGGCGCAAACTGATGTTATCAGTGTCCCCGATGGAAATTCAAAAGTTGAGAAAATCACTTTACAATCCCTTTAAGACAATGAATAGACCCAACTGAAATATGAGCCTATAGAAAAACCACTATTTTCATAAAGTAAATTATTTCCATTTTGATGATCTATTCATTAAACTATTCTTTCTTTCTAATTCCAGCTATTTTAACCACCTCTATGAGTAAAGTGAAACACACCATGAATACAGTATATGTTATAATAGACCTATTGCTTAGTGGTGTTCCAATTAGAGTGTTACATATGTTCTTAACTGTTATGCTCGGCTCTATTTATGCTCTCTTTAACGCACTATATTTCCTAAATGACGGAACAATCACAACGGGTGAAAACGGACTGGCCGTGCGTCATTATGCTTACAACTTCATGGATTGGAATAAACCAGTGGAAGCTGTTATAACATGTGTTCTGTGTGTCTTTCAAGCTCTTATATCTCAAGTGATAATTTTCATTATTTATAAAATTAGGATTGCTATATATGAGAGAGTGTATTTTGGACGTACTGGCACTGAACTAGAAGCCGAACTTCAAAATATCGTCACCGAGTCAAACTCGTACAGTACAATGGACGACAAAGATTTTACGGATATGACGTCACCAACTCATGTAGGTGTTAAGTGATTTTAAATGATACTAGTGGTACTCAATTTTGATTGATTCCTTGAATATCATGAATATTGGGGAATTGATTGAACTTAGGATTCAGAACTTATTTTATGTATACTTAGTATAATAGACTCCCAAAATCAGGATAGAAACGACAACATCTGATCCCCGAACCTATGTTGATGAACAAACGATCACAACTTACCTAATTTAGTCCAATACAAAACGTCATTAATTGTCTCTTGTTTTCATTTTTGTTAAATACGTGTTGAATGCAATTTGAATAAATACTTAACCGTAAATGATCAACTAGAGCGTGATCAGATCACCGGTCGCGGTCCGAGTTGTCTCTCCAATTTAGTAAAAAAAATCTGATAAGGAAGTTGAATAAAGGAAGAGCGAGTGGTCAAGGAACTGTCAATTGGGCATTGGGCACTGAGCTGCTCAGACCGTCTCTGTGTACCAAACCTGGACATTATCTTTAAGAAATCGATATAATTGAATATTAGATATCTTTAGATTTTTAATTTCAGGTAATAATCCAACGTTTAATGTGTTCTCATAGCTTTATCTTTCAATTTGAATATTTAAACTTAAACCCAATGAATGTTATATTGTTGTGAACTCTCGTGGTCACCTGCTAAAAATACAGATCTCGCATCCTTCTCCTCACTGGTGATTCCTTATATTGGATGATCGGTCTTTTTTACTCGGATAACAATTTAGGTTCAGGAAGATTCTGTCCACCAGATGATCTTTAGTCAAAGCTCGTAGCATTGATCTTTCCCACAGTTCCCATAGCCACTTGGAGCTTGTTGGACTTGAAAAGTGAGGAAATATGATTTATTCAAGGTCAACGGGCCTTTGAACACCGAATTAATAACTACCATTTATCTAGATCTGACACTTGCGCTCCTTGGTTAATGTCCAATATTAAGCCAACCACCGTCACTTATTTACGACAGTAACTATATGAATGTTCGTTACTGGTTAAATGAAACATAAAAAAGAGAAAAACATGGATTGTGTTTGTTTATCCAGGGGCAGTTTTTTCTCAATCTCTCTAGTTAGGTTCTGACTTGGAAAACGCAAGATTTTGAATGTTCCATTACAAGTTTGTAGAAGAAATGAGAAGGTGCTTTATTATCTTTAATGTGTTGTGATGCTCTGTTTTATCATTGTTAACTTATTCTTCTTCATTATATAATAATTATTCAATTGTTCAAAATATTCAGATATTTATGAAATAAAACTTTTATTTAATGAACGTTCTCATATAATTTTGTTGTCTTTGCTTGACAGGGAGGTTACTTTTGTATATAAAGGAACCTAATTAAAAGATTGATCAGAAGGATTACTTTATCGACTAGGCCCGTAGCAGAGCTGCATGGGTGCAAATAAGGACAATTTTCTGAACTATCAAGTCTGGTAACGGGCCTGTCTGCTTTCTTCATCGGTAATATTATTTTAGACTTAAAGCAATCAAGGTGTCTACAAAGCAATACAGATGAACGGAGGTCCAAACTCTCTAGCACTCTTAACACTGCTGAGGTAATATGCATATCTCACCAATCATAAAAAGATAAGCATATAATATTTTGTTATGTGTGATATGCATCAAAAGTAAAACTTTTAAAATGAAAGTGAATTGGGGATCGGAATAGCTTTTCTAGGTTTCATGGTCGTTAGTATAGTAAATGGGACATAACTCAGTATATCTAGTAGAGTCCATGTTAAATCACGATATTCAATATTCTATAATTTCTTCTAGAAATCCTTCTGATAATAATATGCAAGACTTAATGCCTCATCCATGAGTTTTTTTCATTACCATGAAAAATGTGATTTCGGGTAGGGAGGATTTGAATCGTCTTAATCCGCGGGAAAGAACCCACGCTCTTTCAACCGAAAAATTTAAAAAAAAAAAAAAACAATCTAGAAAGCATGGATAAAATCAGTATATTTTGTTGGAACTTGGACTTTTACAGATGATAACTGTCAAGCTGGCTAGTTTTCTCCATGCTTTGTGGTATAATATACCCCCAAACCGTCGTCAAGCGGCGAGCGCTGTCAATGAGAATATCAGAACAGACCGCAGATGCAAAGAAATCAGTCCGAAAACTTTTGGGATATAATTTCCCTAAAACCCTCTCAAAAGGGGGGAGTTGTCGACTAGAAATATATTTCGGAACGGCCTCAGATGCACGGACATTTATCCTAATATTCAAAATTTGTGCTCCATGCTTTGTTTGTAGGCTACTAAGAACTATCTTAAATATACCCAAACAACAGCTATTGAAAGATTTTAATGATTTAATTGATATCCATTAAGTATCGTCTTACAAAGAAGTTATTGACACGAAAATAGTAAACTGACATTTAAAATCATACGCCAATCATTTTAGAAAGGCTATAGATAATTACCTATATTAAGCCTTCAAATAAAGTGAATTATTGAAATCACAAAATTTGTCGCTGATTCAAGATGGGCATACTATTAATAACCACGTTGAATTATTAATAGTAGGTCTATGTCAACAACCGATCTTCCGTAGTAAAACTTTTCATCCTGACAATCATACATAGCATTATATTTCACAACATTCTCCGGGGATCAGAGGCAAATTAACCTCTAAACAAAGTAGGCAGCTGCCTTCGACCCATCAAAAATTCGGCCCATGGAAATTGGACAAATAAAAAATCTTGTCATAGTAAAAATTATCATTAAGTATCTAAAAAGTCTTCAACGGCAAAGAAGTCTAGATAGATATGGGATGCAAGCCAATCAAATTAATTTGCCAAAATTTTCTTGGGATACAAGCTCTGTACAAAAAGGCTTTTGATGCAAGGAAATTTACCAAAATTTACCTAAACATTTATCTTTTATTTTCTGTATATTATGTGTTTTCTATATAAGGCATAGTCTTCCTAACGACGAATCGTATTTTTGACTTTCAAACACTCATTATTATGGCTATACGGGGATGTGAAGGCTAATATTTCTATAGAGAGAGTTATAAACATTATTATGAATAGAAAAAATAGCAAAAAAATTTCAGGTTCTGACTAAAATTTATTGCTCAAAGAGCTAGTGAACTATCCCTTTAATCCACCACTGTCAAGGATAGAAAAAGTCAATTATTAAACAATAAAAAAACACATTACAATAAAAGATATCAATATCTGTCTCTCAATAAACAGGTGAATGAATACATAAGTGAATATAAGGGATATAGGTAAATTTGGTCCTTAAGTATTTTGGTCTAAATGATACGGGCACAAGGTATTTTGGTCTAAATAATACGGGCACAAGATAATTTAATTTGTATAATTCGCGGTAATACACGGGTACATGATATTGTGGTCAAAGAAATATGGAGTCTCAGTATTTTGGTCACAGTAATACGGGCAGAAGTTATTTTGGTTACAGTTATACGGACACAATAAATTTCGGTCACAGTAATACAGGCTCAAGGTATTTTGGTCACAGAAATATGGTGATCGGTGGTTTGATCACAGTAATAAGGGTACTGAGTATTTTAATAACAGTGATACGATCAGAAGTTATTTTGGTTACAGTTATACAGGCACAGATTATAATGGTCACAGCTATACGGACACGATGTATTTCGGTCACAGTAATACGGACACATGGTATTTTGTTCACAGTAATAGGGCACACGGTATTGTGGTTACAGAATATGAGGGCTCGGTATTATGGTCACAGTAATAAGGGCACGGGGTATTTCGGTCACAGTTTTAAGGGTATAAGGTATTTAAATCAAAGTAATAAGGGTATATGGTAATTTGTTAATATTTTTAGTAATGAGGTGTGTGGTATTTTGGTCACAGTAATAAGGGTACACGGTATTTAGGACACAGAAATAAGATTACGGGGTATTTCAATCATAGTAATAAGATTACGGGGTATTTCAATCATAATAATAAGATTACGGGGTATTTCAATCATAGTAATAAGATTACGGGGTATTTCAATCATAGTAATAAGAGCACATAGTATTTTGGTCATACGGGTAAAACTGGCACAAGATTCAGACAGTAACTGTCGTGAGTGGCCAAAGGATAATTACCACTATCTTTTGACCAAATTACATTTTGACCTTACAATATGACCAAATTACCTTGTGCCCGTATTACAGTTACAAAAATACCTTGTGCCCACAATAATTACTGTGACCAATATACTCTTTACTTGTATTACTGTCGCCATCAAGATCGTTTATTTTTTTACAATTTCAAGTAGCAAGTCCGTCCATATTTGTATTAAACTATTTTATTTTCTATATAATTACTATATATCGAATCGCCCATTGATTGGCATCATACGACTTTCTTGTAAAACACACGTCAACCATGATCGCATGATAAGAAGTGTTATTAAACTATCACTACGTAATAAAATATACTGCATGATGGAAAAAATAAACTATGCATGGTTTCAAAGGAATAAAATACACTATAACTGTACAGTTAACGGAACTGGTGCAGTGGGTTGTTACGACGACATACATGTACAGGTACGACGGTTCAGCAATATTTCGATTGCGCATGCACTCTAAATATAATTCAATGCGCGAGAAAACATCCAGCTCTTAGAATTTTTAGCTTTGTTATTATAGAAACGAATATAATTTTGAGCTGATATGATGTGGTCACAATGGTTTTTAATTTTTTCTAAGTGGTTGTCAATGGAAATATCAGAAAATGTAGTGGGCGTATAATGACAAAGTCAATGACTGCGTTTCCTACGTGAAAACTTTGTAAATTAAGTCATAACATTAAAAATTGCACACCGAGTTAGATAAATTACCAACACTAGATACATTGCCATTACATCCATATGGAGTCGCCGTGCTCCGAGTTTGAATCCAGTATTCTTCGCGGCATCTACGACGGCATCTAGGACAGGGAGTAATTAAAGTTGTTGGGATGGTGGTAAATATATTAACACTCCCAGGCGCTCCTTATTTTACGTAAACTATCAGTTTAAGGCCGTGGTCACACATACGTACGTCAGAATTGTGTAAGTTAAATGAATGCGAAAACTATGCAGGTTTTTATTTGATTAAGTACGTATTCACCTGACGGAGAAAAAAAATCCGGACATTTACGTACGTATTATGACACTGTATTTTTTTCAAAATAGGATCCAAATCTGACTGTTCAAATTCTTAAAATCACGAAGACATTTCTAAGGTAGAAAATTTGAAACAGTGGTTACAATCATACCATACATAGCACCATATTAGTTGATACTGAGATAATCAACTGTCACTTCCGGTTATAATTTCACATCACCGGTTTAACATAAATACACACATGTAACATCACATTAATACACATGTAATAATAATAATAATAATAAACTCTTTATTTACATGGGTCAGAATTAGGCCCAATACCACGAGTGGTAACGGTCCTGTCTCACACCCAGCCCATGGGGACAAACATAGATACAATATACAACATATAGACACCCAAAAAAAAAAAAAAAAATTAATGTACAGAGTTTGATGATTTAGAGATCAAGTACATGACCACAGACTACTGGATATACAATATAGCAATTTACACAAGTACATAAATGGACATATTATCGTCAGGCGATTAAGTACATGACCACAGACTACTGGATATTTTTTTTTAAGATATACAATAAAGCAATATACACAAGTACATGTGTATTAAAAAAAAAAAAAAATCATTAAATTTGTGAAGCCAAAGGTCAGTCCAAGTGCTGCGAGCGGGCTACCCAACCCTACTCCATTAATGTTCTTATTCTAAATTGGAGGGGGAGGTAGGATTTATCCATGCTCAAGACCAGCTTGAAGGATGTTTACAGCTTACAGTTACACCATAAACATGAATCTATACATAAATGCTGGTCTAAGTCCCGTCTCAATCATATGTATATTAGCAGCATGTCAGATAGAAAAAGAAATGTCTTGTAACGTCAACCGGACAACACCATTAGATGTATACTAAATCAATGTCACACAGACTATTAGTACCATTTTAAAACATACCATAGAACCATATCAGCTATCATCGACCATTTTATTCATGTACTAGTCGACGTACATGT
This sequence comes from Lottia scabra, assembly GCA_029955415.1. Taxonomy (NCBI): domain Eukaryota; kingdom Metazoa; phylum Mollusca; class Gastropoda; family Lottiidae; genus Lottia; species Lottia scabra. The sequence continues at coordinate 278,408 of JARJEI010000021.1, read as the reverse complement.
ACATTACAAAGTACAGCTGAGAAAAACTAATGGATCTTCTATATCATGACATCTATTCCTACAATATGAGACTACTGAAACACAGGACCAACTACATCACTCTAATATTAACCGAATGAGCCCACCTTGTAAAACGCAGAACGCGGATTGTAATCTTTGGAACATCAGCTCTGAATCGTATCGACTGAATCGTAATCTTTAGAACTTCACTACTGGATCGTATCAACTGAATCTTAATCTTCGTATCTTCAACATTGAATCGTAATAACTGAATCGTAATCTTCGAATCGTAATCTTTGAATATCATGGTGACATTTTCTGCATATCATCATTGCTCGTGTTGCTAACGGATAAATTATTCCAACAAGCTCCGATTACTAAGGTATTCCTACAGATCATTTTGAGGTATTTTCAATTAAAAACAACTTATGACACCAGCTTTTTCAACCGGGTATTATAAAACGAAAGATAAATGGTATTTATTTGACAAACAATAAATCGACACCCTGTGTGCTACAGGCTGTGTACGTTAAAGATCCTTGTCATTTGGTTGTCGGAATAAGAGAAGGCTAATGCCGCTGGACAAAACTCTCACTGCACAGGTGCAGAAAAGCAAAACTTTATTTCATTTATTTGCATGGTAGAGCTTTTCTTTAAATAGGCATTTTGGAAATTATGTGGTTTATGGTTCATTCTGATTTCTTTGCTGATCCATCCATACACTTATTTTGCTGAAACAGTGACAATCTAGGATTTCCATCACTTGTCAATTCTAATGTTGATCAGTCGACTAGAGTAAAACCTTTATATGAGTAATTGGTTTCACAAGGCTTCCATTCATGAGTTGTTGCTGACCCCTCTCTTAGAGAACGTTTAACATTTGGGAGACCAACACATTGTACATTTTTTAGGCCTACATTAATAATTCTGCTCCTTGATTATAAGGTTATAATATTAATTAATATTAATTATAATAAATTAATTGAGGTACCTAATTGGCCTAAAGGATCAAATTTATCGTTTCGTTTCCGATTTTGTTTAATTGCAGCTCGTGTCATTAAATTGTTGTTTTTCATTGGCGAAAAACCCTCAAAATGATCTGTAGGAATAAATGCCAGTTAGAACGATAACAAGTTAAAACGGTAACAATTCTGTAAAAACGGTAACAAGATTTTTCGGTGAAAACGGTGACAGATCTGTCAAAACGGTAACACATAATAAAATAGATGTAATGTATAATGTTTTTATTATAATGTTGTTATATTATATATTCATATATGTATCAAATGATAAGACAAATATCCTATCACAATACATGTGGTTTCGTAATTAAATTGTCAAACGGCCCATAGACGATATCAAAGCAGGCATTCACAAGATACTGTTTGATGAATCACATTTGCCCATGATTTTTAAATGAATTGTAATATTAACCTCAAATGGTTTTGAGAGTCCTAGATTGTTTTTAAATTAATAAAATTTAATTTTAATTATAAGAAAGTCATTTATATTTATCTAGGAATATTTTAGTAATCGGAGCTTGTCAGAATAATTACGACATCGAGGGTTTACCGATAGAAACACGAGCAATAATGATATGCAGAAAATGTTACGTGGTATAATTCAAGTTCCGTATGCGTAGTATTCAATGTTACGATTCAGCCACCGCGATCCAATGAAGAAAGTCGAACGAAGAAAGTCGAATGTGGAAAATTGAATGAAGAAAATCGAAAGATCACGATTCACCGAACAATATCCAGTGAAGAAGTCTCAAAGATTACGATTCAAAGAACACGATCCAGTAGTGAAGTTCCAAAAGTTAAATTCGCGTTCTGCATTCTCTTAAAATTAGGTTCTAGCAAGACACAAATTGAAAAAAAGTAAATAATACAGGAGATGTAACATGTAAAAATACTTCAATTTTATAAGATTTGTCATTTCTACCTTACAAATGTCCACGCGATTTTAGGAAATTATATAATCAGATCTGGATCCTATTTTGAACCAAATACAGCGCCATACAGCATAGCCTCATTTTAAACCTGCATAAGAATAAAAAGTAAGTACATGTATAGCCATCGGGACTTGGAAAACCAGTAGCCACTGATTTCTTTCAATCTCACATGATAAACTATCGATAGTAGAGAGACATGATCGACGTCGTCTTTTATTTATGTAAAGTTAGCTTATAGTTCATCCAATAATCATCCCTTCGATATACCTCATTGTAATGAATTGTTGAACACAATATTAAAGTATTCTTTATGATCATTGATACAGATTCTACTATATACGGAATATGATCTCCTATTTATTGCCCCTATTAGAGTGAGCTCGTTTTTTTTTGTTGATGAATAACTCCTTGCTTGAATTGAATAATTTCATTTATTAGTAATTGTTAAATGACATATTATACTAAACATATTACAAATAGTGTTTATAAGAAAAACGTAATGAAATGAAATATCAACAAAATGTGGAGTTACATTTTACCCGTTATTGTTGGACAAGTCAGACAATTATATTTGTATTCAACTGAACAAATCTATTCAGTGTTAGAACTAGTTTTTTTTTTTACCAAATAATTACTAGAGTCCCCTCGTTTTGTAACAAATGAAGACCAGGGAAAAAGGGGTATATTATGTTGTTTATGATATATGAGTAAAACTGAAATTCCCAATGCTGACTGGTCTTCTCGATGACACTTATGGTAGTCCATTTTAGTCTTACTACATACAGTACGCTGTTCAGCTCCCACTGGCATTATACACCTTTCTTGTAAAGCACACGTCAACCATGATCGCATGATAAGAAGATTTATTACATTATTACTACGTAATATCATATAACCACTTGCAATTTCGTGAATATTATGAAATAAGCACGGCGGAACATTAAAATATTCGAATGTTCCAGCAAACGTATTCATTGGAATGGTGTATGGGAAATTTGGTGTGTCTGGATGAGCTCGAAACACATGTCCTGTAAATTCTGAAAGTGTGAAACATTTCTGTAGCTGAGAAGCATTTGGACGCATGGACGTATCCATATACATGACATAACCGACTTCTCTTAACACCTCCTGAAAAATATACAAGATCTTGCATCTTAAACGCGCACATCCTGTGTCACACGGGACCTGGATTTATTGTCCCACCAAAGTGCTAGACGCTTAATCCATGTCATCCAACACCTTAGATGTGCATCACTGGCCGAGAGAAAAAACCAAAGATATTACCCTCACAATGTGTTTATAAACAAATATCGTAACCAATATGAATGGGTGGGATTCGATTGAAGGGATTTTCATCCAAATTAATTCTATTGTAGACTACTAACGATGTCAAACTTTACCTGAATAATGGTAGGTTTCCATGAACAAAGATGTAATATTTTAAAATGTGATGGGTATCTGTTGAAATCAAACTTTCTCAATTCAACTTTTCCATAATTCAAAATCTGTTAATAAAATAAAAACATAGTAATTGATATGTCCCTGAATTTATTATACATAATAAACAATAGTGAAAAGGAGTGAAAAGTAGAATAACCAGTTCACGTTCGCTGAAAAATGGAATAACTAGCGTATGTTCGGTAGTGAAAAGTCATCTGATTAAAAAGTCGTTGTCTTTATTTATGTACATTTTTATACATAATTGGAGGTAGAATAGTTAAATAGTTATTAATATTTTTCATATGCAATATCATACACATGAAAGAAATGAAGTGAAATGAATGGAGTTTACGCCCTATTTTTACTGCACCTATATGGGCTAACTGAGGACGGGTAAACGCCATGAAATTTTGCCAGGACAGCGGCATTAGCCTGCTCTTATTTTCGATTTCTAACTGTCGAGGGTCTTTAACGTGCACAGCCAATAGCACAAGGGACCTAGATTTAATGTCGCATCCGAACGACTAGGCGCTTTTTCCATGTCAGCTCCTCCGACCTGCATCAGTGACGGGATTGAACCCTGGACGTTCAGGTTATCGAGCTAGCGTCTAACTCCCTTCATATGATAAAGCCATTTCTTGATATGCTATACTAATGACGTCAGATTACTGAGTGCTAACCTCCATACACGTAAGTTCGCAGTACAGCTCGTAAATTATCATTTAAATGTAAACTTAGCAACAAATTTGTATTATTATTTTTTTTAAAATCATTTTAATGGTCAACGTTTTTAGACATGCAGTTTTAAAACTTTTTTTTTAATAAATGACAGAACCAGATTTTTAGAACGAATTTTCTTCTTTTGGCATTGGATCGTTATCTACTACATTTAGATTTTTTTTTAGATTTTTTACTACATAATTTAAAACGTTAAAAGCGCAAGTTACAATTTTAAAAAGTCATGTTAAGCACGATAGTGCAATTGTCAGTTGAGGGGAGAGAACTGCATTTAAACATACAGACAACAAACATTTGTCAGTTGAAGGGAGAGAACTGCATTTGAACATACAGACAACAAACATGTAAGTTTTAATCTTATATTTTGCAAGCAAGTGTTTTTTTTTTCAGATCATTTGAAAAATTCTTAATATACTTTAGTAGGATACAATTCTCCCCCAAAAAATTCATTGTTATATTTTAGTTTTATGATATTATAGAAAAACATTTGTTTTACATTATATCAAAACATTGACCAGTGAGAAGCGTTAAAAGAAACAATTATGGTATCTTGTAACTTACAACATAAATCGTATGACGTGCTGAGGGGATGATACGTTGTAACTCAACAACGTAGACTCTCACATGTCATTAGGATTTAATGACCCTTCCTATGCGATGTTATAAGGTAATGAATGTCCTATACGATCACCCCCTGTCAGTGATGCGGGTTTAGGGGTATGATATGGTAATGGCGTCCAATCGTGGGTGTACATCAGGCTTTCTCAAGATAATTGCCTGAAGCGTCACTTTGGTCAAAATATTGAGCAAAAAGCTCCACAAAACTACTTTCGGAGGAGAGGAGGGGAAGGGGAGCTTAGGTATCCCCCTGCTTTCCTTGAAAACTTTGCGAATTATTACCCAATACAGTGGTGCTCTATATAGAGGTCGAGGACGTCCATTAGAAGCCTATACAAACACAATTTTCTTAATTTCTGGGTTCTCCTCATTTAGAGAATTTGATTCCCTGAAACTCGAATTACTGACATTTTCCTGACAAATTTAAGTGTAATTTGTATAGGGACTGCGGAACCAACACAAGACAATTTTGAGAATAAGACGTCTGGAAACGCAATTTCCATGACATTTCACGACAAATTTCAGGTTTAAAATTATTTGTGTAGGTCGGTTTTTGGTATGTCGCTTAGAAAATTTCGACGCCCAGAAACTCGATTTCCTGAAATTTCCCAGCAATTTTAAGGTTCAATATTATTTGTTAAGGGTCTGAGGGATGTCACCTTTCCCCCTGTAGCTACGTGCATGGAGGGGTTAGTTATTCAAGCAAGCTAATGTACAACACCTCCCCTTTGTAACGATAGATCATTCCCGTTCATTACTGTAAAATTACTGGTGAAATAGAATATGGAAAAAACATTTTTTAAGTCATTAAGTGACAATTCAAAGAATCCCATATACTGGTCATATATATCAAAGATTCACATTGGCTTCTGAATGTCAGTAACAGAAAGGGAACCGAAATTGTCCGGTATTAGGTTTAATTATTTTAGGACTAATATATTTTTTTTTCTCACACAAACGTCCGCGCGCCACTTTGGCAGTTGCAATGCGCCATAAGTGGCGCGCGCGCCGCCAGTTGAGAAGGAGTGTAGATGTGCTGTGTGCTAATGGGCTGTGCACGTTAAAGATCCATCGACAGATGGAAATTAAAAATAAGAGCAGGCTAATGCAAAATTTCCCTCATTGCACACTGTATGGCGTTTGCCCGTCGTCAATATAGGTGCAGAAAAGCAGGACGTAAAATGGATGACCATATTTATTAACATAATGCAAACAAATATCTCCAAAACTCCGGAAGTTAAAATTTCAAGTTTACAAGCAAATGACGTCAAAACCGGAAGTGATATAAAAATTCTAGAAATATTTTTTTGTTCAGAATCAAATTGTCTATCTACCTGAAAGTTTTTAGATCGATCAAATAAAATTTCTAAAAACACGCACAGTTTGAAAAGAATTTGACACAAAATTTGCAATTTTTAAAAAGCGCAATTTTGATTCAAATATAGTGTTATATATTATTTGAAAGAGCAGATTTAGCATAATAAAAATGTAATAGAAAATGTGACGTATACAAATTAGGTCACGTGACAGAGCTCTTTAAGGTTAAAAATTGCAATTTTTAAATGGCGATAAAACCGGAAGTAAACATCAGAAATCGGAAATGAATATATCATTTGATAGATCTCGTCAAGGGCAATACTTTTTGTACAGGTCAAAAGGTCATCAAAGGTCAAGGTCACTAGATATGAGCCTTGAAAGTTTCGGTCATTACTGAAATTCTTGTTCCGGAAATATAAAGAAATTAAAATCGAAATTCAAAAATCGAAAACCTACATTTTTTTTTGCAACCGACTGCAAAAATCCGATTAACCCCCGGTTCTGAATTAAAATTTTAAGAAAAATAGGTCAGTTCAAGATAACGGCTGATCCCTTACACCTGGGTAAAATTTCATCATTGTATTTTTTATGTTTGACCAAATCTATGATAACACAAAAGAATTTTTTCAAATATCTTCAATATTCCGGAAGTTGAAATTTAAAGTTTAGAAGCAAATGACGTCAAAACCGGAAGTGATATCGAAACTTTGAAAATTGATTTTCTTTAGAAATTCATATGTCTATGTAACTGAAAGGTTTCAGATCGATCGAAATAAAATTGCAAAAGTTAAAAAAAAAATGCTTTAAAAAGTGCTACAAAAGTCAGCTACAAAAGTCAAAATATGAATTTTTCAAAATTGCAATATGTAGCTATTGGATGAAACAAATGAACCAAAACAGACCGATCACTATCTGTTGGAAAAATGAGTTGAAAATGTAAAAACCCTGAAATACGACTTTTTAATATACGTCATTTCCGGTCAGGCAAAAAAGCGTCATTTTACATTCAAGCAACACCGAGCAGTTAATTATCGCAGGAAATGATGTCCGGTTATGTGTGGTATGTGTAGTTTTGGCTGGGTAGCGTGACCAAAAAAAATAGTCAATTGCAAACCAAAGCAGTGCGTTCGACAAATCGAACGCACTGCAACTATATTATACATAGAGGTTATCTATGGCTACGAGTGGATATGGTTTTTATGCCATCAGTGTTTGTGATATTTGTCAAAATATCACAAACACGAGTGGCATAAAAACCATATCCACGAGTTTGCCATTGGATAACCTATTTATCCGATCCCTGTTTTTCGTTATATAAAACGGTTTTTACTCATACTGTACCATTACATGTTATTAAACATCACTGATAGTAAACAATCTTGACGAAAGTCTCGGAAATTTTTTTTTTTGTGTTTTTGTGACGTTCGACTTTAATTATTCCTTCGAAGTTAACAGAGGCAAACATGTCCGACGCCATTTTGACTGTTAGTAAGGAGTGAAGCACATGCATTAAAGCTTGGTCACGCCTATCGAATACCACCCATTGAATACCATATTTATTCAATGAGATATCATTTTTATCCAACATAAAAAAATGAGAATGCATCACAGACACAGCATATGAAAAAAAAATTCATTGGAAACAAACTTTAAATTTTTATTTCTCATATCGGTTATAGGATAATTGATGATATTCAACAAGTCCGTAAACATCAAAGATCGGGGTACAAATATTTATTATTAGTCAGGTCATCAAGCACTTAGTTTGCGGCTGGAAACACAGACTTCTGATTGAAAGTTGATTTTGAGCAAATTAAAAGTTCAATGAGTTGGTGTAATCTCCCAAATCGATATACAAGACTGGTTTGAATCAATAGTTTTGTATTTTGCAAGAAATTCAAGATGGCCACCACAAAAATTGTCTCATATTTTTTATTGCAATTGACTTACAGAGATGAGTGTCATATCTGTTTATAGCTTTTCAAGTACGAGGAACGTAACAGAACCAATTTGATGATAAAATGCGCACATATCACCATTTCTGATTCATAAAAATGTATTCAAATTCAAATTCAAATAGCAGCAACTCTAGCACAAAAATTGTCAAATAGAATAATATTCTACTATCCTACAATAGTATTATGACATTAAAACATGATTAAAATTTTATTGGGCGAACAAAAATAGTGAACAGATCATCATATTGTGGCTGTCCTATTGGAAATATATTTATTTACGAAGGAGAAAATTATAGTCGTACCTGTTGTCGTTCCTGTTCAGTCAGTCCAATATCATAAAATATCACCCGTATATTGGGGAAATATCGTCGTATTTCTGTATCAATGTGAAAAAATAAAGCCTGTAATTCTGCGTAATGATTGGAAGATGCTGCACACACTATTGTTGGTGTTTTGGACTTGATTATTCTTCTAACATATTCTGGAATTTCTAAGTCTTCCACTTTCTCTGTCCTATGTGGTAATCCCAGCTCGTGTAAGTAGTTTTCTGTTATTACGTCGGTCTTCATTCTAAGTAGCACATTTAAATTTTCTTTCAAAGATGAACTGAAGGATGCCGTACACGTTCGGTTAAACCCATAAACTAAAATTTAAATAAAACCAAACAAAGAATTCTGTGATTATTTTTTAATATTTATCTCCATTCGGTCACTTCTCGTCTTTATCAAGTCTATATTTTGGCTTAAAGAAAAATAGTATAAAGTGACGTAGCTACTGTAAGCATGTTCTTAAAGTAGTTTTAGCAATTTTTTTTCTCGCCATATTTATTTTGCAAAAGCAATCCTCCACCTTTGCTTTTGCGTATTTCTGGAACTTAAACTGAAATGAATCGGGTATCAGGCGCCACACCTACCACTGCTGCTCTGACAATGATATTACATCATTTACGTATAGGTTAATGGCCAAGTGGCGTACAATAACTTCACGAATGTCCGTAGCTAGGACCGTAAGGTCCGTCGCGAAGGACATGAGTGAAGTTATTGTACGTCACGAGGCAATTAACCTACTTAAAATACAGTCGAGCACATGCACTGATTAGATTCAGTCACGTGTTCTTCTAAACTAATTACACGGATTAAGTTTGGGTTGTAATGCGGAAGTTGTTCCTTTTGAACACGTGACGTCTTCGACACGCGCGTCATTTGAATTTTTATCGTGCTAGGGGAACGTTATTGGTGCGATGGATCATCTAGAATGGATTTACCTTAATGGATTTAAGTCGATATAGTGTATATTTCTTAATTCTAATATGCCATCATGGACTATCAAAAAAGGATAAACAAGAAACTATAATCTTGGATGTTAATTTTCAACAGGATTTAGCCATTGTAAGCAAAAATTTCTGAGTCGTGTGTGTATGGATTATTATGATTCTAAGGGTGAAAATGGATGTTTTGAGAACTAAATGGACCTATAGACAGTGGAATTAAAATCACAGTTCAAACGACAATATTATCAAAGTGACGAAAACAGTTGAATTTTAAAGGGTAACGTTCGGCATTGGGTTGAATGTATGTAATAACTATTCAAAAGCACTACAACTCCATGGAAATCGCAAATTTGCTTCAAATATGCATGAAACTAAATATTTGTCGTTCAATTTCTGTTCATGTGTTTTCCATATAATGCTAAATCTGACTATGATACGAGTCATTTTTTTTTTCCTTTTAAAAAACTGAAAATTATTGATGCACAAAGATTTGAAGGATTTGATTTTGAGGGAGAGCTGTGCACAATGTTACTGATAAGCTGAGCTAAAATATAAACGATACTCCCTTTAAAATCATAGAAGGCCTTTATGTACAAATTTTATCCTTACGTGTTGAAATTGTGTCATGTTAATTAATAAAGTTCACTTCAGTGAGTAGTTAATCCGGTATTTCTTTGTTGTCCCGCTTCAATAAACAGTCCAATAATTCCGCCATTTTGGTTTACTTATTAGAATGTATTAGATTTTTATGTAAACTCTATCGTGTAGACCCGAATAGGCATATTTTTCGTATCTTAAAACACGTATCGGCTGTAAGAAAAAAGACTAGTTGGTATTCGCATGTTTTATCTTTTATTAATTCTTTAAATCTACAAGAAACTGTTTTTAATTTATCTCTATCTATTCATCTTATTGTTAAAATTGTAAATATTAAACTCAGTGAGTATGACTCGAGTGAATGGACTAAAGATGTATTCAACGACAAGAACCTGTTAAACGGAAACAAACTCCGAACATATAGACAATACAAAACTAGTCCTTCACTCGAGCCATACGTTACTGATATTAGAATACCAAGATATCAGAGACGCCTTATCTGTCAAGTGAGAAGCGGCAGTCTACCAATAGCCATAGAAACGGGTCGATATAGCAAGCCACCTATCCCATTAGAAGAACGAAAATGCATATTTTGTGACAGGAACGAAATAGAGGACGAATTTCATATTTTAATTAAATGCCCTGCTTATGATGCTTTAAGAAACGAACTTTTAAATACTTGTTGTAATTTTGACCCTACTTTTAACGTTTTATCGGATTTTCACCAGTTTACTTTTATAATGACCGCAGATTTTATCCAAGCTGACCTTGGATGTTTCTTAATAAAGATGTGGAACACACGGAAACAAATTTTATGTTCAAAATAATTTAGTTTTAGATTTTTAAAGATTAATTTTGCTCGTTTTACCTTACTGTATTTTAATCTAGTATTGTCTTTTAAATAGTTATACTGTTCTTTACATTTCGTTTTACATTTATTTATTACGGTTATTTTAATAGTTAAATTATTTTTACGTACAGTTTTGTATTTCGTTTTACCTTTATTTATTACTGTTTAAATAGTTTAACTGTTCTATATACGGCTATACACTGTGTTATATATATGTTCATTTTACCTTTTGTTTTATGATATCGTTTTAATGTATAGTGTCTCATAGACCAACAATGGTCGGGAAAAACATTACTTTGTGCTATTCTATGTGATATTTTTTATTGTATATGTTTTTTGTGACACTTATTAATAAACTAATTTATTATTATTATTATCTTATTGGTACTCTGGGCACTTTGCCAGTACCAATAAGTTGGATATTAGAACTCGAAGAACAAAAGATTACGTCACAACTGTATTTTAATATGAATTATTGCCGTTGTTCTTGAAAACGCGTTCAATTCAATTAGGTCGTAAACATTCTAGGAAAAACAATTCTTGACGAATTTTGACCAAACGTGGTAATATTGTTTAGTATCATTCCTAAAAAAAATAAATTTGTTTAAAATCACAAGCTATCTTTTTCATGAAGTTTAAGATCACATTTACATGTATTAGGACATTTACATCGGTCAAGATTTAGAGAAAATTATACTCACTTCTAAATTCTACTGATTGTTTAAGATCCATGTCTTTAAATCGTACTATATTCTTAGTTTTAAGTTCTTGTCGAGGTACTGGCATTTTATTCTCAGATAGAGTGAAAGTTTGATAGTATAGATGAACACATCCCACGAACAAAACACTCAAAGCTAACAATATAATATAGCTGACTTTTGAAGGCATTCTTTTCGCTTTATGATTTGCACAATTTAAATGGTTTTTGTGTAGCGTATAATATTTATATGAGCAACATCAATCAATATCTTGAGGTAATCGATTAGCCAGCTGTCAGAATTATCAATTTCATAGATTTTCAGTCGGAAATATACTTATGGATAATTTTCCTGTATTATTTTCTCAACTCGCCAAAACGCATCAAGAGATTCAATGGGTTATCCCCCTTCCCTTAATACGTATTTTACCTCAGTTCATCTTCCGACGTAAAAAACAACGCACATACATTTCGTCTCTCTCTTGTTCATGTCATAGTAAGTTTATTGTACTTTTAGATATGTGTTGTGTTATATTGGTGTGTAAGTTCTTTGTTTTATTTTTTATTCTCTCCTTTTCCAAATCTATGGGTAATGTTACGTGCCAGTAACAGAGAAGACAGCCAGCAACAAACAATCAATAATTATAATAAAGTTTATTATAATTAAAACAAAATTATATTCAAATACATTCAAATATAGAAAAACATAGAAAAGATAAGCTCACAGTTTCCTTGTAACTAAACTAAGTTGTGATACAGACTTAAATCAGAGATCAATCATCAAAATAATAAACAATCACCCTTCACCATTCATACCACATGGAAAAAGTAAAGCATGTTTCTGCCCCACTGCATGCATTCTATCTTTAGAATCAATCAACCAATCAAAATCACATATTAGACCACATTATCCAATCAAACAATACATTACATGACAGTAACTACCTGAACACTGCCTTACTCTATTTGTATATTCATGTACTCCTAATGCCACACTCTATTGACATATTCATGTACTCATAACACCCCCCCTCTTGTAAGAAAGAAAGTGACTATAAGGAGCTTTCTTTTAACAGCTGACTAATAAAAATCAACTCTACACAATTAAATTTTCACTTAAAACAACTAAATTTCATTCATGTAAATATAAATATAAAAATGCTCTATACACGTGAAAGTGCATCAGGAATAATATTATTTTTGCCTTTAATATGCCTTATGTCAAGATTATATTCCTGTAACATTAAACTCCACCTTAACAACCTCTGGTTTTTGTATTTGAGTTTATGAAGAAAACTAAGAGGGTTATGATCGCTGAAGACAACAATTTTGGAGTTAGAAGTTAAATATACCTCAAAATGCTGAATAGCAAGAATAAGAGCAAGACACTCTTTTTCAATTGTTGAATAGTTTTTTTGTTGTCTGTTAAATTTCTTCGAAAAATAACAGATTGGATGATCAACACCATTGTTGTCTTCTTGGATCAGAACGGCACCCGCACCTATATCACTAGCGTCGACGGCTAACTTAAAACAAGCCCCCAATTCTGTTACGTGCCAGTAACAGAGAAGACAGCCAGCAACAAACAATCAATAATTATAATAAAGTTTATTATAATTAAAACAAAATTATATTCAAATACATTCAAATATAGAAAAACATAGAAAAGATAAGCTCACAGTTTCCTTGTAACTAAACTAAGTTGTGATACAGACTTAAATCAGAGATCAATCATCAAAATAATAAACAATCACCCTTCACCATTCATACCACATGGAAAAAGTAAAGCATGTTTTTGCCCCACTGCATGTATTCTATCTTTAGAATCAATCAACCAATCAAAATCACATATTAGACCACATTATCCAATCAAACAATACATTACATGACAGTGACTACCTGAACACTGCCTTACTCTATTTGTATATTCATGTACTCCTAATGCCACACTCTATTGACATATTCATGTACTCATAACAGTAAAGAGAAATCTAATTTATTGGTAGATTCAGATTCAGAAATAATTGTTTGTTTCAAATCGTCGACTGTTTCAGTTTCGGAAGCAAAGACGAAAACTCGTTCAAAGTCGAAGAGAGTGTCGTCCACTGAAGTAAATAATCGTCTCGTTGATAAATTGATACAGCTATTTACAGCTTCTAAAATCCATCAGAATACTCCGCATATTGACCTTTGTTGACCCCTACCGGAAATGCCTGACATTTTCAAGGGGGAGGTCAAGTCAAAATTGTTCAGTATTCATCACGGAACACAAAAGGCCTTTTTATTTTAGCAAATCGCATCGACACTTATCAAAGTGTGCATTTATTTAAGCGAAGCGCATACAACGATTCGAGTACAATGCACACGTATATAGGAGTCGCACACGTATCCGTTTATTAGCAACGTCTCTGGCCCGGTCATCTGTTGGCCCGGAGTGTCGCGGACGCTTCCGTTTGTTGAAAAAATATGTATAGTTCTCCCGTAGGTTGCCCGTCTTTGGCCAGGAAGTCACCCGGAATAGAAATGACTCGCCGCGCCAAAACCGGCCTTTTATATGCCCGGAGCTCGTTGGACGCTCTCCCGCTCGGCTGTTTCCGTGACACATCCGGGTGACTTCATTGCCACGTCAGGGCGAGGTTCGATCCGAGCAAGATCCGAGCAAGATCCGAGCAAAGACCGGAAGACATCCGGAGCGGTTCAAGGTCCGCGTGACGTCAGGACCGGATTTGAAGCGGACTTGGCGCCACGCTCATGGGGACCTCTCGCGCAGCCTTCGACCGCCCCAGTTTTTTTTAACATGTTCAAAACTCGCGCCGAAATGAAAATTAGGCTAATGACCGCTTGTGGACCTCTTGAGGATCTCCAGCGGACCCCTCACGGACCCCCCAAAAATGACCAGGCGAGCTTTTTTGGGCAGAAACGGATACGTGTGCGACTCCTATTATTTTAGCGATTTGCATAATCTGTTACCCATATCGACCAAATCGTGGCACATAGCGCTTTGGTACGCTTCGATTTAGATTCAAGATGGTGGGGAATAATGCTATCAAATATGTACATTTCTAGAATTAGTTCCGATAGGATAGGATTGAGAACAAAATGTCATTTTTTAACTAGCGTTTGAATTTGTATTATAACAAAGAACAACATCATGTACCACGTGATGAAACTCAGTCGTCAAAGCGCGTTGATACGATTTGCTTGAATAAAAAGGCCTAAAAACAGGCTGATATCCAGGCCCGTAGCCAAGGGGGGGCTTGGGGGGGCTTTGCCCCCCCTAATTTAAATCTTGCCCCCCTAAAAAAAAATCTCAAGTGTTATTTTTAAAAGATACATTAATTCATTTTACTGAGTCAAGGGTTTTTGTTTTTTTTCTTTTAGCAGGAAATGTTAAGAATTTGCGTTTTCAGGTATCTGATTCTCAAAATTTTCCAGTGTCGTCCCGCAGTCCCTTAAATTTTAAATTCATCAGGAAATCGCGTTTCCGGGAGTCAAATTCTCTAAATTTTCTAGAAGAGATCCCCGACTTCAGGAAATCGTGTTTTTTCAAGGCTTCCAATTGGCGTTCTTGACAGCTAAGACCCTATTCAAACAACCTTAAACCCTGTCTGAAATTCGCGTCTAAATCTCTTTGGTTTTTTTTTTTAGACAGGATCTCTTTGACCCTATAGAAATAATCTTTACATCTTTTTCTCGATTTTGCTATGTTTTAGTCGCACAGGACCTCTACAAATGAACCTTAAATTCATCAGGAAGCGTCAGGAAATCGCGTTTCAGAGAGTCAAATTCTCAAAATTTTCTAGAAGAGACTTGAGGAAATCGTGTTTCCAGACTTCTAATTGGCGTTTTCGGCAGCAAAAAAAGTGTGTAATTCTCGAAATTTTCTTAGTGATATACCTCAGACCCTATTCAAATAACCTTAAACCCTAAATTCGCCGGGAAATGTCTTTAATTGGCGACCCTTTGAACATATATATAGAAATAATCTTGAACCTTAAATTCGCTGGAAAATATCTGGAAATGTCAGCATATCGCGTTTCAAGGAGTCAAATTATCTAAATTTTCTAGGGGTCCTCAAACTACAGAAAATCTCATTTCCAGGCTTCCGACTGCACAAATAAATGTAGAAATAACTCTACAGATGGCACTGTAATGGCGTAACAATGCATTGCAATAACACAAAGTTTTCAATAAAAGGGGGTGATGGTGTCTTTGGGTGGATACTTAAACTGCCCCCCTTGATTGGACGTTTGCCCCCCTAAAAGTACTTGGCAGGCTACGGGCCTGCTGATATCCTTCTATAGTAGCTAGAACTTTTCATTTGGGGAAATATATTAATAAATGAGTAAATATTTCATAATGAAAAGAGTTATAAGGTGTTTAGAATAGTTAGCATAGCTTGCTTGGCATCACATCCCCTCAATGAAATAACGTAAAAAGGGAGAGAACTCTATTACAATTTTGTCAACTGTTATAGTCAATATGGACTCACACCACTAATTCTTTTGCCATCCGCTTCAATGTTAAATCACCAAATTCAATCTTCTGTAACTTTTTCCAGAAATCTCGTTGAAAACTTTCCAATATGTCCAATGAAAGCCTGACCAATACTTGATTTCTCGACAAAAATTCAATACATGATGACCATGAAAATTTTGAACTAGTCAAAATGAAAGTAGACCTCTACCGGATATCAACAACAAGTTGACTTGGACTGCTCACATATCGACTATTTTTAGAAATAGCCTTCCGCCTATAGATGTCTCATTATCTCACTAAATATGAAAGAAAATGCAATTTAAGACATCAAATTCCAAATCTAGACCATAAATTAATCAAAAATGGGCATGCAAAAACCCAAAAAGGAAAGGAGAAAGAGGATTTCTAAAAATAGCATGGACATACAATCATTTGCATAAAATTAATTAGTGGAGTGGGTCCTATATATTAGGAGAGAGAACTAAAGTCGAAATTTTGCAAATGTAAACAGCTGGTCTGAATTAAATGTAAAAAGTCATACAGAGCCAAACTGCAAACTTCACCAGTAGCCTTATCATGGTTTGAGTAAATGGAACAGAACGAAAATAGGAATTCAAAGTATTAGCCTACCTTTTGACAATACATTGGCAGCAGCAAATGAGCCATACATATGACAAAACAAATGTATTATAAATGACAACTTTAAATATGATGATGGCAACATGAAGTATAAAAAGTTTGTAGTGATATTTATATTATAATGTTTGAACAAAAACATTCAAGATAATATTAGAAACAGACATGTTATATTTTTCGACAAGGTCATTATGGCGACGTAAAATTTGGATAAGGTATTTTTGAGTCTAGATATAGTAAATACCACTGTTGTTGTATCTTATAAAGCAAATGTTTTGATCTCACTAAGAAATCCGCGTAGAAAGAACAAGCTTTGGTGGATCGAACCAGTTGAGATACATATACCCCATATGCTGGCGAATGTGGGACGTTGCTGCACATAAAAGTAAAATAAACTGGGAAATCAAAATAACCTGTTTTTTAGCTTATCTAATCCGTAATAATGTTCCACACTCACCCTCAAATTTTAGCATTCACATATATATCACCGTTTGAAAGTCAGAAATATGAATTGTTGTTTAGTAAGACTATGACTTATATAGAAAACATATACAGAAAATGAAAGATAAATGTTTAGGTAAGGGTATAATTGAAGGGATTGTGCGATTTTTTGGTAGTTTCAGTAAATGTGAAGGCTATTTACATCAATTCAAGGCCCAAATCGATCCTCGAAAATGCTGAACATTCCAATTTAAGACTGTGTTGGCAGACAACTACCAATACCCTCAAGACTTATGGATAAATGTGAAAAGATTCTTAAAGTCGGGTGTAAACAAATCCCAAAAAGCACCTGATACCTAGTACAATCATTTCAAATCGCTGTTAAATGAAAGTTTGAAACTAGCCATGAGTTGAGTGATACAGTCTTTGCGGCAGTTAAGCAATATGTTCCTGTTTTAGATGCAGAAATAACAGCAGATGAGATTATCTGTACAGTCACACAACTTCCTAACTCGAAATCCCCTGGTCCGGATGGCACCGTTAATAAAATGATATGAGAAATGTACCCTATCTACCGTTTTTTTTTTCAATCTGTCAAAACTGTCAAATCAAAACTGTCAAGAGGTCATTTCCCTTCAAGCTGGAGTAAGGCAGTAATATGTCCTATTAGGCAGGCTCAATAACCAAATAGCCAAATTGGAGGATGAATCTGTAAATCATTGTAAATATTTAGAGGTATTTTTGACACAAACATTATGTCGGACCCAGGCTGTAAATTCATTATCCCAACAGGCAAGGAAAGCCTTGGGAAAGGTTATTTCTTTTGTAAAGAAGTATAACGTTTAGTATTAAAAATGCATTATTTTTTATATGACAGGATGATAGTACCTATATATTATGTTATGTGGCAGCAGTGTGGGCAGTCTGATTAAAATTAGATCCTAATTTCGTTTCGGTTTTTTAAACACTGCAATACTACACCCGAGCTCATCCATATAAAAACAACTAGATTTTATTGTACTGAATTATTGTTGAACACAATATTAAAGTATTCTTTACTTGTTATTAATAATTATTGATACAGATTTTACTATATATACAGAATATTTACATACAACTGAACAAATCTATTCCGTGTTAGAACTTGTGTTTTTTTACCAAATAATTACTAGAGTCCCCTCGTTTTACAACAAATGAAGACCAGGGAAAAAGGGGTATATTATGTTGTTGATGATATATGAGTAAAACTGAAATTCCCAATGCTGACTGGTCTTCTCGATGACACTTATGGTATCCCATTCTAGTATTACTACATACAGTACGCTGTTCAGCTCCCACTGGCATTATACACCTTTCTTGTAAAGCACACGTCAACCATGATCGCATGATAAGAAGATTTATTACATTATTACTACGTAATATCATATAACCACTTGCAATTTCGTGAATATTATGAAATAAGCAAGGCGGAACATTAAAATATTCGAATGTTCCAGCAAACGTATTCGTTGGAATGGTGTATGGGGTATTTGTTGAGTCTGGTTGAGAATCAAACAGGTGTCCTGTAAATTCTGCAAGTGTGAAAAATTGTTGTAACTGAGAAGCTTTTGGACGCAAAGACGTATCCATATACATGACATAACCGACTTCTCTTAACACTTCCTGAAAAATATACAAGATCTTGCATCTTAATCGGGCACAGCTTGTGTCACCCTGGATTAATTGTCCCATCAAAGCGCTAGACGCTTAATTCATGTCATCCAACACCTTAGATGTGCATCACTGGCCGAGGGGAAACCAAATATATTACCTTCACCAATGTGTTTATAAACAAATATCGTAACCAATATGAATGTGTGGGATTCGATTGAAGGGATTTTAATCCAAATCAATTCTATTGTAGACTACTAACGATGTCAAACTTTACCTGAATAATGGTAGGTTTCCACGAACAAAGATGTAATATTTTAAAATGTGATGGGTATCTGTCAAAATCAAACTTTCTCAATTCAACTTTTTCATAATTCAAAATCTGTTAATAAAAAAAAACATAGTAATTGATATGTCCCTGAATTTATTATACATAATAAACAATATAAATATCGTAAGCTAAAATGAATTTCTGATTGGGATGAGAAGCTGACGACGACCTCCAAAAGGTTATTTCCCTATCTCGCTACCAATACTCGTGATGATGTAGTCCAAATGATCAGATAGGAAAGTACCAGTCTAATTTATGATCATAAATAGAATATCACTTGGTAAAAATGCACAAATAAAACCAAAGCAAAGTTTCTTTTCTCACACCGGGCTTTTCGTATCTTTTTAGTATATTGGGTTCACTGATAGCATCAATTTGCATCATTCCAATTTTCAACAAGACGCTTGTGGTTCGATTATGTTTGTTACAAGTATTTATCTCCCCTCATGTTGGGCTCGTTTGATGTTAAACAATTTAGTTGAATAGAAAAGGTCATTTATTTACAATAACAAATGACGTGAAAAGCAATACAAAAATAAGTACAAAATCAAATAAAAACTATAATATTATACGTGATGATATTCAACAAGTCCGTAAACATCAAAGATCGGGGTACAAACATTTATTATTAGTCATCAAGCACTTATAGTTTGCGGCTGGAAACACAGACTTCTGATTGAAAGTTGATTTTGAGCAAATTAAAAGTTCAATGAGATGGTGTAATCTCCCAAATCGATATACAAGACTGGTTTGAATCAATAGTTTTGTATTTGTTTATAGTGCGGTGCCAAAGTTGAATTTTCCCTGTCGATGGCAAAAATCCAAGATGGTCACCACAAAAATTGTCTCATATTTTTTATTGTAATTGACTTACAGAGATGAGTGGCATATCTGTTTATAGCTTTTCAAGTACGAGGAACGTAACAGAACCAATTTGATGATAAAATGCGCACATATCACCATTTCTGATTCATAAAAATGTATTCAAATTCAAATTCAAAAAGCAGCAACTCTAGCACAAAAATTATCATGGAATAATATCCTACCTACGCAATAGTATTATGACATTAAAATATAATTAAAATTTTATTAGGCGAACTAAAATAGTGAACAGGGTATTCCTGTACGAAGCCTTCGTTATAGCTATGGGTTCCCATAAGTTCACACATAAACCTTAAGTACAAGCTTTAATTGTTTTACAAAACCCTCGTAAGTTATGGATGCCCGTAAGTTACGGCTAAAGTCCCCCGTAACTTACACATGGTCCCGACTGCCCGTAGCTTACTACGTAAATTTTCAAAATGCTTTTATAATGATAAAAATTAATGGAAATTGTCTAAAAATATTAGTAAATTGTATTAATCAAAAGCTATCAAACTAAACTTGTATATATCATTTTCTCCATTTTTCCGTTTAGTTAAATATTCATGTTCATGTTATTTTTTTTTAAGGCGAGACAAACTTGTGACAAACGTTATTTTGAGAATCTATAAAAGTATGAAAGCAGATATGGGGGAATAGACGTTGCAAAAGAAAAAGGTCAGCTTTGATTGAATCCAACAAAAGTAATATATAAATTGCTAAATCAATATAGAGATAGCTTGCCTGGCAAGTTAATGTACGCCTATAGGCAGCTATCTAAAATGATAACGCAATCTCCTTGTACCGCTGCGGATACCGTAAGTAACAAAAAGAGCCAACATGAAAGTCATGCATGTCAAGTCAGACTGAGTTACAAGGGAAGCTATAGAAATCAAGAAGGACACTATCTACCAAATTCTTTAACTTTTCAAACACCTTTAAGCCTCGGGATTATTTTTCTAATAGCAAAGATCCCAAGTAAAATGAATTAATGTATTTAAAAAACTAAAATTCACATTTTTTTTAGGAAGAGGGGCCAAAATCAAAGCCTACTATTAGTAGCTTTACTAATAAAAGGTATCCGATCCAGGAGCATTTATCATGTGATAGCTCAAATGTAATTTATTTAATTTCATGTCAGAAATGCCCCAAACAATATGTAGGAGTAACTAAGAATAATTTACGCACTCGATTCAATGCCCATAGATCAGATATAAAATTAAAGAGAGACAAGCCCGTTTCTAATCATTTCAACCTCGATGACCATTCAATAAACGATCTCACCCTAACCCTAGAAATTGATTTACCGGAAGATGAAACCACCAAATTCAGACAATCCAGAGAAGCCTACTGGATTGAGACATTGAATACAGCAAGACCTATAGGACTCAATATTCATCATTTTGCAGGCATAGCACCCTTTGTTGTCCCGTTTAATACAACCAGTAATCGAGCAAGCAAGTTAGTTCATACCCACTACAAGAGTCTTCAAGAGAAATTTCCCCATGTTTATAAGCAGAAAATGATAGTTGCCTACTCAAAAAATCAGAACTTTAATGACAATCTGGTTCATAGCAAACTAAAACCAATTATTAATTAGTAGATACTATACTACTCGCCCAACGGGCGAGTTCTTATTTTTTCTACTTTCAGATCACAACAGAAGAAAAGCCTGAATCCAGACCCTTAATCCCATTTTCTCAACAAAGTATTTGTTCCATCCTAGGCCTGTACATTTGGGAGATTCAAACCCTCCCTCCACCGAAATCCAATGACCACGACTGCAAGTACGATGAGATGCAATCCGTAGCACTTTGATAATGTATGATAAGATGATAAGATGATACGATGATCACAAATAAAAACTAGAACCGTGAAGACGGTACCGAGCAGTGCGCAACCCACCCGATACATGGATGAAATGTCACATTTTCAACCAATGATAAGAGTTTTACATAATAATATAAAAGCGTTCTCGTCAAAATACTCACTCTCTTTTGTGTGTCAGTAGAAAGTGCACTGCAAGATATGTTTGCAGGGATAATAAAATGGATGTAAAACTACAAGAAGTAGACAGAAAGATTAACTATGAAAACTTTAGCTTCTCGAACTCATCCGATATATTATCAAGATAAATACATATACCAAGCTTCATTCAAATCGGTCAAAAACTCTAGTCTCTATCGCGTGTACAAGAAATTGTTGACGGACGGACCGACGGACAGACAGGGTGACGGCAATATACGTCCATATTTTCACGTGGGTGTATAAAAAGGCAGATTAAATGAATTCAGAACTACAAGCAGTCAGACCAAATAAAAGAGGTTCAGAACTACAAGCAGTCATACCAAATAAAAGGGGCGCACAGCTATCAGTATACAGGCAGGGTTATCTAAAAGGGATGCGGGAATACCAGCAGACAGACAAACGAAACACGTACAGTTACAATGGAATTCGGCATATTTCTTTCAAATTCTAAAACGCGGAATTATGATTCAAATACATAGTGTCATATAAATAATATGTAAATTAGGTCACTTGACATAATTTGTTTTTAAAGAATTTTGAAAAAAAAGCACTCACAATAACAATGGAATTTATCAAGATAAATACACATACCAAGCTTCATTCAAATCGAATAAAAACTCTATCTTTTATCATATACACAAACTAATTTTAATGTTTTCACTAAGTCAAGGGCAATAACTTTTAAACCGACTACTGGAATAGCGCCAGTTTCGAACTCATTCGTGATATTATCAAGATAAATACATATACCAGAGCTTCATTCAAATCGGATAACAACTCCAGTCTCTATCGCGTGTCAAGAAATTGTTGACGAACGGACCGACGAACAATATACATCCATATTTTAATGTGGGCGTATAAAAAGGCAGATAAAATAGATTCAGAAATACCAGCAAACAAAAAGAGGTGCAGAACTACAAGCAGTCATACCAAATAAAAGGGGCGCACGGCTACCAGAATACAGGCAGGTTAACTAAAAGGGACGCGGGAACACCAGCAGACAGACAAACGAAACACGAAAAGTTACAATGGAATTTGGCAGAATATTTTCAAATTCTAAAACGCGGAATTACGATTCGAATACATAGTGTCATATATCATTGGAAAGCGTAGATATAGCATAATACGAATCAAAAATAATTTGTGTCGTATGTAAATTAGGTCATTCAAATCGAATAAAAACTCTAGCTTTTATCACATACACAAGTTAATTTTAACGTTTTCACTAAGTCAAAGGCAATAACTCATAAACCGACGACTGGAATAACTCCAATTATGAAAGGATCCCAGTCTAATTAAAATCAGACCCTAATTTCGTATCCGAGATAGTATCACGATAATTATACATACCAAGCTTCATTCAAATCGGATAAAAACTCTAGTCGCTATTGCGTGTACAAGAAATTGTTGAATGAGGAACGGACCGACGGATGGACTGGGGTGGCGGCAATATACGTCCATATATTCATGTGGGTGTATATAAAGGCAGATAAAATGGAATCAGAAATACCAGCAGACAGACTAAATAAAAGAGGTGCAGAACTACAAGCAGTCATACCAAATAAAAGGGGCGCACAGCTATCAGAATACAAGCAGGTTAACTAAAAGGGACGCGGAAATACCAGCAGACAGACAAACGAAACACGAAAAGTTACAATGGAATTTGGCAGAATATTTTCAAGTTTTAAAACGAGGAATTATGATTCAAATACATAGTGTCATATATCATTGGAAAGCGTAGATAAAGCATAATACGAATCAAAAATAATTTGTGTCGTATGTAAATTAGGTCATTCAAATCGAATAAAAACTCTAGCTTTTATCACATACACAAGTTAATTTTAACGTTTTCACTAAGTCAAAGGCAATAACTCATAAACCGACTACTGGAATAGCTCCAATTATGAATGATCCGAGATAGTATCACGATAATTATACATACCAAGCTTCATTCAAATCGGATAAAAACTCTAGTCGCTATTGCGTGTACAAGAAATTGTTGAAGGACGAACGGACCGACGGATGGACTGGGGTGACGGCAATATACGTCCATATTTTCATGTGGGTGTATATAAAGGCAGATAAAATGAAATCAGAAATACCAGCAGACAGACTAAATAAAAGAGGTGCAGAACTACAAGCAGTCATACCAAATAAAAGGGGCGCACAGCTATCAGAATACAAGCAGGTTAACTAAAAGGGACGCGGGAATACCAGCAGACAGACAAACGAAACACGAAAAGTTACAATGGAATTTGGCAGAATATTTTCAAATTTTAAAACGAGGAATTATGATTCAAATACATAGTGTCATATATCATTGGAAAGCGTAGATAAAGCATAATACTAATCAAAATAATTTGTGTCGTATGTAAATTAGGTCATTCAAATCGAATAAAAACTCTAGCTTTTATCACATACACAAGTTAATTTTAACGTTTTCACTAAGTCAAAGGCAATAACTCATAAACCGACGACTGGAATAGCTCCAATTATGAAAGGATCCGAGATAGTATCACGATAATTATACATACCAAGCTTCATTCAAATCGGATAAAAACTCTAGTCGCTATTGCGTGTACAAGAAATTGTTGAAGGACGAACGGACCGACGGATGGACTGGGGTGACGGCAATATACGTCCATATTTTCATGTGGGTGTATATAAAGGCAGATAAAATGAAATCAGAAATACCAGCAGACAGACTAAATAAAAGAGGTGCAGAACTACAAGCAGTCATACCAAATAAAAGGGGCGCACAGCTATCAGAATACAAGCAGGTTAACTAAAAGGGACACGGGAATACCAGCAGACAGACAAACGAAACACGAAAAGTTACAATGGAATTTGGCAGAATATTTTCAAATTTTAAAACGAGGAATTATGATTCAAATACATAGTGTCATATATCATTGGAAAGCGTAGATAAAGCATAATACGAATCAAAAATAATTTGTGTCGTATGTAAATTAGGTCATTCAAATCGAATAAAAACTCTAGCTTTTATCACATACACAAGTTAATTTTAACGTTTTCACTAAGTCAAAGGCAATAACTCATAAACCGACGACTGGAATAGCTCCAATTATGAATGATCCGAGATAGTATCACGATAATTATACATACCAAGCTTCATTCAAATCGGATAAAAACTCTAGTCGCTATTGCGTGTACAAGAAATTGTTGAAGGACGAACGGACCGACGGATTGACTGGGGTGACGGCAATATACGTCCATATTTTCATGTGGGTGTATATAAAGGCAGATAAAATGAAATCAGAAATACCAGCAGACAGACTAAATAAAAGAGGTGCAGAAATACAAGCAGTCATACCAAATAAAAGGGGCGCACAACTATCAGAATACAAGCAGGTTAACTAAAAGGGACGCGGGAATACCAGCAGACAGACAAACGAAACACGAAAAGTTACAATGGAATTTGGCAGAATATTTTCAAATTTTGAAACGAGGAATTATGATTCAAATACATAGTGTCATATATCATTGGAAAGCGTAGATAAAGCATAATACGAATCAAAAATAATTTGTGTCGTATGTAAATTAGGTCATTCAAATCGAATAAAAACTCTAGCTTTTATCACATACACAAGTTAATTTTAACGTTTTCACTAAGTCAAAGGCAATAACTCATAAACCGACGACTGGAATAGCTCCAATTATGAAAGGATCCGAGATAGTATCACAATAATTATACATACCAAGCTTCATTCAAATCGGATAAAAACTCTAGTCGCTATTGCGTGTACAAGAAATTGTTGAAGGACGAACGGACCGACGGATGGACTGGGGTGACGGCAATATACGTCCATATTTTCATGTGGGTGTATATAAAGGCAGATAAAATGAAATCAGAAATACCAGCAGACAGACTAAATAAAAGAGGTGCAGAACTACAAGCAGTCATACCAAATAAAAGGGGCGCACAGCTATCAGAATACAAGCAGGTTAACTAAAAGGGACACGGGAATACCAGCAGACAGACAAACGAAACACGAAAAGTTACAATGGAATTTGGCAGAATATTTTAAAATTTTAAAACGAGGAATTATGATTAAAATACATAGTGTCATATATCATTGGAAAGCGTAGATAAAGCATAATACGAATCAAAAATAATTTGTGTCGTATGTAAATTAGGTCATTCAAATCGAATAAAAACTCTAGCTTTTATCACATACACAAGTTAATTTTAACGTTTTCACTAAGTCAAAGGCAATAACTCATAAACCGACGACTGGAATAGCTCCAATTATGAATGATCCGAGATAGTATCACGATAATTATACATACCAAGCTTCATTCAAATCGGATAAAAACTCTAGTCGCTATTGCGTGTACAAGAAATTGTTGAAGGACGAACGGACCGACGGATGGACTGGGGTGACGGCAATATACGTCCATATTTTCATGTGGGTGTATATAAAGGCAGATAAAATGAAATCAGAAATACCAGCAGACAGACTAAATAAAAGAGGTGCAGAACTACAAGCAGTCATACCAAATAAAAGGGGCGCACAGCTATCAGAATACAAGCAGGTTAACTAAAAGGGACGCGGGAATACCAGCAGACAGACAAACGAAACACGAAAAGTTACAATGGAATTTGGCAGAATATTTTCAAATTTTAAAACGAGGAATTATGATTCAAATACATAGTGTCATATATCATTGGAAAGCGTAGATAAAGCATAATACGAATCAAAAATAATTTGTGTCGTATGTAAATTAGGTCATTCAAATCGAATAAAAACTCTAGCTTTTATCACATACACAAGTTAATTTTAACGTTTTCACTAAGTCAAAGGCAATAACTCATAAACCGACGACTGGAATAGCTCCAATTATGAATGATCCGAGATAGTATCACGATAATTATACATACCAAGCTTCATTCAAATCGGATAAAAACTCTAGTCGCTATTGCGTGTACAAGAAATTGTTGAAGGACGAACGGACCGACGGATGGACTGGGGTGACGGCAATATACGTCCATATTTTCATGTGGGTGTATATAAAGGCAGATAAAATGAAATCAGAAATACCAGCAGACAGACTAAATAAAAGAGGTGCAGAACTACAAGCAGTCATACCAAATAAAAGGGGCGCACAGCTATCAGAATACAAGCAGGTTAACTAAAAGGGACACGGGAATACCAGCAGACAGACAAACGAAACACGAAAAGTTACAATGGAATTTGGCAGAATATTTTCAAATTTTAAAACGAGGAATTATGATTCAAATACATAGTGTCATATATCATTGGAAAGCGTAGATAAAGCATAATACGAATCAAAAATAATTTGTGTCGTATGTAAATTAGGTCATTCAAATCGAATAAAAACTCTAGCTTTTATCACATACACAAGTTAATTTTAACGTTTTCACTAAGTCAAAGGCAATAACTCATAAACCGACGACTGGAATAGCTCCAATTATGAATGATCCGAGATAGTATCACGATAATTATACATACCAAGCTTCATTCAAATCGGATAAAAACTCTAGTCGCTATTGCGTGTACAAGAAATTGTTGAAGGACGAACGGACCGACGGATTGACTGGGGTGACGGCAATATACGTCCATATTTTCATGTGGGTGTATATAAAGGCAGATAAAATGAAATCAGAAATACCAACAGACAGACTAAATAAAAGAGGTGCAGAACTACAAGCAGTCATACCAAATAAAAGGGGCGCACAGCTATCAGAATACAAGCAGGTTAACTAAAAGGGACGCGGGAATACCAGCAGACAGACAAACGAAACACGAAAAGTTACAATGGAATTTGGCAGAATATTTTCAAATTTTAAAACGAGGAATTATGATTCAAATACATAGTGTCATATATCATTGGAAAGCGTAGATAAAGCATAATACGAATCAAAAATAATTTGTGTCGTATGTAAATTAGGTCATTCAAATCGAATAAAAACTCTAGCTTTTATCACATACACAAGTTAATTTTAACGCTTTCACTAAGTCAAAGGCAATAACTCATAAACCGACGACTGGAATAACTCCAATTATGAAAGGATCCCAGCCTAATTAAAATCAGAATTTAATTTCGTATCCGAGATAGTATCACGATAATTATACATACCAAGCTTCATTCAAATCGGATAAAAACTCTAGTCGCTATTGCGTGTACAAAATTGTTGAATGAGGAACGGACCGACGGATGGACTGGGGTGACGGCAATATACGTCCATACATTCATGTGGGTGTATATAAAGGCAGATAAAATGGAATCAGAAATACCAGCAGACAGACTAAATAAAAGAGGTGCAGAACTACAAGCAGTCATACCAAATAAAAGGGGCGCACAGCTATCAGAATACAAGCAGGTTAACTAAAAGGGACGCGGAAATACCAGCAGACAGACAAACGAAACACGAAAAGTTACAATGGAATTTGGCAGAATATTTTCAAGTTTTAAAACGAGGAATTATGATTCAAATACATAGTGTCATATATCATTGGAAAGCGTAGATATAGCATAATACGAATCAAAAATAAATTGTGTCGTATGTAAATTAGGTCATTCAAATCGAATAAAAACTCTAGATTTTATCACATACACAAGTTAATTTTAACGTTTTCACTAAGTCAAAGGCAATAACTCATAAACCGACGACTGGAATAGCTCCAATTATTAAAGGATCCGAGATAGTATCACGATAATTATACATATAAAGCTTCATTCAAATCGGATAAAAACTCTAGTCGCTATTGCGTGTACAAGAAATTGTTGAAGGACGAACGGACCGACGGATGGACTGGGGTGACGGCAATATACGTCCATATTTTCATGTGGGTGTATATAAAGGCAGATAAAATGGAATCAGAAATACCAGCAGACAGACTAAATAAAAGAGGTGCAGAACTACAAGCAGTCATACCAAATAAAAGGGGCGCACAGCTATCAGAATACAAGCAGGTTAACTAAAAGGGACGCGGTAATACCAGCAGACAGAAAAACGAAACACGAACAGTTACAATGGAATTTGGCAGAATATTTTCAAATTTTAAAACGCGGAATTATGATTCAAATACATAGTGTCATATATCATTGGAAAGCGTAGATATAGCATAATACGAATCAAAAACTAGATCCATAGGCTTTGCATGGTTCTGAGCAGTGCGTAACAGTTTTGGAATTACTTAAAAACTGTTTTTTAAAAGGTCTGTAATGGTATTATTTATAGACAAAGAAAGCTACCACAACTAGCGAAACCTTGGATGTTGCTGGTAAAGTCAAAAATCGCAAATTTGAATTGCTCACAAAACCGGAAGTATACATCGGACAACAAATATGAATACATAGTCGGATAGATCTCATCGAGGGCAAAAACTTTTGTTCAGGTTACAATGTCACCGAAGGTCAAGGTCATGAGGTATGAGTCTTGAAAGTTTTTGTAATTACTGAAAAAAATAAAACGGAAATGCAAGAAAGGCAAAACAGAAGATCAAAAATCGATTAACAATTCTATGAATGCAATCGACTGTAGTTTCCAAAAATATCAAAGTTACGATTTCCGCTCATAACTCTGAGGCCCCATTTTGAGTTTTACAAAAGTTAGTCATATCAATATGGCGGCCGATTTGTAACTTCCGGGTTAAATTTTTTTATTTCAAATTGTTGATATACCACAATGTTAAATATTGCAAAAAACAAATTTCAAATATATTCCAAATTCCGGAAGTTGAAATTTCAAATTTACAAGCTAATTACGTCAAAACCGGAAGTGGTATCAATTTTTCGAAAACGGATTTTGGATTGCAATCGAAATATCTTTCCATCTGTAAACTTTCAAATCGATTGAAATAAAATTTGAAAAAAACAAGCACAGTTACAATGGAAATTTGCACAAAATGTTCAAATTTTCAATCGTGCAATTTTGATTTAAGTGTATATTGTCGTACATCATTGGAAAGATCAAATTACGCATAATATGATTGTTAAATCATTTTTGACGTATTTACGCTAGGTCACGTGACATGACTGCTTAAAGTCAGAAATCACAAATTTCAATTGCCTATAAAACCGGAAGTATACATCGGATCAGAAACATGAATACATCATTGGATATATTTCATCAAGGGCAATAACTTTTGTGCAGGTACCAAGGTCACCAAAGGTCAAGGTCAAAAGATATGAGCCTTGAAAGTTTTAGTAATTGCATAAAAAATCAAAACGAAAATAAAAAAAAAAATTGAAATCAAAATTCAAAAATCGGCGGCTAGACTTTTTTAGAAATCTATTGTAGTTTCCAAAAATACTAAAGTTACGGATGCCTCTCATAACCCTGAGGCCCCATTTTTAATTTTATAAAAGTTACTCATATCAAAATGGCGGATGATCTGTTACTTCCGGGTCGGATTTTTTTATTTCAAATTGTTGTTATAACAAATTATAACACATTGAAAAAAACAAATTTGAAATATCTTCAAATTTCCGGAAGTTGAAATTTTAAATTTACAAGCTAATTACGTAAAAACCGGAAGTGGTATCAACATTTTGAAAACTGCATTTTGTTTAGAATCAAAATGTCTATACACCTGCAAATTTGCAGATCGAACGAAATAAAATTGTAGAAGTTGAAAAAAACGCAAAAATTAAAATTAAGAAAATAGTCAACTAAAAGTCAAAATTGGAGAAGTTTAAAACTTTTATTTAGTAGCGCACAGTTATAGAAAACAGTTCAAAACAGTTTGATAAAAATCGGATCAAAAATAGAGCTGTGAGATTCCAAAAACCAAAACTGTGTTTTTTGTTCTACCTCATTTCCGGTTTGTCAAAATGGCACCAATTTATATTTAATAGTTGATGGTCAACAATTTATCGTAGGGAATTGAACAAATCTGTTTGTGGCATGTTGCCTTCTTACTAAAATAGCGAGTGTAAAATTCGAAAAAAAAAAAAAATAGCCGTTTGCAAAACAATGCAGTGCGTTCGATTATCGAACGCACTGCAATAATTTGTGTCGTATGTAAATTAGGTCATTCAAATCGAATAAAAACTCTAGCTTTTATCTCATACACAAGTTAATTTTAACGTTTTCACTAAGTCAAAGGCAATAACTCATAAACCGACGACTGGAATAGCTCCAATTATGAAAGGATCCGAGATAGTATCGCGATAATTATACATACCAAGTTTCATTCAATTCGGATGAAAACTTAAACTTCTATCGCGTACACAAGTTAATTCTTACGTGTTTTTTTTCTCTTAGTCAAGAGCAGTAACTCTTAAACCGACGACTGGAATCGCGCCATTTTCAAACTCATCCGAGATATTATCACGATAAATACATATACCAAGCTTCATTCAAATCGGATAAAAACTCTAGTCGCTATTGCGTGTACAAGAAATTGTTGAAGGACGAACGGACCGACGGATGGACTGGGGTGACGGCAATATACGTCCATATTTTCATGTGGGTGTATATAAAGGCAGATAAAATGGAATCAGAAATACCAGCAGACAGACTAAATAAAAGAGGTTCAGAACTACAAGCAGTCATACCAAATAAAAGGGGCGCACAGCTATCAGAATACAAGCAGGTTAACTAAGTGACGCGGGGATACCAGCAGACAGACAAACGATACACGAACAGTTACAATGGAATTTGGCTGAATATTTTCAAATTCTAGAACGCGGAATTATGATTCAAATACATTGTGTCATATATCATTGAATAGAGTAGATCAAGCATAGTAACACCGAAACAAAATTTATGACGTATGTAAATTAGGTCACGTGACAGAGCTGTTTAAAGTTAAAAAATGCAATTTTCTGACGGCCATAAAACCGGAAGTAGACATCGGACAGCAAAAATGAATACATCAGTTGATAGATCTCATCATGGGCAATGACTTTTGTTCAGGTCACAAGGTCACTCAAGGTCAAGGTCACAAGATATGAGCCTAAAAAGTTTTGACTATTTCCGAAAATTCTAAACCGGAAATAAAAAAAATTCTGAATCGAAATTCAAAAATCGGCTTCCCATGTTTTGTTAGCAATCGACTGTAGATTCCATAGACATCATTTTTATTCAAATCGAATGATTCCCTGATTCTGAATTTCGATTTAAAGAAAAATCAGTCATTTCAAGATGGCGACTGATATGAAATATCTGGGTCAGATTTTTTCATTTCATATTAAGTCAATGGTTATTTCTAGCACATCTCAAAAAGATTTTTTTGAATATCTTAATTATTCCGGAAGTTGAAATTTCAACTTTACAAGCGAATGACGTCAAAACCGGAAGTGATATACAAATTTTGAAAATACCATTAAGTTAGAAATCAAAATGTTTATACACCTGTAAGTTTTCAAATGGATTGAAATAAAACTGCAAAAGTTAAAAAAAACGGTTAAAAAAGTGCTCCAAAAAGTCAGCAGAGAATGTCTTAAAGTGCATTTATGCTGAAAGCTATTATGTAGACATTAGAATAATGAAATAAACAAAAAAGATTCTATCAAAATCGGTTGAAAAACAGAGGTAAAAATTGTAAAAAACATCAAATGGTTTTTTCTCTCATATGTCATTTCCGGTTGGACAAAAAACCGCCATTTTACATTCACCCAACACCGAGCAGTTAGTGATTGTAGGAAAACATGTGAGATAATGTGTGGCATGCTCCCTTCATACCGAATTAGCGTGACCAGAAGTAGACAAAAAAAAAAAAAAAAAGTCATTATGAAAACAAAGCAGTGCGTTCGCTAGAACGCACTGCAATAATGGATCTTGTTGAACGGTTCTAAACGTTTCTACTACAATGTATTAAAGGGGCACAGGCTTCATTTTCGCGGGTCGATTTGGATAAGTCTCAGAAACAGGGATTTTTTAGCTCAGCTCATTTAGTACTGGTTATCACAACTCACCATAGAAATTTGAGCCTTCAAATCCATGTGCTTACATAATTATTAGCTTT
Source organism: Lottia scabra (assembly GCA_029955415.1). NCBI lineage: Eukaryota > Metazoa > Mollusca > Gastropoda > Lottiidae > Lottia > Lottia scabra. Next base: position 245,582 of record JARJEI010000021.1, on the reverse strand, counting down.
TCAAAGTTATAATGCCCTACTACACATTAGCGATACTATGCAATAATATAGAAAAGTCATCTATAGAAATAGAAAGAGAAATGTCTAATTTAAGGTATATTTGAAGGAAATGCGCAATTTTCGTGCATTTCTAGTGCTTCTGAAGGATATTTAAATATATTCAAGACCCAAATCAACCAATAAAAATGAAGATTGGTCCCCTTTAACACGACTGATCTCACTATGCCATAAGATCTGATAGGATCACCAGACCACGATTTGAATCAGATTGCCAATCGCAAATTGGATAGATCGGATAGATTTTCACTATCACGATTTGCAGCAAAATTGAAATCTAGGTCTTAATGTTTCTTAAAGGGAATGTTTGACTATTTTCATGAACAAAAAAGATTTCTGAAATATGAAATTCATCTATGTAGCCTCTATCTGACCAACCTGATTTTTTAAGGTTCACTACCAAACCGAGTGTGCTTATTGATAAATATTAAAAACCAGAAAAAGTATAATAGGAGACATTTTGGGGTTTATTTAGCTTTAATCCGTACATCAAATATAAAAGTCTATAAATTCTATAATACGTTTACATAAATCTTTTTAGGCGTTCAAAAATTGGCAATTTTTTTTATAGATTTTGGTCAATAACTTTCAATAATTTAAGTAGTCAAACATTCCCTTTAAGTTTAGAAATAACATTAATAATCAAAAGGTTTCAAATATGTGATTCAAAAACTGGCATCACCAAGTGTAAAGCGCTTCACCAAGCATAGACTTATTAGTAACTATGTGTTAATGATATTTATCAATATTGAAATTTTATTTTACAAAATATTCATAAATGGCTTACTTAGACCTATATTATTGTAGAGTTCACATGTAGAATCCACACAAATTTGCATTTGTACAATCCAAAATGACCACATCTTATAACAAACCGGCAATTAAAATCTTTGACTAATTATAAATGATTTGATTTGCATATTTAAATATATCTATGCATTAAAACCTTGGTTTTCCACCTTTTGAACCCTTTGTACCTCTCTTTTTTAACACAATCTCCGGGTACCCCTTTCGGCCACAGTAAGTAACAATAAGAGCCAACATGAAAGTCATAAGATATTTGTAGCCACTATTACGATTGTTTGCTATTGACGTATGTATTTATTATTAAATGTAAGATGTTATAATTATGTCAATTATAAGGTGAAATAAACTAAAACTAGAACCATGAATGGTACCATGCAGTGCGCATCCGGTTTCGTCCATTGGTGAAAAGTGACATCTTTCAATCCATGATGTCAGGTTTACAGAAGAAAGCTTGTTTTACATTAAAATGCAGAAGGTACAAAATTTTAAAACGCACAATTTTGAATTCGGTAGTGAAAAGTAGAATAACCAGTTCACACACGGTAGTCAAAAGTGAAATAAACATTTCATGTTCGGTAGTGAAAAGTCATCTGATTAAAAAAAAAGCGTAATCACAGTTTGATATACATCAGTGGAAAACGCATATCACAAAATTTCTAAGATTTGTAAATAAGTTCTAAAGTGCAAGAAAGGACACATGAAAGAGCCAAATCTCAATTTAGAAACGGACTGCACAGTATTCATACTTCATAGTTTGAAATACAGATCGAATTTTATCAATACATAATTCGTTCAAAGAAAACAAATATTAATGTTTCTTTTAAAACAGTTAAAATGTAAAAAAAAGTACATTAATGATAACTTATCGCCCGAACGCAAGTTAATGGGAGAGGGCGATCGCCCAAACGCAGCTTTATGTCAAAATGTAGTACTCTCCCTTCAACTGAAATTTGAATTTAATATTTTACAAGCAGATGGAATAACTAATTTTCAAAATTCAAAAGGCGCTATTTTGATTTTAAAATATTGTGTTGTATATAATTGAAAAAGTAGATTTAGCATAATTAGATTGTGAAAGAATTTGTGACGTACATGAATTAGGTCACGTGTCAGAGCTCTTTAAAGCTAAAAACTGCAATTTTCAAATGGATATAAAACCGGAAGTAAACATCGGAAAACCTAAATGAAAGTATCTGTGCATAGATATCGTCAATGGCAATGAATTTGTTTCAGGTCACTTGGTCACCAGAGGTCAAGGTCACAAGATATGAGCCTTTAAAGTTTTGACAATTACTGACTTATCTTAACCGGAAATTAAAATAAATCAGAATTGAAATTCAAAAATCGGCGTCTCATGTTTTGGTAGCAATCGACTGTAGATTCCAAAAACATCAGAATTATGCAAATTTCATTACACCCTGAGGCCTCATTTTGCGTTTTATGAAAATATACCATTTCAAGATGGCGACTGATCTGTTACATCCGGGTCAAATTTTATTATTTGTATACTTTTGTGTCTATATTACATACATACTACAAAAAGAATTTTTCAAATATCTTTAAAATTCCGGAAGTTGAAATTTCGACTTTGGGAGCCAATAACTTCAAAACCGGAAGTGATACACAAATTTTGAAAACATATTTTTGTTCGCCATCAAAATGTCTATCAACCTGAAAGTTTTCAGAACGATCGAAATAAAAATTGAAAAAAACACGCACAGTTTCAATGGAAATTGACACAAATTTTTCAAACTTTAAAAGGCGGAATTTTGATTCAAATATATTGTGTTGTATATCATTGGAAAGAGCAGACATAGCATAGTACGACGGTGAAAGAAAATAAGACATATGTAAATTAGGTCACGTGATAGGGCTGTTTAAAGTTCAAAATTACAATTTTCAAACGGCTATAAAACCGGAAGTAACCATTGGGCATCTGAAAAAAATATGTCATTGGATACATCTAATCAAGGGCAATAACTTTTGTACAGGTCACTAATTCACAAAAGGTCAAGGTCACAAAACATGGACCTTGAAAGTTTTGACAATTACTGATTTAATTTTACCGGAAATCAGAAAAATTCAGAATTGAAATTCAAAAATCGGCTTCCCATGTTTTGGTCGCAGTCGACTGTTGATTACATAGACATAAACATTATGCAAATTCCATAACACCCTGAAGCCCCATTTTGCGTTTTATGAAAATATACCATATCAAGATGGCGCATGATCCGTTACATCCGGGTCAAATTTTATGATATGTATTATTTTGTGTCTACATAACAAACATACTGCAAAAAGAATTTCTCGAATATCTTCAAAATTCCGGAAGTTGAAATTTCAACTTTGAGAGCGAATGACGTCAAAACCGGAAGTGATATCGAAATTTTGAAAATTGCTAAATGTTTGCAATCAAAATGTCTATAAATATGTAAGTTTTCAGGTTGATCAATATAAAATTGCAAAAGTTGAAAAAGTGGTCCAGAAAAGGTGCTCCAAAAGTCAGCAAAATTTTTCTCAAAATGATATTGTTAAACTTTTGTCTCATAGACAATCGATTAGAGAAATAAGCCAAGTCAGTCCGATCGAAATCGGTTGAAAAACAAAGGAGATAATGGCCAAAACATCAAAACCCATATGTTCTCATACCTCATTTCCGGTTGGTAGGGCATGCGCCATTTTACATTTAAACAATACCGAGCAGTAGATTATCGTGGGAAATCTTGAGAGATGGTGTGTGGCATGCATAGTTTTGGCTGGGCGCTCTGACCAGAAAACGGAAAAAAAAAAAAAAAACTAGATCCATAGGCTTTGCATGGTTCTGAGCAGTGCGTAACAGTTTTGGAATTACTTAAAAACTGTTTTTAAAAGGGTCTGTATTGGTATTATTTCTAGACAGAGAAAGCTACCACAACTAGCGAAACCTTGGATGTTACTTGTAAAGTCAAAAATCGCAAATTTGAATTGCTTACAAAACCGGAAGTATACATCGGACAACAAATATGAATACATAGTCGGATAGATCTCATCGAGGGCAAAAAATTTTGTTCAGGTTACAATGTCACCAAAGGTCAAGGTCACGAGGTGTGAGTCTTGAAAGTTTTTGTAATTACTGAAAAAAATAAAACAGAAATGCAAGAAAGGCAAAACAGAAGATCAAAAATCGATTAACAATGCTATGAATGCAATCGACTGTAGTTTCCAAAAATATCAAAGTTACGAATTCCGCTCATAACCCTGAGGCCCCATTTTGAGTTTTACAAAAGTTAGTCATATCAATATTGCGGCCGATTTGTAACTTCCGGGTTAAATTTTTTTGTTTCAAATTGTTGATATACCATAATGTTAAATATTGCAAAAAACAAATTTCAAATATATTCAAAATTCCGGAAGTTTAAATTTCAAATTTACAAGACAATTACGTCAAAACCGGAAGTGGTATCAATTTTTCGAAAACAGATTTTGGATTGCAATCGAAATATCTTTCCATCTGTAAATTTTCAGATCGATTAAAATAAAATTTGAAAAAAACACGCACAGTTACAATGGAAATTTGCACAAAATGTTCAAATTTTAAATCGTGCAATTTTTATTTAAGTGTATAATGTCGTACATCATTGGAAAGAGCAAATTACGCATAATATGATTGTTTAATCATTTTTGACGTATTTACGCTAGGTCACGTGACAGGATTGTTTAAAGTCAAAAATCACAAATTTCAATTGCCTATAAAACCGGAAGTATACATCGGATCACAAACATGAGTACATCATTGGATAGATTTCATCAAGGGCAATAACTTTTGTTCAGGTACCAAGGTCACCAAAGGTCAAGGTCAAAAGATATGAGCCTTGAAAGTTTTAGTAATTGCATAAAAAATCAAAACGAAAATAAAAAAATAATTAAAATCAAAATCCAAAAATCGGCGCCTAGACTTTTTTAGCAATCGACTGTAGTTTCCAAAAATACTGAAGTTACGGATTCCGCCCATAACCCTGAGGCCCCATTTTTAATTTTATAAAAGTTACTCATATCAAAATGGCGGATGAACTGTTGCTTCCGGGTCGGATTTTTTTATTTCAAATTGTTGTTATATCAAATTGTAACACATTGCAAAAAAACAAATTTCAAATATCTACAAATTTCAGGAAGTTGAAATTTTAAATTTGCAAGCTAATTACGTAAAAACCGGAAGTGGTATCAAAATTTTGAAAACTGCATTTTGTTTAGAATAAAAATGTCTATACGCCTGCAAATTTGCAGATCGAACGAAATAAAATTGTAGAAGTTGAAAAAAAACGCAAAAATTAAAATTAAGAAAATAGTCAACTAAAAGTCAAAATTGGAGAAGTTTAAAACTTTTATTTAGTAGCGCACAGTTATAGAAAACAGTTCAAAACAGTTTGATAAAAATCGGATCAAAAATAGAGCTGTAAGATTGAAAAAACCAAAATTGTGTTTTTTGTTCTACCTCATTTCCGGTTTGTCAAAATGGCACCAATTTATATTTAAAAGTTCATGGTCAACAATTTATCGTAGGGAATTGAACAAATCTGTATGTGGCATGTTGCCTTCTTACTAAAATAGCGAGTGTAAAATTCGAAAAAAAAAAAAACTAGAACCGTGAAGACGGTACCGAGCAGTGCGCAACCCACTCTATACATGGATGCAATGTCACATATTTCAACCAATGATAAGAGTTTTACATATAAAAGCGAACTTGTCAAATTACTCACTCAATTTCTTTTGAGTGTCAGTAGAAAGTGTACTGCAAGATATGTTTGCAGGGATATTAAAATAAATGTAGAACTACAAGAAGTAGACAGAAAGATTAACTATGAAAACTTTAGCTTCTCGAACTCATCCCATATATTTTCAAGATAAATACATAATAATATACCAAGCTTCATTCAAATCGAATAAAAACTCTAGCTTTTATCATATACACAAGCTATTTTTAACGTTTTCACTAAGTCAAGGGCAATAACTTTTAAACCGACTACTGGAATAGCGCCATTTTCGAACTCATCCGTGATATTATCAAGATGAATACATATACTAAGCTTCATTCAAATCGGATAAAAACTCTAGTCTCTATCGCGTGTCAAGAAATTGTTGACGGACAGACCGACGGACAATATACATCCATATTTTAATGTGGGCGTATACAAAGGCAAATACAATGGATTCAGACATACCAGCAAACAAAAAGAGGTGCAGAACTACAAGCAGTCATACCAAATAAAAGGGGCGCACGGCTACCAGAATACAGGCAGGTTAACTAAAAGGGACGCGGGAACACCAACAGACAGACAAACGAAACACGAACAGTTACAACTGAATTTGGCAGAATATTTTCAAATTCTAAAACGCGGAATTATGATTCAAATACATAGTGTCATATATCATTGGAAAGCGTAGATATAGCATAATACGAATCAAAAATAATTTGTGTCGTATGTAAATTAGGTCATTCAAATCGAATAAAAACTCTAGCTTTTATCACATACAAAAGTTAATTTTAACGTTTTCACTAAGTCAAAGGCAATAACTCATAAACCGACGACTGGAATAGCTCCAATTATGAAAGGATCCGAGATAGTATCACGATAATTAAACATACCAAGTTTCATTCAATTCGGATGAAAACTTAAAGGGGACCAGTCTTCATTTTAATTGGTTGATTTGGGTCTTGAATATATTTAAATATCCTTCAGAAGCACTAGAAATGCATGAAAATTGCGTATTTCCTTCTAATATATCTTAAATTATACATTTCTCCTTCTATTTCTATAGATGACTTTTCTATATATTGCATAGTATCGCTAATGTGTAGTAGGGCATGATAACTTTCAAATGCTAATAATTATGGATGCACATGGATTTGAAGGCTCAAATTTCAATGGTGAGTTGTGATAACCAGTACTAAATTGCTGAGCTAAAAAATCCCCATTTCTGAGACTTATCCAAATCGACCCGCGAAAATGAAGCCTGTGACTCTTTAAGCTTCTATCGCTTACACAGGTTAATTCTTGCGTGTTTTTTTCACTAAGTCAAGGACAGTAACTCTTAAACCGACGACTGGAATCGCGCCATTTTCAAACTCATTCGAGATATTATCAAGATAAATACATATACCAAGCTTCATCCAAATCGGATAAAAACTCTAATCGCTATTGCGTGTACAAGAAATTGTTGAAGGATGAACGGACCGACGGATGGACAGGGGTGACGGCAATATACGTCCATATTTTCATGTGGCTGTATATAAAGGCAGATAAAATGGAATCAGAAATACCAGCAGACAGACTAAATAAAAGAGGTGCAGAACTACAAGCAGTCATACCAAATAAAAGGGGCGCACAGCTACCAGAATACAAGCAGGTTAACTAAAAGGGACGCGGAAATACCAGCAGACAGACAAACAAAACACGAACAGTTACAATGGAATTTGGCAGAATATTTTCAAATTCTAGAACGCGAAATTATGATTCAAATACATTGTGTCATATATCATTGGAAAGAGTAGATCAAGCAAAGTAACGCCGAAAAAGAATTTATGACGTATGTAAATTAGGTCACGTGACAGAGCTGTTTAAAGTTAAAAATTGCAATTTTCAGAAGGCCATAAAACCGGAAGTAAGCAATTGACATCTAAAATGATTATACCATTGGATAGATCTCGTCAAAGGCAACCACTTTTGTTCAGGTCACAAGGTCACTCAAGGTCAAGGTCACGAAATATGGGCCTTGTAAGTTTTGACAATTTCTGATTTATTTTAACCGGAAATAAAAAAAAATTCGAATTGAAAATCAAAAATCGGTTTCCAATGTTTTGTGCGCAATCGATTGGAGATACCATAGACACTAATATGATGCAAATTCCATAATACCCGTAAGCCCCATTTTGCGTTTTATAAAAATATATCATTTCAATATGGCGATTGATTTTTTACATCCGGGTCAAATTTTATCATTTAAATATTTTTGTGTGAAGATGTCAAATATATCACAAAAAGAATTTTTCGAATATCTTCAAAATTCCGGAAGTTAAAATTTCAACTTTAAGAGCAAATGACGTCAAAACCGGAAGTGATATATTTTTTTGAAATTATAGTTTTGTTTGAAATAAAAATGTCTATTAACCTGTAAGTTTTCAAATTGATCAAAATAAAATTGCAAAAGTTAAAAAAAATGTCAAAAAAGTGCTTCAAAAAGTCAGCGACAAAATTCTACAAGTGCGTGTTTTTTAAGAACTATCATGTAGACATTCGAATAATGAAATAAACAAAAAAAGTCCCATCAAAATCGGTTGAAAAACAGGATGAAAATGGTAGAAAACAAAAAATGGGTTTTTCTGCCATACGTCATTTCCGGTTAGACAAAAATACTTCATTTTACATTCATTTAATACCGTGCAGTTAGGTATCGTAGGAAATTATCTGAGATAATGTGTGGTATGTTCCCTTCATACCGAAATAGCGTGACCAGAAATAGACAAAAAAGAAAAAACAGTCATTATGAAAACAAAGCAGTGCGTTCGCTAGAACGCACTGCAAAAAATAGCCGTTTGCAAAACAATGCAGTGCGTTCGATTATCGAACGCACTGCAAAAAGACATTTGCAAAACAATGCAGTGCGTTCGCTAGAACGCACTGCAATAAGGTAAATTGATATATATTATCCGCCTATAACACTCTTTGTGGTGTTCGTTTGTTCCCCAAGGAGTACTAGTATCCCTGGTTCGGAACTGAGGTCGTAGTATGATCACAAAATCAACTACAGATTACATGTTAAATCTCTTTAATTCAAAAAGCTATTATATAATAATTGAAATAGGCTTACAAATTTTTTAATCGTTTTTGAATTGTAATTTTATGGATAATTACTTAGATTTATGAGTGTAAGTAATGGACAGGTACTTAATAATCACAGTATCTACTATTATCTCCTAGATACCCTACAGTCCTTTCAGAGAGAAATGTTAATCAGACACCCATTTTTGATGTATAAATTCTCTCTATCATTTAACATTATGTTATGTACATTACTGTAGAATCATTGTACTGTTTTAAAAAAACGTACATAGTCCAAACCCCTTTTAAATTAGTCAACATTTCTAGTGAGAACTGTAAATTTCATCTGATTCAAATGAAATTCAGAGTGATCATTAAACATTTAGATCGATGAGATCATGGACAAGTTTTAATTGGACGATTTGACCGATTACATAAATATTAATACGAACACGTAAACTACGTACAAGTTATGGGGTCTTTTGTGATACACCACGTACGTAAACTATGTTTGACAATTATTTACGTGTACGTAAGCTACTATGTTAGCACATAAATTACGAAGGCTTCTTGCAAGGATACCCAGAAAAAAAGCATCATTATTGTGGCTGTCCTATTGGAAATATATTTATTTACGAAGGAGAAAATTATAGTCGTTCCTGTTCAGCCAGTCCAATATCATAAAATATCACCCGTATATTGGGGAAATATCGTCGTATTTCTGTATCAATGTGAAAAAATAAAGCCTGTAATTCTGCGTAATGATTGGAAGATGCTGCACACACTATTGTTGGTGTTTTGGACTTGATTGTTCTTCTAACATATTCTGGAATTTCCAAGTCTTCCACTTTCTCTGTCCTATGTGGTAATCCCAGCTCGTGTAAGTAGTTTTCTGTTATTACGTCAGTCTTCATTCGAAGTAGCACATTTAAATTTTCTTTCAAAGATGAACTGAAGGATGCCGTACACGTTCGGTTAAACCCATAAACTAAAATTTAAATAAAACCAAACAAAGATTTCTGTGATTTTTTTTTTAAATTTATTAAGCACTTTTTATATTTATCTCCATTCTCGGTCACTTCTCGTCTTTATCAAGTCTATATTTTGGCTCAAAGAAAAATAGTATAAAGCTTGTGCTTATAGTAGTTTTAGCAATTTTTTTTCTCGCTATATTTATTTTGCAAAAGCAAACCTCCACCTTTGCTTTTGCTTATTTCTGGAACTTAAACTAAAATGAACCGTGTATCAGGTGTCTAGAAGAGTTAGCATGTCCTGTTTGGCGCCACACCTGCCACTGCTGCTCAATGATATTATATATGAGTTATTGCCTTTGTTCTTGAAAACGCGTTCAATTCAATTAGCTCGTAAACATTCTAGGAGAAACAATTCTTGACGAATTTTGACCAAACGTGGTAATATTGTTTAGTATCATTCCTAAAAAAAAATCAATTTGTTTAAAATCACAGCTACCAGTAGGCGTATATTACCTTGCCTGGCAAACTAACTTTTTTCATAAAGTTCAAGATCACATTTACATGTATTTAGTACATTTACATCGGTCAAGATTTAGAGAAAATTATACTCACTTCTAAATTCTACTGATTGTTTAAGATCCATGTCTTTAAATCGTACTATATTCTTAGTTTTAAGTTCTTGTCGAGGTACTGGCATTTTATTCTCAGATAGAGTGAAAGTTTGATAGTACAGATAAACACATCCCACGAACAAAACACTCAAAGCTAACAATATAATATAGCTGACTTTTGAAGGCATTCTTTTCGCTTTATGATTTGCACAATTTAAATGGTTTTCGTGTAGCGTATAATATTTATATGAGCAACATCAATCAATATCCTGTTAGGATATGGAGCTTTCCATGTATGGCTTACACAGTCCATATTATGGTTACGTACATTATCATAACCTATGACCTTAACCTTTGGCTTATTGAATTAGCCAATCATTGAATTGCTCAATTGTCGTAATCCCTCTAGGTCCTGGGTTTTCAACTTGGGGGACATGTCCCAGACTGGGGACATTTCGACATTCTCCAGGGGCACAAACTGATCCATAGATCTAAAAAAATATGTTATATTTTGTATTATCTTGAAACACTGGTGTCCACTGCCTGTAACGACCACAATTTAAGTTTGTATTAAACTGAGAAATGCTGTGACGTGACGAAATGCTTCGAAATTGCATGTTTTCGATGACTTCTGAGGACAATTCAGGGGACATGGTCATTTCCATACACATTTTTAGGGGACATTTGAGAAAACCAGTTGAAAACCCAGGCTCTAGGTCAATTGTTAGCATGACGCATGGATATAAACAATACATCGTTAATAAAGTTTATTAAATATCTTAAAATAAACAACCCAAAACATGGTGTCAGAAGTGATTCAACCTATGCTACAATAAATTTAACATCTGCATCGCATCATCATGTCGGATAACGAAGCAAACGATCAACAACAGCCATGCACGGTGAGAAACAATCCAAATCTTCAAGCTAATTTTCCAATCCCGTCTCCTATGGTCTGCAATAGCGGAGACATCGTCTCGAATTGGACTTTCTTTCGAAACCAGTATGAAGATTATGAGCTTGCACTTGGAATAAATACATGGCCACCTGAAGTACGACTAGCTACTTTACGATCGTTGATGGGAAAAGATTGTCGTCACATCTATGAGAATAATATCACCATTAGCGGTGAACAATGTGCAACCGTGGAGGGCACCTTAGACGCACTCGAAACGTATTTCATACCCAGACGGAATGTCGTATATGAACGTTACATTTTCTTTACCTGTGATCAAGAAGAAAGTCAATGTCTAGATGAGTACATAACAAAACTGCAACATCTCGCCAGTACTTGTGAATTTGGAACTCTTCATGACGAATTGATCAGAGACAGACTTGTTCTAGGAACCAAGGATAGTGCTGCCCGTCCGTCTCCAGCCGTATCTCTTGATGGTAGTTCGTGGATTGTCCTTCGTCCTCTTGTGTTTATCCGTTCTGACAAGTGTTACATTGTCCGAGTCACCAGATCGTAAACTGCGATTTCCTGGAACATAGCGCTCAATCAGTGAACTGAGATAATGAGGAGCATGACCACTTATAATTTTAAACACAAATAACATAATTTTGAAATTTATACGGAATTCAACTTTCAACCAATGTAGATCGTACAGAATCGGTGAGACTTCATCGAACTTTCGTGATCTAGAGATCAACTTTGCCGCAGCGTTCTGGACAGACTGTAATTTAGACAACTGATTTTGAGGAAGACCAACTAACAAAAGCGTGAATTAGTTTTTCAGTCGTAGCACGGTCGAGAAGAGAAATTAACCCTTATTTCGGCAATTGATATATGTCGCAGCAGTGAAACAGTGCAGAAGCAGTTAAAGAAAATCAATCCTTCGTCTTCGGAATCTACTACGACTGCAGTTGTAAACTTCTCTAAATCCTCAAAGAAGAAAGGAAAACCTGCCAAGTTCAAGTCAAAATATCAAGATGCTAAAAATCATCTAGCTCGTCCTTGCAGCGACTGTGGCAAAAGACATGAACAAGACAGAGATAAATGCCCTGCCTATGGTGTTAAATGTTCCAGATGTCAATAGGACAATCACTATGCCAAAATGTGCAAATCCTCCAAGCAGAATAAAACTTATAAATCTTCAAAGAAAACTTCAACAAGCCAACACCACTCGAATATGGTCTATGAAGGTGGATCCTCTGATGAAGATAATGTATTCAAGCTTACCTCACACTTTGTTGGACAGGTCAAGAGCAAGAAAGGCAAACAATGGTTCATCGATTTGTACTTATACGACAAGGATTCCACATATTCTGGAGCAGAACAGAAGTGTCAACTCGATTGTGGAGCAACCTGCAACTAAATTGGTTTTAAAGAACTTTCCAGAATATTACAGGATGGAAATCCTAAACTAACACCTAGCTTAGTCAAACTTAAACTTTATGATGGTACCACACTAACGCCTAAAGGCTCCTACACACTTTGCTGTAAGATTGGTAACAAACTACACAATCTCAAATTTGAAGTAGTGGACACAGAACAGAGACCATTACTTTCTGCTGATACATGCACAGACTTGAACTTAATCCAGCTAAATGTAGTGAATAGCATAACGGATCAAACAGCAGAAGTACTTTCTAAGAATGATATTCTTAAACAATTTCCAGATGTTTTTGATGGTTTGGGATGTTTTGAAGGAGAATACCACATTGAAACAGATCCAAATGTACGACCAGTCAAGCATCATCGTCGAAAAGTTCCAATCAAAGCCGAACTTCGCAAGAAACTGGATCATCTGACAGAGATCGGAGTACTTGCCAAGGTATCAGAACCTACAGAATGGATCAGCAGTGAAGGATCTAAACTTAGTCATCAGACGTTCACATTGTCCTCTACCAACAATTGAAGAAATACTTCCACGACTAGCGAATGCTAAAGTATTCTCAGTATTAGATGCCAAAGATGGTTTCTGGCAGTTAAACCTATCTAAAGAAAGTTCTTACCTTAATACTTTCTAGACACCTTTCGGTAGATACAGATTGTGGTGCATGTCCTTTGGTATCGTTAGTGCACGCGAAGAACATGAAATTATTGAAGGACTTCCTGGAGTTGATGTTATAGTATATGATCTTCTGGTATTTGGTTGTGGAGAAACTATAGAAGAAGCCACCAAGGATCATGACAAGAATCTCATTGGACTTCTCAAGAGCTCGAAAATGTAATCTTAAACTCAACAAGTCGAAGATTAAGCTCAGACTTTCAACTGTTCCCTATATAGGACATCTTCTTACATCAGAAGGTCTACGTCCAGATCCAAGCAAAGTTAATTCAATACTCAACATGCCAAAGCCACAGAATGTAGCAGACATTCAACGCTTCAACGTATGCTTCTTAGACTACAGAGATACAACCTTGACGTCACGTTCAAGAAAGGCAAGGAGATGTTCATAGACGACTTCCTGTCAAGAGCTTCCTTACCACATAAAGAAGTCACCAAGAACACTCCAGATTATGAAATCTTTCAAATTCAAGAATCATCACGCCTCTATGATGAAATTGAACAGATCAACGCAGCTGAATGTGTCAACTTTACTGACGATCGCCTGAAACAGATCCAACGAGAGACAAAGAATGATCCGGTACTACAAACCCTCATTGCAACAGTACAATCAGGCTGGCCAGACATCAAGGATGATACACCTTTGTCCATAAGAGATTACTGGTGCTTCAGAGAATCTATCACAGTTCAAAATGGTTTACTGTTCAAAGGTATGCAGATAATCATTCCTAAGAGTGTCAGACATGAAATTTTAGCCAAAATACATCAATCACATAATGTTATAGAATCTTGTCTTAGAAGAGCCAGAGATGTCTTGTTTTGGCCAAATATCAAAGCTAAAATCAAAGACATAGTCTCGAAATGCAGCATCTGTAATGAATTCAGCTATAATCAACAGAAAGAAACTCTGAAGACTCACAAAATACCAGATAGACCATGGAGTAGACTTGGCGTGGACCTATTTACCATACATGGTGATGACTACCTTGTCATCATTGATTATTATTCAGACTACTTTGAACTCAACAAGCTGAATAATACTTCATCATCTGCTATATCAGAAAATATCAGGAACATTTTGGACGTCATGGTATCCCTGATGTTGTTGACACAGATAATGGTCCACAGTTTACTGCTGCAGAATTCTCTCATTTTGCAGCAACCTATGGATTTTAACATTCCAGTTCATCACCTAATCACAGTCAATCAAATGGAAAAGCTGAGTCTATAGACGTAATGGAAAATTCTTACGTGCTACGTCAGAAACAATAGCTGAACCAGTCATCGAGACAACTCCTGATATGGTCACCCAAGAACCACTTCAGTTATCACTAAGATCCTCATCGAATAATATGGAAGATGCCACAATTCCTAAAGCCGACCGACAATGTCCATCTCCAGCACAACGTATCAGCCAACCCTCACGTACATTATCATAACCTATGACCTTAACCTTTGGCTTATTGAATTAGCCAATCATTGAATTCGTAATCCCTCTAGGTCAATTGTTAGCATGCCGCCATTGATATAAACAATACATCGTTAATAAAGTTTATTAAATATCTTAAAATAAACAACCCAAAACATATCCTGAAGTATTCGATTAGCCAGCTGTTAGAATTATCTTTTTTTTCGTTGTACTTAAGCCCTTATCTCACGTACACGATTTTAGAAATTGCGAACACGATTTAAGAAAAGTTGAAAACATCGTGTTGATTCATGCTCTATCTTGTGGTTTATGCAAATTTCTTAACCAAACACGACCCTCATACGACTGGACATGACAATCATACGACCCTCTTACGACTGAATTTGACACGACCAAACACGACTGTCATACGACTACAAACGAATCAACACGGCTGACATACGATTAAACACGAATCAATGCGATGTCTTTTTCTATCTCACATTCACGAATCTGAACACGATTTATCGTTTTTCCTCAAATCTTGTTAGAACGTATGAAGGTCGCACACTCGTTCGTGTCCAGTCGTGGTTGGTCGTATGGACGCCGCAGCTCGGCTAAAATTTAGAACTCGACTTAAGCCAAAGTGAGAAGTCGTATTCAGTCGTATGACGGTCGTGTTCAATCGTATGAAGATCGTATTCAGTCGTGTTGAGGAAATTAAAACGAACTTTATACGTTATGACACGATTCAACACAACTTTCTTACGACTCCCATACGCCTGAACACGAAATCCATACGTTTGTCATACGACCGGAAGAGCCCATCACGTGACTGAGTGAGAACGTGGAAAATCCCCTGAAAATGAAAGCTAATTTTACACCCATGCAGAACCTCAGGTGGCCGAAACGGAAGCTCCTCCATTGGCATTATCATATTTGACTTACGATCAAACAATTCAACAATTTGGCAAATCTAAATACATAACATACTAATCATATTGCCAGGGCCTTGAGCATGGATAAATCCTACCTTCCCCTTCAAATTAGAATAAGACATGGCAGCAAATTTTTTTTCTACTACTTATTTTATTGTATCTATTCAATTTATGGCAATGTAATCACTTCAAGAAAATTATGTTATTATGTTATGTGGCAGTCTGATTAAAATTAGATCCTAATTTCAATTCGGTTTTTTAAACACTGCAATACTACACCCGAACTCATCCATATAAAAACAACTAGATTTTATTGTACTGAATTATTGTTGAACATAATATTAAAGTATTCTTTACTTGTTATTACTATTTCTAACAATAATTATTGATACAGATTTTACTATATATACAGAATATTTACATACAACTGAACAAATATATTCCGTGTTAGAACTTGTTGTGTTTTTTTACCAAATAATTACTAGAATCCCCTCGTTTTGTAACAGATGAAGACCAGGGAAAAAGGGGTATATTATGTTGTTGATGATATATGAGTAAAACTGAAATTCCCAATGCTGACTGGTCTTCTCGATGACACTTATGGTAGTCCATTCTAGTATTACTACATACAGTACGCTGTTCAGCTCCCACTGGCATTATACACCTTTCTTGTAAAGCACACGTCAACCATGATCGCATGATAAGAAGTGTTATTACACTATTACTGCGTAATATCATATAATAACCTGCAATTTCGTGAATATTATGAAATAAGCACGGCGGAACATTAAAATACTCGAATGTTCCAGCAAACGTATTCGTTGGAATGGTGTATGGGGAATTTGTTGAGTCTGGTTGAGAATCAAACAGGTGTCCTGTAAATTCTGCACGTGTGAAACATTGTTGTAACTGAGAAGCTTTTGGACGCAAAGACGTATCCATATACATGACATAACCGACTTCTCTTAACACTTCCTGAAAAATATACAAGATCTTGCATCTCAATCGGGCACATCTTGTGTCACCCTGGATTAATTGTCCCATCAAAGCGCTAGACGCTTAATCCATGTCATCCAACACCTTAGATGTGCATCTCTGGCCGAGGGGAAACCAAATATATTACCTTCACCAATGTGTTTATAAACAAATATCGTAACCAATATGAATGTGTGGGATTCGATTGAAGGGATTTTAATCCAAATCAATTCTATTGTAGACTACTAACGATGTCAAACTTTACCTGAATAATGGTAGGTTTCCACGAACAAAGATGTAATATTTTAAAATGTGATGGGTATCTGTCAAAATCAAACTTTCTCAATTCAACTTTTCCATAATTCAAAATCTGTTAATAAAATAAAAACATAGTAATTGATATGTCCCTGAATTTATTATACATAATAAACAATAATTATAAATATCGTAAGGTAAAATGAATTTCTGATTGGGATGAGAAGCTGACGACGACCTCCAAAAGGTTATTTCCCTATCTCGCTACCAATACTCGTGATGATGTAGTCCAAATGATCAGATAGGAAAGTACCAGTCTAATTTGTGATCATAAATAGAATATCATTTGGTAAAAATGCACAAATAAAACCAAAGCAAAGTTTCTTTTCTCACACCGGGCTTTTCGTATCTTTTTAGTATATTGGGTTCACTGATAGTATCAATTTGCATCATTCCAATTTTCAACAAGACGCTTGTGGTTCGATTCTGTTTGTTACAAGTATTTATCTCCCCTCATGTTGGGCTCGTTTGATGTTAAACAATTTAGTTGAATAGAAAAGGTCATTTATTTACAATAACAAATGACGTGAAAAGCAATACAAAAATAAGTACAAAATCAAATAAAAACTATAATATTATACGTGATGATATTCAACAAGTCCGTAAACATCAAAGATCGGGGTACAAACATTTATTATTAGTCATCAAGCACTTATAGTTTGCGGCTGGAAACACAGACTTCTGATTGAAAGTTGATTTTGAGCAAATTAAAAGTTCAATGAGATGGTGTAATCTCCCAAATCGATATACAAGACTGGTTTGAATCAATAGTTTTGTATTTGTTTATAGTGCGGTGCCAAAGTTGAATTTTCCCTGTCGATGGCAAAAATCCAAGATGGTCACCACAAAAATTGTCTCATATTTTTTATTGTAATTGACTTACAGAGATGAGTGGCATATCTGTTTATAGCTTTTCAAGTACGAGGAACGTAACAGAACCAATTTGATGATAAAATGCGCACATATCACCATTTCTGATTCATAAAAATGTATTCAAATTCAAATTCAAAAAGCAGCAACTCTAGCACAAAAATTGTCATGGAATAATATCCTACCTACGCAATAGTATTATGACATTAAAATATAATTAAAATTTTATTAGGCGAACTAAAATAGTGAACAGGGTATTCCTGTACGAAGCCTTCGTTATAGCTATGGGTTCCCATAAGTTCACACATAAACCTTAAGTACAAGCTTTAATTGTTTTACAAAACCCTCGTAAGTTATGGATGCCCGTAAGTTACGGCTAAAGTCCCCCGTAACTTACACATGGTCCCGACTGCCCGTAGCTTACTACGTAAATTTTCAAAATGCTTTTATAATGATAAAAATTAATGGAAATTGTCTAAAAATATTAGTAAATTGTATTAATCAAAAGCTATCAAACTAAACTTGTATATATCATTTTCTCCATTTTTCCGTAGTTAAATATTCATGTTCATGTTATTTTTTTTTTTAAGGCGAGACAAACTTTTGACAAACGTTATTTTGAGAATCTATAAAAGTATGAAAGCAGATATGGGGGAATAGACGTTGCAAAAGAAAAAGGTCAGCTTTGATTGAATCAGTGCCTCGTCTAACACTGTGACTAGGCGGCAACGCTGCCGCCCAGTGGCGGTTTTCTGCCGCCCAGTGAACTCAAAAGTCAGCCCCTGTCGGCAGTCCTATATTGTTTAAATATCGCAAGAAATCGAAATTCTAAATATAACTAACATAACATAACAGAAATAAGATTAATATGTTGTTTCGGAATAATTCTTTTGTTGTTTTTTTTCGCCGTTTTAAGTTTGAAATAAATATCAAATATCGCCGCATTTCATAGACACTATTTGATGTCTGTTTCACTGATTGCATTTCCGGCGATCTAGTTTTCAACGTCACCCGTTTAATTAACTGCCGCCCAGTAACAATTCCTTAGACGAGGCACTGGATTGAATCCAACAAAAGTAATATATAAATTGCTAAATCAATATAGAGATAGTTTGCCTGGCAAGTTAATGTACGCCTATAGGCAGCTGTCTAAAATGATAACACAATCTCCTTGTACCGCTGCGGATACCGTAAGTAACAAAAAGAGCCAACATGAAAGTCATGCATGTCAAGTCAGACTGAGTTACAAGGGAAGCTATAGAAATCAAGGACACTATCTACCAAATTTGTGGGAAGACTTAATTCTTTAACTTTTCAAACACCTTTAAGCCTCGGGATTATTTTTCTAACAGCAAAGATCCCAAGTAAAATGAATTAATGTATTTAAAAAACTAAAATTCACATTTTTTTTAGGAAGAGGGGGCAAGATCAAAGCCCGAATTCAGCTTCGGATGTCCAATTTGGACGTCCGCGAAACAACGGGTCAAGATTAACTCCAATGACCACGACTGGAAGCACGATGAGATGCAATCCGTAGCACTTTGATAATGTATGATAAGATGATAAGATGATACGATGATCACAAATAAAAATAATGGATCTTGTTGAACGGTTCTAAACGTTTCCACTACAATGTATTAACGCGACTGATCTGACTATGCCATAAGATCTGATAGGATCACCAGACCACGATTTGAATCAGATTGCCAATCGCAAATTGGATAGATCGGATAGATTTTCACTATCTGCACGATTTGCAGCAAAATTGAAATCTAGGTCTTAATGTTTCTTAAAGGGAATGTTTGACTATTTTCATGAACAAAAAAGATTTCTGAAATATGAAATTCATCTATGTAGCCTCTATCTGACCAACCTGATTTTTCAAGGTTCAATACCAAACCGAGTGTGCTTATTGATAAATATTAAAAACTAGAAAAAGTATAATAGGAGACATTTTGGGGTTTATTTAGCTTTAATCCGTACATCAAATATACAAGTCTATAAATTCTATAATACGTTTACATAAATCTTTTTAGGCGTTCAAAAATTGGCAATTTTTTTTATAGATTTTGGTCAATAACTTTCAATAATATAAGTAGTCAAACATTCCCTTTAAGTTTAGAAATAACATTAATAATCAAAAGGTTTCAAATATGTGATTCAAAAACTGGCATCACCAAGTGTAAAGCACTTCACCAAGCATAGACTTATTAGTAACTATGTGTTAATGATATTTATCAATATTGAAATTTTATTTTACAAAATATTCATAAATGGCTTACTTAGACCTATATTATTGTAGAGTTCACATGTAGAATCCACACAAATTTGCATTTGTACAATCCAAAATGACCACATCTTATAACAAACCGGCAATTAAAATCTTTGACTAATTATAAATGATTTGATTTGCATATTTAAATATATCTATGCATTAAAACCTTGGTTTTCCACCTTTTGAACCCTTTGTACCTCTCTTTTTTAACACAATCTCCGGGTACCCCTTTCGGCCACAGTAAGTAACAATAAGAGCCAACATGAAAGTCATAAGATATTTGTAGCCACTATTACGATTGTTTGCTATTGACGTATGTATTTATTATTAAATGTAAGATGTTATAATTATGTCAATTATAAGGTGAAATAAACTAAAATAAGGTAAATTGATTTATATTATCCGCCTATAACACTCTTTGTGGTGTTCGTTTGTTCCCCAAGGAGTACTAGTATCCCTGGTTCGGAACTGAGGTCGTAGTATGATCACAAAATCAACTACAGATTACATGTTAAATCTCTTTAATTCAAAAAGCTATTATATAATAATTGAAATAGGCTTACACATTTTTTAATCGTTTTTGAATTGTAATTTTATGGATAATTACTTAGATTTATGAGTGTAAGTAATGGACAGGTACTTAATAATCACAGTATCTACTATTATCTCCTAGATACCCTACAGTCCTTTCAGAGAGAAATGTTAATCAGACACCCATTTTTGATGTATAAATTCTCTCTATCATTTAACATTATGTTATGTACATTACTGTAGAATCATTGTACTGTTTTAAAAAAACGTACATAGTCCAAACCCCTTTTAAATTAGTCAACATTTCTAGTGAGAACTGTAAATTTCATCTGATTCAAATGAAATTCAGAGTGATCATTAAACATTTAGATCGATGAGATCATGGACAAGTTTTAATTGGACGATTTGACCGATTACATAAATATTAATACGAAGACGTAAACAACGTACAAGTTACGGGGTCTTTTGTGATACACCACGTACGTAAACTATGTTTGACAATTATTTACGTGTACGTAAGCTACTATGTTAGCACATAAATTACGAAGGCTTCTTGCAAGGATACCCAGAAAAAAAGCATCATTATTGTGGCTGTCCTATTGAAAATATATTTATTTACGAAGGAGAAAATTATAGTCGTACCTGTTGTCGTTCCTGTTCAGCCAGTCCAATATCATAAAATATCACCCGTATATTGGGGAAATATCGTCGTATTTCTGTATCAATGTGAAAAAATAAAGCCTGTAATTCTGCGTAATGATTGGAAGATGCTGCACACACTATTGTTGGTGTTTTGGACTTGATTGTTCTTCTAACATATTCTGGAATTTCCAAGTCTTCCACTTTCTCAGTCCTATGTGGTAATCCCAGCTCGTGTAAGTAGTTTTCTGTTATTACGTCAGTCTTCATTCGAAGTAGCACATTTAAATTTTCTTTCAAAGATGAACTGAAGGATGCCGTACACGTTCGGTTAAACCCATAAACTAAAATTTAAATAAAACCAAACTAAGATTTCTGTGATTTTTTTTTTAAATTTATTAAGCACTTTTTATATTTATCTCCATTCGGTCACTTCTCGTCTTTATCAAGTCTATATTTTGGCTCAAAGAAAAATAGTATAAAGCTTGTGCTTATAGTAGTTTTAGCAATTTTTTTTCTCGCTATATTTATTTTGCAAAAGCAAACCTCCACCTTTGCTTTTGCTTATTTCTGGAACTTAAACTAAAATTAACCGTGTATCAGGTGTCTAGAAGAGTTAGCATGTCCTGTTTGGCGCCACACCTGCCACTGCTGCTCAATGATATTATATATGAGTTATTGCCTTTGTTCTTGAAAACGCGTTCAATTCAATTAGCTCGTAAACATTCTAGGAGAAACAATTCTTGACGAATTTTGACCAAACGTGGTAATATTGTTTAGTATCATTCCTAAAAAAAAATCAATTTGTTTAAAATCACAGCTACCAGTAGGCGTATATTACCTTGCCTGGCAAACTAACTTTTTTCATAAAGTTCAAGATCACATTTACATGTATTTAGTACATTTACATCGGTCAAGATTTAGAGAAAATTATACTCACTTCTAAATTCTACTGATTGTTTAAGATCCATGTCTTTAAATCGTACTATATTCTTAGTTTTAAGTTCTTGTCGAGGTACTGGCATTTTATTCTCAGATAGAGTGAAAGTTTGATAGTACAGATAAACACATCCCACGAACAAAACACTCAAAGCTAACAATATAATATAGCTGACTTTTGAAGGCATTCTTTTCGCTTTATGATTTGCACAATTTAAATGGTTTTCGTGTAGCGTATAATATTTATATGAACAACATCAATCAATATCCTGTTAGGATATGGAGCTTTCCATTCATGGCTTACACAGTCCATATTATGGTTACGTACATTATCATAACCTATGACCTTAACCTTTGGCTTATTGAATTAGCCAATCATTGAATTGCTCAATTGTCGTAATCCCTCTAGGTCCTGGGTTTTCAACTTGGGGGACATGTCCCAGACTGGGGACATTTCGACATTCTCCAGGGGCACAAACTGATCCATAGATCTAAAAAAATATGTTATATTTTGTATTATCTTGAAACACTGGTGTCCACTGCCTGTAACGACCACAATTTAAGTTTGTATTTAACTGAAAAATGCTGTGACGGGACGAAATGCTTCGAAATTGCATGTTTTCGATGACTTCTGAGGACAATTCAGGGGACATGGTCATTTCCATACACATTTTTAGGGGACATTTGAGAAAACCAGTTGAAAACCCAGGCTCTAGGTCAATTGTTAGCATGCCGCATTGATATAAACAATACATCGTTAATAAAGTTTATTAAATATCTTAAAATAAACAACCCAAAACATGGTGTCAGAAGTGATTCAACCTATGCTACAATAAATTTAACATCTGCATCGCATCATCATGTCGGATAACGAAGCAAACGATCAACAACAGCCATGCACGGTGAGAAACAATCCAAATCTTCAAGCTAATTTTCCAATCCCGTCTCCTATGGTCTGCAATAGCGGAGACATCGTCTCGAATTGGACTTTCTTTCGAAACCAGTATGAAGATTATGAGCTTGCACTTGGAATAAATACATGGCCACCTGAAGTACGACTAGCTACTTTACGATCGTTGATGGGAAAAGATTGTCGTCACATCTATGAGAATAATATCACCATTAGCGGTGAACAATGTGCAACCGTGGAGGGCACCTTAGACGCACTCGAAACGTATTTCATACCCAGACGGAATGTCGTATATGAACGTTACATTTTCTTTACCTGTGATCAAGAAGAAAGTCAATGTCTAGATGAGTACATAACAAAACTGCAACATCTCGCCAGTACTTGTGAATTTGGAACTCTTCATGACGAATTGATCAGAGACAGACTTGTTCTAGGAACCAAGGATAGTGCTGCCCGCCCGTCTCCAGCCGTATCTCTTGATGGTAGTTCGTGGATTGTCCTTCGTCCTCTTGTGTTTATCCGTTCTGACAAGTGTTACATTGTCCGAGTCACCAGATCGTAAACTGCGATTTCCTGGAACATAGCGCTCAATCAGTGAACTGAGATAATGAGGAGCATGACCACTTATAATTTTAAACACAAATAACATAATTTTGAAATTTATACGGAATTCAACTTTCAACCAATGTAGATCGTACAGAATCGGTGAGACTTCATCGAACTTTCGTGATCTAGAGATCAACTTTGCCGCAGCGTTCTGGACAGACTGTAATTTAGACAACTGATTTTGAGGAAGACCAACTAACAAAAGCGTGAATCAGTTTTTCAGTCGTAGCACGGTCGAGAAGAGAAATTAACCCTTATTTCGGCAATTGATATATGTCGCAGCAGTGAAACAGTGCAGAAGCAGTTAAAGAAAATCAATCCTTCGTCTTCGGAATCTACTACGACTGCAGTTGTAAACTTCTCTAAATCCTCAAAGAAGAAAGGAAAACCTGCCAAGTTCAAGTCAAAATATCAAGATGCTAAAAATCATCTAGCTCGTCCTTGCAGCGACTGTGGCAAAAAACATGAACAAGACAAGAGATAAATGCCCTGCCTATGGTGTTAAATGTTCCAGATGTCAATAGGACAATCACTATGCCAAAATGTGCAAATCCTCCAAGCAGAATAAAACTTATAAATCTTCAAAGAAAACTTCAACAAGCCAACACCACTCGAATATGGTCTATGAAGGTGGATCCTCTGATGAAGATAATGTATTCAAGCTTACCTCACACTTTGTTGGACAGGTCAAGAGCAAGAAAGGCAAACAATGGTTCATCGATTTGTACTTATACGACAAGGATTCCACATATTCTGGAGCAGAACAGAAGTGTCAACTCGATTGTGGAGCAACCTGCAACTAAATTGGTTTTAAAGAACTTTCCAGAATATTACAGGATGGAAATCCTAAACTAACACCTAGCTTAGTCAAACTTAAACTTTATGATGGTACCACACTAACGCCTAAAGGCTCCTACACACTTTGCTGTAAGATTGGTAACAAACTACACAATCTCAAATTTGAAGTAGTGGACACAGAACAGAGACCATTACTTTCTGCTGATACATGCACAGACTTGAACTTAATCCAGCTAAATGTAGTGAATAGCATAACGGATCAAACAGCAGAAGTACTTTCTAAGAATGATATTCTTAAACAATTTCCAGATGTTTTTGATGGTTTGGGATGTTTTGAAGGAGAATACCACATTGAAACAGATCCAAATGTACGACCAGTCAAGCATCATCGTCGAAAAGTTCCAATCAAAGCCGAACTTCGCAAGAAACTGGATCATCTGACAGAGATCGGAGTACTTGCCAAGGTATCAGAACCTACAGAATGGATCAGCAGTGAAGGATCTAAACTTAGTCATCAGACGTTCACATTGTCCTCTACCAACAATTGAAGAAATACTTCCACGACTAGCGAATGCTAAAGTATTCTCAGTATTAGATGCCAAAGATGGTTTCTGGCAGTTAAACCTATCTAAAGAAAGTTCTTACCTTAATACTTTCTGGACACCTTTCGGTAGATACAGATTGTGGTGCATGTCCTTTGGTATCGTTAGTGCAAGCGAAGAACATGAAATTATTGAAGGACTTCCTGGAGTTGATGTTATAGTATATGATCTTCTGGTATTTGGTTGTGGAGAAACTATAGAAGAAGCCACCAAGGATCATGACAAGAATCTCATTGGACTTCTCAAGAGCTCGAAAATGTAATCTTAAACTCAACAAGTCGAAGATTAAGCTCAGACTTTCAACTGTTCCCTATATAGGACATCTTCTTACATCAGAAGGTCTACGTCCAGATCCAAGCAAAGTTAATTCAATACTCAACATGCCAAAGCCACAGAATGTAGCAGACATTCAACGCTTCAACGTATGCTTCTTAGACTACATAGATACAACCTTAACGTCACGTTCAAGAAAGGCAAGGAGATGTTCATAGACGACTTCCTGTCAAGAGCTTCCTTACCACATAAAGAAGTCACCAAGAACACTCCAGATTATGAAATCTTTCAAATTCAAGAATCATCACGCCTCTATGATGAAATTGAACAGATCAACGCAGCTGAATGTGTCAACTTTACTGACGATCGCCTGAAACAGATCCAACGAGAGACAAAGAATGATCCGGTACTACAAACCCTCATTGCAACAGTACAATCAGGCTGGCCAGACATCAAGGATGATACACCTTTGTCCATAAGAGATTACTGGTGCTTCAGAGAATCTATCACAGTTCAAAATGGTTTACTGTTCAAAGGTATGCAGATAATCATTCCTAAGAGTGTCAGACATGAATTTAGCCAAAATACATCAATCACATAATGTTATAGAATCTTGTCGTAGAAGAGCCAGAGATGTCTTGTTTTGGCCAAATATCAAAGCTAAAATCAAAGACATAGTCTCGAAATGCAGCATCTGTAATGAATTCAGCTATAATCAACAGAAAGAAACTCTGAAGACTCACAAAATACCAGATAGACCATGGAGTAGACTTGGCGTGGACCTATTTACCATACATGGTGATGACTACCTTGTCATCATTGATTATTATTCAGACTACTTTGAACTCAACAAGCTGAATAATACTTCATCATCTGCTATATCAGAAAATATCAGGAACATTTTGGACGTCATGGTATCCCTGATGTTGTTGACACAGATAATGGTCCACAGTTTACTGCTGCAGAATTCTCTCATTTTGCAACAACCTATGGATTTTAACATTCCAGTTCATCACCTTATCACAGTCAATCAAATGGAAAAGCTGAGTCTGCTGTGAAGATAGCAAAGAATCTCATCACAAAAGCAAAGAAAGATAACCAAGATATCAACTTGAGCTTACTAGCTTGGAGAAACACTCCAACTGAAGGAATGCAGAGCAGTCCAGTTCAACGACTTATGTCACGCAGAACCAAGACGCAGATTCCAACAGCACCCATACTACTAAAACCCAAAGTTGTCGACAAAGTATCAGAGAACATAGAATTCAAACGTCAAAAGTCAAAGTTCTATTATGACAGACATGCAAAAGATCTACCTGAGCTGTCTATAGGTCAACAAGTTCGTGTTATACCAACTTCTATTGATAAATCCAAAACTTGGAAACTTGGTACCTGTGTACGTCAACTTAGTTCCAGGTCCTACGTCATAGACATTAATGGTCAGGAATATAGACGTAATAGAAAATTCTTACGTGCTATTTCAGAAACAATAGCTGAACCAGTCATCGAGACAACTCCTGATATAGTCACCTAAGAACCACTTCAGTTATCACTAAGATCCTCATCGAATAATATGGAAGATGCCACAATTCCTAAAGCCGACCGACAATGTCCATCTCCAGCACAACGTATCAGCCAACCCTCACGTACATTATCATAACCTATGACCTTAACCTATTGAATTCGTAATCCCTCTAGGTCAATTGTTAGCATGCCGCCATTGATATAAACAATACATCGTTAATAAAGTTTATTAAATATCTTAAAATAAACAACCCAAAACATATCCTGAAGTATTCGATTAGCCAGCTGTTAGAATTATCTTTTTTTTCGTTGTACTTAAGCCCTTATCTCACGTACACGATTTTAGAAATTGCGAACACGATTTAAGAAAAGTTGAAAACATCGTGTTGATTCATGCTCTATCTTGTGGTTTATGCAAATTTCTTAACCAAACACGACCCTCATACGACTGGACATGACAATCATACGACCCTCTTACGACTGAATTTGACACGACCAAACACGACTGTCATACGACTACAAACGAATCAACACGGCTGACATACGATTAAACACGAATCAATGCGATGTCTTTTTCTATCTCACATTCACGAATCTGAACACGATTTATCGTTTTTCCTCAAATCTTGTTAGAACGTATGAAGGTCGCACACTCGTTCGTGTCCAGTCGTGGTTGGTCGTATGGACGCCGCAGCTCGGCTAAAATTTAGAACTCGACTTAAGCCAAAGTGAGAAGTCGTATTCAGTCGTATGACGGTCGTGTTCAATCGTATGAAGATCGTATTCAGTCGTGTTGAGGAAATTAAAACGAACTTTATACGTTATGACACGATTCAACACAACTTTCTTACGACTCCCATACGCCTGAACACGAAATCCATACGTTTGTCATACGACCGGAAGAGCCCATCACGTGACTGAGTGAGAACGTGGAAAATCCCCTGAAAATGAAAGCTAATTTTACACCCATGCAGAACCTCAGGTGGCCGAAACGGAAGCTCCTCCATTGGCATTATCATATTTGACTTACGATCAAACAATTCAACAATTTGGCAAATCTAAATACATAACATACTAATCATATTGCCAGGGCCTTGAGCATGGATAAATCCTACCTTCCCCTTCAAATTAGAATAAGACATGGCAGCAAATTTTTTTTCTACTACTTATTTTATTGTATCTATTCAATTTATGGCAATGTAATCACTTCAAGAAAATTATGTTATTATGTTATGTGGCAGTCTGATTAAAATTAGATCCTAATTTCGATTCGGTTTTTTAAACACTGCAATACTACACCCGAGCTCATCCATATAAAAACAACTAGATTTTATTGTACTGAATTATTGTTGAACATAATATTAAAGTATTCTTTACTTGTTATTACTATTTCTAACAATAATTATTGATACAGATTTTACTATATATACAGAATATTTACATACAACTGAACAAATCTATTCCGTGTTAGAACTTGTTGTGTTTTTTTATCAAATAATTACTGGAGTCCCCTCGTTTTGTAACAGATGAAGACCAGGGAAAAAGGGGTATATTATGTTGTTGATGATATATGAGTAAAACTGAAATTCCCAATGCTGACTGGTCTTCTCGATGACACTTATGGTAGTCCATTTTAGTCTTACTACATACAGTACGCTGTTCAGCTCCCACTGGCATTATACACCTTTCTTGTAAAGCACACGTCAACCATGATCGCATGATAAGAAGTGTTATTACACTATTACTGCGTAATATCATATAATAACCTGCAATTTCGTGAATATTATGAAATAAGCACGGCGGAACATTAAAATACTCGAATGTTCCAGCAAACGTATTCGTTGGAATGGTGTATGGGGAATTTGTTGAGTCTGGTTGAGAATCAAACAGGTGTCCTGTAAATTCTGCAAGTGTGAAACATTGTTGTAACTGAGAAGCTTTTGGACGCAAAGACGTATCCATATACATGACATAACCGACTTCTCTTAACACTTCCTGAAAAATATACAAGATCTTGCATCTTAATCGGGCACATCCTGTGTCACCCTGGATTAATTGTCCCATCAAAGCGCTAGACGCTTAATCCATGTCATCCAACACCTTAGATGTGCATCACTGGCCGAGGGGAAACCAAATATATTACCTTCACCAATGTGTTTATAAACAAATATCGTAACCAATATGAATGTGTGGGATTCGATTGAAGGGATTTTAATCCAAATCAATTCTATTGTAGACTACTAACGATGTCAAACTTTACCTGAATAATGGTAGGTTTCCACGAACAAAGATGTAATATTTTAAAATGTGATGGGTATCTGTCAAAATCAAACTTTCTCAATTCAACTTTTCCATAATTCAAAATCTGTTAATAAAATAAAAACATAGTAATTGATATGTCCCTGAATTTATTATACATAATAAACAATATAAATATCGTAAGGTAAAATGAATTTCTGATTGGGATGAGAAGCTGACGACGACCTCCACAAGGTTATTTCCCTATCTCGCTACCAATACTCGTGATGATGTAGTCCAAATGATCAGATAGGAATGTACCAGTCTAATTTGTGATCATAAATAGAATATCACTTGGTAAAAATGCACAAATAAAACCAAAGCAAAGTTTCTTTTCTCACACCGGGCTTTTCGTATCTTTTTAGTATATTGGGTTCACTGATAGCATCAATTTGCATCATTCCAATTTTCAACAAGACGCTTGTGGTTCGATTCTGTCTGTTACAAGTATTTATCTCCCCTCATGTTGGGCTCATTTGATGTTAAACAATCAATTTAGTTCAATAGAAAAGGCCATTTATTTACAATAAATTGACGTGAAAAGCAATACAACCAGGCAAGGTAATATACGCCCACTGGGCCACTGGCTTTGACTTTAAACAACTATATTTGACAGTTACAACAAAAGTGATTCAGAACATTCACATCGAGTTTCTTCACAATCTGTCCAGTATTGTCCTATAGTGTTTATGAGCTAAAAATTCAACATGTTTTCAAGAACAAGAGCAATAATTCATAGTAAATATTTTTTTATTTTGCTGATTTTCAATAGGGTTCATCCTTGGGTGGTAATAAACATTATCAGTATGTTTCATCAAAATCTGTTATGAATTGTGACCTGTATAGTGTTTACGAGCCAAAAATCAAACACGTTTTCAAGAACAAGAGCAATAATTCATAGTAAATATTTTTTTTATTTTGCTGATTTTCAATAGGGTTCATCCTTGGGTGGTAATAAACATTATCAGTATGTTTTATCAAAATCCGTTCTGAATTGTGACCTGTATAGTGTTTATGAGCCAAAAATCAAAGAGTTTTCAAGAACAACAACAATAATTCATGGTAAATATTTTTTCCATTTTGCTGATTTTCAATACAGTTCATGCTTGGGTGGTGATAAACATTACCAGCAAGTTTCATCAAAATCTGTAACGAATTGTGGCCAAAAATCAATCGCGTTTTCAAAAACAAGGGCAATAATTCATAGTAAATATTTTCAATTTTGCTGATTTTTAATAGGGTTCATCCTTGAGTGGTTATAAACATTATCAGTAAGTTTCGTCAAAATCTATAATGAATTGTGACCTGTAGAGTGTTTACAATCCAAAAATCGAACACATTTTTAAGAACAAGGGCAATAATTCATAGTAAATATTTTCCGATTTTGCTGATTTTCAATAGGGTTCATCCTTGGGCAGTAATAAACATTACCATTAAGTTTCATCAAAATCTGTCAAGAATTGTGACCTGTAGAGTGTTTACGAGCCAAAAATCGAACGCGTTTTTAAGAACAAGGGCAATAATTCATAGTACATATTTTCCGATTTCGCTGATTTTCAATAGGGTTCATCCTTGGGCAGTAATAAACATTAGGTATGAGTTTCATCAAAATCCTTCAAGAATTGTGACCTGTAGAGTGTTTACGAGCCAAAAATCGAACGCGTTTTTAAGAACAAGGGCAATAATTCATAATAAATATTTTCCGATTTTGCTGATTTTCAATAGGGTTCATCCATGGGCGGTAATAAACATTAATATTAAGTTTCGTCAAAATCCGTCAAGAATTGTGACCTGTAGAGTGTTTACGAGCCAAAAATCGAACGCGTTTTTAAGAACAAGGCCAATAATTCATAGTAAATATTTTCCGATTTTGCTGATTTTCAATAGGGTTCATCCTTGGGCAGTAATAAACATTACCATTAAGTTTCATCAAAATCCATCAAGAATTATGACCTGTAGAGTGTTTACGAGCCAAAAATGGAACAAGTTTTTAAGAACAAGGGCAATAATTCATAGTAAATATTTTCCGATTTTGCCGATTTTCAACAGGGTTCATCCTTGGGCGGTAATAAACATTAACATTAAGTTTCGTCAAAATCCTTCAAGAATTGTGACCTGTAGAGTGTTTACGAGCCAAAAATCGAACGCGTTTTTAAAAACAAGGGCAATAATTCATAGTAAATATTTTCCGATTTTGCTGATTTTCAATAGGGTTCATCCTTGGGCGGTAATAAACATTACCATTAAGTTTCGTCAAAATCCGTCAAGAATTGTGACCTGTAGAGTGTTTACGAGCAATTGTGGACGGACGGACGGACGGACGGACGGACTCAATGGAGTTGTGTGTATTTTGACTTATGGGTTGTTGTACGTACACAGAGCAACTGTGAGGTGCACATTATGTCTGCTTTTTGTGGGGATAGAATGTCTATAAATAAGCGTGTTGCAACTCGGAAAACGGACAGATGCTTAACTTGGAAATAATGGGTCCATTGATTTCATATCATCGGTCTTCTTATTACTTTTCTTTCGTGATTAACCTTCTAAACGTATATGAAAAGAGCATATGACAGGCTACAATACTAACTAGTCCGACGTTCATTTATGTCTTATTTCACACACTGTTATAAAGTTGAAGACGTAACCGAATGAAGCTTGCGCCTGTCTTAAGAAATCTGAAATTTACATAAAAAACATTGTGCTTTGATACAATAAAGAACGTTTGTCAGCGAGTTGCAACCCATTAATTACTTACGGTCAAACTTATCCCCCTTTGACTACATGGAAAATGAAACGTTAGCGTCAACCATTTACTGTCCGATTTTGTGGGCTGACTATAGTCTTAAGACTGTGGTGCAACCCACAGATAAATCTAGTTTTGCTACAATGAAGAACGTTTGTCAGCGAGTTGCAACCCATTAATTACTTACGGTCAAACTTATCCCCCTTTGACTACATGGAAAATGAAACGTTAGCGTCAACCATTTACTGTCCGTTTATGTGGGTTGACTTAATCTTAAGACTGTGGTGCAACCCACAGATAAATCTAGTTTTGCTACAATGAAGAACGTTTGTCAGCGAGTTGCAACCCATTAATTAATTACGGTCAAACTTATCCCCCTTTGACTACATAGAAAATGAAACGTTAGCGTCAACCATTTACTGTCCGTTTTTGTGGGTTGACTTAGCCTTAAGACTGTGGTGCAACCCACAGATAAATCTAGTTTTGCTACAATGAAGAACGTTTGTCAGCGAGTTGCAACCCATTAATTAATTACGGTCAAACTTATCCCCCTTTGACTACATGGAAAATGAAACGTTAGCGTCAACCATTTACTGTCCGTTTTTGTGGGTTGACTTAGCCTCAAGACTGTGGTGCAACCCACAGATAAATCTAGTTTTGCTACAATGAAGAACGTTTGTCAGCGAGTTGCAACCCATTAATTAATTACGGTCAAACTTATCCCCCTTTGACTACATAGAAAATGAAACGTTAGCGTCAACCATTTACTGTCCGATTTTGTGGGCTGACTATAGTCTTAAGACTGGTGCCTCCCACATATATGTCAACATTGGACTGTGTACAGTACAATTTCAGGCCAACGTCTCCATAGGCACGAGGGCTGTTACTGTAAATAAATATCAATCTGATAAAAATACCTATGTTGATATTTGAGTATCTGTGCACCAATCCAGTGAAACCGTTCCCACAGAAATACACGCAGGAAATTTAAACCTGTAGTAGGGATTCATAGTTTATCCTAAATTATCGATCCTTACTACACCAATATATCGTATAACAATTTTGATATTTTCTTCGAGAATATGAATGTACCATACTCAATAGAAAATTAGATCTCACCAATATCCATTTATACATACCAACATTCATGAAATCAGATAAATGTAGCTTTTAATCAGTGACCATGTCAATAGTTAACTGACAGAGATGACGATGAAAAAGAAAACAGTGGACAAAAAAATAGTTTATTGTAATTTCAGTCTTAGTTTCATATCTAGTTCACACCTCTTTCAAGGTCTAATACTGTATAAATTACTAGTAATAGTCTGAGTAGACATTAGTAAATACACTTTGTTCTAAATACTTTATAAATTACTAGTAATGGTCCGAGTAATAATATAATGATAATAATATATGTATTTCAATACTTCGGTCATAGACCCATAGGTACAAACAGTTGCAGAACCTTGTAGATTTAGAGGTAAAACCTTAACTAAAAGTCTTGCAACATATTGTAAGACATTAACAAGTAAACACCTTTAACTAATAGGAATAAACCGAAGCTCAGAGTCTTGAAAAGAAGACTGTTGCATAACTATTGCAGGTTAAAAGGTACTAATAGGAATAAGCCCAAGCTCAGAGTGTTGTTTAACCATTACATGCGGAATGGCTTTTTATTCAATATTCTTCATTGCTATTTCTTGATTTTTATTTCTTAATTCTTATCTCTAAATTTACAAGCTTAATTCAACATTTGGCATTGAAAATTTATATTAAGTATTCAAAAATCATGTGTTCTAAAAATGAACATTCTTCGATATACATTCAGTTTTGCAATTATTGAATTAATAAAATTCTTGTGACAAATATCGTCAAATACAAATCTACAAATACAAATCAAGCTCAACATATTTTCAAATGCAACCTGTCAAACACAAAACTCAACCAACAATTAATCAAATAGGGCCTACTTGCAATGGCAGTAGCGACAGTTGCCTACACTTCATAACAAAATCATTGCAGGACAAAATAGTCTCGAGCATCCTTGTGTGACCGTATATTTGTTCATAATAGATAGTCCGAATGGAACAAATATTATCATAATAAATGATCTCAGGAACTCTTATCATATAATATTTATTTGGTTAGTGAACATTTGTATTTGATTAATTGTTGGTTGAGTTTTGTGTTTGACAGGTTGCATTTGAAAATATGTTGAGCTTGATTTGTATTTGTAGATTTGTATTTGACGATATTTGTCACAAGAATTTCATTAATTTAATAAGAATTAAGAAATAAGAATTAAGAAATAGCAATAAAGAACATTGAATAAAAAGCCATTCCGCCTTCCATAGAATTAGGAGATATTTCAAACATTCATTGCTTCTTCTCTTTTTTTTAATGCATCAACCATTCTAAATAGTTTTTTTTTTTTAAAACATCTTTTTTTCTTTTCTTTTCTTCTGTTAAATTTTCAGCTTCATCAAAAAAATCCATCTCCAGCTTTTCTTTTTCACCAAAAACAATATCTGCAATGAAATATAGCACCTTATATTTGGTGGAACATTTTAAGTTTTTATTAACTATGTCAAGTTCCATCAACATTTATTGAATTTTGTAGCATTTTTTGTGCTCATGAACAAACTATGGTGCATTTATACCAAGTAAAGGGCAATATCTTAATAATAAAAACTGTTTATCACAAGTCATCTACTTTACATGCAATTTGAACTAGTCTAATATGATCACACCAAATTCAATTAAAATCAGATGAAAGCTCAGAATAAAGTCAAGAGCAACAACGCTTTAATCGTGCTAAGAATCTACAAATTTTAACGTTTACCAGATCTAAAAAATCAGCTTAAAACAGGTGGACAACAATATACAACCATATAGCTTTTTTTACTACTAATGAAGGAAATTTGTCTAACTTTTGAAATCAGTTTTTGTGGGATGACTATAGTCTTAAGACTGTGGTGCAACCCACAGATAAATCTAGTTTTGCAACTATAAAGAACGTGTGTCAGCGAGTTGCAACCCATTAATTACTTACGGTCAAACTTGAGGTTTGATTAACGTCATCAGGTTTTACTGTAACATCTAGAGCTTTACCATCATTCAACTTTTTCTTCTTAATTGTAACTACAAAACCTGTAAA
This sequence comes from Lottia scabra, assembly GCA_029955415.1. Lineage (NCBI taxonomy): Eukaryota > Metazoa > Mollusca > Gastropoda > Lottiidae > Lottia > Lottia scabra. The sequence goes on along the minus strand of JARJEI010000021.1, from coordinate 210,522 downwards.
TACAGATTGAAATTCAAATCACTGATGTACAAGAAGGTTCAAGGGGACCAGTCTTAATTTTCATTAGTTGATTTGGGCCCTTAATATATTTAAGTATCCTCCAGAAGCACTAGAAATGTACGAAAATTGCACATTTCCTTCAAATATATCTTAAATCAGACATTTCTCCTTCTATTTCTATAATATGACTTTTCTATATATTGCATAGTATCGCGAATGTCTAGTAGGTCATTCGTAGTTTCAAATGCTAATAACTATGGATGCACATGGATCTGAAGGCTCAAATTTTAATGGTGAGTTGTGATAACCAGTACTAAAAAAATACCCGTTTCTGAGACTTATCCAAATCAACCCACGAAAATGAAGCCTGTGCCCCTTTAACCAAACACTATGTCCTGATATGACCACCCTGAATCTCATCATGTGCTAACAAAATGTTCTAAAATCTTGTGCTTTGAGCAAAATAACATGTGACAACACAAAACATTACCTTTAAGATGTACTTACCAGAAGAACTATCTGTAGTGTTTAAAAGTCCTGAAAATAAAGCACATTTTCAATTCAATAGAAAATCTAACCCTTTTAAAGTGGCTCAAGGTAGCTATTCACTCTTTCAGCAATCTTCGCGTCAAATGATCATCGTTAAGTTGTGGCTATATTTCTAACTTATATACATCAGCAATTATGAAATGTTAAAGATATTTGGAAAATCAAGGTTGATGACTTATAATTCTGCAAAATTCAAATATTGTGCCATTAGGAAAAACTATTTTGGGATGAAAATACTGAGTGTAAAAAGGAAACACAAACCTTCGGCCCAAACAATGTCATTTAAAAAACAATTTAAGGTATCTCTTTTATTTCTCTTCTGTAATGTTTCTGAAATACAAATAATACAACTATGTAAGCTACATAAGGAGTGGTTACGTTGAAAATTGATGACAAAACTGATACATTTAAAGAAGTTGTAATAGGGAATAGGGTTCTCTGGACTGCGTGGTTTTGAAAATCTTAAAAATTTTGAAAATCTTGATTGCAGGATGTGGCCTCTGGGCTGTTCTGAGCAGATTTTGACCACTAATCCATGTTTATATTAGAAATGAATTAATTTTTAGCAGATGTGCATGACATAGTGGCTTGCATTTACACAATGCATGTTAAAAGTTAAAAAAATAAAAAATAAAAATTTTATTTTTTTTATTATTATTATTATTTTTTTTGTGATGTCAAAAGGTCGGAATTCCGACCAAAGTCGGAGATTTCTCATCCCTGCATTATAGACAAGGAAAGAAAATGAGAATCCCAAGCTTTCAAGAAAAAAAAATCCTTAATTCTATCTCATTGATGAATACGCCAAATCTTTCAATGCCAACATATAAAAAAAGGCTAAGGTACACAGTGTTCTAAATTACCGTACCTTATAATTCAAAACACCTATATTTCAGCTATCTACATAACAGAAAATCACTACTATACGGTAATTACTTGCAATTTTGCCATTTTGATTTATGGAATTGTTTCGGTTGTACTGAATTTTTTTCCGACATCAACAAATTAAAATCTGATTCTTATACTACATCATGCTCGTTGGCAATGTTTAAAGTGAAGTGGATAGCTGAAATTGGTTTCTCTGGTTAAATATCCAGATAACTGTACATTTTATAATTTAAAAGATGACAAACTTGTCAAATTACTAAACAATAAATGGGAAGCAACATAATTACAAAAATAAAACCAAAAAAAAGGATAATTACAAACAATGAACTTGTCAGGCAAGAAATCATACACCCACAGACAGCAGAAAGACATTAATTAATTTGTCATTGTGCAAAAAAACCTTCTAACATTATTTTACACTTCTTTGAAAACCTAAAAAGCCATTTGAATAAAATATTATGTTTTCTACTCTCAAAGTCAGCAACAATTAACCATCAAAATAATTGATATTCCCTTTTGATATTTCCCAGATATTCAAAGACTGCACCTTGTGTACCCAGTTTAATATTTGAAATGTTGATGATGAAAGCTTATGCATTATACAGTATCTGCACGAATTTAGTTGTGAATTGACTGACAGATTGTGACGACAATATAATGCCCAAAACTTAAATAACTAAAAGCATCTGGTTGTTGTCTGGGGGGTAGTGGATGAAAGGAAAGATTGTACACTGATTGTATACTGGGACACAATCAAGTAGGTTATAATAGTTATATACTTACTGTGAATCGTCACATTTGCAGTAAACTCTCACTGACACTGTGACATCTGCTAATTTGTCTAGGCGAACTGGCCACATCACTGTACCACTAGATGGCAATCGAGCCCAGACAGGCTGTTTAAGTTTATAAAATTCTTCTGGTTCCATTCTGAAATTACAAATGGAAGAGCATGTATGTATGATTACAATAGCACAGGTCTAAGGCTAACATGGAAAAAGAAAAATGACCTACTCTCTGTCTACATTGAGCTCCCATTTCATAAATATTCAAAGAAAAATTTTCAGCAGTAAGCTTATGTCATTTGTCTTGGAATGTTTTCGGGTCCATAGATTTAGTAATTTTAGAATTGAAATAGGCATACTTCACTTCCCTCCCAGAAAATTAATGTGAAAAATACCTACTTTTTGAACCAAAAATTCCCCCCAAGGGCATGATGATCAAAGAAGACACATGAAAACTAATTCATATTCTTACGTAAAAACAAAATAAGAGAGTAGGGCCTAGGCCTACTCTCTGACCACATTGAGGTCTGAATTGAATTTTTTCTCTGATGTCACAAATATTCAAATTATGTTTTTCTATTGCATGCCATGTGTCTTAGAATGCCTTTGGGTCCATGAAAATATATGGTTTGAAAATTTTCATTATAAAATAAATACAGTTCCCTCCTAGAAATTTCAAGTGAAAATGACCCATATTTCGGACTGAAATTTTCCCTCTGTAAAATCATATTTCAAGATAAATATTTTTTTAATAGTTGTCATTTTCATCAACCCAAAGACAATCTAAGACTCTCAGAACTAATTTTGGGTTGATATTTCAATTCATGAAAAAATAATAGGCAAAATGCGATTCTGAGCCCATTGTGGTCAGAGAGTAGTACAATAATTTCTTTCAAGATGGCGGTCAGGTCAAATCACACGTGGCCACGTTGGCTTTCGTTTCGCTTCGATTGATTAATCTAGACTACACCATGCACTTAGAACAATAATTATTTTGAATACAATAGGCCCAGATCAGCTAGCAATGAATCTAAATGTTGATGATAACAGATTGTAAATTAAAAGTACTTACATTTAATTTTTCAATCGAGACAGATCATTAGACAGGAAGGAAACAGCTGCGCATGCGTAGTGGTAGTCAAGATCAGCAAGTCGCGAGTTTCATATTAAACAAATGCAGGTGTCTTGATAACCAAGACTTTCTCAAAAGGGGGAGACAAGTCTATTTAAGACGTAATATTTACGGTTCTGTCCGCGGTGTCTAACTGTGTCCGAAGTTGACCGAAATTGGCCGTACGAGTCATTTTTCTGGGCTGCATTTTCAATGTCTGTTTTTTTTGGGTTGCGTTTGTCCGCCGGAAGGCTCATTCAACATTAGTTTATGTGGTGCAGCTCAAAAGTTGAAAAATCCCCACAAGTACTAAATAGACTCATGGAAAACCACGCAAGTACATTTGAGCAAGGGCGGCATGACGGACCGACGGACGGATGGACGGACGGATATGGGTGACGACAATATACGCTCCACATTTCATGTGGGCGTATAAAAATAAGTACAAAATCAAATAAGAACTATAATATTATACTTGATGATATTCAACAAGTCCGTAAACATCAAAGATGGGGGTACAGATATTTTTAGTTTGCGGCTGGAAACACAGACTTCTGATTGAAAGTTGATTTTTATGGCAGCTGATTAGGCCCACAAATCTAACTTCGTTCGTTCCGTGCATTCGTCTAACATTCATTCATCTAACCATGTAATATGATACTTTGTACCGATGATCATCTTACTCTCGGATACAAAACTATGCTAAATCTAATGTCTTTGTTTATTTCGTGCAATCAAGAAGTTTAATTGGATTAAAATGCGACCCTAATGTTACATTATATTTCTTTACTTAAATGAAGTAATACGGTCTGAGAAATACGAAACACGGGATTACATTCTTAGATTTATCATAGCAACCATCAAGAAGACGTCGCTAGATGGCGCTGCAGTATGAACACAACAGAGCCCTTTATAGAGAGAGTTGGACAACGTCAAAATGACCGCCATATTGGATACCTACTATCGAAGCGCTAACGTTAAAACAGCAAAGCGCGGACGTTATTATTCGGCATTTTTCAACTGGTATTTAAGTTATTTTGATTTTTTTGCATTAAATATATATTCTTTTTATTAATTCTACTAAACAAAAAATGTAAATTTATTGATTTAGCACTCCCGAATAATGACTCTGAAGCAGTGAAGAATTTCAATATTCCCCGTCTTTTTCTAATGATGACTTCGTAATTAACTATTGCTGTAATTTTCTCTTGAAATTTTCTTTAAATTGTCAGAATTTTGTGGTAACCTATACGCTCTCAATGTGGATCATATAGGAATATAATAGGATACTGTCGTCACTTATGTCCGTCTGTTTGTCTGCCGTGTTCAAATGCATGTAATCACAATAATTCTCGACGCATTTTGACGAAACTTTGCAAAATTATTACCCAAGGACAACCGCTTTCGAAAATATAGAAGAAGAAAAAATCACAAATATAAATATAACTTGTTGCTCTTTTACCACCTACAAGGCATAATTCTTAATGGAAATTCTCAATCAGCACATTAGGATAAACCCTTTTAAAAATTCAAATAAACAAAAATATTAATATAAGTTATTCTTGTTCTTCGAAACGAGTTCTATGTGTAGAAAAGAATCAAAAGATACGCTTCGATAGTAGGTATCCAATATGGCGGTCATTTTGACGTTGTCCAACTCTCTCTTTAAAGGGCTCTGTTGTGTTCATACTGCAGCGCCATCTAGCGACGTCTTCTCGATGGTTGCTATGATAAATCTAAGAATGTAATCCCGTGTTTCGTATTTCTCAGACCGTATTACTTCATTTAAGTAAAGAAATATAATGTAACATTAGGGTCGCATTTTGATCCAATTAAACTTCATGATTGCACGAAATAAACAAAGACAATAGATTTAGCATAGTTTTGTATCCGAGAGTAAGATGATCATCGGTACACAGTATGATATTACATGGTTAGATGAATGAAGGTTAGACGAATGCAAGGAACGAACGAAGTTAGATTTGTGGGCCTAATCAGCTGCCATAGATTTTGAGCAAATTAAAAGTTCAATGAGTTGGTGTAATCTCCCAAATCGATATACAAGACTGGTTTGAATCAATAGTTTTGTATTTATTTATAGTGCGATGCCAAAGTTGAATTTTCCCTGTCGATGGCAAAAATCCAAGATGGTCACCACAAAAATTGTCTCATATTTTTTTATTGTAATTGACTTACAGAGATGAGTGTCATATCTGTTTATAGCTTTTCAAGTACGAGGAAAGTAACAGAACCAATTTGATGATAAAATGCGCACATATCACCATTTCTGATTCATAAAAATGTATTCAAATTCAAATTCAAATAGCAGCAACTCTTGCACAAACATTGTCAAATAGAATAATATTCTACTATCCTACAATAGTATTATGACATTAAAACATGATTAAAATTTTATTGGGCGAACAAAAATAGTGAACAGATCTTTAAAAAAAAATCATCATATTGTGGCTGTCCTATTGGAAATATATTTATTTACGAAGGAGAAAATTATAGTCGTACCTGTTGTCGTTCCTGTTCAGTCAGTCCAATATCATAAAATATCACCCGTATATTGGGGAAATATCGTCGTATTTCTGTATCAATGTGAAAAAATAAAGCCTGTAATTCTGCGTAATGATTGGAAGATGCTGCACACACTATTGTTGGTGTTTTGGACTTGATTGTTCTTCTAACACATTCTGGAATTTCTAAGTCTTCCACTTTCTCTGTCCTATGTGGTAATCCCAGCTCGTGTAAGTAGTTTTCTGTTATTACGTCAGTCTTCATTCGAAGTAGCACATTTAAATTTTCTTTCAAAGATGAACTGAAGGATGCCGTACACGTTCGGTTAAACCCATGAACTAAAATTTAAATAAAACCAAGCAAAGACTGGAAATATTTATGAAGTACTTTTTATATTTATCTCCATTAGGTCACTTCTCGTCTTGTAAGCATGTGCTTTTAGTAGTTATAGCAATTTTTTTTCTCGCTATATTTATTTTGCAAAAGCAAACCTCCACCTATGCTTTTAAGTATTTTGGGAACTGAAATGAACCGGGTATCAGGTGTTAACATGTCCTGCTTGGCGCCACACCTGCCACTGCTGCACAATGATATTACATCATTTACTTTGAATTATTGCCGTTGTTCTTGAAAACGCGTTCAATTCAATTAGCTCGTTAACATCCTAGGAGAAACAATTCTTGACGAATTTTTTACCAAACGTGGTAATATTGTTTAGTATCATTCCTAAAAAAAAATCAATTTGTTTAAAATCACAGCTACCAGTAGGCGTATATTACCTTTCCTGGCAAACTAACTTTTTCATGAAGATCTACATGTATTTAGTACATTTACATCGGTCAAGATTTAGAGAAAATTATACTCACTTCTAAATTCTACTGATTGTTTAAGATCCATGTCTTTAAATCGTACTATATTCTTAGTTTTAAGTTCTTGTCGAGCTACTGGTATTTTATTCTCAGATAGAGTGAAAGTTTGATAGTACAGATAAACACATCCCACGAACAAGACACACAAAGCTAACAAGTTATAGCTGACTTTTGAAGGCATTCTTTCCACTTAAAAATCTTCACAAATTGAAATGTTTCTGTTTCTTTTTGCCGTAGCGTATAATATTTATATGAGAAAAATCAATCAATATCTTGAGGTAATCGATCATCTAGCTGTCAGAATTATCAATTTACCTTTTGACAATACATTGGCAGCAGCAAATGAGCCAAACCAATGACAAAACATATGTATTATAAATGAGGAAGTATTTCATTAAAAATACACACCTCGGGAAAGTTTTCTCTTTGATGTTGTCACACGATATTGAACATAACAACCCGGTGATGACGTCATCAGAGGGTGATATCTGATATCGTCCCTGTAGACGATATCCGATATCACCCGCTGATGACGTCATCACTGGGGTGATATGTCCAATGTTGTGAGACACCATCAAGAAATAATTAAACACTGTTTTGTCAACTTTATTTTGAGTACATTATTTTATATCAACAGTTCACAAAAACAAGAGATTTTACAATTTAAACCAAACATGAAATTGAATGGTATTTACGTCTCACTATACCTACTGGGATAAATAAATTAGGAGGGACAAACACCTACAGTGTGCAATAAGGAAACATTTTGCCAGGACAGAGAGTCCACCCTCATTTTCATACTGAGGGATCTATAAAGTGCACAGTCCGTAGCACATGGGCTCTCGATTTATATTCCCATATGTCATAGAATGTAATTCAATAATTATAAGCGACACATGGATTGATTGTCACAAACCTCCCTTTCACTATGGTATATATATTCCATCCTGTATATTTGGGCTTTGATGCTAATTTTGGGTTAATCTCCCCTATTCAATTTCACAGCAGTCCACAGGAAAATATTCACGCTTTGTTTTTCATGTAATCCCAATCTTGCTGTATTTTCACATTTCCGTTTTTGTTTGTATATTTTACTATGACAGCCATTGATTGTGTATTTCAACCGCTTATTTGATATCAAAGAAACTAAAACTTTGACCAGGATTGTGCACATTTTCTTCAGCATTCGATGTATCCATGAACTATACCGTTTTTCTAAATATATAATCCAATATTGTCCATATTTCATTCGAATCGAATTCGATGTAAATCCAGCACTTTTTCTATTATTTGGCTTGCAATAACTAATTCACATCACAGCCATTAATTACTAGGCGTTTTTGTCGGAAGATTCGATTTGGTTTCGATTTGCTAGTACGATTTGGTGTAATTTGGTGTAATTTGCTGTGGTCCACAAATGTACCGGCGATTAGGCAGCCTTGACTGTCAACAAAAGAAGGTCACATGTATGTTATATATGACGTATTTGATATGTCAGCCAATAGTATTACGAACTGGCACATTCCGCTATCTTATAACACCTAATCGAATCGCCTAACCACCTCTTGGGACGGTTAGGTCGATTAGCCTAATCAGTTTAGGTAAACGGTCTCACAAATGCACCGATTAGCCTAATCGAACTGGCTCACAAATGCGCAAAATAGCTAATCGACCAAATCGAATCGTGCGACAAAAACGCCTGTTGACTACATGTTCATGTTGTTTGTACTGTGTCACGTGTTATATCTACACGTGCATAATAGTACTCAGTGAGTGAAAATCTACTAAATCAACACAGGATGATATGGAAGAAGTCATTGTAGATTATAGGTAGGATTTGAATAAGGGATGTATTAAAAATCATGTCGATGTGTATGTAAAATATTACCCTCTTACCCTCGGTAAGATATTAGAAATAACCCTCGGCCTTCGGCCTCGTGGTTATTTCTAAAATCAACCTCGGGGAGGTTAATATTTACTACATATGAAGCTTAAAACAAAGTGATATATGAATATCTAGTGACAACTTTAAATATGATGATGGCAACATGAAGTATAAAAACTTTGTAGTGATATTTATATTATAAGGTTTGAACAAAAAAATTCAAGATAATATTAGAAACAGACATGTTATATTTTTCGACAAGGTCATTATGACGACGTAAAATTTGGATAAGGTATTTTTGAGTCTAGATATAGTAAATACCGCTGTTGTTGTATCTTATAAATCAAATGTTTTGATCTCACTAAGAAATCCGCGTACAAAGAACAAGCTTTGGTGGATCGAACCAGTTGAGATACATATACCCCATATATGCTGGCGAGTGTGGGACGTTGCTGCAGATAAAAGTAAAATAAACGGGGAAATCAAAATAACCTGTATTCTGTATAATGTTTATATATGTGCAGAGACAATTACAGCGTGGACGAGTTTCATCTTACACGGGAGTCGATGGACGACATTTTGAATCCACGTTTTAAATGACTGAGCTGCACTGTTAAAAATAAAATGTAAATTTACCATTTATTGACTGGCAGAAAAGTTGCCACTGTATTAGCTGTATATTAACATTCAATGTTTTCTTACACAACGCTATGTTATTCTACAGGAAGTTATTTACATAGCTAGTAAATTTACATGGCAAGTAAATTAACATTTGGAATGTAAAAATATATGTAAATTTACCATTTATTGACTGGCAGAAAAGTTGCCACTGTATTAGCTGTATATTAACATTCAATGTTTTCTTACACAACGCTATGTTATTCTACAGGAAGTTAATTTACATAGCTAGTAAATTTACATTTGGAATGTAAAAATATATGTAAATTTACCATTTATTGACTGGCAGAAAAGTTGCCACTGTATTAGCTGTATATTAACATTCAATGTTTTTTCACACAACACTATGTACTTTAACAATGGATGTTATTTTACAGCATAAAGAGTGGCAATTTTTCTGCCAGTCAAAAAATGGTATATTGACATAGCTGTGAAGGTAATTTTACATTCATTAGGTCCACACGGCCATTTTGAAAGTTACATTTTCATGTAAATTTACTTCATCTCTCGACACAGAATTTGCTCACAAATGAAATCCTTCATTCCATGGAACCAACTTAAACTGATTTTCTGAACAATTACAAAAAAATATAACTGAAAATGTTCTTTTATCCTTTAATATAAGATCAATGTTTACATTCAATTTACACAATCTACAAAAAAAGTAGTTTTTTCAATTTATAATAAAGGGATTGGTGTTTCCAATCCCTTTAAACATTACGTGTCATAATGTGTGAGCTATAAAATATCTCTCTTTACTTTTGATCCACTTTATGTTGGGCACAGAAAAAAAAGCTATATGAACTATGAACACCAATATTAACACAAAATGAAAACAGTGATCCTCACCATTGTAACGTTAATTATAGGGATTTTACATAAAGAGGTTTTCTAACTTTTTTTGTGAATCGGGGACATTGACATTAGAGTGGTGCAAATAGATGCTCTCAGTGTTCCCGATAAACATAAAAAAGTTAAGAAAAACTATTTACAATCCCTTTAAGACAACTTGCAAAACAACGTAATATATGCCCCATTGGCAGTTTTGTTTGAAGAATAAGGATAATAACTAATATCAAATATTTATTTGATTTCTCTGATTTTCACAATGGTTTTCCTTCAAAGGGAAAGAAAAGTTTCTCGGATTGTTTTTGATATATAAGATAAGCTTAATTAAGATAATTTAAATGATATCAAAAAAAAGTTTTTAAGTTCTATATTCCATTTTTAATTGATGAAATACTCTTCTGAATATATGACTTCACAAAGTTCTTCTCAAATAACATAACAGTCCATATTATATTATCTACATTTTGTTCAAAAGTTTGAGATGCACTTGTCATGTCATATTCAGAATTACTACAGGGCTCATTTTCCGACGGGAATCAGATTCCTGTTTGGACATGAATTCCAGTTGGTGTATTGAATATTCTTCACTAAAAATTAAATAAATACATTTCTTAACAGTAGGGTATAGGCCATTGTACTGTATGTAGGACCTACATACAGTACAATAGCCTATACCCTACTGTAGGTCAGTAATAAGACTAATCATCTTCATTTGGTGATGGCAAGAGATTCTGTTAAAGATGCATTCCCTTGTTTTGATTGATGAAAATGAAAATTATAATACTTATATAAATAGAAAGTAGAGGTGTTCTAATGACTTGGAAAAATACTAGTTTGTCTCACATGTCCTTAGTTTACTCGTAATTAAACTAATTATCACAAGGATTTCCTCTTTAGTACCCTAAATCATGACAATTTAGGGTACTATCAAGGAAATCTCCTTCCTAATCAGCCTAATTATGAGTAAACTAAGGACATGTGAGACAAACTAGTATTTTTCCAAGTCATTAGAACACCTCTACTTTCTATTTATATAAGTATTATAATTTTCATTTTCATCAATCAAAACAAGGGAATGCATCTTTAACTATATTTTTTCCTAATTCTAAGATTCCAACAAATTCACGGGAATCCTTATGCATTCTGGTAAATATTTATGAAAAATAAGGCCTAGTTATATACGCCCACTGGCAGCATTGTTTGAAGAATAAGGGTAATAACTCATATCAAATATTTTTCTGTTTCTCTGATTTTCAAGAGGTCACCCTTGGTTAATAATAAATGTTTTCACTAATTTTCATCCAAATCTGTAAAGAATTGTTCCTTCTACAGTGTTCATTAGCAAAAATCAAATGAGTTTCGAAGAAGGACAATAACTCAAAATTGTTCTTTGTAGTGTGTTTACAAGCAATTATAGACAGACAGCAATATCCACATTAATTGAGTTTGTTTGACAATGATAAGACTTTTGGGTGTATCTGACTTCTTTTCCCTTTCATTTTCGTTGATTTGGTTCCTTTAACCGGATTTATTCCAATCAAAACACTGAAATATATATACAAAAATAACATTTACTTTAATTATATAAAAAAATCGTGAACTATGAACAGGTCCGAAAGAGACGTTATCCCATAGATTTCGAACCTTTTGAACTTCTAAGCTTTCATTTCTAAGGGTTTTAAGCCTACAATTTTGGAACAAAAAAAACTTCTGGATATGTGAATTCTCAAATTGTAAATAATATTTGAGAAAGAAGAAAAAACGAGCATGAGTGTAAAGGTCATAAAGTAATTCTTTAAATTTGCCACAAGCTTAAAAGGATTAGATTGAGGTTTTTAGGTGAATTTGGTGAAGAAAGTTTATACGTTATTATTCATTATAGACCCAAATATTGTCATGTACAATAATCTAGTATGAATACTTTCAGCCCTATGCCGGTGGTTCCTGTTATTCCAGAAAAACGTAACTGGATATTTTTCCTTATTAACAGGTACCACAGGCATTGGGTGGAAAGTTTGAATGGCTCAAATAGCAGTTAGAACTGTCCTTGATGCACACAAACAGACTAGAAACCCTTTTCTAATCCCTTTAATAAATATTTAATTAAAATGTGGTTGACAAAATATAAATATTCATTATGCTTACCGTTGAATAAATTCTAGTGTTATTGCTGCCTTGCTGTGGTACTGTAAATTTAGGATGAAATATAAACAGAAACATACCATTACGGCATCGTCAATATTATTCAACGTGGTAATTAAGCAATTTTCACAAAATATATGTAGTAATTGTGATGATTGAATTTTTCCTGAAAAACATATCATATATTAGAGGTTATCTGTTATCCAATGGTTAATGGATAATGAAATAAATAACAAATTAGCCTATGGTTTTCTGTCACTCGTGTTTTCGGTATTCAATGGGCAAGGCCAAAGACTGCATGTGCTTTATTCGTTAAACGATGTTAGTAGTGTTGAAACGGTTAATCAATGTTAGCCTTTGGCCCTGCCCTATTTATTCAATGGGCTGTATTCCACTTGACACAAAAATATCATTTTTATCTAAAATGCATCACAGTAACAGTACAATACTCACCAACGACACATATAACCGGAGCTTTATTCAACTGGCTTTTAATAACACTCTCTATATATTTAATTTCACTGGTTTCCTAAAACAGAATGAGAATCAATAAAAATTAAAAATATTGGAATATGCCACACAGCTGCAAATAGTAATTCAAGAAAATGAAATGAAATTTTACATCCTACTCTTTCAATTAGGCTAATGAGGACGGGTAAATAGTAATTTAAGTGAAAAATTGAATAAACCAAGTGAATGTGATATGAAGAATGAAGTAAGAACTCAAAATCTTTACAATGTACCTGAAAAATTTGAATTAAGTCTGATTCTTCAAAAAACATCATTAACATCATTGGTATTGCTTTCAAGAAACAAGAACTGCCTTGCATCTCTTCTTCTGATTTCAGATCTTGGATCAGATTCATGATGGGACCATGCGATTTCAAACTTTTGAAATGGTTTAAAAGTTTCTCTTTTATCTCTTTTGACAGCATGACATAATTTTCTTCCATATCCTGCCCAGTCAATCTTTTGAAATGTGCAAGAGCGTATCTTTTTTTGAAAAGGTAGGGATAATCAGCTTTAACCTCTGAGACAGGTGGAGATTTATTAATCACCTCACGTTGATTAGAGTAAGTTTCATTCATTAATGAGTCAATAAGTTCAATATTTTGTTTCGTTTTAGAAATTTCACTTTTCATCTGATCCTTTTTTAAATTAATTTCTTCTGTATCTTTGTCACTCAAACTCTGCCACTCTATGCACCCATATTTGACGTATGTGGTAGGTTTCTTTTTCAAATCAGAGGGATTATCTGTATCACTGGCATCACTGTGTCTTTTGCGATTGTTGTTATTAACTTTTTCACGTAGTTGCTGGTATAAACTTGTGTATCCTTGTCCTAAAACTTTTCCATTAAGTAAATCACATAATGATGCTGAGTATTTTTGGACAATTTTCATGGCAATTGTTGCCAGATCTGAACTGCTGGGCTTCCTACAGAAACATTGAATGTCATCTATCAAAATTCTCACCAATTCCCTCCTGTCAGCATCCGATGGACGAATACTTTTGTTCAGGTTTTCTGTCAATTTGCTTGAAAATTTGCTGTAAGGAATATCGTACGTCATCAGCCAATTGGATCGTGGGTTATCTGCTGTGTTCTGGGAACACAAAATACTGGAATCAGAAGATGATGAATGTGATGATTGTGGTATTGGACTTGGGCTGTCTGGAGTAGAGGTTTCAAACGGAGATGTGTAAGAATTAAACAACGATTCCCCACTTTCTGCACTATAACTTAATGAGCCTGAAAAAAAAAGATAATTGAAGGGATTGGAAAGAGGTTTTCTGGGACACTTCCAACTTCTATTTGAGACATTCAAACTTTCCGCTCGTTGCCCGTGGTTCCTGTTATTCCTGAACAAGTGGTTGCTTAGCAAGATATGCCTACATGGCTAATAAATTTTCAGTATATAAAGGACATTCGTTGAAATGTGTCATATCATGAAATTTTTTAAACTTGTCCAAGATATTCCTACACACACAATTTTATTAATGTCTTACATAATCTGTCCTTGGTATCCATCTGAAGACTCTGTTGCGTTCACAAGCCACTTTTGGTATTTAATGGGCTAGAACTCAGAGATCATTAAATGATCTCTGAGTTCTAGCCCATTAAATACCAAAAGTATAATCAAACCTTAAGTTGAACTTGACCAAGATCTTATGGATATAATCCTACACACACAATTTTATTACAATCCAACCAAAACTGTAGCCTTGATCACGTTCACTAGCAATTTTCAACATATTTAGGGTGTAAAACTCAGTGAATCTTTGTCAAATCGAACTCAAATTCAAACTTGTCCAAAATATAATCCTACATAATCCTTGTCGATCCTTGCTCTAGATATTATCCTACACACAAATTTTTATTCAAATCCGACCAAAACTTAAGTCTCTATTGCGTTCACAAGCCATTTTTAACGTATTTTGGGTGTAAAACCAAGTGAATTATTGTTGAATTAAACTCAAATTCGAACTTGTCCAAGATCTTATGAATATAATCCTACACGATTTTTTATTTATTCAAATCCAACCAAAACTTTAGTCTATCGCGTTCACAAGCCATTTTTAACGTATTTTGTGTGTAAAACTCTGTAATTTTTTGTCAAATCAAACTGAAATTATAACTTTTATAAATATAATCCTACACCAAATTTCATTCAAATCCAACCAAAACTTTAGTTTCTCGCGTTCACAAGCCATTTTTAACTATTTTGGGTGTAAAACTCAGTGAATTTTTGTCGAATCAATTCGAACTTGTCCAAGATTTTATGAATAACAGGGACGGACCAAAAGGGGCGACAGCAATATACGACCACATTTTAATTTGGGCGTATAAAAACGTAACCGGATATGGCTTTAACTGTGAGAAGTTGAGTTACTAGGATGATCCAAACAAGGCGTTATACCAAATGATATAAGATATAACAAGGTATAATGTCTTGTCACTCAACGTCTCACAGTTAATTAATATGATCATAGTATAAGTCATCGATAAATTTCATTCAAATTAATTAAGTTCACTGTCTGAATACATTTGTAAGATCAGATCCATTTCAAATTAAGTTTTGTTTCCTGGTGCCTATGTGTCTCGACCTCATGAAATTTAAATTCTGTTTTTTTTACATGTAAACGTTTATTGGAGAAAAAAAATCCTCCAATGCACACTGCAAGCCTTCCTAATTCCAAATATTCAGAACTAAGACTGTGCATGCGTAAAAGATTTCATTAAATTATATTTTCTTGAAATATGTCAAAATTACTGACAAGCACCATTTGAGATTTTTGCCTTTCGACTAATATGTATAATAATAAGGGCAGAATACTGACTGGTAGTTTGTTTACTTTAATCCCACCTGACAGATGAGCTCATAATTATAGCGATGTGTGCATTCTCATGAACTTTGACCTCAACATGTCATCTACATTTTTGCATTATAAATTAAGTCTCTGACACCCAGACTTCAGTAGAACAGTACAGTAGTGACCATACCATACTTACCTTTTAACTGTTCTTGCCGCGTCTTTATTGATAAACACAATTTACGAGCTTGTATAACTGTCATTGCTTCAGTAAGATCTGTTGGTTCTATAACAAGGAGATCATCTATATTCTTGACTCCCAAGTTGTTTAATGTACTTTCAATTAATCTAAGTTGGGTTTGGTTTAATTTTGGTTTTTGGTTTAACTCCTGAATAAACTTCATATATTCTGGAATAACCTGTAATGTCATTGAAATTGAATTTCAGGAAGAAAATATAATAGTGTACAATTATAGTATAATTTTATGGTTATGATTTTTTTCCTGAAATTCAAGATTAGTCTGAAATGTGCTTTTAAATAAAACATTAGAACCTGAACATTTCAAAATTTTGTTTGTAAAATAAATATTACCAAATATTTACATAACCAATGATTGTTCTTCAATATACCCAACCATACCTAATAGCATTATGACCAAATAAACGCTGAAAACTTTTAGAGACGCCCACTTAATGATTGACAGGCACATTTGAATTGAAACAAAACATAAAATGACCGTCATTTTTTTTTTTTAAAAAGACCAATGTAAATATAAGGAATGAATGTGGATCTTGTTACTGTAGCGTAAATAAACGCTGGTTTATCATGTGACAAGACGTACATGACCCGCTTCGCCAGGTCATTTATCTTGTCACATGATAAACCAGCGTTTATTTCCCCATAAGTATAACGCTAACAAGATCCACATTCATTCCTTAAGTAAGCATCATGCTGTAGGAAAATATGTATCTGATTTGTTTGAGAAAAACTCTTCAAAGAGTCTAAATTACAGGACAAATTATTCTACTAATTCAATAAGTATCTAAAGGACAATGCTTCAATGCAATGACATTTCTGGATCCAACATGGTAAGAATTAAGTGGAAACATATCCAGCACATCTGTATCAGAGACACATAAAATGTTTTCTTTCTTGGCATAATTTTCAATCTCATACAGACCGTTTTCTCTTGAGGATAAAAAATATTCGCAGACAAAAAATGGCCTATTTATTGAATCAACAACACAAAAATCTACTTGTCCGAAACGAAAATTGTCCTCTGTGACATCCAATAAAAAATTTCCTTTCTTGATCATGTTTCCCCTGATGGTGACAGAATTTGAAATAGATAAATGATTTAAACTGCCAATCTTGTCATACAACAATTTTTTTATATCTTCCCCAAGCATTCGTAATGATAACTGGACAGAATTTTCCATAATTACTTCTGGTTGAAAAAGGTTCCCTGCCAAATAATAGGCTTGAAGGAACTGATGTTTCTCCGAGAGAGTTTTACTAACATTTTTAAAATTTTTGGAACTTCTTATACACTTCTTAAAGTAGGTGTGCTTGGACTCAAATCTCATTGTCCACACCCTTAGTAATGGACCAAATTGAATTATTAGATGAGGATAATGATGCATGTAGTGATGTTTGGGTCTTAACTTTTTATCAGGAAAAAGTTTCTGTCTTATACCAATATATTCATCAATCAATTGTTGTAGTATTGCAACTTGGTCTATTGAGATAGATGGAGCACATAAATATTCTGTAATTTGTCTCAGTGACAGAATTGCTTGCCATGTTTGGTCATCATGATCTTTTACATAATCAAAGAGTATGACAGGAAAAAAACGTAGTAAAGCCCATGTTTGGACAGCATGTCCAGCTACCGTTTCGCATTTTATTTTAAATGGACATGGTTTGTTGCTTAAATCCATGCCTGTGAACTTAAATGATGTTATGAGAGAGTTAACTGTTTCCAATTTAAACCATTTTCTGTCTGAAACAAGATTCTTTACAAACAACGCCAAATCATATTTGACCACTCCCTCAAAGAGGTCATGTCCAAGACATGGAGGCAAACCAGGGTTACAAACATGAAACCCTTCCAATTTATGAAAAAAACAGTCTGTTTTAATTCCCAGATGATGAATAACATCATTTTCCTTTACATAATTTAGAGCTTCATTAAAATTTTCTTTATCCCTTAAGACAACATCTCTTATTGATGAAGGGTTTTCCTCATAATCTTGCAATGATGAAAGGCAATATCTACATATGTTTCCTGAATTTGAAAAATTTGTATTGAATCCGCCTATGAAATGACTACCAAGGTTATCGCCTAAGATGCAAACAAGATTAGCTTTAATACAGGTACCATCATTCATGAAAATCCCAGTCGATAAGCTTACAATATCATTTATCAAAGGTTCCAATACTTTCTGACCATTTTCAAAAAATGTAAAATCACTTTCTTTACACAATATGCATAATTGCATGGGATCTATTTTAGATCTATTATGAGGATAGATATCAAGTAAGGTGTAATAAAATCCTATGAGTTTAAATTTCGATTTAGCAGATCCAAGTGGATTTACAACCTCAAATGCATCTTGATATAAAACAATTTTTAAAGCATTTGGATTTTCAATAAAATATCTATTATTCTTAAATGAATGTCCATGTAAAACATCGGAAAATGTGTTGTTTCCTGCATTATTATGGACTGGGTTTTCATACTGACTTGTGAAAGTCTTATTGCTGAACAAAGCTTTTAGTGTTTCCTTTATTGAAACATAATGAAAAACACATTTTTTGTTATTTCTATCAAGCCCAAGATTAAATTCAATGGGTTCTACAAAGTTAAAATTAGTTTTAAAGTATTGTTTTCTTTTATAATCTGTATTTAATTCACCTTTATCTGACAAGGCTTTGAGGAAAAAATTGCTTTCGAAAACTTCTTTGATTTTTAATCTTTCATGCTGGTCACTCACTGCAGTTTGTATCTCTTTTTGTAATGCGTCCAGAGAAAGTTTAGTTAAATGTGAAATATCACTTAATATTAACTGCATTGTACTTATAGGAATAAGATGAATAGCTTCCATCTTCAAAAAAAACAATGCGAGCGAATTTTTAAATTCTTCAGGTGTACAAGATAATAACTCTGTATCTGAATCATCATGGGTATCAAGATCTAATACCTCAACAACACCAGTTTCAAAATTAGTGTCAGCATTAGTAGAATCTGGCTGACCCACTCCTAAACTATCTTCAGTTTCAGTTTCAAGGACAAGAGACAGAGAGGTGGCAGGCCTAAACTCTATTTTTAATTCTACTGTATCTAAATTTCGATGTTTTCGTGATAGATGGGATGTTAATGAATTATGCTTATTAAATTTGGCAGAACATGTCAAGTATGGACAAGGAATAGCCTGAAAAGCACTCATGTGTATTTTTAAATGAGAAACTAATTCTTTCATACTAGCCATTTTTTTTCTGCATTCGGCAAGACCACATATAATTTGATCCACTTTATTAGAATCTATAGAGGCAGTACCCGGCCCAGTACTAGTAGTAGTAGTTGCAGTAGGCCTAGTACTGGACCTGGATCTAAAAAACAAACCCGATGATTGGTAAATACTTCTAGTACTACCATTTGAAAACTCCTTACCATAGTGATCTCGAGATATGTGACATTTCAATGAAATAAATTTTACAAACGTTTTGTTGCACTCAGAAATACAACATGGGAATACTAAATTTTTCACGTTCCGATGAAGTCGGTAGTGACCAACATAGCCCTTTACAGAGTTTAATTCCTTTTCACAGAATTGACAAACATACAAATGTGACATGATGAAATATCAACTTATATCACCATACTGACCTCCGATTCAACCTCGAGATCTAAATCTACTTCTTCCATTCTTTCTGTACAGGTAGAGGCCTCGTGTTTCAGTTTGATGAGTTCGCAGTCTTCCAGCACGTAGAAATGATAAAGCGCACGAAATCACCTGATTACACAATCTCTAATATTAGTAATATAGTTGTCGTTCTTGGAAAAATTGCTGATCACCCAGACGGAAAGGCTGCGTTCGCGAACCTACTTTCCTGTCAAGAGGGCTGTCGGATGCATATCTATCTATATCCCTCGAGTTTTCAATTTGATAATTGAAACAAAAAATAGAAGAAGAAAACAAAAGGAGGGGGGTGGGGGGATGATAATGTTCCGTTTTAAGAATATATCACACCCTTGACAGGCCTAGCCAGACTTGATTTTTTTGGGGAGCAAGTCATTATTTTGGGAGGGGTAATCGCCGCAATGGGGTAGTTTGCAGTCATAAAATGGGACATTTGGCAGAATCGTATGGGGTGCAATCCATTTTATTTGTGGTAATGATGTAATCATTGCGGTCCACCATTCTTTTTCTTTACGAATTTCCAGTCATCTGAAATTACTGTCAATTTGGTTTAGTTTTAAATTCATCCAAAACATTTGTTGGTTGCCTATAAAAAAAACATTTAGGTCTACCAAAATGTTACACCATTGGGCCTATGCCTATTAGGCCTACTAGGTTGATATACTTCACAATGGATAGGCCTATCAATTTTAATCCGAATAAAGATAGGAGTAGAATAAAAAAAATAAGTATAATGGCGATGGAATAGGCCAACGCATTATTTCCAATTTCACAGCATTTTTTTCCAATATCACAGCAATTTTACATTTGATGTAAAATTACATTTTAATGTTATTCATAAATGGATATATCTGTAAAATAACATTTTGATGATATATTGTATGTAATTTTACCTTAGTAATGTTCTCATAATAAAATACACTGATTTGTATGTAAATATACAAACCATGTAATGTAATTTACATTTAATGTAAAATTACATTTTAATGTTATTTGTTTGACATTTTACAACTGTAATTCTGTAAAATAACATGTAAATGTATTTTAATGGTATATTATATGTAAATTTACCCTAGTAATGTTCCCATAATAAAATACACTAATTTTTATGTAAATATACAAACCATGTAAATCAACAAAAATTAATTAGTATTTTTACTGTAGAAAATGGTGTAATTTTACATACAGTTTTTACAGTGTGGAAAGGATAAGAAAAGTTCATCTGGTGAAAGAGGTGTGGACTATGTTTTAGTTCCGAACACAATATATCGTTTCGTTTAAAACTTTGAAGGCTACGAATAGTAAAGATGATCTTGCGATGTACAAGAGAGTAAAGGGTAACTTCAAGAAGATATGTTCCAACGCAAAGAGAAGAGAAACCAAGAGAAGAGAAAAGAAGGGATATGTTCACTAACCGTTCGACCAAAATATACCTTTAGTCTCAGAACCTGGAATTTTTTAGATTATCTAATCCGTAATAATGTTCTACCCTCACCCTCAAAATTTTAGCCTTCAAATTACCTTGTATCCATAAATATCACCATTTGAAAGTCAGAAATATCGTTGTTTAGTAAGACTATGACTTATATTGAAAACATATCCAAAAAAGAAAAGATAAATGTTTAGGTAAGGGTATAATTGAAGGGATTGTGCGATTTTTGGGTAGTTTCAGTAAAAGGCTATTTCCATCAATTCAAGGCTCAAATCGATCCTCGAAAATGCTGAACATTCCCATTTAAGACTGTGTTGGCAGTACCAATACCCTCAAGACTTATAGATAAATGTGAAAAGACTCTTAAAGTCGGGTGTAGACAAACCCCAAAAAGCACCCGATACCTAGTACAATCATTTCAAATCGCTGTTAAATGAAAGTTTGAAACTAGCCCATAGGCGTACGAGCCAGGGGGGCTGGGGGGGGGGGGGGGGCTGCAGCCCCCCCTGAGTCGGGCGAACATGAGTTTTTTCGGGCAATTGTCAAATTTTTCGGGCAGCGCTCGAAAAAAATGTAAAATGATGTTTTTGTCAAGAAAAATATAAATTTTTCAAAAAAAATAGAAAATCCTTCTGACCGCCAGAACAAAGTGCCCGAAATCCGGTTTTTTTTTACTGGTCCTGAGGTAGGGTTAGTCTGAGCTTCCCAGTCCGTCTCAGGGAAATTTCTTCTTGGCTTCTGTTGGCGCCCGAAAACTTGTAAAATAATGTTTTTGTCAAGAAAATATTTCTAATATTAGAAAATCCCTCCGACCACCCGAACAAAGTGCCCGAAATCCGATGGTCTGAGCTTCCCAGCCCGTCTCGGGAAATTTTATTTGGAGCCCGAAATTGGTAACTACAAATTAATCGACAGACCAGATCTTCTATTTTATTTAAAAATCAGTCCAGGTCGAATTGATAAGTCGAACTTACTTTTTGAGATTTGTTAAGATCTTGAGATTGTTTTGCAGTATGACTATGACTCCAGCTATTATCAAAGGCCTTTCTGTGTTATATACCCATACCTAATTTTAATAGGTAGGATATGGCCAATGTTTGCATTTAACTAATTCCATGCCTTACGCATTCAGTTCAGTATAATTTCATTTCAAGATTTCCATGCAATGAGACTGCAGATTGTGATCATTCAAATCTTTGCATTTCAATCTTCGTGACTTTATTAAAATTCTTGTGCGATCCGTGATTAAGCAGACCCGATCTTTAACAGGTTGATAATTGCAAATGTCGTCCAAACCAAAGACCCCGGCACCAAGTGGTCAATTTCTATGAACTAGATTCTAGGTTCTGAAAGCTGAACATGAAATATATTATTGCAAAATAAGCTTCACTTCTCCAATGCAATTGATCTTTTTTCCATTATGTATAATCATGATCTGATAGATTTTCTTCCTGAATTTTCAAACGTGGTAACACTGCCGTGTACCATTCCTGCGACATCGTGCTCTTCCAAACGCTCATTCAGTGCGTTGAAAAGACTGAAAACTTATCTGAGAAGCACCATGGGCCAGGAACGTTTTGGCCACCTCGCATTGATCAACATTGAACGATTGTATGCCAATGCTGTGATTGAAAATGATATTGACAGAATCATCGATGTCTTTCCTAGTCGCAAAAATCACATAGTCACATTTCTTTTGAACAGGACACCTCAATTTTCAGGCTATGACTATTTGCGCTTTCAGCAGTGTACGTGTTTTGCTTTGCTAGTTGATGTAAACTGTGAATACACCATGACCAAAGATTAATCCACATTCATTTTCGTGCTGTTCGTTTAGTACCTTCTGAGCAGATGTGGGATTCATCGGCAGACGACAGTCGTTTCAGTTGGGAACGTTTTGTATTAAAATTGAAATTCTTGATATATGAATGATCACTTTTTCTTACACTGTATGTATATGGTGAAAATAAAATGTTTCCATTGTGGTTCAAATCGATTATCTCGGTGTTACTGAAAGTTGATGGTGCTCTTAGGTGGTATCAATAAATTGGTCATTTTCGGGCATTAGGCATATTTTTCGGGCAAAAATGGTTCAGCCCCCCCTAGAAAAATCAGCCCGTACGCCTATGAACTAGCCATGAGTTGAGTGATACAGTCTTTGCGGCAGTTGAGCAATATGTTCCTGATTTTGATAAACTTTTAGAAATGAAATGAATGGAGTTTTACGTCCTAGTTTTCTGCACCTATATGGGCTAATTGGAGACGGGCAAATGCCATGCTGTGTGCAATGAGGGGAATGTTGCCAGGACGTGAACGGCTGTTGCCGCGCCTGGTTCTCAGACCCAAATGTAGTGGTTAAAAAACCGGATTTAAAAAAAAACAAGCGAACGAAATTAGGGTCTGATTTTAATTAGACTGTTGCTGTTGTTGTCAAAACTTTTAAGGCTCATAACTTGTGACCTTGACCTTGAGTGACATTGTGACCTGAACAAAAGTTGCTGCCCTTGACAAGATCTATCCAATGCCATTATCATTTTAGATGCCCAATGTTTACTTCTGGTTTAAAGGCCGTCAGAAAATGCAATTTTTTACTTTAAACAGCTCTGCCACGTGACCTAATTTACATACGACACAAATTATTTTTGATTCGTATTATGCTTGATCCACGACACTATGTATTTGAATCATAATTCCGCGTTTTAGAAAATTTTGTGTTAAGTTTGATTGTAACTGTCCGTGTTTCGATTGTCTGTCTGCTGGTATTCCCGCATCCCTTTTAGTTAACCTGCCTGTCTGTATACTGGTAGCCCGGCGCCCCTTTTATTTGGTTTGATTGCTTGTACTCCTACACCCCTTTTATTTAGTCTGTCTGCTGGTGTTTCTGAATCCATTTTATTTGCATTTTTATATGCCAAAATGAAACTATGGACGTATATTGCCGTCACCCCTGTCAGTACGTCCGTCCATCGGTCCGTCCGTCAACAATTAGATAAGCTAAAAAATTCCAGATTCTGATACCAAAATGTTTTTGGTCGAATAGTTAGTGAACATATCCATTTAGGAGTTATTGCCCTTGACTAAGTGAAAAAAAAACCGTTAGATAGAAGCTAGAGTTTTCATCCGATTTAAAACTTGGTGTGTGTCTTCATCTCTAGAAGCCCTTTTTTTTGTAATTTCGAATTTGTTTTTGCACAACCTCCAATCATAGACCTTGAATACATAGGCTGATAACTTTTGACCTACACCTTCTGCAACCTTTATCTTTTGGGAAAAACATCTTCTTTGGATGCGCTTTCATTTGATACCACCCTTTTTAATTTTGGTAAATAACATTTGATTTTATAGGGTTTTGAAAATGAACAATTTTAAATTTTCTGCAAATTATTCAATTTAAAGATTAACGATTTTAATATTCATAATATTTTCTATTAAAGTTATAGAAAAACAGTTTTATAATGTACAAATTCACAGCTTTAAAACAATGTATAAATTATTATGCATTAACAAAATTTTTTAAAAATAAAATATACTCCAATTAAGCAAGATTATGATTTTACAAGTTGTTAAAAGGACACAGGTCAGTAAGTCACTTGCTTGTCATAAACATGGAGGTCATAAATCTTTACAATTACATTCCAAAGATACTACTATATACAATATATAGGGAGGAAATTACTAGGGTTGAAAACACCAGGGTTGAAAATGAAAATGGGGGAAAAAAAGACAGGGTGGAGTTTAAAAAGGGGGGACACCACTGTAAGCCGGTTTCCCTAGTCTTCTCCAGGCAATGATACAGACATTCAGAGAAATACTTATATAATAGTTAACAATAACAGCAATCTATATTAACATGTAGGGCATACAAACTTTGATAATACTGTTAGGTTAAATAATCCAGGATCTCTATTAATTGTCGGTTGGAATATTTTATGTTGATGCCTTCAAATAATTCCTTGCTTTTAGTTGTTATGTTTATTGGTGGTCAACGTTTTCACTGAATTCCATTGAATCATATTTTGACGGTTATTTGAAGCATGTTCCGCAATGGCTGGTTGTTGCTGGCTTTTCGGATGGCTCTGGTCTACCTTTTGTTGGTTGGAGGTGAATGTTACATCAATTCCATTTTTATCAAGCAGTTTTATCTTGTAATTGGAGGTTTAAATAGTAGACTAATTCTTATAATTTTTATATCCTGCATGTTTATGTAGATTGTTGTTAGTGTTAACCATTTATTATACATGTAACCCTTTGGATATATGTATCATTGCCTGATGAAGACTAGTGAAACCTAGTTGAAACATTGCTTGTAATAAAGATAGTAATGGCATTCCATAAAATAGTGCCTTATTTATAACATCATTTCTATGTTCATAAAGAACGACATTTTCGAACCATTTATGTCAAACAACATAAGTTCAATTATTCCTTAACACATGCATGAACAAATTATTTACTCCGTGAAAACATTAAGACTGCTCTAAAATGGGAATACATGAGTCAGGAAAATTAAATGTCATGTTTCTGAAGCAAATATTTTGTTATATTCTGATAAATATAATGACTGTATTCGGAGAATTTCAAATTTGAAAAAGAATGGTTTCGCCAAAAAAAGGGAAATAATCTGTATTCAATCCTGAAATCATACTTAATACTATCATTAAGAATCTTTAAAGATTTTTTACTTTCTAGAATTTTTATGAGCTAAAAGTTTCAAAGAACAATAATATAAATCCGCACAAGCAAAACAAAATCAAAATCGCATCCAAAAACATGGCAAAATTGAGAGCAATAGTTATATAGTAGTGGACTACTCCAAAGAGAAGTACCATCGGTTGTTTCGAAAAGAGTAAGCATGGGTTTACTGGGTAATTATAAACAATTTCCGTCAACACCCATCAAGCCTTTTGAGAAAATTTGAGAGCGTTTCGAAGAACGTGAATAATAACTCATATTAAATGATAATAACCACGTATTATGTCCTCCCTCACAAGTGTTTAACCACAGTTAATTCTGGACGGACCATCGGGCATGGGTGACGCAAATATTATACGCTTCACATTTTATGTGAACGTATAAAAATCACTTTATTCGTGTAATTATAAAAAGTTTTATTTACAGTAGTATTTTATTTATGTATAGTAATTTATCATTGCTACATTAATTGCCTCAACATCTGTTATTCAGATTATGAATAAATTATGTCTCTTATTTTTTACTATGTAGATTTCATATAACATACAATTGGCGACCACAACCCGATGTAAGGCGTTTCCACAAGGGGGCAACCTTGCACTCAAAAAAATATACAGGTACATGTAAAGCTTCACATTTCATAAATGAGCCATCTTAATCTTTTGAAAGTTACATAGACAACTTATTACAGCTTTCGAGTTGCGCTCGAAACTGTATTGTTACCATTAATTTTTTAGATACTACCTTATTCGTGCGCGGACATTTCACACCCAGATAATTCCCACCGGGACAATTCCCACCCGACAAATTCATATCCGGACATTTTGCACCAGGATGATTTACATCAGGACAACTTCCACCCGAGACATTTGACACCCGGGCACTTTGCACCCAGGACAAATTCCACCTAGGAAAATTTCCCATCGCGACATTTCACACCCGGGCACTTCACACCAGGACGATTCACATCCAGGAAAACTGCCACCTGGAAATTTCACACCCGGGCAGTTCGCACCCATGACAATTTCTACCCATAAGAAACTATACGCATGATTTAGTACTTACGGATTTTATTGGAATGGACCCCATGTAGATTTTTGTTTGTGTAAGAGACGGGAATGCGTTTTAATTGTTTTTTATCCGATTTTTATGGGAATTTGTTTGTTTATTTCTTTAAACGATTGTCTACAAAATGAGTTTAAAAACATGAATTTTTAAAACTTTGTTGCTGACTTTTTGAAGCACTTTTTTGACCAATTGTTCAACTTTCGCAATTTTATTCTGATCAATCTGAAAACTTACATGTGCATAGACATTTTGATCGCGAACAAAATTCTTTTTTCAAAAACTTTCTATCACTTCCGGTTTTGACGTCATTCGCTTGTAAAGTTGAAATTTTAATTTCCGGAATAATGAAGATATTCAAAAAAATCTTTTTGCAATGTGCTATTATTTTGTATAAATGTGATGTCTATGGTATCTTCAATCGATTGCTAACAAAATATAGGAAGCGGTTTAAAATTTTCAGTAAAAGTCAAAACTTTTAAAGGAGAACAATCGGCATTTTTGGGAGTAGTTTTGGGCCTTTGTTATATGTAAACAGTCTTCAGAAGTACTCAAGCTATAAGAAAATCGCAAAATACCTTCAAATATACCTCAAACTAAAAAGTTCACTTTTATTTTTTTCTCTTACTGTACGCGGCTGTGAAAATTGTGTGTTTTGTTGACCAAGTCTACAATTAAAAATATGGTATGCTTGATGACCTGACCCGCGCTATTGCACCACGAGAAGGATTTGTTATCAAGACGTACCGTTTTCCAATATGGCGGGACGTTCAATGTGTAGTAGGCAATTGGGACTTTCAAACACGGATAATTATGGATACACATTGATTTGAAGGCTCAAATTTCAACGGTAAGCTCTGTAGACTATTTCTGATTAGCTAAGCTAAAGATTTCACGTCTTTACGACCGTCGGATGATTGTCCGAAGCAGGCCCGTAACTAGGGGGGGGGGGGGGGGGGGGAGGGGGGCTGAGCCCCCCCTGCAAATCCCCGAGCCCCCCTATTCGCCAAATTCGTGATTTTTTTTTTTTAAAGCAAAAATTTTCATCAGCTTTTCATTTTGTTTAATCAGACCTTTGAATATTCCCCTTTGGTTCGAGCAGCGCTGTTTGTGAGTGTAGTTTTTTGTGCTCACGAGAATTGACAGGCCAACTAGGAGGTCAGTGTTGCAACCTCGACAAGCTAATCTCGTTCTCTTGGCATATGAACGCCAACTTACTGAGAAAATAGATTTAGAAGAATTTGTTGATCGTTTCAGTGTGATCCACCCCAGGCTTTTGTTGAATTAATTAAGTTGTGTTGTGTTCATAGATGTATCTTCGTCTAAAGATGGGTTCCCTTATTTTAATTTTTGAAAATTAAAATGCTAATACTTATATGAATAGAAAGTAGAGTTGTTCCAATGACTTGGAAAAATACCAGTTTTGTGTCCATAATTAATTCATAATTAAGAGAATTGCCAGCAGAATTTCAATCGTCAGGCAGGCAGATTGGTCTAGTAGGTAACAATATATTTTCCCCATGGCGTCATTATTTTTTTGTATCACTGTACTCTAGTGATAATAAGTCTTCATAGATGTTATTGCATGATATAACTAGATTCGTACCAATAAGTCATAATCTCTTGATAGTATGATCCTTTACTTTTCTTGACAAGTATGACAGTTCAACATAGAGCCCCCTGAGAATTCTGTGCGCCCCCCTTGACTACATAGGCTGGTTACGGGCCTGGTCCGAAGCAAATGCCGCATGTGCCTCTTTAGGGCACATAACTTGTGACCTTGACCTTGAGTGATATAGCAAGGATCGACAAACCAAGAAGTTACTAAAAATAGGACAGTCTATAAATAGCTCTCAAGCATTCTGAAACACGAATATTCCATGGCACTACACGACATTGCTGTTATGGAACATGCAATAGTGACAGTAGATATTCAGATCGTGAATATTATGAAAGGAGTTTTTTCCATTTCCAAAACCAAAACGAAAACTAGAGAAATGTCTTCGGTAGTTACGTGCTTGTCGACGAGAAGATTTCCCACCGGAAAAGGTTACAAGGTAGACATATATTTGCAGCAGGCATTTTGTGGGAGAAAACTTCACGCGCCAAAATATCGGTAGGCCTTAGCCTTTGACCCGCTCAACGGCAGGTTTTCATCTGACTACGGTAGGCCTATATATAGGGCGTCACAAATAGGTTGTCTTTTTTTCAAAATACGTTGTAGCCTAGGTTAGGTACATGGTTTATAAAACATTCCCAGAAACATTTAAGTTTTGTATTAATAATTATGGGTTAAATGGAGTTTCGAAAGTATGATGATTTTACGCCATGTAGGCCCTACTGTACACAACATGCATTTGTATTCCAGGTTAAAAAATTTTCGATAAAGAGGAAACCACCTACTCAAAGAAGTGCCCCTGTGTCGAAAAATATATTGTTGGATGTATCTGAAGCTTTGTTATCCTTACAAAACCAACTATTACCTTAAACCTGGACTGTTGATGACAACACAACAACCAAGAATGAAAACATGTGTGACTATCACTCAAAGAAATGTATTCTTTAAAAGCCTGGTCCTCATCGTTTTTCCATATGTACGAATTTTTAACCCAGGTAGTTTTTTTCCCCATAATATTCGGTCCAATAAATTATATTTGGCCCTATCACTCTTAACACTGCTTACATCTGTAGCCACGGATGCAGTAAATCGACAGTTCCGGATGCTGTGCCATTCCATTGACTCTGTCTGTGTAATCGTGTTGATGAATTCAAATGGATCCTTCTGTGGTTAAGGCATACGTTTTATTGCTGCCATTGTCCGTTTCCGCAAACTATCCATATCGACTGTATAATCAGGATAGTCGATTTCAAGAATTTGCTCCCACATACTATTGGAACCAGAAAGAGGCAAAGTTCCAATAAATTCATTGATGAATTTGGTTTCATGGTTTCCTGAGGGGGAATTAATGTCACATGGTATTCTTTTTTTTGAGTATAAGATGCCATTACAGTACATTTAACAAAATAGTGATCATCTTTAGAAATGTTAAGAATGCCTTTTACATGGCCACTGATGAAAAACTGTCTCCCTTTTAACATAGGTTTTGAGGTATTGAAGTCCAGCAAATCATCTTCACATTCACTATCAGATGCCTTACTACTCTTCTGATATATTTTAGCGGTTTGTATGATGTGTTCATATTTTCTTCCATAACAAAATCCATTTGAAATTGTACCTGATGGAAACTTCTGCCAGCCACTAGCAGGTAACAGTGGAATATTACTTGCTGATTACTTCAAGCGGCATTTAAAACAGCACTAACTTTCTGCTCATACCATATTCCACCATCTACAGAAATTATTATGTCCGTCTTTTTAAACTCAATACATGTACATTCTGAACACCTGAAGAGGAAAAAATCTTGCTTTTAAATTTATCATAATACAACATGCATTCATTTTAACATATTAAATGACTTCACCGTTGTTTATAAAATTAATTAATCTCAACCATAAAATTGCACTATGATGGTCATGTCATTTACTGACATCATAAAATAATTTCATCATGTTGAAATAACACCAACATGTTGGCATGTATGCACGTATTTACCTGATTTACCTGAATATTCCATACGTTGTGATTGATCAAAGTTTTTTATTTATTTCTTTACGATTAAATAGTAAATCTGACCGCTTTCAAAGCATATTTGAAAATATAACGGGACACAAATTCGTTTTCAAAATTCATGTCGGCCATTTGTTTACATCGAGATTGACAGCCTCACCACGGGGCACACGCATTCAAATTTCTTACCTTTTAACCAATTCAGGCTTTTTCCCCATTACAGGCATTCCCCGACATTCTAACCATCGCTTGAGTTCGACAAATGAATGTTCTCATATATCTTCACTTCGAAATTTGGCCCAAGGAACATCGTTTTCCATTAGCTGTATGGAATAGATTTTCTCACAAGTACTACATTTCCTCTATTGCGTATCACGTGATATACACCACGCAATTTAGTGACGTAGTTGTCGATCTATGCTATTGTGACCTGAACAAAGGTTGCTGTCCTTGACAAGATCTATCCAATGCCATTATCATTTTAGATGTCCAATGTTTACTTTCGGTTTTATGGCCGTCAGAAAATGGCAATTTTTGACTTTAATCAGCTCTGTCACGTGACCTAATTTACATAAGACACGCATTATTTTTGATTCGTACTATGCTTTATCTACGCTTTCCAATGATATATGACACTATGTATTTGAATCATAATTTCGCGTTTTAGAATTTGAAAATTTTGTGTCAAGTTTCATTGTAACTGTCGGTGTTTCGTTTGTCTGTCTGCTGGTATTCCCGCATCACTTTTAGTTAAACCAGCCTGTATACTGGTAGCCATGCGCCCCTTTTATTTGGTCTGATTGCTTGTACTTCTGCACCCCTTTTATTTAGTATGTCTGCTGGTATTTCTGAATCCATTTTATCTGACTTTTTATACGCCCACATGAAAATATGGACATATATTTCCGTCACCCCTGTCCGTCCGTCGGTCCGTCTGTCGGTCAACAATTTCTTGTACACGCGATAGAGACTAGTTTTTATCCGATTTGAATGAAGCTTCGTATGTGTATTTATCTTGATAATATCTCGGATAATTTCGAAAATGGCTCGATTCCAGTCGTCGGTTTAAGAGTTATTGCCCTTGACTTAGTGAGAAAAAAAAAACGTTAAAATTAACTTGTATACGCGATAGAAGCTAGAGTTTTCATCCGATTTGAATAAAACTTGGTATGTGTCTTCTTCTTGATACTATCTCGGATCAGTTCAAAATTGGCGCTATTCCAGTGAAGACGTTAAAATTAACTTGTGTATGTGATAAAAGCTAGAGTTTTTATTCGATTTGAATGACCTAATTTACATACGACACAAATTATTTTTGATTCGTATTATGCTTTATCTACGCTTTCCAGTGATATATGACCCTATGTATTTGAATCATAATTCCGCGTTTTAGAATTTGAAAATATTCTGCCAAATTCAATTGTAACTGTTTCGTTTCTCTGTCTGTGGTATTCCCGCACCCTTTTAGTTAACCTGCCTGTATTCCGGTAGCCATGCGCCCCTTTTATTTGGTCTGACTGTTGGTATTTTTGAATCCATTTTATCTGCCCTTTTATACCACCACATGAAAATATGGACGTATATTGCCGTCACCACTGTCTGTCCGTCGGTCCGTCCGAATGTCAACAGTTTCTTGTACACGCGAAAGACGATTTGAATGAAGCTTGGTATGTGTATTTATCTTGATAATATCTCGTATGAGTTCGAAAATGGAGCGATTACAGTCGTCGCATTGAGAGTTATTGTCCTTGACTTAGTGAAAAAAACGTTAAAATTAACTTGTGTACGCGATAGAAGCTAGAGTTTTCATCCGATTTGAATGAAACTTGGTATGTGTCTAATATCTCGGATCAGTTCAAAATTGGCGCTATTCCAGTCGTCTGTTTATGAGTTATTGCCCTTGACTTAGTGAAAATGTTAAAATTAACTTGTGTATGTGATGAAGGCTAGAGTTTTTATCCGATTTGAATGAAGCTTGGTTAGTATATTTATCTTGGCAATATCTCGGATGAGTTCGAGGTCGGGATAAGAGTTAATTGCCCATGACTTGACCTTTTTGGTTGAAATTTCTAGGAGAGAAATGTATTTTATTTTCAAATTTTAATTCGATCGTTACAGGTATAGTCAAACAGATGTTTCGTTTGTCTGTCTGCTGGTATTCCCGCATCCCTTTTAGTTAATCTGCCTGTCATCCCTTTAATTATACCTGCGAGTACTGACACATATAAAATTGAGTGAGTATTTTGACAAGTGCGCTTTTATCTGTAAAACTCTTATCATTGGTTGAAAAATGTGGCATTTCATCCATGTATCAGGTGGGTTGCGCACTGCTCAGTACCGTCTTCATGGTTCTAGTTGCAGGGCGGTCTTAATGGGGGCGTTTGGATGTTTTTGCGGGGGGGGGGCGGAGATCCAAATTATGACCGAGCGAAGCGAGGCGAAATTTTTTTTTACCTTTTTTTGGCTTAAAAACATAGAATAAGTATAAATTGTACTAATTTAACGGTTTTTGACGTGGACCATGTATGTTTTATAGTAAACGGTAATGGGTTAGACATTTTTGATTTCGTATTCTCCCCATTCTTAACAAAAAAAGAAAAAAAAGACAAAGTTAAAGTACGCCCTCTACGCCCCCCTGGATCCGCCACTGCTTAAGGGGTCCTCCTCAAAATGAATTTGAAAAATGATTGCCAAAAAGGTGATTTCCGAGCGCCTCCAGCGGATTTCGGTCACTTTCTTTTGAAATTTTGAGTATACCCATTTTTTTTTTTCAAAATATAAATATTTTTTTTTGTCATTTTTCACAAACCGGCCCCGTGCACACCGGCCCGCATGGCTTTAGCCATGTAGCCATGCGGCCCAGTCCGCCCCTGGTAGAGAACGTATTTATCAACCGATTTTGCTCGGATTACCTTCATCGTATTTCTTGTAACAAAGGACATATAATATAACTTGAAAATATTCGATTATATCAAATTCGTTCGTCACTTTTTCTTGCCGTAATTAATCGAAGTATGATTTTTTGTTTAATTTTTGATGGATCAATTTGAAATTTGTATACTGCCGGCAATTGGAAATAATTCTGCACAATCAAATTCTTTGCATCACTTCCGGTTTCAATGATATCATGTTTTTTCACTTCCGGTAATGTGCATGCTCTTATTAGAAAATGTTCAGATCAAAAAAATATTTACCGGAAGTTATAATTTGGCCGCCATATCGGTTTGGGTCATTTTGCGAAATTGATATTTTGAATCTATTTAAAATCCGACTTTCACAATTTTGATGTTAATCGAAAGATTAAAACTTTGTCTACAACTTATGGGAAGTCGAATTTCGATTTACGATTTTGCCTTTTTTGTATAACGGAATGTTTTTTTCCAAACTTAAGAGGCTTGTATCACATGACCTTGACCTTGGATGACCTTCATAATATTACACACAATGATACTTTGTGACCTTGAACTTCTGGTGACCTTTTGACCTTTGGGGTCAGACCACTTAACCCTTTTTTTTATAGGATTCTAAACATGGCTAATTATGCATATTGTCAGTGCTGTAGCGCAAAACCTAACTGAAATTAGGCCTCAATGTTTGCTGATTTTTAATGTACTCTTTAAAGAGTTTCAAATGATATCAGATTTGGCGATGTCAAAATTTAATTTAAGAAAATGTTGCGATTTTGATCAAACTTTAAATGCTTCTATCTCGAGAACTTGACCTCAGATCATCTTGATATTTACAGATCTCATAAAGATTTATGAAAATTTAACTTACTGAAGCACCCTGTAGGCACGCCCACTGTTTAATTGACCCATTTTCTTATGAACCGAATTTCTCCAACATTTGCATATACCTTCATGTTCGAATAGTGATATAAAGGAAAATACAAAATATGGGTTGTGCGCATGCGCGATGCTAACTTTGTTGTTTGTTATCCGATTTTAACGAAACTTGGCATGTACACGCATAATCGGATTCAAAACTTAGGGGAAATGTTAAATTTAGTTCTGCGCATGTGCAATATCAACTTCCTTATTTCTTATTCAAATTTCTTCAAAATCGGTATGGATGTGTATAATTAAATTAGAAATATCACGGACATTTTGAATTTTGAAGTGCGCATGCGCGTTGCTAACTTTCTTATTTCATATCCGAATTTCATGAAACTTGGTATGCATATGTATATTCCGATTCGAAATATGATGGAGATATTGAATTTGTGTTTTGCGCATGCGAATTGCTAATTTTCTTATTTCTGAACCAAATTCATTCAAAATTGGCATGCATGAGTATAATAATATTCCAAATATCATGGACATATCTAATTTATGTAGTGCGCATGCGCATCGACAACTTACATATTTCTTATCAGAATTTCTTCAAAATTAGCATGTTTGTGTATAATTAGATTTGAAATTTCATGGACATAATGAATTTGTGTAGTGAGCATGCGCAGTAACCACTTTCTTATTCCTCAACCGAATTGCATGAAACTTGGTATGCATACGTATAGACTGATTCGCGGTTTCATGGACATAGAGCATATGTGCAGTGCACATGCGCATTGCCAACTTTATTTTTTCTTGTTGAAATATTTTTAAACTTGATGTGTATGTCTATAATCATAGTCTCAATTGCATTACCCTGTTGATCTCGCGCATTGAATTATCAGTACAGTGCATGCGCAATCGAATATTGCCGCACCGTCGTACCTGTACGTCGTAACCCGCCCTGCACCACCACTGTTAACTGTGCAGTTCTAGTTTTTTTTTTCGTCCCCGGCCCGGCCTATTTCTCGGAAATGGTAAGATGTATGAAAAAATGGATTTCATGACGTTTTCTTACTCGTGGCTAATCAACTGTTAAATGTAAAACTAAATTGATCTGCGCTACATGAAGCGACATGAGAAACAAACATAAGAAAGTATGTATCAACCGATTTTGCTCAAATTACCCTCATCGTATTCCTTGTAACAATGGACAAATAATGGAACTTGAAAAAATTCGATTATATGAAAATCGTTCGTCACTTTTTCATGCCGTAATTAATCGAAGTATGATTTTTTGTTTGATTTTTAACGGATCATTATGAAACTTATATGATGTACACCTACTGCAAGTACAAAAAATTCTTCACACTCAAAATTTTTGCATCACTTCCGGTTTCAATGATATCACTTCCGGTTACATCGCTTCCGGTAAAACTGTGTTATGAAGAAAATAAGGCATGAATAATGTAAGTGCAATTATTACAAACTGTTTTGACCCAAAAAATATTTACCGGAAGTTATAATTTGGCCGCTATATTGGTTTGAGTCATTTTGCGAAAATTCCTACTCTGAATCTATTTATTATCTGAGTTTCACAATTTTGATGTCAAACGAAGCCTTAAACGGGTGTCTACAATTGACGGGAAGCCGAATTTCGATTTTGCCTTTTTTGTATAACGGAATGGTTTTTTTCTCCAAAGTTAAGAGGCTTGCATCACATGACATTGACCTTGGATGACCTTCATATTGCATATAATGATGATACCTTGTGACCTTGACCGTCTGATGACCTTTTGACCTTTAGGGTCAGAAAACTGAAACTTATTTTATAGGGCTCCAAACATGGCTTTTTTAGCACATTGCTAGTGTCGTAGAGCAAAACCTAACTGGAATTACACCCTAATGTTTGCTGATTTGTAATGTTCTCTTTAATGGATTTCAAATGATATCAGATTTGGCGATGTCAAAATTCAATTTAACAACATGTTGCGATTTTGTTGAAACTTTACAGGCGTCTATCTCAAAAACGTGACCTTAGATCAAGTTGATATTTACAGATTTAATAACTCTTTATGAGGGCTTTAACATGGTGTATTCATTTATCACCTCCTACACGTGCTTTCTGTTTTAGGGGTTCGACTCAGAGGTGATTTTGCATTTTTAAATCGTTTTCACGAGGGCCCTAATATAGGATATAGCATTAATTTTTGCGGATCAGTAATGCAGAGATCCCGAGGTTTACAAATATGTGCAACATGTCTATGTTACTTGCACATTTCAACACTCCATTGACTTAACATAGCAGATATTTATAGAATAACATGCATGTCAGTTAATTGACTGTTTATAAAATGTCACAATTGATACAGTTACTAAGTTTGACATGGTCAAGTTAAAGGCGCTCTACCTCTATTTTTGTTAGATATGTTTTATATCCAATTAACGTATTTATGGGGGGGGGGGGGTCTAGAATGGACTAAACTACATCATGCTGTAGATTTAGCTTACTGAAGCATCCATGTAGGCACGCCCACAGCTTAATTGACCCAATTTCTTTTATGAACCGATTTTTTCCAAAAGTTGCATATACCTTCATGTTGGAATATTGATTTGAAAGAAAATACAAAATTTGTGTTGTGCGCATGCGCGATGCTAACTTTTTTGTTTGTTATCCGATTTTTACGAAATTTGGTATGTACATGTATAATCAGATTCAGAATCTAGGGAAAATGTTAAATTTGAGCACTGCGCATGCGCATTATCAACTTTCTTATTTGTTATCCAATTTGTTTCAAAATCTGGGTATAATCAGATTCAAAATATCATGGACATATTGAATTTATGTAGTGCGCATGCGCGTCGTCATCTTTTTCATTTCTTATCCGAATTTCATGAAACTTAGTATGCATATGCATGTTCCGATTCGATATCATGGAGATATCATGGTGTTTTGCGCATGCGCATTGCTAACTTGGCATGCATGTGTAGAAATATATATCAAATATTAAATTTATATAGTGTTCATGAGCATTGCCAACTTACTTATTTCTTATCCGAATTTCTTCAAAATTAGCATGTATGTGTATAATCAAATTCGAAATTTCATGGACATGATGAATTTTTGTAGTGAGCATGCGCAGAAACAAATTTCTTATTTCTCAACCTAATGGCATGACACTTGGTATGCATACGTACAATCTAATTAAAATTAGATTACATTTCGTTTCGGTTATTTCTTGAGTCGACAATCAAAAAATAACCGAAACGAAATGTAATCTAATTTTAATTAGATTGGCATACGTATAGAATGATTCGGGATTTCATGGAAATAGAGAATTTGTGCAGTGCACATGCGCATTGCCAACTTCTTGTTGAAATATTTTTAAACTTGGTATGTCTATATCATAGTCTCAATTGCATCACTATTCGCAATCGAATATTGCCGCACCGTCGTACCTGTATGTCGTAACCCGCCCTGCACCATTTCTGTTAACTACAGTTTTAGTCTTTACTTATAATATTTCTAACAATAATTATTGATACAGATTTTACTATATATACGGAATATGATCTCCTATTTACATACAACTTAACAAATCTATTCCGTGTTAGAACTTGTTGTGTTTTTTATCAAATAATTACTAGAGTCCCCTCGTTTTGTAACAAATGAAGACCAGGGAAAAAGGGGTATATTATGTTGTTTATGATATATGAGTAAAACTGAAATTCCCAATGCTGACTGGTCTTCTCGATGACACTTATGGTAGTCCAGTTTAGTCTTACTACATACAGTACGCTGTTCAGCTCCCACTGGCATTATACACCTTTCTTGTAAAGCACACGTCAACCATGATCGCATGATAATAAGTGTTATTACACTATTACTACGTAATATCATATAACCACTTTCAATTTCGGGAATATTATGAAATAAGCACGGCGGAACATTAAAATACTCGAATGTTCCAGCAAACGTATTCGTTGGAATGGTGTATGGGAAATTTGGTGAGTCTGGTTGAGATCGAAACAGGTGTCCTGTAAATTCTGCAAGTGTGAAATATTTCTGTAGCTGAGAAACTTTTGGACGCAAAGACGTATCCATATACATGACATAACCGACTTCTCTTAACACCTCCTGAAAAATATACAAGATCTTGAACTAACTGAACTAATTGAACTAATCTTATAAATTAAAACACATAAATACAGTGGGAACCAAAGGTAACTTACTATTTTGTTTTTAATTTTGAAGGGATCCATAACGTGCACATCCTGTAGTACATGGGACCTGGATTTATCGTCTCAGTGAAGCGCTAGACGCTAAATCCATGTCATCCATCTTTTAGTCCATCACTGGTTGGGGGGAAACTAAAGATATTACCTTCACCAATGTGTTTGTGTAGTAAATATTAACCTCTCAGGGGGTGATATTAAAAATAACCAGAGGCCGAAGGTCGAGGGTTATTTCTAATATCTAACTCAGGGTAAGAGGGTATTATTTAACATACACATCGCTTTTAAACCCGTGCGTGGACACACCCAGATAATCCCCGCCCGGACAATTCCCGCCCGACCAATTCATATCATTTCGCACCAGGATGATTTGCATCAGGACAACTTCTACCCGAGACATTTCACACCCGGGCACTTTGCACCCACTGCGACATTACCGGGAATTATCTGGGTGTGAAACGCTCTACTACCATTCGATTTGGTTTCGATTTGGTGTAATTTGCGGTGGTACACAAACGTACCGTCGATTAGGTAGCCTTGACTGTCAACAAAAGAAGGTCACGTGTATGTTATATGACGTCGTCGATATATCAGCCA
This sequence comes from Lottia scabra, assembly GCA_029955415.1. Classification (NCBI taxonomy): domain Eukaryota; kingdom Metazoa; phylum Mollusca; class Gastropoda; family Lottiidae; genus Lottia; species Lottia scabra. The sequence continues at coordinate 171,587 of JARJEI010000021.1, read as the reverse complement.
ATAGTATTACGAACTGGCACATCTTATAACACCTAATCGAATCGCCTAACCACCTCTTGGGACCACAGGGGGCTCGTAGTTATATTCTTTTGAATATTGCTATACGGTGGTATGAGAAATGAAAAGGGAGGACACTAATTTTGGGGTCAAAATTGAAATAGAAATTCGGCGCCTTTCCTCGCCTAGAAAACGGCCAAGTTTTTGGTCTAACCGATAGACTTGTTTACGACGGAGTAATTACCGTTTTTGTGTTCCAAGAGGAGCGAACATGGTTCGGAGAACTTCATTGTAGACCATTTTCCGCTTGCTTCGAGACGAATTACCAGGTGAATTTTCATTAGTAAACGATCTCACAAATGCACCGATTAGGTAATCGAACTGGCTCACAAATGCGCAAAATAACTAATCGACCAAATCGAATCGTCCCACAAAAACACTTGTAGTCAACAATTAATGGCTGTGATGGGAATTAGTTATTGCAAGCCAAATAATAGAAAAAGTGCTGGATTTACATGGAATTCGGATGAAATATGGACAATAGTGGATTATGTATTTAGAAAAAACGGTATAGTTTATGGATAAATCAAATGCGGAAGAAAATGTGCACAATCCTGAACAAATTTTAAGTTTCTTTGACATCAAATAAGCGCGGTTGAAATACACAATCAATGGCCGTCGTGGTGAAATTATACAAACAAAAACGGAAATGTGAAAATACAGCAAGATTAGGATTACATGAAAAACAAAGTGTGAATATATTCCTGTGAATTTGATAGGGGATTAGCATCGAAGCCCAAATATACAGGATGCAATATACCATCAAAGGGAGATTTGTGACAATTCATATCTTCCCTTTGATGGTGTCACACAATATTGGACATATCACCCCAGTGATGACGTCATCACCGGGTTGATATGTTCAATATCGTGTGATACCATCAAAGAGAAAACGTTCCCGAGGTGTGTATAAACAAATATCGTATTCAATATGAATGGGTTGGGTTTGATCGAAGACAAAGCTTCGCTTCAAAGGGATTGTCTTCCAAATTAATTCTATTGTAGACTACTAACGATGTCAAACTTTACCTGAATAATGGTAGGTTTCCACGAACAAAGATGTAATATTTTAAAATGTGATGGGTATCTGTCAAAATCAAACTTTCTCATTTCAACTTTTCCATAATTCAAAATCTGTTAATAAAATAAAAACACTGTAATTGATATGTCCCTGAATTTATTATACATAATAAACAATATAAATATCGTAAGCTAAAATGAATTTCTGATTGGGATGAGAAGCTAACGACGACCTCACAAGGTTGTTTCCCTATCTCGCTATCAATACTCGTGGAGGTGTAGTTTGATAACCACATTCAAAGGATCAGAAGGGATTGTATCAGTTTAATCTGCACGAATTGAAATTCAATGCACAAATAGAACCAAAGAAATGTTTATTTGTCCGTAGATTTTCGTATCGTTTTTGCGACACTGATAGCATCAATTTGCACCATTCCCTTTTCAACAAGACGCTTGTGGTTCGATTCTGTGTGTTACAAGTAATTATTATTTGTCAGGTCATCAACATGTTCTTTTAGCAACGGGTATCATTTCATTTCATTACATTAATCCGTTGCTATCATGTTAAGACATTCTCATCATTAATTTTGATGGTCGAACGATTATTGTTCGACCAGTTATATTCCTTGTAACAAATTATTGCGGGAAAACTTTCGAATGACCAGACGCCAGATTTCTTGTAGCAAATTTACCTTGTGATAATCGAATCTCAAAGGTCAAGGCCGAATTGATACCAAAATAGAGGATAGTATAAGATTTTGTCGGCTTTTTTTTTAGATTTACTTTCGTTTCGTTTCATAAAAAGTATAAAATTACGTTTGTTTTTTTTTGTATGGAGAAGACTGGACACCAGTCTAATAGTAGGGGTGCAAAATGCGTTGGTTGAAGTGGATTGCAAGAACCCCAGACGTCGGAATGGAAATTGGAATGGCGCAAATTGATGCTATCAGTGTCCTCGATGCACATACAAAGTTTAGAAAACCTCTTTTAAACGACGAGCCGTATTTTTGACTTTCAAACGCTGATAATTTTGGATAGACGGAGATTTGAAGGCTTAAATTTCGTGTTAGAGTTGTGAATATTATTACGGATTAGATAAGCTAACCAATTCGAGTTAATTTTAATTAAATATTATTGGTCGAACGAATAGTGAACATATCATTGTGACTGACTTATCGCAAATATATTTATTTACGAAGGAGAAAATTATAGTCGTACCTGTTGTCGTTCCTGTTCAGTCAGTCCAATATCATAAAATATCACCCGTATATTGGGAAAATATCGTCGTATTTCTGTATCAATGTAAAAAAATAAAGCCTGTAATTCTGCGAAATGATTGGAAGATGCTGCACACACTATTGTTGGTGTTTTGGACTTGATTGTTCTCCTAACATATTCTGGAATTTCTAAGTCTTCCACTTTCTCTGTCCTATGTGGTAATCCCAGCTCGTGTAAGTAGTTTTCTGTTATTACGTCAGTCTTCATTCGAAGTAGCACATTCAAATTTTCTTTCAAAGATGAACTGAAGGATGCCGTACACGTTCGGTTAAACCCATGAACTAAAAGGAAAATGAATAATAAAAATAATATTTGTCGTAACTGGTTTATATCACATATTAAAGATGTTCAATACACAAGAAATATTTAGGCCTACAATTCATAATGTACATAAATACTCAATAACTTTAATCAAATTATTGATCACGGTTATGTGACTCACGTAATGTGATCAATCTCTGAAGACCAATGCCATATCATTATCATAACATGAGTGCCATCTTTGTAAGCCATCTTATCAATTAAAAAATATATTTATGGCAAATAGTTTCATATCGATACAAACTTAGATTCACTACAATGCAAGGCATGATTCGCTCCTATCGCTAAAAATCAAATGGAAAAATCTACTGTGCATGCGGAATGGGATGGAATATATTCCAAAATCTGCGACCTAAGTCTTTCTCTAAAACAAGTACCATTCATCTGGAAATCAGCTAATGTTACTGCAATACTTAAAAAAGGCGACCCATTAAATTGTACTAACTATAGACCAGTATCTCTTTTAAGTATTGTAGTAAAAATATTCGAAAAATGCATCCATAAACATGTCTTTAACTTCTTGCAGGAACACTCAGTTATTACTAACGTACAAAGCGGTTTCTTGCACGGACACTCAACAGTCTATCAACTAATAGATCTCTCACACTTCTTCTGTCAAGCCATTGATCAGCAACAATATTGGGCAGGGCAGTATTCTGCCACATCAGCAAAGATTTTTACAGAGTTTGGCGCGCTGGGCTCTGTCATAAGCTCGGGGCCGTCGGGATCAGAGGAGACCTCCAGGAATGGTTTCAGAACTATCTCTGTAACAGACAACAATGTGTAGTAAATGATGGAGTTTCTTCTGAGTCTAAGACGGTCCCAGCTGGTGTTCCGCAGGGTTCTGTCCTGGGACCATTACTATTCTTAATTCACATCAACGATATTGTCAACCACATACAATCTAATATACGTTTATTTGCTGACGACACTAGTCTTTACCTTAAAATTGATGACCCAAATGCATCCGCTGACGTTCTAAATCATGATCTTGAGACCATTAACAACTGGGCTAAAGCGTGGCTGGTGACATTCAACCCGCTGAAAACTGCAACACTTGCACTACATACTAAAAATACTCCAATATTGCCCACTTTAAATTTAGATAATGTAAATATCCAGGAAGTTGCACATCACAAGCACTTAGGCCTTACTTTTCAAAGAAACTGTCGTTGGGATTGCCATATTAATTGTATTCTATTGAAAACTGGTAGGCTCATCAACTGTCTCAAATGTCTTCCGCATTTTGATTGCTGTGATATTATATGGGATGGGTGCACTATCGAACTAACAACTGCATTAGAAAATCTTCAGTTAGATGCACTCAGAACTATATGCGGCGCTGTTAAGGGAACTAGCCATGCTTTACTCTACAAGAAAACAGGTTTCATTAAACTGCAGGAATAAACTGACTATGATGTATAAAATCCTGAACAATTTGACTCCAAATTACCTATCAGATCTTCTTCCCACTAGAAACATTAATTATAACCTCCGAAATAACAACAATTTACCATCTATGAACTGCAGAACTAAACTATTTTATGATTCTTGTTTGCCGTCAAAGATCAGAGAGTGGAATAATGTACCAAATTCTCAAAAACTACACCTTTCAATTTCATCCTTCAAAACAACTCTTAAATCAAATGACAATTATCCACCTGACACGTATAGCTTTGGCATTCGAAAAAATCAAATTTACCACTGTCGTCTTCGTCTTTCCTGCAGTGACCTTAATGATCATAAATTTCTTAGACATGTTAGTGATAATCCCGCGTGTTTTTGTGGTCATCAATATGAACATGCAGAACACTTCCTTTTGAACTGTCCCTTACATCAACCAACTGACCTTAAAAATATAACATATCTTCTAAACGCCAAACGGTGTAATAAATGACCCTGATCAAACAATACTAATTTTTGAAAAAGTTCACAACTTTCTATTTTTATCTAAACGTTTTTAGAATCCGATTTATTCTTATACATATTTTCGATATCTACTATGGATGTAGTGACGTCTATATACGTTACTTATTTTAACGATATTGTACTGTACATAAAATATTGTTTAAATGTTGATTACTTTTTCGCCATGCGCAATATTATTCATGAATTTACTTGTGTGTAAAAAACAGTCTACAGTATGTCTTGAACAGCTTGTACTTTAACCAAGAATTGGCATAATTAATTATTTATTTTTTAGTGTAAAATTAACGAATTAATATTCAAGAAATTCTTTTTCTGTTTTTTATCTCTATTCTGTTTCATCTCATCTTTATCAAGTCTGTATTGGCCTTTTGACATCACTGAAATCTCCCATAAGAACAGTACAATCAAAGACAAAGAAGATTTGTGATTTTATTTAGCGAAAAGTACACTCACCTCTAAATTCTACTGATTGTTTAAGATCCATGTCTTTAAATCGTACTATATTCTTAGTTTTAAGTTCTTGTCGAGCTACTGGTTTTTTATTCTCAGATAGAGTGAAATTTTGATAGTACAGATGAACACATCCCACGAACAAGACACTCAAAGCTAACAATATATAGCTGACTTTTGAAGGCATTCTTTTCACTTTATGATTCAAAATGATTTTTTTCTGATTACAATTTCTTTGGAGAAACCAATCAATATCTTAACGTGACCGATTATCCAGCTGTCAGGATGATCAATGTTCTTTTATATTGATCACCAATGTCAACACATTATCCTTGAAGAACTTTCACAGATCAGCCTCAGTCTTTGCATTCAAAACGTACCTCCGGTCTTCGTGTGCCAAATTGACAGTGTGAGGTATTCAGTTGATCTACTTTTTTTAAAACTCGACCATTAATCTAAGAGAGCTAGATACCTTCTCAGAGCATGTTCTGCATACCACTAGCTATAAAGGAGAATTCTCATTTAAAGTAGTAAATATTAATCTCTCCAGGCACGTACGTCATTCCAGGTTCCAGGATAGAGTTATAAATAGAATGACGTAACTTTTTTGACTTCCGCTTTAGATGCTTCTTAACACGAAATAGCTGCTTTCACACCTTGAAAGTCTTATACTCTTATAACTTGTACGTTTTTTTTACCAGAATCTGGTGCCTGTGTTTCTACACTGGTAACCTAGTTGGAAGAAGTAAATATTTCAATTTACAGGTATGTATGTCATTATTTTTTAACTAACTTTATTGCCCTTGAATCAAAATCGGTCAGATGAAAATCATAGTGGGTGGTCTCTATATCTTCTTGATCAAACTGAATTTGGTTTTAAAGGGTTAATTATAAACAGGGAGTATTTAATGTTAATTTAGCAATTTGACCTAATTTTGGTGTTTGTCCTTTAAATGGCTCAATATTTCTAGCTGAAACCTTCTAAATACGCAAGAGGGACATTTCTCTACAATTATAAGTTTATTTTACTCAAATCCGTTCAGTAGTATCCTATCAGCGTCCAAAAGACATAACACACTTAAAAACTTTACGTAAGGTTTTTAAAAATTTTAGCATGTTTTTGGCGTTTAAAAATTAACGGCTGGACTTTTTTAGTTAAAACTTTTAGATACATTAACATAGTTACAGATTTTGGTGTAAAGTTTTCACAAATTTGAGCAAAAAAAAATTTTGACCTAAAAAAAATTCAGACTGTCCCTTTAAGGGGTTAAGGATGCCATCCTCAGAGCAGAATATTGTGAAGGGTAAATTGTGGATTCTGTTGTATCAAGGACTACTCAAATAACAAACTGACTGATGCAGGAAAAACCTTTGAAATCTTTCTAGATGAATGGAAATTGTGTATGTTTGCTGCTTTTAAATCATATTGCGATCTGGTAATGAATGGTAGTATTGAATTATGATTATCTCCCTTTACAATTATAGAATTTTTTGTTATTGAATCGGAACTAAATTAAGTTTTTGGGGTTTTTTTTCATTGATTTTTCTTTACTATCATGGGATAGTACACCATGTATTCAGCAAATCCTAAAAATTTCATGCTTCCCTGATTTGTGTATTTTTTCTCTTTTAAAATCATATTGCAACTGGTAATGAATGGTAGTATTGAATTATGATTATCTCCCTTTACAAATATAGAAGTTTTTGTTATTAAATCTGAATTGAATGAAGTGTGGGTTTTTTTTTATTGTTTTTTTTTCCTATACCATCATGGATTGTACACAAGTATTCAACAAATACTCAACATTTCATGCTTCCCTGATTTGAAAAAATTTGAAAAGATTATAAATCGAGATAGGTATTGAACATATGCGCATCTTTAAAAGCTAAAATTTTGAGTTGTGGCACTTTCTAAAAGTGGGAACACTGTTTTTTAGCTATCTATCACATATATTAATTGATTCCACGTGAAAGAATTTAGTCTCCATAATGTGCTACAAAAAGTCTTTTTTAAGCACATTTGAGGGTCACAGTCCACGGCCTAGGGTGCTGTCAAACAATCTATCGCGAAAGACGGCAAATGTAAGGAAATCATAATTTTAAAAAAGAAGGAATACAATACCACAAAACAAGCTTAAAGAGGTGGCAGTTGTCAACAAAAACACATCAAATTGAGGAAACCTGTTGTGAATCCTTTCCTTTTACAGGAAGAATGGACGTATATGTTACCATCTGGTAGTTTCAGAATCGAAATACATGTATTTGTGAAATAAATCACATATGGCTCATCAATTAAAATATATGCTACATGTGTGGTAAAATAGGAATTTTATATAGGTACACTTTTAGTTGTATGGCTATAGTGGCAGAAATAATGTACATTTTACACTTTATTAGTTAAATGCGGTCCATAAAAAAACACATGAAGTTTCGGCCTTTATAACCAATTTCAACATGGTTTAGAGTTTAGAACAATCAATGTGATTATCAAACTCTGACTTCTAATAACTAATTGTACTTCGATTCTCTTTAAACGTATCGATAATGTTTAATTTATAATCTTTAATCAATTAATTTTACCTTACTATTTATTCTAATGACAGTTTAACGTTATCGTACCTTTGTGTCAGCTGGTATAGGTTTGTTATGTTTTAAACAGTTCCACATAAAATTAAAAAACATTTTCAAGAAACCGCCTGTATATTTGTAAACGAAGATCTTTGATGAGATTTACGTTATCGTTGTACTGTTAATTTGTTTATTTCTGTAAAGACAAGTCCGAAGTCATTATCTTATTTCTAAGTTTAGAAAGCTCACAAAACAAAAAGCCGGTGTCAAATAGTTTTAAATTTTCATAACTCGAAAAAAACTATTCCTAGGTCATTTTCCTATACAGAATTGTGTCGCCTTAAAACAATTAAAACATGTTTTACTGTTCAAATTTATTTCCAATTTACAATAACACATATATTACAGAGTTTAGTTTATGCAGGCACATTAATAATAATAATAATAATGATAACTAGAACCGTGATAACGGTACTGAGCAGTGCGCAATTTAAACATCCTTGAACGGTTGCATTTTAGTCCTGCATATAAATTAGGTCATGTGACAGAGCTGTTTATAGTTAAAAATCTCAATTTTCAATCGGCTATTAAACCGGAAGTAAACATCGGAAAACACAAGGTAAAACATCATTTGATAGATTTTATCGAGGGCTATAGCTTTGGTTCAAATCAAAAGGTCATCAAACGTCAAGGTCACGAGTTTTGAGCTTTGAAAGTGTTGCTATTGCTGAATTTCTTTAACCGGAAATAGACAAAACTTTTAATCGAAATTAGGAAATCGGCTGTCACAATTTTGTTAGTAATATATTAGAGATGCCATAGACATCAACATTATGTAAATCGGATGATATCCTGATCACTTATATCGATTTAAAGAAAAGTTGGTCATTTCAAGATGGTGGTCTACTAGTTACTTCCGGGTCCAATTTTATTCTTTTTTTGTTCTATGAATGTTATGTCATTTTATATCTTCAAAAGAATGGGTCGACTCTCTTTAAAAATCCACAATTTAGGAACCACGTGTGTGTTCGCGCCAAAAAAGCCACGCAGTTACTTTAAAACAATGAACAAATTTTCCAAATTAAAAAAAAAGCAAAATGATTAAAATATCTATTTATATCAAGCGGAGATAAAGCATAATAAGAAAAGACGATTTTTTGTGACGTACGTGAATTAAGTTCAAACTGACAATTTTCATTTGGCTATAAAACAAGAAGTAAATATTGGACAACAAAAATGAATTCACCATTGGATAGATCTCATTTCCGGCAATAACTTTTGTTCGGATCATAAGGTCAACAAATGGCAAGGTCACAAGTTATGAGCTTTAAAAGTGTTACAATAATTGCTGAATATCTTATACCGGAAATAGACAAACACCATAATCGAAATTAGCAATTCAGCTGCCCTCATTTTGTTGGCAATAGATTGAAAATGCCATAAACATCAAAATCATATAAATCGATTTAAAGAAAACATGTTCATTTCAAGATGATGGCCAACGTGTTACTTCCGGTTACGATTTTGTCATATTTTTTTCTTTGTTAGTCATGTTCTTTCATATCTTAAGAAGAAATTGTTACCTATCTTATGAAATCCATAATTCAGATAACACGTGTGTTTTTTCCCGCCAAAAAACCACGCAGAGTTACTATAGAACAAAGAACAAAATTCCAAATAACAATTTTGATCAAAATATCTAGTGTTATATATCACTGGAAAGAGGAGATAAAGCGTAATATGAAAAGAGAAGATATTTTGTGACGCGACGTCACGTGACAGAGCTGTTCAAAGTTCAAACTAACAATTTTTAAATGGCTAAAAAAACGGAAGTAAATATTGGACAACAAAAATGAATACACCGTTGGGTAGATCTCATCATGGGCAATAATCTTTGTTCAGGTCATAAGGTCACCCAAATCCAAGTTAACGTGTAATGAGCTTTGAAAATTTTTGCCATTTCTAAATATCTTTTACTGGAAATAGGCAAACATCATAAGCGAAATTAGCAAATTGGCTGTCATCATTTTGTTGGCCATAGATTGAAAATGCCCTAGACATCAATATTATACAAATCGGATGATACCCTGTTCACTTCTCTCGATTTAAAGAAAACATGTTCATTTCATGATGGTGGCCAGCGTGTTACTTCCGGTTACGATTTTATCATATTTTTTTCTTTGTTAGTCATGTTCTTCCATATCTTAAGAAGAAATTGTTACCTATCTTATGAAATCCGTAATTCAGATAACACGTGTTTTTTCCCGCCAAAAAAAAACCCGCAGAGTTACTATAGAACAAAGAACAAAATTCGAAAAAGCAATTTTGATCGAAATATCTAGTGTTATACATATATAAAAACTCTAATCGCTATTGCGTGTATAAGAAATTGTTGAAGGACGAACGGACCGACGGATGGACAGGGGTGACGGCAATATACGTCCATATTTTCATGTGGCTGTATATAAAGGCAGATAAAATGGAATCAGAAATACCAGCAGACAGACTAAATAAAAGAGGTGCAGAACTACAAGCAGTCATACGAAATAAAAGGGGCGCACAGCTACCAGAATACAAGCAGATTAGCTAAAAGGGATGCGGGAATACCAGCAATACTAACAATATTTTCAAAATCTAAAACGCGGAATTATGATTCGAATACATATTGTCATATATCATTAGAAAGCGTAGATCAAGCACAATACGATTCAAAAATAATTTGTGTCGTATGTAAATTAGGTCACGTGACAGAGCTGTTTAAAGTTAAAAATTGCAATTTTCTGACAGCCATAAAACCGGAAGTAAACATCGGGCATCTAAAATGATTATGCCATTAGATAGATCTCGTCAAGGGCAACAACTTTTGTTGAGGTCACAAGGTCACTCAAGGTCAAGGTCACAAGATATGAGCCTTAAAAGTTTTAACTATTACTGAAAATTTTAAAACGGAAATAAAAAAAAATCTGAATCGAAATTCAAAAATCGGCTTCCCATGTTTTGTTAGCAATCGACTGTAGATTCCATAGACATCATTTTTTTTTTTCAAATCGGATGATTCCCTGATTCTGAATTTCGATTTAAAGATGAATTGGTCATTTCAAGATGGCGGCTGATATGAAATATCTGGGTCAGATTTTATCATTTCATATTTTGTCAATAGTTATTTCTAGTACATTGCAAAAAGATTTTTTTGAATATCTTCATTATCCCAGAAGTCAAAATTTCAACTTTACAAGTGAATGACGTCAAAACCGGAAGTGATATAAAATTTTTGAAAAAATAATTTTGTTCGCGACCAAAATGTCTATGCACATGTAAGTTTTCAGATTGATCAGAATAAAATTGCGAAAGTTGAAAAAATGGCCAAAAAAGTGCTTCAAAAAGTCAGCGACAAAGTTTTAAAAATTCATGTTTTTAAACTCATATTTTGTAGACAGTCGTTTAAAGAAATAAACAAAAAAGTTCCCATCAAAATCGGACAAAAAACGGAGGTGAAAATGATAAAACAATTAAAATTGGTTTAACTCGCATACGTCATTTCCGGTTGAAAGAAAATGCATCATTTTACATTCATCAAATACCGAGCAGTTAGATGTCGTAGGAAATCATCTGAGATAATGTGTGGTATTTCTCCTTCATACCGATATAGCGTGACCAGAAATAGACAAAAAAAAAATAGTCATTATGAAAACAAAGCAGTGCGTTCGCTAGAACGCACTGCAATAAATTTACGTGCTGCCGTCGAAAAGCCGATGGCAATCATTACACAGAGCAAACAGACTGCTTTATTCGCCATGTTGTATGAAAGAAATATCGTTAAAATATGGATCGTCTATGAAATACTATTTCAATTGTCTATAAACTAAGTCTTTATCTGCTAGTAATGCCAATATTCAGAGAAGCAAATCCACATATCCAAATCCAAAATTGATAGGCCTATAATCCATTTTAAATTTTTTAAAACACACATTTTGTTACACAATAACATGATAAAGAAAACTCGAAGTAAATCGGTCCACAAATGAATTCTACAGTCAACAAAACTAATTGTCACTTTCAGTTTTGCAGAAACGTTACATTTAGAATTTAAATTGAAATATTCCTCAACCGATCAAGCCAGAAATATTTAACCATTTTCCAAGTTAGCAACTTGAATAATTCATTCACGCATTCTTGTTACATATTACCAATTATCTGTCTTCTACAGACCATTGAGATTTAATTAATATTTCGCTTTATGTTTAATGCATTTCAAATCAATACGAAAGAATTCAAAACGTCTGGAATCCAGTCATATTCCTACAGAATTATTAAAAATGTCATGAGTTCTCTGTCATTGAGTGTACGTCTTTAATGGGTATCAGGTCCGTTCACCAATGTACTCGTTCGCCCTGGGTCCGTTCGCCCTGGGTCCGTTCGCCCTGGGTCCGTTCGCATGGGCTCGTTCGCCCCTTGGTCAGGGTCCGTTCGCCCCTATATTTTTTGACATGTGGCTAGGTAATAAATATAGAATTAATGACACCTAACCTGACATGTGTTTTAAAGTCATTTAACTATGGTCAATTAGCCATCAAAACTATGTTATATTGGTAATAATTATTTTAAAAGGAAATGCATTAAGGTACCTGAAATAGGAGTCAATTGCGAATAACTTTGGATACACATGGGTTTTGAGACTAACATTTCACATAACCCTCAAGCTAGTAGGACGCAAATTATGGCTCTCTAGAAAATGATGTGAAAAACCTATATCAACTGCTCTTAATGTGTTGGATGTTATTTTAACTGTTGATAACTGATGTTCCCTTGGACCAGTTTCATTTTGTGTTTGGATTTAACTGTTTAAAAGGTATTTTATGTATAAAACTTTTGTTAAATTGTTAAAGTGAAATAGGGAATCATGGCTGATAGTGGTTCTATTTATAGTATAGAGAGTAACCCTACTGAGACTGACAATCTTGACAATGGTATACTAAACTCACTCTCTACTGACAGCTACAATTCTAGAGAAATTCGATATTCAAAACGAATCTCAAACTATAAACTTAATAGAACATTATCAGTGAATAAATTACTACATGCATCTTTTCGTGAGGACAATATTACGATAGAAGAAACTAGAGGTGGATTTGTTCTTAAATTGAACACTGGTCAGTATGCTGAATTTAAAACTGCCTGCCACAAATTTTACGAAAACCAACCAAAATCAGCAAATATTGAAATAAACAAGAAATTTGATGAAGCTGATATGTGCGAAGCGGATTCAATAAAGTTTCGAAATTTAGATACGACTTTTACTATCAACCTATACCACACAACATCGAAAGTTTTAGTGAATGGTAAAAACAGTGCTCGATTTATTGAAGAACATTTACCTATTATATTTAAAGAAATAGACCCGACCAAAGCCCAAAACCTCAACAAACTAATTCAGGAATCTGCAACTGCACAGAATAAGAATAGATCAAGTGTCAAAAATACCCAAAATACCAGTACTCCATGTCCTGAGGAGACAGACGAAAATAGTTTCGAACTAATGCTTGAACTATCAAACGATAGCCCCCCACCACAGAACGACGTCACCTCGTTTAGTACTGTCAATTCAGATACATCATTAGATGGGTTAGACACACCAAATATCAAAAAAAAGAAAAAAATATCAAAGCTTGCCACAAAATTAAAAGCTAAGCTAACAAAAACAAAAGTGCTTGATAAAGACCCAGTGCCCAGTACAGAATGTGTGTATCTAAAAACAAACATACAGATTTTAGAAAATCAAGTACTTTACAACAACAACAACTTGATAAAAAATGCGAGGACACTAAAATGCTTAAACAATTGTTGGAAGATGCCAGCTCAAAAAGACGGGAGTGTGAGCTAACCTTGACAAACCAAACACATCGTTTTCAAGAATTCCAATTAAAATACAAGCGTTTGGAAGCTACTACAGAAGATCAAGCCATCAAAATAGCCAAACTGACAAAAGAAAACGAGACAATTACAAAACTAAACGCAGAATGTGAAACAAAGAACTCTAATATCAGTGCAGAACTTGTGGGACAAACAAGTGTTATGGAAAACTTGCTGTCTCAGTTAGATGCATTCCAAAATCTAATTGATCAACAGCAAAATCAGATATGTGAATTGAAACTGAAACTCCGAAACCAAGATGAAGGACCCATCGATCCAAACCCCTCACCGAAAGCCAAAAGAGAATACAACCAAAACACATACCAACGTAATGCCAATATTAGGGCACAGACAGCTACAGTGTTGAGTGACAAACCCATTGCTATTATAGGCTCGTCTATACTAAAAGGCCTGAGTCCAAACCGACTGGATTACAAGAAAACCACTGACATTCGGACAATAAGAGGAGCCCAAGTTCGGGACATTATAACATTTGTGTCAAAATGCCAAAAATCTGATAAACCCATAACCATTGTATTTTTAGTAGGATCAAATGATGCAGGTGGTAAAGCCTTACAAGATTCTAAAAGGGATTATATTGAACTTATTGATGCCACAAAAGCAGTATATAGAAATTCAACAATCAAGTTTCTAGAACTTTTACCTCAACAACATACCAGAGACAAAATTAGATCACTTAACTCTATTCTGAAATCAATATGTATGGAATATAATTGTGAGTGGATTCCAACAAATCATGTCTTTACAGGAATCTCAGGTGAAATCAAACAGTATCTTTTTGGAGACGGAATACATCTCAACCTTAAAGGTACTGCCCAATTAGCCAGATTAATAAAGGTAAATCTTGGAATGTCCACTCGCAATCAACCCTTAAACAAGTCATTCAAACAACCAAAGCATTTTTTCCCACCAGACACCAGATATCCACCTCCAGTACTGTACCCTACGACCCTGCATTCCAGTCTTCAAATGAACGGTAGAAAACCTTACTCTTTAACCCATAAATCACCATACCCCTCATACTATAATTCCACCTCTTCAATGAACTGTGGAAAACCATACCATCAACCCCATAAATCACCCTATCCACTAGTTAACCCCTATTACACTCCCAGATTCCCAATGACCCATAGAAATCCTTACTAATCAAAAAGCTGTATGACTGGTTTATACCCCTTAATTTTATTATGTCAACAACACTGTCTATATTGTTTATGTTACTTTAATTAATCCCTCATCTGTTAATTTTAAATATTTGCTTTTGTTAATTAAATTATCTTTGACATCATTTTATTAGAGCATGTTGATATAGGTTTATTTCACATCATTGTTACATCTTTATATAATAAGTATTTATGGATTTAAAAATAGGGTTTTGGAACATTAATGGTTTACCAGCCAAATTTTCTAATAACAAGTCAGATCTCTATAATATTATTCAGCATTTAGATATTATTTGTTTCATAGAAACCTGGGTATCAAGGGAGGAGTCGACATCAAATTTATATGTTGATGCTCTCCCTGGGTATACAGGTCAATTTTTTTATAGAAAAGTCAATGGTTCTGATATAAATGTAAGAGGAGGCTCCGCAGTATTTTACAAAAATACATTAAAGAATGGCATTGAAATCATTAAAGATTGCGATGGGGATATTGTTTGGCTAAAACTTAAAAAATCTATTTTCAAATTTCAATATGATTTATATCTAGCTATAGTTTATATTCCACCTGTAAATTCCACTATTTGGCGATCAAAAATTAATAACCCATATGACATTTTAGAAAAAAGTATATCAAAATACAGTAAATTAGGTAATGTACTGATTGGAGGGGATTTCAATGCCAGAACAAACACAACCATTTGACAAGCCCTTTCCTCAATTACTGCACTCAATACCAGATAATCCATTATTATCTTTTAGAAACAATAAGGATACCAAAAAGTGCAGTGGCTGGGGGAAGGATCTTGTCCAATTGTGTCTGAATTCGAATGTTTGTATTTTGAACGGTAGATGTATAGGTGATATGTTAGGAGAGAAAACATGTTTTAATAGGAAGGGGTCTAGCACAGTGGATTATGTTATAACCAATCTCTCGCATTTTCAACAAATACGTCATTTAAAAGTATCACCTTTAAGCCATCTATCTGATCATTGCCTAATGACATGTTCTGTATTAACAGATCCCGATATATCAAGCTACCCGAGTAAATCTCACAATAATAATAAAATATCAGCCAATGATGTAGAGCCACACGTCGATCAGAAAAGTAACAAATCTGCATGGACCAAATTCATTTGGAAACCTGAATCAAGCAATATTTTTCAGAACCAGCTTAGAAAAAACAATGTTTTACTAAATGACTTTCTCATGTCCACCTTCAGTAATGAACCACAACAAGTAGAAGCAGCAGCCACAAATATCACTGAAATTCTTATAAATACCTCTAAAGTCTGTCTTAAACCAATTAAAATAAGTAATAAGTGTAAAAAGAAAAATAAATGGTTTGACAAAGACTGCTCTCGTTTAAAGAGAGATCTATTAGACTCTCTCCGAAAGTTCAATCAAAATCAAAATAATTTTCACCTAAGAACTATCTATCACAGAAGAAAAAAGGAATATAAGAAATTAATTCGATATAAAAGCAGACAAAGTAAAAATGAAATTCTTCAAAAGCTAGATGAACTGAGCTCTAACAACCCAAAAGAGTACTGGAGACTTGTCAATTCTCTCACGCAAAATGACGATAAGACAATGGAAAACTCGATTCCGTTAGACGAATGGAAGGATCATTTTACATCCCTTCTCTCCGATAATAGCTCAAGTTCCACATCAATAGAAAAAGAAAATTTTATTCAAACAAAAATTCAAAAAATTTACAATTTTGCTGAAATAAACAGTGAAATAAATAGCGAAATAACCTCTACAGAAGTAAGAAAAGCATTAAAAAAATTAAAAAGAAACAAATCAACAGGCCCAGATATGATTTCAAATGAAATGTTAATAGCTTCTTTAGATATAATGATTGATCATTTTTTAAAATTATTTAATCTCATTCTGTCATCAGGTATTTTTCCTCAAATCTGGTCACCATCCTTCCTAGTTCCAATTCATAAAAAATGTTCAACAACAGATCCTAACAATTTTCGTGGTATAGCACTTGGTAGCTGTCTATCTAAAGTATTTTTATCCATAATTAATGATAGACTCACGCAACCTTTAGAATCTAATAATCTTCTAGATGATGCTCAGTTCGGATTTAGAAAAAATCGTAGAACAGTAGATAATATTTTTATTTTAAAAAGAATAATGAACAAGTTCAAATGTAGAAAGGATGCTTTATATATATTTTTTGTAGATTTCTCAAAAGCATTTGATACCATATGGAGAACGGGTATGTTCTATAAATTACTAAAAAATAACATAAATGGTAATATTCTAAGATTAATAACCTCAATTTATACTTCAACGACATATAAAGTCAAAACTGCTTCGGGCATCACCGACAGCATTCAATCGACATATGGAGTCAAACAGGGTTGTGTTTTAAGTCCAACTCTTTTTAACATTTATATGAATGATCTTCAAACATATTTTAAACATTTAAGTTCAACTGCCCCATACCTCGATGGTAAGCCTTTGACACATCTACTTTTTGCCGACGATTTAGTCATATTTTCACGCTCATCAAAAGGTCTTCAAAATTCAATGGACAGTTTACATAGGTTTTGTAGGCATTGGAAATTAAATCTCAATATCTCAAAATCAAAAATTATGATAATTAATCCCCATATAAAAAGAACTTCTTTCAACTTTCTTTTCCATAATGAAAAAATACAAATTGTTTCCTCATACACATACTTAGGTATATGTTTTACAGACAACTCTTCATTTAAATGTGCAATGTCTGAACTAAGGAAAAAGGCAAATCGTGCATGGTATAGCGCTAAACATAAATTGTGTACAGCTGACAATATTCCAACCAGTGTCCTTATCAAAATATATCACTGTATCGTCAAACAAATCGCCCTGTATTCATCCGATGTTTGGGGTTTGCAAATCTTGAATAGTAAGAGATTCTTTGATCGCTGGGATCTTTTAGATCACAACAAGCTTACAATTAGAACAGCCAAATCCATTCTTGGTTTGTCAAAGAAAGCCTCAAACATGGGATGTATATCGGAATTATCAATGTTTCCTATACAATGTGATGTATATCAAAGAATGCTATTATATTATAAAAGATTACTCAACGTTCAAAATTTACAATCTAATTCTATTCTATTAGCAGCTTTTAACGATGGTATCAACAGGGCTGACACAGACCCTAAATTCTCCTGGACACATGCTGTCAACAATCTAATAAATCATTTAAATCTTGACCATAACAACCTTTCTCCACATGTTATCAAAACCTCAATTCATAGTAAATTTGATTCAATATATCAACATCAACTTAATTGTAATAGTAAATTAAAAACGTATGCATTAGTAAAACCTTCAATTTTAACTCCTGCCAATTATTTACACATTGTAAAAAGTCCTAAACATAAATTAGCCTTGACGTCTATAAGATTGAGTGCCCATCAGTTGGAAATAGAGAGAGGACGTTATACTAATATCCCTGTGCTAGATAGAATATGTAGATTTTGTAGTCTCGGTCAAATTGAAGATGAGAAACATTTTCTGGTTTCCTGTCCTCGATATCAATCTTTGCGTCAAACACATTTAATTCCTGTCTTTATAATACACGAAAACCTTCACTACTCATTTCAAACCTTATTTGATCCACCAGCCGAGATTGCAAAATCTATATGTACCTTCGTTATTGAGGCTATGGAACTCAGAAAAACGCTTGTAAAACACTGAGTGTCAGCATATTGAAGATTGTTTTATATTAACACTCTATGTATATATTTTGAATTTGTTAGTTTCATATTAGATATTTACACCAATTATAGGTCCTAGTCAATCATTGTCTCATATAAAATTTAGTATATTATTTAGTTTTCTTTTTCTCCTTGTATTATATATAGTAGTGGTAAAAGTGGGGAAGTTAGCGCAGTTTTGCCCATGTTAAACCTATGGGAGAAATTATGAGAGGCTACCTATCGGGAGGCTACCCTCTGACGTCATCATAGCCTCTCAATATTGAAAGCGTGTTTGAACTTGTCTATTAGTGTACGTAGTGACCTCCTCTAGTCATATGTCAACCTCAATAACCTGATGTGACGTGTGTGGGTGTGTGTTTATATGTATCGATTCAAGGTTTTGCTTATGTAAATATGAGCAAGGAATTGATCTCATTTTGTATGATTGTATTCCAATTTTTCGGCTTATTGATACCACACTAGTAATAATAATAACAATATTATCATGTACAATATTTAATTTCCCCGTCCATTCAGACAAACATGGGTCAGAGAGCCATCCACATGATGCCTTTACAATATAACAAAATTATATATAACTATTTTATACATCTAGATAAAAGGGTTAGAGAATCGTCTACCACTAAACTTCACGAAAGGGTCAACAGTATGCTATCTTTCGTGCAGGTGTGTAAACTGTTGAGACTTGCAGTTAGTCTTTCTGGGATAGTTAACTCTCTCAAATATCAGATAAATCGTGAGCTTTGATCCAAGAGTTGAATTTATTTGGCCAGTGTAACCATTTCACATAATATTGTTTATTGAGTCCTTTGCCTTTCGTTTTGATAATGTTTTCAACTTTCCACATATCGTCTTCCCGAGCATCCACTTTCTGCACTTCTGACTGGTAGAAGGTTCCTGAAATTTCTTCGTCTTGAAAATCAATTAGTCGATAAACTGGAAGCCCACCACGTAATATTAATCACCACCAATATAAAATTAAATCCACTGTTGAATTTCGAAAATTTAGACATGTCCATCAAATCGACATCCCATTGGTCGTCTATTCCAATAACGATAACTCTGTTCCGCTTAAACGTCCTTTTTAAGGGTCTTTGTAAACTGTATGGTTCCTGTCGTTGTAGCCATTTTCGTATTTTATATTTACTTAAAACGAATTTTCCTTCTGTTCGAACAAATCTGTACAGTTTATCAGGTCCTGCAAAACTCGCTGGGTTAGCTGGATTGTAATAAATATTCCTCAAGTACTTTTCCCAAGAGGCCATCTTTACACATGGAATGATGACTTTAAAATGAAATACAGAGTACAACGTTCTCATATTTATATAGTTGAGCTATCATCGTCTTCATCCTCCCCCTCTTCATCAATGCTATTTTCACTTTCAGAACCATCAATATTTGTTTCGTTATCAATAGCTTCATCTAGAAAACTTTCCAACATAGGTTTATATTTCCTGATAGCTACTTTAATGGCTTTCTCGTAGTCCATACCATCGTTAACTAATTCTGTAATCATTTTCATGACTTTACCATGCAGTTTACCATTTTGTAACTGTAGTAAATACTTAATTAAACTACTATATCTGGACAAAAACTGATCCATATCCTCGTCTTTTAGTTTGCGATTAGCTTTACTCATGGCGTGGTCTTCTTTCATATTACCATCCATATATTTATCAACTTATTCTTCCCATATATCTGCATTTGCCTCTCTGGCAAGTTCAGCTATTTTTATATAAGCCGTATCCTCCCCATCTGCAATATCAAGTTCGTTTACACGAGACTTCTTTGAGGGTATGTCTTCATCCTCATACACCCTTTTTCTTTTTAAATCATTATTTTCTGGGCACCACCTATTCATGTGTCTAGCTAAATCAGGAACGCTTTCAAAGACTACACCGCAATCATCACATGAAGGCATGTTCTCTCTCTCGTCTGGTAAATACGTCTGCTTACTTTGAAATGATTCTTCAAACTGAGGTGGTTCTAGTTCTTTTCTGCTAATATACTCTTCAGAAACATCCTCACCAACCATGTTCTTGCTTTCAAATATATTAAGTTTTAGTCTGTCGTCTTCCGGTGTATTCTGTTTCAGATCAATGAATAGACTCCCATATGGTTGTTGTGTCCCCTCTTTGTATTTATTCATGAATTTCTTCGGATTATTAGGATACATCTGTCTAGCAAATATGGCTGGCCCAACTTGGTCACGTGGGTTTTTGAATAGGACTATATACTGGCTATTGATGCTCATGGTTCGACTCTCCTTTCCCTTCGAGAATGCATTTTGCATTATACAAGCTACGCTAAGGTTCCTGTGATGGCTGCCCTCTACAAATAATTCACACACATCCTTACTATTGGTGGCGTCTCTCATTAAATCGTCTAGAATGATTAAACGTGGATATCTAGAGTCGATGAATGAGTCATCATTCAAATTTTCAGGTAAACCTTGAACAAACAAAATGCTTTTAATGGTTTGTTGCATTTCAGTAAATAATGACTGCCATCGTTTATAACACCAGATAATCCTCTCAGGTGATGGTTTTATCATAGTCCGTGCTCGCTTCAATAATTTTTGCATCCAAAACGTCTTACCTGAACCAGTAGGTCCAGCCAACATCATAGTGAATGGATGATGTAGTACCACATTCGGTGGTGGTGGTGGGGGTAGTGATGCAGGTGGTGGTGGTGGTGGTGGTAGTGATGCAGGTGGTGGTGGTGGTGGTAGTGATGCAGGTGGTGGTGGTGGTGGTGGTAGTGATGCAGGTGGTGGTGGTGGCAGCGACGGGGGTAGTTGTGGTGGTGGATATGCATTATAGCTCTGTGGTTGACTAATTCTGTGTTTGTTTCTTTGGTGTCGCAACATAGCATCTTTTCTCGAAAATTTTGCACCACAATCTTGACAAGTATTCGACATCTTCAAGAGATCTTAAAACACATCCACTTCCTTCGAATGACAGACGTAAAGTGATTAAAATATTGACATGTATCATGATTATATTCTCCAATGTCCATAAGCTAAACTTTGTATCCCATCATCTAGTAAGTATCTTTTATCATCATAAGGGGATAAGCCAAGTTTGTTAATAGATATATTATACAAAGTATGGTTGTATGACCGGATCTGTGTCATGGTAGACATGTGAATCTCTTTATTAAATAAACATCTTTTATAATGTTCGTGTCTTGTATCATGTTTGATCACACTCTTCTTTATACCCTTCGCTGTCTTCTTTTCACAGAGTGTTTCATTCTCCTCATATATCAGTGAATACATCTTTGACTTAAGACCAACAAATTCTTGTATGGGAATACCATGTGTTTCATCCTTCATCTTTCCTAACACCTTTTTATTTAAAGTGCTATAAAGCCGATGTTCTGGGTTGTACTCAGACGTATCAAACAAGTGTTTGTCCTCCATCATATCTTGATATATATCATCAGTGTTGATGCTGTAGCATAGCGAGTCGGTGTCCGTAAACAAGAGTGTTGCTCTAGATCCGTATTTATCCTTCATGTAATTATAATGGAAATCGTACATAAGTGTCTTTGACAAATCGAGTATAGTGAATCCCACGTAGATGGGTCTGTTTAAGTATAACCGTTGTTTCAACATGTGTACAGCCACCAAGTCGTCGTTGAATATTTTGAAGGCATGAAATGTTGGTTTGCAGATTAGTTTTCTAGCCTTTGATTGGTCATTCAAAAGTTTTATATCTGTTCTCTTCCTTAAATTTTCCATCGTCTTTCCAAAGACTGCGTTATTCATGAGTTTAAAAAAATCCTTCTCGAAATCATTTTTTGCAAGCTTTCTCTTCTCTGTATTGAAATCTATATATGTCTTTAACCAGGGTCGTTGTTCAAATGTCATGACTCTATGGATCTTTGTAAGTCTCATTCCAAGTGATAAGTAGAGTTTTAAATTTCTGTAATGTACCACGTATTTTTTCTTTGGGAGTAAATTCGGTATCAATTTTTCTGTTGATGTTCCTTTTAAGTTTAGATCGTCCATTAGCTTCTCTGCATAGGGCGATAACATATCATTTGTAACCTTTTATTTTTTCGGGAGCGAGTGGATATTCGTTGTGGTCGTCGTGTAGTTTCCATGGATATTCTAAGTCAACTTCTAATATATAACCATGTTTACTGTCATCTGCAATGTCACCTATGTGTAGATTCTCAATATCAGAACGGTTGAGCCATCTGAAACCTTCAACTGGAAGTGCCTGGGACATTGCCCATCCGTATAAGTTGTTGGCATCTAGGTACATCAAGTGATTATCGGGTTGATTTGGGTCGTAGTTTGGTACATGTTTATTATTAGCTTTGGCATGGCGATGGGATATCATTGATATTCCCCCTCTTAAACCCTTTTCTATAAATAAATGCATGTCTATGTCAGTTAGTAATTCCAGCTTGACACCTGTCATTTTCAAGGCAGCCTGCCAGGCTAAACCGGGAGATGTATAAAAATGTGCAGCATCCAGTCCATAGTAGTTGAGACAGATCTCCCTGAAATTTTCAAAGACGTCGGCTAATGCAAGGACATCTGATAGAACGTATAGATCGTGATACTGTCCGAGATTCTGTATGTTAAACAATTGCCACACGTGTTGTGCATGTGCATAGTCCAGTGTGGTAATACCTTCTCCCGATAGTGTACTGTAAAAATCTTCAATCGGTGGTAGTTGAGTTTCCACAAACTTTGCCTCGGAATCAAAATACTCGTATGGGTATACTTGCTTTCGCAGAAGTAGGCTTATCTGTTCTTCTCCAAAGTGGCTTGTCATGTGTCTAAATTTACTCGAACCTTCTTTTGCAAGGTTTTCCACGAGCTTTTGTAATGAGGAAGACATAAACTGGAGCGAGTTTACTCTAGAATGTTTGACTAAGGCTTTCGCCAAAGTAGTCACCACCCTTCAACATTTCCATCACTGGAAACAGAGCTGCTCTCGCAGTTAAGCAAGACTGCAAAGGTTTTAGTAGGAGAGGTCTTCCTGACTATAGCGGGGCATGTCACATGACACTTCCTCTCCATTGTTAGCTAAATGACACTGCCCTAAGTCAGTACACCTTACCAATGAGACTACTTCAAACATTCGAGAACTCAAAATTAAAATACAGCCTCCCCTTTTTTTTCCCCCATTCTTCTTAAGATATGTATCTGTGCAATTCCATTTATTTGTTATTCGTAAAATTAGTAGGTAAATAATAAGCAAGAGAACTTTAATTGTTATCATACAATCCTTTACTAAACAATAAAAGTTGTTTAAAATAAATAACTATTAGTTGTACTATTACCTGTAAATCCCACTGTAAATGTTAATTTGATTTGATCTTTAGAATGTCTATGATAAGACTGTCCGAGCCCCGCAATTCACATCGTTTATATAGCAACATTTTCCTCTACTTGCCATGTTTACATGAATAGTCATTCACCCATCATCATCCCCATACCATGACCGATAATAGTATTAGTAATACGGACAAATTTGATTGGCGACAATATTCGACACATCCCAATGAAAATCTCCGTCATATATAACCGACCTTTACGCGTGCAGGCTATTTATTTCTTATCATCCAGCCGTCGATGCAAATTAAGGTTAACCAAGACTACGTTGTAATAGTCGCCATATAGCTCTATGGCCATAACTCAACACTACAGTACATTTGCTATTATTAGTTACACTGTAATGGTATTAGATGTACTAAAGAGAATAACTTGACCACGGGAAGATGTTCACCCCAGGTACTTAATCACAACAGGTTATTGAGGTCAACAGAAAGTGTTTAAAAGGTCACTACGTACAGGTTAAGGATAATTCTAGAAACAATTTCAAAATTCCTCGTAACATTAAGTGAATCACATTCCTCAAAAACCAATCCTATTTTTCTCTACTTTGATCTGGTCTTTGATGTTTACCTAGTAAACAACGGCCGACGAGAGACCAATGGTCAGGTGATTAATTACCGAGAGTAAACATTTGATGACTAGACGTAACTTTTTGACAAATTAGATGTTATTGTAATTTGATCAAACATTAGTTTAAGTAAATCTACTTCAGTAGGTCACTAGAATGTAAAAACCTGTTTAGTATTTACTGTCGCATGACATATGACTAGAGGAGGTCACTACGTACACTAATAGACAAGTTCAAACACGCTTTCAATATTGAGAGGCTATGATGACGTCAGAGGGTAGCCTCCCGATAGGCAGCCTCTCATAATTTCTCCCATAGGTTTAACATGGGCAAAACTGCGCTAACTTCCCCACTTTTACCACTACTATATATTATTATATCATCTTCGTATTATATAATATTACATGTATATAATATATACAGTACGTCAGTTTTAGGTTTTCGTTTCAATCTTTGTCATTAGTATTGTTTTTCATTTTTCACGTTGTTGTTTTTTGTTTTTGTTGTTTTTGTTGTTTTTTTTTTTTTTGTTTCTTTTTGTATTGATTTGTTATGTATGTATATTGTATGCTGTCCTTTATGGTACGTAATGATTCAATAAAATATCTATCTATCTATCTATCTATCTATCTATCGACAGTGAGCTGTGTACACTATTTCTGATTAGTTCATCTTAAAGATTCCCTTTTCCGAAACTAAGATGTTTACAAAATATGAAATATCTAGTGTTATATATCACTGGAAAGAGGAGATAAAGCGTAATATGAAAAGAGAAGATATTTTGTGACGCGACGTCACGTGACAGAGCTGTTCAAAGTTCAAACTAACAATTTTTAAATGGCTAAAAAAACGGAAGTAAATATTGGACAACAAAAATGAATACACCGTTGGGTAGATCTCATCATGGGCAATAATCTTTGTTCAGGTCATAAGGTCACCCAAATCCAAGTTAACGTGTAATGAGCTTTGAAAATTTTTGCCATTTCTAAATATCTTTTACTGGAAATAGGCAAACATCATAAGCGAAATTAGCAAATTGGCTGTCATCATTTTGTTGGCCATAGATTGAAAATGCCCTAGACATCAATATTATACAAATCGGATGATACCCTGTTCACTTCTCTCGATTTAAAGAAAACATGTTCATTTCATGATGGTGGCCAGCGTGTTACTTCCGGTTACGATTTTATCATATTTTTTTCTTTGTTAGTCATGTTCTTCCATATCTTAAGAAGAAATTGTTACCTATCTTATGAAATCCGTAATTCAGATAACACGTGTTTTTTCCCGCCAAAAAAACCCCGCAGAGTTACTATAGAACAAAGAACAAAATTCGAAAAAGCAATTTTGATCGAAATATCTAGTGTTATACATATATAAAAACTCTAATCGCTATTGCGTGTATAAGAAATTGTTGAAGGACGAACGGACCGACGGATGGACAGGGGTGACGGCAATATACGTCCATATTTTCATGTGGCTGTATATAAAGGCAGATAAAATGGAATCAGAAATACCAGCAGACAGACTAAATAAAAGAGGTGCAGAACTACAAGCAGTCATACGAAATAAAAGGGGCGCACAGCTACCAGAATACAAGCAGGTTAGCTAAAAGGGGTGCGGGAATACCAGAAATACTAACAATATTTTCAAAGGACATCTGATAGAACGTATAGATCGTGATACTGTCCGAGATTCTGTATGTTAAACAATTGCCACACGTGTTGTGCATGTGCATAGTCCAGTGTGGTAATACCTTCTCCCGATAGTGTACTGTAAAAATCTTCAATCGGTGGTAGTTGAGTTTCCACAAACTTTGCCTCGGAATCAAAATACTCGTATGGGTATACTTGCTTTCGCAGAAGTAGGCTTATCTGTTCTTCTCCAAAGTGGCTTGTCATGTGTCTAAATTTACTCGAACCTTCTTTTGCAAGGTTTTCCACGAGCTTTTGTAATGAGGAAGACATAAACTGGAGCGAGTTTACTCTAGAATGTTTGACTAAGGCTTTCGCCAAAGTAGTCACCACCCTTCAACATTTCCATCACTGGAAACAGAGCTGCTCTCGCAGTTAAGCAAGACTGCAAAGGTTTTAGTAGGAGAGGTCTTCCTGACTATAGCGGGGCATGTCACATGACACTTCCTCTCCATTGTTAGCTAAATGACACTGCCCTAAGTCAGTACACCTTACCAATGAGACTACTTCAAACATTCGAGAACTCAAAATTAAAATACAGCCTCCCCTTTTTTTTCCCCCATTCTTCTTAAGATATGTATCTGTGCAATTCCATTTATTTGTTATTCGTAAAATTAGTAGGTAAATAATAAGCAAGAGAACTTTAATTGTTATCATACAATCCTTTACTAAACAATAAAAGTTGTTTAAAATAAATAACTATTAGTTGTACTATTACCTGTAAATCCCACTGTAAATGTTAATTTGATTTGATCTTTAGAATGTCTATGATAAGACTGTCCGAGCCCCGCAATTCACATCGTTTATATAGCAACATTTTCCTCTACTTGCCATGTTTACATGAATAGTCATTCACCCATCATCATCCCCATACCATGACCGATAATAGTATTAGTAATACGGACAAATTTGATTGGCGACAATATTCGACACATCCCAATGAAAATCTCCGTCATATATAACCGACCTTTACGCGTGCAGGCTATTTATTTCTTATCATCCAGCCGTCGATGCAAATTAAGGTTAACCAAGACTACGTTGTAATAGTCGCCATATAGCTCTATGGCCATAACTCAACACTACAGTACATTTGCTATTATTAGTTACACTGTAATGGTATTAGATGTACTAAAGAGAATAACTTGACCACGGGAAGATGTTCACCCCAGGTACTTAATCACAACAGGTTATTGAGGTCAACAGAAAGTGTTTAAAAGGTCACTACGTACAGGTTAAGGATAATTCTAGAAACAATTTCAAAATTCCTCGTAACATTAAGTGAATCACATTCCTCAAAAACCAATCCTATTTTTCTCTACTTTGATCTGGTCTTTGATGTTTACCTAGTAAACAACGGCCGACGAGAGACCAATGGTCAGGTGATTAATTACCGAGAGTAAACATTTGATGACTAGACGTAACTTTTTGACAAATTAGATGTTATTGTAATTTGATCAAACATTAGTTTAAGTAAATCTACTTCAGTAGGTCACTAGAATGTAAAAACCTGTTTAGTATTTACTGTCGCATGACATATGACTAGAGGAGGTCACTACGTACACTAATAGACAAGTTCAAACACGCTTTCAATATTGAGAGGCTATGATGACGTCAGAGGGTAGCCTCCCGATAGGCAGCCTCTCATAATTTCTCCCATAGGTTTAACATGGGCAAAACTGCGCTAACTTCCCCACTTTTACCACTACTATATATTATTATATCATCTTCGTATTATATAATATTACATGTATATAATATATACAGTACGTCAGTTTTAGGTTTTCGTTTCAATCTTTGTCATTAGTATTGTTTTTCATTTTTCACGTTGTTGTTTTTTGTTTTTGTTGTTTTTTTTGTTTTTGTTTCTTTTTGTATTGATTTGTTATGTATGTATATTGTATGCTGTCCTTTATGGTACGTAATGATTCAATAAAATATCTATCTATCTATCTATCTATCTATCGACAGTGAGCTGTGTACACTATTTCTGATTAGTTCATCTTAAAGATTCCCTTTTCCGAAACTAAGATGTTTACAAAATATCCATAGGCGTACGGGCTGATTTTTCTAGGGGGGGCTGACGCATTTTTGCCCGAAAAATATGCATGGTGCCCGAAAATGACAATTTATTGATACCACCCAAGAGCACCATCAACTTTCAGTAACACTGAGATAATCGATTTGAACCACAATGGAAACATTTTATTTTCACCATATACATACAGTGTAAAGTGATCATTCATACATCAAGAATTTGAACTTTAACACAAACATGCAAAACTGATGCGACTGTCGTCTGCCGATGAATCCCACATCTGCGCAGAAGGTACTAAGCGAACAGCACGAACAATGTGGATTAATCTTTGGCCATGGCAACACAGTTTACATCAACTAGCAAAGCAAAACACGTACACTGCTGATAGCGAAAATAGTCATAGTCTGAAAATTGAGGTGTCCTGTTCAAAAGAAATGTGATTTGCGATTTTTCCAACTAGCAAAGACATCGATGATTCTGTCCACATCATTTTCAATCACAGCAATGGCATAAAATCGTTCGATGTTGATCAATGCTAGGTGGCTCAAACGTTCCTGGCCCATGGTGCTTCTCAAAAAGTTTTCAGTCTTCTCAACGCACTGAATGAGCGTTCTGCAGAGCACGATGTCACAGGAATGGTACACAGCAATTTTACCACGTTTGAAAATTCAGGAAGAAATTCTATCAGATCATGATTATACATAATGGAAAGAAGATCAATTGCATTGGAGAAGTGAAGCTTATTCTGCGATATATTTCATGTTAAGCTTTCAGAACCTCTGAATCTAGTTCATAGAAATTGGCCACTTGGTGCCGGGGTCTTTGGTTTGGACGACATTTTCAATTATCAACCTGTTAAAGATTCGGGTCTGCTTAATAACGGATCGCACAAGTATTAATTTAATAAAGTCACGAAGATTGAAATGCAAAGATTTGAATGATCACAATCTGCAGTCTCATTGCATGGAAATCTTGAAATGAAATTATACTGAACTGATTCCGTAAGGCATGGAATTAGTTAAATGCAATCATTGGCTATATCCTACCTATTAAAATTAGGTATGTGTTTATAACACAGAAAGGCCTTTGATAATATCTTGAGTCATAGTCATACTGTACAACAATTTCAAGATCTTACCAAATCTCAAAAAGCAAGATTCGACTTATCAATTCGATCTGCACTGATTTTTGAATAAAATAGAAGATCTGGTCTGTCGATTAATATGTAGTTACCAAATTCGGGCTCCAAACAAAATTTCCCGAGACAGGCTGGGAAGCTCAGACCATCGGATTTTGGGCACTTTTTTCTGGTGGTCGGAGGGATTTTCTAATTTTTGAAAAATTTTCTTGACAAAAACATTAATTTCCCAGAGACGGACTGGGAAGCTCAGACTAACCCTACCTCAGGACCAGCAAAATAACCCGGATTTCGGGCACTGTGTTCTGGCGGTCGGAGAGATTTTCTAATTTTTTGAAAAATGTTGATTTTTCTTGACAAAAACATTATTTTACAATTTTTCGGGCACAAACAGAAGCCAAAAAGAAATTTCACCGAGACGGTCTGGGAAGCTCAGACTAACCCTACCTCAGGCTCAGCAAAAAAACCCGGATTTCGGGCACTTTATTCTGGCGGTCGGAAAGATTTTCTAATTTTTTGAAAAATTTCTTTTTTTCTTGTCAAAAACGTTATTTTACATTTTTTCGAACGCTGCCCGAAAAATTTGACAATTGCCCGAAAAAACTCATGTTCGCCCGACTCAGGGGGGGCTGCAGCCCCCCCAGCCCCCCTGGCTCGTACGCCTATGAAAATATCTAGTGTTATATATCACTGGAAAGAGGAGATAAAGCGTAATATGAAAAGAGAAGATATTTTGTGACGCGACGTCACGTGACAGAGCTGTTCAAAGTTCAAACTAACAATTTTTAAATGGCTAAAAAAACGGAAGTAAATATTGGACAACAAAAATGAATACACCGTTGGGTAGATCTCATCATGGGCAATAATCTTTGTTCAGGTCATAAGGTCACCCAAATCCAAGTTAACGTGTAATGAGCTTTGAAAATTTTTGCCATTTCTAAATATCTTTTACTGGAAATAGGCAAACATCATAAGCGAAATTAGCAAATTGGCTGTCATCATTTTGTTGGCCATAGATTGAAAATGCCCTAGACATCAATATTATACAAATCGGATGATACCCTGTTCACTTCTCTCGATTTAAAGAAAACATGTTCATTTCATGATGGTGGCCAGCGTGTTACTTCCGGTTACGATTTTATCATATTTTTTTCTTTGTTAGTCATGTTCTTCCATATCTTAAGAAGAAATTGTTACCTATCTTATGAAATCCGTAATTCAGATAACACGTGTTTTTTCCCCGCCAAAAAAAACCCGCAGAGTTACTATAGAACAAAGAACAAAATTCGAAAAAGCAATTTTGATCGAAATATCTAGTGTTATACATATATAAAAACTCTAATCGCTATTGCGTGTATAAGAAATTGTTGAAGGACGAACGGACCGACGGATGGACAGGGGTGACGGCAATATACGTCCATATTTTCATGTGGCTGTATATAAAGGCAGATAAAATGGAATCAGAAATACCAGCAGACAGACTAAATAAAAGAGGTGCAGAACTACAAGCAGTCATACGAAATAAAAGGGGCGCACAGCTACCAGAATACAAGCAGGTTAGCTAAAAGGGATGCGGGAATACCAGCAATACTAACAATATTTTCAAAATCTAAAACGCGGAATTATGATTCGAATACATATTGTCATATATCATTAGAAAGCGTAGATCAAGCACACTACGATTCAAAAATAATTTGTGTCGTATGTAAATTAGGTCACGTGACAGAGCTGTTTAAAGTTAAAAATTGCAATTTTCTGACAGCCATAAAACCGGAAGTAAACATCGGGCATCTAAAATGATTATGCCATTAGATAGATCTCGTCAAGGGCAACAACTTTTGTTGAGGTCACAAGGTCACTCAAGGTCAAGGTCACAAGATATGAGCCTTAAAAGTTTTGACTATTACTGAAAATTTTAAACCGGAAATAAAAAAAAATCTGAATCGAAATTCAAAAATCGGTTTCCCATATTTTGTTAGCAATCGACTGTAGATTCCATAGACATCATTTTTTTTCAAATCGGATGATTCCCTGATTCTGAATTTCGATTTAAAGATGAATTGGTCATTTCAAGATGGCGGCTGATATGAAATATCTGGGTCAGATTTTAGCATTTCATATTTTGTCAATAGTTATTTCTAGTACATTGCAAAAAGATTTTTTTGAATATCTTCATTATCCCAGAAGTCAAAATTTCAACTTTACAAGTTAATGACGTCAAAACCGGAAGTGATATAAAATTTTTGAAAAAATAATTTTGTTCGCGACCAAAATGTCTATGCACATGTAAGTTTTCAGATTGATCAGAATAAAATTGCGAAAGTTGAAAAAATGGCCAAAAAAGTGCTTCAAAAAGTCAGCGACAAAGTTTTAAAAATTCATGTTTTTAAACTCATATTTTGTAGACAGTCGTTTAAAGAAATAAACAAAAAAGTTCCCATCAAAATCGGACAAAAAACGGAGGTGAAAATGATAAAACAATTAAAATTGGTTTAACTCGCATACGTCATTTCCGGTTGAAAGAAAATGCATCATTTTACATTCATCAAATACCGAGCAGTTAGATGTCGTAGGAAATCATCTGAGATAATGTGTGGTATTTCTCCTTCATACCGAAATAGCGTGACCAGAAATAGACAAAAAAGAAAAATAGTCATTATGAAAACAAAGCAGTGCGTTCGCTAGAACGCACTGCAATAAACTCTTTATTTTACATGGGTCAGATTATGCTCAATATCACGAGTGATACGGTCCTGTCTCACACTGAGCCCAAGGGGACAAACATATACAATATACAACATATAGACAAAAAAACTAGAATCGCGAGACGATACTGGGCAGTGCTCATCCGGTTTCGTCTATGGGTGAAAAGTGGCATTATAAAATAGCGCCTTCTGAATTTTGAAAATTAGTTATTCCATCTGCTTGTAAAATATTAAACTCAAATTTCAGTTGAAGGGAGAGTACTACATTTTGACATAAAGCTGCGTTTGGGCGATCGTCCTCTCCCATTAACTTGCGTTTGGGCGATACGGTATCATTAATGTACTTTTTTTTACATTGTAACTGTTTAAAAGAATTATTTTCTCTGAACGAAATATGTATTGATAAAATTCGATCTGTATTTCAAACTATGAAGTATGAATACTGTGCAGTCCGTTTCTAAATTGAGATTTGGCTCTTTCATGTGTCCTTTCTTGCACTTTAGAACTTATCAAAAATTCTGATGCTCAAGCAGATCACATTAGAGAACAAATTTCATCGGTTAAACTTTTTTATCACTTCCGGTTTTCATGATATCAACTTCTCACTTCCGGTTGACCCACTCCACGAAAATCATATGGTTATCAAAAAAACTGATACTAATAGATAGATATCGTTATGCCTCAAAAAATGAGAGGCATTTCTTACACAAAAATATTTATAGTTTGGCCGCCATTTTGATTTTTGTAAAAAGTGCCAAAATATTATTCAGAAAAAACAGTTTATCCGATTTCGACGAATCTGGTGTCAAATAAAAGAACATAAAAATTAAAAAAAATGTCGGGAAGCCGATTTTTGAATTTCGATTTGGTTTTCCTGCAATTTCCGGTTAAATTTTATCAATATTTTGAAGGCCTGTATCTTTTGACCTTGACCTTTGATCTATCTGACCAAAAATAAATAGACAGATATGTTGATTGTGTACAATAATCTATTTCAAAAATTGTATTATTACTTCCGGTTTCGACGTCATTCGCTCTTTAAGTTGAATTTTCAACTTCCGGAATTTTGAAGATATTCGAAAAATTATTTTTGCATTATATTTGCTTTATTAACACAAAAGTATACAAGTGATCAAATTTGACCCGGATGTAAAGGACCAGTCGCCATCTTGAAATGGTATATTTCTATAAACTGCAAAATGGGGCCTCAGGGTGTTATGGAATTTGTATAATTTTGACGTTTATGGAATCTACAGTTGATTGCTACCAAAACATGGGAAGCTGATTTTTGAATTTCAATTCTGAATTTTTTTAATTACCGGTTGAAATAAATCAGCAATTGTCAAAACTTTCAAGGCCCATATTTTTTTACCTTGACTTTTTGTGACTTAGTGACCTGTACAAAAGTTATTGCCCTTGATTAGAATAAGCATTTATTGGCAAAACGCTTACTTCCGGTTTTATAGCCCTTTAAAGAGCCCTGTCACTTGACCTAATTTACATCAGTCAAAAATCATTTCTCAATCCATCAATTCTTGATCCACTCTTTCAAGGATATGTAATACAAGATTTTTTACTCAAAATTCCGCCTTTTAGAATTTAAAAGTTTTGTTCCTTCTGCCATTTAAACTATACGTATTTTTTCCGACTTTTTCAATTTCTGATCAATCTGTTTTTTAACATTTTGATTTCACTTTTTGTTTTAAAGTCATTCCCTTTTTCAATTAAGATTTTCAACTTCCGTAATTTACAAGAAATTGTACACGTCATATTGTTGATAGTGTACTATGTTTTGTTCAAACCCACAGTTAATAATTAGATTATCTCCCCTGTTGCATAAACCCCCAATGACATTGCAGTGCGTTCGATTCTTCGAACGCACTGCATTGTTTTGCAAATGACTTTTTTTTTTGTCTACTTCTGGTCACGCAAATTCGGTATGAAGGGAACATACCACACAATATCTCAGATTATTTCCCACTCAATCTAACTGCACGGTGTTACGCGAATGTAAAATGGCGCTTTTTTGGTTAACCGGAAATGACGTAGGACAGAAAAACCCATTTTAAGTTTTTTACCATTTTCACCATTGTCTGCTCTTTCCAATGATATACAATACAATACATTTGCATCAAAATTCCGCCTTTTAAAGTTTTAAATTTGTGCCAATTTCCATTGAAATTGTGCGTGTTTTTTTCAAATTTTATTTCGATCGTTCTGAAAACTTACAGATAGATAGACAATTTGGTGGCGAACAAGAATATGTTTTCAAAATTTTTATATCACTTCCGGTTTTGACGTCATTGGCTCTCAAAGTTGAAATTTCAACTTCCGGAATTTTGAAGATATTCCAAAAATTCTTTTTGCAGTATGTTTGTAATGTAGACACAGAAGTATACAAATGATAAAATTTGACCCGGATGTAATAGATCAGTCGTCATCTTGAAATGGTATATTTTTATAAAAGGCAAAATGGGGCCTCATGGTGTTACAGAATTTGCATAATTTAGATGTCGATGGAATCTACAGTCGATTGCTACCAAAACATGAGAAACTGGTTGATTGAATAAAGAATAAGAACGACTCCGTCATTTACGAATCCCAAACAGCCCAGCTGTTACATTTTATTAAAATGATTGTTAAGAGGATATAATTTTTTTATACGTCCACATGTGGACGTATTTTGTCGGCACCCCTGTCCGACCGTCCGTAACATTTACTCGTAAACGGAATCAGATGAAATTCGTTCGGTATATGTATACATATTCATAAAACGAAGATCAAGTTCGAATTTGAGCTATTTTCGACAGCTAGAAGCAGCCTTTTTGCCCTTGACCCAAATATTGAATATTATTGAGTATAAATCATAGTACTACCATGACCGAAAATTTTATGTAATATGAAATTCTGCGAGAACAAAATGATTACATGACCGAAGGTTTATAAACTTTAAGATGCTGCCTTTTATGCAAGTTGAATCTAAACATTAGCCAGTTAGTAATGTTAAAAGAACATTAGGGTATTACATCTTTGAAATAATCATCGAGGTACAATATATAAATACCATTGGAATTTCTTATTGCATAGGCCAGAGGTTAAATCAATTGTTTAAGAGGCACTGACTTTGGCAATGGAGTACGATTAACTTGGCAGATAATGTTCTAATATGTATCCTGAATATTGTTTGGATATATCCTAATATTCATCTGATACATTTATTTATCACATTACTATGCACCCCCCATTCAGAAAACCTTGGGAGGGGGCATGATACCATGTGGCCCACCCCTCCCACAAATAGTCAAGCATAGTTGAGTAAAAAGTCTGTAGTGGACCTAAAAAGGCACAATTTGGCATCCAAGAACATTTCGCATGCGGCGCACTATTCCATTAATTTATTTTCAAATGATATGAAAGCGTTACTTTCGAACTTCAACTCCATTCACACAAGCATCGTTACTGATGAGCACATGAAGCAAATATAATCGATTGCATATTTTTGTCTATCATATGTGATCAGTACAAAAGACACTGCAAGGGCCGTGAGAGTGTGAGAAGTGTATTTTGGATTTTGGTCCCATTTCGACAATTTTAGTATTTAAGAGTTTATTCTTTGTCTCTTTAATGAGCTTCGGTTTTATAACGTTTTATTTCAATATTTTTCAGCTTTTTCGAGTTTGATTGGGATTGTAGATTGGTTGTAAATTCTAACTGTAGACTATAACAATGCATATCTTAAGAAGAAATTAAATTTATAGGATAAAACACGGCCGAGGGTTTTTATGATTTTTAAAACCCGCACCCCGAGGAAATTAATGACGAGGGGCTTGCCCCGAGGGAAAGGGTTTTTATGATTTTTAAAACCCGCACCCCGAGGAAATTAATGACGAGGGGCTTGCCCCGAGGGAAAGGGTTTTAAATATTATAAAACCCGAGGGGAAGTGTTTTATCTGACCTATAAACCGATTCTGAATCTTAATTTCATTTTTATTCAAAAATAATTTTTAATCCACAATGTAAATAAGCCATGTAGCAAAACGAATACACCACGAACACGTGCATGTGAGTATAGTTAACCACGTGGTCTGTCAGTTGCACTCAGAAAGGACGCCATGGACGGCCGAAGACAATTTTTATTATAGTAGTACACCGAGATATGATTTCCAATACAGGGTTGGAGAGACCTTATGTGGTGAAAACATTGAGAAGAGATTATTGTTTGAGATAAGTAAAATGTTTTATGAATGGTTTTATGAAAATTGGAATAGCTGTCTCAAAATATTACTGTTTGTCTCGAGACTTTTTTGCTACAGGCTGTGCACGCACGTTAGAGAGCCATCGACACTTGGAAAACGAAATAGGATGACAAATGTACGTCAAGTCATTTGCAAAATAAAACCGTGCGTTTGAAAAAAAGCACATCAATTAGACTAAATATCCAGCTAAACATTGTTTTATTTAAATGTCAAGGTTTTTCAATTATTACGATATCCCCAATGGTCAAAAGGAGAGGGTTTCTCAGCTCTTACTCAACAAAATTTGCTGGAACATCCATCAACACGGTAACCACCGAAGAAGATAACATGTACTGTCTGTGCAAGTTAAAACGTTTTTTGAATTTTTGCGATTATTTTTATGAGAATTGGAATATCAACCTTACAATGCCACTGTTAGTCTTAAAATGTGTTTGCTTTGATAAAAAAAATTGTAAGATTACATTTAATGGAAACACATTTCTCTCCTGGAAATTGCATCCAAAAAAGGTAACTAATTTTGACTTAAAATTGTTCTCTGTAAAAAAAATTTGAAGAATAAATTGTGTTCCTATTTATATTTTCATCAAAGCAAAGACGCACAGTAGTTCCCATTGTGCAGACTGCAATAACTTTAAAAATATGCATTTTGAGAACTTTGTTGCTGACTTTTTGAAGCACTTTTTGACCATTTGTTCAACTTTTGCAATTTTATTTGTATCAATATGAAAACTTACATGTACATAGATATTTTGATGGCGAACAAAATGACATTATCAAAAAAAAAATATCACTTCCGGTTTTGACGTCATTCGCTTGCAAAGTTGAAATTTTAACTTCCGGAATAATGAAAATATCACGCTTTATCTCCTGTTACCAAAAATGTATAACACTAGATATTTCGATCAAAATTGCTTTTTCGAATTTTGTTCTTTGTTCTATAGTAACTCTACCACGTGTTTTCTGAATTACGGATTTCATAAGATAGGTAACAATTTTTTCTTAAGATATGGAACAACATGACTAACAAAGAAAAAAATATGATAAAATCGTAACCGGAACTAACACGCTGGCCACCATCTTGATGTCTAGGGCATTCTCAATCTATGGCCAACAAAATGATGACAGCCAATTTGCTAATTTCGATTATAATGTTTGCCTATTTCTGGCATACGGCCCACCGTGATCGTATTGTATTGTTTTTAGATCACGGCCTTGAATGGGAGCATTGCCGTCTGGATAATCGAAGCTAATTCTCTGGACTACTTTTACTACTTTTTCTTCCGGTTTTATAGCCATTTAAAAATTGTTAATTTGATTTTTGAACAGCTTTGTCACGTGACGTCACGTCACAAAATATCATTTTTTCTTATTACGCTTTTCCTCCTCTTTCCAGTGATATATAACACTAGATATTTCAGATAACACGTAATTTTGATGTTTATGGCATTTTCAATCTATTGCCAACAAAATGAGGGCAGCTGAATTGCTAATTTCGATTATGGTGTTTGTCTATTTCCGGTATAAGATATTCTGCAATTATTGTTCTAAAGTAACTGCGTGGCTTTTTTGGCGCGAAAAAACACGTGGTTCCTAAATTGTAGATTTTAAAGAGAGTCGACACATTCTTTTGAAGATATAAAATGACATAACATTCATAGAAATAAAAGATAAAATTGGACCCGCAAGTAACTAGTAGACCACCATCTTGAAATGACCAACTTTTCTTTAAATCGATATAAGTGATCAGGATATCATCCGATTTACATAATGTTGATGTCTATGGCATCTTTAATAATTTAAATTAGGAAATCGGCTGTCACCATCTTGTTAGTAATATATTGTTAAATATCATTTTTTCTTATTACGCTTTTCCTCCTCTTTCCAGTGATATATAACACTAGATATTTCAGATAACACGTAATTTTGATGTTTATGGCATTTTCAATCTATTGCCAACAAAATGAGGGCAGCTGAATTGCTAATTTCGATTATGGTGTTTGTCTATTTCCGGTATAAGATATTCTGCAATTATTGTTCTAAAGTAACTGCGTGGCTTTTTTGGCGCGAAAAAACACGTGGTTCCTAAATTGTAGATTTTAAAGAGA
This sequence comes from Lottia scabra, assembly GCA_029955415.1. NCBI lineage: Eukaryota > Metazoa > Mollusca > Gastropoda > Lottiidae > Lottia > Lottia scabra. The sequence goes on along the minus strand of JARJEI010000021.1, from coordinate 133,281 downwards.
GTCGACACATTCTTTTGAAGATATAAAATGACATAACATTCATAGAAATAAAAGATAAAATTGGACCCGCAAGTAACTAGTAGACCACCATCTTGAAATGACCAACTTTTCTTTAAATCGATATAAGTGATCAGGATATCATCCGATTTACATAATGTTGATGTCTATGGCATCTTTAATAATTTAAATTAGGAAATCGGCTGTCACCATCTTGTTAGTAATATATTGTTTTTTTAAAAAATCTTTTTAATGGTCAACGTTTTTAGACATGCAGTTTTAAAACTTTTTTTTTAATAAATGACAGAACCAGATTTTTAGAACGAATTTTCTTCTTTTGGCATTGGATCGTTATCTACTACATTTAGATTTTATTTTTTCATTTTTACTACATAATTTAAAACGTTAAAAGCGCAAGTTACAATTTAAGAAATATTATAAAAAACATTTGTTGTACATTATATCAAAACATTGACCAGTGAGAAGCGTTAAAAGAAACAATATGGTATCTTGTAACTTACTAGATGTCAGTACACTTTACATGAATCGTATGACGTGCTGAGGGGTAGATACATTGTAACACAACAACGTCGACTCTCACATGCCATCAGAATTTATTGACCCTTCCTATGCGATGTAATAAGATAATGAATGTCCAATACGATTACCCCCTGTTAGTGATGCAGGTTTTAGGGTATGACATGGTAATGGCGTCCAATCGTGTTTGTAATTAATCCGATGTGCCGTGTGCTAATGGGCTGTGCACGTTAAAGATCCCTCGACAGATGGAAATTAAAAATAAGAGCAGGCTAATGCAAAATTTCCCTCATTGCACACACTGTATGGCGTTTTCCCGTCCTCAATATAGGTGCAGAAAAGCAAACAAATATCTCCAAAACTCCGGAAGTTAAAATTTCAACTTTACAAGCAAATGACGTCAAAACCGGAAGTGATATAAAAATTCTAGAAATATTTTTTTGTTCAGAATCAAATTGTCTATTAACCTGTAAGTTTTTAGATCGATCAAATAAAATTTCTAAAAATACGCACAGTTTGAATAGAATTTGAAAGCGCAATTTTGATTCAAATATATTGTGTTATATATCATTTGAAAGAGCAGATTTAGCATAATAAAAATGAAATAGAAAATGTGACGTATATAAATTAGGTCACGTGACAGAGCTCTTTAAAGTTAAAAATTAAGTACATGACCACAGGCTACTGAATATTTGTTTAAGATATATAATATAGTAATATACACAAGGACATGTGTATTAAATGGACATACTATTTTCAAGTGAATAAGTACAATACGACAAATTGTAAAAAAAAAAATAATTACTTTTTGAAGCCAAAGGTCATATATTTCGTTTAAACGAATTATTATTTCGATATAACGAATTATTATTTCATTTAAACGAATTAATTATTTCGTTTAAACTAAATAAATTATTTTTTCGTTAAAACGAATTAATTTTTTTTTTTTTCGTTTAAACAAAATAATTAAACCAATTTTTTATTTCGTTCAAGTTTAGGGGCTCCGTAGAATTGTTTGATCGTAAGCCAAAAATGATAATGCCAAATAGAAAACCTGGAAGGGAATAATTAAATTATGTTATGCAAGAAGAAACTTAACCGTTAGTTAGTATTTTAGTTCATATATCCTCTGCAGCTCTGAGTAGACTACTTCAACTGTAATAGGCAAGATAACTCTTATTAACTATTGACGATGACAAGTCTTCAGCAGTCTAAAAAGTAAAGACACCACAACTGCAAGAGGCAGGGTGCCCATTAGTAAGTATTTATGAGCAGATATTCCATGCAACGCTATGAATAGAACTACTTGAATTGAATGCAAGAGGCAAGATAACTATGTGTATTATTAAATATTGTTGATGAAAAGTCTACTGCAATCTAAAAGTAAAGATATCAGAATGTTCGGAGGTGAAAAGTCACCAGTTTATTAAAGTCGTTTTTATTTATGTACATTTTTATACATCATTAAGTATAATACTTAAAGAATATTTATTGATACATTTCATATGCACTACCATACATATGAAAGAGCCAATTCTCAACATTAGGAAATTGAGTGCTAACCTCCATACCAGTATTTTCGCAAGACAGCTCGAAAATTAGCATTTTAACATGCAATTTTAAAACTTTTTTTAATAAATGACAGAACCAGATTTTTAGAACGGATTTTCTTCTTGCATTGGATCGTTATCTACTACATTTAGATTTAAACATTTGAAAATACCGTGTTCGTTGTACATTATATATCAAAACATTGACCAGTGAGAAGCGTTTAAAGAAACAATATCGTATGACGAGCTGAGGGGATGATACGTTGTAATACGACAACGCAGACTCTCACATATCTTCAGATATGACAGTATAGTAAGACCCTCTCTATGTGTGATGCACATACACGATAATTGTAGGTGATGATTTATCATCACGATTAACTCGTCAGTGTTGCAGTTTTTATAGGATTTTTGGAAGATCTATATACCCCCGTCTTCACCAATTTTTCTCGGCGACTCAAACCAAGCTTAGTAGTAATTCATCGACCCTGAACTATGCCAGATTTTGAATCAAGAAAACTGTCAATGTGTTAAAATAAAACACTGTTTATTATCATATAAATTAATGCAACATCAACATTATTACTTCTTAACTGTTAAAATTATCGTAAAAACCGTTAAAAACGAGGACCCTACAGGTCCTATGCGCTGCACGGTACTAACCCATAAATGTTCTTTCGATCCATGTGACCCTCGACAACCCCTGCGACCATTTTCAGGTAGTGTCATTAGTACGCTTTAAGTTGATGCATGGAAGGTTTACACCATTAAGTCTTCAAATAACGTAGACAAGTTGGATGCCAGTATACTAAGGTGGATGTAATCAGTAACGACGCGCAGGAATTTATCTTTTTGATTACCGTATATTATTTCGATTTCCTCTCGGAATAAATGCACTGATCACTATTACCTTATTCCCTTTGACATAGAATAAACAATGGCGTCCGCAGACTTTTTTTAAGGAGTCAGGCCCAGGGGCGAAGAAAATTTAGGAACCAGAAAACTTAGTTTTGCACGTTTTTTTTATTTTCATATTTCTATCTTTTTTTCCAGGGGAAGGGGGATAACAGTGGGACACAAACACTTCAGCTAATATTGATAGCCGCAATCTTGTGCTGTTCTTTATTCTATCGACGAAATCTGATTAGATGTGCGGGTTCTTTCTCCCACGGAGTCACCGCTTAGGTCAAAACGAACCATGTAGAAACGAAAAACGGTGACTTCCCGGGAATTTGTTCAAAAATTGGATTTTGAAAACAATAGGATTATTTTTTATTATCTTAGCAGACGAAAGCCTTCTTAATCGGGTTATAGCCAATTAAACAAAAATGTCTTCAAATAATTCATTTAACATTTAAAAACATATAACAATCTATATTTTAATTTTAACAAATGTGAAAAGTAATCAGAAAATACTAGAACATTTGATTTAAATATATTTGATTTATATCAAATGGATTTGGATACAAATTTCGAGAACTTAGTAAAAAAATATTCTATCCATAAAGAAATACATACAAATTATTACAGATAGGGCAGACAATATATATATTATGAAAACAAAAATGTAAAAGGTGCACAAAACAACAAAAACACGAAGTACAGTGTAGAGAATGGTCGAGAAAAGAAGTAAGAAAAAAGACATTATTAAAGATAAGATAATACCTTATCACAAAGGAAAACCACGAACAAGTTAAAAAACGTTTCGAATTTTTAATGAATTTTCGAACGAGTAAAATTAATTCCAAAATCAGGATATCAGATAAATTAGGATCACCCCAAGGAATGCATCTAAGTCAAGGTTAAAGCAATGAGACGAATTACTAAGTAAATGTTCCGTAGAACATTTACTTAGTAATTCCCTCTCAATTTTATACAGTTTTAACTCAAAGAAGTCATGATAGGCGCCTATCATTATTTCTTTGAGTTAAAACTGTATAAAATTGAGAGGGAATTACTCAGTAAATGTTCCCATACACATTTAACACTCAAAGAAGTCACGATAGGCGCCTATCATGACTTCTTTGAGTGTAAACTGCACCAGGTGATATTTACTTAGTAATTCGTCTCATTGCTTAAACCTTGACCTAGATGCAGTCCTAATTTATCTGATATCTTCAATTTGGAATCAATCTAAAAAAAATTCGAAACGTTTTTGAACACGTTTGTGGTTTTCCTGGGTGATTAGGTATTATCTTATCTTTTAAATAATGTCCATTTCTTACTTCTATTCTCGACCATTCTCTACATTGCACTTCGTGTTTTTGTTGTTCTGTGCACCTTTTACATTTTTTTGTTCATAATATATATTCTTTTGTCTGTCCCATCTGTTATAATTAGTATGTATTTCTTTATGAGGAATTTTTTTATTAAGTTCTCAAAACTTTTATCCAAATCCATTTGATATCAATAAAATATGTTTAAATCAAATGTTCTTGTATTTGCTGATTCCGTTTTACATTTGTTAAAATTAAAGTATATTATAGTTTATTATATGTTTTTAAATGTTAAATAAATTGTTTGAAGAAATGTTTGTTTAATTGGCTATAACCCGATTAAGTAGGTTTTAGTCTGCTAAGATAACAAAAAATAATCCTATTGTTTTCAAAATCCAATTTTTGAACAAATTCCAGGGAAGTCACCGTTTTTCGTTCCAAAATGGTTAGTTTTGACCAAAGCGGTGACTTCGTGGGAATGAACCCGTACATCTAACCAGATTTCGTCGATAGAATAAAGAACAACACATTACTAGATGGCGGCTATCAGTATTAGCTGAAGTGTTTGTGCCCCTCCCCTGAAAGATAAAGATATCAAAATCCAAAACGTGCGAAACTAAGCTCTCTGGGTTTGTTTAGTCTGTGTCAAAGTCAATAAGGTTATATATTACTCAGTGCATTTAGATTGGTGTTGCTTTTTGTAACCTTCTGGCTTTGACGTTATTTTTGATTAACGGAATTGTTTTGCTAGAGAAAAAATGATACCCGTCCTCATGCCCATGCCCCTACAAAAAGTATGGTGTTGGTATGCGTTGACTCTACGTCTACAAATGAATGGTGTGGGTACACTCTATGTCTACAAAGGGTATGGTGTTGGTATGCGTTGACTCTATGCCAACAAAAGGTGTGGTGTTGGTATGCGTTGACTCTATGCCAAAAAAAGGTGTGGTGTGGGTATGCGTTGACTCTATGCCTACAAAAGGTGTGGTGTGGGTATGTGTTGACTCTATGCCTACAAAAGGTGTGATGTGGGTATGTGTTGACTCTATGCCTACAAAAGGTGTGGTGTGGGTATGTGTTGACTCTATGCCAACAAAAGGTGTGGTGTGGGTATGTGTTGACTTTATTCCTACAAAACATGTGATGTGGGTATGTGTTGACTCATGCCTACAAAAGGTGGGGTGTGGGTATGTGTTGACTTTATGCCTACAAAACATGTGATGTGGGTATGTGTTGACTCTATGCCTACAAAAGGTGTGGTGTGGGTATGTGTTGACTCTATGCCTACAAAAGTGTGGGTATGTGATCACTCTATGCCTACAAAAGGTGTGGTGTGGGTATATGTTGACTTTATGCCTACAAAAGATGTGATGTGGGTATGCGTTGATGAATCAGTAAAACCTGTCATACATTCACACAAGCGGATTTCATTTTATTTCTGTTGACTAACAGATCACATTCATTCTGTCACCACCTCCAAACACCATAGATCATTTAGAAACGTTGTTTTTTAAAATGTTCAGGATTAAATATAAAAAAAATATTCTTTGGTTCTGAAATAAAAGCTCTGGCCACTTGTTTAAAGGATACCACCAAATGAGCTTAACTTCTCAAACTTGGCCTATAATAGTATATATTCATCATTGATGTCAAAAGTATGCAAACAGAATCCAAGAAACCCATAAAACATGAACTTAACTAAACTTCAACTAAAATTACAGGTTATTGATGAAAAACGCTTAAAATATCTGTGAGCGTTTTTGAATTGTTTCTATATAACCTGCTCTTTTGAATTTATAGGTTTATACAGACAATGTATGATTATGACACTAGATAATAGAAATCCGTACAAGCAAAACAATTTCGTTAATCAAAATCGCATCCAAAATCCAAAATAAGTTGTATTCACCAAGTTTGAGAATTTTGATTTTTTTTTTATCATTCTTAGAGGTAGTATTCCTTTAAAATGGTTTATTGTGATTCATAATGCCGAACTAACCCCCAAGACGCAACAGGTTAGCACGAGAATCTTCTAAAGAACTCATGGATTCAAAGTACCTAAAAACAATGGGTGAGGTCAAATGTTGGGTTAGGATTGAGTTAGCCCTGGGGTTAACTCCAGCTAATTGACTCAACCTGAGATTTGACCTCCCGTTTTTTAGTTTAGGGTTAACCCCGAAATTCCGGATTGAGTCGATTTTTTAGTTGAGTTAACCTGAGCTATCGTTTTTCTCACACCGAAATTCGAACAGAGCAATGGTTTCATCAACGTGTAATCATAGAATTCAGCAGTAAATAATATCTGTACTAGATACAACCTGGATGAACAACTCTCGGAGCCCACAATCAACGTGAATTCCAGTTGGTGTTAGTTAAGCTTGAAGTGCAGGTCAAATCCCGAGTTGGGTTGAAATGGAGTTGAAAAGGTCAAGTGAAGATTTCGAGATGATTTGTGAGCAATTCATTCAAGTAACACAGAGCCGCAATCCAAATAGTATCACAAAGTATGCAAAATCGCACGAAAAAACATTTGTGAAAAACGAAACTAGAAATGGGGAAACCCAGAGGTAAGTCTGAGTTAACCCCGTGTTGACTCAACTGAGAAAGTTGAGTTAACTACGAGTTAACCGCGTCAGGGGGTTAACCCCGAGTTGAGTGGTCAGCTAAATTACAATGCCAATGTTTGGTGAATTTCAAATGGGTTGGGATAATGTTGTTATTCGCTATAATTATCTAAAATAATGCTACCTTAATATATTTTGAGTATTATGAGGGTTTCATTCAACAAAAACCGATTTCAGATTGTTCTTTCAGAATGTGGAATTTTTTTGACAATAATAGAAATAAATGGGAAGCAGCCAAACAAGTGTTTTCTTTCGTTCCAACTCACTATATCACAAGATATCATTATTTATTCCAAAACCTTTCTATCTTCTGTCTATCTATTCATGAATGAATGTAATAAAAAGTTACAAAAAGGGTTATTGAAGAAGGAGATTGAAATTAACTAAAATATTTTAATTAAAATATTTTTTATTGGCACTAAAAATGTCACGGCAGGATGATCAACAAATGAACAAATTAACAACAATGTGCAACAATGTAATACAAAAAGGCTGCCGGCAAAAGCATTTATGGCAGCCCCAAAAAACAAACTGCGGTCTGGGGCCTGGAAACAGTGCCCATCAAAAAATAATGTGCCGCATATTGGCCAAAAGGTGAAGTATCAACTACTGAACCTCCGCCACAAACAAAAAATTGTGGAGGCATTGCGGTACATTGCCTGCCGTGACCAAGAATGCCAATAACATAGCAATCAATAAGCAATTATAACTAGGAAACATATATGTTTTGTTTATTTTGATTAAAGAAATCAAGGGATTTTGAAATTGTGTTCAAGAATATGGCGTTCCCTTCATGAGACAAATGCACATCGTCTAAAAAATGTGAAGTACGATGTCCCAAATTTCCATGTTTGATGCAATAACCGCCCATTTCAAGGACTCTTTTAGTGACAAAGCTATTTAATCGTATTCTACTTTTATTCAAGCTTCTGTTATTTCTAGCATATTTCCAATTAATGCGTGGCAAAACTTGTGACCAAATTAACTTTGAATATGGGAACATTTGCTTGATTTCTGACAATAGAAGTGCTACTCTTTTATAGAGATCACCCAAAGGCTTAAGGCCTAAGTCATTTCCACCACAGTGAATCAATAAGTATTGTGGAGGTGTTTCCAACTCTAATAAGTGACGAAGCTGGTATTTTAATTTACAAAATTTCAACCCACCGTATCCTTGCCACCATAAAGAAAAGTTTACCAGTCCTAAGTTAGGCCCATCTGGTTGATTTCTTGCGAACAAAAAGGCTCTCTTTACAAGGGAGGATCCCACACACCAAACTCGGACAATTTCTGAAAATTATTCATAATATGATTAATCAAGATTTGGAATCTGGGCTAGAGGAGTTCTGATATAAGTTTTAAAAGCTGAAGATTTCCATCTTCCAGCCTGCATAATCACATTATCTGGTATGCCTATTAAAGCTGCTGTAGTAGCAGCTCCTATACGGAAAGAGTGAGCTTTATAACGGGATGCCTCACAATTTAAGCATTTCATGATTTTGTTTAAGAAAGCAGTGAACTGGTAACGTGTTACAGGTTGGCCATTGAAATGGCAAAATAATGGACCAGATTGCTTGGGGCGAATTCTCAGAAATTCCTGCAGGTTTAAAAACGGGCATATGAACTTATTGTTTGTTTTGGGAATAGATAAAGTGACTCCTTGGCCAAACTGGTCAGTTTTAGAATGAGTAAGAGTAACGTTTATTAAAAAATTTTGCCAGTCAATTTCCACATGCTCAAAGCCAACTACAGAAGCTAAATTGTTGCCCTTACACACAGCTATCTCACCAACCCGAAAGAAACCAAAATAAGTTAGCGAGAATACAGATTTAAATAGTGTTGATTCATATATGTTGAACGCAATGCTCGGAATAACTTGAAACATGCGTATTAATAGTTCTGGTGTGATTGGCAAGCGTATATCTTGATTACTTCTAGATCTTCTGTAACCAGTCAATATTTTAGACACTAGAAAATTTTGTGTATTATCAATAAAATTATTAATTTTACATTGATAGCCAATAGAAGAAATATAAACTTTAGCAGTCGAATAAGATAAGCCTTTTAAGGATAAATAGGCAATATATTGAATTATATGGTTAATTGGTGGAGGCCAAATATTGTTAAGATTGTATTCAGCTCTATAATTTGTAAATGCTTGCAGACCCGTAGAATAGGTAGTAGCTGTATTCTTTGATAAAGCTGAGTTCAGCAATCGTTGAGATTCAAGTTGCAGATCATTTGGTGAAATTCCAGTGGTACTGGCTGTGGGACTGAATCTGCCTCTGGTACCAAGCTGAAGAGTCTTGACCACTGCTTACGAGAAATTGAATCGGCTATTTCATTATCATGTGTATTTATATGAAGAGGTTTAAAAATAATATTTAATTTCATAGTCTCCAAAACAAAAGGTCTCACCAATGACATAACTCTTTTGGAAGTTGAGGTCAAGGACGTTAATATATATACCAAAGATAGATTATCAATGTAAAATTTAATTCGTTTGTTGGACAAATTTTCTCCCCAAACCATAAGTGCTAATACGATAGGTATCATTTCTAAAAAAGTCATGTCTCTGAGAACACCAGTATTTTGCCAACTTTGCGGCCATTGATAAAAAACCCATTGATTTCCAAAAATGGCCCCACATCCTAAATCAGAATTGCCTGAACTGTCAGTGTAAAGTTTGAGAGTATCGTTTCTATGCCAATAAGATTCTGGAAAATAAATGTGACCTGGAAATTCATCCAGAAATTTAATCCAAACTTTGATATCGCTTTTTAACTCTTGACGGATTTTAACTTTATGATGTGGCTTATTAATACCTTTCATCGCATTATAGAAACGACGATTAAAAGTGCGTCCGGCTCTAATTGCTTTAGTGAAAAAATTTAACAATCCAACCACTGACTGAAATTCTCTTAATTTTCCTAGCTAACAGCTCTACAAGTCGACTACGCAATGCCTGACACTTAGCACCAGGAATACGTATACACATCAATTCTGTATCGATCTCAAGGCCAAGAAAGGTCAACGTATTTGTTGGACCCACAGACTTGTCAGCTGCAAGGGGGATGCCAATCTCTTCACATAAATTTTCAAAACAAGATTTAAGCTCAATACAATCACTAGTAGTAGCATGACCTGCGAAAATGAAATCATCCAAATAGTGATCGACTGTGGATTTCTTAGATAAAAATGACACTAACCAATGCAAAAATGTGGAAAATTTTTCAAATAAATTGCAAGAAATCGAACAGCCCATAGGGAGACATTTGTCAACATAAAATTTATTATTAAATTCAATACCTAAAAGTTCAAAATCATGAGGGTTTATTGGTAGTAATCTAAAGGCACTTTTGATATCGACTTTTGCAAGTTCTGCTCCTTTGCCCAATTCAGCTATCATATCAATCACAGTGTCAAATGACGTATAATTTACTTTGCAATATTTGGGATCTATAAAGTCATTAACGCTCTTATCAGCAGGGTAGGATAAATGTGTAATTAATCTAAAACCACCAAAAGACTTGGGAACAATTCCTATTGGGGAAATTTTAAGATTCTCAATAGGGGGTTGATCAAAGGGGCCAATCATTCTACCTAATTGAATTTCCGTTTCAAGTTTTTCCAATGTGGCAACTGGATTTTCATATGCGCTTTTCAAATTTTTAGACTGATGAAATTCTCGAGGGCCTTCATAGTGCAGATGGAAGCCATTTCTAAAACCATTTTCTATTTCCTTAGCAATTTCTATATCAGGGTAGAGTTTTAGATATCTAGTTAGTGGATTTATTTGAATTGGAGTTTTGCCTAATGTCCACAGATTTACTATTGTTGGATCCCTGCTGTTGGAATTTTGACTTGATTGTATTGGATCCGCCATCATTTTTTTGTGAATCTCCACCTACCAAATTGCAAACCTTAACCGGATGTTCCTTACTGCATTTAATACATGAATGTTGATACTTGCAATTTACTCTGTTACAAAAACTTTTATAATTAAAGTTAAAACATTTGTTCGTAGTGTACTTGTTTGCCTTGGAACCAAAATTAGCTGTAGGATCGAATTTATTTTTATTATTATAAGAGGAATCAGCCAAATTCGCAGAAGCGGTCATACATATAAGCCACAAATCATTATCAATGGTGTCCCAAGAGCTGGACGGATTGCAGCTTCTTTTTAGTCTAAACTTTTCATCATAGACACGCCAACCTATACCTCCAAACTGATGTGCAGCAAGACGTATAGTTTGCATATATTTCAGCAATTCTTGTAATTTATCAGGTTTTGCTGCACAATATATACTTATATAGACAAGAAAAGCATCAGACCAACGTTCAATATTTTGTATCTTGTGGTATGATTTCTCACGTAAAACAAGCTCTCCCTTGTCAGTTAGAGAAAATGTCTTATTGCTAGCTTCTTCGTTAAAAACTGTGTTGTCCAGTAAAGAAGATAAATTTATGAAGTTCCCCTGGATCACTTTTGCCTTAATTAAGTGAGAGACATTATTGCCTAACAGTGGAAACTCATAAGTATGTGAAAAAGAATTTATATTACCATGATTACTACTTATACTTGATTGATTTAAAGAGGTGATCTGTTGCTGAACAGTTTCAGGGATTATGGCACCACTACCAGTTGGTTGCAATAAAATTTCCTCAGTAACAGTTGATGGTTGTTGTATGGTTACGGGCTCTGTTATAGTTGGTATTTCATCCCGTGTTGTTGTGGTGTGGGTCTGAGGCCTGCTACCACTGCTAGAACTTGTTTGTTTCCTGGAGTAAGGACTTTTGCTTTGTCTTTTGCTTCTCCTCATTATGACCCAGAATTAATGAAAAAATAAAAAATTGTGATAGATTTGGAAAACTAAAAATCCAATTAGTGAAATTCAAACACTCCAATATGACACAATATGACAATATTGACAATATGAATAAAGCCTACTGCTATAGGCATAAGCTTATCAAACATCACACCTCCATGGCTGCATGGCATTTGAATATTTTAAGATGGAGTCTAATCCTAATCTAGTTTAATCTTACAAATAAAAAACTCTTTCAAGGGATAAAATCAGCTAGGAATATAGTCTATGTAACAGACTACCTTCTGACAAAGGCTAGATCAATTTTTAAAAAGTAAATCTTCATAAAATATGAAATTTTCTAACATACCAAAAATTTGTAGTCTGTCTTCAAGCCTAGCTGAATTGAAAGAGGAAGTATTTAGAGACCTCTAGTGTATGTACTAAGAGACCCAGGCTAGGCAGGGCAGGGCGACACAACCTTGAACTAGGCCTGGAGAAATTTTCCACTGGTAAAAACCTTGCGAGCATGACAGTAAATTGTAAACATCCTGTAAGTCCTCTTCAGGTCAAATCCCGAGTTGGGTTGAAATGGAGTTGAAAAGGTCAAGTGAAGATTTCGAGATGATTTGTGAGCAATTCATTCAAGTAACACAGAGCCGCAATCCAAATAGTATCACAAAGTATGCAAAATCGCACGAAAAAACATTTGTGAAAAACGAAACTAGAAATGGGGAAACCCAGAGGTAAGTCTGAGTTAACCCCGTGTTGACTCAACTGAGAAAGTTGAGTTAACTACGAGTTAACCGCGTCAGGGGGTTAACCCCGAGTTGAGTGGTCAGCTAAATTACAATGCCAATGTTTGGTGAATTTCAAATGGGTTGGGATAATGTTGTTATTCGCTATAATTATCTAAAATAATGCTACCTTAATATATTTTGAGTATTATGAGGGTTTCATTCAACAAAAACCGATTTCAGATTGTTCTTATGTGGAATTTTTTTGACAATAATAGAAATAAATGGGAAGCAGCCAAACAAGTGTTTTCTTTCGTTCCAACTCACTATATCACAAGATATCATTATTTATTCCAAAACCTTTCTATCTTCTGTCTATCTATTCATGAATGAATGTAATAAAAAGTTACAAAAAGGGTTATTTTTACTAGAAATTTTCACATACCAGAATCAGTCCTTAGATGTTCCTTCATACAACAATAATACAGATAAATCCTTGATACCAATATATTTATAGTTTCTCTTGTAGATAGGAGTTAATTTGGATCTTAAAATAAAGTTTTTCTGTAACTGAGGCTGGGTTTTGTCTAAGAAAATTTCTTTTTAAGCCCCAGATGGTCAAGTGTAGTGACTAAAACTTTCAAGAAAGCATTGCATACAGTGACAGCATTTATTGTTCAAGCTGACAAAAATAAATAATTAATTTATAATTTGGAATGTATAAGTAAATGAAGGGAAGACATCCAAGATATAAACCAAATTGCCAGTCCTGCATATTCCATTCTGGAAATTTATACAACGACTTCTAAACACAACTTGGTGAAAATAATTTTTAATTCCGGACACGACTAAAGCGGGATTAGATGCTATCAACTAGGATTTGAAGTAGCTCAACTTTCCGGACAGCGTCCAAGGTAGGAGAACCTTAAGGGAGGTGTACAGCTTTCAGGACCACGTCCTAGGTAGTGGAACCAATATCTAACTAGCAATAAATGATGTTGCTTACTTCAAAGATCAAGGCCAGGAGGTCTTATTGACCATCTCTAGATACCAAGACCCGGAGCTTGTTGACTTAGCTCCTATGCCGCTTTTGGGCTTTACTTTTGCTATTTTATGATCCTTAAAGACTGTCCTAGATATCGTAGACTAAGACCTAGTCTACACACCTGCCTGGTTTAATCTCAACCAGAATCTATTTTCTTCCCTTCAGTGATCAATGATCATAAGTAAAGTTTTTGTTACATTCATTATAAATTCTATAATTATCAATAACGGTGAAATATTCAAATAAGGACTGTGCATATCTTTCTTCTAAATCCAAATGTCAACTACATCTTAACTCATTCAGTCTTTAAGGTATGAATCTTAGATACGTTCAGCTCAAAAACCTAAAACATTATTTTAAAACTCAAACGAACTGAAATCTTCAAGACGAACTAAGTATACTGCTATCAAGGCTTTATCTGTATCAAAGACCACGAAGTATCTCAAATTCCTGTATTGTAACTATACTCTCTCCTGTCCATTTCTAACTTCTCATTTCATCCAGTCGCTGGTGGATAGACAGAAGATGGTTTTGAATGAATGAATGATAACTAGGTAATTGAAGAATGAATGAATTGTATATTGTATTAGCAAGTTTTGAAAAGCAATTTTTGTAAAAAATCAATCCGACTTTTATGAAATTGAGAACAATGATATCGATATCATTAATTTCAATGGATTATTCATTTTAGTTATTTTACGGTCTTGAAATAGAGGCAATTAATAGATAACAATAAGGAATAAACATTACCAGTTAAATCAGAACTATATGGTGACAAAATTTAGAAGTTCGTATATCCACAAGTACTCTCATTTTTACAAGCCCAAACATCTGGTACATTCTGAAAGATGTTTCGGAATTTGGGTTGCAATAGGGACATCCTACTCTGATTTTCATCTGATCGATTTTGATCCTTCAAAAAATCTTTCTTGCAAATCAAATTATGGATTCTGAGAACCTAACCAATTTTCTTCCAAACAGCTTTAGAAATGGGACACACAGTGTGTGTTACGTTTTTGTCAAGTTTGAAATCGATAGTTCAATGCGAAGGGTTTATTAGTCAGTAATGACTAATGAAATATTGTGTCATGGGAGCAACGGTTAGATCGATGTGATCGTATACCGTTGCTACAGTGACCTGTTCTTACCATGAATATTTTTAAAACAACGTGTCTGGAGTAGCTCATTTCTATTTAAGTTTCTAGAAGTTATATTACAAGTGCTTTATTGACCCTGAACATTTCAAAACAACATGTCTAGAGTAACTCATTTCTATTTTAGTTTCTAGAAGTTATATTACAAGTGCTTTACTAACCCTGAACATTTCAAAACAACATGTCTAGAGTAACTCATTTCTATACTAGTTTCTAGAAGTTATATTACAAGTGCTTTACTAACCCAGAACATTTTAAAAACAACATGTCTGGTGTAACTCATTTCTATTTTAGTTTCTAGGAGTTATATTACAAGTACTTTACTAACCCTGGACATTTTAACTGACCCTGGAAATTTTAAAAACAACATGTCTGGAGTAACTCATTTCTATTATAGTTTCTAGAAGTAATATTACAAGAGCTTTGCTGTCCCAGAACATTTTAAAAACAACATATCTAGAGTAACTCATTTCTATTTTAGTTAATAGAAGTTATATTACAAGTACTTTACTAACCCTGGACATTTTAGCTGACCCTGGAAATTTTAAAAACAACATGTCTGGAGTAACTCATTTCTATACTAGTTTCTAGAAGTAATATTACAAGAGCTTTACTAACCCAGAACATTTTAAAAACAACATGTCTGGAGTAACTCATTGCTATACTAGTTTCTAGAAGTAATATTACAAGAGCTTTACTAACCCAGAACATTTTAAAAACATGTCTGGAGTAACTCGCGTCTATTATAGTTTCTAGAAGTTATATTACAAGTGCTTTACTAACCCAGAACATTTTAAAAACAACATATCTGGAGTAACTCATTTCTATACTAGTTTCTAGAAGTTATATTAAAAGAGCTTTACTAACCCAGAACATTTTGAAAACAACATGTCTGGAGTAACTCATGTCTATTATAGTTTCTAGAAGTTATATTACAAGAGTTTTTCTGTCCCAGAACATTTTAACTACAACATATCTAGAGTAACTCATTGCTATACTAGTTTCTAGAAGTTATATTAAAAGAGCTTTACTAACCCAGAACATTTTTAAAACAACATGTCTGGAGTAACTCATGTCTATTATAGTTTCTAGAAGTTATATTACAAGAGTTTTTCTGTCCCAGAACATTTTAACTACAACATATCTAGAGTAACTCATTGCTATACTAGTTTCTAGAAGTTATATTACAAGAGTTTTTCTGTCCCAGAACATTTTAACTACAACATATCTAGAGTAACTCATTGCTATACTAGTTTCTAGAAGTTATATTACAAGTACTTTACTAACCCTGGACATTTTAAAAACAACATGTCTAGAGTAACTCATTTCTCTTCTATTTTTATAAGTTATATTACAAGAGCTTTATTGATCCTGAATATTTTAAAAACAACATGTCTAGAGTACCTGATTTCTCTTCTAGTTTCTAAAGTTATATTACAAATGCTATATTGACCCTGAACATTTTAAAATCAACATATCTAGAGTAACGGATTTCTCTTCTATTTTCTAGAAGTTATATTACACAAACTTTACTGTCCCAGAACATTTTAAATACAGCATATCTAGAGTAACTCATTTCTATTATAGTTTCTAGAAGTTATATTACAAGAGCTTTACTGTCCCAGAACATTTTAAATACAACATATCTAGAGTAACTCATTTCTATTTTAGTTTCTAGAAGTTATATAACAAGAGCTTTACTGTCCCAGAACATTTTAAAAACAACATATCTAGAGTAACTCATTTCTATTCTAGTTTCTAAAGTTATATTAAAAGAGCTTTACTGTCCCTGAACATTTTAAATACAACATGTCTAGAGTAACTGATTTCTCTTCTAGTTTCACTAAAATACGAGTCGTATTTTTAACTTGAACACGCTGAATATTCTTGATGCAGATGCAGCCATAGTATGATTTGTCAATAATGTAGACACTCTAAAAGAGACGCTGCAGTGTGGACAAATGGAGTGGCCCAGAATGGCTCTTATTGTACTGCATATCTTACTGTATCCTTGTATAATCGTTTCAGGTCAACTAGTATTGAATATATAAGTCAACTTTCTTAAAGGAATTACACCTCTTAGAATGATCAAGAATAAGAGTTTATATTCATTAGGCAATTTGTCTGTTGTCATAACTATATGGTATAATCTGATAAATACAGAAAACTACCACGTATATTATAATTTCTACTAGATAAACAAAATATTAAGCTTTTTATTAATCGTTTTTCAATAATAACTTGTAGTTTTACGGAAAATTACTTAGTTTTATGGTTTATTTGATTCTGTGACTGACATATTTCAGTATTTAAGTACTATATTTGGGTTATATATAATGAACATTTTTCTCAATCGGCAATCCCCAGCGTAACTTTCACGGAGACCGTTTGCATTTTTCTATGATATATGTATGATGAGTATTTTTCATTTTGGTTTAATATGTATTATTAATATATGTTTGGTATAATGTATAATAAATATTCATTTGATATATGTATAATGTGCATTTGTTTTAGATATGTATAATGCATATTTGTTTGGAATATGTATAATATATATTTGTTTGGGTTATGTATAATTAATATTCATTTGATATACGTATATTTATTTTAGATATGTATAATGTATATTTGTTTGGGATATGTATAATAAATATTTGTTTGGGATATGTAAAATGGATATTTGTTTGGGATATGTATTATAAATATTTGTTTAGTATACGTATAATGTATATTTGTTTTAGATGTGTATAATGTATATTTGTTTGGAATATGTATATTGTATATTTGTTTTGGATATATATAATAGAAATTTGTTTTGGATATTTATAATAGATATTTATTTGATATATGTATAATGGATATTTATTTTAGATATTTTTATTTGTTTGGGATATGTATAATAAATATTTGTTTGGGATATTTATAATAGATATTTATTTGATATATGTATAATGGATATTTATTTTAGATATGTATATTTGTTTGGGATATGTATAATAAATATTTGTTTGGGATATTTTTAATAGATATTTATTTGATATATTTATAATGGATATTTATTTTAGATATGTATATTTGTTTGGGATATGTATAATAAATATTTTTTGGGGATATGTAAAATGGATATTTATTTTAGATATGTATTATGAATATGTGTTTAAGATATTTATAATGGATATTTGTTTGGGATATGTACATGTATAATGAATATTTGTTTGGGATATTTATTTGATATATGTATAATGGATATTTATTTTAGATATGTATATTTGTTTGGGATATGTATAATAAATATTTGTTTGGGATATGTAAAATGGATATTTATTTTAGATATGTATTATGAATATTTATTTAGATCAACATGTATTATGAATATCTGTTTAAGATATGTAGGCTATATTCATTTATATGTATATTTGTTTGGGATGTATAATGCATATTGTTTTAAAATAATTTTACCTCTTACCTGATTCTAGTATTTTAGAAATTCTTTATGAAATTCTGTTTATTTTTTGGAATTCTTAATAAATAATCTTAGTTGAAAACAGTTGATTATTACAAGTAAACTTACATCACAGTTAATCACATTCACAGGAAATTTCTCAACCTACAATTATACAAAAATTGTTGGTCTTTTTGTTGGTGTTTCAAGAATTATAAAGCTTCAATTTTTACTTTTCCAACACTGTCTTATATTCCTGCAACTCTTATAACGGACAGAGATTTAGGTCCTATTTTAAAGGGATACTACCTCTTAAAATCAACAAAAAAATTTAAGTTCTCAAACTAAGATTATAATATATTCAGCAAAGGTGTGTACTGTAAACAAATAGAATCAAATAAACTATAAAGTAATTTTCTATAAAATTACAGGCTATTATTAAAACTGTACTGTAATGGGCCTCATCGGGCAAATGGAAAGCAAGTTTTATGTCACACTGTACTGTGAAACATTGGGCAAATTGAAAGCAACCAAGTTTTATGTCACACTGTACTGTGAAACATTGGGCAAATGGAAAGAATCCAAGTTGTCCCACTGTACTGTACCCCTTTGGTCAAATTGAAAGCAACCAAGTTTTATGTCCCACTGTACTATGAGACATTGGGCAAATGGAAAGCAACCAAGGTGTCCCACTGTACTGTACCTAATTTGGCAAATGGGAAGCTACCAAGTTGTCCTACTGTACTGTACCTAATTTGGCAAATGGAAAGCAACCAAGTTGTTCCACTGATTTGTAGGCTACATTAAACGATTAATGAAATGCCATGGTTGGTGTTCTTTTTTAGATTATGAACCTACATGAGTATAACCCACATCAAAATACAACAATATGAAAAATATCACAAGATTAATTATCATTATAGAATAAGAGCAAACTTACAACGACGGTAACTGTCTGTGACTTCTACTGTATTGTTGTATTTTTTTCTCACTTGTCATATCAATTGTATCTTCTGTGTAATTTTTACTTTGATCACATTACGTAGATATGAAACAAAAATATTTGAATTGTGTATTTAAAATGAAATGACATCAAACTATTTTACGGCTTCAAGGGGAATGTTCAGTATTTTCGAGGGTCGATTTGAGCCTTTAATATTATGTAAATAGCCTCCAGAAGTACTAGAACTGCACAAAACTCGTTTGCCACGTAAAGTAATGGTAGAAGCTCTTTTAAAATAGAGACACAGTGATTAACTCGACTAAAGAAATTTTCAGGAATAAAATATCATGGTTTTATTTCAAATTAACAAAATATAATCATTCAACTTACCTTAAATTTCAATATTTGATTTTGTTGAGATCCTTAATGACCAGTTTAAACTACCTGTACAGTCAAGGATTAAAATTTGAATGTGTAGAAACAAAAGAACAGGTGAAAGGTGTTCAGTTGTAACTCACCGGTCTGAAAAGTGTTCAATTATAGCTTTAACTCCAGGTTACTATTTGAATGGTAGAGATTGGTGTTCAGAAAGCCTGTTTGATTCTCATAAAACGGATTCAGCTAAATTCAGATTGAAACACCGCAATTAAGATTTGAGGATATTTTTAATTTCATCCGATCAGATTAAAAACTGTGTGTACCAGGTTCAGTTTCTGAAGCAATCAATCAGGGTGCATTGAGGAAAACAGTTAAAAGATTAGAGTGCCAATTTTCCAACCAATTTTAAAGGAATTACCCTTTAGAATGATCATTAAAGCAAAATTCTCAAAAATGGTGAATAAGAGTTTATTATATTCATTAGGCAACTTGTCTGGAGTCATAATGATACTGTATAATCTGTTAAATCCAGAAAACTACTTAATACATTGTATATTTTAATTACTACGTAATATACAAAATATTAAGCGTATTATCAACATGGAAAATTAATTCCAAATTATGAATAAAAAGAAAATCGATGCGGGACAAAAGATTAATGTAAAACAAATATAAGTCGACGTTGTGCAGTGAGCACGATGCCACCTTTGGGACCCCGTGTTCGGTACCCGGTTGAAGATAAATATAAACTAGAATCGTGAGACGATACTGGGCTATGCGCATCCAAGTTTGTTAAAGGTTGCATTAACTTCATCAAATCTCTGTGAGTTATATATTTTATAATCCACATCATTTATGAAGTGCAATAAGGCTAGAAGATATTTTTTAGCGTATGTAATAGCTCACGTGTTACCCTTTTGACTTGTTACCCTTTTGACTGGTATTAATATAGTTTGTAAAATGACTATTTAATCGGAATTAAACACCGGACAATTAACATAAATCACTGGATAGATCACATCAAGAGAATTATTGCATGTCCCAGATCCAAGGTCGCCATTAGTCAAAGTCTTGATATTCCAGAAGTTGGATTTTTTTTTAGATAAAAAGCGCTTAAAAGCGCTAGGCTAAAAAGTCAAAACAGGAAAAAGTATGCCTCATATTGAAATTTTAAAGTTTCAAAATGCGCAATTTTAATATGAACATACAGTGTCATATATCATTTTAAATAGTAACAAAACGGATTTTTGACGTATGTAAATTAGGTCACGTGACAGAGCTGTTTGAAGTTAAAAATCGATATTGTTTAATTAGAAAACAGTATATAACTCGGATAATGATGTTCAAAATATATATTATTTTACATCGATGAAGGGGCAAATAAACTGTTGTAAGGCTAAAAGAGAATTTCTGACATATATGAATTAGGTCACGTGACAGAGCTGTTTAAAGTATTTAAAATTTCAATTAATTAAAAATTTAGATTTATCTTTATCTTTTTTACTACATAATTTAATACGTTAAAAACGATGTAAGAAAGTCATGTTAAGCAAATGTTGGCGACTCGAGTCTCTGCAGTTTGAGGCGAGACTAGTTATGAAGTCACGCAGTTGTCTAACATGTCCGGTCCCCAAAGGTTCAATCTGACTCCCTCCAATTCTGCAAATCAATCTTATGGTAAAGAAAAACCTAGTTTCATGCTTTTCTAAAACAGCTAACAGCTTTAGGCCTACTATCTGGCACAATTTTTAAATAAAATTGACACGATTAGTCAGCAACATTAAACTATCAGTTAAAATGCTATTCAACATTGGAGTTATTGTACAAAATTTATATGTGTCAACAAAATTGATTTTTCAATTAATTGGTACAGCGACAATTAGATCATTGAGTATGTACCACTTATTATGATATTATACATTTTTCAAATGCCATGCTATCTAACTTCTAGACCGGAACATTAACAACAAGTTGACTCTAATATTGGTTTCTTTTGTCGAAAAAAGCATTGTTGTGGGTGTTTGAGGAGGGGGGGGGGGCGAACCAAAATGGTTTGTAGAGTCGAAGAATGTCGCCAAGCGCCACAACCACAAGCCCAAACAGAGTCCCTCGCCATAGCAAAACAAATGGAAAATGGCATTAATTTGTTGCATTCTGAAAGATATTTCGGGATTGAGTTGGCAATAGGGACTTTCTACTCAGATTTTCATCTGATCGATTTTGATTCTTTAAAAATACTTTTTTACTAATCAATTTATGAGATGAGAGGGGGGGGGGGAGGGTTGGAGCGAAGGACACGCCCCACACCTAAACCCACGCCCTTTATTGTGAAACATGACAGAAATAATATTTCGAATTGGTGATAAAGTCTCACTATCGTCCTAAGTGGGATCTAAATTAGACAGCCCTATGGTCTGAGGTTGAGCATCAGTAACTTCCTAGTGCCACAAAAGTAGAAAGGTTTTAAACAGGAGCTTAAATTCAATAATGTACGGAGCTTAAAGCTTATAGGTCGGAGAATGGCCCCTGTGGACAGAGGATTGTTATGTAAGTAGAACAATTAGATATGTGAACTCTCTAAGGTGCTGAATTGATAGCGACACGCGACACAACACATGTACTCATTTGACTATTTAATTCATTCAACTTGGGAGACATGTCCCAGACTGGGGACATTTTGACATTTTCCAGGGGACACGAACTGAGCTATAGGTCTGAAAAAAGTAATTATTTTGGTTGGAGGTGCATCCAATGTTCTCTGCCTACAATGACTCTATATGGGCCACAATTTATATTCACATTATAAAGCAAAAAGCTGTGACTATATCATGCTTCGAAATTGCATGTTTTCGGTGACTTCTGCTGACAATTCGGGGGATATGGCCATTAACATGTGCGTAATCGAGGACACCTGAGGATACCAGGATTTAGAGGGCGTGTGGGGGATTGAAATTGAAATTGAACTCAGAAGGGGGAGGGCAGAAGTAAGAAAAATGTCGATCCATTCATGAATTGGTTGGTTAGATAGGTTTTTGCAGAATAATGGAACCTCAAATCCCGCAGAATTCGTGAGAATGAGATTGCATCAAATGGATGCCATCTTTCTATTCTATTTTTTTTTACAGGAGGACCTTCCTGTGGGGCTTCGCAACGTAATACAAAAATTGGCCAAAATTACGCCCCTGCTTCGCATACAGTACTTCAGATGTGGATTTGAATACCAAATTTTTTCTTATGATATTAAAGTTTACAGCTTTTAACCATATTTTTTATTTGTTTTAAAGAGTGTTTTTAACTCTTTTACTTAAACAATGTGCGCCACCGACCAATTTTACTGAATGTTCCAAAACTATACAAACCTTACGTAAGGATTTTAAGTGTGTTATCAGGGGCGGATCCAGGATTTTGGGAAGGGGGGCGTATATGCCAATTTGAGCCGAGCGAAGCGAGGCGAAATTTTTTTTGGCCTTTTTTTGGGGCTTAAAAACATAGAATAAGTATAAATTGTACTAATTTAACGGTTTCTGACGTGGACTATGTATGTTTTATAGTAAACGTTAATGGGTTAGACATTTTTGATGTCGTAATACAGTCTAACTTAAAAAAAAAAAGACCAAGTAAAGGGGGGGCGTACGCCCTCTACGCCCCCCCCTGGATCCGCCACTGGTTATGTTTTTTGGACGCTGATAGGAAACTACTGAACGGATTTGAGTAAAATAAACGCCTAATTGTAGAAAAATGTCCCTCTTGTGTCTTTAAAAGGTTTCAGCTAGAAATATTGAGCCATTTAAAGGGCAAACACCCAAACTAGGTCAAATTTCTTAATTAACAATAAGTACTCCCTGGTTGTAATTAACCCTTTATAACCACATTCATTTTGATCATGAAGATTATAGCCGTGTTTACACTACCTTAAAAATTGGCTCGCTTGAAGTGAACCGGGCTCGACCCGGGCCAGGCCCGCCTGACAGGTACCGTTTACACAGCGCTGTTTTCACCGGGCCAGAATGGTGAGACATCAAGTACACACCGCCTGCGCATGCCATAAACAAAGCGATGATTTTGAAGTCGTAGGTAATATTTTGCCACATTCAAACCTCAAACGATTCTTTAAATGCTTTAATTTTGTTTTCGAGATACACAATAATAAAAGTTCATGTTTGCATGCCTACTTAACCTACCATGCTATTGCAAACGGTGTAGTTTATTACGACAATAGTTTCTGTGAATGAAGTCACATGGTCAATGTCATCATCGCGCATGCGCATAACTCCCCAGGTAAGTGGGATCGGCCCAGTGGCGCGTTTACACTGCACAAATATTTGCCGAGCCGGGCTCGGTCCGGGTCGAGCTCACCTCTACTTGCCGGGCTCGGCCCACTTGAAATTAGAACCGGGCCGAGCTCGCTCAACCCGTTTACACTACCACTTTTTTTTGCCGAGCCGGGCTCGGTCCGGACTCGGCCCGGATAATTATTGGCTGTGTAAACGCGACTATAGAGATACAATAAGCATACTTTAAAAATACTCTCAGGTAGGGCATTTGCGATTTTTTTTTATATTGGAAACTTTTTTCAAAAAAGCAGAATGGCCCTTTAAACAAAATTGATTCACTCCTTTAATACTGAATTATAATAATTATAGATGATTGTCGAGGTGGCATATTTTAAACTAAGCAATGAGTTACATCTTTACTGGGAACCCGTTTTAAGTATGAACTGAACAAAATCGAGGCTTGAGCAGACAAAATTGCAATTTGTTCAAACTTTGCGTGTTGAGTTTGTTCATCAGTATGAGAGGAAATGGATATGAAGAATTTGGAGAAGATAAATTTAAAAAGAGGGCAATATGCTCATACAGTCTGCCAAAGAGATATGTTCTATCAATAGTTTCTCTTCTTGGTGTAGGTAAGAAATTTTAGCACACCTTTTTTTTTTACCGTCATTGGGTTTCATGATTATAGCTTAATCTTAAATATTTGCCTATTATAATTTTAAGTAACAGGTTGGAAAACCTCAGTTAATAATGCAGTATTTAACATTATTTAGTGGATAATAAAATTAATGTTAAGATGTTTTACTTGTGTATTATAGCTTCGTGCTACGCAGTTCGAGTTCACTTAAGTGTAGCTATTGTCGCAATGACCACAAATAAGACAGTATTGGTTAATGGCACTTCGATCGTAAGTATCAAAAACTTTTAGAGCGCAATTTCAGATATCTGTGTCTGTGTCCAAAATACTTTTATCATATCTATAAAATAATTTCCACAAAAAATCCATTTATCCTCATTTTCCCAACCCTCCCTGGAAATAATTTCATTTCCCTACTTAGCGTCCGTTTTCTAGAACTTTTAACAACAACCGAACCGACAACACATTGTAGGAGCAAGCGGCTGATTTTGATTGGGATTTGACGGTACAAGGTTATATTTTGGGATCATCATATTGGGGCTATCTGATATCTCAGATTCCCGGTGGTAAGTATTGGATTACAGAACATTTACTTCTTCTTTTTTTGTCTCTTAAAAGGCGAAAAAAAAAATGTTTGTATTATAAGCCCAAATATGGCGTTACTAAACTATGACATCGAATTCATGGTCAAAATGTGAACATACTGCGTATTAAAATGGACCATTTTTCGACGCATTGTCCGCCATAGCTCATTTAAATACATAATAATGATTTTGATTGGTTCACATTTACATAAATAATTTGATAGGCTGTCATGACTTCTTATACGGAATGGAGGATACGATTAGAGCTGGACTAGTGCTCTATGAGCCAGGCAACTTCTATGTTTTATTCTGTTCGTGTTTGTCAAACATTTGACAAAACGCCCCATACTATTCTTAACTGTTAAAGTACAATCAAAACAAATAAAAGTTGCAGAAAAACGTTTCACAAGGAATGAAACTTTTATATGACGATTTATAAATACAGTGCATGGTCATTCTTCTTGGGTTTTGTACTATATATAATATATGAATACTGCTTTCAAACTGAGATTATCTCCGAATCTTTGACCTTAGAAAGAATTGTCCTTAATTTGATCAATATTCAAGGTTTATGGAAAGATTACGCTGCGATGTCAACCGTTGATCTTGGCATACGCCGTGCTGACTGACAATGAACTGAAAGCTGTTATAAATTTTAATATTTTTTTAGGATGACCTTAGTTACAGGATTTCTGCCAGGGATTGTAAAGCTTATTGCTCGATATGAGAGTTTATTAGTTGATTTTGTGGAAAAAACACTGAAAGATTTTAAAGCTATTCGTTTTACCTAAATCTTGACCAACCCTCATACTGGAACCGTAACCCTAAGTTGTTATCTATGTTCTTTCTTTATTTCAAGGTATTCTTACTAAACGATTTGGTGGAAAAGTAATATTTGGTAGTGGTATGTTGTGTACCTCTGTATTATCATTATTTATACCACTAGCAGCTTCTGTTAATGTATATTTCCTCATCGTATTAAGGTTTCTACAAGGATTGTTCGAGGTAAATATCAGTGGCGTAGCCAGGTTTTCGAAACTTAGAGTGTAATGGTTTAGATGAAACGACAAAAAAATATTGACATTGCGAGCGGAGCGAATAACGGGTCGGGCCCTGGCACATGGTGGAGGTCCAGCGGGAGAAACCCCCGGGAGCTCGGAGATTTTAGCTATTTGACACAATGCAGCAAGGCTAATTGAAGCTATATTATTTGATTTTTTGATATTTGTACCTGTGGCTGGTCGGCTCAATTTCACCGACGGCACCTTTTCAACCGACGGATATCAATAATGAGGAAGCAATGGCACCCCCGCCCCCCCCCCCCCCTCCAGCTACGCCTCTGGTAAATATTATTGATGAAATCATTCTTGGGACAATAGTTGCCTGCTCTTGACTATTTACCGGACAAGACGCCTGCTTATCAGGTCCGAGACATAATGTTAGTCTCAAACATTAAAAGATGTTAAGATGTTGGGTACATTGAGATAGATTTTTACAAATCCGATTTAACATCTGTGGTTCTTACTATTTCATTAAAGCTAAGCGTTTAACCCTTGTGCTAGAACTTGGGGTATTTCGGGACCCCATCACTGATTTTTTTCGAATTTTCAAAATGCCATCGAAGATAGCAGTTTGGTTATTTAAGACATTGTAACTGAATGATTATACAACCTGCCTGTGATCATTCCACGTTGCTACAGTTATAATTTTTGAATATGTTATACTTTGAAATCAAAACATACCATGCTGGTATGTTGGGGTATTTTTGACCCCAAACAAATGTTGTGCTGAAACTAGATGTCAGAGAATACCATTTTATAATTGTGGCCTGTCCCTAAAGCTAGTTACCTTCCTTTATTTGTCACATGGTTTGCCTAGGTCGAATTTTGCTCATAACATAGGATTTCTATGTTCAATAGAAGTAACACTCTATTTTGTGTTTCATGATAACTTGAGTTATTTAAAAAGGAAATGCCAATTTATTATTCTGTGTTATTATAATAAACTTCTGAAAAATCATAAGTATAAATCATGTCAAGATTGTACAACTTATAGGGAACAATGCAACATAGATATATTCTTGAATGTTGTGAGTTTTACAGTCGGGGGTTCTTTTGGACCCCAATTATAAAGAAGTATTATGTGCATCAGACACAAAATTTCTAGTCATTCCAGTATGTCGAGACAATGTAAAATAAGTGCAAATGAGGCCTTGCAATAGATATTACAAGATGAAAGTGGTAGAGAATCAGAATTTTCTGAATGTGGATCTGAAAATCAATTTTTTCCACCACATTATGCTGATTCTGATTCCACTACAAGTGATGCTAATATGGATGTTGATTATTTGTCTGATAAATTTCATATCGGTATTACTATCATCTTGAATAATTTATTTGGTCAACAAGGAGTCTTTTTAAAATATTATTTGCCACATCTGAGAGTAAATTTTATGTTTTTTGGTTGCTAATTTGCATTGAATAGTAGGGGTCCCAAAATACCCCATGTTCTATTCACTGTTTTTCAAATGACGTTATAGCACAAGGGTTAAGACATTGATATAGTTGTATATAAGATGTCATTGGCAGCTTTGATAATACTGACTTGAAATCAGGTTATCAATTTCTGGGCATTAAATAAGAAATGCAGTAAATACGATATATTCTAAAAGGTTTAAGGAATCGCCATACAACAACTGTAATAAAAGTCTTATATTTTGCTTTCCAAACACTGGAAGGTCTGGACATATTTATTTCAGGGATTAACAATAGCACCAGTAGTACACATCTGGTCTCATTGGGCACCGATACAAGAAAAAACCAAACTGGTCACATCTACTATAACAGGTATATAGAACATAGCTCCGAAAGAGATGTGGAGCGTCGGTCATGTCTGTCGGTCCACTATTCCTTTTCCCTCTACAAGACACAATTCTTGCTGGATTTGGACGAAAATTGCTGCTACCAGGATAAACTTTAAACAATAAATAGCCTTTGTAAACCGCAAACTAACTCCGGGGACAATCAACGCTAGTCTCAAAACCGGTAATTGTTTTAGCATTGGATTTTGAAAATGCAATGTATCATCCATGTTTTAGGTCGTATGCGCACGTGTAGGTGGAATATCGCTTGAAGACTTCCATAAATGCAATCTTTTTTTCAGGAGCATTTTGGGGGTCGTCATTTTCACTGGAAATCTCGGGATTACTAGCCGGAAGTAGTTTAGGATGGAGATCAGTGTTCTATGTTATAGGTGAGTTGTTATCAGATTAATACCATTAGTTTCCAACAGAATAGGTTGTAAACAAGACGTTAACTAGCTATACTAAAAATGTAATGGACAGATGAAATTCATCTCTTATTTGACAAAAAGCACATAAATATTTTGATGTGGAATGATATATTTGAATGAAGTACTGAACTGTTATTTTTTCGTCTAGGTACTTTAGCAGTTATTTGTTCTGTTGCATGGTTTGTAATTGTAGCAGAATCTCCAGAAACTCATACGACAATAAGTCAGTTGGAATTAATGTATATATTGGAAAACAGACCTAAAGTCGGCACAGAGAAGGTGATATCTTTCTTGTCATCAATCTAAAATAGATAAAACCACTATAAATAATTTTGTAACCTTTGCATTTTTAAAATTTTTAAAACGACAATTATTTACTGCAGTATAT
The DNA here is from genome assembly GCA_029955415.1 of Lottia scabra. Taxonomy (NCBI): domain Eukaryota; kingdom Metazoa; phylum Mollusca; class Gastropoda; family Lottiidae; genus Lottia; species Lottia scabra. The sequence goes on along the minus strand of JARJEI010000021.1, from coordinate 104,673 downwards.
ATCGCCAGATGTCGCCCTATGATATAGATTCATTATGAAATAGTTTATGTTTAAGTGTCCGTGTAACCGGTATAATTTAAAGCGTTAATTACAAACAGGGAGTACTTATTGTTAATTAAGCAGTTTGACCTAGTTTTTGTGTTTGGCTTAATAATCGCTCGATATTTCTTGCTGAAATCTTTACAATACATAGTCAATTATTTCTCTACAATTAGGCGTTTATTTTACTCTAATCCGTTCAGTAGTTTTCTATCGGCGTCCAAAAAACATATCTCACTTAAACTTTACGTAAGGTTTTTAAATATTTTAGCATGTTTTTAGCGTTTAAAAATTAACGGCTGGATTTTTTTTAGTTAAAACTTTCAGATACATTAAAGGAAACATAGTTAGAGATTTTGGTGTATAGTTTTCACAACATTGAGCCAAAAAAAAATCCAGACTTCAAAATTCAGGCTATGTACATTAGCTTGTTTGAAAAACTTACCCCTATATACCATCCTACAAATTTATTCGATTAGTGGTGCTTCATGAATCTAACAAAACCATCAGAATGGGAACTGAAATTAAGCAACATTTTTTTGTAATGTTTTCTATAATATTGTTTTTCGGCACTTTACTTGTAGAAATTAGATGTCCCTTGGATAAAAATAATCAAGTCCGTACCGTTTTTGTTTCTCGTGGTAGCTCATTTTTCTGTAGATTGGGGTCTTTATACTTGGTTATCAGAACTACCTACTTATTTTGGAAATGCTCTTCAGTTTAGTTTGTATTTGGTAAGGCTGTTCGTATCTTTTTACAATTCAATCTGATATTAATTTAATTATTGTTTATTAAAGTTGTCATCAGAAGGTCGAATAGAATTTTGTTTTTTTCCACCATTTTCTCCATTTCAAAAGCATTGAATCTTAATCTCATGTCTTGACTTAAAATTTAACTGTTTTCTGAAATTTTTAGACAGGTCATATTTTCGCTGTGTCACAACTTCTGTTATTTGCTACTGCAATATCTAGTAGCATTCTAGCTGATTATCTGATAAATCAACGGAAATGGTCAACAACGTTTGTACGGAAGCTATACATTTGTGGAGGTATGCTAATTAATTACCTCTATAAAGAAATGAGATTGGCGTTAAACAATATTACTGCCTGGAACTTCCTGACTAGGCATAATTATATACGTACATTTATGAGTGTTACAGTAAGGCTCTGCATCAGACATGCTGTTTACATTTGCCAAATTTCGGTAGGAATTCTCTCCCGTAGTACTGTATTATTACATTTATTTATCAAAATTTTGACAGAATTCCTACCATGAATTTTATGATTTTTTTAAAAAATAACTCCCTTGAAAGTTAAACCTTAAAATTTACAGTGGCGGTGTCAGGCAGGATATTCTTGCTCTTCTAGAAACCTGATATCACTTTTCATTATTAGATATTTAATCATTTATTGATATACTTCCTCAAATGAAAAGTATATTAGCCTTTCCAATGTATTTCCAATATACTTACATGGATTTTGAGATTCTTCTAGAGGGGGTGCAATGTAGATAGATATCGTGCCAAGCGAAGTGTGGCGAGAAACATTTGTGGTAAAATGGTGCGGACAACCCATGCTTTGCAAATTTTAGAGGGGGGGGGGGCGCACGCCCGCCACGCCCCCGCCTAAATCCGCCCCTGGTATCTATTTCGAGACAGAAAGTGGTGGTTTTATTTCTACTGAAACATGCTGCATCTAGCCTCATCACCTTCAATCATAATATCTGAAATATCTTTATTAATTTGTTTTAGCTACTGATACACTCACAGTGATTGTATCCAATGCATTAGGATTAAATTATCTATTTTTCTAGCTTCTTCAACACAATCTGTACTCATGATATTAGCCGGAAGTCTGATGGTACCCACGGCTTCAGCTGTATTGTTAGTTGTATATATTAGTATAACTGGTTTTCTGTGGGCGTCTGTTGGTGTTAATTTTATTGATATAGCTCCACAATATGCCAGTATAATGGTGGGAATATCTAATGCTATATCAACTTTACCAGGAATTATCAGCCCTCCTCTTACCGGGGTTTTGGTTGAAGATGTAAGTGCAGCACTATTTCACCTCTTACTATATTATATATAATAAAATGCAAAGAAAGTCACCTTATACGTTATATTTCAAAAAGGGCATTTCAAAGATATGTATCCTACAATATTGACGTTTTAAAAATGTCAAATTGTGTGGTTTTCAGGGTAAACCAGATCAGTGGAGTTCTGTGTTCTTCATAGCAGCTGGTATTCATATATTTTGTGGTGTTATGTATGCTATTTTTGGATCTGGTAAGCGACTGGAATGGGCAGAGGTACAGGATGATTGTAAAACAGAAATTACGACCATAGATGAAAAAAGTTGACGCATTGACCTACGATGGCACCTTGGGAATGATAACATGGTAACCACAGAAGAAGAACTTTCATTGTATTTGTGAATTAAATAGTATACTCTAATAACATCATATCAACACTGCAGATCGTTTTTATACGTCCACACATTAATGTAGGTGTATATTGAAGTAGCCCCTGTCTGTCTATCCGTCTCTCTGTCCCTGGGTCCGTCTGTCAGTCAACAATTATTGTTGTGGGTTTCTTGGTGGATTTTGATTAAACTTGGTGTGGTGAGAGTGTTTGTATTGACCTTGGGGTAAACCCTATTGAATATCAAAAACACCAAAACATAGACTCATTTATTAGTAACGTTTATTTATTTGGGGGAAGGAAAGTAAGAGAACTAAAAAATAACTTTCCAGAAGCATTATTATACATTTGTGCCCTGGATTCAGGTTGATTGGGGGAGCAGGTGTTTTGGGGGGATTTATCAGATTCTACAGATAGTTATGACACCAGACAAGTTGCCTAATGAATATAAACTTTTCTTGTCCATGTTTGTTAATTTCGATTTTTTGATCATTTTAAGAGGCAGTATTCATATAATTCATCTGGCTTGTTTGGGTGGGGTAAAAGATAATGTCTGTAGATCTTGTACAAATTTCATGGAAAGTGAACAATATTACTATGGAATAGTTCGGACTATTTTGTGTATGTCTGAGTTCTGTGTCAGAAATATTAGTTGTCTGGTCCATTTCCGCCAAGGGGCTCAACTCTTGTTAAAACCGCATGTTCTCACCGCCATTTGCACAGATCAGACGCACTTACAACCTGTCTGTAATTGTTATGTAAAGATGTTAATAGTTAATCAGTTATATTAAAATATGAAAACACAACGTGAAGTCTAAATATATCCTTGTGGAGCCCAAATTACCCACAATTACTTTTTTTTATAGCAGAAGTGGTATGTTTTTGGATTGATTGAGATTTTGTGAATCGGTTCATGATTTATCAGTTTCTCTGTTGATTCGATTCCATCAAATTCCCTTTGTAGACATTAGTGGTATCTACAAAATCATATGGACAAAAAGTGGTTGTTGAGAAATTTACCTGAAGTACCTGACGTTACAAGAAAAAAAAAATGAGTATGAAGGGGTGAAGAGTTTGCCCATCACTCTCACTGTGGGTAGATCTCTAAAAGGATTACAATTTTCTCGCCAAATCTGTATGGATCTGAGGTTTTCTATCAAAAACTTGACCCAGCAGTATTTTGATATTAGTATAAATAGATGAAACATCAATAAAACACAGGCTTGCGACAAGTCTCGCAAGCGTATACGCCCACCGCCCACCAGCAGCTTGATAAAGAGATAAATCAGAGTTTTATGTTTTTTTCCTATTTTGAATTTTCCATTCATGTGCAGTAACATACCCCAATCACCAGCTTATTGCGTGTATGTTTCACAGCTCATCCGCTATGCCAGAGCTTGTTCGATTTATGAAGACTTTCTGACTAGAGGTAGAGTTTTGACATTGAAATTATTTAAGCAGGGTTACTTAACTCATAGACTTAAAACTTCATTTAGGAAATTTTATGGTCGTAATAACGATTTTGTAGACAAATATAACAAATCTGCCTCTTGTATTTTGACTGATTTGTTTAGTCAGGTAAGAATTGATCTGATTGTATCCCATGATGTTGAACTATATAGTAGTAGCAGGTGTCCAGCGCGAAGCAGACCATGCTTAGTCCACTACTTATAGAACTATTTCTCTCGATTTTGCCACGATTTTGGACGAGATTTTTTATTAGGAATTGTTTTGCTTGTACGGATTTTTATTATCTCTGACATATCATCGAATCATCACCAAATTCAATAGTGCACATCTTCATAATTATACTAAAGATCAAAATCCATCGGGTCATCAACAAATTAACATTTTAATCAAATGATATATAAAGTGGTATTAATAAAATCAAGTCGACATAGGTAAGGGAGTGGTTAGCTAAATTTAATCTATTAAATGTCTTTTTTGAACCGAGAACAATATCTTGCATACTGACGAATTAATAGGATTAAATGGCATCAGAAAAAATGAAATGAATGGAGTTTTACGTCCTACTTTCTGCACCTATATGGGCTAATGCAATGCAGTGTGCAATGAGGGAAATTTTGCCAGGACAGCGACATTAGCCTGCTCTTATTTTCGATTTCCAACTGTCGAGGGATCTTTAACGTGCACAGCCAATAGCACACGGGGCCTCGGTTTATTGTCCCATCCGAACGACTAGACGCTTTTCCATGTCAGCCCCTCCGACCTGCATCACTGACAGGGGGAATCCGGGTTGAAAAATCCGAAGGTATCATCTCGACCCATGCCGGGATTGAACCCTGGACCTTCAGGTTAGCGAGCGAGCGTCTAACTCACTGAGCCACCGCGGCTCCTAAGTGACCGAGATCAATGCGGTCACTTTTTTTCATCTATGGTCGTCATTTCTGTTTTACAATTATCCTGTACCTCTGTCCATTCCAGTCGCTTACCAGATCCAAAAATAGCATACATAACACCACAAAATATATGAATACCAGCTGCTATGAAGAACACAGAACTCCACTGATCTGGTTTACCCTGAAAAATGTTCTCATAGATATAATATCATTTTGCTGGGTATAGCTTGTTGTCGTTCCTTTCTTTCTTGGCAATTTGTTACAATAATATTATTATTAAAGGGACAGTCTGAATTTTGTTTAGGTCAAAAATATTTTTTGCTCAAATTTGTGAAAACTTTACACCAAAATCTGTAACTATGTGCCCTTTAATGTATCTGAAAGTTTTAACCAAAATAATCCAGCCGTTAATTTTTAAACGCCAAAAATAGGTTAAAATTATTAAAAACCTTACGTAAGGTTTTTTAAGTATGTTATGTTTTTTGGACGCTTATAGGAAACTACTGAACGGATTTGAGTAAAATAAACGCCTAATTGTAGAGAAATGTCCCTCTTGTCTATTGGAAAGGTTTCAGCTAGAAATTGTGAGCCTTTTAAAGGGAAAACACCAAAACTGGGTCAAATTGCTAAATTAACAATAAGTACTCCCTGTTTGTAATTAACCCTTTAAAATCAAATTCAGTTTGATCAAGAAGATACAGAGATACAATAAGCATACTTTAAAAATACTCTCATGATGCATTTGTGATTTTTTTGATAATGGAAACTTTTTTCAAAAAAGCAGAATGGCCCTTTAAGAGTGAACTTACATCTTCAACCAAAACCCCGGTAAGAGGAGGGCTGATAATTCCTGGTAAAGTTGATATAGCATTAGATATTCCCATCATTATACTGGCATATTGTGGAGCTATATCAATAAAATTAACACCAACAGACGCCCACAGAAAACCAGTTATACTAATATATACAACTAACAATACAGCTGAAGCCGTGGGTACCATCAGACTTCCCGCTAATATCATGAGTACAGATTGTGTTGAAGAAGCTAGAAAAATAGATAATTTAATCCTAATGCATTGGATACAATCACTGTGAGTGTATCAGTAGCTAAAACAAATTGATAAAGATATTTCAGATATCATGATTGAAGGTGATGAGGCTAGATGCAGCATGTTTCAGTAGAAATATAAAACCACCACTTTCTGTCTCGGTCAAGATACCTGTTGATGTGGCATATGCCGCAAAGCTACTGTCCTTGTACCTTCAAGGTAAATCTAAATTTAATGATGAATATAACAAAAAAAGTACTACAATACTGATAGTCGAAGATTTTCTTTGCTTTCAACTTAGTTTTTCAAATTAACGCTCGAGGCCACAAAAACTGCAACGTCATTAATTTATAAAGGTATCAGCAATCATTTATATGGAACAAACAAAATAAATATGTTTAATATATACCTCCACAAATGTATAGCTTCCGTACAAACGTTGTTGACCATTTCCGTTGATTTATCAGATAATCAGCTAGAATGCTACTAGATATTGCAGTAGCAAATAACAGAAGTTGTGACACAGCGGAAATATGACTTGCCTAAAAAAAGATTATAATTTAGAAAACGGTTTTCATTTAGGTTAAAAACAAAAAGTAATATCTGGATATACAGGACTGGTACATTTATAAAGGAGATAAGGAAACATGACTGTCCAAATTCGTTTGTTAACTACATGATTGAACCACAATCTGTCCAAGTCAAGTCTACATACTGAACTACTCGCTGATGACAAGCGACCACGAATATCTAAATGACCAACAACGTACCAGAAACAAATTATACTGAAGAGCATTTCCTAAATAAGTAGGAAGTTCTGTCAACCAAGTAAAAACACCCCAATCTACAGAAAAATGAGCTGCTACCAGTGACAAAAATGACACTGTCTGGAATATTTTTATCCATGGAACATCCATTTTCTACAAGAACAAATGTTAAATAAATGAATAGAAAAACATCACAGGTTGCCATATTTCATTTTATGTTCGTATGGAAAGGTTAGGGTATTTGTCAATATTAGATACAAGAGCCTTCAGTATAGTGACATATTAAGCCTGCTGAAGACGAGAGCCAAATGCTGATCTACCAGCTTCAAGTAACTAAAACCTCACCGTCTGCGCGCAATTTTTGTTGCGTTTTTCGTCTCATGAGACCGTGAGCGAAATATCTACCCTGTTTGATATTTTTCAGCCAAAGATTTTAATGGACCAATAGAAATATATAAATTAACCATGTGATATTTCTCCCGCGGTTGTTCAAAATGGCGATAGGTCACGTGAACGGTCATGTGATTTACAGAACGACAGTGTACTCAGCCAAATGCTTATCAAATGCTAATCGCGAGGTCGATAGCTCAGCATTTGGCTCTCGTCTGCGGCAGGATTTATATGCCAAATGGATTATATTAGCGATTATGCACTATGATAAAAATATAATTAAATGTATTAGTATAAAGGATCTTTATCATAGCGAAGCACTTGCAAATAACTATGTTAAGTCTCGGTCACACCGCCCGAACTTTGGTGGATCGTTCCTGGAGCGGCGAAAACAATTCATCACCGCTCGTTACCGTTCATTACCGTTTAACAGAAGTTGGCCCCCGTTAAGGCAACGCCATATACGCTCAGCCACCGCTGATGGTCCCTTATACCGCTCCGAGAGTTTTGAGCTGCACAAAATATTGCGAACGGTGAGGAGCGGGCAATATTCCGCTCCGGCAAAGTTCACCACCGCTACAACAACGCCTAGTCAAAGTTTGGCACCCCTAGGCGCAAGTTTGTGGCCCGCTAGGCAAACGCAGAAATCTTGAGCGCTGGACCACCGCTGATTCGCCAGCTTTGCCCGGGCAGTGATCAAACTTTGGTGGAGCGGTTGTAAGCGTTTTACGAGCGGACACGCGGACACGCGGACACGGGATTTCTGGAACGGTGTCGGCGTTGAAGCAGCGATTCATTGCGGTAAGGAACTTTGGTTTGGCGTTGGTATGGCGGTGTCGGAGCGGGACCAGACTTTGGCTATAAATACGGGAATAAATGGATCCGTTCAGTTCCGTAGTCAAAAGTGGTATGCCGCTAAACCAACGCTCGTTACCGATCGCTACCATTAAACCAACGCTAAAGCAACGCCCGTAATTTCTATTGTTTCCCATTTTGTGAGCGGTGACGAGCGTTGTCGAAATTCGGCCCCTCTCCTACCGTTCAACGAACGCTCCAACAAAGTTCGGGCGGTATGACCGGGCCTTTAGGCCTGTACTAAATTACACCGTTTACATGGACACTTAAACATAAACTAATTCATAATGAATCTTTATCATAGGGCGACATCTGGCGATATGTACTACAGTATTTAATTGTCGTTTTACAAACTAAGATATGCAAAGATATACAAAATTAGTTATAGTGGTTCTATCTATTTTAGATTGATGACAAGAAAGATATCACCTTCTCTGTGCCGACTTTAGGTCTGTTTTCCAATATATACATTAATTCCAACTGACTTATTGTCGTATGAGTTTCTGGAGATTCTGCTACAATTACAAACCATGCAACAGAACAAATAACTGCTAAAGTACCTGGACGAAACAATAACAGTTCAATACTTTAGTCAAATATATCATTCGAAATCAAAATAAGGAGTTTCTGCTACAATTACAAACCATAAAAAAGAACAAATAACTGCTAAAGTTCATAAAAAAAGAAATATAACAGTTTGATACTTCATTTAAATATATCACTTGAAATCAAAATATGTGCTCACTCACCTATAACATAAAACACAGATCTCCATCCTAAACTACTTCCGGCTAGTAATCCCGAGATTTCCAGTGAAAAAGCTGACCCCCAAAACGCCCCTGGAAAAATTAAAACAAGTCTTCAATGGATAATCATTAACTAATCATTGCAATCTCCAAAAAAGAAAATCATATCATCGATAAGACTTCTATTGAAATTTCACAGTAATCTATAATTCGTAGTAAAACTAGTGGTTCTTTCTCTAGGAGGGATGTCAAACTAGTGGAATAACTATAAACATAACATGCATTCCTCATTTAACATGATCTCTTTGGGGATCAGATTCATATAATACCAGAAAGGATTTCAACAAGCTAAGATTTATACCTGCAATAGTGGATGTGACTAGTTTGGCTTTTTCTTGTATCGGTGCCCATTTAGACCAGATGTGTAACGCTGCTGCTAATGTTAATCCCTGAAATAATCCCAGACCAAATAATAGGAAACTATATCAGTTTGGAAATAAATATCGGTCCCAATTATGGCATCTATCTGGGTTAAATCAACTTCCGTCTGTGATTGCTGTTAGAAATAGAAATTTTTTACCGCTACGAGAACAAAGGCAAGTGGCAATATCTTTTTTACCAAAGCGATGTCTTAATAGGTTTGGCTTTATCATAAGTGGAATTATAAGCACCACGAAGTCTGACTGAAATTGGAATGGTGGAGATAGCTTCTGCTTTCGTCCATTAACATAATGTATACTTAATCATTCCCTGCCTTTTTCATCAATAATATTTACCTCGGACAATCCTTGTAAAAACCTTAGAATGATGAGGAAATATACATTAACAGAAGCTGCTAGTGGTATGAATAATGATAATACAGCAGACCACAATATACCACTTCCAAATACTAGCTTTCCGCCATACCGTTTAGCTAAAATACCTTGAGAGTTAAAAGAAAGACACAACCATTATTTACATTTTATGTTCAGGAAAATCATTTCTACCAGCTGATTTATGTCCAAAACTTTTGGCATAGCTTTTCCTGGGTTATCTGTGCCTATTAAGAGTTATGTCGACTGGTGTTATACGCTGGATGAAGTATTCACCAGACTTTTCTTTCACACGCCGATTGAGATTAGATCCTACCACCTCCATAACCATGAAAATGACGTAATGCAAACAATCCAACTTTCTCACCGATTGTGCCACAGTATCCCAGATAGATATTGAAGATATCCCTCTAGACAAGGAAGAGACGAGGATATACAATACGATTGTACTTACCACCGGGTATCTGAGATATCAGATAGCCCCAATAAGATGAACCCAAAATATAACCTTGTACCGTCAAATCCCAATCAAAATCAGCCGGTTGATTCTACAATTTAACAGTAAAGTTTGTTGAGGTGTGGTTTGTTTTGTCAAAAACACGACTCGTCGTTAAGTAAGGCTATGCCTTATATAGAAAACACATATACAGAAAATGAAAAATAACTGATAAAGGAATACAACCTCTTAGAATGAACAAAAAATCTAAATTTTCAATCCTCGAAAATGCTGATCATTCCTCTTTAAGTTAAGCGAACAATAAGATTGGACTTGAATACTTACGATCGAAGTTCCATTCACCAAAACTGTTTGGTTTGTGGTCATTGCGACAATAGCTACACTTAAGTGAACCCGAACTGCGAAGCTGGAAGCTAAAATACACATGTGCATATTTGAAATTGTAACTTTATGCGGTTACGCTGGCCCGCAATATGATAATGTTTATATGAAAGTCATCCTTGCAAATTCATCGTCTGTTATAATTTATATTATGTTCTCAAACTCTTCTGGTCATTGACCCCGAATTTTTCCGAAAATCTCAACGTCTTCATTTACCCCCAAATTTACAACACAATACCGCACAGGTTTTGATATATTTGCCGCATCTAAGGAAGATAGGAAAATCTATTCTTCAACAACAGAACTCAAGAGTCAAGGTGTGACCCCCTGAAAGAACTTCCAAATTACCCCACTTTGTGAACCCAAGCCTTATAACTAACTGTTTATTTGTTTGAGAAAGATTTGTTTATTTCAAATCACTTACCTAAACCAAGAAGAGAAATTATTGCCAGAACATATCTCTTTGGTAGACTGTATGAGCATATTGTCTTCTTCTTGGGTCTTTCTTCTCCAAATTCGTCATATCCATTTTTTATCCACCGCATTTTAATTAACCACTACAACACACAGTCAGGAAAAATTCCAATTCCAATAATTATGTCCTCTCGATTTTTGGTCAATTGATACAAACTGAGTGTAGAAATATATCAACCGAACATGTCACAGCATTGATCACAAAGCAATTAACATAATTTAGTATTAAAGGAGTGAACCCATCTTGTAATACGAAATGATTCAGAATATAGTGTGTTCAATGTTCATGAACTAAAATTTAAATGTTTCGATAACAGGGGTATTAATTTATTTTCAGTTGGTGACAATGAACATTATACGTTTTTTTTTTCAAAAATCCTGTCTTCTTGAACCATCTCCTTTAGTTTGGAGATTTTTTTCTTTTATGTAGTAACACTGTAAAAACAATAAATGTCATAAAAATCAAATTCACAGCTCATGTGGCTAATAAGTGAATTGATAAGGCTCGTTTTCACATGAAAAGTTTAAATTGTCCTTATCCTTTTCTGATATATTATTAACACAAGAATTACGTTTGTAATCAAAGCAGTCAACAGTATCAAAAATATGATATAATTGTGATATAATTTTCATTTTATTGATTTAAAATAAGGAGTTAATAGGCAGCTTTTCTGGTGTCATGAACAATAGATGACCTGTATAATCTTATATTTTTGAATAACCTGTAATTTTATGGAAAAATAATTATTTGATGGGTTTTATTTTATTCTGTTTGTATACTGTGGACACCGTTGATGAGTATAATACTCTTTTTAGCCAAGTTTGAGATCACTAACAACTACCATTCAACTACCACCATCAAGAAAAATAACCATGATCACAACAAGTGTGGAAGACCGAGTCACACCACATACTCAGGGCCGAGTTTCACTGCTCTGTCATTCGACCCGACCAGATCTTACGAATTCTCAAATTACCAAACCAACAAGTACCATCTTATTGAACCAATCCAACTACCAACAACTACCTAGTTTGCGATATCAGCTGCTGCTGCTGGAAGCGAACGTTAATTTGTCATCTTCCAACCAAACAAGTTTGAGATCATTTTAAGAGGTGATATCTCTTTAATTATTCCATAAAACAACAAAATAAATGATTCTTTCGATTTCTATATTATTGCGTTATCTCACTTAAATAAGTCGTTTAATTTTCTGTGAGCACTACTCACTGATTGGCTAAGCTACTACCTTTCAGCTTCTGAGATTAAGGTGAACGTGCACATTATAATAAATGCACCTTTGAAGCATCCAACTTTTGACCTAGAATAAAGAAAAACAAAATGCCGTCACCTTTGAAAAAACTTTTATCCCAAAATCATGCTGTATCATTGTCATTTCATTCAGGCGTTGATAAAAAAAAAATAATGAATAAATTGAATTTTAAGATTGCTTGAACAAAAGAGTATTTCAGAATTAATACAATACCTAATGAATAATTCCTAAAACATGATATGATTATTAAAAGTGCAGAATCATTATGTTTGTTAGGTCATTTTAGTCTTGAACGAATCTAAATATCTGTCAGAAAATCTAAAACTATTCAGAACATCTAAAACTGTTCAGCAAATCCCTCTGAATATACCCCACAATTATACGTTCACAATTTTAACTTATGCAATAAATTTAGAAAAAGATAGCTTGCCAGGCAAGGTAACATACGCCCACTTCAGCAAATTTGAATATTTGAAAAAGTTGATTGCACCACCGTACTTCTTTGAGCTGATATTTAGATGAATCAATTCGAATGAAAACTATATCGAGGGCAATAACTCATAAACCGACAACTGGAATTGGGCCATTTTCCAACTCATCCGAGATATTATCAATATGAATACACATACCAAGTTTCATTCGAATCGGATAAAAACTCTAGTTTTTATCGCGTACACAAGTTAATTTTAACTTTTTTTCACTAAGTCAAGGGCAATAACTAATAAAACGAAGACTAGAATTGCGCCATCCGACGGACGGACGGACGGACAGACAGGGGTGACGGCAATATACGTCCACATTTTCATGTGGGCGTATAAAAACTGTCTTGTTGATTAGGTCTATTATAATAAATTAATGGGAAGACTAGGCGGGACTGGATGATCAAAATTTAACTCTTTTTTTCTGCATTTGAGGATGTTCGATTTGCAACTTACATAGGATAATTTTGCATAAACATAGATTTATAAGTTCCAATTTCAATGGTATGCCATGCTGATTAGATCTTATGTCTTACATTAGTTACTTTTATTGTAAAAGTTAACCACACTTCGTGTAAACATTTTATAAAATGAAATGAAATGGAGTTTTACGCCTGTTTTTCTGCACCCGTATGAGCCAATGATTACCGGCAAATGCCTTGCAGTGTGCAACGAATAATATTTGTCAGGAACGCGATATAACTATAAACCTACCTATATGTATATTTTCGATTTTCAACTGTCGAGGGATCTTAGCATAAGACATGGGGTATTGTCCCATCCAAACGGCTAAACATAAATTCTCTACAGGTATAGTCGAGCAATTGAATAACTTTCAAACCACAAACTTTACTTTATTTTAAAGTAATATCCATAGAAACTAATCCTTGGGCCTTTACATATTATATATTTCCTCAAAATAAAGAAGATCTTTCATCCTCTTAAAACCCCCTAACGTATAATATTAAAGGGCCATTTTGCTTTTTTGAAAAAAGTTTCTATTGTCAAAAAAATTGCAAATGCTACCTGAGAGTATTTTTAAAGTATACATATTGTATCTCTATATCTTCTTGATCAAACTGAATTTGGTTTTAAAGGGTTAATTACAAACAGGGAGTACTCATTGTTAATTAAGCGATTTGGCCTAGTTTTGGTGTTTGCCCTTTAAATGGCTCAATATTTCTAGCTGAAACCTTTTAAATACACAAGAGGGACATTTCTCTACAATTAGGCGTTTATTTTACTCAAATCCGTTCAGTAGTTTCCTATCAGCGTCCAAAAAACATAACACACTTAAAAACCTTACGTAAGGTTTTTTAAGAATTTGAGCATGTTTTAGCGTTTAAAAATTAACGGCTGGATTTTTTGAGTTAAAACTTTCAGATACATTAAAGGGCACATAGTTACAGAATTAGGTGTAAAGATTTCACAAATTTGAGCAAAAAAAAATTTTGACCTAAAAAAAATTCAGACTGTCCCTTTAATTTAAGGAATAATGCGAATTCTGTTCTCAACCCTCAGATTCTATAGATGTTTTCAGAGGCATTACCCATAGCCTGTATAGATATTTGATATATTATAAGATGTCATAAATGATATTGTAAATCATAACATGATCGTTTCTGATTATCATCTCGAATGTTTCTGTTTAATAGACATATTGACTCTTTTTAATTTTCGTAGAAAACTAATACTGTTATCAGTTACTATAGTAACTTTACTTTTTACTGATTTCATAACGACCTATAATTATAGTAGAAAACTATTTTATTATCAGTTACTTCCCTGAAATAGTAGCTTTACTTTTTACTGATTTCATAACGACCTATAATTATAGTAGAAAAATATTTTATTATCAGTTACTTTCCTTGAACTAGTAACTTTACTTTTTACTGATTTCATAACGACCTATAATTATAGTAGAACACTAATATTATCAGTTACTTCCCTTGAACTATAGTAACTTTACTTTTTATTGATTTCATAACGACCTATAATTATAGTAGAAAACTATTTCATTATCAGTTACTTCCCTTGAACTAGTCATAACGACCTATAATTATAGTAGAAAAATATTTTATTATCAGTTACTTCCCTTGAACTAGTAACTTTACTTTTTACTGATTTCATAACGACCTATAATTATAGTAGAAAACTATTTTATTATCAGTTACTTCCCCTGAAATAGTAACTTTACTTTTTACTGATTTCATAACGACCTATAATTATAGTAGAAAACTATTTTATTATCAGTTACTTCCCTTGAACTAATGACTTTACTTTTTACTGATTTCATAACGACCTATAATTATAGTAGAACACTAATATTATCAGTTACTTCCCTTGAACTAATGACTTTACTTTTTACTGATTTCATAACGAGCTATAATTATAGTAGAAAACTATTTTATTATCAGTTACTTCCCTTGAACTAATGACTTTACTTTTTACTGATTTCATAACGACCTATAATTATAGTAGAACACTAATATTATCAGTTACTTCCCTTGAACTAATGACTTTACTTTTTACTGATTTCATAACGACCTATAATTATAGTAGAAAACTTTTTTATAATCAGTTACTTCCCTTGAACTAGTAACTTTACTTTTTATTGATTTCATAACGACCTATAATTATAGTAGAAAACTATTTTATTATCAGTTACTTCCCTTGAACTATAGTAACTTTACTTTTTATTGATTTCAAAACGACCTATAATTATAGTAGAAAACTATTTTATAATCAGTTACTTCCCTTGAACTAGTAACTTTACTTTTTATTGATTTCATAACGACCTATAATTATAGTAGAAAACTATTTTATTATCAGTTACTTCCCTTGA
Source organism: Lottia scabra (assembly GCA_029955415.1). Lineage (NCBI taxonomy): Eukaryota > Metazoa > Mollusca > Gastropoda > Lottiidae > Lottia > Lottia scabra. The sequence goes on along the minus strand of JARJEI010000021.1, from coordinate 89,326 downwards.
ACTATAGTAACTTTACTTTTTATTGATTTCATAACGACCTATAATTATAGTAGAAAACTATTTTATAATCAGTTACTTCCCTTGAAATAGTAACTTTACTTTTTATTGATTTCATAACGACCTATAATTATAGTAGAAAACTATTTTATTATCAGTTACTTCCCTTGAACTAGTAACTTTACTTTTTACTGATTTCATAACGACCTATAATTATAGTAGAAAACTATTTTATTATCAGTTACTTCCCTTGAACTAGTAACTTTACTTTTTATTGATTTCATAACGACCTATAATTATAGTAGAAAACTATTTTATTATCAGTTACTTCCCTTGAATTAGTAACTTTACTTTATACTGATTTCATAACGACCTATACTTATAGTAGAAAACTATTTTATTATCAGTTACTTCCCTTGAACTAGTAACTTTACTTTTTATTGATTTCATAACGACCTATAATTATAGTAGAAAACTATTTTATAATCAGTTACTTCCCTTGAATTAGTAACTTTACTTTTTACTGATTTCATAACGACCTATAATTATAGTAGAAAACTATTTTATTATCAGTTACTTCCCTTGAACTAATGACTTTACTTTTTACTGATTTCTTAACGACCTATAATTATAGTAGAAATTTATTTTATTATCAGATACTTCCCTTGAACTAATGACTTTACTTTTTACTGATTTCATAACGACCTATAATTATAGTAGAAAAATATTTTATTATCAGTTACTTCCCTTGAACTATAGTAACTTTACTTTTTATTGATTTCATAACGACCTATAATTATAGTAGAAAACTATTTTATTATCAGTTACTTCCCTTGAACTAGTAACTTTACTTTTTACTGATTTCATAACGACCTATAATTATAGTAGAAAACTATTTTATTATCAGTTACTTCCCTTGAACTAGTAACTTTACTTTTTATTGATTTCATAACGACCTATAATTATAGTAGAAAACTATTTTATTATCAGTTACTTCCCTTGAATTAGTAACTTTACTTTATACTGATTTCATAACGACCTATACTTATAGTAGAAAACTATTTTATTATCAGTTACTTCCCTTGAACTAATGACTTTACTTTTTACTGATTTCATAACGACCTATAATTATAGTAGAAAACTTTTTTATTATCAGTTACTTCCCTTGAACTAGTAACTTTACTTTTTATTGATTTCATAACGACCTATAATTATAGTAGAAAACTATTTTATAATCAGTTACTTCCCTTGAATTAGTAACTTTACTTTTTACTGATTTCATAACGACCTATAATTATAGTAGAAAACTATTTTATTATCAGTTACTTCCCTTGAACTAATGACTTTACTTTTTACTGATTTCTTAACGACCTATAATTATAGTAGAAATTTATTTTATTATCAGATACTTCCCTTGAACTAATGACTTTACTTTTTACTGATTTCATAACGACCTATAATTATAGTAGAAAACTAGTATTATTAGAATTCTCACAGCATTAAATCTTGGTCCGTTATCCAAACTTACAAACAAAGTAGCAGATCTTGAATGGACTGAATCTGCAAACTTCTACTTTCAACGATTACAACGTGTTTTAAAGGGATATGTTCACCAACTGTTCGACCAAAAAACTTTTAGTCTCAGAACCTGGAATTGTTTAGCTATTCTAATCTATAATAATGTCCCAAACTCTACCTTGAAATTTAAACCCCTTGTATCCATTATTATATGCGTTTGAAAGTAAATAACACGACTCGTCGGTTAGGAAGACTATATATATGCTGAACATTCCCCTTTAATCTTTCGACACCAACCCTCCACGTTTATTTCGTAGAAGTAACAGAAGACTGCCATACATCCAGAAATACTGAAAATTAGAAAAGTATGAATAGTCAAATCAAAACCCTGATCCCGACAGTCTCAAATTCTAGAACGTGTGCAGATCTTCCTTTGCTGCAATGACTAAATTCAATGGTAAAACGTATCTGCAGATCCCTGGAGACAGCTAAAGGTAAGCTATTCGCCCCTAAATTTTTTTCACGACCGAGTGGGAAACATGAAGTATAACCTCTTTGTCCTTTTGATCCATTGTTTTATGGTCGCTTTTTAGACTTTTTCTAGAGTTTCGTTTATTTTTTTGAAATTCTCAACAAACGCAATACTTTTTGAGAGGTAACCTAAGAGAATAGCCTAGATTTTCTCATTTCATAGCACAAATTCATTATTTCTTGAGTAACTTTACGATGAAAAATTTTGTAAAAAAAATGTCCCAAACTATACAAAGAATAAACTCACAAACTCGCATTATTTGTGTTTGTCTACATGGGCTGATTGTGAGAGATGACCGCATCACTTGTGGTATTGGGTCTAATTCTGACCCATGAAAAATAAATATAAGAGTTTATAATAATTATTATAACACATGACTTCAATGACTCCTTGCAATGCTTCTTAAAAACTTAAACAGTGAGTAGGTCTATTAATATGTAACTTTTTTAACCACCATTTTTTATGGTACTTAAAACCAATATATCAAGCAATCAGACCCTAAGTCTTGGAACAATGAGTGTAAAAATACATCATGATCAATTAAAAATATTGGAATGACTTTTATTTTTAAAAAAAAGCAACATTAATTTTTCTCTAAACTATTTGTTTAAGTAATGTCAATCGAGTTTTTTTTTCGTAATCAAGAGTTCAATCATTGATGCAATATTTGTACAGTAAATATTACTAGTATTGATAAATTTAAAATTACACATTATAATCTAAATGGTTAAGGTCAATCAGTATAACGTATACCTGGGACTCTGAAACATTCATGTGCAGTAACATACCACAATCGCCTGATTATGGCACGTACATTTCACAACTGATCCGTTATGCTAGAGCTTGTTCTCTTTATAAGGACATTCTTGCCTTGGGTCAAATATTAACCAAGAAATTACTGAAACAGGGTTACTTGACAAACAAACTTAAAATATCTCGTAGAAAATTGTACGGTCGTTACGGAGAACTCCTTTTAAAATATGACAAATCTGTTACTTGCATTTTGGCGGATTTGTCAGGCTGAATAGATCTCGTTGCACTTCATGATTTTGACCTTTATAGTAGTGGTGGTGGTGGCGGATGTTGCGCGCGAAGCAGATCATGCTTACTCTTTACGAAACACCTGATGGTACACCTCGTATTGGAAGTCCAGTATAATTATTTCAACGGAATTGTTTTGCTTGAGTTGGCCATAACATTATCCAATGCTGTCCTAATAATATGAATGAAGAGTTAATTTCCGTATGATATATTTCTTGATACGATTAAAAAACATAATATGGTAAGACGTAAATGGAAACACAATGTTCGTGTCTGTTTCGAAGTTTTAAGACAAATCTCACTCAGAAGTGACGAAGATGTGTTTGCAAAACCTTACGGGGTCAGGATTATGTTATAGTCAATCCATGACTAAATTTGTAACTTTTTCAATGATGTTTAATTTGTAAAGTGCATTCACCCTTATGTTATTAACCAGACGTCGCCCCTGGTATTTTAAGTTAAACTCTTTATTAAAATCAATAAACTTAACTTGGTTTTTAATGGCTGTTTTAACAATACATTAGACACATTATAATTTAAGCCGTACTCATACATACTTAGTGAGCATAAACTATATTTAATAAACTAGGGTTACACATGTACTTTCTATGCTTACGGAAATACAGCTTTCAGATATCTTCCACCATCTGCATTGTCTGCAGTTGCCATCGGATGATTTTAAGAATCTTCATTGATTTCAGACCCTGTCTTTCTTTAACCTATCCTTATCATCTCGACCAACGAGCAAGTGACTCACTGAGCCAGCCAACTTAGAAGAAAACACATAAACAAAAAGATAATTGTTAAGTTACGGGTATAATAAGAAGGGATTGTACGATTTTAGGGCAGTTCCAGTAAAAATGAAGGCTATTTACATAAATTCAAGGCCCAAGCCCAAATCTATGATCGGAAATGCTGAACATTCCCCTTTAACCATCGACAGAGGATACTTTTATGGAATCCGATCAATTTTATATTCATGGTATGGGTCTAAATTACAACACTTACTGGTTGAGCAAATAAAATGTAATTATTAGAACAATTAAAAATATTTATAGATTGGTGATAAAAGATGGCTCAATGCAATGTCCATTAACTTGATGGGCATGATTGTATAGGTTGTCGTGGTTCGTAACTTCTCATTTACTTTCTCATTTCAGTCGTTATATTCTGTTACTTCAGTAATTAAATTTGTCCTTGATAAGTAAGTAGCCAATGTATGTCTGAAAAGGTTAACGCGTGTTCTATAATAGATATAAAACCTACATTTAAAAAAGTAAGTTACACAACCGTTTTTTTATTGCATGAAATACTAAGTACTTTACGAGAAACAAATTATTGAATTTCTACACAAACTCAGTTAAATAATAAATAAATACATCCCAATTATATGCATTTTATAATGATTTAAAAAAAAAAACGATTTTTTTACTTCTACATGTAGTCAATAATTCTTTTGGTGAAAGTTATTGTTTGCATTCTTAAAATCGATATTCTAAAAAAAATATATATTGTAAAAACATTTTGAACTCTTATTAACAACAACAGCTTCTTATACTTAACTTAATTATTACATTTTTATTATAAGTTGAAAGGTTTTTATACTCGGGTGATAATGAACAATTTCATATAGTTTTGTTCTGTTTCATTTGTATTCGTCATTATAATTGTGCCGTTAATATAAATTATATTTTTTGTTATTAATAGTGAACGCCCAGAAAAAAACGTAAAGTATCAAAGCTATGATCATAATATTTTAGCCTAGACATCTTTCACAAATTACTTGGCTTAATGAGCAGAATCACCTTGAATTAGAAGCAGTTTTAGAATATTTTGACCTAAAATCATATGGCGCTTTTTATTTTGACATTTTTTAAATACTTCAATTTCAAAGTGTTTAAAGGGCCATTCTGCTTTTTTGAAAAAAGTTACCATTATCAAAAAAATCGCAAATGCTACCTGAGAGTATTTTTAAAGTACAGTATGCTTATTGTATCTCTATATCTTCTTGATCAAACTGAATTTGGTTTTAAAGGGTTAATTACAAACAGGGAGTACTTATTGTTAATTAAGCAATTTGACCTATTTTTGATGCTTGTCCTTTAAATGGCTCAATATTTCTAGCTGAAACCTTTAATATACACAAGAGGGACATTTCTCTACAATTTGGCGTTTATTTTACTCAAATCCGTTCAGAAGTTTCCTATCAGCGTCCAAAAAACATAACACACTTAAAAACCTTACGTAAGGTTTTTAAAAATTTCAGCATGTTTTTAGCTTTTAAAAATTAACGGCTGGATTTTTTTTGTTAAAACTTTCAGATACATTAAAGGGCACATAGCTACAGATTTTGGTGTAAAGTTTTCACAAATTTGAGCAAAAAAAAATTTTGACCTAAAAAAAATTCAGACTGTCCCTTTAAGCATAATATGATGATTTCTTTTGTGAAAGATGTTTAATATCGTTTCCAATATTGCACCGTTCCAAAACAATAACAGCATAGTTTTTAATGTTATTGAATGTTGGCCTCATTGGCCTTGGTTGCTGAGATTATCTTGGTAAGTTGCGGGATTGTTAATAATAGAGATCGATCTAACTACATCAATCAGTTCCTCACAGACGTGTGTAGTAAAATTGGTTTATCTAAGGATATTATTATAGATATACATGTATCTATCTTCCTTTCCTTTTTTGTAATTTAAGCTCTAAGGATGTAACTGTTTAATGAGGAAATCCAAATGCATAACAATTCTACAAAGGACTTGTACGAGTGGCACAGCCTGCAGAAAACGACTAGACGTTTGCATGTGTCATGATCGCTTCTCCAAATCCGAAGATGAAATTGGTCATCTCGATCAATGTGTTATGATAGCTTCTCCAAATTATGCCGGGATTGAGTCAATTCAACTTTCAGAAGGGAGACAAATCCATAGCTTAGGGGACTATTATGGAATCCTGTCAATTTTTATACGCCCACATGAAATGTGCAGCGTATATTGCCGTCACCCATGTCCGTCGGTCCGTCGGTCCGTCCGTCCACAATTGCTCGTTAACACTCTACAAGTCACAATTCTTTACGGATTTTGACGAAACTTGCTGAAATTGTTTATTATCACCCAAGAAGGATCCCTATTTAAAATCAAAAGAATCGAAAAATATTTAATATGAATTATTGCCCTTGTTCTTTAAAACGCGTTCAATTCTTAGCTCGTTAACACTCTGCAAGTCACAATTCTTTACGGATTTTGACAAAACTTGCTGAAATTGTTTATTATCACTCAAGAATGAACCCTATTTAAAATCAAAAGAATCAGAAAATATTTAATATGAATTATTGCCCTTGTTCTTTAAAATGCGTTCAATTTTTAGGTCGTTAACACTCTACAAGTCACAATTCTTTACGGATTTTGACGAAACTTGCTGAAATAGTTTATTATCACCCAAGGATGAATCCTATTTAAAATCAAAAGAATCGGATAATATTTAATATGAATTATTGTTCTTTAAAACGCGTTGAATTTTTAGCTCGTTAACACTCTACAAGTCACAATTCTTTACGGATTTTGACGAAACTTGCGGAAATTGTTTATTATCACCCAAGGATGAAAACTATTTAAAATCAAAAGAATCGGAAAATATTTAATATGAATTATTGTCCTTGTTCTTTAAAACGCGTTCGATTTTTAGCTTGTTAACACTCACAATTCTTTACAGATTTTGATGAAATTTGCTGAAATTGTTTCTTATCATCCATCCACTCTACAAGTCACAATTCAGATTTTGACGAAAAACTTATTGAATTTGTTAATTGTCACCCAAGGATGAACCCTATTGAAAATCAAAAGAATTGAAAAATATTTAATATAAATTATTGCCCGTGTTCTTAAAAACACGTTTCAGAACAATTTTGACTAAACTTGATGAATGCTGAACCCTTGATGAAATCGAGAAAAAAAAATATTTGGCCAATACTTAATTTAAGTTCTTAACAAAATATAAGCCATGACTACAGGTTAAATATTTCATGGTTGTGATGGTCGCTGTTTTCAGCCAAATGTTCTTTTCAAACAAAGCTGTCAATGGGCGTATATTACCTTGCCTGGCAAGCTATCTTATATTCATGGTATGGGTCTTAATAACAATACTCTCTGATTGAGCAAACACTATGAAATTATTAGAACAATTAAACATATTTGTAGATTGGTGATAAAAGATGGCTCAATGCAATGTCCATTAACTTGATTGGCATGATTGTATAGGATGTCGTGGTTCGTAACTGCCCATTGTCCGTCTCCTTTCAGTCATCATCTTCCATTACTGTGGTAATTAAGTTTGTCCTTAATAAAGGTCTGCTCCATTACAACTAATCTGAAACTGGATTCCGAATCCGTGTCACTCGTTTACAACGGTTTGTCTGAATCCGAATCCGGATACCGAATCCGTGAATCTGCCTGATATCACGGATTCTTCGAATTCAATATGGCGTCATTCAGCGCAGCCATCTTGGATTCCGAATTTGTGCCACTTGTTTACAAAACTAACCTAGCATACTAAACCGGTTTCGGATTTCTTGTAAATTGTACTCGTTTACAAAGCGAATCTGATGTACCAAACCAGTTTCATATTTTTTGTAATCGAGCAGGTCCCAAGTTAGCAGCAAGTGTCTGTCTAAAAAGGTTAACGAGTGTTCTATAATAGATATAAAACCTACATTTAAAAAAGTAAGTTACAAAACCGTTTTTTTATTGCATGAAATACTTAGTACTTTACGAGAAACAAATTATTGAATTTCTACACAAACTCAGGTAAATAATAAATAAATACATCCCAATTATATGCATTTTATAATGATTTTTAAAAAAAACGATTTTTTTTTACTTCTACATGTAGTCAATAATTGGTGAAAGTTATTGTTTGCATTCTTAAAATCGATATTCTAAAAAAAAAATATATTGTAAAAACATTTTGAACTCTTATTAACAACAACAGCTTCTTATACTTAACTTAATTATTACATTTTTATTATAAGTTGAAAGGTTTTTATACTCGGGTGATAATGAACAATTTCATATAGTTTTGTTCTGTTTCATTTGTATTCGTCATTATAATTGTGCCGTTAATATAAATTATATTTTTTGTTATTAATAGTGAACGCCCAGAAAAAAACGTAAAGTATCAAAGCTATGATCATAATATTTTAGCCTAGACATCTTTCACAAATTACTCGGCTTAATGAGCAGAATCACCTTGAATTAGCAGCAGTTTTAGAATATTTTGACCTAAAATCATATGGCGCTTTTTATTTTGACATTTTTTAAATACTTCAATTTTAAAGTTTTTAAGCATATATGATGATTTCTTTTGTGAAAGATGTTTAATATCGCCTCCAATATTGCACCGTTCCAATACAATAACAGCGTCGTTTTTAATGTTATTGAATGTTGGCCTCGTTGGCCTTGGTTGCTGAGATTATCTTGGTAAGTTGTGTGATTGTTAATAGTAGAGATCGATCTAACTACATCAATCAGTTCCTCACAGACGTGTGTAGTAAAATTGGTTTATCTAAGGATATTATTATAGACATACATGTATCTTCCTTTCTTTTTTTTGTAATTTAAGCTCTAAGGATGTAACTGTTTAATGAGGAATGCATAACAATTCTACAAAGGACTTTGATTTAAAAAAAAACACATTCTGCGTGAATAACAGTAAGTCTGTTTTGATCGATGATAACCTACTTGGTGGATTTCTGAAGGATTTTTTTATAAAGATCTTGCAGCTTGTTCTTCTTCATTTCATCAAAGATGTTAAAACGAAATTTATTAAGTGGATTTTGGATATTCTTATCTTCATTTTGCTGTAAGTATAAAAATTATTTTTTTCTGGACAATGTTCACCTTGACTTATGGAAGTCCGTATTAAAACCTTGTAACTTCTAAGACAGTGGTTCCCAACCAGGAGGTCATGGGGACTTTACTGTGCAATCTCAACTAATACTTTTTCTCTTCGTCTATGTGAAATATTAAACAATTTGTCAAGAAATCTCCTCAGAACACGATTTCTCCGTCTCGTATTCAATTTCAATCTGACCAAACAGAAACTACCACAGCATTATAATGATGTTGTTTATTTCTGTGCAACAACACGTTTGGCGCTTTCTTCTTGCGAAAGGTTTCAGATATTCCCTCCCCAATACTTTTTGGAAAATTTGAGTTGCATCCGTCGTCTTTACATAACATATTTCTCGTTGACAACTCCCGCCTCTTAAAGTGGGTTTTGGGACAAGGTATCCCAAAAGTTTTCTGACATTTTGGACTGATTTTCTTACATCTGGAGCCTGTTCCGATATTCTTGTTGGCAGCGCTCATCTCTTGACAACTGTTTGAGGGTTTGATTGTGGACACATTCAGAACGAACGAAAAGAAACTAATAAAATACCAAAGAAAGTTGGGTTTATTTTTAACTGTATCAATGAAACTGGTCTCTGGCGTCATTAGTGATAAGAAGGAAAGGTGTACAGCAGTAAGCGCCTTGGACCAAGCTGTACCACCTTTCTTCAATTTACCCCGGGTTAATTTTAGAGATCATTTTTAAATGGTTCACCCACTGATTCCAAAGAGTCGTAGCAGATGCCTGAAATGAAAGCCCATCCATATCAAACATAACATGCAAAATCCGGCATTTATCCTTTCAATGAAAACATATTTGAAGATCTCGATTTTGCTCCATCAATCGACACTAATAGACCAAATCCCGTGCTAAATGGAAATGAAGCCGACCCATTAGATGCATCAAATAAGCCTAGCAGCACCGACACGATTTCTTTCGATGCTTCTAGCATTAGAACAGAAAATCAAACACACAAAACACCCGTGAAATTTCCTTCAGAAGAATGTTTTTTATCTTTTTATACTCCATCACCTTATATCAAAACAAATGGCCTGCCTGGAAAAGTAGTAAATGATACAGGAGATATCCATTGCTTGCTGTATGCACTTTAAGGCCCATATTCTTGAAGGATGATTAACGTTAGTCTGCGATTTAAACTGAGATTAACTCAGACCTGGTATTCCTGAAGAAGGTTTAAATTTTGATCAGTGATTAAAATAAACTATGATTAAGCTAAACTGGATTTTAATCCTCCTTCTGGAATAGCACCAAAAATGATATTCCAGAAGGGAGACTAAATTTTAAACAGTGACTAAACCAAATCTAAGATTAATTTAGTCAGTGTTTAAATTTGTTGTCTAAAATTTGGTATTCTTTAACGTTGACTAGTTGATAATCTAGGTCTAAAATGGGCCAAAATTTAGTCACTCGAGGGGGCTAGTCTAAAGTGGTTTTAAGGTTATTTCATGCGATATTCAATTTCTGGTAGAACACTTGAATTAATTGTTCTAAGTGGTAGAATTTACTTGATGCACGTTTTATAAGCATATTTGTTTTAGTTGTTTTTTTCTCACTTTTAAGGTCAAATGAATCATCACAAATTTGTCCAAAATTTGAAGATGTTATGTCCAAGGCTCATGCAACTTGACAATGTGTTAAAATATGCCCACACTGCTGCAAATACGTTAAGGAAACTGAAATCTTGGCATTAAGTGAAAAGCCACTTCTCTGATCATCACCAAAAACAGACAAATTTTCGATAGTACACCTACATACCAAAAACAAAGACACATTCAAAAATGTTCACTGTAGGCACAGGTTGATGAAAACATTGTCGCCAAAAGGATATGACTCCTCTTTGTTAAGACCCTATATTTGTGGCAGTGTTAGGGAAAAATAAAACAAAATTTAACTTATAAACTTTTCTTTCAAGTAAATAAAATTAAAAAAAAAACTAGAACCATGAATGGTACCATGCAGTGCGCATCCGGTTTCGTCCATTGGTGAAAAGTGACATCTTTCAATCCATGTTGTCAGGTTTACAGAAGAAAGCAAATTTTAAAACGCACAATTGTGAATTCGGTAGTGAAAAGTTGAATAACCAGTTCACACACGGTAGTCGAAGGTGAAATAAACATTTCATGTTCGGTAGTGAAAAGTAATCTGATTAAAGAAAGGCGTAATCACAGTTTGATATACATCAGTGGAAAACGCATATCACAAAATTTCTAAGATTTGTAAAAAATTTCTTAAGTGCAAAAAGGACACATGAAAGAGCCAAATCTCAATTTAGAAACGGACTGCAAAGCATTCAGACTTCGTAGTTTGAAATACAGATCGAAATTTATCAATACATAATTCGTTCAAAGAAAATATATATTAATGTTTCTTTTAAAACTGTTACAATGTAAAAAAAAGTCCATTTATGATATACGTATCGCCCAAACGCATGTTAATGGCATAGGGCGATCGCCCAAACGCAGCTTTATGTCAAAATGTAGTACTCTCCCTTCAACTGAAATTTGAATTTAATATTTTACAAGCAGATGGAATGACTAATTTTCAAAATTCAAAAGGCGCTATTTTCATTTAAAAATATTGTGTTGTATATAATTGAAAAAGTAGACTTAGCATAATTAGATTGTGAAAGAATTTGTGACGTAATTGAATTAGGTCACGTGTCAGAGCTCTTTAAAGTTAAAAACTGCAATTTTCAAATGGATATCAATCCGGAAGTAAACATCGGACAACCTAAATGAAAGTATCCGTGCATAGGTAACATTAATGCCAATGAATTTGTTCAGGTCACATGGTCACCGAAGGTCAAGGTCACGAGATATAAGCCTTTAAAATTTTGACAATTAATGATTTATTTTAACCGGAAATTAAAATGAATCAGAATTGAAATTCAAAAATCGGCATCTCATGTTTTGATAGCAATTGACTGTAGATTCCATAGACATCTTAATTATGCAAATTTCATTACACCCTGAGGCCCCATTTTGCGTTTTATGAAAATATACCATTTCAAGATGGCGATTGATCTGTTACATCCGGGTCAAATTTTATTATTTGTATACTTGTGTGTCTATATTACAAACATACTGCAAAAAGAATTTTTCGAATATCTTCAAAAATCCGGAAGTTGAAATTTTAACTTTAAGAGCAAATGACGTCACAACCGGAAGTGATAACAAAATTTGAATACACATTTTTGTTCGCCATCAAAATGTCTATCTATCTGTAAGTTTTCAGAACGATCGAAATAAAATTTGAAAAAAACACGCACAGTTTCAATGGAAATAGGCACAAATTTTTCAAACTTTAAAAGGCGGAATTTTGATTCAAATGTATTGTGTTGTATATCATTGGAAAGAGCAGTCAGAGCATAGCAAGACGGTGAGAGAAAATAAGACATATGTAAAATAGGTCACGTGGTAGGGCTGTTTAAAGTTTAAAATTACAATTTTCAAACGGCTATAAAACCGGAAGTAACCAGTGGGCATCTGAAAACAATATGTCATTGGATACATCTAATCAAGGGCAATAACTTTTGTACAGGTCACTAAGTCACAAAAGATCAAGGTCACAAAATATGGGCCTTGAAAGTTTTGACAATTATTGATTTATTTTAACCGGAAATAAGAAAAGTTCAGAATTGAAAATCAAAAATCGGCTTCCCATGTTTTGGTCGCAGTCGACTGTAGATTGCATAGACATACAAATTATGCAAATTCCATAACACCCTGAGGCCCTATTTTGCGTTTTATGAAAATATACCATTTCAAGATGGCGACTGATCTGTTACATCCGGATCAAATTTTATGATTTGTATACTTTTGTGTCTAAATAACAAACATATTGCAAAAAAAAAATTTCAAAAATCTTCAAAATTCCGGAAATTGAAAATTCAACTTTAAGGGCGAATGACGTCAAAACCGGAAGTGATATCGAAATTTTGAAAATTGCTAATTGTTTGCAATCAAAAGGTCTATGCATATGCGAGTTTTTAGGTCGATGAAAATAAAATTGAAAAAGTTGAAAAAATGGTCAAAAAAGGTGCTCCAAAAGTCAGCGACAAAGTTTTCAAAGTGGATGTTTTTAAAGACCTATCTTGTGGACAATCGATTAGAGAATGTAACAAAGAAAGTCTGATCAAAATCGGTTGAAAAACAGTGGTGAAAATGCTAAAAAACTTAAAATGGGTTTTTCTGTCATACGTCATTTCCGGTTAAACAAAAAGGCGCCATTTTACATTCGCGTAACACCGTGCAGTTAGATTTAGTAGGTGATAATTTGAGATATTGTGTGATATGTTCCCTTCATACCGAATTAGCGTGACCAGAAGTAGACAAAAAAAAAAACTAGATCCATTGGCTTTGCATGGTTCTGAGCAGTGCGTAACAGTTTTGGAATTACTTAAAAACTGTTTTTAAAAGGGTCTGTATTGTTATTATTTCTAGACAGAGAAGACTACCACAACTAGCGAAACCTTGGATGTTACTTGTAAAGTCAAAAATCCCAAATTTTAATAGCTTACAAAACCGGAAGTATACATCGGACAACAAATATGAATACATAGACGGATAGATCTCATCGAGGGCAAAAACTTTTGTTCAGGTCACAATGTCACCAAAGGTCAAGGTCACGAGGTATGAGTCTTGAAAGTTTTTGTAATTACTGAAAAAAATAAAAAAGAAATGCAAGAAAGGCAGAACAGAAGATCAAAAATCGATTAACAATGCTATGAATGCAATCGACTGTAGTTTCCAAAAATATCAAAGTTGCAAATTCCGCTCATAACCCTGAGGCCCCATTTTGAGTTTTACAAAAGTTAGTCATATCAATATGGCGGCCGATTTGTAACTTCCGGGTTAAATTTTTTTATTTCAAATTGTTGATATACCAAAATGTTAAATATTGCAAAAAACAAATTTCAAATATATTCAAAATTCCGGAAGTTGAAATTTCAAATTTACAAGCTTATTACGTCAAAACCGGAAGTGGTATCAATTTTTCGAAAACAGATTTTGGATTGCAATCGAAATACCTTTCCATCTGTAAATTTTCAGATCGATTGAAATAAAATTTGAAAAAAACACGCACAGTTACAATGGAAATTTGCACAAAATGTTCAAATTTTAAATCGTGCAATTTTAATTTAAGTGTATATTGTCGTACATCATTGGAAAGAGCAAATTACACATAATATGATTGTTAAATCATTTTTGACGTATTTACGCTAGATCACGTGACAGGGCTGTTTAAAGTCAAAAATCACAAATTTCAATTGCCTATAAAACCGGAAGTATATTTCGGATCAATAACATGAATACATCAGTGGATAGATTTCATCAAGGACAATAACTTTTGTTCAGGTACCAAGGTCACCAAAGGTCAAGGTCAAAAGATATGAGCCTTGAAAGTTTTAGTAATTGCATAAAAAATCAAAACGAAAGTAAAAAAAAAATTTAAATCAAAATCCAAAAATCGGCGCCTAGACTTTTTTAGCAATCTATTGTAGTTTCCAAAAATACTAAATTTACGGATGCCGCTCATAACCCTGAGGCCCCATTTTTAATTTTATAAAAGTTACTCATATCAAAATGGTGGATGATCTGTTACTTCCGGGTCGGATTTTTTTATTTCAAATTGTTGTTATAACAAATTGTAACACATTGCAAAAAACAAATTTCAAATATCTTCAAAATTCCGGAAGTTAAGATTTTAAATTTGCATGCTTATTACGTCATAACCGGAAGTGGTATCAAAATTTTGAAAACTGCATTTTGTTTGGAATCAAAATGTCTATCCACATGCAAATTTGCAGATCGATCGAAATAAAATTGAAGAAGTTGAAAAAAACACAAAAATTCAAATTAAGCAAATAGGCAACTAAAAGTCAAAATTTGAGAAGTTTAAAATCCTTATTTAGTAGCTAACAGTTATAGAAAACAGTTCAAAACAGTTTGATAAAAATCGGATCAAAAATAGGGCTGTGAGATTCCAAAAACCAAAATTATGTTTTTTGTTCTACCTCATTTCCGGTTTGTCAAAATGGCACCAATTTATATTTAATAGTTGATGGTCAACAATTTATCGTAGGGAATTGAACAAATCTGCATGTGGCATGTTGCCTTCTTACTAAAATAGCGAGTGTAAAATTCGAAAAAAAAAAAAAATAGCCGTTTGCAAAACAATGCAGTGCGTTCGATTATCGAACGCACTGCAAAAAAGTCATTTGCAAAACAATGCAGTGCGTTCGAAGAATCGAACGCACTGCAAAAAAAATATGCATCCGTATATATGAATGATGGGTAACTCTCCCTTATGAAAAAAAAATTCAAAAATTGGTTATCTTGACAATGAATACAATAACTCAAAACATTTTTCTTGATGAGTTTTACAAAACAAAAATCAAAATTAGTTTTACAAAACAAAAATCAAAATTAAATATTAAGTTTGAACAAACAATGTGAAATACTTATCCACATCCTCCCCTACAAAATCAAATTAGGTTGGCAATACAAAGAGTAGTATTCAGATATTAGAACAAGTGGTTGCCTAGCAATATACGCCCACTTACTACATAAATTGTCAATATATCAAGGAATGTTACTATCTTAGTTTTTGTTGGATGGTGTTCAGATTTGAATTCATCCAATATCTTGTTAATATACAGCATCTTATTTCATAACTAATAAAACTCTGTAAATATTTGTCGAAACGATTCGGAATTCAAACTTGTCCAAGATTTTATGGATATTATCCTACACACAAAAGTTTATTAAATTCCTACCACAACTGTGGTCTCTATCACGTTCACAAGTAATTTTTAACATATTTTAGGTGTAAAACTCCGTAAATATTTGTTGAATCGATCCGGAATTCGAACTTGTCCAAGATCTTATGGATATAATCCTACACACAAAATTTTATTTAAATCAAACCAAAAATGTGGTCTCTATTGCGTTCATTTTTAACATATTTTGGGTGTAAAACTCCGTGAATTTTAGTCGAGTCAAACCCAAATTCGAACTTGTCCGAGATCTTATGAATATAATCCTACATACAAAATTTTATTCAAATCCAACCAAAACTGTGGTCTCTATTGCGTTCACAAGCCAATTGTGGACAGACGGACGGACGGACAGGGGCGACGGCAATATACGACCACATTTCAATTGCTCGTTAACACTCTACAAGTCACAATTCTTTACGGATTTTGATGAAACTTGCTGAAATTGTTTATTATCACCCAAGAATGAACCCTATTGAAAATCAAAAGAATCGAAAAATATTTAATATGAATTATTGCCCTTGTTCTTTAAAACGCGTTCGATTTTTAGCTTGTTAACACTCTACAAGTCACAATTCTTTATGGATTTTGACAAAACTTACTGAAATTGTTTATTATCACCCGATAATGAACCCTATTGAAAAGAAAAGAATCGAAAAATATTTAATATGAATTATTGCCCTTGTTCTTTAAAACGCCTTGATTTTTAGGTTGTAAATACTCTAGAAGGCACATTTCTTTTTCGATTAGATTTTAATGAAAGCTATTGAAATAGATAATTATCACACGATAAACCCTATCAAAAATCTAAAAATATTTGATATGACATATTGCCCTTCTTGTTCAAAATAGGTTTTAGTTTTTAGCTCATAAACAGAGAAGGATTTTGACTAAACTTGATGAATGCTTAACCCTTGATGAAATCGAGAAAGAAAATGTTTGGACGACACTTAATTTAAGTTCTGAACGAAATGTAGGCCTATGACTACAGGTTGAATATTTGATGGTTGCTGTTTTCTGCCAAATGTTTTGAGATGTCAGTGGGCGTATATTACCTTGCCTGGCAAGCTATCTTCTATTAAATCTATCAGCATTTCTTTTTCATTTGGTGTCCAATTTGTACTTCGCTATAAATAGAACTTTAGTAACTATTTCCTTTGAGGGGCCCATTATGTCATCAACAAAAATGCCTTAATCCAAGATTATTTAGTCTTAGTTTAAGTTAAACTCTTTTAAAGTGAAAATGACATTGACGTTTTAAGACCTTATTTAATCAGAGATCAAGAGTAAATTTTAATCAGAGATGAGCTAATCAGAGCTTCAGGAATACCAAATTTAGTCAGACTTTAATCTCTGATGAGCTGATCTTAGATTAGGGCTAATCAGAGTTTAATTTAGACAGCCTTCAAGAATATGGGCCTAAGTGTGTCTTGGATCTTATGATATGAACTATTTACACGGGAAACTATGTGATGTTCTCATCAGTGAGATGGTTTCTTACAAATATTATTATCAAGAGATTTCCACAAGCTCACAAAATATAATCAACGTCATTTACAAAAATGACACAATTATGTGACATGCTATTGGCTGCTCTGTGCAACGCCCTCAAATTGAAATCTATTGTACATCAATTTAGAGATGAATAGAATTATTCTCCTATGGACGACCTGGTATTCCATCTCTTCTTCGAACAGGAGAAGGTCCAATGGCGCATTTTATATACCAGTCAAGGAAGCTCTAGAAGAAGAACAACGCTTGAAGAACTCCAAAAGAACAAATCAAGGGAAACAAATGAATTCCAATAAAGTCTAGGTCAAAAAAAGATTGACAGACATTTATAGCACCGATGGAGAGGATGACATTTTTTTTTAGTCTGTCTTGAGCCATGGCCTAAAAGAAAGGCGAAAACTAAAATTTTCATTTTAAGAGGTGGTATCGCTTATCACTTTAAATAGATTTCTAAAATCATTTTGTATATTATGTCATATCATTTCAGATGTGAATGGTAGTTTTGTTTGTCCTGGTATAGTTTATGGTTCATGGTGTTATTGGACTACAACTAGAGAACCATATAACGTTATTGATAGCAAATGTGCTGAAAATGGTGGAGAATTCACTTATTTTCCAGACATTTACACAGTCACCAATCTTGTATATCTATTCGACCACAATGTTTTTCTGTAAGTATACTATTTGTGGTTTTCTCCCGGGTCCCCTTCACGTTAGAACGACTCTTTTCGAATTTTTCTATTCGTCCGAGATTCGTCAAATTAAATCCGAGTCGTCCGAATAGATACCTCACCACTGATATACGTTATCTCTTTAGATATGTATAAGTTATAGAACCCTACTAGAAAAAGAGGCGGTTTATTAGCTCATACACCGAGGAAACAATGTATATAACTGACTTATTCCCCATACTTTATCGAGAACTTAATTTTTTGGCCTAGTTAAACAAGAAATTTCAAATGTATGCATCGACTAAATTGCAAACAAACTGTTCGTTGTTAATATATTTCACCTTAATAGGACCTCATAACTTGATGAAAATATATGTGAACTATATTAAAGAGAATTCATGTGGATTTTTACTCAATACGATCTGATTGTATATTGGTTGATTTAACAGTTCGATTAAAAAGGCAGATATCCGCAAATGGAGAATTATATCCTGGAAGAATTTGGCCATTTCCACTTCATACGGCCTTGATTGAATACGCCTATGTGAGATCGAGGCTATAGACTGAGATGAAATTTAAATTGTGTTCCTTTTATATTTAACCACGCAGGACACCCTTCCCTTTACCTTACTTCCTACTAGTACCCAGTTAGTCCCTACATACCATGCACAACTCGCCAATTTGTACCTCATTACAATAGCTGCTCCTTTATTACCATGGAGCTTCCCTGACTCATCTGTATTGATATACACTGTACTTTACCTATAATGATATACAATACCTATATTGTTATACTTTACCTATATTGTTATACTTTACCTATATTGTTATACTTTACCTATAGTGTTATACTTTACATATATTGTTACCTATATTGTTATACTTTACCTATTTTGTTATACTTTACCTATTTTGTTATACTTTACCTATAGTGTTATACTTTACATATATTGTTACCTATATTGTTATACTTTACCTATTTTGTTATACTTTACCTATTTTGTTATACTTTACCTACATTGTTATACTTTACCTATATTGTTATACTTTACCTATATTGTTACCTATATTGATATACTTTACCTATATTGTTACCTATATTGATATACTATACCTATATTGTTACTTATAGTGATATACTTTACCTATATTGTTACCTATATTGCTATATTTTACCTATATTGTTACCTATATTGATATACTTTACCTATATTGTTACTTATATTGATATACTTTACCTATATTGTTACCTATATTGCTATATTTTACCTATATTGTTACCTATATTGATATACTATACCTATATTGTCACCTATATTGATATAACCTGGCATGATATTAATGGGGTTTTTTTCGTTTGACACCCTGATGCACTTCCTTTTTTTCATAATTATATCCACTGTCCATATTTTTAATTGTCTTACATTTTTAATTGTATTACATTTTAACATATGTTTATTAATTAGAATAATCAGTCTCCATGTCTCTATTGTATATTTTTAGACAGAATAAGAGTCTGATATATGTAAATGTTACTCACCAATCTCCTGGTTTATGGGTGTTTAAAGATGGAACAGAAGTGCCTGCAAATCTTTGGCATAATGGATTACCATCAACAGACGAAACTAAGTGCCCTGCCCTGAGTTTCATTCATTCCAAATATAAACTCAGGACGAACAATTGTTTACAAACTTTTCGTGGTATTTGTGGACGTCAACTTAATGGTATGTTAATATGATTCCCCTAATCTCATTATTTAAACTATTCACGGAATTCGTAGACGTGAACATTATCTTTAATCCATCCTTAGCTAGTAGAATTGAAATAACATGCCAAAATATGGGAAAACTTAAAGTAATTGTTCAGAGGTTTTCTCATTTTTTATGTGTATCAGGTACACTTAAAGGGATTGTAAATAGGTTTTCTAAGCTTTGTATGTGCATCGGGAACACTGATAGCATCCATTTGCGCCATTCCAATTGTGCAAGAACCACAGACATCAGAATGGAAATTTAAATCTCGCAAAGTGATACTCAGTGTCCCAGATACACGTACATAGTTTAGAAAACCACTTTACAACCCCTTTAAAGAAATACTACATCTTAGAATGATCAAAAAAGCCAAATTCTCAAACTTGGTGAATATTCATTAGACAATTTGTATGATGTCATACCTATATACTGTACTGATAAATCCAGAAAAGTACCTTATATATTATAATTACTACAGGATATACAAAGTATTAAGCGTTTTATTAATCCAATAATAACCATTAATTTTATGGAAATTACTTAGTTTTTTCGGGTTTTTTTTATTCTGTTTGTATACAAGATTTGAGATCTTACATTTGTTGTTCATTTTTAGCGGTGGTATCGCTTTAAAGCAATAATTGGAATCATTCCTATTTTCAATCAGACTATTGTGGTTGTGGTACCATCAGTTCTCCTTAAATTAAGTGTTTGGTGAATCATACACACATATAGATCCTCTGTGAAATAAACATATTATCAATCATCATATTTAATACTTATTTGTTCGAAATAGGTCATAAAACAAGATCATCTGAGTAGACTGGGACATTTATATTTTTCAATATTATTACATTTTTTAAGAGTAGTTTTGAGTAAAATGAAAGATTTCGATTCATAAAAATGTGCAAGCCATTGTATTTTTGTGCTTAAGTGTTCTTTGTGTTTTCTAAAAATGACAATTTCTATATGAACGACAAAAAACAATTACATTTGAATCAGTTTCCGCTTCTATCTGGGGTAATTTAAACATTTGATTAGTTATATTCTATTTATTGATGATTATTTCCGCTGCAACATTTCCAATAATTGTTTGCGTTTTCTTTTTCAGTTTCCAATGAAAGATTTGCTGTCAAATCTGGTCAACTACTGAACAACATAGAACAGACAATTCAATCACCAACAATTAATCACTGTTCTTTAACCTGCTATCAGACGACATGGTGTAAATCTTGTAATTATCATATATCTCAACAACAATGTCAACTCAATTTTAAAACTAAGGAAGAAGAATATTTAAGTTATTTTATAGATGATGTGAATTGGAACTATATTACCTACTCCGTTGATTATTGAATTAATGTGAAGTGTGAAGCTATAATACAATTTTGAATCGGTTTCTTTATCAAACTTTTAATTAAAAAACACTTTGAGATAAGAGTTTTATCAAGGACTCGTATAATCATACAACAATCGGTGCGTTAATGACCAGATGCTCATTTCACAGGCACCAGATTCTGGTAAAAAAAAATCGTATATATAAAGTTATAAGAGTATAAGACTTTCAAAGTGTGAAAGCAGCCTTTTCGTGTTTAAGAGATATCTAAAACGGAATATATTATGACCGATCAAAGAAATGTAATTGTCAACATCCGTTTTAGATACTTTTTATGAAGCAAAACTTAATAAATTTCGATAAAATACGATGTGATATACTCGTGTTAATCCGTAAAAGTGATGATTTTTATTTAAGAAATACTTCACAATACTTTTTGTGTTAGAATGTCAAAGCATGTGAGAAGAGGTAAGAATATCAAAGATGAAAAAGAAACATCGCCGAGCATGGGTAAGTCGTACAGAACAAAATACAGAACACCCTATACGATTTGTTTTATTTTTTACCAGAATCTGGTGGTTGTGGCTCATTTAGAGACTTTTTTTAAATACATGTAGCTAGTTTTTTTCGCATTTTCACCATGACAAAACTAGTTGCACCCTTCAGATAGGCTCGGCTAGATATTAACATGATAGTGGTGGTAGTGATTGTCAAATTGTGTCAGTTTTCTACGATAATGTCATACATCTGAAGAAAAAAAACATTATCTGAAACTGAGGAGTTATCTAAAGTTTTGCTCGGCTCCCCCACCTAATAATTTCTAGAAAAGCCACCTAGCTTTGATATCGGAGTTAGGGTTGTTGGAAAGGTAGCATGGTTTGTTCTTTGTTCGTGATAGCAGAATGGGTTGCCGGTCTTCAGATTTACAGAAGGGAGAGAATTAGACGACTATACGGCGCTCACTCGATGACACAACAAATATAAAAGATAATTTTCGTTATCATATTGTAAATATGTTTCAATCCTTTATGTAAAACGGGAGATTCTTATACATAAGAAATAAATAAGTTCTATTGATTTTTTATTGTGTTAAACTTAATTGTTGCTGTTATTAATATGTAATAATTTTTTATATTCTTTTGTTTTGTTCTGCATATATATTGATTAAATTTAACTGGTGAATTCGTAGTTTAAAGAAAGCCTGATTTACTTGACTTGAAATTAATTTTACTCATACACACACCACCAGCCAAACTTTATTATACTGAATTTAGTATTGCTATAGATGTCATATAGAAACTTAGTACGATAAACATAAAAGATAGCTTGCCAGACATGGTAACATGCGCCCAATGTTTGAAAAAGAACATACGGGAGAACTGTCACCATCACAGCCATGAACTATTCAATTTTGATCTTACATTTTTTTTTTCAGAATGTTTTGTAAGTTGTGTCAAGAATAATATTGTGCTCTTAGAGTGTTCACGCGGTAAAAATCGAAAGCGTTTTGAAGAAGAATGGCAATAATTTATTTAAATATTTTTAGATTTTTTGCTTTGAGTTCATCATTGGTTGATATGAAACACTAGGAAATAAAATTTTAAATCATTTCTATGTGCAAGACAGATTCGAGCAATCAATAATATACCTTGATATAAATTATACATGTATAATGTAATTCGATATTCACTGGACCTTGATATTCTTAGACCTGAATTACATCGATACGCATTCCAAGACTACAAAATGACCTAAAACCATATTCCAATAACGGGATATGAAATTAAAGAAGTGTGTGTTATATACCATAATATTGTCTTGTGTTATGTTACATGTGCTCCTCGCTTCTATATGTCGTTCAAATTTTATATTAAATGTTGTTTTAGACAGCGCAATTGAAGTTCATGATTATCGAAGAGTCTGGTTCTTTTAACGCTTGAGAGTGTCCGTGAGACAGTGTGTGAGAGGGTATTAAAGGCATCCGTAATCGCGAAGGGGTTCTGCAGGTCTGAAGGTGTCGAGTCCTTTACTGTAAGTGATCCCTTTAAAACATACATTCAATACATTTTATTGACGGCTTTCCCTTAGGATAATAAATGAATGTTTAATGTTACTTATTCTAAGAATAATAGATCTTAGAAAAAATCAGATTAAGATTTTTTAAGTTCCAAATCGATATGTAATAGTCTGGGAACAGTCTGTGTGTATTTATTTTCTTTTTTGTATATATATATTTTCTTTTTCTAATGTCACATGACTTTGTACGTTGGATATTCATTCTCACAAGGAATTTAATCAAATTTTGCAAAATTTCATTTTTACATTTTATCTTGTTTATTATTTTGTTTTTAATTTTTCACGTTGAATATACTAGTTAACTGTCAACTATCACTATCATTGTAGTTCCATATTAAATTTATACAAGTTGCCAATAGCACCCGACAGATCCGACCGTTGTGTTGTACGCAACGTGCTCTTGTTTCCTGTTTGGTACTTCGTTTTACTTCTGTATAGGTCTGTTATTCATCTTCTGATGAAGATCGACTTGTTAAGAATGATCAAATGATCAACTGTGTCTTTTTGTTTAATTCTTCCTTTTTAATCTATCAAATATGGGCTATATTAATACGTGTGGTTCTTACATGATAACAGGCCCGTAGGAACAGGAGGGGGGGGGGGATATGTTGTTAGGGCCAATAAATCAAAATTGCTTTATATAGGCTCCTGCAGCATTGAATTTCGCAGCACTGAAATTGCTTCCTACGGGCCTGGGTAATAATAATAAACTCTTTATTACATGGGTCAGAATTAGGCACAATACCACAAGCGATACGGTCCTGTCTCATGGGCCCGTCACACCATGACGTTCTGGTCAACGTTCTTTGGCGTTAGAGGAAACGTTGGCAATCGTTCATGGTCGCTAGGATAGCGCCAGAAGAACGTTGAGTTATCGCCAGTGAACGTCGGTGATCGTCGGAAAACGCTGGTCCGGAAAAAAGGTTTTGAACATGCACAAAAGTTTTCACCGAGACGAGCGTTCTCCAACGTTCAAGTTTAGACGCTGAAGAACGTTAAGAACGTTCCTTGAACGTTTTACTAACGTTTGACGAGCGTAGCACGCGTTCGGCCACCGTTACTCATTCGTTACTCTAACGTTACTTGGTTGTTACCATAGAGTTATAAATATAACTCTATGGTTGTTACTTATCGTTTGCTTTGCAGTGAGCTACTCATTGTCGACCTGTTACCGACCACTGAACGGTTCCCTGGCGCACACGCCAGTAAAGCGCCTTTCTGTCGTTATTACAACGTTAATCACACGCTCGCCTAATGTTGACAAATCGTTTGTCACACGCCAGTTGGTCAGTTTCTAAATCTATGCTATAACACGCTTCCAGCGCGTTAGACACACGTTGATCAAACGCTAGGCACACGTTCATCACACGCCAGATGTGTCATCAAACGCTCTAGAACGCTCAAAATTTGAACGATTGAAACGTTCAGAGAACGTTGACTAGAACGTCGTGGTGTGACGGGCCCATAACATACATCCCATACATAGATAAACATAGATACAATACATGTATACAATTAAAAGATGCATAAAAGATAATACAATATAGTAATATTATATTCTATAGAAGAAAGTTCAGGCACAAAATTTCGTATGTCTTCTGATGTGTTAATTAAGTGATCTGGATCATATAATAAACCAATAGAATTCCTTTCCGATGCTTTGGATATTCCATGTTCCTTCAGCAACGTTAGACATTTGCATTATCTACCGTTGCTGGATTGACGGGGTTTTCTCGTCATTATCAACTAATAACCTCGTTTAAAAAACACTATACGTCACATTCAATTTATGACCGTTGAGACTCGATTATCACAAGGTAAATTTGTTACAAGAAATTTGACGTCTGGTCATTCGAAAGTTTCCCGCAATAATTTGTTACAAGGAATATAACTGGTCGACCATAATTGTTCGACCAATCAAAGTTAATGACGAGAAAAGCTTATCATGATAGCAACGGATTAATGTAATGAAATGAAATGATAGCCGCTGCTAAAGGAACATGTGGATATTCCGAATACCCAATCAATTGCCAACTTTGCAAGCATTCTTGGGTTCTATTGTTCTACTATAACGTATCATTGCCCCAGAAGAAATCAGATATTATTTTGTTTACAACATGAAGCTAGGGATTATTGATCATCACGCAAAAAATTGAGACTAATAACCGAGCCTTACTTAAGGCGTATTATTTTCAAATTTTCAAAAGACTCTGTAAGGTTATTGTTTCCGATCGTTTAAACTATTCAGATGTTTCACTTGTTTGTTTAATCTATATCGGTTGAAAATGTTCACCCTCACCACAAAAACTCGATATTCAGATTTCGGAAATTATTGAAAAAAATAATTAAAGAAAAGGCAAAAATATTTTAATGAAAAAAAAAAAAACGCCCCACCCCACTCAACAGCCCCTGCATTGTGCAGCTGTCGTCAACCGTGTACTGTACTTGTTAGCTTACATCACGATAAAACAAGAAATAATGGTATCACTATTCATGAGGTGTTGAGAATACATAGAGGTAAAAAACATACAAAGAAGTCAGCGGATGTATCAATAATCTTTTATAACGAGCAAACATTGCTTTAAATTAATTTCTTTTCTCATATAGATTATCTAAAACATATAATAATCACAAAAGTCAATAGGAAAGTTGCATTGTTCTTGGATAAAAAGAATATGTGAGTTATAGGATTTGCCTCGACAAACTTACAATATTTGCTAAATAATTTAATCCTTCCGTAGTATCCTAAGTTTGTTCTCTTTATAAGGACTTTCTGGCGAGAGGTCGAATATTAAACGCGAAATTAATGAAATAGAGTTAATTGTCACACAAACTTAAAATTACTTTTAGGAAATTTTATAGTCGTTACGGAGAACTCTGCTTCTTGCATTTTGGCAGATCTGCTTAGTTAGACATTAATTGATCTGCTTGCACTTCATGAATTTTTACCTATATAGTGGGGGTGTCGCGCGCGAAGCAGATCATGCTCATTATAACTATACAATCATTGCGCCCGATTGCTCTGGACAATATTTTTGATTAACGAAATTCAATACCTAAAACGCTTTGTA
This sequence comes from Lottia scabra, assembly GCA_029955415.1. NCBI lineage: Eukaryota > Metazoa > Mollusca > Gastropoda > Lottiidae > Lottia > Lottia scabra. Next base: position 63,136 of record JARJEI010000021.1, on the reverse strand, counting down.
AAATCTATTAATATACAAGTAAGAATTATGTGGGCATTAATAGGAGTCGCACACGTATCCGTTTCTGCCCAAAAAAGTTCGCCCGGTCACTTTTTGGCAGGGGCGGACTGGGGCTGTATCGTGGCCATGGTTTTATTCCATTGACCGGCCCACTTAAGTCAAAGCACGACCCCGAACGTAGGGGGTCTTAAAAGGGGCGGATCCAGGTTTGTTCCTGGGGGCGGCGTAGATCAAAATGTTGGCCGAGCGAAGCGAGGCGAAAATCTTTTTGACCTTTCTTTGGCTTAAAAACTTAGAATAAGTAAAAATTGTATTGTACGGTTTTTGACGTAGACCATGTATGTTTTATAGTAAACGTTAATGGGTTAGACATTTTTGATTTCGTATTCTCCCCATTCTTAAAAAAAAAAGACAAAGTAAAGGGGGGGCGTACGCCCTCTACGCCCCCTGGATCCGCCACTGCTTAAGGGGTCCTCCCCCCCCCCCAAAGAAATTGAAAAATGACTGCCATAAACGTGATTTCCGAGCGCCTCCAGCGGATTTCGGCCACTTTCTTTTGAAATTTTGAGTAGACCTATAAGTCCAATTTCTTTTTTTTTTCAAAATTACAAATACTTTTTTTGTCATTTTTCACAAACCGGCCCCGTGCACACCGGTCCGCATGGCTTTAGCCATGTGGCCATGCGGCCCAGTCCGCCCCTGCTTTTTGGGAGTCCGTGAGGGGTCCGCTGGAGATCCTCAAGAGGTCCTCAAGCGGTCATTAGCCTAATTTTCATTTCCGCGCGAGTTTTGAACATGTTCAAAAAACTGGGGCGGTCGAAGCTACGCGAGAGGTCCTCATGAGCGTGGCGCCAAGTCCGCTTCAAATCCGTTCCTGACGTCACGCGGACCTTGGACCGCTCCGGATGTCTTCCGGTCTTTGCTCGGATCTCGCTCGGAACTCGTCCGTTTATAAGAAACCGGGCAAAGCTCGCCCGGACGTGGCCATGAAGTCTCCCGGATGTGTCACGGAAACAGCCGAGCGGGAGAGCGTCCAACGAGCTCCGGGCATATAAAAGGCCGGTTTTGGTGCGGCGAGTCATTTCTATTCCGGGTGACTTCCTGGCCAAAGACGGGCAACCTACGGGAGAACTATACATATTTTTTCAACAAACGGAAGCGTCCGCGACACTCCGGGCCAACAGATGACCGGGCCAGAGACGTTGCTAATAAACGGATACGTGTGCGACTAAATGACAGTTTAAACTGTATAGTAAATCTCTAAAACAACATGAGATATAACCAGATCAATTTATGACTCACCAAACAAATCAGCCAAGAAGCAAGACCAGATTTGTATTACACATTATATTTGTCCATTATTTCGCTATACGACAATAAAATCTCTGAATTAATTAGGAAAGTTAGAGTGTGATAAAGTCGGACACAAATATCGTGATTGTTGATAATTTCGAGTGAACCCTTTAATGTAATGATTTTAATTTCCAATTCTCCTGGGTAGATATATCCCTTTTCAGTAATCAACGGAGTAGGTAATATAGTTCCAATTAACATCATCTATAAAATAACTTAAATATTCTTCTTCTTTAGTTTTAAAATTGAGTTGACATTGTTGTTGAGATATATGATAATTACAAGATTTACACCATGTCGTCTGATAGCAGGTTAAAGAACAGTGACCAATTGTTGGTGATTGAATTGTCTGTCCTATGTTGTTCAGTAGTTTACCAGATTTGACAGCAAATCTTTCATTGGAAACTGAAAAGGAACGTTAACAATTTTTGGAAATGTTACAGCTGAAATGATGAATTATAACATTTCCTCGGATAGAACAGGAAACTTCACATGCATTTGCAGAAAAATTGACCCAGAACTTCCCAAAAATTTTGTAATAGCTGTTATTGTGACCAACCGAAAAACAATCAAAGAATTCGTTCCGTATTTATATAACCTTCATCTGCATTCTCAAGCATTTGGCTGTGCTATAGCCTAGTTTATCAAATTCATTGAATTCGACCAGTTTAGGCCTAATTTGATTTGCCAAAGCAGAGTTCAATTTTGTAAGGGAAGAGGTTAACAGAATAAATATAAAGAAGATCGTTGTTAGACCTTATTGTAGTGTACAAATAGTTCATACAATGAATGATATTAAAAGAATACAGACGGAAGTTTAATTTGAGCTGGCTTGAAACATGGTCTGATATCACTTAAATTATACTGTTTACTAACATACCATTAAGTTGACGTCCACAAATACCGCGAAAAATTCTGTCACAAGTGATTTCCCTTAGTTTATATTTAGAATGTATATAACTAATGTAGGGACACCAAGTATCATGTACAGGTGGTTTTCCAGCAGCCCAAAGATTTACAGGCACGTCTGTTCCATCTTTAAACACCCATATACCAGGAGATTGGTTAGTAACATTAACATATATCATGTTCGTATTCTGACTAAAAATATAAGAGAAAATGCATGATTATTGAGTTGTAAAGAAAATATCGATACAGGTAAAGCAGGGGCCGCGCATGGCCGGTTGAAATTAAGCTGCCTTAACTTGCACCTACTTCGGAGGTGGCTTGAAACCTGGCTTGGAAACTTAAGCTGGCTTGGTTATTGCCGTCTGAACGCTCCTGGCTAACAAAGCTGGATATAACATTTTCCGCGCATGCGCAGTCCTGTTACCGGATACCAGCCATTAAAATGAAAGTTGAAGAAGTTTATAAATTAAAATAATCGGTATCATCACCATTTTGTAGGAAAAGTAAACAATACACGCGCATGCGTCATGGTATCTTGACCTCTGAACTTCCAGATAAGTTCCAAGGTCATGTCCAAGCTGGCTTAACTTTTATGTCCGTCTGAACGCTCATGGAAAAAACGTAAACCAGGCTCGACGAACGGTTAGAAGTTAAGCTGGCTTAACTTTAGTCGTGTGAACGCAGTATTAGCCATTGGTCATTAGATTTAGTAATCAATAATTAAATGCGGCAAAATTACCATTAAATTGATAATACAACTATTAAGGTTTAATGTTCAAATCATTAAAAAGTTGATAATACAAATTTCTCCTGGGACCAATACAGGCAAAATGTAAAGTATATCAATGGTGAGGTACCTTCTCTGGTCACTTGAATTCTGTATGGGTTGGGCACTTAACATTGGTAAATTTTCGAAAATTTAAAAAATTTCAGGCCACCTCTGCTTATGGGATATGTTTATATTAATAGCAATTTTAATAGCGTCGTTCAAACTTGTAGAGAGGGGTTAGGCCGTATAACAGCATTTGTATACGACTTACAGTAAAACATTGTGGTTGTAGAGTTCTACAAGATTTGTGACTGTGTAAATGTCTGGAAAATAAGTGAATTCTCCACCATTTTCAGCACATTTGCTATCAATAACGTTATGTGGTTCTCTAGTTGTAGTCCAATAACACCATGAACCATAAACTATACCGGGACAAACAAAACTACCATTCACATCTGAAATGATATGTTAAGATATAAGAAAGGTTATGAAACTATCAAACCATCAAAACTATATCACAGAATGGGGAAATGGTAAGTTTACACTAGGTCACGATGTTTACTGTATCCATGATTTGACAGAATTGAAGTGATCGTGAAGGAACTTGGTCGAACTTAATGGAATTTTGATGAGCATAAGAGGGGTTTATCCCATTTTTTTTAATCCCGATCGTGCTGTAAGATTTACAAGATTAACAAATAACATTTATGTTGTAAGGACATGAAGGACATTTCAGAGCCGTAGGAACCGGGTGAGGGGTGTGGGACTAGGGGACTGAAAGCCGCATGCGGCAACGAGAGAGCTGTCATGAAAGGTCTCAGATAAAAGGAAATCAAATTTAATTTTCAAAATGTCCTTGTTATTGGATGCCACCCCTCATGCAGTTTGTAAAAATCTGAGATATAAGGAAATCAGCTTTTGTTTTCAAAATTTTGCTAGGGTTACAATCCCCCAATAAAACCTACCCCAGAGGCAAACATTATCAACGAGATCAGGAGAAACATCAGATGCAGGGAATTAAATTATATTTTCAAAGTTTCTTGCTGTATAATTCCCAAAACCCTATTCAAGAGGTGGGTGTTCTCAACGAAAATTCTGTTCGGAAAGGAATAATATAAAAAGAAATCATCCTTAATTTTCAAAATTTTCTCGGGATCGTTGTTCTTTTTCAAGGGATGGTCGTTCTCAACGAAAAAGGGGGTGAGAGGATGCAAGGAAAGGAGCTTAAATTTTCAAAATCATCTTGGGGTACCCAAACTTTGTCCAAGGGGTGGTCGTTCTCAAAGAATAAAATGTTCGGAAAAGCCTGAGAAATGCGCAAATCGGTCATGATTTCAAAATTGTCATGGGGTACAGCGCCCCAAAACCCTCTTCAAGAAGTGGGCGTTCTAAACGAGAATTCTGTTCGGAAAAGCCCCAGACGCAAGGAAATCAAACCTTTCTTAGTAGGAGAATCCTCGAAAGCTTCCTTCAGCGCCAAACGTTTTGATGTTCGATGTCGTATCCTTTAGGGGTCTGTAAAAGGAAAAAAAATCAGCCCCATACCAGTTTTCATTTGTTGCTCTAGGAAAGCCATTGTGCGGACAAAAAATTACCAGAACCATTTTTTCATAGTCCTTAACTTTGCTCCTTACATGTAGAACATGGCAGAAATAGTCCAGAAAGATAATTATTGTACTTACAGCAAAGTGAGGATACAAATATCCAAAATCCACTTCTTAATAAATTCCTTTTCAACATCTTTGATGAAATGAAGAAGAACAAGCTGCAAGATCGTTTTTAATAAACATTCAAAATCGAACAAGAATCGACCAAAAAACACATCCGGTTCTCAACGCTGTTTTTTTTAAAAATCGAAGCGATTTGACTTATGGTTTATAATTAATAATATCAATAATAGACTTAAGACTTTCCATCTCAACATGTGATATTTGAAAGGTTCTGCTCCTTTAAAAAATCCTCTCTCAAACGGGTTAAAGTATTAAATTTCCAAAAACATTTTACAAAACTATTCCAATGTTTGAGAAATAACAGTTTTTATGTGCTGTGATACTAAATGTCTTACAAGGAATGTTCATCTCTAAATCAACATCTGTATCAAATTTGAACATAATTATATCCTTCATAATTGTTATCAAAGTTATATTGCTATTTTTGAGGTTGATTAATAAAGTTTGTGAAACCAATATTTTACACCATTCTAATTTTACGTACAAGGATGTATAATGTGTATTAGAACTCCACTGCAGGTGCAGGGAACACTGTAGCCAAGAGTGCCATTTTGGCATGTCATGCTCATACTTTCAGGAAAAAACAGTGCCACTCTCATTCATATTGGATTATGTAACATTCCACTGCGAAGCTTAATTATTTTGAAGAATTTATCTATACGCACCAAGTAAAAGACCTGTGATTTTTTTAATGGATGAATCTATTCCATAATGATATATCATATATTATTCCACATTCATCTAAATTAGTTCCCAACCTTTTTCAAGCTGTGACCCAAATGCACAAAGCTCCCAGAGCCATGGCCCCCTGTTCTATTCCAAACTAAGGCAAACTAGGGAATATAGTACAAGGGTGTTGTCTTGTGCCTCCTCATCATCAGGAGGTCAGATGCATTTGACCACAAGCAACTACAGACCTTACCGAGCAAAATGTAGTAAAAATAAATGGGCTAGAGAAAAAATTATATTACATCCTCATGCGCCATGGCCCCCTGACAAACACTGGGAACCACTGATCTAGATCGAGAGGAGTTCTCAATCTCACGTTCAAAAAATTAATATATAATCTATTCAAATTTGAGATTGTGACACTATGCTGATGATAAGGTGTTGATTATGGCAAAAGTCATGCCTCAGAAAACTCAGAGAACGTTTCATTAATTACCGAGATAATAATATATAATATTAATGAGAAAATTAATAACTTTATTGATCACCAATTTGTGAATGAAATCAGTTTAATATAACTCAATAAACAATAATTAATACAATCAGGGTTTCAATTACAACTAGGCAAATGTTTTACGCCGTATTTGATCCCTACAAATCATAATAATTAATTACTTTATATCAAAAAACAAAATTATCATAAAATACGCTAAATACACTGCTTTTACGAGTACAAGTATTTCAATGATATTCCTATGTCCTCCTGGGTCAGTACAGAACAAAAATAATTCATGAAATAATAATGAGAAAGATGTCAGTAATTACTAAAATCCATTAAGTATAGACGAAGTAATATTGAAAAATTTCCAAATAAACGCTTCTAAGACAAAGGATTTTAAACATAATAGGCACATAATATAAAAGATTAAGCCCTAGATGATTTTTACAAGAGTAAAAATATCTATTTAAAAAATTGCATCAAGTACATGGTCTTAAAGGGGTATGTTCACCATTCGTTCGACCAATAGATTTTTTGTCTCAGAATAAAAAAATCCGTACAACCAAAAACAATTCCGTTAATCCAAATTGCATCCAAACACATGGCCAAATCGAGAGTAATAGTATAGTAGTGGACTACTCCAAAGAGAAGCACCATCAGAACCTGGCATTTGTTAGCCTATCTAATCAGTAATGATCTTCAAAACTATCTGTCAAGACAACATCATCGAAAGCCTTTGTGAAGTCTACAAACAATACAGAAGAACAAAGTACTGCTCAATGCTCTATGTGCGCTGTATCCTAACTATTTGATCCGCCGTTGATCTAAACTAATTTGATGATTGTCTAGGACGTTAACCGTTGTAATTATGTTATCTAAAGGTCTGAACATGGCTATAGTTCCTTAAAGTTCACAAAGTTCAGGAACCAAGAATTCAGTCATTATCTTTTAAGATATTGGAACCAGATTTATTTTTCTCAAATTCTGAAAGAACATATTATATTTTCAACAATAGAATTTTTTTTTAGATCGATATAGATATAAAACATTACAGGAAATTGTTTGACATTTGAAACTAGATTAAAATTTACCTATCTTAGTACTTATTTAGGTGTAAGATGGCCTTTTTATCGATATGACCTAAACTAACAGCGTAAGTTGGTTTTGTATAAAAAATAAATATATAATGTTCATCTGCTGAAACATACCCCTGAAAAACAGTGGATAAAAACACATGGTTCCAATCAGTTACCTAACATAAAGGTATTTAAATGAATGATATCAAAATCGATCTATGAGAGTGAGCTTATCGTACAGTTGGTAATCAATGGGGACTGATGCCAAATCAACTGAGACTGAATGCCACTGATTTATCGACTGAGACTGGATGCCAGTGACTGATTTACTAAGATGGGATGCCACTGACTGGGCCTGGATACCACAGTTTGATCGACTGAGACTGGATGTCAGTTAACAGAGATGGGATGCCAGAAACTGTGCGATTAATCAACTGAGACTGGATGTCAGTGATTGATTTACTGAGATAAGATGTCAGAAACTGATCAGCTGAGATCGGTTGCCAGTGATTAATCAACTGAGACTGGATGTCAGTGATTTATTAACTGAGACAGGATGTCAGAAACTGATCAACTTAGACTGGATACCAATGATTTATCTACTGAGACTGGATACCAGTGATATATTAACTGAGATAGGATGCCAGAAACTGATCAACTGAGACTGGATACCAATGATTTATCTACTGAGACTGGATACCAATGATTTATCTACTGAGACTGGATGCCAGTGACTGATTTACTAAGATGGGATGCCACTGACTGGGCCTGGATACCACAGTTTGATCGACTGAGATTGGATGCAGTTGACTGATCGCCTGAGAAGGGTTGACAGAGATTGATCAACTGGGATTTAATGCCAATGATTGATGAACTGGGACTGGATGCTATGATATATCAACTAGGATGGGATGCCTGGGTTATCCAGGCTCTTTAACAACGACATTCGCTATATTCGCTGGTGAAGTTCACGGTTTAGTATACTAATAGATTTACTACAAAAGGTACTTTTTTTGTTCTATTACAATATAAATATTCTGCTAAATGGCTCAGACATATTAACTGTTTATCTTAATAAATTAATATTGGCTTTTTGAACATGTTCGTCCTCTACAACTTCACTCTGTTTACCACTTTTATTAAATACTTTAGAAGCTTTTTAAGTTTAACTTTTCTTGTTTATATTCACAAAGAAAAATATTTTTCTTGACAGAAAAAAATTTACTATATATTCAATTCTTCAATGTGAAGATAAAAAGTTGCTGTTGACATTTTGTGTGTTATGATCAATTATATTAATCACTTAAAATTAATCGGTTGTCTTACTCCAAACAATCGTTCACTTCTTTTGTAATGAAGCTATGCAAAAGCATCTGATGATGAAATGACGTAATGTTCTGACATCTTATCTGATGATGGATTGAAATTTTGTTATGATCTCTGATGAAGGACTGAAGTGATGTTATGATATCTGATGATGAACTGACGTAATATTTTGACATCTGATGACGGACTGAAGTTATGTTATGATATCTAATGATGGACAGAAGTGATGTTATGATACCTGATGATGAACTGACCTAATATTTTGACATCTGATGACGGACTGAAGTTATGTTATGGTTATGATATCTGATGACGGACTGAAGTGATGTTATGACATCTGATGATGGACTGAAGTGATGTTATGATATCTGATGATGAACTGGCGTAATATTCTGACATATGATGATGGACTGAAGTTTTGTTATGATCTCTGATGAAGGACTGAAGTTATGTTATGACATCTGATGAAGGACTGAAGTTATGTTATGATATCTGATGGTGGATAAATAACACATTTGCATCTAAATTGTTGAGACACTCATGTGTGTTTGTTTACTATGGTCATTGTGGGGCAGAGGGTCTCTGCTTTATTTCATCCTTGAATTTCATTTCCCTGGATAAAGTTTACTTATTTCAGTAGCTTTTACACTGGGGATTATAGTGATTTATATTTTCTAAAAAAAAATCATTTATTACTGAAAAGATTTATGATAAATCTATAAAAATACGATGGGAAAATGAAAATGATATTTACACGGATATCAACAACAAATCATTGTATCAATTAGACTGATAACAACATTTTCCACGTCCATTATACTAAAATACTTAATAAGCATCATCTCATTAAAGCCAGGTAGATCACTCCATAGTATATTGACAAGCTATGAAATGTAGGCCCTGTTTGATGCTGGTCAATTCAATTCCAAATTGTTAAAATCGTCAAATATCTCTATGTTGAATCAAGATGGTGTAATGGAAGCTTTAACAATTTTAATATCATCCACTGGTTTATCATTGTGGTCTGTTTCCACCATCCCAATACGATGTACAACATTCATACCACTATGTACACGTCCAAATATAGAATGTTTATTGTCCAACCATTGAGTCGGTCCTAATGTGATAAAAAACTGACTCCCATTTGTATCTGGTCCACTGTTAGCCATTGATAAAATTCCTGCACCTGAAGAAATAAAAAAAAAAAAAAATTAGAACAGTGATGAGCTTAAAATTAACACAGAAAATTATGATTTATAATTATGATAGTACTTTTATGACGCCAATATTCAAATTCATTGCCTTTACCAACAAAAGTGTGAGGACAGTAGACAGTGGTTCCTTAATCCAGAATAGAATACTCATAATAAGACTTTTCCTTCTACTTAAAAGGTTTGACTGCAAACTAATTTCAAGCAATTATAAGTTTTTGACCTCACAAAGAATAACTTAATTTACAAGATAACTTGACCAACTACCTGTATGTTTTAATTCTCTATTTATTTCATCTTCAAAATGTTTACCATATATAGATGCACCGCCTCGTCCTAAAAAAAATCAACAGTTACTGTAACTTTTAATCCAAGTAAAGCATGTATGGAGTTATGCAATAAACTAAGAACTTCAAGAATCTTAAATTTCCCCAGGTTGATAATGAAAAAAATCCAATCTGAAGATGGAAGCCTTATATGGCATGCAGCTGCAAATATTATTTTGAATAATTGTGAAATAAGGGAAAAATCAAATTTTAGCTCACTTTAGGGAACTTTGTCCACAAAAACCTACCTGTGCCTGTTGGATCTCCACCTTGTATAACAAAATCTTTAACAATTCTGTGAAATTTGACACCATCATAATAACCTCTTCTAGATAATTCAGCAAAATTTCTACAAGTATTAGCTGCATGTTTCCAATATAACTCAACTATTATTTTACCCATACTGCAATAAGAAGATAATATCAATTAAAGAAATTGTAAAGAGGTTTTCTAAACTTTGTATATGTATCGGGGACACTGATATCATCAATTTGCGCCATTCCAATTTCCATTCCGACGTTTGTGGTTCTTGCTATTCCACTAAAACTAACGCGTTTTATGACATCACTACCAGTGATCTGCATAGATAATAATCTTTATTCTGTTACCGTTTTACCAAAAATATTTTGTTACCCTTTTTACAGAACTGTTACCGTTATAACCTTATATGTGTTACCGTTTTAACAGGGTTGTTACCGTTTCAACTTTATTTTCTTGTTACCGTTTTAACGTGTTACCGTTTTAACGTATTACCGTTCTAACTGGCTACCATTGCAAATTGCAAGGACACAGACGTTGGATTGAGAATTGGAATGTCGCAGACCATTGAATGAAAATGGCATATTTGATATATTGTCATTCAAAGACTATCATTACTATTTTGAAATTGATTCTCCGATACTGGCGATAGGACCTATTACACGAATGGCGGACAAAAGCCCCACCGGACAAAAGCCCCACTTTGATTTTTTACCCTAGTGGACAAAAGCCCCACAATATAAATTTACCTAGGACAAAAGCCCCACTATGCAAAAATAAAATATTTAGGAAAAGTACATTTGAAGAATTATTTATTATTTAAATAAGAAAAAAAATTAGAATTTAAATACATTTAGAGATTAGATTCACTTGTAGAATTATTGTTGAGGGTGTTAAGTTAATTAGATAGTAAAACAGTTTGTTTTGTTAATTAGATAGTAAAACAGAGTGCTTTGTTTAAGTAGATAGTAAAACAGATTATTTTATAATAAATTCATAATGAATATGATGATGACTTCTTTAATCAACAGATTATAGGATTAAAATATCTTCTTTTAAATCCATTTAAATTTCTTAAATGTATATGGCTTCTATGTCTTAGCCTAGGTGATTCCTTAGCCTCAACTATAAATTAAATACAGATACATTCTTTATTACAATATTCATGCATAACAATAACATTCACAAAAATCATACATTTTTAAGCACATATACAAACACAATACGATGTTTTAAGCACATTTTGATGACATTCACAATAATCCTACATTTTTTAGCACATTTTGATGTCATTACAAAAATCATACATTCTTTTAAATTTATCATCTAATATTGTTTCATTTTACTTCAGTCTAATATTATGGGCCACTCCAATCAAAAGTCCTGTGATATCCTTTTCACCATTTTGGAATTGACTACATAGATTGTGACTTTTCCTTAATATAATTACGTAGTTTGGTGGCTAGAATTTTAGCAGGATTTGACTTTTATAGTTGAGGCTAAGGAATCACCTAGGCTAAGACATAGAAGCCATATACATTTAAGAAATTGAAATGGATTTAAAAGAAGATATTTTAATCCTATAATCTATAATTTATTATAAAATAATCTGTTTTACTATCTACTTAAACAAAGCACTCTGTTTTACTATCTAATTAACAAAACAAACTGGTTTACTATCTAATTAACTTAACACCCTCAACAATAATTCTACAAGTGAATCCAATCTCTAAATGTATTTAAATTCTAATTTTTTTTCTTATTTAAATAATAAATAATTCTTCAAAATGTACTTTTCCTAAATATTTTATTTTTTCATAGTGGGGCTTTTGTCCTAGGTAAATTTATATTGTGGGGCTTTTGTCCACTAGGGAAAAAAATCAAAGTGGGGCTTTTGTCCGGTGGGGCTTTTGTCCGTCCACCTATTACACATCTACAGATCACTGATGAAGAAAACAAAAAGAGTTGACATTTCACAGACACCATGAAAAATAGCATAATATGAGTTTTTACGAATAGGCATACTTACGTTGTGTCTAAGGTCACTTGTGCTGGCTTCCAGGATTTACTTGGAATCCCTGAACCAGATGTTAGAGCCATATTTAATTTTAAAACCTGAATTTGTGATCAAATTGAACAATCAATTTATTTGTAAACACACGCTGGCTAAGGCCACTAAGGGAGATAACAATGAGAGAAACTATTGTTCTTGAACATCCAGACCAATTGATTAAGTAAATTTTATTAATTTTAAGTAAAGTAGGCTGAATGTAAAAGTTTGTTTTAAAAACTATGTCATCTACCTCACCCCTCATTTTCAGGGCATTCATTAGTCAGATAAAACCTGCCGTTGAGGAGGCATTCATTAGGTAATAAGAGGCTACAGGTGTCCTTTGTGAAATTGTGCAACTGTCAAAGTCTTTAATAGGACTATTATAATAATGTTACTGAATGAAGTTCAAAGTCCATAGACATAGCATAGATAGATATAATTTAGAAGACTTAATAAATAAGATCAAGAATTATATTATTAAATATCATAATTAAAATAATAAACAAAACCTACATAAAACAGTTCTATGCCCTTTGAAAAAACAATATTTTTTATCACAGACTTGTGGAGAAACTTATATTTCACACAAAAGTTTAAATAGTATAGTTTATACCAAGCCTAATCCAAGGCAGAATTTAGATTTAAATTTGAAAGGTTAACCTCTCATAGTTTGTCATATGGATCCTTTTCCTACTGGGCATTAGATAGGCCTGAAGTAGGGTATGTAGACATTAATTGTTCTTATTATGAATTGTATTATGTAGGTATCAGTATCCAAGAATGAGTGTTAATTTTTGTACATCAGTAGGTGAGAAAACAACCTATAAAGCTGCTGTATGTGTTGACTATAAGAAACCACTAATTATACAAGAAAAGAAAAAACCTACAAGCTTATCTAAAGGACAGGTGAGGTTAACAGTGATGCTTTTTGAAATTATATTTCAACATTAGTTTGCAAGTACAATTTGCAACCAAATATATTTAATGTTTGGCTATGAAATTTTAATGCTTTTAGCCTTTATTCTTGATGATTATCAAATTATTTTGTACAAAATTGTGAGTGGAATAAAATGAGTTTGAATTTTAAGAAATTAAATTGGTTATTCTTTTTCTTTTTTTTGTTTATTACAGAAGCACTAGAAACTTTTGGTATCCATTTGGGAACATATTTCTAAATTAGTTAAGATCATTTTTCTTTGAAATTTTAGGTGTTGGTTGCTATAGAAGCTGCAGGAATCAATTTTAGTGATATTTTGATGTGTAAAAGTTTATATCAAGTCAAACCTCCATTACCTTTTACAGCAGGTAGTTTTACAAACAAGCTTTTGAATAACAGATATATACCTCCAAGACTTGAAAATTCTCTACCTATTTTATTGCTAGTTCCAAAAACTTTCTACCTTAAAACAATTTTTTTTAGAGTTTATCTTAACTCTTTATGTGTATTGGGGACACAGAAAGAATTCATTTGCACAATTTCAATTTTCAGTCAGACATCTGTGGTACGGTACCACCAAAACTAATTAGTGATTTAGAATTCAGTGCTTGATACACATGATTTTTCTTAAACTTTTGCTATCAAGATTTTGTGTCCAAAAAGATAATGAAAAAATTTTGATCAAAAAAATTCAAGCATGACTTGCTTATTAGTTTCCTTAAAATATTATGTAGGATAGCAAAAGCCTCACTGTTAATTTCCCAGATAATTTATATAAAGTTTATTATCAAGGTAGTGAAGTATGTGGTTATGTAGAAGATGTCGGAGAATCTGTATCTAATGTTCAAAAGGGTGATAAAGTTATTGGTATTGCACCTAATTATGGTGGATTTGCTGAATATGGTGTCTTTCATAAATCAGTAGGTTTATTATTGTTCTCTATTAATATTTGAGGGGAACTTGATAATTTCATTTATTTATATCAACTCAGGATGCTTAAGGAGATACCACCTCTTAGAATGAACAACAAAAATAAGTTCTCAAACTTGATTTAAGTGTATATATTCATCAACGGTGTCCAAAATATATAAACAGAATCAATTAAACCCATAAAACTATGTAATTTTCCATATAATAACAGGTTATACTTAAAAAACGCTTAATAAATTTGATTAAGCGTTTTTCCATTACTGTATATAAACATAGTTTTCTGGATTTATCAGATTATTTATGTTGTCTGTTGTATAGTTATGCCACCAGGTAAGTCCCATGATGAATATATAGGATTAAGATATTTTGTTCATTCTGAGAGGTTGTATTTCTTTAGGAATACTAATATTTTTGCGATCCAAGACATTTTAAATTCAATTTGTTCCTAGATAATTTTCTGTATTTCAGACAGTTTTTAAACTACCAGAATCATTATCTACTATACAAGGAGCTGGAACAATTATTTCTTATGGTACTGCCATGATGGCTTTAGGTAGAAGAGCTCAATTACAGAAAGGGTTTGTATCAATATCAACATTTGTATAAAATAAGGGATGGAATTGTTTTTTAAAAAATTTGGAAAAAGAAAGCCAAACCATCATTTAGAAAAAAAGGTTATTTCCCTTATGAAAATAATATCTTATTTTACCATGGTGAAATGGGATTTACCATGGTAAACAAGATTTCACCATGGTAAATTGACTGAAATTTTCATAAGGGATTTCAAGTGTGACATTTAGTTTGATTTAAGATAATATGTCAGTTTCAAGAAGACCTCAACTATTGACCAATTCATGATTCTATGACATCTGTTTGTAGAGAGACAGTTTTAATCACTGCAGCTGCTGGAGCAACAGGATTAGCAGCTGTTGATATAGCTAGTCATGTGTTTGGTGCCAAGGTCAGTCATAATATGATACTTTATACTATAAATAGTATGTCCATAACTGCTTATAATATCAATGGGTCTTTGCCATAAAATATGAAGTGAAATGACAAAACCCATAGATATCTGAAAATTTGAATGGTGCAACTATCTTTGTCTTAAAGGATAATGTTCACTAACTCACTCATTTGTATGAGGATGGGGTCTATAAGAGGGTAGCTTTTGATTTTTGGACAGTCTTAGTACTTCTGGAGACTGCTTAAATAGTATTAGGGCTAAATTCAACCCAATAAATGCGGAATATTCCCCTTTAAAAATTAGCAATACTTTAAAATTCTTTAAATACTGAATTTTGAATGACTATAAAATAGCAAAACACAAGACAATATTATGGAATATAACATTATGTATATTGTGTTGAAACGTTATGTGCTTATCCGTATTAAAGAAGTGTGTTATATTCCATAATATTGTCTTGTGTTTTGTTGTATGTGCTCCTCGCTTCTATATGTCGTTCAAATCTTATGACTATAAAATAGGTTATTGGATTATGTGGTAGTGAGAAGAAATGTGTTCTAATAAAAGAAAGAGGTGCTAGTTATGCTATAGACTATAATACTGAAGATGTACGCGGTAGAATTAAAGAAATAACTAAAGGAAAGGGTGTCAATGTTGTCATGGATCAAGTTGGTGGTGATATATTTATACAGTGTTTAAAAAGGTAAGTTCATCAGCTTTTAAGTCATATCTTGTTCGGTACACCTAAACAGAGACGACCTTAACCCTTTCTACATTAGTAGTTTAGTATGGACAAAATAATTATGTGATATATACCCAAACGTCCGGTAAAGCAGTTGTTTCCAAATGATGTGGCATAACCTTAAGAAGTGGATTTTGCAAGATTTGCAGATATCTGATTGAAATTTGGAATGGTGCAAATCAATGCTAGCAGTGTCCCTTATGCACATGAAAATTCAAAGATAGTGGACCACGGCCATATACGCCTAACGAAAAATTTAATCGGGATAAAATTAAACTTTCTCAAACCTTTCGATTTAGGTCCAATAACATCCATTTTAAGTTTCATCAAAATCGGTTGAAAACTAAGAGAGTAATAGCATATTTAACATTTGGGGCAAGGGCAATAACTCTGCTTCTAACGATCGAAAATAGCTCAAATTCGAACTTGATCTTCGTTTTATGAATATGTATACACATATCAAATTTCATTTGATTCCGTCAAAAACTCTAGTTTTTAGAGCGTTTACGAGCAAATGTTGACGGACGGACGGACAGGGGTGCCGACAATATACGTCCTCATAGAGAGATGAGGGCGTATAAAAAGCCTCTGTACAATACCTTTAAAACAGTGTATATATTTCAGTGTAGCAGAAGAAGGTAGAATATTAACAGTAGGATATGCATCAGGCACAATACCTAATATACCAGCTAATTTATTATTACTAAAATCATGTACTGTAATGGGAGTATTCTGGGGTAATTACAGTCAAACCAATCCGTCTGCTTTCAATCAATCTATATTAGATGTTACTAGAGCTATTAATAATGGTGATATTTATCCTCGTATAGGTGCTACTTTCTCATTATCACAGGTAAATTTATATATATATATATTACTCATTTGATCATAAGTTGTGTAATGTAAATTTTACACTTAGTCTATATCATTTAATACTAGAAGCAGACGTTAATTTGTCATCTGAAAACCAAAAAATTGTTTTATTTTGTTTTGCATTATAACTAGACCTTTGAAAGAGTATATTTGTTTTAACTAATGATAAATTTGAAATTTATTTATATTTGATGATTTAAAGCGATACAACCTCTTAGAATGAACAAAAAAATTAAGTTTTCAAACTTGGTCAATAAGAGTATATATTCATCAACAGTGTCCAAAGTATACAAACAGAATCAAATAAACCCATAAAACTATGTAATTTTCCATACAATTACAGATTATTATTGATAAATGCCTTAAATTGGATTATGGCATTTATCAATTATTGTATTTAAACATAATTTTCTGGATTTATCAGATTATTTAGGTAATCTGTTTTATAGTTAAGTTTAAAAATTTAATTTGTTTGTTCATTCTAAGACGTAGTATCGCTTTAAAATGCATTATCATAATATACATTTTGTGAGCTCATACAAGGACGCACTTCTTTGTAGATAATCTGCAATTAAAATGCTGTACTATGTTTATTTGTAGATCAATGAAGGATTTAGTTATGTAGAAAATAGGAAATCAACTGGTAAAGTAGTGATAAAAACAAGAGATCGTGCCAAATCAATGTTATAATTATTGTACCGTTATTGATTGTATCAAAATAGTGAACTGGAATCCAGATAACCACAAAAAATTAATAAGTATTTATATATTGATTGATTCCATGAGAAGGAAATCCATAAACTTAATTTGAAATGAAAAACAGAACATGCTTCAATCTAAATCTGTGGATTTTTGATTAAAAAAGTGTTTCATATAGGATGGAAAACGGAACTGTAGACAGAATCCAAAATGTGGAGAGAGGAATAGAATTCTAGATATGAAATGCAAGATGTAGGAATAGACTAACATTTTGCCAGTCTTATGACATAACTAATTCCATTCAGTTTCTCTAAACTGGTAAATAATAAAAAATATATCCTTGTAATATTAACAATGTTTGATTGTATATATTAACCATGTTGATAATTGTTAATTAAATATTTTATATTATTTTTAACCAGTGAAATATTTACCAAATAAATTTTGTTTTATATTTTGTAATAGTATTAGACTATTATTTCGATAATTATGAAATACTAACATCTTTTCCATGAATATGTGAATCAGAATATCAGCTGTATAAAAGCACTCGTAATTATTATACTTTGGTATAAATCACTTCTAGGAAAAAATAAATACACAATAACGTGCAAACAGTAGGTAAGAAATGAAAAGTCGATATAATGATAGTAAATGTAGTGTTTCTGGACCAATCCCTTTATCAAGCAAAAAAAATTAAAATTAAAAAATATATGTTTAAAGGCAAGAAAGGACTTTTTACCTACTGTTTGCACGTTATCGTGTATTTATTTTTTCCTATATTACAAGTCGATTCGTTTTTTTATTTTTTATATCATTTCTACACCACCCCAGTTAGGCTCATTTTGACAAATGTTTTGACCAAGTTAAGGGCAATAAATGTCAAAACTTCATTTGAACTTGCACAAAATTTCATCAATCCACATAGGGTATTTAAAGGTCATCCCAAACAATTTGAATTGAACAAGATGGACATACAAAAATACTTATTAACTTTTAAATTTCTTTAATCATATCTTTTCAATTCTTTAACAAAATCAATTTTCATCTGATTCATGTAAATAATATAAAACTATTTGGAAAGACCAAACTCTGAATGAAATACAATTATCACTGTATGGAGTAAAACTGAAGCTTCAACAATTCAAATTAAAGTTATAATCACCTAATAATAAATTACAGTTGATGTAATAATTTCTTCTGCTTTAATAACTTCTATAATTGCACTTTATAATAACAACTAGCACTAAATCTTTGTGTAAATAAAATTTTCAAAACTTACAGTGAGCTTTATCTATGTTGAATAAATGTTTATTGAAAAATAAATCACACTATGTGAATTTAGACCCAACTTTCGTTTTGTTTGGCGTTTGTATTAGCTACTACATTAGGGTCTAACAAAGACCTTCTTTACTTTCCATCAAGTCAACCTTTCTTCTAATCTTAACAACCTCTGTTTTGACCAATCAGATCTTTACCCTCTGCAAATAAGGTTGATGTTAAACCCTACGGAAGCCACATGTACACAATCTTGAGTTAAATAAAAAAGCTGAACGAAAGAAAGTTGGATCTAATTATAGTAAGACAGAATTATTGGTATGATTGTTATTTAGGAAAGAAGCACTACTTTCATTTTGCCCATGTTTATTTCATCAAAACAGTCATTGTGTTTAAAATTTAAAGATTATTTTATACAATAAGCAATTTTCAGTTTCAGAAGCTCATTAGACACTAAGTTAATCGCACACAAAATTACTGTAATTACATATAATTGTATAGATTTATTCATCGGTGAAAAAAACTAAAAAAAAACTTCTAAACTTAACCCAATTAATTGAACCCAAAACCAGAAATTTAAAGTTAAAACAATTGTATTTTTTAATTTCAAGAATACCAGATTGTTGGTGGAACTTTTTGTCCCCTATTGTCTATTTTCCTTTAGACTTTCAGTAAGAACCATTCCTCTTGATGTTTCCTAGAGAATAGTTGTTAGCACCAGGGAGCATTTCCTTGCGTCCCCTTTACAGGAATAGAACCATTATTCCATTGATCATTTTCGTCAGCGTTTTCTGAAATTTGAAGACAAAATGTGAATTTAATGGCAGTATGATGGCAATTTAATTCAGATCCTCATTATTAGCATTATTTGATTCAAAGACAAATATGTTGATTGTCAAATTCAAAATTTAAATCTTTTTGGATTCATGTATTAAAATGAATTCACTAAACTTCCATTCCAGTGGATGATTTCAAAACTCACCAATCACGTGTCACTTAAATGTTCAAGTGAGTTGATATTGATTGTCTTTGTCATTTTAAGCAGGTTATATTATATTTTGATATTTATAAGATAAAATAACAGTATATGGAATCAACAGAAATAGAATTAATTGTAATAATTTTCATATTTGAAAACGGAAAATAAAATCTATTCAAAATTAACTGTATGAAAAACCATGCATTATTAAAGTTATGAAAAAAACTAGGTTCTTAAACGTGAGCAATCATAAATAAATAAAAACTGAAGTTATAACACAATTAAAGATTTTCTGCGGCCACGAAAATATTTAGAACTCGGAACTGTTAACATACTATTGGGCTCCTTCTAAAATTAAATATCTAATTAGAGGCTTATCAATTAAAACATGTACTTAATATATATTCCAAGACAAAGTCATACTTGATTAACAAGCTGCTTTCAATTCTCATATAAATAATAAAATTCAATTTACCAGTAATGTAGAATATATGAGATATTTTGGCGTTTGCCCGTTTTCAATTAGCCCATATAGGTGCAGAAAAGTAGGACGTAAAACTCCATTCATTTCATTTCATTTCACAGAAACATAATGGCCGGTTGACCTAATTATTAAACTAAACGTCTACTTGATGTATGATTTGTTTTAATCAATTTATTTTATAAAGTTTATTTTATCTCAATTTATTTACGTTATCGTCAAGTGCATCTGGCTTTTGTTTGGTTGATCTGAAATACAAGTTATTTCACTTTCTATGCTATTTTTGTTCATGAAAACAATATCAACCACAGAAAACATAAAAGAAATAATAATAAAAAGATAACAAAACAAACCACAAGATGAAGAGTAAACACCAATCTTCTCACTTGGAACCGAAGATAAGATCAGCATCAGGTGCTCCTTTAGGATGATTATACTTCACTTTACGTTCTCTATTTACGTTCACTTGAACATTTTTATTCATGGCTGCTATCATATCTATAATATATAATATGAATATGAGATGACTAAATCATGTACACAATACCCTTAAACCTTTTTAAGACCTGTGTTCAAGTCTAAATGATCAGAGCTGCTGACCATTCGTACCAACTTCGACTAGCGTACTAGATAATCTCATATACGATACGGAGATTGTCATATTGAACTAATTAAAGTTCAGCCAATCAACAATCATTTTTCAGAGAGTGTATTCTTTCGCAGAGAAAACAGGCAAACAAAATCAATCTCCGAACAAGAGTTATCTTCCCTTGCCCATTTAACAGTCAAGATGGTGGCCTATCATGGCCAAGTCATTACATAGTCGCAAGATCACAATGAAATCTTCTAGTAACCTACCTTGCCAGTCTTCCTCTTCTTGACGTTCATGTATACCTAATACTACCTGCTTCATCTGTTCTCTTTCTTCTTGTTCTAGCTGTTTAATACAAGAAAATAATATCATATTATCAACCATCAAGTTATGTCCACTGGTGAATATTTACTCTTATTAGTTAAGTTTGAGAATATAAATGTTATGTTCATTATTTTAAGAAGTAGTATTCATTTTAAAACCAAAGAATTTTGTTAAATAATTGTATAGTATTTACATTATTATAGTAATGTGACCATTTAAGAGTTATGAAATTTATGGACAAATGGTTTAAGAAAATAATTTTCACCTTTTCTCTTTCCTTGAACTTTGACACAAAATCTGCTGACGCTGGAACCTTCAAGTTGGTAAACTACAATAGAAATCACAGCCTTAAGAAAGTTGGACATAGATGAATGACCACGAGAAAGTAGGGTGTCAAAGGTGTTTACAGCCTGGAAAAAGTCAGGCATCATAGGTGTTTACAGTCTAGAAAAAGTAAGGCATCATATAGGTGTTTACCGCCTTGAGAAAGTAGGATATCAGAGATGTATACAGCCTAGTTTCTTCAACACTAAACCATCCAGGTTCTTGAGAAAGTAGGAAACCAGTGTTTTTAACCTAATTAATAGGTCTTCAACACTGAACCACAGCTTAGTAAATCTTCACCACTGAACAGCCAAAGTACTTGATAAAGTAGGATATCTCAGGACTAAATCTTCAACACTGAACCATTCTGAGTTCAAATCAGAAATCTTTCCGAAATGAGAACATACCTGTTGTTTATTGCCCTTCCTAGTCATTAATAAGAAATTGAGTGAATCAGGTTTAGCCTCCTCTACCATATCATCAGCTGTATTATCAGATAGTATATTAGGGGTGTTGGTATTTCCTGAAATATACACATCAACATAGAGCGCTATCACTATCACTACACTTTACATTTTAATTTAATTTCAAATGATATTAAATCCATTAAAGATAGTGGACCACGGCCATATACACCTAACAAAAAATTTAATCGGGATAAAATTAAACTTTCTCAAACCTTTCGATTTAGGTCCAATAACATCCATTTAAAGTTTCATCAAAATCGGTTGAAAACTAAGAGAGTAATAGCATATTCAAGATTTGGGGCAAGGGCAATAACTCTGCTTCTAACGATCGAAAATAGCTCAAATTCGAACTTGATCTTCATTTATGAACATGTATGCACATATCAAATTTCATTTGATTCTGTCAAAAACTCTAGTTATTAGAGCGTTTACAAGCAAATGTTGACTGACAGACCGACAGATTTGTGGCAAGGGCAATAACTCTGTTTCTAACGATCGAAAATAGCTCAAATTCGAACTTGATCTTCGTTTTATGAATATGTATACACATATCAAATTTCATTCGATTCCGTCAAAAACTCTAGTTTTTAGAGCGTTTACGAGCAAATGTTGACGGACGGACGGACCGACGGACAGGGGTGTCGACAATATACGTCCTCATAGAGAGATGAGGGTGTATAAAAATAGTTAAGTTACATTTGCTGATTTGCAGAAAAATTGCAAATTCTAATTTCAAATGATATTAATTAAATCCATTAAAAAACTGTATAGGGAAATCATTAACAAATTCACTGAAAACAGATTAAGGAACAAACTCAAACTTGTTATTTCTTTATTAAAATAATGTGCTATAATATAATGAAGATAAATACCAGCTTTCTTTCTTTTATCTTTTAGATACATTGGAACAATTATATCCATTTGTGGCACTTTCACAGCTTCTCTTGTTCTTGACTAGAAAGTAAGAGAATATTGATATATATACCTCAAAATATAGAACACCCTAACAAATCAAACATTTTCTATTTTTGATCAATTTTTTTTGCAATTATTTTTTCTATTCTATTTAATTTATTTTCTTTAAAATTCCAACCATCCAATGATTTTTAATATACACAGCCTGATTCACACAGAACCTCAATTCATTGTTCCATCCAAATTTATACAAGCTGTTATCATTTCACTTTTCAGTCCTCCGAATCTGCATAACTGACAAGGGGAAAACTGAAAGGGCATCAACACAACAAATTTTGAATCCAAATAGATTTTTTATAGTACCTTGATATTATCAGACATCATTTTATCAAAAGCTGAGAGAAAATCTTCATCTTCTTGACATTGGACATGTTTTGGTCCACCAGTCAGTACTGTTACCTGTAGAAATATAACTTTATTTAACTACATGTACAATGAACAAAATATAATTTATAATGGTAATGGTACTAAACAAGGGGTGTACATTATAGACAGTTCTATAAATAGTTTACCTGATCATCAGCTTCTTCTTCACCAGCAGATACCATAATATCATCATCTTGACTATCTACCTCATCCTATAAATATATAAACATTGAACATAAATATATCTATACACAAGTTTTTCAAATGAAACTTTGAAGGAAAGACATCAGAGAAAGTCAGAGTTAACTTACTGGGGCCTTATTCTCGAAAACTTAACTTACAATGATTTTAGTGCTCGGGTCATCTGGTTGGACAATCACTAAAACTGATTTTAAATACAGATTTATTATCCAATCAGATTACTGTATTTCTTAAAATCTAGATTTTATCTTAGTTAAGTTTTCGAGAATAAGACCCCTGGTCTATTAGAAAACACAAGAAAAGATAGTGGACCACGGCCATATACGCCTAACGAAAAAGTCGAAAAGGGAAAAAATTTAATCAGGAGAAAACAAAACTTTCTCAAACCTTTCGATTTAGGTCCAATAACATCCATTTTAAGTTTCATCAAAATCGGTTGAAAACTAAGAGAGTAATAGCCTATTTAAGATTTGGGGCAAGGGCAATAACTCTGCTTGTAACGATCAAAAATAGCTCAAATTCGAACTTGATCTTCGTTTTCTGATTATATATACACATATCAAATTTCATTTGATTCCGTCAAAAACTCTAGTTTTTAGAGCGTTTACAAGGAAATGTTGATGGACGGACCGACGGATATGAGGCAAGGGCAATAACTCTGCTTCTAACGATCGAAAATAGCTCAAATTAGAACTTGATCTTCGTTTTATGAATATGTATACACATATCAAATTTCATTTGATTCCGTCAAAAACTCTAGTTTTTAGAGCGTTTACAAGCAAATGTTGATGGTCGGACCGACGGATTTGGGGCAAGGGCAATAACTCTGCTTCCAACGATCGAAAATAGCTCAAATTCGAACTTGATCTTCGTTTTATGAATATGTATACACATATCAAATTTCATTTGATTCCGTCAAAAACTCTAGTTTTTAGAGCGTTTACGAGCAAATGTTGACGGACGGACCGACGGACCGACGGACGGACGGCATGACGGACCGACGGACGGACGGACGGACAGGGGTGACTACAATATACGTCCTCATAGAGAGATGAGGGCGTATAAAAATGTTAAATGTGTTTACTGACCAAAGAACATGTTATTGTCTATTAATTTCCATAAGTATTTCAAGTGATGTTTCTTAAGCCTTTCTTTATATTTAAAAAAAATATTAAATATGAATAAATTAAAATCAAAAGATAGGTTTTAAGCTCAGCATTTTTTATGGACTATTACAATGTACTTTAGAATATTATTATTCATGAAAATGCCCCAAAAAAGTAAAGTTAGAGAAATTTACCTCAACATTTTGACTTCCTGTATTTTGATGATTAATTTCATCTTGGCTAGGATCACTTTCTCCAGTGTTTATCTCTTCAACTTGGGATAAATCATCAACTACAAATACATGCACAAATATTTCAAATGGTGTGTCTAATACGATAAGTGCAGCTGTTTTGAATCACATGGACAGCAAACCTTAAATCCAATGATTCTATGATTATCTCTATAGATTCTAGGAAAAGACATGCTCTTTATAATATTCCATTCAACATAAGATCTTTTTTAATGTCATTAAATAAAACAAATCAAATGCCAACCACTGCTTAATCTGAAATAAACCCAGCCACGTATTGTTTTAAATAAAGATTTATATTACCTATTTCATCAGCTTCATTAATGGTTGATAAACCATCATTATCATTATCATAATCTATATTCTCTTCATCATCTTCTTCATTAATTGTTAATAATGAAGCTGTAAATAATATTACTGGTTATTATCATCACATTTAAAAAAAACAAGAAATGATACGAAAGATTCTTACTCGTCAAGCAGATTGGAGAAATATGATTGAACTGCAAAATTTACATATTAAAGGGGAATTTTGACCATATTCGAAGATCGATTTGGGCCTTGAATTTATGTAATTAGCCTTCAGATTTACTGTAACAGTCCCAAAATCACACAATCTCTTCAATTATACCCCTACCTAGACATTTATCTTTCATTTTCTGTATATGTGTTTTCTATATAATGCATAGTATTACTAAATGGCTCGTATTTTTGACATTAAAACGCTCATATTTATGGCAACACAGGGATTTGAGGGCTTATATTTCAAGGGAAAGTTGTGAACAATATTATGGATTAGAATAGCTAAATAATTCCAGGTTCTGAGACTAATATTTCATTGGTCGTAAAGTTAGTGAACATATCCCTTTAATTTAAGTTATTATGTACAAGTCTACTGGATTGGAAGAAAACAAAGTTGCTTTAAATTTTGACTACTGACAGGTCAGATCAAAGCTGAGGGTTTATCTATGTTGTTTGCAATATCAGACATTGAATATTTATCATAACTCACAAATTTTCGCTCTATATTCCTCTTCTAATTCCTCTGTGGTCTTACACGCCTCTTCGTATGATTTAGGTTGTTTTAACTTGGGTCGTATAGTATCAAGTGTATCATGAACTAAGTTATCAACATCTATAGGAAAAGGATGGTCATGTGTCCAGATAGGTAAACTTTTCTTGTACCAAAAATACCTCTGTGAATAAAATACATTTGATGTAACAACATAAATAGAAAATATCAAATTAAACTGAAAACCTGGGGCCTTATTCCTGAAAACTTAACTTAAAGGGGCACAGGCTTCATTATCGTGGGTCGATTTTTCCAAGTCTCAGAAACGGGGACTTTTTTAGCTCAGCAATTTAGCACTGGTTATCACAACTCACCATTGAAATTTGAGTCTTCAAATCCATGTGCATCCATAATTATTAGCATTTGAAAGTTATAATGCCCTACTACACATTAGCGATACTATGCAATATATAGAAAAGTTATCTATAGAAATAGAAGGAGAAATGTCTAATTTAAGATATATTTGAAGGAAATGTGCAATTTTTGTACATTTCTAGTGCTTCTGAAGGATACTTAAGTATATTCAAGACCCAAATCAACCAATAAAAAATGAAGACTGGTCCCCTTTAAATAAAATTCAGATTTTAAGAAATACAACAATCTAATTGGATAATAAACTGACCAATCAGATAACTGGATCACTAAAATCATTGTAAGTTAAGTTTTCGAGAATAAGGCCCAGGGATGTTAAATTAAAAGAGTTTAGTTGTAATCATGTTTGAAGTCATAACCAAAACAAACCAAATGAACATTATGTGACTCAAATACATAATGCCTACATAGACTTTTTTTCACCAAAACTTACCAAAAAATATATGAGAAAACAATCCAGTTTCTTTTTACTGGAACCTTTATCAAAATACTGTCCACATGTTTCTAGTAATACACAAGTTAATCTGATACGAAATAAATGATCTGGAGCATCTAAAGTGGATGGTGTTTTATCTGTAAGTAAAGAATTACCAATATCAATAATGACCAATCTTTGATGCTTTCAGTGTCAGATCAATTCACAATTTTACCATTTGCAAGATATGTAGGAGGAAAAGTTCCATGGTTCTTGCCACTCTACTCAAACTAAGCGTTTCATAAAGACACTGTGGCAAAAGCTGCTAATAATTTATAAATGGAATGAAAAGAAGTGTGTAATGAGGGAAATTTTGCCAGGACAACAACATTACTCTTATTTCAGATTTCAAGGGATCTATAATATGCACATTAAATAACGGAACACAATTTTTATGGTATACTACTCCTTAGTTTTATTACACACAACGTTTCAACAATATACATTGTCATCTTCAGGATACTACTCCTTAGTTTTATTACACACAACGTTTCAAGAATCTACATTGTCATCTTCACCTGAAGGAGTAGTATCCTGAAGATGACAATGTATATTGTTGAAACGTTGTGTGTAATAAAACTAAGGAGTAGTATACCATAAAAATTGTGTTCCGTTATTTAATCTGATCTCTACCCCTAAATGTCGCTTAAGGATTATAATGTGCACAGCCTCTAGCACAGGGCCTGAGTTTAGGGCATTTGCAATAGTGAAATCTAAAATTTCAGAATGGCACAAATTAATGCTATCAGTGTCCCAAGTCCACATAAAAAGATTAAAAAATCTATTTATGCTACTTACCATCAATAGAAACACCAAATGTTATAAATGTATATAATGTTTTAAATATAACAGCTGATTCTACCATTCTATAATTATATAACTCTCCTAGATATTTTACACTACTCACTCTTCTTTGGTTATATTTAGGATGATTAATCTAAAATTACAAATAATCTTTACTAGATCTTTCATGTTATACCTTATGATAGGCTAAATCTTTCATCCCTGAAGCCTTAGAAAAAAGTCATAGAAAACATGAACAGATGTGGAATAAGTGGTAAAGAACACTGGATGCAGACCAAGATATGCTCAAACCAACTCTGACATGAAAGACAATTTTCATGTTAATTCATCTTAATTAATTAGATTATTCTAATCACCCTCGTATAAAAGGTAAAAGAAGATTCAAGAAGTAATTTTATTTTATTAAAATGACTATACCTCCATTCCTAATCTAATATCTTCTAATACACCATCAACAGTTTGTATAGCTACATGTTCCTGCAAATAGTATAATATATAATGTTAGTTCACAATGCATACAATTTTCCACACTCTTGAACTTCAGAACAAGATTGATTGTCATATAAAAAATCCTGTTTTCCAAAAAAATCATAAACAAAAATAATAAGAAGACTTACATGATAAGGTGCTAAGCCAGCAATCAGATTAGCCATACAATGTACCGAGTTATATCTTGTATTCCATACAGCAGTTAAACTCTTCGTTGTATAGAACGCAATCTGAAAAATATATAATACAATTTACGAAATTGACTAGGTTCAAAAAAAGTTTATTTATCTATCAGCAAATATTTACTTTTTTCTTAAGCGAAAACAAAATCAACTTTCCATACATGATCAAATAAACCTGAATTGTTTTTTATTAAAATTGATAATTAAAATCTTACCTCAGGATTGTCCCAATCTAATTTTCTAATCTGTCGTAAAACCTAAACAAAACAATAAGAAATTTTGTCAAAACCTGTCAGCATATTCCTTAAGGGAATTATGGAAATTCACATAGTCTTATGGGTTTTTTTTAATTCTGTTTGTACTTTGGACACATTGATGAATATATATATACTCTTATTGATCAAGTTTGAGAATTTATTTGTTCATTCTAATAGGCGGTATTGCTTTGACTAATGCAATCACTTGCCCTTTGCAACTTGAGCCAGCATGTCTTTCCTTCCATGAAAACTATTATTGTAGACGCCAAAACAATGTTTATCATTGTTGAAATTGCCACAAACCTTTTCAGTTGTAACTTTAGATAAATCTTTATATAATAATTTTCTAATATATTGATGTAATGGAGGTCTCTCTACTCGGACTATTTGTTGAGCTTCAGGAGGATTACTATAAAAGTAAGCATTCTCTATCATTGTGGTATATCTAGGATCTAGATGTAAAGCTGACTTCTTTCTCATCATAACATCCTAAAATAATATCAAAATTAAAATTTAAATTCTAATATGATGTCGGACTAACACCTTTTTCATTTGGGAAATGATTTATGTCTAATATATTCAAAGGTTAGTGTTTTTTTGTCAGATGAATCATCCAATGAAAGAGGGAATGGATCTATATGCTTTGTTCTCATTTCCCAACTATAACACAGTCACCTTTGCTGGTAAAGAAACTTCACTTTAATGATCAATGTACCATAATAAATATTCATGATGTCATAATCAACCTTAATTACTTATGATAACAGATAAAACCTTTCATTAGACGAAGGATAAGGATTTTTGATGAGGTAAAATTCACATCCTCAAATGAAGGTATATAGTAAGCCGGCCACATTTATTAAGTGATTTAAGTGACAGTGTCTTTACATCATTACCAGGAGAAAAATTGAAATATAATATCTTACCAAATAAACTCTAGTTCTATGATGAGAATCAGGAGATCGATATAGGAACCTTCCACAAGATTCTAATAAAGCACACGCCATTTCTATATTATGGTGACGAAAATCAAACATCAACATCTGAAATATTAACACATTATTATATTTTTAGTACTTTTTCTATTCTAGTTAATGAGACTTTACCCTTTTGTGTTGTGATTGTAATATCAACTTTAAAATAGTCATGATAGTTTTAGAATAACTTTGCTGTGATGAAAATCTGTTTTTTCCAGAGGGTGATTTTCAATCTTCTCTTGAGACATTTACAGTTCACCCCTGGCATATTTAATTCTATTTACCTTCAAACAATGTAAAGCTTCAGCCTTCGGTGACTGTTTGAACTTCACCATTTCACCTAGAAAAATAAAGATAACCTTTATTAACTATACCAGATGCAATATTGGATACAATTAGAATTCAACCAGTTGACTCATTACCTGCAATAACTTAACTTGCAATTGTATGTAAAATTTTTCTAAAAAATTCATTAGAACTCACCAATAAATCTAACTGTCTTTAGCTTTGATTCAATATTAATTTGGTCCTTTTTACACACCTACAAATAAAACAGAAACAAATTGAGCAAATTATTATTAACATACAAACTATTTAATTCTAAATACTAAATTCCTATAATTGACCGACCTTTCTAAGAATAATATTTGTATATTTTGCTAGAAACAATCAAAAGATCAAACTTAATTGTAAGCAAAGAAATTTGGTCATGGACATCTTTCAATGGATAATTAATATGATAATATGATATGTAGATCAATGAGATAAAGATTAAATACACTCAACTTACATGCCATTTAAAGTCCCCTTTCAAATACTGAAGTAAATCTGTAGCTAAATCTGGCATACAGGGATTTAATATAGTAACTAATCTACAGTAGAATGGCAACAAATCATATCTATAAAATATAAAGGTCAAACAAAAAATTTTATCAGGTTCTCCTTCCTTTTCTAAACATGTAAATTTAAACTTAAACTGTAACTGCAGATTTTCTATTACAAGCTTAAACTAAGATTTTAAAGAGGATTGATTTGGGCCTTGAATTTATGTAATTGGCCTTCAGATTTACTGGAACTGCCCAAAAATAGCACAATCCCTTCAATTATACCAGTAACTTAACAGTTATCTTTCATTTTTTGTACATGTGTTTTCTATATAAGTAATAGGTCTCTTAAACACAGGGATTTGAAGGCTTAAATTTGGAACATTATTACGGATTAGATTAGCTAAACAATTCCAGGTTCTGAGACTAAAATCTTTTGGTTCGTGAACATATCCCTTTAAAATAACATTTAAAAAAAAATTTATTTTATTGTTAAGTATTCAAACAATAATTTAGTTAATCCATAACCTCTTACCTAGTTCTATGAACAGTAAATAAACTTCTTACAAGTTTCTTTCTGTTAGCTTTAGTATTAAAATTCATACAAAATTCTATAGCTGCCTACAAGACAAAAGAATATTATTTTAACAGCGTCTAATAAACATGTACTTTGTATAAGCATCTTTAAAGAGGCATTATACATAGTTAACTGATCTTTTTAAATGTATTTTGGCAATTTATGGCTTCTATTTAGATCTTTCCGATATTGTTTCTGTAAATATAGGAATGCATTAGTTTCCAACTCATTCTTAGGTAGATGCCCTTACACTGAGTCAAATTGCTCAAAAATAAAGAAAACAAGGCAAGAAAATGAAAATATTGAATATCAAATTACCTTATCAATGTGATCTCTGTTGACACAGTTTGGTAATGTTTGTAAATATGCTTCAAATTGACTCCTCATTAAACTACCAGTTTCACTATCACCCTCTGTAATAAAACAGCAATAAATCATGAAGCAGGGCAATGATGAACAATATAAATTACAGAATTGAATTGGAATGGAGTTCTACATCCTACTTTTCGGCACCTGGTTGGGAATAAGGACGGGAAAGCACCAAGCAAGGACGGCAACATAAGCCTACTCTAAGTTTCAATTTCAAATTGTTGAGTGATTTTAACCATGTCCAGTCTGTAGGACACATGGGCTTGATTATTTATGCCATTAAAACCACTGGACACTTTTTATTTCAATGTCATTTTCTCGTAATCGGACCACTGACAGGGGCAAAGTAAGTACCCTTGCCAAAATATGATTATTACTGAAATTATACATAGAGTTCATCTTATACCAGAAAACAGAAACTAAAATATTGTTTACCTTCAGCTTCAGGTGGTAGAAAAGTTCCATCATCTAATTCTTTACCTTCAGTTTCTAATTGATCTTCTTCTAATCCTACCTCTGATTCTATTTCTTTCTCTAAATCTTCTACATCAATATCTAAATAAACAGTTTCTTAAATATTACCTCCACAGAATTGACATTACAGACATTTGGAACCCTTTATAATGTCTTCTTTCACAAAATATTTTTAGATCAACTTTGTTGTTGGTATATTTGTCAATATCAAATTCATCACTAATGGCAAATTCTTATCATAAGATAATCAGGCTCAGGGATATAACCACTTGTTTTTGACAACAATCAATTTAGCTGTGAAAATAAGCCATTGTCATTGATAATTACATTGATCATGTACTGGAAATGTTGAAATGTGATAATTCAAATGTCTAACCTAATTCTAAAGAAGAATCTATTTCTTTAACATCAGTCTCTGTGGCTTGTTTTTCACTATCTTTATACAAAATCTACAATTAGAATATTTACTTATATGAAATATTGTTAAGCGAGCATCAATGTTAGACAAAACTATTCAGATTGTGCTCCACCACAATAATGACAGGGAAAGATGTTGCTTATCATTTCAAGGAGTCCGATTCCATCATAGCCTACTCTGATCAACTAATCACTTTGTCATCCCCATCTAACTGCAGCACTGACAGGAAAGAATTTAAGTTATAAAATCAAGCAAAGGGTAATCTTTATCTCCATAAACTTACCCCAGGAATGAAGGCTTTTAAATCGGGTAAAGTTTCATAGAATGTTCTAGTATCTTCATCTTCAAACAGAGTTAAATCTCCTTCTAACTGAAACTATATAGAATTTATCATTTTAAATCTCCTTCTTACTGAAACTATATAGAATTTATCATTTTAAAAGAGGCATTATACATAGTTAACAGATCTTTTTAAATGTATTTTGACAATTTATGGCTTCTATTTAGATCATTCCCATTTGCTTTCTTATATGGTTTCTGTCAATATAGGAATGCATTAGTTTCAGTCAGGGTCGGATACAAGGGAGGGACTTCCCCGACTCGAGCCCCCCTATTTTTGGCCAACTGATGTCAGACAACTCTAAAAATTTGCCGCGCCATTGAATTTAAAGCATGTTATATTTCAGAGACCCCCCTTTCTCTAAATTCTGGATCAGCCCCTGTCAGTGGAATTGAAAGATTGACATCGATGCTATCCACTGTAACATAAAAATAGGGTTAGTAACTGAAACTATATAGAATTTATCATTTTAAATCCCCTTCTAACTGAAACTATATAGAATTTAATTCTAAATCTCCTTCTTACTGATACTATATAGAATTTATCATTTTTAATCTCCTTCTAACTGACACTAAATAGAATTTATCATTTTAAATCTCCTTCTTACTGATACTATATAGAATTTATCATTTTAAATCTCCTTTTAACTGAAACTATATAGAATTGATCATTTTAAATCTCCTTTTAACTGAAACTATATAGAATTGATCATTTTAAATCTCCTTCTTATTAATACTATATAGAATTTATCATTTTAAATCTCCTTCTTACTGATATACTATATAGAATTTATCATTTTAAATCTCCTTTTAACTGAAACTATATAGAATTGATCATTTTAAATCTCCTTCTTACTGATACTATATAGAATTTATCATTTTTAATTTCCTTCTAACTGACACTATATAGAATTTATCATTTTTAATCTCCTTCTAACTGACACTATATAGAATTTATCATTTTAAATCTCCTTCTTACTGATACTATATAGAATTTATCATTTTAAATCTCCTTTTAACTGAAACTATATAGAATTGATCATTTTAAATCTCCTTCTTACTGATACTATATAGAATTTATCATTTTAAATCTCCTTTTAACTGAAACTATATAGAATTGATCATTTTAAATCTCCTTCTAACTGAAACTATATTTAATTTATCATTTTAAATCTCCTTCTAACTGACACTATATAGAATTAATCATTTTAAATCTCCTTTTAACTGAAACTATATAGAATTGATCATTTTAAATCTCCTTCTTACTGATACTATATAGAATTTATCATTTTTAATTTCCTTCTAACTGACACTATATAGAATTTATCATTTTAAATCTCCTTCTTACTGATACTATATAGAATTTATCATTTTAAATCTCCTTTTAACTGAAACTATATAGAATTGATCATTTTAAATCTCCTTCTTACTGATACTATATAGAATTTATCATTTTAAATCTCCTTTTAACTGAAACTATATAGAATTGATCATTTTAAATCTCCTTCTAACTGAAACTATATTTAATTTATCATTTTAAATCTCCTTCTAACTGACACTATATAGAATTAATCATTTTAAATCTCCTTTTAACTGAAACTATATAGAATTGATCATTTTAAATCTCCTTCTTACTGATACTATATAGAATTTATCATTTTTAATTTCCTTCTAACTGACACTATATAGAATTTATCATTTTTAATCTCCTTCTAACTGACACTATATAGAATTTATCATTTTAAATCTCCTTCTTACTGATACTATATAGAATTTATCATTTTAAATCTCCTTTTAACTGAAACTATATAGAATTGATCATTTTAAATCTCCTTCTTACTGATACTATATAGAATTTATCATTTTAAATCTCCTTCTTACTGACACTATATATATATATAAATTAATCATTTTAAATCTCCTTTTAACTGAAACTATATAGAATTTATCATTTTAAATCTCCTTTTAACTGAAACTATATAGAATTGATCATTTTAAATCTCCTTCTAACTGAAACTATATTTAATTTATCATTTTAAATCTCCTTCTAACTGACACTATATAGAATTAATCATTTTAAATCTCCTTTTAACTGAAACTATATAGAATTGATCATTTTAAATCTCCTTCTTACTGACACTATATAGAATTTATCATTTTAAATCTCCTTCTAACTGATACTATATAGAATTTATCATTTTAAATCTCCTTTTAACTGAAACTATATAGAATTGATCATTTTAAATCTCCTTCTTACTGATACTATATAGAATTTATCATTTTAAATCTCCTTTTAACTGAAACTATATAGAATTGATCATTTTAAATCTCCTTCTAACTGAAACTATATTTAATTTATCATTTTAAATCTCCTTCTAACTGACACTATATAGAATTAATCATTTTAAATCTCCTTTTAACTGAAACTATATAGAATTGATCATTTTAAATCTCCTTCTTACTGATACTATATAGAATTTATCATTTTTAATTTCCTTCTAACTGACACTATATAGAATTTATCATTTTTAATCTCCTTCTAACTGACACTATATAGAATTTATCATTTTAAATCTCCTTCTTACTGATACTATATAGAATTTATCATTTTAAATCTCCTTTTAACTGAAACTATATAGAATTGATCATTTTAAATCTCCTTCTTACTGATACTATATAGAATTTATCATTTTAAATCTCCTTCTTACTGACACTATATATATATATAAATTAATCATTTTAAATCTCCTTTTAACTGAAACTATATAGAATTTATCATTTTAAATCTCCTTTTAACT
Organism: Lottia scabra; assembly: GCA_029955415.1. Classification (NCBI taxonomy): domain Eukaryota; kingdom Metazoa; phylum Mollusca; class Gastropoda; family Lottiidae; genus Lottia; species Lottia scabra. The sequence continues at coordinate 28,041 of JARJEI010000021.1, read as the reverse complement.
GAAACTATATAGAATTGATCATTTTAATTCTCCTTCTAACTGAAACTATTTAGAATTTATCATTTTAAATCTCCTTCTAACTGAAACTATATAGAATTTATCATTTTAAATCTCCTTCTAACTGAAACCATATAGAATTGATCATTTTAAATCTCCTTCTAACTGAAACTATATAGAATTTATCATTTTTAATCTCCTTCTTACTGATACTATATAGAATTTATCATTTTAAATCTCCTTTTAACTGAAACTATATAGAATTGATCATTTTAAATCTCCTTCTAACTGAAACTATATTTAATTTATCATTTTAAATCTCCTTCTAACTGACACTATATAGAATTAATCATTTTAAATCTCCTTCTTACTGAAACTATATAGAATTGATTATTTTAAATCTCCTTCTTACTGACACTATATAGAATTTATCATTTTATATCTCCTTCTTACTGATACTATATAGAATTTATCATTTTAAATCTCCTTCTTACTGAAACTATATAGAATTTATCATTTTAAATCTCCTTCTTACTGACACTATATATATATATATAGAATTAATCATTTTAACTCTCCTTCTTACTGACACTATATATATATATAAATTAATCATTTTAAATCTCCTTCTTACTGATACTATATAGAATTTATCATTTTAAATCTCCTTCTTACTGATACTATATAGAATTTATCATTTTAAATCTCCTTCTTACTGACACTATATAGAATTTATCATTTAAATCTCCTTCTTACTGACACTATATATATATATAAATTAATCATTTTAAATCTCCTTCTTACTGATACTATATAGAATTAATCATTTTAAATCTCCTTCTTACTGATACTAAATAGAATTTATCATTTTAAATCTCCTTCTTACTGATACTATATAGAATTTATCATTTTAAATCTCCTTGTTACTGACACTATATATATATATAAATTAATCATTTTAAATCTCCTTCTTACTGATACTATATAGAATTTATCATTTTAAATCTCCCTCCAACTGAAATAATATAGAATTTATCATTTCAAATCTCGAAACTACAGTATCAATAAATAAGACAATTTTATGGATATATACTTCTAGAAAGTTTATTACTTCAACGTTTCAATGTGGTTCTCACACCGTCATCAGGAATATGATGACGGTGTGAGAACCACATTGAAACGTTGAAGTAATAAACTTTCTAGAAGTATATATCCATAAAATTGTCTTATTTATCTATAACTTGTGCTTCTAATATGCCATTGAAGGATTATACAGTATCAATGCTATCTGTAATTTGATGTAGATCAATGATTTTACATTCACTCAACATTTATCATTAAGTTTTTATCATGAAATAACTAGTATTTATCATAAAATGAACTAACCTCTCCACCAGTAGCATTAAATATATCAAAAAAACTATCTTCTCCATTAACTTTTACTTCTGAAAAACATAAGGAATAGTTGTGTATTTAATTTTGGTGTTAGTGATTTGAGTTTGAAAGAAAAACAGATTGTATAAAATATATAACTACCCTTGGACAATCAGTTGGACAGAAAAATGTTTAAATTTGAACTGTTGCTCAACTGATGTTTTCAGAAAAAATCTCCAATTTGAATAAATGTCTAATAACAGTTATCTGTTAAAATGTTTAAGTGTCTTGGCATGGTGATAAGTAAATCCCAACTAATTTCAGTATAATCAAATAAAGTTTATACTGACCTTCTTCAGGTAAATCAGGCATATCTTCATCTAACAAATCCTGTAATATAGTTTAAATACAGAAAAATATGGCTACAATACTATAAAAATAATCTCATCTAATAGTTATTCCATATGTCTTAAAGGGATTGTAAAGAGGTTTTCTAAACTTTGTATGTGTATCAGAGACACTGATAGCATCAATTTGAGCAACACATACAAAGTTTAGAAAATCTCTTTACAATCCCTTTATGAAAATGTATGGTTTGGTTTTGTGATCGTAATGATATAAATCAACAAGGATCAAAATAGGAAATTGTTTAATTTGAACTTCATATTCTCAGTGATCAAATTCATTGAAAACTGAAGTGTATAAAAGAGAGTGTTTATGTGTTTCCTGTGTAATACACACAATATATAAATTAACACATCAGGGAAATAAAGGTTAACTTACCACAAATCCTGAAGTAGCATTATATAATTTAATATAAGCGGCTTGAGCTGTTTCATATTGTTCTTTTCTTTCATTACTTATTTCTCCTTTAGTCTAAACATAACAGAAACACAGTCAAATGAAGGCAATTTATTGAGAAAGCATGTGTATTTTGATGTGTAATGATGAACACACCAATTAATAACTCAATCAAGTATAGATGAGAACATAATGTCAAATATTATCTCAAAATATGTTGTAAATCATAAGTAAATCATTACAAAGTAAACTTAATCAAGTATAACTTAACATAACTAATTTTACCAAAAATAGCAAATAGTTTACATAAACATACTGGTACATATACTTACTATTAACATTCTAAGATTATGTTTTTCCATAGCTTTTAATTGTTTATGATCTTTAGTAAGATGTGTACATAATGATGAATAGTAATCTTTTAATAAATTTCTACATGGACCTTGTCTTTTAGGTATTAACATCTGGAATTACAATTTAAATTCATGAGATACTAAAATATGTCTTTATGTGTAGGCTACTATATGTTTTGAAAGAACTAATATTTGAAATTGAAATAAGTATTACTTTGACAACACATCAATGTATGTTTTTGAATGATTTTCATTGAATTCATTAAACATAATATGACCCAAAAAATGAAAATATAAACATACTGTACTTCTAGGTATTTCTTTATTATATTTCTCTGCTAATAGTCTACAAAATACAAATATTATACTGATTACATTGAAATGAATATAGTATGATTCTCTTGCCTCCTTTCGCAACATTTCTTTCATCTATAAATAAATAAATAGAACTTGGAGTTGTGAAGACAGCAATAAAGTTTTCCTTTCATAGTCTGAATTTTTTATATGGATAGAAAGAAAAGAAAGAAACATGTATATTTTACGAGGATAACAACTTAGGTTCCGTAAGAATTCTTTCTCCCAGCTAGTCTTTGGCCAAACCTCTTGGCATTGATCTTTCAAGGATTATCCGTACCCATTTACAGCTGGGTGGAGAGGAATTATGAGTGGAGATGACTTATTCAAGGTTATCAGACTTTCACACCCTGATCGAGAACCGAACTCTCAAACATAACAACCTCCATTTCCTTGTATCCAAGTAAATGACGTCATGTTGGTAACAAACAATCCGCTAACCACTGTGCTATAGAACCTCACAATATCAATGATATCAAGCTATTAAAGCCTAGCCAATATTCATATAAAACATTTAATATATCACGAACAGAGCATGGGAAAGTAGAAAAAAATAAAATTTACCTATATTTTCTGGGTAAAAGTCCTGCATAGTCATCACCACAATGTTTACAGAAACTAGATATTATAGACAGGTGATTATGGGTATCTTTATCAGAATTAATGATGAATGATAGCTGATTGGCTAATATTGGTAGGCCTTCTTTTGAACCAATAACACATACAGTAACTAACTCGGCAAATAATCTCAAATCTACACGATATTTACTAGGATTAGTTATCTAAAATAAAATATAATATACATGTGAATTATAGAATGATCTTTCATATCCTTACTCCCTTTAGTGAAAAATGGGAGTCGCTGTGGCTCAGTGAGTTAGACGCTTGCTCGCTAATCTGAAGGTTCAACCTGGTTCCCCCTCTGTCAGTGATGCAGGTCGGAGGGACTGACGAAAAACTCCATTCATTTCATTTTCCTTTGTGAATTGACAAAATTTGGCAAAGACTACTCTTTCAATTGCAAATCATGAGATTTTTAAAATGCACAGGATCTTGAGTTGAAGAAACATTACTTCACTTTTTCATTATAATTAGATAACCAGTTCGGAACCTTTAAGAAAAAAAACATTCCACAAACCTTATCATCTTTTTTAGTCAGAAGCACTTTCAGAAAGTTTTCTTTCAACATGGTAGAGAATTCAGAATATCGTTGATGTATAAAACTACAGATGTGTACAGCACAATTCACATCAGACATCTTTAATTTAGTCTCAGCTACAGCTGATGCCTAAAATTTTTTAAATAAGTTGTCATGAAGATATGGTCATATAATCGAATGCTTAGACAAGAATATCAAATTAGTCTACAGTGATTTTTGTCTTATTGACAATTGTTTTTTTTTCTAGAGACCTCACTCAAGAGACCAAACTCCACAGAGCATTCAGTCTAATTAAAATCAGACCCTAATTTCGTTTGTTCGTTTTTTTTAAATCCGTTTTTTTAACCACTACATTTGGGTCTGAGAACCAGGCGTGGCAACAGCCGTTCATGTTAACTTTGACCTAACATTAATGACCTCTGTTTAAACCAATCAGATCTTTGCACTCTCCCGCGCTGGGATTTTGTTCACGAACAATAGGTGCATTCTAGGATTCCTAAGTGCTGTAGACTAGTTTATCAGGTCATGTTTATCAAGGTAAGGTCAAAGTTAACGTGAACGGCTGTTGCCGCGCTAGGTTCTCAGACCCTAATGTAGTGGTTAAAAAAACGGATTTAAAAAAAACGAACGAACGAAATTAGGGTCTGATTTTAATTAGACTGCAGGGCATTATTATTCAATCAGATAACAGTAGCCATTTTACAGCCATCTATAACAAGACTTTCATTTGTATTCCTCCAACCTTTGAGTGGCAATTTGATTTCAATTTGATTGTTGATTAGTTAGTGTTTAAAAAGATCACACAAGAATAAACTTACACATTCCCCAACATATTTAGACAGATTTAAACTGTTAAAATCTTTAATTAAACCATCTCTCTGAGATTCTGTTAAATTACGCTGAAAACGAAAACACTTTAATGTAATAACAAGTTGGTATTTTTATATTCTTTGTTATAGTGAATGTCTCTATTATCCTTTTCAATCACAGTTTTATAGATTTCACCCTAACTTTTGAGCTGTGTAAATATCACTACTTCCCACCTATACTCAGTTGGAACACTGTCTTTTGGTGGCACAGGAATAGCTCAGTCAAAAGCCAGTTGGATTGTTGTCTGCTAGAGGTAATAAGATTTTTGATGCCATGGCCAGTGCTTTTGAGAGTCTGCCTGGTATGGGCTTCTCATAATCTCCTGACTTTAATCAAATAACAAGTCATTTGGACTTACCAGTTTTTTAACAAATGCTGTGTTCTTTTTTAAACTTGAATCCAATTTAGAGAAAAATGATTCTTCTGGTCTGTTTTCTAAAATAGAAATAGTTACATTTTAACAATGTCTAAATCCAAAAAAAAGGTTTGGCAATAAATTAGTATGAAATATTCATATGAGGAAATAATATATCAATATAGAAGTATTTTATACTTAAAAGTCATATCAGGGGTCCAGAAGAGTAAGCTTATCTCATTAAAAAATAATAACAAACCTAAAGCTTTTATATTCTTTTCTTTCATTTCATTTTTAAAATCTAACCGGGACTGTGTTTCTTCTATAAATTCTTTCAAATGGGCCTTAAAATAGATACAATAAATTGACAAAAAATACATGATGTTTAATGAGTGTGATTATAAACAAACCCTGAAATCTATTTTTTGTGGTACAGAGGATTTCATACCAGGATAAGATCCAAGAATCCAGCCCACATTGAAAATATTTATTAGAAATATCAAAATTGTCAGGTTGCTATTTAAAGTGGTGTTTTATCAAAAGAACCAACAAATAAATATTCCTTTTACAGCAGGCAGAACCTATTCTGTAACCTTGTACACTCTAAGTAGAAAAGGACATCCTACTACGTTTGGCTACCAAGCCAAGTTCAATTTCTGACACATTCATTCAAGAATATTGACAGAAAAGATATGTTTTATATCATTGAGTTACCTGTTCATCTATAAGTTTCTGTTTTTCTTCTTCAGCTTTTCTCTATAGAATAAGAACAATTTGAAGAATTAAACATTTTCAAGTTTCTGTAACATCTAACAGTTGGAATTTTGAAGACCATTATTTGTTTCACAATAGGCATCTGCTTTGTTACTTTGGTAGTTGTGGGTTCTTATTGCAGTCAGCAAATATATCAATCCCAAAAAATCCATGTTGTTACTCTTGTAAAAAGTAAGAGCTTATAAGTCTAAAAGTATCAAATGTAAGCTTATACCTTTTCTTCTTCTTCTTTTCTTAATTTTTCTTCTTCTTCTTTCTTCTTAGCATCTTCAATCTTCTTTTCTTCTTCTTCTTTTAGTTTGAGCTCTTCAGCTTCTTTAGCTGCCTTTTTCTCCTCTTCAGTTAATTTGACAGGAGATGGCTTGACTGGTGTAGACTTTGAGGTGTCCTTCAGTTTGGTGCTATGTGAGGTAGATGAGCTTGACCTACAAAAAAATATACCATATAATTAACATGGCATTGTTCGTATTTTACTACCTCATTACTGTTAAAGGGATTGTAAAGAGGTTTTCTAAACTTTGTATGTGTATCGGGGTCCGGGGACACTGATAGCATCAATTTGCGCCATTCCCAGTTCCATTCTGACGTCTGTGGTTCTTGCAATTCCACTAAAACTAACGCGTTTTATGACGTCACTAATTATTAGTAATAGTGATCTGCATAGATATCAATAGTAGCTTCTGGTAGATCACTATTAGTGACGTCATAAAATTTAATAATGAGGGAATATTTTGGATTTTTAGTGGTGGGGTTTTTGTTTTGAGTGATTGGGACCTTTGTCTTAGGTGGTTTTACTTATGAAATCAAATAAAATCATCTATATATTGCTGACCTTTTATCACTCTCTTTGCCTCTTTTACTGTAGTCCTTTTTATCTCCATTATCATTCCGAAAACTCTTCTCTGAACTACTGAAAAATATTTCAATTGATTTTCATATTTTTAACGTACATAGAAGTTATGGATATCATTGGAAATTTTAACAGTAAAGTTTCTAGGGTCTAGTGAGACTAAGGTATGATGGTGAGAGTTAAAAAGTTTGGAGATCTTCAATAAAGACTTTTAATGTTATGATCATACCTGTCTTTTTTGGAATGACTGGGACCATCTCCCCCAGCCTTGGCATTATCTCCTCTACTTTTACTTTCATCTTTCTTCTTATCCTCAATTTTCTTCTTTGAATCTACATTTTCTTTACTTTTGGTCTTCTTGTCTGACTCCATTGTCTAATTTCAGTAATAGATACATCCATACAATATCTTTCCTTCACATTTTCAAATGAGCTGCAAAAAAAAAATTAATAAAGTTTGTAATAATCATTACCCTGCTGACTTCAAATTCAAATCAATCCATCCTAAAAAAAAAATTTATTCCAATAGGTAGGCTACATTTTTACATACCGGTACACAATATTATATTTAAAAAACTATGCTTAATCTTTTTTAAATGTACTATAAAATACAGGATCCTTCTTTGATTTCAACTATAAGCTTTTTTTTTTGAATATTTTGGTTGTATCATAAAAATCAGTTAGGACCACTCAATGGATCATTAAATAGGAAACTCTTATCAAATTAATATCAAGGGCACATGAGGACGGGAAGACATCACAGAGACATCTCTAATACCTGACAAGAACAAAGAATGAAGTTATGGTATTTGGATAAGACCAGAATGTACTAGACATATTGTCTCTAACGCAGATCTAGTAACATCACAAAGACGGCGCTTGGACATTGCTATCATTGCAGAGACATGGCAAACACTTCACGGACAAATCACATGGAAGTTTCTTCTCATCTGCTACGTTGCCGCAACAGATGCCAATAGAGACATGGCAAACACTTCAAGTTGGAGTTGAAGACTGAAATAGTCAATGACTCCAGGCAGACAAATTAGTCTCAAGGAGACGTCATGGAAACAGTAATAACTCGAGTTGCCAACAAGTTTTAAGACCAGTGAGATAGAACTTGAAGCCTGAGAGGCTGAGTTTGAGTCGGTGACTAGTGTAGTAGTACTAGTTCTAGTAGTAGTACTAGTACTAGTACTAGTAGTGAGAGATTTTCGGTTTCGATTTCCGAATGTTGATTTAGACATAATTTGACCGGAATGGACTTAAAGATTAATCAAATTTGAATTTTTACACAATGTTCATATATTCTTACAGATATTCATAGAACTGACATTGTTAATGAAGTTGTCAGCTGATATTCATACGGTATAAATTTTTGTGTTTGCAATGTTTACAAATTTCAGATTAAAAAATGGCGTCGGTATTCGAAGGCAGTTGGTTTAGTTTAGTATTAAATATATTATCTAACGTACTCATTCCCTAAGATCTACGAGATAAAAGAAATTATTACTTAGTAATATATGAATTCTTTTGTGTGAGATTCCTCCATTTCATATCGTAGATTGATCGGTTTAACAAAAAATAAATAAATACGAAAATAAGTATAAACATCA